>CM061236.1:44827500-49627500 GCA_030848705.1 Heracleum sosnowskyi
ACACGCAAACTACTATTAACTCCTAGATGTGGTTCAAAGTTCTTTGTAGTATTTATATATGTAATGCATCCCCTTTGTTAAAATAAATGAAAATAAATAAATAAAGTGGCATGTAAAAGAAACAATAAATCTTTGCACTTTATTTTGATTCAATTTTCTTTGTAAATGTGGTTGTGCTTTGATAGTATGCAATTTGTAAATGGTCAATTCATCTATTAAAATCAAGCCCAGGTCTAAAACAATGCCTGCAAGGCCCACAATGCATACAAGGCCACAAGGTCTGCAAAGTCCACACCTGCAATGTCCACCAAGCCCATATGGATGGGACATGACACGTTGCACAACAAACAAGCACGAACAAGACAAAGCTGGCACAAGTACAACTGACATCTGCAACAAAGCTGGCACAAGTACATGGTCCAAACGTCAGGACAACATGCAATTGACACAAGGTGGACACTGACACCCGACCAAGACCCTAGTTTGCAACTCATGTCCCCTACGTGGACACTCAGTCATGTGCACTGCACATGACATGAGCCTATATATACCCCCTAATCACTTCAATCACTACTAAAAAAACTAGATTAGACATCACACATTAGACATCGGTCAGAAAAGCCACTGATGTTAAAAGTATCTCTTACATCGGAAAAATTAAAACTGATGTCTAATAGTAATCTACACATCGCTTACTTCAATTAACGATATATGACCCTCATTTTTCAAAAAACAAACCCCCTCCTTCCTCCTTTTTCTTTTCCCCCTTTGGCAAAATATTTCCCCTTGACCAAATTTATCTCCCGCTCTGTCCCTCTTAACCAAAAAAAAAAACATAAAACGTAAAAATACTAAACTCCCACCCGCCCCCCCTCCCCTCCCCTCCCCCAAAACAAAAACCTAAAAATCAAACTCCCCCCACTGTCCCTCTTTTCTTCAAGAACCCTAACCCCTCTTTTCGACAAAAAGCTTCAATTTGCCCCCCAAATTGTTCGATTCTCTCATTCCCCTTTCAATTTATTCAATATCAGTTCGATTTTATCAAACCTCTTTCAATATCTCGATTACCAATTCAAGAAGAAGACCGTTCGGTTAGTCACAATCTCCACTTCTCATTCCTCACTCCAACTGTATCTATATATGTATGTATATGTATTAGAACTACTAATTGTGGTGTTAATTTTGGTTTTGAACAGAAAAGACCTAGGGTTTTAGTGTACGGTAAGAGTCTAGTTGATGTTCAGAGTCCCGAGCGAGACAATTCGTTCGAGGATTTCCAAGATACTCGTCCGAAAGGTAGTGAGTGGACTCGTGTCACCGGAGAAACTTTTAATATTTAAAAGTTATTAGTTTACATGATTAAATTATTGTTAAAAAAGATTTAGCTAAAAAAATTATATTTAAAAATTTGATATTTAATATATTTTACACGCTCAATTTAATATTTGTTTATATTGAGTTATAAAAATTAGATTTTGCCAATTTTATAGTCCACATGAAATTCACAAAATAATTTTTAATTTAGTTGTGGTTTAATAGTTCTTTTTCAATTAAAAACTATTCTAAAACTAAAAAGAGAATAAAGTAACGAAATTTAATGTTGAGAATTCTATTCGATTTAGGAAATATACTTATATGTAGTTTAGATTATCAGAATACCCTTTATTAACCAAATACAGTTTTTAATGTTAAATCTAACGGTTTTCACCTATCTATTTAACATTAAACGATTTTTATTATTTTGGTATTAAATGAGTTTTCTTATTTAATTACAACTATTTTTATGTTTTGATTTTTTAGAAAATCCAATCCTAATAGAATATCTTTTAACTTATATCATTTTTAGATAATAACTTTTTTTATATGATATAATCTTGATCATGTATTTTTAAAAGTATTGGATCTAACGGTTGAGAATGTTTTGGCGGTATTTAGGACCAAACTACCATGATAACATCATTAATTTTTCTTAATATTTATAAATTTTTTAATTTATAATTTTTTTAAATATTTATTGCTAAAATATAATATACTCTTTTTTGTAATATGTTAAAGATGCAGGAACTTTGAACTTTTGAGAAAATAAAATATCAATTAAAATATAATTTTTTTGTAATAGTTCTTATTTTAAAGTAGTACACCGTGATTAAAATTCTGTATAAATTTCATTTTTTTATAGTATATCCGGTAAATATCTATGTTATTATATTAAAGACTAAATAATGAAAGCTTCCTTATAAGTTAAGTTTGGTCGCTTTGTTTGATCACTCAATCCATAATCGTTGAATCTTTCAAATTAAATTGTTGAAAAACGTTAGATATAACACTAAAATTATCATGTAGAATGATCTAAGGTTTGAATCTACCAACAACATATTAAAATTTATAGGTTTTTTTGAAAAATAAGAATTTTTTCGTTTTTTCTTGCAGACATATATTATTTGATAATATTTTTTGTAAAGTACGATTTTTCAGAAAAGTACTATACTAATTGATTAGCAAACTTTTAAAGTTTCGAATTTAATAATTTACAATGTATATAGGTTTAAAAAGTTTGGCATCTTCTGTAACTGAGTCTAAAATTTCAAAATAAGGTTTTTTTTTAATATGAATATAGTTCTGCTAACAATGAAATTAGGTTTCTTATAAAACAAAATCACCATTTACGTATAATTTATTATTTAATAATAAATAATATTTGATTAGTTATGATATAAAACTCAATAAAATAGGATTAAAAATATGCACCATTTTATAAAACTTAATAATAGGATAGTATTTAAATACTAAAAGATGTAGTTTGATAATTTAAACCAATTATAAATGGGTTTTCTATATTGAATAGAAATCTTATGTAAAAATTCGTAATTATCTTTTCTCTTTAGTTTATGGATAGTTCCAGTTAGATAAAAATTATTAAACCATCATTAAATTAAAGATAATTTTTTTAGCTTCGCATGGGCTGTAAAATCGTTAAAATATGTTGTCTAAAACTCAAGATAGAGCCCAAACAGTAAAGTGATTATCTAAATTTTAATAAATATTTTTTTTATTGTAGCACCAATTTAATTTTTTTCCTAATTCTTTTAAATTTATAAATTCTATTTTTATTTCAATAAAATATTAAAATCAATTTAATAAAAATATTAAAATCGATCTGGTCCGTGTATGTAATATCCAGGAATTTTATATAATAATAATAATAATAATAGAATCTGATTTAAAAAAATGAATTAGTAATTATATAAAAAAAATGAATTATTATAAACCTAATATACAAGGCTGCGGAGAGAGAAACAGAGATGCTTGGCAGTGAGATTGAGTCGACTAATTCAACTCTTTTGTGATGAACAAGATCAGGTAATATTTCCCGAATACAAGTATGTACGTTATTACAATTAATTAGATAATATAGAGATTAGAATAAAAGTCTTGCAGATGTACAGATCAATACAAGTTTCATCCCGCCCTAGTACATGACATCGTTTAACTTAATTTTATATATTAAACTTGTGTCAGTAAAATCTATATAGACATAGGCTTCGCTTCATGCATCAATAATGTATATTTATAATAATATTTTAATAACATATTAGGTTGCCATGCATTAACTTGAGGTATAAACAGAGTCATATTATACTAGCATTCATTCACTAATTAATATTAATTTTGTTGTCCGTTGATGATTTTGTTTTGGTTAAGTATTGTTTAAGTATGAAACTGGTATATGCATGATTACATTAGTGCATTAGTAATTTAATTATCAAAGCTTCTTTTTATATGTTAACATGTTTTTTTTTATATATAAATATTTAAGTTTTATAATCTCTGATGCTAGAATCATACATGCTATTTAGTTGGTGATGGCATGTTAATAAGTTTAATACATGCATATAAGTGAGGCATTAAGCACTAATACCTACAACTTGAATAAGTGACAACTCAAATCCTGTTAATATTCATTCAATTTAGTAAGCACAATGTTCGTGTATGCACATGACTCTTAACAATGGTTTGGTAGCATCTAATAATGTTAGTTTAGTATTAAAATTAAAAATAGTTATTAAATAAAGAGAATATATTGTATTTTCTTAAATTATATCTTTCTTTTATAAATTAGATTTGGAGCCCGGAGTTTAGTAGAACGTCGCGAATTTTGTTATTATTTGAGGTTTGTTATTTGAGGTACGGATTCTCTCCTATTTTTATTCAGCGCTACTCCTCTTAGAAATATTTAAATTAAATTCGTTTTGATCTCAAATCTGTTCATTTGATTTTGATCATTTTGATCCTGAAAATTTGTTCTGACTCTGAAAAATATTTTTATATCTGTTTCGAAATATTTAAATATCTGTTTCTGCAATTTTCTGATATTGCGTATATTTTATATCTGTTGGAAATATTGAAAATATCTGTTTCTGTGATTTTAAAGGTTTTGCGAAATTTGTTATTTGAACCCTTAGTGATATAGGGTATACCGAGTTAACCAGCTGTAGGGGTACTACAGTCATGTCATTGCGGCACCAGTGGCATGACACTTCCGTGACAGTGTGATTGGTCACGGCGTATCCTTCTGTTCTGATAGCTCAGGAGGCGAGCTTTTGCGCATTTGATATTTGTTTCAGGATACGTGGGTGCACCCAGAGTTTGTGATTTGTGAATTGATTTGATTTGACGGTGACGTTGTATATGCCGTACACGTTATCCGATTTGTTGCATACGTTACGGTACCCTATGACGTATGTATTTGTATCTGTATCTGTATCTGTTCTGATCTCGGTATGAAATATCCCACCCTTTCGTTGTTTCAGCCATACTTATTTTTAAAATAATTGTTTTATTATAAGTTGTTAATTACGTATATCTGTTTCCTGTTTTATAAACTGTATTCCATATCTGTACTGGGCATTTGGCTCATGCCGTATTCTTTTTCTGGCAGGTACGTAGGGGGACTTGGGCTGAGTGATGGAGAGCTACCCTACAATCTGTTGTTTAGGAATTATGCAATTATAGATTTATTAGGTTGTTTAATTATTATTTGTTGTATTTTAGTGCTCTGCATACAAGTTTATGATTTAATAAGTAACCCATCATTTAATTATAGATAGGGGTGTTACAAAGATGGTATCAGAGCTTAGGTTCTTTCTTGTAGAAAACCTATTTAGGTTGACCTGTGAGGTTGGGTAGACGTTAGGATGGGTATTATTGTTTTCAAAATTCATTCAGTTTTATCCAGTTGACAACTATTTTACTTTTATGATATTTTCATATTACTTAGACTCATTTCTTTATTATCAACATTGTTCGTATATCTATCCGACTTTGTGGAAATTTTTATTAGAAGTGAAACTATTTTGTTATTTGATTATGATTTGACTAGATCAGTTATTTCGTTCTCATCAATTCAGTGCCTTTGAGTTTTGTCTTCATTAGTGAGTCGTCTTACGTCTTTAGAGACACACTCATTAATGGTACTACTTTTAAGTATCGAAAGGGTTAGATTATTGTAAGATATATTGCTTATGATGATGATGCATGATTATCAATCGTCCCAAGTGTAGTTTGATTAAGTATAATTCATGCAACAATTGATTTACATGGAAAACAAATAATCTTTAAATACACGATCGAATATATAAGAATTTGTTTAACAAAAGTCTCAACTCAAAATAGACTTGAAAATTTATTAGCTTCACAAGAGATAACAAGTTTTATATAAGGATCTTGTTGACTTAAGATTTTACCCAAGGATAAGATTATATGAGTTTAGATTGGGTTTCCGTAGAATGTCTATAGGCTTGGCATGTGAGTTGTGGGTTGTCTTCGTATGCGTAGTTTTAAGCATTCTAATTTTGAATTTATGATATTATGCTCATGTATTTTGTGATATATATGTGTTATGGAATAAAAAGTAGATTTAGATTTTTGACGGCTGTATTCAATGAATGATGGTGGACAATCGTGTCTTTATGGCTGCTCTTGTGGTTCGTGACTAAGCAGGTCCTCACAAGATGCCTACGTATCTCAATCCGTAATTGAGAATCAAGCCAAGTAAAACGTAGTTCTAGAATGAAGGACGAGGGTCCTTATATAGGCGTCAGGAGCCTTGCATTTAGAGTAGAAGAAGGTGACTTGGAGGCCAAGTAGCCTTCTTAGATCAGGATTGTGAATCCTATTTCGTAGGAGGCTGACTCCTAGTTGATTTGTGTATCTTGATTGCTGATTCTTCAAGAGTTTTAATATGTGTTGGACTCATTTAATGAGCTGGTAATTTTTCCTTATTTATTAATTACGAAATTAATAAATGATTAGGGTTTCGGGCCTTTTTATCGGGCCTAATTCTTGGACCAAACTAGGTTTAAATAATACGTCATTACTTACTTCTAGGGTTATATTTCAGCCCATATCATTTGCCCCCCAATTTCTAGGAAAATCATTCGAGATTTTAGTAGAAATTAATTCGTATTTTTCCCGGAATCTTCCATTTTTCGAGGTATTTTCTGACCAAAAATTGACCAAAAATTGACCAAAATCAAGTCATTTTCGACCAGGAATCCTGGTCATTTTCGACCAGGATTAGGAACGAGGTCGACATGTTCGACTAGATTTTTCAGTTCATTTTCGAACTGAAAATTTCGAACTCAAACCTGCATATTTTCGAGCAGGTTTTCGAACTGGATTAAGATGAGGTCGACATATTCGACCAGAATTTTCAGTTCATTTTCGAACTGGAATTTTCGAACTCAATCCTGCATACTTTCGAACTGGATTTCGAACAGGATTAAGATGAGGTCGACATATTCGACCAGAATTTTCAGTTCATTTTCGAACTGGAATTTTCGAACTCAAACCTGCATATTTTCGAACTGTATTTCGAACAGGATTAAGACGAGGTCGACATATTCGACCAGAATTTTCAGTTCATTTTCGAACTGGAATTTTCGAACTCAATCCTGCATACTTTCGAACTGGATTTCGAACAGGATTAAGACGAGGTCGACATATTCGACCAGAATTTTCAGTTCATTTTCGAACTGGAATTTTCGAACTCAATCCTGCATACTTTCGAACTGGATTTCGAACAGGATTAAGACGAGGTCGACATATTCGACCAGAATTTTCAGTTCATTTTCGAACTGGAATTTTCGAACTCAATCCTGCATACTTTCGAACTGGATTTCGAACAGGATTAAGACGAGGTCGACATATTCGACCAGAATTTTCAGTTCATTTTCGAACTGGAATTTTCGAACTCAATCCTGCATACTTTCGAACTGGATTTCGAACAGGATTAAGACGAGGTCGACATATTCGACCAGAATTTTCGATTATGATTCCTTGTAATTTTGACCTCAATTTTGAGTTTTGCCTTGGATTTTCTTCTAACTTTTGAGTTAGAATTCTCATGGGCTTGTAATCTATTGTTTGGGCTTAAATTTTTATCCAGCTTATCTTGTTGGGCCTTGAACTCTCTTGGGTTCATTTTATGGGCCTTGCTTATTTTGATGGTCTTAAAACCCTTATAGGCTCGCTAATTGGGCCTGAATTTTTCTTAGACTTTCTTTCACATTGGGCGTTGGGCCTTAATATTTATTTTGGGCCGAATTTTTTTTTTTTTTTTTTTTTTTTTTTTTTTTTAACCGGTTGAGCTCCCGGTTATTTCGCCTATAAAAGAGTGAGCTTTCACTTATCACTCTTCACTTCAAACTTTCCAAAAGTCTTTACTTTCTATAAATCTCTCCGCTTTCTCCCTAAATTTCTGGGTTCCAACCTTCTTCTCAAGAAGATTTTCTGGGTTTAAACACTTTTCTGGGCAGAAATCTCCTTCCCAAGAAGGTTTTCTGGCGTTGATCTTCATTGTTTGAAGATTTTTCTGGGTTCATACACTTTTCTGGGTAGAAATCTCTTTCCCAAGAAGATTTTCTGGAATTTTTCCAGTTTTCTGGGCAGAAATCTTCTTCCCAAGAAGGTTTTCTGGAATTTTTCCAGTTTTCTGGGTTTCCACCTTTATCAGTTGAAGGTTTTCTGGAGTTACTTTGAAGATTTTCGAAATGGCTGATCATTCTGCTAGTCGTCTTCAGAAGATGAATCAAGCGTCTAAAAGAGGTATCATCATCCGTTCTCCCACTATGTCTTTACAAGATATGATCTTAGAACGTAGTGATGAATATCCCTCAGTGTCGCATTTAGACTCGTATAATCATAGTAATAGATTTAATGATGCTGCTGCAATTGCTAATTACAAGAACATGTATAGAATTAGACCACCTTATAGGTTAGTTCTTGCTGGTCCTGGGGATCGTTCCTGCCATTGGCGCCCGGATGCTCTTTGCATTTACAAAGGGGTCATTGCTGCAGGTGTTCGATTTCCATTTCATCCTTTCATTCCTAAACTTTTAGCTGACGTAGGAATTAACCCTTGTCAACTACCTCCCAATGCTTGGAGACTTATTATGTGTTTCATTGTTTTATGTTTAAAAAACAATTTCCCTCTTTCTGTTGCTCTCTTTAGGAAGATTTTTCAATTTAAAAACAGCTCTTCCAAAACTTTGGGTTGGGTATATATTAGTCATCGACCCACAACACCTCCTATCTTCCACCCAAAATCCATTCCCGACAACAATCCTAAGTGGAGAAATGAATTTATGTATTTGGTTTGGGATGGAGGGGACTGGGGTACCTTATTCCAAAGCTCATTTAGTAGAGTTTCGGATGGTAGTCCTGGTGACATAGTTCTGACTGAGGAGGAGGCCTTTGCCTATGCTGAACTCACCAAGGACGACTATGCCACCAAGGCTTGGGAGCTCCTGGACGAGTTTCAACTCAAGTCTCTGGGACTTTCAAGAGTCTCTGATAAGGGTAATTCCTTTACTTATGTTTTTATAATTTTATTAAGATTGCCTTATACCAATTGTTTTTCTTGACTCTTGTTTGCAGCTGCTGAGTTTATCAACAGGCAGAATGAGCCAGAGGATGGGCAGACAGCCAGGATCAAGAGGGCTTGTTTGACTGATCCTAGGCTGGCCGAAAAAGGTCCTGCTATTTTGAGGCCACATGTGCCTGAGGAGGTTGAGGGCTCTACTAAGAGTTCTGTATGGCGCCCCAACTGGGGTATAAGGAAGAAGGACACCATAGTGGGGGTGTCTGCTCATGCTGTTGAATGGTCACACCATTCATTGACTCCTTGTGATTACAAGGACTTTGTTTCCAACTCCACCATCGAAGGGGTGGAGCATGCTGGATCTCAAGCAATGGCTGCTGTAAGTATTTTTCTTTTCTTTTCTTTGTAGTTAACAATGTATTTCAAGTTTAAGTATTTGACTTGTAACTTGCTTGTAGGTTAATGCCAACTATCAAGGGGCTTTGTTTCAAGCCAAAGCCTGGCGTTCATCTTCTGATGCCAACAAGGCTAAGTTTGATCAATCCCAGCTGGAGGTGGGTTCACTTAAGGCTTCCTTGACTCGAAGGGAGAAGGAGCTGTTGGATGCTCAAGCGGAGCTGGTGGAGCTTAGGAAGGGGAAAGAACATATCATTGATGAGTATTTTGACTCTGCTGAGTACCAGGATATCATTACTCAGCATGATGATCTCCTTTTCCCTGTCCAGTTCACCAAAGGATGGGACGAGGCTTTGGCTGAGGTCTCGAGGAGAATGCCTGGATCTCTCACTATCTCAGATTTCCCCAGTCCCCATGCTCCTAACCAGTTGGAGAGGGCCTTGGCTGGAGAGGATGTTATGGATGAGGATGACATGATTCCTAATCCTGAACCTGCTCCCCAACCTGGTGAAGAGTCAGAAGAATCCAGCTCCAGCGAGGAGGAGTCTGGTGAGGAGGAGGATGCTGAGGAAGAGGAGTCTGAAGAGGAGTCTGGCTCTGAGGACGAGCATGGAGGGGATGGCACCCAGCCATAGTTGCTTTTAGTTTATATTTATTCTCTGTAATTCTGCCTTCGGGCATAACTTAAACTTTATTTTAAGTTGTTTAATTTATTTGCCTTTTAATTTCTCGTATTTGCATATTTACTTAGCACCTGGAATCATATATAAACACCAATACACAATGCATGTGGAATATTCTTGATATTACTTGAATGAATTCATAACTTGAAAAATGGGTTCAACCCTTACATAATATACTGCTCCTACCTCAAGTTTTAAAAACTTGGATTGGTTTCATCGACCTTATTTCTACTTGTCCTACTAGTGAGTCCAAATAGGACACACTCAAACATAATAAATTTTCAAGTTTGCAGCATGCCAAGTTCTAGGCACTTCAATCCCTTCTAGAGTTTCCAGCTTATATGAGCCTCGTCCATACACATTTTTAACCCGATAGGGTCCTTCCCAATTTGGGGCCAACTTTCCCTTTTGTCCAACTCCAGATGCTTCAATCTTTCTAAGAACCAAGTCACCTTGACGGAAGAATCTTTCTTTAACCCTTAGGTTGTAGTAGAAAGATGCTCGTTTCTGATGTTCAACTATCTTGGCATTCGCCTCGTCCCTAACTTCGTCAATTAGGTCTAAAGCTAACCTCAAGCCTTCTTCGTTCGACTCTGGTTCATATGCTTCAACTCTAGGAGATGCATGAGTGATTTCTACAGGAACCACTGCTTCTGCTCCATAAGCTAGCAGGAATGGAGTTGCCCCAGTAGTGACTTTGCACGTAGTACGATATGCCCATAGAATGGGGAGCAGTTCATCTACCCAAGTATTTCTGGAGCGTTCGACCCTTTTCTTTAGTCCATCCAGGATTATCCGATTTGCAACCTCAGCTTGCCCATTTGCTTGAGGATGGGCAACAGAAGTGAAGCGCAGCTTAATATCATTTTCATCACAATATTTCTTGAACTCATCATTGTTGAACTGAGTCCCATTGTCCGTCACAAGGATTCGTGGAATTCCATACCTGCATATCACACTTTCCCAGAAGAACTGCATCACTTGCTTGGTGGTTATCTTGGCTAGTGGCTTAGCCTCAATCCACTTAGTGAAGTAGTCAATCGCAACTATCAAGAATTTTCTTTGAGCACTTGCCACTGGAAATGGCCCAAGTATATCCATTCCCCACATAGCAAAAGGGATAGGTGAGTTAACGGATGTCATCATCTCAGGTGGTTGTCTAACCACTGGTGCATGTTTCTGGCATCGTTCACATTTTCTCACATAACTCTTAGCATCAGCAAGCATGCTTGGCCAATAGAAGCCTAGACGGGTGACTTTATGTGCAAGGGCTCTGCCCCCCAAGTGTTGCCCACAGATGCCTTCATGTACTTCTTTTAGGGCCAACTCCGCCTCTTGGGGTCTCAAACACTTCAGATAAGGAATGATGAAAGACTTTTTGTATAGGATTCCCTCAATTAGGGCATACCTTAGTGCTCTGACATACAGCTTTCGTGCTTCCGAAGTGTCGTCGGGTAGCCACCCAGTTTCCAGATGTGCTTTGATGGGATCCATCCAACAGCTGGTAATACCAATAGGGGCTATCAATTTTCCGTTGATGCTCGGGGTCTTCAAGACCTGAAAGTACACACTTCCTGCATAATTTTCAATTTCAGATGAGGCAAACTTGGACAAGGCATCAGCCTTCACGTTTTCCTCCCTCGGAACATGCTCCATATAACATTCATCAAACTGAGTCATGATGGCCTTAACAAGTTTCAAGTACTTGGCCATGACTTCATCTCTTGCTTCAAACTCCCCATTTACTTGAGAAACCACCAGCCTTGAATCTCCACATACTTTCAGAGTTTTGACCCTCAGGGCTCCAGCCAGCCCTAAGCCAGCAATCAAAGCTTCATACTCCGCCTCATTGTTTGTCGTTGGGAAGTCAAGTTTTAGTGCATACTCTATTATGAATCCATCGGGACTTTGTAGCACTAAACCAGCTCCACTCGATTTTGTTTTTGATGCTCCATCAAAATAGAGCACCCAGCATTCTTTGGACACCATGTCCTCATCTTTGCTATCTTCCACCAATACTTCCTGCCCCCCGACTTCTTGGTTGTCAATGGTACATTCAACCATGAAGTCAGCGAGTGCCTGAGCTTTTATGGCCGTTCGAGGCTTATACTTGATGTCGAATTCGCCTAATTCAATAGCCCATTTGATCAGCCTTCCACTAACTTGAGGACTATGCAAGATGTTTCTCAGAGGTTGATCAGTCATGACCTCAATCTTGTGGGCCTGAAAGTAGGGACGCAGTTTTCTTGAAGCCATTATCAAGGCTAAGGCAAACTTTTCAATCACTGAGTAGTTTATTTCTGCCCCATGCAAAATCTTACTCACATAATAGATGGGTTTCTGAACCTTCAGTTCTTCCTTTACCAAAACAGCTCCCAGGGCAATGTCGGAGACCGCCAAGTATAGATAGAGAATTTCTCCTGACTTGGGTTTTGCCAACAGTGGCGCTTCAGCCATGTATTTCTTCAAGGCCTCAAAGGCTTCTTGACTTTCAGATGTCCACTCGAAATTTTTCACATTTTTGAGTGCTTTAAAGAAAGGTAAGCACTTTTCTCCTGACTTGGAGATGAACCTTCCCAATGCTGCAACTCTTCCTGTCAATCTCTGTACATCCTTAACAGACTTGGGTGGTTCCATGTCTAGAATTGCCTTGATCTTGTCAGGGTTAGCTTCAATTCCTCTTTTGGAGACCATCAGGCCTAAAAACTTCCCTGAGCCTACCCCGAAGGCACACTTTGCTGGATTTAACATCATTTTGTGGTGCCTCAGCACTTCAAACGCTTCCTTGAGATGTTTTATGTGGTCTGCCTTATCGAGGCTCTTGACTAGCATGTCATCCACATAAACTTCCATTGTTTTGCCAATCAATGGTTCAAAAATCTTGTTCACCAACCTTTGGTACGTTGCCCCTGCATTCTTAAGTCCAAAAGCCATGACTAAATAACAGAAAACACCAAAGTCGGTTATGAATGATACCTTGGGGATGTCGTCCTTGTGCATTTTGATTTGGTTGTACCCACTGAAACCATCCATAAAACTCAGCATCTCGTGCCCAGCAGTGGCATCTATCAACGCATCAATCCTCGGTAAGGGAAAGCAATCCTTAGGACATGCGTCGTTTAAGTCTGTGAAGTCCACACACATTCTCCACTTTCCATTAGCCTTCTTGACCATCACAGGGTTTGCCAGCCATTCAGGGAACTGAATCTCTTCAATGAAGCCTGCTTCCAAAAGCTTTTCTACCTCCTGCTTAATGGCTTCTTGTCTTTCTGGGGCAAAATTTCTTTTCTTTTGCTTCACTGTCTTCCTTTCAGGATCCACATTCAACTTGTGGGTTATCAATTGGGGATCAATCCCTGGCATATCGGCTGCTGTCCAAGCAAATACATCACTATTTTCTTGAAGAAAGGATGTCAACTTGCTTTTCATAGAATCAGGTAGTAGAGCTCCAATATAAGTGACTTTGTCTGGTTCTCCTGGAATGAGGGGAATGGGAACAAGATCCTCAGCTGGCTTTCCTCTCCTTTCTTCCTCGTTTCTAACATCCATGTCTTCAATAGGGAGGACCTGCCCCCCAATTCCGTCTGGCCTTAATGCGGCTACGTAACAGCTCCTGGCTATCTTTTGATCACCTCTTTCTTCTCCTACACCATTCCTGGTTGGGAACTTAATTTTTAGGTGGTAAGTTGAGGCCACAGCCTTAAAAGCGTGAAGGCCAGTCCTTCCAAGGATGGCGTTGTAGGTCGAAGATGCCTTAATTACCACAAAATTCAACATTTGAGTTACCTCCTTTGGCTCCTTACCAATGGTTACAGGCAACAGAATTGTGCCTTCTACTTTAGACTCCACCCCATTGAACCCGTAAATGGGCATGTTTGTTGGGGTTAGTTGGGAATCATTATACCCCATCTTCAAGAAAGTGTCATGAAAAAGGACATCAACAGAGGCCCCATTGTCTATCAAGACTCGCTTTACCTCATTATTTCCAATCACTGGGGCTATCACCAGAGGATCATCATGGGGGAACTTCACCCCTTCCAGATCAGAATCATCAAACCCAATTGTTACCTCGGTTTTTGCACGCTTGGGAGCTTCTCCAACAATATGCATTACTTCTCGGGCATAAGCCTTCCTAGAGTTTCTTGTAGTTCCAGCTGCGGTTGGTCCTCCTGAGATCATATTAATCACTGGTCCTCGGGTTGGCGGGTTACGACCCTGGTCTCGGTCATCCCTTCGATCATAGTCCCTCCTAGGGGGGTTCCTGTCTTCATCTTTGGTGAATTTATTCAACTTCCCCTTCCGAATCAGAAACTCGATCTCATCCTTGAGTTGTCTGCAGTCATCAGTATCATGTCCTGAATCTTTATGGTACCTACAGTACTTGTTCTTATCTCTCTTTTCTGGATCTCCCCTTAGTGGCTTCGGCCATCGGAAGTCCCTATCCTTCTCAATGTCATAAAGAATTTGACTCCTTGGGGCATTCAATCTTGCATATTCGGTAAACTTTGCGCTTGGAACGCTCTTTCTTGGAGCTGAATCAGAGTCTCTAGTCACACGAGGATATTTGTCCTTGACATCATACTCTTGCTCCGCCTTTCGCTTCTTCCAACCACCATTATTTCCACTTCCCGCTGCGAGGGTGTCGGTTTTCTTCATGCTTTCTTCAGCTTTTATGTACTTTCCCACCCTTTGTTGGAGCTCAGCCATGCTCTCGGGGGGGTGTTTGGCCAATGACATCTTAAAAAAGACATCCGTGGTTCCTTGTTGAAGAGCTATCATAGCTACCTTATTGTCTAGATCAGGTATATTCAATGTCTCCTTGGTGAAGCGCTTGAGATAATCTCTCAACGTCTCATTCTTTCCTTGAGTTAAGTTCATTAGAGAGGCAGAGCTTTTTTCATGTACCCTTCCACTAATGAACTGACTGATGAAGGCCGTGCTCAACTCTCTGAAACAACTGATAGAGTTGGGTGGTAAGCGGCTATACCATCTTTGGGCCATGCCAGCCAAGGTTTGTGGAAACGCCCTACATTTAAGAGCATCAGTGACTGGCTGCAGCAACAGTGCATTTGAAAAAGTTCTCACATGGGTTGCGGGATCGCCCGTTCCATCATACGCCTTGATAGTGGGCATCTTGAATTTCCTTGATACATGAGCGTCCATTACCTCTTCAGTAAAAGGTGGAATAGGATCGTCTGGGTCACCCAGCTGTGTTAAAACACGGGGGTCTGACCTGGGAATCTCCGTCCTTCTAGCTCCTTCCTGCCTTCTTAAAGGTGTTCCTAAATCAACTAAGGGGATTTCCCCTGTCCCTTGATTTGAAGGCTGAGTCTGCCTCCTTTGTTGCTCCATCTCCATGCTTTTCTTTAATTTCTGGATCTCGGCCTCATGAGCCCTTATCCTATCCATGGCAGTCATAGGTGCCCTTCCAGTTGCCCCCCGATTCCTCCTTTCAAGGGGCTCTTTACTAGCTCTTCTTCTTCTGGGTGCTCGATCTCGTCCTTCATCAGACGAGTTGTCTTCAGAGTAGGGCCCAGAATAATCCAAGTATCTTCCTTCAGGGATGGGTCCCAATCCTCGAATGTATGGTCCCTGATTTGCATGGCCACTCCCTCCGGTTTCAGGGGGATAGTTGGGCAATCCGTAAGCCGGATTTGTACTCATAGGAAGCACAGTAGTGGAGATCTGTGCTCCATGGGGAAGGTTATAGTCGAGGGGTGAGACAACCATTTGAAGAGGGTTCGTCTCATTCTGAGGTATGGAAGTTTGGGGATTCGTCCCTTGTGGCTGTGAAACCATCTCCGAGGTAAGTGGTGTCGTCCCTGCTGGTTGAGAAACCACCTCTGTAGTGAGGGGTAACGATCCTGGTTCCGTGGTGATTGGAGTAGTGGTGGTGACAGTTGATTCAGTAGCGGTTGTTCTTCGTGTTCTAGCCATGGTTGATGTAAGGATTCCCACAGACGGCGCCAAATGTTATGGAATAAAAAGTAGATTTAGATTTTTGACGGCTGTATTCAATGAATGATGGTGGACAATCGTGTCTTTATGGCTGCTCTTGTGGTTCGTGACTAAGCATGTCCTCACAAGATGCCTACGTATCTCAATCCGTAATTGAGAATCAAGCCAAGTAAAACGTAGTTCTAGAATGAAGGACGAGGGTCCTTATATAGGCGTCAGGAGCCTTGCATTTAGAGTAGAAGAAGGTGACTTGGAGGCCAAGTAGCCTTCTTAGATCAGGATTGTGAATCCTATTTCGTAGGAGGCTGACTCCTAGTTGATTTGTGTATCTTGATTGCTGATTCTTCAAGAGTTTTAATATGTGTTGGACTCATTTAATGAGCTGGTAATTTTTCCTTATTTATTAATTACGAAATTAATAAATGATTAGGGTTTCGGGCCTTTTTATCGGGCCTAATTCTTGGACCAAACTAGGTTTAAATAATACGTCATTACTTACTTCTAGGGTTATATTTCAGCCCATATCAATATGATAATAAATTATCTCTTGAGTACCAACTTAATCCTCTTAATTATTTTTGTATATTATTTTAAAATTTTGAATAACAGTTTTACTTGTTTCGTGTATATGGGCCATTCTTTCATTTTGAATTATGTAATAGAAATAGATCAACATTTGTTTGCTTATCCAAATTAAGCACACTTCAAGTCTTCTGGAATATATTTATTTTAATTTTCCAAACTCGTATATGTTCGTATATGTTTCAGTAATTTACTTGTAAGATTATAGGATATTAACACTATTTCGATACTGGGTGTCTTAATTTCTTTTAAAATATTAATATTAGAATATATATTTTTCTCTCAATTTTACGCAAATTATGTCTCAAGCACTCATGTTCCAAAATTTTATAATTTAATTATTTTATTTTGGGGACGCTCAAAATAAATAATTAAATGAAATGATATTATTAATTTTAGGGACGCCTGAAATTAATTATTCAGTGGAATATAAGTGTTGTGTATTCTTGAGAATTTACTATTATTTTGACAAGTTTCAAGGAATTTAGAATTATCTGTATATTATTTAATGTATTGTACGCTATCTAACGACCATCATTTGATTCCCTAAATAGATTTAAAAAAAAAATCATACATATATCTTAAATTTTGGTTTATTTTTTTTTAAAATTTTTGTTTTGATATTATCAATAATTATTATCAAAGGCCAATAGATTAGCCTAACGTGCCATAACAATCGATTTTTTTTTTCCTTCTTGTTGTGTGATTGGACAATTATTTTCTTTATTGTTCTAAATGTATGTATCTAATAAAATGTTCAAGTCTTTTAATTTAACAAGTTCAATGAGACTTAAATGGTTAAGTTATTTGTTATAATATGTGTTACATGTACGTTATTTAATATTTAATTTTGTGGTTCAGAATATATTTTGTTTGGGACTATTGCTTTGTATTTTTCTGATACGGTGGTTTCATGTTCAACACTTGTGTACCTGACTCGTATATTTTACACGTAATATTTTGGTGGCATAAAAAAAATCTATGTTTTGGTTCTTGTTTTTATTTAATTTCTTTAAACAATTTATGCATAGTAAGACAATCTTGGTTGTCAAATTGCCACCAAAGAATTCTAATATCTGAGAAGAAATTTGAAAATCGATTTGTCTATCTGTTTGAGTTATTGGAATATCGTCAAATATTTAACTTCAAGTATGAAATTTTTATATAAGGGGTATGGAATTTATTACCCCATGATTTTATTTTATTTATTCTTGAATTATATACATGTATTGATTGTTCTAAGTGCAATTAGATATTATTTATAATATATGATAATTAAATTTATTTCAGCTTGGATATATATTCTGTATATTTTCTATTTTCGACACATGCCTAGTGAACATCTAGATGTCCATATTTTTTTTTAGATCTTAAATAATTAGAGTAAAGTAAATCTTTATAAATAAATTAATAGATGAATAAATATTCTATTAGTGAACTTTAAAATTAGGAGTTGTATTGTGTATTTAGAAAGGGGAGAAAGAATAAGAAGATCGTAAATGTTTTATAATTTTAGTCATGTACAAATGAAAATTATATTTTGTAATTATGTGATATGTCTAATTGATGCACTTAATTAATTTCTAACATATTATTTGTAAGTTGTTTAAACATGTATTTTAAGTGAATGACGGTGTTCTACTGTGAATCAAGTTATTTGTTATTTCATTGAGTATCAAAAGAAAACTTATATGATTCATTTGTGCAATGCACATCGATTAATTAATATCGTATGAGGCTAGTTTGTGGCTAATTTAATTAAACTTGCATATTTGTAGCATGAGAATTATTTGAAATTTTTCACAAAATGTAGAATGGAGTATGCATAACGTACTTCTTTATTTTATTTGTACAAATGCGAAAGTTTGTATCATCGTATATTTTATTATATATTTTTGTATTATTTTTAAGATTCTAATTGATTTACGTATTTATTTATTTTGAAAAATTAGGGTGTTACTTTTCAAGGTTATTGCAAGTCTACTTTGTCTTATTTTTGGTTTACTCTCGGTTAGCTCAGGTGGTGATAATTAATAATTTTTATGATTATCTATATTAGTTAGCTAATAATTGTTTGTTTGTATAAGTATATTATTAGTTTATAGTAATCAAAGCGATTTTTTTTTTCACTGTGTTATTTTAGTGGTTGAGTGTGCTTTATCTAGTAAGGTCCGAACTATTTTGATTATATTATTTTATTAATAATTTGTGGACATCCGTTCATGAAATAGTTATCATCGACATACAGTTACTATTATATGTTAAATAATAATTATTTTTAGGTTACTTAAATTTATTACTGACTTGGTTTATATAAATATATATAAGTATGTTTAATACTAATATGTGATTATAAAATTTTAGTTAATTTTTTTTTATTTAGATAAATTTTATTAGAGGTAATCCCGATCCTAGGTATTTCAACTTGGTAATTATTATGCATGAATTATTTTGTTCTCTTTGTGTCTCTCTATTGTCAATTAAATTTTTTTTAAACTTATGACCATTTAGTATTTACGTATACTTAGAGTTTTGCGGTAGTTGTCTCAGCATAAAATTTGAAGGCTTATTTATATAAGGAGAATTGTGATATCTAAACTGAACAAAAGATTAATGCGGATTAGTATAAAAACATGTTTACTTGAATCGTATAATTTTGTGATCTTGAAACAATTATAATTAGGACCTTAAATACTATGGTATAAAGGAACAATTTGGATTAAGATATATTATAAAGAGAATGTATTTGGTGTGTCATTGCAATCAAAATTATATTATATTCACAATTTTCTTGATGGGTATATTTTCAGAAAATTATGAGTATCATGATATGATATTTTTGAGAAGTGACTTTTATGATTATTATTATTTTGTTTCTATTTTCTAATTTTGTGAAAGGAGCTTGGAAGGGTCTAAGATATTTTATTAGGATTTTGTAGTGAATTCATTAGGATAATACAAGCACCTTGGAACTAGAATACAAAGTCAAGAGCATTTATAGAAATTATTCAATTTAGTTTTGTATTTTAGTTTCTTTTGATTCCGGGGACGGAATCCTTTTTAAGTTGGTATATATGTAATATCCAGGAATTTTATATAATAATAATAATAATAATAGAATCTGATTTAAAAAAATGAATTAGTAATTATATAAAAAAAATGAATTATTATAAATCCATATGTACTTGTACATTTTACAAACACGTACGTATTATTAAAAACCTAATATACAAGGCTGCGGAGAGAGAAACAGAGATGCTTGGCAGTGAGATTGAGTCGACTAATTCAACTCTTTTGTGATGAACAAGATCAGGTAATATTTCCCGAATACAAGTATGTACGTTATTACAATTAATTAGATAATATAGAGATTAGAATAAAAGTCTTGCAGATGTACAGATCAATACAAGTTTCATCCCGCCCTAGTACATGACATCGTCTAACTTAATTTTATATATTAAACTTGTGTCAGTAAAATCTATATAGACATAGGCTTCGCTTCATGCATCAATAATGTATATTTATAATAATATTTTAATAACATATTAGGTTGCCATGTATTAACTTGAGGTATAAACAGAGTCATATTATACTAGCATTCATTCACTAATTAATATTAATTTTGTTGTCCGTTGATGATTTTGTTTTGGTTAAGTATTGTTTAAGTATGAAACTGGTATATGCATGATTACATTAGTGCATTAGTAATTTAATTATCAAAGCTTCTTTTTATATGTTAACATGTTTTTTTTTATATATAAATATTTAAGTTTTATAATCTCTGATGCTAGAATCATACATGCTATTTAGTTGGTGATGGCATGTTAATAAGTTTAATACATGCATATAAGTGAGGCATTAAGCACTAATACCTACAACTTGAATAAGTGACAACTCAAATCCTGTTAATATTCATTCAATTTAGTAAGCACAATGTTCGTGTATGCACAGGACTCTTAACAATGGTTTGGTAGCATCTAATAATGTTAGTTTAGTATTAAAATTAAAAATAGTTATTAAATAAAGAGAATATATTGTATTTTCTTAAATTATATCTTTCTTTTATAAATTAGATTTGGAGCCCGGAGTTTAGTAGAACGTCGCGAATTTTGTTATTATTTGAGGTTTGCTATTTGAGGTACGGATTCTCTCCTATTTTTATTCAGCGCTACTCCTCTTAGAAATATTTAAATTAAATTCGTTTTGACCTCAAATCTGTTCATTTGATTTTGATCATTTTGATCCTGAAAATTTGTTCTGACTCTGAAAAATATTTTTATATCTGTTTCGAAATATTTAAATATCTGTTTCTGCAATTTTCTGATATTGCGTATATTTTATATCTGTTGGAAATATTGAAAATATCTGTTTCTGTGATTTTAAAAGTTTTGCGAAATTTGTTATTTGAACCCTTAGTGATATAGGGTATACCGAGTTAACCAGCTGTAGGGGTACTACAGCCATGTCATTGCGGCACCAGTGGCATGACACTTCCGTGACAGTGTGATTGGTCACGGCGTATCCTTCTGTTCTGATAGCTCAGGAGGCGAGCTTTTGCGCATTTGATATTTGTTTCAGGATACGTGGGTGCACCCAGAGTTTGTGATTTGTGAATTGATTTGATTTGACGGTGACGTTGTATATGCCGTACACGTTATCCGATTTGTTGCATACGTTACGGTACCCTATGACGTATGTATTTGTATCTGTATCTGTATCTGTTCTGATCTCGGTATGAAATATCCCACCCTTTCGTTGTTTCAGCCATACTTATTTTTAAAATAATTGTTTTATTATAAGTTGTTAATTACGTATATCTGTTTCCTGTTTTATAAACTGTATTCCATATCTGTACTGGGCATTTGGCTCATGCCGTATTCTTTTTCTGGCAGGTACTTAGGGGGACTTGGGCTGAGTGATGGAGAGCTACCCTACAATCTGTTGTTTAGGAATTATGCAATTATAGATTTATTAGGTTGTTTAATTATTATTTGTTGTATTTTAGTGCTCTGCATACAAGTTTATGATTTAATAAGTAACCCATCATTTAATTATAGATAGGGGTGTTACAGTGTACGATCACTATACGACCAAATTAATAATTACAGTTAGATCTTAAATAGATCGATGAGAATTGTTAGATCTAATATTAAAAAGTGTATTTGATTAATAATAGAATTATATTTAAATACTAAAAAGTGTATTTTGATAATTTAAAAGTTTTCTATGTAAAAATTGTCTTAAATCTCTTTTCTCTTGAATTTATGTATAGTTCCAATTAGATAATAATTATTAAACCAAATATCAAGATAACAATTTATATTGATTACAATATTAAAAATTATCAATATAATGCTGATGTATATCATACTAACAATGATACACATGAACCTACAGAGACTTACGAGAACTCATGTACATAAATAAATTTAAACACTTTTTTTCTGAAGGAACATAACAATTTGATTAATCCAAATTATAATTATATTATTTTACATATAACAAACATAAAAGGATAATATCAAAATATTATTAAAATATTGAGGGTTTCATATTCATAAACGATAATTTTGAATATAATACTTATATTAAAATGTGTATTTGATTAAAGGTAGGATTATATTTAAATACTAAGAAGTGTGTTTTGATAATTTAAACCAATTATAAATTGGTTTTCTATATTGAATTGAATTCTTTATGTAAAAAATCTTAACTATCTTTTCTTTTCGGTTTATGGGTAGGTCAACAGGTCAAGTTAGATAATAATTATTAAACCATCATTAAATTAAATGTAATTTCGTTAGTTTCGCATGGGTTGTAAAATCGTCAAAATTCAATTTCTAAAACTCAGGATAGAACCCAAATAGTAAAGTGAGTATCTAAATTTTAATAAATATTTTTTTTATTTTTGTAGCACCAATTTATTTATTTATCCACTAATTGTTTTAAATATAGAAATTTTATGTTTCTTTCAATAAAGTATTAAAATTAATTAAAAACAAATTAAAATCGATAAATAATATAATAATATGAGAATAAAATTTTATATAATCATAACATAATTTTTATTCTTTTTAATAATTTTTAAGTAATAATGTATTTTAAAATTTTATATACACTGTAAATAAAATCGAAACATTAAAAGTAAAATCAGTTAGTAAAATACTTATATCAGTATATACTTGATGTCCTTATTATATTAAATCCTTATATATAATAAGCATAATAGTGATCTTATCCAAAAAATTTATTTTACGGTCTTGGACAACCAAACTAATAAGGACCATTAGATCTTAACTAGATAAATGAAAATCGTTAGATCAAATATTAAAAAAGTGTATTTTATTAATAATAAGATTATATTTAAATTCTAAAAAGTGTATTTTGATAATTTAAACCAAATATAAATAAGTTTTCTATATTGAATAGAATTCTGCATGTAAAAAATTCGTGACTTTCTTTTTTCTTTCATGGACAAATCCAGTTAGATAAAAAATTTTAAGCCATCTTTTAATTAAAGATAATTTAGTTATCTTCATGTGGGGTGTAAAATCGTCAAAATCTAATTTTTAAAACAAAAGATAAAGCCCAAATTAGCAAAGTGGGTATTTAAATTCTAATAATAATTATTACGTCATTATTATTTTAATGTCAATTTAATTACTTTTTTCTAACTATTTTAAATTTAGAAATCTATTTTCAAAAATTTAAATCAATCTAAGAAAAATTCAAATCAACAAAGAATATAATAATACGAGGATAAAATTTTATAAAATTGTGCAAATTTTTTATCTTATTTTATTAAATTTTATATCATAACTAATTAAATATTATTTATTATTAAATAATAAATTATACGCAAATGGTGATTTTGTTTTATAAGAACTCATAGAGACCTAATTTCATTGTTAGCAGGACTATATTCATATTTAAAAATCGTATTTTGAAATTTTAGACTGAGCTACAGAAGAGGCCTAAATTTTTTAACCTCTATACATTGTAAATTACTAAATTCGAAACTTTAAAAGTTTGTTAATCAATTAGTTTAGTACTTTTTTGAAAAATCGTACTTTTTAAAAATATTATCAAATAACCCATGTCTACAAGAAAAAAAATGAAAAAATTCTTATTTTTCAAAAAAAACCTGTAAATTAAATTTTAATATGTTGTTGGTAGATTCAAAACTTAGATAATTATACGTGATAATTTTACTGTTATATCTAACGTTTCTTAACAATTTAATTTGAAAGATCCAACGATTATGAATTGAGTGATCAAGCGACCAGACTTATAAGAAATCTTTCATTATTTAGTCTTTAATATAATAACATAGATATTTACGGGATATACTATAAAAAAATGAATTTTATACAAAATTTTGATCGTCACGGTGTACTACTTTAAAAGAAGAACTATTACAAAAAAAATTATATTTTAATTGATAATTTATTTTCTCAAAAGTTCAAAGTTCTCGCATCATTAACATATTACAAAAAAGAGTATATTATATTTTAGCAATAAATATTTAAAAAAAAATATTAAAAAAATTAATGATGTTATCCTGGTAGTTTGGTCCTAAATACCGCCAAAATATTCTCAACCGTTAGATCCAATACTTTTAAAAATAGACGATCAAGATTATATCATATAAAAAGAAGTTATTATCTAAAAATGATATAAGTTAAAAGATATTATATTAGGATTGGATTTTCCAAAAAGTTAAAACATAAAAATAGTTGTAATTAAATAAGGAAACCCGTTTAATATCAAAATAATAAAAAATCGTTTAATCTTAAATAGATAGGTGAAAATCGTTAGATTTAACATTAAAAACTGTATTTGGTTAATAAAGGATATTCTAATAATCTAAACTACATATAAGTAGATTTCCTAAATCGAATAGAATTCTCAATATTAAATTTCGTCACTTTATTCTCTTTTTAGTTTTAGAATAGTTTTTAATTGAAAAAGAACTATTAACCCACAACTAAATTAAAGATTATTTTGTGAATTTCATGTGGACCGTAAAATTGGTCAAATTTAACTTTTATAACTCAATATCAACAAATATTAAATTGAGCGTGTAAAATATAATAAATATCAAATTTTTAACTATAATTGTTTTTAACAATAATTTAATCATGTAAACTAATAACTTTTTAATATTAAAATATTCATAAATAAATATAATTATAAATATTAAAAAAATAATATTTAAGTAACCGTGCATCGCACGGGCTATAAGCTAGTATTCAAAATTTATTTATAAACCCTCTTGAAATACGTGAATAATTTACGGATATAATTAATATACAATCAAGATCGTTATTAATAAATACTAGTTTAAAATCTGTGCGATGCATGAATTGTTTTAATAATTGTTATTTTATTATTTATGTTTTAATATTTTATTAATTTCATTTATCAAAAAATAGGCATGTTAAAATATGTAAGTTTTTTTTAAATAACCGTAAAAATTAAAATAACTTTTGAAATAAATAAGTAAGGATTTGTCCGTGATATTTTTGCAAAAGAAGAGAATTTTATTAAAAACAAATATAGAAATTACATTTGAATATTTTCTTAATTATATTTGTTAAAAAAATAAGTAGTCATGTTAAAATATGTAAACCTTTTTAAATAATTAAAAACATTAAAATAGATTTTAAAATAAAAAGTAAGGGTTTGCCCATGTATTTTTGAAAAAAGAAGGATGTTGGTAAGAAAAAAAAGAGTAACATGTTTAGTTAAAAAACGATAATTGTCCACGATATTTTTGTAAAAGGAGAGGATTTTATTAGAAAAAACAGAAATAACATTTTATTATTTTATTAACTATATTTGTTTACAAAATTAATATACATGTTAAAATATGTAAACCTTTTTAAATAATTAAAAGTATTAAAATATGTTTTAAAATAAATAATTAAGGGTTTGCTCGTGTATTTTTGGGAAAAAAGAGTTTTGGTAAGAAAAAATAGAAAAGGTAATATGTTTTATTTGAAAAAGATAATTGTTCATGATATTTTTGCAAAAGGAGAAGATTTTATTAGAAAAATAGAAGGTTGGGTGTTTTAACTAAAAAGGTAAAATAATAATGAAATTATTTACCCATATGATAATTGTTGTTATAAATAAGTAATATTATTATTTAATAATATATCTTTTATAAATAAGTAAGGGTGGAAGTAAAATCACTTAGTACCGACCAACCAACCAAACTTTTAACGTTTCGTCCATTATATAGAAGTATAGATAGATTGTATAGATAGATAGTATATATATTGTTTTATTAGTAGAAAAAATAAATTATAAAAAGTAAAAATAATATGTATCTATATAATATATACTAGCCTATAACCCGTGCAAGACACGGGCCTTAAAAATAATAAACTAAACAATTTAATGTGAACGGAAAATATTAAAATAAAAGTAAAAATTAATATGATAAATTATAAAATGAGAAACTTAAATATTCATTGAAACATAAAAAAATATAAAAAAAAATACAAATGAGGCCGAGGAAGATAAATGAGGTATTATTAATATGGTTTTATAATAAAATAATATTAATAATAAGGACAGATAGAAAATCTAACATGTTTTAATTAAAAAAAGTACTTGACCGTGATATTTTTAGAAGTGTTTTAATTATATTAATTGTATTTATTAAAAAAATATGTTGATATGTTAAAATAAGTAAGTTTTTTTAATAAGGACAAATAGAAAAGTTAACATGTTTTAATTAAAAAAAAGTAATTGCACGTAATATTTTTAGATGTGTTTTAATTATATTAATTTTATGTGTTAAAAAAATACGTTCACTTGTTAAAATAGGTAAGTTTTTTTAAATAATTTAAAGTATTAAAATAGG
The DNA here is from genome assembly GCA_030848705.1 of Heracleum sosnowskyi. Classification (NCBI taxonomy): domain Eukaryota; kingdom Viridiplantae; phylum Streptophyta; class Magnoliopsida; order Apiales; family Apiaceae; genus Heracleum; species Heracleum sosnowskyi. Next base: position 44,853,875 of record CM061236.1, read on the forward strand.
TTTTAAAATATATAAGTTGCACTTGATATTTTTGGAAAAGAAAGATTTTAATGATAACAAATATAAAAGGTAATATATTTTAATTTAAAGTTAATTGCCCGTGATATTTTTGGAAAAGAAGTAGATTTTGTTAGAAAAAAATGTTTTAACTATAAAAGGCAATCAACTATTTACTATTTTTATATTATTTTATTATTTATTAAATAGAGTATTAAAATAGGTTTTAAAATAAATAAGTACGGATTGCACCTCATATTTTTGGAAAATAGGGATTTTAGTGATGATGTGTTTTAATTATATTAATTGTATTTGTTAAAAAAAATACGTTCACTTGTTAAAATAGGTAAGTTTTTTTTAAATAATTTAAAGTATTAAAATAAGTTTTAATATATATAAGTAAGAGTTGCACTTGATATTTTTGGAAAATAGAGATTTTAGTGATAACAAATATGAAAGGTAATATATTTTAATTTAAAGGTAATTGCCCGTGATATTTTTGGAAAAGAAGTAGATTTTGTTAGAAAAATATATTTTAATTATAAAAGGCAATCAGCTAGTTAATATTTTTATATTATTTTATTATTTATTAAATAGAGTAATAAAATAGATTTTAAAATAATTAAGTAAGGATTGCACCTCATATTTTTGGAAAATTGAGATTTTAGTGATAACAAATATAAAAGATATTATGTTTTAATTTAAAGGTAATTGTCGTGATATTTTTGGAAAAGGAGTAGATTTTGTTAGATTTTTTTTTAATTATAAAAGGCAATTAGTTAGTTAATATTTTTATATTATTTTATTATATATTAAATAGAGTATTAAAATAGGTTTTAAAATAAATAAGTAAGGATTGCACCTCATATTTTTGGAAAACATAGATTTTAGTAATAACAAATATAAAAGGTAATATGTTTTAATTTAAAGATAATTGTAATGATATTTTTGGAAAAGGAGTAGATTTTGTTAGAAAAAAAATATTTTAATTATAAAAGCCAATCATCTAGTTACTATTTTGGTAAGTTGACAATAATACAATTCCATTAAAGATTTGATTTATAGTAGCTTTCGTTATCCTAAAAAGAAAGAAGTATATGTGTAGTAGTGTATCCTAAATTTAAACAAATTAGATCTCACATTTCCATTTTTTTGATTAGATTTCAATATTATTTGATTTTTATGTAATAAAATATAGTGAAATATTAATGTAGAATAAAACTTTCCCGAATTGTGATTATATTATTAATTTATTAATTAGAAAAAGTACCGAAAACCAAAAACCGACCGTTAACCGAAAACCAAAACTTTCAATGTTTCGGCTTTAATAATATAGTATAGATATCCATAATATATATATATATATATATATATATATATATATATATATATATTATAATATATGTATGATGTTATTTTCAGAATTTGTTTGTATTTTGATAAAAAAAAATGTAACATGTTGACGGGAAAAAAATCTTGAACTTTTGAACTTAGCTTAGAAATATTGATAATATAAATGTCTAATAATGATATGTTGTTAATGTGATTCGAACCTTGAACCCGCGAGAGTATTTTAGATATCAAGAAAGTTTTTTTTTAATATTACATCCAACGGTTCTCTTTTATCTATCTTTTAATTTAACGGTTGTCATTTAGAGTACCAAACTACCAACCAACCAAATAGAGGGTAGTTTGCTTATAATATTATAGTATAGATAGTATAGATAACTTACTGTGAACTCAATTCAACCTCAAAAAACCTGGTTTTAGGGCTGTCAATTTCGGGTTACAGATCGTGTTCTTGTCGGATCATATCCTAAGTATTAATTTTAGGTCCGACACTAACTCGATCCGATAAAATATTGACCTATAAAACCTTGACACCGACCCGACCCGCTAATTAAACGGGTTAACCGACCCGACCCGCTAACCCGTTTATCCAATGAATATTTCATCAACAAACTATATACTTATTTAAATTATTTAGTAAATTTCATTGAATATAATATTTTTTTATCATTATACTTGATTTTTTTTAATTTATGCAGTATAATGCACAAAATACATATTTTAGTTTTAAAATACTATATTCATGTTGCAAAATTCAACATTGCTTACTAAGTAATTGAATATAGGGTCCTACTCTAGTAGAAACCACTTTTATAATAGAAACTAGAAACTAAATAATTTTTTTAAATCGCGTCGAAATATAGCACATCTGGTATGCAAATTGAACGTTGGAAGATGGAGAAAAATATAGTGAAGTCGGATTTTAAAACAAAATCACCGATTAACGAGAAAAATCAAATTAGAAAATGAGGGGATTAAGTGGGATTGTGTATGTGAGGGTGTATCTTAGTTGTGTGTGGTGCCTTCAGGGGCCATTATGTAACGCCCCAAATCCGGGGTCAAAGGATTTGGTCGTCACGCTGCATTCTCAATTCAAACAACCTGTTCAATATAAAATCAACACAATAATAACATCTGCGACCCCAACTCTACTAAAAATATTTAAAGGTTATAGTGCTAGAAACAAGAATCCAAAATTCTATTACATAAAATTTTCTTCTTTACAACCACTCCCTTTACATATAATCTAAAACACTAGTATAACTTCGATAAGAAGTATACCAGGCAACTAATCTTACACAAAATAATATTCAATAGAAATCAACTTTATACAAAACCTATCACTATCTCCAAATACTCTGGATCAAAACGTCTTTACGCTAATATCCTTTTCCTTCTCTGACCAGCTACGCGGACAATTCTCGCCAATGCACCTTCGTACTGAAAGGCTAACATATATAAAGAAAACAAGTATGAGCGAAAGAATTGCTCAGCAGTGCATTATCAAGTATAATATGAAAAGTTTCCAAAATAAACTTTGGATTTTCAAATAAACAAGCTTTTGTTTTAAACATTTGTAATCTCTAAAATTCTCAAATCAAGTTTGGTAATTTACCACAATTTCTCATTCAGCTTCTCGCAACTGAATAGTTTAAAACACAAAAAGATTTATATTGGTCATCACGGTTACCCGAACAACAATAACTATAATAGTATGTAGAAAATATGAAATAAATATAACTCATACGGCTTCAAGACCATAGCTTGTACAAAAATACTAGTTTTGAAGATAACAGATCTATTCACAACATCTTCTGAAACCAACACTCTGGAAGGGTAGAATAATCAAGGAGTAAGAATGAGCCAACGCGCTCGGCCATGGAATAAAGAGCGCACTTCAAGACTTCAATATGGTACCGACTAGATATGCGGTATGAATAAAACTCATCAAGATAGATATCTCACGATTTCTAATGGAATCAAGGAAGAGGATTTCGACTATTTGGAATCCAATATATTAAGAGTAAGTGATTTCAGCAAGATTGAAACCACTTCTTATTAATCAACGAACTAGCAACTTCAAGCGAACAAATAAACCTGAGTATTCAGGTCATAACTCACAAGTACAGAACATATGGATGTAATCCATCTCAGATATAAGAAGTGATATTAGAATTGGATTTTTCACATTTATCAAATCAAAGGTTGAGCTGCTGATCAGTCATGCATCAACCCCGGACTTGCTTATAGCAAAGTCCTCTACTGGATCCTTGGCCAATCTGGGCCTTAAGTTATTCCGACCATAAATATGGTCCGACCATTATTGTAACGCCCCAAATCTGGGGTCAGAGGATTTGGTCGTCACACTGCACCCTTAATTCAAACAACCTGTTCAATAATAAATCAACACAACAATAATATCTGTGACCCCAACTCTACCAAGAATCTTTAAAGGTTATAGTGCTAGAAACAAGGATCCAAATTTTCATTACATAAAATTTTTCTTCTTTACAACCACTCTTTACATAACTTCTAAAACACTAGTATAACTTCGATAAAAAGTATACCAGGCAACTAACTTATACAATATAACTTTCAATAGAAAACATCTAAATACAAAACCTATCACTACCTCCAAATACTCTGGATCAAAATGTCTTTACGCTAACATCCTTCCCCATCTCTGATCAGCTACGCGGACAACTCTCGCCAATACACCTTTTTACTGGCAGGCTAAAATATATATAAAGAAAACAAGTATGAGCGAAAGAATTGCTCAGCAAGTGCATTATCAGGTATAATATACAATTTTCCAAAATAAGCTTTGGATTTTCAAATAAACAAACTTCTGTTTTGAACATTTGTAAACTCAACAATTCTCAAATCAAGCTTAGTAATTTACCACAACTTTTCTTTTAGTTTTTCGCAACTGAATAGTTTAAAACACAAAAGATTTATATTGGTCGTCACGGTGACCGAATCAACAATAACTTACAATAGTATGTAAAAAATATGAAATAATTATAACTCATCAAGATAGATATCTCACAACTGCCAATGGAATCAAGGAAGTGGATTTTGACTATTTGGAATCCAAATGTATTAAGAGTAAGTGATTTCAGCAAGATTGAAACCACTATTGCTAATCAACGAACCAACAACTTCACGCAACGAATAAACCTGAGAATCAGGTCATAACTCACAAGTACAAAACATATGGATGTAACTCATCTCAGAAATAAGAACTTATGTTAGAATTGGATTTTTATTTATCTCATTCAAATCAAAGGTGAGCTGTTGGCCAACCACGCATCAACCCCGGACCTGCTTATAGCAAAGCCCTCCACTGGATCCTTGGCCATCCTGGCCTTAATTATCTTCGACCATAAATTTGGTCCTCATTTTAAAAACAATCCAATTCTATTTTACATACATCAGGTGTCAGCACAATTGACAACCTTACTTATGACAGCCAGGTGTCGGAAGAATCGACAACCTTAATACAACAATTGCTGGAAAACTCATGTTCCAGAAAACAACTCAACTATGAAGAATTCATCAAGGAATAACAATACAATCTAGTATCGACAAGATCGATGCAACAATTGGGATGATAATGAATAATCAACAACAACAGTCTTAACTAGGTTAAGTCTGATATAAACAGGCATTATAATAACAACAGAATTTGCAACATCTCAATATGGAATAGGGTTCAAAGAACAGGCTCCAGATGGCCTCAACAGTTGACAGGAAAGCCAAGTTCGAGTTTAAGAAAGATTCAAGGTGAAGTTTATAAATAGGGAAAACAATGCTTGCATAGGTGCAAGATGGAAGATAGAATACTTGTAGAACAAGTACCACAACTTCAGAATTTTTTTATTTAACATATTACCCTCATAGGGTTCACAAGTTCCCACTCATCTAGGGTTGGCAATATTCCAACCTAATATTTTTAAATCAAGCTTTTTGAAAGAAAGCCTCAGTATACGGCCCATAACTATCTTTTCAATCGTTTCAATATATTAAGTATATCTTTCCAATCAACATAAAAATATAAATCTAAGTTCATAAAGTATAAAGGAATACTCGTCAATTTACGGGATTAAATAAAATACTTGCAGTTCAATGCAAAAGAGTCATCATTTTAATATTTAGGGAAAAGTATGCCAACTGCATAATAATAATTCAAGTAAATATCAATCAATTAATAAGCAAGGGTAGAAACACTTGCCTCTGGTCCTTAGCTATATCGTAAAGCTGAAATAATACAATTCCTTCCTTATTCTGTCTTATCGCACGATCCTCTATTTCCGTCCTTCTTTGCTTTAGCGCTCTAGTGAATACCACTTGTCTGCTCCTACCATTTTGAATCCACGTGTCTGCCATTCTTACCGATATCTCCGTTGGAAGAAAAATACTTGCACATGTCCTCTACGAGTATTGACGTCCCCTTGGTGCTACGTCACCTCACAAATAACCCAATCCGTCATAAACAATATCTCATCCTTTTCCGATATCTCTTATTTAACACATTTCGATAATCTGACTCGTCTCGTCCAATAGTCTATGTTGCATAGACAACCATATTTCAATTGATAGACCAATCACAATCAACCACATAAGTAATCCACGTAATTCGGATGACGAAAATCCCCATACTATAAAAAGTCAACGGCCTCGTAAATCTCATTTTCTAACATTACCGACAAATTTCTATCCCAACTACCCCACACGATAATTTTAGACACAACCAAAGCCTTTAAACAAGTCTCAAAACAATTATTCGCATTTATGATTCAACAACCAGATAACTCACATAATTCACATAGCACATATCGTCATTTAATTGTGATAATTAAATCACATAAGTCTCGTAACATTTAAGAAATAATTTTAGAAAAATATACGACTCTCATTTCAAAGGATTTAAACCTCAAAATATTTTTAGGTCAAAAATCGGACTATTTCTCCCAATATAAAGATTAAAACAATTTAATCAATTAATATAAAAATTAATTGACAATTTCAAAACACTCAAACTATTTTTAAATAAATAAACCAAGCTAGAAAATAATTAAACTTAATTTTAATTAATTAATTAAATCTAATTAATAATTGATTATTAAGAATTAACTGATTAAAAGAATTAATCAATTAATTAAAATAAATTAATTATTAATCAAAAATAATTAAAATATTTAAATTTAATAAATTTTCGAATTTAAATAAATATTTATGAATTTATAAAATTTTCTGAATAATAAAATGGATTTTTAAATCAAAGATATGATTTTTACAATTTTAAAACAATTTTTGATTTATTTTATAAAATAAATCACATAAACACTTTTCTGAAAATAGATTAGGGTTTCTAAGATCAAACCGGGTCGGGTTAGGGTTTTGAAAACGGGTCACGAAGAACACCATCGGGTCGCCAAGAACAACCCGCCGGAAACTGGGTTTTCCAGTTTCCGGCCAGCGTCCGGCCGAAACTCCGATTAACACAAAACCAACACCAAACTCTGCGTTCTTTATGCCAAAACGAAGCCTGAAACATGTACAATCAAACCCCCATATTCTTATACGCGAACAATCTACAGAATTTATGTACGAATGAGTCAAAGTTTTTGACAAAAAGTCCAACAATCGAACTAGCTTAAAACGGGTCAAAACAATTCAACTAAGCATGCAAATCGATTGTATGTGACCATATAAAGCTATTGGAACCATCAAAATCAACGAACGATTCCTAAATTGAAAAGCCCCAAATTCAAGCTCAAGAATCCTAACTTCGAATTGGCTTATCCAGGAATCAAACAATGAAATTGAACACATAATTGGACTCCTTACATCCATACGAAGCTATACATATCATCAATTCACATGAACAAGCTCAGAATCAAAAAGCCCCAAATTTCACATGAACCCTAATTTTCCAGAATTAAAGAAAAATTCGTATAAAATTGAAAAATTACCAGATGATGAAACGGTTGGAGGATTCTGAAACTAGAGCTCAAGATCTTTGATTTGAGTATTTGAACTTCAAATTTTGATTTCAGTAACACCTTGAAAATCGATTTTGATTCTCAAGAACACGAAGAACACGTTTCAGGGGTTTTTAGATTTTTAACTGTAATTAAGCTTTATTATACGCAAAACAAAGTAAGATTCGCCTTTTTATATTAAACGGAAAATAATACCCCAAACGACATTTTTGGATCGATACTGATCTGATGGATCGCTTTAAATACAATTTAACAGAATATACGCTTTAAATCTTTAATAAAGCAGAATACACGTTTTACGAGACGATAATCATCCATAATGTACGGATAACTACAAGTATCGTTTAATAAAAGATATATGAACCAAAATACCTCTATTACGAATATTTTCGAATACTTCCCACTTTAACGAATGAATTATTGGTACGAACGATATACCAATTCCCCGAATAATTTGGGAACGATCTAAATTTTCTTTTCGATAATCAAAATAGAATAAAATAGTATGAAATCCTTTTCAAAATAATTTCTAATTCCCCACACATTTAAACATATAAAACATTTAATAAATTTTAATATGAAAATAAAATTACATTCCACATCAAATATTAACACGAAATTTTCTCGGATCTTACAATTATTGGTCCCATTTTAAAAACATTCCAATTCTATATTATATACCTCAGGTGTCAGTACAATTGACAACCTTACTTCGACAATCAGGTGTCGGAAGAATCGACAACCTTAATACAACAATTGCTGGAAAACTCACGTTCCAGGAAACAATTCAACTATGAAGAATCCATCAAGGAATAACAATATAATCTAGTATCGACGAGATCGACACAATAATGGGAGGTGCACATGAAAAGTGACAATATAATAAACATCAACGAGATCGATGCAACAATTGGGATGATAATGAAGAATCAACAATAACATGATTAACAAGGTTAAGTCTGATATAAAATAGGCATTATGATATCAACAGAACTTGCAACAACTCAATATAGAGTAGGGTTCAAAGAACTGGCTCTAGATGGCCTCAACAGTATAAATTATCACATTATGGAAGAATTAGTTAAGATTCACCAATTTTGTAAGTGACAAGAAAGTCAAGTTCGAGTTTAAGAAAATTTCAAGGTGAAGTTTATAAATAGGGAAAACAAGGGTTTACTGACTTCTGACAGAAATAGTTTAAGTCCTTCCAAATATATACTTATAATAGATCAACCTTGTATTTGAAAGAAATAAACTCAATCATGCATAACATATATGAGTTCGAATCAGGGACTGGCTCAGATAATCACTTTTAACAAGAAAGGATAACAATGCTTGCATAGGTGCAAGGTGGAAAATAGAACACTTGTAGAACAAGTACCACAACTTCAGAATTTTAATTTAACATTTTACCCTCATAGGGTTCACAAGTCCCCACTCATCTAGGGTTGGCAATATTCCAACCTAATATTTTTAAATCAAGATTTTTGAAAGAAAGCCTTAGTATACGGCCCATAACTATCTTTTAAATCGTTTCAATACAATAACTATATTTTTTCAATCAACATGGAAATATGAATCTAAACTCAAAAAGTATAAAAGAATACTCGTCAATTTATGAGATTAAATAACATACTTGCAATTCAATGCAAGAGAATCAACATTTGAAATTTAAGTGAAGAGTATGCAACTTGTATAATAATAACTCAATATAATATCACTCAATAATATGTGAAAGGAATAGACACTTGCCTCTGGTCCTTAGCTATTTCGTAAGGCTGAGATAATACGATTCTCTCCTTTTTCTGTCTTGTAGCACGATTCTCTATTTCCGTCCTTCTTCGATTTAACGCTCTTATGAATACCATTAATTTGATCCTACCATTTTGAATCCACGCATCTGCCTCGATAGTCAAACATGTGACGGTACTTTAGTCTTCAGAGTATGATTCTCACATTCCATAAATAATTGTAATTTAATTCCGACGCACTTACTAAACTTACCGATATCTCTGTTGGAAGAAAATACTTGCAAATGTCCTCTACGGGTGTTGACGTTCCCTTGGTGTTAAATCGCCTCGCAAATAACCCAATCAGTCGTAAACAATACCTCATCCCTCTCCGACATCTTTCATTTAACATACTTCGATAATCTAACTCGTCTCGTCCAATAGCCTCTGTTGCATAGATAACCATATTTCAATTGAAAGAATAATCACGATTAATTAAATAAACAACTCACGTATCACGTTCGTCGAAAATCTCTATACTATAAAAGTCAACATCTAAGTCAACGGTCTCGTAAATCTCATTTTCTAACCATACTAACCAATTTCTGTTCTAACTACCCCTCGTGATAATATTAGACACGGCCAAAATATTTAAACAAGTCTCAGCACAATTATTCGTATTTATGACTCACTAACTAGATAATTCACATAAGTCTCGTAACGTCCAAGAAATAATTTTTAGAAAAATATTCGACTCTCATTTCAAAGGAATTAAACCTCGAAATATTTTTAGATCAAAAATCGGATCATTTATCCCACTATAAAGATTTAAAAATAATTTAATCAATTAATATAAAATTAATTGACAATTTCCAAACACTCAAACCATTTTTAAATAAATAAACCAGGCTAGAAAATAATTAAACTTAATTTAAATTAATTAAATCTAATTAATAATTAATTATTAAGAATTAACTGATTAAAAGCATTAATCAATTAATTAAACAAATTAATTATTAATTAAAAATAAATAAAATAATTAAATTTAATCAGTTTTTGAATTTAAATAATTAAATATAATTTTTCAGAATTTTCCAAATTTAAAAAATGTATTTTTAAAATAAAAATATGATTTTTTTTATAAATATTTAAACTATTTTCGAATTATTTTAAAAATAAAATTCAAAAACAGTTTTCTGAAAATGAATTTAGGGTTTTGAAGATTGAAACCGGGTCAAAATTTCGGGTAAACGGGTCGGGAAGAACAAAACCGGGTCACCAAGAACAACCCGCCGGAATCTGGGTTTTCCAGAATCCGGCCGGCGTCCGGTGGCCGGAATCCTTCATTCCAGATCAAAACGACACCAAACCATAGGGCTTTTGCTCGGTTTTTCATGACAAACCCAACCAACACAAACACACGTCTGTATCATGCCGGAATCGATCACAAAATCCGGTCAAAGAAACCGGCGGCAACAACTCCGGCCGGAAACACGATCTACTTATTTTGTACATGAAACTCAACGTTCTTGGTGTTAAAATGAAGCTTACAACACACACAATCAAAACCCTCTATCCAAAATCATGTCAGATCATCAACAAGAACGGACTATTCAAAAGAAAAATTAGGTCAAAAACCCTAGAATCGATTTCATCAAATTCGAAAACAAACATGAAATTAAAGCATGAATTCCTACTAATTAGAACCCTAGGAACATGTTGGAAGCAATCAATTGAACGGAGAATCAACAGAATGAAAATCCCCAAATTTAATCAAGAACCCTAATTTAATACGAATATTGAAAAATTCATATAAAATCGAAAAATTACCAGATGATGATATGGTTGGAAGATTCTGAAACTAGAGCTCAAGATCTTTGATTTGAGTACTTGAACTTGTGATTTGGATTTCAATAACACAATCAAAAGTTGATTTCGATTTTCGAGAACACGAAGAACACTGCTCGAGAATTTTATATTTTTCTGTATTTTTAATACGGATTGTATGAAGGATAATGTACGATTCTCCTTTTTATACTTAGTGGAAAATAATACCCTAAACGACATTTTTGGATCGATATTGATCCACTGGTTCGCTTTAAAACCCTAATTTAGAAAAATACACGTTTTACGAGGTGATAGCTATCTACAAAGACTGATAGTTATCCAAATCAATACATATCATTTATATAATTAATGCTCAAAAATATTGGGGCTATAACAGATGTATTATTGATACAGACGATATATCAGTTACCCTAGAAAAATTAGGGTTAGGGTTTGGAATAATTTTTCTTCCTTTGAATAAAACAAATACTATTGATAGTATCGGATTATAAAGGATATAATAATACGAAGAAATCCTCCGATAATTATCCGGACAAGAATGACGAAGGAATAATAATGATGTACAAAATTTCAACGGGGCCCTTGAATTTTCAAAACGGGACTCAAAAGTGAAGATATTTCAAGTGGCAAAATATTTGAACGGGGCTTCCGACACACCAATTTACACATAATCACTTAACAACCTTTATCATTAAAACTCAAAACACTTCATAATAATTATCCTACACATATAATACAAATTATATAATTAATAAAGTTCACAGATCTTACACATTAGATTAGATAGATTTGCGGACTTAGATTAGATTTAGATTAGTTTCTAGTTTTTATTTTAATTTTGGTTTCTATTTGATCACTAGCAAATATATATATAACATTATAAAAATAATCAAGTTCACTCGTAGAACTTCTTGGAAAAAGTAAGTTCAGTTGTAGAACTTTGAAGTTCATATGCATAACTTTTAAAATTCAATTGCAGAAACATTGTATTTATACTATGAAACAAAATAGGTTCGGCAGTAGAATCTTTTTATTCCAACAATATCCTTATAAGATTTTGTATATAAAAATGAGTTGAATCTGAACAGTTGATCTATTAATAATCCAACGGCTTATAACAGTTCTAAGGTTCTTTTTTAGTGATTGATTCTCTCTTGAGCCTAACCCTATATATATATATATATATATATATATATATATATATATATATATATAGGCAAATGATCAAATAAAAACCAAAATTAAAATAAAAACTAGAAACTAATTTAAGCCCTTAGATCAATCTAATCTATTGGCTTCCTAGAGGCACCACACGCAATTAAAATACACCCTCCCATACATAATCCCACATAATCCCTTCCGTTTCTAATTTGATTTTTCCCGTCAATCAGTGAGCTTTTTTTAAAATCTGACTTCACTGTATTTTTTTCCATCTCCCAACAATCAGTTTGCATACCATACTTGCTATATTATAGAGTACTAAAATTTTAGTAATTTCTGTAAGAATAAATAGTGATTTAAGCATAAATATAGCGATTTATTCTTATATGTGTATAGATCTAGTGGTTTTGCAATACAAAATTTGTGATTTACGTATAGTCCGAAGAATAAATTACTAGATTTACGCCGAAATCACTATTTATTCTTACAGAATTCACCAAAATTTTAGCGATTCTCATACGCATAAATAATGATTTATCACCAGAATATATCAAATATGGTATGCAAACTGATTGTTGGGAGATGGAGAAAAATACAGTGAAGCAAAAGTTAAAAAAAGCTCACCGATTGATGGAAAAAATCTAATTAAAAATGGGGGAGAATAGGTGGAGTTGAGTGTCGGAGGGTGTATTTAAATTGTGTGGTGCAGTTTTTAGTTTTTATTTTAAATTGGTTTTTAGTAGAGTAGGACTATATATATATATATATATAGCCAAGGGTTCCAAAGAGAACTACATATTAGTAGTAAACCAGAGTACCATTCTGGACAGTTTGATTAATTTCAATCTCAACCATTCATCATTTTACTTACCTTTCATAATTTGTAAAATTTATAACAAATTGAAACAATTAGATTTTTATCTAATTCTTTTTCCGCAAAATCCTATAAATATTCTAGTATTTAATTATGCTTTTATATTGTTCGGATATACCCCAACTTGGTATCAGAGCCATGTTTTTATTTAAAATGAATATTTTAGATAAAGAAAATCCTGAGGAAAACTCTGAGGAAACTCAGAATAATTTTGAAATCGAATTTTCTGAAAATGAAAAAGGTTTCCAAGGTAGCTTTTTAGTAAAGCAAGAAATTCTTTCTAAAATCAGAAAAACTAAACTTGATTTGAAAAAAGAAAAAATATTTAACATTCTGATGTTAAATTTCTTAAAAAGAAAAAATTTTATATTCTATTTTGTTAAAACAAAAGAAATGCATATAGATATTAAAGATACTAAAGGTTCAGTGTTCCTACCCCTTATCACTAAGGATGAGATCAACAGAAACCTACAAAAAATTGACTCTAAGATTAGAGCAACCATTAACGTAGTTCATTAGGGAGCTATAAATTTTTTGTTAAAAACAGAATTTAAGGAAGGCATAGATTCACCTATTAAGATGGCCTTAATAGATAACAGAATCAATGACCGAAGTGATTGTATTTTGGGTGCAGCTAGAGGAAACTTAGCTTACCAAAAATTTATGTTCACAGTTTATCCTAAATATGCATTTAGTAAAGAAACTAAGAACATAGATCAAGTATTATCTTTTGTACATCAATTCGAAAGTGAGAATTTGATGAATCCAGGAGATAAAGTCTTTAGCATAACCTATTTAGTAGCTTATGCATTAACCAATAGTCGTCATAGTATCGACTATAGGAAGGAAGAAAACATAGAGTTAGAAGATGTTTTCTCAGAAATAGGATCGGTTGAAGAAAAGCAATTTTCTGAAATAAGACCCTTAGATAATTCTTGGGTAATTGATATTGCTAAAGATAAACCTTTACTAGAACAACAACCTAGAATGAGTTTCAGAAGAAACAGTCTAGAAATTGGTGAGACATCCGATAGCAACTTGCTAAAAAGCGTCTCTAGAAAAGTTGATAATCTGTCAGAGATTAGAAATTTTATAAAAACGACTACCCCTTTTATGATGCTGGCATACATCTATAAGAAAGGAAAAATCCTTAATTTCAAGAAATTGAATGAAGGATCAGATAGTCAACAAAGAAAGTATATCTTTAGTGGATATACTGGAAATCAGAGTCTTACAACTCTTATTTCTTCTAATAATAATCTTAACCAAATTACAGGTAGAATTTTACTAGGATGTTATAAACTATTGAGTTATTTTGGACTCTGTTAGGCTCAAGCCATGTCTGAATACCACTATTAACAAGCCTACTCATTGTGACTATGTCACTCTACATGACCTAGTGAATTCTTTCACTGGGATATAGTATAGGTCTCCATTGTACTTGTCTTGTTTTCATGTACTTAGCTTTATCTTGTATGCTCAGAGTTATACTGAGCTTAGTAAGTTTCTTGCAATCTAGAATGTACATAGGCCATGGAATAATTATCCTGGTAGAAGTTCAGAAATGTTCATGCAACAGGATGGAGATGAATAAGGCCCTGAAGAAATAAGTTGCAGAAATTTATCTAAGTCCCTATACCGTGAAGTCAAAATAAAGCTATGTCGTGAAGTCCAAAATATCCATGTCATGAAGTACTGCGATCGCATAGTCCTAAATGAACTATGTCGTGAAGTCTTCATTACTCATATCGTGAAGTGTTGATACAACAAAGTCAAAATGTACTGGATCGTGAAGTCCTCAAAAAGCCTAGATCGCGAAGTCCTCAAAAAGGCTATGTCGTGAAGTCCCCAAAAAGGCTAGATCGCGAAGTCCTAAAAAAGGCTATGTCGCGAAGTCTTCAAAGGCTTTATCGCGAAGTCTTCAAAGGATATATCGTGAAGTCAGGAACATACTGGAGTTCACGATATCAACACTTAGCCGTTTATAACAAGACAAATCAAGGTACAGAACCAAAATTCAAAGGAGACAAATATTGAAGCATCTGTTATGGTAAGGTGGTCCAAAGAACATATGGCAAATCTACAGCAAAACTTGGAGAGAAAGACAAGAGACAAGCAGCTACAGAAACGGGAAAGACTCCGAAAAGCAAGTGGTCCTTCCTGACACAGTTAACTTCTTATGGCAGGAAAAGTTGGACTTACAGTGAGGGGTAACTATGTAAATAGGAGTGTGCACTAGTTTGTATAGGTTATATATATATTGCACACCCTATTGTTAGCTGTAAGAGAGTAACACATAGAAATATTCAAGCACTCTTTTCTCTGTAAGTAAAAAGCAAGAAAACGTTGTTCTTGTTTAGAAGCCAGAATTTCACCTGTGAAATTTTGGAAGCTGTAGTATTTAATTTACTTAATACAAAGTAGATTAAAGTGATTGTGTGTGTGCTATTCATTTTAATTCCGTAATTACATACAACATAATCCTTTACTGCATTTTAGTTTCAAGAAAACGAAAAAATCATTCAAACTATCCATTCACCCCCCTCTGTCTAGTTTCTTAGTGTCATTCATTACTAACAAGTGGTATCAGAGCAGGCTGTTGATATACAAACAGGAAAAGATCAAGAATGAGCTCACAGAAACTAAGCAATATCAAGATTCCTCCCTTTAACAAGGAGCACTACAGTCTATGGAAGCAAAAGATGTTGCTTTTCATCAAAGCTTCAAACCCCATGTACTTAGACATTCTAAAGCATGGTCCCTTTACTCCAATGATTGAGATTGCTGAAACAAATGTTGGTACTGAGATAATACCAGCAAGACATGTACCTAAAGACCCCTCCAAATACACTGATCCTGAAAAGGAGAAAATAGCACTAGATGGACATCTCCAACTTATCATTTGTGAATCTATGGATTTCAACATGTATGGCACTGTTGCTCATTGTAGTAGTGCAAAGAAAATGTGGGATCTTATAGAAGTGATATGTGAAGGAACTCCAGAAGTAAGAAAGAACAAGAAGCAGATTCTGGTCTCTCAGTATGAAGCTTTCATGGCTCAGCCAAAGGAGGGAATCACAGAAGTGTTTGAGAGGTTCAACAAGCTAATAAATGAGCTCAAACTCTATGACAAACACTATGAAACAGAAGAACTCAACATGAAGTTCTTGCTGACTCTACCAGATCACTTGGAACCAAGAATCTCTTCCTTCAAAGAAAGGGATCTAACCAAGATTGGTTTTGATGTGTTGTATGGTGTTTTGAAAACATATGAGCTAGAGTTGTTTCAAAAGAGATCCATTCAAGCAAAGCAAGGATTAATGGCCAATACCTCCTGTGCCCTTATTGCTGACAATTTAGGTCAAAGAATGGAATCTCTTAAAGTCAGTCAAGTCAAGATTGAAGAGCTGGAAGTTGAAGACACTGGTGATGAGACTCAAGTTGTCTATGATTTGCCTGAGGAAGATGAGTTCTACAGCATAGATGAGCTGGACAAAATGGAAAACAAATCTTTTGCCTATATGGCTAGGAGATATCCTAACATTAGGTTCAAAAGGAAGCAACCATTTAAGTCCAAGTTTAATGCTGGAAATGCTGGTGGATCAAGTGGCTCAAACTCTTTCAATAAAGGAAAAGAGATTGCTGGTGCAAGTCTGGGAGTGTAGATAGGTCCAAGATAAGGTGCTATAACTGCAATGAACTTGGGCATTTTGCCACAGAGTGCAAGAAGCCCAAACAGGTCAAAAAGGACAAAGCATACTTAGAGCTTGAAGCTAAGTATGAAGCTCTACTCAAGAAACAACAGGGTAAAGCTTTTATTGCAGAGGGAAAGTGCTGGGATGATTCTGATGAAGAAGAAGAACAAGAGTATTCAAACTATGCCTTGATGGCATTTTCTGATGATGGTGATTCTTCAAGTCAGGTACCTATTCTTACTTCTCTTGATATGACTCCCTTTCAATACAAGCAAACTGTTGAAGACATGAATACTGAGATGTTCAATAGTCACACTAGCATGTTAGTTGCCAATGAAGAAATTGATAGGCTAACTGCTAAAAATCTTGAGCTTACAGAAAAGAATGAGAAAATTGAATTAATGGTTGTGAGCCTTGATGGTTTGAAGAAGGAGATTGAGTATCTTAAGAACAAATTAGTTTGAGCTGAACAAATAGAAACAGCTCTTAGAGAACAAATTGCTGAAAATGAATTAAAGATAAGAAGCTTTAAGAACTCCTCTGAGCTTGTTCAAACCTATCACAAGGAACACACTGAAGACTGCAAGGTTGGAGTTGGTTTTGATTATGAGAATGACAAGGGAAGGAAGAAGACCAAGGGCAAAGGAAAAGAATCTTTTATAAACAAAAATGCCCCAACCATTTTGTCTAGTGTTGAAAAGCCCATCTTCAAAAAGAGTGTTGTTGAGTTTGATGAAACAACAATTACTTGAAGAAGATGAGGCTGCTAAAGACACTACTTCCTCTCCCAAATCTGTAAATCAGAAAGAAACCAAAGACAATCTTGTCAAGAGTCCTAAGGTTAATAAAGAAGTTGTTAAAAAGAAGAAACAGAACAGAAAGGGCAAAGTAGGTGTCAACAAGGGGAATAGTTATGCTTATGTGCCAAATGCTCCTAGGAAACAATGTCAGAAATGCTTATCTGTGAATCATTTAACTCATAAGTGTAAGAAACCTGTCAATGTTGAAGTTGATAACTTGAGTAACCATTCTGTTGGCATGAACACTATCCATGATTCTTTCTGTGGTAATTCTAACTGCATGACATGCTATGTGACTGTGATTGCTAATTGATTATCTCTGAAGCATAAACTTGAATATGCACAATCCTGTGAATCACACACACATATGCACACTCACAGGACAGGATCCCCAATCAAGGTTGAGAGGGTAAAGACTTCATGTGAGCCTAAGAGTGTCAACTCTAAAGCCTCAAACACAGTGAAGTCTCCTACTGTGAAGAATGCTGTTTATGATAGAAAAATCAATAACAAAACTGTTTCTAAATCAACTGGACCCTACCAAGTGTGGGTACCAAAAAACAACTTAGTCACTTTGTGAATGCAGGGCAACAGGAATAAAAGAGTCATATGGATCTTGGACAGTGGATGCTCAAGTCACATGACTGGTGATATAGCCCTGCTATCACATTTTGAGGAGAACAGCCCATCAGTAACCTTTGTAAATGACAACATTGGTTATACAATGGGATATGGCTGTGTTAAATCTGGAAATGTCATTATTGAGGATGTAGCATTTGTTGAAGAACTAAAGCACAACCTCTTGAGCATTGGTCAATTCACTAACAGGGGTTTCAAAGTGGAATTTGATGAAGATCAATGTCTAATCTCAAAAAGAGGAAGTGGTGAAGTTGTTTTGACTGGTGTGAAGAAAGGAAGCTTGTTTGTAGCAAACCTAAAGGCTGCAGACAAGGGAGAAATTTGTTGTTTCTACACTAAAGCCACCAATGAAGAATTCTGGCTGTGACAGAAGAAACCGTCTCACTTGAATGTTCAGACAATGAATTCTCTGGCTAAGAGAGAATTCATCAGAGACATGCCTGCCTTGGAGTTTGTGCAAGATGGAGCATGTGAAGCATGTCAAAGAGGAAAGATAAAGAGATCAAGCCACAAGAACAAATTGCTTAATTCAAACTCAAAACCTCTACAGCTAATTCACATGGATCTATTTGGCCCTGTGAATGTAATGTCCCTTTCCAAGAAGAAATATGCTCTAGTTATGGTTGATGATTATTCAAGATACACTTGGGTGGAATTCCTGTTTTCCAAGGATGAAGTACCTCAAGTAATTATAGAGCATATCAAGAGAGTTGATAGAGAAGCACAAAGCACTGGTTCCTCTGTAGTTGCTTTGAGAAATGATAATGGAACTGAGTTCAGAAATTCAACATTGTATGAGTTCTTCAAAGATAAAGGAATTTCTCAACAGTTATCAGCTCCTAGAACACCTCAACAAAATGGAGTAGTTGAGAGAAAGAATAGAACTCTCATTGAAGCTGCAAGAACAATGTTGTTGGATACAAAGCTACCTACTAGCTTTTGGGCTGATGCTGTTAACACATCATGCTATGTGCAAAATAGAACATTGATCAATAAGAAGTCTGGAAAAACTTCTTACTCATTGATGACTGGAAAAAGAGCATCCTTCAAGCATCTTCATGTATTTGGAAGCAAGTGTTTTGTGATGAAAGATACTTCTGAGCATGTTGGAAAATTTGATGCTAAAGCATTTGAAGGTATCTTCATTGGATACTCTCTGGAAAGGACAACATACAGAGTGTTTGTACTTGAGCAACACAAAGTAATGGAAAGCATGGATGTTACCTTTGATGACAAGAAATTTCCTGGACTTGCAACAAGTGAAAAAGACAGTGTGCCATTAAGATTTGAAAATCAAGGATATCTTGAGGATTCTGAAAGTGAGGATGAACCACCTATTCTAACTGTTCCTCATGTTGAAACACTTGAAGTTGATGATCTTCCTCAAACACCTGTGCAAGGGAACACAAACACAGGGGGAGAAGAAGAGAATGCAACTGTCATTGACCCTGAGGCAAGTCAAGGAGATGAACAGGGTCACACAAGGAAATGGGACAGAGCCCACACTAGGGATCAAATCATTGGTGATCCTAGTGAGGGAGTTAGAACAAGGAGAGCAACAATGAACACATGTCTGTATAGCTGCTTTCTGTCATAAGAAGAACCAAAAGTAATTGAAGAAGCTTTGAAGAATTCTGACTGGATTGTTGCTATGCAAGAAGAGTTGAATCAATTTGAGAAAAACAAAGTTTGGGAATTAGTACCACCTCCTGAAGGTAAGAATGTCATTGACACTAAATGGGTGTTCAGGAACAAAATGGATGAATAAGGTGTGGTAATAAGGAACAAAGCAAGGTTGGTTGCCAAATAATACTGCCAACAAGAAGACATTGACTATGATGAGACATTTGCACCTGTATCTAGACTGGAGGCCATCAGGTTTTTCTTAGCCTTTGCAGCACACTCAGATTTTAAGGTGTATCAAATGGATGTGAAAAGTGCTTTTCTCAATGGTGATCTTGCTGAAGAAGTTTATGTATCCCAACCTCCTGGCTTTGAGAATGAAGACTTCCCAGAATTTGTGTATAGAATGCTCAAGGCACTCTATGGACTCAAACAGGCACCAAGAGCCTGGTATGAAACTCTATCTCAATTTCTTCTTGAGCATCAATTCACCAGAGGTACAATTGATAAAACTCTATTCTTCAAGAAGCATGGAAATAATATCATTCTAGTTCAAATTTATGTGGATGATATCATCTTTGGCTCTTCAAATGAAAAACTCTGTCAAAGGTTTTCTAAGTTGATGCAAAGCAAATATGAGATGAGTATGATGGGAGAGTTAACCTTCTTCCTAGGGCTGCAAGTACATCAAAGGGAGGATGGCATCTTCATAAATCAAACTAAGTATGTTAAAGATCTCTTAAAGAAATATGGTTTAGAAGATTCATCCCCTGCAAAAACTCCAATGTCCACTGCAATCAAGCTTGATGAAGATAAGAAAGGCAAGAGAGTTGACATCAAGGTCTATAGAGGAATGGTCGGATCATTACTCTATCTCACTGCTAGCAGGCCAGACATCATGTTTGCCACATGCCTTTGTGTAAGGTTCCAATCTGATCCTAAGGAATCTCACATGATGGCTATCAAAAGAATCTTCAGGTATATGAAAGGGACTCCTAATCTTGGGCTATGGTATCCAAAGGGCACTGGGTCAACCTGGTTGGTTACACAGATTCTGATTATGCTGGATGCAGAATTGACAGGAAGAGCACCTCTGGAAGCTGCCAATTCTTAGGTCAAAGGTTAGTGTCCTGGTTCAGTAAGAAACAACAATCCACAGCAACGTCTACAGCTGAGGCTGAATATATTGCTGCTGGAAGCTGCCGTGCTCAATTGCTTTGGATTAGAAATCAACTCATGGATTATGGACTAGTGTTGGAACACATTCCCCTGATGTGTGACAATACCAGTGCAATAGCCATTGTTGCCAATCCTGTTAATCATTCTACTACAAAGCACATTGAGATAAGGTACCATTTCATTAGGGAACATGCTGCAAATGGTACTATAGCAGTCTCTTATGTTCCAACTGAGAAACAATTAGCTGACATATTTACTAAACCTCTAAATGAAGCTGTTTTCAACAGACTTGTGAGTGAAATTGGAATGCTCAATCCTTCGTTTAGTTGTTATAAGTAAGTATGCTAGTTAATTGTTGCAGCAGTAAATTTTCACTGTATTTAAATGCTCTATTCATATGGAGTGAAAATTAGTTGAGAAATGATTTATAAATATTTCAGTATTCTACTGCATATTTTTCAAATCATACTTTTCTGTGAAGTTATGAGCTTTTAAGACATCTCTACATAGGTGATTTTGAGAGTTCACGACTTAGTTCAAATGAAACAGACTTATATCGCAAACTGCTAAATTTGTGAGACTTCGCGATATAGTTCATTTCTTGAGTTTGCGACATAGTTCATTTTCCGACTTCACGACATAGAATAACTATATCGACAAGTCCCCATATTGAGCAGAATTTTGATTTAAATTAATTTTATTTCAAAATTTTGATATAAGTCTGACAAAATGCTTCAAATTCCAAAAAGGGAGTTTTAGACAAGGTATTTATAGTAGATCGCAAAGTCTCCCATACTTTCTACCTTTAAGACTTTGCGACATAGTTCATTTCTGGACTCTGCGATATACTTAGCAAGACTTCACGATATAGGCTATTTTGAGACTTCACGATATCAATATAGCCTGTACAAATTCATAACTCCATATCGTAGTGTCTCTATCATATAAATACTTTTTGCTAACCGTTCACAACTTTTCATCTTGTCTATTACTCTCAATTCTCAAACCTAAATTCCAATTCTCTTCTCTCTTCTTCACTCTCAATTTCAAATGGCACCCAAATCTCAAACAGCTTCTTCTTCAAACCCTTTAGTGATACCCAAAGAGACCAACCTTCTTACTATCCCCTCAGAGGCTGAAGCAAACCCCAGGTACAAGTGTTTTGTACGGTTCTTGAATACATCCTACCTTCGCCAAGCCTTGACCATGAACCCCACTCTATATGTTGATGTACTGGAAGGATTCTAGATAACAACTATGGTTTCTACAATGGAAAGGGAGGATGGGACTTCATTTCAGGAGGTTACTTGCACGATTGGAGGGAAGCATTTGCAGTTTGGGGTCAAGGAAATTAATGAAGCTTTGGGGTTCAAGACTGAGGGCCATGATGAAGAAGCCACTGATAAGCAAATGGTGGACTTCATGACCCTAATTCAGTTTGCAGATGAAATTGACATGGCTAAGCTCAACAAGAAGCATGTCAAGAGGGAGTGGTCATTTCTGTTTGACGCACTCCAGAAGGTGTTCCTGTGCAGAAAGACAGGATGGGACCACATTAGTCACATTGCTGTGAAACTAGCCTACTCCTTAGCTCATAATCAGGAGATCAATGTAGGAGCCATCATTCTCAAGGAATTGGCTCAGAGGCTAGGCAGGACTGTTCGTGGACGAGGTAATGAGATCTTTTACCCTCGTTTTATTCAGTGCATTTTAAATTATATTGATAATACTGTGCATGAATTGGATGGTATAGATCCAACAAAGTTGGCTTATTCCAAGTCCATGTCCAAAGTTCTATTTGGTTCATTGGACACAAGGAATCAAGTGGATGTGATTCTGAGTGTGACTAAGCATATGCAATTAAAACTCTGTTCATAATGTTCATCTATTGTTCTCTCTGAAATTTAATTCCTTTTATGTAAGTTAGGCTTGTTATCAGACATGCAATTGTGCCTAAGTTTCTTAATCATAATTTGGGGGAGATTGTTAGGCTCAAGGCATGTCTGAATACCACTATTAACAAGCCTACTCATTGTGACTATGTCACTCTACATGACCTAGTGAATTCTTTCACTGGGATATAGTATATGTCTCCATTGTACTTGTCTTGTTCTCATGTACTTAGCTTTATCTTGTATGCTCAGAGTTATAATGAGCTTAGTAAGTTTCTTGCAATCTAGAATGTACATAGGCCATGGAATAATTATCCTGGTAGAAGTTCAGAAATGTTCATGCAGTAGGATGGAGATGAATAAGGCCCTGAAGAAATAAGTTGCAGAAATTTATCTAAGTCCCTATACCGTGAAGTCAAAATAAAACTATGTCGTGAAGTCCAAAATATCCATGTCATGAAGTACTGCGATCGCATAGTCCTAAATGAACTATGTCGTGAAGTCTTCATTACTCATATCGTGAAGTGTTGATACAACAAAGTCAAAATGTACTGGATCGTGAAGTCCTCAAAAAGCCTAGATCGCGAAGTCCTCAATTAAAATACACCCTCCCATACATAATCCCACATAATCCCTTCCGTTTCTAATTTGATTTTTCCCGTCAATCAGTGAGCTTTTTTTAAAATGTGACTTCACTGTATTTTTTTCCATCTCCCAACAATCAGTTTGCATACCATACTTGCTATATTACAGAGTACTAAAATTTTAGTAATTTCTGTAAGAATAAATAGTGATTTAAGCATAAATATAGCGATTTATTCTTATATGTGTATAGATCTAGTGGTTTTGCAATACAAAATTTGTGATTTACGTATAGTCCGAAGAATAAATTACTAGATTTACGCCGAAATCACTATTTATTCTTACAGAATTCACCAAAATTTTAGTGATTCTCATACGCATAAATAATGATTTATCACCATAATATATCAAATATGGTATGCAAACTGATTGTTGGGAGATGGAGAAAAATACAGTGAAGCAAAAGTTAAAAAAAACTCAACGATTGATGGAAAAAATCTAATTAAAAATGGGGGAGAATAGGTGGAGTTGAGTGTCGGAGGGTGTATTTAAATTGTGTGTGGTGCAGTTTTTAGTTTTTATTTTAAATTGGTTTTTAGTAGAGTAGGACTATATATATATATATATATATATATAGCCAAGGGTTCCAAAGAGAACTACATATTAGTAGTAAACCAGAGTACCATTTTGGACAGTTTGATTAATTTCAATCTCAACCATTCATCATTTTACTTACCTTTCATAATTTGTAAAATTTATAACAAATTGAAAAAAATTAGATTTTTATCTAATTCTTTTTCCGCAAAATCCTATAAATATTCTAGTATTTAATTATGCTTTTATATTGTTCGGATATACCCCAACTTGGTATCAGAGCCATGTTTTTATTTAAAATGAATATTTTAGATAAAGAAAATCCCGAGGAAAACTCTGAGGAAACTCAGAATAATTTTGAAATCGAATTTTCTGAAAATGAAAAAGGTTTCCAAGGTAGCTTTTTAGTAAAGCAAGAAATTCTTTCTAAAATCAGAAAAACTAAACTTGATTTGAAAAAAGAAAAAATATTTAACATTCCGATGTTAAATTTCTTAAAAAGAAAAATTTTTATATTCTATTTTGTTAAAACAAAAGAAATGCATATAGATATTAAAGATACTAAAGGTTCAGTGTTCCTACCCCTTATCACTAAGGATGAGATCAACATAAACCTACAAAAAATTGACTCTAAGATTAGATCAACCATTAACGTAGTTCATTTGGGAGCTATAAAAATTTTGTTAAAAACAGATTTTAAGGAAGGCATAGATTCACCTATTAAGATGGCCTTAATAGATAACAGAATCAATGACCGAAGTGATTGTATTTTGGGTGCAGCTAGAGGAAACTTAGCTTACCAAAAATTTATGTTCACAGTTTATCCTAAATATGCATTTAGTAAAGACACTAAGAACATAGATCAAGTATTATCTTGTGTACATCAATTCGAAAGAGAGAATTTGATGAATCCAGGAGATAAAGTCTTTAGCATAACCTATTTAGTAGCTTATGCATTAACCAATAGTCATCATAGTATCGACTATAGGAAGGAAGAAAACATAGAGTTAGAAGATGTTTTCTCAGAAATAGGATCGGTTGAAGAAAAGCAATTTTCTGAAATAAGACCCTTAGATAATTCTTGGGCAATTGATATTGCTAAAGATAAACCTTTACTAGGACAACAACCTAGAATGAGTTTCAGAAGAAACAGTCTAGAAATTGGTGAGACATCCGATAACAACTTGCTAAAAAGCGTCTCTAGAAAAGTTGATAATCTGTCAGAGATTAGAACTTTTATAAAAATGACTACCCCTTTTATGATGCTGGCATACATCTATAAGAAAGGAAAAATCCTTAATTTCAAGAAATTGAATGAATGATCAGATAGTCAACAAAGAAAGTATATCTTTAGTGGATATACTGGAAATCAGAGTCTTACAACTCTTATTTCTTCTAATAATAATCTTAACCAAATTACAGGTAGAATTTTACTAGGATGTTATAAACTATTGAGTTATTTTGGACTCTGTTAGGCTCAAGGCATGTCTGAATACCACTATTAACAAGCCTACTCATTGTGACTATGTCACTCTACATGACCTAGTGAATTCTTTCACTGGGATACAGTATAGGTCTCCATTGTACTTGTCTTGTTCTCATGTACTTAGCTTTATCTTGTATGCTCAGAGTTATAATGAGCTTAGTAAGTTTCTTGCAATCTAGAATGTACATAGGCCATGGAATAATTATCCTGGTAGAAGTTCAGAAATGTTCATGCAGCAGGATGCAGATGAATAAGGCCCTGAAGAAATAAGTTGTAGAAATTTATCTAAGTCCCTATACTGTGAAGTCCAAATAAAGCTATGTCGTGAAGTCCAAAATATCCATGTCGTGAAGTACTGAGATCGCATAGTCCTAAATGAACTATGTCGTGAAGTCTTCATTACTCATATCGTGAAGTGTTGATACATCAAAGTCAAAATGTACTGGATCGTGAAGTCCTCAAAAATCCTAGATCGCGAAGTCCTCAAAAAGGCTATGTCGCGAAGTCCTCAAAAAGCCTAGATCGCGAAGTCCTCAAAAAGGCTATGTCGCAAAGTCCCCAAAAAGGCTAGATCGCGAAGTCCTCAAAAAGGCTATGTCGCGAAGTCTTCAAAGGATATATCGTGAAGTCAGGAACATACTAGAGTTCACAATATCAACACTTAGCCGTTTATAACAAGACAAATCAAGGTACATAACCAAAATTCAAAGGAGACAAATACTGAAGCATATGTTACGGTAAGGTGGTCCAAAGAACAGATGGCAAATCTACAGCAAAACTTGGAGAGAAAGACAAGAGACAAGCAGCTAGAGAAACGGGAAAGACTCCGAAAAGCAAGTGGTCCTTCCTGACACAGTTAACTTCTTATGGCAGGACAAGTTGGACTTACAGTGAGGGGTAACTGTGTAAATAGGAGTGTACACTAGTTTGTATAGGTTATATATATCTTGCACACCCTATTGTTAGCTGTAAGAGAGTAACACATTGAAATATTCTAGCACTCTTTTCTCTGTAAGTAAAAAGCAAGAAAACGTTGTTCTTGTTTAGAAGCCAGAATTTCACCTGTGAAATTTTGGAAGCTATAGTATTTAATTTACTTAATACAAAGTAGATTAAAGTGATTGTGTGTGTGCTATTCGTTTTAATTCCACAATTACATACAACATTGTTAATCCCAAATGACCTAACAGAATTGTAGAAGGGGGGGGGGGGTTGAATACAATTCTAGATATTTTCTAAACTTAAAACAACTTTCAAATAAAACAATACTGAAAATAAAAACACAAGCAAATATAAAATTTCAGTTGGATGTTTTGAGGATCCAACTGAGATGTTTTTATTGCGGAAATAATCTGTGTTACAAAAGTATCACAGCTGCTTAGTTCTTGATTTGGAGTGAGAGTGCTCTTGAAAGAAGCTAATACAAACTATTTTTATCTCACTCACATCTTATTAAAATGAACTGCTACACTTGGTTATAAAACCCAAGTTTACAATGCTATTTTTGGCTACACTAAAATACACTATAGGTAACCGCCAGTAGCTTACTTTTCATCCCTTTTGTCCAATGGTCCTTGGAGATCTTGTCTTTTGTCTTCATGCTTATTATGATCCCACTCAAGAACCTAATTGGA
Source organism: Heracleum sosnowskyi (assembly GCA_030848705.1). NCBI lineage: Eukaryota > Viridiplantae > Streptophyta > Magnoliopsida > Apiales > Apiaceae > Heracleum > Heracleum sosnowskyi. The sequence continues at coordinate 44,880,967 of CM061236.1, forward strand.
AATTGGAATGTTTCCTTATTCCCAGTGTCCATTTTGATGGCTTCCAATGCAAAGTACACTTCTACATCACCTTTTGATCTGTCAGAAAACTATCACTATCACTTTGTCAACTATTCAGAAAAGTGATAATGATTCGTTGATAGCAGGAAGATGTGTTTCGTTGATAGCTTTATTCTTCATTCCGTTGATGGTATATTCTTCATTCCGTTGATAGACTAATCTTGATTCCGCTGATAGACTAACCTTCATTCCGTTGATAGACTAGTCTTCATTCCGTTGAAAGACTAATCTTCATTCCGTTGATAGACTAATCTTCATTCCGTTGATATGTCTTTACTTAGGCAAAATTACAAGGCACAATATATTTACACTTAACCAACCTATTTTGCCTATCTAGTACATAGTCAACATGACTTAGAAAACCTATCTAATACCTACGACAAATGTATATCAACCAGTGAAGTATTGTACAGTGCAATTGCTACATCACTCATTTCGTTGATGAGCTACCTGTCAATGGAAGCTGCAAAGCATACCATTCCGTTGACAGTTACAAAAGTGACTTAATACAAAATCTACTAAGTGTTTTTATAATTATCATCAAGAACAACATATTCCTAACAAACATAATCGTTTACATCATTTTAGTTTCAAGAAAACGAAAATCATTCAAACTATCCATTCACCCCCCCCCCCTCTGTCTAGTTTCCTAGTGTCATTCATTACTAACAAGACTCAGTAAAGATCCCAGTGAAGAATTGTCTAAAATAAAAAGTGTTTATGACAAATTCTCCACTCTTTTAGAAGGGGGAGATAACCAAAAATTAGAAGACCTAAAAACTCTTTTAATAAAAAACATTGAGAAAATCGATAGAATAAAAGAATAGATTAACCATCTTGAAAAAATTCCTATCGACAGAAAAGAAGTTTTAGACTTTACTTCTAAATTAAATGAAATCGAAGATTACCTTAAGAAAATCTTAGGATGAGTCTTAAAGAATTTCAAGATATTATTAAGCCACGGATAGAAGAAATTCTTAAGTTGCTTAAAGAACAGAGTGCTAACAATATTATTGAAGCCGCCGCAGCAAAGATAATTACTGAATTGAAAGCAACAATTCAAGATTGTCACTGCAATAAAGAAATTCTTGAAGCCATCAACAAACAATCAAAGGCTCCAGAGAATAAACAACTTGTTCCATCAACAGAACAAAGAAACAAAGATAAAGGTAAAAACCGTTATCGATATAGTTATCCTAACCACGATGTAGGTAACGAAGAACTCAGAACTGGAAAGAATCCGAATAGTATGACTTGGCCATTTAGTTCACCATCAATACAGAAGCAATGAACTATATGCAAGACATAGAGAAATTCTTTTGGAAAGTACTTGAGTCAGAAATTCAATACAACCAACAAGAGGAACAATTTGCAAAAGCATTAGACCTGCTGGGATTAGAAGACGACGAGCTTGCTAATCAAAAAGTAGCAGATAATTTAGAATTACAATCCTTATTTGGCTTTAATTCTACTCATTATCTAAATGTCATTGAAGAATTTAGCTCACCAGAGTCAAATTCTCAAGAAGGAGATTCATCAGAAGAAGAGTTTGTTCAACAAACATTCAGGATGAATAAACAAGAAGAAGATCAGGATGAAAATCCATTCGCAGCATCAACTTCAGAAATAAAAAGACCAGTAAACAGAAGAAAAGGTAACTTTTACCCTCCTACTACTGAGTTTAGAACGAATCAAAGTTTATTTGGTTCTAATGTACTAAATATCGATTGTGAATCAGGCAGAAAAATATTAATCGATAGTTGGGAAAAGGAAATTAGTTTAATAATCCAAACTAATCCTATATCTTATGATGATGCTAATACCGTTTTGTTATTAGTTGATCATAAAACAGCAGGAGTTGTTAACAGATTTATTAAAGATGTAAATTGGGATCTCGACATGTTTGAACCAATAGAAGCCTTTAATAAAATTGTAGATGCTATCCATACCATGTTTTTAGGGGTTGATTATATCAATGCTAAAGAGCAGGAAAAAGATAAGATCAAGCAGAATGCTAAGTTAGCACTTAGTAAAATGCAATTGTGTGATATATGCCTCATTGACAAATTCTTTTGTATATATGAAATGCATATGATTAACATAGGAGACCAAAATCAGTATCATGTCTATGTCGAAGATTACATTCGCAAGATACCATTGGTAGGTGAGAAAGCCATGACTAAGTTTTGCAGGAAAGAACAATCCCGACACAACATAGTTTAACTTTTGCTCAACGAATCGTCAAGAATGAAATCCTTAGCTATTGTGATTTCAGAAGGACGTAGAAGAAACTGAAAAAGTTTAGCAAAAGTTGTTGTGCTAAACTTTCAGAAGAATCTTATAATTTTGGTTGTAATCCTAATTATGACAAAAAATATAAGAAGAAAAAGAAATACTCTAATAAGAGTATATCTTCAAAATACAGGTTTAAAAAGAAAAAAAGCCTTTTAAACCAGGTAAATATGTTAGGAAGAAAAACTTTTCCACTAACAATAAAAAGAAATTCTGTCCGAAAGGAAAGAAGAATTGCAGGTGTTGGATCTGCAACGAAGAAGGACATTATGCAAATGAATTCCCTAAACGAAAAAAGTACCCTGACAAAATCAAGGTATTAGAAGAAATCTACCACATAGGATATGAACCAGTGGAAGATGAATATGACGAAGTACAAAAGGTCTTCATCATACAAGAAATTGACCCTGGACCAACATCCGAGGAATCAGAAGATGAATCATCAAGTGAAAGCAACTGAGGATTCACAAGAAGAATTAGTAATGCCAAACATTACTAATCCATCATCGATTTATATCAAAGGTACACTCAAGTTTACTGGATATAGAAAAATCGAATTACATTGTTATGTTGATACATGTGCGAGCCTATGCATAGAAAGTAAATACGTCATTCCATCAGAACATTGGGTGAATGCCGAAAGACCTATAGAGGTAAAAATTGCTAATGGTAAAACCATTACAATTAACAAGGTATGTAAAAATCTTGACATATTAATAGCAGAAGAATTGTTTCATATTCCTACTGTCTATCAACAAGAAGCAGGTATAGACTTTATTTTAGGCAATAATTTTTGCTTAACTTATAGCCCTTTTACTCAGCTTGACAATAGAAAAATCATATTTACTCTTGCAGGAGAAGAAATATGGTTAAGAAAATTACTTGTGCACAACGAGTAGGTTTCGCATGATATTTAGAATCTAAGAGAAAGAATTCTAAAGCCAAACCAATACAACCTATCAATATTTCCCAAAATAAAATCTAGATTTTAGAGAGGGGGAGAGATATGTTGCTGATGTGCCAAAAATAAACATTTAATATCGCAAGCGCACGATCATCGTTTTAATATTTATGATTCGTTCCGCAGAGACTATATATTTTTCGCAATTCTTAATTTCTAATTTAGGCGGACTAGAACAATTAATTTGATAGGAGAGATTTAATTAATCTAAATTAACAAATTAAACAAAAGGAACATTTTGAAAATAAAATCTAAGAGACATGCAACAATACTTAATAAACTAAAATAATTAAAAACTAACTAAAAATTATGAAAGCCATTTAATAAAAAAAACATTTTAATAAAAAAAAAGGTACAACTAATCTAAAAATGGTCAGGAAATTAATTTGGGCCAAAGGAAATAAAATGATAAACATGGGCTTGAGAATTTAAAAGCAATACTAACATTAACTTAAAAACAGGCCAGCAAATGGAGATGGCCCGGCAAACACAATAACATGTTAAACAAAAAAAAAGAGAACTTATAAAACCGAAAACAGACACATGCATGTCATGTTCAGGCGCGGGAAAAACAACTGGTTGACAGAAGGTGGGCAGGCGTGTGTGCCTCACGCGCGCAGGAGAAACTAAACAAAAAAAATGAAGCGGCTGCTGTGCAGAATTCAGGCGGAGGGGGCAGAAATAGCTCAAAAACTACCAGGAAAATGACTCTAATCGAAGAAATTAAACCACCCAAAATTAAGATTAGACCCTACATAAAATAAAAAAACTTACTTTAACACTATCAACATCAAAATTACACTAAATTATCAAACCCATTTCATATCTAAATGACAAACTCAAACATAAAGATTAAATCCAAAAGTGAATCTACAAGCTTCATAACAATATTAAATTCAAATCTACCACTAAATCAACAAACCCATTACAATATTTCACCAAAATTAACAAGAAAATGTATATCTAAAGCTCTAATCATCAAGCCCACTTTAAAATCTAAATTTAAAGAGGCTCAATTCAAGGACAAAAATAATAATTATCTAGAGCATTAACACTACATAACATTAAATAAAAAGGGCTCCTTTATACCTCAAGTGGTAGCACAAAAGCTATTTGATCCACTTTATTGGATTTACAAAAGTTCATAGCCAAGAAATGAAGAGAACAAGATGGAGAATTAAAGTAAATGCTTGAATTAACATTAAAATGAAAGAGAGTTTACAAAATTTAAGCTATTACAATGAAAGAGAAACTAGATCTAGGAAAATAAAAAAGAGGCTAACTAAAAATTTAGACTAGGCTAAAACTAGGGTTATTTACAAAGGGGAAGGAGGGGGTATTTATAGGGGAAAATTAGGGTTTTGGGGAATAGTTGGGTTAATCTTGGCCCTTCATCTTGATTTTTAAACAACCAACTCATTCATTTGTCTTTTTCTTCTTTTCTTGAATTCTTCTTTTCCACTTTTGCCCTTCCTTGTCCCTTTTTTCTTCTTTTCTTTATTTTTCCAAATATCTACAAAATATGAAAATACAACTAATTAATTTATTTAAAAATACGAAAACTAACAATAAAATAGGTACAAGAGAATGCAAAAATATGCACTAATCAGTTGCAAAAATATTGAGAAATGAATTTTATTATGACAAATTTATCTCTAGATATTGACAGGAAATCTAAGATCGAACAGCTCTTAGAAAAAGTATGCTCAGAAAATCCATTGGATCCACTAAAGACCAAGAAATGGATGAAAGCAGCTATAAAACTACACAATCCGAAGGATATCTGCAAATTAAAGAGTTATTGGAGATGAAGGTTATCATTCCAAGTAAATCAGCCCACATGTCACCAGCATTCCTAGTAGAAAATGAAGCTGAACGACGTCGAGGCAAGAAAAGAATGGTTGTCAACTATAAAAAGATGAACGATCTTACTATACGTGATGGTCACAATTTACCTAATAAGGATAGTTTACTAACCCTTATACGTGGTAAGAAATTTTTTAGTTCACTAGACTATAAATCAGGATTCTGGCAGGTATTGTTAGATGAAGAATCACAGCTATTGACAGCATTCACATGTCCCCAAGGACATTATCAGTGGAGAGTTTTACCATTTGGTTTCAAACAAGCTCCATCAATATTTCAAAGGCACATGCAAGAAGCGTTCATGCCTTATGAAACATTTTGTTGTGTATATGTAGACGATATTCTTGTTTTCTCTAACAATGAACATGAACATCTCAGACATCTAGTAGCAGTATTGAAGAAATGTGAGACTCTTGGCATAATCCTATCCAAGAAAAAGGCTCAGCTCTTCAAAACAAAGATCAACTTTCTAGGCTTGGAAATTGATCAGGGAACACACTGTCCTCAAAATCACATCTCGGAACACATTCATAAGTTTCCGGATCAGATAGAAGACAAAAAACAATTGCAAAGGTTTTTGGGTATACTAACATATGCATCTGATTATATTCCTAAACTTGCAGCTTTAAGGTTACCCTTACAGGTCAAGTTGAAGAAAGAAAATCCATGGAGATGGATAGAAGCTGACACTTCTTACATCTGAAAGATAAAGAAGCAGTTAGTAAGTTTTCCCAAACTCTATCATCCAGAGCCAGGAGACGAGTTTATCGTAGAGACAGACGCATCCAACGAACATTGGGGTGGAGTTCTCAAAGCAGTTAATTCTGATAAAAAATAATTAATATGTCGATACGTATCAAGAAGCTTTAAAGACGCAGAAACCCGATATCATTCTAATGAGAAAGAGTATCTAGCGGTCAAAAGAGCTATTAGTAAATTCTCTATTTATCTTACCCCTGTAACATTTCTAGTCAGGACAGATAACAAGAATTTTACTTATTTCCTTAAATTAAAAATTGAAGGAGATAACAAACAGGGAAGACTAGTGCGCTGGCAACCGTGGTTTTCCAGGTACAGTTTCAAGGTCGAACACCTTGACGGGGTTAAGAACTGTCTAGCCGACTTCTTAACTAGAGAATTCCAAAAGTAAAAGGTAAAAACTAATTACATCATTTAGTGCATCATTCGTTTGCTTTTGCAGGAATTTTTAGCTATAAATATAGGAGCTTAGAATGAAGGAAATCACAATTCAAGTGATAACCACCTCAAACACTTCAAACACTCTGTTAGGTCCAAAGTATCGTAGAAGGGGGAGAGGGGGGTTGAATACGATACTCACAAATTATTCAATTTCGTTCGCGGATAATTCTTTAGGTTCTAATACGAAATCAAATGCACCAAATCAAAACACGAGTCATGGAATATATCGTTTTATAAATATAAACCGCGAGGGGTGCTACAATTCTAATTCGTAGATTAGCTTCAATGAGTTCAAGGTTACACAAAATCAATACAATGATAGAATTCTGAGCAATATTAATTTCTCTATGATTCTCTGGCTCAATCTTCTCTCCTCGTAAATGTTTTGAGTAAAACCTTTTAACTGAAGAAGACACATTCTTCATTCTGTCATTGTAGACTTAGAAAACTATCGAACACCTTAGGAATGATCCTAGCCGTTCAAGTCTTCATCAACCTGACAAAAGAATAACAAAGTTCACCTGCTCCTTATTTAAAAAACCATCGAAGGAACAAAGTTTCTTTCCTTCGATAGATTTTAATAAAATATATCGAATGAAAATTAGTTGCTTTTTGAAGCACTTCGATTGTTTTTCATTTAGATCCCCTTGATCACTTTCGATGGTTTTTCCTAAAAGAAAACCATCGAATGTTTTCTTCTGTACTTGATCCTTGAAAATCCTTTCCTTTTACAACAAGCAAATTGTATCTCCATGTTAGATCATGATTCAATGATCGTCAGGATCTAGACTCAACTGATCAGGATTGTTGACGTCATCAGTATTTTCTCAAGCGTCAGTATCAGGATTGCTATCAGGATTTCTATCAGGACTATGATCAGTATTGATCATCAGGACTGGAAACTGATCAGGATTACAACTTTGAGTTATTTATGGAGTCTAGTTAAAGAAGGAAGTTTATTTTGTCGGTTCCTAGTTTATAGGAATGAAGTTGTCGGTTAGGATATGTTACAATATAGTTTGTAATTGATTTGGACTTATCTTGTAATCGATAGAGAAGCTGTGTAGTATATAAACACAGTTTAGGTTTTGATTTTATAATCAATTGCATACACGAGTATATTGTAACCTAGAAGCTCTCAAGAACATCAGAATTTCTTGAGAGAGTTTGTAATAGTTTTATATCAGATTTAATAAAGCTATTATTATTCTTTCATATTTGTGATCTATATTTTATTAAGTCGAGAATCTTATACAATTGTATTCAACCCCCCTTCTACAATTGATATTTACTGGGCAACAATTGGTATCAGAGCAAACTGATTTAAATTTGAATCAGATACGATCTAAGATGTCGACAACCAAGTATAAAAGCATGAAAATTCCCATCCTGAAGAAAAATGAATATCCAACATGGAAGGAAAAGATGCTGATGTACTTGGAGGCTATGGATCCTGACTATTTGGACAAGATACGTGATGGACCATATATTCCTACGAGAATAGTTACACAAACAGATACTGTACCTGAACACTATGTGGTCAAGGTAAAAAGTGAATGGATTCTAGAAGAGAAAGCTGACGTTATCAGAGATGCAAAGATAAAGAATATCCTTCACAACAACCTTGATGCTGTCATGTCTAACAAGGTGATTGCATGAAAATATGCAAAAGAAATTTGGGACACTTTAGAAACTCAATGCCAAGGATCTGCATCTGTCAAGAAAAATAGAAGGGCTCTACTTATTCAAGAGTATGAACAATTTGATGCAAGACCTGATGAGAGCCTTACTGACATGTATGATAGATTCTTGACACTCCTGAACAATCTATCACTGGTAGGCAAATAGTATGTATCTGAAGATTCTAATACCAAGTTTCTGAGAGCATTAACTGAAGAATGGGATACACAAACATCAATCATTAGACATCAGTATGATCTAAACACTGTGTCTCTTGATGAAGTTTATGGGATGCTGAGAACCTATGATCTTGAGGTTCAACAAAGGAAGAATAAGAAAAGCAACAAGGAAAAATCCATTGCCTTGAAAGTTGAGGCTAAATCAAAAGGAAAAGCTGTGGAGGTCTCTAGAAGGAAATCAAGAATAGTTGAGTCAGATCCTGAGTCATCAGGTACTGATGGCAATCCTGATGCCAATACTGATGATGATTCTTCTGACTCTGACATGGAAGATAAGGTTGCTATGATAGTCAGAGGCTTCAAGAAGATGAAGTTCAGGAAGGCTAGAAGACAAGGAAACTTCCAGAAAAAGACTTTCAATGCTGACAAAAACAAGTACAACAAAAAGGACAGCAAGAGTGGCAAATTTGACAAGTCAAAGGTTAGATGCTACAAGTGTAATGGAATGGGGCACTTTGCAACTGAGTGCAAGAAGGCTAAAGCACTCATCACTTCAAGCAAGGATTGGATGGACTCTTCCTCAGAATCTGACACTAAGGTAGTCAACTATGCCCTAATGGCCAATACTGATGAAACTGTTGTTCCTGATGATAAGGTACCAAATATTGTTTTTGATTTTGATACTGATAATGCTTCTGAGTTAAGACGTTTTCTAAAGTCATTTCATATTAGCTTTAGAAGTCAAACTGCTGAGAATACAAGGATCTTATCTGATATGTCTGAACTTAGGAAAATGAATGAGCATCTAGAAACTGAATTCTCTTTTATGCAAAAAGTACAGATATAATGTGATAATGCTAAACACATGTATTTGGAGATGAAATTTAAATGTACTTCTCTTGAAAAAGAACTTGAGGATGCTAAAGAGAAAATCAGAACCTGGACAGATTCTAGAAGGAAATTTCATGAAATAAATACTTCTAAGAATTGGAAAGATTGTCTAGGTTATAAGTCAGATGAGGATAAGAAATCGAAAAAGAAAGTTGTAATAGATGAGACAGTAAGTCCAATGACCTATAGACATGTTATAGACAAGACCAAATCAAAGATTGTTAGGAATATGTTATTCTTGATGATAATTATAAAAAAACTTAGTAGATTTTGTATTAAGTCACTTTTGTAACTATCAACGGAATGGTATGCTTTGCAGCTTCCGTTGACAGGTAGCTCATCAACGAAATGAGTGATGCAGCAATTGCACTGTACAATACTTCACTGGTTGATATACATTTGTTGTAGGTATTAGACAGGTTTTCTAAGTCATGTTGACTATGTACTAGATAGGAAAAATAGGTTGGTTAAGTGTAAATATATTGTGCCTTGTAATTTTGCCTAAGTGAAGACATGTCAACGGAATGAAGATTAGTCTATCAACGGAATGAATATTAGTCTATCAACGGAATGAAGATTAGTCTATCAACGGAATGAAGAATATACCATCAACGGAATGAAGAATAAAGCTATCAACGAAACACATCCTCATGCTATCAACGAATCATTATAACTTTTCTGAATAGTTGACAAAGTGATAGTGATAGTTTTCTGACATATCATAAGGTGATGTAGAAGTGTACTTTGCATTGGAAGCCATCAAAATGGACACTGGGAATAAGGAAACATTCCAATTTCCAATTAGGTTCTTGAGTGGGATCATAATAAACATGAAGACAAAAGACAAGATCTCCAAGGACCATTGGACAAAAGGGATGAAAAGCAAGCTAATGGCGGTTACCTATAGTGTATTTTAGTGTAGACAAAAATAGCATTGTAAACTTGGGTTTTATAACCAAGTGTAGCAGTTCATTTTTAAGATAAGTGAGTGAGATAAAAATAGTTTGTATTAGCTTCTTTCAAGAGCACTCTCACTCCAAATCAGGAACTGAGTAGCTGTGATACTTTTGTAACACAGATTATTTCCGAAATAAAAACATCTCAGTTGGATCCTCAAAACATCTAACTGAAATATTATATTTGCTTGTGTTTTTATTTTCAGTGTTATTTTATTTGAAAGTTGTTTTAAGTTTAAAAAATATCTAGAATTGTATTCAACCCCCCCCCCCCCCCTTCTACAATTCTGTTAGGTCATTTGGGATTAACAATTGGTATCAGAGCAAGCTTTTAACTTACAAGAAGTTTAAAGATCAAGGCCAAAACAGAAACCATGGTGAAGAAGGATGCGGGTGTAAAGTTACCAGTTCTAGATAAGGACAATTACTTTCACTGGAAAGTAAAAATGCAACTACATCTCATGTCTATGGATGAGAGATATGTAGACTGCGTTGAGAAAGGTCCACACGTTCCCATGAAGTTTGCATCTAGAGTTGGACTGCCAGATGATGCTAAAGATGTAGAAATTCCAAAACCTGTCTCAGAATGGACTATTGAAGATATTGCAGAAATCCATAAAGATAAAAGAACCATGAAATTTTGTTTAATGGTTTGGAGCAAGAGATGTTTGACAATGTTATAAACTGTACAACTTCTAAAGAAGTATGGGACACTGTTAGAATACTGTGTGAATGAACTGAGCAAGTTAGGGAGAACAAAATGCAACTCCTCATACAACAATATGAGCACTCTCATTTTAAAGCTGGTGAAACCCTAAATGACACGTTTAGTAGGTTTCAAAAGCTTTTGATTGGATTAAAGTTGTATGGGAGGGTCTACCAAACCAAGGATTCAAATCTCAAATTTCTTAGAGCTCTTCCAAAAGAGTGGAAGCCTATGACTGTTTCTCTGAGAAACACTCAAGAGTACAAAGACTACACTCTTGAAAGGCTTTATGGAACCTTAAAGACATATGAGCTGGAAATGGAGCAAGATGAAGAAATTGAGAAGGTACAAAAGAAAGGTGGATCTACTGCATTGATTGCATCTGTGAACCAACTGGAAGATGACAATGAAGAAGCTGTAAAAGCCACAACTAGTCGAGCTAGTTGTAGGAGTGATGTTAGCAAGGGTAAAGGCAATATGACAGAAGAAGAAGAAGAAGAAGAAGAACCAGCCAACTTGGATGACTTAGATGAGATTGATGAACACATTGTTTTTCTTTCAAGAAAATTTTCTAAGTTCAAATTCAAGAGAAACTCAGAAGCAAGACCACCAAGGAGAGACTTTCAACCTAGCAAAAATAATTGGATTTAAAAGTCTAAATCTAAATGTTTCAACTATGGAATGATTGGTCACTTTGCTGGAGATTGCAGAAAGCCCAAAGTTGAGAAGGGCAACAGGAAATTTGAGCCTGTTGATTATAAAAAGAAATACTTTGAACTTCTCAAGCAAAAAGAAAAGGCTTTCATGTCTCAGGAGTATGATTGGGCTGGTAATGGTGAAGATTCAGATGATGATGTTGAGTATGTCAACTTGGCTCTAATGGCTAACAATCATGAGCAGGAAGCAAGTTCCTCTAGCAACCAGGTAACAAATACTAATCTTTCTAAGCTTTCTAAAGAGGAATCCAAAGGTTACAATCGGGTCGGTCTTCTTAACCACCTCTGTAAGCAGGGACTCTTCACCTGTCATGTGTCTAGAACAGCCATTATCCAGAATCCACACGACCTTTGAGCTTTTAACCTTACCCTGCAATCACAGATTGATTAAGCGAACTTTGGTACCCAAACTTGTTTGGGTCCTGAAGGTTTAGATACTTTAACAGGAGTAACATTCAAGTCAGTCTTAACTTGTTTGACTTTCATGTTGTGTGGATTTATCATTTACAGTACTAGTGCTACTAGATGCATTCATCAACTTAAAATAAGCATGCATGATATTGTATGCACAAAGTAAACACTCTTTCTTTCCACATGGTTCATGAAGATCAGACATGTCAGACATGTTATGCATTTCAGAAGTAACAGCAGTTTCTACTTTAACCTTTTTCCATGCATGTGTAAGGTGTCCAGCAGAATTACAATTAGTGCACAAATTCCTAGATGCAATGGGAGTAGTTGAAACAATATTCTGATTAACACTAGCTTTCCCATTCCTGTTCTTTTTAGCCTTGCTAACCTTATTGCCTACATCAGTTTTAGGTAATTCAGTTTTTACTGACTTCCTAGGCAAGTTTTTATCTCTACTTCCTTCAACATATCCTCCTCAAGAAATTCTTGTCTTATGATTAGATCATCCTCATTGAAAAGTGCTGGAAACGGCTTAACAAAAACTGGACAATCTACATTCTTAAGAACATGTGGAGTATGCTTCTTGACAGCTGAAGATGTCACAGGAAATTCCACAATCTTCTTTCCAGTTTTCTTGCTGTAGTCAAATCCTATAGCAGTTTTATTCCCTAAGGTCTGAGTATCAATTATTTCCTTAGCAATTAGGGCGAAGTTCTTATATGCATTCAGTTTCAAATCTAGATCTGAAATCTGCTTCTTGAGGATTGTCTCTATCTCATCATTACACTTGACCTTGTTCTCTAAGTACTCATTTTTCTGTTTAAGATCTTCTAATGTGATAGCTACAAGCATTAGTTCTTCATTCTTAGATTCTATATTTTTAATCTTAAGAACTAACTTAGCATTTTCAATTTCTGATGCTAGCATGCTTGTGTGTACATTAAACAATTCTACACTAAGATCTTGCACAGTTTTCTTGTACTCAGAATTAGACATGTCAATTGTTGTTAAGATAGGTACCTGAGATGATTGTGATGATTCCTCTGAAGAGTCGGCCATTAGGGCAAGATTTACATACTCTTCCTCTTCATCCGAATCAGTATCATCCCAACTTTTACCCTCTGCAATATAAGCTTTTCCTTTCTGCTTTCCAGATAAGGTTTCCAGTTGTTGTTTCAGCTTAGCATTCTCTTTCTTCAAATCCTCATAAGAATCTTTCTTCTCATAGGCATCTTTCATGTCTCTTGCTTGACGAGGCTTCCGACATTCAGTAGCAAAATGCCCTAACTCATTGCGGTTGTAGCATCTTGATTTGCTTCTATCAATCATGCCAGTCTTGTAGCCTCCCTTAAAGCCAGTGCCTGGTGAATACTTGCTTTTCTGTAATCTGTTGGTTGATTCCTTGAACTTGTACTTAGGGTTTCTCTTGAAACGAATGTGGCTAAACTTTGCAGCTAAGTACGCCATGGTTTTGTCTTCCATTTGCTCAAGCTCTTCTAGGGTGTAGTAATCACTTTCATCAACACCCAGATTCACAGAATCCATTTCAGCTTCTATAATCACCTCATTTCCAGCTCTAGGGGTTTGAACCTGAATATCAGAAGTTGTTGGTTCATCCACTACAAGTGCTGCTGATCTTGCGAGTGCAGAATTCTTGTTGTCCACCGTCCCTGGTCCGTAGAATATCACTCGTTGTTCTTGCTCCATCTCATAAGTTTTAAGCTTGCCATATATCATCTCCAATGGCATCTTAGTAAAGTCAATTCTTTCCCTTATGGATGAGGACTTGTGTTCTACATGATGGGGCAGTGTCATCATGAACTTCCTGTTTGTCTCTCTAAGAGGATAGGTCTTCCCTTTCATGGTTAACTCATTTAACAGCTTAGTATACTTCTCAAAGACCTGAGTTATACTTTCTCCATAAAGTGACCTAAATGATTCATACTGAGAAGTCAGGATATCCAATCTGTTTTCCTGTACGTCTTCAGTTCCTTCCATTATCAAATTTATGGTATCCCATATTTGTTTCCCGCTCACACAGTTCATTAACTGATAGCTCATTTCCTTGTCTGCGGAGTCTATCAATATCAGCATCAAACCTGTATCCAATCGAATCAGTTCTTTGTATGTATCTGTGTACTCAGATAAATCCTTTGGGGTTGAGCCTTGAGGAATTCTGGTACCGTCAAGAGCTGTAGATTCACTAACTGGTTTCATTGGTACAAACGGTCCGTTCTCTAATATGCCAATATCCAACGGATTAGATGCCTTGATAAATAACAACATCTTCATCTTCCACAAACCGAAATCATCTCTAGTGAAGGGGGGAACTTTAATACCAGCAGTTGTCTTTGGAGCACTCATGGTTTCTGAAAATTTCAAACTGTTTAAAATTCAAGAAATTCCAATTAAATGAAAAATTTTGAAAGTTAAATAATTTGCTTCAAATTTTCAAGCCTTGTTTGATTTTGGTCTCATTCACCGGATCTGATTTGTATGTCAATCAAATAGCTCTGATACCAATTGTTAGGTCCAAAGTATCGTAGAAGGGGGGTTGAATACGATACTCACAAATTATTCAATTTCGTTCGCGGATAATTCTTTAGGTTCTAATACGAAATCAAATGCACCAAATCAAAACACGAGTCATGGAATATATCGTTTTATAAATATAAACCGCGAGGGGTGCTACAATTCTAATTCGTAGATTAGCTTCAATGAGTTCAAGGTTACACAAAATCAATACAATGATAGAATTCTGAGCAATATTAATTTCTCTATGATTCTCTGGCTCAATCTTCTCTCCTCGTAAATGTTTTGAGTAAAACCTTTTAACTGAAGAAGACACATTCTTCATTCTGTCATTGTAGACTTAGAAAACTATCGAACACCTTAGGAATGATCCTAGCCGTTCAAGTCTTCATCAACCTGACAAAAGAATAACAAAGTTCACCTGCTCCTTATTTAAAAAACCATCGAAGGAACAAAGTTTCTTTCCTTCGATAGATTTTAATAAAATATATCGAATGAAAACTAGTTGCTTTTTGAAGCACTTCGATAGTTTTTCATTTAGATCCCCTTGATCACTTTCGATGGTTTTTCCTAAAAGAAAACCATCAAATGTTTTCTTCTGTACTTGATCCTTGAAAATCCTTTCCTTTTACAGCAAGCAAATTGTATCTCCATTTAAACCTAAACATACCTTGTAATATTCTTTTGACTTTCAGGATTTTTTAGATTTAGACTTAAATCAACTTCTTCTGAGACGATAAACATCTTGATCTTTTAGGTGCTGACAACTAGTGCAACTGGTCTGGTTCACAGATGACTAACACTTGATCAATACTTCTATGTATTCAATTCAATGCTGCTAATAAGTCCTTTGTCATTCTGGTTGCTTCAATTAAATCACTGGAACCCTATGGTACTAACTCTTAATCATTCACATACTTCTGTAGTCTTGAAAGTCTTGTTTCTTTATTTGTCACAGAGGCTTGAACATTTTAATGAACTTCTTTCCGTGACCTGTTTACGGACTTGAAGAATACATACCATATTTTGATTTTTTGAGTTTACCTTTTCTTCTTTACTTCTGGATTCCTGTGCTTCTTTTAATATTACTGTATGTCTTGTCTTTTGCTGAGTTGTAGTTATCTATGTTACATCTTATGTTACATTATGCTTTACACACTCCTAGAAATAGCAAGGTTCTTCACAGAACTAAAGGGCAATTTGTCCCAGAGCCTATTTGGCTTTACAGGCTGATATCTTAATATATCAGAAATGGAAGATATAGAACAATTTTTGATTAAAGAGTGCATTCTATTGAAGGAACTTGAGCTTGTCAGAACCAAGATCGAATATGTAAGGAAGTTCTCAATTCCTGAACATCAAAAGGTTATTTGTACGCCTTCTTAGGAAACTGAACAAGTACAGACTAGTCCAGAGCAAATGGCTACTGGTAAAGACATATCAAATCCGTTGAAGGCTGTGAATTTGCCAAAAATTCAGACTGAGGATCAGACCTCAACAACGTTAGTAAAAACCTTAAATTTAAATTTGAGACCTAACGGGGGAATTCAAATCCCAACTGATAAATCTAAAGAGCAATCTTTAGCAAAGATATTCTTAACAGGATACAAAGCAACCAAATCTTATTATGTGGTGTTCAATGGACCTAACCCAGGTATTTACACTACATGGAAGATAGCGGAACTTGCAGTCAAAGGAGTTCCCGGAATAAAGCATAAGAAGTATACTTCGTTCGAAGAATCTCAAGCAGCAGGACGAATATATACAAGTGCAGAATTCAAAGCGCCACTACAATTGATCAGTTCGGCAGAAGCCTTACAGCCAACATATTCTGGTGCATTGAAAAAGGAAGCCAGTTCGAGCAACAAAACTCGCCTAGGAACGGCTCCTCAATACCAACAGCTTAAGTTGGAAGATACAGAAGAAGACTCTAGAGAAAGTTCTTTAGCTAGTTTTGACTATCTGTTCAAAAAAGGAAGATGTTCCACATAGACAGAGTTCACAGAAGAACATTATTTCACTACGGATAAGAAGAACGTCAGTTATTTCAACTTCTATCCTGGAAGCCATCCAGAGTTTATTTGGGAGGCTTATCTTTATGGATTATTAGCTATGATTTATCCATCTAATAATCTGTTAGAAATATCCAATTTTCCTATACAGTTCAGAAAGGCCATCAAGAGCTACAAGAAGAACTGCCTGAAGAATTCGGATAAAGAAATTTATCTCAAATTTCTAGGAACTATTATGTTCTGGGACGCTGATGACGAACCAATTTTCCCATATTATTATGTGCAAATAGGTACAGTCAAGGAAAGAGTCTACATTCCATCACAAGCGAAAGAAGCGAAGTTGGAAAAGAGTGATTTACACTCTATTGCTGAGCAGAAACTTATGGTCCTAATAGACAGGGTTTTCAGCATCTCGAGAGACGGCAAGATTAAAATCAATCTCACCTCTTATTATTGTCTTATAACATCTTATTCACACTCAGGTATGAATGATGAAGATTGGACAAAACTACAAATGTTCCGAAGACAGCTGATCCAAAGGAGCGTACTCGGATATCACTACCCCTCCACTTGTGAAAAGATAAAGCGGGAGTTACACCGAAAAGGAATCTCTTATGAATGCGATAATTGCAATCCCACTAAAGAGACAAAAGAAGGCCCCACCACTTCAAAAGACAAAATAGCGTCAGAAGAAGACAGACCCTCCATTTTCTCCACTGAAGAAAAAGCAACAGATGAAGAGTAAAGTAGAAAAAGAATCTACTTTAAAGCATAGCCGATAGAGAGAACCTTATCTCTTGACACGGAATGCAGGAATAATGTGCAATCTACGTAAGCAATAACGTAGGATAATTTGTACAGATCCTCATGCCTTATGTTATAAAAGGATGAGTTCAGTTTTGAATAAGGACATCGAAAAATTTGCACACTGAACACACATCAGTTGTCAAATATTCAAAAATACGATGATTGAGTAGTCCCATTAGGGATTATAAGTGTTATGAAGGGATTCATAATGAATCCATTGTAATATATTGTAAGGAATAAAACGTTCTAGTTTGAATTCAAAATCTGTCTCATGTTTAGTGTTCGGTTTTAGACTATGGAGTCCAATTGGGTCACATGAGAGTACCGCTTAAGGCAAGTGACCGTTTAGGGAAATCGCCGACCAAGGATTGAGCGACCACAAGGCAGATTGGCATGTGAAGAAGAATTTAAACTGAAGCTTTATTCAACATTGCAATCACTGTTACAAATGGAGTTCATTAAAAGGAGAATACCCGGTAATATCATTTACAATCTCTACTTTATAAATTTATTCTGATTGATATAAATTCATATATAATGATTGATTATGTTCATCAAGGTTCTCTATGAACTTAGTAATATGACTAATACACAGCTGTGGTTTGTAAATATAGAAGGTAATGCCATGATTTATATGGATAACCATCAATATCTAGATCATCTATTACAGGTATCTAGGAAAGTTGTCTCTAACAAAGACAATAGAGCAATTAGAGCCCTTATCTGGGATTTAGAAGAATTTAAAACTGAACAAATTCGGTTTTATTATAATTTCTCTATGCAGATAGAAACAGAGATATCTTCGCTTAGAAGAATTCTCAGTTATGATCTTATTAGAAACCCTAATAGGATTAGACATAATGAATGATACGAGAAATTCGTACTTCATCGACTATCAGATGACTAACAGATCATTTTTGATAGAACAGTATGTTTTAACCCCGGTTTTTAACCCTAGGTTAATCATCATGACCTTAGAGATAATGAAGGGTCAGGATTGGTTCTCTGGTTCTCTCTTTAAAACAAGTTCTCTCCAGAACTCTACCATATATATATATATATATATATATATATATATGCTAGTGATCAAATAGAAACCAAACTTAAAATAGAAACTAAAAATCAATTCAAAACCTTAGATCAATCTAATCTAATGGCCCCTAGAGGCACTACACACAACTAAAATACACCCTTCCATACACAACCACACCTAATCCCCTCCGTTTTTAATTTGAATTATCCCGTCAATCGATGAGTTTTTTTTGAAATCCGACTTCACTGTATTTTTCTCTATCTCTCAATGATCAGTTTGCATACCATACTTGCTATATTACGGAGTACTAAAATTTTAGTAATTTCTGTAAGAATAAATAGTGATTTCACCTAAATATAACGATTTATTCTTATATGTGTATAGATCTAGGGATTTTGCGGTACAAAATTCGTGATTTATGTATAGTCCGAAGAATAAATTACTAGATTTACGCCGAAATCACTATTTATTCTTACAGAAATCACCAAAAATTAAGTGATTCTCATACGCATAAATAGTGTGTTAGATATAATTGCTAATGTTTGTTTATCAGTGTTTAAGCAACAGGTACTGACAAGAGTTTATCAGAAGCCAGTCAGAGTTTAGTTAAACTCTGACAGGGTAAAGAGTTTAATTGAAGCCGGTCAGAGTTTATTTAAAGTCTGACAAGGTGAAAGTTGAATTAGCTGTCGGTGCAGAATTGAAGATTCTAGAAGCAATATATTCTGAAGATGGAAAGAAGCAGAATATATTGATACAGCTAAGGAGATTGGAATAGAAGACTGAAGCAATCCTTAATTGATATGAATTGTATAGCTAACTTATAGGAATATCAATTAGAGATGGATTGTATGTAGCTGTGTACTATATAAACACAGATAGGTTATCCCTAGAAGGGACGCGTGAATATTGATATATTATTCTTGTAACCTAGAAGCTCTTTGTGATTCATTAACATCATAAAGAGAGAAGCTGTTAATACGATTACAGTTTTATTGATTCATAAATAGTGTTTTTAATTATTGTTATTCTCATACATACTTGATTATATTGTGTATTCGGCCTAACAATTGGTATCAGAGCCAAGGCTGTTTAATATATACAGTTTTACGATTCAAACACAGTAATAATCATGTCTGAAGAAAATCAAACTGCTTCCAAGGCTGAACAGGTTAAGCCTAATACTGTGAGTAGATATGAAACAATCAGGGTTCCGATTCTCAGGCCTGTAGAGTATCCGATTTGGAAGGTGAAGATGACCATGTTTCTGGAGGCTACAGATCCAGAATACCTTGACAGAATTAATGATGGTCCTCATATGCCAACTAAATTGTCCCCTGTTGTTGATGGTCAAGAACAAAAGACTGTTCCAAAGGAAAAGAAAGATATGACTCCTGAGGATATCTCATCAATTGCAAAGGATGCAAAGGTTAGACATCTTCTCCACAGTGCTTTAGATAATGTTATGTCTAACAGGGTAATTGGCTGCAAGACTGCCAAAGAGATATGGGATGCTTTAGAAGTCAGATGCCAGGGAACAGGTGCTATTAAGAAGAACAGAAAAACAATACTCACACAGGAGTATGAGCACTTTGATTCAAGAACTAATGAAACCTTGACTGAGACTTATGACAGATTTTGCAAACTGTTGAACGATCTGTCTCTGGTAGATAAAGAATATGAACTTGAAGAGTCCAATCTCAAGTTTCTGTTATCTCTACCTGAAAAGTGGGATTTAAAGGCAACAACAATCAGAGATAATTATGATCTTGCTGATACAGATCTTGATGAAATCTATGGATTGTTAAAGACTCATGAACTTGAGATAGAACAAAGAAACAGGAGGTCAAGCAAGAAGACAAAATCTGTTGCTCTCAAAGTCGAGGAGAAGCCCATCAAGAAGGAATCATCAAGGAAGAAAGCCAAGGGAAAGGCTTTAGTGATCAAATCTGAGAGTGAGTCATCAAACTCTGATGATGATTCAAACTCTGATGAAGCTTCTGATTCTGAGGATGATGAAGAGGAGATGATGCAAATGGCTGCCTTGATGGTCAAGACATTTAAGAAGATGGGATTCAAGAACTTCAAGAAGGGTAAAAGATTCTCAAGGAGAGATTCAAATTCTGAGAAGAAGAATTTCAGAAAGTCTGATGGAAGGGATACCAAGTCAGGTAAGAAGGACAAATCTGAGATCCAGTGCTACAAGTGCAAAGAGATGGGTCACTATGCTCCAGAGTGCAAGAAAGGAAGAACTGAAAAAGCACTCATCTCTAAAGGCAAAGACTGGGCAGATACTTCAGATTCTGATGATGGAGTGAATTATGCACTCATGGCAACTATCAAAGATGAAGTTGAGTCATCAGAAAATAAGGTACCTCTAACTACTTATGCTTATGATACTGATAATATTTCTGAATTAAGAATTTATCTTAAGAATATACATGTTAGTTATAGGGATCAGACTTTAGAGAATGAGAGGATTAAATCTGAGAATCTTAGTCTTAAAGAAAGAAACAAGTTTCTTGAAAGAGAACTTGTGAATATGAAGCAGATTCAAAAAGAAAGAGATGATGCTGTTTATGTAGAACAGGAGTTGCTGAAAAGATATAAGCAACTAGAATCTGATTTAGAGAAGGAAAGGAAAATAATCAAGACTTGGACAGATTCTGGAAGAGACACTCATCAAGTGTTTCAGACTGATTCTGTAGGTTTAGGTTATTGTGAAAATGATGAACTTAGGTTTAAAGACAAGGTTAAGGTAAAACCACAACTTAAACCTGTGAAATTTGTTCCAGAAGCCAATAAGTTAAAATCTGTTGTAATAAGGGAAGCTGATATGGAATCAGATGAATCTTGTGACAAACAGGAAAATATTATAACAGAAAAACTTATGGAAATAGAAGCTGTTAGAAAACCAGTAAAAACTTGTGAAAAACAGGTTAATGTTGGCTTGATGACAGGAAAACAGTTCAATCACAAGCTAAAAGAGGTAAAGTCTTCCATGAAACCTAAAGGTTCCAAGAGAAATAGGAATGGAAAAGTAGGCATAAATAATAGAAATAATCATATGCCTAATGCTAGTGCCTCAAGAAAAACATGTTACAGTTGTGGTAGTTCTAATCATCTTGCTAGATTTTGCACTAAGAACAAACATATTAATACTTTACCTTCTACATCAGAAGTAAAGAATGATTATGTTAGGGTAAAACCACAGACTTTATGCAAACATTGTGGGAGCACTTGGCATTCTATTTACACATGTAAGAGTTATCATGCAATTTATCATAACTATTATGAGCTAAAACCCAACTTGAAATGGGTTAGAGCAAACTCTGCTAGTGTAAAATCTGACAATGTTAGTTTAAACTCTGATAATACAGATTCTGCTGCAAAAGCTAACACTGTTAAGAAGGACAAAGGATCCAAGCAAGTCTGGATCCTTAAAACTAACACTTAGTGGTTGTTTGTGATTGCAGGGTATAATAGAGAGCACACTTATCTTGGACAGTGGTTGCTCAGGACATATGACTGGAAACAAAGCCCTGCTATCAGACTTTGAGGAGAAGGCTGGCCCAAAAGTTTCCTATGGAGATGGCAACATAGGACACACTCTGGGATATGGCAATATTAATCTTGGAAGTGTCATCATCACAAATGTAGCTCTAGTCTCAGGACTCAAGCATAATCTGTTATCTGTGAGTCAAATCTGTGACAGAGGAAACCATGTAGATTTTCATAGTGAATACTGTGAAGTTATCAGTAAATCTACTGGAAAAGTTGTTCTAGTTGGACACAGACGCAACAATATTTATGAAGCAAGTTTGGTAACAAACTCTGATGGAAGTACAGTGTGTCTGACTGCAAAAATGTCAAATGAAGAGAGTTTGAATTGGCATAAGAAGCTCTCTCATCTCAATTTGAACAACATCAATGAGCTGATAAGAAAGGATCTTGTAAGAGGACTTCCAAAATCAATACTTAATCTAGATGGTCTATGTGATTCTTGTCAAAAGGCCAAGCAAAGGAAGTCATCTTTCAAGAGCAAATCTGAATCTTCAGTAGTGGAACCTTATCATCTTCTACATGTTGATCTCTTTGGACCAGTGAATGTGATGTCAATGGGCAGAAAGAAATATGCTCTAGTAATTGTTGATGAATATACTAGATATACATGGGTGTATTTCTTATCAAAGAAGGATGAAACTGCTCAAATTCTGATGGATCATGTAAATCTACTGGACAAAGGATCACAGCACAAAGTCAAAATTATAAGGAGTGATAATGGAACTGAATTCAGAAACTCAATATTGGAAGCTTTCTGCAAGGAAAGAGGAGTCAAACAAGAATTTTCTGCACCTGGAACTCCACAGCAAAATGGTGTAGTTGAAAGAAAGAACAGAACCTTAATTGAAGCTGCCAGAACTATGCTAGATGAAGCAAAATTGCCAACTTATTTCTGGGCAGAAGCTGTTCAAACTGCTTGTTTTACTCAAAATGCTACTCTGATCAACAAGCATGGAAAAACACCATATGAGATGGTGAAAAACAAGAAGCCAAATTTGAAATATTTTCATATATTTGGATGCAAATGCTTTGTGTTGAAGACTCATCCTGAACAGTTGACCAAGTTCGAGTTAAAAGCTGATGAAGGAATCTTTGTTGGCTATCCCTTGTCAACAAAAGCATTCAGAGTTTACAATCTGAGAACAAAGGTGATCATGGAATCCATACATGTGTCGTTTGATGACAAGAAAATAATTGGACTTGAAGACAAGGATGGATATGATCAACTACGTTTTGAAAATGAAGATCTATTCTCTGATGATATAAACTCTGATGAAGCAGGGTTGACAAACTCTGACGGAGCATACTCTGAACCTCTACTGGTAAATACTGAAGAAACTGAAAATTCTCAAATTGAACAAAATAGAGAACCAGTTGAGGGGGAGCGTGAAGAAGCTCAACAAGACACAGCAAGTGAGTCAGTTGAGGAAACTGATTCAAACTCTGACAGCTCAAACACTGAGCCATCCAATTCAGGGGGAGCCTCAGATAATGCAGAAAGTCAACATATGAATCAGGAGAGCATGGATCAAGGGGGAGGATTCAATAATGATGCAAGAAACCACTTACCAACAGCCAGAAAGTGGACACAGGCACACACACCTGATCTCATAATTGGAGATCCTGATGCTAGTGTGAGAACTAGAAGTGCAACAAACAATGAGTGTCTGTATCATGCTTTCTTGTCTCAAACAGAACCAAAGAAAGTGGAGGAAGCTCTTCAAGATGCTAATTGGATTACAGCAATGCAAGAAGAGTTAAATGAATTTGAAAGAAATGAAGTCTGGACACTTGTACCTAGACCAAAGAACAGATCAATAGTAGGTACAAAGTGGGTTTTCAGAAACAAGACTGACAGTGAAGGTGTGATTACAAGAAACAAGGCTAGACTTGTGGCTAAAGGTTATTCACAACAGGAAGGAATTGATTATGATGAAACCTTTGCTCCAGTTGCAAGATTGGAGGCCATAAGAATTTTTCTGGCCTATGCTGCACACAAGAAGTTTAAAGTCTTTCAGATGGATGTAAAGAGTGCTTTTCTCAATGGGAAGCTTGAAGAAGAAGTGTTTGTTGAACAACCACCAGGATTTGTAGATTCCAAGCATCCAGATTATGTCTACAGGCTTGACAAGGCATTATATGGACTAAAGCAAGCACCAAGAGCATGGTATGAAACTCTTGCTCAGTTTCTTTTAGAAAGTGGGTTCACAAGAGGTACAATTGATAAAACCTTGTTTTATTTCAATTCTGGTGATGATTTGCTTTTAGTTCAAATTTATGTAGATGATATTATTTTTGGATCTACTAATGACAAACTTTGTAAGAAGTTTGCAAAGCTTATGCAATCCAGGTATCAAATGAGCATGATGGGAGAGCTTAGTTACTTTCTAGGCTTACAAGTAAAGCAAACAGATGATGGTATTTTTATCAATCAAGCAAAGTATACCAGAAATCTTCTAAAGAAATTTGGTATGCTTGATAGTTCATCTGCTACAACTCCCATGGCTACAGCAACGAAGCTTGACAAAGACACAGGAGCCTCAGTAGATATGACTAACTACAGAGGAATGATAGGGTCTCTACTGTATCTTACTGCAAGTAGACCTGATATCATGTATGCAACATGTCTTTGTGCAAGATTTCAAGCAGATCCCAGAGAGCCTCATCTAACAGCTGTAAAAAGGATTTTCAAATATCTCAAAGGAACCATAACCTTGGGTTTGTGGTATCCTAGAGAATCAGAGTTTAAGTTAATTGGTTACTCTGATGCAGATTTTGCAGGCTGTAAGATAGACAGAAAAAGTACAAGTGGAAGCTGTCAATTTTTAGGTGACAGATTGGTTTCTTGGTACAGTAAGAAACAGAAATCAATTTCTACATCCACTGCAGAAGCAGAGTATATAGCAGCTGGTAGCTGTTGTGCACAGATTTTATGGATGAAGAATCAATTGCTGGATTATGGATTAAGGTACTCTAGAATACCTATTTTCTGTGATAATCAAAGTGCTATTGCTATGACAGGTAATCCAGTACAGCATTCCATGACAAAGCACATCAGCATAAGGTATCATTTTATCAGAGAACATGTGGAAGAAGGAAACATTGAGCTTCATTTTGTGTCTACAGACCAACAACTTGCAGATATCTTCACCAAACCTTTGAGTGAAGCTACTTTTACAAGATTGGTAAATGAACTTGGAATGATCTCTGGTTCTGACTAGAGATACGGGTTAGACTCATTTTTTTGTTGTTCATGATTTCTTACATGTGTTAACTGTTATGTGAATCAGCATGTTAAACTCTGATGATAAACTCTGTGAAGTGTCAGTCATACTCTGAACGGAAACTCTGATGTTAAACTCTGTTGGTCATACTCTGGTAATTACAGTTTAAATGCTATACTCTGATTGTAATTTTGTCTGAAACATATTGACCAATGAAGAAATTTGTATGGAACATAATTCTCAGTAAGTAATTGTGAATCCTTAAGAGTTGATAGATTCTGATCTCAAATATGTGCAGTAAGCTAACACAGCATGATACTGTCTCTATATTTATAGCATCTCTTAGTTTATTGATCCTATACACTGAGTCTGTATTAGCTGTTTGCATTTTCTCTCATAAGTTAACTATAATCACTGATGAAAAGTCTAAACTCTGATTATTCATTGCAAATAATTCACCCTCAAATCAAAAGATGCCAAACAGAGCACAAATTCCTTTGAGATCATGTTGTGCCTAGGAAGATCCAGGAACTTATTGTATGAAATAAGGGCTAAAATTTTTGATTTTTGGTGACTAGTGCCAACCACTGATTACTGGAAAAAAAAATTTAAAAAAAAAAAAAAAAAAAAAAAATTAAAAAAAAAAGGGGGGTGAAAAATAAAAGACATATCCAAATAAAAGGATATCAGTAATACAGAGTTTAGATAGAAAAATCAGTGTCTATGTTATACATGAGAGTTTAGGCAACCAGTTTTTACTACTTTAGTTTGTGGATTTTATGCACTTTGAGATGATCTAAATACTGATTTCGGTAAACTCTGCTACTACACACACATTTCTCACAACTGTACAGATTGAGAAAAGAGTTTATTGACAAAGAAGGATAAATGGTAAACACTGATGTATTGTGTGAAATACGCCGAGGTTACTTTGTTTTAATCTATGATGGTTAAAATAATTTCCTTGTTTCAGACATTTTATACTCTTGAGATTAATCATTTGTTTTTCGGAAAAAGTATGATTGAACGAAGAAAAGAAAGAGTGCGTTTGATAAGTCCTGATAGTGATTCGTAATGATACTGAGTATGTTAGTTTATTGTTTAAAGTGATATCATTTTTTTTTCACTTTACAATCACTATGCAATATTAATAATACTGATATGTAAAGAAACAAATTGTTTTTCATTAATTGATTCAAATTTACATTCAGACAAATTCATACTCATGTTAAGCTAATCTTTCTGGTACATGCTAATCACTATGGTTACAAAGAAAAGATCTATTTAACCAGGATAAGTATCTGAATGCTACATCTGAAGCAGAAGAGCTAGAGCCAGAAGTTATTGTGCTCTACTACTTCTGATGAGAGCTACCCAGTTGTTCATCTAATCATTATACCATCTGGGATTGCTTGACAACATCCTGAAGATGAATCATCATCATCATCATCATCTTCCTGGATTCGCTTTCTGCTTTGCAGCTTGCAGGATTCCAAGAAGATTGTCTCCTCAGTACCCATCAGGAAGCTCTGCTGGTAGAGCATCATACAAATCTCCATAGTATCATCGTCTGCCAAAATGGGCACATCATATGGACCGGGACGGATGATGTGCACATAAGGATTAGAGATTGGTCCTTCTGCTATTTCATCATCTGCTATAAGACCTTCATCATTCAGAAAAGAAAGAACAAGAAACTCATCGATGATGTAGTTTGCTTGTTGAGGCCAGTTCATGTTCACGAATGATTCGACATCCATGAACTCAAAGGTTCCTGCCATTTGGTGTATGGTAATTTTAAGGTATGAAGCCTGTTGATAAAATGCTTCGGGTTTTAAAGCATTCAACAGGGTAACTGAAAGGTTTTTTTTAGAATCGAAGCGCTTGGGATACTAAGGTGCGGAGTTTCGAGACAGTCATTATTATTCTGACTGTTGAGTTCCTTTGTACTTTATTATTGAAATTGATAATTTTATTATTATTGATTTTTTTTCTTTTAAGCGAATATTTTGAGTGTTATATGTGATGACAGGTGTCTCCACGTTTGCACGTGTGTATTGGAAGTTGTTAGATACAGCTGTCAGCGTATTTACGTCTGACATCTGTCCCACTAACATACTTCTAATCTTAACAGTTATTATTTAATACACTACATACACACGATTCAATCTTTTACGCATTTCATCTTTTCATAACATTTTACTCACACACAAACACTCAAACACTTTCTGAGCCCAGTATTTCTTGTTTTCAAATCTTACTAATGGCAACTACAGCGTTTATTGCATCTGAATTAGAATTTGTTCCAAATAATTACTCAGCTCCTGTAGCAAATGAGAACGCACCGGAGGCGTTTCATTTGATTCAGAGTTTCTTGTCAAACTCTGATATTGGTACTGCTCTCACCGCACCATCGAAGCTGTCTGCGACTCAAATTCGAACTTTTTGGCAGACAGGTGCTTATGATAATGGAGGAGAGTCTGGATCTCCATCTATCATTTTTCAATATGAGGACAATGACTATGCTGTTACTCCTACTACTGTTCGTGATGCTTTGGGTCTTGAGGATTTCAATGCATTCACAATCTCTGTTGGAGACTCTGAGCTAGTCAGGATGATGAACGAGATAGGCTACACTGGACCTTTGACAAAGATAGGGCAACTCAAAAGGCCATTTTTGCGAAAGGAATGGAGCTTCTTTTTCGATTGCATTACTCGAGCTTTTGGGAAGAAGTGTACTAATTGGGATGCGATTCCCACGGATAGTCTACAGATCGGGTATTCTCTTCTTTATGGCAGTAATTTTGATATTGCTAGATTAGTTTTGCATAATATTGGTGAGAAAATGCTAGAGAATAGGAATGTTGTTTATTTCTCTAGGTTTTGTCAGTTAATATTTAGTCTATGCTGCCCTGATGTTGAGATTTTAGATGAGGATGTCATTCTTTCATTTAAGTTGCACAAACGTATATTCTCTGATCTTATCAACAAGGACAACAAGAAAGGAGAAGTTGGTTCCTTAATGTTACCTGCATCTGTGCAACAATTTCTTGACAACTCACAACAACACCGTGTCTCAACTGCTGAAGCTGGACCTTCTGTATCTCAACCACAGAGGTCAAAGAGATCTAAAGTTCGAGCAGTTAAGTCTGTTGAAGCTGAGGTATCAAATGTTGATGCTGTGCCTCAGAGAAAAAGAATGAAGAAAAGGCGAGCCCACAGGGCAAAGTCTGTTGCTGCTGCTTCTAGTGCAGACTCAGAAACTGAAGCTGATGAAGAAAATCTTCATCAGAGAAAGAGAAGATTAGTTGCTAATCAACTTTTTGGTGATATTATTGCCAATTTGGATAAAGAACCTGAGGACACAGAAGCTCCTACATCAAAAACTGATGATGTAGTTGAGGAAGCTGCTGCATACTCTGACAGCAGGATTGTGGATCATGAAGATACTATACCGGAAGCTGATCAAGCATCTACTGAGTTAGTAGAACCTATTGCTTCTCACACAGAAATCATTTCTATTGATTTTGAGAACGGTGATGAAGTAGATCAGATTAGAGTTGATCCAGTTCCAGAAGCTGTTGCTGTACATGCTGATGCAACAGATAATGATCATGAGGATATTATCTTTCTTGAAACTTTGCAACAATCAGTTGTTGAGATTGTTCAAAGAGAAGCAGAGGTTACTACTCCAGCAAACTCTGATGTTCCTCAAACTGTAGCAGATCAAGTACCTGATGCGACTGCACAGTTAATTGATGAAATCACTGCTGAAAATGTGCTTGAAGATATTCACAGAGAGGATGACAATGCTGAAGCTAGTCCTGTTCATTCAAACTCTGCTGTTCAAGTGGAAGTTTCTGATATTCAAGCAAATTCTACTGAAGAAAGGGAAGTTCAAAGGGCTGCTTCTGAGCATTATCAGAATATGTACTACAATGCATGGGCTAATGCAGATTGTATCTTTCCAGCGCAAAGGGCTGCAGAATTTTTATCTGATTCTGTCAAGAAGATTACAAATCCTGATGTCCTTACGAGCTTACAGGCAACTGTTATTCAAGTCAAATCTCTCAATAATAGATTTGATGAGAATCAACAAATGCTTACAAGTCTGAGGAATGAAGTAAGCTTGAGGGATCTTACTTTAAAGGCTGACAGAACTTATTATTATACCATGTTCAAGCAGCAAGCCAGGGATTCTGAAGAAATCAAGAAGAGGCTTGGGACAGTTGAGGACAACCAGAATGCTATGTCTGCTCAACTGACTTCCATTTCTACTGCGCTTGAATTGTTGACATCAGTACTACTTTCTGATGATGTCAAAAAGGGGGAGAGTGTACCAAGTGACAAATGCAAAGACACTCAAACTCTGAGACGGAGGGATGATGGTAATGATGGTGGAAACAAGGGAGGAGATGGAAAGCACTTAAGATCAAATGATGATAGAAGATTACTTTCAAGAAGATCAAACTCTGATAAAAGATCAAACTCTGGAAAGGGACATGTAAACTCTGCCAGTGGTTCAAGATATAAAAGTTTGATAATCTCTGATAAGCCATCTACTGATGAGGAAATTGCTGCTAAGATGTTTATGGCAGAACATGGAAAAGGTATTACAATTGAAGATATCCAAGCTGAAGAGCAAATGCTTGCTGAGGAACACAAGAAGAATGTTGAAGCTGGAATCTACAAAAAGAAGGAAATCAAGGCTCCTAGAAAGAAAGAAAAAGGAATTGTTATCAAAGAGAATGTAAACTCTGATCAGAGTTTACAGTACTCAAGGAGGCCTGTGATTAAAAATGCTGACAAAGGAAAAGGTAAACTGGTAGAAGAAGAACAGTTACCTAAGAAGATTTATTCAACCTCTGACATTGCTCAAGTTGAAACAAGATTACCAAAATCAACCTCTGACGCTGCTCAAGTTGATGATACTATTGAAGTTAAGCCAGCCTCTGACAAGGCTCAAGCTGTGCAAACTCAGCTAGCTCCTCAACTCAAAGGTTTCTTAAGACCTGTACTCTCTGAAACTCTGACACTTTAACCTGTGGATTTTTCTCAAACCAGGACTGTACTTGGAAAAGAATCTTATGATAAGTCTGGTTTAGGTTCACATAGGGAGAAGAGAATAAATAACAGATCTCAAGACAATATTTCACTGACAGGATCTGGTATTGGGAATACACAAGAAAATCTTGATAAGTTAGAATCTGTTCAGTTGATTTTTCACAAGATCTTGAAGAAGCAGTTTCTGTTATATTTCATGAGTGATGGAAGAGTTTATAGAATTGGAGAATCTGATGTAAATCTCAAATCATGGGAAGAACTTGAATATGTACTTTATCTGTTAAAAGTTAAGAACAGACATACCCATAATGTTGCTCAAATCTTAAGAGAAAAGATGTTGAGATCAAAAGTGATGCTTGGAGGAGGAGAAGTCTCAAATGCTTATATTCCAAAGTATAGAGATCATACTGGAAAATTGGTGGAGATGAAGAGAAACAGTGCTAGATTTAAAACTGCACTGGGATTAAAAGTCTTAGAATTCAACTTAGAGTCAGATAAAGCTCAGTACATTCGGCTAGGGAATGATATGAAGAAGAACAGTATCTATTCTCTGAGGGCTGCCATATATCAAACTGGTGAAGGAGATCCAAAGTATAAGGAGCTGAAAGAGATTATGATAACTGAACTTGAGAATGCTGAGAGAAGACTGCTGATTGATTATCTCAGGACTGTGCCTGATATTGAAGAAGTCAAGTAAAGTCTGACTGTAAGTTTTTAATATTTTCTATTCTAAGTCAAATTTAAACTCTGTTTTAAATTAAACTCTGTTATTATGTTAAACACTGCATTTGTTAAAAGGTTTTGACATCATCAATTATATGTTTTAACTTGTACATCTTATTATGAACAAGTTGGGGGAGATTGTTAGATATAATTGCTAATGTTTGTTTATCAGTGTTTAAGCAACAGGTACTGACAAGAGTTTATCAGAAGCCAGTCAGAGTTTAGTTAAACTCTGACAGGGTAAAGAGTTTAATTGAAGCCGGTCAGAGTTTATTTAAAGTCTGACAAGGTGAAAGTTGAATTAGCTGTCGGTGCAGAATTGAAGATTCTAGAAGCAATATATTCTGAAGATGGAAAGAAGCAGAATATATTGATACAGCTAAGGAGATTGGAATAGAAGACTGAAGCAATCCTTAATTGATATGAATTGTATAGCTAACTTATAGGAATATCAATTAGAGATGGATTGTATGTAGCTGTGTACTATATAAACACAGATAGGTTATCCCTAGAAGGGACGCGTGAATATTGATATATTATTCTTGTAACCTAGAAGCTCTTTGTGATTCATTAACATCATAAAGAGAGAAGCTGTTAATACGATTACAGTTTTATTGATTCATAAATAGTGTTTTTAATTATTGTTATTCTCATACATACTTGATTATATTGTGTATTCGGCCTAACATAGTGATTTATCACCAGAATATAGCAAATATGGTATGCAAACTGATTGTTGGGAGATGGAGAAAAATACAGTGAAGCAAAAGTTCAAAAAAAAAAACTCACCGATTGATGGGAAAAATCTAATTAAAAATGGGGGAGAATATGTGGGGTTGAGTGTGAGAGGGTGTATTTAAATTGTGTGTGGTGCCGTTTCTAGTTTTTATTTTAAATTGATTTCTATTACAGTAGAACTATATATATATATATATATATATATAAAATCATGTAAAATAGAAAGAAAAAATTAAAAAAAAAATTGAACCATAAAATGTTCATTCTTAAATGATCTATATTATATTAATATATTATATATTTTAAGAAATATATATTTTTACGGGTTATGCGGGTCGTGTTCGGGTTATGCGGGTCAACCCGTATTTTTTATGCGGGTCAATTTCGAGTCCAACCCGTTTTGGACCCGACCTATTTAATACTGATCCAAACTCATAAAATTTGTGTCAAATTCGTATCGTGTTCGCGGATCGTGTCCAATCTTGTCAGCCGTACCTGGTTTTCGTCACCCAGGTAACTAATATTTAAACCTTGTGCCAAAGCAATTGTTAGCAACAGTGTTTAAAATTTTATTTGCATTTCAACTAGTGATGTATCATTATCATATTTCACGATTGATTTGAGTAATAAGCAAGTGCAGGGCTGGCAAGAAGCGAACAAACGGAGAAATCCAGGTATTGCTCATCCAGCTGATCACCTAAGGAGAGTTAAGAAGTGTGGCAGCCTCCTCTGAAAGGGCAGTTTAAGTTAAACGTGGACGCGTCGCTGTACAGAGGAGAAGGAATGTTTACTCCGGGAATGGTTCTTCGCAATGATGTAGGTGTTTTTGTTATGGGTAAGAATATGAAAGTTGCAGGCGAGGTCTCAGTTATGGAATCAGAAGCCAGAGGCGTGCTGGAAGCAATCCAGTTGATTGAAACTATCGGAGTTCATAATGTTGTTATTGAGAGCGATTCTCAGGTGGTGGTGCAGGCTTTAAAAATTGCGGAGCCGTATAAACTTGAAGTGGGTCATATCCTTGATGAGTGTAAAGTGAAGTTCAAGAACCGAGCTGATTTATCCGTTTTTCATGTGAAAAAGCAAGCAAACAGGGCTGCGCATTTGATGGCTAGAGTCCCATGTTTGTTAGATAGTTTCAATTGTTTCATGTCTCCTCCAAACATGTTGGTGTAGATGTTACCTTCTGAGTTTTCTAATTAATGAAATTCCCTTTCTTCAAATAAAAAAAAACATTACTTCATATTTAATTTTCAAAATTATTATGTTAATTGTGTTTTTGATTTATAGTTACAAAAAAATCACTTTTGTAAATATAAAGTTAAATAGTTTTTTTTGTAATGTAATATTGGATGTTCAAAGAAATAATTAAAGTTATTCATTTTAAACTATACTAAATGAAACTTTGATTCATTTACGAACTTTAGAAACATGCAAAAACTCAAAAGATTGAGTAAATCGACAAAAAAAGTAGTAAATCAAAAGGGTCCTGGTCCCTGACAATCGATTGTCAGGGACCAGTTAAGTAACAATTAACTTCCCAGCCGTTGGATCGAGATTTGGACGCCCAGGATTTAAAAAAAATTCTACCCGCTCCGCGCTTTTTTTCCGCGGATCGCCACTGCTCCGCGCTTTTTTTCCGCGGAGCCTCACTGCTCCGCGCTTTTTTTCCGCGGAGCTCCTTATTCTACTTTTTCCTCCGCGCTTTTTAACCCTAAAAGCATTTAGATTGATCATAAGTATAGCAGCCACTTAGGTTAGAAAAGAGGGAGAAAATCAGAGCTTGAAGAAGTTGGAGAGGTATTGCTTCATTTCTTGGATTGTGTAAGTCTTTGTGTATGTATTTGTTTTAGTATTATGGCAAATAAAATGTTTGCAAAGTTTGATCCAAGAAAAGTATCCAAACCAATTGAAAGTAATGATTTTTATGATGATGATTTTGATGTTTGTAATTTTAGTACTAAATCCTTGCATCGTGATGATGTAGAGCATGTTAATATAGTTGATGATGATGTAGAGCATGTTAATATAGTTGATGATGATGAAGATGATAGTTTGCATGAGAAAAATGTACGTAATGTTGATGAAGATGTTGATAATGTTGTGCCTTATTTGCATCAAAGGTTTGATAGTTTAGAAGCCGCGGAGAATTTATTTAGAGCTTATGCCTTAAAAAATGGCTTTGCAATTAAGGTTCAAGAATCACAAAAGCGTGTTGGAAATAAAGAAATATATGCTCGATTATTTGTTTGTAATCTATTTGGTGAGAATAAGGATAAAAATATTGATAACGATGAAGCATGTTTTATGAGTCAAGGTAAAGGTAAACGTCGCCGGGATGTTCTTCCTAGATGTGGTTGTAAGGTTAGAATGTATGTTTTGAATAAAAAGAAAACAAGTATTTGGGAGATAACCGCCCTAGAGTTAGAGCACAATCACGAGGTTGTTACACCTTCAAAAATGAATTTAATTCGAAGGGAAAGACATGTAAGTGCGGCACAAAGGAATATAATGAGAACATTACATATGTCGGGTGTTCCTCCTAGGCAACAAATGTCCATTTTTGGCAATTTAAAAGGCGGAGCTCAACATGTTGGTTTTGATGGCCAACATGTAAGAAATGTGGTACGTGAGTTTAGAAAGAGCAATTTAGATGTTAATGATGCTCAAGCGGGTTTAGACTTGTTGAATAGGTTGAAAGAAGAGAGTGGTGGAAAATTTTACATTAAAACTTTACTCGATGAAGAACAAAGGTTGAAATGTCTAGTATGGGTCGATCACCGTTGTTTGATGGCATACCAAAATTTTGGTGATGTGGTTGCCTTTGATACCACTTACCGAACTAATAGATATGCTATGCCTTTTGTTCCTTTTACCGGGGCAAATCATCACTACCAATCGGTTGTTTTTGGATTTACCCTAATGAGAGATGAGGTTAAAACAAGTTTTGAATGGGTATTAGGTAGTTGGCTTGAGGCGGTTGAAAACAAACATCCCTTAACTATCATTACGGATCAAGATCAAGCAATGGCCGGGGCTATTTCATCACAACTACCGAACACCACTCATTTGTTGTGTAGTTGGCACATTAGTAACAAATTCCCCGAGAAACTTGCAAGTTACTATTCCAAGCACCCGGATTTCAAAGTTGATTTCAATAATTGCATTTACAACTCATTGACCGAAGATTTGTTTGAGGAAAGGTGGAGTGCATTGGTTGTGAAGTATGAATTGGAAGATAATACATGGCTACAAGGATTGTACGGTTTGAAGCATAAATGGATCAAGGCTTTCACTAGAAGCACATTTTCCGCAGGACAAACAACCACTTCAAGGAGTGAGGGAATGAATGCTTTTTTTGATAGTTATGTTAGTTCTTGCACGGGTTTGAAAGAATTTGTTGAAAATGCTCAAAAAGCTTTGGAGAGGCAATTTATGAGGGAGAAAGAAGAGGATTTTAAGACTCGTCAAACTTGTCGTGGGATTAAAATGAAGACCGCATTGGAGCAACATGGTGCTTCCATTTACACAAAAACAATGTTTAGGAAGTTTCAAGAGCAATTGGTGGAAGCTACAACCTACTTTGTGGAGAAAGATAGAGATCGTTCTTTGGAAGAAGATGAGTACACATACTACAAATGCTATAGGCAATTGGTGGATCCCGAGAAAAGAACAACGTATCTTGTTACATTCAACAAATTGTCTCTAAGTGGTGGTTGCAAGTGTAGAATGTATGAATATTTGGGCATCCCTTGCCGCCACATTATAGCCGTCTTGACAAAGAGATGTGTTTCCGAAATACCTAATGCCTTTTTGAGACGACGTTGGACAAAAGATGCCAATAGAGTTGATGGTGTGTTGCCTTATTATTTGACCGGAGAAGAATCATCATCCCATGATTTGAGTCCCACCGAAAGATTCAACAACATGACTTTACTCACCATGGCTTTTTGTCATAGTAGCATGGCATCAAAGGAGCGTTACGAGTATGCCATTTCGGTAATCAATCGGGAAACAGAAATTCTTGAGAATATGGGAGTTGATGGAATTGAGCATGTAAGTAGTGAAGTTGGCAAGTCAACCACCCAAGAAGATGGTGATGGCTTGCATGAGGCAATTCTCGATCCCATTGTGTCACAAACCAAAGGAAGGAAAAAAGACCCTCGTTTTAAAAGTCCCATCGAAACAATTCGTAAAGCACCGAGGAAATGCTCTAAATGTGGACATGAAGGACATGATATTAGAACTTGTGAAAAATTTAAAGATATTTTAATAAATGCTCAAAGTAGTCAAAGTGGTCAATGTGGTGGTGAAACCGTTCAATTGTATAAAAATCTATGCTTCATATTTTTTTACTTTACATTATGTTCTTCTCACTTTTTCTAACAAAGTTCGTTCATTGTCATGTGTAGGTAACATGGAGGGTGGTAATGCTTCGGATAATGATTCGGTTTCACATGTTAGTGATTCACAACCGAGCTCCGAAGGTGAGGTGTTTATGGAGTCACCGACCTATGATGAGTTGGATGAAATATGTCGTAATTTACCACCTTATTACGACATAATGGAGTTCAATGAGGTTAGTGATCCGCCACCAATTGTTGAAGAAGAAGATGTTAGCTTGTATCCCCCTGAGGAAATGACTTATAGGTCAACCAATTGGAAAGATGCATGCCTTTGGACGGCTAGTGAGGCAATGTTTGAGAAGGTTGCATATAATGTGACTCCCTACTTTCTTCCAATATTGAATTTGGGGAAGGACATTGAAGGTAAGTGGAGGCTTTCCGATTGGGATGGTGGTGATGTTGTGGAATGTGACAACATTAGGGACATTTTCAATTTGAGGCCTAGGGAAGGATGCACACGCGATCAAATGCGTGTTGAATATGTGAAGGGATGGGTTTCCAACGTAACCGATGGTGGAAACGTCAAGGGCTTGTATGCAACATTCCGTCTTTATGATGGAACAAGAACCATACGTGTCTCCCTTCACAATGACACCTCTACTCACAAAGCAATTAGTACGGGTGTTCTTCGCGATGGTTGTGTTGTAGTATTATACCATGTTGTCGTGTTCATCAATGCCAACCCTCCTCCGGGAGTTCGTTCTCACCGTTTGTCGGCCGGCTTCTCCAATGTGTTAGAATATTTTGGTTAGAACTTATGTTTCAAATTAAATTGTAATATTATTAGTTAACTTGGATACCTTTTTGGGGGACTTATGTTGTAATATGGTACATTTTCCAATTTTAACCAAGTAACTTGTCAATTTGTAATATTATCGTTTGTTTGCCCTCCAACTAACTAATTTGTAATATTATCGTTTACTAGTTTGTAATCTGAATTTGATGAAAAAGCAGAGTTTACAAGCCAAAAAATCCCTGTGGTCTCCGCGCTTATTTTCCGCGGAGCTATACACCGCTCCGCGGAAAATAAGCGCGGAGCTATACACCGCTCCGCGGAAAAAAAGCGCGGAGAGGTTTAGGTTTTTTTTTTTTGTCCTGCCTGTTTTTTGGCCTACCAACCTGTACCAAACCATTCAAACCACTCAACAAGTACTGCAGCAACTGTCCCAGGCAAAAAATAGGGGAAAAAAAATTTCATAAATTTTACAAAATGGGCTAAATAGGGCCAAAACCCCCCCACATTTAAGATTACTAAAAAATCAATCATCTCTAAATTCGAAGATTTTCATACCAAAGCAAAGGAGGTCGAAGCCAATAAAGAAAATATATAGGGGAGGGGGAGATTCATCATTAAACTATCAAAAAAATCAAATACATGACCGATATAAACCAAATGAAATGGTTTTTCCATTTCAAAAAAATGAAGTACATGAATAAATTTCAATCAAGTTCATCTACCATAAATTTCAATCAAGTTCATCTAACACTACAAATTTTGAAAAGGAGCACTAGGCATTTCCAATCCTCTGGCGCATTGCAAATCCAGGAATGCGTCGAGCTTTACCCTCTTGAAGCTCCTTGGCTATTCTATAACGGAAGATCTCTATGTCCTCAGCCTCCCACTCCAATGTCTCCATCTCGTAGCCTTGTAACAGATAATCCATGTACTTCATCACAAATAGGCCACAATCTGTACTGTTTGTCTGTTTAGGCCTACGACTCCACAGTTGAACCTTCGGGGCCTCCTTTGGAAGGTTCATAGCGTTCCTATCAAGATATCTCAACATGTTTGCAACCACACCAACCTAACAAGCAATACAACTATTAACAATCCATATAAGAAAATTAATTACAAACTAACATGCTAAAATAAAATAGGGCTATTAACATACCATCACTCGTTCCTCGGAAGGGTACAAGGCATCATCATACAAAGGATCTAGTTGAATGACCCCCCATTCCTTCACAGCAAATACGAACAATATCCAATGATTTTGATTCACACATGTGGGGAAGAAGATGAAATCGACCTTATTGATGGCTGGACCTACACCACAAGTGGCCCAGTGGAGATAAAAGGTAGTCAACTTCTGTGTCACTCGGCGATAATCCATCTTCCGGGCCAGGGTCATGAACAATGGATCCATGAAGTAGTAAGTAGGCTTTCTTTCAAATACATTCCCCGCTGCAATCTCTTCGTCACGATCACGCAGCAAACTCTGCAAGAACAATACGCCATTAGTACAATACACAACATATAGATAATCCTGTCATCTATCATAACTTACAATGAATGTACAGAACATAACTGAATAAGGGATAATATCATACCATGTATGTATAGATAATCCTGTCATCTATCCATGTACAGGGAGCCAAAGACAGCATTGCCTTTGAAGATAAAGTAAAGCTCTTGTGGACGATCCCCTGTTGCATGTTGGCCGCCCCATCCGGTCCCCAACCCCAGTTGGACCTAATATCCTCCTTCTTCGACTCCGCAAGAGGCTTACTGATCTGCCACTTCCTATCTCGTAGACGGCGTACATCAAGCTTCTCCCGCCTAGCAGCAGATGAAGGAGATGGAAAGCTAGCTGGCTGTGACACATGCTGCGAAGGCTGTGTCATGTTAATGACATCATGTTCAGCAGTTGTGGGCAGTGGAGTATTGTTTGGCTTCTCAGACACATCAATATTTTCAAATTTCGGTGGCCTATAGGAAGGACCTCGCACCTCCTTCATGAAGCTACAGAAGGGGTCTAAGAAGGTCGGTGCAATCCGAGCAAACTCATCCCGATACTCCACAGGAATAGAAGCATCGATCTTCTGGCAGAATTCCAAGCCCTTCATAATCTGCATACCAATAAACCCATGAACAACATATAATAATTAGGCCTTATAAATAATGTAAACAATTTATACTTACTAGCTCATAGGCCTTCAAGTTGTTGAACAACTCTCTAGTTGAATACTCGGGCTTTGGATGCGGTTGTGGCTTCCCGACACGGAGCCGAGATATCTCTGTGTACCAGGCCCCATACTCTACATCAGACACAAAATGTGAATCATTAAAGACAAAGTCACATGGACTGGCAGAAAACCTCAACCACTCCCCAATCTCAGCGAACCATACACTCCTCCAGTCCCAAGTGACAAAGCTCTGCTTCGCCTTCCTATACTGTGTCATGTCCACTGGGGAACGAGGGATACCCTGTCTGAGGCCTAACTGCCTCAAAACCCTATCAGAATGCTGATACTCAACTATGTCATAGTGGATAAGGGGAAGCCTGGCAGCACCTGCATAGAAACCCTCGTAATCATCCCAGTAAATGTAAACATCTCCATCTCCCTCTCCATCCTCGTCATCAGACTCATGGAAATGGCCGTAGGGAGTCCACTGCACAGTATCTGACCCAACTCCATCAAACTCACCTCGGTAGTGTGGCAAGCTATGATGAGGGCCCTTACTAATGTGACGTCTAGGCCGTTTACCCAACACAACCTTGTCCACAGACAAGTCCTCAACAGCCAACCCAATGTCCTCCTCCTCCTCAATCCCCTTCCCCTTCCCCTTCCCTTTCCCTTTCCCCTTCCCCTTCCCCTTCCCCTTCAACTCCTCACTGTCTTCCTCAATTACCTTCCTTTTCTTCCCCGTTTCCTTCCCCGCATCGGTCCCTGTACCCTCACTAGCCTCCTCCACACTAACCTTCCCCTTATCCTTCACCACTGTAGACCTAGCCCAATACTCAGCAACGGGGAAACTTTCCCGCTGGGGATCTGCAATAGGAAGCCCTATGTCAAATCGCTCGTACGACCAAATCTGCAACAACAACAAGCATCCACTAACACTAACAGCCCCCTTCCTCGCAGCGCGCTCCAAACCCCTATATAGATATGCCAGCACTGCAGAACCCCAAGAAAAGGTGTGAATACGATCCAAGTAAAAGAGAGGAGCAATGTACCTCGGATGCACCACGTTCCTACTATTAGTAGGAAACAAAACAGACCCCACCACCAACATCAAGTATGCCTTCGTGTGCAGAGTAATCTTCTCCGAGTCATTACCAGGATCACCCCCGTACCTCTTATGCAACCACGTATACTTAATCCCTCCTCTTTTATCCATTGCCAAATCTATCTCCGGATCAGTAAGCTGTTCGAACCAGTTCCTCGTGAAATAGGCCTTTGGATTTTGGATTGCAGGCCCAACCAACGGATGACCAGTAGTGGGCAAGGCCAATATGTAATGAACATCCTGCAAAGTCACAGTCATCTCACCCTGTCTCATGAAGAAGGTATTAGTTTCAGGGCGCCACCTCTCTACCAAGGCCGTCACAAGCGCAGTATCATTCTGAAGCACAACATCATTGTTAGCAAACAAACCAAACCCCGTCATGTCAAGTATCTCCTTCTGAGCATCATTCAGAAACCACGAACGCATCAATCTATTACCAGAATAACACTCCAAGGTACCCCTATCAACTCCATCCCAAACCTCCTGACTGACATGATAAGCATTGTCAAAGATGACCGTCTGACTAATAGGACCCGGTAGTATATCATCTAGCCTGAAAACAGTCACACAACAACAATAGTAAATACATAAGAAAGCAATAACAAAAAGTTTTTCCTTGTACACACAAGTATGTTGAATCTGTTCATAAAACACATGCTAAGCAAATATCCAAGAAGAGGCATTTTACAGAATAATTAAACACAAGTTTATTGCATTTTCTCTCAAGCAAAAACTATGCTTCTATCATCTATTTATTCGAAGATTTAGGCTTTTTTGTATTATGTGTGGCAAAGTCTAAATTCTCTCTTTTGTTCCTCCTAATTGTTTCTTGATATATACACTTGCTTGCAACCCACTTTCTAGTTTAAACACTGTCATCTAACATCTTTTCACTCTCTAACTCTCTTCAATCTTCCTTTTAGTTTTATGTATGGAACGTGTGGAAAACTTTAAATTATTGCATAACAAAAACTTTAAATTTCATAACAAATACTTTAAATTTCGAACCCTCAATGCTAAAGATCAAAACTTTATTTACAATTGTGAAAAAAAACCCATAGCTTTAGCAACAACAAGCAATCTTCGAACTACAACCATCCACACCCAATAACAAGCATGTAAAACATTTCAAATATAAAACAAAAACAAAGATTACATACCAGTGGACAAAAACAAGAAACATACCTAATCATAAAACTGAAAAAACAAGAAACACAATATAGCAATGTAACAAAGATGAAAATCAAACAAAAACAAGAAACATAAAACATGCCTTCAAATATTTCAAACACAACCAAATTCAAACTTTGACATATTACCCTAATCATGAAAACACCCAAGAAACTGAAAAAACTGAAAAACGATTACATACCTCGCTTCGTAATCCTCCACTGTTACTGTTGGCTTCGTCATTCCAATTGCAAGACAAATCGTCGTTTAATCGCCGGAAAATCGCCACAAATCGCCGTCCTTATTGTGTTTCTGAAAATTGGGGTTTATTTG
Source organism: Heracleum sosnowskyi (assembly GCA_030848705.1). Lineage (NCBI taxonomy): Eukaryota > Viridiplantae > Streptophyta > Magnoliopsida > Apiales > Apiaceae > Heracleum > Heracleum sosnowskyi. Next base: position 44,922,500 of record CM061236.1, read on the forward strand.
GGCGAAAACGGGATTATTACAGTTTCCCAGAAGCTCCGCGCTTTTTTTCCGCGGAGACATTTTAAGGACAAGATGGTAATTACACGCTCCGCGGAAAAAAAGCGCGGAGCAGTGGCGATCCGCGGAAAAAAAGCGCGGAGCGGGTAGAATTTTTTTTAAATCCTGGGCGTCCAAATCTCGATCCAACGACTGGGAAGTTAATTGTTACTTAACTAGTCCCTGACAACCAGGACCCAAATCAAAATGTATGAATCCCACATTAAGAAGTAACAGATGCTAAATAAGTGAATAGTAACCTGGATGAGTAGAGTAAATGCGTAGACTACAGTACAAGTAGCCTATAATTATTCAAACCTCAACTTTGTGTTTGCACTAGATCCTGTCCAAACACCCTTCTCTCTCTCTCTCTCTCTCTCTCTCTCTCTCTACCTAACAAATAATCGACCTCTGCTTTTTCTTTAATTTTCACACTTCTTCTGAATCCTCTGTTTATCATACCCTGCTCTGCTATTTTTGTTTCAAGGTAATCATTTATCTTCTTGATTTCGTAGTCTGTAGTTGCATAAATTTGTAAATTCTAGTTCTGTTTGCTAAAATATTAAAACCCTCTCATTTTATATTAATTCTATGGTTTCAGGGTGAGTAATTATTAATTGTTCTATATTACCCACATGTAATTTGTTGTCTAATAGTAATACATGTGTTTTTATATGTTAGGGTTTATGTTCAAGTGTTTATAAAGTTAAGCTTATGCTGCTTGCCATTTGTATGTCTTTAGTTTATTTGTTGATGACATTGTTTACCTAATAAATTATGTTTAATTTCATTCCTTTTTTTCCCTTGTCTTTCTCCAAACTGATGTTAAGCTAATTTGATAGTGAAAGCTTATTTTTTTTAGTTTGTTTTAGCAAAATTAATGTTGAGATGTTATTGCTATAATTAAGGGGAAATCTGAGTTATTGTTATTGGTTGTTTCTGTAACAGTTTCATATAGAAGACCAATTTTACCAGGTTTTGTCTCAAGAAAGATCCTTTGGAAGAAGTATCCAGTCTGAATTCGGAATCTCGTAAATTGTCAATTCACAGCTGATGCATATTGTTCCTGAAATGAACTAAACTGGGACTCAGATTTTGGTGGAACTCATGGTAAATCTTGGAAATGGGGTCCTTGAATGTGGAGAAAAAATGGGTATTTCCTCTTGTTATGAGTTCACTTATATGTGTTTTTCTTCTTGCAACCTCCTTGAATATGGGTCTAATCTCTTCTTTACACACCATGAGTTCATTCCTTTCAATTTTCCCTTCACATGGCATGCCAAATCAAACAAGAATATCTTTTGCTGAAGATAAATTTAAGCAGTTTTCACCTCCTTCCCCTCGTATTCCTCGTTTTGCCTATTTAATTTCTGGGTCGAGAGGTGACTTAGAAAAGCTTTGGAGAACACTCCAGTCACTATACCATCCATTGAACCATTATGTACTGCATTTGGACCTAGAATCGCCTGCTGATGAGAGATTGGAGCTAGTATCTCGAGTGGAGAAGGAACCAATGTTTGCTAAATTTGGGAACGTTTTCATGATTACTAAAGCCAATATGGTCACGTATAGAGGACCTACCATGGTCTCTAATACTCTTCATGCATGTGCTATCCTTCTCAAGAGAACTAGAGACTGGGATTGGTTTATTAACCTCAGTGCCTCTGATTATCCACTGGTGACTCAAGATGGTTACTCCTTTTCTTTTCTTGCATGTATTTTCAAATAGAAAGCTTAAGGTCTGGTTTCATTTACAAAGTGGTCTGATTATCTAGTTAATCATGTACAGATCTTCTTTCCACATTTTTTGGTTTGAATCGGGACCTGAATTTCATTGAACATACAAGCGACCTGGGATGGAAGGAGTAAGCCAATCTCTTCCCTCCACAAGCACCCCTAGCTTCTGCTCCCACCCTCTTCATTTGCCTGCACTAATGTTTACATATCCAATTTTTAATGCAGGGGACAAAGGGCAATGCCGTTAATCATAGACCCAGGTCTCTACCAAACAACAAAATCAGATGTGTTTTGGGTAACGCCTAGGAGAGCTCTACCAACAGCCTTTAAGTTGTTTACAGGTTGTTATTTCACTCATTTGCAATCTTTTACAACTTTTAGTCATTAAATAAATAAATGATATAAAAGTTTTTAATTGAAAGGTGTATTAGTCTGCATGAGCATGTTGAATTGTTTTTAATATATTAGGAAAAAAAAATTGTTTTTAATATCTTCATCTAAAGCTTGTTGTAGCTGCCGATCTTCCCTCACCTAATCGATCTTTCTAATTCAGTTCAGCTGTTATAGGTGGAGATTCTTTACTATGTTATCAGTTTTCCAAATTTTTAATTATACCATGATAAGTAACAGTTGCTCTAAAATCTAAAGGTGTTAGAGGAAGCACTTTCCAGGATCATATATTATATTCTAACATAATCAGTGGTTTACGATAATCTAATGGCCAAATAACATAATCAGTGGTTTACGATAATCTAATGGCCAAATAACAGTGCACTATCTTAGTAATATGCGTACATTAGTTAATGTAGGATCCCTTAATCTAAAAATCTATACCCGTGTGATCCAAATTTATTTTTTTTAATTTTGGAAGTTATTTTCGTGATTTGTTTAGGATTTTAATTTTGTATTTGTGTTATTTTGTGTAAGAGTGTATTAATATAAAATATTATAATATTTTTTTTGTAAAAAATGTTTAGTTATGGGGGAACGAACTATCCCAATTTTTTTAAAAAAAAATCTTAGTAAGGAAATATTACATTATTATATATTTACAAAATAATTGTAGTTGCGGAGAATGAAATCAAGACCTTTTAGATAATCTTAATAGAAAGGAAAGGAGGTATTAAAATAATTTTTATAAAATGATTTTAGTTGTGAAGGATCAAACTTCGATGGACCTCACAGGGAATCAGATTGTGGTCAACATCACAATAAAAAGTGCTATTCAGCTTCCAGTATTATTTACTGTATGACTTAGAAGGGTCCTAAAATGCAGTTCTATGAAAATGTGAATTCGCTGCTTTAATGGAATGACCTGAACTCATTACACAATTGTCTGTTTCCTTTTCCAATGTTTAGAGCTTGGTTGTTTTTTCTGGAAACACTTGATTACATTACATAGATACAATTTTGCAGGTTCAGCTTGGATGATCCTCTCACGTTCATTTGTAGAGTACCTAATATGGGGTTGGGACAATCTTCCAAGAACACTACTGATGTACTACTCAAATTTTCTCTCCTCTCCTGAAGGTTATTTTCAAACTGTGGTATGCAATTCCCCGGAATATGTACAAACTCTAGTTAACCATGACATGCACTACATTGCTTGGGACAATCCCCCAACACAACATCCTCATACATTGTCCCTTAATGATTCTAATGACATGATTCAAAGTGGTGCTGCCTTTGCACGTAAGTTCAAGCGAGATGACCCTGTTTTGGATAAAATTGACAAGGAGCTACTACACCGAAAAAGTGGGAGTTTCACACCTGGTGGTTGGTGTTCTGGAAATCCGCCGTGTTCCAAGGTTGGGAATTTAAACAAGCTTAAACCAGGTCCAGGAGCTCAAAGGCTTCAGCGCCTTGTAAGTGGATTAGTTATGTCAGCGAAACATGGTGAAAACCAATGTCAGTAGATATTAGTTACCTCTAGCTGAGGGGAGGGCAAAAGTTGATTTCTGTTGTATCATTCTTGCTTGTGGATGAAATTATAGAATACACATATTTCAGTTAGCAAGCCTTACAATAATAGTTGAGATTTTTATATCTAAGGTACGAATTAATGACCTCTGGATTCACCTTTTCTGCATGTACGAGATATTTGTACATGTGACAAATATGCGATGGCTATGACATTTTTTCTGTGCTTGTAGATATTTCACCTGTTCTACTAATCCTGGTTCTGAAGTTTTTCTGAAAATTTTCCAAGTTCCCTTGTCCAGAAAAAGAGAAGCACAAGTTAGAATTGGTTTATATTTTCAAAATTAATTAAACTAGTCAGTAGTCAGTGATGAAGTGATGCTCATGAAACAAAACAGGATTACGGTGTTCTAGATCTCGTACAATAAAAAGGTTCTGCAAAATGACAAAATGTTAAATCTTATCGGCTGGTCCTAACCTCAAAATATTGAAAATATCTAATTTTGCAAATTCGAAAAAATAGGATTAAAATAATGGTAATAAGTGAGAAATGAAGGGAATGCTTTTGTGTAAGATTTTTATACCTACCAATTGAGGAAATGTACCCGCATTGATTTAATTAATATTAGCTTAAAACGCTTAAAACTCATGCTATGCACGCATTGCTTTTAATAATTGTTATTTTTATTATTTATGTTATATTATTTTATTAATTGTATTTATTAAAAAAAAAAGTAAGCGTGTTAAATTGTTTAAAATAATTAAAAGTATTAAAATAGGTTTTAAAATAAATAAGTAACGGTTTGCCTATGATATTTTTGGAAAATGATGAGTTTTAGTAAGGAAAAATAGAAAAAATAACATGTTTTAGTTGAAAAAGATAATTGCCCGTAATTAAAATAGGTTTTAAAATAAATAAGTACGGGTTTGCTCGTAATATTTTTGGAAAATGATGGATTTTAGTACAAAAATAGAAAAAGTTACATGTTTTACTTGGCAAAAGGTAATTGTCATTTGCCGGTGAATTTTGTTAAAAATAATAGAAAAAGTAATATATTTTAGCTAAAAAATTAATTGTTTATAAATAATGTTATAATTTAATATTTTTTAAAATAAGTAAGGGTAATTGTTTGTTACACACTCTTTAACAAACTTACAATTTAATGAAAACTTTTGATCTTGTATTTTCATGGCGTCAAGTTACAACTTGTAACATGGTATCGGAGCGGAGCGATCTATAGTGATTTGTTTCTCCATCGTCGTGTTCATCATCTTCAATTGCGTAACATCTATTTCTCAAAACTGTAAATGACGAATCTAATCGATCTCTTTAGCGATTTCACTTGCGTTTCTTTCTAATTCATCTTTGCAACATCTATTGACTGTGATCATTTGCGTTTCTTTCTAATTCATCTTTGCAACATCTATTGACTGTGATCATGAGCTGATACTTGGTGATAATCATAAATTTTGTTAATCTCAGTGTTTTTTTAATCTCAAATCGTATTGTTCATACACATCTTATCGTTTTATACTTCTATTATTCAATCTTCAAGAAAATCACAAACGAATCTGTAATTTTACTCATTTTCTATCTCAATTCTTCAAAAAAAAAAAATCGTAATGGAGTTAACACAAGATCCAAACAATGTCTATTATCTCCATCCATCGGATAATACCGGTATGAAATTAGTTACTACTCCATTTAATGGTACTTGCTATGGAAACTGTGACGCCCCCAAATCCCGGGGTCAGAAGATTTGGTCATCACGCTAAAATCTCAATTTAAACAACCTGTTAAATACTAAACCAAAACAAATATAACATCTACGACCCCAACTCTACCAAGAATCTTTTAGGCTATAGTGCTAGAAACAAGAATCCAAAATCTCACAAACTTTAACTTACTTATACAACAATACTCTTTACATAAATCTATAACACTGGTATAAATTCGATGTGAAGTATACCAGGCAAAACTAAATTTGTACAATATAATATTTACTAGAAATCAACTATATACAATACCCTTACACTAGATCCAAATGCTCTACATCAACTCATCTTCCCAACGTCATCTTGACTCTTTCCGCTCCATAGCATGCAATTAAATACTGGCAATCTACCTTTTCACTGGAGGGTTAAAAGGTAAAACAAGCAAGAGTGAGCAAAAGAAGCTCAGCAAGTATATAGTACTGCACAAGATAAAATAATGATGCAATGATAGCAATATAGATGAACTCAGCTAGCCAAGAAAATGGCAATATATGAAAAGAATCAATTTAACTGGCAAAATGAACAATAATAGTAATCTGTATCAAACTGTAAGTTAGAATTGGATTTTTAATGACGCAATGAGTTATAGTGGATGATCAGTCACACTAAAACTCCGGACCATACCCACGGTATGTCCAAATACTGAACTGGATCCAAGGCCACTTTGGCCTACATAATACTGATACTCTAACTGACGTCTGCAGTCCTTAAAAACATTTCATTTTAATTAAAAACTTCCAATTCAAACTTAATACTGGGAGATAGGTGTCGGAACAATCGACCACCTCATTAATTCAATCTATTACTTTCAACTGTCTGATTAACTTTATCAACTGGATTAGGGTAAAACAACTGCATAAGAATTAAATTTCCCATCACAAGGAATCAAGGTAAAATCTGACAATACAAGGTGCTGCAAGGTATAAGTTATGAAATGAAATAGAATTCATCAAATAAAGAACAATGGGTTGTCTCAACCTCAGGATAATAAAAGAATATGGTTATGAAACAATAATTAAATTAAGAATTGAAAACATGAATCTTGATACGATACTCTGAACAAGAGAGTACGAGTTAGTAAACTTGCCTTTGGTCCTTAGCTTTTACGTAAAGCCGAAGTACTATGATTCTCGTCTTCTTCTACCTTATGTCATCACAATTCTCTATTCTGATAACTCTTGGTTCCGGCGCATATGCGGTTTCTACGAGTCTGCACTATCGAGATCGTGCCCGCTCAACTATTCACTAGTTAAATATAAGATATACTTTAGCATTCGTACTATAACTTCTATATAATATAAATGTTTATAAACTTATGCGCATGTATTTTCTACAGAAAATTGGGCATGACCTAATCGAAAAGTGGACATTGCCCTGCTTTCAAAATATCAAAAGTACTAATTCCATCATCCACACACAATTCACAATTTATTTAATACTCAAATAATCTGCCTCGACTTGCAGTAAACATATAAGAAATAGTTCTGCATAGACTTGCAGTTACTTTATCCAGCAATAAGCAATCACATTCACATTTATCACATAGCACGTCAATTACCTAATTCTCATGATTTCTATACTTCACGTAACACATAGTACATGGATGGACTAACAACTCTTATAATGATACAAATTACTAGCTGCACATTTAACACGTAAACACATTTCATTCACGTACGCATTTAAACTAGATTACCATATCATATACATTTACCAAATAATGTTCAATTAATAGTTCTGCCAGAAATTCGGCAGCACTCCCTCTATTATATAACAATCCGCCTGTTTTAAACTAATATCAGTAGCCAAGAATCAATTTACAAACTAACAGATTTACATAACTTAACTTAATTAATCCGAACTCACAATTATAAAATAACATATTCAACTCAATATATCATCTAAACACATAGCACTTATCAATTCATATGCCACTATACAATACCAAACTCATTATCAGAAAATAAACATTTAACTCCTGAGACAATCATTAAAACCAATTAATAGTTCGACTCCAGGTACCAACCTTTTCATAGCATTCATAAACTCGATTGAAGAAATAGCATATCTAAGGGTCGTCATAATACATTCACGACTCCACAACAATTTACACAAGTCACATGACACGTAATAAAATTGAAACTCTTTTTGGAAAATATTTGGTCTTTCTTTTTATAAAGATTTGAATATAACATCTATGGATTGAAAACAATCATTATACTTTAAATCTGATTATCACTCGATTAATTAAAATCAATCAAGTCAAACAGATAATGAATAAATAAATACTAAAATAATAAAATAGTTTGAAAATACCAATTAACTATTAACTTAATTGGTCAATTAAATTAATTTTATTATTATCTAAAATTGATTAAAAATAAGCAAATTCAATTACTCTTTAAGTTTTAAAACAATTAATAAAATAAATACTTAGATTTTACGAAATTTCGGCATGACCCGTTCGTAAAAAGGACTAGCCAGAAATTTTGCATGTACTATGCTGCGTCCCCAATCATAGGACGGATCACATAGTACAGCACCACAATAATAACCTGTATAAACGATCACGGTAATCCGCAATAGTATTCACTATCACCACTAATATACAACTCAAGATTAATTCTAACTTTAAATACATCATATTTTCGATATACAACCAACAATCTAAATTTATTCGAAACCAACTAAAATTTATAAATACTTTATAACTTTGCACCACATTACTAACTAACACACTCCAAGCACCTGCACAACCAAATAAATCGATTAATAAATACCAAAACAATTAAACATTAACATTTATATATATATATACACCCACTAATTCACTTAACAACGTTCACATACTATTTAAGACCACAATCAAATAATTGACACCAAACAAATTTAGTAATTACGTCATTTATAAATAAAAGTAAAGTTTAACCATTTAACACAAATTTTAAACGATTCATTACTGAAAACATTCTCACTAAATAACACAAACGAACTACACGAAATAAAATGATGATTAGCATATATTAACTAAAAAATTTTGCACGTCACAAATTTATTAATTAAATACATATAAACAAATTTATAACTACTATCTACAAAATGAATTTTATAAATATCACAATTTAGTAAAACGAGTTTTATACTTAATACTACAAAATCTGAACTACCACCCATCACTTAATAATAATAAAAACACAAAAACGAATTTATATATATACCCCAAAAATAATAAGAACGACACATTGATCATTACCAAAAGAAACATTGATTTAACTACCCGACTTAGTAATAAAACGAATCATATATATATATCACACATATATATATAGATAAAACGAATTATAACTAATACTATATAAAAAAAAACGAACTTGTAATTACTTACTAAAAGGAAACAAATTCATAAAACGAATTTTATACTCATTTACTACACAAAAACTAATTACTAGTTAATTGCTACCAAATCCGTTCGTAATAACAACACTTAAGTAATACAAACGAAATTTACATCACATATCATTAATAAAACAAAATGATAAATTCATATATATATATATATATATATATATATATATATAGGGTCTTACTCCAATAGAAACCTAACTTAGCCTAGAAACTAGAAACCAGGGGCAATTTTGTAATTATATATAATTGTTAGGCTAATTATACAAGCGATACAAAATTATATACAATACACCTCTTCCATTATACAATTCACGCCGGATATTTTCGATCCAGTCATAATTCCCCTGTTTCGCCGGCCAGAAATCATGTTATGCCGGCCGGTGATAGAGAACATGGAGGATTGCAACAATTACTTTCTTAGTTTGTGGTAAGGTATTAACACTAGTAGGAACGTCCTGCTGGTGTGATGATGTGTTGGTCTGTTCTTTAATTTGTTTTCTGTTAGATGTTCTTCAAATGAAATCAAGCCCAGATGCCCATGCTCATTGTATTTGGTTAACTTCTATTGTGAAAACACTACTCGTAGAAAAATTTATAAAAAGTTCAATTATAAATAGAAAAATAATTTCGAGGTCTACAATTTTTAATCAGAAAAAAAATATAAAAGTATTTATTTAGTGAAACAAAATTTACTATAAATAATTTAATATACCACTTTGACAAATACAAATCATTAGTTTTAGTTATAAAAATTATCAAATTACTTCGTGTGTAGAATTTAAAAGACAAGTCACAAAGCTTGAAATAAACAAATCAGTAAATAAATAATAATAATCGAAATCACTACTAATAAAAAGACATATCCATTATATATAACTAAAACTTTTAATAATTTATTAAATCATAACTAATACACTAATAAATAAATTAAATAATATAAATGATCATAATAAAATTATACAAATCACTATATTAAATGGTTCAAATCACTATGCTAAATTCTATAAATCACTAAATTATAGATCAGATATTACAATTTATATAGCTTTCAATTTGGCTGCCATTAAAAAAAAAACTTTTAATTTGGCTCACATTCTCTTTTGAAATCATAATTTATTTGTTTTGCTTCGTTGAATTTTCAAGATATATTTGGTTATATAATACAAAACGATACATTAAATTATCTAAATCACTAAATTAAATATTCTCTTTGTGTTTGATTTTTTCATGTATTTCGATGAAGTTTGATATAATAAATTTTAATATATTATAAATTTTCCTTTTCTAAATGAAATATATATACATCAAATTTTTATTCAAAAAGTTAATTTTTATCTTTATTAATTTAGTCAAAAATCCTAAAATATGCGAAAAATGTTAAAATACCCTACATAATAATGCATAAAAAAACTAGAACAACAACATATCTAAATTAAATTAATCACAAAATTATGTAGTACAAATCACCAAATTAAGTAAAAATTATAATTTATATTAATATAAATCACTTACTTTTTCAAAAAAATTGGTTGATTGTTATTTTTTGAAACTTTAATGACATATAATACCAATCACTAAACTAAGAAGCACAAATCATAATTTATAATGATATAAATCATTTAATTATTTTTTTTCTTTTCATGATAATGTTTTTATTTAAATGTAATTTTTTGAAAATTCAATTTTGATATTTTTGGATTTTTTAATTACTTTATTGTCGAGCATAATTTAAGAATTATCATTCAGTTGTAAAAATTTGAGTTACGGTACATATTCATTTTATCTATAACATTTTAAGATTCCCAATTCCCAATTCAATGATATAGTCTTTATGTAATGAATGGATAAATTTGATGTGGGTTCAATGCAAAGCATAAATCATATTTTAAATATAAATAACCAAATTTTAATACAAAATGACCATTTTTATTTGTATGTATTTTTTAAATACAAATCATTAAGAATAATCACTTTTTTAAAATTGAAAAATTACCAATTTTAAATATATAATACCAATAACCAAGTTAAGAAGTAAAAATTATAATTTATATTAACATAATTTACTTAATTTATTTTTTGATTTTTTTAATTTAATTGTAATTTTTTGAAACTTCAATGACAATCTATGTTGTTGCATTTATTTGATTGCATAATTGTCAAACACATAATTTATTTAAAAATACAACAAATACATAATACCAATTAGTAAACTAAGAAGGACAAATCACAACTTTTAATTTGTTGCTTTACATGATAATTTTCTTATTTTATTGTAAATTTTGAAAATTTAGTTTTGATATTTTTGCATTTTTTAATTGTTTTATTATCGAACATAATTTACTTAGAATTATAAATTATTTAATTGTAAAATTTTGAGTTTCTATACATTTTTTTAATCTATAACATTTCAAGAACCCTACTTTCCAATTCAATAATTTAATTTTTCATGTCAGTCTAAAAATGAATGTACAAATTTGATGTAGGTTCAATTCAATCACCTAGCAATCATCGGATCATATTTTAAATACATATTTTTAAGTACAAATAATTAACAACAATCACATTTTTTAAAAATGAAAAATCACCAATCTTAATTATAAATTACTATACTTCAACCAAAATTATTATTAAAAATTATATATTACTAATATTTTAAACAAATTATTAATTTTAAAAATATATCTCTTTCAATGATATAAGTTACCCCATAACCGATAACAAGTGCCAAATATTAGCCCTCATTTCACAATAAAAAAAATTGAAAATAAAAACCGGCCTCTAAAAAAGTTACTAAAAAATACAAATTGCCTAGTTAGAAACAAAAAATAAAAAATATACATAAATAATATTTAAAATTGGACTGAGGCATCTTCATCCGTCTTAGTCTATCCCCGTCACAGTCATCCCACCACAAACAACACTTCATTTTGCCTAACCACCCCTGCTCCGAGCTAAATTCTCGCCGCCATCGATCCACGTAATAAGATTAATGAATTCAATCTTTATAATTTAGATGAATTGACAAATAAGATCAAAGATCATATCCAAAATTGATCGAATGATAATCTCTTTAATAGCAGAAGTTCATTTAGGAGTGATGAAGTGGGTTGTTGTCGGAGAAGGATCGGAGGAGGCGTGAGGATGATGGAGATGACGAGACAGTACTAACTGGGGTGAAGGTGTACGTTACTGAAGACAGAGAAAGAGATGTAAGTAATGTTTTGGATTTTGAACGTGCGGCTGAGATTATAATGAATGAAAGGCTGAAATTAGTTTCTAGTTTTTATATTAACATCAGTTTCTATTTGAGCGCTAGCCTATATATATATATATATATATAAACAAATTAAATAAACAAACAATTAAATCAACAACTTTGATTTATACTCACAAACTCGAAATCGGAATGAACTGAGTACAGTGGTGGTGGTGGTGGTGGTGATGGCGTTTACTGGCCAGGAAAGGGGATGCCGGAAAATCGAACAGAAGGGCGGCGGTCGGCCGGAAAACTGACCAGAAACGCGGCGGCGATGGGCGGCGTGACTGCAGTGGAAACTGGCGGCAACAGAAACAGGGGAAGGGGGGTGTCACCGCGGCGGGGAGAGGAAATTGAAGGAGGGGGGGGGGGGGGGGGGGGTCTTCTGTTTTCTTTTCCCGTTTCTTTCCTTTCTGCCGAGTATTGTATTTGGGGGTGTGAGTTTATGTGTGAGTATATATTTGTGTGGTGTGCGTGAGTTTTTGAATAGAATTAGATAATGTGGAATAAGGATAAGGACTACTGATTTACAATTTATAAGCCCATTGACTGAATTTAGCGGGACTAATGCTGTACTGAAAAAAATCATTTTTAAAACAAAACGATTCTAAAATAATTAAATATCACTAATAAATTATTTACATATTAAAACTATTCTAAAAACATTTAAATGCACAAAATTCATAATTAAATGAATTTTGAACTAATTTACTTAAAATAATTTTGCCCGGCTCAAATTTACTAATAATTGTCGAAAATAAAATTTTAACACATAATACCACCTCACATATCCATATAATATTATCTTTCTCTATATATTAAAAGCCAACAAAGGGCAAAGTTTGCCATTTTAATGGCTGTGAAGTTACGATTTTACCCTTATATTTTCTAAAATTACAAAAATACTATTCTTTAATAAAAATGTAAAAATTGTGAAATTATGTTAATGATGGGAATCGAACCCTTAACATATCCATGTCAAACTCATGTCATAACCAACTGTGCTACACTTTGTTTTGAGCTTATATTCAAACTCTTATTAGATAAACCACCTCTTCTTCCAATTTTTTTATTTTTTGAGTTAATAAACATTGATTTATATTATTTTTAGAATATTGCACAATACATAGTTATAATAAATATTTTTAGCAATTGAACATAATCTACAATTCTGTTTTATCAATTTAAATTATTGATATATGTCATTTTAATACCTTGAATTTATAATTTTGCCCATACATGTTAAAAAATTACAAAAACGTCAACTCTTTTATATTTATGCAAATAGTAGATAAAATTATGTTAGTGTAGTAAATTGAACCATTAATCTTCTCTAATCAAGCTCATGCATAAGTAGCATAGTACATTTTGTTTTAAGTTTTCTTTAAAATCTTATTAATGTTAATTTCTCTTCTTCTCTCATCTTCTTTTTTATAATTTTTTATTTTTAAATAAATAAAATGTTGGTTTATATTATTTATAAAATATTGCATTGTATATAATTACCAAAAATATTTTAATGGATTGAGCATACTCTACGATTCTCTTTCTTTTATTTTAAATGATTGATATAAAAAATAAAATTTTAAAAGAGTAGCAGATTATAGATAACGTATAATTTCTACATAATAATAAGATTATAGATAACATATAAGATTAGAGTATAAAATTTTTATAAAATTTTAAAAGTAAAAAAATTGAGTGAGACGCCGCTTGGATGACTTTTAAATAATATTAATAGATTTTGTAATAAGTCTCAGCCCTACGTTTATATCTGACAATGTTAAGACTGCATCGCCTATGTTATATACCGACAATTTTGTAATTTACACTGCAAGATAGGGAATCTATCTACACAAATGATTTACATAAATATTTTTCATATTTTTTTTGTAAATCTAACGGTACTAAAAGAAAAGATCGTACAAAAATAACAAATTACACAAAATATTATAAATTTCACCCGTAGAAAATAAGATTATTTTAATATTATAAATTTTATTTATTTGCATTAAATATATAACGGTTTGAACTTTATATCGTATTAGATTACAAATTGCATCGTCTATCATATAAATTTTTTCATAAATTAATATACTCGATAATTATTACGTCATCTTTTCATCTATATGATTGAACTTACAATTTTTTTAAGAAAAATAATTTGAATTTAAGAACGTTTCGGTCGAAATAATACATATATAACCGAATGTTTTAATTTCTTTTAAATGTTTTTAAAAATAGTAGACGAATGTTTTCATCTATAACATATTTTGTTTTTTGCAAATGTAACCATGCAACTATACATAGATAGTGGTTCATATTTTTTATATATAAATTACAATTTGCATCATCTATGCACTAATTTGTAATTTGTAAGTAACTTAATTAATACATTTAACAATTTTTACGTAACTACTGTTTCGTTTGTATGATTGCATCTACGATTTAAAAAAAACACAATGTGAATTTAAAGGAGTTTGGGTCAAAAAATATTTAATCAAATTAATATATATGAGATTTAAATTTTGGACTCTATTTCAATTATCTCTTGAATAATAACATATAAAAAAAACAACATAAATAAATAAGCACGAAAACAACTTGTTCTAAAATTGACCCAAAAATAATAGAATTACTTTTATATTGTAAATAATATTTATTTGTATCAAGTAGACAAAGACTCAGATTTTATATCCTATAAATTATAAATTGCATCATTAACCATGCCAATTTGTACTTAAGTTAATATACTCAAAAAATATTATGTAATCTTTTTTTCAAATATATGGTTGGATCTACGATTTCAATATATATATATATATATATATATATATATATATATATGTATATGAATTTAAGGGCGTTCCGGTCGCCAATATATATGTATATGTATTAAATTAATCGAAATGAGATTTGAATTTTGAATTCGATATTATTAACGCTTAATTAATTACATAAAATACATATATATAGTCAAGTTAAAATACATTATTATTAGTACACGATGATCATTTATAACAAAAATTGGATTAAAATTTGTAACTGTAAAACGACATTCCAAACATATTATTAAAGTACTAAGTGTGTTCATATAATTTAATATAGTGATGGACACAAGAGAGAAGTGCGAAATCAGTTCCCAAGTTAAAAAAATAAACACGTGATATGAATACTCCATATTGCAATAGGTGCTCATCTCCCAAAGTATTTGTCTTGTGAGAGTGTGCAAAGATGCACCAACCTTCAGCTTCTTTTTAAAATCCTCTATCTCATTCACATGTGTTCGATTATATTACAACAACATTGTGTGCATTTAACGATTTATATTCTAGACTGCAGAAAAATAAAAAAAACCAAATCAATTGATCGTTGAAAAACAAACAACAACTACTAAGGCAAAATACCTATTTACAAATTATACTTTCTCCAACATAGAAAACTCCGGTAAACCTGATTATAATTGCAACAAGAACAATAGTTCGACCGTGTTTCAAATTTTACATTGTTTCTATTTGTTCTTAATATCAATAATACTCACTATGAACAAGTCCCAAAGCCTTGGGTTTGACACAGTTACGTTATCATATTAATTTACGTACACTAATGTTATATACGGACTTTAGACTAAAAGATTTTAAGATGTGATCACGGTGTGTAGTCTTACGTACCTGACCAACTTTATATTTTATTTACAAGTATATTGTCATTTCGTTAAAAACACATTAGTTTAGATACATCCATATATGTGAACAACTATACTAAAATAATCATTTAGATTATATTTAATTGTTGAATTTGATAAAATGCATTTCACGACATTTAAAACTAAATTAATATTTTGTCAAATGAAAATAATAATTTGATCTTTATTTTATAGATTTTTTTTACAAATTTTGTGAAATCTTATTAAATATTAAAAAAATTAAAATTTTTTTATACAAATATAAGATAAATTCAAAATTAATTTTAATTACAAAATTGTTTCGATATATATACATTTTCGTCCGAAAAATTATTTCAGTAAATAAGCAGGCCCGTGCTTCGCACGGGTTTTTAGGCTAGTTTAAACATTTAATCACACAATGCAGCAAATTTTTAATTTACTCAAAATAAATAAATATTACTATTTTTATTACTCAAATAAATAAGAAATTCACACCTAATTTTCCAGGTAAAATAACCAGCTTTCACAACATTTTAAATAAAATATAAACATAATTTTGTTCCTCTTCTTTGAGAAAAACAATAAAATATTTAAATAATAATATTAATAAACCCTGAAAATTCGGGTTACTACAATCTACCCACCTTATAAGGATTCCGTCCTCGGAATCAACTGAAGGTGTCACTAAGGTTCTTTTTATAACTTCCAACTCTGGTTGCATCCGCAATAATACTAACTCTTTAATCTTTGATACTCATTCTTTCTAGTCTGGTATTCCACCAGTTCCTCTATATAGGGCAAACCCGGTTGTACCACTACACATTACGCGTTACTAGTATTCTAATCGCATCTTGATCCGCTTTGACTCTTGGTAATCCCACCGCAAAGGTTAACTAATTCCAACCTGCTTGGCATACTTCCAAGATTATTTGAGATAATCAGATTCATGATATTTTGTAGTGAAAAGAGGTCGTATCATAACGAGTGTCCCACAATTGTGGTTATCGAGTTACGAATTTTAAAACAAACATTTCTGAAATAAAAGAATCACTGAGAGACCAATATGATCAGATGAACCAATATTGCGTGTCTTTGTTAAGACATTACTAAAGGTAATTAACCTTCTTGTGTTGCACAACACACAAGTGATGGCGTCCCATCCAACTTCTATCACACAGACAGATAGTCCTTGTGTCCCCTATAAATAGGGTTATTCGTCTCAGTTAGAGTAGAGGATATTAAAAGAAGTCCAAAGTCAAACTAGCAATTAAGGCATTTTGATCAGAAATCCTCAGATACACCCTTGGATTACAACTGAACAGATTCCAAAGGTACTACTCCCGGAAAAAAATCACCGGAACAAAAATTACTGGCACAATACGAGGAAATGATGATTTATCAATAATAGAGTTATTTACTATTGAAGAAAATTAGAAATTCGAATATCACAACTTGACAGGGTTTTAGAAACTTAAAGGAGTATCACATAATTCAATAAGAAGGGAAATATTGCCAAGGTCTGCAAGTATGTCTTCTTTATCAGCTCCTCTGACGACTCGTCATTCGATTCTAAGTTCTTCTGCTACACGTCCTACGGTTATCGATATCATACGTCATCGTCGACCCGCAATAGTCTCTGAAGATTCCACCACCTACATCTACAGTCGCAAGGATTTCTATCCAACTCAACCCAACTATGCTCAACTATCTCAAACGAGTATCTCTATCTTAACTTACTCATTGGTACTATATCCAATAGTCCAACATGAACTCTACATGAGCTCTGACATTCCTCACATAACTATACACACTCCTACACACTCTCGTTTCTAGTTTACTATAACTCCGCTCTGATACCAACTGTGACGCCCCCAAATCCCGGGGTCAGAAGATTTGGTCGTCACGCTAAAATCTCAATTTAAACAACCTGTTAAATACTAAACCAAAACAAATATAACATCTACGACCCCAACTCTACCAAGAATCTTTTAGGCTATAGTGCTAGAAACAAGAATCCAAAATCTCACAAACTTTAACTTACTTATACAACAATACTCTTTACATAAATCTATAACACTGGTATAACTTCGATGTGAAGTATACCAGGCAAAACTAAATTTGTACAATATAATATTTACTAGAAATCAACTATATACAATACCCTTACACTAGATCCAAATTCTCTACATCAACTCATCTACCCAACGTCATCTTGACTCTTTCCGCTCCATAGCATGCAATTAAATACTGGCAATCTACCTTTTCACTGGAGGGTTAAAAGGTAAAACAAGCAAGAGTGAGCAAAAGAAGGTCAGCAAGTATATAGTACTGCACAAGATAAAATAATGATGCAATGATAGCAATATAGATGAACTCAGCTGGCCAAGAAAATGGCAATATATGAAAAGAATCAATTTAACTGGAAAAATGAACAATAATAGTAATCTGTATCAAACTGTAAGTTAGAATTGGATTTTTAATGACGCAATGAGTTATAGTGGATGATCAGTCACACTAAAACTCCGGACCATACCCACGGTATGTCCAAATACTGAACTGGATCCAAGGTCACTTTGGCCTACATAATACTGATACTCTGACTGGCGTCTGCAGTCCTTAAAAACATTTCATTTTAATTAAAAACTTCCAATTCAAACTTAATACTGGGAGTTAGGTGTCGGAACAATCGACCACCTCATTAATTCAAACTATTACTTTCAACTGTCTTATTAACTTTATCAACTGGATTAGGGTAAAACAACTGCATAAGAATTAAATTTCCCATCACAAGGAATCAAGGTAAAATCTGACAATACAAGGTGCTGCAAGGTATAAGTTATGAAATGAAATAGAATTCATCAAATAAAGAACAATGGGTTGTCTCAACCTCAGGATAATAAAAGAATCTGGTTATGAAACAATAATTAAATTAAGAATTGAAAACATGAATCTTGATACTGTTGGGTTTTATACTAAACTATTCATTAGTAGTATATAAACATTGTCCATTTTATTGAGAATCTTGATTGCATATTTTTACATTGTCTGTTTATTATATATTGTGGATAATTTAGTATCAAATGGGATAACAGAAGATTAAATTATCAGTGTCTATATATAATATAAAGGGTTCACAGTTTAAGTGGAATTAGACAAACCACTGGAATAACTGAAGTATTATTTGGGAATAGTTTATCTTGACTATTAAATAATACTTGTATACTTTGTGTATATTGAACAAGATCGAAATATTAGAATTGTTCTTCTATTCTGACAATAAAGAAGAACTAAGATTCTATGATATTATTAATGCTTAGGTTCTCAATCCAAGTGTAGTGATTGACACTTGTATGCAATGCACATGTTTTGATTCATATGTGATGTAATTAATTGTTAATTATAATATTATGTATTGAGCAATGACATTGCATGCAGAGTGGAATATTAACTACATAAGGAAACCATGTCCTGATAATATTCGGGTTGATGATGTCCTCTTGAAAGCTCATAAAGATAATTATGCTTTAGTCCTGCAGGCAGATTTGTTCTTGCATAATTATAAGGTTGAGTGGATGATCAAGGATAAAAAGATATTAATTAAATTAATTATCAGAAATTAATTTAATTAATGGACATACGATATCTTAAACATGGGGAATTTAATAAGCAAATAATATAGGAGCCGAATTTAATAATAAAATAATTACGGTAATAGGAAAGGTAGTGCAAATATTAATTCGTTAGTGGATAGAATTAATATTTAATGACATTGGGCTTGACCCAGAATGTCATTGGGAGGCCCGACCTAATTGTCCATGATCCCTACTGGAGCCTATATATATTCTTGTTCTCCTAAAGCTGAAAACGTTTTTTCATAATTCGAGATTAAAACCTAGGGCAGCCGCAAGGAGCTAGGGTTTTGGGATTTCGAGGCTTTAAGGAGAGGAAAACTTCGGGAGATCGAAGGCCACACTTCGCTAGAAGGGAATCAAGGAATTCAGTAGAAGACGTGGATCAGAATCGTATCGATTAAGGTAAAGTTTTCTTTTCGAACTCGTAATCAATCATATAGTAAAACGCAGAACAGTAATCATACGTTCCAACAATTGGCATCAAGAGCCTGGTTATGCAGTTCTGCGTTTTATGATATGATGTCCATGTCGTAATTATATATGCATGTATATGGTGGTTGCTTGTATTGATTCTGTGATGCAGGTTGTAATCCACTATTATGGTCATGTTTTATTTGATTATGTGATTGGATCCCACGTGGTTTATCGTGGATGTTTGATTGTTGTAAATCACGTGGTTTATCGTGAATGTTTGATTGTTGTAAATCACGAGGGTTTATCGTGATAGTTAAGATTATGATCAGATGTATGTAATAGAATAGGTTTGTTTTTTTGTATTATGTTGTATGTAATCGTTTAAACATCGGAGATACGAGAAACAGAGTTCTTCCGCTGCGCCTTACTGTTTTCGTGGGAGCTTCGCTGTTTTGGCTGCAGATTTTGCATACGATGTCCGATTTGGGCGAATAAGCACTTTTCGGAAACGGCAGAACGAGACGAACAGGCTGGAAAACCATTCCCCGATTTTTCGACCCATTCTGACGCTGTTTAGGCCTCCAAACGGGCTCCTGAAGATTTCGGGAAATTTTCAACGAAAGAATTCGAAGCTAATTTTCTGGGGCCATAATAGTGGATGTGTTTTATTATGTTTTACATAATTTCTGCTATTTATTTTAATTATTGAAATTTTATATGCCTTATGTGATTATCATGCCATGCAATACTAACCTTAGTATGCTAGAACGACATGGACATAGGGTTATATGCTATGCTTTAATTATGTTGATCGTCATGACATGTTCTTCTATGTTATGTGTTCTTTGTCTTGTTATTATGATAACATGTGGACCTCGAAGAATTAACATAGGACGATTCATGTAGATATAAAAAAAAATCCTCAAAGTAAAATACTAAGTAGGAGAGGGAATTAATTTGAAATTAGATCCCATGGTCATCCATTATTGGTTGTATGTAATTTAACACTAGGACGATTATGAATTGGATATATGTCACCCATCGTGGCGTATGATTTATGACGTCTGGGTAGTGTTAAGGATATTACTAGGACAATCTTCTTAAGTTAATCACGAATATTGAAAGGTAAGCTCACCCCATCGTGACATACCAAGTTTCATAGAATTCGAGAAAAAAGTTGGACATTCCTTGATTGATGTTGATAATGGATATTTCTGTCTTAGGGGTTGTGTTCTTAAGCGAGTCCGTCTGTGACTTCACCGAAAACACCTGGGATTTATCCATTGATACATCGAACGGATGGGTCTGACTAAAGGCAACTTAAGATCTAAATAATGGTATACACTTAGCTATGAAAGATAATATATAGTCCACCCTAACGTGGCATATTATTTAGTAGTAGGACCGAAGTAATATTTAAATTTAAATGGTATATATGTCACCCATCATGGCGTACTAGATATTTATGGAATTTAAATATTAGTGCATTAATTTTAATTAATTGTTAGAGGAAACAAATAGGTTTTAAGATATATGCAATTTTCTGATTAAGTGTTATATGCATGATTCTCAGGATAGAATGGGCTTTAATCCACTTTTCACCATACTTAAGGATAACAAACTTACCGGACCTAACTATATTGAATGGAAACGCAATTTGGACATAGTGTTGACTGCTGAAGAGTTCAAATTTTGTACTATTGAACCCAAACCGGAACAGCCTGCTGCCGATGCTCCGGATGAGGATAAAGAGTATTTTAAGAAGTGGACTAAGGCAGATGAGATGTCGCGATGTTACATTCTGGCAGCAATGTCGGGTGTTTTGCAACATCAGCATCAGGCCATGACCACTGCTGCAGATATGCTCTTTAATCTCAAGGAGCTTTTCGGAGATCAGAATAGGGCTGTTAGGCAAGTAGCAATGAAGTCTCTAATGAACACTCAGATGGCTGAAAAAACACCTGTAAGGGACCATGTTCTTCTGATGATGTCTCATATAAATGAACTAGAGGTCCTTGGTGCTGATATTGATGCCGAAACACATGTCGATATCATACTTATGAGTTTGCCAAAAAGCTTTGAGCCGTTTCGCTTGAATTACAACATGAACAAGAAGTTGTATAGTCTTGCAGAACTTCTGACAGAGCTTCAGGCAGCGGAATCATTATTTCAGCAGCATGTTCAGGTAAATGTGGCTGAGAAAGTTTCTTCTTCAAAGCCGAAAGGAAAGAAGAAGAAGAAAGTTCAGGCACAGAAAGTTGTGAAACCATTGGGAGTTCAGAATTCAGTGAAGAAGCCTAAGGGCAAGTGCTTCAAGTGCAAGCAGTCAGGTCACTGGAAAAAGGATTGTCCTCTTTCTAAGAAGAACAATGCTGGTATGTCTCTTTCTCTTGTTACGGAAACATATATAGCGGCTATGTCTACGAGCACTTGGTGTGTAGACACAGGAGCCACTGATCATGTTTGTAATTCCATGCAGGGGTTCCAGAAAACCAGGCTACTTAGAGATGGCGAGATATATGTGTTCATGGGAGATGCTACGAAAGTAGCAGTGGTTGCAGTTGGAGTTATTTCTTTATCTTTTGGTTATGATAGGATTTTGGTTTTGAATAATTGTCTTTATGTACCTTCATTTAGAAGGAATTTAATTTCGGTTTCTAAACTTGCTATGGATGGTTATAATGTTTGTTTGGATCGTAATGTTTCCATTATGATGAATAAACGAGTTATATGTTCTGGTACATTGCAAGACAATTTATATATTATTAATCCTATAGAACCAATGCTGCAACCAAGTGAAATTAATAATACACTTTCTACCTCTAGTAAAAGAAAGGAACCTTCTGGATTGAACCAAACATATCTTTGGCACTTGAGATTAGATCATATTAACTTGAGGAGGATTCAAAGATTGGTAGTAGATGGGCCTTTAGGCTCGTTGGCAGTGGAACCATTTCCAGTCTGTGAATCTTGCTTGGAAGGAAAAATGACCAGTAGACCTTTTAAGGCAAAAGGAAATAGAGCCAAAGATGTGTTAGAATTGATTCATACTGATTTATGTGGACCTATGAATATCCAAGCGAGAGGTGGGTATGAATATTTTGTCACTTTCATTGATGATTATTCGAGATATGGATACATTTATCTGTTGCACCGCAAGTCTGAGTGCTTTGAAAAATTCAAAGAGTACAAAGCAAGTGCGGAGAAGCGACATTCAGGAAAATGTATCAAGTCACTACGATCAGATCGTGGGGGCGAATACCTGCTTGGAGAATTTAGAGAATATTTATCAGAACATGGGATTTCATCCCAGTTGACTGCACCTGGCACACCTCAGCAGAATGGTGTAGCAGAAAGAAGGAACCGGACTCTTTTAGAGAGTGTTAGATCGATGATGAGTTATTCGAATTTACCCAAGTCGTTTTGGGGACATGCTCTAGAAACAGCGGCTTATCTTCTAAACTTGGTACCTTCTAAGTCAGTTCCAAAAACTCCAAAAGAATTGTGGACTAGTACCAAACCTAGTTTGAAACACATTCGGATTTGGGGTTGTCCAGCACATGTGCTGAACAAGAACGTGACTAAGTTAGATTCTCGTACAGAAGTGAGGCTGTTTGTGGGTTATCCCAAGGGAACAAAAGGGTATTTGTTTTATAGTCCTAAGGATCGGGATATCATTGTAAGCACCAATGCTAGATTCTTAGAGGAAGACTATATAATGAATCACAAACCCATGAGTACTGTTGTTTTAGAGGAAATAGTGGGAGGACAAGATAATTCTAATATGCCACTGGTACAAGTAGAACAACCACAAGTAAATGAACAACCTATCACTAACTCCAATGCTTCGTCATAGTGGGAGGGTTGTTAAACAACCTGAGAGGTTCATGTTTTTGGGAGAGTCTTCGGACTTAGTCTCTGGTGAACATGATGAGGATCCCAGGACATACGAAGAAGCAATGCAAGATAAGGATGCAGATCTTTGGCAAAAGGCTATGCAATCTGAGATGGAATCTATGTATTCCAATAAAGTCTGGGATCTCGTGGAACCACCCAATGGTGTAAAACCCATTGGATGCAAGTGGATCTACAAAAGAAAAAGAGGATCTGACAAAAAGGTGAAAGCCTGGAAAGCAAGACTTGTTGCGAAAGGGTATACTCAGAAACAAGGAATTGATTATGAGGAAACCTTTTCTCCGGTAGTCATGCTTAAGTCAATACGGATTCTTTTATCTATAGCAGCTCATCTCGATTATGAGATTTGGCAAATGGATGTCAAGACAGCTTTCCTAAATGGAAGTCTTGATGCAAACATCCATATGCAGCAACTAGAGGGATTCATCAAAGAGGGACAAGAGCATCTAGTGTGTAAGCTTAAGAAGTCCATTTATGGACTGAAACAAGCTTCCAGGGAGTGGAACATTCGTTTTGATCAGGCCGTCCAGTCAAATGGTTATGATCAGAGTCCAAGCGAAGCATGTGTGTATAAGAAAAGTGAAGGAAATGCAGTGGTTTTTCTAGTACTATATGTAGATGACATTTTGCTCATTGGAAACAATGTAGAGATGTTGTCATCTATTAAGGCATGGTTGTTCAAACAATTTGAAATGAAAGACTTAGGTGAAGCCGCATACATTCTTGGGATCAAAGTTATAAGAGATCGCAAGAAAAGAACGTTGGCTTTATCTCAAGAACCGTACATTGATGAGGTATTGGCTCGTTTTAACATGCAGGACTCTAAGAAGGGTAATTTACCTTTTAGACGTGGAGTCTCTCTATCAAAGGAGCAGTGTCCTAAGACACCTAAGGAGATAGAGAACATGAAAGCAGTTTCTTATGCTTCAGCATGTGGAAGCTTAATGTATGTTATGTTATGCACGAGACCTGATATTTGCTTTGCCGTAGGCATGGTCAGTAGATATCAGTCCAATCCAGGTCAGGAACATTGGAGTGCAGTAAAAACGATACTTAAGTACCTGCGAAGGACTAAGAAGTATATGTTAATTTACAAGGCTTCAGACTTGTTTCCTGTGGGATATACCGATTCAGATTTCCAGACAGATAGGGATAAGAGGAAGTCAACCTCGGGGTGTGTTTTTACTTTAGGAGGTGGAGCTGTAATATGGAGGAGTGTGAAGCAGAAATGCATCGCAGACTCAACCATGGAAGCTGAATATGTGGCAGCCTCTGAGGCAGCCAAGGAGGCTATATGGTTCCGGAATTTCCTGCTGGATTTGAATGTAGTTCATAATTTGCCACGGAAAATCACAATTTATTGTGATAATACTGGTGCTGTTGCAAATACAAAGGAACCACGAGAACATAAAGCAGCAAAACACATTGAGCGTAAGTATCACCTCATACGACAGTTCGTTAAGCGAGGAGATATTATTGTGACTGATATAGCATCAAAGGACAACCGGGCTGATCCTTTCACGAACAGTTTACCAGCT
Source organism: Heracleum sosnowskyi (assembly GCA_030848705.1). Lineage (NCBI taxonomy): Eukaryota > Viridiplantae > Streptophyta > Magnoliopsida > Apiales > Apiaceae > Heracleum > Heracleum sosnowskyi. Next base: position 44,947,796 of record CM061236.1, read on the forward strand.
AAGGTTTTTGAAGAACACGTGGAGGCGATAGGAGTCAGATGTCTGGTCACGGAATAGTTATTTAAACTGGTAGCGGATTATATGAATAAACACTGATATACTCAAAGAATAGCTTGAGTATAAGTGGGAGATTGTTGGGTTTTATACTAAACTATTCATTAGTAGTATATAAACATTGTCCATTTTATTGAGAATCTTGATTGCATATTTTTACATTGTCTGTTTATTATATATTGTGGATAATTTAGTATCAAATGGGATAACAGAATATTAAATTATCAGTGTCTATATATAATATAAAGGGTTCACAGTTTAAGTGGAATTAGACAAACCACTGGAATAACTGAAGTATTATTTGGGAATAGTTTATCTTGACTATTAAATAATACTTGTATACTTTGTGTATATTGAACAGGATCAAAATATTAGAATTGTTCTTCTATTCTGACAATAAAGAAGAACTAAGATTCTATGATATTATTAATGCTTAGGTTCTCAATCCAAGTGTAGTGATTGACACTTGTATGCAATGCACATGCTTTGATTCATATGTGATGTAATTAATTGTTAATTATAATATTATGTATTAGGCAATGACATTGCATGCAGAGTGGGATATTAACTACATAAGGAAACCATGTCCTGATAATATTCGGGTTGATGATGTCCTCTTGAAAGCTCATAAAGATAATTATGCTTTAGTCCTGTAGGCAGATTTGTTCTTGCATAATTATAAGGTTGAGTGGATGATCAAGGATAAAAAGATATTAATTAAATTAATTATCAGAAATTAATTTAATTAATGGACATACGATATCTTAAACATGGGGAATTTAATAAGCAAATAATATAGGAGCCGAATTTAATAATAAAAATTACGGTATTAGGAAAGGTAGTGCAAATATTAATTCGTTAGTGGATAGAATTAATATTTAATGACATTGGGCTTGACTCAGAATGTCATTGGGAGGCCCGACCTAATTGTCCATGATCCTTACTGGAGCCTATATATATTCTTGTTCTCCTAAAGCTGAAAACGTTTTTTCATAATTCGAGATTAAAACCTAGGGCAGCCGCAAGGAGCTAGGGTTTTGGGATTTCGAGGCTTTAAGGAGAGGAAAACTTCGGGAGATCGAAGGCCACACTTCGCTCGAAGGGAATCAAGGAATTCAGTAGAAGACGTGGATCAGAATCGTATCGATTAAGGTAAAGTTTTCTTTTCGAACTCGTAATCAATCATATAGTAAAACGCAGAACAGTAATCATACGTTCCAACATTTCGAGCACATAAACGCAACGGAAAACGTAAAAATAAATCAAAATTCGAAACCCATCCGCAGGATCCATGCGAAAACAAAAGATTTAATTCAGAGATTAAGAACAAATACCTTAAGAAGCTTTAACAGTTCATTAATGGAAGATTAATGGATATCCAAAGCTTGTTCAATCACCATGTATCCCGCTCTCGCGATCTACACTCTACGTTATCCACACGAACGCTTTTCTTGAAGGATTGATGTGTACTAGCACCCGAAAACTGCTTCTTTTTCTCTCTCTTTTCTTGCTCTCATAAGCGGCTAGGGTTTTAATATAAAAACGTTTTTCATCATAAAAATCAACCCTCTTTGAGAGTTTATATAGAGAGGAAAATAAGTTTTCTAATTATAATCCAATTATAATAAAATACTAATCCGAAATTCCAATTTATTATTTAATTAAGTCGCACTTAATTAATTAATAACTAATTTCAGAATTAATTTAAGTAATTCCATTTTCTATTTAAATAATTAATCAAGTCATACTTAATTAATATTATAAATAGAATAAATTACTTATTTAAATTTAAATTCATAATTTAAATTATTTCTCCTTCAAGCGTTCTTTGTGTGTGACCCTGTAGGTTATTATTACGTTGGTAACAATTTCAATAACTAATTAAAATTGTAAACAATGAGCGGCATCTAGTAATACATCATTGCCACCCAAGTAATAATAATTAAATCGGTGATTCGATTAAGCCTTTCGTGAATAATGTTCCATGTAATATAATCCCTTTAACCTTAATATTATAGATTAAACTCGAGGCATGTAATGTGTCATCCACTTCATAATTTAATCTTAGTTTTCTTGATCGATGAGTAGACTAATAAATCAAATCAATATTTGAGCACGACCGTGCATTTCTTAGTCTCACTCAAACAAGAGGCCAATAATATCGCTCCTAAAATTAGGAGGGTTAAATCTCATCTAGATCATTCATATTTCTCATATGATTCATAATATACCCAATGTCCACTTTTATCATCACCCGGTCAAAGGTAACTTTTAATGTAATCAAAGTATATTAATTCTCGTATAAAAATATAATGATTTCAGGTCTAAGGATCATTACACCATTATCACAGTGAGAATTACTTATGACACTTTTAACATGTGTAATCTCACGGCGGGTCAATCCAGTGCCATATACTCTTACATGCACCTATGTTTTGACTTTAGTATCACCATACCTATGACCAATGAGATGTGGTCATCAGTCAACAAACATACTAGTCTCTGTGCATTATTATTGTCCTTAAATAATAACACTCGACTAAGGATATTTAGGAATAAAGATACTATTCATATAATCTCATTTTTAAGTCACATACTTAAAGATATCGAATACATATCATAATTCCAAGGACATTTATTATGCTAACATTTATAACGCAGTAAATAAAGACATAATAAACTAATAATAATAATCAATAAAACATAATTTATAATAATAAAATGTTTTCTTTAAAACATAAAAGCATTGTCTCTAGAGCACTAATACTAACAATCTCCCACTTGCACTAGAGCCAATATCCCATGTATCCAATACATTTGGAACTAGTGTGACTTATATGCTTCTGCTGCGACAAAGCCTTAGTCAGTGGTTCTGAAATATTATCAATAGTATGCACTTTACATATAAGTATATCTCCTTGATCATTAATCTCATTAATAAGGTGATATCGCCTTAGTAAATTCCCAAAACATCATCTTTGGCTACTTCGCTAGTATCAATATACTAAGCCTCGATTGTAGAATCATTTACGGTTCTTGCTATGAACTATTCTAGCTTACAACACATCTATTTAGACAAAACACAAATCCAGACTAAGACACAAAAACCGTCATGTCTGTCTAGAAACTAACATCCGTGTAACATTTTACATCCAACTTCCCATCTCCTCCATATACCAAGAATGAGTCTTTAGTCATCTTCAGGCACTTAAGAATATTCTTGATTCCAATCAAGTGACCATCACTTGGATTAGACTGGTACCTGCTCGTCATGCATAAAGCATATGAGACATCATGACGAGTACATATCATCACATACATTATGAAACCAATTTCCGAAGCATATAGAACTATACTAATGTGGTCCATATCATCCAATGATTTTAGACCATTTATTTTGAGATCACTATCTCATAGACATGGGAACATTTCCCTTTTAGCCTCTTTGCATCCCTAATTGGTGCAATACATTGTCAATGTATGTACTCTGACTTAAGCCGAATAATCTTCGTGATCTATCTCTATAGATCCTGATCCCTAAGATATAGGACACATCTCCTAAGTCTTTCATCAAGAAACTATTTCTTTACCAAGTCTTAACAGTCTGTTGAGAAAGTATGTCATTCCTTATTTATAATATATCATCTACATATGATACTAGGAATGCCACATGGCTCCCACCAACCTTCTTGTAAACACACGGTTCATCTTCATTTTGAATAGAGCCAAACTATTTGACTGTTTCATCAAAAACGTATATTCCATCTCCTCGAGGCTTACTTTAATCCATAAATGGATCGACTTATCTTATCAACTATTCTAGCAAAACTTGGATCTATAAAACCTTCAGGTAGTGTCATGTACACAACCTTTTCAACGCTCCCATTCCAGAAAATAGTCTTGACATCCATTTGCCAGATTTCGTAGTCATAGTAAGCAAGCAAAATCCCGATGGACTTGACCATTGCCACTGGTGAGAAAGTTTCATCATAGTCAATACTGTTAGGTCCTGATATGTTTGTAGAAGGGGGGTTGAATGTTAGGCCGAATACACAATTTATAATCAAGTATGTATGAGAATAACAATCAAGAACACAGGTTTGTAAATCAACAAACTGAATTATATTAAATAATTCTCTCTTAGTGATGTTAATGAATCACAAAGAGCTACTAGGTTACAAGAATAATAATTCTATGTTCGCATCCCTTCTAGGGATAACCTATCTGTGTTTATATAGTACACAGCTACTTACAATCCATCTCTAATTGATATTCCTATAAGTTAGCTATACAATTGATATCAATTAAGGATTGCTTCTTATCTTCTATTCCGTTTCCTTAGCTGTATCAATATATTCTGCTTCTTTCCATCTTCAGAATATATTGCTTCTAGAATCTTTATCTTTGCACCGACAGCTAAGTCAACTATCACCCTGTCAGACTTTAACAAACTCTGACCGACTTCCATGTAAACTCTTCACCCAGTCAGACTTTATCAAACTCTGACTGGCTTCTATATAAACTCTGATATGTACCTGTTACTTAAACACTGATGAACAAACGTCAGCAATTATATCTAACAATCTCCCCCAACTTGTTCATACCAAAATGTACAAGTTAAAAAGATAATTGATGATGTCAAAACATATAACAAATGCAGTGTTTAAAATATAACAGAGTTTAATTTTAAGACAGAGTTTAAATTTAACTTAGAATAGAAAACATAAAAACTTACAGTCAGACTTTACTTGACTTCTTCAATATCAGGTACTGTCCTGAGATAATCACTCAGCAGTCTTCTTTCAGCCTTCTCTAGCTCATTCATCATAATCTCTTTTAGCTCTTTAAGTTCTGAATCACTCTCCCCCGTTTGGTAGATAGCAGCTCTTAGAGAATATATGCTGTTTCTTCTCATATCATTTCCTAGCCGAATGTAATGAGCTTTGTCTGACTCTAGGTTGAATTCTAAAACTTTTGTTCCAAGTGCTGTTTTAAATCTAGCACTGTTTCTCTTCATCTCTACTAACTTTCCATTATGATCCCTATACTTTGGAATGTAAACACTTGATACTCCTCCTCCAAGCATAGCTTTAGATCTCAGCATCTTTTCTCTCAAAACTTGAGCAACATCATGAGTATGTCTGTTTTTGACTTTTAGAAGATAAAGCACATATTCCAGTTCTTCCCATGATTTGAGATTAACATCAGATTCTCCAACTTTATAAACTCTTCCATCACTCATGAAGTATAACAAAAACTGCTTCTTCAATATTCTGTGAAAAATCAACTGAACAGATTCTAACTTATCAAGGTTTTCTTGTGTAACCCCAATACCAGATTCTGCCAGTGAAATGTTATCTTGAGATCTGTTATTTATTCTTCTCTCTCTGTGTGATCCCAGTCCAGATTTATCAAAAGCTTCTTTTCCCAATACAGTTCTGGTTTCTGAGAATTTCACAGCTTCAAGCTTTAATTCTTCAAGAATTTTAGGTTTGCTGAATCCTGGAAGTTGTGTAGATTTCTGTACAACTTGAGCAACGTCAGAGGTTGTCATAACTTTAGTAGAAACATCAACTTGAGCAGCGTCAGAGGTTGATTTAGCTAATCTTGTTTCAACTTGAGCAATGTCAGAGGTTGAATAAATCTTCTTAGGTAACTGTTCTTCTTCTACCAGTTTACCTTTTCCTTTGTCAGCATTTTTAATCACAGGCCTCCTTGAGTACTGTAAACTCTGATCAGAGTTTACATTCTCTTTGATAACAATTCCTTTTTCTTTCTTTCTAGGAGCCTTGATTTCCTTCTGTTTGTAGATGCCAGCTTCAAGATTCTTCTTGTGTTCTTCAGCAAGCATTTGCTCTTCAGCTTGGATATCTTCAATTGTAATACCTTTTCCATGTTCTGCCATAAACATCTTAGCAGCAATTTCCTCATCAGTAGATGGCTTATCAGAGATTATCAAACTTTTGTATCTTGAACCACTGGCAGAGTTTACATGTCCCTTTCCAGAGTTTGATCTTTTATCAGAGTTTGATCTTGATCTTCTTGAAAGTAGTCTGCTATCAGCATTTCTCTTTCCATCTCCCTTGTTTCCACCATCATTACCATCATCCCTCCGTCTCAGAGTTTGAGTGTCTTTGCATTTGTCACTTGGTACACTCTCCCCCTTTTTGACATCATCAGAAAGTAGTACTGATGTCAACAACTCAATTGCATTAGAAATTGAAGTCAGTTGGGCAGACATAGCAGTCTGGTTGTCCTCAACTTTCCCAAGCCTCTTCTGAATGTCATCAGAGTCCTTAGCTTGCTTCTTGAACATGGAATTGTAGTAAGTCCTATCATTCTTCAGAGTGAGATCTCTCAGACCAACTTCATTCCTCAAAGCAGTGACTTCCTTATGAGACTCATCAAATCTGTTGTGGAGAGATTTAATTTGAATCACAGTAGCCTTCAGACTTGTAAGAATATCAGGAATTGAAATTGTCTTCACAGAATCTCCAAGAAAATCAGCAGCCCTCTGTGCTGAAAAGATACAATCTGCAGCAGCCCATCTATTGTAGTACATATCTTGAAAATGCTCAGCTGTAGCTCGATTGACCTCTTTTAGCTCATCAGAGTTTGCTTGATTCTCAAATAACTCCTCTTGAGAATGATCAGAACTATCATTATCATTAACATTCTCTGCTGTATGCTCTGCAGGAATATTCTCAGCATCAGGTTCTGGAATCTCAGAGTTTGTAACAAACTCTACTTCTATGTGAACATTTTCTGTTGCATCCTTGTCAGCAACATCAGAATTTGCAGCAACAGCTTCTTTAGTAGGGGCAATATTCTCAGGAGCATCAGTATTTAAGGTCTGATCAACTTCCTCACCCTTTTCAATTACCTGGTGAGTAACAGAGAGAATCTCTGTATGAGTAGCCATAGATTCTTCAAGAACAACCGTGGCATGATCAGCTTCCACACCCTCTGTTTCATCAAAATCTTCAAGATGGTCAGAATTTACAGAGTTGTGTGCTTCAACATCCATATCAAATCCCTGTGACTCAAAAATCTCAGCCTCAACATGTTCTGTAGCCTCCTGAACAAGAATTTCAGGAGCTTCATCTGTAGCTTCATTTGCAGCTTCCTCAACTACATCATCAGCGTTTGATGTAGGAGCTTCATCATCAGCATTTGCATTTTCCTCAAAAACTCTATCCAAATTGACAGCTTCAGCATTTACATTTGATGCACCAAAAAGATGTGCAGCCACCAATCTACGTTTTCTCTGATGAAGAGTTTCTTCATCAGTTTCACACTCTTCATCTGCAGCATCAGACTTTGCCCTGTTGGCCCTTCTTTTCTTTATCCGTTTCTTCTGAGGCATATCAGCAGTATGTGATGCCCCAGCTTCAGCAGCTTGCTTAGCAATCCTTGGAGGTTTAGTACCAACATGCTTAGTCCTACCACCAGTCCGTGGTTGTTGAGATGCAGATTGAATAGGTTCAGAGTTTACAAATGGAGGTTGAGTTGAAGATGGAGAGACCTCAGGATTTACTGGTTCTTGTTGTTGTTGAGGTTCAGGATTTAAAAACTGAAGAACTCTCTCAGGTAACAACAACTCACCAACATTTACCTTCTTTAAATCCTTATTCGTAAGATCAGAGAATACCCTTTTGTGCAATTTGAATGAGGGAATTACGTCCTCCTCATTAATCTCAACATTATTAACACATGCAGAGAATAACATTTGACAAAATCTAGAAAAATAGACAACATGCCTATTCTCTGTTAATTTCTCTCCTATGTTCATTAATACAAGTCTAGCAAAATCATAATTACTGTTAAATAGAAGTGAATACCCGATTTGCAGACTGTCTATTGGAATGGCGTCCCAATTTGTGCATTTCTTCCCGAACGCTCTAGTTATGCAATCGAAAAAGAAACTCCATTCTTTTCGTAAGAGCGGTCGCTTCAGTTGGCCAATCTTTGCCAAAGACCCAGTATATCCAATAGCTTGCATCATTCTCTGAAGATCAGTATCACCAACAGCAATGGTGTACGCGTCAGAATTTGCAAAGCCCATTGCTTCACGAACAGTTCCTGGAGTTATGACAAACTCTGTCTCCTGGAACTCAAAAACTATGGATGGGGTACCAGAATCACCACCATCATCATAGACACCAGTCTCCCAGAAAGCTTTGATCTGAGATCCATAAAGCTTTGCAGGCTCCACTAAAGCACGCCCAATTTCTGACTGAGCAAGAAAGTTTTGTATGATATGAAACGCCTCTGGTGCAATGACAGTGTTTAATGGGGCTGAATAGTTATTAGGGACAAACTCAAGTCCAGAAGCAGTGAAAGCAGTTGAAGCCATTAGTAATGTCAAGAAATAAGCAGAAAATAGCTTCAAAAACACCAGAGAGTTTAAGAAAAGAAAGTGTTTGTGAATATGTGTGAGTGAAACTAGAATACAATTGGAGTAAGTCGTGAAAAACTGTAACGGTTGTGTGTATAATGTATAAATATAAAATTTAAAATTAAAAACTGAACAGTTTTTAAACATTAAAACACAACTGTCTTACCCCGTATTCTGTGTAAATGAGACATGTGTCACACATACAATGGCTGACAGCAGTAATTGGCAATTTCCAATGCGCATGCGCAGTAAAAACAGCAATAATTACCGCCGATTACACTTTCCTATGTATGCAATCTCTCTCCACTCTTTAACACTTTTCTAGACCAATGCCCAAACATACTCTTTTGAAATACCAAAACAAATATTTTTCCTCAAAATTATAAAATGTCTGAAACAAAGAAATTATTTTAACCATCAGAGATTAAAACAAAGTTACCTCGGCGTATTTCACACAATACATCAGTGTTTATCATTTATCCTTCTTTGTCAATAAACTCTTTTCGCAAACTGTACAGGTGTGCATAATTGTGTGTGTAGTAGCAGAGTTTACCGAAATCAAATATTTAGACCATCTCAAAGTGCATAAAATCCACAAACTTAAGTAGTAAAAACTGGTTGCCTAAACTCTCATGTATAAAATAAAATCTGATTTTATATCTAAACTCTGTAATACTGATATCCTTTCATTTGGATATATCTTTTATTTTTCACCCCCTTTATAGATATTTTTTTTTTATTATTATTATTATTTTTTTATTATTTTTTTTTATTATTTTTCCAGTAATCAGTGGTTGGCACTAGTCACCAAAAATCAAAGATTTTAGCCCTTATTTCATACAATAAGTTCCTGGATCTTCCTAGGCACAACATGATCTCAAAGGAATTTGTGCTCTGTTTGGCATCTTTTGATTTGAGGGTGATTTTTTTTTTCAATTAATAATCAGAGTTTAGACTTTTCATCAGTTAATACAATTAATTTATGAGAGAAAATGCAAACAGCTAATACAGACTCAGTGTATAGGATCAATAAACTAAGAGATGCTATAAATATAGAGACAGTATCATGCTGTGTTAACTTACTGCACATATTTGAGATCAGAATCTATATAACTCTTAAGGATTCATAATTACTTACTGAGAATTATGCCTCATACAAATTTCTTCATTGGTCCTTATGTTTCAGACAAAATTACAATCAGAGTATAACATCAGACTTTAACCGACAGAGTATGATCAACACTTTATGACTAACAGAGTTTAACATCAGAGTTTACTTTCAGAGTTTATGATACTGGTACTCATAACAGTTAATACATGCAAGGAATCATGAGCATAAAAAATCAAACATGTATAGTTTTTGAGTCTAACCCGTATCTCTAGTCAAAACCAGAGATCATTCCAAGTTCATTTACCAATCTTGTAAAAGTAGCTTCACTCAAAGGTTTGGTGAAGATATCTGCAAGTTGTTGGTCTGTAGACACAAAATGAAGCTCAATGTTTCCTTCTTCCACATGTTCTCTGATAAAATGATACCTTATGCTGATGTGCTTTGTCATGGAGTGCTGTACTGGATTACCTGTCAAGGCAATAGCACTTTGGTTATCACAGAAAATAGGTATTTTAGAGTACTTCAAACCATAATCCAGCAACTGATTTTTCATCCATAGAATCTGTGCACAACAGATACCAGCCGCTATATACTATGCTTCTGCAGTGGATGTGGAAATTGATTTCTGTTTCTTGCTATACCAAGAAACCAATCTGTCACCTAAAAATTGACAGCTTCCACTTGTACTTTTTCTGTCTATCTTACAGCCTGCAAAATCTGCATCAGAGTAACCAATTAGCTTAAACTCTGATTCTCTAGGATACCACAAACCCAAGGTTATGGTTCCTTTGAGATATTTGAAAATCCTTTTTACAGCTGTTAGATGAGGCTCTCTGGGATCTGCTTGAAATCTTGCACAAAGACATGTTGCATACATGATATCAGGTCTACTTGCAGTAAGATACAGTAAAGACCCTATCATTCCTCTGTAGTTTGTCATATCTACTGAGGCTCCTGTGTCTTTGTCTAGCTTTGTTGATGTAGCCATGGGAGTTGTAGCAGATGAACTATCAAGCATACCAAATTTCTTGAGAAGATTTCTGGTATATTTTGCTTGATTGATAAAAATACCATCATCTGTTTGCTTGACCTGTAAGCCTAGAAAATAACTAAGCTCTCCCATCATGCTCATTTGGTACCTGGACTGCATAAGCTTTGCAAACTTCTTACAAAGTTTGTCATTAGTAGATCCAAAAATAATATCATCTACATAAATTTGAACTAAAAGCAAATCATCACCAGAATTGAAATAAAACAAGGTTTTATCAATTGTACCTCTTGTGAACCCACTTTCTAAAAGAAATTGAGCAAGAGTTTCATACCATGCTCTTGGTGCTTGCTTTAGTCCATATAATGCCTTGTCAAGCCTGTAGACATAATCTGGATGCTTGGGATCTACAAATCCTGGTGGTTGTTCAACAAACACTTCTTCTTCAAGATTCCCATTGAGAAAAGCACTCTTTACATCCATCTGAAAGACTTTAAACTTCTTGTGTGCAGCATAGGCCAGAAAAATTCTTATGGCTTCCAATCTTGCAACTGGAGCAAAGGTTTCATCATAGTCAATCCCTTCCTGTTGTGAATAACCTTTAGCCACAAGTCTAGCCTTGTTTCTTGTAATCACACCTTCACTGTCAGTCTTGTTTCTGAAAACCCACTTTGTACCTACTATTGATCTATTCTTTGGTCTAGGTACAAGTGTCCAGACTTCATTTCTTTCAAATTCATTTAACTCTTCTTGCATTGCTGTAATCCAATTAGCATCTTGAAGAGCTTCCTCCACTTTCTTTGGTTCTGTTTGAGACAAGAAAGCATGATACAGACACTCATTATTTGTTGCACTTCTAGTTCTCACACTGGCATCAGGATCTCCAATTATGAGATCAGGTGTGTGTGCCTGTGTCCACTTTCTTGCTGTTGGTAAGTGGTTTCTTGCATCATTATTGGATCCTCCCCCTTGATCCATGCTCTCCTGATTCATATGTTGACTTTCTGCAGTATCTGAGGCTCCCCCTGAATTGGATGGCTCAGAGTTTGAACTGTCAGAGTTTGAATCAGTTTCCTCAACTGACTCACTTGCTGTGTCTTGTTGAGCTTCTTCACGCTCCCCCTCAACTGGTTCTCTATTTTGTTCAATTTGAGAATTTCCAGTTTCTCCAGTATTTACCAGTAGAGGTTCAGAGTATGCTTCGTCAGAGTTTGTCAGACCAGCTTCATCAGAGTTTGTCGATACTGTTTCATCAGAGTTTACATCATCAGAGAATAAACCTTCATTTTCAAAACGCAGTTGATCATATCCATCTAAGTCATCAAGTCCAGTTATTTTCTTGTCATCAAATGACACATGTATGGATTCCATGATCACTTTAGTTCTCAGATTGTAGACTCTGAATGCTTTTGTTGACAATGGATAACCAACAAAGATTCCTTCATCAGCTTTTAACTCGAACTTGGTCAACTGTTCAGGATGAGTCTTCAACACAAAGCATTTGCATCCAAATATATGAAAATATTTCAAATTTGGCTTCTTATTTTTCACCATCTCATATGGTGTTTTCCCATGCTTGTTGATCAGTGTAGCATTTTGAGTAAAACAAGCAATTTGAACAGCTTCTGCCCAGAAATAAGTTGGTAATTTTGCTTCTTCAAGCATAGTTCTGGCTGCTTCAATTAAAGTTCTGTTCTTTCTTTCAACTACACCATTTTGCTGTGGAGTTCCAGGTGCAGAAAATTCTTGTTTCACTCCTCTTTCTTTGCAGAAAGCTTCCATGATTGAGTTTCTGAATTCAGTTCCATTATCACTCCTTATAATTTTGACTTTGTGCTGTGATCCTTTGTCCAGTAGATTTACATGATCCATCAGAGTTTGAGCAGTTTCATCCTTCTTTGATAAGAAATACACCCATGTATATCTAGTATATTCATCAACAATTACTAGAGCATATTTCTTTCTGCCCATAGACATCACATTCACTGGTCCAAAGAGATCAACATGTAGAAGATGATAGGGTTCCACTACTGAAGATTCAGATTTGCTCTTGAAAGATGACTTCCTTTGCTTTGCCTTTTGACAAGAATCACATAGGCCATCTAGACTGAGTATTGATTTTGGAAGTCCCCTTACAAGATCCTTTCTTATAAGCTCATTTATGTTGTTCAAATTGAGATGAGAGAGCTTCTTATGCCAATTCCAACTCTCTTCATTTGACATTCTTGCAGTCAGACACACTGTTTTTCCATCAGAGTTTGTTACCAAACTTGCTTCATAAATGTTGTTGCGCCTGTGTCCAACTAGAACAACTTTTCCAGTAGATTTACTGATAACTTCACAGTGTTCAGTATGAAAATCTACATGGTTTCCTCTGTCACAGATTTGACTCACAGATAGCAGATTATGCTTGAGTCCTGAGACTAGAGCTACATTTGTGATGATGACACTTCCAAGATTGATATTGCCATATCCCAGAGTGTGTCCTATGTTGCCATCTCCATAGGAAACCTTTGGGCCAGCCTTCTCCTTAAAGTCTGATAGCAGGGCTTTATTTCCAGTCATATGTCCTGAGCATCCACTGTCCAAGATAAGTGTGCTCTCTTTTATACCCTGCAATCACAAACAAACACTAAGTGTTAGTTTTAAGGACCCAGACTTGCTTGGATCCTTTGTCTTTCTTAACAGCGTTAGTTTTTGCAGCGGAATTACTATCAACAGAGTTTAAACTAACATTGTCAGACTTTACACTTGCAGAGTTTGCTCTAACCCACTTCAGATTGGGTTTTAGCTCATAGTAATTGTGATGAATAGCATGATAACTCCTACAAGTATAAATGGAATGCCAAGTGCTCCCACAGTGTGTGCATAAAGTCTGTGGTCTAACCCTAACATAATCATTCTTTACTCCTGATGTAGAAGATAAAGAATTAATATGTTTGTTCTTATTGCAAAATCTAGCAAGATGATTAGAACTACCACAATTATAACATGTTTTTCTTGGAGCACCAGCAGTAGGCAAGTGATTATTTCTATTATTTATGCCTATCTTTCCATTCCTATTCTTCTTGAACCCTTTTGGTTTCATGGCAGATTTTACCTCTTTCAGCTTATGATTGAACTGTTTTCCTGTCATCAAGCCAACATTAACCTGTTTTTCACAAGTTTTTACTGGTTTTCTAACAGCTTCTATTTCCATAAGATTTTCTGTTATAATATTTTCCTGTCTTTCACAGGTTTCATCTGATTTCATATCAGCTTCTCTTACTACAACAAATTTTAACTTATTGGTTTCTGGAACAAATATCACAGGTTTAAGTTGTGGTTTAACCTTAACCTTGTCTTTAAACCTAAGTTCATCATTTTTACAATAGCCTAAACCTACATAATCTGTCTGAAACACTTGATGAGTGTCTCTTCCAGAGTCTGTCCACGTCTTGATTATTTTTCTTTCTTTTTCTAGATCAGATTCTAATTGCTTATATCTTTTGAGCAACTCCTGTTCAACATAAACAACATCATCTCTTTCTTTTTGAATCTGCTTCATATTTTCAAGTTCTCCTTCAAGAAACTTGTTTCTATCTTTAAGACTAAGATTCTCAGATTTAATTCTCTCATTCTCTAAAGTCTGATCCCTATAACTAACATGTACGCTTTTCAGATATACTCTTAACTCAGATATATTATCAGTATCATAAGCATAAGTAGTTAGGGGTACCTTATTTTCAGATGATTCAGTCTCATCTCTGACAGTTGCCATAAGAGCATAATTTACTCCATCATCAGAGTCTGAAGTATCTGCCCAGTCTTTGCCTTTAGAGATGAGTGCTTTCTCAGTTTTGCCTTTCTTGCACTCTGGAGCATAGTGACCCATCTCCTTACACTTGTAGCACTGGATTTCAGATTTATCCTTCTTGCCAGACTTGGTCTCCCTTCCATCAGACTTTCTAAAACTTTTCCTTTCAGAGTTTGAATCTTTCCTTGAGAATCTCTTTCCTTTCTTAAAGTTCTTGAATCCCATCTTCTTGAAGGTTTTCACCATCAATGCAGCCATTTGCATCATCTGTTCTTCATCATCCTCAGAGTCAGAAGCTTCATCAGAGTTTGAGTCATCATCAGAGTTTGATGACTCGCTTTCAGATTTAATGACTAAAGCCTTTCCCTTGGCTTTCTTCCTTGATGATTCCTTCTTGATGGGCTTCTCCTCAACTTTGAGAGCAACAGATTTTGTCTTTTTGCTTAACCTTCTATTCCTTTGTTCTATCTCCAGTTCATGAGTTTTTAACAACCCATAGATTTCATCAAGATCTGTATCAGCAAGCTCATAATTATCTCTTATTGTGGTTGTCTTTAAATCCCACTTTTCAGGTAGAGATAACAGAAACTTGAGATTAGACTCTTCAAGCTCATATTCTTTATCAACCAGAGACAGATCATTCAATAGTTTGCAAAATCTGTCATAAGTCTCAGTCAAGGTTTCATTAGGTCTTGAATCAAAGTGCGCATACTCCTGTGTGAGTATTGTCTTTCTGTTCTTCTTAATAGCTCCTGTTCCCTGGCATCTGACTTCTAAAGCATCCCATATCTCTTTGGCAGTTTTGCAGCCAATTACTCTGTTAGACATAACATTATCTAAAGCACTGTGGAGAAAATGTCTAACCTTTGCATCTTTTGCAATTGATGAGATGTCCTCAGGAGTCATATCTTTCTTTTCCTTTGGAACAGTCTTTTGTTCTTGACCATCAACAACAGGGGACAATTTAGTCGGCATATGAGGACCATCATAGATTCTGTCAAGGTATTCTGGATCTGTAGCCTCCAGAAACATGGTCATCTTCACCTTCCAAATTGGATACTCTACTGGCCTGAGTATTGGAACCCTGATTGTTTCATATCGACTCACAGAATTAGGCTTAACCTGTTCAGCCTTGGGAGCAGTTTGATTTTCTTCAAACATGATTAATACTGTGTTTGAATCGTAAAACTGTATATATTAAACAGCCTTGGCTCTGATACCAATTGTTAGGCCGAATACACAATTTATAATCAAGTATGTATGAGAATAACAATCAAGAACACAGGTTTGTAAATCAACAAACTGAATTATATTAAATAATTCTCTCTTAGTGATGTTAATGAATCACAAAGAGCTACTAGGTTACAAGAATAATAATTCTATGTTCGCATCCCTTCTAGGGATAACCTATCTGTGTTTATATAGTACACAGCTACTTACAATCCATCTCTAATTGATATTCCTATAAGTTAGCTATACAATTGATATCAATTAAGGATTGCTTCTTATCTTCTATTCCGTTTCCTTAGCTGTATCAATATATTCTGCTTCTTTCCATCTTCAGAATATATTGCTTCTAGAATCTTTATCTTTGCACCGACAGCTAAGTCAACTGTAAGACCCCAGATTTTGGGTAGAATTAAAACTTTTATTATATGTTGATGTAAAGATGGATAGTGGCAATGACTTTGAGAATCAAGTTATGAAATGAATATGAATTTCGGTTTTCAAACATTTTGAGAATAGTAAGAATGGACTGAACATATAAATAAGAACAATCAATCTAGAAGATAAGAATGCAATACTCCAGGGAAGGAAAGTATTTTTATGTCATCCAAATCAATATCTGGAATACATCCGACAACTCCGTAAACAAGATAGCGTACGCCCGAGAAAGCACTAGAACGTTTTCTAAGTGCAAAGAGTAGAGAGAAAATAGATCAGGAATATTGGAACGGATTTTGATCCAAAGTATTATAGAAAAACCATTGATGAATAGTAACTCTTCATTTAAAAGTTTTTCAGACCACCCTATATGCGGGACGATATAATAAACTTTCAAAGTCGCATTAGTGATCTACGATGGAAATAAAAGAATGCAGAAGCTGTCAGAATCGGAAAAATAGCATTTTTCGTTTTCTCCGAAATTTCACCAAAAACGGACTAAATAATTATTATTTGAGGATATTTAAGGATTTAAATTATTAATTCCATGGATATGGATTTGATAAATGAATTAGAAGTATCGAGAACGATTTCGGTAAAATACCTCGATAGAACCCTCGAGAAACCTTGCGAGCGTTCTACGAAATTAAACGAACCAGAAAAGCTACTTTATTCCAAGCCAATGCATGCTTGCCAAGTGTCAAGACAAGAAGAGACCAAGGGTGATGACTCACCACATTGGATAAATATCAAGTAATTAAACAAGATAAGAAGAAAAAGAAAAAGGAAGAGAAATTTCGGGAGAGAAGAAGAAAGAAAAATGGGAGAGAAAGAAATGATCATAACTTGAGATTCCGTTGTCCATTTTTGGCGTTCCACCACTCAAATCGAAGCTCTCGAGAAGCCCGACGTAACCATGGTAAGCAATCGCCTCACCTCTGTCATTTACCCTTCGATTTCAGTGAGTAACAGTTGGAGAAGATGATGAATAGTAACTTTTATTTTGCTTTGTTGCTTTTGATATTGAGTTTGTGGCTTCCAAAGGTTGTATTAAGCAAGGATCTAAGGTTACATAAGGAATATAGCAGCAAGCAAGCTTGGAGGAAGGTATAAACCTCTGCCCCTTTGAGTTTTATATGAGTTTTAAAGTGGTTTTGATGTTCATGTAAAGTTAAGATCATGATTAAGTGATTTAGTGATTATTTGGATTTGTTTGAATGTGTAAAATGATGGGTGTTGGATTTGAGCCTCCCCACTGATCTTAGAGGTGTATGATGGTTGTTTGTTGAGGTTGGAGATGTATGGTATGTGAAAGGCATATGTCCAGGCCTATTTGTAAACACCGAGGATTCTACTCAACTTTAATTAAGATGAAATAAGTAAATAATAAAAATCAATTGTCACAGGAATCTCAGAAGGTTATATCTGTCAAAGAATGAAGATTAAAGTCATCTACAGACTTGAAGTGATTCTACATTGAAAGAAGCTCAATTTATTGATCAAGCCTCAATGAAGT
Source organism: Heracleum sosnowskyi (assembly GCA_030848705.1). Classification (NCBI taxonomy): domain Eukaryota; kingdom Viridiplantae; phylum Streptophyta; class Magnoliopsida; order Apiales; family Apiaceae; genus Heracleum; species Heracleum sosnowskyi. The sequence continues at coordinate 44,965,324 of CM061236.1, forward strand.
ATTCAAGCTCAGTGGATTTATTAAAGTGACGGAGATTTCAAGTGGTGACAGAAAAAGATACTGATTACGGAGTTCTTGAATGAGAAGGTAGTGAATCACTGCTTAAAGTTAAATAGATAAAGAACAGACATGGTCGTTAGTCACTCATGAACCAGACAGTGCATCGAGTGTCAACGTACTATTTTGTTTGTTGTTTATCTAATTTTAAGTGATTCTGGAATTAATTAAGAAGTCAACTAATTCTATTTATTCTCTTATAAATAATTAATATTATTAAGTATATTATTTATTAATTTAATTCTGCAAAGAATTAAATTAATACATAATTTATTTAATTAATTATTTAAATTAGAATATATTTGAACTAGGAAAACTTAGATTTTGTACTAGGAAGACTTAGTTTTTAAACTAAGAAGACTACCAAGGCTGTCTTCCCGATTGTCTTCCTAGAACAAATCTCAGTTTACCCGATTGTCTTCCTAAGCCATTCCTAGTTTGCCCGAGAGTCTTCCAAGGCCAAAAAGAAATGTTTTCAAGCTTGTCTTCTAAGTGCAAACTGCAAATGATTTGGCGCGTGGAAAAACATACAAGTTAATTGTATAAATGCAAACAAAAGGCAGTTGACATTCAGTGTATCAAAACAGACAGAAGTAAAGACAGACAACAAAATATTTCATTCTCTCTTCATTACTTCATCAACTGTCAAGCTATAAAATTTGCCAGAGATTTAATTCTTGATTGTTCTTCAACATTTAATTCATAAGAATTGTATCTCTTGTACTGCTTTAGCTTTCTAGCGGATCATAATCCCTAGATTTTATATCGAACTACTTTTTAGTATTCGATCCTTTTTATTACAAAAATAGATAAATTCATGTCGAATTTATTCTAGATTTGTTTTATTAAGTTCCTTGTAATCAAGTGATCAAATTGTAACACCTCTCAAGTTTAATAGAGTTTCTATTTAACTTGAATATTGTTTCAGTTTTTATTCCGCATTAATTTGTTCTAAACAGTTAAATCATTTAAAGGACAAATTCGATAAAACGGTATAGTTTGTATTCAACCCCCCTTCTACAAACTTATCAGGACCTAACAATTGGCATCAGAGCCTTTTGATTGATATACTAATCAAAGATCCAATTGTTTGAGATTTTTTTTTACTCTGAATTTTTTATTTTTCTAAAAAATCTCAAAAGATGTCTACTGCACAGAAAGTGGGGACAGTTAAAATCCCAATATTCAGCAAGGAGCATTATCCAATGTGGAAGAAGAAAATGCTCCTATTTCTTAAGGTTGCAAATCCTAAATACTTGGATGTGCTGAAGAGTGGTCCCAAACTCCCTATGATTATTGATCCTGAAGTTGTTGAGGATAATGTTGTGACTAGGGCTGCTAGGATGTACCCTAAGGATCCCAAGGAATACACTCCTGATGAGAAAGAGGATGTTACCTTGGATTCCTGTCTACAGTTGATCCTTATTGAGAGTCTTGATCCTGTCATGCATAATCATGTTCTAAATTGTGAAACTGCCAAACACATTTGGGGAACAATAGAGATAATCAATGAGGGGACAGAGGAAGTTAGGGAGAATATGCTGGAAATTCTCACTTCACAATATGAGCATTTCAGATCAAATCCAGGTGAAGGTATCTCTCAGGTGTTTGAGAGATACAACAAATTAATCAATGATCTAAATCTCAATGGGAAGCACTACACCAACAAAGAGATTAACAAGAAGTTCCTTCTTACCCTTCCACCTCATTTGGAGCACAAGATATCTGCTATTAGAGAAGCAAGAGACATGAATGAGCTTGCTTTGGAAAGATTGTATGGTGTCTTGAAGACCTATGAGCTGGAGCAGATTCAACAGAAGGAGCTGTATGGAACTGGAAGGATTGTTGGTACCTCCACTGCATTGGCTGCTGAAGTCCCACAGAAACTGGAAGTGAAGGCTGTTCAACCTTCCAGTTCTCACATGAATGTTATTGATGCTGAATATGGATTAACATCCATTGATCAATCTGGTGGTGACTTCTATTCTTTGGAAGAACTTGATCAGCTGGAGGATGGTGATTTGGCTTTGATAGTCAGAAAGTTTGGGAAGTTTAGATTCAAGAGGAATCCCAATCTTAAGTTCAGACCCAGATTTCAGAGAGGTGGATCTTCATCTTCAAGTGGCACAAGGGGTGGCTACAAAACTGGAACTGTGGAAAGGAGTATAATCAGATGCTACAATTGCAATGAGTTGGGTCACTTTGCTACTGAGTGCAGAAAGCCAAAGCAAGTGACTAGAAACACATTTGATTCTAGCAAGAAGAACAAGATTGGGAAGGCCTATGTTGCTGAAGGAAAGAGTTGGGATGACACTGACAGTGATGAAGAAGCAGGTGAGATTGGGAACCTTGCTTTAATGGCTAAAGAGGAAAGCACTTCATCCAGATACATGTCAGAGGTAACCTTTACTGACGCTGAAATGATTTATCATCTTGGTGGCACCATAAGTTGTGCACGCACTGAAAATGATAGAATAAATCTTTTAAACACAAATCTTGAAAAGGAATTAAAAGATTTGAAACTTGTGCATGTTAATCAGGATGAACTTAATGAGAAAATTGCTTTTCTGGAGAATAGGGTTAAATGTTATATTCAACTGGAAACCATTCTCAAAGAGCAGATTAGTGAGCTCAAAACCAAAGCTAATGCCTATTACAACTCTTGTAAGACGGCTAAAGAAATTTTCAATAAACAAGCTATTGGGAATCATGTCAGTATAGGTTATGATTATAATGAGGCTATAGGATTGCTTGGTATTAATACACCTTGTAGGGTCAGAGAAGAAGGAAAGGCTGTTCCTTATATTCTTAAGGGTATTAAAACACCCTTCTGTAAGGAGTCTGAGGCAGAGCCTCTGAATGAATCTTCTATCATTATTGCTGAGGAGATTCATGAAGAAGATGTTGCCTTAGAAGCTGAGAAATCCAAAAAATGTGTATCTGATATTCCAGTCAAAGTTGCTACAACTAAAAAGGCTAAATCAGATATCCATAAATTGGATCAAAACAACTGTAGAACTAACATGCCTGCTATTAATTCTTCTCATAAAGCATGTGGTGTGAGTAATTGCATGTCTTGTGCTTTTAATGTTATGTATGCTTTCTTTAATAAAAAGCATGTATCTAGTGATAAGACTGCTCCACGTCAACATGTTAATAATAAGAAGCATGTTAAAACAAAGACTACTAGTCCTCCTCAGACTAGAGTGGATTCATTTATCCCTAAGCCTACTCAGAAATGTGTTAAGGCTGGTTATAAATGGAAACGCTCTTATGTGAAAGAGGATGAAGTAGTTTTAGTTAGAAATGTTGTTTTGCCTGACAAAGGCCAGTTCTTTAAGTATGCCGGACCCAATCAATTTTGGGCTCCGAAGAAGGACTAATCAATCTGATATTGCAGGGAGTTAAACAGGTAAACCGTGTTATGTGGATTCTGGACAGTGGCTGTTCAAGGCATATGACCGGAGATAGAGCCCTGCTATCAGATGTGATTGTGAAAGCTGGCCCAGTAGTTACCTTTGGAGATAACAGCAAGGGTATTACGAAAGGATATGGCTGTTTGAAGTACGGAAATGTTATCATTGAAGATGTTTCATTTGTGGAAGGTCTGACGTTCAATCTTCTCAGCATCAGTCAGTTCTGTGACAGAGGATATGCTGTTTCCTTTGAAAGAGAGAAGTGTCAGATCACTCACAAGAAGAATGGAAAGCCTGCTCTTCAAGGAGTAAGGAAAGGTGACTTGTTCATAGCTGATCTGAACTCGGGATTCAAAGATGAAGTGAATTGTTTTTATGCTAAAGCTTCATCAGATGATAGTTGGCTATGGCACAAGAAGATGTCTCACCTTAACTTCAAAACTATGAACTCTTTAGTCAAGAGGGAATTAGTTAGAGGTTTGCCTCAGATGGAATTTACACAGGAAGGACTGTGTGAGGCATGTCAGAAGGGAAAGTCAAAGAAAGCTTCTCACAAGGGCACTGACACATCATCAATAACTGAACCTCTTCAGCTACTGCACATGGATTTGTTTGGTCCAGTTAATGTGATGTCCATGTCAAAGAAACAATATGCACTTGTGATTGTTGATGACTATTCAAAATATACATGGGTTTTATTCCTACATTCCAAGGATGAGACCCCATTTCTGGTGATTGGCCATGTGAAGTTGATTGAGCTGGATTATAGATTCCCTGTTAGAGCCATAAGGTCAGATAATGGTACAGAATTCAAGAATGCCATTCTAAATGACTTTTATGCTGATAAAGGAATAACAAGACAGTATTCTGCCCCTAGAACTCCTCAACAAAATGGAGTAGTGGAAAGAAAGAATCGTACATTGATTGAAGCTGCTAGGACTATGTTAAGTGAGTCCAAACTTCCAATGTACTTTTGGGCTGAAGCAGCGAATACAGCTTGTTATACTCAGAATCGAACTTTAATCAACAAAGACCTAATGAAGACTCCGTATGAGATCATGAACAACAAGAAACCAACTGTCAAGTACTTTCATGTATTTGGAGCAAAATGCTTTGTGCTTTTAGATGAAAATGTTAAACGTGGCAAGTTTGAGGCCAAGGCACAAGAAGCTATTCTTGTTGGTTATTCCAGAAGATCTTACAGGGTTTATGTGATTGGCAGTCACACAGTAAAGGAAAGTGTCAATGTTACTTTTGATGACACTAAGTTCCCCAATATCCAAAAAGTAGATTCATCTGAAGAGCTGATGTTTGATAACTTGCCAGACTCAGAATCAGATGATGAAGCCCCACCTGAAGTTATTGCTGGTAATGATAATAACAATGATGATAATGATCCTGGTGATGGTGGTGGAAACACTGGTAACAATGGAGATACCACCAGCACTGGAGAAGGATCATCAAGGCAAACAGGCAACAACTCAGGGGGAGCAAATGAAGGATCAGCTAGTCACTCACAACATCAAAGTGAATTTCAAGGTGAATCATCAAGATCAAATCTTCCAAGACAGACTGTTTGGAATAGAGCTCATCCTTTTGAGCTGATCATTGGTGATCCAGATGTTGGAGTTAAAACTAGAAGAGCTTCTCAGAATGAATGTCTTTTCTCAGCATTTCTATCTAAAATGGAGCCAAAGAAAACTGAGGAAGCACTGACTGATCCAGATTGGGTGATTGCTATGCAAGATGAACTCAATCAGTTTGAACAACAACAAGTCTGGAAGCTGGTACCCAGGCCAAAGAACAAGAAAGTAGTTGGTACTAGATGGGTATACAGGAACAAGCTAGATGAGGATGGCATTGTTACAAGGAACAAGGCAAGACTGGTTGCACAAGGGTATTCTCAAGCTGAAGGCATTGATTATGATGAAACCTATGCACCAGTGGCTAGACTTGAGGCCATCAGGATGTTCTTAGCATTTGCTGCTTACTCCAATTTTAAAGTCTATCAAATGGATGTTAAGAGTGCATTCCTGAATGGTGAACTTGATGAAGAAGTGTATGTGGAACAGCCCCCTGGCTTTGAAAATCAGGAGCTGCTGGACTTTGTGTACTTTCTCTTCAAGGCTATCTATGGTCTCAAACAAGCCCCAAGAAAATGGTATGACACTCTCTCTGGTTTTCTTTTAGAAAATGGTTTTGTTAGAGGTATCATAGACAAAACTCTTTTTTCAAAGAAACACAAAAGTGATATGATATTAGTCCAAGTCTATGTGGATGACATCATATTTGGGTCTACTAATGATAATCTCTGTAAGAGATTTGCTGAGCTAATGCAGAGTAAGTTTGAAATGAGTATGATGGGTGAGCTGAAGTTCTTTCTTGGATTGCAAGTAAGTCAAAGGTCAAATGGTATATTTATTTGTCAATCCAAGTATCTCAAAGAACTCCTCAAGAAGTATCATATGGAGGATTCAGCATCAGCAAGGACTCCATCTCCAACAGGAATCAAACTTGGAGCTTCTGACAAATCTATCAAGGTAGATGTTACAAGCTACAGAGGTATGATTGGCTCCTTACTCTATCTTACTGCTAGTAGACCAGATATTATGTATGCTACATGCTTGTGTGCAAGGTTCCAAGCGGACCCTAGAGATGTTCATCTCGTTGCTGTGAAAAGAATCTTGAGATATCTTAAGGGTACACCTAATCTAGGTATCTGGTACCCTAAAGATTCTGGTTTTAATCTTGTTGGATATACAGATTCTGATTATGCAGGTAGTGTTGTGGATAGAAAGAGTACCTCTGGGAGTTGTCAATTCCTAGGAGGTAGGTTGATTTCCTGGTATAGCAAGAAACAGCAAACAGTTTCCAATTCAACAGCAGAAGCTGAATATATTGCTGCTGGAAGCTGTTGTGCTCAGATCTTATGGATACGGAATCAATTAAAGGACTATGGCTTTGCATTAGACAAAATCCCCATATTTTGTGATAATACAAGTGCCATAGCAATCTCCAACAACCCTGTGCAGCACTCGAGAACGAAGCACATTGATATCAGGTATCATTTTATCAGAGAGCATGTCATGAATGGAACTGTGGAGTTACATTTTGTACCCACAGAAGAACAGACTGCAGATATATTCACTAAATCTGTTGATGAATCCACATTTATCAAGTTAGTTGGTAAATTGGGTATGTTAAACAGTCTTAGTGATTAACAATATATCTGTCAGGTTTGTTATTTCAAAATTCATTTTCTCTTGTCATTTAACTAATATTTGCTGCTAATTCTCTGTTAATATTACTTGCTTGTGTATTTAAATAACTCTGAATAATTTATTTTCTTTAAAAATATTTTTCTCATATTTTTTAAGTGGAGAAATGTATTTTTATTGAAAATATATTTATTTAGAATTATTTAGGTATTTTTCAGATTGTAAATATTGTTGTTTAAATATTTCTGCAAGTTTATATTATTTTTATGCATTTCTAATATTCTGCATATTTTTCTAGGATTTATGGAATTTTCTGTGAATTTTTCTAGAATTTTATATATTTTTCTTGCATTTTTCTTAGTTGTTCAGCATTTTCTTTTTAATATTCGGATTTTATTCTGAATTTTTTGGTAAGTCTTCCCAGTTTTACACTAGGAAGACTACCGGGAAAACTATGTAAATTTTCTTTTTGTTTTTTGTTTTTTGTTTTTTCCTTTTTATTTTAAGTCTTTTTCGAAGTCTTCCCAGTTTTTTGAACTAGGAAGACTATCGGGAAGACTTAATTTAATTAGTCTTATTTTCAGTTATTTTCTTTTATTTTTTTTCCCGGAAGACTTTCTAGTTTGTACTAGGAAGACTACCGGGAAGACTATCTTAAGTCTTCCCGATTGTCTTCCCAGTACAAACGGTAAGTATTCCTTTGTTTTTATTGTTTTATTATTCTAAATTCATATATATAGATACAGTACATACGTTTTTTTTTTCAGTCTTCCTTATCAGAATTCTTTTCAGTTTGTTTTTGCAAAACCCCCCTTTCGTATTCTCATCTCTTTTGCAGAAACTGTGTACTCTGATCCTTTCTTGCTCAAGTTATTACTTAGCAACACTTTGTTATTCTTCAATATCAATCTCCTAAGTCGAACTGCTGCTAAAAATTTTCATTTTTTTCTTGAAATCAATTCGACTTGATTGTTTGAATATTGCTAAGTGATTATTTGTTTTTGTATTTGGTCTTAGTGTTTCTGTAAAGTTAATCTGTGTGTGTTTACTGTGTGAGTTTGAAATCACTTACCCAATTCAGTTTTTGCATTTCAAAAAGTTAAGTTCGAATTTTTAGGATCTAAAAGTTCAAAATTCATTAATTTTGATAAAATTTAATTTTGTGGATTTTTGTAATTTTAATTAATTCTAAAAAATCCCTAAAATTTTATTTTTATTTAAATTAATTAAAATTTTATTGTTTTATTTAAAATGGATCCTAATAATTTTGAATTAGTTTTAAATAATTTTGTTGGGTATTTTGATCCTGCTAGGTGTAAGGTGGAACGTTTCAGACCGTGGATTCAATTTTTAAATAGCAATACTTGTGTTAGTTATGCTATTTGTGCCAATGCACTTCTGAAAATTGATCCACTAAGGATGTTGTGTTCAAGTGCTGTTATTGCTGACAATTCAAAATCTTTTACTTTCAATATTCTCAATCAGCAATATACAGTTACTTTTGATTTATTTTGTGATGTGTTGCATTTTCCAAAGGACAGGTTTGATCCATTACCCACTGATGATGAGTTAACACAGTTCTTTGTGAATATTCATTATCAGGGTCCCTTTCAAATGGTAAAATTATCAAAATCTTTTGTTGTAAGGGAATGGGATCTGTTCTTTGATACTATAGCTAGGGTATTTGGTAATTGTACAAAAACAAACTTTCATTGCATTACCAGTCTTAATCAGTACATTGCCTATGCTGTAGTATTTGGTCGTAGATTGAACTTTGCTGAGATTCTGTGGAACCTTTTGCTCAACAGGCTTGCTCACTCTAGGAGAGATTCTGATAATGGTGTGAAAGTAAGGTGTTGGTACCCTCGCTTTCTAACTCTTATCATTAATCATCTTCTCACTGCTGAGCAGGTAGAACTGTTTCGAGAAGCTAGATTTGAAACCTCTCCAACCACAGACACCAAATTCTACACCAGACTTGATGTCTCATCCAAATTTACCACCATACCTGTTCTTGTTTCACCATTCATGAGACAATTCATTAATCTTCCTATCTTTGGTGAACAAGTTCCCGAACCACATCCAGTACCACTGCAGGTAGTTATTCCTAACCTTGGTTCTTCTTCTGGTACTTCAATTGAAACCCAAGTGGTTGTTAGGGCTGACCCAGAGATTGTAGATCCACAGTCTCTGACCCAGGTCATAGAGCCAAACAGAGAGTCAAACACTCCTGAAACACAATCTGAGCCTAATGTACAAACCAGTTCAAGAAATGTTAGTGATATTGCTGAAATGAGTGTTCCCACAGCTCTGTCTCCACCCTTAAAGAAAAGAAAAACCTATAGGGAGATAACTGTTAGCCCATCTGTATCCTCTCAAAAGGATATGGACATTGATATGGCCACTACACAGTCTCTGGAGACATCCTCTCAACAGGGTGGATCTATTGAAATTCGCCATCGGGCCATGGCATCTTGTACTGAGTCAAGCACACTCCCATTACTCACAATGGGAGAAGATATCCATCTAGATGACACTCAGGACACCATGTCAGGAGAGCACTTTACTTTTGATTTTGATACAGTGCCTACCATAGTTACGGTAGAAGTGCCTTCACAGGCATCTGAGGGAAAATCTGATTCTTTGCCAACTCAAATAGAATCATTTTCTCCCCTCCCAGAGGGAACATCCCTGGCTCCCCTAAGGGATTTTTCACTCGCAGTTTATACTGGAGAAAGTGAAAGGCAACCTGATGAGTCTGTCCCTGAAGCAATTCAGTATACAATGTCAAATATCTTGACAGACTCACTCAGGGATCGGGAATTGCGAACTCCCATTGCACCACCACTGACCTCTCTTGAAGAGGCTAGGGTGATTTTCCATGCAGGTACATCTACTGAAAATCTAGAAAGACAGATAGTTGTGAGAGATATGAGTCAAACACCGAGTGAAACACAAGCACGTGAGTTGAGTGAAACACCACTGAGAGCAATTGAAGTGAGTGCACACACTGACACAAACACTGCTTTGTTAAAACAGCTAGCTGATCTACAGAAGAAGTTGCAAGAGACCCAGGCTGAAAACACAATTCTAAAAGCACAAGTGGTTGCACAATCTACCACCTCTGTATCAAATCAGCTGGGTACTGTGAAAGATGACCTGGAAGGATTGAAGAATAATCTACTCCCGAAGCTGAATTCAATTCAACAATCTCAAGTGCTGGTGGCTTCAGACATTTCTGATTTAACAATGTCAAATGCTCAGATTTCAGAGAGTGTCAAGGAGATTGCTGCCATTTCTACCAAGGTGGACTTTATTCTGCAAACAGCTGATGAAAATCAAAAGTTTAATGAAGAAAGGATATTTAGGATTGAAGGAGGAATGGAGCATCTGAATGAAGGTATGAAGCACTTGTACAATATGATCAAAAATTCACATCAACCTACTGAAGAGCAAAGAACATTCTTCGAGGGAGATGATGATGAAGATGATGATGCTGATGAAGGAGGAGATGGGAGAGGAAGTGAAGAGATAAGGAGAGATACTGAGGTGAATCCTAGGGCTTCCACAGCTCAAACTGTAGAGGATTCCTCAACTAAGGGGGAGAAGGAGAAGAAAGGAGAAGACAAAGAAGCTGGAGGAGCTTCTGGAAAGGATAAGGGGAAAGGTAAACAATCAATGGAGGAGTCTGCTTTTGATGATGCTTACTATTACCATGGTGAACAGGATGATTTTCAATTTGATATGTCTGGTAATCTGGAGAAGACTATCCCTGTAGAACCTATTGGTGAGGAGGAAGTGGAAGAAGTGGCTAACTTTGATGATTGGGAGGATGAAACTGAATTATATACACCTGACCCTGTGTTCCAAAAGGAGTTGAAGAAACAACAGGCAGAGCTGAGGAAAAAGGAGGATGAGAATGCCAAGGTCTCTGACATCATATCTCAGAAGATAAAGATTCAAAAGGCTGAACATGAGGACAGACAACGTCTTCATAGTATTCATGTCAAAGAGAGGAGATTGGATGTTAGGATGAAGCAAGGACTTAAATGGGATAAGGCAAGGGAGATGTTTGATATCCCTCAGAGAGGCACAAACAATGATGCTGCTTTTCTGAAGTTGCTTGAGAAGATCAGAAATGTTAATCCAGACAATTCATTGTACATGAAGGCTTTGAAAGAAGATATTCTAAGGATTACGTCTGCATTTGATCAAGTGAGGCAAGAACTGTACATCTATGTCTCAAGTGCTCTTGAAGGGTCTTTCACCATTTCTCTTGACCTCCTCCAGAGAAGATCTCTATCTGAATTGTGGATTCTGATGAGTAAAGTAAAGAGATCTTCTTGCTTGAATGAGCTTCTATATGACCGGCTTAGAGATTCTGCAATGAAGGCCAGTCCTCAAGTTGTACATTTTCCCTATGAAGTCAAAATCTACAGAGGTACAACTTTAGAAACTGTGAGGCTGGATCCTGATTCCATGAAGCTACAGACTGCTATGCAACTGGTGAAGTTGGAGAATCTTCTTAGAACTTCTGGGTTTGCTTCTGTAGAAAAGTCTGAAGTTGCTGATATGATTTCAGACTACTGCACGGAGAAAATTCCAAGGTATGCTCAAATGAAGAATAGATTGAAGAAGATCACCACTCAACCAGTAATGCCAAGTGGTGTAGTTTCTGAAAGTGATCGTGTCCTTGACAAAGATCTTCTAGTCACCTTGCAAGAAGCTGAAGAAGGTGAAATTAGAGACTGAAGGCATGATAGGTTTAGCTCTTTTGTAATTGTTATATGTATAGAGCTAGGTAAATCAAGATAGGTAAATGTATTCATTTGTTCAGTCTAGAGGAACATCTATCTTGTATTTATCTTTACTGTTTGAATCTGGAAATTGTTATATTTAATCCAGAACTTTTTATTATTTGCTTGGCTCTTAAAAGTCTTATCTTTTCTTGTTTTAGTTGAGTTATCCTCTAGAGGTATTTGGTTGTTATTGTCAAACAAACAAATAGGGGGAGATTGAAAGGCATATGTCCAGGCCTATTTGTAAACACCGAGGATTCTACTCAACTTTAATTAAGATGAAATAAGTAAATAATAAAAATCAATTGTCACAGGAATCTCAGAAGGTTATATCTGTCAAAGAATGAAGATTAAAGTCATCTACAGACTTGAAGTGATTCTACATTGAAAGAAGCTCAATTTATTGATCAAGCCTCAATGAAGTATTCAAGCTCAGTGGATTTATTAAAGTGACGGAGATTTCAAGTGGTGACAGAAAAAGATACTGATTACGGAGTTCTTGAATGAGAAGGTAGTGAATCACTGCTTAAAGTTAAATAGATAAAGAACAGACATGGTCGTTAGTCACTCATGAACCAGACAGTGCATCGAGTGTCAACGTACTATTTTGTTTGTTGTTTATCTAATTTTAAGTGATTCTGGAATTAATTAAGAAGTCAACTAATTCTATTTATTCTCTTATAAATAATTAATATTATTAAGTATATTATTTATTAATTTAATTCTGCAAAGAATTAAATTAATACATAATTTATTTAATTAATTATTTAAATTAGAATATATTTGAACTAGGAAAACTTAGATTTTGTACTAGGAAGACTTAGTTTTTAAACTAAGAAGACTACCAAGGCTGTCTTCCCGATTGTCTTCCTAGAACAAATCTCAGTTTACCCGATTGTCTTCCTAAGCCATTCCTAGTTTGCCCGAGAGTCTTCCAAGGCCAAAAAGAAATGTTTTCAAGCTTGTCTTCTAAGTGCAAACTGCAAATGATTTGGCGCGTGGAAAAACATACAAGTTAATTGTATAAATGCAAACAAAAGGCAGTTGACATTCAGTGTATCAAAACAGACAGAAGTAAAGACAGACAACAAAATATTTCATTCTCTCTTCATTACTTCATCAACTGTCAAGCTATAAAATTTGCCAGAGATTTAATTCTTGATTGTTCTTCAACATTTAATTCATAAGAATTGTATCTCTTGTACTGCTTTAGCTTTCTAGCGGATCATAATCCCTAGATTTTATATCGAACTACTTTTTAGTATTCGATCCTTTTTATTACAAAAATAGATAAATTCATGTCGAATTTATTCTAGATTTGTTTTATTAAGTTCCTTGTAATCAAGTGATCAAATTGTAACACCTCTCAAGTTTAATAGAGTTTCTATTTAACTTGAATATTGTTTCAGTTTTTATTCCGCATTAATTTGTTCTAAACAGTTAAATCATTTAAAGGACAAATTCGATAAAACGGTATAGTTTGTATTCAACCCCCCTTCTACAAACTTATCAGGACCTAACAGTATGCCCGGTGTGGCTTGGTTATGTTGTGACAAAATAGGATTATTCGATTTTAAGCCGTCGTAATGCCCGATTTTCGGTAACTCTATAAACTGCCTAGAATCAGAAAACATAACTGCCTCTTTTGGTTCAGTTATGAACATGAGTGTGTAGAGCTTTGTTTCTAGTTTACGTGAGCGCAAGAATCATGTCATTACGATTTACGGTTTATGAGATATGACCATTTTAGTGAAAGTGGTTCAAGGAATGAGATTGCAGAAATGTACCAACTTTGTGGCTATGTTTGAGACCCTTAAGAGTTGTTTTAAAATATGGAATTTTGTTTTGAAGTGTCAAGGGCAGTTACGAAGGTTTGTACGAAGGTTTCGAGTCCAAAAGATTATTTTCCGATTTTATAAAAATGTGTTAGCCGAGGTTGCGCAAGTGAAAACCACTAAGAACATGACTTAGAAACCAAGGTTGTAAATGGTTAAGTATAACTTGTATTCGAGGATCGATTTCGGACTAAATGTGACACCCCCAAACCAGTGCCACGAACATTTACATATCATAACATAATATAACATACAACCTAGGCATGCATCTAATAAATGGAAACCATACCCCAAGCCCAGATCGCTACCAGGTCGAAGTATGAAACAACATATCTAAGTTCCAACATTTAAATGAGTTACTAATTAAATTTTACAAGTCTAAACGATTTAAATATTACAACTTAAACCAAATGTCTTAGGTCTATTAGGAAGCCAAAAGTACTTAAGTATCTAGAACCTGTGCATGGGTCGGGAACCCAAACCACGGGCCGCTCCTAGCAGCATACTCTCTAGCAAAAGACTTCCTAGCAGTGCGGAATGTACGGACCATCTTCTGACTTCACTGAAAGGTTAAGGTAAAAACAAGAAAATGAGCCAAAGGATGCTCAGCAAGTATAATCAACAACATATGTAATTAGAAATCCATTAGAAATCAAATGGTAATCAACTGGTAATCAAATGGTAAATAAATGGTAATCAACTGGTAATCAATAGTTTCAAGATATACATTTCTATTCAAAGGGAAAGATTTAAGGAATGGAATTGGAACTTCCGGTAAGACGGTACGAGCTATATGGGTGATCAGCCACATAAAGCTCCAGACCATGTTTTCACAAGGTCCTAACATTCAGGATCCATAGGCACACATTGGCCTAAAAAAATACATACATAAGTAACCAGGACCGCCGCCTCGGCCAAAGTTTGTTCCATTCATGAGTAATTCAAACAAAAAGGTTAAATGAACAAGAGGCTTTCAACATTTCCGATATTCATTTCAAGCATAGGCTATTTCAAGATTTTATTGCAGGGGCTTAAAGAATGAACAATTGAAAGGCATGGTAGGTAAGTGAACAAATGAATAAGTATGCTCCGGGTATTCAAAGGTTAACAAAGGTCAACAAAATATAAGTCAAGGAAAAGGGCTTATATGAACAAAGCAAAGGTAAAGGAACAATGGTAGGTTTTATATAGAGTAAGGTGAAAAAGAACACCGTAACATGGTATGGGAATCGATTGCATAATGATAAATAAAGGACAAGTAAGAGTTTAACGTATACTTGCCTTAAGTAGACAATATCTCAATATCTGAATCTCAGGGTTCCAACTTCACTTCCACTGGCTCTTTGCCTAGCCTTCTACTGGAACCTATACAAGAATATAATACTGTCTTAGTCTCTAATTCTTAGTACCTCAGCTTTGTTTACGTATCTCTAAGTACTTCTACCCCATCGTTATACGTTCATATATTCTTATATATATTTATAACCAAGTAAGCACTTAAGAAGCACACAATACTTTAACGACTCAATTAACATTAATCATGTAGTCACTTAACATCACATGACATCCTTAACACTTAATCATATAAACCTCAAAACAATATACTTTAGTAACTCTATCCCCTTTTCTGGACCACATAAACATTTAATCACGTAAGCCATGTAGGCGTACTTTATGAATCATACAAACCATATAAACTCATAAGACCAATACGATTTACCATTGTCTTTCACCTTCTTCTCTTCTTCCTTTTCTTTTCTCTCTTCCTCGGCCTCTCGGCCTTTCTCCCTCTCCTCACTCCCTCTTTCTCGGCTTTACACTAACACCAACCACACACATAACAAGTATACTCACACACCCTCACACACATCATATATTTTGAAAGAAATACTTACGCGAAAAGAAATAATTTTTCTAAAACAAGACACACTCATACTAAATACATTTTACTAAATTGACACACTTCCTTTGTAAATACATTTTCAAGAACTTAGTTTTAAAAGAACTCACATCACAATTATAATTTTAAATCACACACACCTAAGAATACATTTTGAACATATACACACCTATTCATTTTGAAAATACACACCTATTCATTTTGAAAATATACACCTATTCATTTTGAAAATACTCACACCTATTAATTTTGAAAATACACACACTCATTAATACATCTTGAAAATCACACTTCCAACTCAAAGTTTTGAAATCAATTTATTCCTTCCCAACTTCATCTCTCTCTCTCTCTCTCTCTCTCTCTCTCTCGGCCTCCCTCTCCCTCTCTCTCTCTCTCGGCCTTCCTCTCCCTCTCTCTCTCTCTCGGCCTTCTCCTCTCTCTCGACCTCTCTCTCCCCCTCTCCTCCTTCCACCTTAACTCCCATCCTTCAAACCACAACCAATACAACTTCAAGCCAAAGTTAAATCAACAAATGTTTTAATTGCAACTAACATTTATAAACAAAATAAAATCATACTTTCTTTTAAACTAACATGCAACTTATAATCTTACAAATCCTTACTACTTACATCACATACAACATACATACTAAATATAAAATCAAACCCACTAACAAACTTTGATCAAAATCCTCTTAGATCATAAAATTAGTAACATGCATCAACTAAATGAACTTGAGTTCAACTTTTAAACACAAGAATCAAGACCATGGCTCACAAGGATCATTGCCATGGTCGGGTTTCTTCTCGGATGTGCCCAAAACAATGGGTTTCATCGAGAGTGACCCTAAATACACACAATCAACCCTTGCATGTAAGCTTTAAGCATAAAAAACCTTAAATCCGAAAATTTCAGATTTTGAAAACATGTTAAAACTTGAGATTAGTATAAGAGGGTTGTAGAGATTTGAGAGAGGAGTGTTTTGGTTACTCACACTTGTAATTTGGGTGAGAGAAACACAAGTTATGGTGGTTTTAATTTGTAGAAGATGAAGAACAAGAGAGAGAAATAGTGTTGGGGAGAGAAGAAAAAGAAAGAAGAAGAAGAAGAGAGAGAACGGGTGGGGGAGTAATGGGGTGGGTAGGGGTTTTTATAGGGAAGCTAAAGTAATGTAAAAATAAACACTTTTTAGTTATTTAATTATCAAATGACAAAAATGTCCAATAAAATAAAATACTAACATGATAAAAATCAAGGGCTTTCATGTAAATTCATAATCCCATTTCTAGATTCCATAGAAATATTATTCTACAAATAACTTTTGTAGATTAGTTAAATAAAATTATATTTACAAAGAATAATCAAATAAAATGCCTTTTAATCCCAAAAATAAATTTTAAATAGAATCTTACCATTCACTAGGTAAATAAATAAATTACCTATTGAAAATAAATAATCTAGAAGGTGTAGCATCTCTCAAAATAATTAATTAAAATAATGAAGTGGTTATAAAAATTTAAATCATGAGTTTTAAAAATAAAATAAAAATAATGCTAAGAAATATTTTATGCTACTAATTAAATAATTTAGCATACTCTAAATTTAATATAATTATTATATGACTTAAATAAATTTACAGAGCACTTAAATAAAATTTAGAAACCAGATACGAAATTAACTAATTACTCACATAGTGAATAAATTCACAATTCTAAGCACATAACAATTATTGCACATAATAAACACCTAACAATAAAATGTACGTTTCATTAAAATATTTAAGTCGAAATTTAGAATTGTTACACTAAACCTACGACTTAAGTAATTGTCGATTAACATGGACTTAGTATGAGCCTATAACGAGCTAGTAATGCCTTGGTTGTGTTTCGCTTACGTGTTTAAGCATTGAGTACAAGTGGATTATCCAGGGGATTAATCGTGCGTTTTCTTTGACTTTGTCTAGATTGTCCGGCATCGTCACGAACCCCTATCACTTCTTGAGCATCAGGCAAGTTTTCTAAATCTATACTTTGAAGTATTGATTATATATTACTGTTGTTGCCATGTGTGGAGTTATACAGTTGTGCGATACATGTTATATATTGTATAAAATAGAGTTTGATTTGGATTTATGTATGAGCTTTGAGATAAAGTAGTTATAAACCGGCATACCTTGTAGCTCTAGAGATAAGAGCATACTTCTTGTTTTCGACTCTAGACCGGGAGTCAGTATTTGAGATATGGAGATAGCCGTGGAAACCCGGAGGGATTCCAGCGGCAGTGTACTAATTATTTTGAGGACTGCTATTATTAAACATTAATTATATTTCTAGAAAGTATTAATTACCTGGAAATGAGTTGAGGAATGTTATTTGAATATTACCTCATTCAGAGGTTGTTACTTGGAAATGATTTGGTAATTGGCTTATAAGCTATATATGGGATATCAGTTATAAGCCAGGTTTTATAAAGGCCCTAGGTTAAGGGCGTATGATATTTCTTAAGATCAGTAGTGATTATAGTTTGTGTATGATAAAGGTTATTTTTCCGATAAAGATATCGGGTAACCGTTATTCGAGGATTAATTATTTTTATTTAAGAATATTATGTATTAATATTCATTTGAGGATTATCGACTTACAGAATATTGTTTATATTCATTTGAGATTTATTTAATTAATGAATATTACTTTTGAATATTCATTTGAGATTTAATTATTTAAAGGATATTATTTTCGAATATTCATTGGAGGTTCACTTATTTGAGAAATATTATTTTTAATATTCATTTGAGGATTATTTATTAATGAATATTATTTTTGAATATTCATTTGAGGATTATTTATTAATGAATATATATTTTTTTATATTCATTTGAGGATTATTTATTAATGAATATTATTTTTGAATATTCATTTGAGGATTATTTATTAATGAATATTATTTTTGAATATTCATTTGAGGATTATTTATTAATGAATATTATTTTTGAATATTCATTTGAGGATTATTTATTAATGAATATTATTTCTAAATATTCATTCGAGGTTTGTTTATTTGATGAATATTATTTTCGAATATTCATTTGAAGGTTTACTTGTTTAATAAATGTTATTAATTGTTTTCCAATCAAAAAGAGGTTCCCCAAAATAATGTTTTTTCCGTTTAAATCTGTCTTTTAAAGAGGATTTAAATGCTCGCTCAACTCTCAAAAATATGGGAAACCTGATTTAAGTGACTACTACTCTTTTTAAACTCTCAATTCAAAAACTGTCAAGGGACAGATATTTTCTTGGAGCAATTTAATTGCTGCCAGTCTAATGTTGTGTTACCACCTCAATAATCGAGGGGTAAATTCATGGAACAAGTCGATATCCATTAACAAGCATAGCTTGGGAAATATTGGAGAATCTTCCTTTCCAACCTAGATATAACTACTTAGTGGAGTCGTATCAACAAGTGTTACACTTGGGGAAAGGAGGACGATCTTTACGTTTCAGAGTCATGGATTTCATCTGAACTAGGAGTGGTGTAAGTGGTCAAGTTGCGTGGGCCCATCCAACTTTTATATTGCCCCAAATGGGCCGGGAGGTCATAGTAAGGCGGTAGACAATGTCAGGCCCTCGTGATACTTCCATCTACATGTAGAAAACTATTTGAGCGGTGCGACCTGCTACTGATCATAGTAAGGTTAGGCACAGCGGACGCGGTAGCAACTCCAGTATTAGTTCATCATCCAATTTGGATATTTCCTGCAACATGTATTGGGGTGAAGAACCAATCGTGTTGGCAGGGGGTCGAGAAGTGTTTGGAATTGAAGTGACAATAAATCCATGCAACTTCATCTTTTATTTTATGAGTTATGACTCTGTGGATACCTTACATAACATGAGTTATGGTAAGGGAGTTGTTTATACTGAATCACCTTATAACTTCATCTTTTAAGTTATGTGTTGATATTCTGCTTACATAGCAGATATTTTTGGAAAGGTTATATTGGTTTACTTTGAAACCTCATCTTTTATATTATACTAGAACTTTGTTCATAATATAGCAAAAGTCTGCAGAAATATTATGAAAATGATATTTGAAGTACAATAATGGTACTGTTTTTGGGAATACATTCCGATAAGGATATAATTTCAGTATCGAGATATTTTGACAAATTATTGTCTTATACCCGCTTTATTCTGGGTTGAGTTAAAGGCAGAATTATGCCACACTTTCATTACCTTGCTGAGCTATCGCTCACTCTTGCTATTGTTTTATATATATTATATAGCAGCGAAGCAGGATGCCAATGGGTCGACACATACCTCGCAAGGCGTTTCCGTAAACAGTTTCTAGCAGTGATCTCGAGAGTAGTACGAACCAATCGAATCAGGCTACAGCTTTTGGTATTCAACTTATGTATAGATATGAATGGTATGAGAGGATTGTGAGCATCAGAAGGCTAAGTTGGTAATGTAACATTACTTAGAAATTGTATCAGTGACAGATTCAAAAGACATTTGGGTATTGTAATAAAAGTTATTTATTCCGCAGTTGTTGTATTGTGTCGTTTTTGAGACTCTAACCTGTGTGTGTGTGTGTGTGTGTGAGACATATGTTGTGGGGTCATGAGAAGGTGAATTATGAATGGTGTGAGTAATACAGGTAAGGCAAGGAATACATGGATTGTGACAACCCTAGATCCCTGACCCCGGATTTGGGGCTGTTACATCAACTATCACCCTGTCAGACTTTAACAAACTCTGACCGGCTTCCATGTAAACTCTTCACCCAATCAGACTTTATCAAACTCTGACTGGCTTCTATATAAACTCTGATATGTACCTGTTACTTAAACACTGATGAACAAACGTCAGCAATTATATCTAACATTGAATACAAACAGTACCGTTTAATCGAATTTGTATTGTTGAATTTAACAAATACAATACCAAATTTAATGCGGAATAAAATGAAACAAGATTCAAGTTAAATAAAACTCTGTTGAACTTGAAGGGTGTTACAATTCTGTGTACAGATTACAAGGTTCTTGTTAAAACAAATCTAGAATAAATTCGACATGAATTTATCTATATTTGTAATAAAAGGATCGAATACTAAAAAGTAGTTCGATAGTAATTCTAGGGATTATGATCCGCTAGATTGTCAAAGCAGTACAAGTAATTGAATTCTAGTTGATTGGATATAAATTTGATGGCTAGAATTTATTACAAGAATTAATTTGAGCTTTGTAGTTGGCTTCGTGTTAATGGCAGAAGAGAGAAATGTAACTTTGTATTTGCTTCTGTCTGAATTGTGATGTGTTGTGCTGTTACTTTGATCAGCCACTTGTATTTAAACCAATTCAACAGAACATGCTCCCACGCGCCAAATAATACCATTGATATTAAACTTGGTAGTACTATCCAATATAACTGGTAGTACTATCGGTAGTACTATCAATTTGTATTGGTAGTACTATCGGTAGTACTAACCTAGATAGTACTACTAGTATAAATTCAATAGTACTACTAGTATGAATTAGAATGAATAAACTGATTTAATTTATTCTAATTTTAATTGATTTAATAAATGGATTAATTCTTTTCGAATTAATTCATAGATTAAATAAATTAAGTTCTAGACTTAAATAATTTCATAAATAAATTAATTCTAGAGAATTAATTTATTCATTAAATTACTTAAGATCTAGATTGATTAATTTAATATATGAATTAATTCTGAAAGAATTAATTCATAGATTAAATTAATTATCTTATAGAATAAATTAAAAGAGAGTTAAAACTAATTCTTAGAACCACTAAAATTGATGACGAACTTCCACTGACTGACGTTGACACTCCATGTACTGTCTGGTTCATGAGTGACTAACTTTAGTGACTGTTCTTCATCTTTAACTTTAAGCTGTTGTTCTTTTTCTCCTTCTATTTAAACAATGGACTGTAACCTGTACTTTTTCTCCGTCACACTTCTGAAATCTCTGTCACTTTTAAATAGTTCCACTTCCTTGAATACTTCACTGAGGCTTGAACAATAAATTGAACTTCTTTCAATGTAGAATAACTTCAAGTCTGTAGATGACTTTAATCTTCATTCTTTGACAGATATAATCTTCTGAGATTCCTGTGACATTTGATTTTTATTATTTACTTATTACATCTTAATTAAAGTTGAGTAGAATCCTCGGTGTTTACAAATAGGCCTAGACATATGCCTTTCAATCTCCCCCTATTTGTTTGTTAGACAATAACAACCAAATACTCTAGAGGATAACTCAACTAAAACAAGAAAATATAAGACTTTTAAGAGCCAAGCAAATAATAAAAAGTTCTGGATTAAATATAACAATATCCAGATTCAAACAATAAAGATAAATACAAGATAGATGTTCCTCTAGCCTGAACAAATGATAAATTTCCCTATCTTGATTTACCTAGCTCTAAACATATAACATTTACAAATGGAGCTAACTACATCATGCCTTTAGTCTATAATTTCACCTTCTTCAGCTTCTGCCAAGGTGACTAGAAGATCTTTGTCAAGGACACGATCACTTTCAGAAACCACACCACTTGGCATTACTGGTTGAGTGGTGATCTTCTTCAATCTATTCTTCATCTGAGCATACCTTGGAATTTTCTCCGTGCAGTAGTCTGAAATCATATCAGAAACTTCAGACTTCTCTACAGAAGCAAACCCAGAAGTTCTAAGAAGATTCTCCAACTTCACCAGTTGCATAGCAGTCTGTAGCTTCATGGAATCAGGATCCAGCCTTACAGTCTCCAAAGTTGTACCTCTGTAGATTTTGACTTCATAAGGAAAATGTACAACTTGAGGGTTGGCCTTCATAGCAGAATCTCTCAGCCGGTCATAAAGAAGCTCGTTCAAGCAAGAAGATCTTTTTACTTTACTCATCAGAATCCACAATTCAGAGAGAGATCTTCTTTGGAGTAGTTCAAGAGAAACGGTGAATGATCCTTCAAGAGCACTTGAGACATAAATGTACAGTTCCTGCCTCACTTGATCAAATGCAGACGTAATCCTTAGAATATCTTCCTTCAATGCCTTCATATATAATGAATTGTCTGGATTAACAGTTCTGATCTTCTCAAGCAACTTCAGAAAAGTAGCATCATTGTGTGTGCCTCTCTGAGGGATATCAAACATCTCCCTTGCTTTATCCCAATGGCTTCCTTGCTTCATCCTCACATCCAATCTCCTTTCTTTGACATGAATGCTATGAAGACGTTGTTTGTCTTCATGTTCAGCCTTTTGAATCTTTAGCTTCTGAGATATGATGTCGGAGACCTTAGCATTCTCATCCTCCTTTCTCCTTAGCTCTGCTTGCTGTTTCTTCAACTCCTTTTCAAACATAGGGTCAGGTGTGTATAGACCAGCTTCATCTTCCCAATCATCAAAGTTAGCCACTTCTTCAACCTCCTCCTCACCAATAGGTTCCTCAGGGATAGTCTTCTCCAGATTACCAGACATATCAAATTGAAAATCATCCTGTTCACCATGGTAGTAGTAGGCATCATCAAAAGCAGACTCCTCCATTGATTGTTTACCTTTCCCCTTATCCTTTCCAGAAGCTCCTCCAGCTTCTCTTCCTCTTTCTTCTCCTTTCTTCTCCCCCTTAGTTGAGGAATCCTCTACAGTTTGAGCTTTGGAAGCCCTAGGATTCACCTCAGATGTTCTCCTTATATCTCCTCTTTCTTCTCTCCTCTCTCCTCCTTCTCCTCCTTCATCAGCATCATCATCCTTATCTTCATCATCACCCTCAAAGAATGTTCTTTGTTGTATTGTAGGTTGATGTGAATTCTTTATCATATAGTACAGATGCTTCATCCCTTCGTTCAGATGCTCCATTCCACCTTCAATTTTAGAGAATCTTTGATCATTAAACCACTGATTTTCATCAACAGTTTGCTGAATAAAATCCACTTGAGCAGTGATGGCAGCAAACTGATCAACATTTGATGTTGTAAGATCAGAGACGTCCGAAGCCAAAAGTACTTGAGATTGCTGAACATCATTGATCTTTGGTAGGAGAGTAGTCTTCAAGCTTTCAATATCATCTTTAATCAAACCCAGCTGATTTGTTACAGAGGTGGAAGAAGAAGACCGTTCAACCACTTGTGCTTTAAGAATTTCCTTCTCAGCCTGGGTTTCTTGTAGTTGTTTCTGTAGAGCAGCTATCTGAGCTAACAAAGAAGCAGTGTTTGTGTCAGTGTGTGCACTCACTTCAATTTCTCTCAGTGGTGTTTCACTCAACTCACGTGCTTGTGTATCACTCTTTGTTTGATTTTGATCTCTAATCACTAGTTGTCTTTCCAAGTTATCAGATTGAGTACCTGCAATAGAAATCACCCTAGCCCCTTCAAGAGAGGTCAGTGGTGGTGCAATGGGAGTTCGCAAATCCCGATCCCTGGTTGAGTCTGTCAAAATATTTGACATTGTATACTGAATTGCTTTAGAGACAGACTCACCAGGTTGCCTTTCACTTTCTCCAGTAAAAACTGTGAGTGAAAAATCCCTTAAGGGAGCCAGAGATGTTCCCTCTGGGAGGGGAGAAAATGATTCTATTATAGGTGGCAAAGAATCAGATTTTCCCTCTGATGCCTGTGAAGGCACTTCTACCGTGACAATGGTAGGCACTGTTTCAGATCCTAAGTGCTCTCCTGACAACGTGTCCTGAGTTTCTTCTATTTGGATGTCTTCTCCCATTGTGAGTAATGGGAGAGTGCTTGACTCATTACAGGTTGCCAGGGCCCGATGGCGAATTTCAATAGATTCATCCTGTTGAGAGGATGTCTCCAGAGACTGTTCAATGGCCATTTCAAAGTCCACATCCTGTTGGGAGGACATGGATGGGCTTACAGGTGTCTCTCTATAGGTTTTCCTTTTCTTTAGTGGTGGAGACAGAGCTGTGGGTGCACTCAGTGTTTGTTCACTACTAGACCTTTGTCTTATCATTAAAGCAGATCCAGGTTGAGAGGTTAAAGGATTAGACACTGTGTTTGGCTCTCTGACCTGGGATAGAGATTGTGGTTCTACAACCTCTTGGTCTATC
This sequence comes from Heracleum sosnowskyi, assembly GCA_030848705.1. Classification (NCBI taxonomy): domain Eukaryota; kingdom Viridiplantae; phylum Streptophyta; class Magnoliopsida; order Apiales; family Apiaceae; genus Heracleum; species Heracleum sosnowskyi. The sequence continues at coordinate 44,989,634 of CM061236.1, forward strand.
CTATCAACCACTCGGGCTTCAACAAAGGTGCCAGATGATCCAGAGATAGGATGTATTACCTGTATTGGCAGTTCCTCTGAAGTTCCAGCTGCAATGACTAGTTGTTGATCAGGAACAAAAGGTTCAAAGGTAGGTAGATGAATGAACTGAGCCATGAATGGACTTACAACCACTGGTGTTATGTTCAATTTTTGAGAAGTGTGGAGTCTTTGATAGAACTTACTAGCAGTAGTAGGAGAAGGAACATATACAACATTTAAAAACAACTCCTTGTGAGCATCAGATAGCACATGATTGATTAAGATAGTGAGAAATCTAGGATAGAAACACCTGACCTTTCTACCACTATCATGATCAATCCTGGCATTAGATACTCTCCTAACTATAAGACTCCAGATAAGATGACCAATGTTAAGTCTAACATTAAACACAATAGCATAAGCAATGTACTGCAACAAAGATGGAATTTTTTGAAAATTGCTCTTAGTACAATTGCTGAAAACCTTAGCTAAAGTATCAAATAAGACATCCCATTCACAGACCAAATTAGCTTTACTGAGTTTGGGCAACTCCAAAGGACCTTGATAATGAATTCTGTTGAAAAACTGAATTAATTCAATATCAGAAGGAGTCCTATCAAAGTTGTCCCTAGGAAGTTGAAAAACTTCACAAAACAAACCCTCAGTAATAGTGTACCGTGTGTGCTCAATTGTGAAAGATATAGAATTCAAATCATCTGAAATTACAGCACTAGAACACAGTAACCTAAGTGGTTCAATTTTTAAATCAGCAGATAAACAAATAGCACGACTAACACAACACTGCGAATTTAAAAACTGAATCCAAGGTCGAAAACGATCAACCGGGAATTTCAAAGGATCAAAATACCCAATGTAATTGTTTTTAACAACCTCAAAATTCTGAGCCATAATTTACCAAGTAAAAAATTAACACAGAAAATCAAAAACTCAAATAATTATGAAAAATTCGAATTTAAGGATTTTAAAATTAATTAAAAATTAATTAAAAATCCAAATTTTCAAAGTTCTCCAAAAATTACCAAATTTTAGTATGTTAATCCTTATCACAAAACACACAACCCACTATTTTTAGAATTCAAAAACACTTAATAAAACCCTAAAAACGAATGAAAAACCCTTTGAAATTCAAAAACTCAAGAATTTAAAACTTGATGAAACTTTGATTTTAAGATCTTGAATTAAAGGGCTCGATTAGATCTGTTCAGTGATGGTTTTAGTTTTCAAAACTATCAAGAATCGAATCCGGAAACTGAAAAACAAAAGTGCAGCAGTTCGTTTTCTTGATGAATAAAAAGAGAGAGAGAGAAAAAATCAGTTAAGTAAAAACTTGAACTGGTAGGACTAAGTAAAAAGTAAAAATAAAAACTGTATATATATATATAAGTCTGTTAGTACTATGGTAAAAACACGGTAGTACTATCAGAAAAGAAAACAGAAAAAGATAAAAGGAAATAATAAAAAAGAAATAAGCTTAGTAGTACTATTAAAATAAAGCTAGTAGTACTATCTAAGAAGACTACGGTAGTACTATGAACAGTAAAAAAGAAAAGACTTAGCAGTACTATTACTAAAAGGAAAAAACAAAACAAAACAAACAAAATAAATAAATAAATAAACAGTAGTACTTAGAAAAAGAGCTAGTAGTACTATCACTGGATAGTACTACCGATAGTACTACTAGTTCAAAACTAGTAATACTAACGAAAATCAGATAAAAATAGATTTAAATAAAAAGAAAAATGCTGAGAATTAATAAACTTAGCAGAACATGAATAAAAATGCATGAAAAAAATTATACAAATCTAGAAAATTTCACAGAAAATTCCATAAATCCTAGAAAAATATGCAGAATATTATAGAAATGCATAAAATTAATATAAACCTGCAGAAAAGTTTAAACAACAATATTTACAATCTGAAAAACACCTAAATAATTCTAAATAAATATATTTTCAATAAAAATACATTTCTCCACTTAAAAAATATGAGAAAAATATTTTTAAAGAAAATAAATTATTCAGAGCTATTTAAATTTACAAGAATGTAATATTAAATGAGAATTGGCAGTAAATATCAGTTAAATGACAAGAGAAAATGAATTTTTGAAAGAACAAACATGACAGAGATATTGTTAATCACTAAGACTTTTTAACATACCCAATTTACCAACTAACTTGATAAATGTGGATTCATCAACAGATTTAGTGAATATATCTGCAGTCTATTCTTCTGTGGGTACAAAGTGTAACTCCACAGTTCCATTCATGACATGCTCTCTGATAAAATGATACCTGATATCAATGTGCTTTGTTTTCGAGTGCTGCACAGGGTTGTTGGAGATTGCTATGGCACTTGTATTATCACACAAAATAGGAATTTTGTCTAATGCAAAGCCATCACTACTAGAAAAACGTTAATAGACAACGGCTAAAAACTGATGTCTGGAAAAAATATGGCCGATGTGTATGTGGGTGTAGAGAAAGATCATGACAATAGACATCGGTTTTTAGCCGATGTTTTAGATGACTTTAGACATTAGTTCCAGCCAAATTTACGATGTATTTTTTATACTTGTCAATTTATATTGCACTATTTCTTTTCAAATAATGCTATATTATATGTAGTAGCTCAACAAAAATACATAAGATGCAAGGTATAAAACAACATATACATCGATATGATTAAAAGAATCGATGTCAAAGGTTTTATACAACATCATTTTCTCAGAAAAATTGATGTTAGATTGGTTGTTTCACATCGGTTTTTGGTAGTATCCTAATGTAATTTCCACTGTTTTACATCGATTTTTCATTGTAATTGCCTTAAATATTACATCGATTTTGTTAAAATGTTTGATGTAATCAGACTCTCATAAACATTGATTTGGTTAGAAAAAGTAGTGTCCTATATTGTTTCACACATCAGTTTTTGCCTTGACAACTGATGTCTGAACATACAGTATCTCTTAATATATATATACACCAAAAAACAGAAACAAATCAAATTCAAAAAACAAAAACAAACCAAATACCAAAATATAAAAACAGCTAAGCACTTTCCATTTACAAAATCAAACATCTAATGTTTATATTCACTAGCATAACCAAAACAATACGGCAAGCTATCCTAATAGCTTAGGAACCAACTGTACTTCAAAGTCACAAGTCACATTTTACATGAGTTTTTCAATATGCTCTTCTATCTTGTATGTCAGTTTGCTCGCAATATCCTGAAATCCTAGAAAACATCTATTGGATCTTAGGATACCCTCCAATCATAATTTCTCCTCTAATGGTGCCATCAGTTTTTATTCCTGCAAGAACACCTAGAAGTGTTGTTTTCCCAGCTCCACTGACACCCATACACCCATTAATGCTGTAAGAACCCCAGGTCTGAGTGCACCTGTAATATCATGAAGAAGTTGAAGCTTTTTTTCACTGAATCCACGCTCCCTCATTTCCTAAAATCATAAAGAAGAAAAAGTTGCAAAAAATTCTAAATCTTCACCAAATGTACAACCACTAATGAATATTAATGAGATTGGTTTCTACACTTACCAAAGGTGTGTCGACATAGTATTGCACATCTTGGAACGCTATGCTAATGGGTTCAAAAGGTAGAGCCATTCTTTTTGTGAATTAAAGTTAGTATTTTAGGAAACAAGTCAGCAAAAGTTAAAACATAAGAACCTTGTTTGATCTAGAAGGCACGATATCTAACCTCTGTTGCTTGATTTTTCTTCAGCATGGTTATCAGTAAATTCTTCATTTCTTTGTACTGGTGACAGCTTTTCACTTGAAAAAATAGCACGAGAACTAGGAGCTGGTTGAAGTTTAAAAAATGCACTAAGTATCTATTCTTCTTTAAATTCTCAAGTAGATGGTTTAGAAAAAAAACTTACGCTTTAAGAAATTCAAGGCCAATACAAATCCAATATTGAAAAATAAAGTAAAGCCAAAAAAAGCTCCAACTCATATCCAATAGAAGTTTTCAGTAAATTCCAAAAACAAATTCTAAGTAATATCTGACATATGTATAGTATGTCTGCATCTGATATTCAAAAACTAATAGAATATCTCATATGTATAGCTTATAATGCTGATAATATTGACAAATGCACTAGGACCAGACTACACTAAGGCAAGGGTATAAAATTTCAGAGTAAATAACTAGGTTCTTACCGGTTAATAATATCTGATGCTCAAGGCATGTCCAACAAAAAGATAGAGCTCAACATCTTAAGAAATAAAGAATTGGCTAGTGAGAAAATGACCTTTAAAATACAAAATGCACGGTTTGACCATAAAAGTGGCTTGCAACTTTAAAATAAATCATACTAGTAAGTTTTGTAAAAAAATGTTCCTATTAGTGGCTCCTATTTTTTTGATATCAGCTGATTTTACCATTCATGAGAAACAAATTAAATAAAACTAACACCTAGGAACAAAACAAATCAGAAGTATTTTATTTCAAACTCACCTCCCTGGCTCAGGGCTGTATCCAATGACATAGTAAGTTAAAGTTACCCAGATAAGAGATTCCATGAGAGAAAGTGGAAATAGTTAATTTAGCTGATCACTCACTTTCATAGCCCTGTAGACACTCTAACTGCCTCCTTTTGAGCTAGTACAGCAGGCAATGAATTAAACTAGTAACACTTGTCAGTTCCTCAAGAAGAGATACCCTTAAATATTCCTTTAAACATCACTGATATTTTTTTTCATTGTGATCTGATGAATATGGAATTTACAGTATGATGGCATGTATCAGCTATGTAAATAGTTCGACTTTAGATGGATAGTGCTTATGTTCTTTTATGCTAAGAACTGTTTCTCTTCAATATCTTAGAGGGAAAAAAATTCTCTTAAATACTCAATGCTATTGTAGCTAAGACTCCAATAAAAAATTAAATATTTAATAACAACTCCTATTATAAAGATTGGACTTCATGGTAAAGTAAAAGCTAGAGTGTGTATGTACCTGGGCAAGATCTTTTTCAGTAACCACGACAATACGAGCAGACAGGTACTGACACAAGATTGCAGCAAGATTGAAAACAAGCATCAGTAAAATAATATTAGACTCATAACGGGCTCCACCCTCGACAGCTGTAGCCCACTTTCCAGGGTCAATATATGACATCGCAACCAGTAGCATGGGTACAACAGCAGAGAGCAGCTGTCGAAAAATGCTTGGCTGTTGATTGACAGTCATATTCTCATCCATATTGAAGATCGATTCTTCAGGATTGATTGTATGACTCGATGGTTAGCGTTTACTTCCAGGTAAATGAAAAACCCTCCAAAATCCAAACACTAGGAAAATAAATAATTACAATCACAACATACAGAACATATTTTAATATTATGAGAATATTCATTCACAGTATCTACTGTTAATTATAATTATCACAACCATAGCGAAATTCCCCATCATCTATGCAGAACATGAAAATTACATCAAACAACTAAGAAGTAACAATTCTGGGAGGGTAGAGGCTAAATGCTAGTAATGCGCATGCCTAGCTCAAATAAGTAGATTCTCATCAACTCTAGTTGACCTCAATGTAGACAGATCATTACCAAGCCTTACCAAGTTCCTGACAAACAAATGAAATTCTGCTCAAAAGTTTTAATATGTTGTAAAATGTGATCCAAAAGACAAGCTGAAGATGAGTAATTATTATAGAAGCGTTCGCCACAAGAATCACTTCGAAAATCCTGTCTGTTTATTCCTGATACATCAGAGAAAGTAAAGAAGTTAATGACACAACAAGAGTAAACTATAATCAAAATTTAGTGCTGAGGAACTATCTTAAGAAGAGGTCATAAGGTACTAATTGAAGAGCTGGTACAATTATTGTTCTATCAAATATGCACTTTCACAAGTACATCTATATTACTCTAAAAAGAAAAGAAAAGTCATCATCTATGACAGGAATCAGAAATTCTTACATGATCTCATTAATAAATAAAAGGCAAAATATCATGTATGTATAAAACCCAAAATCATACTCTTGAATCAATTAAAACCACTAAAACGCAGTAAATGCAAAAAAGAAACAAACCCTGATCCTCATAGTTTGTTTATGACATGGTAAGTCTTAGTATTGACAAACACAAAATGTTACTACAGTAAACCAAAACCCTAAAAAAGGGGTAATAAAACTAATAGGAAAAAACAAGAAACATAAATGTGATATGATGATTTAGGTAGTGGAAAATCTACAAAATCCGTAAATATACCAACAATGTACTTAAATACCTGTTGTCAATCGTTTTTTTACCACCAGAAATGCCTCTTTTCATTGCGTCCCCAACTAGTACATCAGCGCAAACGTCAAGACCGAGAATCTGCAATCCATGGTAAAATCAATTGGCATGCATTGTACACTTTGAAATACTATGTTTAAATTTAATAAGAAGTAAAATTAGTTTTAAAATGTAGTTGGTCTCACCTTTTGTCCTCCAAGAGATATAGCCTGAGAAATATTAGCAAGGTTAAAATAGCTCGATGCACAGGATTGAAAGCAAGAAAAATATAGTCTACACACTCAATCTTATCTTACAAACACAAACAAAAACAAGAATACAAGTAATTAACACAAGTAAAAAATACATGCAAAAAAAGACAAGTAATTACAGAAGAACTTACTAATTCAAGATGACCCAAGCTAAAGAAGCAACCAATCTGAAAAAAAGAAGTTCAAATTAGAAAAAAAGAAAAACTATTTCGAACTTAAATTAAAATGACTAATTCGAATCTGGAAAATGACTTACTAATTCGAACTTTTTCTTCTTCTTCGAACTAAGATTTAGGGTTCTTTTTCTTCTAATTGAGAGAGATGATAGTCGAGAGACCAGGTTTATGTTTCAATGAGTTAGGGTTTGTGTTTAATTGAGAGAAACGGGGTCGGGCAGAGAGTTTTGGGGAAAATGTTTTGGGCTGAGAGTTTTAGGGTTAAAGATTTGGGGAGAAAATGTTTTGAGGGATATGAATCGGGGGTTAAAGATTTTGGGGAAATGTTTTGGGGGGATATGTTTAAGGGGGGAAATTTTGGGGGAGAGGCGGGGAAGAATAAAATTTTCTAAGGGGGATATGTTTTATTAGGAGGGAAACATATGCTGTGTGTTTTTTACTTTTCTAAAAATACATAAAGACATCAGTTGTTTTAAGAATCGATGTCCGGAAAGATATTTAACATCGCTTTTAAAATTTCTGATGTTAAAAATATATTTAACATCGGTGGTTTTCTTAACCGATGTAAAAGGGGCGATGTCTATTAATGTTTTTCTAGTAGTGCATAGTCCTTTAATTGATTCCTTATCCGTAAGATCTGAGCATAACAGCTTCCAGCAGCAATATATTCAGCTTCTGCTGTTGAATTGGAAACTGTTTGCTGTTTCTTGCTATACCAGGAAATCAATCTACCTCCTAGGAATTGACAACTCCCAGAGGTACTCTTTCTATCCACAACACTACCTGCATAATCAGAATCTGTATATCCAACAAGATTAAAACCAGAATCTTTAGGGTACCAGATACCTAGATTAGGTGTACCCTTAAGATATCTCAAGATTCTTTTCACAGCAACGAGATGTACATCTCTAGGGTCCGCTTGGAACCTTGCACACAAACATGTAGCATACATAATATCTGGTCTACTAGCAGTAAGATAGAGTAAGGAGCCAATCATACCTCTGTAGCTTGTAACATCTACCTTGATAGAATTGTCAGAAGCTCCAAGTTTCATGGCTGTTGAAGATGGAGTCCTTGCTGATGCTGAATCCTCCATGTGATACTTCTTGAGGAGTTCTTTAAGATACTTGGATTGACAAATAAATATACCATTTGACCTTTGACTTACTTGCAATCCAAGAAAGAACTTCAGCTCACCCATAATACTCATTTCAAACTTACTCTGCATAAGCTCAGCAAATCTCTTACAGAGATTATCATTAGTAGACCCAAATATGATGTCATCCACATAGACTTGGACTAATATCATATCACTTTTGTGTTTCTTTGAAAAAAGAGTTTTGTCTATGATACCTCTAAACAAACCATTTTCTAAAAGAAAACCAGAGAGAGTGTCATACCATTTTCTTGGGGCTTGCTTGAGACCATAGATAGCCTTGAAGAGAAAGTACACAAAGTCCAGCAACTCCTGATTTTCAAAGCCAGGGGCTGTTCCACATACACTTCTTCATCTAGCTCGCCATTCAGGAATGCACTCTTAACATCCATTTGATAGACTTTAAAATTGGAATAAGCTGCAAATGCTAAGAACATCCTGATGGCCTCAAGTCTAGCCACTGGTGCATAGGTTTCATCATAATCAATGCCTTCAGCTTGAGAATACCCTTGTGCAACTAGTCTTGCCTTGTTCCTTGTAACAATACCATCCTCATCTAGCTTGTTCCTGTATACCCATTTTGTACCAACTACTTTCTTGTTCTTTGGCCTGGGTACCAGTTTCCAGACTTGCTGTTGTTCAAACTGATTGAGTTCATCTTGCATAGCAATCACCCAATCTGGATCAGTCAGTGCTTCTTCAGTTTTCTTTGGCTCCATTTCAGATAGAAATGCTGAATAATGACATTCATTCTGAGTTGCACTTCTAGTTTTAACTCCAACACCTGGATCACCAATGATCAGCTCAAAAGGATGAGCTCTATTCCATACAATCTGTCTTGGAAGATTTGATCTTGATGATTCGCCTTAAAATTCACTTTGATGTTGTGAGTGACTAGATGATCCTTCATTTGCTCCCCCTGAGTTGTTGTTTGATTGCCTTGATGATTCTTCTCCAGTGTTGGTGGTATCTCCATTGTTACCAGTGTTTCCACCACCACCACCATGATCATTATCATCATTGTTATTATCATTACCAGCAATAACTTTAGGTGGGGCTACATCATCTGATTCTGAGTCTGGCAAGTTATCAAACTTCAGCTTCTCAGATGAATATTCTTTTTGGATATTAGGGAACTTAGTGTCATCAAAAGTAACATTGACACTTTCCTTTATTGTGTGACTGCCAACCAAGTAGACTCTGTAAGATCTTCTGGAATAACCAACAAAAATAGCTTCTTGTGCCTTCGCATCAAACTTGCCATGTTTCACATTGTCATCTATAAGCACAAAGCATTTTTGTAAGACCCCAGATTTTGGGTAGAATTAAAACTTTTATTATATGTTGATGTAAATATGGATAGTGGCAATGACTTTGAGAATCAAGTTATGAAATGAATATGAATTTCGGTTTTCAAACATTTTGAGAATAGTAAGAATGGACTGAACATATAAATAAGAACAATCAATCTGGAAGATAAGAATACAATACTCCAGGGAAGGAAAGTATTTTTATGTCATCCAAATCAATATCTGGAATACATCCGACAACTCCGTAAACAAGATAGCGTATGCCCGAGAAAGCACTAGAACGTTTTCTAAGTGCAAAGAGTAAAGAGAAAATAGATCAGGAATATTGGAACGGATTTTGATCCAAAGGATTATAGAAAAACCACTGATGAATAGTAACTCTTCATTTAAAAGTTTTTCAGACCACCCTATATGCGGGACGATATAATAAACTTTCAAAGTCGCATTAGTGATCTACGATGGAAATAAAAGAATGCAGAAGCTGTCAGAATCGGAAAAATAGCATTTTTCGTTTTCTCCGAAATTTCACCAAAAACGGACTAAATAATTATTATTTGAGGATATTTAAGGATTTAAATTATTAATTCCATGGATATGGATTTGATAAATGAATTAGAAGTATCGAGAACGATTTCGGTAAAATACCTCGATAGAACCCTCGAGAAACCTTGCGAGCGTTCTACGAAATTAAATGAAGCAGAAAAGCTACTTTATCCCAAGCCAATGCATGCTTGCCAAGTGTCAAGACAAGAAGATACCAAGGGTGATGACTCACCACATTGGATAAATATCAAGTAATTAAACAAGAAAAGAAAAAGAAGAATTCTCCACCTTGAAGAAAAATTCGGGAGAAAAGAAGAAAGAAAATGGAGGAGAAAGAAATGCTTATAACTTGAGATTCCGTTGTCCATTTTTGGCGTTCCACCACTCAAATCGAAGCTCTCGAGAAGCTCTACGCAACCATGGTAAGCGCTCGCCTCACCTCTGTGATTTACCCTTCGATTTCAGTGAGTAACAGTTGGAGAAGATGATGAATAGTAACTTGTATTTTGCTTTGTTGCTTTTGATATTGAGTTTGTGGCTTCCAAAGGTTGTATTAAGCAAGGATCTAAGGTTACATAAGGAATATAGCAGCAAGCAAGCTTGGAGGAAGGTATAAACCTCTGCCCCTTTGAGTTTTATATGAGTTTTAAAGTGGTTTTGATGTTCATGTAAAGTTAAGATCATGATTAAGTGATTTAGTGATTATTTGGATTTGTTTGAATGTGTAAAATGATCGGTGTTGGATTTGAGCCTCCCCACTGATCTTAGAGGTGTATGATGGTTGTTTGTTGAGGTTGTAGATGTATGGTATGCCCGGTGTGGCTTGGTTATGTTGTGACAAAATAGGATTATTCGATTTTAAGCCGTCGTAATGCCCGATTTTCGGTAACTCTATAAACTGCCTAGAATCAGAAAACCTAACTGCCTCTTTTGGTTCAGTTATGAACATGAGTGTGTATAGATTTGTTTCTAGTTTATGTGAGAGCAAGAATCATGTCATTACGATTTACGGTTTATGAGATATGACCATTGTAGTGAAAGTGGTTCAAGGAATGAGATTGCAGAAATGTACCAACTTTGTGGCTATGTTTGAGACCCTTAAGAGTTGTTTTAAAATATGAAATTTTGTATTGAAGTGTCAAGGGCAGTTACGAAGGTTTGTACGAAGGTTTCGAGTCCAAAAGATTATTTTCCGATTTTATAAAAATGTGTTAGCCGAGGTTGCGCAAGTGAAAACCTTTAAGAGCATGACTTAGGAACCAATGTTGAAAATGGTTAAGTATAACTTGTATTCGAGGATCGATTTCGGACTAAACCTACGACTGAAGTAATTGTCGACTAAACATGGACTTAGTATGAGCCTATAACGAGCTAGTAATGCCTTGGTTGTGTTTCGCTTACGTGTTTAAGCATAGAGTACAAGTGGATTATCCAGGGGATTAATCGTGCGTTAATTTTCTTTGACTTTGTCTAGATTGTCCGGCATCGTCGCGAACCCCTATCACTTCTCGAGCATCAGGCAAGTTTACTAAACCTTACTCTATTATTCAGAGTAGGTATATTTTCCAATGTTCAATACTTGTGTATTCCCAATTTATATACCAAATCTTTGTTGCAAGTATTGTGGCAAGTTTTATAAATCTATACTTTGAAGTATTGATTATATATTACTGCTTTTGCCATGTGTGGAGTTATACAATTTTGCGATACATGTTATATATAGAGTTTGATTTTGGTTTATATATGAGTTTTGAGATAAAGTAGTTATAAACCGGTGTACCTTGTAGCTCTAGAGATAAGAGCATACTTCTTGTTTTCGACTCTAGACCGGGAGTCAGTATTTGAGATATGGAGATAGCCGTAGAAACCCGGAGGGATTCCAGCGGCAGTGTACTAATTATTTTGAGGACTGCTATTATTAAACATTAATTATATTTCTAGAAAGTATTAATTACCTGGAAATGATTTGAGGAATGTTATTTGAATATTACCTCATTCGAAGGTTATTATTTGAAAATGATTTGATTATGGGCTTCTAAGCTAGATATGGGATATTAGTTAGAAGCCAGGATTTTATATTTGCCCTAGGATAAGGGCGGGTGATTTTCTCTAAGATCAGAAGTAATTATATTTCGGTATATGTTAAAGGTTATTTCCGATAAGATATCGGGTAACTGTTACTCGAGGGTTAATTGTTTTATTTAAGAATATTATTTATTAATGTTCATTTTAAGAATATTATTTATTAATATTCATTTGAGGATTATCGACTTACAGAATATTATTTGTATTCATTGGAGGATTATTGACTTAAAGGATATTATTTCCATATGAAGATTATTTGTTTAATGAATATTATTTTCAAATATTCATTTGAAGATTATTTATTTAATGAATATTATTTTCAGATATTCATTTGAAGATTATTTATTTAATGAATATTATTTTCAAATATTCATTTGAAGATTATTTATTTAATGAATATTATTTTCAAATATTCATTTGAAGATTATTTATTTAATGAATATTATTTTCAAATATTCATTTGAAGATTATTTATTTAATGAATATTATTTTCAAATATTCATTTGAAGATTATTTATTTAATGAATATTATTTTCAAATATTCATTTGAAGATTATTTATTTAATGAATATTATTTTCAAATATTCATTTGAAGAGTATTTATTTAATGAATATTATTCTCAAATATTCATTTGAGGATTGCTTACTTAATGAATATTATTTTCAAATATTCGTTTAAGGTTACTTATGTAGTAAATATTAGTAATTATTTTCAAATCAAAAAGAGGTTTCCAAAACAAAGTTTTTCCATTTAAATCTGTTTTTTAAAGGGGATTTAAATGCTCGCTCAATTATCAAAAATATGGGAAACCTGATTTAAGTGACTGCTACTCTTTTTAAACTCTCAACTCAAAACTGTCAGGGGACAGATATTTTCTCAAAGCTATGTAATTGCTGCAAGTCAAATATTGTGTTACCACCTCAACGATCGAGGGGTAAATTCCTGGAACAAGTCGATATCCATTAACAAGCCTAGCTTGGGAAATATTGGGGAATCTTCCTTTCCAACCTAGATATAACTACTTAGTGGAGTCGTATCAACAAGTGTTACAATTGGGGAAAGGAGGATGACCTTTACGTTTCAGAGTCATGGATTTCATCTGAACTAGGAGTGGTGTAAGTGGTCCAGTTGCGATTGACCCATCCAACTTTTATGGCCCCAAATGGGCCGGGAGGTCACTGGAAGGTGGTAGACAATATCAGGCCGTCGTGATTCTTCCATCTACATGTAGAAAATATATTTGAGCGGTGCGACCTGCTACTGATCATAGCAAGGTTAGGCACAGCGGGCGCGGTAGCAACTCTAGTATTAGTTCATCATCCATTTTGGATATTCCTGCAACATGTATTGGGATGAAAAACCAATCATGTTGGCAGGGGGTCGAAAGTGTTTGAAAATGAAGTGACAATAAATTCATGCAACTTCATCTTTTATTTATGAGTTATGACTCTGTGGATACCTTACATAACATGGGTTATGGTAAGGGAGTTGTTTATACTGAATCACCTTATAACTTCATCTTTTAAAATATGTGTTGATATTCTGCTTACATAGCAGATACTTTTGGAAAGGTTATATTTGGTTTCCTTTGAAACCTCATCTTTTATACTAGAACTTTGTTCATAGTTTGAATATCGAAAGTTTGCAGAAATATTATGGAAATGATATTTGAAGTACCATAATGGTACTGTTTTTGGGAATACATTCCGATAAGGATATAATTTCAGTATCGAGATATTTTGACAAATTATTGTCTTATACTCGCTTTATTCTGGGTTGAGTTAAAGGCAGAATTATGCCATACTTTCATTTCCTTGCTGAGCTATCGCTCACTCTTGCTATTTTTTTATATATATTATATAGCAGCGAAGCAGGATGCCAATGGGTCGGCACATACCTCGCAAGGCGTTTCCGTAAACAGTTTCTAGCACTGATCCCGCAGAGTAGTACAAACCAATCGAATCAGGCTACAGCTTTTGGTATTCAACTTATGTATAGATATGAATGGTATGAGAGGATTGTGAGCATCAGAAGACTAAGTTGGCAATGTAACATTACTTAGAAATTGTATCAGTGACAGATTCAAAAGACATTTGGGTATTGTAATAAAAATTATTTATTCCGCAGTTGTTGTATTGTGTCGTTTCTGAGACTCTAACCTGTGTGTGTGTGTGTGAGACATATGTTGTGGGGTCATGAGCAGGTGAATTATGAATGGTGTGAGTAATACAGGTAAGGCAAGGAGTACATGGATCGTGACTACCCTAAATCCCTGACCCCGGATTTGGGGCTGTTACAGAAATGGTATCAGAGCGCTAGGTTACAGTCCTCAGAAATGATAGGAGATAGAGTCTTACAATACCCTTAATAATGATAAGGACATCTAGAGCTCAAATTAAGTTCGTCGTCGGTTAGAGGACATGACCCTGACTGTTTAAGATGAAGCCCGAGAGGGGACTTCTTCTGGGAAACCGTACTTAGGACTTCATGGTTAGTCACCTCGACTCGTAGGAGTTATAGATTGATGGGACTCTAAGATACCAGACCCCGAGGCCTTCGAGTAGGCAATTGATGATGCGTTCCTTGAAATGAACGGACACCCGATAAAGAAAGATCCATAGGAGGATCTAGAGGAAGACCCCATAGTGGGTCAAGGAAAGAATCTGGTAAAGGACGTGTTGATTGATAAAGATGTGGTGCGTTACTTGAGATCTAATAATAAGACCGGACGAACCTTCGAGGGATAAATAAGTGACGAGACGAGAGTTTAAGGATCGTTCATGATTCATCAAGAGGTATGACAAGGAAAATGGAGTAGAGTCTCCAAAGCAGAAGAGGTAGAGGCAGTATAGCCAGTATCAGTGGATTGATTCGACTTGAACGAAACCTGTTACTCGTAGTCGGTTATAGTTGCCCATAAGGAGGCGGCATACGTAAGAACCAAGGTGTTCAGATTTTCACGAACGATTAAGGGGACTTAGTTGCCTAGTATAGTGAAAGGAATTGCTTTGGATATGAGGTTTCAATCCTCCACGACCAGTGATTCCATTGGAAAGAGTGTCTATTACGTCATTGAGGGATTTTATTATCCCAAAGAGAATTTTGGGTATATGTACCATGCAAATGTTATTGTAAGACAAGCACGCTAAGGCGGAATCGAGAACGAGATTTACCACCCTCAGGAAATCAGGAAGGAATTATGAGGATAGAACCGAAAGGTCGGAAATCAGATCCGAGCATTACTAGTAGGTAAATAGATTGATCAAATTCCCCTGATTTTGGGAAGAAATTCAACAAATTTTGGCAAACCTTGTCTTTCTGATTACCAGAGGATGTCACCAAAGAGAGTGGAAACTAGAGCGAACCCTGTGGATTGGGTAAGATGGCCGCTATATGGGCTGGTGGACAGACCTTGATTGCTACAATTGATTGTAGAGATAAAATGGTGAAGTTGAGATTGAACGGTAAATGCGAAATGTATTTAAGGACCAAGACGGACTGAGAAATTCCGGGATTGACTTAAATGAAAAGGCTATTGTGCCAAAAGTGTTAAGCTTATGTAGCACACAGGATTGATATGGGAGAAGGAATATTGGGTATAAGGATGATTGAAATAGAGACCGAATTTAAGCTTGTAGTTTCTAATGATCTTCCGGAGTATCGCCCAGTCGACATATGGAATTCGTCGTTGCTATGGGCGACAACGGTATCGAAGTCTTCTTATAGAACAGAACGCTTACTTGAGATGTTGCGCCTAGTCGAATAGAACTCCCTGCGATTGCAAATGTTGATGGTTGAATTCTTAGCGACTATTATAAGTCGGCAATGACGTAAGTATCGAACACCTTAGGGTGCGTGGAAAAGAAAAGCTTTGGAATTGAACGATTATCCATAAGAGGAGCCGACATAAAAGGCATCCGTAGAGACCTTGGTAGGACCCTCCCCATTTGCAAATTATGTGGGGTACCTCCCCAACCTATGATCTATCTTGACCTCTCTCCAAGAAAGAATTCTGATAAAGGGTATATTCCCTCTTCGAAGTTATTTTATAACACTTGTGTTAAATCATATTTAATTTCAATTGTGTTAGAGGCTGTCACGATGCCTACTTTCAAGTTTTTCAAAGCCCTGTCAAATGATGATATTCAAGCTTCCACTCTTCTTCAAATAATGAATAACCCTTGCTTGTTAAGTACCAGTATCTTCTTGGTTATTCTTTTCTTTGTATTTTCTTTGGAAACCGCACCTTTGGAATCTGTTCAAATTTAATCCAAGGTGTTCCTTTAAGAAATATTGTCGAAAGACGATAATCATTAAATTGATATCGAATTGCTTTCATACTTTTTAACTTCCACTGAGACGAACAACCCTATACTTATAGGGGCTACAAGGACTATCTGTCTATGTGATAGAAGTCTGATGGGACGCCATCACTTGTAAGTTGTGAAATACAAGAAAGCTAATTACCTTTAGTAATGTCTCAATCGAGGCACACAACGCTGAGTTCTTAGGATCATGTTGATCTCTCGGTAAATTCTTTTACCTCCCATAAGGTTACCTTAAAACTCATAACCTTATGATCACCAGTGTGTGACGTTTTCCTTGATATGGGAGTTGTCTTTTCAAGGCCCCATAATTTTTGTTATCCTTATTGAATTTCAAGGGGAGGCCAACCAGGTCAAATAAGTCAAAATTCGCTGATAGGAATTAGATTCGCGACGAAATCGCCTATGTCAGGAGCGAATCCCTAAGACGAATGGAATGTTAATGACATATCAATGAAATTGGTTTATTCTCCCAAGGATATTATGATAATGGAAAGCGTGTCAATCGATATATGTAAAAGAAATAGCGGTGTGCCGTGAACTCCAGTGACAACGGTGTTAGATAGATGCCCTATAGGGGAATTGAGATTTTGGAGGAGTTGTTACGAATGGACACTACCTCTGGGTTAGCAAGATAAGTACTGACGATGGAGTCAAAGGGAGCTGGTATTGTGACTTGGGAGAGGTGCAGCAGGAATAATTTTCGGAAATATATGGAGACCCAGATGAAAATGAAAGTTAAAGAGTTAAAACAAGAAACCATGACTGTGACCGAGTATGAGGCCAAGTTTCCCGAATTATTGAGGTTTGTTCCGGAGTTTGTGAACACAGAATAAAAGAAAGCCAGTAGGTTTCAACCAGGGCTACCTCGAACAAGCAGCCCACTGTCAGGACCTTTAAATAGCAGGTGCCCTTCTATACTGTTTAGACAGAGCTAATGTATCGTCGTATATCAAGAAGTTGCATGATAATTAAACCTTAAGGCCGAGCCACTGAGGGAATAATTACAAGTAGAAATAGCCAATCGAGGGATTTTCCCATAAGACTGGTACATCCAGGTTGTGAACTAGAAATATGAGGTCGACACTTTTGATAGACCTGATCCCTTTCAAGTTGGGAAAAGTGGATATTATAATAAGAATGGGTTGGTTGACACCCAATGGGGCCCAGACTGATTGTAAGGGAGAGAGAGTAATAAATAAAGAACGGAGACAGATTCAGAGATTCTTGAATATAGTTCAGGCTAAGAAACTATTACGCCAGAGATACGAGGCTTAATTAGCTCTTATGGTTGACGCCAAGAAAAGAGGCACCAAGTATAGAGGAAACTACAATGGTTTTGGGAGATTGTACAAGATCTTAATGCGCTACCAAATATCGATTGGGATGACATGAGAATGAATACCGAGTATTCAGAGTATAGTGGGAATGAAAGAGTTAGTGACTCAGTTACAAGAGTTGTTGTATAAGGATATGATAAGACCCAGTGTACCACCGTGGAGAGCCCGGTGTTGTTGTAAGAGAGAAAGATTTTAGCACAAGATTATATATCGAACCTCGAGAGTTGTATGAGTTTGACATGGAGAATAGGTACCCTTGTAAATGATTGTTTGATCAGCGGAAGAACGCTGTGTATTTCCAATTTATTTAAGAACTGGGTATCACCAGTTGGAAGTTAAATCAGAGGATATGCCCAAGACTGCGATTCGTACTAGGAATAGACACTTCGAGTTTTCAGCGAAGTTATTTTGGGTTGACTAATGCACCCACAAATTTTATGGAATGTAATGAATTGGCTTTGAGTTACCCATGATAGTAGATAGCATGAGATGGAGAAATGGCTAGAATTGACCTAGGATTATGACTGTGAGATACACTACCATCCGGGGAAGGCCAATGTGGTGGCCGATACCCTTAATTAAAATGGGACAGAGATGGATTCCGAATGATCGGGAATTAAAGGATGAGATTTTACACAAAACCCAAATTAGTCCAACAAACTAGGAAGACAAAAGATTTCACCAACAAGCGGCTAGTGACAACCAAGACAGACAGAGAAAGTATGCGGACTAAGCCCGCGAGTATAGAGATAGTACTGCTACTGATAAGCTAAATGGCAAGTTGATGAATGGCAAACAACTTTATGCTGGTGTATTTCTGTGCAAACAAGATAGAGAATATGAGGTTAGAGATTCGTGATGCTAAAGGTATCTCCAAGGAAGGAATTAATGAGATTTGAAAAGAAAGGGAAGTGAGCCCGATATTCTTTGGGTCATCTGAGATTTAAGACGCACCAGGAAGATGGCCTACGAGCCAGCCTTACCCCCCCCCAAACTTGTAGAATGGTCATAACGGGGTTCATGTGTCAATGTTACGTCAGTATACTGTAGATGCCCGGCATATGTAGAGTACGAGCACGTAGACATACAACCAGACTTGACCTATGTGGAGCAACCAATGGAAATTATAGATCGAAAGGAACAAGTACTCCGAAACAAGGTCATCAAACTAGCCAGAGTGGTATGGAGGAATCATAATGTGGAAGAATCAACTTGGGAGCTAGAGAGCGAGATGCTAGAAAGATATCCCCATTTGTTTTCAGAGTGATTCCGGGACGGAATCCTTTTAAGGAGGGGAGACTGTAAGACCCCAGATTTTGGGTAGAATTAAAACTTTTATTATATGTTGATGTAAATATGGATAGTGGCAATGACTTTGAGAATCAAGTTATGAAATGAATATGAATTTCGGTTTTCAAACATTTTGAGAATAGTAAGAATGGATTGAACATATAAATAAGAACAATCAATCTGGAAGATAAGAATACAATACTCCAGGGAAGGAAAGTATTTTTATGTCATCCAAATCAATATCTGGAATACATCCGACAACTCCGTAAACAAGATAGCGTATGCCCGAGAAAGCACTAGAACGTTTTCAAAGTGCAAAGAGTAAAGAGAAAATAGATCAGGAATATTGGAACGGATTTTGATCCAAAGGATTATAGAAAAACCACTGATGAATAGTAACTTTTCATTTAAAAGTTTTTCAGACCACCCTATATGCGGGACGATATAATAAACTTTCAAAGTCGCATTAGTGATCTACGATGGAAATAAAAGAATGCAGAAGCTGTCAGAATCGGAAAAATAGCATTTTTCGTTTTCTCCGAAATTTCACCAAAAACGGACTAAATAATTATTATTTGAGGATATTTAAGGATTTAAATTATTAATTCCATGGATATGGATTTGATAAATGAATTAGAAGTATCGAGAACGATTTCGGTAAAATACCTCGATAGAACCCTCGAGAAACCTTGCGAGCGTTCTACGAAATTAAACGAACCAGAAAAGCTACTTTATCCCAAGCCAATGCATGCTTGCCAAGTGTCAAGACAAGAAGATACCAAGGGTGATGACTCACCACATTGGATAAATATCAAGTAATTAAACAAGAAAAGAAAAAGAAGAATTCTCCACCTTGAAGAAAAATTCGGGAGAAAAGAAGAAAGAAAATGGAGGAGAAAGAAATGCTTATAACTTGAGATTCCGTTGTCCGTTTTTGGCGTTCCACCACTCAAATCGAAGCTCTCGAGAAGCTCTACGCAACCATGGTAAGCGCGCGCCTCACCTCTGTGATTTACCCTTCGATTTCAGTGAGTAACAGTTGGAGAAGATGATGAATAGTAACTTGTATTTTGCTTTGTTGCTTTTGATATTGAGTTTGTGGCTTCCAAAGGTTGTATTAAGCAAGGATCTAAGGTTACATAAGGAATATAGCAGCAAGCAAGCTTGGAGGAAGGTATAAACCTCTGCCCCTTTGAGTTTTATATGAGTTTTAAAGTGGTTTTGATGTTCATGTAAAGTTAAGATCATGATTAAGTGATTTAGTGATTATTTGGATTTGTTTGAATGTGTAAAATGATGGGTGTTGGATTTGAGCCTCCCCACTGATCTTAGAGGTGTATGATGGTTGTTTGTTGAGGTTGTAGATGTATGGTATGCCCGGTGTGGCTTGGTTATGTTGTGACAAAATAGGATTATTCGATTTTAAGCCGTCGTAATGCCCGATTTTCGGTAACTCTATAAACTGCCTAGAATCAGAAAACCTAACTGCCTCTTTTGGTTCAGTTATGAACATGAGTGTGTATAGATTTGTTTCTAGTTTATGTGAGAGCAAGAATCATGTCATTACGATTTACGGTTTATGAGATATGACCATTGTAGTGAAAGTGGTTCAAGGAATGAGATTGCAGAAATGTACCAACTTTGTGGCTATGTTTGAGACCCTTAAGAGTTGTTTTAAAATATGAAATTTTGTATTGAAGTGTCAAGGGCAGTTACGAAGGTTTGTACGAAGGTTTCGAGTCCAAAAGATTATTTTCCGATTTTATAAAAATGTGTTAGCCGAGGTTGCGCAAGTGAAAACCTTTAAGAGCATGACTTAGGAACCAATGTTGAAAATGGTTAAGTATAACTTGTATTCGAGGATCGATTTCGGACTAAACCTACGACTGAAGTAATTGTCGACTAAACATGGACTTAGTATGAGCCTATAACGAGCTAGTAATGCCTTGGTTGTGTTTCGCTTACGTGTTTAAGCATAGAGTACAAGTGGATTATCCAGGGGATTAATCGTGCGTTAATTTTCTTTGACTTTGTCTAGATTGTCCGGCATCGTCGCGAACCCCTATCACTTCTCGAGCATCAGGCAAGTTTACTAAACCTTACTCTATTATTCAGAGTAGGTATATTTTCCAATGTTCAATACTTGTGTATTCCCAATTTATATACCAAATCTTTGTTGCAAGTATTGTGGCAAGTTTTATAAATCTATACTTTGAAGTATTGATTATATATTACTGCTTTTGCCATGTGTGGAGTTATACAATTTTGCGATACATGTTATATATAGAGTTTGATTTTGGTTTATATATGAGTTTTGAGATAAAGTAGTTATAAACCGGTGTACCTTGTAGCTCTAGAGATAAGAGCATACTTCTTGTTTTCGACTCTAGACCGGGAGTCAGTATTTGAGATATGGAGATAGCCGTAGAAACCCGGAGGGATTCCAGCGGCAGTGTACTAATTATTTTGAGGACTGCTATTATTAAACATTAATTATATTTCTAGAAAGTATTAATTACCTGGAAATGATTTGAGGAATGTTATTTGAATATTACCTCATTCGAAGGTTATTATTTGAAAATGATTTGATTATGGGCTTCTAAGCTAGATATGGGATATTAGTTAGAAGCCAGGATTTTATATTTGCCCTAGGATAAGGGCGGGTGATTTTCTCTAAGATCAGAAGTAATTATATTTCGGTATATGTTAAAGGTTATTTCCGATAAGATATCGGGTAACTGTTACTCGAGGGTTAATTGTTTTATTTAAGAATATTATTTATTAATGTTCATTTTAAGAATATTATTTATTAATATTCATTTGAGGATTATCGACTTACAGAATATTATTTGTATTCATTGGAGGATTATTGACTTAAAGGATATTATTTCCATATGAAGATTATTTGTTTAATGAATATTATTTTCAAATATTCATTTGAAGATTATTTATTTAATGAATATTATTTTCAGATATTCATTTGAAGATTATTTATTTAATGAATATTATTTTCAAATATTCATTTGAAGATTATTTATTTAATGAATATTATTTTCAAATATTCATTTGAAGATTATTTATTTAATGAATATTATTTTCAAATATTCATTTGAAGATTATTTATTTAATGAATATTATTTTCAAATATTCATTTGAAGATTATTTATTTAATGAATATTATTTTCAAATATTCATTTGAAGAGTATTTATTTAATGAATATTATTCTCAAATATTCATTTGAGGATTGCTTACTTAATGAATATTATTTTCAAATATTCGTTTAAGGTTACTTATGTAGTAAATATTAGTAATTATTTTCAAATCAAAAAGAGGTTTCCAAAACAAAGTTTTTCCATTTAAATCTGTTTTTTAAAGGGGATTTAAATGCTCGCTCAATTATCAAAAATATGGGAAACCTGATTTAAGTGACTGCTACTCTTTTTAAACTCTCAACTCAAAACTGTCAGGGGACAGATATTTTCTCAAAGCTATGTAATTGCTGCAAGTCAAATATTGTGTTACCACCTCAACGATCGAGGGGTAAATTCCTGGAACAAGTCGATATCCATTAACAAGCCTAGCTTGGGAAATATTGGGGAATCTTCCTTTCCAACCTAGATATAACTACTTAGTGGAGTCGTATCAACAAGTGTTACAATTGGGGAAAGGAGGATGACCTTTACGTTTCAGAGTCATGGATTTCATCTGAACTAGGAGTGGTGTAAGTGGTCCAGTTGCGATTGACCCATCCAACTTTTATGGCCCCAAATGGGCCGGGAGGTCACTGGAAGGTGGTAGACAATATCAGGCCGTCGTGATTCTTCCATCTACATGTAGAAAATATATTTGAGCGGTGCGACCTGCTACTGATCATAGCAAGGTTAGGCACAGCGGGCGCGGTAGCAACTCCAGTATTAGTTCATCATCCATTTTGGATATTCCTGCAACATGTATTGGGATGAAAAACCAATCATGTTGGCAGGGGGTCGAAAGTGTTTGAAAATGAAGTGACAATAAATTCATGCAACTTCATCTTTTATTTATGAGTTATGACTCTGTGGATACCTTACATAACATGGGTTATGGTAAGGGAGTTGTTTATACTGAATCACCTTATAACTTCATCTTTTAAAATATGTGTTGATATTCTGCTTACATAGCAGATACTTTTGGAAAGGTTATATTTGGTTTCCTTTGAAACCTCATCTTTTATACTAGAACTTTGTTCATAGTTTGAATATCGAAAGTTTGCAGAAATATTATGGAAATGATATTTGAAGTACCATAATGGTACTGTTTTTGGGAATACATTCCGATAAGGATATAATTTCAGTATCGAGATATTTTGACAAATTATTGTCTTATACTCGCTTTATTCTGGGTTGAGTTAAAGGCAGAATTATGCCATACTTTCATTTCCTTGCTGAGCTATCGCTCACTCTTGCTATTTTTTTATATATATTATATAGCAGCGAAGCAGGATGCCAATGGGTCGGCACATACCTCGCAAGGCGTTTCCGTAAACAGTTTCTAGCACTGATCCCGCAGAGTAGTACAAACCAATCGAATCAGGCTACAGCTTTTGGTATTCAACTTATGTATAGATATGAATGGTATGAGAGGATTGTGAGCATCAGAAGACTAAGTTGGCAATGTAACATTACTTAGAAATTGTATCAGTGACAGATTCAAAAGACATTTGGGTATTGCAATAAAAATTATTTATTCCGCAGTTGTTGTATTGTGTCGTTTCTGAGACTCTAACCTGTGTGTGTGTGTGTGAGACATATGTTGTGGGGTCATGAGCAGGTGAATTATGAATGGTGTGAGTAATACAGGTAAGGCAAGGAGTACATGGATCGTGACTACCCTAAATCCCTGACCCCGGATTTGGGGCTGTTACAATTTTTGCTCCAAATACATGAAAGTACTTGACAGTTGGTTTCTTGTTGTTCATGATCTCATAAGGAGTCTTCATTAAGTCCTTGTTGATTAAAGTTCGATTCTGAGTATAACAAGTTGTATTCGCTGCTTCAGCCCAAAAGTACGTTGGAAGTTTAGACTCACTTAACATAGTCCTAGCAGCTTCAATCAATGTACGATTCTTTCTTTCCACTACTCCATTTTGTTGAGGAGTTCTAGGGGCAGAGTACTGTCTTGTTATTCCTTTATCAGCACAAAAGTCATTTAGAATGGCATTCTTGAATTCAGTACCATTATCTGACCTTATGGCTCTAACAGGGAATCTAGAATCCAGCTCAATCAACTTTATATGGTCAATCACCAGGTGTGGGGTCTCATCCTTGGAATGTAGGAATAAAACCCATGTATATTTTGAATAGTCATCAACAATCACAAGTGCATATTGTTTCTTTGACATGGACATCACATTAACTGGACCAAACAAATCCATGTGCAGTAGCTGAAGTGGTTCAGTTATTGATGATGTGTCAGTGCCCTTGTGAGAAGCCTTCTTTGACTTTCCTTTCTGACATGCCTCACACAGTCCTTCCTGTGTAAATTCCATCTGAGGCAAACCTCTAACCAATTCCCTTTTTACTAAAGAGTTCATGGTTTTGAAGTTAAGGTGATACATCTTCTTGTGCCATAGCCAACTATCATCTGATGAAGCTTTAGCATAAAAACAATTAACTTCATCTTTGGATCCAGAGTTCAGATCAGCTATGAACAAGTCACCTTTCCTTACTCCTTGAAGAGCAGGCTTTCCATTCTTCTTGTGAAGGATCTGACACTTCTCTCTTTCAAAGGAAACAGCATATCCTCTGTCACAGAAATGACTGATGCTGAGAAGATTGAACTTCAGACCTTCCACAAATGATACATCTTCAATGACAACATTTCCGTACTTCAAACAGCCATATCCTTTCGTAATACCCTTGCTGTCATCTCCAAAGGTAACTACTGGGCCAGCTTTCTCAACCAAATCTGATAGCAGGGCTCTATCTCCGGTCATATGCCTTGAACAACCACTGTCAAGAATCCACATAACACGGTTTACCTGTTTAACTCCCTGCAATATCAAATTGATTAGTCCTTCCTCGGAACCCAAACCTGATTGGGCCCGGCATACTTAAAGAACTGGCCTTTGTCAGGCAAAACAACATTTTTAACTGAAACTACTTCAACCTCTTTCACAAAAGAGCGTTTTCATTTATAGCCAGCCTTAACACATTTCTGAGTAGGCTTAGGGATAAATGAATCCACTCTAGTCTTAGGAGGACTAGTAGTCTTAGCTTTAACATGCTTCTTATTATTAACATGTTGACGTGGAGCAGTATTATCACTAGATACATGCTTACTATTAAAATAAGCATACATAACATTGAAAGCACAAGACATGCAATTAATCACACCACATGCTTTATGAGAAGAATTAACAGCAGGCATGTTAGTACTACAGTTGTTTTGATCCAACTTATGGACATCTGATTTAGTCTTTTTAGTTGCAACAACTTTGACTGGTATATCAGATATACACTTGTTGGATTGTTCAACTTCCAAAGCAAGATCTTCTTCACGAATCTCCTCTGCAATGATGATAGAGTTTTCATTCAGAGGTTCTGCCTCGGACTCCTGACAGAAGGGTGTTTCAATACCCTTAAGCAAATATAGAACACCCCTTCCTTCAGTTCTGACTCTACAAGGGGAATTAATTCCAAGCAATCCAATGGCCTCATTATAATCATAACCTATACTGACATGATTACCCATAACTTGTTTATTGAGAATCTCTTTAGCTATCTTACAAGAGTTGTAATAGGCATTAGCTTTTGTATTAAGCACATTATTCTTTTCTTTAAGAATGGTTTCCAGTTGAATATAACATTTAACCCTATTCTCAAGAAATGCAATTTTCTCAATAAGTTCATCCTGATTAACATGCACTAGTTTTAATTCTTTTATTTCCTTTTCAAGATTTATGTTTAAAAGAATTATTCTATCATTTTCAGTGCGAGCACAATCTAAGGTGCCACCAAGATGACGAATCATTTCAGTATCAGTAAACTTTACCTATGACATGTATGCAGATGAAGTGCTTGCCTCTTTAGCCACTAAAGCAAGGTTCCCAATCTCACCTGCTTCTTCATCACTGTCAGTGTCATCCCAGCTCTTTCCTTCAGCAACATAGGCTTTCCCAATCTTGTTCTTCTTGCTAGAATCAAATGTGTTTCTTGTCACTTGCTTTGGCTTTCTGCATTCAGTAGCAAAGTGACCCAACTCATTGCAATTATAGCATCTGATTGTGCTCCTATCCACAGTTCCAGTTTTGTAGCCACCCCTTGTGCTACTTGAAGAGGAAGATCCACCTCTCTGAAATCTGGGCCTGAACTTAAGATTGGGATTCCTCTTGAATCTGAACTTTCCAAACTTCCTGACTATCAAAGCCAAATCACCATCCTCCAGCTGATCAAGTTCCTCTAAAGAATAGAAGTCACCACCAGATTGATCAATGGATGTTAATCCATATTCAGCATCAATAACATTCATGTTAGAACTGGAAGGTTGAACAGCCTTCACTTCCAGTTTCCGTGGGACTTCAGCAGCCAATGCAGTAGAAGTACTAACTATCCTCCCAGTTCCATATAACTCATCCTGTTGAATCTGTTCCAGCTCATAGGTCTTCAGAACACCATACAGTCTTTCCAAAGCAATCTCTCCAATATCTCTTGCTTCTCTAATGGCAGATATTCTGTGCTCCAAATGACGTGGAAGTGTAAGTAGGAACTTCTTGTTAATTTCCTTGATAGTGTAGCGCTTCCCATTGAGATTCAGATCATTGATTAATTTGTTGTATCTCTCAAAAACCTCAGAGATACCTTCACCAGGGTTTGATCTGAAATGCTCATATTGAGAGGTGAGAATTTCCAGCTTATTCTCTCTAACTTCCTCTGTCCCCTTATTGATTATCTCTATAGTCTCCCAAATGTGTTTGGCAGTATCACAGTTTAGGACATGATTATGCATGATAGGATCAAGACAATCAACAAGGATCAACTGAAGACATGCATCCAAGGTAACATCCTCTTTTTCATCAGGAGTGTAGTCCTTGGGATCCTTAGGGTACATCCTAGCAGCCCTAGTAACAACATCATTCTCCATTAGCTCTCCCTCAATAATCATAGGAAGTTTTGGTCCATTCTTCAGCACATCAAAGTATTTAGGATTAGCAACTTTAAGAAATAGAAGCATTTTCTTCTTCCACATTGAATAATGCTCCTTGCTGAACATGGGAATCTTTACTGTACCAACCTTCTGTGTAGTAGACATCTTTTGAGATTTTTAGGAATAATAAAAATTTCAGAGTTTAAGAAAAAATCTCAAAACAATTGGATCTTTGATTTGTATATCAATCAAAAGGCTCTGATGCCAATTGTTAGGTCCTGATATGTTTGTAGAAGGGGGGTTGAATACAAACAGTACCGTTTAATCGAATTTGTATTGTTGAATTTAACAAATACAATACCAAATTTAATGCGGAATAAAATGAAACAAGATTCAAGTTAAATAAAACTCTATTGAACTTGAAGGGTGTTACAATTCTGTGTACATATTACAAGGTTCTTGTTAAAACAAATCTAGAATAAATTCGACATGAATTTATCTATATTTGTTATAAAAGGATCGAATACTAAAAAGTAGTTCGATAGTAATTCTAGGGATTATGATCCGCTAGATTGTCAAAGCAGTACAAGTAATTGAATTCTAGTTGATTGGATATAACTTTGATGGCTAGAATTTATTACAAGAATTAATTTGAGCTTTGCAGTTGGCTTCGTGTTAATGGCAGAAGAGAGAAATGTAACCTTTTATTTGCTTCTGTCTGAATTGTGATGTGTTGTGCTGTTACTTTGATCAGCCACTTGTATTTAAACCAAGTCAACAGAACATGCTCCCACGCGCCAAATAATACCATTGATATTAAACTTGGTAGTACTATCCAATATAACTGGTAGTACTATCGGTAGTACTATCAATTTGTATTGGTAGTACTATCGGTAGTACTAACCTAGATAGTACTACTAGTATAAATTCAATAGTACTACTAGTATGAATTAGAATGAATAAACTGATTTAATTTATTCTGATTTTAATTGATTTAATAAATGGATTAATTCTTTTCGAATTAATTCATAGATTAAATAAATTAAGTTCTAGACTTAAATAATTTCATAAATAAATTAATTCTAGAGAATTAATTTATTCATTAAATTACTTAAGATCTAGATTGATTAATTTAATATATGAATTAATTCTTCATAGATTAAATTAATTATCTTATAGAATAAATTAAAAGAGAGTTAAAACTAATTCTTAGAACCACTAAAATTGATGACGAACTTCCACTGACTGACGTTGACACTCCATGTACTGTCTGGTTCATGAGTGACTAACTTTAGTGACTGTTCTTCATCTTTAACTTTAAGCTGTGATTCTTTTTCTCCTTCTATTTAAACAATGGACTATAACCTGTACTTTTTCTCCATCACACTTCTGAAATCTCTGTCACTTTTAAATAGTTCCACTTCCTTGAATACTTCACTGAGGCTTGAACAATAAATTGAACTTCTTTCAATGTAGAATAACTTCAAGTCTGTAGATGACTTTAATCTTCATTTTTTGACAGATATAATCTTCTGAGATTCCTGTGACATTTGATTTTTATTATTTACTTATTACATCTTAATTAAAGTTGAGTAGAATCCTCGGTGTTTACAAATAGGCCTAGACATATGCCTTTCAAATACCATGAATTTACTTGAAACCTTTTGCCACCAGTCGTGCCTTATAGGTCTGTACATTACTATCCATGTCAGTTTTCTTCTTGAAAACGCACTTTCACCTTATAGGTTTTACCCCTATAGGTGGATCAACCAAAGTCCATACTTGGTTTTTCATACATGGAATCCATCTTAGATTTCATGGCCTCCTGCCAACTTTTAGCTCTTGGAATTTTCATAGCGTCTTGGTGGGTAAGAGGCTCATTATCATTATTCGCAAGCATTACATCACCATCCCGAGTCAAGAGAAATTCATAATATCTCTCGGACTCATGGTGAATCCTACCAGACCTACGAACAACATGTGTTTCTTGAGCAGTATTGTCATTAACATTTTCTTGCACATTCTGCTCTTGTTCCAACTTCGGTTCAATGTTATCTCGTGGTTCTCGATCCTCATCGAGATCTATTTTCCTCCCAGTATTTCTTTTAGAAAGAAATTCTCTCTCAAGAAATATAGCAGTCCGAGCAACACACACTTTGTTCTCTGGAGGATTAAAGAAGTAAGACCCCTTTTGTTTTAATTTGGTATCCCACAAAATTACATTTATCTGATTTTGGTCCTAGCTTGTCATACGTTAAACGTTTCACAAACGTTTTGCATCCCCTAATTTTCATAAATGACATGCTATAACTTTTCTCAGTCCACATCTTATATGGTGTCTCCTGAAACATTTTAGTAGGAACACGGTTTAGTGTATATGCACTTGTCTCTAGGGTATAACCCCAGAAACTTATTGGAAGATCCTCTTGACTCATCATCCATCGCACTATGTCCAACAAAGTGTGATTTTAGTTCTTAGAAACCCCTTTCTTTGAACCTTTTCTACTTCAGCTTAATATTCTTTGAACTTTTCAAAAGATTCGAATTTGTTTTTCAAAAGATATCCATATTTGTATCTACTGAAATCATCAGTAACCGCTATAAAGTAGTAAAACCTACCTTCTGCCATCGTACGTATATGACCACATACATCACCATGTATAAGTCATAATCGTTCGATGACCCTTTCACCATTTCTAGTAAAAGGGGCCTTTTGTCTTTTTACCAAATAAACCAAGATTCGCATTCTTCGTATGATTCATAATCAAACTTACCCAATCATCCATCAGTATGTAAATTGGAAATGCATTTCTTATAATATGGCCTTAATTACAGTGCCAAAGGTAATGTTTGATTTGAGTCATTTTAGAACATATAAATTGTTAACTAATTGTGCAACATCATTAACCTTTTCATTGAAATGTAATAAACAACAATTGTTATATATCCAATTAAAATGAAAAACCTTTCTTGTCCATACAAGAAATCAATATAATGTCTCTACTCTTAGAGGCACGTAGTTACAATTATCAAGTTCTAAACTTAGCCTTATAGGCAGAATTAACTAACGAGTTACTTTAACTAGAGCAACAACTTTTGCTCCAATTCTAACCCAAAACCTGAAGCTTGACCCTCACCGGTCTTCTTCTTAGATCTTCCAAATAAGCATGACAGTTTAACTTCCAGTCTTTCGGTTTTCCACAGAAGCGACAATCGTCTTCTTTAATTAGCAACACCTCCTTTAGGCGACAAAACCTCTTTGGGATTGGAGTTTAATATGGCTATAGAATTAGATCAAATCTTCTTCATTCCATTCCATTTTCTTTTCCCATTCACATTCCTACATTCACCATCATTATGGGAGTAGTCCATGCATTTATCATGTTGCTTACAACAGTTCACAACGTGCTTCACAACTTAGTGGGTGCTATGTCTATCTCATTTATTTTGTTGTTCACTAACTAATTGAGAATAGTTATTGTTCAAAGATTTGTATGATCAAATCATTCCGAGTCTCTAGACCAATCTTGAAACCCATAATAAATAATAATCAAGGTACTCATTATACCCTATCATCTTTAGAACATCTGGTCCAACCGAATCTCACGTTCCCTACTTGTAGGTGTATGGTGTCTTGCTATTGTCAAATCCCTTTTGACGAGCCTTTTCCTCATACATCTTTTAAGGTGCTCAAATATCTCATAAGCATCCATATGCTCATATTGTTTCTTAAGCTCAACACTCATAGTTGCAAGCATGAGACATGAAACATCAGCAGTCGAATCATCAATTTGCTTCCAATAAGCATTATGTTCGGCACATGTTACATTCTCAGCTAAAAGGTAAGGGAAGAATTTGACTAACATCATGGTGCCTGAGGACGATCCTCAATCTCCTATATCAGTCGAGGAAATTTGTTCCTGTCAGCTTGTCCTTCTCAAGGACTGATCGCATAGAGAAGTTGTTTGTGTTATTTGTCATTTGATAGCTACAATATTAAAGTGCATAAAATTAATCTAGGTTGCAAATTTATTAATTATTATGTTTAAGTGATTATGGTATATCATTATATACCTCCCACTATTTTTATCAAATAAATAGCCCTAACTATTAATTCGGAAAGTATTTCTCTTAAATCTTTCTAGTGAGCCAAGATCCATATTTCGTCATGCTTAAGGTCAGCTTTGGCTTTACTCCCAAAACATGATTTATTTAGGTAGACAACTCTTGTCAATTATATCATATATAACTCTTGTAAAGTTTGGTAGAACAACATTTGTTCACATTTATCTAATAAATCATACCAAGCTCCATGCCTCTAAGTTCACAATCCTATTGTGGTAACTTAGTTAAGTCTAACCCAATGGTCTAACAGTTAAGTATCACATTTACTTAATCGCGTCTTACCATGATAGATAGGAGTGCTTCGCTTTGGCGAACCCACTCTTTCTCGATCTAGGTCTTGACGAGTGTTGCCCATTGGAAGGCATCTAATCGACTTAATATTTTAACTTTAGGGATTTTATTATTAAAACGACCATGATCCCATCATCAAGAGATTCCCAATTTTTCCTTGAACTAAGTACTTCAATTCAAAATTCATCAATGGTTTGATTTCCAGTCCAACGGAGGAGTCACACTGGTCTCACTTAAAACTTGCCTTCCTTACAAGCACTGCTTGTATTTTTGTCAAAATCGCCCCATATCAAAAAATTGAAAATTCATACTTATTTCCGTGTTTCATAAACACAGGAATCTCATGTTCATTTTGTTCAATTTTAAAATCTTGAATCGTTACAGATTTTATCTTGTTTAGCAAACATGGCATGGGTGACGTATCTAATACATACATGTTTAATCTAATTAAAGCATGCATCATTATCTACGCATACATATCATCATCACATGCATCATATATGTAAAGTGCGTAAAGTAAACGTGTTTGGTTATGGCCCAACCTAAGTGATCTTTCCAAGCTAATGGAAAGATCAAGGTCAATCTATGGTGGTATCAAAATACAATACAATGTTACAAGTCTTCAAGCTTTAACGCCTCCTTGCTTGCCTCCTTGTAATGCTTCCTTGGTTCTCCATCTGGGTGTCTTCATATATATTACATAAATAAAACAACCTATCCTATTGAACTTACAAGTAGAACTCTAGTTACATTCGAGATTTAAACATTACAAGGAATAACGACATGCAAGTCGTATTTAGAAACCAAACCATTAAAACAAAACCACTATCTTATGGGTCTTTAGACCATAACGAATCACCATGCTCATATAACAATTAAGAACATCTCATATTGCATTAACATATCATACCATATCATATTTCTCATGATCCAATCATAGAAATCAAATAAAGTGTAAATCAGAAAATCAAAATCAGAATTCTAAAAACATTAAATCGCTGTTTACGGACAGTAAACGACGTCGAACGCCTTACAAACGAACGAGTGACTTAGTCAGTTTTGTTCAGACGTCCGTTTCCCTTTCCGAAAAGGTATTTTCGGCGAAATTCTGACACAGTATACAAATTTCACTAAATCTGCGCATGCGCATCGTATTCAGAAATCGTATCGAATACGATTCTCATAATTCGATTTAATATGTATCATATACATACAGCAATATACACAGTCATCTCATGATTATCAAATATGCATATATATCGAAAACTGTTAAACACACAACCGAATTAAAACGTTTCGCAAGTATCTCTGATGCCATTGAAGGTTTTCGAGCACATAAACGCAACGGAAAACGTAAAAATAAATCAAAATTCGAAACACATCTGCAGGATCCATGCGAAAACAAAAGATTTAATTCAGAGATTAAGAACAAATACCTTAAGAAGCTTTAACAGTTCATTAATGGAAGATTAATGGATATCCAAAGCTTGTTCAATCACCATGTATCCTGCTCTCGCGATCTACACTCTACGTTATCCACACGAACGCTTTTCTTGAAGGATTGATGTGTACTAGCACCCGAAAACTGCTTCTTTCTCTCTCTCTTTTCTTGCTCTCATAAGCGGCTAGGGTTTTAATATAAAAACGTTTTTCATCATTAAAATCAGCCCTCTTTGAGAGTTTATATAGAGAGGAAAATAAGTTTTCTAATTATAATCCAATTATAATAAAATACTAATCCGAAATTCCAATTTATTATTTAATTAAGTCGCACTTAATTAATTAATAACTAATTTCAGAATTAGTTTAAGTAATTCCATTTTCTATTTAAATAATTAATCAAGTCATACTTAATTAATATTATAAATAGGTTAAATTCATAATTTAAATTATTTCTCCTTCAAGCGTTCTTTGTGTGTGACCCTGTAGGTTATTATTACGTTGGTAACAATTTCAATAACTAATTAAAATTGTAAACAATGAGCGGCATCTAGTAATACATCATTGCCACCCAAGTAATAATAATTAAATCGGTGATTCGATTAAGCCTTTCGTGAATAATGTTCCATGTAATATAATCTCTTTAACCTTAATATTATAGATTAAACTCGAGGCATATAATGTGTCATCCTCTTCATAATTTAATCTTAGTTTTCTTGATCGATGAGTAGACTAATAAATCAAATCAATATTTGAGCACGGCCGTGCATTTCTTAGTCTCACTCAAACAAGAGGCCAATAATATCGCTCCTAAAATTAGGTGGGTTAAATCCCATCTAGATCATTCAAATTTCTCATACGATTCATAATATACCCAATGTCCACTTTTATCATCACCCGGTCAAAGGTAACTTTTAATGTAATCAAAGTATATTAATTCTCGTATAAAAATATAATGATTTCAGGTCTAAGGATCATTATACCATTATCACAGTGAGAATTACTTATGACACTTTTAACATGTGTAATCTCACAGCGGGTCAATCCAGTGCCATATACTCTTACATGCACCTATATTTTGAATTTAGTATCACCATACCTATGACCAATGAGATGTGGTCATCAGTCAACAAACATACTAGTCTCTGTGCATTATTATTGTCCTTAAATAATAACACTCGACTAGGGATATTTAGGAATAAAGATACTATTCATATAATCTCATTTTTAAGTCACATACTTAAAGATATCGAATACGTATCATAATTCCAAGGACATTTATTATGCTAACATTTATAACGGAGTAAATAAAGACATAATAAACTAATAATAATAATCAATAAAACATAATTTATAATAATAAAATGTTTTCTTTAAAACATAAAAGTATTGTCTCTAGAGCACTAATACTAACAAGTATGTGGAATGAGAAATCCATGATCATATCTTAAACCAAGGTGAGAAATCTAAGACCATATATTAAACCAAGGAAATGGAAAGATGAAGGAAGTATCCCCTAGCATTGGTACAGAAAAACGTTTTTAAAATCACTTGAGACTATCGCGAAACAAAAGCGTAACGAATTATGGATTAAACCCTAACCAAAGGAGGAGTATTATATAAGATCATCAAGTGCAATATATAAGAGGATTGAGGATACAAATGATGACATAAACATGATGTAGAAGGATGACATAGGAATGAAATATTGATGACAAAGTGATGACAAGGTAATGAATCACCACCTTGTCACCACTTTCACCACAACCACAAGTTCAAATGAGGTGTGTCATTGGTGACAAGTCTTGCTTACAACCACACAAATTAAAAGGGAAGTATTAAGGATTAATTAGACAAAAGAAAAGAAAAGAAAAGAAAATCAAAACAAAGATGCATTCTTGAAGAACACCATTCGGCCTTTTCTTCTTCCAAACCCTTAAGAAATTTTCCTCCACTTTCACTCAACCTGTTAGGTCATGATAAGTTTGTAGAAGGGGGGTTGAATACAAACTATACCGTTTTATCGAATTTGTCCTTTAAAAGATTTAACTGTTTAGAACAAATTAGTGCGGAATAAAAACTGAAACAATATTCAAGTTAAATAGAAACTCTATTAAACTTGAGGGGTGTTACAATTCAGTGCACAGATTACAAGGTTCTTGTTAAAACAAATCTAGAATAAATTCGACATGAATTTATCTCTATTTGTAATAAAAGGATCGAATACTAAAAAGTAGTTCGATAGTAATTCTAGGGATTATGATCCGCTAGATTGTCAAAGCAGTACAAGTAATTGAATTCTAGTGGATTGGATATAACTTTGATGGCTAGAATTTATTACAAGAATTAAATTGAGCTTTGCAGATGGTTCGCTTGAATATGCAGAAGAGAGTAAATGATACTTTGCTTTTTCGTTCTGTCTTGAATTGTGTTGTCTACTTGTTTTGATTACAAATGACTTGTATATAAACAAGTCACTTGAATCATTTGCACGCGCCAATTCCACTGCAATTCATTTGATTTAATACTAATAGTACTAACCAGTTATACCTAGTAGTACTATCGGTAGGACTATCAGTTTGAACTGGTAGTACTATCAGTAGTACTAACACAGATAGTACTACTAGTACAAATCTGATAGTACTACTAGTATAAATAGAATTAGGATAAAACTGAATTAATTTTATTCTACTTTTAATTGATTTAATAAATGAATTAATTCTTTTAGAATTAATTCACAGATTAAATAAATTAAATTATTGACTTAAATAATTCCATAAATAAATTAATTCTGGAGAATTAATTTATACATAAAATTACTTAGCATCTAGATTGATTAATTTAATATTTAATTCATAGATTAAATTAATTATCTTATAGAATAATATTAAAAGAGAATTAAACTAATTCTTAGAACCACTAAAACTGATGACGAACTTCCACTGACTGACGTTGACACTCCATGTACTGTCTGGTTCATGAGCGACAAACTTTAATGGTTGTTCTTCATACTTGACTTTAAGCTGTGATTCTTTACTCCTTCTATTTAAACAAGGACTGTAACCTGTACTTTTCTCCGTCACACTTCTGAAATCTCTGTCACTTTAAATAGATCCACTTTCTTGAATACTTCACTGAGGCTTGATCAAATAAATGAACTTCTTCCAGTGTAGAATAACTTCAAGTCTGTAGATGACTTTAATCTTCATTCTTTGACAGATATAATCTTCTGAGATTCTTGTGACATCTGTATTTATTATTTACTTATTACATCTTAATTAAAGTTGAGTAGAATCCTCGGTGTTTACAAATAGGCCTTGACATATGCCTTTCAATCTCCCCCTATTTGTTTGTTAGACAATAACAACCAAATACTCTAGAGGATAACTCAACTAAAACAAGAAAAGATAAGACTTTTAAGAGCCAAACAAATAATAAAAAGTTCTGGATTAAATATAACAATTTCCAGATTCAAACAATAAAGATAAATACAAGATAGATGTTCCTCTAGCCTGAACAAATGATAAATTTCCCTATCTTGATTTACCTAGCTCTAAACAAATAACATTTACAAATTGAGCTAACTACATCATGCCTTTAGTCTCTAATTTCACCTTCTTCAGCTTCTTGCAAGGTGACTAGAAGATCTTTGTCAAGGACACGATCACTTTCAGAAACCACACCACTTGGCATTACTGGTTGAGTGGTGATCTTCTTCAATCTATTCTTCATCTGAGCATATCTTGGAATTTTCTCCGTGCAGTAGTCTGAAATCATATCAGCAACTTCAGACTTCTCTACAGAAGCAAACCCAGAAGTTCTAAGAAGATTCTCCAACTTCACCAGTTGCATAGCAGTCTGTAGCTTCATGGAATCAGGATCCAGCCTTACAATCTCCAAAGTTGTACCTCTGTAGATTTTGACTTCATAAGGAAAATGTACAACTTGAGGGCTGGCCTTCATAGCAGAATCTCTCAGCCGGTCATAAAGAAGCTCGTTCAAGCAAGAAGATCTCTTTACTTTACTCATCAGAATCCACAATTCAGAGAGAGATCTTCTTTGAAGTAGTTCAAGAGAAACAGTGAATGACCCTTCAAGAGCACTTGAGACATAGATGAAAAGTTCCTGCCTCACTTGATCAAATGCAGACGTAATCCTTAATATATCTTGCTTCAATGCCTTCATATATAATGAGTTGTCTGGATTAACAATTCTGATCTTCTCAAGCAGCTTCATAAAAGTAGCATCATTGTTTGTGCCTCTCTGAGGGATATCAAACATCTCCCTTGCCTTATCCCATTTGACTCCTTGCTTCATCCTAACATCCAATCTCCTTTCTTTGACATGAATACTATGAAGACGTTGTTTGTCTTCATGTTCAGCCTTTTGAATTTTCAGCTTCTGAGAAATGATGTCAGAGACCTTTGCATTTTCATCCTCCTTTCTTCTCAACTCTGCCTGTTGTTTCTTCAACTCCTTCTCAAACAAAGGGTCAGGTGTGTATAGATCAGCTTCATCTTCCCAATCATCAAAGTTGGCTGCCTCCTCAACCTCCTCCTCACCAAAAGCTTCTTCAGGTATGGTCTTCCTCAGTTCACCAGATGTGTCAAATTGGAAGTCATCCTGTTCACCGTGGTAGTAGTAGGCATCATCAAAAGCAGACTCCTCCATTGATTGTTTACCTTTCCCCTTATCCTGTCCAGAAGCTCCTCCAGCTTCTTTGTCTTCTCCTTTCTTCTCCTTCTCCCCCTTAGTTGAGGAATCCTCTACAGTTTGAGCTGTGGAAGCCCTAGGATTCACCTCAGATGTTCTCCTTATCTCTCCTCTTTCTCTTCCATCTCCTCCTTCATCATCATCATCATCCTCATCATCATCTCCCTCAAAGAATGTTCTTTGCTCTTCAGTAGGTTGATGTGATTCCTTGATCATATTATACAAGTGCTTCATACCTTCATTCAAATGCTCCATTCCTCCTTCTATCCTGAAAATCCTTTCCTCATTAAACTTTTGATTTTCATCAGCTGTTTGCAGAAGAAAGTCCACCTTGGTAGAAATGGCAGCAATCTCCTTGACACTTTCTGAAATTTGAGCATTTGACATGGTTAATTCAGAAATGTCCGAAGCCACTAGTACTTGAGATTGTTGGATGGAATTCAGCTTCGGGACCAGAGTATTCTTCAATCCTTCGAGGTCATCTTTCACAGTACCCAGCTGATTTGATACAGAGGTGGTAGATTGAGAGACCACTTGTGCTTTTAGAAGATTATTCTCAGCCTGGGTTTCTTGTAACTTCTTTTGTAGATCAGCTAGTTGTTTCAACAAAGCAGTGTTTGTGTCAGTGTGTGCACTCACTTCAATTGCTCTCAGTGGTGTTTCACTCAACTCACGTGCTTGTATTTCACTCGGTGTTTGATTCATATCTCTCACCACTAACTGTCTTTCAAGATTTTCACTAGATGTACCTGCATTAAAAATCACCCTAGCCCCTTCAAGAGAGGTCAGTGGTGGTGCAATGGGAGTTCATAATTCCCGATCCCTGAATGAGTCTGTCAAAATATTTGACATTGTATACTAAATTTCTTCAGGGACAGACTCATCAGGTTGCCTTTCACTTTCTCCAGTAAAAACTGCGAGTGAAAAATCCCTTAAGGGAGCCCGAGATGTTCCCTCTGGGAGGGGAGAAAATGATTCTATTATAGGTGGTAAAGAATCAGATTTTCCCTCTGATGCCTGTGAAGGCACTTCTACCGTGACAATGGTAGGCACTGTTTCAGATCCTAAGTGCTCTCCTAACAACGTGTCCTGAGTTTCTTTTATTTGGATGTCTTCTCCCATTGTGAGTAATGGGAGAGTGCTTGACTCATTACAGGTTGCCAGGGCCCGATGGCGAATTTCAATAGATTCATCCTGTTGAGAGGATGTGTCCAGAGACTGTTCAATGGCCATTTCAAAGTCCATATCCTGTTGGGAGGACATGGATGGGCTTACAGATGTCTCTCTATAGGTTTTTCTTTTCTTTAGAGGTGGAGACAGAACTGTGGGTGCACTCAGTGTTTGTTCACTACTAGACCTTTGTCTTATTAAGGAGGCAGTTTCAGGTTGAGAGATCAAAGGATTAGACACTGTGTTTGGCTCTCTGACCTGGGATAGAGATTGTGGTTCTACAACCTCTTGGTCTGTCCTATCAACCACTTGGGCTTCAGCAAAGGTGCCAGATGATCCAGAGATAGGATGTATTACCTGTATTGGCAGTTCCTCTGAAGTTCCAGCTGCAATGACTAGTTGTTGATCAGGAACAAAAGGTTCAAAAGTAGGAAGGTTAATGAAATGTGCCATGAATGGACTTACAACCACTGGTGTCATATTCCATTTAAGAGAAGTATGGAGTCTTTGATAGAACTTACTGTAACAGCCCCAAATCCGGGGTCAGGGATTTAGGGTTGTCACAATCCATGTACTCCTTGCCTTACCTGTAATACTCACACCATTCATAATTTACCTGCTCATGACCCCACAACATATGTCTCACACACACACACACACACACAGGTTAGAGTCTCAGAAACGACACAATACAACAGTTGCGGAATAAATAACTTTTATTACAATACCCAAATGTCTTTTGAATCTGTTACTGATACAATTTCTAAGTATTGTTACATTACCAACTTAGCCTTCTGATGCTCACCATCCTCTTATACCATTCATGTCTATACATGAGTTGAATACCAAAAGCCATAGCCTGATTCGATTGGTTCGTACTACTCTCAGGATCGCTGCTAGAAACTGCTTAATGGAAACGCCTTGCGAGGTACGTGTCGTCCCATTGGCATCCTGCTTCGCTGCTATATAATATATATAAAATAATAGCAAGAGTGAGCGATAGCTCAGCAAGGTAATGAAAGTATGGCATAATTCTGCCCTTTTATTCAACCCAGAAATAAAGCGGGTATGCGACAATAACTTGTCAAAATATCTTGATACTGAAATCATTTCCTTATCGGAATGTATTCCAAAAATACCATTGTTGTATTTCAAATATCATCTCCATAATATTCTGCAAACTTTCGATATTCATACTATGAACAAAGTTCTAGTATAGTATAAAAGATGAAATAACAAGGTACCTCAGTATATCCTTTCCGTAAAATATCTGCTATATAAATATAAGCAGACTATCAACGTATAACTTAAAAGATGAAGTTATAAGGAAAATCCAATATAAGGTTTCCATAGGAAACGTTTACTTCATATATAATCTGGAAATAAAACAATGTAAATTCATTTCCAATTCATTTTCTAAACTCATCTGATCACGTATATCCTGTAGATAAAATCATATACTTTTCGTAAATTCATACTCTTCCTTATAAACTCATATACTGGAATATACTGGATTACTCTTGAGTAACCTTTCTGAAAACTTTCATGAAACTGAATAGCTGGAATAAACTATCTTTCTTTGAAAACTTTCATGAAACTAAATAGCTGGAATAAACTTTCTTTTTCTGAAATCTTGCATGAAACATGCTCTTTCATGGATGCTGAACTGTAAATGGAGATTCTGGGCGCCAAGGATACCCCTACGATGATCAGTCGCAAGCTGTATCCCCCTGATCTTTTTCTACGTAGAAGGGAAGAATAGACAGTATCTGACTGACCTATCTCCCCGCCAATCGGTTGTAGGCAGGAAGTACAGACCCGTTTCACCAGTCCGTCGGCCTGTGACTCTCCTATGAGGAAGAACAGACCCGTTTCACCAGTCCGTCGGCCTGTTGCTCTCCTCTTCCTACGGTCGGGCAATTTCTGATAAACTAAGGGAAGAACAGACCCGTTCACCAGTCCGTCGACCATATTGTAATTCCCTTAGGGGATCGGCGCTACTCAGTCCCTCACACATTCTCCAAGTTCGAGTAAATCCATAACACTGAAACATGAAGTTCCTTTCCCTTTTTCCCAAGAATACAACTCCACAAAGTAGTCATATCTGGTTGGAAAGGAAAATTCACCCATATTTCCCAAGCTGACGCTTGTTAATGGATGCAACTAATTCCACTGATCTTACCCCTCGAATCTTGAGGAAGTAATCAAAATCATTTTGATGGTAGTAAACCAGACTGATAAATTCATTGATTTAAAAGATTTAGGACCGGGCAGTCCACTTGAAACAACCATAAAATCTTGAGAAAGGTTCCATGTATCTTTGAAGTTTGAGCGAACATTTAAGTCTTTCTGAATATAGACTTAAACGGGAAATAGATTTGGGAACCTTCTCTATTTATAATAAAAATTGACTGAAATATACTTTATTAGCTATCTAGGGTTTAAAATAGTTTTCACAAAATACTTCCTTAAGAAGTAGGGCTTTAAATAATTAATGCAACTATATTTAATAAAGAATATTTATTTAGAAATAATTCTCAAGTACTTTCTTATCAAAAAGGGTAGATAACAACTATTCATCATATATTTAAAATATACCCTTAATAGATTAAACTCCAAATGATCTTTAATTTGTAAACCACTTATCGAGATTAATTGTAATAACACAATAAAATAACCCTAGATAGCAGCTGATACCATTCTCAGTATGTAAAATAAATATAGAGAATATATAATATATCTCTAGATAACAACTGATACCATTCCTGGTCCAAAGTATAAATGCAGAGTATATTCCCCCTACTGAGGGTTTTGCTTAGCACATCAACTCCAAAATATTACTATATCCATAGCTTATAAGTCCAACTTAAATCATCATATGTATCAATTTGAACTCAGGAAAACGTACATATATCTCATACTCCAAATCCAATTACATTTGGAAATCATACCATATGCAGTTGTTCAACAACATACAGGCATCGTATATATATCATAAAACTGTTTATAGCATTTCATGCCTTTTACTCTAAGCATGCTTTCAAAACATGTATTATATCATCAAAACAATAGTTTACAAAGAGGGTTTGAAAACTTGCATGCATCTATCATATGCATATATTACGTCTCAACATTTTTAATACCATTACATCTATATACGATGTAAGGTTTGAAA
Source organism: Heracleum sosnowskyi (assembly GCA_030848705.1). Taxonomy (NCBI): domain Eukaryota; kingdom Viridiplantae; phylum Streptophyta; class Magnoliopsida; order Apiales; family Apiaceae; genus Heracleum; species Heracleum sosnowskyi. The sequence goes on from CM061236.1 coordinate 45,031,463, forward strand.
ACATGCATAATATCATATCGTATGCCTCATTAGTATACTTAATGGAAAACATAGCATGAAATAAGAAAACTTGCATCTAGTATATGCATACTTCAAAATATGGTTTTAGAAACTTGCCTGATGCTCGAGAGTGATAGGGGTTCGCGACGATGCCGGACAATCTAGACAAAGTCAAAGAAAACGCACGATTAATCCCCTGGATAATCCACTTGTACTCTATGCTTAAACACGTAAGCGAAACACAACCAAGGCATTACTAGCTCGTTATAGACTCATACTAAGTCCATGTTTAGTCGACAATTACTTCAGTCGTAGGTTTAGTCCGAAATCGATCCTCGAATACAAGTTATACTTAACCATTTTCAACATTGGTTCCTAAGTCATGCTCTTAAAGGTTTTCACTTGCGCAACCTCGGCTAACACATTTTTATAAAATCGGAAAATAATCTTTTGGACTCGAAACCTTCGTACAAACCTTCGTAACTGCCCTTGACACTTCAATACAAAATTTCATATTTTAAAACAACTCTTAAGGGTATCAAACATAGCCACAAAGTTGGTACATTTCTGCAATCTCATTCCTTGAACCACTTTCACTACAATGGTCATATCTCATAAACCGTAAAACGTAATGACATGATTCTTGCGCTTACATAAACTAGAAACAAAGCTCTACACACTCATGTTCATAACTGAACCAAAAGAGGCAGTTAGGTTTTCTGATTCTAGGCAGTTTATAGAGTTACCGAAAATCGGGCATTACGACGGCTTAAAATCGAATAATCCTATTTTGTCACAACATAACCAAGCCACACCGGGCATACCATACATCTACAACCTCAACAAACAACCATCATACACCTCTAAGATCAGTGGGGAGGCTCAAATCCAACACCCATCATTTTACACATTCAAACAAATCCAAATAATCACTAAATCACTTAATCATGATCTTAACTTTACATGAACATCAAAACCACTTTAAAACTCATATAAAACTCCAAGGGGCAGAGGTTTATACCTTCCTCCAAGCTTGCTTGCTGCTATATTCCTTATGTAACCTTAGATCCTTGCTTAATACAACCTTTGGAAGCCACAAACTCAATATCAAAAGCAACAAAGCAAAATACAAGTTACTATTCATCATCTTCTCCAACTGTTACTCACTGAAATCGAAGGGTAAATCACAGAGGTGAGGCGAGCGCTTACCATGGTTGCGTAGATCTTCTCGAGAGCTTCGATTTGAGTGGTGGAACGCCAAAAACGGACCACGGAATCTCAAGTTATGATCATTTCTTTCTCTCCCATTTTTCTTTCTTCTTCTCTCCCGAAATTTCTCTTCCTTTTTCTTTTTCTTCTTATCTTGTTTAATTACTTGATATTTATCCAATGTGGTGAGTCATCACCATTGGTCTCTTCTTGTCTTGACACTTGGCAAGCATGCATTGGCTTGGAATAAAGTAGCTTTTCTGGTTCGTTTAATTTCGTAGAGCGCTCGCAAGGTTTCTCGAGGGTTCTATCGAGGTATTTTACCGAAATCGTTCTCGATACTTCTAATTCATTTATCAAATCCATATCCATGGAATTAATAATTTAAATCCTTAAATATCCTCAAATAATAATTATTTAGTCCGTTTTTGGTGAAATTTCGGAGAAAACGAAAAATACTATTTTTCCGATTCTGACAGCTTCTGCATTCTTTTATTTCCATCGTAGATCACTAATGCGACTTTGAAAGTTTATTATATCGTCCCGCATATAGGGTGGTCTGAAAAACTTTTAAATGAAGAGTTACTATCCATCAGTGGTTTTTCTATAATCCTTTGGATCAAAATCCGTTCCAATATTCCTGATCTATTTTCTCTTTACTCTTTGCACTTAGAAAACGTTCTAGTGCTTTCTCGGGCGTACGCTATCTTGTTTACGGAGTTGTCGGATGTATTCCAGATATTGATTTGGATGACATAAAAATACTTTCCTTCCCTGGAGTATTGTATTCTTATCTTCCAGATTGATTGTTCTTATTTATATGTTCAGTCCATTCTTACTATTCTCAAAATGTTTGAAAACCGAAATTCATATTCATTTCATAACTTGATTCTCAAAGTCATTGCCACTATCGATATTTACATCAACATATAATAAAAGTTTTAATTCTACCCAAAATCTGGGGTCTTACAGTCTCCCCTCCTTAAAAGGATTCCGTCCCGGAATCACTCTGAAAACAAATGGGGATATCTTTCTAGCATCTCGCTCTCTAGCTCCCAAGTTGATTCTTCCACATTATGATTCCTCCATACCACTCTGGCTAGTTTGATGACCTTGTTTCGGAGTACTTGTTCCTTTCGATCTATAATTTCCATTGGTTGCTCCACATAGGTCAAGTCTGGTTGTATGTCTACGTGCTCGTACTCTACATATGTCGGGCATCTATAGTATACTGACGTAGCATTGACACATGAACCCCGTTATGACCATTCTACAAGTTTGGGGGGTAAGGCTGGCTCGTAGGCCACCTTCCTGGCGCGTCTTAAATCTCAGATGGCCCAAAGAATATCGGGCTCACTTCCCTTTCTTTTCAAATCTCATTAATTCCTTCCTTGGAGATACCTTTAGCATCACGAATCTCTAACCTCATATTCTCTATCTTGTTTGCACAGAAATACACAAGCATAAACTTGCTTGTCATTCATTAACTTGCCATTTAGCTTATCAATAGCAGTACTATCTCTATACTCGCGGGCTTAGTCCGCATGCTTTCTCTGTCTGTCTTGGTTGTCACTAGCCGCTTGTTGGTGAAATCTTTTGTCTTTCTAGTTTGTTGGACTAACTTGGGTTTTGTGTAAAATCTCATCCTTTAATTCCCGATCATTCGGAATCCATCTCTGTCTCATTTTAAAGTAAGGGTATCGGCCACCACATTGGCCTTCCCCGGATGGTAGTGTATCTCACAGTCATAATCCTAGGTCAATTCTAGCCATTTCTCCATCTCATGCTATCTACTATCATGGGTAACTCAAAGCCAATTCATTACATTCCATAAAATTTGTGGGTGCATTAGTCAACCCAAAATAACTTTGCTGAAAACTCGAAGTGTCTATTCCTAGTACGAATCGCAGTCTTGGGCATATCCTCTGATTTAACTTCCAACTGGTGATACCCAGTTCTTAAATAAATTGGAAATACACAGCGTTCTTCCGCTGATCAAACAATCATTTACAAGGGTACCTATTCTCCATGTCAAACTCATACAACTCTCGAGGTTCGATATATAATCTTGTGCTAAAATCTTTCTCTCTTACAACAACACCGGGCTCTCCACGGTGGTACACTGGGTCTTATCATATCCTTATACAACAACTCTTGTAACCGAGTCACTAACTCTTTCATTCCCACTATACTCTGAATACTCGGTATTCATTCTCATGTCATCCCAATCGATATTTGGTAGCGCATTAAGATCTTGTACAATCTCCCAAAACCATTGTAGTTTCCTCTATACTTGGTACCTCTTTTCTTGGCGTCAACCATAAGAGCTAATTAAGCCTCGTATCTCTGGCGTAATAGTTTCTTAGTCTGAACTATATTCAAGAATCTCTGAATCTGTCTCTGTTCTTTATTTATTACTCTCTCTCCCTTACAATCAGTCTGGGCCCCATTGGGTGTCAACCAACCCATTCTTATTATAATATCCACTTTTCCCAACTTGAAAGGGATCAGGTCTATCAAAAGTGTCGACCTCATATTTCTAGTTCACAACCTGGATGTACCAGTCTTATGGGAAAATCCCTCGATTGGCTATTTCTACTTGTAATTATTCCCTCAGCGTCTCGGCCTTAAGGTTTAATCGTCATGCAACATCTTGATATACAACAATGCATTAGCTCTGTATAACCAGTGTAGAAGGGCACCTGCTATTTAAAGGTCCTGACAGTGGGCTGCTTGTTGGAGGTAGCCCTGGTTGAAACCTAATGGCTTTCTTTTATTCTGTGTTCACAAACTCCGGAACAAACCTCAATAATTCGGAAAACTTGGCCTCATACTCGGTTACAGTCATGGTTTCTGGTTTTAACTTTTTAACTTTCATTTTAATCCGGGTCTCCATATATTTCCGAAAATTATTCCTCTAGAACCACACACGTTGCACCTCTCCCAAGTCACAATACCAGCTCCCTCTGACTCCATCGTCAGTACTTATCTTGCTGACCCAGAGGTAGTGTCCATTCGTAAAAAAACTCCTCCAAAATCTCAATCTCACTATAGGGCATCTATCTAACACCGTTGTCAGTGGAGTTCACGGCACGTCACTATTTCTTTCACATATATCGATTGACACGCTTTCCATTATCATATTATCCTTGGGAGAATAAACCAATTTCATCGATATGTCACTAACATTCTATCCATCTTAGGGATTCACTCCTGTCATAGGCGATTTCGTTGCGAATCTAATTCCTTATCAACGAATTTTGACTTATTTGACCTGGTTGGCCTCCCCTTAGAATTCAATGAGGATAACAAAATCATGGGGCCTTGAAAGATAGCTCCCATATCAAAGAAAATGTCACTCACTGGTGATCATAAGGTTATGAGTTTTAAGGTAACCTTATTGGAGGTAAGAGAATTTACCGAGAGATCAACATGATCATAAGAACTCAACGTTGTGTGCCTCAATTGAGACATTACTAAAGGTAATTAGCCTTCTTGTATTTCACAACTTACAAGTGATGGCGTCCCATCCGACTTCTATCACACAGACAGATAGTCCTTGTAGCCCCTATAAGTATAGGGTTGTTCGTCTCAGTGGAAGTTGAAAAGTATGAAAGCAATTCGAGATCAATTTAATGATTATCGCCTTTCGACAATATTTCTCAAAGGAACACCTTGGATTAAAATTGAACAGATTCCAAAGGTGCGGTTTTCCAAAGAAAATACAAAGAAAAGAATAACCACAAGATACTGGTACTTAACAAACAAGTGGTGATGTATCACCATAGGGTCATTCATTATTTGAAGAAAAGTGAAAGCTTAAATAACATCATTTGGCAGGGTTTCGAAAACCTGAAAGTAGGCATTGTGACAGCCTCTGGCACAAGTGAAACTGAATATGGTTTAGCACAAGTGTTATAAAATAACTTCGAAAAGGGAATATACCCTTTATCAGAATTCTTTCCTGGAGAGAGGTCAAGATAAATCATAGATTGGGGAGGTACCCCACATAATTTGCAAATGGGGAGGGTATTACCAAGGTCTCTATGGATGCTTTTTATGTCGGCTCCTCTAATGGATAATTGTTCCATTCTAAAGCTTTTCTTCTTCAGGCACACCCTATGGTGCTTGATACTTACGTCATTGCCGACTTATAATAGTCGCTAAGAATTCAACCATCAACATTTGCAATCGCAGGGAATTCTATTCGACTAGGCGCAAACATCTCAAGTAAGCGTTCTGTTCTATAAGAAAACTTCGATTCCGTTGTCGCCCATAGCAATGGTAATTCCACATGTCGACTGGGCGGTACTCCGGAAGATCGTTAGAATCTACAGGCTTAAATCCGGTCTCTATTTCAATCATCCTTTTACCCAATATTCCTTCTTCCATATCAATCCCGTGCGCTACATAAGCTTAACACTTTTGGCACAATAGCCTTTTCATTTAATTCAATCCCGGAATTTCTCAGTCCGTCTTGGTCCTTAAATATATTTCGCCTTTACCGTCCAATCTCAACTTCATCATTTTATCTCTACAATCAATTATAGCAATCAGGGTCTGTCCACCAACCCATATAACGGCTATCTTACCCAATCCACAGGGTTCGCTCAAATTTCCACTCTCTTTGGTGACATCCTCTGGTAATCAGAAAGACAAGGGTTGCCAAAATTTGCTGAATTTCTTTCCAAAATCAGGGAAATTTGATCAACCTATTTACCTACTAGTAATGCTCGGATCTGATTTCCGACTTTTCTGTTCTATCCTCATAATTCCTTCCTGATTTCCTGAGGGTGGTAAATCTCATTCTCGATTCCGCCTTAGCGTGCTTGTCTTACAATAACATTTGCATGGTACATATACCCAAAATTCTCCTTGAGATAATAAAATCCCTCAATGACGTAATAGACACTCTTTCCAATGGAATCGCTGGTCGTGGAGGATTGAAACCTCATATCCAAAGCAATTCCTTTCACTATACTAGGCAACTAAGTCCCCTTAATCGTTCATGAAAATCTGAACACCTTGGTTCTTACGTATGCCGCCTCCTTATGGGCAACTATAACCGATCACGAGTAACAGGTTTCGTTCAAGTCGAATCAATCCACTGATACTGGCTATACTGCCTCTACCTCTTCTGCTTTGGAGACTCTACTCCATTTTCCTTGTCATACCTCTTGATGAATCATGAACGATCCTTAAACTCTCGTCTCGTCACTTATTTATCCCTCGAAGGTTCGTCCGGTCTTATTATTAGACCTCAAGTAACGCACCACATCTTTATCAATCAACACGTCCTTTACAAGATTCTTTCCTTGACCCACTATGGGGTCTTCCTCTAGATCCTCCTATGGATCTTTCTTTATCGGGTCTCCGTCCATTTCAAGGAGCGCATCATCAAATGCCTACTCGAAGGCCTCGGGATCTGGCATCTCAGAGTCCCATCCATCTATAACTCATACGAATCGAGGTGACTAACCACGAAGTCCTAAGTACTGATTCCCAAAAGAAGTCCCCTCTCGGGCTTAATCTTAAACAGTCAGGGTCATGTCCTCTAACCCGACTACGAACTCAATTTGAGCTCTAGATGTTCTCATCATTACTAAGGGTATTGTAAGACTCGATCTCCTATCGTTTCTGAGGACTGTAACCTAACGCTCTGATACCATCTCTGTAACAGCCCCAAATCCGGGGTCAGGGATTTAGGGTTGTCACAATCCATGTACTCCTTGCCTTACCTGTAATACTCACACCATTCATAATTTACCTGCTCATGACCCCACAACATATGTCTCTCACACACACACACACACACAGGTTAGAGTCTCAGAAACGACACAATACAACAGTTGCGGAATAAATAACTTTTATTACAATACCCAAATGTCTTTTGAATCTGTTACTGATACAATTTCTAAGTATTGTTACATTACCAACTTAGCCTTCTGATGCTCACCATCCTCTTATACCATTCATGTCTATACATGAGTTGAATACCAAAAGCCGTAGCCTGATTCGATTGGTTCGTACTACTCTCGGGATCGCTGCTAGAAACTGCTTAATGGAAACGCCTTGCGAGGTACGTGCCGTCCCATTGGCATCCTGCTTCGCTGCTATATAATATATATAAAATAATAGCAAGAGTGAGCGATAGCTCAGCAAGGTAATGAAAGTATGGCATAATTCTGCCCTTTTATTCAACCCAGAAATAAAGCGGGTATGCGACAATAACTTGTCAAAATATCTTGATACTGAAATCATTTCCTTATCGGAATGTATTCCAAAAATACCATTGTTGTATTTCAAATATCATCTCCATAATATTCTGCAAACTTTCGATATTCATACTATGAACAAAGTTCTAGTATAGTATAAAAGATGAAATAACAAGGTACCTCAGTATATCCTTTCCGTAAAATATCTGCTATATAAATATAAGCAGACTATCAACGTATAACTTAAAAGATGAAGTTATAAGGAAAATCCAATATAAGGTTTCCATAGGAAACGTTTACTTCATATATAATCTGGAAATAAAACAATGTAAATTCATTTCCAATTCATTTTCTAAACTCATCTGATCACGTATATCCTGTAGATAAAATCATATACTTTTCGTAAATTCATACTCTTCCTTATAAACTCATATACTGGAATATACTGGATTACTCTTGAGTAACCTTTCTGAAAACTTTCATGAAACTGAATAGCTGGAATAAACTATCTTTCTTTGAAAACTTTAATGAAACTAAATAGCTGGAACAAACTTTCTTTTTCTGAAATCTTGCATGAAACATGCTCTTTCATGGATGTTGAACTGTAAATGGAGATTCTGGGCGCCAAGGATACCCCTACGATGATCAGTCGCAAGCTGTATCCCCCTGATCTTTTTCTACGTAGAAGGGAAGAATAGACAGTATCTGACTGACCTACCTCCCCGCCAATCGGTTGTAGGCAGGAAGTACAGACCCGTTTCACCAGTCCGTCGGCCTGTGACTCTCCTATGAGGAAGAACAGACCCGTTTCACCAGTCCGTCGGCCTGTTGCTCTCCTCTTCCTACGGTCGGGCAATTTCTGATAAACTAAGGGAAGAACAGACCCGTTCACCAGTCCGTCGGCCATATTGTAATTCCCTTAGGGGACCGGCGCTACTCAGTCCCTCACACATTCTCCAAGTTCGAGTAAATCCATAACACTGAAACATGAAGTTCCTTTCCCTTTTTCCCAAGAATACAACTCCACAAAGTAGTCATATCTGGTTGGAAAGGAAAATTCACCCATATTTCCCAAGCTGATGCTTGTTAATGGATGCAACTAATTCCACTGATCTTACCCCTCGAATCTTGAGGAAGTAATCAAAATCATTTTGATGGTAGTAAACCAGACTGATAAATTCATTGATTTAAAAGATTTTGGACCGGGCAGTCCACTTGAAACAACCATAAAATCTTGAGAAAGGTTCCATGTATCTTTGAAGTTTGAGCGAACATTTAAGTCTTTCTGAATATAGACTTAAACGGGAAATAGATTTGGGAACCTTCTCTATTTATAATAAAAATTGACTGAAATATACTTTATTAGCTATCTAGGGTTTAAAATAGTTTTCACAAAATACTTCCTTAAGAAGTAGGGCTTTAAATAATTAATGCAACTATATTTAATAAAGAATATTTATTTAGAAATAATTCTCAAGTACTTTCTTATCAAAAAGGGTAGATAACAACTATTCATCATATATTTAAAATATACCCTTAATAGATTAAACTCCAAATGATCTTTAATTTGTAAACCACTTATCGAGATTAATTGTAATAACACAATAAAATAACCCTAGATAGCAGTTGATACCATTCTCAGTATGTAAAATAAATATAGAGAATATATAATATATCTCTAGATAACAACTGATACCATTCCCGGTCCAAAGTATAAATGCAGAGTATATTCCCCCTACTGAGGGTTTTGCTTAGCACATCAACTCCAAAATATTACTATATCCATAGCTTATAAGTCCAACTTAAATCATCATATGTATCAATTTGAACTCAGGAAAACGTACATATATCTCATACTCCAAATCCAATTACATTTGGAAATCATACCATATGTAGTTGTTCAACAACATACAGGCATCGTATATATATCATAAAACTGTTTATAGCATTTCATGCCTTTTACTCTAAGCATGCTTTCAAAACATGTATTATATCATCAAAACAATAGTTTACAAAGAGGGTTTGAAAACTTGCATGCATCTATCATATGCATATATTACGTCTCAACATTTTTAATACCATTACATCTATATACGATGTAAGGTTTGAAAACATGCATAATATCATATCGTATGCCTCATTAGTATACTTAATGGAAAACATAGCATGAAATAAGAAAACTTGCATCTAGTATATGCATACTTCAAAATATGGTTTTAGAAACTTGCCTGATGCTCGAGAGTGATAGGGGTTCGCGACGATGCCGGACAATCTAGACAAAGTCAAAGAAAACGCACGATTAATCCCCTGGATAATCCACTTGTACTCTATGCTTAAACACGTAAGCGAAACACAACCAAGGCATTACTAGCTCGTTATAGACTCATACTAAGTCCATGTTTAGTCGACAATTACTTCAGTCATAGGTTTAGTCCGAAATCGATCCTCGAATACAAGTTATACTTAACCATTTTCAACATTGGTTCCTAAGTCATGCTCTTAAAGGTTTTCACTTGCGCAACCTCGGCTAACACATTTTTATAAAATCGGAAAATAATCTTTTGGACTCGAAACCTTCGTACAAACCTTCGTAACTGCCCTTGACACTTCAATACAAAATTTCATATTTTAAAACAACTCTTAAGGGTCTCAAACATAGCCACAAAGTTGGTACATTTCTGCAATCTCATTCCTTGAACCACTTTCACTACAATGGTCATATCTCATAAACCGTAAATCGTAATGACATGATTCTTGCGGTTACATAAACTAGAAACAAAGCTCTACACACTCATATTCATAACTGAACCAAAAGAGGCAGTTAGGTTTTCTGATTCTAGGCAGTTTATAGAGTTACCGAAAATCGGGCATTACGACGGCTTAAAATCGAATAATCCTATTTTGTCACAACATAACCAAGCCACACCGGGCATACCATACATCTACAACCTCAACAAACAACCATCATACACCTCTAAGATCAGTGGGGAGGCTCAAATCCAACACCCATCATTTTACACATTCAAACAAATCCAAATAATCACTAAATCACTTAATCATGATCTTAACTTTACATGAACATCAAAACCACTTTAAAACTCATATAAAACTCCAAGGGGCAGAGGTTTATACCTTCCTCCAAGCTTGCTTGCTGCTATATTCCTTATGTAACCTTAGATCCTTGCTTAATACAACCTTTGGAAGCCACAAACTCAATATCAAAAGCAACAAAGCAAAATACAAGTTACTATTCATCATCTTCTCCAACTGTTACTCACTGAAATCGAAGGGTAAATCACAGAGGTGAGGCGAGCGCTTACCATGGTTGCGTAGATCTTCTCGAGAGCTTCGATTTGAGTGGTGGAACGCCAAAAACGGACCACGGAATCTCAAGTTATGATCATTTCTTTCTCTCCCATTTTTCTTTCTTCTTCTCTCCCGAAATTTCTCTTCCTTTTTCTTTTTCTTCTTATCTTGTTTAATTACTTGATATTTATCCAATGTGGTGAGTCATCACCATTGGTCTCTTCTTGTCTTGACACTTGGCAAGCATGCATTGGCTTGGAATAAAGTAGCTTTTCTGGTTCGTTTAATTTCGTAGAGCGCTCGCAAGGTTTCTCGAGGGTTCTATCGAGGTATTTTACCGAAATCGTTCTCGATACTTCTAATTCATTTATCAAATCTATATCCATGGAATTAATAATTTAAATCCTTAAATATCCTCAAATAATAATTATTTAGTCCGTTTTTGGTGAAATTTCGGAGAAAACGAAAAATACTATTTTTCCGATTCTGACAGCTTCTGCATTCTTTTATTTCCATCGTAGATCACTAATGCGACTTTGAAAGTTTATTATATCGTCCCGCATATAGGGTGGTCTGAAAAACTTTTAAATGAAGAGTTACTATCCATCAGTGGTTTTTCTATAATCCTTTGGATCAAAATCCGTTCCAATATTCCTGATCTATTTTCTCTTTACTCTTTGCACTTAGAAAACGTTCTAGTGCTTTCTCGGGCGTACGCTATCTTGTTTACGGAGTTGTCGGATGTATTCCAGATATTGATTTGGATGACATAAAAATACTTTCCTTCCCTGGAGTATTGTATTCTTATCTTCCAGATTGATTGTTCTTATTTATATGTTCAGTCCATTCTTACTATTCTCAAAATGTTTGAAAACCGAAATTCATATTCATTTCATAACTTGATTCTCAAAGTCATTGCCACTATCCATATTTACATCAACATATAATAAAAGTTTTAATTCTACCCAAAATCTGGGGTCTTACACTTACTATAAGTAGAAGGAGAATTAACAGATAAAGCATTTGAAAACAACTCCTTGTGAGCATCAGATAGCACATGATTGATTAAAATAGTGAGAAATCGAGGATAGAAACACCTGACTTTCCTACCACTATCATGATCAATCCTGGCATTGGATACTCTTCTAACTATAAGACTCCAGATTAGATGACCAATGTTAAGTCTAACATTAAACACAATAGCATAAGCAATGTACTGCAACAAAGATGGAATATGAGGAAAATTACTCTTAGTACAATTGCTGAAAACCTTAGCTAAAGTATCAAATAAGATATCCCATTCACAGACTAAATTAGCTTTACTGAGTTTGGGCAACTCCAAAGGACCTTGATAATGAATTCTGTTGAAAAACTGGATTAATTCAATATCAGAAGGAGTCCTATCAAAGTTATCCCTAGGAAGTTGAAAAACTTCACAAAACAAATCCTCAGTAATAGTGTACTGTGTGTGCTCAATAGTGAAAGATATAGAATTTAAATTCTCAGAAATCACAGCAGTAGAACACAATAATCTAAGTGGTTCAATCTTTAAATCAGCAGATAAACATATAGCACGACTCACACAACACTGCGAATTTAAAAACTGAATCCAAGGTCGAAAACGATCAATTTGGCATTTCAACGGATCAAAATATCCAATATAATTGTTTTTAACAACCTCAAAATCCTGAGCCATAATTTACTAAGTAAAAACTCAAATAATTATGAATAATTCGAATTTAAGGATTTTAAAATTAATTAAAAATTAATTAAAAATCCAAATTTTCAAAGTTCTCCAAAAATTACCAAATTTTAGTATGTTAATCCTTGACACAAACCACACACTGTACTATTTTTAGAACTAAAAAAATACCCTCTTAAGCACTAAAAACGAATCACAAAACCTTTGAAATTCAAAAACTCGAAAACTAAAATCTTAATGAAACTTTGATTTTAAGATCTCGAATTAGCGGGCTTGAGAAGATCTGTTCAGTGATGGTTTTAGATTTTAAAACTAACAAGAATCGAATCCGGAAAGTGAAAAAGAAATGGACAGCAATTCGTTAGTCTTAAGAATTAAAGAGAGAATTGATAAAGGCAGTTATGTTAAAACATGAACTGTTGTAGTACTCAGTAAAAAGGAAAAAAAACAGTATATATATTAACACACCTGATAGTACTAAGAAAAAGAACGGTAGTACTATCATAAATAACAAAAAAACTTAGTAGTACTATGGTAAAAAGAAAAGGAAAACACGGTAGTACTATCATTTATTAAAAAGAAAATCAAAAAAGTAAAAACTAAAGAAAATGCTTAGTAATACTATCCAAAATTCGGTAGTACTATCCAAAAGAACTAGTAGTACTATGAAATAAAAGGAAAAACAAAAAACAAAAAATACAAATGAAAATGCTAGCAGTACTATTAAAAGAACCGGTAGTACTATCAAGGGATAGTACTACCGATAGTACTACTAGTATAAAACTAGTAATACTAACGAAAATGAGAAAAATAACATAGAAAACTGTTCTAAATAAAAAGAAAATGCTGAAAATAACTGAAACTTTACAGAATATGAATAAAAATGCATGAAAAATTTATACAAATCTAGAAAAATTCACAGAAAATTCCATAAATTCTAGAAAAATATGCAGAAAATTTTAGAAATGCCTAAAATTAATATAAACTTGCAGAAATATTTAAACAACAATATTTACAATCTGAAAAATATCTAAATAATTCTAAATAAATATATTTTCAATAAAAATACATTTCTCTACTTAAAAAAATATGAGAAAAATATTTTTAAAGAAAATAAATTATTCAGAGCTATTTAACTACACAAGCATGTAATATTAAATGAGAATTGGCAGTAAATATCATTTAAATGACAAGAGAAAATGAATTTTGAAAGAACAAACCTGACAGAGATATTGTCAATCACTAAGACTGTTTAACATACCCAATTTACCAACTAACTTGATAAATGTGGATTCGTCAACAGATTTAGTGAATATATCTGCAGTCTGTTCTTCCGTGGGTACAAAATGTAACTCCACAGTTCCATCCATGACATGCTCTCTGATAAAATGATACCTGATATCAATGTGCTTTGTTCTCGAGTGCTGCACAGGGTTGTTGGAGATTGCTATGGCACTTGTATTATCACAAAATATGGGAATTTTGTCTAATGCAAAGCCATAGTCCTTTAATTGATTCTGTATCCATAAGATCTGAGCACAACAGCTTCCAGCAGCAATATATTCAGCTTCTGCTGTTGAATTGGAAACTGTTTGCTGTTTCTTGCTATACCAGGAAATCAACCTACCTCCTAGGAATTGACAACTCCCAGAGGTACTCTTTCTATCCACAACACTACCTGCATAATCAGAATCTGTATATCCAACAAGATTAAAACCAGAATCTTTAGGGTCCAGATACCTAGATTAGGTGTACCCTTAAGATATCTCAAGATTCTTTTCACAGCAACGAGATGTACATCTCTAGGGTCCGCTTGGAACCTTGCACACAAGCATGTAGCATACATAATATCTGGTCTACTAGCAGTAAGATAGAGTAAGGAGCCAATCATACCTCTGTAGCTTGTAACATCTACCTTGATAGATTTGTCAGAAGCTCCAAGTTTGATGGCTGTTGAAGACGGAGTCCTTGCTGATGCTGAATCCTCCATGTGATACTTCTTGAGGAGTTCTTTAAGATACTTGGATTGACAAATAAATATACCATTTGACCTTTGACTTACTTGTAATCCAAGAAAGAACTTCAGCTCACCCATCATACTCATTTCAAACTTACTCTGCATTAGCTCAGCAAATCTCTTACAGAGATTATCATTAGTAGACCCAAATATGATGTCATCCACATAGACTTGGACTAATATCATATCACTTTTGTGTTTCTTTGAAAAAAGAGTTTTGTCTATGATACCTCTAACAAAACCATTTTCTAAAAGAAAACCAGAGAGAGTGTCATACCATTTTCTTGGGGCTTGTTTGAGACCATAGATATCCTTGAAGAGAAAGTACACAAAGTCCAGCAGCTCCTGATTTTCAAAGCCAGGGGGTTGTTCCACATACACTTCTTCATCAAGCTCACCATTCAGGAATGCACTCTTAACATCCATTTGATAGACTTTAAAATTGGAATAAGCCGCAAATGCTAAGAACATCCTGATGGCCTCAAGTCTAGCCACTGGTGCATAAGTTTCATCATAATCAATGCCTTCAGCTTGTGAATACCCTTGTGCAACCAGTCTTGCCTTGTTCCTTGTAACAATGCCATCCTCATCTAGCTTGTTCCTGTATACCCATCTAGTACCAACTACTTTCTTGTTCTTTGGCCTGGGTACCAGCTTCCAGACTTGCTGTTGTTCAAATTGATTGAGTTCATCTTGCATAGCAATCACCCAATCTGGATCAGTCAGTGTTTCCTCAGTTTTCTTTGGCTCCATTTTAGATAGAAATACTGAGAAATGACATTCATTCTGAGTAGCACTTCTAGTTTTAACTCCAACATCTGGATCACCAATGATCAGCTCAAAAGGATGAGCTCTATTCCAAACAGTCTGTCTTGGAAGATTTGATCTTGATGATTCGCCTTGAAATTCACTTTGATGTTGTGAGTGACTAGTTGATCCTTCATTTGCTCCCCCTGAGTTGTTGCTTGATTGCCTTGATGATTCTTCTCCAGTGTTGGTGGTATCTCCATTGTTACCAGTGTTTCCACCACCATCACCATGATCATTATCATCATTGTTATTATCATCACCAACAATAACTTCAGGTGGGGCTCCATCATCTGATTCTGAGTCTGGCAAGTTATCAAACTTCAGCTTTTTAGCTGAGTCTTCTTTTTGGATATTGGGGAACTTAGTGTCATCAAAAGTAACATTGACACTTTCCTTTACTGTGTGACTGCCAACCAAGTAGACCCTGTAAGATCTTCTGGAGTAACCAACAAAAATAGCTTCTTGTGCCTTTGCATCAAACTTGCCACGTTTCACATTGTCATCTATAAGCACAAAGCATTTTGCTCCAAATACATGAAAGTACTTGACAATTGGTTTCTTGTTGTTCATGATCTCATAAGGAGTCTTCATTAAGTCCTTGTTGATTAAAGTTCGATTCTGAGTATAACAAGTTGTATTCGCTACTTCAGCCCAAAAGTACGTTGGAAGTTTTGACTCACTTAGCATAGTCCTAGCTGCTTCAATCAATGTACGATTCTTTCTTTCCACTACTCCATTTTGTTGAGGAGTTCTAGGGGCAGAATATTGTCTTGTTATTCCTTTATCAGCACAAAAGTCATTTAGAATGGCATTCTTGAATTCAGTACCATTATCTGACCTTATGGCTCTAACAGGGAATCTAGAATCCAGCTCAATCAACTTTATGTGGCCAATCACCAGGTATGGGGTCTCATCCTTGGAATGTAGGAATAAAACCCATGTATATTTTGAAAAGTCATCAACAATCACAAGTGCATATTGTTTCTTTGACTTGGACATCACATTAACTGGACCAAACAAATCCATGTGCAGTAGCTGAAGTGGTTCAGTTATTGATGATGTGTCAGTGCCCTTGTGAGAAGCTTTCTTTGACTTTCCTTTCTGACATGCCTCACACAGTCCTTCCTGTGTAAATTCCATATGAGGCAAACCTCTAACCAATTCTCTCTTGACCAAGGAGTTCATGGTTTTGAAGTTATGGTGAGACATCTTCTTGTGCCATAGCCAACTATCATCTGATGAAGCTTTAGCATAAAAACAATTAACTTCATCTTTGAATCCCGAGTTCAGATCAGCTATGAACAAGTCACCTTTCCTTACTCCTTGAAGAGCAGGCTTTCCATTCTTCTTGTGAAGGATCTGACACTTATCTCTTTCAAAGGAAACAGCATATCCTCTGTCACAGAACTGACTGATGCTGAGAAGATTGAACGTCAGACCTTCCACAAATGAAACATCTTCAATGATAACATTTCCGTACTTCAAACAGCCATGTCCTTTCGTAATACCCTTGCTGTTATCTCCAAAGGTTACTACTAGGCCAACTTTCTCAACTAAATCTGATAGCAGGGCTCTATCTCCGGTCATATGCCTTGAACAACCACTGTCAAGAATCCATATAACACGGTTTACCTGTTTAACTCCCTGCAATATCAAATTGATTAGTCCTTCTTCGGAGCCCAAAATTGATTGGGTCCGGCATACTTAAAGAACTGGCCTTTGTCAGGCAAAACAACATTTTTAGCTAAAACTACTTCAACCTCTTTCACATAAGAGCGTTTCCATTTATAGCCAGCCTTAACACATTTCTGAGTAGGCTTAGGGATAAATGAATCCACTCTAGTCTGAGGAGGACTAGTAGTCTTTGCTTTAACATGCTTCTTATTATTAACATGTTGACGTGGACCAGTCTTATCACTAGATACATGCTTTTTATTAAAGAATGCATACATAACATTAAAAACACAAGACATGCAATTACTCACACCACATGCTTTATGAGAAGAATTAACAGCAGGCATGTTAGTTTTACAGTTGTTTTGATCCAACTTATGGATATCTGATTTAGTCTTTTTAGTTGAAGCAACTTTGACTGGTATATCAGATATACACTTTTTGGACTGTGCAACTTCCAAAGCAATATCTTCTTCACGAATCTCCTCAGCAATGATGATAGAGTATTCATTCAGAGGATCTGCCTCAGACTCCTTACAGAAGGGTGTTTCAATACCCCTTAAGCACATATGGAACACCCCTTCCTTCAGATCTGACTCTACAAGGGGAATTAATTCCAAGCAATCCAATGGCCTCATTATAATCATAACCTATACTGACATGATTACCAACAGCTTGTTTATTGAGAATCTCTTTAGCCGTCTTACAAGAGTTGAAATAAGCATTAGCTTTGGTCTTAAGCTCACTAATCTCTTTCTTAAGAATGGTTTCCAGTTGAATATAACATTTAAACCTATTCTCAAGAAAAGCTATTTTTTCAACAAGTTCATCCTGATTAACATGCACTAGTTTTAATTCTTTTATCTCATTTTCAAGATTTGTGTTTAAAATAATTATTCTATCATTTTCAGTGCGTGCACATTCTAAGGTGCCACCAAGATGACGAATCATTTCAGTATCAGTAAACTTTACCTCTGACATGTGTGCGGATGAAGTGCTTGCCTCTTTAGCCACTAAAGCAAGGTTCCCAATCTCACCTGCTTCTTCATCACTGTCAGTGTCATCCCAACACTTTCCTTCAGCAACATAGGCTTTCCCAATCTTGTTCTTCTTGCTAGAATCAAATGTGTTTCTAGTCACTTGCTTTGGCTTTCTGCATTCAGTAGCAAAGTGACCCAACTCATTGCAATTGTAGCATCTGATTGTGCTCCTTTCCACAGTTCCAGTTTTGTAGCCACCCCTTGAGCCACTTGAAGAGGAAGATCCACCTCTCTGAAATCTGGGCCTGAACTTAAGATTGGGATTCCTCTTGAATCTGAACTTCCCAAACTTCCTGACTATCAAAGCCAAATCACCATCCTCCAGCTGATCAAGTTATTCTAACGAATAGAAGTCACCACCAGATTGATCAATGGATGTTAATCCATATTCAGCATCAATAACATTCATGTTAGAACTGGAAGGTTGAACAGCCTTCACTTCCAGTTTCTGTGGGACTTCAGCAGCCAGTGCAGTAGAAGTACTAACAATCTTCCCAGTTCCATACAGCTCCCTTTGTTGAATCTGCTCCAGCTCATAGGTCTTCAGAACACCATACAATCTCTCCAATGCAATCTCATTCATATCTCTTGCTTCTCTAATGGCAGAAATTTTGTGCTCCAAATGAGGTGGAAGTGTAAGAAGGAACTTCTTGTTAATCTCCTTGTTGGTGTAGTGCTTCCCATTGAGATTCAGATCATTGATTAATTTGTTATATCTCTCTAAAACCTGAGAGATACCTTCACCAGGGTTTGATCTGAAATGCTCATATTGTGAGGTGAGAATTTCCAGCATATTCTCCCTAACTTCCTCTGTCCCCTCATTGATTATCTCTATAGTTGCCCAAATGTGTTTGGCAGTATCACAGTTGAGGACATGATTATGCATGATTGGATCAAGACAATCAATAAGGATCAACTGAAGACAGGAATCCAAGGTAGCATCCTCTTTCTCATCAGGAGTGTAATCCTTGGCATCTTTAGGGTACATTCTAGCAGCCCTAGTCACAACATTATTCTCAATGAGTTCTCCCTCAATAATCATAGGGACTTTGGGACCGTTCTTCAGCACATCAATGTATTTAGGATTTGCAACCTTAAGGAATAGGAGCATTTTCTTCTTCCATATTGGATAATGCTCCTTGCTGAACATTGGGATTTTGACTGTACCCACTTTCTGTGTAGTAGACATCTTTTGAGATTTTTAGGAATAATAAAAAATCAGAGTTTAAGAAAAATCTCAAAACAATTGGATCTTTGATTTGTATATCAATCAAAAGGCTCTGATGCCAATTGTTAGGTCCTGATAAGTTTGTAGAAGGGGGGTTGAATACAAACTATACCGTTTTATCGAATTTGTCCTTTAAAAGATTTAACTGTTTAGAACAAATTAGTGCGGAATAAAAACTGAAACAATATTCAAGTTAAATAGAAACTCTATTAAACTTGAGGGGTGTTACAATTCAGTGCACAGATTACAAGGTTCTTGTTAAAACAAATCTAGAATAAATTCGACATGAATTTATCTCTATTTGTAATAAAAGGATCGAATACTAAAAAGTAGTTCGATAGTAATTCTAGGGATTATGATCCGCTAGATTGTCAAAGCAGTACAAGTAATTGAATTCTAGTGGATTGGATATAACTTTGATGGCTAGAATTTATTACAAGAATTAAATTGAGCTTTGCAGATGGTTCGCTTGAATATGCAGAAGAGAGTAAATGATACTTTGCTTTTTCGTTCTGTCTTGAATTGTGTTGTCTACTTGTTTTGATTACAAATGACTTGTATATAAACAAGTCACTTGAATCATTTGCACGCGCCAATTCCACTGCAATTCATTTGATTTAATACTAATAGTACTAACCAGTTATACATGGTAGTACTATCGGTAGTACTAACACAGATAGTACTACTAGTACAAATCTGATAGTACTACTAGTATAAATAGAATTAGGATAAAACTGAATTAATTTTATTCTACTTTTAATTGATTTAATAAATGAATTAATTCTTTTAGAATTAATTCACAGATTAAATAAATTAAATTATTGACTTAAATAATTCCATAAATAAATTAATTCTGGAGAATTAATTTATAAATAAAATTACTTAGGATCTAGATTGATTAATTTAATATATGAATTAATTCTGAAAGAATTAATTCATAGATTAAATTAATTATCTTATAGAATAATATTAAAAGAGAATTAAACTAATTCTTAGAACCACTAAAACTGATGACGAACTTCCACTGACTGACGTTGACACTCCATGTACTGTCTGGTTCATGAGCGACAAACTTTAATGGTTGTTCTTCATACTTGACTTTAAGCTGTGATTCTTTACTCCTTCTATTTAAACAAGGACTGTAACCTGTACTTTTCTCCGTCACACTTCTGAAATCTCTGTCACTTTAAATAGATCCACTTTCTTGAATACTTCACTGAGGCTTGATCAAATAAATGAACTTCTTCCAGTGTAGAATAACTTCAAGTCTGTAGATGACTTTAATCTTCATTCTTTGACAGATATAATCTTCTGAGATTCCTGTGACATCTGTATTTATTATTTACTTATTACATCTTAATTAAAGTTGAGTAGAATGCTCAGTTTTTACAAATAGGCCTTGACATATGCCTTTCACAACCATAATTCAAGATCTTGGGCTCTAAATCACCCTCATCCATAAACTAAAGTAAATTTTTGATCTTAGCTTCATCCATGATTGATATCTTGTTAAAAAAATGGATTCAAAGTTGATGATGAATAGTAAAGATGAATAGTAATTCTTGATTTCTTGTTTTGATCTTGAAGTTTAAGGCTTGTAAAGGATAATCAAGGATCAAAGAAGGTTATACTACCCATTGATAGGCTATACTAAGTACCAAGGAATGTATAAACCCTCTCACACTTTTACTTATGATTTGATATTAGTGAATAAATGGATGATTGTTAGTGATAGTATGATGTAGAGATGCTTTGCATGATATGTATGATGTTTAATGGAGTAAGTGATGGTTGAACTAGTGAGTAGTAATATGAGCTTGTGTAGACAGAAATAAAGTGATTTGGATGAGATCTTTGGGTTGTGATGGTTTGATTGTGGATTGGTGGATTGATTAAAGTGTTTTAAACACGGGAATCGCGTTTAAGCGTCGTTACCATGTCGAATTTTACTTAGGAAGTTTGGACAGAAATCACGAATACCTTAAAGGCATAACCATAGAGGTTTCTGACCATGATCATGTTAGCCCTGTTTCCTAGTTTGTTTTAGCGAAAGAATCGTATCGTTTCGATTTACGGTTTAGGAGAAACGTCTGTTTTAGTGAAAGCGGTTTCGAGTTACTAAGTAGTTCATTGCATGAACTTTGAGATAGAGATCAAGCCCTTTAAAAATGGAATTGGGTTGAGATAATAAAATGAATACTAGCATGGATTGTTAGTAAGGAAACCTAGGAGGTTTCGTGTTAAAAAGATAAGTTTGTGATTTTATAAAAATGTGAGAACAAAGGTTGCGCGAGTGAAATACCCTTAAGGGGATGGTTAAAAAAACAAGAAGTTAGTAAAGGAAAAGTACTTGGGTTTTGTGAATAGAATTCCACCCAAACTTTTGACTTAGGAGTTATGGAATGTCATAAGGTTATAGATGACCGAGAGAGAGACATTTGATTTTCATTAATAGAACTTTAGTGCTTAAGTAATAGCACGTTCATTGGTTCTAGGGGACTGACTGTGAATTATGTATCTTGTTATAGATCGACGAGCACACTCTCAAGCCCCCACTACCACACCACCGAGACACCAAGGCAAGTTCCCAAACCCTACATCATATAAGGGATGCTGTTGTGATTACTGTTGTGTTTGTGATATATTATGTTTTAATACTGTGAAAAGAGGTTATAACTGATTATGCTTGGTAAAAAGCTTTGTGTTATATAAGGGTTTATATGCTAAGTAAATATTAGATATAAACCGAGGGTTATAGAGGCTCTGAGGGTAGAGCACTCATACGTGAATTTTAAAACTTAAACCGGGAGTCAAATTAGTATTTTGGTCTTGATTATACTGTGAGAAGCTGGAGGGTTCCAGGGACAGTTATATTTTAAAAATGTTGATTAAATATTCGAATATATATATTATTGGATATTTAATGTGAGATATTTAAATAATATTATTATAAATATTATTTGGATAATTGTTTAATTAAGTGGATAATATTATTTGAATATTCACTTAAGTGGAAATTTTATTGAATAATAATTCAATATTTATTATTTGAATATTATTTAATTAAGTGAATATTATTTTGAATATTCACTTAAGTAGAATCTTATTGAGTAATAATTCAATATTTATTATTTGAATAATTATTTAATTAAGTGAATATTAATTTGAATATTCACTTAAGTGAATTATATTGAATAATAATTCAATATTTATTATTTGAATATTTATTAAATATTCCAAAAATGATTTAAAAATCATAAAACCTTATTTAAATATTACGTAAGGTTCCAATAGTTATTTAAAATATTTTCTGATCTCGAGAGAGATTTACGTGACTATAGTAGGGGTTCCCAACTACTTTTAAATTATTTATCCCAAATAAGGAATAAGGTTTTGGACTTATCAAAAATTGGGAATCCATTCCAGGAAGTGAACATATGATTTCACTTGCCTCCTTCATTAAAAGTGATATATTTTGAGTTTCTGAATTATCAGAGCTAGAGATATTTTACAAAACTCCCAGGTCGTGATTTCAAAATGTTTGACTCGAGGATCGAGGTCAGTTGACAACGGTCAACCCACATTGTGACTTACTTCTGATATAATCCGGAAGTAAGGGTATTTTTACAAAACCTATCAACAAGCTTATGCTTGGGGGAAATAACATTTCGCGTAAGTGGCCGAGTAACGCACGGTCCCGCAAATAAAACTATTTTTCTGGCCTTGATTTCGCCAGGTGGAAATGAATAAGAGGCTGGGTGACGCCAGTCCAGTGGAACCCGTTGGCAGGGAGCGGGTCCACTTGTGTGGCCTTGATGTCGCCATGTGGTTACAAATGAGTAAGAGGCCGAGTGACGCCGGTCCAACCTAAAAGCCCGTATGAGGCTAGGGTAATGACCTTCGGGATTATCCATCTACTAGTAGAGAATCTATGGTATGACGACTGATCATCGTATACCAGTGCGTAGCCCTGTACAACTCCCCATGTTTTCCAAGGATTGGAATTTCAGAAATGTTTTGGGTAACTATGGTTAAATACCAGTTACGGATATTGTTAATGATATTTTAACAAAGTATTATACCTCATACAGAGTTTGCACTGTATGGCACGTTTTGACGAAAAGAAAATAAATATATCATTCTACATATGAATGGAGTCTTAAAGGTTTTCCATTATGATATAAGCTTATATATATATATATATGCTTATGCTGCTTTGTATTATTGCTGGGCTTAGTGCTCACTCTTGCTTTCTTTTATATATATGTATCACAACACAACAACTAGAGTAGATGGCCAGGATTCGTCGAACCACTCGGAAGCGCGTCCGGGATATACAGGCCGCCCATAACACGGTTGTTGCAGAACATCGGGTAGAAGTACTGAGTTGGTTCGGAGTGTATCTCTTGTTGCTCCGGTTTATTTATAAGTACCACGTATGTATATTAATGAACAAGAACAAACTTTTGCGCTGCCTTTCTGGTTTCACGTAGAAATCATACTGGCAGTAGGTTGCAAGTATTTTACTTTTGGGTTGTAATAACTTTAATTTATGGATCATATGACTACTGTTTTTGCAAGTTCGTTTCTGAGACATAACTGGCGTGAGTATATTGATGGTGGGGTCACCATGTGTGTTGATTTATTATATTATGATTCAAGTATTAAGTGTTGTACGGAATAAGGGATCGTGACAACCTAGATCTCCGACCCCGGATCTGGGGGTGTTACACATAGTTTCTTGAGAGAGTTTGTATCAGTTTTTATAAAGATTAATAAAAGCTGGTATTGATTGTTTTACATATCTGTTTTAGTCGATTATTTAGTACGATTATATTCAACCCCCCTTCTATAATCGACATCTACTGGGTAACAATTGGTATCAGAGCAGACTGATAAATCTTACAAATCAGAAACTGTAACAGCCCCAAATCCGGGGTCAGGGATTTAGGGTTGTCACAATCCATGTACTCCTTGCCTTACCTGTAATACTCACACCATTCATAATTTACCTGTTCATGACCCCACAACATATGTCTCACACACACACACACAGAGGTTAGAGTCTCAGAAACGACACAATACAACAATTGCGGAATAAATAACTTTTATTACAATACCCAAATGTCTTTTTAATCTGTTACTGATACCATTTCTAAGTATTGTTACATTACCAACTTAGCCTTCTGATGCTCACAATCCTCTTATACCATTCCTGTCTATACATGAGTTGAATACCAAAGCCGTAGACTGATTCGATTGGTTCGTACTACTCCCGGGATCACTGCTAAAAACGGTTTATGGAAACGCCTTGCGGGGTATGTGCCGTCCCATTGGCATCCTGCTTCGCTGCTATATAATATATATAAAACAATAGCAAGAGTGAGCGATAGCTCAGCAAGGTAATGAAAGTATGGCATAATGCTGCCTTTAACTCAACCCAGAATAATGCGGGTATAAGACAGTAATTTGTCAAAATATCTTGATACTGAAATTATTTCCTTATCGGAATGTATTCCCAAAAACAGTACCATTAATGTACTTCAAATATCATTTCATAATATTTCTGCAAGCTTTTGCTATATTATGAACAAAGTTCTAGTATAATATAAAAGATAAGGTTTCGAAGTAAACCAATATAACTCTTCCAAAAATATCTGCTATGTAAGCAGAATATCAACACATAACTTAAAAGAAGTTATAAGATGATTCAGTATAAACAACTCCCTTACCATAACTCATGTTATGTAAGGTATCCACAGAGTCATATTCATAAAATAAAAGATGAAGTTGCAAGAATTTATTGACACTTCATTTCCAAACACTTTTCGACCCCCTGCCAACACGATTGGTTCATCTCCCCAATACATGTTGCAGGAATATCCAAATTGGATGATGAACTAATACTGGAGTTGCTACCGCGTCCGCTGTGCCTAACCTTGCTATGATCAGTAGCAGGTCGCACCGCTCAAATAGTTTTCTACATGTAGATGGAAGTATCACGACGGCCTGACATTGTCTACCGCCTTACTGTGACCTCCCGCCCATTTGGGGCAATAAAAATTTGGATGGGCCCACGCAACTTGACCACTTACACCACTCCTAGTTCAGATGAAATCCATGACTCTGAAACGTAAAGATCGTCCTCCTTTCCCCAAGTGTAACACTTGTTGATACGACTCCACTAAGTAGTTATATCTAGGTTGGAAAGGAAGATTCTCCAATATTTCCCAAGCTATTGCTTGTTAATGGATATCGACTTGTTCCAGGAATTTACCCATCGATTGTTGAGGTGGTAATACAATATTTGACTTGCAGCAATTACATAGCTTTGAAAAATATCTGTCCCCTGACAGTTTTTGAGTTGAGAGTTTAAAAAGAGTAGCAGTCACTTAAATCAGGTTTCCCATATTTTTGATAGTTGAGCGAGCATTTAAATCCCCTTTAAAGGACAGATTTAAATGGAAAAACATTATTTTGGGAACCTCTTTTGATTTACAAATACTTAAGAATATTTATTAAATAAGTAAATCTTAAATGAATATTTGAAAATAATATTCATTAAGTAAGTAATCCTCAAATGAATATTTAAAAATAATATTCATTAAGTAAATACTCCGCAAATGAATATTTGAAAATAATATTCATTAAATAAATAATTAATCTTCAAATGAATATTCAAAAATAATATTCATTAAATAATCCTCAGATAATATTCACAATAATATTCTTCGATTAAGTAAACCTCAAATGAATATCTGAAATAACGTTCCTTAATTAATAATTCTCATTTGAATATTCGAAATAATAATCATTAAATAATTAAATCTCAAATAAATATTCAAAAGTAATATTCTTAAAAATAAATAATCCTTAAATGGATATTCACACTAATAATCTTTAAGTCAATAATCCTCAAATGAACATTTATAAATAACATTCTTTAAATAAATAATTAATCCTCGAATAACAGTACCCGATATCTTTATCGGAAAATAACCTTTATCATATACAAAATATAATCACTTCTGATTTTTTCAAGAAAATCACACGCCCTTATCCTAGGGCAAATATAAAATCCTGGCTTATAGCTGATATCCCATATCTAGCTTAGAAGCCCATACTCAAATCATTTCCAAGTAATAACCTTCGAATGAAGTAATATTCAAATAACATTCCTCAAATCATTTCCAGGTAATTAATACTTTCTAGAAATATAATTAATGTTTAATAATAGCAGTCCTCAAAATAATTAGTACACTGCCGCTGGAATCCCTCCGGGTTTCCACGGCTATCTCTATATCTCAAAATACTGACTCCCGGTCTAGAGTCGAAAACAAGAAGTATGCTCTTATCTCTAGAGCTACAAGGTATACCGGTTCATAAGTACATTATCTCAAAGCTCGTATATAAACCAAAATCAAATTCTATTTTATACAATATATAACATGTATCGCAAAACTGTATAACTCCACACATGACAAAAGCAGTAATATATAATCAATACTTCAAAGTATAGATTTAGGAAATTTGCCACAATACTTGCAACAAAGATTTGTTATATAAATTGGGAATACACAAGTATTGAACATTGGAAAATATACCTACTCTGAATAATAGAGTAAGGTTTAGTAAACTTGCCTGATGCTCGAGAAGTGATAGGGGTTCGCGACGATGCCGGACAATCTAGACAAAGTCAAAGAAAACGTACGATTAATCCCCTGGATAATCCATTATAATCCAACGCTTAAACACGTAAGCGAAACACAACTAAGGCATTAATAACTCACTTTAGGCTCATACTAAGTCCATGTTATTCGATAAATATTTAAGTCGAAGGTTCACCTTAGGAATCGAATCTCGTTTGCCGGTTATACCAAGTGGTTTTGAAGGTTAGAACCAAGTGCTCCTCTAAGGGGTTTCTTCGCACTTAACCTTGATTCGAACATTTTTATAAAATCGAAAAATAATCTTTTTGATATGAGGTCTTCTCTCTTATCTTCATTATGACCTCTAGTATTTAATTACCAAGATTCTTAACCGAATATCTCATTATAAGGGGGTTCCATTGAAGTTACGAACTCACACTTACGTTTACGAACTGCTTTTACGATTTTTATCATAACGCCTAAACCGTAAGTCGGAATGCTACGATTCTTTCGCCAAAATGATCTATGACTCAAGATATACAAGTATAGGTCAGTTAATAAGTAAGGTCAGAAGGTTATATCAACTTTTAAGCTTGGTTCGTAAGGTTAAAGAAATTTCGCCATTACGACGGCTATAAATCAAACGTTTCCATTTTACGATCACTCCAAATAACCAACAAAGGCAACCCATACTTCATCAATCTCAACAAACATCCATTTTACATCTCTAAGTCCAGTGGTGAGACTAAAATCAATCACCCATCATTTTACACATCAAAACAAATCCAAATATCTAAGGATGTTCTTATTAAGCACTAATCTTTATGTAACATCAAAAACTCATAATAACTCAAAGGGTGGGTTAGGGCTTTACCTTCTTGGAAGCTCTATCAACACTACCAAGGGTTTATAATCACTTAACAAGCTTTAACAAGTCCTTATAATGCTTAAACCTTAAGAACAAAGCAAGAAAACAAGTTAGTAATTTCGGAGTTACTATTCACCTCTTGAAAGAACTGGAAACACGAGGGCCTTACCATGCTTTTCTGGACTAGGCTCCTGAATAGAGGTTGTAGAGCATCTCAATACCTTTCCAACAAGATAAAGAACACATGATTCCATTGAGAAACGAGGGAGTTATGGCTATTTGAAAATCGGTGCAGAAACTGCCAAGATCATGGCAGTTTGGATTCTTCAACTTGGGGAGGATATTTGACTAGGCTAAACACCTTGGATTGCCATGAAATTTTGAACTAGTGTTATACATGGAGTGGAGAAGCTGTGGTTAAAGTTTGGTGATTTTATCATGGTTGGAAATGGAGTTATGGATTTTTCTTTGGAGGGTGCTCTAGCTGATCAGTTTTGAGAGACTTTGTGTTTCTCTTGCTTTTCTTCTTTTCTTCTTATCTTGGTTAACTAACAATAATGCTGATATTTGTATCAGTGGTGAGTCATAGCTCAAGGGTCTTCATCTTGTGACACTTGTCACACATGCATTGGTTTAGCTAAAGTAGCTTTACTGGTTCGTTTAATTTCGTAGAACGCTCGCAAGGTTTCTCGAGGGTTCTATCGAGGTATTTTACCGAAATCGTTCTCGATACTTCTAATTCATTTATCAAATCCATATCCATAGAATTAATAATTTAAATCCTTAAATATCCTCAAATAATAATTATTTAGTCCGTTTTTGGTGAAATTTCGGAGAAAACGAAAAATGCTATTTTTCTGATTCTGACAGCTTCTGCATTCTTTTATTTCCATCGTAGATCACTAATGCGACTTTGAAAGTTTATTATATCGTCCCGCATATAGGGTGGTCTGAAAAACTTTTAAATGAAGAGTTACTATTCATCAGTGGTTTTTCTATAATCCTTTGGATCAAAATCCGTTCCAATATTCCTGATCTATTTTCTCTTTACTCTTTGCACTTAGAAAACGTTCTAGTGATTTCTCGGGCGTACGCTATCTTGTTTACGGAGTTGTCGGATGTATTCCAGATATTGATTTGGATGACATAAAAATACTTTCCTTCCCTGGAGTATTGTATTCTTATCTTCCAGATTGATTGTTCTTATTTATATGTTCAGTCCATTCTTACTATTCTCAAAATGTTTGAAAACCGAAATTCATATTCATTTCATAACTTGATTCTCAAAGTCATTGCCACTATCCATATTTACATCAACATATAATAAAAGTTTTAATTCTACCCAAAATCTGGGGTCTTACAGAAACGATCAAGATGTCAGGAAACAGGTATGAAACAATGAAGATTCGCATGTTGAAGAAATCTGAATTTTCAACATGGAAGGTCAAGATGACGATGTATTTGGAAGCTTCAGATCCTGATTATATTGAGAGAATAAATGATGGAGCATTTATTCCAACCAAGCCGGTTGCTGCAACTGAGACGACTCCTGCAAGTGTGATTCTGAAAGAAAAGAAAGAATGGACACCTGAAGACAAGGCAGCAATGCTGAAAGATGCAAAGGTTAGAAATATCTTGCATAATAGTTTAGACAATGTTTTATCTAATAGAGTTATTGCTTGTAAGACTACAAAGGAAATATGGGATGCCTTGGAAGTTCAATGCCAAGGAACTGAAGAAATTAAGAATAATAGAAGAGGTATTCTTATTCAAGAATATGAACAGTTTGAAGCAAGGAATAATGAAGATATAACATAAATCTATGATAGATTTCTCACTTTGCTGAATGAGCTCTCGCTTGTGGGAAACGTGTATGACGTTGAAGACTCAAATGTCAAGTTTCTAATATCTCTACCTATGGAATGGATAAATCAACAAAATCTTATAAGACACACTTATAGGATGAATCTGATGACACTTGATGAGATCTATGGCATGCTAAAAACGTATGATCTGGAAATCAAGCAGAAGGAAGGTGCAAAAACAAAATCAAAATATGTGGCTTTAAAGACTGAATTAAGGGAAAAACATGTGAATCAAAAAAAATTGAAGGCCAAGGCACGAGTAGCTGTGGAATCAGATACTGATACTGATGCGGATGACAGTACTGATGAGGAGTCAGAAGATGATTCTGACAAAGAACTAGTACAAATTGTGGCCATGATGGTTAAAGGCTTTAGAAAGATGAAGTATGGTAAGTTCAGAAAAGATGGAAGGACTTCAAAAGAAAATCAGTACTCTAATAAGAAGACGAAGTTCAAGAAGAATGATCTTTCCAAAGTCAAATGCTACAACTGTGACAAAATGGGACACTATGCGATAGACTGTAAGAAGCCCAAAACTGGAAAGACTTCTGGAAAGGCACTTGTCACTTCAAGTAAAGGGGATTCCTCTGATTCTGAAGAAGAGGAAGAAGTTAATTACGCACTGATGGCTGAAGTTGAGGAAATTTCTGAAAAGGTACCTGAAACTACTTATGCTTTTGATACTGATAATATGTGTGAACTGAAATCATTTCTGAAAACCATGCATATTAGCTATCATAATCAGTCTAAGGAAAATATCAGAATCTTAAATGAAGTAGTCGATATCAAGAAAAGGAATGATTATTTAGAGGCTGAATTAGTAGTTTTAACAGATACTAAGAACTTGTGTGATAAACTCAAAAGTATAGAGATTGAACAGATGCTAAAAATAGAGTCTCTAGAAAATGAGTTAAAGAAAGAAAGAGAACAAATTAGAGTGTGGACTCATTCTGGTAAACAGGCTCATCTACTCATGAATGATAAAAATTGGAAGAAGTGTTTAGGATACAAAAAGAACAAGGAAAAAGAAAAAGTCACTTTATCCACACACATAAAGTTTGTTCCCGAAAGTGAAATGAAAAACAACTCCTGTAACGCCCCCAGATCCGGGGTCATAAATCTGGGTTGTCACACTCCATCAATCATATAATACCTGCATCACTTACAATATTCTAATAATACAACTCCAAAGACCCCAAATCACTTACGCACACACACAAGTTATAGCCTTGGAAATGAGCAACAATAAGTAACACTTGTTATTACAAATCAAATGTACTATCCAGGATCTCATCTATTATTTACAACCTCTACCTGAAGTTAAAATAATAGACCTCACAATTCTATACAAGGTTCAATAATGCAAACCTACTCGAAAACGATTCTCCCTAATTCCATCTGCAACTGTTTTGCTAACTCCGGCAGTATCCATCCTGCTGAACTAACTCAAGGGTGGTCTCTCCATTCCCTTGCTCTCGTAATACGGGGTGAAACGACAATGCTTTCTTCATGCTGAAAGTTTTAATAAAGCAAGAATGAGCCAATAGCGCTCAACAAGAAATCAATCCCAGTTTAAATCTTTAAACCTTTAAGGTAGATAATCCATATAGGATCAAAGTTTTAAAACTACTAATGTTTGATCCAAAATAGTATACGGTTCAATATACTTTATCACTTATAATCATAACTCAAATACCCTCGTAAATCATTTAGAAATCCTTGGTATCAATATAATAAACCAAGTCTCAAAACATATCTTTTTAAAATAGATATTAAACATTGGAATCAAGGCTTAAAGCCTATTCATTGATTCAAAATACTATACAGTTCAACATACTATATATCTTAAATACCTTCTCAGTATATATATACGCATATCTATATAGATATCTCATACTGTTCAAAATACTGTAAAATATCAGTCATGAACACTTTTCGAATATGTTGTGTTGTGATATATAAAAGAAGCAAGAGTGAGCACTAAAGCTCAACAATAATATAAAGCAGCTTAAATCATATATGAAAGCTTATATCATAATTGAAAGCTTTTAAAAACCTCATTCGTATATAGAATGATATATTGAATACTCTTTTCGTCAAAACATGCCATACAGTTCAAATACTGTATGAGGTATAGTACTTTGTTAAAATATCATTACCAAGTATCTGTAACCGGTATTTAACCAAAGTTACGAAAACATTTCTGAAATTCCAATCCTTGGAAAACATGGGGAACTGTACAGGGCTACGCACTGGTATACGATGATCAGTCGTCATACCATAGATTCTCTATTAGTAGACGGATAATCCCGAAGGTCATTACCCTAGCCGCATACGTGCTTTTAAGTTGGACCGGCGTCACTCGGCCTCTTACACATTGGTAACCACATGGCGACATCAAGGCCACACAAGTGGACCGCTCCCTGCCAACGGATTCCACTGGACAGGCTTCATCCAGCCTCTTATTATATTTACCCCTGGCGACATCAAGGCCAGAAAATAGTTTTCTGCTGGGTCGGCGTCACCCGACCTCTTACGCTAACCTGGCGACATCAAGGCCTGAAAAATATAGTTTTTATTTGCGGGACCGTGCGTTACTCGGCCACTTACGCGAAAATGTCGTTCCCCCAACTATCTATAACTGGAACGGATATTACTCCGGTTCCCCAAGCATAAGCTTGTTGATAGGTTTTGTAAAAACACCCTTACTTCCGGATTATATCGGAAGTAAGTCACAATGTGGGTTGACCGTTGTCAACTGACTTCGATCCTCGAGTAAAATATTTTGAAATCACGACATGGGAGTTTGGTAAAAATAAATATCTTTAGTTCTGATAATTCAGAACCTCAAAATATAATTACTTTTAATGAAAGAGGCAAGTGAAATCATATGTTCACTTCCTGGAATGGATTCCCAATTTTTAAAAGTCAAAGGACAGTATCAAAGTTTGAAATAATTTAATAAAATATTTGGGAACCCCTACTATAATCAAATGAACCATTTTAAGATCAGGAAATATTTTAAATAACTATGGGAACTTTACATAATATTTAAATAAGGTTCTATGATTTTTAAATCATTTTTGGAATATTTATTAAATATTCAAATAATAATTATTGAATTAATATTCAATAAAATTCTACTTAAATGAATATTCTAAAATAATATTCACTTAATTAAATAAATATTCAAATAATATTTATAATAATATTATTTAAATGCCTCACATTAAATATCCAAGATATAAATATTGGAATATTTAATCAATACTAAAAATATAGCTGTCTCTGGAACCCTCCAGCTTTTATGACAGTAAAATCAAACAAAATAATAATTTGACTCCCGGTCTAAGTTTGAAACTAATATACAAGTGCTCTACGCTTAGAGCCTTTATAAAACCTCGGTTTATATCTAATATAATCATAGCATATAAACCATATAATCTTACGAAAGGTTTTAATTAAAAGCATAAATCAGTTCATAGTTCTTTTAAGGTAATAAAACAGTTATATCACAATCACAACACAATCTTTTATCAGATATAGGGTTTGAAAACTTGCATACATCTATCATATGCAATATTATAATCTCAACTGTTTTAAACACAACCACATCTATATAAGATGTAGGAATTGAAAACTTGCATAATATGCCATATGCAATATCATCCGTATAAGTAATTTGAAATACAGCATGAGATGAGAAAACTTGCCTTGAGTCCTTGGTTGTTAGGGGTTCGGGAATTTGTCGCGAAATCTATAAACAAAGAAATACTCGATCAGTCCCCTAGCGTAATCATTTAAAATGCCATTAACTTAAGCACTACGTTCTCTTAATGAAAATCAAATGTCTCGTTCTTGGTTAATCATAACCTCATGATACTCCTTAAACTCTTAATTCAAAAGTTTGGTTGATAATCCATTCACAAAACCCAAGTACTTTACCATTACTAAACTTATGGTTTTAACTATCCCCTTAAGGGCATTTCACTTGCGCAACTTTGGTTCCCGCATTTTTATAAAATCGAAAAATTATCTTTTTAACACGAAACCTTCTCGGTTCCCTTCGTAACTGTTCATACTAGTATCCCCCTTAATATCATGACCTATTTCCATTTTTAAGGGGCTTTATTATAAGCTCAAAGTTTATATAGTGAACTACTTAGTTACCCGAAACCACTCTTACTAAAACGGGTGTTTCTCCTAAACCGTAAATCGAAACAATACGATTATTTCACCAAAATAAATTAAAAACCAAGACCTACATGATCATGGTCAGTAAGTATTTTTGTCATATCTTGAAGGTACCCGAGGCTACTGCCCCAACTAATCTAAGGAAAATTTGACATGATAACGACGCTTAATCAAGATTCCCGTGTTTATAACACTCCAATAATCCATTAATCAACAACCAATCATCAATACTTCTAATTACCCATATCAAACAACTCATAATATGCCCTAGCAAGTTCATACCAATGTTCACAAGTCCAACCATCAAAATAATCACTAAACAATCACCATAACCAAGGATTCAACTTTTAATTCATACTATCACAAACTATCATCAATCTTAGCATAATAATCAAAGTATAACTAAAGGTGTGAGATGTTTATACCTCCATTGATACTTGTTATACACTAATAATGGCTTATATATCCTTGATTGATCCCTAAACAACCTTAATAAGCTTTAATCTTCAAGAACACAAGTTAGTATTTTCGAAATCACTATTCATGCCTCAACTTTGATCCAATATTTGACCATGCTGTTGCCCAGTAATAATCTATTGTAGAAGAGGGGGGGGTTGAATACAATAGTATAAGATAATCGACTTCTTAATGTATATATCACAAATATGAAAGAAAGATAACAGCTTTATTAAATCTGATATAAAACTGTTACAAACTCTCTCAAGAAATTCTGATGTTCTTGAGAGCTGCTAGCTTACAAAAACTCTCTCAAGAAATTCTATGTTCTTAAGAGCTTCTATCTTGATTCATTCCGAACCAAAACCAAAATTGTGTTTATATACTACACAGCTTCTCTATCAATGATAAGTCCTAATCAATTACAAAGATTGAAACCTATTCATAATTGATAGCTACATTCTACAAACCAGGAACTGACAGAATAAACTTCCATGTTTAACTAGACTCCAAATATAACTCGAAGTAGGAATCCTGATCAGCTTCCAGTCCTGATGATCAATCCTGATCCCAGTCCTGATATGTATCTTGATCCTGACGACCATGTAATCCTGATGACGTCAGCAATCCTGATCAGTTGTGTCTAGCTCCTGACGATCATTCAATTCTGATCTAACAATCTCCCCCAATCTCATACTTTGTGAAATAAAGTATAGATTCCTAAGATTCAATGATGTCAAAAACATATATACAAAATGTACAGAATCTGCAGCAACAACTTATCTGTTTAAATTCTTTGATAGAACAGATTCATCTTCAAGAAGTTGGATAACAAATTTTCTTCTTTTTCTTCAAGAATTTGAATCAGTCTTTCCTTAAGATTTCTGAGTTCTTCATCTTCCTCATTAATCTGGTAGATAGCTGCTCTGAGATTTAATATGGAGCTTTTCTGAAGACTATGCTCTTCAAGCAAAAGATAAGCAATTTCCTTCCCATCAGGATTGAGAGTAAGTTGAGTCATGCCAAAAGTTACTTCTTTAACAACAGTACCCCTTTGTATTTCCACATCCTGACCTCTTTGATTTAAGTACATGGGAGTATAATTACCATTGAAATTACTGTTTCCATCCAGTCTTCTTCTTATTGTTGACAAAATCATGTCACTCCATTCCTTGCACATTTGATTCTTCGATCTCAAAAGATAATGAACATATTTCAGTTCCTGTGTAGTTTTCATCAGCAGATCTTGAATAGATAAAATCTTCACACTGCCATCTTTCATGAAGTACAGAAGCTTTTCTTTCTTGTCAAAACCATCATGACAATCTATAACTATATCAACAGCTAGTAAATTGTTCAGGTTTTCAGAAGTTAAAGTACCTCCAATTTCAGTTAAGGAGTAAGGATCAACATATGACATATTTATATATTCAGCATCCCTGTGTCCAATACCTCCTCTTGAATTACTTGTCAATTGCTTCAGATTTGAAAACGTCTTTAACCAGAGTGCTTTTGATCTAACCATCCCAGATAAATCAACAACACTTGAAGCGTTTGTAATAATTCCTCCAGACTGAAAATTGATAAGTGTATCACAACTTAGTGTACTAATATGTTTCCACTTCTTATCCTTTTCCTTTTCAAAGGCATAGCTTCTTTCCAGTGAAGATTCTTGTCTGCTTGGGTTCCTCCACTTTCTTCTGTTTGAGAGTTTAAGCCTTTGTACATAGAGATTGAAATCTCTATTTGTTGATCTTGTAATTTCACTTCTTCTGGCTTCTTCTTTTTCATCCACTTCCTTGTTGTGAGAAGCAACCACAATAGATAAAATTATCAAATCAATCTCTTGAATAATTTCAGAATCATCAGGATCTTGAATATTATCAGGAACAACATCAGGATTAGATTCATCAATTTGATTTGTATTGCACAGAGTTGATTTTCTTGATTTTCTTCTCAATACAGGTTCTTCTTCAATATTTCCATCATCACCAAAAGTAGATCTGTCAGGAACTACTAGAGTTTGAATAGGTTCAAGAATTTCTTCAATTCTTAACCCTCGAAACCTTGTCTGTCTAGGTATTGTTTGAGTTGAAGAACCTCTTCTACTTCTTCTAGCTCCTCTCCTACCTCTGCCTCCTCTACCTCTAGCAGGAGCAGGATTATTAAAGCTTTCCATCATTTCTCTCTGTTGTCTTAAGAATTCTTCATGTGAGAGATCAGGATATTCTTCACTTGCTGTAGAGAGTGCTTTTCTTGCATATAATTGTTGAACTCTTTTATCAGTGTGATATAGAGTAACAATTCTGCCATCTTTTGTAGAAAACTTCTGGAATAAATTTGATGCATCTTCAGGATTATCAATAAAAATATCTTCATCACCTTCAGGAATTGTAGCAAGAGTATGTCCATGACCAGGTGTCAGGATTTGTTCTTCCGTCAGGATCTGAGATTGCACCAACGTTCTTACTGTCTTAACTCCAGAATCAGAAACATGAGTTGACTGCGTTGTTTGACTTTGTGAAGTTTGAATTGTAGACTTCATAACAGCAGCATCAGATGTTTCTCCTTGTATCACTTTGTCACAACCATCATCTCCAGTATCATCATCATTATTCCTTAATACTAGATCAGGTGTGCATTTTGTCTGACTAACCTTCTCCCCCTTTTTGACATCAGGATTTGACAATAAATGCAAAATTAAGGAAATAGGGGCTTGAATGTCAGTTACCTTGGTATCCAGAGAATCAATCCTTCTGTTGATAGAGGTTTGTTCAGAAATAACAGATTTCACTTGGGATTCTACTACCCTTAGCTGAAAAGCAGTAGGCACCTTTGTAAAATTTTGAGAAATATCATTCCTCACCAACTCAGTTGAGTTCTTGATAAAATCAATCTCACTTTTTAGGCTTTTGGATAACAGAGTTGTAGCCTTCAGATGATTCTTCAAGTCTTGATTCTCTATAGATTTCACTGCATCATAGGCATGTTCCAAAGCAGAAGAATAACTTACAGATTCAGTAGATCTGTGCCATGAACTGTTCCATTCATTCTGTCTAAGTGCCTCAGCAGGATTAAAGGAAGGAATAGAAAAATCTTGTTTCTGATCTTTCCCAGTGGAAGCTTTGCCAGCCATATATGTACTTGATGAACCAAAATTTGTTCCAAGACTAATTTTGAGTGATGTAGCAAGCTGTTCCTTCTCTTTTCGATTCTCATCATCATCACTATCATCAAAGTCATCATCATCAGTACTATGAGTAACATCAGGATCAGGAATAGCTATACCTTTCATTTTATCCTGTGAATCTGTGATAGGATGATCCATTGGTCTTGAACGAAATGGCTGTATCAGGATAGGTTCAACATCAGGAGCACCACTAGCGTCAGGATGAACACCGTCAGGATTTGATATGCTTGCATCAGTATTTTCTACCAATGGTTCTTGTGGAGCTTGAGGTTCAGAAGCTTCTTCAACACTTTGAGTCAAAGGTTCTTGTGTGCTTCCCTCATTGACAGTGTCCTCGACCAATCTTTGAACTTCATCTGCACCAGAAATCCCTTGAGCATTGTCAGGAAATTTCTCAGAAACTGTAGCTTGGCCTGCATCTTCACTTTCAGAAGATGGTTCTTGTGTAGCTGGAATGTCGATGTCTGCATTCTCCCTTTGAGAAAATGGTTCTTGTGGGACCATTCCACTAGCTAAGCCTTCACTCAAACTTTGATTGAGTGGTTCTTGTGTGGCTGGATCATCAGAAAGAGCTGTTGAACCACTTTGAGGTTCAGGTTCTTGTGGGCTTGATCCTTTCAGTTTCTTCTGTCTCTGATAGACTAACTCTTCTGCCTTCCTTAGCTTTTCCATTGGATGTTTTATCCCAAGATTTGAAGCAGCAGCACCATACTTCTCCCATGAAATATCAACATGTCTTTTTGTTGGAGAGTCCTGTGCTGGAGAGTCTGAAATATTAACCACTTGACTTGGTGCAGCATCCGGAATACTAACATCATGATTTGCTTGAGCAGTTGAAACTGATTGCTCATTCAGAATAGAAGTGTCCTGTACATCAGTATCCTGCTTCTTTTCTAAAGGAATATGATACCTGCTTTTTGATAACTTCCGTTTCTTCTGTGGTGTAGACAATGAAACCACAGCTGCAGTAGCAGTATCAGCAACTTCCTTATTCACATTCATCACTGAGGATATAGGTAAGTCATCCTCTGAATCAGTCTCATCCCTGAGAACTAATTTTCTTTTAACAGAAACAGCCTCACCTCCCTTTGCAGCTTTCTTCACCAGGACCCCTTGTACAC
Organism: Heracleum sosnowskyi; assembly: GCA_030848705.1. Classification (NCBI taxonomy): domain Eukaryota; kingdom Viridiplantae; phylum Streptophyta; class Magnoliopsida; order Apiales; family Apiaceae; genus Heracleum; species Heracleum sosnowskyi. The sequence goes on from CM061236.1 coordinate 45,070,007, forward strand.
CCCCTTGTAACTTCTTTTTAGTGATAGGTGTAGAGGAAAAGTCCTTTGAACCTGATTGCCTTCCTGACACATCAGTTCTAGCTGACTTCTCTTCTTTTACAACTAAAGTCTTTTGAGAGACATTAGAGGTGGCAGTTGACTGTTTAGACTGTTTAGGATGAATGCTTGGGTTAGGAACAAGGTGTGATTGGCCTTGCCCCATAGCATTAGAAATTAAACCATAACGAGTAGGCATTTTCCTATGTAAGAAAAACCTTACCTCATCAGGAATAAAAGCATTTCCTATGAAACCATTTGCCTTATCACTGTTGACTAAGGACTTAATATTATTCTCAGTAATTCTACAGATAGGTAGAATTACATCATTCTCAAAAACAACATTAGGACACAAGTGATTAAATATCAACTGTAAAAATCTAAGAAAACAGACAGAACCTAACTTATCTGATTTCCTATCACTTAAAGCTTTTAAGATAAACGACCCATAATCAAACACTGTAGAGTGGATAAGAGAGTACCCAATTTTAAGAGATCCTGATGGAAGAGCATCAAAATTTGATGTCTTGTTCAGGAAACAGCAGCTGATCGTATCAAAGAAGAAATTCCATTCCTTCTTAAGCTTTGTCCTAAAGAGATTGCCATATCTCTTTACTTCACCATTGTAGCCCAACTTTGTAACAAACTCAAAAAGAGTAGAGTCCGAAACATTAGCAGAAATAGCATCACCAAGAACAGGTAAATGCAGGGCTTCCTCCATAATTACAGGAGTCACATAGTGAGTAATTCTATTATGTTCAAAACTCATCAAGATGGTGTCAGAATACCCTTTGTCAAAAGTCACTGAGTTCCACACCTGCATTACAGACTTAAAAGAAACACTTGCAGGTTCTGTTAAAGCAAACTTCAATGGGCTTGAAGCTAGAAAATCTTGAATTATATGAAACTCATTGGGTAAATCTTGATGATTTAGAATAGCCACAAAATTGTTAGTGGCAAAAGTAACACCACTAATCACTGTTTGTTTGTTCATGAATGATGAAGACACCATTGTAATTCTTAAAAAATCTTGAGACTTGATGTTTGAAAATAGTTAAGGTTCGTAAGCACAGAGAGAGATAGAAAATCGAAAAACTGATGATGAGAGAGTAATTAATGATTTAGAATAAGTAAAAGTATTTTGTTAGAACAAAACTTTACTCTCAATAACAGGTGGCAAGATATGATTTGTGCACAAATAATTAGTGGACAGATTACGTGTATAATTTAAATGAAACTGCACCGCTTTTTATGTGTATGTATATGTATATCTATAACAGTGCAACACACGCGTGCATACAGTTGTCCTACTAAAACTCAACCGTCCATCAGCAGACACTGACGAAAAATTAGGCACAAATTAAACAATGAAATACTGACCTGAACATCAGGATTGACCAGTTGACTTCCTGTCAGGATTGCATCCTATCAGGATTTGATCAAAGAAAACATACCATTCTGAATAACCATCAGGATTTGACAATTATCAGGATTTCCTCTCTATAGCTTTCCTCAGAAATTCTCAAAGTTCATCATTCCAAGTTCATTCACCAATTTATTGAAAGTAGCTTCAGGTAGTGGCTTGGTGAATATATCAGCTAGTTGTTGATCAGTAGGAACAAAATGAATGTTAGGCCGAATACAATATAATCAAATATATATGAGAATAACAATAATCAAGAACACTGTTTATGAATCAAATAAACTGTAATTGTATTAACAGCTTCTCTCTTTATGATGTTAATGAATCACAAAGAGCTTCTAGGTTACAAGAATAATAATCAATAATCGCATCCCTTTTAGGGTTAACCTATCTGTGTTTATATATTACACAGTTACATAATCAATCTCTAATTGATACTCCTATAAATCAGCTATATAGATTATATCAAATTAGGATTGCTTCTGTCTTCTGTTCCGTTTCCTTAACTGTCTCAATATATCTTGCTTCTTTCCATCTTCAAGATATATTGCTTCTAGAATCTTCATTATAGCACCGACAGTTAATAAACTCTTTACCTCGTCAGACTTTAACAAACTCTGACTGGCTTCTTAGTAAACTCTGATTAACACCTGGTACTTAAACACTGATGAGCAAACGTCAGCAATTATATTTAACAATCTCCCCCAACTTGTTCATACTAAAATGTACAAGTTAAAAAGATAATTGATGATGTCAAAACATATAACAAATGCAGTGTTTAAAATATAACAGAGTTTAACTTTAACTTAGAACAGAAAACTTTAAAAACTTATAGTCAGACTTTATTTGATTTCTTGAATATCAGGCACTGTCCTGAGATAGTCCGTAAGTAATCTTCTCTCAGCTCTTTCCAGTTCAGCAATCATAATCTCCTTCAGTTCTTTATACTCTGGATCTCCTTCACCAGTTTGATATATGGCAGCCCTCAGAGAATAAATACTGTTTTTCCTCATTTCATTTCCGAGTCTTATATGATATGATTTGTCTGACTCCAAATTGAATTCCAAGACTTTGATACCCAGTGCTGTCTTGAACTTGGCACTATTTCTTTTCATCTCAACAATCTTTCCATAAGCATCTCTGTACTTAGGAATGTATGCACTAGAAACACCACCTCCAAGAAGCACTTTAGATTTCATCATTCTGTCTTTTATGACAAGAGCAGCATCATGAGTACTTTTGTTTTTGATTTTGAGAAGGTATAAAACATACTCAAGCTCTTCCCATAGCTTCAATTGAATATCAGCTTCTCCTACTCTGTATACTCTTCCATCAGACATGAAGTATAACAAAACCTCTTTCTTCAAACCCCTGTGATAGACCATCTGAACAGATTCCAGTTTATCAAGGCTCTCTTGAGATACCCCAATACCAGCTTCTGCCAGTGAAGTTTGATCTAAAGATCTGTTGTTTATTCTCTTCTCCCTATGTGAACCTAAACCAGACTTATCAAAAGATTCTTTTCCAAGTACAGTCCTAGTTTGAGAAAAGTCCACAGGTTGAAGTGTCAGAGTTTCAGAAAGTGCAGGTCTTAAGAAACCTTTGAGTTGAGGAGCTAGCTGAGTTTGTACAACTTGAGCTTTGTCAGAGGTTGTCACAACTTTAGTAGAAACATCAACATGAGCAGCGTCAGAGGTTGATTTACTTATCCTTGATTCAACTTGAGCAATGTCAGAGGTTGAATAATTCTTCTTAGGTAACTGTCCTTCTTCTACCACTATACCCTTTCCTTTATCAGTATTTGCAATTACAGGCCTCCTGGTGTATTGTATACTCTGTTGAGTATTTTCCTTGATAGAAATTCCAGTTTCTTTCTTTCTAGGAGCCTTTACTGATTTCTTCTTATAATTTCCAGAAGCAACTTTCTTCTTATGTTCTTCTGCTAGCATTTGTTCTTCTGCTTGAATATCTTCAACAGTAGCATCTTGACCATGCTCAGCTAGAAACAACTGAGTTGCAACTTCTTCATCAGTAATTGGAGATTGAGAAGAAAGAAGTAAACTTCTTACTCTTGAAGAAGACTGCCCTCCAGTGTTTATTCCTTTTCCAGCATTAGCCTGAGCATCAGAGTTTGACCTCCTCCCTTGCTCTTGAACATTCTTTTTCCTTTGTTCTTTATCTTTTGCACCACCATCAGTGGTATCATCCTTCCGAGTCAGAGTTTGAGAGCTCTTGCATTTGTCTTTAGATACTCTCTCCCCCTTTTTGACATCATCAGAAATCAATACTGATGTGAGAAGTTCCAAGGAATTAGCAATTGCATCCAGCTTATTTGACATTGCAGCTTGATTCTCTTCAACTTTTGACAATCTGGAGTTAAAAGCCTTCTGTTCTTTACACAAAGAGATATATAGAGATTTATCCTTTTGCAGTGTAAGTTCCCTTGTAGCTATGTCATTCCTTAGACCATCAATAACCTTGTCAGTACCATCAAAACGATTATTTAATGATTTGACTTGGACTATTGTAGCTTTGAGATGAGTTAAAGTTCAGGATTTTTAATTTCCTTTGAAGACTTGGTCACAAAATCAGCAGCTCGTTCATCAGAAAAGATAGTTTCTCTGCTTGACCAATTTGAAAAATACATATCCTGGAAATGAGCATCTGTAGCGCGTTGAGCAGCAATTCTTTGAGAATTGTCAACAGAGTTTGCAGAAGAATCAGCATTAAAAGAATCAGGAACATCCTCTTCAGCATCAGCTTGTGCTCCCTCATGATGATCAGAGTTTGCAATATTCTCTGCAGTGACTTCAGTGTTTAACTGTGCAGCTTCATCATTAACTGTCTCTGCTACAGCTTCATCTTTCTCAGCATTTAGCTGTGCAGCAACAAGATTCTCAGAGATTACAAAAACCTCTGCTTCTTTAGGAACAGCCTCTGCAACAATATCTTCTGTATGTACAGTAGTGTCAGCAACTACTTGAACAGCTTCAAGAACCTGATCAACCTCCTCACCCTTTTCTGGATTTGAATTATTGACAGAAAGAATTTCTGTATGAGTTGCAAGAGACTCATCTATTATCTGGGTGGGATGATCAGCTGCCACATCCTCAGTGTCACAAACACTGACAACAGGATGTGCTTCAATTTCTTCTTCAACATCCATCTCCAATATTGGTTCAAGAAAATCATCATGAAAAGCAGCAGTGGCATCAGTGTTTGCTCTGGCTTCTTCATGCACAGTAGCATTTGCAGAATGATTTTCAATCACAACCTCAGGAGCTTCAACATTTACAAAAATCTTGTCCTCATCATCAGCATTAACAACAGGCTCCTCAGCAACAACTTCAGGAGCTTCATGCTGGACAGCTTCATCCACATTATCAAAAAGATAATTGGCTACTAATCTTCTTTTCCTCTTATGAAGAGTTTCATTATCAAGATCATCTTCATTATCAGCTTTTGATCGATTTGCTCTCCTCTTCTTATAATGACCCTTGGGCTCATCATTAGATTTAGACACACCTACATCAGTAGATGGTCTCACAGACCTTGCAGGTTTAGTACCAATGTGCTTAGTCCTACCACCCTTTGCAGGTTTGACTGATGTTGATGGAGGTAGATCTGTTTGTAAAGGCTCAGGTTGAGGTTCTGGTTGAGAAGGAGCTTGGGTAGGTGGATTAACTTGATCATTTATAAACTGTTGCACAGAGGCAGGTAGCAACAAATCTCCAACAACCCCTTTCTTAACATCTTTATTAATAAGATCAGAGAATATCCTTTTATGTAATTTAAAACAAGAAACATCTTCTTCAATTACTTCTACTCCTTCAACACAGTAAGAGAATAAAGTCTGACAGAATCTTGAAAAATAGACTACTCCTCTATTCTCTGTCATTTTCTCTCCTAAATTATTCAAGACAAGTTTGTGGGAATAGCATCCCAGTTTGTGCATTTCTTTCCAAACGTTCTTGTGATGCAATCAAAGAAGAAGCTCCACTCCTTCCGTAAGAACGGTCGTTTTAACTGTCCAATCTTGTTCAAAGGTCCAGAATACCCTATCTCTTGCATCATTCTTATCAAATCATCATCACCCATGCCAATAGTATATGATGAAAACTCAGGAAACCCCATTGCAGCACGAATGGTTCCAGCAGTAATCACATACTCTGTTTCTTCATATTCAAAGATTATAGATGGGTTCCCAGTTTCACCACCATCATCATACATCCCCGACTCCCAGAACGCCTTGATTTGTGAACCAGAAAGTTTTGCTGGTTCTACTAAAGCACGCCCAATCGCTGACTGAGCAAGAAAGTCTTGAATCATATGAAAAGCTTCTGGTGCGTTGGCAGTGTTTAGTGGTGCTGCGTAGTTATTTGGAACAAATTCTAACCCAGATGAAACAAAAGTTGTGGTCGCCATTAGTAAGATTTGAAAGAAATCAAAGAAACTGATGCAAAAGCTTCTAAAGAGTTTGGGAGTAGAAAAAGTGTTCGTGAATATGTGTGTGTGACAATAGATGTGAATTGGAGTAAGATGTGAAAGGTTTAGACGTATGTGTGTGTATTGTATAAATATGAAATTCAAAAATTTAAAAACTGAACAGTTTTTAATCATCAATACACAACTGTCTTACTCCTTTAATTATGTGAGTGGGACACGTGGCACACATGCAATGACTGACAGCAGTAATTGGCAATTTCCAATGCGCATGCGCAGTAAAAACAGCAATAATTACCGCCTGTTACACTTTTCTAGGCAATTAACCTCTCTCCTCTGTTTAAAACATTCTTGATCAACTGTCCAATCATACTCTTTTTAAATTTTCAAAACAAATGTCTTTTTCTCAAAATTATAATATGTCTGAAATCAACAAAATTTATTTTAATCGCCAGAGATTAAAATTAAATTACCTCGGCGTAGAGTACATAATTCATCAGCTTTTACCACTCCTCCTTCTTTATAAACAAACTCTTTTCACAAACTGTACAAGTGTGAGTATTTGTGTGTGAATTAGCAGAGTTTACTGAATATGAATATTTAGACCATCTCAAAGTGCATAAAATCCACAAACTAAAGTAGTAAAAACTGGTTGCCTAAACTCTCATGTATAAAATAAAATCTGATTTTTATATCTAAACTCTGTATACTGATATCCTTTCATTTGGATATTTCTTTTATTTTTCACCCCCTTTATATATATATATATAGATTTTTTTTTTAATTTTTTTTTCCAGTAATCAGTGGTTGGCACTAGTCACCAAAAATCAAAGATTGTAGCCCTTATTTCATACAATAAGTTCTTGGATCTTCCTAGGCACAACATGATCTCAAAGGAATATGTGCTCTTTTTGGCATCTTTTGATTTGAGGGTGAATTATTTGCAATTAATAATCAGAGTTTAGACTTTTCATCAGTTAATACAATTAATTTATGAGAGAAAATGCAAACAGCTAATACAAACTCAGTGTATAGGATCAATAAACTAAGAGATGCTATAAATATAGAGACAGTATCATGCTGTGTAAAATTTCTGCACATTTTGTAATCAGAATTTATAATACTTAGAAGAATTCATGATTACTTACTGAAAATCATGCTTCATACATTTTTCTTCATCGGTCCATGTGTTTCAGACAAAAATCATAATCAGAGTTTAACATCAGACTTTAACCGACAGAGTATGACTGACAGAGTATGACTAACAGAGTTTACTTATCAGAGTTTATCATGCTGGTGCAAATAACAGTTAACACATGCAAAGAATCATGAGCATAAAATCATGTATAGAGTTTGAATCTAACCAGCATCTCTAGTCAAAACCAGAGATCATTCCAAGTTCATTTACCAGCCTTGTAAAGGTAGCTTCACTCAAAGGTTTGGTGAAGATATCTGCAAGCTGTTGGTCTGTAGATACAAAATGAAGCTCAATATCTCCTTCTTCTACATGTTCTCTGATAAAATGATACCTTATGCTGATGTGCTTGGTCATGGAGTGCTGTACTTGATTACCTGTCATAGCAATAGCACTTTGATTATCACAGTAAATAGGTATTTTAGAGTACCTTAATCCATAGTCCAGTAACTGATTCTTCATCCATAAAATCTGTGCACAACAGCTACCAGCAGCTATATACTCTGCTTCTGCTGTGGATGTAGAAATTGATTTCTGTTTCTTGCTGTACCAAGAAACTAATCTGTCACCTAAAAATTGACAGCTTCCACTTGTGCTTTTTCTGTCTATCTTACAGCCTGCAAAATCTGCATCAGAGTAACCAATTAAATTAAACTCTGATTCTCTAGGGTACCACAAACCAAGAGTTATGGTTCCTTTGAGATATTTGAAGATCCTCTTCACAGCTGTTAGATGTGGCTCTCTGGGATCTGCTTGAAATCTTGCACAAAGACATGTTGCATACATGATATCTGGTCTACTTGCTGTGAGATAAAGAAGAGACCCTATCATTCCTCTATAGTTTGTCATATCTACTGAGGCTCCTGTGTCTTTGTCTAGCTTTGTTGCAGTAGCCATGGGAGTTGTAGCAGATGAACTATCAAGCATTCCAAATTTCTTGAGAAGGTTTCTGGTATATTTTGCTTGATTGATAAAAATACCATCATCTGTTTGCTTGACCTGTAAGCCTAGAAAGTAACTAAGCTCTCCCATCATGCTCATTTGATATCTTGACTGCATAAGCTTTGCAAATTTCTTACAGAGTTTGTCATTTGTAGATCCAAAAATTATGTCATCCACATAGATTTGAACTAACAGCAAATCATCACCAGTATTGAAATAGAACAAGGTCTTGTCAATTGTACCTCTAGTGAACCCACTTTCTAAAAGAAATTGAGCCAGAGTTTCATACCATGCTCTAGGTGCTTGCTTTAGTCCATATAATGCCTTATCAAGCCTGTAGACATAATCTGGATATTTGGGATCTACAAACCCTGGTGGTTGTTCAACAAACACTTCTTCTTCAAGCTTCCCATTGAGAAAAGCACTCTTTACATCCATCTGAAAGACTTTGAACTTTTTGTGTGCAGCATAGGCCAGAAAAATCCTTATTGCCTCCAATCTTGCAACTGGAGCAAAGGTTTCATCATAGTCAATTCCTTCTTGCTGTGAATAGCCTTTTGCTACAAGTCTAGCCTTGTTCCTTGTAATCACACCATCACTGTCAGTCTTGTTTCTGAAAACCCACTTTGTACCTACTACAGATCTGTTCTTTGGTCTAGGTACAAGTGTCCAGACTTCATTCCTCTCAAATTCATTCAACTCTTCTTGCATAACTGTTTTCTAGTTAGCATCTTGAAGAGCTTCTTCCACTCTCTTTGGTTCTGTTTGAGACAAGAAAGCATGATACAGGCATTCATTTGTAGTAGCACTTCTAGTTCTTACACTTGCATCAGGATCTCCAATTATAAGATCAGGTGTATGTGCCTGTGTCCACTTTCTTGCTGTTCGTAAGTGGCTTCTTGTATTAGTATTGGATCCTCCCCCTTGATCCATGCTCTCCTGATTCATGTGTTGACTTTCTGCAGCTTCTGAGGCTCCCCCTGAATTGGACTGCTCAGAGTTTGAGCTTTCAGAGTTTGAATCAGCTTCCTCAACAGACTCACTTTGAGTGTTTGAGTCACCATGTTGAGCTGCCTCACGCTCCCCCTCAACTGGTTCTCTGTTTTGAGAATTTTCAGTTTCTCCATTATTTACCAGTAAAGGTTCAGAGTATGCTTCGTCAGAGTTTATCAGAACCGTTTCATCAGAGTTTGTCGGTACTGCTTCATCAGAGTTTACATCATCAGAGAATAAATCTTCATTTTCAAAGCGCAGTTGATCATATTCATCTAAGTCATCAAGTCCAGTTATTTTCTTGTCATCAAATGACACATGTATAGATTCCATGATCACCTTTGTTCTCAGATTGTATACTCTGAATGCTTTTGTTGACAATGGATAACCAACAAAAATTCCTTCATCAGCTTTTAACTCAAATTTGGTCAACTGTTCAGGATGAGTCTTCAGAACAAAACACTTACATCCAAATATATGAAAATATTTCAAATTTGGCTTCTTGTTCTTCACCATCTCATATGGTGTCTTTCCATGCTTGTTGATCAATGTTGCATTCTGAGTAAAACAAGCAGTTTGAACAGCTTCTGCCCAGAAATAGGTTGGTAACTTTGCTTCATCAAGCATTGTTCTGGCAGCTTCGATTAGAGTTCTGTTCTTTCTTTCAACTACACCATTTTGCTGTGGAGTCCCTGGTGCAGAAAACTCTTGCTTCACTCCTCTTTCCTTGCAGAAAGCTTCCATTACTGAATTTCTGAATTCAGTTCCATTATCACTTCTTATTATCTTTACTTTGTACTGTGATCCTTTATCCAGTTGATTTACATGATCCATCAGAGTCTGAGCAGTTTCATCCTTCTTTGCCAAGAAATAAACCCAAGTGTATCTAGTATACTCATCAACAATTACTAGAGTATATTTCTTTATGCCCATAGACATTACATTTACTGGACCAAAGAGATCAACATGTAGAAGATGATATGGCTCCACAATTGAAGATTCAGACTTGCTCTTGAAAGATGACTTCCTTAGCTTGGCCTTTTGACAAGAATCACACAGACCATCTAAGCTGAGTATTGACTTGGGAAGTCCCCTTACAAGATCTTTTCTTATCAGCTCATTGATGTTGTTCAAATTTAGATGAGAGAGCTTCTTATGCCATTTCCAACTCTCTTCATTTGACATTCTTGCTGTCAGACACACAGTTTTCCCATCAGAGTTTGTTACCAAACTTGCTTCATAGATGTTGTTGCGCCTGTGTCCAACTAGAACAACTTTTCCAGTAGATTTACTGATCACTTCACAGTGTTCAGTATGAAAATCTACATGATATCCTCTGTCACATATTTGACTCACAGATAGCAGATCATGTTTGAGTCCTGAGACAAGAGCTACATTCTTGATGATGACACTTCCAAGATTGATATTGCCATATCCCAGAGTACGTCCTATGTTGCCATCTCCATAGGAAACTTTTGGGCCAGCTTTCTCCTCAAAGTCTGATAGCAGGGCTTTATTTCCTGTCATATGCCCTGAGCATCCACTGTCCAAGATAAGTGTGCTCTTTTTTATACCCTGCAATCACAAACAAACACTAAGTGTTAGTTTTAAGGATCCAGACTTTCTTGGATCCTTTGTCTTTCTTAACAGTGTTAGCTTTTGCAGCGGAATCTTTATCAACAGAGTTTAAGCTAACAGTGTCAGACTTTACACTTGCAGAGTTTGATCTAACCCATTTCAAGTTGGGTTTTAGCTCATAATAATTGTGATAAATAGCATGATAACTCTTGCAAGTATATATGGAATGCCAAGTGCTCCCACAGTGTGTGCATAAAGTCTGTGGCCTAACCCTAACATAATCATTCTTTACCCCAGACTTGGAGGGTAAAGAATTAATATCTTTGTTCTTCCTGTAAAAACTGGCAAGATGGTTAGCACTACCACAGTTATAACATGTTTTTCTTGGAGCTACTAAAGTAGGCAGATGATTAATCCTTTTATTTATGCCTACTTTTCCATTCCTATTTTTCTTGGACCCTTTTGGTTTCATGGCAGATTTTACCTCTTTGAGCTTATGATTGAACTGTTTTCCTGTCATTAAAACAATATTAACCTGTTTTTCACAGACTTTTACTGGTTTTCTAACAGCTTCTTTTACAACTACAGACTTTAGCTTACTGGATTCATGAACAAATTTCACATGTTTAAGTTGTGGTTTTACTTTAACTTTATCTTTAAACCTAAGTTCATCTGCCTCACAGTAACCTAAACCTACAGTATCTGTTTGAAAAACCTGATGTGTGTCTTTTCCAGAATTAGTCCAGGTTTTAATTACTTTCCTCTCTTTTTCCAACTCAGACTCTATTTGCCTATATCTTTTAAGCAATTCCTGTTCAACATAAACAGCATCATCTCTCTCCTTTTGAACTTGTTGCATGTTAACAAGCTTCTCTTCAAGAAATTTATTTCTTTCTTTGAGACCTAGATTCTCAGATTTTATTCTCTCATTCTCTAAAGTCTGATCCCTATAACTAACATGTATGCTTTTAAGATAAATTCTTAATTCAGATATATCATCAATATCATAAGCATAAGTTGTTAGGGGTACCTTGTTTTCAGATGAGTCAGCTTCATCTCTACCAGTTGCCATGAGAGCATAATTGACTCCCTCATCTGAGTCTGAAGTGTCTGCCCAGTCTTTGCCTTTTGAGATGAGTGCTTTTTCAGTTTTTCCTTTCTTGCACTCTGGAGCATAGTGACCCATCTCTTTGCACTTGTAGCACTGGATCTTAGATTTGTCTTTCTTTCCAGACTTGGTATCCCTTCCATCAGACTTTCTGAAATTCTTTCTTTCAGAATTTGAATCTTTCCTAGAGAATCTTTTTCCTTTCTTGAAATTCTTGAATCCCATCTTTTTGAAGGTCTTTACCATCAAGGCAGCCATTTGTATCAACTCCTCTTCATCATCCTCAGAATCAGAAGCTTCATCATCAGTGTTTGAGCCATCATCAGAGTTTGATGACTCACTGTCAGAGTTTACGACCAATGCTTTTCCTTTGGCTTTCTTCCATGAGATTTTCTTCTCGATGGGCTTCTCCTCGACTCTGAGAGCAACAAAGTTTGTCTTCTTGCTTGATCTTCTGTTTCTTTGTTCTATCTCTAATTCATGAGTTTTCAGTAACCCATAAATCTCATCAAGTTCAGTTTCAGCAAGTTCGTAATTATCTCTTATAGTTGTTGTCTTCAAATCCCATCTTTCAGGTAAAGATAAGAGAAATTTGAGATTTGATTCTTCAAGATCATATTCTTTATCAACTAGAGATAAATCATTCAACAGTTTACAGAATCTGTCATATGTCTCAGTCAAGGTTTCATTGGATCTTGAATCAAAGTGCTCATACTCCTGAGTGAGTATAGTTTTCCTGTTCTTCTTTATAGCAGAGGTTCCTTGACATCTAACTTCCAAAGCATCCCAGATCTCTTTTGCAGTTTTGCATCCAATAACTCTGTTAGACATAACATTATCTAAAGCACTATGGAGTAGATGTCTAACCTTTGCATCCTTTGCAAACGATGAGATGTCTTCACGAGTATAGTCCTTCTTCTCCTTTGGAATTGTCTTCTGATCTTCACCAGCAACAACTGTTGACAACTTAGTTGGCTTATGAGGACCATCATAGATTCTATCAAGGTATTCTGGATCTGTGGCTTCCAGAAACATGGTCATCTTCACTTTCCAAATTGGATATTCTGCTGGCCTGAGAATTGGAACCCTGATTGACTCATATCGACTCACAGGAGCAGGTTTCACTTGTTCAGTCTTTGGAGCAGCAGCTTGATTTTCCTCAGTCATGATTATACTTGTATTGTTGATCGAAAACTGTATATATTAAACAGCCTTGGCTTTGATACCAATTGTTAGGCCGAATACAATATAATCAAATATATATGAGAATAACAATAATCAAGAACACTGTTTATGAATCAAATAAACTGTAATTGTATTAACAGCTTCTCTCTTTATGATGTTAATGAATCACAAAGAGCTTCTAGGTTACAAGAATAATAATCAATAATCGCATCCCTTTTAGGGTTAACCTATCTGTGTTTATATATTACACAGTTACATAATCAATCTCTAATTGATACTCCTATAAATCAGCTATACAGATTATATCAAATTAGGATTGCTTCTGTCTTCTGTTCCATTTCCTTAACTGTCTCAATATATCTTGCTTCTTTCCATCTTCAAGATATATTGCTTCTAGAATCTTCATTATAGCACCGACAGTTAATAAACTCTTTACCTCGACAGACTTTAACAAACTCTGACTGGCTTCTTAGTAAACTCTGATTAACACCTGGTACTTAAACACTGATGAGCAAACGTCAGCAATTATATTTAACAGTGAAGTTCAATTGTTCCTTCCAGAACTTGTTCTCTTATGAAGTGATATCGAATACTGATGTGTTTAGTAAGAGAATGTTGAACTGGATTTCCTGTCATTGCAATAGCACTTTGGTTATCACAATAAATAGGGATTTTTGAGTATGACAGACCATAATCTAACAACTGATTTCTCATCCACATTATCTGAGCACAACAACTTCCTACAGCAATGTACTCAGCTTCTGCAGTTGAAGTGGAAATGGATTTTTGCTTTTTACTGAACCATGAAACTAGTCTTCCATCCAAAAACTGACAGCTTCCTGAAGTACTTTTCCTATCTATTTTGCATCTTGCAAAATCAGCATCTGAATAACCACACAACCCAAAATCTGATTCCCTTGCATACCAAAGGCCAAGAGAAGAAGTGCCTTTGAGATATCTGAAAATTCTTTTGACTGCAATCAGATGGGGATCTCTAGGTTTTGCTTGAAATCTTGCACATAGACAGGTTGCAAACATGATATCTGGTCTACTTGCAGTGAGATACAATAATGAGCCAATCATTCCTCTGTAGTGAGTTACATCTACCTCAGTACCTTGATCAGGATCAAGTTTGGTAGCTGTAGCTATGGGAGTTGTAGCAGGAGAACTATCTTGCATGTTAAACCTTGTCAATAAATTCCTTGTATATTTAGACTGATTGATAAAAATCCCTTCATCAGTCTGTTTAACTTGAAGACCAAGAAAGTAACTCATTTCTCCCATCATGCTCATTTGATATCTTGACTGCATAAGCTTGGAAAACTTTTCACAAAGCTTATTGTTTGTTGACCCAAAAATGATATCATCAACATAAATCTGAACTAACAACAAGTCCTTACCATGATTCAAATAAAATAGAGTTTATCAATAGCACCTCTTTTGAATCCACTTTCCAGTAAGAATAGAGCTAAAGTTTCATACCATGCTCTTGGAGCTTGCTTTAGTCCATAAAGTGCCTTATCCAATCTGTAGACATGATCTGGATATTTAGGATCAATGAAACCAGGAGGTTGCTCAACATAGACTTCTTTCTCCAGTTCTCCATTTAAGAAAGCACTTTTAACATCCATCTAGAAAACCTTGAATTTCTTATGTGCTGCATAATCAAGAAATATCCTGATGGCTTCTAGTCTTGCAACAGGAGGAAAAGTTTCATCATAATCAATTCCCTCTTGTGGAGAATACCCCTTTGCAACTAGTCTTGCTTTGTTTCTGATTATTACTCCATCAGAATCAGTCTTGTTCTTGAAAATCCACTTTGTACCAACAATTGATCTATTCTTTGGTCTTGGTACCAGTTTCCAGACTTCATTTCTTTCAAATTCATTCAGTTCCTCTTGCATTGCAGTGACCCAATCAGCATCTCTAAGTGCATCTTCAACTTTCTTTGGCTCCTCCTTGGATAGAAAGTTATTGTATAGACATTCATTTTAAGTTGCACTTCTTGTTTGAACACCTGCATCAGGATCCCCAATGATCAAATCAGGAGTATGACTTGCAGTCCATTTCCTCGCTGGTGTTAAATTGTTTCTTGACGTAGATGCTCTCCCTGGATTGGTGATATCTTGATTTGAAGAACTTGCTTGTCTTGAAGCTCCCCCTGAATTATTGCTATGTCCTCCTGATAAGTTATCAGGATCATCACTTGAATCAGTATCTGAAGAATTCTGTCCTGATGATTGTGTTGACTCTGAACTTGTAGTAGAATGATGTTGCTCCCCCTCAACATTAACACTACTAGAAGTATCACTATTGATTGCATCATCAGCATTTGCACCATCCACATCTGGTGAGACATCAGGATCTGGTGACCCATCAGGATCTGATGTATTGACAGGATCTGATTCACTTTCTTCAGGTTCCTTGGTAGCTTCATTTTCAAAAATCAATCTATCATGAGAGTCTTCATTGATTCCAGCTATCTTCTTGTCATCAAAAGATACATGTATTGACTCCATGATAGTCCTTGTCCTCAGATTAAAAACTCTGAAGGCTCTTGATGCATGATAGCCTATGAAAATTCCTTCATCAGCCTTTGTTTCAAATTTCCCTAGCTGTTCAGGATGAGTTCTGAGAACAAAACATTTACAGCCAAACACATGCGGATGCTTCAGACTTGGTTTCTTTTCCTTGAGTGACTGATAAGGAGTAACACCATGTCTGTTGATTAATGTGAGATTTTGAGTATAGCATGCTGTGTTGACTGCTTCTGCCCAGAAATATGTAGGTAATTTTGCATCTTCCAACATAGTTCTGCCAGCTTCAATAAGAGTTCTATTTTTCCTTTCAACTACTCCATTTTGCTGAGGTGTGCCAGGAGCAGAGAATTGTTGAATGATTCCTTTGTATTTGCAGAACTCTTCCATCTTTGAATTCTTAAATTCAGTACCATTATCACTTCTCAGTATCTTGACTTTGTACTTTTTGGTTGTCTCAATCATTCTCACATGATCCAACAGAACTTCAGGAGTCTCATCTTTTCTGTGCAGAAAATACACCCAGGTGAATCTAGAATATTCATCAACAATTACAAGAGTGTACCTTTTCTTACTGATGGACATGATGTTGACTGGACCAAATAGATCAAGATGTAGCATGTGATATGGTTCTTCAATAGAGGATTCTGATTTACTCTGGAATGATGTCCTTCTTTGTTTTGCTTTCTGACATGCATTACAGAGTCCATCAGGAGTATATAACACTTTTGGTAATCCTCTCACTAAATCTTTCTTAACCAACTCATTGATATTGCTGAAGTTGAGATGAGAAAGCTTCTTGTGCCAATTCCAACTTTCATCTACTGATGCTTTACTGATCAGACAGGTAGGGGAGTCATCAGTATTTGATTGAATGTTGGCTTCATATATGTTACCATGCCTGTAGCCAGTCAGTGCTATCTTGCTTGTTGCTTTACTGACTACTTCACAATGAGTGGAATAAAAGTTGACATCATAACCTCTGTCAGTGATTTGACTAATACTCAACAAGTTGTGTTTTAGTCCCTTCACTAAAGCTACTTTTTCAATGATGACATTTCCAATGATTATATTGCCATATCCCAAAGTTTGTCCAATGTTTCCATCTCCATAAGACACAGTTGGGCCAGCTTTTTCCTCATATTCTGATAACAGGGCTTTGTTTCCAGTCATGTGCACAGAACATCCACTATCCATGACTAACACATTTTTCTTTTTACCCTGCAATCAGAATAGAAACACACTAGTTAGAACATTTAGGAACCCATACTTGTTGGGTTCATTTTCCATGCAATTTATTAACTTTCATGGCAGAAGACTTTCTGACCTTAGCAGTCCTGACAGGATTTACTCCATCAGGATTTGCTTTGTCAGAATCAGTATTAACAAAAGCATGTTCCAACTTGACATTCTTAATGCTACCAGAGATTGCACTATTTTTATCAACTTTAGGCAATGGATCATAAAAGTTATAGTACAACTCATGATAATCTTTACAAGTATAAATAGAATGCCATATACTACCACAATGAAAACAGGACTTCTGTGGTTTATAAAATACTGATCTATTCCTAACATCAGACTTAGGAATATCAGCAATCTTCTTCTTACTCTTCTTACAATCAATAGCAAGATGATTAGAGTTACCACAGTTAAAACAACACTTTCTAGGTGCATTTGGGATATATTTGTAACCATTCTCTTTGTTGATCCCAACTTTACCATTCCTGTTTCTCTTAACAGTAGCTTCCTTTTTCTTATCTGTCACCTCACAGATTTTATCCTTAAGCTGTTTCTGAGACAATAGACCTACATTCTTAAAGACTTTATTCATGACAGGTTTAGACTTTATAATTTTAATTCCTTGAGTAGAGGTAGATCCCTTTTCAAAAGTAGAATTGGAATCCTTACCAAAAACAAAATTAACAGGAGTAATCTTAGATTTGGTTGCGTCTATGACATGTCTATAGGTCTTTGGACTAACTATCTCATCAATGACAATTTTCTCTTTCAATTTCTTATCCTCATCTGACTTATATCCTAGACACTCTTTCCAATTCTTAGAGGTATTAATCTCATGAAATTTCCTACCAGAGTCTGTCCAGGTTCTGATTTTCTCATTCGCAAATTCAAGTTCCTTTTCAAGAGAAGTACATTTAGATTTAATCTCTATGTACATGTGTTTAACATTATCACATTCTTTTCGTACTTCTTGCATACGAGAAAATTCAGCTTCTAATATATCATTCCTTTTTCTAAGTTCAGACATCTCAGATAAGATCCTAGTATTTTCAGCAGTTTGACTTCTAAAGCTAATATGTAATGACTTTAGAAAACGTCTTAACTCAGAAGCATTATCAGTATCAAAATCAAAGATAGTATTTAGTACCTTATCATCAGGAGCAGAAATTAGATCAGCGTTGGCCATTAGAGCATAGTTGACCACCTCAGTATCAGATTCTGAGGAAGAGTCCATCCAATCCTTGCTTGATGTGATCAGTGCCTTTGTCTTCTTGCACTCAGAAGCAAAGTGACCCATACCATTGCACTTGTAGCATCTAACCTTTTACTTGTCAAATTTGCTACCCTTACTGTCCTTTTTGATATACTTATCTTTGTTTGGATTGAAAGCCTTTTTCTGAAAGTTGCCTTGTCTTCTATTCTTCCTGAACTTCATCCTTCTGAAGTTTCTGACAATCATAGCAACCATCTCTTCCATGTCTGAGTCAGAAGAATCATCATCAGTATTGGCATCAGGATTGCCATCAGTATCTGATGAAGAGTCATCAGGATCTAACTCAACTATTCTTGTTTTACTTCTAGAGACCTCCATAGCTTTTCCTTTTGATTTAGCCTCTGCTTTCAAAGCAATTGATTTTGCCTTGCTGCTTTTCTTGTTCTTTCTCTGTTGGACTTCAAGATCATGAGTTCTTAGCATCCCATAGACTTCATCAAGAGACACAGTGTTAAGATCATACTGATGTCTAATGATCGAGGTCTGAGTGTCCCATTCTTCAGGTAAAGCTCTTAGAAACTTGGTGTTTGAATCTTCAGTTTCATATTCCTTGTCAACTAAAGATAAACTGCTCAATAGTGTCAGAAATCTATCATATAGATCAGTTAGGCTCTCATCAGGTCTTGCATCAAATTGTTCATATTCTTGAATCAAAAGAGCCCTTCTGTTTTTCTTGACAGATGCAGATCCCTGGCACTGAGTTTCCAAAGTATCCCAAATTTCTTTTGAAGACTTGCATGCAATCACTCTATTTGACATGACAGCATCAAGACTACTGTGCAAGATATTCTTTATCTTTGGTTCCCTGAGTACATGAGCTTTTTCTTCTGGAGTCCATTCACTTTTAGCCTTGACCACATAATGTTCAGGTACTGTATCTGTTCGTTCTACAATCCTTGTAGGAATATATGGTCAATCACGAATCCTGTCCAAATAGTCAGGATCCATAGCCTCCAGGTACATCAGCATCTTTACCCTCCATGTTGGATATTCTGATTTCTTCAAGATGGGAATCTTCATGCTTTCATACTTGGTTGTCGACATCTTTAGATCGTATCTGATTCAGAATTAAATCAGTTTGCTCTGATACCAATTGTTGCCCAGTAATAATAAATTGTAGAAGGGGGGGTTGAATACAATAGTATAAGATAATCGACTTCTTAATGTATATATCACAAATATGAAAGAAAGATAACAGCTTTATTAAATCTGATATAAAACTGTTACAAACTCTCTCAAGAAATTTTGATGTTCTTGAGAGCTGCTAGCTTACAAAAACTCTCTCAAGAAATTCTATGTTCTTAAGAGCTTCTATCTTGATTCATACCGAACCAAAACCAAAACTATGTTTATATACTACACAGCTTCTCTATCAATGATAAGTCCTAATCAATTACAAAGATTGAAACCTATTCATAATTGATAGCTACATTCTACAAACCAGGAACCGACAGAATTAACTTCCATGTCTAACTAGACTCCAAATATAACTCGAAGTAGGAATCCTGATCAGCTTCCAGTCCTGATGATCAATCCTGATCCCAATCCTGATATGTATCTTGATCCTGACGACCATGTAATCCTGATGACGTCAGCAATCCTGATCAGTTGTGTCTAGCTCCTGACGATCATTGAATTCTGATCTAACACATGCTATACTTCTTGGATGGCCCTAAAATTTTTAAAGTATCTTGGGAATACATTGAGGGAGATATGTTCCAAATTTTGTGATTTTAGGATTAGTAGAACTTGAGTTATGAATTTTTCTTTGTCCCTTGCTCATGTTGGGCAGAATTTGGAAGAAATGGGGGAGATGGATACTTGCTTTCTTTTCTTTTCTTTTTGTGTAATAAAACTTAATTACACACTTCTAATTTGTGTGGTTAAAAGAATGGTTAAGTCACCAATGCCAAGTGTCATCCATTGGGTGATTCTTTGAAGAAAATGGTGACAAGGTGGTGATTCATCACCTTGTCATCTCTTGTGTCATGCTTATGTCATTTCTTGTGTCATCAATTCTCTTATATGTTGCACTTGATGATCTTATATGATAGTTCTCCTTTGGTTAGGGTTTAATCCATAATTCGTCATGCTTTTGCTTCGTTGCTAAATCTTGTTATAAGTTCGAGCGATTCCGAAAACATTTCGTTGCACTAATGCTAGGAGATATCCTCTTGATCTTTTTATTACCTTGGCTTAATATGTGATCATGGATTTCTCATTCCATATACTTCCTCAAAAATGATCAATTTAATACATCCTCGATTGTCTGATGAATAGTGGTATAAAACTCAAATGGAAATCTTCTGATTCTGATTGCGTTTGCATTCATTTATTCTCCTTATACATCACTAATATAACTTCGAAACTTTCATTCCGTGTCTTGCATATAGGGTGGTCTGAAAATATTTTTCATCAGCAAAATTTACTATTCATCATTTTAATTAAGTCCAAAATTTGGGGTTATTACAGTCTCCCCTCCTTAAAAGGATTCCGTCCCGGAATCTAAGAAAATAGCTGAGGTTACTCTTCCAATATACTAATCTCTAGTTTCCAGGTTGACTCTTCAACACTCTGGTTCCATTACAACACTTACTCATTCCGGTCTATGATATCTACCGGGCGCTCTATATAAGCCAATTCTGGTTGTGCTCTTATACATCCATATTCTATCAACATCCGACTGCTCTTGAAATCGGTGGCACAACGTTTACCGTAACTTCGGTTGTCTGAAATGTTTCTTTCGGTCGGTCCGTCGGTCTGCGATTCCTAAGTAGTGCTCACGCTCAATCTCGTCGCCAAACACGTTTGGAAAACTCCTCCCGAATCTGGAATTTAATTCTTGGTTCTTATCTGATATGATGGTGACTGGAACTTCATGTCACCCAACTATCTCTTTCGTAACTCTTCGATTGAAGATCTCTTGTTGATAATAAAATATGAGTAGACTCCTTTAACCAATAAATTATAACTCAATTGACGTCATAGTTCGACTTGGTCCTTGTTGATCCTATCACAAAATCCATTACTGTACAATTACATTCCTAATCAAGAATCTCTGCTGGCTGTGATAGTCAACTAGGTCTTTGTTCTGCCTTCATTTTCTGACATATCCCATATTTATTTACCAATCGATAATATCCTTTTATCTATCTGGCCAACAATAACATTTCCTTAAATTTCTTTACTCTTGGTGTAGCTGTCTCTCTATGACAGATCTTTATTCCTTGATTTGTTCTGGCTCAATCAGGACTTTTAAATAATCCTTGATGTACTCTTAACTTCAAACTTCATCCTTTCAGTTCCTCTTATTAGTCATTCTGAAAAATTAGCATCCTTTATCTCATGAATATTAGGAACCCAAACTCGGTAAAAATACCTCATGATTCCTTTATCATCTTTCTCAGTCTTTAATTCTTTCCCCAACATTGACTTTATACCTTCACTCGTCATCGCTTTTGACATAACTTGATTTTCTGCAGCAATTCTGGTTGCATTGCAATCTCAAATAGTCTCTGAGTACCATTTCCGGTTATCTTAACCTCAATTTCTATTTTCTCAAATTCTTGGATTCACTTTTCCGATGATGCTATCATCTTAAGTCTCTTTTTCCTACTAAGGGCATCGGCCGCCACATTGGCCTTCCCCGGGGTGGTAAAGAATCTCACAGTCATAATCCTTGATTAGCTTTAGCTATCTTTTACGTTCTCATATTAAGTTCTTTCTGGGAAAATGTATTTAATGCTCTTATGATTGTGTAAATCTCGTACTCCTCTCCATACAAGTAGTGCCTCCAAATCTTTAAAGCGAAAACTATCACGGCCAATTCTAAGTCATGTGTAGGGTATCTAAATTCATATTCCTTTAATTGTCTGGATACATACGCAATTACCTTTCTGTGCTGCATAAGCACAAACCCTGTAAAGCATAATGTAACATAAGATGTAACAGAGATAACTACAACTCAGCAAAGGACAAGACATATAGTAATATTAAAAGAAGCACATGAATCCAGAAGTAAAGAAGAAAAGGTAAACTCAAAAAATCAAAATATGGTATGTATTCTTGAAGTCCGTAAACAGGTCACGGAAAGATGTTCATTAAAATGTTCAAGCCTTTGTGACAAATAAAGGAACAAGACTTTCAAGACTACAGAAGTATGTGAATGATTAAGAGTTAGTACCATAGGGTTCCAGTGATTTAATTGAAGCAACCAGAACGACAAAGGACTTATCAGCAGCATTGAATTGAAGACATAGAAGAATTGATCAAGTGTTATTCATCTGTGAACCAGACCAGTTGCACCAGTTGTCAGCACTTAAAAGATCAAGATGCTTATCGTCTTAGAAGAAATTGATTTAAGTCTAAATCTAAAACACCCTGAAACACAAAAGGATTTTCAAGAGATCAAGTACAAAAGAAAAGGCTCGATGGTTTTCTTTTAAGAAAATCCATCGAAAGGGATCAAAAGAATCTATCAGAAAACCATGGAAAAGTAATTTGTCATTCGATAGTTTTATTTAAAAACTATCGAAAGAAAAATTACTTTAATCATTCGATGGTTTTTCAATTGGAGGAGCACGTGAAAAGATTTATTACTTTGTCAGGTTGATGAAAAATGAACGGGCAAGATTATTCCATTATTTTGGTTCGATAGTTTTTCTAATTAAGTCTACAATAACAGAGAAAAGAAGTTGTGTCTTCTTCAGTTAAGGATCTTCACAGAAGAATTTACTAAGAGAGAGTTTGAGCCAGAGAATCATAGAGAAATTAATATTGCTCAGAATTCCCCCCAAAGACAACTGCTGGTATTAAAGTTCCCCCCTTCACTAGAGATGATTTAGGTTTGTGGAAGATGAAGATGCTGTTATTTATCAAGGCATCTAATCCGTTGTATATTGGCATATTAGAGAACGAACCGTTTGTACCAATGAAACCATTTGGTGAATCATCATCTCCTGATGGCACCATAATTCCTCAAGGCTCAATCCCAAAGGAATTATTTGAGTTCACAGATACAGATAAAGAACTGATTCGATTGGATACAGGTTTGATGCTGATATTGACAGACTCCGCAGACAAGGAAATGACCTATCAGTTAATGAACTGTGTGAGCGGGAAACAAATGTGGGATACCATAAATTTGATAATGGAAGGAACTGAAGACGTGCATGAAAATAGATTGGACATCCTGACTTCTCAGTATGAATCATTTAGGTCACTTCCTGGAGAAAGTGTAACTCAGGTCTTTGAGAAGTATACTAAGCTGTTAAATGAGTTAACCATGAAAGGGAAGACCTATCCTCTGAGAGAGACAAACATGAAGTTCATGATGACACTGCCCCATCATGTAGAACACAAGTCCTCATCCATAAGGGAAAGAATTGACTTTACTAAGATGCCATTGGAGATGATTTATGGCAAGCTTAAAACTTATGAGATGGAGCAAGAACAACGAGTGATAATCTACGGACCAGGGACGGTGGACAACAAGAATTCTGCACTCGCAAGATCAGCAGCACTTGTAGTGGATGAACCAACAACTTCTGATATTCAGGTTCAAACCCCTAGAGCTGGAAAAGAGGTGATTATAGAAGCTGAAATGGATTCTGTGAATCTGGGTGTTGATGAAAGTGATTACTACACCCTAGAAGAGCTTGAGCAAATGGAAGACAAAACCATGGCATACTTAGCTGCAAAGTTTAGCCACATTCGTTTCAAGAGAAACCCTAAGTACAAGTTCAAGGGCTCAACCAACAGATTTTAGAAAAGCAAGTATTCACCTGGCACTGGCGTTAAGGGAGGCTACACGACTGGCATGATTGATAGAACCCTGATTAGCAAAGATCATGAAAAGACTCCGTATGAGTTAATGGCCAACAAGAAACCAACACTGAAGTACTTTCATGTGTTTGGTGCAAAGTGATTTGTACTAAAAGATGGAGAACATCTAGGCAAGTTTGATGCCAAAGCAGATGAAGGCATTTTTCTGGGTTATTCTCTAGAATCTAAAGCGTACAGGGTATATGTGATTGAAGATAAGAAGATGTTGGAAAGCCTGAATGTAAAATTTGATGACACCAAAAGACTAGGCCTGCAAACTAGAGAGAACTCTGAATCCTTGGTATTTGAAAATCTATCAGGAGATCTCTCTGACATTGAAGAAGAACCTGAAGTTGTTACAATTATTAATAATAATGATAATGATAATGATTCTGGACCAAGTGGTGACAGTGGTGGAGATACTCAAACTACTACTGGATCCACTAGTCAATCAACAGGGTCAACAGATCATACTGGCAACAACTCAGGGGGAGCAGGAGAAGGATCAACTAGTCACACTCCACAACATTTTGAACAAGGAGAATCATCAAGATCGCATCTGCCAAGACAAAGGGTATGGAATAGAGATCATCCCTTTCACTTGATCATTGGTGATCCAGACACAGGAGTGAGAACTAGAAGGACATCACAAAATGAATGTCACTATTCTGGGTTTCTTTCAGAAACAGAACCTAAGAAAGTTCAAGATGCCCTAGATGATCCAGATTGGGTGATTGCAATGCAAGATGAACTCAATCAGTTTGAAAGGCAGAAAGTTTGGAAGCTGGTACCCAGGACTAAAGGAAAATCTGTTATAGGAACAAGATGGGTATTCAGAAATAAGTTGGATGAAGATGACATTGTAACGAGGAACAAAGCCAGACTGGTTGCTAAAGGTTACTCTCAAGAAGAGGGTATAGATTATGATGAAACCTATGCACCAGTAGCAAGACTTGAGGCCATCAGAATGTTTCTGGCATTCGCAGCACATTCCAATTACAAAGTATATCAAATGGATGTGAAGAGTGCTTTTCTGAATGGGGAGTTAGAAGAAGAAGTGTATGTGGAACAACCTCCAGGGTCTGAGGATTCAAAACTGGCAGACTTTGTGTAATTTCTATTCAAAGCTCTCTATGGACTCAAACAAGCTCCAAGGACATGGTATGACACTCTCTCTGAATTTTTACTTGAAAATAACTTTACAAGAGGTGTCGTAGACAAAACTCTCTTTTACAAACAACACAAAAATGATTTGATATTGATGCAAGTATATGTTGATGACATAATATTTGGTTCTACTAATGATGATCTATGCAAGAGATTTGCTAAGTTAATGCAGAGTCGATATGAAATGAGCATGATGGGTGAATTGTCATTCTTTCCTGGACTGCAAATGTATCAAAGGATAGATGGAATATTCATTTGCCAGTCTAAGTACATTAAAGATCTTTTGATGAAGTATCAAATGGAAGACTCATCTACAACAAAGACTCCAATGCCAACTGCCACTAAGCTTGATAAGGATGAAACTGGTAAGAAGGTTGACATCACAGGCTACAGAGGTATGATAGGCTCCTTACTATATATCACTGCAAGTAGACCAGATATAATGTTTGCAACATGCTTGTGTGCTAGGTTTCAGTCTGATCCTAAAGAATCTCATCTAATAGTTGTTAAGCGAATATTTAGATATCTTAAGGGAACCCCAAATCTTGGAATTTGGTACCCTAAAGATACAGGATTTGATCTTATTGGATATACAGACTCAGATTTTGCAGGTTGTAAGATTGATCGGAAGAGTACTCCAGGAAGTTGTCAGTTTCTTGGAAGAAGGTTAGTTTCTTGGTATAGCAAGAAGCAGCACTCAGTGTCCACATCAACAGCTGAAGCTGAATACATAGCTTTTGGTAGTTGTTGTGCTCAAATCTAGTGGATGAGGAACCAACTCCGTGACTATGGACTTTTGTTGACGAAGATTCCAATATTTTGTGACAACACAAGTGCCATAGCAATCTCCAACAACCTAGTGCAACACTCGAGGACGAAGCACATCGACATCAGGTATCATTTTATCTGAGAGCATGTCATGAATGGAACTGTGGAGTTGCACTTTGTACCCATAGAGGAAGAAATTGCAGACATCTTCACTAAACCGCTTGATGAATCCACTTTTTCTAAGCTGGTTGGTGAACTTGGGATGTTAAATCTTTCTAATTGATTTTGATTAGAAGTCAGAAACTGCAAGATAGTCCTAGGAAATACACGAGTTTAAAAATTTCTATATCCTTAGGACTCGTGAATTTATTTTCAGGAGCAATTCTCGTAGTTAGGATTATTGTACTAATTTTATGCCATATTTATGGATGATATATCTTCTGGCATTTAATTGGTTATTAATTCTAAAATTATTTAGGTGCTAATATTTGTTCTAAATATTTAAGCATCTATTTAATTCGAATTAATTTACTTTGTGTTAAACATTGTAGATTAATGCATCATAATTTATTGGATTTTAATTGGTTAATATCATTTAATGATATTTAGTCGATTTTATTCTAAGAAAATTGTGAATTTTCTGTTGGCTTTGATTTTGGTAAATTTGTAAATTTTTATACAAATTCTAAGTTGACAGAAAACTAAAAGTGTGATTTTTAAAAACAAGAATAGGTTTTAAAAATTAGACTGGAAGCAAAAATCTATCGAAAAAGGATTTTTGATGGATTTTCTAAGTACTTGACAAAAACTATCGGATGAATTATTCGATGGTTTTTGAAAAAGAAAGAAAATCTATCGAATAAAATTCCTCGATGGTTTTTGAGATAGAAATTGAAATCTATCGAATGGAATTTAATTTTTGTATTTAAATTCTCGATAGTTTTCAGAAAACACTTCGATAGTTTTTGGTTTAAACAGAAAAAGCCTTCGATTGTTTTTCAGAAAATCGATTTGAATTCCTAATTTCAAACACTTTGATAGTTTTTCAAAAACTATCGAAGTAAAGTTGACCTTTTTGCCCCTCTGAGAAAACCATCGACAGTTCTTTTAAAAACTACCGAACAGTAAATGTATGTATTAACCGATTAAAACTTGAAAAAGTTACTATTCTATCACTGTTAATTGATTTTAACCGTGAAGTTTGATTCTTTTGAGTTTTTGAAACATATCAAGGAAGAAAACAATCGAACTTGAACTTTTGAATCTTATAAAACTGTAAACAGTGTTCTTCTTTAGAAATTAATTGATTTTCAATTGATTTCTTTGGATTATAGTGAATATTTGAGGTTAACAATTTAGGGTTCTGATTTAAGGTGTGTTTGATTCGAGTTTGTGTTATTAGGGAAAAAGGGTTATTTTGTTTAAGTTTGATTAATTAGAAATAATTAATTAAAATAGTTTTGGTTTAAAGATAAATTTTCTGGAAATTTTGAAAATACAATGGCCGGAGAATTTATTGTAACTAAGACTAATCATATCTCGTTTCAGAATGTGCAATCCATTGCGAACTTACAGTTTCGTGCATGGGCACAATTTCTGAATACACATTCTTTAGTGGCTTATGCATTAAGTACTCCTGTAGTCCTTTATATTGATCAACTGACTGCACTGTGTAATAACCCGAATTTTTGGTAAAATTAAAACTTTTCTTATTATGATTAAGTGCATCAGTGAATAGTGAATTTGGTGGATGAATAGTGATTTGGAGGGTTAAGAAAATTTTTCATGCCACCTATGTACGAGACATAGTGTGGATATTCCGAAGTCATATTAGTGATCTACGGAGTAAATAAGTAAATACAAAGACCATCGGAATTCAGAAATTCCAAATTTTATTTTGGTGTAGTATTTGACCGGGCAGTGAATTATATATTGTTATATTCAAGAAATGAGATATTAAATTTGAGGATTTGAGGATTTAATATTTTGGAATTTTATTATTTTATTAAAGTCGATTTAAGGATTCGATTGTTGGAGTGAATAGTGAATAGTTACTATTCACTGCGAGAATCGCGTAGAGTTTTATTCGCTCTTTTTAGGAAATATTTTTGAATCGTTGCAAGAGGAACAAATACAAGGATGAATAGTAACATTGATGAATAGTACTCCAAGGTGAATAGTAAAATTTTATAGTCTCCGATTGATTCCATATTTCAGCGGAAGTTCAGGAATAATAAACGGTTACTAATCGTGTAGTCAGAAATCGCAAACGAAAACGAGAATCGAAAATCCGTTCGAAGGAGCAACTTTGGACGTATTATAACTTAGGAAATAAAGAAGAAGATATGTATTAAAAGAAGGATAATGGGTGGAAGAAGTGTGTGGAAGAAGCTTTGTAACTTTGCAAACTTGAGGGACTAGTTTGCAGTGACTAACTTGCATTTTGGCAAACAAATATCTAAACCTTATAATCACACATGTACCACACCTCCCCCACACAAAAAGCAACAGCCTCCTCCCCCATTTCTTGAAGAAAAACCGAATGGAGAGGAAGAAGAAGAAAGGAGATGGCAAAGCTAGCAAACGTCCACCAAACTTTGAGTTCTTAGGCTTAAAATAAAGAGTGAATCAAGCTTGTTCTAACTAAGGTAACATCTCCCATACCCACTAACTCCAGAATGATCTTTTCTTGATATGAAGAAGATGATGAATAGTGTTTTCAAAAAGTTTTGTGTTTATAATTTAAGTTTGAAAGCATGTGTTAGATATAATTGCTAATGTTTGTTTATCAGTGTTTAAGCAACAGGTACGTTCAGAGTTTATCAGAAGCCGATCAGAGTTTAGTTAAACTCTGATAGGGTGAAGAGTTTAAAGGAAGCCGGTCAGAGTTTATTTAAAGTCTGACAAGGTGAAGGTTGAATTAGCTGTCGGTGCTGAATTGAAGATTCTAGAAGCAATATATTCTGAAGATGGAAAGAAGCAGAATATATTGATACAGCTAAGGAAACGGAATAGAAGATAAGAAGCAATCCTTAATTGATATGAATTGTATAGCTAACTTATAGGAATATCAATTAGATAAGGATTGTATGTAGCTGTGTACTATATAAACACAGATAGGTTATCCCTAGAAGGGATGCGTTCATTGAATTATTATTCTTGTAACCTAGAAGCTCTTTGTGATTCATTAACATCATAAAGAGAGAAGCTGTTAATACGATTACAGTTTTATTGATTCATAAACAGTGTTCTTAATTATTGTTATTCTCATACATACTTGATTATATTGTGTATTCGGCCTAACAATTGGTATCAGAGCCAAGGCTGTTTAATATATACAGTTTTACGATTCAAACACAGTAATAATCATGTCTGAAGAAAATCAAGCTGCTCCCAAGGCTGAACAGGTTAAGCCTAATTCTGTGAGTAGATATGAAACAATCAGGGTTCCGATTCTCAGGCCTGTAGAGTATCCGATTTGGAAGGTGAAGATGACCATGTTCCTGGAGGCTACAGATCCAGAATACCTTGACAGAATCTATGATGGTCCTCATATGCCGACTAAATTGTCCCCTGTTGTTGATGGACAAGCACAAAAGACTGTTCCAAAGGAAAAGAAAGATATGACTCCTGAGGATATCTCATCAATTGCAAAGGATGCAAAGGTTAGACATCTTCTCCACAGTGCTTTAGATAATGTAATGTCTAACAGAGTAATTGGATGCAAAACTGCCAAAGAGATATGGGATGCTTTGGAAGTCAGATGCCAGGGAACAGGTGCTATTAAAAAGAACAGAAAAACAATACTCACACAGGAGTATGAGCACTTTGATTCAAGAACTAATGAAACCTTGACTGAGACTTATGACAGATTTTGCAAACTGTTGAACGATCTGTCTCTGGTAGATAAAGAATATGAACTTGAAGAGTCAAATCTCAAGTTTCTGTTATCTCTACCTGAAAAGTGGGACTTAAAGGCAACAACAATCAGAGATAATTATGATCTTGCTGATACAGATCTTGATGAGATCTATGGATTGTTAAAGACTCATGAACTTGAAATAGAACAAAGAAACAGAAGATCCAGCAAGAAGACAAAATCTATTGCTCTCAAAGTTGAGGAGAAGCCCATAAAGAAGGAATCATCAAGGAAGAAAGCCAAGGGAAAGGCTTTAGTCATAAAATCTGAGAGTGAGTCATCAAACTCTGATGATGATTCAAACTCTCATGAAGCTTCTGATTCTGAGGATGATGAAGAGGAGATGATGCAAATGGCTGCCTTGATGGTAAAGACATTTAAGAAGATGGGATTCAAGAACTTCAAGAAGGGTAAAAGATTCTCAAGAAGAGATTCAAATTCTGAGAAGAAGAATTTCAGAAAGTCTGATGGAAGGGATACCAAGTCTGGTAAGAAGGACAAATCTGAGGTCCAGTGCTACAAGTGCAAAGAGATGGGTCACTATGCTCCAGAGTGCAAGAAAGGAAGAAGTGAAAAAGCACTCATCTCAAAAGGCAAAGACTGGGCAGATACTTCAGACTCTGATGATGGAGAAAACTATGCTCTTATGGCTACTGTCAGAGATGAGACTGAATCATCTGAAAATAAGGTACCCCTAACTACTTATGCTTATGATACTGATAATATATCTGAGTTAAGAGTATATCTGAAAAGCGTACATGTTAGCTATAGGGATCAGACTTTAGAAAATGAGAGAATTAAAGCTGAGAATCTTAGTCTTAAAGAAAGAAACAAGTTTCTTGAAAGAGAACTTGAGAATATGAAGCAGATTCAAAAAGAAAGAGATGATGCTGTTTATGTAGAACAGGAGTTGCTGAAAAGATATAAGCAACTAGAATCTGATTTAGAGAAGGAAAGGAAAATAATCAAGACTTGGACAGATTCTGGAAGAGACACTCATCAAGTGTTTCAGACTGATTCTGTAGGTTTAGGTTATTGTGAAAATGATGAACTTAGGTTTAAAGACAAAGTTAAGGTAAAACCACAACTTAAATCTGTGAAATTTGTTCAAGAAGCCAATAAGTTAAAATCTGTTGTAATAAGGGAAGCTGATATGGAATCAGATGAATCTTGTGACAAACAGGAAAATATTATAACAGAAAAACTTATGGAAATAGAAGCTGTTAGAAAACCAGTAAAAACTTGTGAAAAACAGGTTAATGTTGGCTTGATGACAGGAAAACAGTTCAATCACAAGCTAAAAGAGGTAAAGTCTTCCATGAAACCTAAAGGTTCCAAGAGGAATAGGAATGGAAAAGTAGGCATAAATAATAGAAATAATCATATGCCTAATGCTAGTGCCTCAAGAAAAACATGTTATAATTGTGGTAGTTCTAATCATCTTGCTAGATTTTGCACTAAGAACAAACATATTAATTCTTTATCTTCTACTTCAGAAGTAAAGAATGATTATGTTAGAGTAAGACCACAGACCTTATGCAGACACTGTGGAAGCACTTGGCATTCTATTTACACATGTAAGAGTTATCATGCAATTTATCATAACTATTATGAGCTAAAACCCAACTTGAAATGGGTTAGAGCAAACTCTGCTAGTGCAAAATCTGACAATGTTAGTTTAAACTCTGATAATACAGATTCCGCTGCAAAAGCTAACACTGTTAAGAAGGACAAAGGATCCAAGCAAGTCTGGATCCTTAAAACTAACACTTAGTGTTTGTTTGTGATTGCAGGGTATAATAGAGAGCACACTTATCTTGGACAGTGGATGCTCAGGACATATGACTGGAAATAAAGCCCTGCTATCAAACTTTGAGGAGAAAGCTGGCCCAAAAGTTTCCTATGGAGATGGCAACATAGGACACACTCTGGGATATGGCAATATCAATCTTGGAAGTGTCATCATCACAAATGTAGCTCTAGTCTCAGGACTCAAGCATAATCTGTTGTCTGTGAGTCAAATCTGTGACAGAGGAAACCATGTAGATTTTCATAGTGAATACTGTGAAATTATCAGTAAATCTACTGGAAAAGTTGTTCTAGTTGGACACAGGCGCAACAATATTTATGAAGCAAGTTTGGTAACAAACTCTGATGGAAGTACAGTGTGTCTGACTGCAAAGATGTCAAATGAAGAGAGTTGGAATTGGCACAAGAAGCTCTCTCATCTCAATATGAACAACATCAATGAGCTGATAAGAAAGGATCTTGTAAGAGGACTTCCAAAATCAATACTTAATCTAGATGGTCTATGTGATTCTTGTCAAAAGGCCAAACAAAGGAAGTCATCTTTCAAGAGCAAATCTGAATCTTCAGTGGTGGAACCTTATCATCTTCTACATGTTGATCTCTTTGGACCAGTGAATGTGATGTCAATGGGCAGAAAGAAATATGCTCTAGTAATTGTTGATGAATATACTAGATATACATGGGTGTATTTCCTATCAAAGAAGGATGAAACTGCTCAAATTCTGATGGATCATGTAAATCTACTGGACAAAGGATCACAGCACAAAGTCAAAATTATAAGGAGTGATAATGGAACTGAATTCAGAAACTCAATATTGGAAGCTTTCTGCAAGGAAAGAGGAGTCAAACAAGAATTTTCTGCACCTGGAACTCCACAGCAAAATGGTGTAGTTGAAAGAAAGAACAGAACCTTAATTGAAGCTGCCAGAACTATGCTAGATGAAGCAAAATTGCCAACTTATTTCTGGGCAGAAGCTGTTCAAACTGCTTGTTTTACTCAAAATGCAACTCTGATCAACAAGCATGGAAAAACACCATATGAGATGGTGAAAAACAAGAAGCCAAATTTGAAATATTTTCATATATTTGGATGCAAATGCTTTGTGTTGAAGACTCATCCTGAACAGTTGACCAAGTTCGAGTTAAAAGCTGATGAAGGAATCTTTGTTGGCTATCCATTGTCAACAAAAGCATTCAGAGTTTACAATCTGAGAACAAAGGTGATCATGGAATCCATACATGTGTCGTTTGATGACAAGAAAATAATTGGACTTGAAGACAAGGATGGATATGATCAACTACGTTTTGAAAATGAAGATCTATTCTCTGATGGTATAAACTCTGATGAAGCAGGGTTGACAAACTCTGAAGGAGCATACTCTGAACCTCTACTGGTAAATGCTGAAGAAACTGAAAATTCTCAAATTGAACAAAATAGAGAACCAGTTGAGGGGGAGCGTGAAGAAGCTCAACAAGACACAGCAAGTGAGTCAGTTGAGGAAACTGATTCAAACTCTGACAGTTCAAACACTGAGCCATCCAACTCAAGAGGAGCCTCAGATACTGCAGCAAGTCAACGTATGAATCAGGAAAGCATGGATCAAGGGGGAGGATCCAATAATGATGCAAGAAACCACTTACCAACAGCAAGAAAGTGGACACAGGCACACACACCTGATCTCATAATTGGAGATCCTGATGCTAGTGTGAGAACTAGAAGTGCAACAAACAATGAGTGTCTGTATCATGCTTTCTTGTCTCAAACAGAACCAAAGAAAGTGGAGGAAGCTCTTCAAGATGCTAATTGGATTACAGCAATGCAAGAAGAGTTAAATGAATTTGAAAGAAATGAAGTCTGGACACTTGTACCTAGACCAAAGAATAGATCAATTGTAGGTACAAAGTGGGTTTTCAGAAACAAGACTGACAGTGAAGGTGTGATTACAAGGAACAAGGCTAGACTTGTGGCTAAAGGTTATTCACAACAGGAAGGAATTGACTATGATGAAACCTTTGCTCCAGTTGCAAGATTGGAGGCCATAAGAATTTTTCTGGCCTATGCTGCACACAAGAAGTTTAAAGTCTTTCAGATGGATGTAAAAAGTGCTTTTCTCAATGGGAAGCTTGAAGAAGAGGTATTTGTTGAACAACCACCAGGATTTGTAGATCCCAAGCATCCAGATTATGTCTACAGGCTTGACAAGGCATTATATGGACTAAAGCAAGCACCAAGAGCATGGTATGAAACTCTTGCTCAATTTCTTTTAGAAAGTGGGTTCACAAGAGGTACAAT
The DNA here is from genome assembly GCA_030848705.1 of Heracleum sosnowskyi. Lineage (NCBI taxonomy): Eukaryota > Viridiplantae > Streptophyta > Magnoliopsida > Apiales > Apiaceae > Heracleum > Heracleum sosnowskyi. The sequence continues at coordinate 45,103,741 of CM061236.1, forward strand.
TGATAAAACTTTGTTTTATTTCAATTCTGGTGATGATTTGCTTTTAGTTCAAATTTATGTAGATGATATTATTTTTGGATCTACTAATGACAAACTTTGTAAGAAGTTTGCAAAGCTTATGCAATCCAGGTATCAAATGAGCATGATGGGAGAGCTTAGTTATTTTCTAGGCTTACAAGTAAAGCAAACAGATGATGGTATTTTTATCAATCAAGCAAAGTATACCAGGAATCTTCTAAAGAAATTTGGTATGCTTGACAGTTCATCTGCAACAACTCCCATGGCTACAGCAACGAAGCTTGACAAAGACACAGGAGCCTCAGTAGATATGACTAACTACAGAGGAATGATAGGGTCTTTACTGTATCTTACTGCAAGTAGACCTGATATCATGTATGCAACATGTCTTTGTGCAAGATTTCAAGCAGATCCCAGAGAGCCTCATCTAACAGCTGTAAAAAGGATCTTCAAATATCTCAAAGGAACCATAACCCTGGGTCTGTGGTATCCTAGAGAATCAGAGTTTAAGTTAATTGGTTACTCTGATGCAGATTTTGCAGGCTGTAAGATAGACAGAAAAAGTACAAGTGGAAGCTGTCAATTTTTAGGTGACAGATTGGTTTCTTGGTACAGTAAGAAACAGAAATCAATTTCTACATCCACTGCAGAAGCAGAGTATATAGCAGCTGGTAGCTGTTGTGCACAGATTTTATGGATGAAGAATCAATTGCTGGATTATGGATTAAGGTACTCTAGAATACCTATCTTCTGTGATAATCAAAGTGCTATTGCTATGACAGGAAATCCAGTACAGCATTCCATGACAAAGCACATCAGCATACGGTATCATTTTATCAGAGAACATGTGGAAGAAGGAAACATTGAGCTTCATTTTGTGTCTACAGACCAACAACTTGCAGATATCTTCACCAAACCCTTGAGTGAAGCTACTTTTACAAGATTGGTAAATGAACTTGGAATGATCTCTGGTTCTGACTAGAGATACGGGTTAGACTCACTTTTTATGTTCATGATTTCTTACATATGTTAACTGTTATGTGAACCAGCATGTTAAACTCTGATGATAAACTCTGTGAAGTGTTAGTCATACTCTGAAAGCATACTCTGAAGATAAACTCTGTTGGTCATACTCTGGTAATCATAGTTTAATGCTATTCTCTGGTAATTCTGTCTGAGACATATGGACCAATGAAGAAATTTGTATGAAGCATAATTCTCAGTAAGTAATTGTGAATCCTTAAGAGTTGATAGATTCTGATCTCAAATATGTGCAGTAAGCTAACACAGCATGATACTGTCTCTATATTTATAGCATCTCTTAGTTTATTGATCCTATACACTGAGTCTGTATTAGCTGTTTGCATTTTCTCTCATAAGTTAATTATATTTACTGATGAAAAGTCTAAACTCTGATTATTAATTTCAAATAATTCACCCTCAAATTCAAAAGATGCCAAACAAAGCACAAATTCCTTTGAGATCATGTTGTGCCTAGGAAGATCCAGGAACTTATTGTATGAAATAAGGGCTAAAATCTTTGATTTTTGGTGACTAGTGCCAACCACTGATTACTGGAAAAATAAAAAAAAATAAAAAAAAAAAAAAATAAATAAATTAAGGGGGTGAAAAATAAAAGACATATCCAAATGAAAGGATATCAGTAATACAGAGTTTAGATATAAAATCAGATTTTATGTTATACATGAGAGTTTAGGCAACCAGTTTTTACTACTTTAGTTTGAGGATTTTATGCACTTTGAGATGATCTAAATACTGATTTCGGTAAACTCTGCTACCACACACACATTTTTCACAACTGTACAGATTGAGAAAAGAGTTTATTGATAAAGAAGGACAAATGGTAAACACTGATGTATTGTGTGAAATACGCCGAGGTTACTTTGTTTTAATCTCTGATGGTTAAAATAACTTCTTTGTTTCAGACAGTTAATAATTTTGAGATTAGTCATTTGTTTTTCGGAAAAAGTATGATTGGTTGGAGAACAGAAAGAGTATGTTTATTAAGTCCTGTTTGTGATCTGTATTGCTGCTGAGTATGTTAGTTAATTGGTTAAAGTTTTGTCTTTCCAATTTCTATGCAATATTGATAATACTGAAATGTAAAGAAACAAATTTTTCATTAATTGATTCAAATTTACATTCAGACAATTTCATACTCATGCTTAGCTAATCTTTCTGGTAAATACTAATTTCTATGGTTACAACAGTGAAGATCTATTTAACCAGGATAAGTACTTGAATGCTATCCAACATCGAAGCAGAAGAGCTAGAGCCAGAAGCTATTGTGCTCTACTACTTCTGATGAAAGCTACCCAGTTGCTCATCTGGTCATTATACCATTTGGGATAGCTTGAAATCCTCCTAATGATGAATCATCATCATCATCTTCTCGGGATCTCTTTCTGCTTTGCAGCTTGCAGGATTCTAAGAAGAGGTTTTCTTTTGAACCCGACAAGAAACTCATTTGAAAAAGCATCAAGCAGATCTCCATGGCATCTTCATCTGCGAGGATTGGTGCATCATATGGTCCTGGACGGAAGATGTATACATGAGGGTTGGAGAAAGGCCCTTCGGCTATTTCATCATCTACGATAAGACCTTCTTCATTCAGGAATGAAAGAACAAGAAACTCATCGATAAGATAGTTTTCTTGTTGCTGCCAGTTCATGTTCAAAAACTCTTCCACATCTAGGAATTCGAAAGTTCCAGCCATTTTGGTGTATAGTAAGTTTAAGATATGAAGCCTGTTGTTACATTGCTTTGGTATTTAAAGCATTCAAACAGGGTATCTGAAAGGTTTTTCTTGGAGATTGAAAGGTTATCGAAGCGCTTGGGATACTAAGGTGCGGAGTTTCGAGACAGTCATTATTATTCTGACTGTTGAGTTCCTTTGTACTTTATTATTAAAATTGATAATTTTATTATTATTGATTTTTTTTTTCTTTTAAGCGAATATTTTGAGTGTTATATGTGATGACAGGTGTCTCCACGTTTGTACGTGTGTATTGGAAGTTGTTAGATACAGCTGTCAGCGTATTCACGTTTGACATCTGTCCCACTACCATACTTCTAATCTTTACAGTTATTTTTTAATACACTACATACACACGATTCAATCTTTTACGCATTTCATCTTTTCAAAACATTTTACTCACACACAAACACTCAAACACTTTCAAAGCCCAGTACTTCTTGTTTTCAAATCTTACAAATGGCAACTACAGCGTTTATTGCTTCTGAAGTAGAATTTGTCCCAAATAACTACTCCGCTCCTGTAGCAAATGAGAACGCACCGGAGGCGTTTCATTTGATTCAGAGTTTCTTGTCAAACTCTGATATTGGCACTGCTCTCATCGCACCATCGAAGCTGTCTGCAACACAAATCAAATCTTTTTGGCAGACAGGTGTTTATGATAATGGAGGAGAGTCTGGATCTCCATCTATCATTTTTCAATATGAGGACAATGACTATGCTGTTACTCCTACTACTGTTCGTGATGCTTTGGGTCTTGAAGATTTCAATGCATTCACAATCTCTGTTGGCGACTCTGAGCTAGTCAGGATGATGAACGAAATAGGTTACTCAGGACCACTGACAAAGATTGGTCAATTGAAGCGACCGCTCTTGCGAAAGGAATGGAGTTTCTTTTTCGACTGCATTACAAGAGCGTTCGGGAAAAAGTGCACAAACTGGGATGCAATTCCCACTGATAGTCTACAGATCGGGTATTCTCTTCTCTATGGCAGTCAATTTGATGTTGCTAGATTAGTTTTAACTAATATTGGTGAGAAAATGCTAGAGAATAGAAATGTTGTTTACTTCTCTAGGTTTTGTCAATTGATATTCAATCATTGCTGTCCTGATGTTGAGATTTTAGATGAGGATGTAATTCTTTCATTTAAATTGCACAAACGTATATTCTCTGATCTTATCAACAAGGACAACAAGAAAGGAGAAGTTGGTCCTTTAATGTTACCTGCATCTGTGCAACAATTTCTTGACAACTTACAACAGCAAAATGTCTCAACTGCTGAAGCTGGACCTTCTGTATCTCAACCACAGAGGTCAAAGAGATCTAAAGTTCGAGCAGTTAAGTCTGGTTTGCAACAACCTGAAGCTGGGGTATCAAGAACTGAAGAGATGCCTCAGAGAAAAAGAATGAAGAAAAAGAGAGCTCAACGAGCAAAGACTGTTGCTGCTGATTCTGTTGCAGACTCAGATACTGAAGCTGATGACGAAAATCTTCATCAGAGAAAGAGAAGATTAGTTGCTAATCAACTTTTTGGTGATATTATTGCTAATATGAATAAAGAACCTGAGGAAGCTGCAAATCCAGAAGCTGTCAATCAAGACAGGCTAAATACTGATGATATTCAGATGGATTTTGATAGAGAAGCTCCTACATCAATTGCTAATGATGTAGTTGAGGAAGATGCTGCTCATTCTGACAGCAGAATTTTTGATCATGAAGAACATGCAATGGATGCTGATCAAGCTACTACTGAGATAGTAGAAACTGTAGTTTCTCATACTGAAATTATTTCTCTTGATTTTGAGAAAGGAGTTTCAAAGCAACTGTTGTTCAAATCAAATCATTAAACAATCGTTTTGATGCTTCTGATAAGGTGATTGAAGGGTTAAGGAATGATATAGCTACAAGAGAGCTTACACAGCAGAAGGACAAATCTCTATACATCTCTTTGTGTAAAGAGCAAAGGACTTTTAATTCTAGATTGTCGAAAGTTGAGGAGAATCAAACTGCCATGTCTGCCCAACTAACTTCAATTTCTACTGCTCTGGAGTTGCTGACATCAGTACTACTTTCTGATGATGTCAAAAAGGGGGAGAGTGTACCAAGTGACAAATGCAAAGACACTCAAGCTCTGAGACGGAGGGATGATGGTAATGATGGTGGAAGCAAGGGAGGTGAATCTGAAAAGAGTTTAGGCTTAAGACCATCAAGATCAAGATCAAACTCTGAGAGAAGATCAAACTCTGGTAAGGAAAAAGTAATTTCTGCCAGTGGTTCAAGGCTCAAAAGTTTGATAAACACTGATAAGCCTAGTACTGATGAGGAAGTTGCTGCTAAGATGTTTATAGCAGAACATGGAAAAGGTATTACAATTGAAGATATCCAAGCTGAAGAACAGATGCTTGCTGAAGAACACAAGAAAAATCTTGAAGCTGGAATCTACAAGAAGAAGGAAATCAAGGCTCCTAGAAAGAAAGAAAAAGGAATTGTTATCAAAGAGAATGTAAATTCTGATCAGAGTTTACAGTACTCAAGGAGACCTGTGATTAAAAATGCTGACAAAGGAAAAGGTAAACTGGTAGAAGAAGAACAGTTACCTAAGAAGATTTATTCAACCTCTGACATTGCTCAAGTTGAAACAAGATTACCAAAATCAACCTCTGACGCTGCTCAAGTTAATGATACTATTGAAGTTAAGCCAACCACTGACAATGCTCAAGTTGTGCAAACTCAGCTAGCTTCACAACTCCAAGGTATTTTTAGAAGACCTGTTTTATCTGAAGCTCTGACACTTCAACCTGTGGATTTTTCTAAAACCAGGACTGTACTTGGAAAAGAAACTTTTGATAAAGCTGGTTTAGGTTCACATAGGGAGAAGAGAATAAACAACAGATCTGGAGATCAATCATCATTGGCAGTATCTGGCACTATTACTCAAGAGAATCTTGATATGCTAGACTCTGTTCAGTTGATATTTCACAAGGGTTTGAAGAAAGATTTTCTGTTGTATTTTATGAATGATGGAAGAGTTTACAGAGTTGCAGAGTCTGATATAGATCTCAAATCTTATCAAGAATTGGAGTATGTTCTGTACTTGCTAAAAGTCAAAAACAGAAACACTCACAATGCTGCTACATTTATCAGACAAAAGATGCAAAGATCTAAGGTAATGCTTGGAGGAGGAGTTTCAAAGGTATACATTCCTAAGTATAGAGATGCTTATGGAAATGTTATAGAAATGAAGAGAAACAGTGCGAGACTAAGGACTGATCTGGGAGTTAAAGTCTTAGAATTCAATCTAGAATCTGATAAAGCACATTTTATTAAGCTAGGGAATGAGATGAGGAAGAATTCCATCTATTCTCTGAGAGCTGCTATTTATCAGACTGGTGAATCTGATCCAGAACTCAAGGAACTGAAAGAAATCATGGTTGAAGAGCTGGAAAAGGCTGAAAGAAGACTTCTAATTGATTATCTCAGGACAGTGCCTGATATTCAAGAAATCAAATAAAGTCTGACTGTAAGTTTTTAATATTTTCTATTCTAAGTCAAATTTAAACTCTGTTTTTAAATTAAACTCTGTTATATGTTAAACACTGCATTTGTTATATGTTTTGACATCATCAATTATATGTTTAACTTGTACATTTTATTATGAACAAGTTGGGGGAGATTGTTAGATATAATTGCTAATGTTTGTTTATCAGTGTTTAAGCAACAGGTACGTTCAGAGTTTATCAGAAGCCGATCAGAGTTTAGTTAAACTCTGATAGGGTGAAGAGTTTAAAGGAAGCCGGTCAGAGTTTATTTAAAGTCTGACAAGGTGAAGGTTGAATTAGCTGTCGGTGCTGAATTGAAGATTCTAGAAGCAATATATTCTGAAGATGGAAAGAAGCAGAATATATTGATACAGCTAAGGAAACGGAATAGAAGATAAGAAGCAATCCTTAATTGATATGAATTGTATAGCTAACTTATAGGAATATCAATTAGATAAGGATTGTATGTAGCTGTGTACTATATAAACACAGATAGGTTATCCCTAGAAGGGATGCGTTCATTGAATTATTATTCTTGTAACCTAGAAGCTCTTTGTGATTCATTAACATCATAAAGAGAGAAGCTGTTAATACGATTACAGTTTTATTGATTCATAAACAGTGTTCTTAATTATTGTTATTCTCATACATACTTGATTATATTGTGTATTCGGCCTAACAGCATGTATGTGTAGTATATGTAATGGGTTGATGTTTTAGGTGATTAGAGGAATTGTTGGTTAAGTTTGGAGGATGGGTTATGAATTTGTTTTGACTATTCATGGAGGATTTGACTGAGTTTGGATTTGGTTGTGTTTTGAAAATGGAAAACGTTAAGTTTTAAGCCGTCGTAATGCCCGATTCTCGTTAACTCTAAAAACTGCCTAGAATCCGAAAACCTAACTGCATCTTTTGGTTCAGTGATGAACATGAGTGTGTAGAGCCGTTTTTCTAGTTTACGTGAGCGCAAGAATCATGTCATTACGATTTACAGTTTATGAGATATGACCATTTTAGTGAAAGCGGTTCAAGGAATGAGATTGCAGAAATGTACCAACTTTGTGGCTATGTTTGAGACCCTTAAGAGTTGTTTTAAAATATGAAATTTTGTATTGAAGTGCCAAGGTCAGTTACGAAAGTTTGTACGAAGGTTTCGAGTCCAAAAGATTATTTTTCGATTTTATAAAAATGTGTTAGCTGAGGTTGCGCAAGTGAAAACCACTAAGAACATGACTTAGAAACCAATGTTGTAAATGGTTAAGTATAACTTGTATTCGAGGATCGATTTCGGACTAAACCTACGACTTAAGTAATTGTAGATTAACATGGACTTAGTATGAGCCTATAACGAACTAGTAATGCCTTGGTTGTGTTTCGCTTACGTGTTTAAGCATTTAGTACAAGTGGATTATCCAGGGGATTAATCGTGCGTTTTCTTTGACTTTGTCTAGATTGTCCGACATCGTCGCGAACCCCTATCACTTCTCGAGCATCAGGCAAGTTTCTAAATCTATTGTTAGGCCGAATACACAATATATAATCAATATATGTATGAGAATAACAATCAAGAACTCTGTTTATGAACAATAAACTGAATTATATTAAATAACTCTTCTCTCAGTGATGTTAATTATCACAGAGAGCTGCTAGGTTACAAGAATAATGTATTCAATATTCGCATCCCTTTTAGGGTTAACCTATCTGTGTTTATATAGTACACAGCTACATAATCAATCTCTAATTGATATTCCTATAAATTAGCTATACAATTTATATCAATTTAGGATTGCTTCTGTCTTTTGTTCCGTTTCCTTAGCCATCTCAATATATCTTGCTTCTTTCCATCTTCAAGATATATTGCTTCTAGAATCTTCATATTAGCACCGACAGCTTCAGCAAACTTTCACCCCGTCAGACTTTAATAAACTCTGACTGACTTCTAGCATAAACTCTGATGAGTACCTGTTGCTTAAACACTGATAAATAATCATCAGCAATTATATCTAACAATCTCCCCCAACTTGTGCATAACAAAAATGTACAAGTTAAAAGATAATTGATGATGTCAAAACATACAACAAATGCAGTGTTTATAACATATCAGAGTTTAACTTTTTACTTAGAACAGAAAACTTTAAAAACTTACAGTCAGCCTTTACTTTATTTCTTCAATGTCAGACACTGTTCTGAGATAATCAATGAGTAGTCTTCTTTCAGCCTTTTCTAGCTCATCTACCATGATTTTCTTCAATTCCTTGAATTCTGGATCACTCTCTCCAGTCTGATAGATAGCAGCTCTCAGAGAATAGATGTTATTCCTCCTCATCTCATTCCCTAGCCTAATAAAATAAGACTTGTCTGACTCCAAGTTAAATTCCAACACTTTAATTCCAAGTGTTGTATTGAATTTAGCACTGTTCCTTTTCATCTCTACAAGCTTTCCATGAGCATCTCTGTACTTAGGAACATAAGCACTTGAAATTCTGGCTCCACACAAGACTTTAGACTTCATCATTCTCTCTCTTAAAACTTGAGCAGCATTGTGAGTACTTTGATTTTTCACTCTTAGCAGATATAAAACATACTCCAGCTCTTCCCATAGTTTTAGATGAATATCAGCTTCTCCAACTCTATAAACTCTTCCATCAGCCATAAAATATAACAGAAACTCCTTTTTGATTCCTCTGTGATAGATCATCTGAACAGACTCTAACTTGTCAAGGCTTTCTTGAGTTACCCCAACACCAGATTCTGCCAGTGATGTATGATCTAAAGGACTGTTATTCACTCTTTTCTCTCTATGTGAACCCAAGCCAGATCTATCATAAGATTCTTTACCCATTACAGTTCTGCTTTGTAAAATGTTCACATTTCCTGGCTTCAGAGTTTCATCTTTAGATGATCTTCGAAAAGTACCTTGGAGTTGTGGAGATATTAATTGAGTTTGTACAACTTGAGCAGTGTTAGAGGTTGTCACAACTTTAACAGAATCATCAACTTGAGCAACGTCAGTGGTTGACTTATTAGATCTTGATTCAACATGAGCCATGTCAGAGGTTGAATAAGCTTTCTTTAATAACTCAGGCTCTTCAATCAATTTGCCTTTTCCTTTGTCATTGTTTGCTCCAGCAGGCCTCCTTGAGTATTGTAAACTCTGTTGAGAGTTCACATTCTCTTTAATAATAATTCCTTTTTCCTTTCTCCTAGGAGCCTTGGCAGCTTTTTGCTTGTAAGTTCCAGCTTCAACTTTCTTTTTATGCTCTTCAGCAAGAATCTGCAATTCAGCATCAATGTCTTCAACTGTGGCTTCACCACCATGTTCTTCCAAAAAGAGTTTAGCAGCAATCTCTTCATCAGTAATTGGATTAGCTGAAATAGCTAGATTTTTAAGTCTTGAAGAAGATTGAACACCAGAATTTATTCTTTCAGAGTTTGTCAGCTTAGCAGAGTTTGACCTAAGTCTCCCTTGCTCTTGAGAATTCTTTGACCTAAACTCTGAATCCTTGCTTCCACCATCAGTTGCATCATCCCTCCGTCTCAGAGTTTGAGTCCTTTTGCATTTGTCTTTAGGAACTCTCTCCCCCTTTTTGACATCATCAGGAACAAGCACTGATGTCAGCAACTCCAAAGATGCAGAAATAGAATCAATCTTTGTAGACATTTCATCTTGATTGCTCTCAACTTTGCTTAGCCTCTGCTTGATTTCCACTTGATCCTTGATCATAGAGGAATATTTAGCTCTATCAGTCTTCAAGGCCAACTCCTTAGTTACTATATCATTTCGGAGGCCTATGACATCTTTATGAGTCTCATCAAATCGATTATGCAAAGATTTGACTTGAACAATTGTAGCCTTCAGATGTGTCAACAGCTCGGGATTTGAAATCTCTTTTGCAGACTTAGCAACAAAATCAGCAGTCCTTTGCTTAGAGAAAATACAATCTGCCCCTGACCAGTTTGCATAGTACATATCTCTATAATTAGCTTCAGTGGCATTTTGATTTTCCTTAACAGTCTCAGCAGTAGGATCCCTTAGAAAAGGTATGGATTCATCAGAGTCTGCATGATCAGAATTTACAGAAGTGTGATCATGACTATCAGAATCAACCCTGTCGTCAACAACATTTTCTACTAAGGGCTCTGCAGCCTCTTCAACTACATTCTCTACAGTAACTTCAACATTGGACTGTGCAGCTTCATTAAGAATATGCTCTGCAACAGCTGCATTCCTCTCAGAGTTTACGTCCTCAGCAACTTTTTCTTCTTCTAGAACAGTATGTGAAACAGAGTTTGCAACACGAATATTTTCTTCAAGAGTCTCTGCTGTAGCTTCAGCCATCTTCTCAACTTCAACAATCTTCTCAGATGAGACAGATTTTGCTTCCTGATCAACCTCTTCACCCAATTCAGGAATTTGATTGGTGACATAGAGAATCTCTGTATGAGTTGCCACAGACTCTTCAATTATCAGAGTGGCTTGATCAGCTGCCACATCCTCAGTGTCACAAACACTGATAGCAGGATGTCCTTCAAAATTCATGTCCAAATGATCAACAAAGTTATCAGCATTTGCAGCATCTGTTCTGACATTATCATCTTCATTGTCTTCAACATCTACTCTGTCCTCTGTAGGCACAGTAGCTTCAACATTTACTTCAGCATTCTGAATAACAACATCAGGAGCTGCATTCTGTTCAGCTTCAGGAACAGCTTCATCTAACTCATCAAACAGATAGTCAGCTACCAGTCTTCTTTTTCTATGATGTAAAGTTTCAGATTCTTCTACATCATCAGACCTTGGTCTCTTTGCCCTGCTCTTCTTAGATGTACCAACAGAGTTTGGCACAGAAGATTTTGATACTCCAACTTCAGTAGCTGGCTTAACAATCTTTGCAGGTTTGAAAGCCCTGTGTTTAGTCCTACCTCCAGCTCTTGGTCCTTGGAATGTAGATGGAAGAGGCTCAGAGTTTAGTTGTGGTTGAGGTTGAAGAAATTGTTGGATTGAGGCTGGAAGTAACAAATCCCCAACATTTCCTTTCTTAACATCTTTATTTGTTAAGTCAGAAAATACTCTCTTATGCAACTTAAACGAAGGAATAACATCATCTTCAATAATGTTAACCTCAGTTACACAAGTAGAAAATATTAACTGACAAAAATGAGCAAAATAAACCACACCCCTATTCTCTGTCATCTTTTCTCCAATATTATTCAAAACAAGTCTAGCAAAATCAAAGTGAGCATCATAGAGAAGAGAATACCCGATTTGCAGACTGTCAATTGGAATAGCATCCCAATTGGTACACTTCTTCCCGAACGCCCTTGTGATGCAGTCAAAGAAGAAACTCCATTCCTTCCTCAAGAGCGGTCGCTTCAGATTACCTGTCCTTGCCAAAGACCCAGAGTAACCAATCTCCCCATCATCCTTTGAAGCTCAGCATCACCAACAGAAATAGTGTATGCATTAAAGTCTTCAAACCCAAGAGCATCACGAACTGTGGTCGGAGTGACCACATACTCTTGTTCACCAAACTCAAAGATAATAGAAGGAGTTCCAGCCTCTCCTCCATCATCATAAACACCAGTTTCCCAGAATGCTTTGATTTGAAGTCCAGACAGCCTTGCTGGTTCCACAAGCGCTTGTCCAATATCTGATTGAGAAAGAAAATTCTGAAACAAGTGAAACGCCTCCGGTGCGTTCACAGTAGATAAGGGTGCTGCATAGTTGTTAGGAACAAAATCGAGACCAAAAGACTGAAACATGGTTGTTGCCATTAGAATATGCCACAGAAATCAGAGTTTATGCTTCAAGAAAGTGTTCGGAAAAAAAATGATGCAGAAAAGTGTTTGTGAAAATGTGTAAGTGAAACTGTGTTGTGAATAGAGTAAGTCTATAAAAGATTTGAACGAATATGTGTATTGTATATTAATACAAAAAGAAAGAATTAAAAACTGAACAGTTTTTAATCAATACACACAATTGTCTTACTCCGTGAATCGTGTGAGTGGGTCACGTGGCACATATACAATGACTGACAGTAGTAAATGGCAGTTTCCAATGCGCATGCGCAGTAAAAAGAGCAATAATTACCGCCTATTACACTTTCCTAGACACTCAACCTCTCTCCTCTATTTAATACATTTTTGAACAACTGTCTAATCATGCTCTTTTGAATTTTCAAAACAAATGTCTTTTCTCAAAATCATAATATGTCTGAAACAAAGAAATTTATTTTAATCATCGGAGATTAAAATTAAATTACCTCGGCGTAGAGTACACAGTTCATCAGTTTTTATCAATTCTCCTCCTTCATTAATAATCTCTTTTCTCTAAGTGCACAGTTGTGAGAAATTGTGTGTGAATAGCAGAGTTTACTGAATATAAATATTTAGATCATCTCAAAGTGCATAAAATCCACAAAATAAATCAGTAAAAACTGGTTCCCAAACTCTCATTTATAAGCAAAATCTGATATTGTCTAAACTCTGTACGTATAAATTTATTATTTTCACCCCCTTCGATTTTTTTTTGTTTTTTTTTATTATTATTATTTTTCCAGTAATCAGTGGTTGGCACTAGTCACCAAAAATCAAAAAATTTAGCCTTTATTTCATACAATAAGTTCATGGGTCTTCCTAGGCACAACTTGATCTCAAAGGAATTTGTGCATATTTTTTCATCTTTTGATTTGAGGGTGAAATATGAGCAACTAATTATCAGAGTTTAGACTTTCATCAGTTAATACAATTAATTTATGAGAGAAAGTGCAAACAGCTAATACAGACTCAGTGTATAGGATCAATAAACTAAGAGATGCTATAAATATCGAGACAGTATCATGCTGTGTAAAATTTCTGCAAACATTTGAGATCAGAATTTATATCACTCAGAAGAATTCATGATTACTTACTGAGAATCATGCTTCATACAATTTTCTTCATCGGTCCATATGTTTCAGACAAAATCACAATCAGAGTTTAACATCAGAGTTTAGCATCAGAGTATAGCATCAGAGTATAACTAACAGAGTATGACTTCAGAATTTTGACAAACTTGTATGAATGACAGTTAACATATGCAAAGAATCAAGAGCAACAAATCACAGAATGAGAAATTTTGAGTCTAACCAATATCTCTAGTCAAAACCAGAGATCATTCCAAGTTCATTTACCAGTCTTGTAAAGGTAGCTTCACTCAAAGGCTTGGTGAAGATATCTGCAAGCTGTTGTTCTGTAGACACAAAATGAAGCTCAATATCTCCTTCCTCCACATGTTCCTTGATAAAATGATACCTTATGCTGATGTGCTTGGTCATGGAATGCTGTACTGGATTACCTGTCATAGCAATAGCACTTTGATTATCACAGAAAATAGGTATTTTAGAGTACCTTAATCCATAATCCAGCAATTGATTCTTCATCCACAAAATCTGTGCACAACAGCTACCAGCAGCAATATACTCTGCTTCTGCTGTGGATGTGGAAATTGACTTTTGTTTCTTGCTATACCAAGAAACTAACCTGTCACCTAAAAATTGACAGCTTCCACTTGTACTTTTTCTGTCTATCTTACAGCCTGCAAAATCTGCATCAGAGTAACCAATTAATTTAAAATCTGATTCTCTAGGATACCACAAACCAAGAGTTATGGTTCCTTTGAGATATTTGAAAATTCTCTTCACAGCTGTTAGATGAGGCTCTCTGGGATCTGCTTGAAATCTTGCACAAAGACATGTTGCATACATGATGTCAGGTCTACTTGCAGTAAGATAAAGAAGAGACCCTATCATCCCTCTGTAGTTTGTCATATCCACTAAGGCTCCTGTGTCTTTGTCTAGCTTTGTTGCAGTAGCCATGGGAGTTGTTGTAGATGAACTATCAAGCATACCAAATTTCTTGAGAAGATTTCTGGTATATTTTGCTTGATTGATAAAAATCCCATCATCTGTTTGCTCTACTTGTAAGCCTAGAAAATAACTAAGCTCTCCCATCATGCTCATTTGGTATCTCGACTGCATAAGCTTTGCAAACTTCTTACAGAGTTTGTCATTTGTAGACCCAAAAATTATATCATCCACATAGATTTGAACTAACAGCAGATCATTACCAGTATTGAAATAGAACAAGGTTTTATCAATTGTACTTCTAGTGAACCCACTTTCTAAAAGAAATTGAGCCAGAGTTTCATACCATGCTCTAGGTGCTTTCTTTAGTCCATAAAGAGCTTTGTCAAGCCTGTAGACATAATCTGGATGTTTGGAATCCACAAATCCAGGTGGTTGTTCAACAAACACTTCTTCTTCAAGTTTCCCATTGAGAAAAGCACTTTTTACATCCATCTGAAAGACTTTGAACTTTTTGTGAGCAGCATATGCTAGAAAAATCCTTATGGCCTCCAATCTTGCAACAAGAGCAAAGGTTTCATCATAGTCAATTCCTTCCTGCTGTGAATAGCCTTTAGCCACAAGTCTAGATTTATTCCTTGTAATCACTCCATCACTGTCTGTTTTGTTTCTGAAAACCCACTTTGTACCAACAATAGATCTGTTTTTAGGTCTTGGTACAAGAGTCCATACTTCATTCCTTTCAAATTCATTTAACTCTTCCTGCATAGCTGTTATCCAGTTTGCATCTTGAAGAGCTTCTTCCACTTTCTTGGGCTCAGTTTGAGACAAGAATGCATGAAACAGACATTCATTAGTTGTAGCACTTCTAGTTCTCACACTAGCTTCTGGATCTCCAATTATCAAGTCAGGTGTGTGAGCTTGTATCCACCTTCTTGCTGTAGGTAATTGGCTTCTATTTTCATTAGATCCTCCCCCTTGATCCATGCTTTCCTGATCTTCTTCTTGACCATTTGCATTCTCTGAGGCTCCCCCTGAATTGAACTGCTCAGAGTTTGGATTTTCAGTGTATAACTCAGAGTTTGGGATAGATTTTTCAGCTGACTCATTTTCAGAATTTGAGTCATCATTTTGAGATGTTGCTGAAGTATCTTCACGCTCCCCCTCAACTGGTTCTCTATTTTGTTTTGTCAGAGAAACTCCCTCAGTGTTTACCAGTAGAGGTTCAGAGTATGCTTCATCAGAGTTTGTTGGATTTGCTTCATCAGAGTTTACGTCATCAGAGTTTAGATCTTCATTTTCAAAGCGAAGTCGATCATGATATTCTTTATCTTCTATTCCAGTTATTTTCTTGTCATCAAATGACACATGTATAGATTCCATGATCACTTTAGTTCTCAGATTGTCGACTCTGAATGCTTTAGTTGACAGTGGGTATCCAACAAAAATTCCTTCATCAGCTTTTAAGTCAAACTTTGTCAACTGTTCAGGATGAGTTTTCAGCACAAAGCATTTGCATCCAAAAATATGAAAATATTTCAAATTTGGCTTCTTTTCTTTCACCATCTCATATGGTGTTTTCCCATGCATGTTGATCAGTGTTGCATTTTGAGTAAAACAAGCAGTTTGAACAACTTCTGCCCAGAAATAAGTTGGCAATTTTGCTTCTTCAAGCATTGTTCTGGCAGCTTCGATTAAGGTTCTGTTCTTTCTTTCAACTACACCATTTTGCTGTGGAGTCCCTGGTGCAGAAAATTCTTGCTTCACTCCTCTTTCTTTGTAAAATTCTTCCATTATTGCATTTCTGAATTCAGTACCATTATCACTCCTGATAATTTTCACTTTATACTGTGATCCTTTGTCCAGTAGCTTTACATGATCCATCAGAGTTAAAGCAGTTTCATCCTTCTTTGCTAAGAAATACACCCAAGTGTACCTAGTGTACTCATCAACAATGACAAGAGCATATTTCTTTTTGCCAAGAGACATTATATTGACTGGACCAAATAGATCAACATGAAGAAGATGATAAGGATCCACAACTGAAGATTCAGACTTACTCTTGAAAGATGACTTCCTTTGCTTGGCCTTTTGACAAGAATCACACAGACCATCTAAGCTGAGTATTGACTTTGGAAGTCCCCTTACAAGATCTTTTCGAATTAGCTCATTGATGTTGTTCAAGTTTAGGTGAGAGAGCTTCTTATGCCATTTCCAACTCTCTTCATTTGACATTTTTGCAGACAGACACACAGCTTTTCCTTCAGAGTTTGTTACCAAACTTGCTTCATAGATATTATTCCGTCTCTGTCCAACTAGAACAACTTTCCCTGTAGATTTGCTGATAACCTCACAGTATTCAGGTTGAAAATCTACATGGTAACCTATGTCACAGATTTGACTCACAGATAGCAGATCATGCTTGAGTCCTGGGACAAGAGCTACATTTGTGATGATGACACTTCCAAGATTGATATTGCCATATCCCATAGTACATCCTATGTTGCCATCTCCATAGGAAACTTTTGGGCCAGCCTTCTCCTCATAGTCTGATAGCAGGGCTTTATTTCCAGTCATGTGTCCTGAACATCCACTGTCCAAGATGAGGGTACTTTCCCTTATGCCCTGCAATCACAAACAATTACAAAGAGTTAGATTTAAGGATCCAGACTTGCTTGGATCCTTTGGCTTTCTTAACATAGTTAGCTTTTGCAGCGGAAAAACTTTCAACAGAGTTTGAGCTAACTGTGTCAGACTTTACACTTGCAGAGTTTGCTCTCACCCATTTCAAGTTGGGTTTTAAGTCATAATAGTTGTGATAAATGGCATGATAGCTCTTACAAGTATAAATTGAATGCCAAGTGCTCCCACAGTGTGTGCATAAAGTCTGTGGTCTAACCCTAACAAAATCATTCTTCATTCCAGTCTTGGAGGATAAAGAATTAATATCTTTGTTTTTCGTGCAGAAACTTGCCAGATGGTTAGTACTACCACAACTATGACATGTCTTTCTAGGAGCATCAGAATTAGGCAGATAATTATTTCTTTTATTAATGCCTACTTTTCCATTCCTATTCTTCCTGGACACTTTCTGTTTTTCAATAGACTTTATCTCTTTGAGCTTATACTTGAATTGTTTCTCTGTCATTAAACCAACATTCACCTGTTTAGCACAAGTTTTTACTGATTCTTTAACAGCTTCTGTTTCAAGTACATAGGTTTGCTTACTAGATTCAGAGACAAATTTCACAGGTTTAAGTTGTGGTTTAACTTTAACTTTATCTTTAAACCTAAGTTCATCTTTTTCACAGTAACCTAACCCAACTGTATCTGTTTGAAAAACTTGATGTGTGTCTTTTCCAGAATTAGTCCAGGTTTTAATTACCTTCCTCTCTTTTTCCAAATCAGATTCTAGTTGTCTAAATCTCTTTAACAACTCTTGCTCAACATAAACAACATCATCTCTTTCCTTTTGAACTTGTTGCATGTTAACAAGCTCTTCTTCAAGAAATTTATTTCTATCTTTAAGCTTAAGATTCTCAGTTTTAATTCTCTCATTTTCTAAAGTCTGATCTCTATAACTAACATGTATGCTTTTAAGATAAATTCTCAATTCAGATATATTATCAATATCATAAGCATAAGTTGTTAGTGGTACCTTATTCTCAGATGTCTCAGATTTATCTTCAACAGTTGCCATAAGAGCATAGCTGACATCTTCATCAGAGTCTGAACTGTCTGCCCAGTCTTTTCCTTTAGTGATGAGTGCTTTCTCAGATTTTCCTTTCTTGCACTCTGGAGCATAATGACCCATCTCTTTACACTTGTAGCACTGGATCTCAGACTTGTCTTTCTTTCCATACTTGGTATCCTTTCCTTCAGGCTTTCCGAAACTCTTTCTTTCAGAGTTTGAATCTTTCCTCGAGAATCTTTTTCCCTTCTTGAAGTTCTTAAAACCCATCTTCTTGAAGGTTTTCACCATCAAAGCAGCCATTTGCATCAGTTGTTCTTCATCATCCTCAGATTCAGAAGAAGCATCAGAGTTTGATGACTCACTTTCAGAGTTTATGACCAAAGCTTTTCCCTTAGCTTTCTTCTTTGATGTTTCTTTCTTCATGAGTTTTTCTTCAACTTTGAGAGCTACAGATTTTGTCTTCTTTCCAGACCTTTTGTTTCTTTGTTCTATCTCAAGTTCATGAGTTTTAAGCAACCCATAAGTTTCATCAAGATCTGTTTCTGCAAGATCATAATTATCTCTTATTGATGTTGCCTTTAAATCCCATTTTTCAGGTAGAGATAGTAGAAACTTGAGATTTGACTCTTCAAGATCATATTCTTTATCAACAAGAGACAAATCATTCAACAATTTACAGAATCTGTCATATGTATCTGTCAAAGTTTCATCAGATCTAGAGTCAAAGTGTTCATATTCCTGTGTTAAAATAGTCTTCCTGTTCTTCTTTATAGCACCTGTTCCTTGACACCTGACTTCTAAAGCATCCCAGATTTCTTTGGCAGTCTTGCAACCAATAACTCTGTTAGACATGACATTATCTAAGGCACTATGAAGAAGATGTCTAACTTTTGCATCCTTCGCAATTGATGAGATGTCCTCATGAGTCATATCTTTCTTTTCCTTCGGAACAGTCTTTTGTTCTTGTCCAGCAACTACAAGAGACAGTTTAGTTGGCATATGAGGACCATCATAGATTCTATCAAGGTATTCTGGATCTGTGGCTTCTAGAAACATGGTCATCTTAACCTTCCATATCGGATATTCCACTGGTTTGAGCATTGGAACCCTGATTGATTCATATCGACTTACAGAAGCAGATTGAACCTTTTGAGCAATAGAACCTTCCTGAGAGTTTTCAGTCATGATTATACTTGTGTTTTAGATCAATAAACTGTATATATTAAACAGCCTTGGCTCTGATACCAATTGTTAGGCCGAATACACAATATATAATCAATATATGTATGAGAATAACAATCAAGAACTCTGTTTATGAACAATAAACTGAATTATATTAAATAACTCTGCTAGGTTACAAGAATAATGTATTCAATATTCGCATCCCTTTTAGGGTTAACCTATCTGTGTTTATATAGTACACAGCTGCATAATCAATCTCTAATTGATATTCCTATAAATTAGCTATACAATTTATATCAATTTAGGATTGCTTCTGTCTTCTGTTCCGTTTCCTTAGCCATCTCAATATATCTTGCTTCTTTCCATCTTCAAGATATATTGCTTCTAGAATCTTCATATTAGCACCGACAGCTTCAGCAAACTTTCACCCCGTCAGACTTTAATAAACTCTGACTGACTTCTAGCATAAACTCTGATGAGTACCTGTTGCTTAAACACTGATAAATAATCATCAGCAATTATATCTAACATCTATACTTTGAAGTATTGACTATATATAATACTGTTTTTGCCATGTATAAAATTTGACAGTTTTGCGATATATCTTATTTCTTGTTGAAATGGATTTGACCTTTGGATTATATGAAATCTTTTGAGTTAAGTAGTTATGAACCGGTTTACCTGGTAGCTCTAAATATAAGAGCATATTCATTGTTTTCGACTCTAAATCGGGAGTCGGTATTTTGAGATATGTAGATAGCCGTGGAAACACGGAGGGATTCCATCGGCAGAATACTATGTATTTTGAGGATTGTTATTCGAGTATGATATCATTCGAGGAATGATATTTGCTTACTATATCTTTCAAGGAATGTTATTTGAGTATTATCTCAGTCGAGAAATACTATTTGAATACTATTTCAGTTATATATGCTAATGGAAGGCATAACTGTTTTCGAAAGTATATTGTGATACTTGCTTTATGATTTGATTATGGGCTTCTAAACTAGATATGGGATATTAGTTAGAAGCCAATTTTTTTTTATAAATGCCCTAGGTAAAGGGCGTATGATTTTATTCTTTAGACCGGAAGTAGTTATATTTTCGGTATATGTTAAAGATTATTTTTCCGATAAAGATATCGGGTAATTATTAGTCGATGATTATTTATTTAATGAATATTATTTTTGAATATTCATTTAAGGCTTATTTATTCAATGAATATTATTTTGATTATTCATTTAATCATTATTTATTTAATGAATATTATTTTGAATATTCATTCAAGGTTTATTTATTTAATGAATATTATTTTGAATATTCATTCAAGGTTTATTTATTTAATGAATATTATTTGGAATATTCATTTAACCCTTATTTATTTAATGAATATTATTTTGAATATTCGCTTAATCCTTATTTATTTAATGAATATTATTCTGAATATTCATTCAATCATTATTTATTTAAAGAATATTATTTTTGAATATTCGTTTAAGGTTTATTAATTTAATAAATATTATTTGATTATTTATTAAATACTTTTAACACGTTTTAAAATGAGTTATATTATTTAAAGTTATTCTTGACCTTCAACATTTATGAAGGATACTCTAAGCTGTATTATTAATTATTTTAAATCAAAAAGAGGTTCCCAAAACACCGTTTTTCCATTTAAATCTATCTTTTAAGAGGATTTAAATACTCGCTCAACTATCAAAAATATGGGAAACCTGATTTAAGTGACTGCTACTCATTTTAAACTCTCAACTCAAAATTGTCGGGGGACAGATATTTTCTCTGAGCAATTTAATTGCTGCAAGTCAAATGTTGTGTTACTACCTCAACGATCAAGGAGTTAATTGATGGAACAAGTCGATATCCATTAACAAGCAATGGCTTGGGAAATATTGGAAAATCTTCCTTTCCAACCTAGATATAACTACTTAGTGGAGTCGTATCAACAAGTATTACACTTGGGGAAAGGAGGACGATCTTTACGTTTCAGAGACATGGATTTCATCCGAACTAGGAGTGGTGTAAGAGGTCCAGTTGCGCCGACCCATCCATTTTATTGCCCCAAATGGGCCGGGAGATCCGGAAAGGCGGTAGACAATGTCAGGCTGTCGTGATTCTTCCATCTACATGTAGAAAACATATTTTGTTGTACGACCTGCTACTGATCATAGTAAGGTTGGGACAACGGGCGCGGTAGCAACTCCGGTATTAGTTCATCATCCATTTTGGATAATTCTGCAACATGTATTGAAAGGGACTACGGATGACATCCTTGGTACAGGTTTACCGATCATGTTGGTAGGGGGTTCTGCAACATGTATTGAAAGGGACTAAGGATGACACCGAGGTACAGGTTTACCGATCATGTTGGCAGGGGGTTGAAAAGTGTTCAAAAATGAAGTTACAATAAATCCTTGCAACTTCATCTTTTATTTTATGAGTTATGACTCTGATAAAACCTTACTCGGATTATATATGCATAAGTGGATTTTGGGTTACGGAACATTATATGAAATTTTCCTCGTAACTTCATCTTTTATATCATATGACTCTGTGGATACCTTACATAACATGAGTTATGGTAAGGGAGTTGTTTATACTGAATCACCTTATAACTTCATCTTTTAAGTTATATGTTGATATTCTACTTACATAGCAGATATTGTTCGGAAAGGTTATATTGGGTTACTTTGAAACCTCATCTTTTATATTATACCAGAACTTTGTTCATAATATAGCAAAAGTTCGCAGAAATATTATGAAAATTTTATTTGAAATACAATAATGGTACTGTTTTTGGAATACATTCTGATAAGGAAATAATTCCAGCATCGAGATATTTTGACAAATTATTGTCTTATACCCGCTTTATTCTAGGTTGAGTTAAAGGCAGGATTATGCCATACTTTTATTACCTTGCTGAGCTATCGCTCACTCTTGCTATTGTTTTATAAATATTATATAGCAGCGAAGTAGGATACCAAGGATTCGGCGCACATCCCTCAGGCGAGTGGTAAGCGCAAGGCATTCTCATGAGCAGTTTCTAGCAGTGATCCTGGAAGTAGTGTGAACCAGTCAGATCAAGCTGGAGCTTTTGGTATTCATCTTATGTATAGATATGAATGGTATGAGAGGGTGGTGAGTATTACCAGGCTAAGTTGGTAATGTACCATTACTTAGGAGTTGTATCAGTAGCAAATTCAAAAGACATTTGGGTATTGTAATAAAGATTATTTATTCGGCAATGGTTGTAATTGTGTCATTTCTGAGACTCTAACCTGTGTGTGTGTGTGAGAGAGAAATATACATTGTGGGGTCATAAGCAGATGAATTGTGTTTATTATGAGTAAAGCAGGCAAGGTGATGTGTAAAAATAATGTAAACTGCAAGCGCACAGTGTTCAGTTGTAGCAATCACAGATCGATCCACAGAGACTATGTATTTTCAAAAACCCTAACAATTAACTCAGGCGAACTAGACAAATAAGATTTGAGATAAGATTTGTTTAACCTAATTAACAATTAAAATCAGATAAGGAAAACCTAGGAATCCGAATCCATTAATCAATCACAATTAATATCTACTCACCCTAAAATCAATTCTCTTTCCTTCACAAATAAGATATATCAATTAACGAGACAAGCATATACTATGAAACTTGTTATCTAACAATAACCTATCAAAACTTCATGGAGCAAGCATAGGCTATGAAAAATAAATCCGGTAACAATAATATATCAAAATCACTTTGTCAATTAACCAATTAAGCACCAAGAAAAATCATGAGAACCAATTAATAGGAACAAGAAGATATCAACAATAATCAAATTAACTTCATCTTCATCCTAGGGCAAAAGAATTAGCTACGCATAATTAAGGAATAGATAAAACAAATATTAAAAGAACATAAAAACTATTAATTAATATATAAAAGCTACGTGAACCAAATTGATGACCAGATTTATGTTATATAAACCATTAATGAACATGCACGTGAGATGTAAACAAAGTAAAACTAATATCAAGAATATACTCCCTGGACAGAACAAATCGCCGAATGGAAATTAAGCGAAGCTGTTGAACAACAATAATTGCACGCCGGAATCAAAGAAAGAACTGAAATTGCTGAATTAAAATTACGGAAAAACTGTTTGAACAAAATTAAAATAAACTGTATATATTGAAAGGCAATAAAAATTTACTCCTACTCCTAATTATCATATCTAGTCTAAATTCTAGCTGTCTCAAATACAAGAGAGGAGATCTATATTTATAGGGAAAAATAATGGGTTTGGGCTTTTTGACTACAAAGCGGATTGTAGAAATATTTCCTCAATTCTTTTTTCTTCTCCGATAAGTTTTCCAATTTTTCTCCAATTTCCTTTTGACTTCAAGTATTTCCATCTCCTTACCTTTTTCACCTTTTTCTACTTGAAATATGATTTTATTTATTTTCCTACAAAACAAAAGAAAACAATTTATTAAATAATAAAATTACGAAAACAGACATAAAATAGGTATAAAAAATGTATTAATTATGGACCTATCAAATGCCCCCATACCTATCTTTTGCTCGTCCTCGAGAAAAACTAATCTAATATAAACTACTAACTAATAGATAATACCACTTCCGTAGGTGATCACGGTTGCATTTGGCATATGCAACAAGCCCTTTAAACCCCTAGGCAGCCCTAGTGGACGAGTAAGGTCTCGTGAGGGCCTATAGTGAATGTACCCACAAAATTCATCTAGCTCATGTAAAAGATCGCATGACAATGCAACGCCACACATACAAGTCCTCTCATGCTTCATCAACTTAAGAATCAAAAATGACTTTGCAATGTCTTGTCGTGGAAGATGCAAGGATTCACATAGTCTACTCAAAGAAATATGCATAAGTGCTCAAAAGTCCATGTCAAGTGTAAGAATAAGTTGGTAATAATGCTAAGCCCACAAGAGTACACCTTTGAGTCAAAACTTGGGATCTCAAATGTAGAAACAAGCAATAACTCACCTTTCACTCACAAAAGAATATTCACTCAAGAACAAGGGTAAGTGTATCACTCTATTCCAACAAAATCATAGGCATGCTTGACATTTGGTATCAATCTAACTTTAACACAACATACATCAATGATGATAATCAAAAGGTCTTTATTTGGGTTGTAACGGGGCTAGGGACAAGGTATGTCAAGTAAGGCCAAATAAGGTGAAGTGTCAAAAGCTAGTAGGCACCATAATTAATCATACACATCACCAAACATCCTCCCCACAACTG
Source organism: Heracleum sosnowskyi (assembly GCA_030848705.1). Taxonomy (NCBI): domain Eukaryota; kingdom Viridiplantae; phylum Streptophyta; class Magnoliopsida; order Apiales; family Apiaceae; genus Heracleum; species Heracleum sosnowskyi. The sequence goes on from CM061236.1 coordinate 45,128,091, forward strand.
AATTTTCTGATTTTCTTTCAACAAAAGGCTTGATTAGTCGAATGAAGAAGGATCACAAAAACATAAGTATGCTCTCATGATATTTTTTTTTTCATTTTTCTTTTTTTTTCTTCTCTTTTTTTTTTCTCTTTTTTTTTCTTCTCTTTTTTTTTTCTTCTCTTTTTTTTTTTCATTTTTCATTTTTTTTTCTTTCGAGAGCTAAGAGATAGATATAAGCAACCACAATCCTCCTTCAAAAATTTATTGAACAACTGTTGGGTTTTATACTAAACTATTCATTAGTAGTATATAAACATTGTCCATTTTATTGAGAATCTTGATTGCATATTTTTACATTGTCTGTTTATTATATATTGTGGATAATTTAGTATCAAATGGGATAACAGAAGATTAAATTATCAGTGTCTATATATAATATAAAGGGTTCACAGTTTAAGTGGAATTAGACAAACCACTGGAATAACTGAAGTATTATTTGGAATAGTTTATCTTGACTATTAAATAATACTTGTATACTTTGTGTATATTGAACAGGATCGAAATATTAGAATTGTTCTTCTATTCTGACAATAAAGAAGAACTAAGATTCTATGATATTATTAATGCTTAGGTTCTCAATCCAAGTGTAGTGATTGACACTTGTATGCAATGCACATGCTTTGATTCATATGTGATGTAATTAATTGTTAATTACAATATTATGTATTGAGCAATGACATTGCATGCAGAGTGGGATATTAATTACATAAGGAAACCATGTCCTGATAATATTCGGGTTGATGATGTCCTCTTGAAAGCTCATAAAGATAATTATGCTTTAGTCCTGCAGGCAGATTTGTTCTTGCATAATTATAAGGTTGAGTGGATGATCAAGGATAAAAAGATATTAATTAAATTAATTATCAGAAATTAATTTAATTAATGGACATACGATATCTTAAACATGGGGAATTTAATAAGCAAATAATATAGGAGCCGAATTTAATAATAAAGCAATTACGGTATTAGGAAAGGCAGTGCAGATATTAATTCGTTAGTGGATAGAATTAATATTTAATGACATTGGGCTTGACCCAGAATGTCATTGGGAGGCCCGACCTAATTGTCCATGATCCCTACTGGAGCCTATAAATATTCTTGTTCTCCTAAAGGCTGAAAACGTTTTTTCGGTTTTTCATAATTCGAGATTAAAACCTAGGGCAGCCGCAAGGAGCTAGGGTTTTGGGATTTCGAGGCTTTAAGGAGAGGAAACTTCGGGAGATCGAAGGCCACACTTCGCTCGAAGGGAATCAAGGAATTCAGTAGAAGACGTGGATCAGAATCGTATCGATTAAGGTAAAGTTTTCTTTTCGAACTCGTAATCAATCATATAGTAAAACGCAGAACAGTAATCATCCGTTCCAACAATTGGCATCAAGAGCCTGGTTATGCAGTTCTGCGTTTTATGATATGATGTCCATATCGTAATTATATATGCATGTATATGGTGGTTGCTTGTATTGATTTTGTGATGCAGGTTGTAATCCACTATTATGGTCATGTTTTATTTGATTATGTGATTGGATCCCACGTGGTTTATCGTGGATGTTTGATTGTTGTAAATCACGAGGGTTTATCGTGATAGTTAAGATTATGATCAGATGTATGTAATAGAATAGGTTTGTTTTGCTGTATTATGTTGTATGTAATCGTTTAAACATCGGAGATACGAGAAACAGAGTTCTTCCGCTGCGCCATACTGTTTTCGTGGGAGCTTCGCTGTTTTGGCTGCAGATTTTGCATACGATGTCCGATTTGGGCGAATAAGCACTTTTCGGAAACGGCAGAACGAGACGAACAGGCTGGAATGTATCTAAAGAACCATTCCCCGATTTTTCGACCCATTCTGACGCTGTTTAGGCCTCCAAACGGGCTCCTGAAGATTTCGGGAAATTTTCAACGAAGGAATTCGAAGCTAATTTTCTGGGGCCATAATAGTGGATGTGTTTTATTATGTTTTACATAATTTCTGCTATTTATTTTAATTATTGCAATTTTATATGCCTTACGTGATTATCATGCCATGCAATACTAACCTTAGTATGCTAGAACGACATGGACATAGGGTTATATGTTATGCTTTAATTATGTTGATCGTCATGCCATGTTCTACTATGTTATGTGTTCTTTGTCTTGTTATTATGATAACATGTGGACCTCGAAGAATTAACATAGGATGCATGTAGATATAAAAAAATCCTCAAAGTAAAATACTAAGTGGGAGAGGGAATTAATTTGATATTAGATCCCATGGTCATCCATTATTGGTTGTATGTAATTTAACACTAGGACGATTATGAATTGGATATATGTCACCCATCGTGGCGTATGATTTATGACGTCTGGGTAGTGTTAAGGATATTACTAGGACAATCTTCTTAAGTTAATCACGAATATTGAAAGGTAAGCTCACCCCATCGTGACAAACCAAGTTTCATAGAATTCGAGAAAAAAGTTGGACATTCCTTGATTGATGTTGATAATGGATATTTCTGTCTACGGAGTTGTGTTCTTAAGCGAGTCCGTCTGTGACTTCACCGAAAACACCTGGGATTTATCCATTGATACATCGAACGGATGGGTCTGACTAAAGGCAACTTAAGATCTAAATAATGGTATACACTTAGCTATGAAAGATAATATATAGTCCACCCTAACGTGGCGTATTATTTAGTAGTAGGACCGAAGTAATATTTAAATTTAAATGGTATATATGTCATCCATCATGGCGTACCAGATATTTATGGAATTTAAATATTAGTGCATTAATTTTAATTAATTGTTAGAGGAAACCAATAGGTTTTAAGATATATGCAATTTTCTGATTAAGTGTTATATGCATGATTCTCAGGATAGAATGGGCTTTAATCCACTTTTCACCATACTTAAGGATAACAAACTTACCGGACCTAACTATATTGAATGGAAACGCAATTTGGACATAGTGTTGACTGCTGAAGAGTTCAAATTTTGTACTGTTGAACCCCAACCGGACCAGCCTGCTGCCGATGCTCCGGATGAGGAAAAAGAGTATTTTAAGAAGTGGACTAAGGCAGATGAGATGTCGCGATGTTACATTCTGGCAGCAATGTCGGGTGTTTTGCAACATCAGCATCAGGCCATGACCACTGCTGCAGATATGCTCTTTAATCTCAAGGAGCTTTTCGGAGATCAGAATAGGGCTGCTAGGCAAGTAGCAATGAAGTCTCTAATGAACACTCAGATGGCTGAAAAAACACCTGTAAGGGACCATGTTCTTCTGATGATGTCTCATATAAATGAACTAGAGGTCCTTGGTGCTGATATTGATGCGGAAACGCAGGTCGATATCATACTTATGAGTTTGCCCAAAAGCTTTGAGCCGTTTCGCTTGAATTACAACATGAACAAGAAGTTGTATAGTCTTGCGGAACTTCTGACAGAGCTTCAGGCAGCGGAATCATTATTTCAGCAGCATGTTCAGGTAAATGTGGCTGAGAAAGTTTCTTCTTCAAAGCCGAAAGGAAAGAAGAAGAAGAAGGTTCAGACACAGAAAGTTGTGAAACCATTGGGAGTTCAGAATTCAGTGAAGAAGCCTAAGGGCAAGTGCTTCAAGTGCAAGCAGTCGGGTCACTGGAAAAAGGATTGTCCTCTTTCTAAGAAGAACAATACTGGTATGTCTCTTTCTCTTGTTACGGAAACATATATAGCGGCTATGTCTACGAGCACTTGGTGTGTAGACACAGGAGCCACTGATCATGTTTGTAATTCCATGCAGGGGTTCCAGAAAACCAGGCTGCTTAGAGATGGCGAGATATATGTGTTCATGGGAGATGCTACGAAAGTAGCAGTGGTTGCAGTTGGAGTTATTTCTTTATCTTTTGGTTATGATAGGATTTTGGTTTTGAATAATTGTCTTTATGTACCTTCATTTAGAAGGAATTTAATTTCGGTTTCTAAACTTGCTATGGATGGTTATAATGTTTGTTTGGATCGTAATGTTTCCATTATGATGAATAAACGAGTTATATGTTCTGGTACATTGAAAGACAATTTATATATTATTGATCCTATAGAACCAATGCTGCAACCAAGTGAAATTAATAATACATTTTCTACCTCTAGTAAAAGAAAGGAACCTTCTGGATTGAACCAAACATATCTTTGGCACTTGAGATTAGGTCATATTAACTTGAGGAGGATTCAAAGATTGGTAGTAGATGGGCCTTTAGGCTCGTTGGCAGTGGAGCCATTTCCAGTCTGTGAATCTTGCTTGGAAGGAAAAATGACCAGTAGACCTTTTAAGGCAAAAGGAAATAGAGCCAAAGATGTGTTAGAATTGGTTCATACTGATTTATGTGGACCTATGAATATCCAAGCGAGAGGTGGGTATGAATATTTTGTCACTTTCATTGATGATTATTCGAGATATGGATACATTTATCTGTTGCACCGCAAGTCTGAGTGCTTTGAAAAATTCAAAGAGTACAAAGCAAGTGCGGAGAAGCGACATTCAGGAAAATGTATCAAGTCACTACGATCAGATCGTGGGGGCGAATACCTGCTTGGAGAATTTAGAGAATATTTATCAGAACATGGGATTTCATCCCAGTTGACTGCACCTGGCACACCTCAGCAGAATGGTGTAGCAGAAAGAAGGAACCGGACTCTTTTAGAGAGTGTTAGATCGATGATGAGTTATTCGAATTTACCCAAGTCGTTTTGGGGACATGCTCTAGAAACAGTGGCTTATCTTCTAAACTTGGTACCTTCTAAGTCAGTTCCAAAAACTCCAAAAGAATTGTGGACTAGTACCAAACCTAGTTTGAAACACATTCGGATTTGGGGTTGTCCAGCACATGTGCTGAACAAGAACGTGACTAAGTTAGATTCTCGTACAGAAGTAAGGCTGTTTGTGGGTTATCCCAAGGGAACAAAAGGGTATTTGTTTTATAGTCCTAAGGATCGGGATATCATTGTAAGCACCAATGCTAGATTCTTAGAGGAAGACTATATAATGAATCACAAACCCATGAGTACTGTTGTTTTAGAAGAACTAGTGGGAGGACAAGATAATTCTAATATGCCACCGATACAAGTAGAACAACCACAAGTAAATGAACAACCTATCACTAATACCACTCCAATGCTTCGTCGTAGTGGGAGGGTTGTTAAACAACCTGAGAGGTTCATGTTTTTGGGAGAGTCTTCGGACTTAGTCTCTGGTGAACATGATGAGGATCCCAGGACATACGAAGAAGCAATGCAAGATAAGGATGCAGATCTTTGGCAAAAGGCTATGCAATCTGAGATGGAATCTATGTATTCCAATCAAGTCTGGGATCTCGTGGAACCACCCAATGGTGTAAAACCCATTGGATGCAAGTGGATCTACAAAAGAAAAAGAGGATCTGACAAAAAGGTGAAAGCCTGGAAAGCAAGACTTGTTGCGAAAGGGTATACTCAGAAACAAGGAATTGATTATGAGGAAACCTTTTCTCCGGTAGTCATGCTTAAGTCAATCCGGATTCTTTTATCTATAGCAGCTCATCTCGATTATGAGATTTGGCAAATGGATGTCAAGACAGCTTTCCTAAATGGAAGTCTTGATGAAAACATCCATATGCAGCAACCAGAGGGATTCATCAAAGAGGGCCAAGAGCATCTAGTGTGTAAGCTTAAGAAGTCCATTTATGGACTGAAACAAGCTTCCAGGGAGTGGAACATTCGTTTTGATCAGGCCGTCCAGACAAATGGTTATGATCAGACTCCAAGCGAAGCATGTGTGTATAGGAAAAGTGAAGGAAATGCAGTGGTTTTTCTAGTACTATATGTAGATGACATTTTGCTCATTGGAAACAATGTAGAGATGTTGTCATCTATTAAGGCATGGTTGTTCAAACAATTTGAAATGAAAGACTTAGGTGAAGCCGCATACATTCTTGGGATCAAAGTTATAAGAGATCGCAAGAAAAGAACGTTGGCTTTATCTCAAGAACCGTACATTGATGAGGTATTGGCTCGTTTTAACATGCAGGACTCTAAGAAGGGTAATTTACCTTTTAGAAATGGAGTCTCTCTATCAAAGGAGCAGTGTCCTAAAACACCTAAGGAGATAGAGAACATGAAAGCAGTTCCTTATGCTTCAGCATGTGGAAGCTTAATGTATGTCATGTTATGCACGAGACCTGATATTTGCTTTGCCGTAGGCATGGTCAGTAGATATCAGTCCAATCCAGGTCAGGAGCATTGGAGTGCAGTAAAAACGATACTTAAGTACCTGCGAAGGACTAAGAAGTATATGTTAATTTACAAGGCTTCAGACATGTTTCCTGTAGGATATACCGATTCAGATTTCCAGACAGATAGGGATAAGAGGAAGTCAACCTCGGGGTGTGTTTTTACTTTAGGAGGTGGAGCTGTAATATGGAGGAGTGTGAAGCAGAAATGCATCGCAGACTCAACCATGGAAGCTGAATATGTGGCAGCCTCTGAGGCAGCCAAGGAGGCTATATGGTTCCGGAATTTCCTGCTGGATTTGAATGTAGTTCCTAATTTGCCACGGCAAATCACAATTTATTGTGATAATACTGGTGCTGTTGCAAATACAAAGGAACCACGAGAACATAAGGCAGCAAAACACATTGAGCGTAAGTATCACCTCATACGACAGTTCGTTAAGCGAGGAGATATTATTGTGACTGATATAGCATCAAAGGACAACCGTGCTGATCCTTTCACGAAGAGTTTACCAGCTAAGGTTTTTGAAGAACACGTGGAGGCGATAGGAGTCAGATGTCTGGTCACGGAATAGTTATTTAAACTGGTAGCGGATTATATTAATAAACACTGATATACTCAAAGAATAGCTTGAGTATAAGTGGGAGATTGTTGGGTTTTATACTAAACTATTCATTAGTAGTATATAAACATTGTCCATTTTATTGAGAATCTTGATTGCATATTTTTACATTGTCTGTTTATTATATATTGTGGATAATTTAGTATCAAATGGGATAACAGAAGATTAAATTATCAGTGTCTATATATAATATAAAGGGTTCACAGTTTAAGTGGAATTAGACAAACCACTGGAATAACTGAAGTATTATTTGGAATAGTTTATCTTGACTATTAAATAATACTTGTATACTTTGTGTATATTGAACAGGATCGAAATATTAGAATTGTTCTTCTATTCTGACAATAAAGAAGAACTAAGATTCTATGATATTATTAATGCTTAGGTTCTCAATCCAAGTGTAGTGATTGACACTTGTATGCAATGCACATGCTTTGATTCATATGTGATGTAATTAATTGTTAATTACAATATTATGTATTGAGCAATGACATTGCATGCAGAGTGGGATATTAATTACATAAGGAAACCATGTCCTGATAATATTCGGGTTGATGATGTCCTCTTGAAAGCTCATAAAGATAATTATGCTTTAGTCCTGCAGGCAGATTTGTTCTTGCATAATTATAAGGTTGAGTGGATGATCAAGGATAAAAAGATATTAATTAAATTAATTATCAGAAATTAATTTAATTAATGGACATACGATATCTTAAACATGGGGAATTTAATAAGCAAATAATATAGGAGCCGAATTTAATAATAAAGCAATTACGGTATTAGGAAAGGCAGTGCAGATATTAATTCGTTAGTGGATAGAATTAATATTTAATGACATTGGGCTTGACCCAGAATGTCATTGGGAGGCCCGACCTAATTGTCCATGATCCCTACTGGAGCCTATAAATATTCTTGTTCTCCTAAAGGCTGAAAACGTTTTTTCGGTTTTTCATAATTCGAGATTAAAACCTAGGGCAGCCGCAAGGAGCTAGGGTTTTGGGATTTCGAGGCTTTAAGGAGAGGAAACTTCGGGAGATCGAAGGCCACACTTCGCTCGAAGGGAATCAAGGAATTCAGTAGAAGACGTGGATCAGAATCGTATCGATTAAGGTAAAGTTTTCTTTTCGAACTCGTAATCAATCATATAGTAAAACGCAGAACAGTAATCATCCGTTCCAACAACAACGACTAACAAGTATGCAACCAAACTCAATATTTCCTCAAAAGTAATGAACAAAAGTAAACCCATCTTACACACCTTATACTCCCTCAAGTTCCTACTAGCCATTGACAATTTGGGATCAAGCATAAGTAAGGCTAAACAAGAAAAAGGTCTAGGCAAGTAATGTGGTGTGTCACCGAAAAAATAGGATTAAGTTCAAGAGGGTAACTAATTGATCATATATAAATGGTGTGGTAATTTGGAAAATATAGGTTATTCCTAAATGCCTTTATCATCTTACCATCAAATAATGTCATGCGTTCAAGAAAGGTCTCAAACAAGTGCTAGCAATGTAAACAACATGTGGACACTCAAACAAACGACTATAAAATGCAAAAGATATGCATATAGGCTCAAAAACTCACTTGGTGGTAAAACATAATCAATCCCAAGCAAAAATCTCTTCAATGCACCAACTTGTACTCAAAGCATGGAAACCAAATCATTTTGCACATATTCATGTCCTTCTAATTACTTGCAACATTCAGTAAGTCTACTAGTTTCAACTTGCTAGTGTATGTATGTGAACAAGAACTTAGCAAATCACTTCTTAATCAAAAGTATCAGAAACACAAGATTACTATAGCATGTAAGGGTGCATCAAGCAACAAACAATCATTTCACAAGGCTAGAATTCTACAATTTACAACTAAAATTCTTTTTGGGATTTTTTTATTTTTCAATTTTTTTTCAATTTTTTTTTTTTAATAATACTACTAAACCCCTCCCCCATACCTAAATCATGCATTGTCCTCAATGTATGCAAATGAGAGAAAAATGACAAAGTAAAAGGACGAGAATACCTGATAAGGGAATGACAGAGGAACAGAAGAATACCTAACACACATACACAAACACACACACAAACACACACATACAAACACAGTAAACACACTCCCCCATACCTACACTTGACTATGGGAGACACACACAAAAACTCTTACTAACCAATACCAGATCGAGGAAAAACTACCTTCTTAACAGAATCATCAAACATGTGAAACTCACCCACAAAGACAACATTATCCACTAGAGAAAGATGATCTTGAACCAGAATAAAACTCATACCACTAACATCATTCATAGACCAATTAGACGCTTCTTTATGTTGTTTAAGCAGATTAATTACTTGAAATTCTTGGTTACGAACTATGTCACTTGAGATAACAACATGATGAGTTTCATTATTAACTACCAAAGACTGATCAAGAGTGGAAAAGATAGATTAAAATCAAGTGGGGGTGGCTCACCAACAGATATCTTAACAAATAACTTAGGATTAAAAGAACTATCCTCAAGTTTAGATTTATGCTTAGAACAAATAGCATTTAATTCATCTAACATTTCATCAGAAGAAAAATTCTTATACAGCTCATGAAGTTCTTTATTACTCTCACACTCTAACAAAATATTGTCCTCAAGAAAAGACTCAATTGCACTATTATCAAGATATGACCATGAAACAACCTCATCAATCAAATTAACTCCTACGGGTTGTTCAAAAAGCTCATTAGGTTGATTCCCTACATTAAAGACATTAAGATCTATCGTCATATTTCCAAAAGTGAGTTTCATCGAACCATTCCTACAGTTAATCAAAGCATTAGACGTGGCCAGAAAAGGTCTTCCTAGAATGATGGGAATTTGATTTTTGAGATTTTGGACAGGTTCGGTTTCTAGAACAATGAAATCGACAGGAAAGACAAAATCACCAACCTTAATCAACACATCTTCCACCATTCCCTTAGGAATTTTGACAGAACGGTCAGCTAACTGAAGAGTGATAGTAGTCTCTTTAAGTTCACCTAAACCCAAGTCTTGATAGACAGATAATGGAAGAAGATTCACACTAGCTCCTAGATCGAGTAAAGCTTTATCAATGAAAGTATTACCAATGACACAAGAAATGGTAGGACAACCAGGATCCTTATACTTCAAAGGGATTTGATTTGACAAGATAGAGCTAACATTAGATGTTAGGAAAGCTTTCTTAGGAACATGAGTGGTTCTTTTATGAGTACACAAATCTTTTAGACACTTAGCATAAGAGGGAACTTGTTGAATTGCATCTAAAAGGGGAATATTAATCTTGACTTGCTTGAAGACTTCCAAAATCTTATCTAATTGAGCAGATTGTTTGTTTGAAGTAAGTCTGTGAGGAAACGGAGCTTTTGGCTTAAAGACTTTTTCAATAGACACATCAGATTGGGATTTTGAAGGTGGTTCATCGGAGGGTGATGACTCATTAGATTCAACTTCTTCAGGACTCTTGGGATTGGAAGATTGTTTAAGACTAGGATTCAAGAGTAACGGATTTGGTTCAGATGTAAGCTTATCTTCTGCTTGAGTATTGACACCAGCATGATTATTGAATTGATTACCAGACCTTAGAGAGATAACAGAATTCACATTTTCATGAGACTTTTGATTTGGATGAAATTTAGGATTAATCTCGGGTTGACTAGGAAATCGATTTTTCTCTCTCTCACTGATAGTGTTTGCCAACTGGCTAACTTGGACCTCTAGCTTAGATATGGCTTGAGCGTTGGAATTTAGCAATTGCCTATCTTGGGTCATAGTGTTCATGAAATTTTGTTGAGATTTGATTAATGCCTCCATACTCTTTTCTAAAGAAGTAAATCTTTTATCAGATTCTGCAAAACCAGGAGGATTCAAAGGGACTGAATTTTGATATTGACCGAGATTTTTTGGAGGATATGAGTTAGGATTTTGAGTTGGGTATGGACCAGGATTGGGCTTTTGAAAAGCAGGTTGAGAATTTTGGTTATACTTATTGTATTGACCTTGGTTCCATGAGAAATTTGGATGATTTTTCCAACCAGGATTGTATGTGGATGAATAGGGATCATTCCTAACTCTAGATTGAAACATGGCATTGGCTTGTTCAATTTCAGGACAATTTTCTATCAAATGATTAGGAGAATTACAGTTTGCACACAGAAACACTTGTGAGGACACCTTGTTGGTTTCTAAGGCTTCTAGACGTCTAGTGAGAGTAGCTAACTTAGCTTCGGTTGCAATAGAATTACCAACTACGTGTACGCCCTTAGATTTTTCAGTTTCCTGACTGGGTTTCCTAGTTGACTCCCACAACATTGTTCTTTCAGCTAACTCTTCAAAAAATTGCCAAGCTTCTTCATCAGTTTTATCCATAAACTTACCATTACACATAGACTCTAACAAGGCAGTGGTTTGGCTATCTAAGGCTTCATATAGAATTTTACAAAGTCTCCATTTTTCTATACCATGTTGAGGACACTTAGACAACAACTTTTGAAATCTATCAAAATATTTCCAAAAAGGCTCATTTCGATTTTGTTGAAATTGATTGATTTCATTCCTAAGCCTGTTAGCCTTATGGTTGGGAAAATATTTTTTAAGAAATATAGCAACAAATCCCTCCCATGTGGAAATAGAATTAACGGGTAGACTATACAACCACTGTTTAGCATCTTCTTTTAAAGCAAAGTTAATGAGTCTGAGCCTAATGGAATCCTCACTTAACTGTTGAAGTTTTTGTAAAGCACACACTTCCTCAAATTCTCGAATGAAAAGATATGGATCCTCTCCCTCTACCCCAGCAAACCTAGGTAACATGCTAATGTTATGATGTTTGATTTCAAAATTATTTGTGGTTACTGCTGGTAGCACTATGCATGAGGGTTGAGCGGTACGAGCGGGGTAACAACGTTCTTTAAGAGAGACAGCCATGACGGTTGTTGGAACTTCTACTTCTTTTGACTCAATTTTAGTGGGTGAAGAGAAATCGAGTTGTCTTGTTATTCCAGGTAGTGAATGGTCGGATTGTCTCACTAATCTAGATGTATTATCTCGAACCCAAATACTTTGCATACAAGAGAAACAATCAACTAAGCACGTAGCAGACAAGAGCTATAAGTAAACACCCAAGAATGGAAAATCAAAAGAAAAATCTATCTTATCCTAAAAAAAATCTAGACCTTGCTCCTAACAATAAGATACTACTAAAAGTAACAGCTCAAAAAGCATTCGTCGTGACTGGCCAGGCAGGAGGAAGCATTGCCAAGAGGCTAACCACCATTCTAGGCACCAGTCTAAAGGCCAGGTAAGCTTTCGCTAGTCCTAGACACCACCGAAAAATACTTAGTGATTTGTTCCTCCTAGATTCTCTTCCTAGTTGAGCGCGATATCCTAGGGGCTAACGTCTAATTGATTTTATTAAGGAAAAAGGAATGCAAGATGAACGAATTAGTGATTTGTGGGCCAAGGAAAGGGTGATGAAATCCCTCACCTTATCTTGAAACTGGGTGGCGCCCTTAAGATTGATTAGATGATGCAACACACAAAGAACGAGAAATAAACACTTATGGATGCACTACACTACGTGTTCTATTCTAAATTGTACGTACCTCTTTCCTCCAGCAATCACCACAATTGTATAATATGGAAAGCGATAAAGACAATAAAGAAATCTAGATGATGTGATCCTATGTGAGAGAATGAATGATGCAACAAATTGGTTTTTAACAACTAACTAATATTTTTGGATTTTTCAAATATTTAATTTTTTTTTTTGTGTTTTTCAATAATGATGGAAAGAAAATAGAGAGAGGTGATACGGAATACCGAAAAGCGCTTCCAAAAATTTCACAAGAGACGACGAGGCCTTCTAGCAATCTTCTTGTCCAAACTTTCCTCCGCTTCACTGTTCCCTAAAAACAAACAATGCAGAACAAGAAACTAATCCGAAGAATTAAATATCAAGGAGTGAAAATTACCAATAATCCCCGGCAGTGGCGCCAAAAACTTGATGTGTAAAAATAATGTAAACTGCAAGCGCACAGTGTTCAGTTGTAGCAATCACAGATCGATCCACAGAGACTATGTATTTTCAAAAACCCTAACAATTAACTCAGGCGAACTAGACAAATAATATTTGAGATAAGATTTGTTTAACCTAATTAACAATTAAAATCAGATAAGGAAAACCTAGGAATCCGAATCCATTAATCAATCACAATTAATATCAACTCACCCTAAAATCAATTCTCTTTCCTTCACAAATAAGATATATCAATTAACGAGACAAGCATATACTATGAAACTTGTTATCTAACAATAACCTATCAAAACTTCATGGAGCAAGCATAGGCTATGAAAAATAAATCCGGTAACAATAATATATCAAAATCACTTTGTCAATTAACCAATTAAGCACCAAGAAAAATCATGAGAACCAATTAATAGGAACAAGAAGATATCAACAATAATCAAATTAACTTCATCTTCATCCTAGGGCAAAAGAATTAGCTACGCATAATTAAGGAATAGATAAAACAAATATTAAAAGAACATAAAAACTATTAATTAATATATAAAAGCTACGTGAACCAAATTGATGACCAGATTTATGTTATATAAACCATTAATGAACATGCACGTGAGATGTAAACAAAGTAAAACTAATATCAAGAATATACTCCCTGGACAGAACAAATCGCCGAATGGAAATTAAGCGAAGCTGTTGAACAACAATAATTGCACGCCGGAATCAAAGAAAGAACTGAAATTGCTGAATTAAAATTACGGAAAAACTGTTTGAACAAAATTAAAATAAACTGTATATATTGAAAGGCAATAAAAATTTACTCCTACTCCTAATTATCATATCTAGTCTAAATTCTAGCTGTCTCAAATACAAGAGAGGAGATCTATATTTATAGGGAAAAATAATGGGTTTGGGCTTTTTGACTACAAAGCGGATTGTAGAAATATTTCCTCAATTCTTTTTTCTTCTCCGATAAGTTTTCCAATTTTTCTCCAATTTCCTTTTGACTTCAAGTATTTCCATCTCCTTGCCTTTTTCACCTTTTTCTACTTGAAATATGATTTTATTTATTTTCCTACAAAACAAAAGAAAACAATTTATTAAATAATAAAATTACGAAAACAGACATAAAATAGGTATAAAAAATGTATTAATTATGGACCTATCACAAGGCAAGACGTAAGTGGATCGTGACTACTCTAAATCCCTGACCCCGGATTTGGGGCTGTTACAGAAATGGTATCAGAGCGTTAGGTTACAGTCCTCAGAAACGATAGGAAATCGAGTCTTACAATACCCTTAATAATGATAAGAACATCTAGAGCTCAAATTGAGTTCGTAGTCGAGTTAGAGGACATGACCCTGACTGTTTAAGATGAAGCCCGAGAGGGGACTTCTTCTGGGAAACCGTACTTAGGACTTCATGGTTAGTCACCTCGATTCGTATGAGTTATAGATTGATGGGATTCTGAGATACCAGACCCTGAGGCCTTCGAGTAGGCAATTGATGATGCGTTCCTTGAAATGGACGGAAACCCGATAAAGGAGATCCATAGGAGGATCTGGAGGAAGACCCCATGGTGGGTCAAGGAAAGAGTCTTGTAGAGAACGTGTTGATTAATAAATATGTGGTATGTTACTTGAGGTCGCACAATAGGACCGGACGAACCTTCAGAGGTCAAATAAGTGCCGATACGAGAGTTTAGAATCGTTATGCTCCAACAAGAGATATGATGAAGAAATGGGGTAGAGTCTCCAGAGCAGAAGAGGTAGAGGCAGAATAGCCAATACCGATGGAATGATTCGATTTGAACGAGACCCGTTACTCGTAGTCTGTTGTAGTGCCTAGGGAGGCAGCATACGTAAGAACGAAGACGTTCAAACTTCATCTATGATTAAGGGTACTTAGTGACCTTAACTAGTAAAGGAATTACCTTATTTATGGGGTTTAACTCCCCACGATCAACGATTCCACCAAAGAAGGTGTTTACTACGGTACTGAGGCATTTTATTACCTCGAGCAAGATTTTTTTATGTACGTACTACGCAAGGTGTCATTGTAACACGAGTGCGCCAAAACGAGATATATTTAAAGAATCAAGACGGACTAAGAAAGTCTGGGAAAGACTTAAATAAAAAGGCTGTTATGCCACCAGTGTTAAGCTTATGTAGCATCCGGGATTGATACAAGAAAGGAAATGTTTGGTATGAAAACGGTCATAATAGTAATTGGGTTTAAGCCTGTAGATTCTAACGATCTTCCGGAGTACCGCCCAGTTGACATATGGAATTCGTCGTTGCTATGGGCGACACCGGTATCGAAGTCCTCTTACGATAGAACGCTTGCTTGAGATGCTTGCGCCGAGTCGAATCGAACTCCCTGCGATTGCAAATGTTGATGGTTGAATTCTAAGCGACTATTATAAGTCGGCAATGATGTAAGTATCGAACACCTTAGGGTGCGAGGAAAAGAAAAGCTTTGGAATTGAACGATTATCCATCAGAGGAGCCGACATAAAAGGCATCCGTAGAGACCTTGGTAGTACCCTCCCCATTTGCAAATTATGTGGGGTACTTCTCCAATCTATGATCTATCTTGACCTCTTTCCAAGAAAGAATTCTGATAAAGGGTATATTCCCTCTTCAAAGTTATTTTATAACACTTGTGTTAAATCATATTTAATTTCAATTGTGTTAGAGGCTGTCACGATGCCTACTTTTAGGTTTTCGAAGCCCTGTCAAATGATGTTATTCAAGCTTCCACTTTTCTTCAAATAATGAATAACCCTATGATGATACCTCACCACTTGCTTGTTAAGTACCAGTATCTTTTTTGTTATTTTTTTTTCTTTTCTTTGGAAACCGCACCTTTGGAATCTGTTCAATTTTAATCCAAGGTATTCCTTTGAGAAATATTGTCGAAAGGCGATAATCATTGAATTGATCTCGAATTGCTTTTATACTTTTCAACTTCCACTGAGACGAACAACCCTATACTTATTAGGGCTACAAGGACTATCTGTCTATGTGATAGAAGTCTGATGGGACGCCATCACTTGTGAGTTGTGAAATACAAGAGGGCTAATTACCTTTAGTAATGTCTCAATCGAGGCACACAACGTTGAGTTCTTATGATCATGTTGATCTCTCGGTAAATTCCCTTACCTCCAATAAGGTTACCTTAAAACTCATAACCTTATGATCACCAGTATGTGACGTTTTCCTTGATATGGGAGCTATCTTTTCGAGGCCCCATAGTTTTTGTTATCCTCATTGAATTCCAAGGGGAGGCCAACCAGGTCGAATTAGTCAAAATTCGCTGATAGGAATTAGATTCGCAACGAAATCGCCTATGACAGGAGCGAATCCCTAAGGCGAATAGAAGATTAGTGACATATCAATGAAATTGGTTTATTTTCCCAAGGATATTATGATAATGGAAAGGGGTCAATCGATATATGTGAAAGGAATAGCGATGTACCGTGAACTCCAGTGACAACGGTGTTAGGTAGATGCCCTATAGTGGAATTGAGATTTTTGAGGAGTTGTTTACGAATGGACACTACCTCTGGGTTAGCAAGATAAGTACTGGCGATGGAGTCAGAGGGAGCTGGTATTGTGACTTGGGAGAGGTGCATCGTGTTGTTTTTAGAGAAATAATTTTCGGAAATATATGGAGACCCGGATGAAAATAAAAGTTAAACAGTTAAAATGAGAAACCATGACTGTGACCGAGTATGAGGCCAAGTTTTCCGAATTATCGAGGTTTGTTCCGGAGTTTGTGAACAAAGAAGAAAAGAAAGCCAGTAGGTTCCAACCAGGGCTACCTCCAACAACAGCCCACTGTCAGGACCTTTAAATAGCAGGTACCCTTCTATACTATTTAGACAAAGCTAATGTATCGTTGTATATCAAGAAGTTGCATGACAATTAAACCTTAAGGCCGAGCCGCTGAGGGAATAATTACAAGTAGAAATAGTCAATCGAGGGATTTTCCCATAAGACTGGTACATCCAGGTTGTGAACTAGAAATATGAGGTCGACACTTTTGATAAACCTGATTCCTTTCAAGTTGGGAGAAGTTGATATTATAATAAGGATGGATTGGTTGACACCCAATGGAGCCCAGACTGATTGTAAGGGAGAGAGAGTAATAAATAAAGGATGGAGACAGATTCAGAGATTCTTGAATATAGTTCAGATTAAGAAACTATTATTCCAGAGATACGAGGCTTAATTAGCTCTTATGGTTGACGCCAAGAAAAGAGACACCAAGTATAAAGGAAACTACGGTGGTTTTGGGAGACTGTACAAGATCTTAATGCGCTACCAAATATCGATTGGGATGACATGAGAATGAATAACGAGTATTCAGGTTATAGTGCCGCATCTCCTGTTAGCCTCAGTGGGAATGAAAGAGTTAGCGACTCAGTTACAAGAATTGCTGGGCAAAAATATGATAAGACCCAGTGTACCACCGTGAAGAGCCCGGTGTTGTTGTAAAAGAGAAAGATGTTAGCACAAGATTATGCATCGAACCTCGAGAGTTGAATAAGTTCGACATGGAGAATAGGTACCCTTGTAAATGATTGTTTGATCAGCAGAAGAACGCTGTGTATTTCCAAATTTATTTAAGAACTGGATATCACCAGTTGGAAGTTAAATCTGAGGATATACCCAAGACTGCGATTCGTACTAGGAATAGACACTTCGAGTTTTCAGCGAGGTTATTTTGGGTTGACTAATGCACCCACAAATTTTTATGGAATGTAATGAATTGGCTTTGAATTATCCGTGATAGTAGATAACATGAGATGGAGAAATGGCTAGAATTGACCTAGGATTATGACTGTGAGATACACTACCATCCGGGGAAGGCCAATATGGTGGCCGATACCCTTAATTAAAATAAGACAGAGATGGATTCCGAATGATCGGGAATTAAAGGATGAGATTTTACACAAAACCCAAGTTAGTCCAACAAACTAGAAAGACAAAAGATTTCACCAACAAGCGGCTAGTGACAGCCAAGACAGACAGAGAAAGTATGCGGACTAAGCCCGCGAGTATAGAGATAGTACTGCTATTGATAAGCTAAATGGCATGTTGATGAATGACAAGCAAGTTTATGTTGGTGTATTTTATGTACAAACAAGATAAAGAATATGAGGTTAGAGATTCGTGATGCCAAAAGATATCCTCGTGGAAGGAATTAATGAGATTTGGAAAGAAAGGGAAGTTGAGCCCGAGATTCATTGGGCCATCTGAGATTTCAAAACGCGTCAGGAAGGTGGCCTACGAGCCAGCCTTACCCCCCCCCCCAAACTTGTAGAATGGTCATAACGGGGTTCATGTGTCAATGCTACGTCAGTATACTATAGATTCCCGGCATATGTTAGAGTACGAGCAGGTAGATATACAACCTGGTCTGACTTACAAAGAACAACATGTGGAAATCACGGATAGAAAAGAGCAAGTGCTAAGAGACAAGGTTGCCAAGCTAGTGGGAGGTTTGTGGAAAATCAAGAAGTGGAAGAATCCACTTGGGAGTTAGAAAGTGCAATGGGAGAGAAGTACCCCCCAGTTATTCCTAAGCTGATTCCGGTACAGAATCCTTTTAAGGAGGGGAGACTGTAATAACCCGAATATTTGGTAAAATTAAAACTTTTCTTATTATGATTAAGTGCATCAGTGAATAGTGAATTTGGTGGATGAATAGTGATTTGGAGGGTTAAGAAAAAATTTCATGCCACCTATGTACGATACGTAGTGTGGATATTCCGAAGTCATATTAGTGATCTACAGAGTAAATAAGTGAATACAAAAACCATCGGAATTCAGAAATTCCAAATTTTATTTTGGTGTAGTATTTGACCGGGCAGTGAATTATATATTGTTATATTCAAGAAATGAGATATTAAATTTGAGGATTTGAGGATTTAATATTTTGGAATTTTATTATTTTATTAAAGTCGATTTAAGGATTCGATTGTTGGAGTGAATAGTTACTATTCACTGCGAGAATCGCGTAGAGTTTTATTCGCTCTTTTTAGGAAATATTTTCGAATCGTTGCAAGAGGAAAAAAAAACAAGGATGAATAGTAACATTGATGAATAGTACTCCAAGGTGAATAGTAAAATTTTATAGTCTCCGATTGATTCCATATTTCAGCGGAAGTTCAGGAATAATAAACGGTTACTAATCGTGTAGTCAGAAATCGCAAACGAAAATGAGAATCGAAAATACGTTCGAAGGAGAAACTTTGGACGTATTATAACTTAGGAAATAAAGAAGAAAATATGTATTAAAATAAGGATAATGGGTGGAAGAAATGTGTGGAAGAAGCTTTGTAACTTAGCAAACTTGAGGGACTAGTTTGTAGTGACTAACTTGCATTTTGGCAAACAAATATCTAAACCTTATAACCGCACATGTACCACACCTCCCCCACACAAAAAGCAACAGCCTCCTCCCCCATTTCTTGAAGAAAAACCGAATGGAGAGGAAGAAGAAGAAAGGAGATGGCAAAGCTAGCAAACCTCCACCAAACTTTGAGTTCTTAGGCTTAAAAGAAAGAGTGAATCAAGCTTGTTCTAACTAAGGTAACATCTCCCATACCCACTAACTCCAGAATGATCTTTTCTTGATATGAAGAAGATGATGAATAGTGTTTTCAAAAAGTTTTGTGTTTATAATTTAAGTTTGAAAGCATGTATGTGTAGTATATGTAATGGGTTGATGTTTTAGGTGATTAGAGGAATTGTTGGTTAAGTTTGGAGGATGGGTTATGAATTTGTTTTGAATATTCATGGAGGATTTGACTGAGTGGAGGGAGTATAAGGTGGATGGTGAGTTTGGGATTGATTGGTATTGATTTGGTTGTGTTTTGAAAATGGAAAACGTTAAGTTTTAAGCCGTTGTAATGCCCGATTCTCGTTAACTCTAAAAACTGCCTAGAATCCGAAACCCTAAGTGCCTCTTTTGGTTCAGTGATGAACATGAGTGTGTAGAGATTTGTTTCTAGTTTACGTGAGCGCAAGAATCATGTCATTACGATTTACGGTTTATGAGATATGACCATTTTAGTGAAAGTGGTTCAAGGAATGAGATTGCAGAAATGTACCAACTTTGTGGCTATGTTTGAGACCCTTAAGAGTTGTTTTAAAATATGAAATTTTGTATTGAAGTGCCAAGGTCAGTTACGAAAGTTTTTACGAAGGTTTCGAGTCCAAAAGATAATTTGTCGATTTTATAAAAATGTGTTAGCCGAGGTTGCGCAAGTGAAAACCACTAAGAACATGACTTAGAAACCAATGTTGTAAATGGTTAAGTATAACTTGTATTCGAGGATCGATTTCGGACTAAACCTACGACTTAAGTAATTGTCGATTAACATGGACTTAGTATGAGCCTATAACGAGCTAGTAATGCCTTGGTTGTGTTTCGCTTATGTGTTTAAGCATTTAGTACAAGTGGATTATCCAGGGGATTAATCGTGCGTTTTCTTTGACTTTGTCTAGATTGTCCGACATCGTTGCGAACCCCTATCACTTCTCGAGCATCAGGCAAGTTTCTAAATCTATACTTTGAAGTATTGACTATATATAATACTGTTTTTGCCATGTATAAAATTTGACAGTTTTGCGATATATCTTATTTCTTGTTGAAATGGATTTGACCTTTGGATTATATGAAATCTTTTGAGTTAAGTAGTTATGAACCGGTTTACCTGGTAGCTCTAAATATAAGAGCATATTCATTGTTTTCGACTCTAAATCGGGAGTCGGTATTTTGAGATATGTAGATAGCCGTGGAAACCCGGAGGGATTCCATCGGCAGAATACTATGTATTTTGAGGATTGTTATTCGAGTATGATATCATTCGAGGAATGATATTTGCTTACTATATCTTTCAAGAAATGTTATTTGAGTATTATCTCAGTCGAGAAATACTATTTGAATACTATTTCAGTTATATATGCTAATGGAAGGCATAACTGTTTTCGAAAGTATATTTTGATACTTGCTTTAAGATTTGATTATGGGCTTCTAAACTAGATATGGGATATTAGTTAGAAGCCAGTTTTTTTTTATAAATGCCCTAGGTAAAGGGCGTATGATTTTATTCTTTAGACCGGAAGTAGTTATATTTTCGGTATATGTTACAGATTATTTTTCCGATAAAGATATCGGGTAATTATTAGTCGATGATTATTTATTTAATGAATATTATTTTTGAATATTCATTTAAGGCTTATTTATTCAATGAATATTATTTTGAATATTCATTTAATCATTATTTATTTAATAAATATTATTTTGAATATTCATTCAAGGTTTATTTATTTAATGAATATTATTTTGAATATTCATTCAAGGTTTATTTATTTAATGAATATTATTTGGAATATTCATTTAACCCTTATTTATTTAATGAATATTATTTTGAATATTCTCTTAATCCTTATTTATTTAATGAATATTATTCTGAATATTCATTCAATCATTATTTATTTAAAGAATATTATTTTTGAATATTCGTTTAATGTTTATTTATTTAATAAATATTATTTGATTATTTATTAAATACTTTTAACACGTTTTAAAATGAGTTATATTATTTAAAGTTATTCTTGAAATTCAACATTTATGAAGGATACTCTAAGCTGTATTATTAATTATTTTAAATCAAAAAGAGGTTCCCAAAACACCGTTTTTCCATTTAAATCTATCTTTTAAGAGGATTTAAATACTCTCTCAACTATCAAAAATATGGGAAACCTGATTTAAGTGACTGCTACTCATTATAAACTCTCAACTCAAAACTGTCGGGGGACAGATATTTTCTCTGAGCAATTTAATTGCTGCAAGTCAAATGTTGTGTTACTACCTCAACGATCAAGGAGTAAATTGATGGAACAAGTCGATGTCCATTAACAAGCAATAGCTTGGGAAATATTGGAAAATCTTCATTTCCAACCTAGATATAACTACTTAGTGGAGTCGTATCAACAAGTATTACACTTGGGGAAAGGAGGACGATCTTTACGTTTCAGAGTCATGGATTTCATCCGAACTAGGAGTGGTGTAAGAGGTCCAGTTGCGCCGACCCGTCCATTTTATTGCCCCAAATGGGCCGGGAGATCCGGAAAGGCGGTAGACAATGTCAGGCTATCGTGATTCTTCCATCTACATGTAGAAAACATATTTTGTTGTACGACCTGCTACTGATCATAGTAAGGTTGGGACAACGGGCGTGGTAGCAACTGCGGTATTAGTTCATCATCCATTTTGGATAATTCTGCAACATGTATTGAAAGGGACTACGGATGACATCCTTGGTACAAGTTTACCGATCATGTTGGCAGGGGGTTGTGCAACATGTATTGAAAGGGACTAAGGATGACATCGTGGTACAGGTTTACCGATCATGTTGGCAGGGGGTTGAAAAGTGTTCAAAAATGAAGTTACAATAAATCCTTGCAACTTCATCTTTTATTTTATGAGTTATGACTCTGATAAAACCTTACTCAGATTATATATGCATAAGTGTATGCATAAGTGGATTTTGGGTTACGGAACATTATATGAAAATTTCCTCGTAACTTCATCTTTTATATCATATGACTCTGTGGATACCTTACATAACATGAGTTATGGTAAGGGAGTTGTTTATACTGAATCACCTTATAACTTCATCTTTTAAGTTATATGTTGATATTCTACTTACATAGCAGATATTTTTCGGAAAGTTTATATTGGGTTACTTTGAAACCTCATCTTTTATATTATACCAGAACTTTGTTCATAATATAGCAAAAGTTCGCAGAAATATTATGAAAATGATATTTGAAATACAATAATGGTACTGTTTTTGGAATACATTCCGATAAGGAAATAATTCCAGCATCGAGATATTTTAACAAATTATTGTCTTATACCCGCTTTATTCTGGGTTTAGTTAAAGGCAAGATTATGCCATACTTTTATTACCTTGCTAAGCTATCGCTCACTCTTGCTATTGTTTTATAAATATTATATAGCAGCGAAGTAGGATACCAAGGATTCGGCGCACATCCCTCAGGCAAGTGGTAAGCGCAAGGCATTCTCATGAGCAGTGATCCTGGAAGTAGTGTGAACCAGTCAGATCAAGCTGGAGCTTTTGGTATTCATCTTATGTATAGATATGAATAGTATGAGAGGGTGGTGAGTATTACCAGGCTAAGTTGGTAATGTACCATTACTTAGGAGTTGTATCAGTAGCAAATTCAAAAGACATTTGGGTATTGTAATAAAGATTATTTATTCCGCAATGGTTGTAATTGTGTCATTTCTGAGACTCTAACTTGTGTGTGTGTGAGAGAGATATATACATTGTGGGGTCATAAGCAGATGAATTGTGTCTATTGTGTGTAAAGCAGGCAAGGCAAGACGTAAGTGGATCGTGACTACTCTAAATCCCTGACCCCGGATTTGGGGCTGTTACACACTGTACACGACAGCCATTGACACATCAGAGAATAACATAAGTTCTTTCAGTTTTGTTGTGCCAGGGGCAGAACAATAAGGGTGACGGAACATGATTTTAATAGGATTTTACACTTTCCAACAGAAAACCTTGTTCCTGATCCCAGTACTGAAGAAATACATGCTTTCTTCACTCTCATTAGAAGTCAACAACCAAACTTCTTTGTGGGAGAGTTCCTAAAGCATTATCTGACAAAGCCATGGAATTTCTTCTTTCACACCTTCATCCATGTTTTTACTGCCAAGCTTACAAATCTGCATGGCATTCCTCTATTTCTTCAGAAACTAGGGTTTGCTATTGCTCACAATAGGCATATAAACATTGGAAGGCTTGTGATTGATCAAATAATTATGTGCATGGGACCACTGGATGAAATAACAGGCATAGATGATGTGCTTTGTTTCTATCCAAGGTTCCTACAGCTAATTCTGAATGATGTGTTAACAGCTGAAGACCGGGAGATTTTTGAAGGTGGGGAGACCATGGAGTGCATGAAGATGAAGAGCAATGCTATAACAGCTCTGATCAAGAAGAATCATCTTCCAGGGGTGCCTACTGTTCTAACTGAATATCTGAGAACGGTACCCCTACCACTTCTACCCCCAGGGGAACAGGTAAACGAAGGTAATATTCCTGAACCTGTTGTGCCTCCACAACCTCAACCAATGGATATTGATCCAGAGCCCTCGGTGGCCATTCCTGACCAAGTGATTGCAAACCCACAATCTCTATCCACGGTCATAGAGCCTTTGGACGAGCCAAATGAAAACATAAATGAACCTCATTCCCCTACTATACCTAACATACAGACATTCGTGAGTGTAGAGGGAGATAGTGCCTTAGCAGCACGACATAAGGAGATACACCCTTCAACAACAGCTCTGTCTTCCTCTAAAAGAAGAAGAATAGAAAATGAGGCAACTGTTGAAACTTCATTTCAAACATCCAAAGAGCCCTTCACTGATTTTTCTGATGCTGATTGGGCCACACTAACCAAAGCTATATCTGAACCAATAGCTCAATAAAATAAGGAAGAATTGACGGAAGCAACTGGTGTTCCGACCATATTACGGTCAGGTTCACTGGTTGAAGGTTCTAAATTGAACCAAGAGTCTTCACAGACGTCGAGAGAAGGTTTTGACCTAAATGCACAATTTCAAGGGTCATTATCCAGCTCCCCAAATGGAACATATCTGGATCCTGCGGGTAAAGGGTCTGACGTAGGTGCAGATCGGCAACTCGGTGACAATGAATCAATTTTAATTGAGGAGTTAACTGAGGAAAAGTCTTCACAGACTTTAGAGGAAGTTTCAGGATCTCTGCTGTTAATAGAGCCTGATTCTAGCCTTCTAGAGATTCAAACTCTAGATCCTTCAATGGATACATCATCCAAGGATGATCAGCAACTTGGTATATCCAAGAACGGGGACTTGCGAAGCCCCATTGCAC
Organism: Heracleum sosnowskyi; assembly: GCA_030848705.1. NCBI lineage: Eukaryota > Viridiplantae > Streptophyta > Magnoliopsida > Apiales > Apiaceae > Heracleum > Heracleum sosnowskyi. Next base: position 45,152,999 of record CM061236.1, read on the forward strand.
CACCGGTGACCTCCTTAAGGATGGCTACGGTGATTTCTGATGCAGGTACAACGAGCAATAAGGGAATGAGTGAAACAAAAACACTATCACCTGGCCTGAGTGGGAAAGGAAAAATGAGTGAAACACCAACAGAAACGTTGAGTGAACACCCAGAGCCCAATGTGAGGAGTGACACCCAAACCCTTACAAACATTGATGATTTGCTACAACCTACAGACAGAGAACTACATGTACAATCCACTCTCAAGGAGATGACAGTTCATGATCGTCAAGGAAATCCTCTATTCAAAGTCCCACTGAGACCTTCCTTTGACCAAGGGATCTCCTCCAGTCAAGACGATGCTTCTTTAACTACTATTCAACAGAAGATTGACTTGGTTGCAGCTGATTCCAGAAGAACCTACAGGGTCTTAGGCAGTGCATCTGGCACTATAACAGGTACTAAACAGGCAGTGGACTCCCTGAAGAAGGAAGCAATGGAGGAACTGGTCGACTTGAGAGCAGACGTCAAGGAACTTAGAGATGGTTTTATGAATCAAGTGCATGCCCTACAACAAGAACAAGAAGCTTTAAATGAAGACGTTCTGGTTATCCGGGATGGTCAAGCAAGGGTCAAAGATGCAATGAATACACTGTCAAGAGTGGAGTCTCGTCTCAACAAAAGATTGGATAAAATCGAGCAGACTACCAACTCAAGACTGAGTGATATTGACCAAAAGCTAGCTTCTATGCAAGAGATGAACAAGGACATTGCTCTATTCATGGAGAACCAGAGTGACGGAGTAGAGTCGATCTGGAATATGTTGAGAAACCAACAACCTGGTCCTTCAACAACCCATTATGCTGAGGATAACTTCGTGGAGGATTCCTCAACTATGGGGGAGAAAGATGGATTGGGGAAATGGGAAACTAATGAGAAGATTTTAACCACTATTCCAGTGAGACAATACTGGATTGAAGACATTGTAGAGAAAGATGTTGAAGAGGGATTTGAATTCATGCACGAGCAACTACCACTGGAAGAGCATGAACCATATTATCCAGAGCCAATTGAACATCCTATCTTGGATGATGATATGGAAGAAGCAAATCCTCTTACAACAGAACAAGAAGCGGCCTTGGAGAGATTGAAAGTTGAGAAAGCAGAAAGAGATGCCAGGCAAGCTGAGAAGGAAACTCACCAAGCAGTTCTAAGGAGTGAAAAGCTAAAGAGATTCAAGATGTATAATGAAGCAAGGAAGAAGAAGATGATTGATTTAGCACAGAAACAAGGAAAAAATTGGGAGGTAGCTTACAACACTTTCTGCGGAGTTGAAGACGCTTTAGAAGTCAACGACAATGCTGAGGTGGAAGTTATCATTCAAGATATAAGAAGTGCAAATCAAGAAAATGATACTTACTTCACTGCATTGAGAAATTCTCTTATCTTTCTGAAAGCTGGGGTTAAAGCAAATGGTACCTGGAACATACTGATCAATTTTATTGACATAGGTACATTTGTGATTTCCACTAAGTTTTTCGAACAGAGAACATATACAGAACTGCAGGTGTTACTCATCAAGATCTAGAGAACCACTAAGCTAAATGAACTGCTCCGTGAGCATGTTAAGGAAATCTTGATGAAGGTCAGTCCAGAGATTATTGAAGACCCTCCTATGGTTAGATTCATGACGAATGACTTGTTCAGAATCTGCTATCTGACGGAGGAAAAACTGAGAGATTATCCAAATAATTATCTAATATTAGTTGAGAAGTATCTTAGATCCACTGGATTCACATCAACGGAGAAGGACAAAGCAACAAACACTCTAAGAAGATATCTGATGGAGAATGTTCCCTACTATAGGAAGAGAGTGGAGAAAGGATTGGAAGTACATACCAGACTACCAAACATGCCAAAGCTAAACAAGAAAGATGTTAACATTGCATGGTTGTGGGCTGGAGTGGGACAAGAGGTTGAATACATTGGAAGATACATCAAAGTAGCAATCCTTAAACCTGGAGAACCACTACACTATCCTTCTGTGATTGATTATCAAGCTGATAACTCCAATCCAGTGATTGAAGAAGGTGAGATTGAGATGGACTGAAGACTTGAAGCAAAGAACACAAGAACTATCTGCTCAAACTAGAGGAACAACTTCATTGCAAAAAGTTTTAATGTTTTTTGAATTTTGGAATCTGGAAATGTATATATTTTATCCAGAATGCATTTAATATTATCAAGTTGTCTTACTTTAATTAGTTTCATGTTTGCTTAGTTAGTTGAGTTATCCTCGAGGTATTTGCTTGTCGAAATCTAACAATCAAATAGGGGAGATTGTAAAGCATAAAGTAACATAAGATGTAACAGAGATAACTACAACTCAGCAAAGGACAAGACAGACAGTAATATTAAAAAAAGCACAGGAATCCAGAAGTAAAGAAGAAAAGGTAAACTCAAAAAATCAAAATATGGTATGTATTCTTGAAGTCCGTAAACAGGTCACGGAAAGAAGTTCATTAAAATGTTCAAGCCTCTATGACAAATAAAGGAACAAGACTTTCAAGACTACAGAAGTATGTGAATGATTGATAGGTCCATAATTTAATACATTTTTAATACCTATTTTATGTCTGTTTTCGTAATTTTATTATTTAATAAATTGTTTTCTTTTGTTTTTTAGGAAAATAAATAAATCATATTTCAAGCAGAAAAAGGTGAAAAAGGCAAGGAGATGGAAATACTTGAAGTCAAAAGGAAATTGGAGAAAATTTGGAAAACTTATCGGAGAAGAAAAAGGAATTGAGGAAATATTTCTAGAATCCGATTTGTAGTCAAAGAGCCCAAACCCATTATTTTTCCTATATATATATATAGATCTCCCCTCTTGTATTTGAGACACCTAGAATTTAGACACCTAGAATGGAGACACCAATTTAGACTAGATATGATAATTAAGAGTAGGAGTAGATTTAATTTTGTTTTTGTTTCAAATTTTTATCTTCAGCAATTCTGTTTCGTTTTCAGCGCGCATTACTTTTTCAGGCAGCCACTATTTTCTGGTTACTTGTGTTTGGTAGTTTTTCATAACTTGTCCAGGGAGTTATATTCTTATTAGTTTAATATATTTGTTTCATCCTAGGATTATTTGTTTTGTACTAGGTTTATATTAAGTTATCTTTGTTTTTGTTAACGTACCTTAAATTTATTGTCTAAGTTTTAATTGGTTAATATCAAGTATTTAATGTTTAATTATTTTGTTAATTTAACAAGTATGTCTAGCTAATTTTCTTGCCCTAGGATGAAGATGAAGTTAATTTAATTATTGTTGATATCTTCGTGTTCCTATTAATTGGTTCTCATAATTTTTCTTGGTGCTTAATTGTTCAATTGACAAAGTGATTTTGATATATTATTGTTACCGGATTTATTTTTCATAGCCTATGCTTGCTCCATGAAGTTTTGATAGGTTATTGTTAGATAACAAGTTTCATAGTATATGCTTGTTTCGTTAATTGATATATCTTATTTGTGAAGGAAAGAGAATTGATTTTAGAGCGAGTTGGTATTAATTATGATTGATTAATGGATTCGGATTCCTAGGTTTTCCTTATTTGATTTTAATTGTTAATTAGGTTAAACAAATCTCAACTCAAATCTTATTTGTCTAGTTCGCCTGAGTTAATTGTTAGGGTTTTTGAAAATTCATAGTCTCTGTGGATCAATCTGTGATTGCTACAACTGAACACTGTGCGCTTGCAGTTTACATTATTTTTACACATCAATGATTAAGAGTTAGTACCATAGGGTTCCAGTGATTTAATTGAAGCAACCAGAACGACAAAGGACTTATTAGCAGCATTGAATTGAAGACATAGAAGAATTGATCAAGTGTTATTCAAGCAGAAAAAGGTGAAAAAGGCAAGGAGATGGAAATACTTGAAGTCAAAAGGAAATTGGAGAAAATTTGAAAAACTTATCGGAGAAGAAAAAGGAATTGAGGAAATATTTCTAGAATCCGATTTGTAGTCAAAGAGCCCAAACCCATTATTTTTCCTATATATATATATATATATATATATATATATCTCCCCTCTTGTATTTGAGACACCTAGAATTTAGACACCTAGAATGGAGACACCAATTTAGACTAGATATGATAATTAAGAGTAGGAGTAGATTTAATTTTGTTTTTGTTTCAAATTTTTATCTTCAGCAATTCTGTTTCGTTTTCAGCGCGCATTACTTTTTCAGGCAGCCACTATTTTCTGGTTACTTATGTTTGGCAGTTTTTCATAACTTGTCCAGGGAGTTATATTCTTATTAGTTTAATATATTTGTTTCATCCTAGGATTATTTGTTTTGTACTAGGTTTATATTAAGTTATCTTTGTTTTTGTTAACGTACCTTAAATTTATTGTCTAAGTTTTAATTGGTTAATATCAAGTATTTAATGTTTAATTATTTTGTTAATTTAACAAGCATGTCTAGCTAATTTTCTTGCCCTAGGATGAAGATGAAGTTAATTTAATTATTGTTGATATCTTCTTGTTCCTATTAATTGGTTCTCATAATTTTTCTTGGTGCTTAATTGTTCAATTGACAAAGTGATTTTGATATATTATTGTTACCGGATTTATTTTTCATAGCATATGCTTGCTCCATGAAGTTTTGATAGGTTATTGTTAGATAACAAGTTTCATAGTATATGTTTGTTTCGTTAATTGATATATCTTATTTGTGAAGGAAAGAGAATTGATTTTAGAGCGAGTTGGTATTAATTATGATTGATTAATGGATTCGGATTCCTAGGTTTTCCTTATTTGATTTTAATTGTTAATTAGGTTAAACAAATCTCAACTCAAATCTTATTTGTCTAGTTCGCCTGAGTTAATTGTTAGGGTTTTTGAAAATTCATAGTCTCTGTGGATCAATCTGTGATTGCTACAACTGAACACTATGCGCTTGCAGTTTACATTATTTTTACACATCAATGATTAAGAGTTAGTACCATAGGGTTCCAGTGATTTAATTGAAGCAACCAGAACGACAAAGGACTTATTAGCAGCATTGAATTGAAGACATAGAAGAATTGATCAAGTGTTATTCAAGCAGAAAAAGGTGAAAAAGGCAAGGAGATGGAAATACTTGAAGTCAAAAGGAAATTGGAGAAAATTTGGAAAACTTATCGGAGAAGAAAAAGGAATTGAGGAAATATTTCTAGAATCCGATTTGTAGTCAAAGAGCCCAAACCCATTATTTTTCCTATATATATATATATATATATATATATATATATATATATATATATATATATATATATATATATATATATATATCTCCCCTCTTGTATTTGAGACACCTAGAATTTAGACACCTAGAATGGAGACACCAATTTAGACTAGATATGATAATTAAGAGTAGGAGTAGATTTAATTTTGTTTTTGTTTCAAATTTTTATCTTCAGCAATTCTGTTTCGTTTTCAGCGCGCATTACTTTTTCAGGCAGCCACTATTTTCTGGTTACTTGTGTTTGGTAGTTTTTCATAACTTGTCCAGGGAGTTATATTCTTATTAGTTTAATATATTTGTTTCATCCTAGGATTATTTGTTTTGTACTAGGTTTATATTAAGTTATCTTTGTTTTTGTTAACGTACCTTAAATTTATTGTCTAAGTTTTAATTGGTTAATATCAAGTATTTAATGTTTAATTATTTTGTTAATTTAACAAGTATGTCTAGCTAATTTTCTTGCCCTAGGATGAAGATGAAGTTAATTTAATTATTGTTGATATCTTCGTGTTCCTATTAATTGGTTCTCATAATTTTTCTTGGTGCTTAATTGTTCAATTGACAAAGTGATTTTGATATATTATTGTTACCGGATTTATTTTTCATAGCCTATGCTTGCTCCATGAAGTTTTGATAGGTTATTGTTAGATAACAAGTTTCATAGTATATGCTTGTTTCGTTAATTGATATATCTTATTTGTGAAGGAAAGAGAATTGATTTTAGAGCGAGTTGGTATTAATTATGATTGATTAATGGATTCGGATTCCTAGGTTTTCCTTATTTGATTTTAATTGTTAATTAGGTTAAACAAATCTCAACTCAAATCTTATTTGTCTAGTTCGCCTGAGTTAATTGTTAGGGTTTTTGAAAATTCATAGTCTCTGTGGATCAATCTGTGATTGCTACAACTGAACACTGTGCGCTTGCAGTTTACATTATTTTTACACATCAATGATTAAGAGTTAGTACCATAGGGTTCCAGTGATTTAATTGAAGCAACCAGAACGACAAAGGACTTATTAGCAGCATTGAATTGAAGACATAGAAGAATTGATCAAGTGTTATTCAAGCAGAAAAAGGTGAAAAAGGCAAGGAGATGGAAATACTTGAAGTCAAAAGGAAATTGGAGAAAATTTGGAAAACTTATCGGAGAAGAAAAAGGAATTGAGGAAATATTTCTAGAATCCGATTTGTAGTCAAAGAGCCCAAACCCATTATTTTTCCTATATATATATATATATATATATATATATATATATATATATATATCTCCCCTCTTGTATTTGAGACACCTAGAATTTAGACACCTAGAATGGAGACACCAATTTAGACTAGATATGATAATTAAGAGTAGGAGTAGATTTAATTTTGTTTTTGTTTCAAATTTTTATCTTCAGCAATTCTGTTTCGTTTTCAGCGCGCATTACTTTTTCAGGCAGCCACTATTTTCTGGTTACTTATGTTTGGCAGTTTTTCATAACTTGTCCAGGGAGTTATATTCTTATTAGTTTAATATATTTGTTTCATCCTAGGATTATTTGTTTTGTACTAGGTTTATATTAAGTTATCTTTGTTTTTGTTAACGTACCTTAAATTTATTGTCTAAGTTTTAATTGGTTAATATCAAGTATTTAATGTTTAATTATTTTGTTAATTTAACAAGCATGTCTAGCTAATTTTCTTGCCCTAGGATGAAGATGAAGTTAATTTAATTATTGTTGATATCTTCTTGTTCCTATTAATTGGTTCTCATAATTTTTCTTGGTGCTTAATTGTTCAATTGACAAAGTGATTTTGATATATTATTGTTACCGGATTTATTTTTCATAGCATATGCTTGCTCCATGAAGTTTTGATAGGTTATTGTTAGATAACAAGTTTCATAGTATATGTTTGTTTCGTTAATTGATATATCTTATTTGTGAAGGAAAGAGAATTGATTTTAGAGCGAGTTGGTATTAATTATGATTGATTAATGGATTCGGATTCCTAGGTTTTCCTTATTTGATTTTAATTGTTAATTAGGTTAAACAAATCTCAACTCAAATCTTATTTGTCTAGTTCGCCTGAGTTAATTGTTAGGGTTTTTGAAAATTCATAGTCTCTGTGGATCAATCTGTGATTGCTACAACTGAACACTATGCGCTTGCAGTTTACATTATTTTTACACATCAATGATTAAGAGTTAGTACCATAGGGTTCCAGTGATTTAATTGAAGCAACCAGAACGACAAAGGACTTATCAGCAGCATTGAATTGAAGACATAGAAGAATTGATCAAGTGTTATTCATTTGTGAACTAGACCAGTTGCACCAGTTGTCAGCACTTAAAAGATCAAGATGTTTATCGTCTCAGAAGAAATTGATTTAAGTCTAAATCTAAAACACCCTGAAACACAAAAGGATTTTCAAGAGATCAAGTACAAAAGAAAAGGCTCGATGGTTTTGTCTTTCCCAGTTCGAGACAGCTTCTATCTTAGCAGGGTCAACCAGCACTCCTTCACTGTTGACGACATGTTCTAAAAAATGTACTTCCTTTAGCCAAAACTCGCACTTTGAGAACTTGGCATATAACTTTTCTCTCCTCAGTGCTTCTAACACTATCCTCAAATGTTCTGCATGTTCTTCCTCGGTCTTTGAGGTAAACCAAAATATTGTCGATGACACTATGACACACTTATCCAAATACTTCTTGAAAACTCGATTCATCAAGTCCATGAAAGCTGCAGGGGCATTCGTTAGCCCAAACGACATCACTAAAAACTCGTAGTGTCCATTCATGGTGCGAAATGCAGTCTTGGGAATGTCCTCGGGTTTAATATTCCATTGGTGTTATCCAATTATCAAATCAATCTTCGAGAATTTAACTGCATCCTGTAGCTGGTCGAATAAATCACCGATCCTTGGCAGGGGTATTCATTCTTAATAGTTAGCCTATTTAGCTCTCGATAATCTATGCACAGCCTCATACTGCCGTCCTTTTCTTTCACCAATAACACGGGTGCATCCCACGGTGACACACTTGGTCTTATTATTCCTTTCTCTAACCATTCCTACCATTGAGCGGCTAATTCCTTCATCTCGACTGGAGCTAGTCGGTACGGGCCTTCGAAACTGGCGCCGTCCCTGGAGCTAATCCTATAGCAAACTCTATTTCTCTATCGGGTGGTAACCATGGGAGATCTTCTGTAAATACATCATCGAATTCGTTAACAACAGGGATATTCTGTACACTAGGTACTTCCCGTTTCGTATATATCACATAGGCTAAATAAGTTTCATATCCTTTGAGGTCAAACGTTCCCTCGTCCGATAATCTGAATTATTACTTTCTTTCTTCTTCAATCTATTTGCGTCTCATACTCTATTTTCTTTATACCCATTTCTTTCTCGTCCACTTTGTATCCATTTCTATCACAGTCGTTTCATTAACCAAGGTAACATAATCAGTCATTTCGAACACTCCGTTATTCTGAATTCGCATCATGCGAAACAAACCTTGGCAATTTCCGTAAACTTCAATTCATAATATGTCGTACTCATCTACTTTGTTTTAGCTCTAAGCTTCAACACTCTCTTTTTCCAAATACTAAGGAAAATACTTGCATGGTACCAAAAATACTTCAAGCAACAGAATATTTTATAAAATCTTTGAAAGAATTCTCGTCGAATGGGTGACCTTATTAGGTCTCAATCAATTATCATTTAGAAATTTCATCATTACAATTCACTGCATATAAAATGCATTGTGAACTCACTTAAATAACTTTGACCGGAAGTGGAACTTAGTGAAACAATAACTAGTTCATTTCAAGAAACATTAACAACTAGCTGAACAAAATTTGCTAGTTCGATTAGTTTGGGACGCAGCATCTAGCTAGGATGATTAGCTAGATTTTCATCATATCATTAAAATTTCAACTAGTTAGAACAATTAACTAGTCACTCATCATGGCACATACAATTAACCAGTTTCAATCTACTAGTACAAAATATCGACATCGTAGCCAAAGAAAGAAGGAAAACAAAATTTTGACTACTCGGATAATGAATTGAAAAGAAGAGTAAATAAGTTTGGGACGAACAAGGTAATTATAACCCTTGAATAGAATATAAGATCTGAATAGAAAGTTCTTGGTATCGGAACAATCGATAACCTCCCACCAAACATTTCTCATCAGTGAAACGGTCCACCCAAAGGCGTCTCCGTACATAAACTTTGTCAAATTCTCCGATAGAATTGAATTCGGACTACCAATATCAAATTGATATCCTTTCCACGATTTCAACGACTGATGTGCAAATCTCTCCTTAATAGAAGAAAAGAATTCACGAGTAATCTCTGAAATATATATCATCTATGTTTTAAACAAATATCTAGATATTTATGAACTCGACTGAGGAGTCCAAGTATGAAAGAAGAAATCGAATATCAAGATAATCGTTAAAGAATACTCGTCAAATAATTAAGGAAACATTAATTGAGCATTCCTTAGATAATTGAAAGAATAGAGAATAAAATGTAGACCTAGAAGGATAGATGAATAATGGTTCCCTCTTCGGGTCGTCCTAGAGCATGAACAAAGCGCTCCGGTGAGTAATGGTAACTTAATTATGCGTATTTAAACCTTAAGGTAATGAGTGGAGGAAAAATAATAATTAAAATGAATATATAACAGTTATTGGTTGCATCCCAAATTGAAGTAGGAAACTAGAAGGGTTACCTGACATGAACTATTCAAGGTAACACGGGCATGAACAGTTTTTAGATTGAGTAGTGCACCAGCAAGTAGATACCAAAAAGTCAATGGTCATCATAAGTTCTAACATCACCAGTACGAGGATGATCTTATCTTTCTGCCTTTATGGCTTAGGGTACTAACCAACGGTACCTCAAAATCATACAAGTTCGTAAATAGGTCGGGAGTTCGAAACATATTTGTCATTCCACGATAGTCGTTTAGAGATTGGGCCTCCTACGGCCGCATCAACACATTCTCAAAAGATGGAGGTCCGTTAACGTATATGTAATTTCTTAACACTAGTTGTATCGAATGAATCCAACCCCAGGTCACCATAGGTCTCCTTCCTCGTAGGTCCTGAGATTGTCACATTGCTCGTCGTAACCATACGTGTCTTTATCATAATCACGCTATCCATTCTTCATGTCTTTGATTTCTGAGTTGAGCCACCATGGCCTAACATACGAAATATACTCGCGATGCTATCTAGCGCGTTTGTCTCACGATAACGTTCTGGTACTACATGTACGCAAAAGTTTTCTTCTTAGGTAACAAAATACCCATCGACGGAAAAGACACCAACTCTGGTGGAATCGTTGTTCGCATGGTTTGGACTTTATAGAAAAGATGATGCCTTAACTAGTCCATGCAATTTGGTAATCCGGATCGCGTAAAGAAATGTAAACGTCTTGATCCTCACATGTGCTACCTTCTCGTGGGTAGACTGCGATGAACTACTAACACTTAGGTTCTTACTAAGTCAAGTTATCCAATGGTATTGGCCATTCCGCCCTTACCCCAATTGCAACTGAGACTCTGCTTCGCGTCTTATCTTAATGTCCTTGATAATCCGTGTACAATTCTAGACGTTCGCCTCATCATTATGATGGTCCTCAACGATCCTATTGATCCTCCAATAAGTCTTCTACTAAACTCTTTAATCTTGACATCCTCAATGGCACTACCTCCGGTAGTCCACTTAACGAACTCTATATGAGTCCTCGCGTCATTCTCTTACTTAGATATAACTCTTAACACTCTCATGTCCAAGTTTATAACTTAATGCTCTGATACCATTTCTGTAACGCCCCTAGATCCGGGGTCATAAATCTGGGTTGTCACACTCCATCAATCATACAATACCTGCATCACTTACAATATTCTAATAATACAACTCCAAAGACCCTGAATCACGTACGCGCACACACACAAGTTATAGCCTTGGAAACGAGCAACAATAAGTAACATTTGTTATTACAAATCAAATGTACTATCCAGGATGTCATCTATTATTTACAACCTCTACCTGAAGTTAAAATAATAGACCTCACAATTCTATACAAGGTTCAATAATGCAAACCTACTCGAAAATGATTCTCCCTAATTCCATCTGCAACTGTTCTGCTAACTCCGGCAGTATCCATCCTGTTGAACTAACTCAAGAGTGGTCTCTCCATTCCCTTGCTCTCGTAATACGGGGTGAAACGGCAATGCTTTCTTCATGCTGAAAGTTTTAATAAAGCAAGAATGAGCTAATAGCGCTCAGCAAGAAATCTATCCCAGTTTAAATCTTTAAACCTTTAAGGTAGATAATCCATATAGGATCAAAGTTTTAAAACTACTAATGTTTGATCCAAAATAGTCTAAGGTTCAATATACTTTATCACTTATAATCATAACTCAAATACCCTCGTAAATCATTTAGAAATCCTTGGTATCAATATAATAAACCAAGTCTCAAAACATATCTTTTTAAAATAGATATTAAACATTGGAATCAAGGCTTAAAGCCTATTCATTGATTCAAAATACTATACAGTTCAATATACTGTATATCTTAAATACCTTCTCAGTATATATATACGTATATCTATATAGATATCTCATACTGTTCAAAATACTGTAAAATATCAGTCATGAACACTTTTCGAATATGTTGTGTTGTGATATATAAAAGAAGCAAGAGTGAGCACTAAAGCTCAACAATAATATAAAGCAGCTTAAATCATATATGAAAGCGTATATCATAATTGAAAGCTTTTAAAAACCTCATTCGTATATAGAATGATATATTAAATACTCTTTTCGTCAAAACATGCCATAGAGTTCAAATACTGTATGAGGTATAGTACTTTGTTAAAATATCATTAACAAGTATCCGTAACCGGTATTTAACCAAAGTTACCAAAACATTTCTGAAATTCCAATCCTTGGAAAACATGGGGAACTGTACAGGGCTACACACTGGTATACGATGATCAGTCGTCATACCATAGATTCTCTACTATTAGACGGATAATCCCGAAGGTCATTACCCTAGCCTCATACGGGCTTTTAAGTTGGACCGGCGTCACTCGGCCTCTTACACATTGGTAACCACATGGCGACATCAAGGCCACACAAGTGGACCGCTCCCTGCCAACGAATTCCACTGGACTGGTGTCATCCAACCTCTTATTATATTTAAACCTGGCGACATCAAGGCCAGAAAATAGTTTTCTGCTGGGCTGGCGTCACCCGACCTCTTACGCTAACCTCGCGACATCAAGGCCAGAAAAATATAGTTTTTATTTGCGGGACCGTGCGTTACTCGGCCACTTACGTGAAAATGTCGTTCCCCCAACTATCTATAACTGGAACGGATATTACTCCGGTTCCCCAAGAATAAGCTTGTTGATAGGTTTTGTAAAAACACCCTTACTTCCGGATTATATTGGAAGTAAGTCACAATGTGGGTTGACCGGTTTCAACTGACTTCGATCCTCGAGTAAAATATTTTGAAATCACGACCTGGGAGTTTGGTAAAAATAAATATCTTTAGTTCTGATAATTCAGAACCTCAAAATATAATTACATTTAATGAAAGAGGCAAGTGAAATCATATGTTCACTTCCTGGAATGAATTCCCAATTTTTATAAGTCAAAGGACAGTGTCAAAGTTTGAAATAATTTAATAAAATATTTGGGAACCCCTACTATAATCAAATGAACCATTTTAAGATCAGGAAATATTTTAAATAGCTATTGGAACCTTAAGTAATATTTAAAAAAGGTTCTATGATTTTTAAATCATTTTTGGAATATTTAATAAATATTCAAATAATAATTATTGAATTACTATTCAATAAAATTCTACTTAAATGAATATTCTAAAATAATATTCACTTAATTAAATAAATATTCAAATAATATTTATAATAATATTATTTAAATGCCTCATATTAAATATCCAAGATATAAATATTGGAATATTTAATCAATACTAAAAATATAGCTGTCTCTGGAACCCTCCAGCTTTTATGACAGTAAAATCAAACAAAATAATAATTTGACTCCCGGTCTAAATTTGAAACTAATATACAAGTGCTCTACGCTTAGAGCCTTTATAAAACCTCGGTTTATATATAATATAATCATAGCATATAAACCATATAATCTTACGAAAGCTTTTAATCAAAAGCATAAATCAGTTCATAGATCTTTTAAGGTAATAAAACAGTTATATCACAATCACAACAATATATCACAACAACATCTTTTAACAGATATAGGGTTTGAAAACTTGCATACATATATCATATGCAATATTATAATCTCAACAGTTTTAAACACAACCACATCTATATAAGATGTAGGATTTGAAAATTTACATAATATACCATATGCAATATCATCAGTATAAGTAATTTGAAATACAGCATGAGATGAGAAAACTTGCCTTGAGTCCTTGGTTGTTAGGGTTCGGGAATTTGTCGGGAAATCTATAAACAAAGAAATACTCGATCAGTCCCCTAGCGTAATCATTTAAAGTGCCATTAACTTAAGCACTACGTTCTCTTAATGAAAATCAAATGTCTCATTCTTGGTTAATAATAACCTCATGATACTCCTTAAACTCTTAAGTCAAAAGTTTGGCTGATAATCCATTCACAAAACCCAAGTACTTTACCATTACTAAACTTATGGTTTTAACTATCCCCTTAAGGGCATTTCACTTGCGCAACTTTGGTTCCCGCATTTTTATAAAATCGAAAAATTATCTTTTTAACACGAAACCTTCTTCCTAACTGTCCATACTAGTATCCCCCTTAATATCATGACCTATTTCCATTTTTAAGGGGCTTGATTATAAGCTCAAAGTTCATATAGTTAACTACTTAGTTACCCGAAACCACTCTTACTAAAACGGGTGTTTCTCCTAAACCGTAAATCAAAACAATACGATTCTTTCGCCAAAATAAACTACAAAACAAGACCTACATGATCATGGTCAGTAAGTATTTTTGTCATGTCTTGAAGGTACCCGAGGCTACTGCCCCAACTAATTTAAGGAAAATTCAACATGATAACGACGCTTAATCAAGATTCCCATGTTTATAACACTCCAATAATCCATTAATCAACAACCAATCATCAATACTTCTAATTCCCCATATAAAATAACTCATAATATGCCCTAGCAAGTTCATACCAATGTTCACAAGTCCAACCATCAAAATAATCACTAAACAATCACCATAACCAAGGATTCAACTTTTAATTCATACTATCACAAACTATCATCAATCTTAGCATAATAATCAAAGTATAACTAAAGGTGTGAGGTGTTTATACCTCCCTTTATGATTGGTATACACTAAAAATGGCTTATATATCCTTGCTTGATCCCTAAACAACCTTAATAAGCTTTAATCTTCAAGAACACAAGTTAGTATTTTCGAAATCACTATTCATTCCTCAACTTTGATCCAATATTTGACCATGCTATACTTGTTACATGGCCCTGAAATTTTGAACGTATCTTGGGTATACATTGAGGGAGCTATGGTCCAAATTTTGTGATTTTCGGATGAGTAAAACTTGAGTTATGAATTTTTCTTTATCCCTTGCTCATGCTGGGCAGAATTTGGAAGAAATGGGGGAGATGGATACTTGCTTTCTTTTATTTTATTTTTGTGTAATAAAACTTAATTACACACTTCTAATTTGTGTGGTTAATAGAATGGTTAAGTCACCAATGCCAAGTGTCATCCATTGGGTGATTCTTTGAAGAAAATGGTGACAAGGTGGTGATTCATCACTTTGTCATCTCTTGTATCATGCTTATGTCATTTCTTGTGTCATCAATTCTCTTATATGTTGCACTTGATGATCTTATATGATACTTCTCCTTTGGTTAGGGTTTAATCCATAATTCTTCATGCTTTTGCTTCGTTGCTAAATCTTGTTATAAGTTCGAGCGATTCCGAAAACGTTTTGTTGCACTAATGCTAGGAGATATCCTCTTGATCTTTTTATTACCTTGGTTTAATATGTGATCATGGATTTATCATTCTATATACTTCCTCAAAAATGATCAATTTAATACATTCTCGATTGTCCGATGAATAGTGGTATAAAACTCAAATGGAAATCTTCTGATTCTGATTGTGTTTGCATTCATTTATTTTCCTTATACATCACTAATATAACTTCGAAACATTCATTCCGTGTCTTGCATATAGGGTGGTCTGAAAATATTTTTCATCAGCAAAATTTACTATTCATCAAAATTTTAATTAAGTCCAAAATTTGGGGTTATTACAACTCCACCTTTGAAGAAGGATCGAGTTCAAGTACTAAGGTAGTTTATGAGGAAGAAATGACAGAGGAATTAGTTTCTGATATAGAGATTGAATCAATCTCAAGTGAATAAACTAAATCTCATGAATCATCTGTCTCTAAAACTGACACTGAAATTCCCATTAAAATTCATGCTAAAATTAGTACTGATTCTATTGAGAAAAGTGTCAAGAAAGAAAAGAACATAGGTCATCTCTCCTCTGGAAAGTTAAAGAAGAAAATTAGTGCAGTTACTGGTATTAGAAATGAGAAAATTCATAAAAGACACAGGAATGGGAAACAGGGAATTGACAAGTCTAATGATTATAAATATATTCATAATGCTCCAAGAAAGACATGTCATACCTGTGGTAATACTAATCATCTTGCCATTGATTGTAGGAAGAATAAAAAGAGGAGAGTTGATATTCCTATATCTGATGTTAGGAATAGAAAAGTTAGCTATAAACCACAGAATCCATGTTCTCACTGTGGTAGTAGTTGGCATTCAGTTTACACATGTACCAGTTATCATAATTTGTATCATGACAATTATGTTCCTTTGCCCAAATTTAATAAAAGTGCAAATTTTGATAACAAATTAATTTTGTCATCTATGCATGTGTATGTTAAGAAAAACTCTGTTAAATCAAGTTCAACTGAGACAAAATCAGTTGAAAATGTTTTAAAGAAAAATTTCGCTACAATTCTTAACAAGAAGTTGAAAAATAGAACCCAAAAAGTGTGGGTTCTTAAAAATTCTAACTGATTGAGGTACTGATTGCAGGGCAACATGAAAAATGTTCTAGTTCTGGATAGTGGATGTTCAGGACATATGACTGGAAATAAGTCCCTGCTGTCAGATTTTGAGAAGAAAGCTGGCCCAAAGGTTTCCTATGGAGATGGCAATATAGGACACACTTTGGGATATGGCAATATTGTGATTGGCAATGTCATCATTCAAAATGTAGCTCTGGTAGAAGGACTGAAGCACAATCTCTTGAGCATCAGTCAAATTACCGACAGAGGTTATCACGTCAACTTTTATGAAAGTCATTGTGAGATAACTAGCAAGAAGGATGGAAAAGTGATTCTTACTGGTTATAGACGTGGTAACATATATGAAGCCAATTTGCACTCTGCTACTGATGGAACAATGATGTGTCTGTTGTCAAAGGCATCAGTAGATGAAAGTTGGAACTGGCACAAGAAACTATCTCATTTGAATTTCAACAATATCAATGAGTTAGTTAGAAAAGACTTAGTGCGAGGTCTTTCAAAGGCAATGTATTCTCCTGATGGATTATGCAATTCCTGTCAAAAAGCAAAGCAAAAGAGAATCAGCTTCAAAAGTAAATCATAATTCTCAATAGATACAGCTTATCACTTGCTTCATCTGGATCTTTTTGGCCCCGTGAATGTGATGTCTATAAACAAGAAACGATATACACTGGTAATCGTTGATGATTATATAAGGTTCACATGGGTTTACTTCTTACACAAAAAGAGTGAAACTCCATACATTCTGATAGAACATGTCAAATTACTAGAGACTGGATCTAGTAATAAAGTCAAGGTTCTTAGAAGTGATAATGGAACTGAGTTTAAGAACTCAACAATGGAGGACTTCTGTAAATCAAAGGAATTGTGCAGCAATTCTCTGCTCCTGGAACTCCACAACAAAATGGAGTAGTTGAGAGAAAGAACAGAACTTTAATTGAAGATGGAAGAACCATGTTGGAAGAAGCTAAATTGCCTACTTATTTTTGGGCAGAAGATGTCAACACTGCATGCTATACTCAAAATTGCACCTTAATCACAAGGCATGGAAAGACTCAATATCACATGGTTAAGGGGAAGAAACCAAGTGTACAACATCTGCATGTGTTTGACTACAAGTGCTTCATTCTGAGAACTCATCCTGAACAACTTGGAAAGTTTGATACAAAAGCAGATGAAGGAATTTTTGTTGGTTATCCAGACACAACAAAAGCATTCAAGGTATATAATCTGCGAACCAAGATTGTTAATGTCTCAGTAAATGTATTGTTTGATGAAAGGAAGATTACTGGAATTGCCGAAGATACTCATGAAGAACTGATTTTTGGAGATGAACTAGAAGGTGATAGTAGTAGCTATGATGTTGATGGGGAGCCTGTTACTGCAACAGATTCTCCTGATACTGCTATTGACGAACAGTTTACAGACAATTCTTCTATGAGTACTGATGGAAGTACTGATATTGATGGTACATCAAGAGACAGTAGTCAGGAAAGTTCAAACTCCAATGAAGCTACTCATGCAACAGACTCAGGGGGAGCTTCTCACACAACTCAAGATAGTTCTTCTGGAGAAGGCACTGATGCAGGGGAGCATCAAGTACTAGGACTCAGTTTCCACCAGCAAGAAGATGGACACAAGCTCACTCTCTTGATCTAATAATTGGAGATCCTGACACTGGTGTCCAGACTAGAAATGCTACTCAGAATGAGTGTCTCTTTCATAACTTCTTATCTCAAGAAGAACCAAAGAAAGTGGAAGATCCTTTAAAAGATGCTGATTGGGTAACAACTATGCAAGAAGAACTAAACGAATTTGAAAGAAATGAAGTATGGGTCTTCAGAAACAAGACTGATTCTGATGGAGTTATTACAAGGAATAAAGCTTGACTTGTAGCAAAAGGTTATTCTCAGCAAGAAGGTATTGACTATGACGAAACATTTGCGCCAGTTGCAAGACTTGAAGCTATCAGGATATTCCTAGCATATGCTGCACAGATGAAGTTTAAAGTTTTTCAGATGGATATAAAAAGTGCTTTCTTGAATGGGGAACTCGAGGAAGAAGTGTACGTTGAACAACCTCCAGGATTTGTTGATCCCAAATATCCAGATCATGTGTATCAATTGGATAAAGCACTATACGGACTTAAGCAAGCACCAAGGGCCTGGTATGAAACACTTACTCAATTTCTTCTTGAAAGTGGGTTCACAAGAGGTACCATTGATAAAACCTTGTTTTACATTCAAAAAGGTAAAGACTTGCTTTTAGTCCAGATATATGTTGATGATATCATTTTCGGGTCTACTAATGACAAGATGTGTCAAAGATTTGCTAAGCTAATGCAGTCGAGATATCAAATGAGTATGATGGGGGAAATGAGCTATTTCTTGGGACTACAAGTAAAACAGACTGATGAAGGAATTTTTATAAATCAGTCCAAGTACACCAGAAATTTGCTCAAGAAGTTTAATATGCAAGACAGTGTTACTGCCAATACTCCCATGGCTACTGCCACCAAGCTTGATTCAAAGGAAGGAATTGAATTGGATGTAACAAGCTATAGAGGAATGATTGGTTCTCTCTTATATCTCACTGCAAGTAGACCGTATATCATGTTTGCTACTTGTCTCTATGTGCGGTTTCAGTCACAACCAAGGGAACCACATCTCATAGCAGTTAAGAGGATATTTCGATATCTAAAAGGGACACCAAACTTGGGCTTATGGTATCCCAGGGCATCAGACTTTACTCTGATAGGTTATTCTGATGCTGATTTTGCTGGCTGCAAGATTGACAGGAAAAGCACTTCTGGAAGCTGTCAGTTCTTAGGTGGTCGTTTGGTTTCATGGTTTAGTAAGAAGCAGAAGTAAATCTCGACTTCAACTGCTAAAGCTGAGTACATTGCTGCAGGAAGCTGTTGTGCTCAGATTCTATGGATGAAAAAGCAGCTACTGGATTACGGTTTGCACTTCTCTAAAATCCCTATTTATTGTGATAATCAAAGTGCTATTGCAATGACAGGAAATCCAGTTCAGCACTCGTTGACCAAGCATATCAGTATCCGGTATCACTTTATTCGTGAGCAAGTTATGGAAGGAGCAATTGAGCTTCACTTTGTTCCTACTGATCAACAATTAGCTGATATCTTTACTAAGCCTCTAGCAGAAGCTGTGTTCACTAAACTTGTGAATGAACTAGGAATGATCACAAATGAATAAGTCCTGAAGCCTGGTACTGATACTGATGATATCTCCTACTGATAAGTACTGATGGTTAGTTCAAGTTTTTCTTTTTGTATTAAGTGATATCATTTCTTTCACTTTGCAACAAGTGGGGAGTCTGATTGTTTAATTCTGATGATTGTTTTCATGCTGAAAACAAACTGGTCTCAAATAATTTGTTCACATCGGACATCATGCAGTCATTCAAATAAATAAAGTACATTGATAAAGAAAACAATGGATCTTTTCATTCATTGATTCAAAAACTCTTTACATTGGCTTTATACAATATCTCTTATCCTTGTCTAGCTAATCTCTCTCTTAAATCTTATCTAATGTACTTATTACAGAGAGATGCCTTACTAAACTAGGACAAGTACTTGAATGCTATTCATCATAGGCGACACAGGTAGAGCCAGAAGCTATTTTGTGCTCTAACCTCTGATGACAACTACTTGTACATTCAGTTGGAAAGAATACCAGATGAGATGTCAATCACTTGACATCCCCCTGATGTTGGATCTTCATATTCGTCTCATCTTCTCTTTCCCGCTTGCAGCTTGCAGGGTTCAAGGGAAATCTCATCCTCGGTACCCTCCAAGTAGCTTTTGCGGAGGAGCAAAAGACATGCGTCGGCAGCAACTTCCTCTGACAGGATTGGAGCATCTAATGGACCGGGTCGAATGATGTGGGCGTAAGGGTTTGATATTGGACCCTCAGCTATCTCATCGTCCGTGATGAGTCCTTCTTTATCCAAGAAGATTAATGCAAGCAACTCATCAATGAGATAATTTGCTTGTTGTTCCCACTCCATCTCAAGAAACTGTTCAATAGGCATAAACTCAAATACTCTTGCCATATGGTTTGCAATTTGTTTGTTTTTATATGATTTTTAGGTCTCCACAAATGACAGGTCTTTATAGGCTGAGTTGGGAAACTGAAAGGTTTTAGCTATAGGGAATATGCAGCGTGTTGAGTTCCAAGACAACATTTAATTTACTGTTGGACTCCTCCACACTCCTATATTCTCTCTCTGAGCAAGATTTTTAAATCGATAAATTCATTTTTATCGATTTTATTATAATAGCTGAATGCAGGGAAATGTCTAAAATATAGCTGACTGACAGGTGTCAATTCGCGTGATTTTCACGTGCTATACTATACAACCGTTGTGTATAGCGATATAATCACGCGTCCTCAGAAATCATGCATTGTCATTCTTTACACGATAAGTGTCCAGTATCATCATTACTCTTAATTTTTGGAAAAATTGCTACTAACTATACTCAAAATATATTGTCACACTCACAGCTTATTATCTAATACTTTCCTATTGAGTGATAATATACTTTTCTCTCGCAAATTTTATCTCCTAACAATGGCAACAATTCACTTTCCGGCTTCAACAAACAAAAATCTCACGAATTATGGTGTTCTCTTTGTCACGAACAACTATTCAGCAATTCTGGATAAGACGAAAGCTCCGTCTGAATTTCACCTAATTCAGGATTTTCTAGCTTCTAGTTCAATTGGGTTTGCTTTGACTGAACCCAAGGCAATTTCTGCACAGGCGGTGATGCAGATTTGGAGCACTACTACCTACACTCCAGGTACTTCTGATACTCAATCTCGCCTCACATTTTCCTATAGGAATGATTTGTATGAGGTTACCCCTGCTATTGTTCAACGATCTCTGCATCTGGGTAGCCCTAGATCTTTTACTCCATTCTTTTCTGAGGCTGTACTCCGGGAGTTCTTCATCAAAATTGGTTATAATGGTGATATGACTCGAATGGGAAGACTGGTAAGGACCAAGCTCCGACAGGAATGGAACTTTTTCTTTGATTCCATTGGTAAGTGCTTCATGAATAAGAGCTCTAACTTTGATGCTCTTGTCTATGGATATGACTTTAATATTGCGAGCATGCTTATTGATTCCATAGGAAGTAGAATAAATGAAAATCGGGAAGTAGTTTACTTTGGTCGATTTCTTCACTAGATTTTTAAATACTTGTTGTAATATCCGTGAACTTTATTAATAATATAAATTATATTTTATGTGTAAAATAAATTATGTGGAGTATTTGGAGTCGTAATGGTTAAGTTATTGAGTAATAGTATGTTAATTGATGTGTCGAAAGCCCCTTTCGAATATCTTTTCATTTAGAAATATCTTCAGTTGTGAGCCCCGTTTTGAAAATTCAAGGGCCCCGTTAAAATTTTTTACATCATTATTATTCCTTCGTCTTTCGTATCTGAATCATTATTGGAAGATTTCTTCGTATCATTATATTCCTTATTACCCGATACTATCAATAGTATTTGTTTTATTCAAAGAGAGAAAAATTATTTCGAACCCTAATTGTTTAGGGCGATTGATTTTTCGTTCATATCAATAAAACATCTGTTATAGCCCCAGTATTCTTGAGCATTCGTTATATAAATGATATGTATTGATATGGATAACTATCAGTCCTTGTGGATAGTTATCACCTCGTAAAACGTGAACTTTACTTTATTAAAGGTTTAAAGCGATCCAATGGATCGATATCTATCCAAAAATGTCGTTTGGGGTATTATTTTCCACTAAGTATAAAAGACGAAGCGTACATTATCCTTCATATAATCCGTATTAAAAATATACAAAAATGTAAAATTCCCGAACCGTGTTCTTCGTGTTCTCGAAAATCAAAATCAATTTTGAAGGTGTTATTGAAATCCAAATCTCAAGTTCAAGTACTCAAATCAAAGCTCTTGATCTCTAGTTTCAGAATATTCAAACCATATCATCGTCTGGTAATTTTTCGATTTATTATGAAATTTTCAATATTCGAATTAAATTAGGGTTCTTGTTCGAATTGGGGATTTTCATTCTGTTGATTCTCCGTTCAATTGATTGCTTCTAACATGTTCCTAGGGTTCTAATGAGTAGTAATTCATGCTTTAATTTCATGTTTATGTTCGATTTTGAGAAATTCGATTTTAGGGTTTTTGCCTGATTTTTCTTTTTAATAGTCCGTTCATATGAATGATCTGACATTGTTTTTTATAGAGGACTTTTCTTGTATGTGTTCTTAGCTTCATTTTAACATAAAGAACGTAGAGTTTCGTGTAGAAATAAGATAGATCGGAAAATTTGTTGAGCTCGCCGAAATTTGGTCGGGATTGAATTTCCGGCTATGTTTTTGGTTTGTTTTTGATCGGAATGTGTTGCTGAGTTAATAAGGAGTGTTTTGATATAAAAAGACCTAATTTTTAGTACATTTTTGAGTCGCCGGATTCTGGGCAGGTCACCGGATTCTGGGAATTTTCCGGCAAGTTCTTCGCGACCAGGATTGTTCTTGGCGACCCGTGACCCGACCCGTTGACCCGTTTTCTGACCCGGTTTCAATCTTCAAAACCCTAATTCATTTTCAGAAAACTGTTTTTGGATTTTATTTTTAAAAATAATTCGAAAATAGTTTAAGTATTTATAAAAATCATATTTTTATTTTAAAATTACATTTCTAAATTCAGAAAATTCTAAAAAATTATATTTGTTTATTTAAATTCGAAAACTGATTAAATTTAATTATTTTAATTATTTTTTATTAATAATTAATTTATTTGATTAATTGATTTAGTTTATTAATCAGTTAATTCTTATTAATTAATTATTAATTAGATTTAATTAATTTAAATTAAGTTTAATTATTTTCTAGCTTGATTTAATTATTTAAAAATAGTTTGAGTGTTTGGAAATTGTCAATTAATTTTATATTAATTGATTTAATTGTTTTTAAATACTTATATTAGGATTAATAATCCGATTTTCTATTTAAAAATTATTTGTGACTTACTTAAATTCAAATGAGCCTCGAATATTGTTTTAAAAATGTTTATAAGTGCTATATGGTTTATATGAGTTGAATAATGTGTTTTATTTTCCGTAAATGTTTTGTATAAGGGCTAGTGTCTGAGTTTTTATTTTCGTAAAATAGAACGAGCATCCGATAAATGTTATTAAATACCCGATTACTTGTTTAGACTTAAAAATGGTTACGAGTTTATGTCGAAGGTAGAACGAGGATAGTTAGACTTATTATTATGAGCTGTTTATTATAGAATCGAGTTCCCGAAGCAAGGGAAAGGAGAAGGTAGAGTAAGCGAGATAGACCGAAGTCAGCTACGTAGACCAGGCAAGTATATCTGCGATTACTTGTTGATTAAATTGATATTGTTTCCAATGATTATGCATGTTACCCCCAGAATAATTCAGATTATTCAATCCTTACTCCGTATTTGAGCAACTGATGTTATTTCCTCGAATATTCTTAACTCTTAGATTAATCTACAATCATGTTGGATATCAGAAACCTTCACCTTCAATTCAGTTTATATTGACGATAACCATTGTTGACTTCCTTAATTGAGAACGTTTAAATCGTTCCGAATCTATTTCTCGGATTTCATTTGATATTGAATAGTTGAAGCTCTTTTGCAACTATTATACATTTCATTGTGTATTTATCTACCGTTTAAATCGTTCCGAATCTATTTCTCGGATTTCATTTGATATTGAATAGTTGAAGCTCTTTTGCAACTATTATACCTTTCATAGTGTATTTATCTACCGTTTAAATCGTTCTGAATCTATTTCTCGGATTTCATTTGATATTGAATAGTTGAAGCTCTTTTGCAACTATTATACCTTTTCATTGTGTATTTACCTACCGTTGAATTCATTCCGAATCTATTTCTCGGATTTCATTTGATATTGAATAGTTGAAGCTCTTTTGCAACTATTATACCTTTTCATTGTGTATTTATCTACCGTTGAAACCATTCCGAATCTATTTCTCGGACTTCATTTGATATTGAGTAGTTGAAGCTCTTTTGCAACTATTATACCTTTTCATTGTGTATTGACCTACCGTTGAAACTATTCCGAATATGTTTCTCAAATTTCGTTTGATATTGAATAGTTGAAGCTCTTTTGCAACTATTATACCTTGTCATTATGTACTTATCCTGTGATGCATGTTATTGTTTATACTCTGTGATAGAATGGACATGTTTTTAAAATAGGACCAATAATGGTCGGAATAATTTAAGGCCAAGATGGCCATGGATCCTAGTGGAGGACTTTGCTATAAGCAAGTCCGGGGTTGATGCGTGACTGTTCAGCAACTCAACCTTTTTATTTGAAAAATGTAGAAGTCCAATTCTAATCCCTATTTCTCTCATTGAGATTGTTAAAAAGCATATGGTTGGCTTAAACCTTGTTGATTCAAATAATTGTGATCTTCCTTTCATTATGGAACTGTGATTGAAATATATTATGCTTGGTGAGCACTTTTGGCTCATACTTGTTTGTTTTAACCCTATTATAGTAACCCTAATTTTCAGGGTTTATTTATATTATTATTTGATTGATTTATTGATTTCTTAAAGAGGAGAAATTGTATTATGTGTATATTTTAATTTATAATATTTGTGAAAGATGAGTATTTTATCTGGGAAATTTAAATGCGAATTTCCTAATTATTTGAGTAATAAAAATAGTACTATTTAATTATTTTGTGTAAATTAAAAATTTGCTGCATTGTATGATTAAGTGTTTAAAATAAATAGTATGTGAATATGCGAATGTGCTATTATGTGATTAAAAATGAATTTCAGTATTTATTAGTAAGTTTGAGTCCAGCCTTATTTGATTTTATAAATAAGGTGGGAAATTTTTTTAACCCTAATTTTGGGCATTTAAATATTTTGGAATAATTTTAGTATTTAAATCATTTTTATGAGTCAGGAGTTATTATTATTAGTATTATTATTTCAATATTTTATTGGATTTCCAGTAAGGAGGAATAAGATTATGTGGATCTTATTATGTGAATAGAGTTAAATATGTTAAAAATACGGAGTATCGTGTTTATATGTTGTATGATGAGCTATGTGTGCCAATGTGTGTGCCCACGTATTTTAGTTGTACTTTTGGTGATTTAAATCTATTTAAATCATGCATTATTGATCTTCTGAGATTTTTATAAAAACATCGGAGTTAGTAAAAATCACGAAATCTTTTTTGATATTATCTAAATGATATTAATTAGTTTTTAAAAAATTTCGGAGAATTATTTTGGGCGTTTAAGTATTTTAAAGTGATTTTAAGAGTTATGTTGCGATTAAATGATCAAACTTGTAAAATTCATAATTAATTCATTTTTGATCCTAAAAATATTCTAAAAATATGGGGATGCTTGTAATTTTATAAAATTTATTTTAGAATTTCTAAAGTTAATTTATTCCTGTATTTCTATTTAAATTCGATTTTAGAACTGATTTAAAGTGAATGATTGTTTTTCAGTATTTGGAAAAAAAAGACAGAAACGCCCTGGGGCTATAGCATCTGCCGCCAGCAACCTTATCCTCATTCTTCCCGTTTTTTTTCTTTTCTTCTTTTCCTTCTCTATACTGAAACCCCCCCTCCCCGTGATTTCTGTTTCACCACTGCATGGCCACCATCACTCTCGCCTGTTCCGAGTTTTGCAGATATCTCCGTCGCCAGCCACAGCCACGCGGTCGCCGTCGCCGTTTTCGGTAGTTTCCGGCCGGTAGCCTCCATTACCACCACCTCCATTTTTTTTTCTGTTCAATTCCGGTCGCCTGTTTTCCGGCTAGTTCTCTGCACCACCGCGAGCCACCGCGCCGCTTCTGTCTAGTTTTCCGGCCGCTCTCCACCTCCGATTCCGGCCACCACTGTCTCCTGTTCTCCCCGAATGTGATCTTGTGGGTATAAATCAAAACTCTGATTATTGATTTGTTTATTTTTGGTTATAGGTGAATTGAAATTCGTTTTTCATTTAATTATTATTATAAATTCGTTTTGTCTAGTTTTCTATTAAAATGGATGTGCAGAATTTTATGATGATGTAAATGTTATACAGAAACTTCGAATTATATTTTATGAGTAGTTTAAATAAATATGTTAGTGAGCGTAGATATCCGTGTTATAATTCGTGTTGATTTTTTTTAAAGTTGTTTGATAATAATTATCAAATAAATTGTTTTTGGTAGTAAATGGATTTTAAATCCGTTTTGTATGTGATTTAAACTTTTTTTTAGTGATGTGTTGTCTTGTATACTTGTTTTTGGTCATATTGACCTAATAATTCGTTTCATCTATGTGATGTTCATGTGAATTCGTTTTGATAGTAATTAAATATAAATCCGATTTGTTAGTATTATGTTGATATTAAATGATCTACGATAGTTATAAAGTTGTTTTATTAAGTACGTGTTGAATTGTAATTTGGTTGATATTTAGTGGTTGTCGATGTGTTGTTTAGTAAATGGATCTTTAAATCCATATTTGACTAGGTCAGTATATAAAGTTAATTATTTGAGATTAATTGATTATATTAATTGTGCATGTGCTTGGAGTGTGTTAAGTAATGATGTGATGCAGAGTTTATAAAGTAATTATAAATTTTAGTTGGTTTTGAGTAAATTTGGATTGTTAGTAGTATATATTTAAAGTTGGCTGAGTTTGTAAACCAGCCGTGTTGAGACTTTAGTATTCTGGTTTGATTCCCAGCTTGGGGAATTATGTTGATAGTTGATCTATTTATGTTATTGAAATTTTGTGAATAATACAGGTTGTTTTGTTGTGCTGTACTATGTGATATGTCCTATGCTTGGGGACGCAGCATAGTACATGCAAAATTTTTGGCTAGTCCTGTTTACGAACGAGTCATGCCGAAATTTCGTAAAATCTATGTATTTATTTTATTATTTGTTTTAAAACCCTTAGAGTTTAAAGAGTAGTTGAATTTGATTATTTTTAATCGATTTTAAATATTAATGTAATTGATTTAATTGACCAATTAACTGAGTAGTTAATTGGTGAATTTTATTAATTAAATTTTATTTAATCTTGATTATTTATAAATCAAATTTAACTAATGTTTTCAAAAATTATTTTGTTGCTTACCTGTTTTGATTAATTCTATTTGATTTAGTGGTAATTAGTTTTAAAGTATTATGATTGTTTTCAATTCATAGATATTTTATATTCAATTTTTTATAAAAAGAAGACCAAATATTTTCCAAAAACAGTTTCAGTTTTAATATGTGTCTCCTGGTTTGTGTAAACCGTTTTGGAGTTAGGAATGTGATTATGGCTCTGTTTGGGATTGATGTTAAAAATTGTTGTGCTGTTGAAAAAAGTGCTGTTAAAATAAGTGATGTTAAGAAAATCAGATAACTGTTTGGTAATATTTTTGATATGTGCATGTTTTGAGGTATAATATAAAAAATTAATGTTGTTGGTAAGGTTTGATGTTGAAATCAGTAGCTGCTTCCCGTAACAGCTAAAAAGTAGCTTTTTTTTAAAAGCATGGGGGAACATGCTTTCTCTAAAAGCAGCTTTTCAATCAAAAGCGCTTTTCAGAAAAGCTGCTTTTGAAATTTACCAAACAGTATTTTACCTGCTTTTCAGAAAAAAGCTGTTGTTGCTGTCTGCAACAGCAATGCCAAACAGGGCCTATATGATATACTGAGTTGAGCATGTTAGTTGTAATTGTGAGTTAAAATTGATTGAGTTAAGCTATGTGAAATTGTTAGTTGTAAATTGATTTTGGATTATGGGTATTAGTTAAAAACAGGTAGTTTGTTATATAAATAGAGAAGTGCTGCCGAATTTTCGGCAGAACTACTAAATGAATGAACAGTATTTGGTAAAAGTATATGATTTGATAAGCTAGTTTAAATGCATATGTAAAGGAGATGTGTTATGTGTTAAGTGTGTAGCCAGTAATATGTATAGTTATAAGAGTTGTCAGTCTATCCATGTACTATGTGTTCTGTGAAATATATGAACTTATGTGAATTAAATGATGGACGTGCTACGTGCTAAGTGTGAAGGTGAATGTGATTATTTATTTATAAATAGAGTAACTGCAAGTCTATGCAGGATTATTTTCTTATATGTTTTCTGCAAGTCGAAGCAGTTTATTTGAGTATTGAATAAGTTATGGATTTAATTGTGAATTGTTGTGGAAGGTTGAATTAGTACTTTTAGTATTTTGAAAGCAGGGCAATGTCCACTTTACGAATAGGTCATGCCCAATTTTCTGTAGAATATACATGTGCTTAAGTGATAAATATTTATATTGTGTGGAAATATAGTGCGAAGGCTAAAGTATATGTTATATTTAACTAGTGAATAGTTGGGCGGGCACGATCTCGATAGCGCAGACTCGTAGCAACCGCATTTGTGATGGATCCAAGAGTTATCAGAATAGAGAATTGTGATGACGTAAGATAGAAGAAGATGAGAATAATAGTACTTCGGCTTTATGTGATAGCTAAGGACCAAAGGCAAGTTTACTAACTCGTACTCTTCTGTTCAGAGTACGTATTTCGTTTCCTAACTTTTACCTTGTAGCATCTTGTATTGTCAAATTATATCATGATCCCTTGTGATGGGAAATCTAAATTTTATGAATTTGCCTTAGTCTAATTCAGTTGATAAAGTTAATTGACAGTTTGAAAGTATTAGTTTAAATTAATGAGGTGGTCGATTGTTCCGGCACCTAACTCCCAGTGGTAAGTTTGAATT
Organism: Heracleum sosnowskyi; assembly: GCA_030848705.1. Taxonomy (NCBI): domain Eukaryota; kingdom Viridiplantae; phylum Streptophyta; class Magnoliopsida; order Apiales; family Apiaceae; genus Heracleum; species Heracleum sosnowskyi. The sequence continues at coordinate 45,182,223 of CM061236.1, forward strand.
GGAAGTTTTTATTAAAATGAAATGTTTTTAAGGACTGCAGACGCTAGTCAGAGTAACAGTATTATGTAGGCCAAAAGCGGCCTTGGATCCAGTTCAGTATTTGGACATACCGTGGGTATGGTCCGGAGTTTTGGTGTGACTGATCATCCACCTTAACTCGTTGCGTCACAGTAAAAATCCAATTCAATCTTACAGTTTGATATTGATTATCAGTATTGTTCATATTTCCAGTGAAGTTATTTCTTTTATATGTTGCCATTTTCTTGGCCAGTTTAGTTCATTTTTGCATATTGCTATTATTGCACCATTATTCTATCCCAGTTGAGTAATTTCTTTTCAGATATTGTTGCATCATTATTGATCTTGTACAGTACTATATACTTGCTGAGCTTCTTTTGATCACTCTTGCTTGTTTTATCTCTTAACCCTCCAGTGAAAAGATAGATTGCCAGTATTTAATTGCATAGCTATGGAGCGAGATGATTCAAGATGACGTTGGGAAGATGAGTTGATGCAGAGCATTTGGATCTAGTGTGAGGGTATTGTATAAAGTTTATTTCCAGTAAATATTATTATGTATATAGTTAGTTTGGCCTGGTATACTTCTCATCGAAGTTATACCAGTGTTATAGATTTGTGAAAAGAGTTTGTTGTAAAGGAAGTTTAAGTTTGTAAAATTTTGGTTTCTTGTTTCTAGTGCTATAACTTAAAAGATTCTTGGTAGAGTTGGGGTCACAAGTGTTCCATTTGTTTTGGTTTTATATATAAGCAGGTTGTTTTAAGTTGAGATTTCAGGGTGACGACCCAATCCACTGACCCCGGGATTTGGGGCGTCATAGTTGGTATCAGAGCGGAGTTATAGTAAACTAGAAACGAGAGTTTGTAGGAGTGTGTATAGTTATGTGAGAACGTCAGAGCTCGTGTAGAGTTCGTGTTAGACTATTGGATATAGTACCGACTAGTGATTTAAGATATAGTACTTGTTTGAGATAGTTGAGCATAGTTGAGTTGAGTTGGATAGAAATCCTTGCGACTGTAGATGTAGGTGGTGGAATCTTCAGAGACTATTGCGGGTCGACGATGACGTATGATATCGATAACTTTAGGACGTGTATCAGAAGAACGTAGAATCGAATGACGAGCCATCGGATGAGCTGATAAAGAAGACATACCTGAAGACCATGGCAATACTTTCCTTCTTACTGAATTATGTGACATTCTTTTAAGTTTCTAAGACCCTGTCAAGTTTTGATATTGAATTCCTAAATCTCTTCAATAGTGAATAACTCTAGTATTGATGAATAATTATTTCCTCATATTGTGCCAGCAAAAATTTTCTGGTTATTCCTTTTTGGAAGTAGTATATTTGGAATATGTTCAGTGGTAATCCAAGAATGTATCTGAGAATTTCTCATCAAAAGACCTTAATGGTTAAATTGATTTAAACTCGTTTATATTTCTCTACTCTAGCTGAGATGAACAACCCTATTTATAGGGGACACAAGGACTCTCTGTCTGTGTGATAGAAGTTGGATGGGACGCCATCACTTGTGTGTTGTGCAATACAAGAAGGCTAACTACCTTTAGTAATGTCTTAACTAAGGCACGCAACATTAGTTCATTTGATCATATTGATCTCTCAGTAATTCTTTTATTTCAAAAATGTTTGCCTTGAAATTGTAACTCAATAACCACAATTGTGGGACACTCGTTATGATACGACATCTTTTCACTTTAAAATATTATGAATCTGATTATCTCAAGTAATCTTGGAAGTATGCCAAGCAGGTTGGAATTAGTTAACCCTTGCGGTGGGAGTATCAAGAGCCAAAGTGAATCAAGATGCGATTAGAATACTAGTAACGTGTAACGTGTAGTAGTACGACCAAGTTTGCCTTATGTAGAGGAACTGGTAGAATACCAGACTAGAAAGAATGAGTATCCAAGAGTAAAGAGTTAGTATTATTGTGGATGCAACCAGAGTTTAAGGTTAATAGAAAGAACCTTAGTAACACCTTCAGTTGATTCCGAGGACGGAATCCTTATAAGGTGGGTAGATTGTAGTAACCCTAATTTTCAGGGTTTATTTATATTATTATTTGATTGATTTATTGATTTCTCAAAGAGGAGAAATTGTATTATGTGTATATTTTAATTTATAATATTTGTGAAAGCTGAGTATTTTATCTGGGAAATTTAAATGTGAATTTCCTAATTATTTGAGTAATAAAAATAGTACTATTTAATTATTTTGTGTAAATTAAAAATTTACTGCATTGTATGATTAAGTGTTTCAAATAAATAGTATGTGAATATGCGAATGTGCTATTATGTGATTAAAAATGAATTTCAGTATTTATTAGTAAGTTTGAGTCCAGCCTTATTTGATTTTATAAATAAGGTGGGAAATTTGTTTAACCCTAATTTTGGGCATTTAAATATTTTGGAATAATTTTAGTATTTAAATCATTTTTATGAGTCAGGGGTTATTATTATTAGTATTATTATTTTAATATTTTATTGGATTCCCAGTAAGGAGGAATAAGATTATGTGGATCTTATTATGTGAATAGAGTTGAATATGTTAAAAATACGGAGTATCGTGTTTATATGTTGTATGATGAGCTATGTGTGCCAATGTGTGTGCCCACGTATTTTAGTTTTACTTTTGGTGATTTAAATCTATTTAAATCATGCATTATTGATCTTCTGAGATTTTTATAAAAACATCGGAGTTAGTAAAAATCACGAAATCTTTTGTGATATTATCTAAATGATATTAATTAGTTTTTAAAAAATTTGGAAGAATTATTTTGGGCGTTTAAGTATTTTAAAGTGATTTTAAGAGTTATGTTGCGATTAAATGATCAAACTTGTAAAATTCATAATTAATTCATTTTTGATCCTAAAAATATTCTAAAAATATGGGGATGCTTGTAATTTTATAAAATTTATTTTAGAATTTCTAAATTTATTTATTCCTGTATTTTTGTTTAAATTCGATTTTAGAACTGATTTAAAGTGAATGATTGTTTTTCAGTATTTGGAAAAAAAAAAGACAGAAACGCCCCTGGGGCTATAGCATCAGCCGCCAGCAACCTTATCCTCATTCTTCCCGTTTTTTTTCTTTTCTTCTTTTCCTTCTCTATACTGAAACCCCCCCCCTCCCCGTGATTTCTGTTTCACCACTGCATGGCCACCATCACTCTCGCCTGTTCCGAGTTCTACAGATATCTCCGTCGCCAGCCACAGCCGCGCGTTCGCCGCCGCCGTTTTCGGCAATTTACGGCCGGTAGCAGCCATTAGCACCACCTCCGTTTTTTTTTCTGTTCAATTCTGGTCGCCTGTTTTTCGGCCAGTTCTCTGCACCACCGCGAGCCACCGCGACCACCGCGCCCCACCACGCCGCTTATGTCCAGTTTTCCTGCCGCTCTCCACCTCCGATTCCGGCCACCACTGTCTCCTGTTCTCCTCGAATGTGATCTTGTGGGTATAAATCAAAACTCTGATTATTGATTTGTTTATTTTTGGTTATAGGTGAATTGAAATTCGTTTTTCATTTAATTATTATTATAAATTCATTTTGTCTAGTTTTCTATTAAAATGGTTGTGCAGAATTTTATGATGATGTAAATGTTATACAGAAACTTCGAATTATATTTTATGAGTAGTTTAAATAAATATGTTAGTGAGCGTAGATATTCGTGTTATAATTCGTGCTGATTTTTTTTTAAGTTGTTTGATAATAATTATCAAATAAATTGTTTTTGGTAGTAAATGGATTTTAAATCCGTTTTGTATGTGATTTAAACTTTGTTTTAGTGATGTGTTGTCTTGTATACTTGTTTTTGGTCATATTGACCTAATAATTAGTTTCATCTATGTGATATTCATGTGAATTCGTTTTGACAGTAATTAAATATAAATCCGATTTGTTAGTATTATGTTGATATTCATTGATCTGTGATAGTTATAAAGTTGTTTTATTAAGTACGTGTTGAATTGTAATTTGGTTTATATTTAGTGGTTGTCGATGTGTTGTTTAGTAAATGGATCTTTAAATCCATATTTGACTGAGGTCAGTATATAAAGTTAATTATTTGAGATTAATTGATTCTATTAATTGTGCAGATGCTTGGAGTGTGTTAAGTAATGATGTGATGCAGAGTTTATAAAGTAATTATAAATTTTAGTTGGTTTTGAGTAAATTTGGATTGTTAGTAGTATATATTTAAAGTTGGCTGATTTTGTAAACCAGCTGTGTTGAGACTTTAGTATTCTGGTTTGATTCCCAGCTTGGGGAATTATGTTGATAGTTGATCTATTTATGTTGTTTAAATTTTGTGAATTATACAGGTTGTTTTGTTGTGCTGTACTATGTGATCCGTGCTATGCTTGGGGACGCAGCATAGTACATGCAAAATTTTTGGCTAGTCCTGTTTACGAACGGGTCATGCCGAAATTTCGTAAAATCTAAGTATTTATTTTATTATTTGTTTTAAAACCCTTAGAGTTTAAAGAGTAGTTGAATTTGATTATTTTTAATCGATTTTAAATATTAATGTAATTGATTTAATTGACCAATTAACTGAGTAGTTAATTGGTGAATTTTATTAATTAAATTTTATTTAATCTTGATTATTTATAAATCAAATTTAACTAATGTTTTCAAAAATTATTTTGTTGCTTACCTGGTTTTGATTAATTCTATTTGATTTAGTGGTAATTAGTTTTAAAGTATTATGATTTTTTTCAATTCATAGATATTTTATATTCAAATTTTTATAAAAAGAAGACCAAATATTTTCCAAAAACAGTTTCAGTTTTAATATGTGTCTCCTGGTTTGTGTAAACCGTTGTGGAGTTAGGAATGTGATTATATGATATACTGAGTTGAGCATGTTAGTTGTAATTGTGAGTTAAAATTGATTGAGTTAAGCTATGTGAAATTGTTAGTTGTAAATTGATTTTGGATTATGGGTATTAGTTAAAAACAGGTAGTTTGTTATATAAATAGAGAAGTGCTGCCGAATTTTCGGCAGAACTACTAAATGAATGAACAGTATTTGGTAAAAGTATATGATTTGATAAGCTAGTTTAAATGCATATGTAAAGGAGATGTGTTATGTGTTAAGTGTGCAGCCAGTAATATGTATAGTTATAAGAGTTGTCAGTCTATCCATGTACTATGTGTTACGTGAAATATATGAACTTATGTGAATTAAATGATGGACGTGCTACGTGCTAAGTGTGAAGGTGAATGTGATTATTTATTTAGAAATAGAGTAACTGCAAGTCTATGCAGGATTATTTTCTTATATGTTTTCTGCAAGTCGAAGCAGTTTATTTGAGTATTGAATAAGTTATAGATTTAATTATGAATTGTTGTGGAAGGTTGAATTAGTACTTTTAGTATTTTGAAAGCAGGGCAATGTCCACTTTACGAATAGGTCATGCCCAATTTTCTGTAGAATATACATGTGCTTAAGTGATAAATATTTATATTGTGTGGAAATATAGTGCGAAGGCTAAAGTATATGTTATATTTAACTAGTGAATAGTTTGGCGGGCATGATCTCGATAGCGCAGACTCGTAGCAACCGCATTTGTGATGGATCCAAGAGTTATCAGAATAGAGAATTGTGATGACGTAGGATAGAAGAAGATGAGAATAATAGTACTTCGGCTTTATGTGATAGCTAAGGACCAAAGGCAAGTTTACTAACTCGTACTCTTTTGTTCAGAGTACGTATTTTGTTTCCTAACTTTTACCTTGCAGCATCTTGTATTGTCAGATTATATCCTGATCCTTTGTGATGGGAAATCTAAATTTTATGCATTTGCCTTAGTCTAATTCAGTTGATAAAGTTAATTGATAGTTTGAAAGTATTAGTTTAAATTAATGAGGTGGTCGATTGTTCCGGCACCTAACTCCCAGTGGTAAGTTTGAATTGGAAGTTTTTATTAAAATGAAATGTTTTTAAGGATTGCAGACGCTAGTCAGAGTAACAGTATTATGTAGGCCAAAAGCGGCCTTGGATCCAGTTCAGTATTTGGACATACCGTGGGTATGGTCCGGAGTTTTGGTGTGACTGATCATCCACCTTAACTCGTTGCGTCACAGTAAAAATCCAATTCAATCTTACAGTTTGATATTGATTATCAGTATTGTTCATATTGCCAGTGAAGTTATTTCTTTCATATGTTGCCATTTTCTTGGCCATTTTAGTTCATTTTTGCATATTGCTATTATTGCACCATTATTCTATCCCAGTTGAGTAATTTCTTTTCAGATATTGTTGCATCATTATTGATCTTGTACAGTACTATATACTTGCTGAGCTTCTTTTGCTCACTCTTGCTTGTTTTATCTCTTAACCCTCCAGTGAAAAGATAGATTGCCAGTATTTAATTGCATAGCTATGGAGCGAGATGATTCAAGATGACGTTGGGAAGATGAGTTGATGCAGAGCATTTGGATCTAGTGTGAGGGTATTGTATAAAGTTTATTTCCAGTAAATATTATTATGTATATAGTAAGTTTGGCCTGGTATACTTCTCATCGAAGTTATACCAGTGTTATAGATTTGTGAAAAGAGTTTGTTGTAAAGGAAGTTTAAGTTTGTAAAATTTTGGTTTCTTGTTTCTAGTGCTATAACTAAAAAGATTCTTGGTACAGTTGGGGTCACAGGTGTTCCATTTGTTTTGGTTTTATATATAAGCAGGTTGTTTTAAGTTGAGATTTCAGGGTGACGACCCAATCCACTGACCCCGGGATTTGGGGGCGTCACACCTATTCTAGTGAAGCGAGAATATGAGCAGACACAGTGTGACGCCCTCCAAACCCGGGGTACAGATTTGAGGAGTCACCCGACCAACGGAACACTATTTAACACATGCATAATATATAAAGACACAAATACCCCTTAACCAAGACCGCATCCAGATTATGGCAATGAACACAAGCTACTACAATCTTTTATTAATACAATACCAGCTTTATCAGAGTTATTACATCACAACTTAAGTTCAAATCTAGACATCTAATCTAGAAAAGCAAAACAACAACTACCCTGCCAATGACAACCACACGAGGGGCTCTCCTAGCTGCCGGTGAACTATCAGTCACGCTGTGCTGACTCATACTCTCGCTTCACTGGAATAGGGTTAGAAAACAACAAGCAAGAGTGAGCCAAAAGTGCTCAGCAAACATCAATGTATCATTTCTATCACAGTTGTAAGGATATGAATTTATGATATCAGAATCAACAATATTTAGCTAACACATGCTATGTATCAATAACAATTGAAGAAAAGAATTAGAATTTGGCTTATACATTTTATTCAAATCAAAGGTTGTGCTGCTGGCCAGCCACGCATCAACCCCGGACTAGCTCACGGCATAGTCCTCTACTAGATCCTAGGCCAATCTGGGCCTTAAGTTATTCTGACCATAAATATGGCCCGACCAATTACCGGTCCATTTTAAAAACATGCCAAATCTATCATAGGGTATAAACAATAACATGCTCAATAAGATAAACTCAATGTATAATAATTGCAAAAGAGCTTCAACTGCTCAGTATCAAATGAAGATCGAGAAATAATCATGGAATAATTTCAACGGTACAGTGTACTCATTCAATAAGGAAATCAATATTGGTAATCGATAATCGATGACCGTAATCAATAGTCAACGATGGAAGTCAAATGATCAATGTTTGTCAATAATAATCAAAGGATGATAATCAATAATAAATGGTGGTAAACAATAATCAAGTGAATTGGAAATAAGGGTTTCCGATGCAGATCAAATCAAAGAATCAAGAATCTCTAAGGAAATGGAATCAGTTGTCCAAATGCGGTTAAAAGATTGATAATTTGAATTGTTCTGGGGATAATGGTATTCAAGTAATCAAGACAATAATAATTTTTATCACAAGTAAAGGCACAGATACTTGCCGGGTCTAAGCTGCTGTCGGATCGACTCTGCTCACTCTACCTTTCCCTTTCCCTTGCTCCGGGAACTCGATTCTATATTTAAACAACTCATCACAATAAGTCTAATTATTCTCGTTCTACTCTCGACACTTATTTAATCAATAATCACATTTAAACAAGTAACCGGTTACGTATGATTTACGATATTTAAAACTCAGATATCTGCCCTAGTACGGGCATATACAGACTATAAAACACAACACACAATTAATACGAACCATATAGCACTTATAAAGATTTTTAAAACATCATACGAAACTTATTTGAATTTTAAATAAGTCACTGTTAATTTTTAAATCAAAACTCGGATTTTTAAATCCAATATAAACATTTTAAATTCAAATAAATCAATTAATAAAATTAATTGACACTCTTTAAATACTCAAACTATTTTTAAATAAATAAATAGGCTTGAAAATAATTAAACTGAATTTTTAATTAATTAAATCTAATTAATAATTAATTTTTAAGAATTAATTGATTAAAAGAAATAACCAATTAATTAATAAATAAATTATTAATTAAAAATAATTAAAATAATTAAGTTTAATCAATTTTCGGATTTAAAATAATAAATTTAATTTTCCAGAATTTTTCTGATATTAAAATATATTTTTAAAATAAAAATATGAATTTTTAAAGTTTTTAAACTATTTTCGAATTAAATTTAAAAATAAAATCCAAAAACAGTTTTCAGAAAATGGATTAGGGTTTTGAAGATTGAAACCGGGTCAGACTTCGGGTAAACGGGTCGGGAAGAACGAATCTGGGTCGCCAAGAACAACCCACCGGATTTTGGGTTTTCCAGAATCCGGCCGGTGTTCGGCGACCGGAATTCTTTATTCCCGATCAAACACAACCAAAACAATAGGGCTTTTGTTCGCCTTTGCAAGACAAACACAACCCACACAAAAACATCTTTGTCCCATGCCGGAATCGAGCCCAGAATCCGGTCAAAGAAACTGTCGGGCAAAACTCAGGCCGGAAACCCGATCTCCTCTATTTCTACATGAAACTCTAAGATTAATATGTCAAAATAACGCTTATAACTCACACAATCAAAGCCCCATATCATAATCAATGTCAGATCAATATCAAGAACGGACTATTCAAAATAAGAATTCGGGTCAAAACCCGAAAATCAAACCCGAATAAATTGAACTTAAACACGAAATTAAATCATGGATTCTTGCTAATTAGAGCCCTAGGAACATGTTAGAAGCAACCAATTGAATGGAGAATCAACAGAATGAAAATCCCCAAATTAATCAAGAACCCTAATTTTAATTCGAATATTGAAAAATTCATAATAAATCGAAAAATTACCAGATGATGAAGAGGTTGGAAGATTCTGAAACTAGAGATCAAGAGCTTTGATTTGAGTACAAGAACTTCAGATTTGGATTTCAATAACACCTTGAACGAATGGATTAATCTTCAAGAACACGAAGAACACGGTTCGGGGATTTTTAATTTTTGGATAATTAACTGCAGATTTCTATGAGTTTCAAGGTACGATTCGTCTTTTTATATTTTTGGAAAAATAATACCCCCAACAACATTTTTGGATTGATATAGATCCATTGGATCGTTTAAAAACCCTAATTAGGTTAAAAACACGTTTTACGAGGAATAATCAGTTAAAAAGGTTGATGATCATCCAATTGATATATATATCATTATATAACTAATGCTCAAGAATACTGGGGCTATAACAAATGTAATATTGATATAAAACGATATATCCGTCCCCTTAAGCAATTAGGGTTCGGAACAATTTTTCCCTTTTTGAACAAAACGAATTATTCTTGCAGAATCAAATAGGTAGGAATGAAATGATACGAATATCTCTCCCGATAATGATTCGAATACGAAAGACGAAGAGATAATAATTAATGTATGAAATTCCAACGGGGCCCTTGAATTATAAAAACGGGGCTCAAATTTGGAGAAAATTCCAAATGACGAAATATTTGAAAGGGGCTTCCGACTCACCAATTAGCACATAATCACACGATAATTATCATTTAATAATATTCCAATACTCCACAACAAATATTTTTATATTAAATATATCATTTATTTAAATAATAAAATTCACGGATATTACATCCTTCCCCCCTTAATAGGATTCTGTCCTCAGAATAAGATCAAGGAAACAACTAGGGATACTTCTCTAACATATCACTCTCTAACTCCCAGGTAGACTCTTCTACTTTAGGATTCCTCCACAAAACTCTCACTAACGCTACTGTCTTATTCCTTAGTACTTTCTCCTTACGATCCAATATCTGAATCGGTTGTTCTACATAAGATAAATCTGCCTGGACCTCTATGGGTTCATACTCTATTACATGATTCGAATCTGGTCGATACCTCTTAAGCATAGATACATGAAATACATTATGAACGTGCTGCATATGCGGCGGCAATGCTAACTCGTAAGCTACCTTGCCCACTTTCTTCAAAATCTCAAACGGTCCAACATATCTCGGACTCAACTTCCCTTTCTTTCCAAACCTAACTAATCCTTTCCACGATGAAACCTTTAGTAACACTTGCTCTCCTTCTTCGAATCCCACATCCTTTCTGGCTAGATCCGCATACTTTTTCTGTCGGTCCTGAGCTGTTATCAATCTTTTCTGAATCAATTGAATCACTTCCTTTGTTTGTTGCACTAGTTCTGGTCCTATCATCTTCCGTTCACCAACTTCTTCCCAATACACTGGAGATCGACACTTTCGTCCATACAAAGCTTCGTAAGGTGGCATTCCGATGCTCGCGTGAAAACTATTATTATATGAAAATTCCACCAAGGGTAGATGATTGTCCCAACTGCCTTCAAAGTCAAGTGCACATGTCCTAAGCATATCTTCAATAGTCTGAATTGTTCTTTTGCTTTGACCGTCCGTCTGCGGGTGATAAGCCATACTCATTCTTAACTCGGTGCCCAAACATTCTTGAAAACTCCTCCAAAATCTCGAATTGAATCGAGGGTCTCGATCAGATACTATCGATACTGGAACTCCATGCCGTACTACGATTTCTTTTATGTAAATATGAACTAACTTATCCAGTGAGAATCTTTCATTAATTGGAAGACAATGCGCAGATTTCGTCAATCGATCCACGATAACCCAGATGGCATCATAGTTAGTCTTTGTTCTTGGAAATCCTACCACAAAGTCCATCGCAATGTGTTCCCACTTCCATTCAGGAATTTCCAATGGTTGAAGTAATCCACTTGGTCTCTGTTAGGAATATGTTGTTCTTGATGATAAGCATAAAACACTTAGTAGAATTTGTGTAAAGTCAATTTTGTAGCTGTCAACGAAATAGCATGCTTAGCAGTGTTTCGTTGACAGGAAGCTCATCAACGAAATGAGTGTTGTAGCAATTGCATTGTACAATACTTCACAGTATGATAGGCATTCTATTATATGTTTTAGATAGGTTTTCTAAGTCATGTTGACTATGTACTAGATAGGCAAAATAGGTTGGTTAATTGTAAATATGTTATGCCTTGTAATTCTGCCTAAGTGAAGACATGTCAACGGTATGAAGATTACTCTGTCAACGGTATGGAGTTTACCCATCAACGAAACGAGGGAAACACCATCAACGGAATGAAGAATGAAGCTATCAACGAAACACATCTCCTTGCTATCAACGAATCAATGTTGCTTTTTGAACAGTTGACAAAGTGATAGTGACAGTTTACTGAACAGATCTAAAAGGAGATATGGAAGTGTACTTTGCATTGGAAACCATCAAAGTGGTTACTGGAAATAAGGAAACATTCCAATTTCCAATAAGGCTCTTGGGAATGATTATAATGAGCATGAAGACAAAAGCAAAGATCTCCAAGGACCATTGGACAAAAGGAATGAAAAGCAAGCTACTGATGGTTACTTCTATTATTCTTTAGTTTAACCAAATGTAGAATTGTAAACTTGGGATTTATAACCAAGTGTAGCAGTCACTTTAGAAAGAGAGAAGAAAAACAAATAGATTGTATTAGCTATTTTTGAGAGCATTCTTCTCTACAACATTGTAACTGAGCAGCTGTGAACATTTGTATCACAGATTATTTCCGCAATAAAAACACTTCAGTTGGATCATCAAACAATCCAACTGAATTATTTATATCTTGTGTTTTTATTTATTCAGTTCAGTTTAATTTCATAAAGTGTTTAGTTTCAAGAAAATATCAAGAATTGTATTCAACCCCCCCCTTCTACAATTCTGTTAGGTCATTTGGGAATAACAATTGGTATCAGAGCAAGCTTCTAACATACAAGAAGTTTAAAGATCAAGACCAAAAACAGAAACCATGGTGAAGAAGGATGCAGGTGTGAAGATACCAGTTCTTGATAAAGACAATTACTTTCACTGGAAAGTAAAGATGCATTTACATCTCATGTCTATGGATGAGAGGTATGTAGACTGCATTGAGAAAGGTCCACACGTTCCCATGAAGCTTGACTCTAGAGTTGGACTGCCAGATGATGCACCTGATGTAGAGATTCCAAAAACTGTCTCAGAATGGACTGTTGAAGATATTGCAGAAGTTCATAAAGACAAAAGGACCATGAACATTCTGTTTAATGGTTTGGAGCAAGAGATGTTTGACAATGTTATCAACTGTACAACCTCTAAGGAAGTATGGGATACTGTTAGAACACTCTGTGAAGGAACTGAGCAAGTCAGGGAAAATAAAATGCAACTCCTTATACAACAATATGAGCATTTTCATTTTAAAGCTGGTGAAACCCTAAATGACACGTTCAGTAGGTTTCAAAAGCTTTTGAATGGATTAAAGTTGTATGGGAGGATCTATCAAACCAAGGATTCAAACCTTAAATTTCTTAGAGCTCTTCCAAAAGAATGGAAGCCTATGACTGTTTCTCTCAGAAACACTCAAGAGTACAAAGACTACACTCTTGAAAGGCTGTATGGAACCTTGAAGACTTATGAGCTGGAAATGGAGCAAGATGAAGAAATTGAAAAGGTACAGAAGAAGGGTGGATCTATTGCATTGATTGCATCAGTGAACCAACTTGAAGATGACAATAAAGAAGCTGCAAAGGCCACAACTAGTCGATCTAGTTGTAGGAGTGATGTTAGCAAGGGTAAAGACAAGATGACAGAAGAAGAAGAATCAGAACCAGCCAACTTGGAGGACTTAGATGAGATTGATGAACACATTGCTTTTCTGTCTAGAAAATTCTCTAAGTTCAAGTTCAAAAGAAACTCAGAAGCAAGGCCACCAAGAAGAGACTTTCAACCTAGCAAAACAAACTGGATTGAAAAGTCTAAGTCAAAATGTTTCAATTGTGGAATGCTTGGTCACTTTGCTGGAGACTGCAGAAAGCCCAAGGTTGAGAAGGGCAACAGGAAATTTGAGCCTGTTGATTATAAAAAGAAATACTTTGAACTTCTCAAACAAAAAGAAAAGGCTTTCATGTCTCAGGAGTATGATTGGGCTGGTAATGGTGAAGATTCTGATGATGATGTTGAGTATGTCAACTTGGCTCTTATGGCTGACAATCATGAGCAGGAAGCAAGTTCCTCAAGCAACCAGGTAACAATTACTAATCTTTCTGAGCTTTCTAAAGAGGAATGCGACAATGCAGTAAATGAAATGTCTACTGTATTATATAATTTGCGTGTTACTCTTAAATCACTTACTAAAGAGAATTCAAGAATAAAAGAGACCAATCTGCTCTTAAGTGATAGGAATGCAATGTTAGAAGCACAGCTCATTGAATTTGAGAAAATGAGATGTGTTAGTAGGGATGCTAAGAAGGAACTTGAGAACGTGTTACAAAGGGAAGAAATTCTTAGAACACAACTTGAGATAGAACAAAGTGTGATTGCAAAATGGAAGGATGCCAGGAATGTTGCTACCAACATAATTAATGTTCAAGGCGTGGAATCCTTCTGTGAGCAATCATGGGAAAGGAACAAAGAGAAGCTAGGGTATGTTGGTGAAACCTTAGAATCAGGAACAGAGTCAACAAACAATAATGATCATTTGTTGAAGGTTGATATGTCAACGGAATGCAATGTTTCGTTGACACATGAACCATCAACCGATCAGGCTGTTTCGTTGACAGACAAAAGAAAAGATAAACTCACTAGACTTAATGACAAGTATGGTCCTGTCACCAAGAACTTTGTTCAAGGTGAGTCTAGTATTTTAAAGAAAATTGAGAAGCCTGTTGAGAGAGCTAATGTAGGTCACTTGTCTAACAAGCAATTGAAAGACAAGGTAGAGAAAGTTCATAATGAGGCTAAGGGAAATAAAAAGAATAACAGGAATGGCAAAGTAGGAATTAACAAACACAACAATTACACACCTGATAAATATGCTCCTAGAAAGACATGTGTTAATTGTGGAAGTGTTAGTCATTTGTCTACTAACTGCAAATCTGTTAAGAAAACTCCTAATGTGAGAATGCCCAAGCCTGCAATGAACAGTTCCATGCCTACAATGCCTGTTATGTCTAACATGTTTGCTCCATATGCACAATTTCAGAATCCATATGCTAGCATGCCATTTGTGTCTAATCCTTACATGAATATGTTTAACATGCCACAAATGCCATGGAACATGAATAACATGATTGTTCCTCCAACTATGCATGCTATGAATGAAAATATGAGCAACCCTCAGAAATCAACACCAAGGGTAAAGATTGATTTGAATCAATCTGAGCCCAAAGTGAAAAATGGTACAAAAGGGAATGCAAAGGCTAACAAGACAGGACCCAAGGAAACTTGGGTACCAAAATCGACTTGATTTGGTTTTATTGTGTGCAGGGAGACAAAAGGAATCTTTGGTACTTGGATAGTGGTTGTTCAAGACACATGACTGGTGATTCTACCCTGCTCACAGAGTTTCAGGAAAGAGCTGGCCCTTGTATTGCTTTTGGAGATGACAGCAAAGGCTACACAAAGGGATATGGCTTGATTTCAAAAGAGAATGTCATCATAGATGAGGTTGCATTGGTGGATGGTCTTAAGCACAACTTGCTTAGTATCAGCCAACTTTGTGACAAAGGATTTTTAGTTACTTTTTCTAGAGAAGCCTGTGTTGTTTCTAAAGGAGGAAACAACAATGTGGTAATGACTGGATTCAGAAGGGGGAATGTGTACATTGCTGACTTTAGTAGCACAAGTTCAGACACCATCACTTGTCTTTTCAGCAAGGCAAGCAAGGATGAAAGTTGGTTATGGCACAAGAAGTTATCCCATCTGAATTTCAAAGTTATGAATGATTTGGTGAGGAAAGATCTTGCTAGAGGAATTCCACAGGTGGAGTTCTCCAAGGATGGTTTGTGTGATGCCTGTCAAAAGGGAAAACAGAAGAAGGCATCATTCAAAAGCAAGACAGAGTCATCAATTGTCCAGCAGCTTGAATTGCTTCATATGGACCTATTTGGCCCTGTAAATGTTATGTCCATCTCAAAGAAGAAATACTGTCTTGTGATTGTTGATGATTTTTCTAGATTTACATGGACTTTCTTTTTGCACTCTAAAGATGAGGCAAGTGAAATCATTATCAATCACATCAAGATGGTAAGCAATCATCCTGATTTCAAAGTAAGAAGGATTAGGAGTGACAATGGGACAGAATTCAAGAATTCAAGCATGAAGGTGTTCTGTGAAGAAAATGGTATTTTGCATGAGTTTTCAGCAGCAAGAACACCACAGCAAAATGGTGTAGTTGAAAGGAAAAACAGAACACTTATTGAAGCTGCAAGGACAATGCTAGATGAATCAAAGTTACCTACATATTTTTGGGCTGAGGCAGTTAACACAGCTTGCTTTACTCAAAATATTTCTTTGATTAATCAGGCCAAAGGAATGACCCCTTATCAGTTACTCAAAAGAAAGAAGCCACTATTGGATTTTCTTCATGTCTTTGGATGCAAGTGCTTTGTTCTGAGAAATCAAGCTGAGCATTTGGGGAAATTTGAAGCAAAGGCAGATGAAGCAATATTTGTGGGATATGCAGCAGGGAAAGCTTACAGGGTCTATAATCTCAGAATCAACATTGTTATGGAATCTGTACATGTTGTTTTTGATGATCTCAAAATCCAAGGTCTCTGTGATGAAGGTTTCCATGAAAGTCTTTCTTTTGAAAATAAGGAAGGAGATCAAGTGAATCATGATAAGGCTACTGAGAAACAGCCTAAAGTTGTTGTATCTAGCACAGATGAAAGCAGCAGTGAAGATGAAATTGCTGCATTAAGGTTAAAAAGGATAGCAGCTAGCAGACCAAATGGTCATTTCGTTGACAGTCATGATGGTGGATTCGTTGACAGTCAGAATGAGCGTTTCGTTGACAGCCAAAACGGTCATACCGTTGATAGTCATAGGAATACTTCTAGAAGTGATCACTTAGGGACAACAAACTCAGGGGGAGTTTCTCAAGGACAAATATCCAATCAAGGCAATCATGATCATGAAGCTACGTCTTCAAGAGCAAATCTACCTCCCTCAAGGAAATGGACTAAAGATCATCCCTTTGAACTTATTATAGGTGATGTCTCTTCAAAAGTCCAAACTAGAAGAGCAACTCAAGAAGAATGTCTATATAGTAGCTTTCTGTCTCAAGATGAGCCAAAGAAAGTTGAGGATGCACTTCTAGATCCAGATTGGGTTTTAGCCATGCAAGAAGAGCTAAACCAATTTGAGAGAAACAATGTTTGGAAGCTGGTGCCCAGGCCTAATGACAGGAGTGTTATAGGCACAAAGTGGGTGTTCAGAAACAAGATGGATGAAAATGGCATAGTCACAAGGAACAAAGCTAGATTGGTTGCAAAAGGCTATTCACAGGAAGAAGGAATTGATTTTGATGAAACCTTTGCTCCTGTTGCAAGACTAGAAGCAATAAGGATTTTCCTAGCCTATGCAGCCCATGCCAATTTCAAGGTCTATCAAATGGATGTGAAGAGTGCTTTTCTGAATGGGGAATTGGAAGAGGAGGTGTATGTAAGTCAACCTCCTGGTTTTGAAGATGATGATTTTCCAGACTATGTGTACTTCCTTCTCAAAGCACTCTATGGTTTGAAACAAGCACCTAGAGCCTGGTATGACACTCTCTCACAGTTCCTCCTTGAGAATCATTTCACTAGAGGTACTGTAGATAAAACTCTTTTTCACAGGGTTGTAAATGGCTCTACTTTACTTGTTCAAATTTATGTAGATGATATAATCTTTGGGTCTACAGATGTGAAACTTTGTCAAAAGTTTGCCAAGCTTATGCAAAGTAAGTATGAAATGAGCATGATGGGAGAATTAACTTACTTTCTTGGTCTTCAAGTAAAGCAAGTTAATGAAGGCATTTTCATTAGTCAAACAAAATACATTCATGATTTATTAAAGAAGTTTAACCTAATGGAATGCTCTCCTGCCAAAACTCCCATGCCTACTGCCACCAAACTTGAATTGAATACTAAGGAAAAATCTGTGGACATTTCAAGTTACAGAGGCATGGTAGGCTCACTTTTATATTTAACAGCTAGTAGACCTGATATTATGTTTGCTACATGTCTATGTGCTAGATTTCAGGCTGATCCTAGAGAATCCCATTTAGTTGCTATTAAAAGAATTTTCAGATATCTCAAAGGAACACCAAACCTTGGCATTTGGTATCCTAGAGAATCTGGTTTTGAACTAATTGGTTATTCAGATGCAGATTTTGCAGGATGTAAAATTGACAGGAAAAGTACAACTGGAACCTGTCAATTCCTAGGAAACAAGCTTGTGTCATGGTTCAGCAAGAAACAAAACTCAGTTTCTACCTCCACAGCTGAGGCTGAGTATATTGCAGCTGGAAGTTGTTGTGCACAGATTTTATGGATGAAAAACCAACTACTTGATTATGGATTAAGAGTTGAGAAAATTCCTATTTTCTGTGACAACACTAGTGCCATTGCCATTACTGAGAATCCAGTGCAGCATTCAAGGACCAAGCACATTGACATCAAGTACCATTTCATTAGAGAACATGTTATGAATGGTACTGTGGAGTTACATTTTGTTCCAAGTGAACAACAACTTGCAGACATCTTTACCAAGCCACTTGATGAATCAACATTCTCAAGATTAGTAAGTGAGCTAGGAATGCTAAATTTCTCTTAATTATTTTTGAGATATTTGCAAGTTAAAATGCAGCCAGAAATTTGCTATGTTTTTCTGTGAATGAATTTTCTCAGGAAAAGGTAAAATTTTGTCTAAGTCAAAATTACTATGCCAACGGAATGCACCATTTCGTTGACAGTCTTAGTACTTTTTCTGGGTGTTTCGTTGATAGTTCTTTTGTATCAACGAAACGCAGTTTTATCAACGAAATAGACAGGACCTTAAACGTCCAATTCTGATTCGTTGATATAAAGCGCTTTTAATCTGAACCGTTAAAAAATTGACACGTCTTTTACCACGATCTATGCATACACCCCTGTAAGTATAAATCATGGTAATACTTTAAGAGTAACGGTTATATTTTTAAGCCAATCCAGTAATTTACATTTATTATTGGATTCATTTTCTGAGAATTTTTGGGGGAGTATTTAAGAAATTTTATTTTCATTATTTCTTTTTACCTGTTCTCAAAAATTCCAAAGGCTTTTTCTCTCTTCTTCTCTCTAACAAGCAATTCAGTTCGAAGCTTTCCTTTAATCAACAATGGCACCTATAGTCAAGCTTATGTCTACTGGAGGGTTCATCTATGAGAAGAACAACTCCATCCCTTTTGTTGTCAAGGAAAACCCGAACAGACTGTTCTTCAAAATGATGGATTTCATGAAGAATTGCAAGTTGAGCTATGCAATGTTTCACTCTACACCACTCTACAATGAGATAATCGAGGAAATTTGGACCTCATGTGAGTATAGTGGAACACACTGCACACTAAAATTCACTCTTCAAGGTAATGAGTACATAGTTAATTCTGATGTTTTGCAAGCGTGTTTACATATTCCTGATAATAACTGTGATGCTTTGCCTACTAACACTGAAATAACTACCATGTTAAATTCTATAAACTACTCTTTGCCTACTGATAATCTGGGTAGAATAATTAGGAGAGGTTTGGTTAGGGAATACAGTTATTTAGCTGATGCATTCATTAAGGTCTTTTCTGGAAAGATTAGTAATTTTGATGCATTAACTAACTCTATGTTAATTCTCCTAACCATGCTTCTAAATGATAGATATCACAACTTTAGCACCCAACTTATGTATGAAATTGGTGCTAAGTTGGGTGACAAAGCAAATAGGAAGAAAAATATCTATTATGCTAGGTTTCTGATGATGTTGGCTAACCATGTTAGTCCAGCACCATTAGTTATCTCTAACCCTAATGCCAGGTTCGAGTGCTTTGTGCAAGAAAAGAGAGTATTGACAGACATACTGAGGCTGAACCACAATGGTGATGTTCCAGTGGTGTATCTGCCAATCATTGAGGTAACTACTACTATCCCTGTTAGTGTAGCTAACACCTCTACTGTTTTACCTTCCAATGTTGCTATGGAGTCTGTAGCTGTGACCCAACAGGCTCCTACCCTAGCAACAAAACCAAAAACAAAGAAATCCTCCAAGCCAACCTCAGGTGCTTCTCAAAAGGCACCTGTTGTAAAAACTACCACACAACCTAAGGGGAGTGAGTCTGGAGTTGTGAGAGGTGAGGGAAGGGGTGAACATCAAAGAAACCCCAAGGATAAGGAAGGACAGGTTAGTGTGTACCAGCCAAGCCCCATTGTGTCTTCCCAACAAGGCACAATGAGTAACATGGATTTAAACACAAGTCTAATTGCATCCTCCCAAAAGGATGTGATTATTGAAACAAGCTCTCCTCCTAGAGTACAGTCCAAAAGGGTAAGGGACACTTCAAGCCCAAAGTCTACATTTTCCCAATACCAAAGGAGAGTGAAGCAAAAGTCCAAGGGTACACAGGGTGCACACACACTGGAAGCAACACTTCCAGTTTCTCAAATTCAGTTTGATGTAACCCCTATCATTTCTCTGGGGTTACAGTCCTCTTCTCTAAACATCAATCTTGAATTATCTCCATCAAATTCACCAACTCAATCTTTGGATGTGGACATGATCCATACATCTATTCCTGATTCTCCAACTCTAATCTTGGAGAAGCCCCACTCTGAAGCTGGTGGCCATCACTTGCTAAGTGATTTGTTGGGCCATCAACCAATTTTTCCTGAAATTGCAAGGGGATCTGTGGACCAATCTCTAAAATCAATCACCACAGACTCTACTGTAATTTCTCATTCTCAAAGTGCTTTCTTGACTTCATCAACGAAACAGTCTATTTCGTTGACAAGTGTTTCTCCATCAACGGTATCCATACCGTTGACAGTTCAAACTACCATTCCGTTGATAGTTCACTCTGCACCTTTAATTGAAAATCAAGTTGTTCCCACAACTAGTGCAGATGATCTAGTGGTAGTTGAGACACTTCTAGGACTGAGAGGGAGTGAAACTGAGAGGCTGGCTTGCAGCCAGGCAAAAGGAGAGAATGTGAGTGAGAGGCTGGCTATTTCTTCCAGCCAGGCAAAAGGAGAGATTGAGAGTTCCACCTTAGAAGGTGAAGGTGAGGGTGTGAGAGGTGTGAGCCATGGGGAGCCCATGATGCAAGAACAGAGTGGAGAGAGAGAAGGGACTACAGGAGAAATAAGGATGGAAGCAGCCATTGCTAATGAGTTAATGGAGGTCAGTGAGGGAGAAAGGGAACTTACTTTCCAAGAGGTTTATCAGCAAACTCTGGATAGTATTTCCCTGGATCCTGAGACCTTTACTCATCCTGTGTCAGCCTATCAAATTTTGGCTCAACAGGGCAATGTGGAGGCAGAGAGGTCACTACAACTAATTCACACAACTGCATCAATGCAAAGAGCAAAGGATGCCTTGACCAATCTACCTCCAGGAGCTGAAGCAAGTGGAGACTTTGATTTTTCTGATAATGAGGATAGCTTTGGTGACACTCTACAGGTGGCCACTACTGCACAGACTGGGACTTCTGTGGTGCCTCCTACACCAAACTGGCTTTCTCAAGATATGCATGGTAGAAGCAATTTGGATGCTGCTATCACAAGGCAGTACAAAGAAGCATATCTAGCTCATGAGTCTGCAGGAGCAAGGGACAAGAAATTCTACAAAGCCATAATGGATTCTCTGGAAATTCAAAGGCTACAAATGTTGCAGACAAGGATTGAGGCTACAGAGATCAAGGATTCAATCAGCAACCTTAGGGCTGCTAATGATAGGAGGCTAGATGAAAAGCTTCCTCTTCTCACTGTGTCCAGGATGAACAGGTTTTTCTCTAAAGAACCTGAAGTGGATTCCTCCTTGAAGACTCTCTCTTCTAGAGTGGACAAGGTGGAAGCCACTCTATCACAGATGCAAAAGGAACAGGAGAAACAAACTCAACTATTGGCCCAGCTAGTGGCAGCTCAAGGACTCCCAGCCATCTCTTTTGATGATAACAAAAAGGGGGAGAAATCTAAGGAGCTAGACATTCAGATTACCAAGGTTATGGTCCCAGCCATTTCCCTACCAAAGGAGCCATTAGCAATGGGGGAGCTTGGCAAGCAGCAAAAGGATGGTATTGACCTTATACAAGAAGCTTCTATGAGGATGAGACTTGCAGAACAAATCAAAGAACATTGGTCCAACATAGAAGCAAAGTTCAAGAAGATTACTGAAGATAAGGACTCAAATCCATCAACGGAACAGCCATCAACGAATGCCATGGCACTAGCATCAACGGAATGGGAGCCACAGACAAATTCTTTCTATCACCAAGAGCCCCTTCTACATGGAGTCACTCAAGGACCAAGGAAGGAAAAAGGACAAACTTCATGCATTAGGGATGTGGAACAAGCTACAATTCAAAGAAGCCTATCTCCCAAGTCCCCTGCTAAACCAAAGGGCAAAAACATAGCAAGGACTTTCTATCCTGCACCTTATCCAGATGAGCACAAGCTTCTTGGTCTACTCATCACAAAAAGCAAGGAAAGTAATGATTATGAGATAAGGAAGCAAAGGGCAATTGTCTACAGGAATGGACAACAAATCTGTGTTTGGGCTGGTCATCCAAACTTTGCTGAAGCCAAGGCTGAGGAATCAGAAAGAGCAGCTATGCAAGCTCTTGCAGTAGCTCAAGCTCTAGATGAAGAAGAAAGGAAGCAAGAGGAAAGCACTAGAGAGGAAAGGAGTTCAAAGAAGAGCACAAGGCAACCCAAAGAGAGAGCTAGGAGAAACATAGACTTTGAGAGTGCTGATTCTCAGAGTACTGCATCAGACTCTTCTATACCTATTGCACCTCCAACAATTGCTAATCCAGTTTTTGAGGGAAAGTTGGCCTGTGATCCTGCACATCCTGTCAATTTTCATGATCAACCAATCATGCCAAAAGAGGAACCAATTGATTTTGATGAGGCATACTTTCCAAAGTTCCTGTTAGAAAAGGACCAACCAATGAAGACAAAGAAGAGGCCTGTCAAAGCAAAGCCTGTTTTTGTGAGAAAGCCACAATCTCAAAAACCCCCTTCAAACCCAGAGGACTGCATGTACATTGCTGACATCAGGGAAGAATCCAGTCTACATCTTGACTTAGACAACCTGGTGGAAGTAAGGGGAATTGCAGCTTCTCAAAAGTTGCCTGAAAGACTAGTGTTCACATTCAAGGGTGGTAGAGAACAAGTGTGGCCTCTCTACAGAATTTTAGGAGAAGACTATCAAACACTACTCTCAGTGTTTAGATGCTTGAAAAAGGACTTCGGTTTCACCAAAACAGCCAAGTCTGAGGTGGTCTCCAAAATCTGTCAGTTAAAGGCTAGCTGGAACAAGCCTGAGGCTCTTCCAAGGATACTTAGAGTTCCCTCAACAGGAAAGAAAATCCATCTTCAACCTTATTGGATGATGGAGTTTAAGGACAAGGACAATTGCAGAAGATTCTTCAGAATGGAAGACCAGCTGGAGAAGGCATCTAATCAAACTCTAAAGCTGATGCAATCCAAGCTTGGTGATCAAGATGAAGAGGAGAAAATCTTCTACAGAAGACTACAGGTCCAGATTGAGGAAAACAACTCCAAGAGAGGGAAGAAGACTATGCCACAAAGAAGTCACAGATGAAACATTTGCTCAGACTAGAGGAGCACTTGTGGGCATTAGTCTTGTAAGTCTTATATTTTGTCTATAAAGTCTTGAAGCTTAATACATTTTCTACTTTTGTAATTTATGATGTATCTGAGTGTTTTTGTTATCATCAAGTCTCTTGATTTATGGCTGTTATTCTATCAGTCATAAATTGGGGGAGATTGTTAGGAATATGTTGTTCTTGATGATAAGCATAAAACACTTAGTAGAATTTGTGTAAAGTCAATTTTGTAGCTGTCAACGAAATAGCATGCTTAGCAGTGTTTCGTTGACAGGAAGCTCATCAACGAAATGAGTGTTGTAGCAATTGCATTGTACAATACTTCACAGTATGATAGGCATTCTATTATATGTTTTAGATAGGTTTTCTAAGTCATGTTGACTATGTACTAGATAGGCAAAATAGGTTGGTTAATTGTAAATATGTTATGCCTTGTAATTCTGCCTAAGTGAAGACATGTCAACGGTATGAAGATTACTCTGTCAACGGTATGGAGTTTACCCATCAACGAAACGAGGGAAACACCATCAACGGAATGAAGAATGAAGCTATCAACGAAACACATCTCCTTGCTATCAACGAATCAATGTTGCTTTTTGAACAGTTGACAAAGTGATAGTGACAGTTTACTGAACAGATCTAAAAGGAGATATGGAAGTGTACTTTGCATTGGAAACCATCAAAGTGGTTACTGGAAATAAGGAAACATTCCAATTTCCAATAAGGCTCTTGGGAATGATTATAATGAGCATGAAGACAAAAGCAAAGATCTCCAAGGACCATTGGACAAAAGGAATGAAAAGCAAGCTACTGATGATTACTTCTATTATTCTTTAGTTTAACCAAATGTAGAATTGTAAACTTGGGATTTATAACCAAGTGTAGCAGTCACTTTAGAAAGAGAGAAGAAAAACAAATAGATTGTATTAGCTATTTTTGAGAGCATTCTTCTCTACAACATTGTAACTGAGCAGCTGTGAACATTTGTATCACAGATTATTTCCGCAATAAAAACACTTCAGTTGGATCATCAAACAATCCAACTGAATTATTTATATCTTGTGTTTTTATTTATTCAGTTCAGTTTAATTTCATAAAGTGTTTAGTTTCAAGAAAATATCAAGAATTGTATTCAACCCCCCCCCCCCCCTTCTACAATTCTGTTAGGTCATTTGGGAATAACAGTCTCTGGTGTTCCGCCTTGACTCTCTGGTATGTAAAACATTTACTCACCCATTCAGCAATCTCCCTTTTCATATCTGGCCACCAAAAGTTCGTCTTAAGATCTCAATACATCTTCGTACTCCCTGGATGAATTGAATACTTCGAGTTATGCGCTTCGTGCAAAATTTCACTTTTCAGTTCCGCTACATTAGGTACCCATATCCGAGAAGCAAATCTCAAGATCCCTTTGTCGTCCGGTTGGCTACATATTTCCTCACCTGTCATCTTACTCACATCATCATTCATAACTTGCTCTTGGCACTTCCGTATCTTCTCCAACAATTCCGGTTGAAACATCATGGTATAAATCACTTCCGTCGCATCCTTCGGAATACTTACTTCAATCTCTAACTTCTCAAATTCCTTGTATAACTCTTTGGCCATCGTCAGTGTATTTAATCTCTCTTTTCTGCTCAGTGCATCTGCTACCCCATTTGCCTTGCCGGGATGATAGTTGATAGAAACGTCGTAGTCCTTGATTAGTTCTAACCATCTTCGTTGCCTCATGTTCAGCTCTTTCTGAGTAAAGATATACTTCAAACTCTTATGATCAGTGTAAATTTCACATCTCTCTCCATACAAGTAGTGTCTCCATATCTTCAAAGCAAACACAATCGCTGCTAACTCCAAATCATGTGTAGGATACTTCTGTTCGTGGGGCCTCAACTGTCTTGACGCATAAGCAATCACCTTGTCATGTTGCATAAGTACGCAACCCAATCCTTTGTACGACGCATCACTATAGATTACGAATTGACCTTGATCGTCTAGTAACATCAATACCGGTGTCGTAGTTAGTCTCTTCTTTAACTCTTGGAAGCTTTCTTCGCATTTATCGTTCCATATAAATCGCTCGCTTTTCCTTGTCAGCTTGGTCATTGGAGTAGCTATCTTCGCAAAATCTTGCACAAATCTCCGGTAGTATCCGGCTAATCCCAAGAAACTTCTGACTGTAGTCGGTGTCCTTGGTCTCTCCCAATCTTTCACTGCCTCTATCTTTGAGGGATCTACTTTGATGCCTTCGCTGCTCACCACGTGTCCTAAGAAATGAACTTCTCTCAACCAGAATTCACACTTGGAAAACTTCGCATATTGTCTTTCTTGTCTCAATGTTTCCAACACAATCCGCAAATGATCTGCATGCTCTTCTTCTGTCTTTGAGTATATCAAGATGTCGTCGATGAATACCACTACAAACTTGTCCAATTATCTCTTGAAAATCCTGTTCATTAAGTCCATAAAAGCTGCGGGTGCATTTGTTAGTCCAAACGCCATTACTAAAAATTCATAGTGCCCATACCTTGTTCGAAAGGCTGTCTTCGGTATGTCGTCTGGTTTAATCTTCAGTTGGTGGTATCCTGACCGTAGTTCAATCTTTGAAAAATGTACCGCTCCTTTCAGCTGGTCAAACAGATCATCTATTCGGGGTAACAGATACTTGTTCTTAATGGTCAACTTGTTCAATTCCCGATAGTCTATACACAATCTCATGCTTCCATCCTTTTTCTTGACAAACAATACTGGTGCTCCCCACGGCGAAACGCTGGGTCTAATCATTCCTTTTTCTAGCAAATCTTGCAGTTGATTAGCCAACTCCTTCATCTCCATTGGTGCCATCATGTAAGGGGCCTTAGATACTAGCTCCGCGCCTGGTACTAAGTCTATCGCAAATTCAATCTCTCTATCTGGAGGTAAACCGGGTAATTCTTCCGGAAAAACATCTGGAAACTCATTTACAACTGGAATATCTTCTAACTTAGAAACTTCCTTCTCTATATCTATCACATAAGCTAAATACGCCTCACAACCTTGCCTTAATAATCTCTTAGCCTGAATCATCGTCAGGAACCTCTTTCTTTGCCTCTCTCCTCTAAATATTATTTCTTTCTTTTCTAGGGTAATCAAAGTAACCCTCTTATTCTTACAGTCAATACTCGCATCATACTCAGTCAACCAATCCATCCCTAATATCACATCAAATTCACCTAACTTAAAAGGTAACAAGTCAACATAAAAACGATTTCCCAAAATCTCTATCTCACAACGAAGATAATATGAACTGACCGCTATACGATCCTGATTAGCTATCTCTATATTCAACACTCCACTTAAGGGTTTCATTACGCAATTCAATCTACGAGCAAACGTTTTAGAAATAAAAGACTTCGTCGCTCCCGAATCTATTAACACTTTAGCAGGAATAGAATTTACTAGAAGTGTACATTCCACCACGTCGAAATCTCTCACTGCTTCTCCCATTGACATATTGTAGGTCCTGGCTAACGGTTGGACATTAACAACTGGGGGTGCTTCAATTGCCCGAATCATATTGTTCACGGGTGCTGGTGCTCTGCAGTCCTTAATCATGTGACCTGGTTTCTTACACCGATGACACACAATGCCTATCTTGCAATCCCAGGAATAATGTCCCTTCTGATTGCATTTAAAGCATGTGACATTCAATCGATGGCATATCCCTGGATGTCGCTTCCCGCATGTCTTGCATTCTGGTAGTGGGGGTCTAGAAAGTCCATGTTGACTGCCGGCTGGTAGACGGTTATCTTGTCCTACGCTCCCGGTATCTGGTTTCCTGAAACTTGTATTCCTTCCGGGCTGAAATCCCGGTTTCTTATTTGCCTGCCCTTGAAAACTTCCCTGTTGCTGTCCCTTATCGGTCGGGTATCCCTGCTTTCCTTTTCTTGTTCTCCCTCTCTTTCATGTAAGAATCACTCTCTATCTCCGCAATCATTGCCTTTTGGACCACCGCTGCATAGGTGTCCAACTCCAATATAGCTAACTTGCTACGAATCCAAGACCTCAGTCCCTGCTGGAACCTCTTGGCCTTCTTCTTCTCCGTATCCACATTGGTTGGAACAAACCTTGACAACTCCGTAAACCTTGTTTCATATTGGGGCACTGTCATACTTCCCTGCTTTAACTCCAAAAACTTTAATTCCATCTGATCTCTCATATAGTCCGGAAAATACCTTTCCAAAAACAACTCTGTAAATCTTGCCCACGTAATCAGTCCCTCGGGCTCCATAGCCCTACTCGTTTCCCACCAATAACTGGCCTCATTCTTCAGAAAATAGCTTGCATACTCCGTCTTCTTATCCTCTACCACTTCTATCAAGGCAAAAGCCTTTTCCATCTCCTTCAACCATGCCTTAGCCTCTATAGGGTCTGCTGATCCTTTAAATTCTGGAGGTTTTGCTGCTTGGAAAGATTTAAACGTAACCACCGGTGTTGCTTGCTGGTGATGCTGCTGATGCTGATGTTGTTGCTGCTGTTCTAAGAGCTGTTGCTGAAATGCTTGTTGCTGCTGTGATAATGCGGCAGTCTGTTGAGTAAGAGTATTTAACAACTGGATTACCATCGGGTCCATGTGGCCCGTGGGAGGTGTATTTTGATGACCTTCTTGGTCAGAGGTATCAGTTGAACGGGTTTGTCGTCTAGGAGGCATATCGCTGATGAATAAACAATAATTGGCTTAATCAAACAGTTCATATAATAGAAGGAAGGATCACAATTGATATTTCGAAGGTTTACAGATCTTCTCAACGGTGTATGGATACACTCGTTGCAACAAGTAGAATAACAGTTATGATGCTGGAAATGAATGACAAGGGAATAAATACAGTTCTATAAAAGAGGTTTATCATACATATATATATAGATAGAGTTAGTACAAGCGTAGAATGCTTCAAAAGAAAATATATCATGGTTGAACCATAATTGCCGACCAGCAATACAACAAAAATGCAACAACAACCCGAGGCGTTCCTAGAAGCCCGGTGCACTGCTGATACTACAATATGCATCTATATACTAACTATCTAGAAACCATACATCCATGTCACATTTGTCTATTCCTAAACCTGCTCACAGATCACCTGCTCCTGTCTGCCATAACGGGGGTCCTGCAATCCCTGCAATCTCACTCATCGCATAATCCAAAATCTGTCTCATCCCTGCTACTGTCTCTCCCTCTCGACTAGAAGCTAATCCGTGCAATCGAGTCTCCACCAAGGTCCTCGTAACCCTAAGCCTCATCTGAATGTCCCCTATCTGATCTCTAAGTCTGTCCCTCTCTCGGATAGCGGTTGCCTCAGTCGAACGAATCATCCCCATCTCCATAACCTGTCCATAAAGGTACTCCCTCTGTCTACTCACCCTCTGATACTCATGGTGTGGAACTGGTGGCTCACCTAACTGATACAAAGGCCCACAAACTGATGCCTGAGACACTGGTGTTGGGGCTACTCGTCGGAGTGGAACAGGACAAGGTACCTGATCTCTCCTGACTACCGGATGCTGATGGCTAGGCTGATATCGCACTGGCCGAGACGGTCCTGCTCTCTCAATGGGTGTAGGTATCTCTACTATCGTATCCTCGGAAGGGTCTGAGTCTGAACTAGAACTAGGGGGCTGCAATTATAACCACATTTAATTACTACGCATAATATCCCTAGTTGACCTCCTAATATCCTTAAGTGAATTCCTAACTCTCTATGTTATCCTGGACCCTAAGTCCTAACTTGTTTCAATTGCCATAACCTGTTGCTCTGATACCAACCTGTGACGCCCTCCAAACCCGGGGTACAGATTTGAGGAGTCACCCGACCAACGGAACACTATTTAACACATGCATAATATATATAAAGACACAAATACCCCTTAACCAAGACCGCGTCCAGATTATGGCAATGTGTTAGGTCCAAAGTATCGTAGAAGGGGGGGTTGAATATGATACTCACAAATAATTCAATTTCGTTCGCGGATAAATCATTCAGTTCTATAACGAAATCAAACACACCAAACCAAATCAAGTTTCGGGGAATATATCTTTTTATAAATATAAACCTCGAGGGGTGCTACAATTTCTAATCCGTAGATTAGCTTCAATGAGTTCTAGGTTATTCACAATCAATACAATGAAAGAGTTTAAGCAGAAATAATTTCTATGGTATTTTCTCTCTGGCTCAATCTCTCTCTCTGTAATTGCTTCTTGTGTGAATGAACCTGACTGAGGAAGACACTGCCTCTCTCTTAGTAATTGTAGGCTTTGATTTAGAAAACTATCGAACCTTAATTGTTAAAACAATCTTGGCCGTCCAATTTTCAATCAACCTGACAAACAAAGAAAACTTTTCACCCACTTTACAAATTGAAAATTATCGAATGAATAAAGTAGATATTCTATTCGATGGTTTTTAAATAAAAACTATCGAATGGAACATTTACTTTATCATAGTTTTCATTTCCTTAATACTTTTCATTCGATGGTTTTCTAAATAGAAAAACCATCAAACTTTTTCTTTTTGTTAGCCTTTTAGAAAAGTTTCAGGGTGTTTAAGTTTTAGACTGTATCAATTTCTTCTGAGACGATAAAACAACTTGATCTTTGTAGTGTCGTCAACTAGTGCAACTGGTCTGGTTCACAGATGAATAACACTTGATCAATTCTTCTTTTATGTCTTCAATTCAATGCTGCTGATAAGTCCTTTGTCGTTCTGGTTGCTTCGTTTAAATCACTGGAATCCCGTGGTACTTAACCCTAAATCATTCACATACTTCTGTCATCTTGAATGTCTTGTTTCTTTTTCTGTCACTGAGGCTTGAACATTTTCATGAACTTCTTTCCATGACCTGTTTACGGACTTCAAGAATACATAACGTATTTTGATTTTTTGAGTTTACCTTTTCTTCTTTGATTCTGGATTCCTGTGCTTCTGTTAATACTATTGTCTGTCTTGTCCTTTGTTGAGTTGTAGTTATCTCTTTTACATCTTATATTACATTATGCTTTACAATCTCCCCCTATTTGATTGGATAGAGTTCGACAAGCAAATACTTCGAGGATAACTCAACTAACTAAGGAAACATTAAAATAATTAAAGTAAGACAGCGTAATAATATTAAATGCATTCTGGATTAGATATATATACATTTCCAGATTTCATAAATCAAAAAACAATAAAACTTTATACAATGAAGTTGCTCCTCTAGTCTGAGCTGATAGTTCTTTTGTTCTTTTCTTCAATCTTCAGTCCATTCCAATCTCACCTTCTTCAATCATTGGATCGGAGTTAGCAGCTTGATAATCAATCACTGACAGATAGTGCAGTGGTTCTCCAGGTTTAAGGATTGCTCCTTGGATGTGTCTTCCAATATATTCAACCTCTTGACCCACTCCAGCCCACAACCATGCAATGTTAACATCTTCCTTGTTCAGCTTTGGCATGTTTGGTAATCTGGTATGCACTTCCAATCCTCTTTCCACTCTTTTCCTATAGTAAGGAACATTCTCCATTAGAAATCTTCTAAGAGTGTCTGCTGCTTTGTCCTTCTCCGTTGATGAGAATCCAGTGGATCTAAGATACTTCTCAACTGAGATTAGATAGTTGCTTGGGTAATCTCTCAGTTTGTCCTCAGCCAAATAGCAGATTCTGAACAAGTCATTCGTCATGAATCTAACCATTGGGGGATCTTCAGTAATCTCTGGACCGACTTTCATCAAGATCTCCTTAACATGCTCACGGAGCAGTTCATTTAGCCTTGTCGTCCTTTGAATCTTGATGAGAATAACCTGCAACTCTGTGTATGTCCTCTGTTCTAAAAACTTAGTGGAAATCACAAATGTACCTTTCTCCAGAAAATTGATCAGGATGTTCCAGGCTCCATTTGCTTTAACCCCAGCTTTCAGAAATATCATAGAGTTTCTCAATGCTTTGAAGTAAGTCTGATCTTCAAGATTGGCACTTCTGATGTCCTGAATGATAACTTCCACCTCAGCATTGTCGTTGACTTCTAATCCGTCTTTAACTCCGCAAAAGGTTTTATAAGCCATCTCCCATTCATTACCTTCTTTCTTTGCCAGATCTATCATCTTCTTCCTCCTCACTTCATTATACACCTTGAATCTCTTCAGTTTTTCACTCCTCATAATTGCTTGTTGTTTCTCTTTCTCAGCTTGCCTGGCATCTACTGCAGCTCTCTGAGCTCTTATTGCTTCCAAGGCAGCTTCTTCTTCAGGTGATAGAGAATTTGCTTCTTCTTCCATAATATCCTCCCATATTGGATGTTCAACGGGCTCTGGATAATATGGCTCATGCTCCTCCTCAATTGGTTGCTCTTGCATGACCTCAAATTCCTCTTCACTCTTCTCTTCTTCCTGTACAAGTTCTTCTATCCAGTACTGTCTGATTGGAATAGCTTCAACTGTTTCCCAAACTCCCCATCCATCCTTAGGTTTCTCTTTCTCCCCTTCTCCAACTTTCTCCCCTTTAGTTGAGGAATCCTCGACGAAAGCATCCTTAGCATAAAAGGTAGTAGAAGGATCAGGTTGCTGATTTGAAGGACCAGGTTGGCCAGTTTGTTGGTTCTTCAGCATAGTCCAGATCGACTGTACTCCATCACTTTGATTTTCCATGAAATCCAATAGATCCTTGTTCATCTCTTGCATAGAAGCCAACTTCAGGTCAATGTCATCCAATCTGGAGTTGGTAGTCTTCTCAATCTTGTCCAGTCTCTGGTTCAGCTTAGACTTCACTCTAGAAAGGGTGTTCATTGCATCTTTTACCCTAGCTTGACCATCCCGGATAACCAGAACGTCTTCTCTCAAAGCTTCTTGTCCTTGCGACAAAGCATCTACTTCATTCATGAATCCATCTTTAAGTTCCTTGACGTCCGTCCTCAACTCGATCAGTTCGTCCATAGCTTCCTTCTTTAAGGAGTCCAATGTCTGCTTCGTACCTGTTATAGTGCCAGATGCACTGCCAATGACCCTGAATGTTCTTCTGGAATCAGCTGCAGCCAAGTCAACCTTCTCTTGAATAGATTTTAAAGAAGCATTGGCTTGACTAGAGGAGATCCCTTGGTCAAAGGAAGGTCGCAGTGGAACCTTGAATAGTGGATTTCCTTATTTGTCACGAACTGTCATCTCCTTGAGGGTAGATTGAACTTGTAACTCTCTTTCTGTAGGCAGTAGCTGATCATCTATATTTGGAAGGGTTAGGGTGTCACTCCTCACATTTGGCTCTGGGTGTACACTCAACGTTTCTGTCGGTGTTTCACTCATTTTTCCTTTCCCACTCAGGCCAGTTGTAAGTGTTTGTGTTTCACTCAATCCCTTTGTGCTAGTTGTACCTGCAGAAGAAAACACTGTAGTCGTCCTTAAGGAGGTCACCGGTGGTGCAATGGGGCTTCGCAAGTCCCCGTCCTTGGATAAACCAAGTTGCTGATCATCCGTAGATGATATATCCTTTAAAGGATCTAGAGTTTGAATCTCTAGGGGGTTAGAAATAGGCTCTATTAACAGCAGAGATCCCGAATCTTCCCCAATAGTCTGTGAAGACTTTACCTCAGTTGACTCCTCAACAGTAATTGATTCATTGTCAACGAGTTGCCGATCTGCACCTACGTCAGACCCTTTACCCGCAGGATCCAGATATGTTCCATCTGGGGAGGTAGACAATGACCCTTTAGATTGTGCATTTAGGTCAAAGCCTTCTCTCGACGTCTGTGAAGACCCTTGGTTCTTAGAACCTTCAACCAGTGAACCTGACCGTAATATGGTCGGAACACCAGTTGCTTCCGTCAATTCTTCCTTACTTGATTCAGCAATGGGTTCAGATGTGGCTTTAGTTAGCATTGCCCAATCAAAATCAGAAAAATCTGTGAAGGGTTCTTTGGATGAGAGAAATGAAGTATCAACAGTTGCCTCGGTTTCTGTTCTTCTCCTTTTAGAGGTAGGCAGAGCTGTTGTTGAAGGGTGTATCTCCTTATGTGGTGCTGCTAAGGCACTATCTCCCTCTAAACTCATGGATGTCTGTATACTGGGTATAGTAGGGGAAGGAGCTTCGTTTATGTTTTCATTTGGCTCGTCCAAAGGCTCTTCGACCGTGGTTAGAGGTTGTGGGTTTGCAACCTCCTGGTCAGGAATGGCCACTGAGGGCTCTGGATCTACATCCATTGGTTCAGGACCAATTTCAGGTTCAGGTTGAGGAATGTTACCTTCATTTACCTGTTCCCCTGGGGGTAGAAGTGGTAGGGGCACCGTTCTTAGATATTCAGTGAGAACAGTGGGTACCCCTGGAAGATAGTTGTTCTTCCTAATGAGAGCGGTTATTGCATTGCTCTTCATCTTCATGCACTCCATGGTCTCCTCTTCGGCGAATGTCTCACGCTCATCATCTGTTAAGATATCATTGAGAATTAGCTGTAGGAACCTGGGATAGAAACAAAGCACATCATCAGTTATGCCTGTTCTTTCATCCAGTGGTCCCATGTACAGAATGACTTGATCGATCAGTAGCCTTCGCAATGGCAAACCCTATCTTTTGAAGGAATAAGGGAATACCATGCAGATTTGTTAGCTTGGCAGTAAAAACATGGATTAGGGTATGAAAGAAAAAGTTCCATGCCTTTGGCAAGTAATGCTTAAGGAACTCTCCCACAAAGAAGTTAGGTTGTTGACTTCTAATGAGAGTGAAGAAAGCATGTATCTCCTCAGTTGTGGGATCCGGAACAAGGTTTTCTGTAGGAAAATGAAGTATTCTATTAAAGTCATATTCCGTCACCCTTATTGTTCTGCCCCCTGGCACAACAAAACTGAAGGATCTCACATTATTCTCACTTGTATCCGTGGCGGATGTGTACAACGCAGTCAATTGATCGATGCAAAGGACCACGGGAGTACTCAAAGAATATGCCACTAATGAACGTGTGTTCAAAAACTCTGCCCATGCACGAAACTGTAAGTTTGTAATGGCTTGCAGGTTTTGAAACGAGACATGATTAGTCTTGGTAATAATAAATTCTCCAGCCATTATGTTTCAAATTTCCAGAAAATTCAAATAAACCAAAACTATTTTTCACTAAAATTTAATTAATTATATTAATTAATCAAACTTTTGGCAAAATCACCCTAAAAACAAAATAACCCCTTTTAACACTAACACAAAAATTCGAACACTTGTAAACTTTCGAACCCTTGAATACTAACCAATATTCAATTCAAATGTCAAGTTCGATGGTTTCTCAATCAGAAATTTCTAAAAACTTAAACAGTAAAGTTTTCACGGTTAAAACGAGTTTAACAATGAAAAACAGTAAACTTTTTAAGCTTTTCTTGGTTAAAAATGGAGAAAACTATCGAATCTAGTTCTTGTTTTTGTGTGTATCTCTTTGTAAGCATATAAAACGAAAGCTTTTTCTCAGATCTGTAAAACTGAAAAGAAAAGAGCTTAAGGCAATGTTATATACGTTTGAAACTGACAGGGGCAAAATAGTCTTTTCAGGTTCGATAGTTTTAAAAAGAACTATCGATGGTTTTCTTGTAGGGGTAAAAAGGTCAATTTTCTTCGATAGTTTTTGAAAAACTATCGAAGTATTAAAGAATTAGAATTGAAACCAACCTTTTTGAAAAACCATCGAAAGTTTTTCTTTGAAAAACCAAAAACTATCGAGGTTCAATCTAAAAAACTATCGAGAATTCATATATTAAATAAATTGAATTCCATTCGATATAATTTCAGAAAACTTTATAAAAACTATCGAGAATTAAATATAGAAGAAATATAAATTCACTTCGATATATTTTTAAAAGTATTTTCAAAAAGTATCGAGAATTGTTTTCGATAGATTTTCTTTTTCCTTTTCAAAAACTATCGAAATTAAATTTCGATAGATTTATCAATGTACTTGAAAAACTATCGAATTTCCTAAATTCGATATGTTTTGCTTCTGTCCAAATTTCTAAAACCTGTTCATGTTCTAAAAATCAGACTTTTTATTTCCTGTCAAGTTTTATTTTGAATAAACTTTTTCAAATTTACCAAAATCAATTGTTAACAGAAAATTCACAATTTTCTTAGAATAAAATCGACTAAATATCATTGAATGATATTAACCAATTAAAATCCAATAAATTATGCTGCATTAATCTACAATGTTAAAAACAAAGTAAATTAATTCAAATTAAATAAATGCTTGAATATTTAGAACAAATATTAGCACTTAAATAATTTTTTTAGAATTAATAACCAATTAAATGCCAGAAGATATATCATCCATAATTATGACATATAATTAGTACAAAAATCCTAACTACGAGAATTGCTCCAGAAAATAAATTCATGAGTCCTAAAGATATAGAAATTCTTAAACTCATGTATTCACTAGGACTTTCTACAGTTACTGACTTCTAATCAAAATCAATTAGAAAGATTTAACTTCCCAAGTTCACCAACCAGCTTATTGAAAGTGGATTCATCAAGCGGTTTAGTAAAGATGTCTGCAATTTGATCCTCTGTGGGTACAAAATGTAACTCTACAGTTCCATTCATGACATGCTCTCGGATAAAATGATACCTGATGTCGATGTGCTTCGTCCTCGAGTGTTGCACTGGGTTTTTTGAGATTGTTATGGCACTTGTGTTGTCGCAAAATATTGGAATCTTTGTCAACAAAAGTCCATAGTCACGGAGTTGGTTTCTCATCCACAAGATTTGAGCACAACAGCTTCCAGCAGAAATGTATTCAGCCTCAGCTGTTGATGTGGAAACTGAATGCTGCTTCTTGCTATACCAGGAAACTAACCTTCTTCCAAGAAACTGACAGCTTCCTAAAGTACTCTTCCGGTCAATCTTACAACCTGCAAAATCAGAGTCTGTGTATCCAATAAGATCAAATCCTGTATCTTTAGGGTACCAAATTCCAAGATTTGGGGTCCCCTTAAGATATCTAAATATTCACTTAACAGCTATTAGATGAGATTCTTTAGGATCAGACTGAAACCTAGCACACAAGCATGTTGCAAACATTATATCTGGTCTACTTGCAGTGAGATAAAGTAATGAGCCTATCATACCTCTGTAGCCTGTGATGTCAACCTTCTTACCAGTTTCATCCTTATCAAGCTTAGTGGCAGTTGGCATAGGAGTCTTTGCTGTAGATGAGTCTTCCATTTGATACTTCTTCAGAAGATCTTTGATGTACTTGGACTGACAAATGAATATACCATCTTTTTTTTTGATATACTTGCAGTCCAAGGAAGAATGATAATTCACCCATCATGCTCATTTCATAACGACTCTGCATTAACTTAGCAAATCTCTTGCATAGATCATCATTAGTAGAACCAAATATTATGTCATCAACATATACTTGCACCAATATCAAATCATTTTTATGCTTTTTGACAAAGAGAGTTTTGTCTACGACACCTCTTGTAAAATCATTTTCAAGTAAGAATTCAGAGAGAGTGTCATACCATGTCCTTGGAGCTTGTTTGAGTCCGTAAAGAGCTTTGAATAGAAAGTACACAAAGTCTGCCAGTTTTGAATTCTCAAAACCTGGAGGTTGTTCCACATACACTTCTTCTTCTAACTCCCCGTTCAGAAAAGCACTCTTCACATCCATCTGATATACCTTGTAATTGGAATGTGCAGTAAATGCCAGAAACATTCTGATGGCCTCAAGTCTTGCTACTGGTGCATAGGTTTCATCATAATCTATACCCTCTTCTTGAGAGTAACCTTTAGCAACCAGTCTGGCTTTGTTTCTCGTTACAATGCCATCTTCGTCCAACTTATTTCTGAATACCCATCTTGTTCCAATAACAGATTTTCCCTTAGGCCTGGGTACCAGCTTCCAAACTTTCTGCCTTTCAAACTGATTGAGTTCCTCTTGCATAGCAATCACCCAATCTGGATCATCTAGAGCATCTTCAACTTTCTTAGGTTCTGTTTCTGAAAGAAACCCAGAATAGTGACATTCATTTTGTGATGTTCTCCTAGTTCTCATTCCTGTGTCCGGATCACCAATGATCAAGTGAAAGGGATGATCTCTATTCCATACCCTTTGTCTTAGCAGATGCGATCTTGATGATTCTCCTTGTTCTAGATGTTGTGGAGTGTGACTAGTTGATCCTTCTCCTGCTCCCCCTGAGTTGTTGACAGTTTGATCTGTTGATTCTGAAGACTGACTAGTGGATCCTGTAGAATTTTGAGGATCTCCACTTTGGTCACCACTTGGTCCAGAATCATTATCATTATGATTATTATTAATAACTGTAACAACTTCAGGTACTTCTTCATTGTCAGAGAGATCTCCTGATAGATTTTCAAATACCAAGGATTCAGAGTTCTCTCCGGTTTGCAGGCCTGGTCTTTTGGTGTCGTCAAATGTTACATTAAAGCTTTCAAACACCTTGTTAGCTTCAATCACATATACCCTGAAGGCCTTAGATTCCAGAGAATAGCCCAGAAAAATGACTTCATCTGCTTTGGCATCAAACATGCCAAGATGTTCTCCATCTTTAAGTACAAAGCACTTTGCACCAAACACATGAAAGTACTTCAGTGTTGGTTTCTTGTTGGCCATTAACTCATACGGAGTCTTTTCATGATCTTTGTTGATCAGGGTTCGATTCTGAGTGTAGCAAGCTGTGTTCACTGCTTCAGCCCAAAAGTAAGTGGGAAGTTTTGATTCACTCAACATGGTCCTTGTTGCTTCAATCAAGGTCCTGTTCTTCCTTTCCACTACTTCATTCTGTTGAGGAGTTCTTGGTGCTGAAAACTGTCTTGATATTCCTTTCTCTGAGCAGAAATCATTAAGAACTATATTCTTGAATTCAGTTCCATTTTCTGATCTGATTATCCGCACAGGTAGCTTAGCTTCCACTTCTATCTTCTTGATGTGATCAATGATTAGTTGTGTTGCTTCATCCTTTGTTTGTATGAACAACACCCACGTGTACTTGGAGTAGTCATCCACCATCACCAAAGCATATCTATTTCTTGAAAGTGACATAACATTGACTGGACCAAATAAATCCATATGAATCATTTGTAATGGTTCAGTAATGCTTGTCATTCCTTTGCTTCCATGTGATGCTTTCTTCGACTTCCCCTTTTCACATGCTTCACATAGTCCCTCCTGATTGAATTCCATCAGGGGCAACCCTCTCACTAACTCTCTCTTTACCAAAGAGTTCATAGTTTTGAAGTTCAGATGTGAGAGCTTCTTGTGCCATAGCCAACTTTGTTCTGAAGATGCCTTTGCATAGAAACATGTAACTTCTCCTTCACTGGTAGAACTTAAGTCAGCTATAAACAAATTTCCTTTTCTCACTCCCAGTAGAGTAAGCTTCTCATCCTTCCTGTTGGTGATCAAGCACTTGTCCTTTCTGAAATCTACATTGTAGCCTTTATCACAGAACTGACTGATACTTAGAAGATTGTGCTTTAATCCTTCAACAAGAGAGATGTTTTCAATGATGACATTTCCAGCTTTCAATTTACCATATCCCGTAGTGTATCCTTTGTTGTCATCTCCAAAGGTTACAATCGGGCCGGTCTTCTTAACCACCTCTGTAAGCAGGGACTCTTCACCTGTCATGTGTCTAGAACAGCCACTATCCAGAATCCACACAACTTTTGAGCTTTTAACCTTACCCTGCAATCACAGATTGATTAAGCGGACTTTGGTACCCAAAATTGTTTGGGTCCTGAAGGTTTAGATGATTTAACAGGAGTAACATTCAATTTAGTCTTACCCTGTTTGATATTCATAGTATCTGTGGATTTAACATTATCAGTGCTATTGCTACTATCATTCATCAACTTAAAATAAGCATGCGTGATGTTGTACTTACATAGCAAACACTCTTTCTTTCCACAGGGTTCATGAAGATCAGGCATGTCAGACATGTTATGCATTTCAGAAGTATTAGCAGTTTCTACTTTAACCTTTTTACATGCATGTGTAAGGTGTCCAGCAGAATTACAAATAGTGCACAACTTCCTAGATGCAATGGGAGAAAATGGAACCATTTCCTGATTAACAATCTTCTTCTTCCCATTCCTGTTCTTTTTAACATTACTAACTACGTCACCTACTTCAGTTTTAGGTAAATCAGGTTTAGGTAATTCATTTTTTACTGATTTCCTAGGCAACTTAGTCTTTACCTCTTTTTCCTTCAACAAATCCTCCTCAAGCAATTCTTGTCTTATGAAAAGGTCATCCTCATGAAAGAGTGGTGGAAAAGCCTTAACAAAAACTGGACAATCAACATTCTTAAGAACATGTGGAGTATTCCTTTTGACAACTGAAGGTGTCGTAGGGAATTCCACAATCTTCTTACCAGCTTTCTTGTCATAGTCAAATCCTATAGCAGTTTTATTCCCTATGGCCTGAGTATCAATTATCTCCTTAGCAATTAGGGCGGAATTCTTAAAAGCATTCAGCTTCAAATCTAGATCTGAAATCTGCTTCCTGAGGATAGTCTCTATCTCATCATTACACTTGACCTTGTTCTCTAAGTACGCATTCTTTTGCTTAAGATCTTCTAATGTTACAACTACAAGCTCTAGTTCTTCATTTTTAGATTCTAACTTTTTAATCTTAAGAACTAGTTTAGCATTTTCCATTTCTGATGCTAGCATGCTTGTGTGTACATTAAACAATTCTACACTAAGATCTTTCACAGTTTTCTTGTACTCAGAATTAGACATATCAATTGTAGTTAAGATAGGTACCTGAGATGATTGTGGTGATTCCTCTGAAGAGTCAGCCATTAGAGCAACATTTACATATTCCTCCTCTTCATCCGAATCAGTATCATCCCAGTGCTTTCCCTCTGCTATATAAGCTTTCCCTTTCTGCTTTCCAGAGAATGCCTCCAATTGCTGTTTAAGCTTGGCCTTCTCTTTCTTCAACTCATCATAAGAATCCTTCTTTCCATAGACATCTTTCATGTCTCTCGCTTGACGAGGCTTCCGGCATTCAGTGGCGAAATGCCCTAACTCATTGTAGTTGTAGCATCTTGATTTGCTTCTATCAATCATGCCAGTCTTGTAGCCTCCCTTAAAGCCTGTACTAGGTGTATAATTGCTCTTCTGGAATCTTTTGGTTGAGCCCTTGAACTTGTACTTAGGGTTTCTCTTGAAACGAATATGACTAAACTTTGCAGCTAAGTACGCCATGGTTCTGTCTTCCATTTTCTCAAGCTCTTCTAGGGTGTAGTAATCACTTTCATCAACACCCAGATTC
Organism: Heracleum sosnowskyi; assembly: GCA_030848705.1. NCBI lineage: Eukaryota > Viridiplantae > Streptophyta > Magnoliopsida > Apiales > Apiaceae > Heracleum > Heracleum sosnowskyi. Next base: position 45,222,694 of record CM061236.1, read on the forward strand.
ACAGAATCCATTTCTGCTTCTATTATCACCTCCTTTCCAGCTCTAGGGGTTTGAACCTGAATCTCAGAAGTTATTGGTTCATCCACTACAAGTGCTGCTGATCTCACAAGTGCATTGTGCTTGCTGTCCACTGTCCCTAATCCGTAGATTATCACTCTTTGTTCCTGTTCCATCTCATAGGTCTTCAACTTCCCATAGATCATCTCTAATGACATCTTTGTGAAGTCAATTCTTTCCCTTATGGATGATGACTTGTGTTGTACATGATGGGGCAGCGTCATCATGAACTTCCTGTTTGATTCTCTCAGTGGATAGGTCTTTCCTTTCATTGCCAATTCATTGAGGAGTTTAGTATATTTCTCAAAGACCTGAGTTATACTTTCTCCTGGCAGAGACCTAAACGCTTCGTATTGAGAAGTCAGGATGTCCAATCTGTTTTCCTTCACGTCTTCAGTTCCTTCCATTATCAAGTTAATGGTATCCTACATATGTTTCCCGCTTGTACAGTTCATCAACGGATAGCTCATTTCCTTGTATGCGGAGTCCGCCAATATCAACATTAAACCTGTGTCCAATCGAATCAGTTCTTTGTCAGAATCTGTATACTCAGTAATATCCTTAGGTTGGGTGCCTGAAGGAATCCTGCTACCATCAGGGGCTGTAGATTCATCAACTGATTTCATTGGTACATATGATCCGTTTTCTAATATGCCCATATACAACGGATTAGATGCCTTGATAAATAACAGCATCTTCATCTTCCACAAACCGAAATCATCTCTAGTAAACGGGGGAACTTTAATACCAGCGGTTGTCTTTGGAGCACTCATGGTTTCTGAAAATTTCAAATTGTTTAAAATTCAAGAAATTCCAATTAAATGAAAAATTTTGAAAGTTAAAAAATTTGCTTCGAATTTTCACGCTACGTTTGATTTTGGTCTCATTCACCGGATCTGATTTGTATATCAATCAAGTAGCTCTGATACCAATTGTTAGGTCCAAAGTATCGTAGAAGGGGGGGTTGAATATGATACTCACAAATAATTCAATTTCGTTCGCGGATAAATCATTCAGTTCTATAACGAAATCAAACACACCAAACCAAATCAAGTTTCGGGGAATATATCTTTTTATAAATATAAACCTCGAGGGGTGCTACAATTTCTAATCCGTAGATTAGCTTCAATGAGTTCTAGGTTATTCACAATCAATACAATGAAAGAGTTTAAGTAGGAATAATTTCTATGTTATTTTCTCTCTGGCTCAATCTCTCTCTCTGTTATTGCTTCTTGTGTGAATGAACCTGACTGAGGAAGACACTGCCTCTCTCTTAGTAATTGTAGGCTTTGATTTAGAAAACTATCGAACCTTAATTGTTAAAACAATCTTGGCCGTCCAATTTTCAATCAACCTGACAAACAAAGAAAACTTTTCACCCACTTTACAAATTGAAAACTATCGAATGAATAAAGTAGATATTCTATTCGATGGTTTTTAAATAAAAACTATCGAATGGAACATTTACTTTATCATAGTTTTCATTTCCTTAATACTTTTCATTCGATGGTTTTCTAAATAGAAAAACCATCGAACCTTTTCTTTTTGTTAGCCTTTTAGAAAAGTTTCTGGGTGTTTAAGTTTTAGACTGTATCAATTTCTTCTGAGACGATAAAACAACTTGATCTTTATAGTGTCGTCAACTAGTGCAACTGGTCTGGTTCACAGATGAATAACACTTGATCAATTCTTCTTTTATGTCTTCAATTCAATGCTACTGATAAGTCCTTTGTCGTTATGGTTGCTTCGTTTAAATCACTGGAATCCCGTGGTACTTAACCCTAAATCATTCACATACTTCTGTCGTCTTGAATGTCTTGTTTCTTTTGCTGTCACTGAGGCTTGAACATTTTCATGAACTTCTTTCCCTGACCTGTTTACGGACTTCAAGAATACATAACGTATTTTGATTTTTTGAGTTTACCTTTTCTTCTTTGATTCTGGATTCCTGTGCTTCTGTTAATACTATTGTTTGTCTTGTCCTTTGTTGAGTTGTAGTTATCTCTTTTACATCTTATGTTACATTATACTTTACACAATGAACACAAGCAACTACAATCTTTTATTAATACAATACCAGCTTTATCAGAGTTATTACATCACAACTTAAGTTCAAATCTAGACATCTAATCTAGAAAAGCAAAACAACAACTACCCTGCCAATGACAACCACACGAGGGGCTCTCCTAGCTGCCGGTGAACTACCAGTCACGCTGTGCCGACTCATACTCTCGCTTCACTGGAATAGGGTTAGAAAACAACAAGCAAGAGTGAGCCAAAAGTGCTCAGGAAACATCAATGTATCATTTCTATCACAGTTGTAAGGATATGAATTTATGATATCAGAATCAACAATATTTAGCTAACACATGCTATGTATCAATAACAATTGAAGAAAAGAATTAGAATTTGGCTTATACATTTTATTCAAATCAAAGGTTGTGCTGCTGGCCAGCCACGCATCAACCCCGGACTAGCTCACGGCATAGTCCTCTACTGGATCCTAGGCCAATCTGGGCCTTAAGTTATTCCGACCATAAATATGGCCCGACCAATTACCGGTCCATTTTAAAAACATGCCAAATCTATCATAGGGTATAAACAATAACATGCTCAATAAGATAAACTCAATGTATAATTATTGCAAAAGAGCTTCAACTGCTCAGTATCAAATGAAGATCGAGAAATAATCATGGAATAATTTCAACGGTATAGTGTACTCATTCAATAAGGAAATCAATATTGGTAATCGATAATCGATGACTGTAATCAATAGTCAACGATGGAAGTCAAATGATCAATGGTTGTCAATAATAATCAAAGGATGATAATCAATAATAAATGTTGGTAAACAATAATCAAGTGAATTGGAAATAAGGGTTTCCGATGCAGATCAAATCAAAGAATCAAGAATCTCTAAGGAAATGGAATCAGTTGTCCAAATGCGGTTAAAAGATTGATAATTTGAATTGTTCTGGGGATAACGGTATTCAAGTAATCAAGACAATAATAATTTTTATCACAAGTAAAGGCACAGATACTTGCCCGGTCTAAGCTGCTGTCGGATCGACTCTGCTCACTCTACCTTTCCCTTTCCCTTGCTCCGGGAACTCGATTCTATAATTAAACAACTCATCACAATAAGTCTAATTATTCTCGTTCTACTCTCGACACTTATTTAATCAATAATCACATTTAAACAAGTAACCGGTTACGTATCGGACGTCCGGTATGATTTACGATATTTAAAACTCAGATATCTGCCCTAGTACGGGCATATACAGACTATAAAACACAACACACAATTAATACGAACCATATAGCACTTATAAACATAACATCATACGAAACTTATTTGAATTTTAAATAAGTCACGATTAATTTTTAAATCAAAACTCGGATTTTTAAATCCAATATAAACATTTTAAATGCAAATAAATTAATTAATAAAATTAATTGACACTCTTTAAATACTCAAAATATTTTTAAATAAATAAATAGGCTTGAAAATAATTAAACTGAATTTTTAATTAATTAAATATAATTAATTTTTAATTTTTAAGAATTAATTGATTAAAAGAAATAACCAGTTAATTAATAAATAAATTATTAATTAAAAATAATTAAAATAATTAAGTTTAATCAATTTTCGGATTTAAAATAATAAATATAATTTTCCAGAATTTTTCTGATATTAAAAATATTTTTTTAAAATAAAAATATGAATTTTTAAAGTTTTTAAACTATTTTCGAATTAAATTTAAAAATAAAATCCAAAAACGGTTTTCAGAAAATGGATTAGGGTTTTGAAGATTGAAACCGGGTCAGACTTCAGGTAAACGGGTCGGGAAGAACGAATCCGGGTCGCCAAGAACAACCCACCGGATTCTGGGTTTTCCAGAATCCGGCCGGTGTCCGGCGACCGGAATTCTTTATTCCCGATCAAACACAACCAAAACAATAGGGCTTTTGTTCGCCTTTGCAATACAAACACAACCCACAAAAACATCTCTGTCCCATGCCGGAATCGAGCCCAGAATCCGGTCAAAGAAACCGTCGGGCAAAACTCTAGCCGGAAACTCGATCTCCTCTATTTCTACATGAAACTCTAAGATTAATATGTCAAAATAACGCTTATAACTCACACAATCAAAGCCCCATATCATAATCAATGTCAGATCAATATCAAGAACGGACTATTCAAAATAAGAATTCAGGTCAAAACCCGAAAATCAAACCCGAATAAATTGAACTTAAACACGAAATTAAATCATGCATTCTTGCTAATTGGAACCCTAGGAACATGTTAGAAGCAACCAATTGAATGGAGAATCAAGAGAATGAAAATCCCCAAATTAATCAAGAACCCTAATTTTAATTCGAATATTGAAAATGTTAGGCCGAATACACAATATATAATCAAATAGATGTATGAGAATAACAATAAGAACACTGTTTATGAATAATAAACCGAATGGAATTAAAAACTCCTCTCTCAGTGATGTAAAATATCACAGAGAGCTGCTAGGTTACAAGAATGATAATTCACGTATTCGCATCCCTTTTAGGGTTAACCTATCTGTGTTTATATAGTACACAGCTACATACAATTCTAATTGATATTCCTATAAATCAGATATACAATTAATATCAATCTAGAATTGCTTCTGTCTTCTGTTCCGTTTCCTTAGCCATCTCGATATCTCTTTGCTTCTTTCCATCTTCAAAGAATATCGCTTCTAGAATCTTCATTGACTTCACCGACAACTAAGTAAACTCTGACCATCAGACTTTAACAAACTTTGACTGGTCCTCCAGCTAAACTCTGATAGTTTCCTGGTACTTTAAACACTGATAAACAAACATCAGCAATTATATCTAACAATCTCCCCCAACTTGTTCATACTAAAATGTACAAGTTAACAGATAATTGATGATGTCAAAACATATAACAAATGCAGTGTTTATAAAATCACAGAGTTTATATTTAACTTAGAACAGAAAACTTTAAAAACTTACAGACTCCATTTACTTAATTTCTTCAATATCAGGTACAGTCCTGATGTAGTCCATAAGCAGTCTTCTCTCGGCTCTCTCTAGCTCAGCTATCATTATCTTCTTTAGCTCTTTCAACTCTGGATCATTCTCTCCAGTTTGGTAGATAGCAGCCCTTAGAGCATAAATACTGTTCTTCCTCATATCATTTCCTAGCTTTATTATGAAGGATTTATCTGATTCCAGATTAAGTTCCAACACCTTTATGCCAAGATCTGTTCTGAGTCTTGCACTGTTCCTTTGCATCTCAACAAGCTTTCCATTGTAATCTATGTACTTCGGTATGTAAGCACCAGCAGTCTTTAGGCCACAAAGAGCTCTAGCTTTCACCATTCTGCTTCTTAATACCTCAGATGCTTGATGAGTTCTTTGATTCTTTACTTTCAGTATATACAGTACATACTCTAGCTCTTCTTTCATCTTTAATCCTATATCAGCTTCACGAACTCTGTATACTCTGCCATCAGCCTTGAAGTATAACAGAAAATCCTTCTTCAATCCTTTATGATGTATTAACTGAACCGACTCTAAATTATCAAGATTTTCCTGAGTTACACCAACACCTGGTTCAGCTAATGAAGTTTGATCCACAGGACTATTATTCACTCTCTTCTCTCTATGAGATCCAAGTCCAGATTTATCTTTTGATTCTTTTCCCATGATAGTTCTGCTTTGAAGAACATTGACATTTCCAGGAATCAGAGTTTGTTGAGCCATGACTGGTTTAGCAAAAGTTCTTTGAAGTTCATAAGAGAGTTTAGTCTGTACAACTTGAGTAGTATAAGTGGTTGTCACAGCTTCCATTGTTTGAACAACTTGAGCATTGTCAGAGGTTGTTTGAGCTTTCTTCATTTTCTGATTTTCTTCCACAATCTTTCCTTTGCCTTTATCTAAGCTTAGTTTCTACAGCCTTCTTTGCTTGTTGTAAACTCTGTTGAGAGTCTACATTTTCTTTAATGACAATTCCTTTTTCTTTAGGCCTTGAAACCTTCACAACTTTCTTTACCTTCCCAGACTTTAAATTCTTTTCATGCTCCTCAGCTAACATTTTCTCTTCAGCTTCAATATCTTCAATAGTTGCATCAGCACCATGTTCTTCCAAAAATAACTGGGCTGCAATCTCTTCATCAGTATTTGATTGAGAAGTAAGCAATAAGCTTTTGGCTTTTGAAGTAGATTGAGCACCAGTATTTACTTTATCAGAGTTTTCTCTAGCAGAGTTTGTCCTTAATGTCCCTTGATCTTGAATTAATTGGGACCTTGACTCTCTTCCTTTTGCACCACCATCTAGTAGAATCATTCTGTCTACTCAGAGTTTGAGGCTTTTTGCATTTGTCTTTAAGTACTCTCTCCCCCTTTTTGACATCATCTGGAATCAATACTGATGTGAGCAATTCAAGTGAAGCAGCAATGGAATCAAGCTTGGCAGACATTACAGTCTGATTGTCTTCAACTTTGGTTAGTCTGTTCTTGAGAACTTCTTGATCTTTGACCAGAGTAAGCAACATAGATTTATCTTGCTTCAGAGACATATCTCTAACAACCACATCATTTCTCAACCCAGTAACTGACTTCTGAGTTTCATCAAAGCGATTGTGAAGAGACTTGACTTGAACAATTGTTGCCTTTAGATGTGTAAGAAGTTCTGGATTTGTAATTGATGCAGCAGATTTTGTTACAAAGTCAGCAACCCTTTGATCAGTGAATATGCAATCTCTGTTTGACCACTTTGAAAAGTACATATTTTGAAAGTGAAGTTCAGTGGCATGCTGAGTTGAACCTCCAACATCAGTTTCCTTTAGATTTGGTTGAGCAGAAAGTCTTTGAGAAGATGAATCAGCTTGATCATCAGACTTTGCATCAGACTCAGCACTTAAAGAATGTAAACTATTCTCAGCAAATGTTTTTGGAGATTCTTCATTTGCGAGCTTCTCAGAGTTTATATTTTCTTGAACATTGTCTTCTTGTACAGCCTCAGCAACAGGCTCTGCAGTAGCTTCAATAACAATCTCTGCATTTGCTTCAAAATTATTTTCTGCAGTTTCTTCAAGATCAGTTTTTGCAGCTACAGCCTTTGCTGTCTGATCAACCTCTTCACCTTTTTCAAGTTCCTGGTGATTAACAGAGAGAATCTCTGTATGAGTAGCTAAGGACTCATCAATTATGACTGTGGGTTGATCAGCTGCCACATCCTCTATTTCATTAATACTACCACACTCTTCTAGAGTTGCAGAGGGATGTGCTTCAACATTGTCTTCAAAATCCATCTCCAATATGGGTTCAAGAAAATCTTCATTAATAGCATCATTATCATCAGTGTTTGCTCTGGCTTCTTCAGGCACAGTAGCATTTGCAGAATGATCTTCAATCACAATCTCTGGAGCTGCAGCAGTTGTAGACTCAGGAATTAATCCATCAAAAAGATATGCAGCAACCAGCTTCCTTTTCTTGGTATGGATTGACTCATTTGCATCAGAATCCCTATCCTCAGTAGAAGTAAGTCTATTTTCTCTTCTCTTCTTTCTTGAAGTACCAACAGAGGTTGGTAAATCACTAGCAACTGAAGTTGTAGCAGCCTTGAAAGCTCTATGCTTAGTCCTACCCCCAGTTTTTGGTTTTGGAGAAATAGTTGTAAGAGGTTCAGTGTTTAAAGGCTGTTCAGGTTCTTGTTGTGCTTGTGGTTGTGGTTGAGGTTGTAAAAACTGTTGGACTGAAGCAGGAAGCAACAAGTCACCAACATTTCCTTTCTTGATATCCTTATTTGTTAGATCAGAGAATATTCTCTTATGCAATCTAAATGAGGGAATTTCATCCTCCTCAGCAATCTCAACCCCATCAACACAAATGGAAAAGATTAATTGACAGAAACGAGCAAAATAAACTACATTCCTATTTTCTGTCATCTTTTCACCTATGTTATTCAAAACAAGTCTAGCAAAATCAAAATGAGCACCATAGAGAAGAGAATACCCAATTTGCAGACTGTCGATTGGAATTGCATCCCAATTGGTACACTTTTTCCCGAACGCTCTTGTAATGCAGTCGAAGAAGAAACTCCATTCCTTCCTCAAGAACGGTCGCTTCAGGTTACCTGTCCTTGCCAAAGACCCAGAGTAACCAATCTCCCTCATCATTCGCTGAAGCTCAGAGTCACCAACAGATATGGTGTAAGCATTAAAGTCTTCAAACCCAAGAGCATCTCTAATAGTGGTTGGAGTGACCACATACTCTTGTTCATCAAACTCGAAAATTATAGAAGGAGTTCCAGCCTCTCCTCCATCATCATAAATACCAGTTTCCCAGAATGCTTTAATTTGAAGGCCAGAAAGCTTTACTGGTTCCACAAGAGCTTGCCCAATGTCTGATTGAGCGAGGAAATTCTGAAACAAGTGAAACGCCTCCGGTGCGTTCACAGTAGATAGGGGTGCTGCATAATTGTTAGGAACAAATTCGAGACCAACTGATTGAAACATAGTAGTTGCCATTAGAAAGATTTGAAACTAGATCAGAGTTTATGCTTAGAGAAAGTGTTTGAGAAAGTAATGCAGAAAAGTGTTTGTGAATATGCTTATGTGAGAGTGTCCTGTGAATAGAGTAAGTCTATAAAAATTTGAACTGTTGCGTGTATAGCTATTAAATATGAATTAAAATTGAAGAGTTTTAATCATTAAGATATACAGCAGGCTTACTCGTGAAATGTGTGAGTGGGACAGTTGTCACATATGCATTAACTGACAACACTAATCGTGGTAATTTCCAACACGCATGCGCAGTAAAAACAGCCACTAATTACTGCTAGTGAATAGACACTTTTCATCATTTCCAAAACGCAACAAACCGTTATCAATCATACTCTCTATTTTCAAAAATAATGTTCCCTAAAAATTATGAAATGTCTGAAACACCTTTATTTATTTTAATCATCAGAGATTAAAAATAAATTACCTCTGCGTAGAGTACACAATTCATCAGTGTTTATCAATTCTCCTCCTTCATTAATAATCTCTTTTCTCAAGATGCACAGTTGTGATTATTTGTGTGTGAATAGCAGAGTTTACTGAATATAAATATTGAGAGCATCTCAAAGTGCATAAAATCCACAAAATAAATCAGTAAAAACTGGTTGCCCAAACTCTCATATGCAAAACAAAATCTGATGTCATCTAAACTCTGTACCTTTATTTGTACTTATTTATTTTCACCCCCTTTCGATTTTTTTTTTCTTTTCTTTTCCAGTAATCAGTGGTTGGCACTATTCACCAAAAAATTTCAAATTTTAGCCCTTATTTCATACAATAAGTTCCTGGATCGTCCTAGGCACAACATAATCTCAAAGGAATTTGTGCATATTTTTGCATCTTTTGCTTGAGGGTGAAGTAGCAGTAACTATTCATAAGAGTTTAGACTGACACCATTTAACATATTACTTTATGAGAGAAAGTGCAAACAGCTAATACAGACTCAGTGTATAGGATCAATAAACTAAGAGATGCTATAAATATAGAGACAGTATCATGCTGTGTTAATTTTCTGCACACATTTGAGATCAGATCATATATAACTTAGAAGGATTCATGATTACTTACTGAGAATCATGCTTCATACTTTTTCTTCATCGGTAATTATGTTTCAGACAATAACATAATCAGAGTTTAACATCAGAGTTTAACCATCAGAGTATGCTTCCAGAGTTTATCAACATGATTTGTATGACAGTTAACATATGCATAGAAACATGAGCAACATATCACAAAAGAGTTAATTTTGAGTCTAACCAGTATCTCTAGTCGAAACCAGAGATCATTTCTAGTTCATTCACCAGTCTTGTAAATGTACCTTCACTCAAAGGCTTAGTGAAGATATCTGCAAGCTGTTGTTCTGTAGACACAAAATGAAGCTCAATATCTCCTTCCTCCACATGTTCCCTGATAAAATGATACCTTATGCTGATGTGCTTGGTCATGGAATGTTGTACTGGATTACCTGTCATAGCAATAGCACTTTGATTATCACAGAAAATAGGTATTTTAGAGTACCTTAACCCATAATCCAGCAACTGATTCTTCATCCACAGAATCTGTGCACAACAGCTACCAGCAGCAATATACTCTGCTTCTGCTGTGGATGTGGAAATTGATTTCTGTTTCTTGCTGTACCAAGAAACCAGTCTGTCACCTAGAAATTGATAGCTTCCACTAGTGCTCTTTCTGTCAATCTTACAGCCTGCAAAATCTGCATCAGAGTAACCAATTAACTTAAACTCTGATTCTCTAGGATACCACAAACCCAAGGTTATGGTTCCTTTGAGATATTTGAAAATCCTCTTCACAGCTGTTAGATGAGGCTCTCTGGGATCTGCTTGAAATCTTGCACAAAGACAGGTTGCATACATAATATCTGGTCTACTTGCAGTGAGATAAAGAAGAGACCCTATCATGCCTCTGTAGTTTGTCATATCTACTGAAGCTCCTGTGTCTTTATCTAGCTTTGTTGCAGTTGCCATAGGAGTTGTTGCAGATGAACTATCAAGCATACCAAATTTCTTGAGAAGATTTCTGGTATATTTTGCTTGATTGATAAAAATCCCATCATCTGTTTGCTTTACCTGCAAGCCTAGAAAATAACTAAGCTCTCCCATCATGCTCATTTGGTACCTGGACTGCATAAGCTTGGCAAATTTCTTACAGAGTTTATCATTAGTAGACCCAAAAATTATGTCATCCACATAAATTTGAACTAAAAGCAAATCATTACCAGAATTGAAATAGAACAAGGTTTTATCATTTTACCTCTAGTGAACCCACTTTCTAAAAGAAATTGAGCCAGAGTTTCATACCATGCTCTAGGTGCCTGCTTTAGTCCATAAAGTGCTTTGTCAAGCCTGTAGACATAATCTGGATACTTGGGATCCACAAACCCTGGTGGTTGTTCAACAAACACTTCTTCTTCAAGTTTCCCATTGAGGAAAGCACTCTTCACATCCATCTGAAAGACTTTAAACTTCTTGTGAGCAGCATATGCTAGAAAAATTCTTATGGCTTCCAATCTTGCAACTGGAGCAAAGGTTTCATCATAGTCAATTCCTTCCTGTTGTGAATATCCTTTTGCCACAAGTCTAGCTTTGTTCCTTGTAATTACTCCCTCACTATCAGTTTTGTTTCTGAAAACCCACTTTGTACCAACAACAGACCTATTCTTTGGTCTTGGTACAAGTGTCCATACTTCATTTCTTTCAAACTCATTCAATTCCTCCTGCATTGCTGTTATCCAGTTTGCATCTTGAAGAGCTTCATCCACTTTCTTAGGCTCTGTTTGAGATATAAATGCATGAAACAGACATTCATTTACTGTAGCACTTCTTGTTTTCACACTTGCATCTGGATTTCCAATTATCAGATCAGGTGTGTGAGCCTGAGTCCACCTTCTTGCTGTAGGTAAATGGCTTCTTTCATCATTATTGGATTCTCCCCCCTTGATCCATGCTTTCCTGATACTCTTGTTGACCATTTGCATTCTCTGAGGCTCCCCCTGAATTGGACTGTTCAGTGTTTGAACTTTCAGAGTTTGTGTTAGATTCTTCAGCTGACTCACTTTCAGAGTGTGAGTCATTATTTTGAGATGTTGCTGAAGTATCTTCATGCTCCCCCTCAACTGGTTCTCTATTCTGTTCTGTCTGAGAGACTTCCTCAGTATTTACCAGTAGAGGTTCAGAGTATGCTTCATCAGAGTTTGTTGGATTTGCTTTGTCAGAGTTTATATCATCAGAGTTTAGATCTTCATTTTCAAAGCGTAGCTGATCATGATTTTCTTCATCTTCAATTCCAGTTATTTTCTTGTCATCAAATGACACATGTTTAGATTCCATGATCACTTTAGTTCTCAGATTATAAACTCTGAATGCTTTAGTTGACAGTGGATATCCAACAAAAATTCCTTCATCAGCTTTTAAATCAAACTTGGTCAACTGTTCAGGATGAGTTTTCAACACAAAGCATTTGCACCCAAAAATATGAAAATATTTCAGGTTTGGTTTCTTATTCTTCACCATCTCATATGGTGTTTTCCCATGCCTGTTGATCAGTGTAGAATTTTGAGTAAAACAAGCAGTTTGAATAGCCTCTGCCCAGAAATAAGTTGGCAATTTTGCTTCATCAAGCATTGTTCTGGCAGCTTCAATTAAAGTTCTGTTCTTCCTTTCTACTACACCATTTTGCTGTGGAGTCCCTGGTGCAGAAAATTCTTGTTTCACTCCTCTTTCTTTGCAAAATTCTTCCATTGTTGCATTTCTGAATTCAGTACCATTATCACTCCTGATAATTTTCACTTTATACTGTGATCCTTTGTCCAGTAGCTTCACATGTTCCATCAGAATTAAGGCAGTTTCATCCTTCTTTGCTAGAAAGTACACCCAAGTGTATCTAGTATACTCATCAACAATGACTAGAGCATATTTCTTTCTGCCTAGAGACATTACATTTACTGGACCAAATAGATCAACATGAAGAAGATGATAAGGATCCACAACTGAAGATTCAGATTTACTCTTGAAAGATGACTTCCTTTGCTTGGCCTTTTGACAAGAATCACACAGACCATCTAAGCTGAGTATAGACTTTGGAAGTCCCCTTACAAGATCTTTTCGAATTAGCTCATTGATGTTGTTCAAGTTTAGATGAGAGAGCTTCTTATGCCATTTCCAACTCTCTCCATTAGACATTTTTTCAGACAGACACACAGCTTTTCCTTCAGAGTTTGTTACCAAACTTGCTTCATAGATATTATTCCGTCTGTGTCCAACTAGAACAACTTTCCCTGTAGATTTGCTGATAACCTCACAATATTCAGACTGAAAATCTACATGATAACCTCTGTCACAGATTTGACTCACAGATAGCAAGTCATGCTTGAGTCCTGGAACTAGAGCTACATTCGTGATGATGACACTTCCAAGATTGATATTGCCATATCCCAGAGTACGTCCTATGTTGCCATCTCCATAGGAAACTTTTGGGCCAGCTTTCTCCTCATAATCTGATAGCAAGGCTTTATTTCCAGTCATGTGCCCTGAACATCCACTGTCCAAGACTAGGGTGCTTTCCCTTATGCCCTGCAATCACAAACAATTACAAAGAGTTAGATCTAAGGATCCAGACTTGCTTGGATCCTTTGGCTTTCTTAACATTGTTAGCTTTTGCAGCGGAATTCTTATCAACAGAGTTTAAGCTAACAGTATCAGAGTTTACACTTGCAGAATCAACTTTAACCCATTTCAAATTTGGCTTCAACTCATAATAGTTGTGATAAATGGCATGATAATTCTTGCAAGTGTAAATAGAATGCCAAGTACTCCCACAGTGAGTGCATAAAGTCTGTGGTCTAACCCTAACATAATCATTCTTAACTCCAGACTTGGAGGGTAAAGAATTAAAATCTTTGTTTTTCTTGCAAAAATTTGCAAGATGGTTAGAACTACCACAATTATGACATGTTTTTCTAGGAGCATCAGTGATAGGCAAATGATTATTGCTTTTATTAATGCCTACCTTTCCATTTCTATTCTTCCTGGACACTTTCTGTTTCTCAACAGACTTTACCTCTTTGAGCTTATACTTGAATTGTTTCTTTGTCATTAAACCAACATTAACCTGTTTAACACAAGTTTTTACTGGTTCTCTTTTAACCGTTTCTTTTTCAAGTACAGAGTTTAGCTTACTGGATTCAGGAACAAATTTCATAGGTTGAAGATGTGTTCTTACTTTAACCTGAGTCTGTTTGAAACACCTGATGTGTGTCCTTACCAGAGTTTGTCCAGGTTTTAATTACCTTTCTTTCTTTTTCCAAATTAGATTCTAATTGCCTAAATTTCTTAAGCAACTCCTGTTCAACATAAACAGCATCATCTCTTTCCTTTTGAACTTGTTGCATGTTAACAAGTTCTTCTTCAAGAAATTTATTTCTCTCTTTAAGCTTAAGATTCTCAGATTTAATTCTCTCATTTTCTAAAGTCTGATCCCTATAACTAACATGTATGCTTTTAAGATAAATTCTCAATTCAGATATATTATCAATATCATAAGCATAAGTTGTTAGAGGTACCTTGTTTTCAGATGAATCAGATTCATCTTGAACAGTTTCCATGAGAGCATAGTTGACATCCTCATCTGAATCTGAAGTGTCTGCCCAGTCTTTTCCTTTAGTGATGAGTGCTTTTTCAGATTTTCCTTTCTTGCACTCTGGAGAATAGTGACCCATCTCTTTACACTTGTAGCACTGGATTTCAGACTTGTCTTTCTTCCCAGATTTGATATCCCTTCTGTCAGACTTTCTGAAATTCTTCCTTTCAGAGTTTGAATCTCTCCTTGAGAATCTCTTTCCTTTCTTGAAGTTCATGAAACCCATTTTCTTGAAAGTCTTCACCATCAAAGCAGCCATTTGCATCATTTGTTCTTCATCATCCTCGGATTCAGAAGATTCATCAGTGTTTGAGTCATCAACAGAGTTTGATGACTCACTTTCAGATTTTATGACTAAAGCCTTTCCCTTAGCTTTCTTCTTTGATGATTCTTTCTTAAGAGGTTTTCCTTCAACTTTGAGAGCAACAGATTTTGTCTTTTTCCAGATCTTTTGTTTCTTTGCTCTATCTCAAGTTCATGAGTTTTAAGCAAACCATAGATTTCATCGAGATCTGTTTCTGCAAGATCATAATTTTCTCTTATTGTCGTTGCCTTCAAATCCCATCTTTCAGGTAGAGATAGAAGGAATTTGAGATTCGACTCTTCAAGTTCATATTCTTTATCAACAAGAGATAAATCATTCAACAGTTTACAGAATCTGTCATATGTCTCAGTCAAAGTTTCATCAGGTCTCGAATCAAAGTGTTCATACTCCTGTGTAAGAATAGTCTTCATGTTCTTCTTTATAGCACTTGTTCCTTGACATCTGACTTCTAAAGCATCCCAAATTTCTTTGGCAGTTTTGCAACCAATAACTCTGTTAGACATAACATTATCTAAAGCACTATGGAGAAGATGTCTAACCTTTGCATCCTTTGCAATTGATGAGATGTCTTCAAGAGTCAAATCTTTCTTTTCTTTTGGAACGCTCATTTGTTCTTGACCAGCAACAACTGGAGACAGTTTTGTTGGCATATGAGGACCATCATTGATTCTATCAAGATATTCTGGATCCGTGGCTTCCAGAAACATGGTCATCTTCACCTTCCATATTGGATACTCCACTGGTCTGAGAATTGGAACCCTAATCGTCTCATATCGACTCATAGAAGTTGGTTGAACCTTGTCAGATTTAGAACCTGCTTGACTATTTTCAGCCATGATTATAACTTGTGTGTGGATCAAAAACTGTATATATTAAACAGCCTTGGCTCTGATACCAATTGTTAGGCCGAATACACAATATATAATCAAATAGATGTATGAGAATAACAATAAGAACACTGTTTATGAATAATAAACTGAATGGAATTAAAAACTCCTCTCTTAGTGATGTAAAATATCACAAAGAGCTGCTAGGTTACAAGAATGATAATTCACGTATTCGCATCCCTTTTAGGGTTAACCTATCTGTGTTATATAGTACACAGCTACATACAATTCTAATTGATATTCCTATAAATCAGCTATACAATTAATATCAATCTAGAATTGCTTCTGTCTTCTGTTCCGTTTCTTTAGCCATCTCGATATCTCTTTGCTTCTTTCCATCTTCAAAGAATATCGCTTCTAGAATCTTCATTGACTTCACCGACAACTAAGTAAACTCTGACCATCAGACTTTAACAAACTCTGACTGGTCCTCCAGCTAAACTCTGATAGTTTCCTGGTACTTTAAACACTGATAAACAAACATCAACAATTATATCTAACATAAAAATTCATAATAAATCGAAAAATTACCAGATGATGAAGAGGTTGGAAGATTCTGAAACTAGAGATCAAGAGCTTTGATTTGAGTACAAGAACTTCATATTTGGATTTCAATAACACCTTGAACGAATGGATTAATCTTCAAGAACACGAAGAGCACGGTTCGGGGATTTTTAATTTTTGGATAATTAACTGCAGATTTCTATGAGTTTCAAGGTACGATTCGTCTTTTTATATTTTTGGAAAAATAATACCCCAAACAACATTTTTGGATTGATATAGATCCATTGGATCGTTTAAAACCCCTAATTAGGTTAAAAACACGTTTTACGAGGAATAATCAGTTAAAAAGGTTGATGATCATCCAATTGATATATATATATATCATTATATAACTAATGCTCAAGAATACTGGGGCTATAACAAATGTAATATTGATATAAAACGATATATCCGTCCCCTTAAGCAATTAGGGTTCAGAACAATTTTTCCCTTTTTGAACAAAACGAATTATTCTTGCAGAATCAAATAGGTAGGAATGAAATGATACGAATATCTCTCCCGATAATGATTGGAATACGAAATACGAAGAGATAATAATTAATGTACGAAATTCCAACGGGGCCCTTGAATTATCAAAACGGGGCTCAGATTTGGAGAAAATTCCAAATGACGAAATATTTGAAAGGGGCTTCCGACTCACCAATTAGCACATAATCACACGATAATTATCATTTAATAATATTCCAATACTCCACAACAAATATTTTTATATTAAATATATCATTTATTTAAATAATAAAATTCACGGATATTACACACAGCGCGAGCGATAGTTCTCCAGCAGCTAGGAGACCACCTCGAGTGGTTTTCATTGGCAGGGTAGTTGTCTATTTTGTTAGTTAGACTAGACGTCTAGCTTTGAACTTTAAGTTGTGTAATATTAATAACTCTGAAAACTGGTTTGTAATAACTTAGAAGCTTGTTCAATGCCATAATCTGGACGCGGTCTTGGTTGAGGGGTGTTTTATGTTATTATTATATTATGCATGTGTTATATCCAAGTATATTGTGTTTCGTTGGTCGAGCGACTCCCCAGACCTGTGCCCCGGGTTTGGAGAGCATCACAGGTTGGTATCAGAGCGACAGGTTATGGCATTTGAAACAAGTTAGGACTTAGGGTCCAGGATGACGTAGAGAGTTAGAAATTCACTTAAAGACTATAGAAGGTCAATTAGGGATATTATGCGTGGTAATTGAATGTGGTTATAGAATTGCAGCCCCCTAGCTCTAGTTCAGATTCAGACCCGTCAGAGTGTACGATAGAGGAGAGACATGTACCAGGAGAGAGAGCAGGACCGTCGCGGCCGACACGACCCCAGCATGGACATGCTGAAGTCAGGAGAGATCATATACTTTGTCCCGTTCCACTTCGACGCGTAGCACCAGCACCAGTGTCTCAGGCATCTGTTTCCGGACCTTTGTACCAGCTTTCTCAGCCACCAGTTCCATATCATGAGTATCAGAGGGTGAGAGGGGAAAGGGAGTATTTCTATAGACAGGTATTGGAGATGAGAGGGACTCGTTCGTCAGAAGCAGCCGTAGCACAAGAGAGGGACAGACTCAGAGGCCAGATAGGAGAGATTCAGATGAGACTTAGGGTTACGAGGACATTAGTAGAGACGAGGTTGCAGGGACTAGCTTCTAGCCGAGAGGGAGAGACTGTAGCAGGGTTGAGAGAGATATTGGACTATGCGGTAAGGGAGATTGGAGAGGTTGCCGGACCAGCACTATGGAGGACTAGAGATGATGATCCGTGAGCAGGGTTAGGTGAGGTTGGATGTTATGTGGGTGTATGGAATTTCAGCTAGATAGTATATAGATGCATGGTATATGTTAGATATAATTGCTGATGTTTGTTTAATCAGTGTTTAAGTAACAGGTACTGTTCAGAGTTTAGCCTGAAGTACTTATCAGAGTTTACTGGAAGCCAGTCAGAGTTTGTTAAAGTCTGACGGGGTGAAAGTTGATTTAGCTGTCGGTGCAAATCATGAAGATTCTAGAAGCAATATATTCTGAAGATGGAAAGAAGCAGAATATATTGATACAGCTAAGGAAACTGGACATAAGACTGAAGCAATCCTTAATTGATAATAATTGTATAGCTAATTTATAGGAGTATCAATTAGATAAGGATTGTGTAACTGTGTACTATATAAACACAGATAGGTTATCCCTAGAAGGGACGCGATTATTGAAAACATTATTCTTGTAACCTAGCAGCTCTTGTGATTCATTAACATCACTAAGAGGAGAATTATTTATATAATTCAACAGTTGATTCATAAACAGTGTTCTTAATTGTTATTATTATTCATATATTGATTATATTTTGTGTATATCTGACCTAACAATTGGTATCAGAGCCAAGGCTGATTAATATATACAGTTTAACGATCTAAACACAAGTATAATCATGGCTGACAACTCTCAGGAAGGTTATAATGCAGGTTCTAATACTCAGAAGATTCAACCAACTTCTGTAAGTCGATATGAGACAATAAGGGTTCCAATCTTAAGACCAGTTGAATATCCAATATGGAAGGTAAAGATGACCATGTTTCTGGAAGCCACAGATCCAGAATATCTTGACAGAATTAATGATGGTCCTCACATGCCAACAAAACTAGCTCCGGTTTTCTCAGGTCAGGAACAAAAGACTGTTCCAAAGGAGAAGAAGGACTATACTCCTGAAGACATCTCATCAATTGCAAAGGATGCAAAGGTTAGACATCTACTTCACAGTGCCCTAGATAATGTTATGTCTAACAGTGTTATTGGCTGTAAAACTGCCAAGGAGATTTGGGATGCTTTAGAAGTTAGGTGTCAAGGAACGAGCGCCATAAAGAAGAACAGGAAAACCATACTCACACAGGAGTATGAACACTTTGATTCAAGATATAATGAAACTTTGACTGAGACATATGACAGGTTCTGTAAATTGTTGAATGATTTGTCCCTGGTTGATAAAGAATATGAACTTGAAGAGTCGAATCTCAAGTTTCTCTTATCCCTACCTGAAAGATGGGATTTAAAGGCGACAACAATCAGAGACAATTATGATCTTGCAGAAACAGATCTTGATGAAATCTATGGGTTGCTCAAAACTCATGAACTGGAGATAGATCAAAGAAACAAAAGATCTGGAAAGAAGACAAAATCTGTTGCTCTCAAAGTTGAAGAGAAGCCTGTCAAGAAGGAATCATCAAGGAGGAAAGCCAAAGGAAAGGCTTTAGTCATTAAATCTGATACTGAGTCATCAAACTCTGATGATGGCTCAAACACTGATGATGAAGCTTCTGATTCTGAGGATGATGAAGAAGAGATGATGAGAATGGCTGCTTTAATGGTGAAGACTTTCAAGAAGATGGGATTCAAGAACTTCAAGAAAGGAAAGAGATTCTCTAGAAAAGATTCAAACTCTGATAAGAGAAATTTCAGAAAGTCTGATGGAGGAAATACAAAGTCTGGAAAGAAAGACAAGTCTGAGATCCAGTGTTACAAGTGTAAGGAGATGGGTCACTATGCTCCAGAGTGCAAGAAAGGAAAATCTGAGAAAGCACTCATCTCTAAAGGCAAAGACTGGGCAGATACTTCAGACTCTGATGATGCAGTAAATTATGCTCTTATGGCAACTGTCAAAGATGAGGCTGAATCATCTGAAAACAAGGTACCCCTAACAACTTATGCTTATGATACTGATAATATATCTGAATTGAGAATTTATCTTAAAAGCATACATGTTAGTTATAGGGATCAGACTTTAGAAAATGAAAGAATCAAAGCTGAGAATCTAGGTCTTAAAGATAGAAACAAATTTCTTGAAGGAGAACTTGAAAATATGAAGCAGATTCAAAAAGAAAGAGATGATGCTGTTTATGTTGAACAAGAGTTGATTAAGAGATATAAGCAGCTAGAATCTGATCTAGAAAAAGAAAGAAAAATAATCAAGACTTGGACAAACTCTGGAAGAGACACTCATCAAGTGTTTCAGACAGATTCTGTAGGTTTAGGCTATTGTGAAAATGATGAACTTAGGTTTAAAGACAAGGTTAAGGTTAAACCACAACTTAAACCTGTGAAATTTGTTCCAGAGACCAATAAGTTAAAATCTGTTGTAGTAAGAGAAGCTGATATGGAATCAGATGAAACCTGTGAAAGACAAGAAAATATTATAACAGAAAATCTTATGGAAATAGAAGCTGTTAGAAAGCCAGTAAAAACCTGTGAAAAACAGGTTAATGTTGGCTTGATGACAGGAAAACAGTTCAATCATAAGCTCAAAGAAGTAAAGTCTGCCATGAAACCAAAAGGGTCCAAGAAGAATAGGAATGGAAAGATAGGCATAAATAAAAGAAATAATCATTTGCCTACTGCTGCTGCTCCAAGGAAAACATGTTATAATTGTGGTAGTACTAACCATCTTGCTAGATTTTGCAATAAGAACAAAGATATTAATTCTTTACCTTCTACATCAGGAGTAAAGAATGATTATGTAAGGGTTAAACCACAGACTTTATGCACACACTGTGGGAGCACTTGGCATTCTATTTATACTTGTAAGAGTTATCATGCTATTTATCACAACTACTATGAGCTAAAACCCAATCTGAAGTGGGTTAGAGCAAACTCTGCAAGTGTAAAGTCTGACAATGTTAGTTTAAACTCTGTTGATAGTGATTCCGCTGCAAAAGCTAACAATGTTAAGAAAGCCAAAGGATCCAAGCAAGTCTGGATCCTTAAAACTAACTCTTTGTAATTGGTTGTGATTGCAGGGCATAAAAGAGAGCACCCTTATCTTGGACAGTGGATGCTCAGGACACATGACTGGAAATAAAGCCCTGCTATCAGATTTTGAGGAGAAGGCTGGCCCAAAGGTTTCCTATGGAGATGGCAACATAGGACGTACTATGGGATATGGAAATATCAATCTTGGAAGTGTCATCATCACCAATGTAGCTCTAGTCTCAGGACTCAAGCATAATCTGCTATCTGTGAGTCAAATCTGTGACAGAGGAAACCATGTAGATTTTCATACTGAACACTGTGAAGTTATCAGTAAATCTACTGGAAAAGTTGTTCTAGTTGGACACAGGCGCAACAACATTTATGAAGCAAGTTTGGTAACAAACTCTGATGGAAAAACAGTGTGTCTGTCTGCAAGAATGTCAAATGAAGAGAGTTGGAAATGGCATAAGAAGCTCTCTCATCTCAATTTGAACAACATCAATGAGCTAATAAGAAAGGATCTTGTAAGGGGACTCCCAAAATCAATACTCAGTCTAGATGGCCTATGTGATTCTTGTCAAAAGGCCAAGGAAAGGAAGTCATCTTTCAAGAGCAAATCTGAATCTTCAGTAGTGGAACCTTATCATCTTCTACATGTTGATCTCTTTGGACCAGTGAATGTGATGTCTATGGGCAGAAAGAAATATGCTCTAGTAATTGTTGATGAATATACTAGATATACATGGGTGTATTTCTTATCAAAGAAGGATGAAACTGCTCAAACTCTGATGGATCATGTAAAGAGGAACTGAATTCAGAAACTCAATCATGGAAGCTTTCTGCAAGGAAAGAGGAGTGAAACAAGAATTTTCTGCACCTGGAACTCCACAGCAAAATGGTGTAGTTGAAAGAAAGAACAGAACTTTAATTGAAGCAGCCAGAACTATGCTTGACGAAGCAAAATTACCAACTTATTTCTGGGCAGAAGCTGTTCAAACTGCTTGTTTTACTCAAAATGCTACACTGATCAACAAGCATGGGAAAACACCATATGAGATGGTGAAAAATAAGAAGCCAAATTTGAAATATTTTCATATATTTGGATGCAAATGCTTTGTGTTGAAGACTCATCCTGAACAGTTGACCAAGTTCGAGTTAAAAGCTGATGAAGGAATCTTTGTTGGCTATCCATTGTCAACAAAAGCATTCAGAGTCTACAATCTGAGAACTAAAGTGATCATGGAGTCCATACATGTGTCATTTGATGACAAGAAAATAACTGGACTTGAAGATGAAAATGAAT
This sequence comes from Heracleum sosnowskyi, assembly GCA_030848705.1. Lineage (NCBI taxonomy): Eukaryota > Viridiplantae > Streptophyta > Magnoliopsida > Apiales > Apiaceae > Heracleum > Heracleum sosnowskyi. The sequence goes on from CM061236.1 coordinate 45,244,783, forward strand.
ATGATCAACTACGTTTTGAAAATGAAGATTTATTCTCTGATGATGTAAACTCTGATGAAGCTGGTCTGACAAACTCTGACGAAGCATACTCTGAACCTCTACTGGTAAATACTGGAGAAACTAGAAATTCTCAAATTGAACAAAATAGAGAACCAGTTGAGGGGGAGCGTGAAGAAGCTCAACAAGACACAGCAAGTGAGTCAGTTGAGGAAACTGATTCAAACTCTGACAGTTCAAACTCTGAGCCATCCAATTCAGGGGGAGCCTCAGATGCTACAGAAAGTCAACATATGAATCAGGAGAGCATGGATCAAGGGGGAGGATCCAATAATGATGCAAGAAACCACTTACCAACAGCAAGAAAGTGGACACATGCACACACACCTGATCTCATAATTGGAGATCCTGATGCTAGTGTGAGAACTAGAAGTGCAACAAATAATGAGTGTCTGTATCATGCTTTCTTGTCTCAAACAGAACCAAAGAAAGTGGAGGAAGCTCTTCAAGATGCTAATTGGATTACAGCAATGCAAGAAGAGTTAAATGAATTTGAAAGAAATGAAGTCTGGACACTTGTACCTAGACCAAAGAATAGATCAATTGTAGGTACAAAGTGGGTTTTCAGAAAAAAGACTGACAGTGAAGGTGTGATTACAAGAAACAAGGCTAGACTTGTGGCTAAAGGTTATTCACAACAGGAAGGAATTGACTATGATGAAACCTTTGCTCCAGTTGCAAGATTGGAAGCCATAAGAATTTTTCTGGCCTATGCTGCACACAAGAAGTTTAAAGTCTTTCAGATGGATGTGAAAAGTGTTTTTCTCAATGGGAAGCTTGAAGAAGAAGTGTTTGTTGAACAACCACCAGGATTTGTAGATCCCAAGCATCCAGATTATGTCTACAGGCTTGACAAGGCATTATATGGACTAAAGCAAGCACCAAGAGCATGGTATGAAACTCTTGCTCAATTTCTTTTAGAAAGTGGGTTCACAAGAGGTACAATTGATAAAACCTTGTTTTATTTCAATTCTGGTGATGATTTGCTTTTAGTTCAAATTTATGTAGATGATATTATTTTTGGATCTATTAATGACAAACTTTGTAAGAAGTTTGCAAAGCTTATGCAGTCCAGGTACCAAATGAGCATGATGGGAGAGCTTAGTTATTTTCTAGGCTTACAGGTCAAGCAAACAGATGATGGGATTTTTATCAATCAAGCAAAGTATACCAGAAATCTTCTAAAGAAATTTGGTATGCTTGATAGCTCATCTGCTCCAACTCCCATGGCTACTGCAACAAAGCTAGACAAAGACACAGGTGCTACAGTGGATATGACAACCTATAGAGGCATGATAGGGTCTCTTCTGTATCTCACAGCAAGTAGACCTGATATCATGTATGCCACATGTCTTTGTGCAAGATTTCAAGCAGATCCCAGAGAGCCTCATCTAACAGCTGTAAAAAGGATTTTCAAATATCTCAAAGGAACCATAACCTTGGGTTTGTGGTATCCTAGAGAATCAGAGTTTAAGCTAATTGGTTACTCTGATGCAGATTTTGCAGGCTGTAAGATAGACAGAAAAAGTACAAGTGGAAGCTGTCAATTCTTAGGTGACAGATTGGTTTCTTGGTTGTTAGATATAATTGCTAATGTTTGTTTATCAGTGTTTAAGCAACAGGTACTGGTCAGAGTTTATCAGAAGCCGATCAGAGTTTAGTTAAACTCTGATAGGGTGAAGAGTTTAAAGGAAGCCGGTCAGAGTTTAGTTAAAGTCTGACAAGGTGAAGGTTGAATTAGCTGTCGGTGCTGAATTGAAGATTCTAGAAGCAATATATTCTGAAGATGGAAAGAAGCAGAATATATTGATACAGCTAAGGAAACGGAATAGAAGATAAGAAGCAATCCTTAATTGATATGAATTGTATAGCTAACTTATAGGAATATCAATTAGATAAGGATTGTATGTAGCTGTGTACTATATAAACACAGATAGGTTATCCCTAGAAGGGATGCGTTCATTGAATTATTATTCTTGTAACCTAGAAGCTCTTTGTGATTCATTAACATCATAAAGAGAGAAGCTGTTAATACAATTACAGTTTTATTGATTCATAAACAGTGTTATTAATCATTGTTATTCTCATACATACTTGATTATATTGTGTATTTGGCCTAACAATTGGTATCAGAGCCAAGGCTGTTTAATATATACAGTTTTACGATTCAAACACAGTAATAATCATGTCTGAAGAAAATCAAGCTGCTCCCAAGGCTGAACAGGTTAAGCCTAATTCTGTGAGTAGATATGAAACAATCAGGGTTCCGATTCTCAGGCCTGTAGAGTATCCGATTTGGAAGGTGAAGATGACCATGTTCCTGGAGGCTACAGATCCAGAATACCTTGACAGAATCTATGATGGTCCTCATATGCCGACTAAATTGTCCCCTGTTGTTGATGGACAAGCACAAAAGACTGTTCCAAAGGAAAAGAAAGATATGACTCCTGAGGATATCTCATCAATTGCAAAGGATGCAAAGGTTAGACATCTTCTCCACAGTGCTTTAGATAATGTAATGTCTAACAGAGTAATTGGATGCAAAACTGCCAAAGAGATATGGGATGCTTTGGAAGTCAGATGCCAGGGAACAGGTGCTATTAAAAAGAACAGAAAAACAATACTCACACAGGAGTATGAGCACTTTGATTCAAGAACTAATGAAACCTTGACTGAGACTTATGACAGATTTTGCAAACTGTTGAACGATCTGTCTCTGGTAGATAAAGAATATGAACTTGAAGAGTCCAATCTCAAGTTTCTGTTATCTCTACCTGAAAAGTGGGATTTAAAGGCAACAACAATCAGAGATAATTATGATCTTGCTGATACAGATCTTGATGAGATCTATGGATTGTTAAAGACTCATGAACTTGAGATAGAACAAAGAAACAGAAGATCCAGCAAGAAGACAAAATCTATTGCTCTCAAAGTTGAGGAGAAGCCCATAAAGAAGGAATCATCAAGGAAGAAAGCCAAGGGAAAGGCTTTAGTCATAAAATCTGAGAGTGAGTCATCAAACTCTGATGATGATTCAAACTCTGATGAAGCTTCTGATTCTGAGGATGATGAAGAGGAGATGATGCAAATGGCTGCCTTGATGGTAAAGACATTTAAGAAGATGGGATTCAAGAACTTCAAGAAGGGTAAAAGATTCTCAAGAAGAGATTCAAATTCTGAGAAGAAGAATTTCAGAAAGTCTGATGGAAGGGATACCAAGTCTGGTAAGAAGGACAAATCTGAGGTCCAGTGCTACAAGTGCAAAGAGATGGGTCACTATGCTCCAGAGTGCAAGAAAGGAAGAAGTGAAAAAGCACTCATCTCTAAAGGCAAAGACTGGGCAGATACTTCAGACTCTGATGATGGAGAAAACTATGCTCTTATGGCTACTGTCAGAGATGAGACTGAATCATCTGAAAATAAGGTACCCCTAACTACTTATGCTTATGATACTGATAATATATCTGAGTTAAGAGTATATCTGAAAAGCGTACATGTTAGCTATAGGGATCAGACTTTAGAAAATGAGAGAATTAAAGCTGAGAATCTTAGTCTTAAAGAAAGAAACAAGTTTCTTGAAAGAGAACTTGAGAATATGAAGCAGATTCAAAAAGAAAGAGATGATGCTGTTTATGTAGAACAGGAGTTGCTGAAAAGATATAAGCAACTAGAATCTGATTTAGAGAAGGAAAGGAAAATAATCAAGACTTGGACAGATTCTGGAAGAGACACTCATCAAGTGTTTCAGACTGATTCTGTAGGTTTAGGTTATTGTGAAAATGATGAACTTAGGTTTAAAGACAAGGTTAAGGTAAAACCACAACTTAAATCTGTGAAATTTGTTCAAGAAGCCAATAAGTTAAAATCTGTTGTAATAAGGGAAGCTGATATGGAATCAGATGAATCTTGTGACAAACAGGAAAATATTATAACAGAAAAACTTATGGAAATAGAAGCTGTTAGAAAACCAGTAAAAACTTGTGAAAAACAGGTTAATGTTGGCTTGATGACAGGAAAACAGTTCAATCACAAGCTAAAAGAGGTAAAGTCTTCCATGAAACCTAAAGGTTCCAAGAGAAATAGGAATGGAAAAGTAGGCATAAATAATAGAAATAATCATATGCCTAATGCTAGTGCCTCAAGAAAAACATGTTACAGTTGTGGTAGTTCTAATCATCTTGCTAGATTTTGCACTAAGAACAAACATATTAATTCTTTACCTTCTACTTCAGAAGTAAAGAATGATTATGTTAGAGTAAGACCACAGACCTTATGCAAACATTGTGGGAGCACTTGGCATTCTATTTACACATGTAAGAGTTATCATGCAATTTATCATAACTATTATGAGCTAAAACCCAACTTGAAATGGGTTAGAGCAAACTCTGCTAGTGTAAAATCTGACAATGTTAGTTTAAACTCTGATAATACAGATTCCGCTGCAAAAGCTAACACTGTTAAGAAGGACAAAGGATCCAAGCAAGTCTGGATCCTTAAAACTAACACTTAGTGTTTGTTTGTGATTGCAGGGTATAATAGAGAGCACACTTATCTTGGACAGTGGATGCTCAGGACATATGACTGGAAACAAAGCCCTGCTATCAAACTTTGAGGAGAAAGCTGGCCCAAAAGTTTCCTATGGAGATGGCAACATAGGACACACTCTGGGATATGGCAATATCAATCTTGGAAGTGTCATCATCACAAATGTAGCTCTAGTCTCAGGACTCAAGCATAATCTGTTATCTGTGAGTCAAATCTGTGACAGAGGAAACCATGTAGATTTTCATAGTGAATACTGTGAAGTTATCAGTAAATCTACTGGAAAAGTTGTTCTAGTTGGACACAGACGCAACAATATTTATGAAGCTAGTTTGGTAACAAACTCTGATGGAAGTACAGTGTGTCTGACTGCAAAAATGTCAAATGAAGAGAGTTGGAATTGGCACAAGAAGCTCTCTCATCTCAATTTGAACAACATAAATGAACTTATTAGAAAGGATCTTGTAAGAGGACTTCCAAAATCAATACTCAATCTAGATGGTCTATGTGATTCTTGTCAAAAGGCCAAGCAAAGGAAGTCATCTTTCAAGAGCAAATCTGAATCTTCAGTAGTAGAACCTTATCATCTTCTACATGTTGATCTCTTTGGACCAGTGAATGTGATGTCCATGGGCAGAAAGAAATATGCTCTAGTAATTGTTGATGAATATACTAGATATACATGGGTGTATTTCTTGTCAAAGAAGGATGAAACTGCTCAAACGTTGATGGATCATATAAATCTACTGGACAAAGGATCACAGCACAAAGTCAAAATTATAAGGAGTGATAATGGAACTGAATTCAGAAACTCAATCATAGAAGCTTTCTGCAAGGAAAGAGGAGTCAAACAAGAATTTTCTGCACCTGGAACTCCACAGCAAAATGGTGTAGTTGAAAGAAAGAACAGAACCTTAATTGAAGCTGCCAGAACTATGCTAGATGAAGCAAAATTGCCAACTTATTTCTGGGCAGAAGCTGTTCAAACTGCTTGTTTCACTCAAAATGCTACTCTGATCAACAAGCATGGAAAAACACCATATGAGATGGTGAAAAACAAGAAGCCAAATTTGAAATATTTTCATATATTTGGATGCAAATGCTTTGTATTGAAGACTCATCCTGAACAGTTGACCAAGTTCGAGTTAAAAGCTGATGAAGGAATCTTTGTTGGCTATCCATTGTCAACAAAAGCATTCAGAGTTTACAATCTGAGAACAAAGGTGATCATGGAATCCATACATGTGTCGTTTGATGACAAGAAAATAATTGGACTTGAAGACAAGGATGGATATGATCAACTACGTTTTGAAAATGAAGATCTATTCTCTGATGGTATAAACTCTGATGAAGCAGGGTTGACAAACTCTGACGAAGCATACTCTGAACCTCTACTGGTAAATACTGGAGAAACTGGAAATTCTCAAATTGAACAAAATAGAGAACCAGTTGAGGGGGAGCGTGAAGAAGCTCAACAAGACACAGCAAGTGAGTCAGTTGAGGAAACTGATTCAAACTCTGACAGTTCAAACACTGAGCCATCCAATTCAAGAGGAGCCTCAGATACTGCAGAAAGTCAACGTATGAATCAGGAGAGCATGGATCAAGGGGGAGGATTCAATAATGATGCAAGAAACCACTTACCAACAGCAAGAAAGTGGACACAGGCACACACACCTGATCTCATAATTGGAGATCCTGATGCTAGTGTAAGAACTAGAAGTGCAACAAATAACGAGTGTCTGTATCATGCTTTCTTGTCTCAAACAGAACCAAAGAAAGTGGAGGAAGCTCTTCAAGATGCACACTGGATAACAGCAATGCAAGAAGAGTTAAATGAATTTGAAAGAAATGAAGTCTGGACACTTGTACCTAGACCAAAGAATAGATCAATTGTAGGTACAAAGTGGGTTTTCAGAAACAAGACTGACAGTGAAGGTGTGATTACAAGAAACAAGGCTAGACTTGTGGCAAAAGGTTATTCACAACAGGAAGGAATTGACTATGATGAAACCTTTGCTCCAGTTGCAAGATTGGAGGCCATAAGAATTTTTCTGGCCTATGCTGCACACAAGAAGTTTAAAGTCTTTCAGATGGATGTAAAGAGTGCTTTTCTCAATGGGAAGCTTGAAGAAGAGGTATTTGTTGAACAACCACCAGGATTTGTAGATCCCAAGCATCCAGATTATGTCTACAGGCTTGACAAGGCATTATATGGACTAAAGCAAGCACCAAGAGCATGGTATGAAACTCTTGCTCAGTTTCTTTTAGAAAGTGGGTTCACAAGAGGTACAATTGATAAAACCTTGTTTTATTTCAATTCTGGTGATGATTTGCTTTTAGTTCAAATTTATGTAGATGATATTATTTTTGGATCTACTAATGACAAACTTTGTAAGAAGTTTGCAAAGCTTATGCAATCCAGGTATCAAATGAGCATGATGGGAGAGCTTAGTTATTTTCTAGGCTTACAGGTCAAGCAAACAGATGATGGGATTTTTATCAATCAAGCAAAGTATACCAGAAATCTTCTAAAGAAATTTGGTATGCTTGACAGTTCATCTGCAACAACTCCCATGGCTACAGCAACGAAGCTTGACAAAGACACAGGAGCCTCAGTAGATATGACTAACTACAGAGGAATGATAGGGTCTTTACTGTATCTTACTGCAAGTAGACCTGATATCATGTATGCAACATGTCTTTGTGCAAGATTTCAAGCAGATCCCAGAGAGCCTCATCTAACAGCTGTAAAAAGGATTTTCAAATATCTCAAAGGAACCATAACCTTGGGTTTGTGGTATCCTAGAGAATCAGAGTTTAAGTTAATTGGTTACTCTGATGCAGATTTTGCAGGCTGTAAGATAGACAGAAAAAGTACAAGTGGAAGCTGTCAATTTTTAGGTGACAGATTGGTTTCTTGGTACAGTAAGAAACAGAAATCAATTTCTACATCCACTGCAGAAGCAGAGTATATAGCAGCTGGTAGCTGTTGTGCACAGATTTTATGGATGAAGAATCAATTGCTGGATTATGGATTAAGGTACTCTAGAATACCTATCTTCTGTGATAACCAAAGTGCTATTGCTATGACAGGAAATCCAGTACAGCATTCCATGACAAAGCACATCAGCATACGGTATCATTTTATCAGAGAACATGTGGAAGAAGGAAACATTGAGCTTCATTTTGTGTCTACAGACCAACAACTTGCAGATATCTTCACCAAACCTTTGAGTGAAGCTACTTTTACAAGATTGGTAAATGAACTTGGAATGATCTCTGGTTCTGACTAGAGATACGGGTTAGACTCATTTTTTTGTTGTTGTTCATGATTTCTTACATGTGTTAACTGTTATGTGTATCAGCATGTTAAACTCTGATGATAAACTCTGTGAAGTGTCAGTCATACTCTGAACGGAAACTCTAATGTTAAACTCTGTTGGTCATACTCTGGTAATTACAGTTTAAATGCTATACTCTGATTGTAATTTTGTCTGAAACATATTGACCAATGAAGAAATTTGTATGGAACATAATTCTCAGTAAGTAATTGTGAATCCTTAAGAGTTGATAGATTCTGATCTCAAATATGTGCAGTAAGCTAACACAGCATGATACTGTCTCTATATTTATAGCATCTCTTAGTTTATTGATCCTATACACTGAGTCTGTATTAGCTGTTTGCATTTTCTCTCATAAGTTAATTATAAATACTGATGAAAAGTCTAAACTCTGATTATTAATTTCAAATAATTCACCCTCAAATCAAAAGATGCCAAACAGAGCACAAATTCCTTTGAGATCATGTTGTGCCTAGGAAGATCCAGGAACTTATTGTATGAAATAAGGGCTAAAATCTTTGATTTTTGGTGACTAGTGCCAACCACTGATTACTGGAAAAATAATAAATAAAAAAAAAAAAAAAAAAAAAAAATAATAAATAAATAAATAAAAAATTTAAAGGGGGTGAAAAATAAAAGACATATCCAAATGAAAGGATATCAGTTATACAGAGTTTAGATAGAAAAATCAGTGTCTATGTTATACATGAGAGTTTAGGCAACCAGTTTTTACTACTTTAGTTTGTGGATTTTATGCACTTTGAGATGATCTAAATACTGATTTCGGTAAACTCTGCTATTACACACACATTTTTCACAACTGAACAGATTGAGAAAAGAGTTTATTGACAAAGAAGGACAAATGGTAAACACTGATGTATTGTGTGAAATACGCCGAGGTTACTTTGTTTTAATCTCTGATGGTTAAAATAACTTCTTTGTTTCAGACAGTTAATAATTTTGAGATTAGCCATTTGTTTTTCGGAACAAGTATGATTGGACGGAGAACAGAAAGAGCATGTTTATTAAGTCCTGTTTGTGATTTGTATTGCTGCTGAGTATGTTAGTTAATTGGTTAAAGTTTTTTTTTGTCTTTCCAATTACTATGCAATATTGATAATACTGAAATGTAAAGAAACAAATTTTTCATTAATTGATTCAAATTTACATTCAGACAATCTCATACTTATGTTAAGCTAATCTTTCTGGTACATACTAATCACTATGGTTACAAAAGAGAAGATCTATTTAACCAGGACAAGTATTTGAATGCTACAACTGAAGCAGAAGAGCTAGAGCCAGAAGCTATTGTGCTCTACTACTTCTGATGAAAGCTACCCAGTTACTCATCTGGTCATTATACCATTTGGGATAGCTTGAAATCCTCCTAATGATGAATCATCATCATCATCTTCTCGGGATCTCTTTCTGCTTTGCAGCTTGCAGGATTCTAAGAAGAGGTTTTCTTTTGAACCCGACAAGAAACTCAGTTGAAAAAGCATCAAGCAGATCTCCATGGCATCTTCATCTGCGAGGATTGGTGCATCATATGGTCCTGGACGGAAGATGTATACATGAGGGTTGGAGAAAGGCCCTTCGGCTATTTCATCATCTACGATAAGACCTTCTTCATTCAGGAATGAAAGAACAAGAAACTCATCGATAAGATAGTTTTCTTGTTGCTGCCAGTTCATGTTCAAAAACTCTTCCACATCCAGGAATTCGAAAGTTCCAGCCATTTTGGTGTATAGTAAGTTTAAGATATGAAGCCTGTTGTTACATTGCTTTGGTATTTAAAGCATTCAAACAGGGTATCTGAAAGGTTTTTCTTGGAGATTGAAAGGTTATCGAAGCGCTTGGGATACTAAGGTGCGGAGTTTCGAGACAGTCATTATTATTTTGACTGTTGAGTTCTTTGTACTTTATTATTTAAATTGATAATTTTATTATTATTGATTTTTTTTTCTTTTAAGCGAATATTTTGAGTGTTATATGTGATGACAGGTGTCTCCACGTTTGCACGTGTGTATTGGAAGTTGTTAGATACAGCTGTCAGCGTATTCACGTTTGACATCTGTCCCACTAACATACTTCTAATCTTTACAGTTATTATTTAATACACTACATACACACGATTCAATCTTTTACGCATTTCATCTTTTCATAATATTTTACACACACAAACACTCAAACACTTTCAAAGCCCAGTACTTCTTGTTTTCAAATCTTACTAATGGCAACTACAGCGTTTATTGCTTCTGAATTAGAATTTGTCCCAAATAACTACTCAGCTCCTGTAGCAAATGAGAACGCACCGGAGGCGTTTCATTTGATTCAGAGTTTCTTGTCAAACTCTGATATTGGCACTGCTCTCATCGCACCATCGAAGCTGTCTGCAACACAAATCAAATCTTTTTGGCAGACAGGTGTTTATGATAATGGAGGAGAGTCTGGATCTCCATCTATCATTTTTCAATATGAGGACAATGACTATGCTGTTACTCCTACTACTGTTCGTGATGCTTTGGGTCTTGAAGATTTCAATGCATTCACAATCTCTGTTGGCGACTCTGAGCTAGTCAGGATGATGAACGAAATCGGCTACTCTGGACCTTTGTCAAAGATAGGTCAACTCAAACGGCCATTTTTGCGCAAGGAATGGAGCTTCTTTTTCGATTGCATTACTCGGGCTTTTGGAAAGAAGTGCACCAATTGGGATGCGATTCCAACGGATAGTCTACAGATCGGGTATTCTCTTCTCTATGGCAGTCAATTTGATGTTGCTAGATTAGTTTTAACTAATATTGGTGAGAAAATGCTAGAGAATAGAAATGTTGTTTACTTCTCTAGGTTTTGTCAATTGATATTCAATCATTGCTGTCCTGATGTTGAGATTTTAGATGAGGATGTAATTCTTTCATTTAAATTGCACAAACGTATATTCTCTGATCTTATCAACAAGGACAACAAGAAAGGAGAAGTTGGTCCTTTAATGTTACCTGCATCTGTGCAACAATTTCTTGACAACTTACAACAGCAAAATGTCTCAACTGCTGAAGCTGGACCTTCTGTATCTCAACCACAGAGGTCAAAGAGATCTAAAGTTCGAGCAGTTAAGTCTGTTGAAGCTGAGGTATCAAATGTTGATGCTGTGCCTCAGAGAAAAAGAATGAAGAAAAAGAGAGCCCAACGAGCAAAGACTGTTGCTGCTGATTCTGTTGCAGACTCAGATACTGAAGCTGATGACGAAAATCTTCATCAGAGAAAGAGAAGATTAGTTGCTAATCAACTTTTTGGTGATATTATTGCTAATATGAATAAAGAACCTGAGGAAACAGAAGCTCCTACATCAAAAGCTGATGATGTAGTTGAGGAAGCTGCTGCATACTCTGACAGCAGGATTGTGGATCATGAAGATACTATACTAGAAGCTGATCAAGCTACTACTGAATTAGTAGAACAAATTGCGTCTCACACAGAAATCATTTCACTTGATTTTGAGAAAGGTGAGGAAGTTGATCAGATTCGAGTTGATCCAGTTCCAGAAGCTGTTGCTGTACATGTAGATGCAACAGACAATGATCATGAGGATACTGTCTTACTTGAAACTTTGCAACAATCAGTTGTTGAGATTGTTCAGAGAGAAGCAGAGGTTACTGCTCCAGCAAACTCTGATGTTCCTCAAACTGTAGCAGATCAAGTACCTGATGCGACTGCACAGTTAATTGATGAAATCACTGCTGAAAATGTGCTTGAAGATATTCACAGAGAGGATGACAATGCTGAAGCTAGTCCTGCTCATTCCAACTCTGATATTCAAGTGGAAGTTTCTGATATTCAAGCAAATTCTACTGAAGAAAGGGAAGTTCAAAGGGCTGCTTCTGAGCATTTTCAGAATATGTACTACAATGCATGGGCTAATGCAGATTGTATTTTTCCAGCGCAAAGGGCTGCAGAATTTTTATCTGATTCTGTCAAGAAGATTACAAATCCTGATGTCCTTACGAACTTACAGTCAACTGTTATTCAAGTCAAATCTCTCAATAATAGATTTGATGAGAATCAACAAATGCTTACTAGTCTGAGGAATGAAGTAAGCTTGAGGGATCTTACTTTAAAGGCTGACAGAACTTATTATTATACCATGTTCAAGCAGCAAGCCAGTGATTCTGAAGAAATCAAGAAGAGGCTTGAGACAGTTGAAGACAACCAGAATGCTATGTCTGCTCAACTGACTTCTATTTCTACTGCGCTTGAATTGTTGACATCAGTACTACTTTCTGATGATGTCAAAAAGGGGGAGAGTGTACCAAGTGACAAATGCAAAGACACTCAAGCTCTGAGACGGAGGGATGATGGTAATGATGGTGGAAGCAAGGGAGGTGAATCTGAAAAGAGTTTAGGCTTAAGACCATCAAGATCAAGATCAAACTCTGAGAGAAGATCAAACTCTGGTAAAGTAAAAGTAATTTCTGCCAGTGGTTCAAGGCTCAAAAGTTTGATAAACACTGATAAGCCTAGTACTGATGAGGAAGTTGCTGCTAAGATGTTTATAGCAGAACATGGAAAAGGTATTACAATTGAAGATATCCAAGCTGAAGAACAGATGCTTGCTGAAGAACACAAGAAAAATCTTGAAGCTGGAATCTACAAGAAGAAGGAAATCAAGGCTCCTAGAAAGAAAGAAAAAGGAATTGTTATCAAAGAGAATGTAAATTCTGATCAGAGTTTACAGTACTCAAGGAGGCCTGTGATTAAAAATGCTGACAAAGGAAAAGGTAAACTGGTAGAAGAAGAACAGTTACCTAAGAAGATTTATTCAACCTCTGACATTGCTCAAGTTGAAACAAGATTACCAAAATCAACCTCTGACGCTGCTCAAGTTAATGATACTATTGAAGTTAAGCCAACCACTGACAATGCTCAAGTTGTGCAAACTCAGCTAGCTTCACAACTCCAAGGTACTTTTAGAAGACCTGTTTTATCTGAAGCTCTGACACTTCAACCTGTGGACTTTTCTAAAACCAGGACTGTACTTGGAAAAGAAACTTTTGATAAAGCTGGTTTAGGTTCACATAGGGAGAAGAGAATAAACAACAGATCTGGAGATCAATCATCATTGGCAGTATCTGGCACTATTACTCAAGAGAATCTTGATATGCTAGACTCTGTTCAGTTGATATTTCACAAGGGTTTGAAGAAAGATTTTCTGTTGTATTTTATGAATGATGGAAGAGTTTACAGAGTTGCAGAGTCTGATATAGATCTCAAATCTTATCAAGAATTGGAGTATGTTCTGTACTTGCTAAAAGTCAAAAACAGAAACACTCACAATGCTGCTACATTTATCAGACAAAAGATGCAAAGATCTAAGGTAATGCTTGGAGGAGGAGTTTCAAAGGTATACATTCCTAAGTATAGAGATGCTTATGGAAATGTTATAGAAATGAAGAGAAACAGTGCAAGACTAAGGACTGATCTGGGAGTTAAAGTCTTAGAATTCAATCTAGAATCTGATAAAGCACATTTTATTAGGCTAGGGAATGAGATGAGGAAGAATTCCATCTATTCTCTGAGAGCTGCTATTTATCAGACTGGTGAATCTGATCCAGAACTCAAGGAACTGAAAGAAATTATGGTTGAAGAGCTGGAAAAGGCTGAAAGAAGACTTCTAATTGATTATCTCAGGACAGTGCCTGATATTCAAGAAATCAAATAAAGTCTGACTGTAAGTTTTTAATATTTTCTATTCTAAGTCAAATTTAAACTCTGTTTTTAAATTAAACTCTGTTATATGTTAAACACTGCATTTGTTATATGTTTTGACATCATCAATTATATGTTTAACTTGTACATTTTATTATGAACACGTTGGGGGAGATTGTTAGATATAATTGCTAATGTTTGTTTATCAGTGTTTAAGCAACAGGTACTGGTCAGAGTTTATCAGAAGCCGATCAGAGTTTAGTTAAACTCTGATAGGGTGAAGAGTTTAAAGGAAGCCGGTCAGAGTTTAGTTAAAGTCTGACAAGGTGAAGGTTGAATTAGCTGTCGGTGCTGAATTGAAGATTCTAGAAGCAATATATTCTGAAGATGGAAAGAAGCAGAATATATTGATACAGCTAAGGAAACGGAATAGAAGATAAGAAGCAATCCTTAATTGATATGAATTGTATAGCTAACTTATAGGAATATCAATTAGATAAGGATTGTATGTAGCTGTGTACTATATAAACACAGATAGGTTATCCCTAGAAGGGATGCGTTCATTGAATTATTATTCTTGTAACCTAGAAGCTCTTTGTGATTCATTAACATCATAAAGAGAGAAGCTGTTAATACAATTACAGTTTTATTGATTCATAAACAGTGTTATTAATCATTGTTATTCTCATACATACTTGATTATATTGTGTATTTGGCCTAACATTGGTATAGCAAGAAACAGAAGTCAATTTCCACATCCACTGCAGAAGCAGAGTATATAGCTGCTGGTAGCTGTTGTGCACAGATTCTGTGGATGAAGAATCAGTTGCTGGATTATGGTTTGAGGTACTCTAAAATACCTATTTTCTGTGATAACCAAAGTGCTATTGCTATGACAGGTAATCCAGTACAACACTCCATGACCAAGCACATCAGCATAAGGTATCATTTTATCAGAGAACATGTGGAAGAAGGAAACATTGAGCTTCATTTTGTGTCTACAGACCAACAACTTGCAGATATCTTCACCAAACCTTTGAGTGAAGCTACTTTTACAAGATTGGTAAATGAACTTGGAATGATCTCTGGTTTCGACTAGAGATACGGGTTAGACTCAAAAACTATACATGTTTGATTTTATGCTCATGATTCCTTGCATATGTAAATTGTTAAGAGTACCAACAACAGCTACTACAGCAGCAGCAACAGCACCAGCACCAGCAGGTGCACTAGGATTTCATAGAAGTTATACCGGTCTTTTTCGAGACTTGGGGTCTTTTTATCCCTTACCTGGGACTTACTACCCTTTGGGGATTTTAATATACACTAGTATTTCACGAGTATCGTCTCGGTGTAAAGTGTGGAGCGACCTACACATTTACGACGATTTTGCCTTATTCGAGGCTAACTTGACGTTTGCATAAGCCTTTTATGTCTTATACCGTCTTGTTTTGGCTTCAAGCCTTTCATTGAGCATATCGAATAATGGGGTTTGGACTGAATGTCTTAGGTTTCTGGGGTTTCAACCCTTCATTTGCTTTCTAGGAAGCTCATGATTTCATCGAACCTTATTTCTATTTGTCCTAGTAGTGAGTCCAATCAGGACACACTTTAAACATTATTGACTTTCAAATTTGAGGCATGCCAAGTCCTTGGCACCTCATGCCCTTCGAGGGTTTGTAGCTTGTACGAGCCTCGGCCAAATACGTTCTTGACGCGATATGGTCCTTCCCAATTTGGGGCAAACTTGCCTTTTTGTCCAACTTCGGATGCCTCAATCTTTCGGAGGACTAAATTT
Organism: Heracleum sosnowskyi; assembly: GCA_030848705.1. Taxonomy (NCBI): domain Eukaryota; kingdom Viridiplantae; phylum Streptophyta; class Magnoliopsida; order Apiales; family Apiaceae; genus Heracleum; species Heracleum sosnowskyi. The sequence continues at coordinate 45,260,230 of CM061236.1, forward strand.
CCTTGTCAAAAGAATCTCTCTTTAACCCTTAGGTTGTAATAGAAATATGCTTGTTTCTGATGCTGAACTATCTTGGCATTTGCCTCATCTCTAACTTCATCAATCAAATCTAAGGCCAGCCTCAAGCCTTCCTCATATGTTTCTGGCTCATAAGCCTCAATCCTTGGAGACATGTGAGTAATCTCCACTGGAACCACTGCCTTTGCCCCATATGCCAACAGAAAGGGGGTAGCTCCAGTGGTGACTTTGCAGGTAGTACGATATGCCCATAGTATGGGGAGCAATTCGTCCACCCAAGTGTTTCTGGAGCGTTCAACTCTTTTCTTCAGTCCATCTAGGATAATTCGATTTGCAACCTCAGCTTGCCCATTTGCTTGAGGATGGGTGACAGAAGTGAAGCGTAACTTGATATCGTTCTCATCACAATATTTCTTAAACTCGTCGTTGTTAAACTGAGTTCCATTGTTTGTGACCAAGATACGTGGAATCCCGTATATGCATATCACATTTTCCCAGAAGAAATGCATCACTTTCTTGGTGGTTCTCTTGGCTAATGGCTTAGCCTCAATCCACTTGGTGAAGTAGTCGATTGCTACTATCAAGAATTTTCTTTGAGCACTTGCCATTGGAAATGGCCCAAGTATATCCATTCCCCACATGTCAAAGGGGATGGGTGAGTTAATGGACGTCATCATCTCTGGTGGTTGCCTAACCACTGGTGTATGTTTCTGGCACCGTTCACATTTCTTTACATAGCTTTTAGCATCAGCAAGTATGTTTGGCCAACAGAAACCTAGACGAGTGATTTTATGGGCAAGGGCTCTGCCCCCCAAGTGCTGCCCACAAATTCCTTCATGTACTTCCTTCAGGGCTAATTCTGCCTCTTGAGGTCTCAAACATTTCATATATGGAATGATGAAAGACTTTTTGTATAGGATTCCCTCAATCAGGGGTATACCTTAGTGCTCTGACGTATAGCTTTCGTGCTTCTGAAGTGTCATTGGGTAACCACCCAGTTTCCAGATGAGCCTTGATGGGATCTATCCAACAACTAGCAAAATCAATGGGTGCTACCAACTTTCCGTTGATGCTTGGGGTCCTCAGGACTTGGAAGTATACACTCCATGCATAGTTTTCAATTTCGGAAGAAGCAAATTTAGACAAGGCATCAGCCTTCACGTTTTCTTCCCTTGGAATGTGCTCTACATAGCATTCGTCGAACTGAGTCATGATGGCCTTGACAAGTTTCAAGTACTTGGCCATGACTTCATCTCTGGCCTCAAACTCCCCATTCACTTGGGAAACCACTAGCCTCGAATCTCCACATACTTTTAGAGTTTTGACTCTCAAGGTTCCAGCCAGCCCTAGGCCAGCTATCAGAGATTTCTCGAACTTGCCTTCTTGTTTGTCGTTGGAAAGTCAAGTTTTAGTGCATACTCTATGATGAATCCATCAGGACTTTGTAGCATTAAACCGGCTCCGCTTGATTTTGTTTTCGATGCTCCATCAAAATAGAGCACCCAACATTCTTTGGAGACTATGTCTTCAACTTCCTTGTCTTCCATTATTGCTTCCTGCCCCCCGACTTCTTGGTTGTCAATGGTACATTCAACCATGAAGTCAGCAAGTGCTTGAGATTTTATGGCCGTTCGAGGCTTATGCTTGATGTCGAATTCGCCCAATTCAATGGCCCATTTGATCAATCTTCCACTAACTTGAGGGCTATGCAAGATGTTTCTTAGAGGTTGATCAGTCAAGACCTCTATCTTGTGAGCCTGGAAGTATGGGCGTAGCTTTCTTGAGGCCATTATCAAGGCTAAGGCAAACTTCTCTATGGTAGAGTAGTTTATTTCTGCCCCATGAAGAATCTTACTCACATAGTAGACGTGCTTCTGCACTTTCAATTCTTCCTTTATCAATGCAGCTCCCAGGGCCGTGTTGGATACTTCCAAGTATAGATAAAGAACCTCTCCTGGCTTTGGTTTTGCCAACAGTGGTGCTTCAGCCATGTATTTCTTCAGGGCCTCAAAGGCTTCTAGTTGAGCTTGTAACATAACTCTTTGATCCTTCGGGATCTTCTATCCATGCATGTTATTTATGCATATTATGTTTCTTCGCTCTTGCATTCACTTATATTTATTTAGCTTATCTTTTGTAAGGCAATTCGTAGTACTTGGCCTCTTGAATGGGCTAGCACTTTGATCAAGTGTTATTGGTACAACTTGTTCTTTAGTAGAACAATAAGGAAATACTCAAACAAAGATGAGTAATAAAATAGTGAATGAGAACTTGAAATATTTCCTTTTAAAAAGAGGGTTCGACCCTTACATAGTGATTTACTTCCTACTAAGAGCTTAAGAGCTCAGAATGGTTTCGTCGATCTTATTGCTACTTGTACTATTAGTGGATCCCTTAAGGAAACACTTAAACATAATAAACTTTTGAGGCATGCCAAGTTCCTGGCACCTCAATCCCTTCAAGGGTTCAGGCAACAATGCTCCAATGTAAGTGACTTTGTCTGGTTCTCCCGGGATTAGGGGAATAGGAATTAGATCCTCGGCCGGCTGTCCCCTTCTTTCTTCATCGTCTTTTGAATTCATAACCTCGATTGGGAGAACCTGCCCCCCGACTCCATCAGGCCTTAACGCGGCTACATAGCAATTCCTAGCCATCTTTTGATCTCCTTGTTCTTCACCGACCCCGTTCCTTGTTGGGAACTTGATTTTCAAATGGTAAGTTGAGGCAACAGCCTTGAATGCATGAAGGCATGTCCTACCAAGGATTGCATTATAAGTCGAGGTTGCCTTTATCACCACGAAGTTCAGCATTTGAGTTGCTGTTTGTGAACCTTGCCCTATTGTCATAGGGAGCTGAATAGTTCCCTCTACTTTGGATTCAACCCCATTGAACCCATATATGGGCATGTTTGAAGGAGTCAGTTGTGAATCGGTGTATCCCATCTTGATGAAGGCGTCATGGAACAAGATGTCCACAGAAGCTCCATTATCTACTAGAACCCTCTTAGTTTTAGAGTTGCCTATTACAGGTATAATGACCAACGGGTCGTCATGGGGGAACTTCACTCCCTCAAGATCAGAATCATCAAAGCTAATAGCCACTTCTGTCCTGGCACGTTTCGGTGCTTCTCCTACAACAGTCATTACCTCTCGGGCATAAGCTTTCCTTGAGTTTCGGGAGGACCCAGCAGCAGTCGGTCCTCCAAATATCATGTTGATGACAGGCCCTCGGGGCTTAGGAGTACGATCTTGGTCGTTGTCCCTCCTATCATAGTCTTTCCTTTCATAGTTTCCTTGTTGATTTCCTCGATTCCCATCCTTAGTGAACTTATCGAGTTTTCCTCTTCGGATTAAGAACTCGATCTCATCTTTCAGTTGTCTACAATCGTCGGTGTCATGACCAACTTCTTTATGGAAACGGCAGAATTGATTCTTGTTCCGTTTCTCCAAGTCGGATCTTAGCGGCTTTGGCCATCGAAGATCTTCTTCCTTCTCAATTTCCATCAGAATTTGACTTCTTGAGGTGTTCAACCTTGCATATTCATTGAACCTGGGTCCGAAGTTGTTCCTTTTAGGTGGAGAGTCGGAATCTTTCGCTGTCCTGGGATATTTGTCCCTAGCGTCATACTCCTGAGTCTCCTTTCTCTTTTTTCCGTTTTTACTTCCCTCAATAATGGGTTCATACTTTCTCATGCTTTCTTCAGCCTTGATATACTTTCCGGCTCTATCTTGTAGTAACAACATGTTTTCGGGGGGATGTTTAGCCAAAGACCTCCTGAAGTGGTCATCGGTAGTTCCTTGCTGTAGGGCTATCATAGCCACTTTATCTTCCAAATCTGGGACTTTTATGGCCTCCTTAGTGAATCTACTCAAGTATTCTCTCAACGTTTCATTCTTGCCTTGTTGAATCTCCATAAGAGAGGCGGAACTTTTCTCATGTATCTTCCCACTAACAAATTGATTGATGAATGCCTTACTCAGCTCTTTGAAGGATCCAATAGAATTGGGCGGAAGGCGACTATACCAACGTTGAGCCATGCCCGCTAGGGTTTGTGGAAATGCCCTACACTTTACAGCGTCATTGGCAGGCTGCAACAGCAGTGCATTTGAGAAGGTCCTTACATGATTTGCGGGATCTCCCGTTCCATCATAGGCTTTGATCGAAGGCATCTTAAACTTTCTGGATATAGCCGTTTTCATGATGTCTTGAGTAAACGGTGGTGTAGGATCATCAGGATCTCCTAGGGGCAACAGAATACTAGGATCACCCCTTGGGGCTTCAGCCCTCTTGGTCCTTCTTGGTGGATCAAAGTTGAATATCGGGATTCCTTCAGTCGTTCGGCCCCGATATTGAGCGGCCTCTTCTTCAGCAAGGAGTTTTTTGAGCCTTGCAGTCTCTGCCTCATGGGCTGCAAGTTTCTCCCTAGTAGTTTGGGGTGGCTCCCGATTTGTCTGGGAAGAACGTCTCCTTCTTGGGGCGACATCCTCCCCAGTTGTATAACCCTCATCCTCGGTGTATGGGCCAGAGTAATCTTGAATGAGAGGGGTCTAACGAGTTTGTTGATTTTGGGGTCCCAGACCTTGAATATAAGGGGGCACATATGCCTCATGGTAGATTGGAATAGTTCCACTACCGCCCGTCATGGGTCGAGGGGGCATGCCATAGCTTGGAATCCCCAAAGTCTGATTCGCGTATTGAGGGAGATCAGTAGTATGGAGTTGAAGGCTTCTCGGGGCATTTATAAGCAGCGGGGAGGTCGTGATTGGTTGCTGGTGAACGGTCTCTTGTGGATTAGATCCATGAATGACCATCTGCAGGGGATTCGTCCCTTCAACTGAAATCGGGATTTCCGGTCCTTGAGTGTTGGTGGGGATATTCGCCCCTTGTGTGTCAGTAGTTGGCGGTGGCCGATCAGCCTCAGAGGTGATAGGACGATCCTCAGGAGTTTGATTATCCCGAGCTGTTCTTCGTGTGTTTGCCATGGTTGATGTTGTCTTCCCACAGACGGCGCCAAATGTTATGGATTAAAAAACGTGCTTTGTGAATTGAATGTTAGGGTTTGTGAGCGTTCAAGCTTTAATGGCTGCTCTTGTGTTTCAAGACTAAATCGGTCCTCACAAGATGCCTACGTATCTCTGCTGTATAGAGAATCAAGCCAATAAAACGTAGTTCTAGAATGAAGGACGAGGGTCCTTATATAGGCGTCAGGAGCCTTGTATTTAGAGTATGTTTAGGAGACTTAATGGATAAGTCTCGTTATTGATAACTGATAAGGAGTGTTTTGCTTGGCAGGCAAGTATTATCCTCATTTGATAAGTGTTGTGACTCATCGTAATATTTGATTGGGATTCTGGATCCTTCTATGAAGATATTATCATATTGGACTCTTTTATGAGCTGTGTATTTTCCTTTATTTATTAATTACGAAATTAATAAATAATTAGGGTTTCGGGCCTTTTATCGGGCCTAATTCTTGGACCAAACTAGGTCTAATTAATATATCATTAATTATTTCTAGGGTTATATTTCAGCCCATATCAATTCGATTCTTCCTTTCATACTTGCACTCCTCAGTCGAGTTCATAACTACTTAACTATTTGTTAAAATATGGATGATCTATTTTCCAGAGAATCCTTGTAATTTCTTTTCTTTCGGTACAATATGAGATTTTACATTAGAAGTTGAAATCATCGAATGGATATCAATTTGTATTGGTATTATGAATTCAGTTCTATTAAAGAGGTTTATAAAGTATCTATATACGGAGACCCCTTTTGGGTGGACCGTTTCACTCATAAAAAATATTTGATGAGAGGTTATCGATTGTTCCGATACCAAGAACATTTATTTACTCTTTCTTTTAACTCGTTATCCGAGTAGCCCAAAAAATTTCTTCAGTGGCTACGTTGTTAAGATTTTACACTAGCAGCTTGAGACTGACTAGTGGATTATGTCATTTTGAACGACTAGCAATTGCTCTGACTAGTTGAAATTTTAACGGCATGATGAAAGCCTAGCTAATTGTCCTAGCTAGTTGTTATATCCTAGACGAATTGAGTTGTCAAATTTTGTTTGGCTAGTTGCTAATGTTTCTCATGACAGACTAGTTATTGTCTCACTAGTTCGAATTCAATTTAATTTATTCAGTAAATTCACAATACATCTTCACTCACCGTATAGTACGATGAGGAAATTCCAAAGAGGGTAATTTGATTCAGACCTAACAGGGTCGCCCCCTCACATGCTTTCTTTTGAAGTTCGTTCTATGAATTTTCTTTTGCTTAAAATATTTCTTGTACCATGCAAGTATATTCCTTAACATTAGAGAGGAGAGATAGCATTGAAGTTTTAGAACTAAACAGAAAGCGGATGTTTACGACAAGTTATAGACCGAATATTATCAAAGTTTGTTCTGTATGTTGAGGATTAGAACGGTGGAATATTAAAAAGGACTGATTATGTTACGTCGGCTCATGGAGCGACGATGATAGAAATGGAAGCCACATATATGGCAATTCTATGAAACCTTATAAAAATAGAGGAAGCAAATTGTGAAGTTATTTTGGTAAACCATGAAATGAAAGTTGAGGGCATAAGCTAGATGTAGATTTGATTTCCTTTCAAGAGAGAGAATTCGATGTAAATCTAGGAAATGAATTGATCGATCAAGGACGAGGAGCAAATTGATTGAAGAGGTAAGAATGAAAATTTGGGTTACCATTAAAGGAGAGTTACCCTTTAAGGAGGGAAGCGGACTACGATTTTAGTGCGATCGTACAAGCAAACAGGCTGTTGTGGAAAGGAATGCAGACCATGTTAACACATGAGATTGGATACAATTAGGGAGGTACCAAATATAAAGGATATCCCAGTATTAAATAAATACGTGGATGTAATTTTTATGATCTACATGAGCTACCACCTGATCGAGGTATGAGACTTGCCATTGACTTAGTAGTAGGGGATTGCGTCTGTATTAAAGACCAGGATCCATCTACATCTGTCGAATAAAAAGAGTTAGCTACCTGATTGCAAGGAACGAGACCCATTGTGTCACCTTGAGTATACCACCCTTGTTTCTAAAAGAGGAGAATGGTAGCCTGAGACTGAACCTATTTGAGGATAGAGCATCACCAATTTAAGATCAACCTCGATGATGCGCCAAAGTAGGCATTTCACACCCGATATAGACATTACAAGTTTTGATGATGTCCCCGGATTAACAAATGCGTTAGGAGCCCTCATGGACTTAATGAATAGAGTTTAAGGATTGAAGCGGAAGATAGTAACAACCCCGTTGTTAGAATACCCGATGATAGAAGAGATTTTATGAATTATAGTGATGTGTCTAAGCAACTTAAGAAGTATGAGATAATATATCATACACCTGACTTGAAGTTAGCCGAGATAAAAGTTCGTAATGAAAAATTTAGAAACTTAAATTATGGAGAAAAGTGGAAATTGTTTTTTTGGCCACAAGAGCCTTAGGTATATCTTCAAACGGAGAAAGCTAAATATGAGGCAGAGAATATGGTTGGAACTGATCTAGAATCATGATTGTGAGATTCATTACCACCCAGGAAAGGCCAATATGGTGGCCGACACTATAAGTAGTATTGAGAGGTTAAAGACGCTAATATTTTCGAACAAATAATATAAGATAGAACTGCAAGGGATTATTTTCAAGAAAAGAACTAGAGGAATGATTGGAATTAGGATTCAGTCAGAATTGACTGAAATGACAAAATTACATTAAAGGAAGAATAAAGGAATATAAGAGATGAGAAAGGAATGTGAGAATATACTCATAGAGTGCGGATCCCCGACCTTTAAGAATTTAAAGATGAGATCGTGAAAGGAGCCCATATTATAGAAATCGTATTCACTCGATGGTACAACAACGAATAGAAATTAAGGAATTATCATTGGGGGCTGAGTGTGAAGAGTTATATCGGTAGTTATTAAGTAAGTGCTTGACATGCAGAAAATGGAAGCGGAACCGCCGAAACCTAGTAGGCTGCTACAACCGTAGAGATTCCTAAATGGGAATATGAGTTATGAAGATGAAGTCCGTGGTAGGATTACCAAAGATTTAGTCAAACGATGATGATTATTTGGGTTATAATCGATAGACTAACCAAGTCAACTTATCAACGAAAGATCTCCAATCAGAAAGTTATTAAGGCGTGTACGAACGATATAGTGATGCACATGGACTTCTCGTAATGATTATGTCATATAGAGACCCGAGATTGAATCCTAGATGCTGGAAGAGTTTTCAACAATGTTGACGACAAGATCAAGCACGAGCACTAATTACGGCCCGCAAGCCAGCGAATCGAGGAAGCGAACGCCTAGACAATTAAAGTTATAGTACGCGTCTGTGTGTCGAATTTCTGGAAGTAGTCGAAGTGACTACTTATCGTCAATAGAATTTCACATAAAGGTAGTTATCGTGCGAACATAGAGATGCCATTGTATGAAGCTTATCACGAGGAGAAGAATATCGGGAACCGCGCGAGTTCAACGAACAAAGAAGACGACGGTGTTACCTCCGAGTTCGAACGTGTCCATAATGCTTGTTGCGTGTCTATGATATGAAGATTCAACACGGATGTTGGGAGTGCGATAGAATGTGAACATATAGTAGTGCGACTGTAATTGCCTTACGAGGAACAACTGGTAGAGATCATAGACCAGAAAGAGAATGCGTTGAAAGAACATAATGTAGCACTAGTAAGAGTGCTGCGTGAGAACCAGAGGGTTGGAGGGTCAACCTGGGAACTGGATATTATGATCTCAGAAAGATACCTCTGCTATTTCTTTAGATTCCGAGACGGAATCCTTTTAAGGAGGGGAGGCTGTAAGAACCCTGATTTTTGGTAAAATTTTAAAAATTATTATGAATATTGATTTTGGGAATTATGGAAAACTTTTGAGATCACATTATATGAATGATGGAATATTTATGTATTTGAGAATGTAGTATTGTGGTACAAGGAATTAAGAGAATGCAAAAGCCGTCAGAATGCGAAGATTTTGACTTCTACTAAACAATTATAAAAACGTGGGACATTGAGGATAATGGAAGCCCTAGGTTGAATTAAATCCCATGGAAAGGGAATTATGGAATTTAAAGGGATTATCAAAATCAAGTGCTTGAGAATGACGATAGAAATCTCTACGCGACAAAACGCGTTTATGGAAAAATTATCGAACTTGCATAAAAGATTAAGTGACAAGCATTGGTTAATAAATAAGCTAAGTAATATACATGCAAGATGCCATGCAAGATTCCATGCAAACTAGCTAGTTAGAAATCAAACTATAAGTTCAAAAAGTAACCAAACTAGAGTGAATAATAAAGTGGGCAAAATTCCATGTTTTAAGGAGGGATCAAGGAAAACGTTTTGTACTCCCTTGGACTTCTAAGGCATGGCTGATGTATGTCTTATATTATATGAGTTGTATAACTCATAATTCAGCCAACACAAAAAGCAAAAAGCTACAAAAACTCTCTCATCTCATTTCTTCAATTTTCGGCCCAGCATGACCAAGTAAGAAAGAAAAATTCATAACTTGAGATTTACTCATCCTAAAATCTCCAATTTTGGACCAAAGATTCCTCAATCCATACCCAAGGTACTTTCAAAATTTCATGGTAATCCAAGTAGTTTAACATGTTCAAATATTGGGTCAAAGTTGAGGCAGAAGAGTAAATCCGGGAATACTAACTTGTGTTCTTGATTTCTTTTGTGAGTTTGAGGATGTTAAGCATAGATCAAGGCTCCCTTAAGGCTTACAAGCTCTTGTTAGTATGTTAAGACTTCAAGAAAGGTATGAACACCATCCACCCTTTTGATTTAGTTTGAGTTTTAAGCTTGAGTTTAAGTTATGTTTAAGTATGAGTTGTTCTTGGAAGTTTGGTGCTTGGATGATGAAATCTTGATGATTTATGGTTGGACTTGATTTTAGATGCATGTTCTTGATGGATTCTTGATTTTTATAAACTGACCTAGAGTGTAAGATGAGGTGTTGGTGATTTAAGAATTGTTGGATGGAGTATCTTGATTAAAAGTTAAAGATATGACAAGTATGAAACTTGTAAAAACCACAAGCACAAAGGACTGTCTTGTACCCAACTTTCGGACCAAAACTATTTGTGTTATCAAACACCACTAGTCACAAATTTCAAGATCTTGTTTTGTAGTTTGTAACCATATAAAGTACATGTTGAGGAGATTTGTGGTTTAAAAGTTATGGTCATTTTAGTGTAAGTGGTTCAAGAACAAAAGCTGCTACAAAACACTGGATGGTAAATTGAATTCGGACCCCTTAAAAGATTGATAAACTTCTGAACCTTTGGTGACAGAAGGTTGAGACACTAAGGAAGACAACCCAAAAAGAATTAGGTAAAAATATGAATATTTAGATTTTACAAAAATGTTTGAACCAAAGTTGCACGATGACGCTATATCCTGGAAAGCTACTGCCCTGTTTTGCAATTTCGGGAATATTGGTCCCCTGTCCAGAACCCAACTTTGGATGGATTACATTCTAGACCTTCTCTAGGTCGTGCACGCGAAAACGGTGTGTCAATAGGGTTAACGGTTGATGAGTTATGACCATTTTAGTGAAACTCGTGCGAATAGTAAAAGTCCGTAGTTGACTCGACTTGTAAAATGCACTTCACCTATTTAAACTCATGTTTCCCAAATCGAAATATTTTTGATAAATATTAAAAGCACTCAAGAAGCTCCTTCAAGTGGTTTCGTAATTAATTATCAATTTTTCGATTTATTAAAATTGTTAGAGTGTGAGTTGTGGAATAGTAATTCTATGGAAAGTCAACGCTAGAGGTACTACCTTGACCAATCATTTTGGCTAAGTAAAAATGATAATATCGAGTCGACTAAAACTCGAAAGTTGTTAAGGATTAACAAGAGAACGTATTGGTGTAAAGAACGAGACTAGAAAGGATTGTTAAACGATAAAAAAGATCGTAAGTTAAGTGAACCCGAGAGACTGAAAGTCGGGTGAAGTTGAGTTTACTTAGGATAAGTGAACTGTCGATCAAGTAACTAATTGAGGCTATGTATTGTCTTGGTAGATGTTCCAGGACTAGAAGAGAGACATTCAGTTAAGAGCTCGGACATCAGGCAAGTTTACTAACCTTACTCTATTGGTAGAGTGGGCATATTTTCAAATGTTCAATACTTGTTTATTCAAAAATATATCTATATATATTCCTTGTTTCAAGTATTGTGCAAGTTTTCAAACCCGAAGCTTAAGTATTCGGTTATTTTGTGAACTGTTGTTGTTGTGATATAACTGCTTTAAGTATGTGATTGTTTTAATTATCGTACGAAATTTCAAATGACGAATGATTGTTTTATATGTGATATACGAATATGGTTATGTATTGAGGATTATGGAACTCTACGGGGTAGAGTGTATTTTGATATTCAACTTAGACGGGGAGTCGGAAATATTTTTCATAAACGCTGTCATAAAAACCCGGAGAGTGCAGGAGACAGATTATTTTCAAATATTGATTTAAAATATTCAAATAAATATAATTTGGATATTTTAAATATTATTGAATATTTATTTAATTAAATGAATATTATTTTGAATATTCATTTAAAAATGATTTATTTATTTAATTATTTATTCTTTAATAAATATTATTTGAATATTTATTAAATATTCCAAGTTGCTTAATTATTTAATAAATATTATTTAAATATTTATTAAATATTCTAAAATGATTTAAAAATCATAAAACCTTATTTAAAAATTATTTAAGGCCTTGTTAATTATTTAAAATATTTTCTGGTCTTCAGAAAAATCATTTAAAAATAGTAGGGGTTCCCAAATATTATTTTCAAGTTTATTAAGTCAATTAAATGCGATTAAATATTTCCTAATTCATCAAAAATTGGGAATCCAGTTTTAAAGGTCGAGCAAATGGTTTTGCTTATTCTATTCCTCGAGAATACTCGTATCTTGGGTTGCCTTCCCTATCCAATCCAAGTATTTCAATCTCGATAATTTCAGAAAAATTCCGATTAACTCCCAGGTCGTGATTTTTAAAAGGGTTCACGATATATCCTCTGTCAGTTGGCAACGGCCAACCCACATCTTGTTATTACTTCCTCAAAAATTTCCGGAAGTACGTATGATAAAGAGTTTAAACCTATCAACGAGCTAGCATGACGCTCGGGGAACGACGATTAAGTTCGGTTCCAGTTATAATGATAGGATTCATCAAGGGACTGGAGGTGTTATATAAGCAGAGGCATTACGAGTACCGGGACGCACATGCAAACTTAGCAGAGGTACTACGAATGCCGGGACGCAACTTTAGCTGAGGTACTTCGGGTACCGGGACGCTAATGATAGCCCGTATGCGGCTGGGGGATAACCATAAAAAGGTTTTCGTCCACTACTAGTAGAAAGAAATGTTTTGCGATACAGCGACTGATCATCGTGTATCGTGGTGTTCCAGAATGTCCCCTTCTTCCAATTGGAATTGTACTGCAACATTGTAATGAAAGCCTAGGTGCTGAGTTACCGATAATGTTGGCAGTGGTTGAAAAGTTATTCTCTGATACAGTATCTTGAACTGTACGAAATGTTTGACGAAAGACAAATGATATTTTAAAACTTGTTAACTGGTGTTGTTCATCTGGCAGTATCTCGAACTGCGTACTTGTTTATTCTTAAATACCGTGCTAAGTCACAGATAGTGTCTTTCGAAATCATGAACTAGATTTGTTCATATGGTGGTATTCTAAACTTTATATTAAGTATGAATACTTTATATTGGAAAAACTTTATACTACTATTATATTGTTGGAAAAACTTTATATTAGTAACTACTTAACTTGCTGAGCATTCTTTCGCTCATTCTTGCTTTTAAAAATTATATTTCAGTGCAAGGAGAACTTGGTCATTTTTCCCAAATCATGAGGGAAATGAAGTGGAAGATTCACCCTTGAGATAGTCCGATTCAAGATGGATACTACAGAAGTAGTTTGGGTAGGTTTCAGCTATGTTAGCTATTAATGTAACTTCATGTAGAAGTTGTGATTAATAGTGTGAGATCCCGGTTAGTACATTTGGTTTGTAATAACTAATGTTACTGTGTAACGTGTCTAAGGCTATAACTTGTGTGTGTAAGAGATTGGGGTCTTTGGTGTTGTTTTGTTGGATCATTGAGGTAATGCAGGTATTATATGATTGGATGATGGCGTGACAACCTAGATTCCTGACCCCGAATCTGGGGGTGTTACAATAAGTAATGCTCATCATCATTTGGCTACTGCTTTTAAGCAGATTACAAATTTAGATATTCAAACTCATCTCAAAGGTACTTCTCTCATGCTTAAAGCTATCTTTGAAGAGATTGTTGATGTCAGGACTTCACATGCCAAGAGCATTGCTGCTGTTGTGGATGATCATGCCCAATCTGTTGCTCGTCAATCAAGGAATTTCTCCTCTGTTCACAAGGATCATGTCTCTCTTGAACAACGGATTGCAACTTTGGAACACAAGGCTGACTCTATGGATGCTAAGCTAGACTTACTCATCTCCGATCTTGTTCCTGATGCTGGTACTGATGCCAAAAAGGGGGAGAAAGTAGTACCAACCAAATGCTCTCCGGAGTTAGTAGTTCAAAGAAGGGATGATGCTCCTGATGGAGGCTCCAGTCAGAAACAAGCATCTACTGACGATGTTACTACGACACGAATCTCTGTGTCCAAACAAAGTCAAAGACAGCAGTCAACTCAAGTCTCTGGATCTGGTTCTAGAATGCAATCTCATGATATTATAGTGACAACCGCTGAGCAGGCAAAGAAGTTTCATCAAACTGTGAATATTGATGGAACAGAATATATTGTGCACTATAAAGATCCCAGACTTGAAGCATTTAATGAGCAGCAAGCAAGGAAACTTCTTCAAGAAATGTATCATGATGAGGATGTGGAAGAGATGGTGGAAGCTCAAAGGATAGAGTATGAAATGCTGAATTCACATAAAGGAGTTGTCAGAAGTGGAAAGAGAGGTAACAAGTCTAGAGGTAGGAGTCATGGTAGAGGAAGAGGAAGAGCTACCAAACTAATCTTAGAACCTCAAAAAGGTATTGTGATCAAAGAAGGATCAAATATTGGTGCAAAGAAATCATCTGAGTTACCTACTGTTTCTGCGAAAGGAAAAGGAAAGGAAGTTCTTGAAGGTCCGTCTCAAGTGACAGTTACTGAACAAATCTCTGCAGAATCACATGAAGAAGAAGAAAAGGACGATGATATTCCATTAGTTCAAAGAAGAAGAAGAAAGGAAGATTCAAAACATGATAGACATATATTTCTTGTAAGAACGTCGTTGAATGTAGAAGCAGCGAAACAAGCAGAGAAAGACTATTTTAAGTCTTTGCAACGACGAAGCTTCACTAAATCAGGAGCTATGCTACAAGAATATCTGAGAAAGAAGGAAGATGCTGCAAGGAGCCCAAGGAATGCTTACGGATTCAAGAAGATTAAAGGTTACAAAGGAAGAGGCTATGATGTCAGGGAAGATAAATCTCATCTTCATATCAATGAAATATTCAAATCAAGCGGACATCTCAAAAGCCTCTCTGAAATTCCTGGTGTTAGTGGATTTGGAAGATTCAAGAGGTCCTATAAAGAATTTGTGAAAAAGAAGAATGAATGTCGAAGTACAGGAACACATGGAGGAATTGGACATCCTGATGCAGAAATAACTCCTCAAGCTACGTCATATGATCAGGCATGCTTAACAGAAAATCTGAGTGACAAGTTGACTCAGAAACATCTTGACAAACTGATATCTGTTCAAATGGTCTATGATGTTTATGATGGAAATCTACCTCAATAAAAGTTGGTTTATTTTCTCAAGGATGGAACTACGTTTGTGTTAACATCTTTAGACATCTCAATGAAGAATCTGGAAGAATTGAGGTATGTGCTATATCTATTTGTTCCTAAAGATGATCTGTGTGTTAAGTGGAGAAAGAAGATTCAGTCCAGTATTGATCTACAATTGATGGCACTAAACTCTAAAGATACTGGATATGTTCCTAAATACATTGACATGGATGGACATGAAGTGGAAATGAAGAAGGGCAGTGCGTTTATTAAAACATCTCTAGGTATTACACATTTGACCTTTAGTCCTGACAGTGAGAGGCTCAAATGTATTTATTTAGATGAAAGAATGCTGAAAAGTCCCATTGAAGATCTGAGAGCTGCAATTTATCAGACATATAAAGATAATGAAAGTTTGAAGAAACTTAGAAGGAAAATGATCGACTTGCTGTTGGAAGAGGAAGATGAGTTGATGAAGAAGTTTCTTCAGAGAAATACAAGGTTTGTGAAAGTGTCTGATTTTGAAGAATATCTAAGGCAGTATTCTCATCTTTATCTATAACGACTCGGAAAAACGCTTGTACAGTATTATTATTTAAATAATATTTGAGATCTATAATATGTGAATATTGTGTGAAAGGTGGATATTTGGAAATGTGATAATTAGATGTTTACTTGGTGAATGGTATGGATTAAAATACTTGTGTATGCTTTTAAATGCATTTTATATGAATTTCTTGTTAAAAATTAATTCTTTTTGAAGTTCCGGGAATTTTATAAAATCATTGGAGACTCTTTTTATTGTGAAATCTTTTTCACAACCTTTAGGTTATATTCTAGTATTTTCTAAAATTAGTGGAGGAATTTATTTTTGGCTTTAAGGATTTAAATTTGATTTTATGAGTTAAGTGTCATTTAAGTGATCAAAACTTTGAAAATTCATATTTAATTCAATTTTGATCATAAAAATATTTTAAAAATATGGGTGAGCTTGTAAATTCGTATTCTTTATTTTAAAAATAAAATTTTGATTTTTAGACATTACCTTCAGTTTATTTCGAATTATAGAAAAGCATTTATGTTGGTTTTGTTTATTAAAAATCAGGAATTCTAATTAGCAGATTACCCTTTTACCCCTGGGCTTATAAAACCCAGCACTCAGTTCTTTTCCCCTCTTCTTCACCCCCGGCTCAACTCTCATCTCTCTCTTTTCTCTCTTCTCTCTCTCGGTTATCTCTCCCTCTCGATTTTCTTGTAAAATCTCTCTCACTCTCAACTATATTGATGATTATGATTATACATACATATATATATATGTGTAATCGTGTGTGTATGTGTATGCCGTGTGTATTGTGTGTACCGATTGTTGCATGCAAGGGGTTTCGGAAATTTTGATTTGATTCAAACCCAAAAGCTTGCTTGTGATGATTTTTGTGATTAGTTGGTTGATTAATATTACTTATTGGTGAGGTTGTGAAGGAAACCCGGTTTTTCATATTTTCCGGGCACCTCCAACCATTGCCGCCGTCGGCAATGAGCTCCGGCGAGCCGACGGGGATGATGATGATGCGTTTGAGTCCGATTATTGTGTTAATACCTATATTTAGTTCGATTTTGAGTTGCATGTGAAGAAATCGAAATGCATGTTCAAAATTTGATTTTTTCCCTTTTTTAGAATTCGGTTTTGGAAATTTGTTTATGATGTTGTTTAATTGTTAACTTCGGTTTATAAGGGATGCATGTTGATTTATTGGGTTAAGTTTGGTTAGTATGAAGTTTTGATAATTAAAAGTTTTGATTTGGGAATTGTAGTGAAATTCCAAGTAATGGAATTGTTAACTTGTTTATTTGATAAATGCATGTATAAGTTTAGTGATTCTTGAGAACATGAGTTCTAGTTGTAATATTGGATGGTTAGTTGTGAATAAGTTTGTGTTTGGAATGATTTATAAAGAAAAACACCCTGCTGAATTTTTCCAGAAAAAAACTGCCTGTTCTGTTTTGCCATATTTCGAAATGTTGCTGCCTGTTTTAGACAGAGGTCTTTGGATGTCAATGTTCTAAATTGAATCTAGTTTGTGCACGTGCTAACTTTGTGTCGATAGGATTTACGGATAAAAAGTTATGTATGTTTTACTAAAAGTTGCGCAGCAGAGATTTTTCTGTGCTTAGTACCTACTTTATACAGTTCGTTTTTATACTAAATAAAGTGTTCTGAAGTTGAAACTTTTATGCTAAGTTGGTTTTGTAATCAGGAAGTAGCCTGTCAAATTTGGTAATTGTTTGATTATTTTTGGATTTATGAAAAATGTTTTGGTAAAGTATGCGTAGTTGATTTTCTGCTTTTTGAGATGAAACATTGTTGTAAAAGTGTTAATGATATAGTTAGCATTGGTTAAATTGATTTAAGGGATACCAAGTGTGGTATGATTTGAAAGGTATATTATTATAAGTATATATGTATAAGGAACATGTTATGTGTATTTAAATGACGATGTGAGTTTATATGGTTGATTGCCTATTACGTGGTTATAATTATTTTGTGGTATAACTCTTATGTGTTTACGCGTATAGGATGCGTTGGGTAGTTTAGAATAAAGGATTAGCGGTTTAGTGAGGACCTACTAAGATAGAATATATATTCTTTTGTAGAGTCCAAGGAAGTGGAACTTAGAGAGTTCAAGGAAGTGGAACTTAGGGACAAGGGAAAGACTAAGGTGGAAAACCAGTGATTGCTCATTACCCTTTATCTACTTAAGGCAAGTAATACAAACTTGCTTTCGTATTTCGATTCCATTGTTTCATTTTGACACATATGAATTGTTATCTTGCCTTGATATACCTTTAATTCTGAAAACACCTATTGTTCATTGATAACCCTTATCTTTGTTCATATATACCATGTTGATCTGTAAACCCTGCTTTGTTTAGTTCTTTATACCCTGTTCATATCCATGAATTGAACCCTGATGACCTATGATTCTGTAACCTGAATTTGATCATATACTTATTCAAACCCTTTTATACCTGAAAGTGAATACACCTATACCTCATTTTAGTACATTTCCAGAACATACCCAATGATAAATATTTCTTATATTCCACTAATAGAAATCCAGATTGTTTTGATTGAACTTATCTGATTTCCAAAGGACTTCTTTATATCTGAAGATGTTTTAAAAAGGAATAAAGTTTGAACTCATTTAAATTCTGATTTATGACGGATTCCTAAGATTGGAGGCGTAAGAGGCCGAGTAACGCCGGTCCAGCACTTTTTAATTATAATAAATGGACTAGGGATGGACTAGTCTAAAGGCCAATGTGTTGCCTAATGGGACCCAATTCAAGGACCAGAGGGACTGTGTGTCCGGTATGGGGACTTTACGTGGCTGATCACCCGTATTGTCCGGTGCGTTGTGAAAAATCTCCAAAATTAATTATTGTTTTCTTGAAACGGATATCTTGATAACGAAATTGGTTTACCCTTTGAAATTGCATATTTATGCCATTGTTTTGGATAATACCTTATTATGGATTCTGCTTAAACCATGCTATATATATTGATATTGGAAACTGTTTTGAAATTTTATATTCAAATTATTGATTCTGATAATCCCTTG
The DNA here is from genome assembly GCA_030848705.1 of Heracleum sosnowskyi. Classification (NCBI taxonomy): domain Eukaryota; kingdom Viridiplantae; phylum Streptophyta; class Magnoliopsida; order Apiales; family Apiaceae; genus Heracleum; species Heracleum sosnowskyi. Next base: position 45,278,760 of record CM061236.1, read on the forward strand.
ATACGGACTTTGCTATACTCATGCTATCCATATTGATATTGAAACTGTCTCCCAGTGGATAACTGTTTGGTCATATTATTACTTGCTGGGCATTTGGCTCATTCTTTTTCCCTATTCTAACCCACAGTGAAACGAGAAGATGGTACGTACATTTCAGACAGCTAGGAAGTCTTCCTATAGGGTTGTTTTTGGGATGCCAGCTCAGGTAGGTGATGGCCATATCTAGAAGGTGTTTTGTAATAGAGAACATAGAACTCTTAAGACTTTGTTGTAATAACTTTTGAGACTTATGTATTAATGAATTAGATAGTGGATGCTTGTTTCATACCATCAACTGTTAAAGATCCAGGGTAGAGTTGGGGTCAAGTCTGCATGCTTTATTATATTGTTTATAGGTTTAATATGTATAGAGGTGGTAGTGACTCCCCGATCATGACCCCAGGTCGGGAGGGCGTCACAGGTTGGTATCAGAGCTGTCAGTTTTTGGTCACTGAAACAAGCCAGGATTAGGATCCCTATTAATAAAAGATTAGGATCCCTATTAATAATAGATGATTAAGATAGTTATGTAAGGAGTAGGAATATGTTAGGATATTAGATGGATAAATGCTAAGTAGCAATGGTAGGCGTAAGTACTTTCTTTTAAGATAAGTCGTTAGGATTAAGATACCCTGTTATTATATAAGTATCTATATCTATATTGTTATCGCAGGAGATGGACGTTATTGGTGGAGACACACCCCCTCACCCCTCTATCACATTATCTGACCCAGTGGAGATAGGTAGTCCTAGTGTTCAGTCCGTTGAGACACCATTTGCACCTGTACCTGTTCAGACTACTATCCCCTGGAGAGCAGCGTCTGTTGATTCTCGTGTTTCAGTCATGGGAGATCCTGCACCTATATTTCATCATGCACATGTAGACCTTGCTAAAGATCTAGAGACCCTTTCAGGACAGAATGCCGAGCTTCAGGCCCTTATAGATCAGATGTCTGAGGAGGCGGACCGTCGTGTTGCTGTTACTGAGGCGGAGTGGCAGGATAGGATCCGTACTGTAGAGGAGTCAGCGCGAAAGCGCCTAGCTGAGGGACCAGTCACTGTTGATGCTTTAGAGGAGGCCAGGAGAGTGACTAGGATTGTTAGCTGGATGTTGTGTGAGCTGAGAGTTGTTCGTGGTGGACGAGATTAGCTATGGTTGGATTCTGAGAGTGGGACATCTGTTAGAGCCCATTGGTTTTAGTATTGGTTATTTGCACGCTTGACTACTCGCTATTAGGATATTTTTTCCCTTTTTCCTAGTAGACATTATGATATTATCTGCTTTGACATTGACTCTGTTTTGATTTTTGGGGTGACCATGTACCCTATCATCTATTGTACCTGACTTTTATCTTTACGTTATGCACGTACTTTTTTTATACCTTGCTTTAAACTGTTACACCATCTATTGTTAACCTGTTCCTATAATACCTATGTTTACCCTGTGTACCCTGTTACGGAGAAAAGCAAGTTATCTAACAATATGGCTAAAAGTTTTTAATTTTTTTTTTTTATGTACATACAGTTTTATAAACGTTTTCAAAAGAGTTTACACTGTGGTATATATATGCATATTGTTTCATAAATTGCTTATCTCTTATCAGAAAAATGCCACCAAAGAAAAAGACCACTGCTTCTACTCAACAAACAACTGATACCGAGGCCCAGAACCCGGTAGACCCAACTATAACTCAGATACTTCAATTACTCCAACAACAAACTGCTGCCTTGACTCAACAACAACAACAACAAAATGTTCAACCATTGACAACTTTTAAATCATTTCAAGCTGTCCACCCACCTGAATTCAAAGGTACTCTAAACCCTGTTGAGGCGAAATCATGGTTAATCGACATTGAGAAAGCTTTTACGTTAGTTAAGGTTGGGGAAGATCAGAAAACTGAATTTGCTAGTTACTACTTGAAGGCAGAAGCTAATTTTTGGTGGGAATCTGTGAAGTTAGGAGAAGGAGAGATTACTTGGCAAAGATTTACGGAACTATTTCAGGAGAAGTATTTACCAAGGTACCTACAAGATCAGTTGGAAGTTCAGTTCTTAGAATTAAAACAAGAAGGGATGAGTGTGGCGGAATACGAAGCCAAATTTACGGAATTGGCAAGATTTGCACCTAGGTACGTAGGAGATGATGTCAGTAAGGCTAGAAAGTTTCAGCACGGATTAAAGCCATGGTTAAGGAGTAGAGTTGCAGCTTTTGAGTTGAGAAATTATACTGCGATAGTACAGAAAGCGATGATCATTGAGGGCGAGAGCGAATTAGTTCAAAAGGAGAAATTTGGAAAGAAACGGAAGTTTGGAGGATCTGAAAGAAGCCAAGGTGATGAAGGACAAGGAAGTTCTCAGAATAGGAGAAGGTTTGGAAATCAATCAGGAGGAGATAGGAATTTTCAGAAGCAGAGGAGTGGATTTGGAAGTTCAGACAGGAAACCTCAAGGAGGGAAGCCGCCAGCTATAACGGGAAAACCATCTATACCAGAGTGCAAGACGTGTGGTAAAAGACATTCGGGAATCTGTAACAAGTTGAACATCACATGTTTTAAATGCAACAAGAAGGGACACTATGCTGATGGATGTCCAAGTTCAAAACCAGGAGGACTAACATGTTTCAAGTGTGGAAAAGCGGGACATTTTGCGCGGGAATGTAAGGAACCGGTCCAGTCTGCTAATGTACTTAGGCTCACTGCACCACCAACACGGTCACAGTCATCTCAACCTCGAGCAAGAACTTTTAATATGTCAATCAATGAAGCGGTTCAGGACAGAGATGTAGTAGCAGGTACGCTTCCTGTGAATTCTGTTAAAGCTAAAGTGTTAATTGATTCTGGAGCAACTAGATCTTTTATATCTGAAAGATTCCTTGATAAATTGAAATGTGATATAAAACCATTGGAAAGGACGTTAGTAATAGAAGTGGCAAACCAGGATAGAGTTCCCGTAGACCAAGTGTGTCCTAACTGTAAAATAGAGATCGGTGGATATCTTTTTCATGCGGATTTGATACCATTCAAAATGGGAGAATTCGATGTTATCCTAGGAATGGATTGGTTAGTAGATTGCGATGCGCAGATTGAATGTAGGAAAAAGCAAGTAAGATTGCGTGTGGACGAAGATCAAGAAGTTGTGTTTCAAGGACAAAGGCAAGCTAGGAAGTTCCTAACGTTTATGCAAACGACACGACTACTTCGACAAGGTTGCGAAGCTTATTTGGCTCATGTTGTAGATGTGGAGAAGCAAGTGTTGAAGATGGAGGAGATACCAGTTGTAAATGAGTTCCCTGAAGTTTTTCCTGACGAATTACCCGGATTACCTCCAGATCGAGAAGTAGAATTTACGATTGATTTGGCACCTGGAACGGAACCAGTATCAAAGGCACCTTACAGAATGGCACCGGCAGAAATGAAGGAATTGGCTACGCAGCTACAAGATCTTTTGGATAAAGGAGTGATAAGGCCTAGTATTTCGCCGTGGGGAGCGCCAGTATTATTTGTCAAGAAGAAAGACGGGAGTATGAGATTGTGTATCGACTATCGAGAACTCAACCGGTTGACTATAAAGAATAAGTACCCGTTACCGCGAATCGATGATTTATTTGATCAACTCAAAGGAGCAGCCTATTTTTCAAAGATTGATTTAAGATCTGGATACCATCAACTGAAGATCAAACCTGAAGACGTTTCGAAAACTGCTTTTCGCACGAGATATGGACATTACGAATTTTTAGTGATGCCATTTGGATTAACTAATGCCCCGGCTGTGTTTATGGATTTGATGAACCGAGTGTTTCGAACGTATTTGGATAAGTTTGTGATTGTATTTATTGATGACATCTTGATATATTCAAAGTCTTCGGAAGATCATGCGGAACATCTAAGGATCGCGTTGGAAGTCCTGAGAAAGGAAAAGTTATATGCAAAGTTTTCAAAGTGTGAATTCTGGTTAGAGGAAGTACAATTTCTTGGACACGTTATTAGTCGAGAAGGAGTAAGAGTGGACCCTGCCAAAATTGAAGCTGTGGTTAATTGGGAAAGACCAAGGACCCCTACTGAAGTGAGAAGTTTTCTCGGATTAGCTGGATACTATCGGAGATTTGTTCAAAATTTTTCAAAGATAGCTACACCGTTAACTGCACTGACTCGGAAGAATGAGAAGTTTGTTTGGACTGAGAAATGTGAGGAAAGTTTCCAAGAGCTGAAAGGAAGATTAGTGACGGCACCAGTGTTAGTCTTACCAGATGGTCAAGGAAATTTCGTTATCTACAGTGATGCTTCACAAAAAGGATTAGGATGTGTTTTAATGCAACATGGAAAAGTGATCGCGTATGCTTCACGACAACTCAAACCGCACGAACGAAAGTACCCAACTCACGATTTGGAATTAGCAGCTATTGTGTTCGCACTGAAAATTTGGAGACATTATCTATACGGAGAAAAATGTGAAATCTACACGGATCATAAGAGCTTAAAGTATATATTCACTCAGAAGGAATTGAACATGAGGCAACGGAGATGGTTGGAGCTAATCAAGGACTATGATTGTAGTATTAACTATCACCCAGGAAAAGCGAATGTTGTGGCGGATGCGTTAAGTCGAAAGGAGAGATTGAATTTGTTCACGATACCTAAAGAATTGCTTCAAGAATTTGAGAAGTTGAAACTAGAAGTTTGTGATTCGGAAGTTACCAACGAAGTTCTCAACGCTATGACGTTTCAACCGGAACTGTTGGAAAAGATACGAAGATGTCAGGAGGAGGTTATGAATCAAGAGATGAACACATTGACTGGTGAAGAGATCTGCACCCAAAGGGACGACAAAGGAATTTTGAGATTTTCTACGAGGATATGGATTCCAAATGTGACGGAATTGAAGAATGAAATCTTGCGGGAAGCCCATAGTTCACAGTACTCAATTCACCCTGGTAGCACGAAAATGTATCGAGATTTGAAGGAACATTTCTGGTGGCCTGATATGAAAAGAGAAATTGCTGAATGGATAAGTAGGTGTTATACTTGTCAACGGGTCAAAGCCGAACATCAGAAGCCGAGCGGACTATTGCAGCCATTGGATATTCCGGAATGGAAATGGGAACATCTTGCCATGGATTTTATTGTTGGACTGCCGAGGACAAAAGCTAATCATGATGCCATATGGGTAATTATAGACCGTCTGACCAAGTCTGCACATTTTCTCCCAATCAATGAAAGATTTTCACTGGATAGGCTAGTACAGCTATATTTGAAGGAAGTTGTGACACGCCACGGAGTTCCAGTAACCATTGTGTCGGATCGTGATCCAAGGTTTAACTCCCGATTTTGGAGACAATTTCAAGAAGGTCTGGGTACCAAGCTTAAGATGAGTACCGCTTATCATCCACAAACTGATGGCCAGAGTGAGCGAACAATTCAAACCATTGAAGACATGCTTAGAGCTTGTGCGCTGGATTTTAAAGGAAGTTGGGACGAGCATTTACCATTGGAAGAGTTTTCATACAACAACAGCTATCACGCGAGTATTGGAATGCCACCGTATGAAGCTTTGTATGGAAGGAAATGTAGATCGCCTGTATATTGGGAAGAAGTTGGAGAACGAAAAGTTTTAGGACCCGAGCTAGTACAACAAACGAAGGAAAATATTGAAATCATTCGGAAAAGGCTAGTTACGACACAAGACAGACAACGGAAGTACGCGGACCAAGACAGGAAGGATATAAGCTTTGAAGAAGGAGATCAAGTGTTGCTAAAAGTGTCGCCGTGGAAAGGAGTTACAAGATTTGGCAAGAAAGGGAAACTTAGCCCGAGATATGTAGGACCGTTTGAGATACTGAGACGTATTGGAAAAGTTGCGTATGAGTTAGCGTTACCACCGCACATGGAGCATATTCATAACGTTTTTCATGTTTCGATGCTTAAGAGGTTTAATCCTGATGCAAATCACGTGATCGAATATGAACCTTTTGAAATTCAACCTGATTTGTCATATGTAGAACAACCTGTAGAAATTCAGGATCATATGGATAGAAAATTAAGGAATAAGATTGTTAAGCTAGTTAAGGTTTTGTGGAGGAATCCTAAAGTTGAAGAATCGACTTGGGAACTTGAGAGCAAGATGCTTGAAAAGTATCCGCATCTATTTTCATAAGGTTAGATTCCGAGGACAGAATCTTTTTAAGGGGGGAAGGTTATAACGACTCGGAAAAACGCTTGTACAGTATTATTATTTAAATAATATTTGAGATCTATAATATGTGAATATTGTGTGAAAGGTGGATATTTGGAAATGTGATAATTAGATGTTTACTTGGTGAATGGTATGGATTAAAATACTTGTGTATGCTTTTAAATGCATTTTATATGAATTTCTTGTTAAAAATTAATTCTTTTTGAAGTTCCGGGAATTTTATAAAATCATTGGAGACTCTTTTATTGTGAAATCTTTTTCACAACCTTTAGGTTATATTCTAGTATTTTCTAAAATTAGTGGAGGAATTTATTTTTGGCTTTAAGGATTTAAATTTGATTTTATGAGTTAAGTGTCATTTAAGTGATCAAAACTTTGAAAATTCATATTTAATTCAATTTTGATCATAAAAATATTTTAAAAATATGGGTGAGCTTGTAAATTCGTATTCTTTATTTTAAAAATAAAATTTTGATTTTTAGACATTACCTTCAGTTTATTTCGAATTATAGAAAAGCATTTATGTTGGTTTTGTTTATTAAAAATCAGGAATTCTAATTAGCAGATTACCCTTTTACCCCTGGGCTTATAAAACCCAGCACTCAGTTCTTTTCCCCTCTTCTTCACCCCCGGCTCAACTCTCATCTCTCTCTTTTCTCTCTTCTCTCTCTCGGTTATCTCTCCCTCTCGATTTTCTTGTAAAATCTCTCTCACTCTCAACTATATTGATGATTATGATTATACATACATATATATATATGTGTAATCGTGTGTGTATGTGTATGCCGTGTGTATTGTGTGTACCGATTGTTGCATGCAAGGGGTTTCGGAAATTTTGATTTGATTCAAACCCAAAAGCTTGCTTGTGATGATTTTTGTGATTAGTTGGTTGATTAATATTACTTATTGGTGAGGTTATGAAGGAAACCCGGTTTTTCATATTTTCCGGGCACCTCCAACCATTGCCGCCGTCGGCAATGAGCTCCGGCGAGCCGACGGGGACGATGATGATGCGTTTGAGTCCGATTATTGTGTTAATACCTATATTTAGTTCGATTTTGAGTTGCATGTGAAGAAATCGAAATGCATGTTCAAAATTTGATTTTTTCCCTTTTTTAGAATTCGGTTTTGGAAATTTGTTTATGATGTTGTTTAATTGTTAACTTCGGTTTATAAGGGATGCATGTTGATTTATTGGGTTAAGTTTGGTTAGTATGAAGTTTTGATAATTAAAAGTTTTGATTTGGGAATTGTAGTGAAATTCCAAGTAATGGAATTGTTAACTTGTTTATTTGATAAATGCATGTATAAGTTTAGTGATTCTTGAGAACATGAGTTCTAGTTGTAATATTGGATGGTTAGTTGTGAATAAGTTTGTGTTTGGAATGATTTATAAAGAAAAACACCATGCTGAATTTTTCCAGAAAAAAACTGCCTGTTCTGTTTTGCCATATTTCGAAATGTTGCTGCCTGTTTTAGACAGAGTTCTTTGGATGTCAATGTTCTAAATTGAATCTAGTTTGTGCACGTGCTAACTTTGTGTCGATAGGATTTACGGATAAAAAGTTATGTATGTTTTACTAAAAGTTGCGCAGCAGAGATTTTTCTGTGCTTAGTACCTACTTTATACAGTTCGTTTTTATACTAAATAAAGTGTTCTGAAGTTGAAACTTTTATGCTAAGTTGGTTTTGTAATCAGGAAGTAGCCTGTCAAATTTGGTAATTGTTTGATTATTTTTGGATTTATGAAAAATGTTTTGGTAAAGTATGCGTAGTTGATTTTCTGCTTTTTGAGATGAAACATTGTTGTAAAAGTGTTAATGATATAGTTAGCATTGGTTAAATTGATTTAAGGGATACCAAGTGTGGTATGATTTGAAAGGTATATTATTATAAGTATATATGTATAAGGAACATGTTATGTGTATTTAAATGACGATGTGAGTTTATATGGTTGATTGCCTATTACGTGGTTATAATTATTTTGTGGTATAACTCTTATGTGTTTACGCGTATAGGATGCGTTGGGTAGTTTAGAATAAAGGATTAGCGGTTTAGTGAGGACCTACTAAGATAGAATATATATTCTTTTGTAGAGTCCAAGGAAGTGGAACTTAGAGAGTTCAAGGAAGTGGAACTTAGGGACAAGGGAAAGACTAAGGTGGAAAACCAGTGATTGCTCATTACCCTTTATCTACTTAAGGCAAGTAATACAAACTTGCTTTCGTATTTCGATTCCATTGTTTCATTTTGACACATATGAATTGTTATCTTGCCTTGATATACCTTTAATTCTGAAAACACCTATTGTTCATTGATAACCCTTATCTTTGTTCATATATACCATGTTGATCTGTAAACCCTGCTTTGTTTAGTTCTTTATACCCTGTTCATATCCATGAATTGAACCCTGATGACCTATGATTCTGTAACCTGAATTTGATCATATACTTATTCAAACCCTTTTATACCTGAAAGTGAATACACCTATACCTCATTTTAGTACATTTCCAGAACATACCCAATGATAAATATTTCTTATATTCCACTAATAGAAATCCAGATTGTTTTGATTGAACTTATCTGATTTCCAAAGGACTTCTTTATATCTGAAGATGTTTTAAAAAGGAATAAAGTTTGAACTCATTTAAATTCTGATTTATGGTTTCCACGGATTCCTAAGATTGGAGGCGTAAGAGGCCGAGTAACGCCGGTCCAGCACTTTTTAATTATAATAAATGGACTAGAGATGGACTAGTCTAAAGGCCAATGTGTTGCCTAATGGGACCCAATTCAAGGACCAGAGGGACTGTGTGTCCGGTATGGGGACTTTACGTGGCTGATCACCCGTATTGTCCGGTGCGTTGTGAAAAATCTCCAAAATTAATTATTGTTTTCTTGAAACGGATATCTTGATAACGAAATTGGTTTACCCTTTGAAATTGCATATTTATGCCATTGTTTTGGATAATACCTTATTATGGATTCTGCTTAAACCATGCTATATATATTGATATTGGAAACTGTTTTGAAATTTTATATTCAAATTATTGATTCTGATAATCCCTTGATACGGACTTTGCTATACTCATGCTATCCATATTGATATTGAAACTGTCTCCCAGTGGATAACTGTTTGGTCATATTATTACTTGCTGGGCATTTGGCTCATTCTTTTTCCCTATTCTAACCCACAGTGAAACGAGAAGATGGTACGTACATTTCAGACAGCTAGGAAGTCTTCCTATAGGGTTGTTTTTGGGATGCCAGCTCAGGTAGGTGATGGCCATATCTAGAAGGTGTTTTGTAATAGAGAACATAGAACTCTTAAGACTTTGTTGTAATAACTTTTGAGACTTATGTATTAATGAATTAGATAGTGGATGCTTGTTTCATACCATCAACTGTTAAAGATCCAGGGTAGAGTTGGGGTCAAGTCTGCATGCTTTATTATATTGTTTATAGGTTTAATATGTATAGAGGTGGTAGTGACTCCCCGATCATGACCCCAGGTCGGGAGGGCGTCACATTATCCTTCGAGCATTTGATGAAAGTTTTTGGCATCATTAAATCAAGGGAATTTATGCTTTATTTCAGAAAGTATAAATTGGGGGAGATTGTTGGAAAATACTGATTTAATGAATGTGTCAGGATCAAAAGGCCTCGGTACTAACATCATCAGTAGCTGACGACTGATGACATCATCATCAGTAGCGGATCAAATCAGGAGTTATGATGATTGATACTGTTCCATGATTTCAGGAGAAGATTGATTTGCCAGGATATGTATCACCGAAGCTGTTACAGAAGATAAGCGACAAGAAGATCAATCTAATTAAATGGGGATTATCTTGTGTAATAGAATGTGTCAATGTGTAGCTGTGTCTGTATATAAACACAGAATAGGTTTTACGAGAGTAATAACTTACACGAGTATTTTGTAAACCTAGCAGCTCTTAAGAACTCATAGTTTCTTGAGAGAGTTTGTATCAGTTTTTATAAAGATTAATAAAAGATGGTATTGATTGTTTTACATATATGTTTTAGTCGATTATTTAGTACGATTATTGTTAGGAACTATGTTGTTTCTTGATGATAACCAAACTTACTTAGTAAAAATTGTTCAAGTATACGTAGCCATCAACGGATAGTTTGCCATTGCACTATCCGTAGATGGGTAGCTTATCTACGGATAAGATCAAATGTAACATGCTTGTGTATTTATGATGTTGAAGTTGAAGTAGTCTTGATAGGTTAATTAAGTCATGTTGATTATCAATAGATATGTAGAATAGGGAGGCGAATTATATATAGTCGATGCCTTGTAATTTTGCATACATGAAGTTGACTGTCTACGGATAGGTTGACTAGCCTTCTACGGATATGGACAATGTACTGTCTACGGATAGCAGTACTGGCTGATCAAGAAACTACCAACGGATACAACTCAAATAGCTTCTACGGATACTCTCTGTATCTGTGAAAAGGACAGCGATGTCAGAGCACATGGGTTGACAGACTACACAGAGAATGGAAGCCAGTATTTCTGGAAAGGTGACAAGAAGAAAGAAGCATTCTGTTTGCATGGTCCAATGTAGCATTTCCTTAAATGACAATCAGCCAAGAAGGGCAAGCTACAAATACGGATCATTGTTCGGGATGGAGAAACAAGGATTTTGAACACATGTACTTTTTGTATTATTAGTTGTTCAAGTATCTTTGTAAACTTGGGTTATATAACCAAGTTGTAGCATAACTCTAGAAATCAAGAAATCAGGTTTTAGCAATTTACAGAGCAAAAAGTTGTATCCTAGTAAATTGCTGAAGCTAGAGTTGTGTATTTGCAGCTGTGTGTTTATTCGTAAACATCACAAAGATTTCTTCAATAAAAATCTCTCAGGTGGACAAAAACAATCCACCTGAATTTTTAATTCTTGTATCATCTTATTTCTGTTTCTGTTCTTGTTTCTTACTTTTCATATTTTCATTATCAAGAACGAAAAGTTTTCAAAGATTGTATTCAACCCCCCCCCCCTTCTAATCTTGGTTCAGTGTCTAGGGAATAACAATTGGTATCAAAGCAAGCTTCTAACATACAAGAAGTTTAAAGATCAAAGACATCTGAATCATGAGTCGGAAGGATCATGGAGTTAAGATACCAGTTCTTGATAGAGAAAATTACTTTCACTGGAAAGTAAAAATGCGCCTACATCTTATGTCTATGGATGAAGTTTATGTAGAGTGCATAGAACATGGCCCTCATGTACCGATGAAGCCAAACACCTCAATAGCCCAGGAACCAGTAGGAGCTCCAAGCACAGTCCCAAAGATGCGCTCAGAATGGGACTCCTGAGGACATTGTCGCCGTTCATAAAGAAAAGAAGGCCATGAACATTTTGTTTAATGGTCTTGATTCTGATATGTTCGACAATGTCATCAACTGCTCTACAGCCAAAGAAATTTGGGACACTGTCCAAACCATATGTGAAGGGACTGAGCAGGTGAGAGAAAACAAGATGCAACTTCTCATACAACAGTATGAACACTTTCACTTCAAAAGTGGAGAATCTTTGAATGACACTTTCAGTAGATTTCAAAAATTGCTAAATGGACTGAAGTTGTATGGAAGAGTGTATCAAGTCAAAGACTCAATTCTCAAATTTCTCAGAGCCTTGCCAAAAGAGTGGAAACCCATGACTGTCTCCTTGAGGAACACTCAAGAATATAAGGACTACACTCTTGAGAGGCTGTATGGAACCCTAAAGACATATGAACTGGAAATAGAGCAGGATGAAGAAATTGAGAAGGTCCAAAATAAAATTGGATATGTTTCTCTAGTGGCAAGTGTTAAAAAGGCTGAGGACGTGAAAGAAGAAGCTGCTGCAGCTACACCAAGCCAAAGTGCTTGTGAAGGTAGAGCTGAATCAAGAAAGTGCAAATGGAAGATGATTGAAGAGAGTGAAGCCCATCAATCAAGAGGAGATGGATGAGCTTGATGATCACTTAGCTTTTCCGTCAAGAAAGTTCTCAAAGCTCAAGTTCAAGAGAAAACCTGATGTGTCCAGACCATTCAAGAAGGATCTTGTTGATAGGTCCAAATTCAAATGTTTCAACTATGGAATGGGAGGTCACTTTGCAAATGAGTGCAGAAAACCAAAGTCTGAGAAGAGTGACAGGAAGTTTGAACCTGTTGACTACAAGAAGAAATACTTTGATCTTCTCAAACAAAAAGGTAGAACATTCATTACACAGGATTATGACTGGGCTGAAGATGGGAATGATCTTGAGGAGGATACAGAATTTGTGAACCTTGCACTGATGGCTGATTCAAGCGAGCAGGAGGCCAGTTCATCATCTAATCAGGTAATTACCACCAATCTCTCTGAGCTTTCTACTGAGGAATGCAATAATTCTATTAATGATATGTCCACTGAGCTATATCATATGCGTATTTCTCTTAAATCACTTACCAATGAGAACACTAGGATTAAAGTATCTAATCAGTTGTTAAGTGATAGGAATACTCTTCTAGAAACTCAATTTGTTGAGTTTGAGAAAATGAGAGTAGAGTGTCAAGATGCCAAAGATGATTTGCTGATTGTGCTTAAAAGAGAAGAATCCATCAAAGCACAATTAGCTAAAGAACATGAAACAATAGCAAGATGGACTGATTGTAAGATCCGTGAACTTTATTAATTATATAATTTGTATTATATGTGTAGAATAATTATTATGAAGTATTTTGAGTTTTAATGATAAAGGTTGTTAAGTGATTATGTGTAAATTGGTATGTCGGGAGCCCCGTTCAAATATCTTGTCATTTGAAATATCTTCAATTTTGAGCCCCGTTTTGAAAATTCAAGGGCCCCATTGAGATTTTGTACATCATTATTATTCCTTCGTCATTCGTGTCTGAATCACTATCGGAGGATTTCTTCGTGTTATTATATCCCTTATTATCCGATATTATCAATAGTATTTGTTTGGTTCAAAGGAAGAAAAATTATTCCAAACCCTAACCCTAATTTTTCTAGGGTAATTGATATATCGTCCATATCGATAATATATCTGTTAAATCAGAGGAACATACAAGTTCAGAGAGTTGCCTGAAAGACTAACTTTTGTCTACAAAGGAGGAAAGGTGAGAGCATGGCCCTGCAACAAGTGCTGAATGAAGGATACTCCACCTTGGTGAAAGTCTTTTCAGGCTTCAATAATCCAAGAAGATTCTCTGAGTTTGCCAGGGGTACTATGTTAAAGAAGATTGAGGAAATAAGGAGCAACTGGAATTCTCCTGATTGTTTGCCAAGGAAGCTGAAGATCCCTTTTAATGGACAAAGAATTCATCTTCAACCTTACTGGATGATGGAATTCAAGGATGAAAAGGGCTGTAGAAGATTCTTTAGAATTGAAGATCAACTGTCTAAGTCCAGCAATAGGTATCTTAGATGGTTGCAAGGCAAGCTGGATCCAAAAATTGCTGAAGAAGATGCATTCTACAGAAAGCTTCAAGAACAAATCCAGGCAAACTATGCTAAGGAAGGGAGACAGAAGATTCAACCTCCAAGAGAGAAGAAAAGAAATTGATTCTGCTCAGACTGAAGGAACACTCTCTATGTAACTATCTCTACTCTTCTGATTTTCAAATCATGTAGCTTGATATAATTTTTACTGCTAATATCCATATGTTGAAAGTGGTTTTGTTATCATCAAGACTCTTAATTTAGTCTGATTCTAAACCAGGCATAAATAGGGGGAGATTGTTAGGAACTATGTTGTTTCTTGATGATAACCAAACTTACTTAGTAAAAATTGTTCAAGTATACGTAGCCATCAACGGATAGTTTGCCATTGCACTATCCGTAGATGGGTAGCTTATCTACGGATAAGATCAAATGTAACATGCTTGTGTATTTCTGATGTTGATGTTGAAGTTGAAGTAGTCTTGATAGGTTAATTAAGTCATGTTGACTATCAATAGATATGTAGAATAGGGAGGCGAATTGTATATAGTCGATGCCTTGTAATTCTGCATACATGAAGTTGACTGTCTGCGAATAGCTTGACTAGACTTCTACGGATATGGACACTGTACTGTCTACGGATAGCAGTACTGGCTGATCAAGAAACTACCAACGAAGACAACTCAAATAGCTTCTACGGATACTCTTTGTACCTGTGAAAAGGACAGCGATGTCAGAGCACATGGGTTGACAGACTACACAGAGCATGAAAGCCAGTATTTCTGGAAAGGTGACAAGAAGAAAGAAGCATTCTGTTTGCATGGTCCAATGTAGCATTTCCTTAAAAGACAATCAGCCAAGAAGGGCAAGCTACAAACACGGATCACTGTTCGGGATGGAGAAACAAGGATTCTGAACACATGTACTTTTTGTATTACTAGTTGTTCAAGTATCTTTGTAAACTTGGGTTATATAACCAAGTTGTAGCATAACTCTAGAAATCAAGAAATCAGGTTTTAGCAATTTAGAGAGCAAAAAGCTGTATCCTAGTAAATTGCTGAAGCTAGAGTTGTGTATTTGCAGCTGTGTGTTTATTCGTAAACATCACAAAGATTTCTTCAATAAAAATCTCTCAAGTGGACAAAAACAATCCACCTGAATTTTTAATTCTTGTATCATCTTATTTGTGTTTCTGTTCTTGTTTCTTACTTTTCATATTTTCATTATCAAGAACGAAAAGTTTTCAAAGATTGTATTCAACCCCCCCCCCTTCTACAATCTTGGTTCAGTGTCTAGGGAATAACAATTATATTCAACCCCCCTTCTATAATCGACATCTATTGGGTAACATTCATCCCTTCAACTAGTGCTACATTTTCAATGATGACATTTTCCAGTACAATTGAGCCATATCCCAGAGTGTCTCCTTTCTTGCCATCACCAAAAGAAACTTCTAGACCAGCTTTCTTCTCAAAATTTATTAGCAGGGCTTTATTTCCAGTCATATGTCCCGAGCATCCACTGTTAAGAATGAATGTATGCTTCTTACTGGTGCCCCGCAAACAATAGATGACTAGTTAAACTTCTTGGGGATCCAATTTTGAATGGATCCTGGTTTTCTATTTGAATGACTAGCCTTTTTCTTTGATTTTGATCCCTGTGATTCAGAATAACCCTTTCCAGAGTCTTCACTAGACTCTGTCTTCATAATCTTTTTATGACTTGGAGTTTCAAATTTCAAGGAATAGAAGTCATAATTTAGATCATGATATTCTCTACACATGTATATAGAGTGTAACAAGCTTCCACAGTGATAATAAGAATCTTGAGGTCTATACTGGATCTGTAGAGTCTTAAGGAATCTAGACTCTGTATTCCATGTAGGTTTTTTTATTACAGTCTATTGATAGGTGATTATGATTAGCATTTCTTTCTTGGGGCATCGAGAATTCTTTTATGATTATTCTCTTTGTTGATTCCTTCCTTCCCAATTCTATTTCTCTTCACCTTTTCAGACTCTGAAACATTAGCAAGTCTCAGTTTCAGTTGTGAATTAGACAGAAAACCTGCATTCACCTTTTTAATTTTCTCTGATGTCGCAGAAGTGTGTTCCTGATTCTTGTAGATAAGTGGTGTGCCTTCAGTATCTACAAACTTAAAAGGTTTAGCCTTTGGTTTTTCAGGTTCATTTTTCTTTGACTTATCAGCTTCATTACTGCCATTACTTACAAGTTTCTTTCCCTCACTCTTGTCATAACCTATGCCACTGGTTTGACCAACAACTTGATTTTGTATTATTGTGTGAGTATTTTTGCCTGAAGTATTCCATAGTTTGATTTTATCCTTTTCCTTTTCCAGTTCTTTTCTTATGCAATCATAGGCCTCAAGAACTACACCATAGTCATACTTGGCTTTAACTACTTCATATTTGAACTGGTTCATTTGAACTAACTCACTTTCCAAGAAGGTATTTCTCTTTACCAGCTCATCATTCTTATCCTTAAGACTATTTCTCTCACTAGTTAGATTTCTGAAGTTTTTCATAAGATTTTTAAATTCAGCTAATAGATTGGATACCTTCAGAATCTAAACTATCAATAGAATATAGAGAGAATAGTGATACCTTTTCAATAGCTGGTTCCTTTGTTGAAGATGGTTTATTAGTTGAGATAGCCATTAATACAATATTTTCATAATCAAACTCATCTTCAGAGCACTTGAGTCAGCCCAATCCTTTCCTGTTACCATAAGTGCTTTACCACTTCTAGACTGCTTGATGTTTGGCTTCCTGTGTTCTCCAACAAAGTGTCCAATAGTACCACAATTGAAGCATTTAACCCTGGACTTGTCAGTTTTGATTATTGACTTTTTGTTGTTGTCTTGCTTCTTACTTTCTTTCCTGGATGTTGGCCTTTTGATGAATCTTCTTTTATTGAACTTTCCCTTCCTGAAAGTTTTGGCAAAAAGAGCCATCATTTGTCCATATTTGCTCCTGAGTCACTGCTATCAGAGTCTGTAGTACTAGACTCTGATTCCTGAATCACCTTTTCTTTTTGTTTCTTGGTTGAACTCTTAACAGGTGATTCTTCTTCTAATCCCTTCAACAGTTTTTCTTTTTCATTTTGAATGGAGAGTGCAATGCTTTTGATTTTGCCTTCATCTCTTTGTTCCAACTGCTGTTTGTTTAGCTCCCAATTTCTCAGTTTCCCATAAATTTCTTCCAATGTGATTTCATCAAGATCATTGGCTTCTTCAATAACAAATATCTTTTCATTATAGTATCCAGAGAGAGACTTCATAAACTTGGCATTCACATCTTCTTCATGAATAGCCATATCATTTATGAGTTTGGTGAATCTGTCATAAGTTTCAACAAGAGTTTCACCACTTTTAGAAGCAAAGTGTTCATACTCCTGGATTAGTAAAGCTCTGTAATTTTTTCTCACATGTTTGGTGCCTTCACAATGCACCCTTAACTTATCCCACATCTCTTTTGCAGAAGTGCAGGAGAGAACATAATTTGTGAGAACTGTGTCAAGACTGTTAAAAAGTATGTTCCTTACTTTTGCATCCTTGAGAAAACTAGCTTTATCTTCAGCAGACCATTCAGCTTTTGGCTTATCAATTATTTGTTCACCTATAACTTTTCCTTCATCATTATGTTTAGGTATCACTTTAGTTGGAATGAATGGTCCATCATTAATCCTGTCAAGGTAATCAGGATTAGTAGCCTCTAAATGATGCAACATCTTGACTCTCCAATGAGTATATTCTCCCCTATTGAATATGTGGATTTTAGTATTGTCATCTTTGTATCCAGACATGTTTTTGATCTTCTTGATTCGAACTTAATCAAACCTGCTATGATACCACTTGTTAAACCAGAATTACTTGTAGAAAGGGGGGTTTGAATACAAGTAGTACTAATATGTCTATTTTTGTGTTTTCTTGTTTAATAAACAGAATAGTAAATATGCGAAATTTAAATAACACAAACAAAGATGCTGCAACAATGATTTATATTGAATAATCAAACTTACAAACTCTACCAAGGATGTACAAGTATCCTTAGCAGCTTATTTCTGTAAACAAAGTTACAGCAGCAAACTCTCAATATAAAAACCTAACACAATCTCAAGGTTTTTAACACACAAATATTACAAATGTAGAATGGAAGTATTTATACAATTTTCTATCAACTAAACAGTATATCAATCACATAATCTATGGGATTCTGTCCCATCTGTTTAGGTTGACAGCTTCAATATCACCGACTTTCTGATGAGATCATATCTTCTACTGATTCTGATAATGATTTGAGCTTATCATGTGATATGTCTGCAAAGCTAACATAAGTTTCCATAATCTGCAGTGAGTTTTATAGACTCTTTCATACTGCAGACTCTGACAGTCTCACAGACTCTGACCACATACTCTTGTTAGTAGGCTCCGATCTTTATTCTAGTTACATCATAACCTTTATTCCTAACACATTATGCTTAGTTGTCTCCAATACCTTATTTATGACTTTCACTTGGAGGTAAAACTTGTAATAGAAAAGTGCAATGTTGAATGTGAGGATTGCAGAAGATTAAACAGAAAAGCATATTATTTTGTTTCATTTGATCTGTTTAATTTTCTCCAACCTTTACTCTTTAGCACAAAGTTGTCTATGGTCGTATTTGAGAATTGGATGAAGCTAAACAGAAAGGCAGTTGAGCTTCGATTCATGCATTGTGTTTAGTTTAATAAATAATAAATAAATTAATTTTCTATTATTTATTAATAAATAATAAATTTGATTTAATATTCTATGATTTCAACTAAAAAATAATGAATTATTATTTTTAATAATTTTTTTTATCAATTATTTCATTTTATATTTCTATTATTTCACATTTTCCATTGAAAATAAATAATAAATTAGGATTTTTTTTAATAAAAAAACAAAAAAAAAGACTACCTAGGGGTCACCTATCCCAAAAGTACTCCAACCCAAACACGCATAACTTCAAAATTTTGATCCATATCTTACCACCAGGCCAGGAATGCCACATATATCGATAGAGGAAACTTTAAGTATATAATTCTAAAATTGTTAATCACGTTAAGTATATGCACCGTTGTGGATGCATATGTTGAGTTGTTGAAGGTTAGGAAGCGAAACTATGTTATGGTTGGAACGCTACTTCAACTATAAATGAAAAAAGTTGATGAAAAATGAATTTTAAATTGTAAAGTGAGTTACGATTTTAGAATTATATACTTAATGTTTCCTCGATGGATATATGTGACATCGGGTGGTAAGATATAAATCAAAACTTTGAGAAAAATGAGGTAGGAGCGCTGTCTCAATGAAACATTGAGGCAGGTGGCTCATTTAATGCAACCAACAACCAAACAAGACAATATTTAATGGTGGTTGATTTCTTGGCTGCCTCAATGTATCATTGAGGCAGATGTTTTTTATTTTTTATTTTTCGACTTTAAATATTTAAATATGTACATAAAAATTAAAATGAAATTAATTTAAATCCTAAATATCTCTCATACTTTAGGATGAATACTTTTTATGCCATGAGTACTTTTAATTATGATATTTAAATCGAAGTATAGTGAAAAACATGTGAACCCATAAGTAGTCACTCGTTGAAAAAAATAAATGTGTATTATTGTTAGTTTTACTAATTTTGATTTTTAAAAATAAAAATAAAATTAATTTTAAGCAATATTTTCCAATATTTTACCTTATATTTCTAATTTTGCTATTTTTGAAAATGAAAGATGATTTTTTAATCAATATTTTCAATTATTTTACATTATATAACTATTTTCTCATTTTTTTTCATTTTTAAAAATTAAAAAATAGTTTTTATCCAAAGCTTTAAGTTATTTTCCTTTCAATATTATTTTTGTTATATTTTCTGATATTAAAAATAAAAAAAATATTATTTGTTACAACACATATTATTTTAATAAAAAAATAATGTCAAAGTCCAAATCCATATATAAGCGCAAATAATTGAAAGTACATAACCCATAATTTGAAATTCATATAATTTGAGGCCCATATAATTAAGCCCAACAAGTGAGAAAGAGCAATTTCGTATTTAAAAAAAATGAAGCTGCGTCATTATTTCTTTGAGGTTCTCAATCAGAACTTGAGGGGATCGAGAGCAGTTTCATAATTTTTATTGTGGCAGTTCGATTTTGGTGGTTGTGGGAGGGGACTCTATTTTATACTCCCTCCATCTCGCAGTGCAGTACCACTCGTTGGGCTTAATTATATGGGCCTCAAATTATATATTATATATTATATATAATATTCGAAATTCGATCCGTTTATCCATTAAATTAAATGAAATAAATATGAATGTACTCTAAAATATATGAGATGTAATCCAATATATATATCTATCTATCTATATCTATATATATTATAAATTTGTGCATAACTCATTTCTCATGTTCGGTATACATATATGTTCGGTATACATATTTAGGTTCGGTTAAAATTTTTTACTCTAATTTTTTTTTTTTTGATCGAATGAACTATTCATTTTTAAGCATGATATCCATATTTAGGTTCGTAAAATATCCATATACTTATGACTCATCTTCAATTACAGAAATTTTGCATTTCAATTTTAAATATAATTAATAAAATAATCTTATTTATGGTTAGTTCATTAATTAAAATTTGAAACAATATTTTAAATTTTAGTAAGCAATTAATGCAAATTATTCATAAAATATATGTAACATATACAACAAAATATATAAGTAAATAAGCTTTTGTTATAAAAAAAAAGTAAATAAACTTTTAAACAAAATTATTATAAAAAATAAAAGCAGCGCACAATATTAATATTTTAAAAATTATAATATTTAATCTAAAGTATTAATTTTATTATTAAATAAAGTTTTAATTATCCGCTCGCAGGTTAATGAATCTAGGGGTAACCCGGTTGGAGTTTGATATACGATACGATGAATTAATCCTTTGAAGTGCAGAGAACCCTAATTAAAAAAGATAATTATCCGCTCGCGGCCTGGCCTGTCTTCAATGGGAATCGACGACAGCGTTTTATACGAAACCCTAACCCCACTCTCCGCTTCCAGCTCACCG
This sequence comes from Heracleum sosnowskyi, assembly GCA_030848705.1. Taxonomy (NCBI): domain Eukaryota; kingdom Viridiplantae; phylum Streptophyta; class Magnoliopsida; order Apiales; family Apiaceae; genus Heracleum; species Heracleum sosnowskyi. Next base: position 45,299,583 of record CM061236.1, read on the forward strand.
CCGGCGGCGGAAAGCTACGTTGTGTTTCGGAATGAAATATCTCTAGACTCAGTTACTCCCTCCTCCGCCACGGCAGAGGCATCTACAGTTGATTACTTTTCTCTGGATGTCAGCCAAGACAATGTTAGAGCTACTTCGCCTCCTCCTATTCAGACTGTCTGTACTCCTGTTCAATCTCACGAGCCACAACGGGCGCTTGAGGGGAATTGGTTTCGTGCCCATTCTCGCTTTAGGAGTCCCATGCTTCAGCTCCATCAAGGTATCATTACCCTCCCCTATTTCGACATTATACTAGACATATTGTAACCTCAATAAATTTTATTTATAGTCTCCATCAACTAACACAATTTCCTATTAAGATGACTAGGGAGTTTGAATTGTTGCTTTTTTCACTAATTAAGTCCATGTACATGCAGTTTTATCAAGAATGGTATTCAAATTTATATCAAAAACAACTTTATCACAAACTCGCAAATATCCAACAAATAGGTCAAGGAGGCACATTTTTCAAGTTTATTTTGTTACTTACTTAAAGGAAGCAATTGGGAATTTAGCGTTACTACTTTGGGGTGATATGCCCTCTTGCCAGACTTTCAAATAACTATGATGCTTTATTCTCAAAATTAGGTACAATTGAATCATTGACGGAACTTGAGTTTGGTTTGTGCCTTTCTAGAGTCCTGGTTTCCTATACGTTGTATGTGACATCATTGTTGATATTTTGGGTTGTTTTTTTCTTGTCCAAAAACCGGAAAAAGTTAAAGCCTTTAAAATATGTGAATCTGAAATAGTCAAACTGAAAACAATATAAGGAGCATGGAAGACATATAATTAGATAAAACACATCCTTGCCCGGGGGGGGGGGGGGGGGTGCGATTACGAGAGTATGTTTAATCTTCTATAGTGTGCTCTATGGTTGGTTTAGTTTACTCTTTTTGTAGACATGTAAGCTAGGTAGTAATATTAATGTTCTCTATTCGACTCTATAACACCTTCTACATATGTTGTTTGTACAAAAGTATAAATTTTAAATCTAATATATAATATTTTACATGAATTTGAATAAATTCACTCTTAAAATTGATTTATTGATTCTAAAAAAAGCAACACTAACAACAGTAATGTAATGTATGATATAATTACGATAATAGTAATAGACTCTGTCATAAAATCAACAAAAATATTTTATGATATTATAATTTTTTTAAAGTTTTATGTTGTACTTTATTGTTCAAGATAATTAAGGGCAATATATAGTCTTATATCGAGGAAAAAACCCGGGTTTTTTTACCCCTCAAGTACAAGAACGATTCAACCATTGGTTTGGGTCCAAGCGAACTAACACCTATCTGGATGGGTAATATCGAAATAAGTTTTGAAACAAGGGTTAAAGAGTATGTGTAGACATAATTTCAGGGTGAAACTGTTATTACCCCATTATTACTAGTGGTGGTGAATTGTGTTGAATTTGATGTGACTGCTGCAGTGCTGCTTAATCGTTTGTGTTTGAGAAGATATGGATTAGTTGGTCCAAAAATTTGGTGTAAATATTTGGTGAGGATTGTTGCACTTAAGGACTACGAATTTGATTCGCTCTAGTTAACAGGGACTCTATTTATGCTACTTTTGTAGTGACAACAATAGTTAGCTGCAATGTTTCTTGGATGTTTTGTCAAGAGTGCTATTTTTTGCTACAATTTTATATTCATGCTTATGGCACTAGCATTGCTGAGGTATCTTGTAAAGCTATGCTACCGGGGACTGAGGCTGCGGATCCTAGTGTCACATTATTCAGGATGTTTGGTTATGGATGTGCAATTGGACAGGAGTCCAGTAGGCTTGACACTAGTGAACCTTCAAATAAATTAATTTATTACATTCTTACAAATTATGTCAACTTCCAGTAAATTGTGTACACTTTTAGATATGTTGGATACTTGGAATTTAGCATATAATCAAAACAATAACATAGAAACAATTCATGTTTAAATCTAGTTCTCTATCATAAAAAGTTGTCAAGGGACCTTATTTTTCATTTTGAATTGGCTGTAAGGTCAAGTGTCTAGTTTCAGCGTATCCGACTCAGATCCTATATCCACACAAATTTCATGTCCAGTGGAATAAATTGGAGAGTCTGTCTAACATTGATATAAAAGATGTTACTCTAAAGTCCAAAGCTGGATTCAGAACAGGATACTAGAATATTTCTTTTTTGTGTGATGGTGGTGGTTAATTCGTCTATTAGGGTCACCGTAGAGAGGATGTATTGGGTATAGGGTGTGTTGTGGGTACATTAAGTATGTAATTTGCTTCCCAAGCAAAAGCAAAGGGTTCCTAAGATTTAGGGAGTATTTCTTATCTCATGGTTGCCAACATTGTCAATTAAAATGAATTCGTTTCTAATTGGATCTTTGGGAGCATTCTATGTAACCGAAGAAACCTCATTCCCTCCTAACATCCGTCCCCATAACAATGCATATCCTTTAAAATGGAACAACCTTCGTTATACCTTCACTATACAAAAAACATAAGATTCTTAATCATTGAGTTAAATTCCGTAAGGCCAACTATTTCACCTTAAAATATGTTAACGCGTACACCTAACCATTTTTCAAAACTTTTCCCATATTAAACTTGCGCTATGAGTCATCTGAAGAACTTGGTTTGTTTGGACCAGACCAATGGTTGAACCATACAAATCTCGTGCATGAGTTTCAAATGAACCCAGTTTTTTTCTTCAATTGTTTGTGTCCAAGTTGACATACTTGGAGGGCCTATAGATAAATGTGTCTAGTGATAGATATCATTTATATATTTTAAATAAAATACTTGGTTTGGTACATAAATATATGTAATCTGTGTAGTCACTGCGCCTAACTTCTAGGAGTCATGCCTCGCTTGGTCCCCAGGAGGGATATGTGTTTTGGGTGTCTTGCCTCAAATAGCACTGGAATTGAGAATACGAGTATATTTTATTAAATTGAATATTATAGAATTCAACCCCTGTGTCTTTGTTAAATTAAATAAACTGTTGCAATGAAGACGGACAATTAATTTGCTGAACTTAATTGTGAGTGTTTCAGAGATACTAGATTTCTGCGAATTTTTGTCGCCGACACCAGAGGAGGAAGCATCACGTCGTGCTGCTGTAGAATCTGTATTTGATGTTGTTAAATATATATGGCCTGATTGTGAGGTGTGTTTCACTCTTTTACACCTATCTCCTTTCTTTTTACCAAGTACTAAATTTCTAAGATTGTATTTAATGATGGTTGATGGGTGTAATTAATTTTGCTTCTTGCAGGTTGAAGTTTTTGGGTCTTTCAAGACTGGGCTTTATCTTCCAAGTAGCGATATTGATGTAATTACTGCATCCATGATCTCTCTTTGTTATTCATATCTTAATAAGAAAGTTGTGCGTCTTCTCTTTGTATATGAATTCAATGGCAATGAGGATGTACAACTCATGGGTTCCTAGTTGTAACATCAGTACTCTTGTCAGGGTGACCATTTGGCATTTAGTGCCAAACAGTTCATTGTTTGACATTGACTATTTAGTCTCTTGATGAAGGCGAAGTTGTTGATTGTTATCTAATTGGTTTTCTATATCTCTTTTTTATTACAATTAATCTAGATTTGAAGCTTTTCTTGTTGACTATAGGTCGTAATTATGGGATCAGATATCAGAAGTCCTCAGTTAGGATTAATGGCTCTCTCCAGAGCCCTGTCGCAACGAGGTGTGGCAAAGAAGATACAGGTATTGCAATTTTTATACTGATAGTCACAATTGAATTCGGACGATATTTACTTATGTAATTGTAAACGTTATCCTGTGATGATTATCAGGTAATTGCCAAGGCCCGAGTGCCAATCATTAAATTTGTGGAGAAACGAAGTGGGATTTCTTTTGACATAAGGTCTTGTTTTCTACTATATTCTCATACTGATTGAAGTTACTGAAAAGAATAATCTATTACTATGTGATGATGATGTTGTCATAGTCGCCTGGCGTCTTGATTCATGCAATCTTGTTCCATGATCATTATCTTGATTGAGATTGAAGTGCACTTTGTTGGTAATAGTCTCTACAGTCCATATCTTGCATTATATGAAAAATCTATGATTTGTGATTTTCATCTGTTATTACAAATATTTTTGAAAGTTGCAAGAAGTATGAAACATTTTTATTAATAAGTTGGAATTAGCTTTTTCGTAAATTTTATTTAAAAATTAAGTGACAAATAATTTCTTCTTTTTAATTGATCTGATGGTATCTATTTATAAATGACCAATTTTTATCATTATACAGATGAATGCTGTAAAATTGTTGCACCTTTTCATCAAGGAAATTGTTAGCCTTTCGTTAAAATAAAACTTGCATATGATATGTAGTATTAGTGTTTACAAATTTTTTTGCACGGAATTGAATTTAAGTTGTCAGTAGCTCTTTAAGTTTCATACGCTAGGGGGTTTAAATCTACTTGCAGTTCTTTTCAAATATGCTCTTTTGTTACTTGGCAAAAAAAATAAAAAATATGCTCTTTTGTTAAGAATGCTGCTTATCTTATTCCTTATTTGTTAGAATTGAGATATATATTAGTTCTAATGAGTTATCTATTCTTAACAGTTTTGATGTTCATAATGGACCAAAATCTGCTGAATTTATAAAGGTTGGTTGTAATCGTTCTTCTGTGTGCTGTCTTTTACCTGAAGACAGGCTTAAGACAATAGCTAACAATTTATAGTAACTTTCAATTGAATATGATGAACTTCCCCCTGCCTGCATTTCAATTGAGCAGTTCATATATATTAATTTGGTGCTTCCTTTCAGGGTGCTATATCCAAGTGGCCCCCATTAAGACCATTATGTTTGATTCTAAAAGTTTTTCTGCAACAGAGAGAGCTAAATGAGGTGTGTTTTCAGTTACTTATTTGCATACCTCCATAAGTCCATAATGATATTATTAACACTTCATACCATTTGCAGGTCTATTCTGGAGGAATTGGCTCTTACGCTCTTCTTGCCATGCTTATAGCAATGCTGCGGGTAATTGAATCAAAATATTGAGAACATATATATATATATCTATATATATATATATATATATATATTCATCTAAACACATGGGAATAAATCTTAATTCTTCTTTTTCCCTCACTCCCAAGTTGTCGTATTTATATGTGCATGCTTGTGGATTCTAGTTTTCCGAACCTCTACTCTTTGCTGCCGAAACTATTTGTACATTGTTTTGGTGTTTTACAAAGTTTTCACCGAGTATAATAAGGGAAGGGGGAATAAGGGTTGGAACCCTTGACCTTGTCATGTTAGGTGGGTGGGAAATGAGGCTTTGCCACAAAGCCTTCCCCGAACCCCGAAGCTGTTTGTGTATATATGAATATATCTGATATTATCTGAATTCATACTCTCACGTGCCTTCTAATATTTGTTTGCTAATTAAACTTGTATACAGAGTGTCAACGATTTCCATGCATTGCCTGAACACAATTTGGGGGTCCTTTTGGTATGTGCTGCAACAACCATTTTCCGTTACTTTTGATGTATTATTTTTCTTGTTATAGATGATACTTTTCTACCCTGTTCAGTGAAATACAAAAGTAAAATTAAGAACTACTCCCTCCGTCCCATCCGATTGTTAACATTTGAGAGAGAGGGCTCGGCACACATTTTAAGGTGTATATAAAGTATAGCTCCGTAACTTATTTTTAAATTTTTTCTTTTTTGAATAAAAGTTTAAACATTATATTATTATTCAGAAGAAATTTTCTTTTAAAATAATTAATGGAACTATACTTTATATACACCTTAAAATGCGTGCCGAGCCTCTTATTTAATGAATTATTTCATACACCTTAAGAATTTTATAGCCTGCATGTGGCAGGCTTATAATAGGTATAGTACTGTAATGGATGACCAAGTTAGGTGGTGATTATTAAAAGTTCATAGCTCCTTTATATGTAATACAATAATTTTGTTTATTTTTTATAATTAGGAATGTGTAAATTTCTTGATATAAAAATATAACATGTATAACTTGGGTATTAGTTCAGATTAGTACTCCCTTTTTCCCACGATAGCACCCAAGTATATTCTCACTTTGTTTGATGGGGAACGAATGTGAAAATAGGATTTATTTTAATAGTTTAATTATATATACTAGTTGGCTAGTTAGGTATTTATTATACTCAATTTTTTATGGGCCTTTGTTTTATTAGGTATCGTATTCTTTATATATAATGTTGTAGTTCCCACATCAAGTTTGACTTGAATATTGAAATATTATTGATTATCGAATTATGTCTCTATCTCTTTACGGGTTGTGGTCCATAATTTCTCTCTTCTACAGTTGGAAAACTCTAGAAGTGGTGCCGTCGAATCAGCCTAGTTTTATCTTATGTTTTTATAAATCCTTCTCAAATTATGCTCTGCATTATTGTTTCATGCAATCTAAGGTGTTTAAATAAGGGTGATGGCCCCTTTTGGCACAATTCAGAAACTGACCTTTTATGGCACTCAAAAACCCATCTTTATCTCGGGTTTCTTAAAAATGCAACTTTCTCTTGGGTTTTTTAAAAATGTAACTTTATTCTGCGTTTTGACAGATTTTTTTTATTTAAAAGCCATTCAGTATGTGATTTATTTTAAAAAAAAGAAAGAAAATGCAACATAAATGAGGCGGCAGGTGTTAAGAAACAAAAATGTAGTTTCATGTTGCGTTTGTTTGTGTTCTGAAGGTCCATGTTTTGGGGTGTGTTATGTTCCGCATTTTAACTTCAAATTGTTCTAGAAGGGGCCAGTTCTTCATAAAATAGATGCTTGTTAATGTTATATTTAGTTGCGTATCAAAGTGTGAAGTTTAAGGGCCTGTTTACTCGCCTACTTTTCCAGAATTTATTTATTTTATTGAAAACTGAAAATGTTCAAAACATGTTCATATTCAATATTTTCTAAATGGAAAACTTAAAAATAAAAAACCGTGTTTTCCACATTTCTCCAAATTACAACTAAGATTTAGAAAGTTGCAGAAAACTATAATTTACAGTTTTTGATACTTCTCCATTTGAACTTCAAATCAGTTTTTCACTTTCAGAAAACTATAGGAAACACGGCTAAAAGAATGGGATTAGTATGTAGTGGAGTTATGTATGTCATGTATGTTTATGTACCTGCTGAAATGCACATTACCCTATCACCTCTCAAACCTAATACAGAGACAATGCAATATCATATTATATAATTTATAATGTTAACATGAAATGAAAATATGATAATTAATTTAAATTGATGAAATTAGGAAAACAGAAAATTGATATGATTTGATTTGAACATGTTTTCCATTTTTCTTGTTTTGAAGAACGTATTGCATTTGGAACACTTTTTCTCAATTTTCAATGATTTTCTATGAGAACGAAAATTAAAATGGGAAAAAAAAATTTGAATTTTAAAATTCCCTAAATTTTATACAAAACAAAATACATGAAAAAACATTCTTTGTTTTACGAATAGATTTTATTTTATTTTATTAGGCATGTTCATATAAAAGAAAAACTACTAGAATGTATAGTCATGATCAATTAAACCACTACTTAAATGTGATATTTCCAATTAAGATTACAATTAATACTCTTCTCTTAAAGTTGCGATTTGTTTTGCTAATTGAAATCAACTAATATTTCCCAATAATATGACAACGTTATGATTAACATGTCATGTAGCATACTGTAGTACCTAGACTAAAGTCATTTAATTTAGTCTACATAATATATTTGTTGGACTTTTGCATGTTTGCTAATCTTTTGTTTTCGTGGGATAGGTGAATTTTTTTGACATATATGGACGCAAATTGAACATTTCTGATGTTGGTATATCTTGCAATGGTGCAGAAGTCTTTTTCTTCAAGAGTAATAAAGGGTAAATACCTGCGACTTCTGCAAATATATATTTATCTTTCCTCTCTTTGTTATTTGCTTAGTTGTATCATATTGGTAGTGATCGAATATAATTATATATATTGAGAAATAGTGAATGCGGTTGATATTTGAGCTCAGCTTATAAATTACTGTCCACCAGGTTTTTAAATGAAGGACGATCAACTCTCATTTCCATCGAAGACCCACAGGTTTCCGACATTAAGTTTTCGTGTCTTTGCAATGAAATGAAGTTTTTGATATCTTATTTAGATATTTATATTATTCCTATTGGGCCAAACCAGTGGTTTTAGCTACCTCTGCACTCCATTGGAGATTTGCTTACTTCCACGATGATAATTGATAAGAGCTGAACAAATTGAGATTTAAATATTAGATGCTGTTGAGGTTTATAGTAATAAATTTCATGGTGAATTATAGATATACAACTAGGGGAACTCAAAGTATCAAACTCTCAACATGGCTCAGTAATATTGACATGTGATACTACTTTTGTGACAGGCACCAGAGAATGATATAGGGAAGAACTCCTTCAATTATTTCCAGGTCAGTATCTGATTCCATCTTACTATTCTTGGAATGATATATTATAAAATGTTTTTTATGTACACTTTCAAGCATCTCTCAGAATAAAATATGAAAGGAGCTGGTTCTCTGATACTTTTAAGGAAAGATGTTTAAGTAAAACACAGATTACAAAGACTTATGTGAGGCATAGCCAGAAGGGTAAAATTGTCCATGCACCAGAATAAGTTAGTTGTGGTGGGGACTGAGAAAAGAGTACAAGGGGAAGGGCAAAAAGAGGGGAGGGTAGCTAAAAATTTGTGAGTCTCTTCTTTTGTTTCTGTTGGGAGAGAACTGGGCCTCTCAAATGCTCAGTAACCCCTGTAGACTTTGTAGTCATCTATATCTGGAGTGAATCTGATTTTATAGTAAAGCTGTTTTCCCCTGCATTGAGTGTGTGCTTCGTTTTAAAACAGTTATTTCAATTAGTAATCAGTGAAGTATCACAAAGAATTACAGTTACTCATAATACTTATAATTAATGGTTTATGTCGCATGGCCTGGGCTGGCTACCAGTAAAGAGTCCTAGATTGAGAACACTTTACCCTTCCTCTCTAATTTAGAGTGCAGCACTTGCATTCATACCCTATGTCCTGTGTAATTGAAACATAGTTTGATTTAAACTGGTCCAACAGTCTGATATACCAAATAACTTGTATGTTTGGACATACAGGTAAGATCCGCTTTTGCGATGGCTTTCTCAACGTTGACGAACTCAAAGACCATCTTGGCTCTCGGGCCCAACAAGAGCATTCTCGGCACCATAATCAGACCGGATGCAGTACTATTAAACCGAAAAGGAAGTTGTAATGTGGAGGTGACATTTAATAAGTTGCTCTCAGGAGCAGGGGAACAGTTGCAACCAGAGTACAATGACCAGGAGGGTTTAGCTTTCAATTGGCAATTAGGTAATGACGAAGAACCCCTTCCCCGAGGAAATGGGGTTTCTGAAAATGGTAGTACGCAGTCATCTGGAAAGAAGAGGAAGTCCTCCAAGGAGAAAAAGCTTGGTAAGAAGTTCAAAGAAAATGATGATCTAGGGGGGACCGCAAATGAAGAAAGTACTTCAAGGAACGAGAAGAGTGTTAAGAAGAAGCGTTGGAGACATTTACGTAATAGTGGTGAGAGGAATGGTTGCAATCATCGCGGTGCAGGTTATAACGGAGATCTGAGTCGTACATGTTGATCTTTTCACAGGAGAGTTCTGTATTTATCAAATGTTCTGCTGCAATGCCTCTTGCTCGTAGCTTTGCAGGTTTTTGTTCCATCTTGGAGGACATGGTAAATTAAATGAGAGTTGCTAGTCTTAAAATTTGTCATTCTCCCTTAGATCTCCTGCACTGTGTACTTGGGGCCATGTTCATCCATCTAATATATTGCTGACTCGACAATTGTTAAGACTAGTACTCGATGTCAAATGCAGTTATGTGAAGTTGTCTACCATTTGACCTTCATTTGTGCAATCGTGGTATGTGCTAGTCATTTGTATTACAAGATTTTGAGATTTTTCAATAGCAATATTTGCATCTTTTATGATTTTGACGAAATCAGTAGTTTGTCACCGATGTATAATGCTTTTTATCTCTTTTTTGCTGAATGATAGCAAGTTTGGTTCAGAACTTTTCTTATTTAGAATATAAATTTTATGATCATGTCCTTGGTCTGTCTAAAGTTGTACCTTCAACCTCCTCATTGGGAGAGTGGGCAGTTTAAACTGTGCAGCAGTGCAGTGTTTGCTTAAAGAATAGGTAAGATGTTCATGTAGCAGATTAGTAGGGATGACTATCGTCACAACGGGGGATGACTATCTGGCCGGATCAGGTCAGGACCGAATTTTTTGAAATCAATTATTTTTTTTAGTAAGTGGATGGGATCATAGAATTTGAATTTTTTGTGCATATTTCGAATATATTATAGCCCAGGTTGGTAAGGGTGTTAAATAATTGTTACCCGGTTACTAGTGTGAAACTGAAATTTATTATGGCTACGGTGTGAAATTTGTTTGATTTGAAAAAATAAAATGTCAATAGGTATAATTATTTTGGGTTTTAATTTATAATACCTTATAAATTATATTTACAAAAGTTAGAAATAAAATATAATTTCCATGAATTCTTCTACTTTTAGATCTTGAGAATATTTCATAGTTTAAACTTTAAACCATCTTATTTATTATTATTAAGATTATGATAGAATATACAAAATATATTAAATTTAATTCAACAATTATAGAATATATATTAAATAATAATATACTTTTAATTTTTGAGTAAATGAAATGTTGATACTTGATTTATTTCTACTTCTTCTATATCTATACTTACTATCTTAGACGAAACATTTAAAATTTTGGTACCTTCTTGGAACATCAGACTTTCTAATAAATATTTAAAAGGCATGAAATATTTTACCTTAAATCAGAGGGAGGAACCATTAGTCGTGAATCGATTTCAATCAAATATATTGTTGAATAACGAGAGGTCTAAGTAATATAAGAGTATCAAAAATATTAAAAGATATATTATATTATATGTGAACATATCAAATACCACTTCAAACTAAAAACCCTAGATTTAATTAATTAAATCACAAACAAGAGAAGAACGATCCGTCCTCAATCAAACCAAACTTTAGGCCGTGCCAAGAACATCAAACCAAAAACTAAAACTGTGTGAATTGAAAAAATTAGAATAAAAAAAAACTCCAAATACAGGTTCAAGTTATAGATCTAAGGATTACATATATCATATAATTACATATACATGATCGCGCTCTATTGAAAACCTCAATGAGATTTCAAACCTAATCCTAACCACTCATTTACATCACTTATTTTAATCTCTCAACATTCATTAATTTTATTATTATTAATTTTATTATCTCGGAAGATAATATCTGTCAAAGTGAATGAAGATTAAAGTCAATCTACAGACTTGGAGCAATTCTACATTGAAAAAAGTTCATTTATTTGATCAAGTTTCAGTGAAGTATTCAAGAAAGTGGATCTATTAAATTGACAGAGATTTCAACAGTGTGACAAAAAGTGTACAAGTTACAGTGTTTGATAAAGAGAAAAAAAAGAACCACAACTTAAAGTCAAAAGATGAAGAACAATCATTGCAGTTAGTCACTCATGAACCAGATGGAGTGTCAACATCATACAGTGAAAGTTCGTCATTATTTTCAGTGGTTCATAGAATGATTCTGCTATCAAGAAATTATATTAATTCTCTTTTAATTTATTAAATCAGTTAATTAATTTATTCAATAAATTAATTCAATCAGAATTAATTTATTCCTTAAATTAATTAAAATATAAATTAAATCAGAATTAATATAATGCTACAAGGATTTACTATTTGATCTAGTAGGACTATCAGACATAGTCCTACCGATAGTCCTTACATAAAAGAAAAGAAGACATAAGATATTAGGTGAAGACATTCAAGACAGAAAAAAAATCATATCACCTTCTTGTTCAACTGTCCAAACTGCTGAGCTTTAAGTGTATCACAGTGAATTAAATTCTAGTCATTATTGTTCGATTCAAGCCACTAGAATTAGTTTACTTGCCTTTTAAAGACTATCTAGCGGATCATTATCCCTAGAAATTATCTCGAACTACTTTTTAGAAATTCATGTTGAATTTATTCTAATTTGTTTTAATTAGTTTGATAATCATTCCTTGTAATCTGTGCTGTAATTGTAACACCTTTCAAGTTTAATATAAGTTATATTTAACTTGAATATTGTTTCTTTTTATTCCGCTTAAATTTGTTCTTGAATTATTATTTCATGAACCGAACAAATTCGATTAAACAATATAGTTTGTATTCAACCCCCCTTCTACAAACATATCAGGACTTAACAATTGGTATCAAAGCTAACTGATTGACGCACAAATCAAGATCCATACTTTTGTGATTTATCAAGAACAAGTGAATTTTTACTTTTTATAAAAATTCAAGATGTCTACTCAAAAAGTTGGAGCCGTTAAAATTCCTATGTTTAGTAGAGAGCACTATGGGATGTGAAAGAAGAAGATGCTTTTTATTTCTTCAAGTGGCCAATCCAAAGTACCTTGGTGTATTGAAGATAGACCCAAAAATTCTAATGGTTATTGAAGATGAGCGTATTGAGAATGACCTTGTTGTTCAAGCTGCACGAACTTAACCTAAAGATCCAAAAGATTTTACAGCTGATGAAAAGAAGATGCTTCTCTGGATGCTAACTTGCAATTAATTCTGGTTGATTGTCTGGATCCCATTATGCACAATCATGTGTTGAATTGTAAAGATGCTAAACATATTTGGGAGACGATTGAGATAATCAATGAAGGGACAGAAGAAGTTAGAGAGAATAGAATGGCAATTCTTATCTCTGAGTATGAGCACTTCAAATCAAATCCAGGCGAAGGTATCTCTGAAGTTTTTGAGAGATACAACAAATTGATCAACGATCTGAACCTTCATGGAAAGTACTACACTATCAGAGAGATTAACAAGAAATTTCTTCTGACACTTCCAACCCATCTAGAGCATAGGATTTCTGCCATTAGAGAAGCAAGAGATTTGAGTGAGATTTCACTGGAAAGACTCCATGGTGTTCTGAAAACCTATGATCTGGAACAGATTCAGCAGAAGCAAATCTACGAGAAATGAAGAGTGGTCAGTACGTCTACTGAAGTAGTAGTTGAAGTCCCACAGAAATAGGAAGCGAAGGTTGTTCTACCTTCCAGTTCTGACAAGGATATAATTGTAGTTGAGTATGGTGTTACATTTGCAAGTCAATCTGATGGTGATTTCTATTCTATGGAAGAGCTTGAACAGTTGGAAGATGAATCAATGGCTTTGATAGCAAGGAGGTTTGGAAACTTCAGATTCAGAGAAATCCCAATTTCAAATTTAAGTCCAATGCTAACCGATTCCAGAGAGGAGGTTCTTCATCCTTAAATAGCACAAAGGGTGGCTATAAAACTGGAATGGTGGATAGAAACACGATTCGGTGTTTTAATTGAAATGAGTTGGGACACTTTGCAACTGAATGTAGAAATCCAAAGCAAGCAAAGAAAACCTCTTACACTACAAATCAGAAGAGCAAACCTGGTAAAGCTTATCTTGCTGAAGGAAAGAGCTGGGATGATTCTGAAAGTGAAGATGAAGAAGTTGATAATCTTGCACTCATGGAAATATGAGACAAAACTTCATCTTACAAGTCTGAGGGTGTGGAACAGGTGAACCGTGTTATGTGGATTCTGGACAGTGGATGTTCAAGGCATATGACCGGAGATATAGCCATGCTATCAAATGTGGTTGAGAAAGCTGGCCCAGTGGTTACCTTTGGAGATAACAGCAAGGGTATAACTGAAGGATATGGTTGTTTGGAAGCTGGAAATGTTATCATTGACAATGTATCTGTTGTGGAAGGTCTTATGCACAATCTTCTCAGCATCAGTCAATTCTGTGACAAAGGATATGCTGTACAGTTTGATAAAGAGAAGTGCCAGATCTTATACAAGAAGAATGGAAAGCCTGCTCTTCAAGGAGTAAGGAAATGAAACTTATTCATAGTTGACTTGTATTCTGGATGCAAGGATGAAGTCAATTGTTTTTATGCTAAAGCTTCATCAGATGATAGTTGACTATGACACAAGAAGCTGTCTCACCTTAACTTCAAAACAATGAACTCCCTAGTCAAGAGGGAATTGGTGAAAGGGTTGCCTCAAATGGAATTTACACAAGAAGGACTGTGTGAGGCATGTCATAAAAGGAAGTCAAAGAAAGCATCTCATAAGGTTACTGACACATCTACAATAACTGAACCTCATAAGTTACTTCATATGGATTTGTTTGGTCCAGTTAATATAATGTCTATGTCAAAGAAAAAAATATGCTCTTATGATCGTTGATGACTATTCCAAATACACATGGGTTTAATTCCTACATTCCAAGGATGAAACTCCACAGATGGTGATTGATCATGTGAAGTTGATTGAGCTGGATTCTAAGTTTCCAGTTAGAGAAATAAGGTCAGACAATGGAACTGAATTCAAAAATGCAGTTCTAAATGACTTTTGTGCAGACAAAGGGATAACAAGACAATACTCATCCCCTAGAACTCCTCAACAGAATGAAGTGGTAGAAAGGAAGAATCGTACATTGATTGAAGCTGCAAGGACAATGCTAAGTGAATCAAGACTTTCTATGTACTTCTGGGCTGAAGCTGTCAATACTGCATGTTATACCCATAATCGAACCTTAATCAACAAGGACTTAATGAAAACACAATATGAGATTATGAATGACAAGAAACCAATACTAAAATATTTTCATGTATTTGGTGCCAAATGCTTTGTGCTTAAAGATGGAGATGCTCGACGTGGCAAGTTCGAGGCCAAAGCACATGAAGCAATCTTTGTTGGTTACTCCACAAGATCTTACAGGGTGTATATAATTGATCAACACCAAGTCAAAGAAAGTGTCAATGTTACATTTGATGACACTAAACTCCCAAGTATCCAAATAGAAGATCCATCTGAGAAACTGAAGTTTGATGACATGTCAGATTTATATTCAGATGATGTGAATCCACATGAGGTTGTTGCTGGTGATAACAATGACAATGATGATAATGGTGGTGGAAACATTGGTAACAATGGCGACACCACTACCACTGGAGAAGAATCACCAAGACCATCGCAACAACTCAGGGGGAGATAATGAAGGGTCAACTAGTCATTCACAACATCACAATGAATTTCAAGGTGAATCATCAAGATCAAATCTTCTAAGACAAACAGTTTGGAATAGAGCTCATCCTTTTGAGCTTATTATTTGTGATCCAGGTGTTGGAGTTAGAATTAGAAGTGCTACTCAGAATGAATGTCATTATTCAGGTTTTCTTTCTGAAATGGAACCAAAGAAGATTGAGGAAGCACTGACTGATCCTGATTGGGTGATTGCAATGCAAGATGAACTCAATCAATTTGAACAAAAACAAGTTTAGAAGCTAGTACCTAGACCAAAGAACAAGAAAGTAGTTGGTACTCGGTGGGTATTCAGAAATAAATTAGATGAAGATGGATTAGTAACAAGAAACAAAGCAAGACTGGTTGCTCAAGGGTATTCACAAGCTGAAGGCATTGATTATGATGAAACCTATGCACCAGTGGCTAGGCTTGAGGCCATCAGGATTTTCTTAGCATTTGCAACATACTTCAATTTCAAAGTATATCAAATGGATGTTAAGAGTGCATTCCTGAATGGTGAGCTGGATGAAGAAGTGTATGTAGAACAGCCCCTGGCTTTGAAAATCAAGATTTGCTGGACTTTGTCTACTTCCTTTTCAAGGCCATCTATTGTAACACCCCCAGATCCGGGGTCAGGAATCTGGGTTGTCACGCTCCATCAATTATACAATACCTGCATTACTTACAACATTCTAATAATACAACTCCAAAGACCCCAATCACTTACGCACACACACACACAAGTTATAGCCTTGGAAATGAGCAACAATAAGTAACATTTATTATTACAAATCAAATGTACTATCCAGGATCTCATCTATCATTTACAACCTCTACTATAAGTTAAAATAATAGACCTCACAATTCTATACAAGGTTCAATAATGCAAACCTACTCGAAAACAATTCTCACTAATTCAGTCTACAACTGTTCTGCTAACTCCGACAGTATCCATCTTGCTGAACTAACTCAAGGGCGGTCTCTCCATTCCCTCCCTTGCTCTCGTAATATGGGGTGAATCGGCAATGTTTTCTTCATGCTGAAAGTTTTAATAAAGCAAGAATGAGCTAATAGCGCTCAACAAGAAATCTATCCCAGTTTAAATTTTAAACCTTTAAGGTAGATAATCCAGCTAAGATCCATGTTTAAAAACTTACTAGGGTTTGTCCCCAAAATAGTATCCCGTTCAAAATACTGTATGACCTATAATCATACTCAAATACTTTTCGTAAATCATTTAGAAATCCTTGGTATCGATATAATGAACCAAGATTCAAAACATATCTTTTAAAATAGATATCAAATATTGGAATCAAGACTCAAAGCCTATCCATTGTTTCAAACACTATACAGTTCAATATACTGTATCTCTTAAATATCTTCTCAACATATATACTTACATATCTATTTAGATATCTCATACTGTTCAAAATACTGTAAAATATCAGTAATGAACACCTTTGAAACTTCGTTCATATACAGAACGATATGTTTAAATATTATTTTCGTCAAAGCATGCCATACAGTTCAAATACTGTATGAGGTATAGTACTTTGTTAAAATATTATTAACAAGTATCCGTAACCGGTATTTAACCCAAGTTACCAAACATTTCTGAAATTTCAATCCTTTGAAAAACATGGGGAGTTGCACTGGGCTACGCACTGGTATGCGATGATCAATCGTCATACCATAGATTTTCTACTAGTAGATGGATAATCCCGAAGGTCATTACCCTAGCCGCATACGGGCTTTTAGGTTGGACCGGCGTCACTCGGCCTCTTACACATTAGTAACCACATGGCGACATCAAGGCCACACAAGTGGACCCGCTCCCTGACAACGGATTCCACTGGACTGGCGTCACCCAGCCTCTTATTATATTTCCACCTGGAGACATCAAGGCCAGCAAAATAGTTTTTATTTGCGGGACCGTGCGTTACTCGGCCACTTACGTGAAAATGTTGTTTCCCCCAAGCATAAGCTTGTTGATAGGTTTTGTAAAAATACCCTTACTTCCGGATTATATCAGAAGTAAGTCACAATGTGGGTTGACCGTTGTCAACTGACCTCGATCCTCGAGTAAATCATTTTGAAATCACGACCTGGGAGTTTTGTAAAATATCTTTAGCTCTGATAATTCAGAAACCCAAACTATATCAGTTTTAATGAAAGGGGCAAGTGAAATAATATATTTACCTCCTGAGATGGATTCTCAATTTTTGATAAGTCCAAAACCTTAATCCTCATTTGGGATAAATAATTTAAAAGTAGTTGGGAACCCCTACTATAGTCACATAAATCTCTTTTGAGATCAGAAAATATTTTAATTAACTATTGGAACCTTACGTAATATTTAAATAAGGTTCTATGATTTTTAAATCATTTTTGGAATATTTAATAAATATTCAAATAATAAATATTGAATTATTATTCAATAAGATTCTTCTTAAGTGAATATTCAAAATAATATTCACTTAATTAAATAATATTTAAATAATAAATATTGAATTATTATTCAATAAAATTCCACTTAAGTGAATATTCAAAATAATATTCACTTAATTAAATAAATATCCAAATAATATTTATAATAATATTATTTAAATATCTCACATTAAATATCCAATAATATATATTGGAATATTTAATCAACATTTTAAAATATAACTGTCCCTGGAACCCTCCAGCTTCTGACAGTATAATCAAGACCAAAATAGTAATTTAACTCCCGGTCTAATATTTTAAAATCATCGTACGACTGCTCTATACTTAGAGCCTCTATAACACCTCCGTTTATATCTAATATTTACATATCATATAAACCCTTATATAACACAAAGCTTTTTACCAAGCATAATCAGTTATAACTCCTTTCATAGTATTAAAGCAACATATATCACAAACACAACAACATCACTTATATGATGTAGGGTTTGAAAACTTGCATTTATCATATGCATATACATCATTAGTATAATGAAATCTGAAATACAGCATGAGATTAGAAAACTTGCCTTGAGTCCTTGGTATTAGGGGTTCGAGACTTGTCGCAAATCTATAAACAAAGAAATACTCGACCCTAACGTAATCATTCGCTCATAACACTCATTTAAAGTCAACTATATGTTAAACACATCATGTAGTCACGTTATTCCTCAACAAGATTCGTATTTTAATCGACTCGAAATACTCCTTTTATCTTAGTCGCAATGGTTGGTCAAAGTAGTACTCTAGAGTTGACTTTTCATAAAGTTACTATTACGCGACTCGCACTCTAACATTTTTAATAAATCCGAAAACTCGTATTTAAATACAAGACCACTTCTAAAATCATCTTGAGTATTTTTAATATTTATCATAAAATATTCGATCTCAAAACAGGGGTTTCACTTGGTGAAATGTATTCTCAAACTTGGATGAGCTACGGAAAGTTACTATTCACACGCCTTTCACTAAAACACTCATATCTCCTTAACCGTTAATCGAAATGACACACCGTTTTCGCGTGCGCGATCTAGAGAAAGAATAGAACAAAATTCTTAAAAATGTTTTTCTTCTTAAGAGGATGAAAATCCCGAGAGCAGCAGGTTTAGTGCAGTAGAGTGCAGAACCACTTACTCCTCGCGCAGCTTTGGTTCTGACATTTTTATAAAATCGAAAAATTATCTTTTTAACCCGAAAACTTCTCGATTCACTTATTAACTGTCCATGTTAGTATCTATTTTAATATCATGACCTAATTCCCTTTTTAAGGGGCTTGATCATATTCTCAAAGTTCATATAGTGAACCACTTGGTTTCCCGAAACCACTTCTACTAAAATGGGTGTTTCTCCTAAACCGTAAATCGAAACGATGCGATTCTTTCGCCAAAAAAAACTACACAACAAGAACTAAATGATCATGGTCAGTTAGGGTTGATTTCATGTCATGGGTTTACCCGAGGTTTCTGCCTAAACTATCTAATGAAAATTCGACACGGTAACAACGCTAATTCATGATTCCCGTGTTTTAAACACTCAAATCAACCACCAATCAACAACCAATCAACCAACCATAAAGCCTCAAGTTAATACTTCAAGTTTTCTGCCCAAATATGATCATACCCTATTTCATAGGTTTATCCATAAATTAACCACTAAACATTCTCAAAATCATGCATACATGCTCTTAATCATACTATCACTAATCATTCTTAACAAAATCACTAATAACAAAGTATAACCATAAGGGTGAGAGGTTTTTATACCTTCCTTGATGCTTGGTAAAGACTAAAAATAGCTTTTAAACTCTCCCTTGATCCTTAATCAACCTTAAAATCCAAGAACAAAACAAGATTTCATGAGTTTACTATTCACTCTACTATTCATGCCTCAACTTTGATCCAACATTTAACTATGCTATACTCATTTGATGGCCATGACATTTTCAACGTACCTTGCGTATATAGTGAGGAAGCTATGGTAAAAATCTGGTGATTTTTGGATGAGTAGAATTTGAGTTATGGATTTTTCTTTCCACCATGGTCAAGCTGAGCAGATTTTTGGAGAAATGGAGAACATGGTTGTTTTCTTGATTTTTCTTTTCTTTTTGTTTTTGTATAATTACACTCAATTTGGATGCATCTCATTTGTGTGGCCTTGGTTTAGTTTTGTCATCAATGACACATCCCCTTTTTAACTTGTGGTTGTAGTGAAAGTGGTGACAAGGTGGTGATTCATCACCTTGTCATCACTTTGTCATCAACATGTCATCCATATGTCACTCTTCTGCATCATGCTTATGTCATCATTTGTATCCTCAATCCTCTTATATATTGCACTTGATGATCTTATATGATACTCCCCCTTTGGTTAGGGTTTAATCCATAATTTGCTACGCGTTTGTTTCGCGATAGTTTCAAGTGATTTTAAAAACGTTTCTCTGTACCAAAGCTAGGGGATACTTCCTTGATCTTTCCATTATCTTTGTACAATATATAATCTTAGATTTCTCACCTTGGTTTAAGATATGATCATGGATTTCTCATTCTACATACTTTCTCAAAACGATCAAATCAATACATCCGTGATTGTCCGATGAATAGTGATAAAAATTCGAATGGGAATCTTTTGATTCTGATTGCATTTACATTCATTTATTCTTCCTTTACATCAATAATATAACCTCGAAACATTCATTCCATATCATCCACATAGTGTGGTCTGAAAAATTTTCCATCAGCAAATTTACTATTCATCAGGGGTAATTTTACTATTCATCAAAAGATTTTTTTTTTAACTAAGTCCAAAATTTGGGGTTATTACATCTATGGTCTCAAACAAGCCCCAAGAAAATGGTATGACACTCTTTCTGGTTTTCTTATTGAAAATGGTTTTGTTAGAGGTATCATAAACAAAACTCTTTTTTTATAAGAAGCATAAAAATGATATGATATTAGTCCAAGTCTATGTGGATGACATCATATTTGGGTCTACTAATGATAATCTCTGCAAGAGATTTAATAAGCTAATGCAGAGTAAGTTTGAAATGAGTCTGATGGGTGAGCTGAAATTCTTTCTTTGATTACAATTAAATCAAAGGTTAGATGGTTTATTTATTTGTCAATCTAAGTATCTCAAATACTCCTCAAGAAATATCACATGGAGGATTCAGCATTAGCAAGAAATCCATCATCTACAACTGTCAAGCTTGGAGCTTGTGAAAATTCTATCAAGGTAGATGTTACAAGCTATAGAGGTATGATTGGCTCATTAATTTATCTTACTGCAAGTAGACCTGATATTATGTGTTAGGAATATGTTGTTCTTGATGATAATTATAAAACACTTAGTAGATTGTGTATTAAGTCAATATTGTAACTGTCAACGGAATGGTATGCTTTGCAGCTTTCGTTGACAGGTAGCTCATCAACGAAATGAGTGATGTAGCAATTGCACTGTACAATACTTCACAGTTTGATATGCATTTTGTTGTAGGTATTAGATAGGTTCTCTAAGTCATGTTGACTAAGTATTAGATAGGCAAAATAGGTTGGTTAAGTGTAAATATATTGTGCCTTGTAATTTTGCCTAAGTGAAGATTACTCTATCAACAGAATGAATATTACTCCATCAATGAAATGAAGAATATACCATCAACGGAATGAAGAATAAAGCTATCAACGAAACACATCTCCATGCTATCAACGAATCATTATCACTTTTCTGAATAGTTGACAAAGTGATAGTGACAGTTTTCTGACAGATCAAAAGGAGATGTAGAAGTGTGCTTTGCATTGGAAGCCATCAAAATGGACACTGGGAATGAGGAAACATTCCAATTTCCAATTAGGTTCTTGAGTGGGATCATAATAAGCACGAAGACAAAAGACAAGATCTCCAAGGACCATTGGACAAAAGGGATGAAAAGCAAGCTACTGGAGGTTACCTTTAGTTTATTTTAGAGTAGCCAAAAATAGCATTGTAAACTTGGGTTATATAACCAAGTGTAGCAGTTCATTTTAAGATAAGCGAGTGAGATAAAAATAGTTTGTATTAGCTTCTTTAAAAGAGCACTCTCACTCCAAATCAGGAACTGAGCAGCTGTGATATTTTTGTAACACAGATTATTTCCGAAATAAAATCATCTCAGTTGGATCCTCAAAACATCCAACTGAAATTTTATATTTGCTTGAGTTTTTATTTTTAGTATTGTTTTAGTTGGAAGTTGTTTTAAGTTTAGAAAATATCTAGAATTGTATTCAACCCCCCCTTCTACAATTCTGTTAGGTCATTTGGGATTAACAATTGGTATCAAAGCGAGCTTCTAACATACAAGAAGTTTAAAGATCAAGGCCAAAACAGTAACCATGGTGAAGAAGGATGTAGGTGTAAAGATACCAGTTCTAGATAAGGACAATTACTTTCACTGGAAAGTAAAAATGCATCTACATCTCATGTCTATGGATGAGAGATATGTAGACTGCATTGAGAAAGGTCCACACGTTCCCATGAAGTTTGCATCTAGAGTTGGACTGCCAGATGATGCTGAAGATGTAGAAATTCCAAAACTTGTCTCAGAATGGACTGTTGAAGATGTTGCAGAAGTCCATAAAGATAAGAGAACCATGAACATTCTGTTTAATGGTTTGGAGCAAGAGATGTTTGACAATGTCATAAACTGTACAACTTCTAAAGAAGTATGGGACACTGTTAGAACACTCTGTGAAGGAACTGGGCAAGTTAGGGAGAACAAAATGCAACTCCTCATACAACAATATGAGCACTTTCATTTCAAAGCTGGTGAAACCCTAAATGACACGTTTAGTAGGTTTCAAAAGCTTTTGAATGGATTAAAGTTGTATGGGAGGGTCTATCAAACCAAGGATTCAAACCTCAAATTTCTAAGAGCTCTTCCAAAAGAGTGGAAGCCTATGACTGTTTCTCTGAGAAACACTCAAGAGTACAAAGACTACACTCTTGAAAGGCTTTATGGAACCTTAAAGACATATGAGCTGGAAATGGAGCAAGATGAAGAAATTGAGAAGGTACAAAAGAAAGGTGGATCTATTGCATTGATTGCATCTGTGAACCAACTGGAAGATGACAATGAAGAAAGTGCAAAAGCCACAACTAGTCGAGATAGTTGTAGGAGTGATGTTAGCAAGGGTAAAGGCAAGATGACAGAAGAAGAACAAGAACCAGCCAACTTGGATGAATTAGATGAGATTGATGAACACATTGCTTTTCTTTCAAGGAAATTCTAAGTTCAAATTCAAGAGAAACTCAGAAGCAAGGCCACCAAGGAGAGACTTTCAACCTAGCAAAAATAATTGGATTGAAAATTCTAAGTCTAAATGTTTCAACTGTGGTATGATTGGTCACTTTGCTGGAGATTGCAGAAAGCCCAAAGTTGAGAAGGGCAACAGGAAATTTGAGCCTATTGATTATAAAAAGAAATACTTTGAACTTCTCAAGCAGAAAGAAAAGGCTTTCATGTCTCAGGAGTATGATTGGGCTGGTAATGGTGAAGATTCAGATGATGATGTTGAGTATGTCAACTTGGCTCTAATGGCTAACAATCATGAGCAGTAAGCAAGTTCCTCTAGCAACCAGGTAACAATTACTAATCTTTCTGAGCTTTCTAAAGAGGAATGCGATAGTGCAGTGAATGAAATGTCTACTGTACTGTATAATTTACGTGTTACTCTTAAATCACTTACCAAAGAGAACTCAAGAATTAAAGAGACCAATTTGCTCTTAAGTGATAGAAATGCCATATTAGAAGCACAGCTCATTGAGTTTGAGAAAATGAGGTGTGTTAGTAGGGATGCCAAGCAGGAACTTGAGAAAGTGTTAAAAAGGGAAGAAATTCTTAAAACACAACTAGAAATAGAACAGAAAGTGATTGCCAAATGGAAAGATTCTAGGAATGTTTCTAGCAACATCATTAATGTTCAAGGTATGGAATCTTTCTGTGAGCAGTCATGGAAAAAGAACAAAGAGAAGCTAGGGTATGCTGGTGAAACCTTAGAATCAGAAACAGAATCAACAAACAACAATGATCACATGTTGAAGGTTGATACGTCAACGGAATGCAAAGTTTCGTTGACAGATGAACCATCAACCGATCAGGCTGTTTCGTTGACAGAGAAAAAGAAAGAAGAACTCACTAGACTTAATAACAAGTATGGTCCTGTCACCAATAACTTTGTTCAAGGTGAGTCTAGTAAATCAAAGAAAGTTGAGAAGCCTGTTGAAAGAGCGAATGTAGGTCACTTGTCCAACAAGCAATTGAAAGACAAGTTAGAGAAAATTCAAGTTGAGGTTAAAGGCAATAAAAAGAATAACAGAAATGGGAAAGTAGGGATTAACAAACATAACAATTACACACCTGATAAGTATGCTCCTAGAAAGACATGTGTTAATTGTGGTAGTGTTAGTCATTTGTCTGCTAATTGCAAATCTGTTAAGAAGACTGCTAATGTGAAAATGCCTAAGCCTGCAATGAATGTTTCTGTGCCTACAATGCCTGTTATGCCTAACATGTTTGCTTCATATGCACAATTTCAAAATCCATATGCCAGCATGTCATTTGTGCCTAATCCATACATGAACATGATTAATATGCCACAAATGCCATGGAATGTGAATAACATGTTTGTTCCTCCAAATACGCATGCCATAAATGAAAATGTGAGCAACCCTCAGAAATCAACACCAAAGGTAAAGGTTGATTTAAATCAATCTGAGCCCAAGGTGAAAAATGATATAAAAGGAAAATCAAAGGCTAACAAAACAGGACCCAAGGTAACTTGGGTACCAAAATCAACTTGATTTGGTTTTATTGTGTGTAGGGAGACAAAAGGAATCTTTGGTACTTGGATAGTGGTTGTTCAAGACACATGACTGGTGATTCTACCATGCTCACAGAGTTTCAGGAAAGAGCTGGCCCTTGTATTGCTTTTGGAGATGACAACAAAGGCTACACTAAGGGATATGGCTTGATTTCAAAAGAGAATGTCATCATAGATGAGGTTGCATTGGTGGATGGTCTTAAGCACAATTTGCTTAGTATCAGCCAACTTTGTGACAAAGGATTTTTAGTTACTTTTTCGAAAGAAGCCTGTGTTGTTTCTAAAGGAGGAGACAACAATGTGGTAATGACTGGATTCAGAAGAGGGAATGTATACATTGCTGACTTTAGTAGCACAAGTCCAGACACCATCACTTGTCTTTTCAGCAAGGCAAGCAAGGATGAAAGTTGGCTATGGCACAAGAAATTGTCTCATTTGAATTTTAAGGTTATGAATGACTTGGTAAGGAAAGATCTTGCTAGAGGAATTCCACAGGTGGAATTCTCAAAGGATGGTTTGTGTGATGCTTGTCAAAAAGGGAAACAAAAGAAGGCATCATTCAAAAGCAAGACAGAGTCATCAATTGTCCAACAGCTTGAGTTGCTTCATATGGATCTATTTGGCCCTGTAAATGTCATGTCCATTTCAAAGAAGAAATACTGTCTTGTGATTGTTGATGATTTTTCTAGATTTATATGGACTTTCTTTTTGCACTCCAAAGATGAGGCAAGTGAAATCATTATCAATCACATCAAGATGGTAAACAATCATCCTGATTTCAAAGTAAGAAGGATTAGAAGTGACAATGGGACAGAATTCAAGAATTCAAATATGAAGATGTTCTGTGAAGAAAATGGTATTTTGCATGAATTTTCAGCAGCAAGGACACCACATCAAAATGGTGTAGTTGAAAGGAAAAACAGAACACTTATTGAAGCTGAAAGGACAATGCTAGATGAATCAAAGTTACCAACTTATTTCTGGGCTGAGGCAGTTAACACAGCTTGCTTCACTCAAAATATTTCTTTGATTAATCAAGCCAAAGGAATGACCCCTTATCAACTACTTAAAAGAAAGAAGCCACTATTGGATTTCCTTCATGTCTTTGGATGCAAGTGTTTTGTTCTGAGAAATCAAGCTGAGCATTTGGGGAAATTTGAAGCAAAGGCAGATGAAGCAATATTTGTGGGATATGCAGCAGGGAAAGCTTACAGAGTCTATAATCTCAGAACCAACATTGTTATGGAATCTGTATATGTTGTTTTTGATGATATCAAAATTCAAGGTCTCTGTGATGAAGCTTTCCATGAAAGTCTTTCTTTTGAGAATGAGGAAGGAGATCAAGTGAATCATGTTAAGGCTATTGAGAAACAGCCTTAAGTTGTTGTGTCTAGCACAGATGAAAGCAGTAGTGAAGATGAAATTGCTGCATTAAGATTGAAAAGAATAGCTGCTAGCAGACCAAATGGTCATTTCGTTGACATTCATGATGAATGATTCGTTGACAGTCAAAATGAGCGTTTCGTTGACAGTCTAAATGGGCATTCCGTTGACAGTCACAGAAATGCCTCTAGGAGTGATCAATTAGGGACAGCAAACTCAGGGGGAGTTTCTCAAGGACAAATATCTAATCAAGGCAATCATGATCACGAAGCTACATCTTCTAGAGCTAATTTACCTACCTCAAGGAAATGGACTAAAGATCATCCCTTTGAACTTATTATAGGCGATGTTTCTTCAAAAGTCCAAACTAGAAGAGCAACTCAAGAGGAATGTCTATATAGTAGCTTTCTGTCTCAAGATGAGCCAAAGAAAGTTGAGGATGCACTTCTAGATCCAGATTGGGTTTTAGCTATGCAAGATGAGCTAAACCAATTTGAGAGAAACAAAGTTTGGAAACTGGTGCCCAAGCCTAAGGACAGGAGTGTCATAGGCACAAAATGGGTGTTCAGAAACAAGATGGATGAAAATGGCATAGTCACAAGGAACAAAGCTAGATTGGTTGCAAAAGGCTATTCACAAGAAGAGGGAATTGATTTTGATGAAACCTTTGCTCCTGTTGCAAGACTAGAAGCAATAAGGATATTCCTAGCCTATGCAGCCCATGCCAATTTCAAAGTCTATCAAATGGATGTGAAGAGTGCTTTTCTGAATGGGGAATTGGAAGAGGAGGTATATGTGAGTCAACATCCTGGTTTTGAAGTTGATGATTTTCCAGAATATGTGTACTTCCTCCTCAAAGCACTCTATGGTTTGAAACAAGCACCTAGAGCCTGGTATGACACACTTTCACAGTTCCTCCTTGAGAATCACTTCACTAGAGGTACTGTAGATAAAACTCTTTTTCAAAGGATTGTGAATGGCTCTACTATACTTGTTCAAATTTATGTAGATGACATAATTTTTGGGTCTACAGATGAAAAACTTTGTCAAAAGTTTGCCAAGCTTATGCAAAGTAAATATGAAATGAACATGATGGGAGAATTAACTTATTTTCTTGGTCTCCAAGTGAAGCAAGTTAATGAAGGCATTTTCATTAGTCAAACAAAATATATTCATGATTTGTTAAAGAAATTTAACTTAATGGAATGCTCTCCTGCCAAAACTCCCATGCCTACTGCCACCAAACTTGAATTGAATACTAAGGAAAAATCTGTGGACATTTCAAGTTACAGAGGCATGGTAGGCTCACTTTTATATTTAACAGCTAGTAGACCTGATATTATGTTTGCTACATGTCTATGTGCTAGATTTCAGGCTGATCCTAGGGAATCCCATTTAGTTGCTATTAAAAGAATTTTCAGATATCTCAAAGGAACACCAAACCTTGGCATTTGGTATCCTAGAGAATCTGGCTTTGAACTAATTGGTTATTCAGATGCAGATTATGCAGGATGTAAAATTGACAGGAAAAGCACAGCTGGCACCTGTCAATTCCTAGGAAACAAGCTTGTGTCATGGTTCAGCAAGAAACAAAACTCAGTTTCTACCTCCACAGCTGAGGCTGAGTATATTGCAGCTGGAAGTTGTTGTGCACAGATTTTATGGATGAAGAATCAACTACTTGATTATGGATTAAGAGTTGAGAAAATTCCTATCTTCTGTGACAACACTAGTGCCATTGCCATTACTGAGAATCCAGTGCTGCATTCAAGGACCAAGCACATTGACATCAAGTATCATTTCATTAGAGAACATGTTATGAATGGTACTATGGAGTTACATTTTGTTCCAAGTGAACAACAACTTGCAGACATCTTTACCAAGCCACTTGATGAATCAACATTCTCAAGATTAGTAAGTGAGCTAGGTATGCTAAATTTCTCTTAATTATTTTTGAGATTTTTGCAAGTTATAATGCAGCCAGAAATTTGTTATGATTTTCTGTGAATTAATTTTCTCAGGAAAAAGTGAAATTTTGTCTAAATCAAAATTACTATGTCAACGAATGCTTCATTCCGTTGACAGACTTAGTATTTTTCTGGGTGTTTCGTTGATAGCTCCTTTATATCAACGAAACACAGCTTTATCAACGAAATAGACGGGACCTTAAACGCCCAATTCTGATTCGTTGATACAGCGTAGTTAATCTGAACCGTTGAATTTGCACGTCTCTTTACCACGATCTATGCATACACCCTTGTAAGTATAAATCATGGTAACATTTTAATTGTAACGGTTAGAATTTTAAGCCAATCCAGTAATTTATATTTATTATTGGACTTAATTTTTGAGAAATTTTGGGGGAGTATTTAAGAAATTTTGTTTTCTTTAATTCTTTTCTACCTTGCTCTCAAAATTTCCAAAGGCTTTCTTACTTCTTCTTCCCTCAAAGCAAAACAAAGTTCGAGCTTTTCTTCACTCAACAATGGCACCCAAAGTCAAACTCATGTCAGCTGGAGGGTTCATTTACGAGAAGAACAACTCCATTCCATTTGTTGTCAAGGAAAGTCCGAACAGAATCTTTCACAAGATGATGGATTTCTTGATGAATTACAAACTAAGCTACGCAATGTTTCATTCAACTCCGCTCTACAATGAAATCATAGAGGAGATTTGGACCTCCTGTGAGTACAGTGGGACAAATTGCACTTTTCAATTCACCATTCAAGGTAAAGAGTATATTGTCAATTCTGATGTATTGCAAGCATGCCATCACATTCCCGAGGATAACTGCTTAGCTTTGCATTCATATACTGAAATGGTTAACATGCTTAATTCTATAAATTACTCTTTGCCTACTGATAATTTGGGTAAGATAATTAGGAGAGGTTTGGTTAGGGAATATAGTTACTTAGCTGATGCATTCATTAAGGTCTTTTCTGGTAAAATCAGTAACTTTGATGCATTAACTAACTCTATTTTGATTCTGTTTACCATGCTCTTAACTGATAGATATTATAACTTTAGCACCCAACTTATGTATGAAATTGGTGCTAAGTTGGGTGATAAGGCTAATAGGAAAAAGAATATCTATTATGCTAGATTTCTAATGATGTTGGCTAACCATGTTAGTCCAGCACCATTGGTTATCTCTAACCCAAATTCCAGGTTTGACTGCTTTGTACAAGAGAAGAGGGTTTTGACAGATATCCTGAGGCTCAATCACAATGGTGATGTCCCAGTGGTGTATCTGCCCACAATTGAGGTAACCACTACTAACCCTGTTAGTTTAACTGTTACTTCTACTGTTTCACCCACCTCTGTTGCTATGGAGTCTGTAGTTGTGACCCAACAGGCTCCTGCCCCTGCAACAAAACTAAAATCTAGGAAATCCTCCAAGCCAACCTCAAGTGCTTCTCAAAAGGCACCTGTTGTAAAATCCACTACACAACCCAAGGGGAGTGGTGCAGGTGATGTGAGAGATGAGGGAAAGGGTGAAAATCAAAGAAACCCTAAGGATAAGGTGGGAGAGATGAGTGTTTCCCAGACTAGCCCCATTGTGTCTTCCCAACAAGGCACAATAAGTAAAATGGATATTAGCACAAGTCTAATTGCATCCTCCCAAAAGGATGTAGTTATTGAAACAAGATCTTCTCCAAGAGCACACTCCAAAAGGGTAAGGGACACTTCAAGCCCACATTCAGTAATTTCCCAATACCAAAGGAGAGTGAAGCAAAAATCTCAGGTCACACAGGGTGCACACACACTGGAAGAAACACTTCCAGTCTCTCAAATTCAGTTTGATGTAACCCCTATTATAACTCTGGGGTTACAGACCCATTCTCTAAACATAAATCTTGAACCAACTCCAAAAAATTCCCCAACACAGTCATTAGATGTGGATATGATCCATTCATCTATTCCTGATTCTCCAACTCTACTCTTGGAGAAGCCCCACTCTGAAATTGGTGGTCATCACTTGTTAAGTGATTTGTTGGGCCACCAATCATCTTTTTCTGAAGCTACAAGAGGATCTGTGGAACCATCTCTAAAATCAATCACCACAGATTCTACTATAATTTCACTTTCTCAGAATGCTTTCTTGACTTCATCAACGAAACAGTCTCTTTCGTTGACAAGTGTTTCTCCATCAACGGTATCCATACCATTGACAGTTCAAACTACCATACCGTTGATAGTTCATTCTGCACCTTTTATTGAAAATCAAGTTGTTCACACAACTAGTGCAGATGATCTAGTGGTAGTCGAGACACTTCTAGGATTGAAATGGAGTGAATCTGAGAGGCTGGCTTGCAGCCATGCAAAAGGAGAGGTTGAGAGTGAGAGGCTGACTATTACTTCTAGTCAGGCAAAAGGAGAGGCTGAGGGTTCCACCTTAGTAGGTGAAGGTGAGGGTGTGAGAGGTGTGAGCCATGGGGAGCCCATGATGCAAGAATATAATGGAGAGAGAGAAGGGACTACATGAGCCACACGGGAGGAAGCAGCCATTGCAAGTGAGTTAATGGAGGTTCATGAGGGTGAAAGGGAACTTACTTTCCAAGAGCATTATCAACAGACTCTGGATAGTATTTCCCTGGATCCTGAGACCTTTACTCATCCTGTGCCAGCCTATCAAATTATGGCTCTGTTAGTGTTAGTGCCCTAGAGACAATACAATTGTACTTCTGGGAAACACTATTTTGTTATTTAATAATGATTATGTTCTATCGATTATTCGACAACAATTATTATGTCTTTATTTACTGTGATATTAATGTTAGAGTAATAAATGTCCTTGGAATATCGAACACGTATTCTATATCTTTAAGTATGTGACTTAAAAATGAGATTATATGAATAGTGTTTATATTCCTAAAATATCCCTAATTAAGCATTATGAATTGGGACAATTATGATGCATAAAGATTAGTATGATCGTTGACTAAATGACCACATCTCATTGGTCATAGGTATAGTGATACTAAAGTCAAGAACATAGGTGCATGTAATATTCTACATGGCACCGGATTGACCCACAGTGAGATTCTACATGGTAATAAAGTCATTAGAATAGCTCACAGTGATAATGGTGTAATGATCCTTAGACTTGAGATCATTATATTTCTATACGAGGATTAATATACTTTGATTACATTAAAAGTTACCTTTGACCGGGTGATGATAAAAGTGGACATCGGGTATATTATGAGTCGTATGAGAAATATGAATGATAGATATAGGATTTAACCCTCCTATTATTAGGAGAGATATTATTGGCCTCTTGATTGAGTGAGACTATGAAAATGCATGGCCATGCTCAAATATTGATTTGTTTTAATAGTCTACTCATTGATCAAGGAAACCTGGATTAAACGTTGAAGAGGATGACTAATAACATGCCTCGAGTTTAATCTATAATATTTGGTTAAAGGGATTATATTACACGGAAACATTAGTCACGAAAGGTTTAATTGGATCACCAATTATTATTATTACTTGGGTAGCAATGATGTATTACTAGATGCCGCTCATTGTTTATAATTTTATTATGAGATATTAAAATTATTGCCAACGTAATAATAACCTAAAGGGTTACACATAAAGAACGTTTTAAACGGAGCATTAATTAAATTTCGAATTTAATTAAATTATTATTATTATTGAATTATTGGATTAATTAAGTAGGACTTGATTAATTATATAATAATTCGAATATAATAAATAATACTACTAATAATCAGATTGGGTTTTGGAAGCCCAATCAGATTAAGTATAGGCCCAAAGTTCTCTTTCAATAAATACATTATGATGTATTGTTTTAGGTTAAGTGAAAAATTCGTTTTTAGAAAAAAAACCCTAGCAGCTCTGCATATTAGAGAGGCTAGAAACAGAGAGAAAAAGTTTTTTTTAGGGCGTTTTTATTTGGCTAGTACCAACTCCATGATCGTTGGACGATCGAGCGTTCGTGTGGACTACTTTGGCGACGCAGATCTTGAACAAGGGCTGCGTGGTGGTTACAACAAGGACCTCCATATTTCTGAATATTATAAGCTCAATTAAGGTATGATTTCGTTTCTCCATAATCAGCCATGTCTTGTACATGGATCCTAGGGTTAGGGTTTCGGATTTTTATTGTTTTACGACTGTTTTCGCTGCGTATGATGCCCCGAAACCCAACAATGGTATCAGAGCTACGTGTATAAGGGGCTGATTTGGTTATGTGTTTACTGTATTCGATGCATGTATGCATGTTTTATGAATATTTCTTGATACAGTTATGAGATATATCGATTATAATATGTTATATCGCTTATATATGATACTGTTATGCTTAATATAGTGATATGATTGATTAATATGCGATGATTGTATGTTATGCATGTTGTCTGGTTTATATAGGGATATAAACTATGAGACAGATCATGTTTGGACACGATCTGCAAACTGGGATATGTCTGTATGTATATGATACATGCTTCCGGAACTGTATATGATGCAGTGGCGGCAGAGACTATAAGATATGATCTGAGATTCTGAAATCGATGATTTTTGAATAGCACTAGTCTTCCGGAATAAAAAATTTCCAAGCTCGACCCCAGCCAGGGGCTGCCGCCCCTTGGACCCTGCCAGGGGCCTGCCGCCCCCTGACCCCCGCCCGGGGGCTGCCGCCCCCGGACCCCCGCTTTATTATTTTTTTGTGTTCGTAATTGTGTATTTGAGCATGGTGCTGGTTATGGCCTTAAGACCCGTAGTTTAATGGTTTATGGTTTTGGTTTTATAAATACGACTTGCATGTCGTTTTCTTCATTCTTGTAATTGTTTAACCTCGAATGTAAATCGAGTTTTATTATGTAAGTACATTAGTGTAGGTTGGATTCAATTGTTCAATGTAATGTACTTGAAGATTGAAGGACGATCCAAGAGGAGGTGCATTCAAGGGAACAAGGAGAATGAAGACATGTAATTGTATTTATGTTTTTTTACCATAGATTGACCTTGATCCTTTCATTAGATTGAAAGGATCATATAGGATAAAGGCCATAACCAAGCACGTTTACATACTGCACTTTACATATTGATGTATGATTGCATGTGTAGGATACAATGAAGATGCATGCTTTAATTAGATTAATCATGTATTAATGTATGTATTAGATACATCACCCATGCCATGCCTGCTAAACAAGATAAAATCTGTAACGATTCAAGATTTTAAAATTGAACAAAACGAACATGAGATTCCTGTGTTTATGAAACACGGAAATAAGTGTGAATTTTCAATTTTTTGATATGGGGCGATTTTGACAAAAATACAAGCAGGACTTGTAAGAAAGGTGGATTTTAAGTGAGACCACTGTGACTCCTCCGCTGGACTGGAAATCAAACCATTGATGAATTTTGAATTGAAGTACTTAGTTCAAGGAAAAATTGGGAATCTCTTGATGATGGGATCATGGTCGTTTTAATAATAAAATCCCTAAATTTAAAATATTAAGTCACTTAGATGCCTTCCAATGGGCAACACTCGTCAAGACCTAGATCGAGAAATAGTGGGTTCGCCAAAGCGAAGCACTCCAATCTATCGTGGTAAGGCGTGATGAAGTAAATGTGATACTTATCTGTTAGACCATTGGGTTAGACTTAACTAAGTTACCACAATAGGATTGTGAACTTAGAGGCATGGAGTTTGGTAAGATTTATTGGATAAATACGTACAATTGTTGTTCTACCAAACTATCCAAGAGTTATATAAGATATAATTGACAAAAGTTGTCTACCTAAATAATTGTGTTTTTGGAGTAAAGCCAAAGCTGACCTTAAGCATGATGAAATATGGATCTTGGCTCGCTAGAAAGGTTTAAAGAAACTTTTCCGAATTGATAGATAGGGCTATTAATTTGATAAAAATAGTGGGTGATATATATTATGAATATATATATGAATAATCACTTGAACATTATCTATTAAATCCGCAGACTAACTTATTTTATGCATTTTTTAACATTGTAGATATTTAATGGCAAATAACTCAAATAACTTCTCTGTACGATCAGTCCTTGAGAAGGACAAGCTGACAGGAACAAACTTCCTCGACTGGCAAAGGAATTTGAGTATTGTCCTCAGGCAAGAGCGAAAGCTCTATGTCATTGATATTCCTCGCCCTGAACCTCTGCCTGAAGGTGCATCGGTTGCTCAACAGAATGTTTATCAGAAACATATCGATGATGACACAGATGTTACCTGTCTTATGCTTGCGACTATGAGTCCCGAGCTTCAGAAACAACATGAGCATATGGATGCTTATGTGATGATTGAGCACCTTAAACGTATGTTTGAAGGACAGGCTCGTCAGGAGAGGTTTGATACAAGCAAAGCCTTGTATGCCTGCAAACAGGGTGATCGTGATCCAGTTGCACCGCATGTTCTAAAGATGATTGGATATATGGAGTACCTTGCTACTCTGGGTTCAACCATCGGTGAGGAAACCCAGATAGATCTAATCTTGCAATCTTTGAACAGAAGCTATGCTCAGTTTGTAATGAATTACATCATGAATGAGATAGACAAGACACCTTCCGAATTGTTGGCAATGTTGAAAACTGTTGAGACCAATATTCAGAAGGCATCCCCTAACGCCATTATGATGGTCAATAAAGGGAATGCCAAAGAACAGGGTAAAAGGAAAGGCAAGAAGAAGATTGGATCTAAATCTGCTAATCCAAAACCTGCTTTTAAGAAGGCTTTGAAGCCTACAGGAGGTGTTACAAAAGGTGCTGCAAAGGGTGATTGTCACTATTGCAAGAAACCAGGTCATTGGAGGAGAAACTGTCAAGCTTACTTGGAGGATTTGAAGAAAATGAAGTCTGTAAAGATTTCAGATTCAGGTATTTATGTTATAGAAGTCAATTTGTCTACTTCTACATCATGGGTATTAGATACTGGATGTGGTTCTCACATTTGTATAAATGTGCAGGAACTTCGAAGGAGTAGGACTTTGGCGAAAGGTGAAGTCGACCTACGCGTTGGCAATGGAGCAAAGGTTGCTGCTTTGGCTGTAGGGACTTATAATTTATCATTGCCCACATGGCTTATTTTAGAACTTGAGAACTGTTTTTACGTGCCTGCGATTTGCAGAAACATTATTTCTGTTTCTTGTTTGGACAAGAAAGGTTTTTCCTTTACAATTCAGAACAATAGTTGTTCCTTCGGTTTGAATAATGTTACCTATGGGGTTGCACGTTTATTTAATGGTTTATATGTTCTAGATCTTGATACTCCTGTCTATAATATAAATAATAAACGTATTAAAGCTAATGACTCAAATCAAACATACCTTTGGCATTGTCGTTTAGGCCATATAAATGAGAAACGCATTTCCAAGTTACATAAGGATGGATACTTGGATAAGTTTGATTTTGAATCATACGAAGAATGCGAACCTTGTCTCATTGGAAAAATGACTAAAGCTCCTTTTACCGGAATTGGTGAAAGGGCCACCGAATGATTAGAGCTTATACATAGTGATGTATGTGGTCCAATGCGTACGATGGCAAGAGGTGGTTTTTACTACTTCATAACCTTTACTGATGATTTTAGTAGATACGGATATGTGTATCTTTTGAAGAACAAGTCCGAATCATTTGAAAAATTCAAAGAGTACAAGGCAGAAGTGGAAAAGCAAATAGGCGGAAGTATTAAAACCCTACGATCTGATCGTGGAGGTGAGTACCTAAGCTTAGAATTTAAGAATTTCTTAAAGGAGTGTGGTATTGTATCACAACTCACACCTCCTGGAACACCACAGTGGAATGGTGTATCTGAAAGGAGAAATCGTACCTTGTTGGACATGGTGCGATCGATGATGAGTCTAGCGGATCTTCCAATTAGTTTCCGGGGCTATGCCCTAGAGACGGCTGCACAAACACTAAACCGAGTTCCTTCAAAAACGGTTCAAAAGACTCCATATGAGATATGGACTGAGAAATGTCATAGCGTGTCATTTATGAAAATTTGGGGATGCGAAGCGTTTGTGAAACATTTAACCTCAGACAAGCTAGGACCAAAATCAGATAAATGTAATTTTGTGGGATATCCAAATGAAACCAAAGGGTATTACTTCTATAATCCTTCAGAGAACAAAGTGTTTGTTGCTCGAACAGCTGTGTTTCTTGAAAGAGAATTACTTTCTAAGAAAAATAGTGGAAGGACAATAGATCTCGATGAGGATCGAGAACCACAGATTAACGTTGAACCAGAGTTTGAAAATGAGCAGAATGTGACTGAAAATGTTGAGGACAACATTGCTCAAGAAACATAGGTCGTTCGTAGATCTAGTAGGATTCGTCATGAGCCAGAGAGATATTATGGATTTCTGCTGACTCAAAATGGCGATGTAATGCTTGTAGATAATGATGAGCCTCTTACCTACAAAGATGCTATGAATAGTCCAAATTCTGAGAGATGGCTGGAGGCCATGAAATCTGAGATGGATTCCATGTATGAAAACAAAGTATGGACTTTGGTTGAACCACCTGAAGGGGTAAAACCCATCGAGTGCAAGTGGGTTTTCAAGAAGAAAACTGACATGGATGGTAATTTACAGACCTACAAAGCTAGACTAGTGGCGAAAGGTTTCAAGCAAATTCATGGTATTGACTATGATGAAACTTTCTCACCGGTGGCTATGGTCAAATCCATCAGGATTTTGCTTGCAATAGCAACTTATTATGACTATGAAATCTGGCAAATGGATGTCAAGACCGCTTTCTTAAATGGGAGCTTAGAAGAGGATGTGTACATGACACAACCTGAGGGTTTTGTCGATCCAAAATTTGCTAGGATGGTCTGTAAGTTACTACGATCCTTTTATGGGTTGAAGCAGGCCTCGAGGAGATGGAACATTCGTTTTGATGAAACAGTCAAAGAGTTTGGTTTCATACAAAATGAGGATGAACTGTGTGTTTACAAGAAGGTTAGTGGGAGCCATGTGGCATTCCTAGTATTATATGTAGATGACATATTGCTAATAGGGAATGACATTACTTCTCTACAGGCTGTGAAGACTTGGTTGGGAAATAATTTCTCGATGAAAGACTTAGGCGATGCTTCCTACATATTAGGGATCAGGATCTATAGAGATAGACCCAGAAGATTGATCGGCTTAAGTCAGAGTACATACATTGACAAGATATTGCATCATTTCGGGATGCAAGAGGCTAAAAGGGGCTACGTCCCAATGTCTCATGGGATAACGATCTCAAAAGAAAACTGTCCTAAATCATCAGATGAGAAGGACCGTATGAATAAAGTACCATATGCTTCGGCAATTGGTTCTATAATGTATGCAATGATATGTACTCGTCCCGATGTCTCGTATGCTTTAAGCATGACGAGTAGATACCAGTCTAATCCAGGTGAAAGTCACTGGACAACTGTCAAGAACATTCTTAAGTACCTTAAGAGGACTAAAGATTCTTTCTTGATATATGGAGGAGATGAGAAACTAGTTGTAAGAGGTTACACTGATGCTAGTTTCCAGACAGATAGGGACGACACTGTGTCTCAGTCTGGATTTGTGTTTTGCCTAAATGGAGGTGCTGTAAGCTGGAATAGTTCAAAGCAAGAAACAATAGCTGATTCTACAATGGAAGCTGAGTATATTACAGCCAGTGAAGCAGCCAAAGAGGCTGTTTGGATTCGGAATTTTATTACGGGACTTGGAGTGGTTCCATCGATCGCAGACCCAGTTGATCTATATTGCGATAATAATGGAGCCATTGCGCAGGCTAAGGAACCAAGATCCCATTCCAAGGCGAAACATATACTTAGGAGATATCACCTTCTTAGAGAAATAAATAATAGAGGGGATATACATATATGTAAAG
The DNA here is from genome assembly GCA_030848705.1 of Heracleum sosnowskyi. Lineage (NCBI taxonomy): Eukaryota > Viridiplantae > Streptophyta > Magnoliopsida > Apiales > Apiaceae > Heracleum > Heracleum sosnowskyi. Next base: position 45,337,448 of record CM061236.1, read on the forward strand.
TGCATACTAATGATAACGTTGCGGACCCACTGACTAAGGCTTTGTCGCAGCAGAAGCACGATTGTCACACTAGTTCCATGGGTATTAGATACATGGGTGATTGGCTCTAGTGCAAGTGGGAGATTGTTAGTGTTAGTGCCCTAGAGACAATACAATTGTACTTCTGGGAAACACTATTTTGTTATTTAATAATGATTTTGTTCTATTGATTATTCGACAACAATTATTATGTCTTTATTTACTGCGATATTAATGTTAGAGTAATAAATGTCCTTGGAATATCGAACACGTATTCTATATCTTTAAGTATGTGACTTAAAAATGAGATTATATGAATAGTGTTTATATTCCTAAAATATCCCTAATTAAGCATTATGAATTGGGACAATTATGATGCATAAAGATTAGTATGATCGTTGACTAAATGACCACATCTCATTGGTCATAGGTATAGTGATACTAGAGTCAAGAACATAGGTGCATGTAATATTCTACATGGCACCGGATTGACCCACAGTGAGATTCTACATGGTAATAAAGTCATTAGAATAGCTCACAGTGATAATGGTGTAATGATCCTTAGACTTGAGATCATTATATTTCTATACGAGGATTAATATACTTTGATTACATTAAAAGTTACCTTTGACCGGGTGATGATAAAAGTGGACATCGGGTATATTATGAGTCGTATGAGAAATATGAATGATAGATATAGGATTTAACCCTCATATTATTAGGAGAGATATTATTGGCCTCTTGATTGATTGAGACTATGAAAATGCATGGCCATGCTCAAATATTGATTTGTTTTAATAGTCTACTCATTGATCAAGGAAACCTGGATTAAACGTTGAAGAGGATGACTAATAACATGCCTCGAGTTTAATCTATAATATTTGGTTAAAGGGATTATATTACACGGAAACATTAGTCACGAAAGGTTTAATTGGATCACCAATTATTATTATTACTTGGGTAGCAATGATGTATTACTAGATACCGCTCATTGTTTATAATTTTATTATGAGATATTAAAATTATTGCCAACGTAATAATAACCTAAAGGGTTACACATAAAGAACGTTTTAAACGGAGCATTAATTAAATTTCGAATTTAATTAAATTATTATTATTATTGAATTATTGGATTAATTAAGTAGGACTTGATTAATTATATAATAATTCGAATATAATAAATAATACTACTAATAATCAGATTGGGTTTTGGAAGCCCAATCAGATTAAGTATAGGCCCAAAGTTCTCTTTCAATAAATACATTATGATGTATTGTTTTAGGTTAAGTGAAAAATTCGTTTTCAGAAAAAAAACCCTAGCAGCTCTGCATTAGAGAGGCTAGAAACAGAGAGAAAAAGTTTTTTTTTGAGGGCGTTTTTATTTGGCTAGTACTAACTCCGTGATCGTTGGACGATCGAGCGTTCGTGTGGACTACTTTGGCGACGCAGATCTTGAACAAGGGCTGCGTGGTGGTTACAACAAGGACCTCCATCTTTCTGAATATTATAAGCTCAATTAAGGTATGATTTCGTTTCTCCATAATCAGCCATGTCTTGTACACGGATCCTAGGGTTAGGGTTTCGGATTTTTATTGTTTTACGACTGTTTTCGCTGCGTATGATGCCCCGAAACCCAACAGCCTCAACAGGGAAATGTGGAGGCAGAAAGGTCACTCAACCTAATCCATACAACTGCATCTATGCAAAGAGCAAAGGATGCTGTTAATCCCAAATGACCTAACTGAATTGTAGAAGAGGGGGGGGGGGGGGGGTTGAATACAATTCTTGATATTTCTTAAACTTAAAACAACTTACAAATAAAAACTGAACTTAAAGTAAAAATCACAAGCACATAAATAATTTCAGTTGGATTGTTTGATGATCCAACAGAAGTGATTTTTATTGCGGAAATAATCTGTGATACAAAATGTACACAGCTGCTCAGTTACAAGATTGTAGAGAAGTATGCTCTCAAAGATAGCTAATACAAACTATTTGTTTTTGTGATATCCGTGAATTTTATTATTTGATTAAATGATATATTTAATCTAAAATATTTATTGTGGAATATTGGAATATTATTAAATGATAATTATTGTGTGATTATGTGCTAAATGGTGAGTCGAAAGCCCCTTTCAAATATTTCGTCATTTGGAATTTTCTTCAAATCTGAGCCCCGTTTTGATAATTTAAGGGCCCCATTGGAATTTCGTACATTAATTATTATCTCTTCGTCTTTCGTATTCGAATCATTATCAGGAGAGATATTCGTATCATTTCATTCCTACCTATTTGATTCTGCAAGAATAATTCGTTTTGTTCAAAAAGGGAAAAATTGTTCCGAACCCTAATTGCTTAAGGGGACGGATATATCGTTTTATATAAGTATTTCATTTGTTATAGCCCCAGTATTCCTGAGCATTAGTTATATAATGATATGTATTGATTTGGATAATTATCAATCCTTGTAGATAATTATCTTCTCGTAAAACGTATTTTTAACCTAATTAGGGTTTTTAAACGATCCAGTGGATCTATAACGATCCAAAAGTGTTCCTTAGGGTATTATTTTTCCAAAAATATATAAAGACGAATCGTACCTTATAACCTTCATAATCTGCATTGCGTATTATCAAAAAAATAAAAATTCCCGAAATGTGTTCTTCGTGTTCTTGAGCTTAGATCCATTCGTTCGAGGTGTTATTGAAATCCAAATCTGAAGTTCTTGTACTCAAATCAAAGCTCTTGACTTCTAGTTTCAGAATCTTCCAACCTCATCATCATCTGGTAAGTTTTCGATTTTTTATGAATTTTTCAAGCTTCGAATTAAATTAGGGTTCTTGATTCGATTTGGGGATTTTCATTCTGTTGATTCTCCGTTCAATTGGTTGCTTCTAACATGTTCCTAGGGTTCTAATTAGCAAGAATCCATGCTTTAATTTCATGTTTATGTTCGATTTTGATGGGTTTGATTTTCGGGTTTTTGACCCGAATTCTTCTTTTGAATAGTCCGTTCATATGAATGATCTGACATTGTTTTTGGTAGAGGGCTTTCATTGTATGTGTTCTTAGCTTCATTTTAACATAAAGAACGTAGAGTTTCATGTAGGATTTTTACAGATCGGAAAATTTGTTTAAACTCGCCGGAAAATAGTCGGGTTTTTGATTCCGGCGATGTTTTTGGTACGTTTTTGATCGGAATGGGTTGCTGTGTTTATTTGGAATGTTTTGATATAAAAATCCCCAATTTTTAACGTGTATTTTGGTCGCCAGATTCTGGGCAGGTCGTCGGATTCTGGAAAATTTCCGGCGAGTTCTTGGCGACCCGTTCCAATTCATCCCGACCCGTTTACCCGATTTTTCGACCCGGTTTCAATCTTCAAAACCCTAATCCATTTTCTAAAAACTGTTTTTGGATTTTATTTTTAAAATTAATTCGAAAATAGTTTAAAAACTTTAAAAATTCATATTTTTATTTTAAAAATATATTTTAATATCAGAAAAATTCTGATAAATTATATTTATTATTTTAAATCCGAAAATTGATTAAACTTAATTATTTTAATTATTTTTAATTAATAATTAATTTATTAATTAATTGGTTAATTCTTTTAATCAATTAATTCTTAAAAATTAATTATTAATTGGATTTAATTAATTAAAAATTCAGTTTAATTATTTTCAAGCCTATTTATTTATTTAAAAATAGTTTGAGTATTTAAAGAGTATCAATTAATTTTATTAATTGATTTATTTGCATTTAAATGTTTATATTGGATTTAAAAATCCGATTTTTGATTTAAAAATTAATCGTGACTTATCTAAAATTCAAATAAGTTTCGTATGATGTTTTAAAAATGTTTATAAGTACTATATGGTTCATATTAATTGTGTATTGTGTTTTATAGTCTGTATATGCCCGTACTAGGGCAAATATCTGAGTTTTAAATATCGTAAATTATACCGGACGTCCGATACGTAACCGGTTACTTGTTTAAATGTGATTATTGATTGAATAAATGTCGAGAGTAGAACGAGAATAGTTAGACTTATTGTGATGAGTTGTTTAATCATAGAATCGAGTTCCCGGAGCAAGGGAAAGGGAAAAGTAGAGTGAGCAGAGTCGATCCGACAGCAGCTTAGACCAGGCAAGTATTTGTGCCTTTACTTGTGATAAAATGTATTATTGTCTTGATTACTTGAATACCGTTATCCCCAGAACAATTCAAATTATCAATCCTTTAACCGCATTTGGACAACTGATTCCATTTCCTTAAAGATTCTTGATTCTTTGATTTGATCTGCATCGGAAACCCTTATTTCCAATTCACTTGATTATTGTTTATCACCTATTGTTATTGTTTATCATCCTTTGATTATCATTGACAACCATTGATTATTTGACTTCCATCTTGACTATTGATTATGGTCATTGATCATCGACTACCATTATTGATTCCCTTATTGAATGAGTACACTGTACCATTGAAATTACTCCATGATTATTTCTCGATCTTCATTTGATACTGAACAGTTGAAGCTCTTTTGCAATTACTATACATTCAGTTTATCTTATTGAGCATATTATTGTTTATACCCTATTATAGATTTGGCATGTGTTTTTAAAAATGGACCAGTAATTGGTCGGGCCATATTCATGGTCAGAATAACTTAAGGCCCAAATTGGCCTAGGATCCAGAAGAGGACTATGTCATGAGCTAGTCCGGGGTTGATGTGTGGCTGGCCAGCAGCACAACCTTTGATTTGAATAAAATGTATAAGCCAAATTCTAATTCTTTTCTTCAATTGTTATCGATACAAAGCATGTGTTAGCTAAATATTGTTGATTCTGATATCATAAATTCATATCCTTACAACTGTGATAGAAATGATTCATTGATGTTTGCTGAGCAATTTTGGCTCACTCTTGCTTGTTGTTTTCTAACCCTATTCCAGTGAAGCGAGAGTATGAGTCGGCATAGCGTGACCGATAGTTCACCAGCAGCCAGGAGAGCCCCTCGAGTCATTGTCATTGGCAGGGTAGTTGTTGTTTTGCTTTTCTAGATTAGATGTCTAGATTTTGACTTTAGTTGTGATGTAATAACTCTGATAAAACTGGTATTGTATTAATAAAAGATTGTAGTAGCTTGTGTTCATTGCCATAATCTGGATGCGGTCTTGGTCAAGGGGTATTTGTGTCTTTATATATATTATGCATGTGTTAAATAGTATTCCGTTGGTCGGATGACTCCTCAAATCTGTACCCCGGGTTTGGAGGGCGTCACAGTTTTTCTTCTCTTACTCTTAAAGTAACTGCTACACTTGGTTATATATACCCAAGTTTACAATTCTACGTTTGGCTAAACTAAAGAACAATAGTAGTAACCATCAGTAGCTTGCTTTTCATTCCTTTTGTCCAATGGTCCTTGGAGATCTTTGCTTTTGTCTTCATGCTTATTTTAATCATTCCCAAGAGCCTTATTGGAAATTGGAATGTTTCCTTATTTCTAGTAACCATTTTGATGGCTTCCAATGCAAAGTACACTTCCATATCTCCTTTAGATCTGTTCAGTAAACTGTCACTATCACTTTGTCAACTGTTCAAAAAGCAATAGTGATTCGTTGATAGCAGGGAGATGTGTTTCGTTGATAGCTTTATTCTTCATTCCGTTGATGGTGTTTCCTTCGTTTCGTTGATGGTGTTTCCCTCGTTTCGTTGATGGGTAAACTCCATACCGTTGACAGAGTGATCTTCATACCGTTGACATGTCTTCACTTAGACAAAATTACAAGGCATAATATATTTACAATTAACCAACCTATTTTGCCTATCTAGTACTTAGTCAACATGACTTAGAAAACCTATCTAATACATACAACAAAATGCATATCAAACTGTGAAGTATTGTACAGTGCAATTGCTACATTACTCATTTCGTTGATGAGCTTCCTGTCAACGGAATGCTGCAAAGCATGCCATTTCGTTGACAGTTACAAAATGACTTAATACAAAATCTACTAAGTGTTTTTATAATTATCATCAAGAACAACATATTCCTAACAGATGCATTGACCAATTTGTCTCCAGGAGCTGCAGCAAGTGGTGAGTTTGATTTTTCTGATAATGATGACAGTTTTGGTGACAATCTACCGGTGGCCATCACTTCACAGACTGGGACTTCTGTGGTGCCCCCTACACCAAACTGGCTTTCTCAGGATATGCATGGAAGAATCAGCCTGGATGCTGCAATTACAAGGCAGTATAAGGAGGCCTATCTGGCTCATGAGTCTGCTAATGCCAGTGACAAAAAATTTTACAAAGCCATCATGGATTCACTGGAAATTCAAAGGCTACAGATGCTGCAGACTAGGAGTGAAGTCAGGGACATCAAGGACTCTATTGGGAACCTGAAGGATGCTACTGACAGGAGGCTTGATGAAAAACTTCCTCTTCTTACTGTTTCCAAGATGAACAGATTCTTCAACAAAGAACCTGAAGTGGCAACTACTCTGAAGACTCTTACTTCTAGGGTGGACAAAGTGGAAGCTACACTTACTCAAATGCAAAAGGAACAGGAGAAGCAAACACAATTCTTAGCCTAGCTAGTGGCAGCTTAGGGACTCCCTATCATCTCTCTTGATGATAACAAAAAGGGGGAGAAATCTAAGGAGCTAGACATTCAAATCACAAAGGTTATGGTCCCAACCATTTCCTTACCAAAGGAGCCATTAGCTATGGGGGAGTTAGCAAAGAATAAAATGGATGGAATTGACCTGATTCAACAAGCATCTATGAGGCTACAACTTGCAGAACAGATAAAAGACCAATGGTCTAGCATAGATGCAAGAATCAAGAAGATAACTGAAACTGCAAAGAACACACATCCATCAATGAATCAAGCTACTTCTACAACACCATCAATGAATGCCATGGTTTTAGTGTCAATGGAATGGGAGCCACAGACAAATTCTTCCTATGATCTAAAGCCCCTTCTACATGGAGTTACTCAAGGTCCAAGGAAAGAAAAGGGACAAACTTCATGCATTAGGGATGTGGAACAAGCTACACTTCAAGGAAGCCTATCTCCAAAATCCCCTGCTAAACCAAAGGGCAAAAACATTGCAATGACTTTTTATCCTTCACCTTATCCAGATGAGCTCAAGGTTCTAGGACAGCTTATCATCAAATGCAAGGAGAGCAATGATCCCGAGGTAAGGAAACAGAGAGCAATTGTCTACAGAAATGGACAAGAAATCTTTGTTTGGGCTGGTCACCCAAATTTTGCTGAGGCTAAGGCCGAGGAGTCAGAAAGAGCAGCTATGCAAGCTCTTGCAGTTGCTCAATCTCTTGATGAAGAAGAAAGACAACAAGAGGAAAAAGCCAATGAAGCAAAGAAGAAAAGGAAAAGTACAAGGCAGCCTAAACAGACAGCTAAAAGGAATCTGCCCTTTGACAAAGAGGACTCTCAAAGCACAACAACAGATTCCTCTACAAAAGCTGCACCTCCAACTTTTCCTGATCTAATCTTCAAAGATAAGTTAGCCTGTGATCCTGAACATCCAGTGAATTTTCATGATCAGCCAATTCAGCCAAAGGAAGAGCAAATTGAGCTAGATGAGGCTAACTTCCCAAAGTTTCTATTTGAAATGGATGCAAAGAAGAAAGCAAGGCAAAGGGCTGTTAAGGCTAAGCCAGTATTTGTGAGAAGACAACAAGTTGAGAAACCTCCCATCAATCCAGAAGACTTCATGTACATTGCTGACATCAGGGAGGAGTCTAGCCTAAATATTAATCTTGATGACTTGGTGGAAGTGAGAGGTATTGCAGCTTCTCATAAACTGCCAGAGAGATTGGTATTTGTCTACAAAGGTGGAAGGGAACAAACTTGGCCTCTCTACAGGATTTTAGGAGAAGACTACCAAACACTGCTCTCAGTGTTCAAATGCTTGAAGAAAGACTTTGGCTTTACCAAAACTGCCAAGTCTAAGGTTGTCTCCAAAATCTGTCAAATCAAGGCAAGCTGGAACAAGCCTGGTGCACTTCCCAGGGTTCTCAAAGTCCCTCAATCTGGAAAGAAGATCCATCTCCAACCCTATTGGATGATGGAGTTTAGAGACAAAGACAACTGTAGAAGATTCTTCAGGATAGAAGACCAACTGGAAAAAGCATCCAATGAAACTCTGAGATCAATGCAATCCAAGTTGGGGAATCAAGATGAAGAAGAGAAGATTTTCTATAGGAGGCTCCAAGCTCAAATTGAGGAGAACAATGCAAGGAAGGGAAAGAAAACACTGCCACAGAGAAAAAGATGAAATTTGCTCAGACTAGAGGAGCAACTCTGTGCACTTGTTTTGTAAGACATTTTACTTTGTATTTCAATAAATTCTTAAAACATTTTGAAGCTTAATGCATTTTCTACTTTTATCATGTATAATTTGCTTAAGTGTTTTTGTTATCATCAAGGCCTCTGATTTATGGCTGTTATTACATCAGTCATAAATTGGGGGAGATTGTTAGGAATATGTTGTTCATGATGATAATTATAAAACACTTAGTAGATTTTGTATTAAGTCAATATTGTAACTGTCAACGGAATGGTATACTTTGAAGCTTTCGTTGACAGGTAGCTCATCAACGAAATGAGTGATTTAGCAATTGCACTGTACAATACTTCACAATTTGATATGCATTTTGTTGTAGGTATTAGATAGGTTCTCTAAGTCATGTTGACTAAGTATTAGATAGGAAAAATAGGTTGGTTAAGTGTAAATATATTGTGCCTTGTAATTTTGCCTAAGTGAAGATTACTCTATCAACGAAATGAAGATTACTCCATCAACGAAATAAAGAATATACCATCAACGGAATGAAGAATAAAGCTATCAACGAAACACATCTCCATGCTATCAACGAATCATTATCACTTTTCTGAATAGTTGACAAAGTGATAGTGACAGTTTTCTGACAGATCAAAAGGAGATGTAGAAGTGTACTTTGAATTGGAAGCCATCAAAATGGACACTGGGAATGAGGAAACATTCCAATTTCCAATTAGGTTCTTCAGTGGGATCATAATAAGCACGAAGACAAAAGACAAGATCTCCAAGGACCATTGGACAAAAGGGATGAAAAGCAAGCTACTGGAGGTTATCTTTAGTTTATTTTAGAGTAGCCAAAAATAGCATTGTAAAGTTGGGTTATATAACCAAGTGTAGCAGTTCATTTTAAGATAAGCGAGTGAGATAAAAATAGTTTGTATTAGCTTCTTTAAAAGAGAACTCTCACTCCAAATCAGGAACTGAGCAGCTGTGATACTTTTGTAACACATATTATTTCCGAAATAAAATCATCTCAGTTGGATCCTCAAAACATCCAACTGAAATTTTATATTTGCTTGAGTTTTTATTTTTAGTATTGTTTTAGTTGGAAGTTTTTTTAAGTTTAGAAAATATCTAGAATTGTATTCAACCCCCCTTCTACAATTCTGTTAGGTCATTTGGGATTAACATTATGTATGCTACATTCTTGTGTGCAAGGTTCCAAGCGGATCCTAGAGATTTACATCTCGTTGTTGTGAAAAGAATCTTGAGATATCTTAAGGGTACACCTAATCTAGGTATCTGGTCCCCTAAAGAATCTTGTTTTAACCTTGTTGGATATACAGATTCAGATTATGCAGGTAGTGTTGTTGATAGGAAAAGCACCTCAGGGAGCTGTCAATTCCTAGGTGGCAGATTGATTTCTTGGTACAGCAAGAAGCAACAAACAGTTTCAAATTCTACAGCAGAAGCTGAATATATTGCTGCTGGAAGCTGTTGTGCTAAGATCTTATGGATAAGGAATAAACTAAAAGACTATGGCTTTGTATTGAACAAAATTCCAATTCTGTGTGACAATACAAGTGCCATAGCAATCTCCAACAACCCTGTTCATCACTCGAGAACAAAGCACATTGACATCAAGTATCATTTTGTCTGAGAGCATGTCATGAATGGTACTGTGGAGTTGCATTTTGTACTCATAGAGGAACAAACATCATATATCTTTACTAAATCTCTTGATGAATCCACATTTACCAGGTTAGTTGGTAAATTGGGTATGTTAAATAATTTTAGTGATTAATCATGTTTATAGTTGATGATTGTTCCAGATTAAATTTACAAGTGTTTATGTGTTGTATATATTTTAAAAATTCACTTGTAAATTTATTTTATCAAAACATTTTCTCTTGTGTATATTTACTGTTTATTATTGCCATGCCTTATTTAATTATTAAGCTTCCTAGTTTAAGTATTGTTAAATAATTTATTTTCTCTAAAAATATTTTTCTCAAATTTTTCTGTTAAAATTTTAGAGAAATCTATTTTATTGAAAATTTACTAATTTAAGAATATTTGAATTACTTGTACAAATCTGTAAATTATTTTCTGCCATTTTATTTCAGTTTCAAAACTATTAAGATTTTTTTAAGTCTTTACAGATTTATTATTTGAATTTTTGCTGTTAATATTCGAATTTTTATTTAGTCTAGAAATTTTTGTAATAACATGACTATCGACAGGACTTTCCAATAGTCCTGCTAATAGTCATTACTATATACTGATTTTTCTATTTTTATTATGTAAATATTCACATTTTTATTAGTCATTCAGTCTTTTTGACCTAGTATGACTATCGGCAATACTATCCTTTAGTAATACCGATAGTCATGATTGTTAAATTGTAAATATTATTTATATTATAGTTTATATATATATATATTTTATGTATTATTCTATGTCATATCAGTCGATTGTACTGGTATGACTATCGGTAGGAATATTCCATAGTCATACCAATTTTTTTCTTTTTTTCCCAGTTTTAGTTATTTAAAAATAGTTTGAGCATTTAGAAAATGTCAATTAATTTTATATTAATTGATTTAATTGTTTTTAAATACTTATATTGGGATTAATAATCCGATTTTCGATTTAAAAATTATTTGTGACATATTTAAATTCAAATAAGCCTCGAATATTGTTTTAAAAATGTTTATAAGTGTTATATGGTTTATATGAGTTGAATAATGTGTTTTATTGTCCGTAAATGCTTTGTATAAGGGCTAGTGTCTGAGTTTTGATTTTCGTAAAATAGAACGAGTGTCCGATAAATGCTGTTAAATACCCGATTACTTGTTTAGACTTAAAAATGGTTATGAGTATATGTCGAAGGTAGAACAAGGATAGTTAGACTTATTATTATGAGTTGTTTATTATAGAATCGAGTTCCCGAAGCAAGGGAAATGAGAAGGTAGAGTAAGCGAGATAGACCGAAGTCAGCTACGTAGACCAGGCAAGTATTTGTGCCTTTACTTGTTGATTCAATTGATATTGTTTCCAATGATTATGCATGTTACCATCAGAACAATTCAGATTATTCAATCTTTACTCCGTACTTGAGCAACTGATTCTATTTCCTTGAATATTCCTAACTCTTTGATTAATCTACAATCATGTTGAATATCAGAAACCTTCACCTTCAATTCAGTTTATATTGATGATAACCATTATTCACCTTCTTAAATTAGTACGTTGTACCATTGAAACCATTCCGAATCTATTTCTCGGACTTCATTTGATATTGAGTAGTTGAAGCTCTTTTGCAACTATTATAACTTTTCATTGTGTATTTATCTACCGTTAAAACCATTCCGAATCTATTTCTCGGACTTCATTTGATATTGAGTAGTTGAAGCTCTTTTGCAACTATTATACCTTTTCATTGTGTATTTATCTACCGTTGAAACCATTCCGAATCTATTTCTCGGACTTCATTTGATATTGAGTAGTTGAAGCTCTTTTGCAACTATTATACCTTGTCATTGTGTACTTATCTTGTGATGCATGTTATCGCTTATACTCTGTGATAGAATGGACATGTTTTTAAAATAGGACCATTAATGGTCGGAATAATTTAAGGCCAAGATGGCCATGGATCCTAGTGGAGGACTTTGCTATAAGCAAGTCCGGGGTTGATGCGTGACTGATCAGCAGCTCAACCGTTTGATTTGAAATATGTAGAAGTTCAATTCTAATCCCTTTTATTCTCATTGAGATTGTTAAAAAGCATATGTTTGGCTTAAACCTTGTTGATTCAGATAATTGTGATCTTCCTTTCATTATGGAACTATGATTGAAATATATTATGCTTGCTGGGCACTTTTGGCTCATACTTGTTTGTTTTAACCCTATTCTAGTGAAGCGAGAATATGAGCAGACACAGCGCGAGCGATAGTTCTCCAGCATCTAGGAGACCACCTCGAGTGGTTTTCATTGGCAGGGTAGTTGTCTATTTTGTTAGTTAGACTAGACGTTTAGCTTTGAACTTTAAGTTGTGTAATATTAATAACTCTGAAAACTGGTTTGTAATAACTTAGAAGCTTGTTCAATGCCATAATCTGGACGCGGTCTTAGTTAAGGGGTGTTTTATGTTATTATTATATTATGCATGTGTTATATCCAGGTATATTGTGTTTCGTTGGTCGAGTGACTCCCCAGACCTGTGCCCCGGGTTTGGAGGGCGTCACAGTAAACGACGTCAAACGCCTTACAGACGAACGAGTGACAACGTCAGTTTTGTTCAGACAACCGTATTTCTTTCCGAAAAGGTATTTTCGGCGAAAATAGGACATAGGCAAATTTCACCAAATCTGCGCAACCTGTTCAGAAATCGTATCGAATACGATTCTCATAACAAGAACAAACATATATCATGTATATATCATTATACATACAGATTATATGATCATCCCAATCATCATTAATGTACAGTTTATGCATATACATCGATACAACATACATGTTATCATCAAAACAACACATCAATCATGATAATCACAAACATGCTTGTATATACATCAAAACTTTAAACATATAACCGAATTAAAACGTTTTCGCAAGTAGGTCTGATGCCATTGAAGGGTTTCGAGCAGATATACGCAACAGAAAAACGCGAAAAATAAACCAAAATCGAAACCCCTCCGCAAGATCCATGCGAAAACAAAAGATTTAATTCGAAGATTAGTGTTTTATCTTAAAACGTTTTAAAAATTCATCAATGGAATATTAATGGAGATCCAAATCTTGTTCAATCACCACGTATCCCGCTCTCGCGATATACGCTCTACGTTATCCACACGAACACTTTTCTTGAAGGATTGATGTGTACTAGCACCCGAAAACTGCTTCTCTCTCTCTCTCTCTCTCTCTCTCTCTCTCTCTCTCTCTCTCTCTCTCTCTCTCTCTCTCTCTCTCTCTCTCTCTCTCTCTCTCTCTTCTTGCTCTCATAAACGGCTAGGGTTTTATTATAAAAATGTTTTTCATTCTATAAAATCATCCTCTTAGAGAGTTTATGTTAGTATTAGTGCTCTAGAGACAATACTTTTATGTTTTAAAGAAAACATTTTATTATTATAAATTATGTTTGATTGATTATTATTATTATTTTATTATGTCTTTATTTACTGCGTTATAAATGTTAGCATAATAAATGTCCTTGGAATTATGATACGTATTCGATATCTTTAAGTATGTGACTTAAAAATGAGATTATATGAATAGTATCTTTATTCCTAAATATCTTTAGTCGAGTGTTATTATTTAAGGACAATAATAATGCATAGAGACTAGTATGTTTGTTGACTGATGACCACATCTCATTGGTCATAGGTATGGTGATACTAAAGTCAAAACATAGGTGCATGTAAGAGTACATGACACTGGATTGACCCGCCGTGAGATTACACATGTTAATAGTGTCATAAGTAATTCTCACTGTGATAATGGTGTAATGATCCTTAGACCTGAAATCATTATATTTTTATACGAGAATTAATATACTTTGATTACATTAAAAGTTACCTTTGACCGGGTGATGATAAAAGTGGACATTGGGTATATTATGAATCGTATGAGAAATATGAATGATCTAGATGGGATTTAACCCTCCTGTTATTCCCAGATACTGAACCAAGATTGTAGAAGGGGGGGTGGGGGGGTTGAATACAATCTTTGAAAACTTTTTCGTTCTTGATAATGAAAATATGAAAAGTAAAACAAGAACAGAAACACAAATATAAGGATACAAGAATTAAAAATTCAGGTGGATTGTTTTTGTCCACCTGAGAGATTTTTATTGAAGAAATCTTTGTGATGTTTACGAATAAATACACAGCTGCAAATACACAACTCTAGCTTCAACAATTTACAAGGATACTGTTTTTTGCTCTCTAAATTGCTGAAGCCTGATTTCTTGAATTCTAGAGTTATGCTACAACTTGGTTATATAACCCAAGTTTACAAGGATACTTGAACAACTAATAATACAAAAAGTACATGTGTTCAGAATCCTTGTTTCTCCATCCCGAACAGTGATCCGTGTTTGTAGCTTGCCCTTCTTGGCTGATTGTCTTTTAAGGAAATGCTACATTGGACCATGCAAACAGAATGCTTCTTTCTTCTTGTCACCTTTCCAGAAATACTGGATTCCATGCTCTGTGTAGTCTGTCAACCCATGTGCTTTGACATCGCTGTCCTTTTCACAGGTACAGAGAGTATCCATAGAAGCTATTTGAGTTGTATCCGTTGGTAGTTTCTTGATCAGCCAGTATTGCTATCCGTAGACAGTACAGTGTCCATATCCGTAGAAGGTTAGTCAAGCTATCCGCAGACAGTCAACTTCATGTATGCAGAATTACAAGGCATCGACTATATACAATTCGCCTCCCTATTCTACATATCTATTGATAGTCAACATGACTTAATTAACCTATCAAGACTACTTCAACTTCAACATCAGAAATACACAAGCATGTTACATTTGATCTTATCCGTAGATAAGCTACCCATCTGCGGATACTGCAATGGCAAACTATCCATTGTTCGATACGTATACTTGAACAATTTTTACTAAGTCAGTTTGGTTATCATTAAGAAACAACATAGTTCCTAACAATCTCCCCCAATTTATGCCTGGTTGAGAATCAGACATAAATTAAGAGTCTTGATGATAACAAAACCACTTTCAGCATATGGATATTAGCAGTAAAAATTATGTCAAGCTACATGAATTGAAAATCAGAAGAGTAGAGATAGTTACATAGAGAGTGCTCCTTTAGTCTGAGTAGAATCAATTTCTTTTCTTCTCTCTTGGAGGTTGAATCTTCTGTCTCCCTTCCTTAGCATAGTTTGCCTTGATTTGTTCTTGAAGCTTTCTGTAGAATGCATCTTCTTCAGCAATTTTTGGATCCAGCTTGCCTTGCAACCATCTAAGATACCTATTGCTGGCCTTAGACAGTTGATCTTCAATTTTAAAGAATCTTCTACAGCCCTTTTCATCCTTGAATTTCATCATCCAGTAAGGTTGAAGATGAATTCTTTGTCCATTAAAAGGGATCTTCAACTTCCTTGGCAAACAATCAGGAGAGTTCCAGTTGTTCCTTATTTCCTCAATCTTCTTTAACACAGCACCCCTGGCAATCTCAGAGAATCCCCTTAGATTTTTTAAGCCTGAAAAGACTTTCACCAAGGTAGAGTATCCTTCATTCAGCACTTGTTGCAGGGGCCATGCTCTCACCTTTCATCCTTTGTAGACAAAAGTTAGTCTTTCAGGCAACTCTCTAAATTTGTCTGTGCCTCTGATTTCACTAAGTTCCTCAAGGAATAGATCCATGGTTGAGTACTCCTGTATCTCTGCAATGTACAAAAAGTCTGCCTTGTTCTCAACTGGTTTGGCAACTTTTGGTGCAATATTAAGCTTGATTGGTCCATGTTGAGCTTTCTTGACTAGTGTCCTTTTCCTTGATGTCTTTTCTTTCTCAATTAAGAACTTAGGAAACACTAGGTCCTCAAGCTCAATAGGTTCTTATTTAAATTCCACAGGAGTTCCATGGAAGGTGACTTGAGATTGGGTTGAATCTGGGACAGAATCTTCAAAGACAATCCTCCTCTGTGTATCTCTTCTCTCTTCTCCCTTCACAGGAGAGACATGCCTATTTGATCTCTTCTTCCATCTAGGGGGCTTGGATTTAGGCACTGTCTTCCTTTTCTTCAACTTCTTCTTAGTAGGGGCCTTTTCCACCTCAGCCTCACTACTTTCTTCCTCCAATTCCCTCTCTAGTTCTTGGGCTAATCTAGCCTGTCTTTCAGGTGTAGATTCATAACCCTGGGGATTGGCTTCTCTCCTTATCCTGGAAATCTCTTCTGCCTTTGCTTCATTGAACCTGGGGTGGCTGCTTGTGATGTGAAGTTCTTTGTCATTTCTGTAGATAACAGCCAGCCCTTGTCTCAGCATTACATCCTTGGAATTTTTGAGATCCATGATAAGAGTTGCTTGTTCTTGCCATGATGTTTAGGTGGCGATCCAGTCCTGCCACTGAAGAGAGGTTCAAACTCCTTGACACTAAAGTGTTCAGCATCATAATTACTTTGCAGAACAATGGTGTCAGGGGTGAGAACCTTTAGAATTGTTGTGTGGACAGGATGGCTGCTTGTGGATGAAGTCACAGCCTGGAAGATGGATTCCTTGATCAGATTTTCAGAGTTGAGAAACATTTGGACATCCTCAGGTCGAGGAGAGACCACCTTTGTGAGTTGAAACTCACTCGGATTAGCTATAATTTGAGGTGACTCCTCCTGACTTGATGGCACACTTTGAGTTGTAAAGACCACTAGTGCACTCTCCCCCTTACTTGAATTCTCCCCCTTTTTGTTATCATCAAAGGTTTGAGTGATAACAATTGACTGCAGCAACTGTTGCAGAAGTTGAGTCTGTAGATTTTGGTTAGCCAAGAAGGTGTCCATTTGCTTTTCCATCTTATCCATTCTCCCAGTAAGAGCAGCCACATCCTTTACCAGCTTGTCTTGTTTGCATCTTTGAGATGTGGAAGGAGCAACATCATCAATTCGTCTTGCCAAAGCATCCTTTACCCCATCCAGATGGTTCTTGATATCATCAGTGCTGGCTCTTTGTTGCAGGATGTGGGCTTGATGAAGCTGAAGTGATGCCACAAAGTTTTGAACTGAGGTGGCATGCTGTGAATTTGATGTTTTAGCTTCATCAAATGCCCTTTGATGATTCCTGAGAATGACTGACTTGGTGGTATTGTGATCATAGGAGTTGGAGAACAACCAAGTAGGCATCTCTTGAAGAGTAGAAGGGCTTTCATCTCCTCCTTCACCTCTCTCAGAATCATCACTGTCTTCATCATAGCTGAAATCTTCACAAGCTCCTGGAGGCAGATTTTGAATGGCTTCCTTTGCTCTAGACATTGATTCAGCTGTGTGTACTAAATTCAACATCCTTTCTGCCTCCACATTGCCCTGTCCAGCCAAGACTTGGTAGGCTGGATCAGGATGAGTAAATGTCTCAGCATTCAGTTTGACTTGTTCCAACGCATTTTGGTATTCAAGTTGGTACAGTCTTTCCCTGTCTGCATCACTGACATCCATTGACTCACTTGCAATGGCTGAGTCTTCCATCCTTATCTCTCCTGTACCTGCTTTTCTCTCATTTTCTCTCTTTTCTTGCATCAGAGGCTCCACCTGGCTCACACCTCTCACACCCTCACCGTCACCTACTAAGGTGGAACTCTCATTGCTCACTTTTACCAGACTGGAAGAAATAGTCTGTCTCTCTTGCTCTTCCTCTCCTTTTGCCTGGTTGCAAACCAGCCTCTCACTCTCAGTTGCTTCACTCCCTTCCCTCAATCCTAGAAGTGTTTGAACTACTGCTAACTCATACACACTTGAAGTAGAAATACTTGAAGTTTGAAGTGCAACCCCAGATGGTTTAGACCGTTTTCTCCTTGAATAGGCCATGATTGTATCTGTGAGGCTGTTTGTGTCCCTACCCCTCTTGTTCTGTGTCCCTGGTTGGGGACTCTTTTCAATAGTAACATCATTTTGGGAGAATGCCACTAGGGATGTGATATGTTCCTTTTCAACCACTGCATCCTTTTGAGAAGATACAGGGTGGCTAGGCTGGGACACACTTATCTCACCCTCCTTGTTCTTGGGGTTTCTTTGATGTTCACCCCTTCCCTCACCTCTCACTACCTCCTTCACACTCCCCTCAAGGGTTTTGGTAGTTTTTGCAACAGATGCCTTTTGAGAAGCACCTGAGGTTTGCTTTCTAGACTTTGATTTGGGAAGAATGGTGGTGACCACTTGGGTAGGAGACTGTTGGACAGTCCTAGTCTCCATTGTGATACTTGGATTCAAAGAAACAACAACAGAGGTAGGAACAGTTGAGGAGATTACCTGACTCACCTGTGCCTCTTGAGCTGCAATGACAATTGGTGGATACACCAATGGAACTTCCCTGTTGTGGCTCATCCTATTCAAGTCCTGAAGGACTCTCTTATTCTGAACCCAACACTCCTTGGAGTTTGCAGGGAATTGGATCACCATGTTGCTTTCTACATGGTTAGCTAGCATCATAAAGAATCTAGCATAATAGATATTCTTGCTTCTAGATGCTTTGTTTCCTAACTTAGCACCTAATTCATAAAGAATCAGAGATCCTAGGTTGAAAAAGCTATCATTAATAAGCATGAAAGCAATATCTAGCATGGAAGCAATAACAACATCATAATTGCTAATCTTACCAGAAAACACCTTTAGAATGACATCAAAGAAAAAGCTCCATTCTTTGACCATTCCTTTTCTTTGAATTTTACTCAGATTATCAGTAGGTAACGCATAGTTACTCATATTCAGCATGTTAACTATATCAGTATCACTATACTTTTCCAACCTATTGTTATCAGGTAAATTCAAGCAAGCAAAAATGACATCACCATTAATCACATGTTCCTTACCTTGAAGAACAAAAGTAATTGTAGCATTAACAGAATAAAAAACTGTCGATTCCCAGATAGCTTCAATTACCTCAAAATAAAGAGTGGGGGCTTCGAGCATAGCTTTGGAGAGCCTGCAGTTCTGAATGAACCTCATCACAGTGTGATATGATGAGCTCTTTTCCTCAAAGTCCACCAGAGCTTTGAAGTTGTTCTTTTCATAGGTGAATCCAGTTAGTGACATTATTTTGCTTACAGGTGCCATTGGTAACAGCTTTGAGCTTGCAGAGAGAGATTAGTCTTGAGAGAAAAGAGGGTTTCTTGCCTTAGTGAATTTTTGGAGAAAGATAGAAGAAAATTAGCTGAGAGTAAAATTTAATTTATACTCCTCCAAAATAATTCACTAATTAAATCAGAGTAATTGGAAGAAATTATCTGATTTGGCAAGAAAGTAACCGTTTAAAGATAATGAAGTGAAAAGTAAAGTCACGAATTTACCGTAATTACTCACACGTACTGTACCCAGGTAACTACTTATAAGATTGTGACTTTAATGGTCACGATTAAACTAAAATATCTACGGATAGAATTATACCTAGGGATTTGATATCCGTAGAGGTGTAAAACTATATCCGTAGAGAAAGAAAAAAAATCCAGTGTTAGAAACGACCAACAACGGATGAAGGTATCCATAGAGGGAGAAATTTTGTCTTGGTAAAATTCTTCTTTTTCAGAGAGTTTTAATTCTCATGAAAATCATTTTGACACTAATTCTCATGAAAATCATTTTGACACTGGCTGCATATCAGACTATCAGACATTTTAAATAGATTAAGAGAAGTTAAGCATACCTAGCTCACTTACCAACCTAGAGAATGTTGATTCATCAAGTGGCTTGGTAAAAATGTCGGCAATCTGCTGCTCACTTGGAACAAAGTGAAGTTCCACAGTACCGTTCATCACATGTTCCCTGATGAAGTGATACTTTATGTCAATGTGCTTGGTTGAATGAGACTGAAAAACCTTTGTCACGCAGTTGACTTATACTCAGCAAGTTGTGCTTGAGTCCGTCAACTAGTGCTACTTGATCAATGATGACATTATTCTTTGAAATCAAGCCATATCCCTTAGTTAAACCTTTGATGGCATCTCCAAAGGTAATGTTAGGGCCAGCTTCCTCCACAAACTCTGTGAGCAGGGTAAAATCTCCAGTCATGTGCCTAGAACATCCACTGTCTAAGTACGATAGATTCTTTCTGTATCCCTACACACAATCAAAACCAATTCAAGTTGATTTTGGTACCCAAGTTTCCTTGGGTCCTTTCCTGTTAGATTTGCCTCTCTTTTAATTTTTCTCCTTAATCTCTGATTGAGTTAAATCAACCTTGACTCCGGGTGTTGACCTCTGGGAGACAAAATGCTGAGGATGATTGTAACAGCCCCAAATCCGGGGTCAGGGATTTAGGGTTGTCACAATCCATGTACTCCTTGCCTTACCTGTAATACTCACACCATTCATAATTTACCTGCTCATGACCCCACAACATATGTCTCACACACACACACACACACACACACACACACACAGGTTAGAGTCTCAGAAACGACACAATACAACAGTTGCGGAATAAATAACTTTTATTACAATACCCAAATGTCTTTTGAATCTGTTACTGATACAATTTCTAAGTATTGTTACATTACCAACTTAGCCTTCTGATGCTCACCATCCTCTTATACCATTCATGTCTATACATGAGTTGAATACCAAAAGCCGTAGCCTGATTCGATTGGTTCGTACTACTCTCGGGATCGCTGCTAGAAACTGCTTAATGGAAACGCCTTGCGAGGTACGTGCCGTCCCATTGGCATCCTGCTTCGCTGCTATATAATATATATAAAATAATAGCAAGAGTGAGCGATAGCTCAGCAAGGTAATGAAAGTATGGCATAATTCTGCCCTTTTATTCAACCCAGAAATAAAGCGGGTATGCGACAATAACTTGTCAAAATATCTTGATACTAAAATCATTTCCTTATCGGAATGTATTCCAAAAATACCATTGTTGTATTTCAAATATCATCTCCATAATATTCTGCAAACTTTCGATATTCATACTATGAACAAAGTTCTAGTATAGTATAAAAGATGAAATAACAAGGTACCTCAGTATATCCTTTCCGTAAAATATCTGCTATATAAATATAAGCAGACTATCAACGTATAACTTAAAAGATGAAGTTATAAGGAAAATCTAATATAAGGTTTCCATAGGAAACGTTTACTTCATATATAATCTGGAAATAAAACAATGTAAATTCATTTCCAATTCATTTTCTAAACTCATCTGATCACGTATATCCTGTAGATAAAATCATATACTTTTCGTAAATTCATACTCTTCCTTATAAACTCATATACTGGAATATACTGGATTACTCTTGAGTAACCTTTTTGAAAACTTTCATGAAACTGAATAGCTGGAATAAACTATCTTTCTTTGAAAACTTTCATGAAACTAAATAGCTGGAACAAACTTTCTTTTTCTGAAATCTTGCATGAAACATGCTCTTTCATGGATGCTGAACTGTAAATGGAGATTCTGGGCGCCAAGGATACCCCTACGATGATCAGTCGCAAGCTGTATCCCCCTGATCTTTTTCTACGTAGAAGGGAAGAATAGACAGTATCTGACTGACCTACCTCCCCGCCAATCGGTTGTAGGAAGGAAGTACAGACCCGTTTCACCAGTCCGTCGGCCTGTGACTCTCCTATGAGGAAGAACAGACCCGTTTCACCAGTCCGTCGGCCTGTTGCTCTCCTCTTCCTACGGTCGGGCAATTTCTGATAAACTAAGGGAAGAACAGACCCGTTCACCAGTCCGTCGGCCATATTGTAATTCCCTTAGGGGACCGGCGCTACTCAGTCCCTCACACATTCTCCAAGTTCGAGTAAATCCATAACACTGAAACATGAAGTTCCTTTCCCTTTTTCCCAAGAATACAACTCCACAAAGTAGTCATATCTGGTTGGAAAGGAAAATTCACCCATATTTCCCAAGCTGACGCTTGTTAATGGATGCAACTAATTCCACTGATCTTACCCCTCGAATCTTGAGGAAGTAATCAAAATCATTTTGATGGTAGTAAACCAGACTGATAAATTCATTGATTTAAAAGATTTAGGACCGGGCAGTCCACTTGAAACAACCATAAAATCTTGAGAAAGGTTCCATGTATCTTTGAAGTTTGAGCGAACATTTAAGTCTTTCTGAATATAGACTTAAACGGGAAATAGATTTGGGAACCTTCTCTATTTATAATAAAAATTGACTGAAATATACTTTATTAGCTATCTAGGGTTTAAAATAGTTTTCACAAAATACTTCCTTAAGAAGTAGGGCTTTAAATAATTAATGCAACTATATTTAATAAAGAATATTTATTTAGAAATAATTCTCAAGTACTTTCTTATCAAAAAGGGTAGATAACAACTATTCATCATATATTTAAAATATACCCTTAATAGATTAAACTCCAAATGATCTTTAATTTGTAAACCACTTATCGAGATTAATTGTAATAACACAATAAAATAACCCTAGATAGCAGCTGATACCATTCTCAGTATGTAAAATAAATATAGAGAATATATAATATATCTCTAGATAACAACTGATACCATTCCCGGTCCAAAGTATAAATGCAGAGTATATTCCCCCTACTGAGGGTTTTGCTTAGCACATCAACTCCAAAATATTACTATATCCATAGCTTATAAGTCCAACTTAAATCATCATATGTATCAATTTGAACTCAGGAAAACGTACATATATCTCATACTCCAAATCCAATTACATTTGGAAATCATACCATATGCAGTTGTTCAACAACATACAGGCATCGTATATATATCATAAAACTGTTTATAGCATTTCATGCCTTTTACTCTAAGCATGCTTTCAAAACATGTATTATATCATCAAAACAATAGTTTACAAAGAGGGTTTGAAAACTTGCATGCATCTATCATATGCATATATTACGTCTCAACATTTTTAATACCATTACATCTATATACGATGTAAGGTTTGAAAACATGCATAATATCATATCGTATGCCTCATTAGTATACTTAATGGAAAACATAGCATGAAATAGGAAAACTTGCATCTAGTATATGCATACTTCAAAATATGGTTTTAGAAACTTGCCTGATGCTCGAGAGTGATAGGGGTTCGCGACGATGCCGGACAATCTAGACAAAGTCAAAGAAAACGCACGATTAATCCCCTGGATAATCCACTTGTACTCTATGCTTAAACACGTAAGCGAAACACAACCAAGGCATTACTAGCTCGTTATAGACTCATACTAAGTCCATGTTTAGTCGACAATTACTTCAGTCGTAGGTTTAGTCCGAAATCGATCCTCGAATACAAGTTATACTTAACCATTTTCAACATTGGTTCCTAAGTCATGCTCTTAAAGGTTTTCACTTGCGCAACCTCGGCTAACACATTTTTATAAAATCGGAAAATAATCTTTTGGACTCGAAACCTTCGTACAAACCTTCGTAACTGCCCTTGACACTTCAATACAAAATTTCATATTTTAAAACAACTCTTAAGGGTCTCAAACATAGCCACAAAGTTGGTACATTTCTGCAATCTCATTCCTTGAACCACTTTCACTACAATGGTCATATCTCATAAACCGTAAATCGTAATGACATGATTCTTGCGCTTACATAAACTAGAAACAAAGCTCTACACACTCATGTTCATAACTGAACCAAAAGAGGCAGTTAGGTTTTCTGATTCTAGGCAGTTTATAGAGTTACCGAAAATCGGGCATTACGACGGCTTAAAATCGAATAATCCTATTTTGTCACAACATAACCAAGCCACACCGGGCATACCATACATCTACAACCTCAACAAACAACCATCATACACCTCTAAGATCAGTGGGGAGGCTCAAATCCAACACCCATCATTTTACACATTCAAACAAATCCAAATAATCACTAAATCACTTAATCATGATCTTAACTTTACATGAACATCAAAACCACTTTAAAACTCATATAAAACTCCAAGGGGCAGAGGTTTATACCTTCCTCCAAGCTTTCTTGCTGCTATATTCCTTATGTAACCTTAGATCCTTGCTTAATACAACCTTTGGAAGCCACAAACTCAATATCAAAAGCAACAAAGCAAAATACAAGTTACTATTCATCATCTTCTCCAACTGTTACTCACTGAAATCGAAGGGTAAATCACAGAGGTGAGGCGAGCGCTTACCATGGTTGCGTAGATCTTCTCGAGAGCTTCGATTTGAGTGGTGGAACGCCAAAAACGGACCACGGAATCTCAAGTTATGATCATTTCTTTCTCTCCCATTTTTCTTTCTTCTTCTCTCCCGAAATTTCTCTTCCTTTTTCTTTTTCTTCTTATCTTGTTTAATTACTTGATATTTATCCAATGTGGTGAGTCATCACCATTGGTCTCTTCTTGTCTTGACACTTGGCAAGCATGCATTGGCTTGGAATAAAGTAGCTTTTCTGGTTCGTTTAATTTCGTAGAGCGCTCGCAAGGTTTCTCGAGGGTTCTATCGAGGTATTTTACCGAAATCGTTCTCGATACTTCTAATTCATTTATCAAATCCATATCCATGGAATTAATAATTTAAATCCTTAAATATCCTCAAATAATAATTATTTAGTCCGTTTTTGGTGAAATTTCGGAGAAAACGAAAAATACTATTTTTCCGATTCTGACAGCTTCTGCATTCTTTTATTTCCATCGTAGATCACTAATGCGACTTTGAAAGTTTATTATATCGTCCCGCATATAGGGTGGTCTGAAAAACTTTTAAATGAAGAGTTACTATCCATCAGTGGTTTTTCTATAATCCTTTGGATCAAAATCCGTTCCAATATTCCTGATCTATTTTCTCTTTACTCTTTGCACTTAGAAAACGTTCTAGTGCTTTCTCGGGCGTACGCTATCTTGTTTACGGAGTTGTCGGATGTATTCCAGATATTGATTTGGATGACATAAAAATACTTTCCTTCCCTGGAGTATTGTATTCTTATCTTCCAGATTGATTGTTCTTATTTATATGTTCAGTCCATTCTTACTATTCTCAAAATGTTTGAAAACCGAAATTCATATTCATTTCATAACTTGATTCTCAAAGTCATTGCCACTATCCATATTTACATCAACATATAATAAAAGTTTTAATTCTACCCAAAATCTGGGGTCTTACAATGATTATATGCAAACATGTTTGATACATGCATTTGAGAGATTTGTGCATACATAGCATTCATATATGGCATGCTCCATGTCATTTGTGGCATTGTGAATGCATTCATGTAAGAGTTTGAAACAAATGGCATGTTGGCATACAAGCTGGATGCATGATCAGTATGTGCAAACATGTTATGCACAGAAGGCATAGGCAAATTGAGTACATGCGTTGTAATTTGAATAGATGGTGTTTTAACAGATTTGCAATTTGTAGAAACATGATTAACACTACCACACTTAGCACAAGTTTTCCTAGGTGCATACTTGTCAGGAGTATAGTTGTTGTGTTTGTTAATCCCTACTTTACCATTTCTGTTCTTTTTCTTTTTTAGCAACAACCTTAACCTTTATTTCCTCAACCTTGTCCTTCAATTGCTTGTTGGACAGGTAACCTATGTTGACACTCTCAGCTTTGGTTTTTCTACTTGATCCCTAAACAAAGTTTTTGCTGGTAGGACCATACTTTTTGTTCAGCTTCTCTAGTCTATCATGACTAACACTGGATGTACACTTCTTTGGGCAAGTCACTTTCGTAGAGGTGTTGTCCAACAACGGATGTTTGCTATCCGTAGAAGCATTACCTTCCAACGGATGCTTACTATCCGTAGAAGTGTCATCCTCTAGACTCTCAACATCTAGCTTCTTCTTATCTTTTCTTATTGATTCCTTGTAGAATGTATCCACACCTTGAGATTTGATTATGTTTGTGGCAACATTCTTGGAATCAGTCCATCTAGCTATTGTTTCCTGTTCTTTATCTAATTGTGCTTTGATATATTCTTCTCTTTTAAGCACAATCAGCAGATCATCTTTGGCAACTTGACACTCTACTCTCATTTTCTCAAATTCAGCAGATTGAGTTTCTAGAAGATCATTCATATCACTTAACAACTGATTAGATAATTTAATCCTGGTGTTCTCATTTGTAAGTGATTTAAGAGAAATACGCATATGATACAACTCAGTGGACATATCATTAATAGCATTATTGCATTCCTCAGTAGAAAGCTCAGAGAGATTGGTGGTAATTACCTGATTAGATGATGAACTGGCCTCCTGCTCGCTTGAATCAACCATCAGTGCAAGGTTTACAAATTATGTGTCCTCCTCAAGATCATTCCCGTCTTCAGCCCAGTCATAATCCTGTGTAATGAATGCTCTACCCTTTTGTTTGAGAATATCAAAGTATTTCTTCTTGTAGTCAACAGGTTCAAACTTCCTGTCACTCTTCTCAGACTTTGGTTTTCTGCACTCATTTGCAAAGTGACCTCCCATTCCACAGTTGAAGCATTTGAATTTGGACCTTTCAACAAGATCCTTCTTGAATGGTCTGGATACATCAGGATTTCTCTTGAACTTGAGCTTTGAGAACTTTCTTGACAGAAAAGCTAAGTGATCATCAAGCTCATCCATCTCCTCTTGATTGATGGGCTCACTTTCTTCAATCATCTTCCCTTTGCACTTTCTAGATTCAGCTCTACCTTCACAAGCACTTTGGCTTGGTGTAGCTTCATCAACTTCTTCTTTCATGTCCTCAGCCTTTTCAACACTTGCAACTAGAGCAACAGATCCAATTTTCTTTTGGACCTTCTCAATTTCTTCATCCTGCTCTATTTCCAGCTCATATGTTTTTAGGGTTCCATACAGCCTCTCAAGAGTGTAGTCCTTATATTCTTGAGTGTTCCTCAAGGAGACAGTCATGGGCTTCCACTCTTTTGGCAAGGCTCTGAGAAATTTGAGATTTGAGTCCTTGACTTGATACACTCTCCCATACAACTTCAATCCATTGAGCAATTTTTGAAATCTACTGAAGGTATCATTCAAAGATTCTCCACTTTTGAAGTGAAAGTGTTCATACTGTTCTATGAGGAGTTGCATCTTATTTTCTCTCACCTGCTCAGTCCCTTCACATATGGATTGGACAGTGTCCCAAATCTCTTTGGCTGTAGAGCAGTTGATGACATTGTCGAACATATCAGAATCAAGACCATTAAACAAAATGTTCATGGCCTTCTTTTCTTTATGAACATCGATGGTGTCCTCAGGAGTCCATTCTGCACGAGACTTTGGGATTGTGCTTGGAGCTCCTGCTGGTTCCTGAGCTAATGAGGTGTTTGGCTTCATCGGTACATGAGGGCCATGTTCTATGCACTCTACATAAGCTTCATCCATTGACATAAGATGTAGGCGCATCTTTACTTTCCAGTGAAAGTAATTTTCTCTATCAAGAACTGGTATCTTAACTCCATGATCCTTCTGACTCATGATTCAGCTGTCTTTGATCTTTAAACTTCTTGTATGTTAGAAGCTTGCTCTGATACCCATTGTTATTCCCAGATAATTTACCAAGATGGTAGAAGGGGGGGGGGGTTGAATACAATCTTTGAAAACTTTTTTGTTCTTGATAATGAAAATATGAAAAGTAAAACAAGAACAGAAGCACAAATATAAGGATACAAGAATTAAAAATTCAGGTGGATTGTTTTTATCCACCTGAGAGATTTTTATTGAAGAAATCTCTGTGATGTTTA
Organism: Heracleum sosnowskyi; assembly: GCA_030848705.1. Classification (NCBI taxonomy): domain Eukaryota; kingdom Viridiplantae; phylum Streptophyta; class Magnoliopsida; order Apiales; family Apiaceae; genus Heracleum; species Heracleum sosnowskyi. Next base: position 45,365,153 of record CM061236.1, read on the forward strand.
CGAATAAACACACAGCTGCAAATACACAACTCTAGCTTCAGCAATTTACAAGGATACTGTTTTTTGCTCTCTAAATTGCCGAAGCCTGATTTCTTGAATTCTAGAGTTATGCTACAACTTGGTTATATAACCCAAGTTTACAAGGATACTTGAACGACTAATAATACAAAAAGTACATGTGTTCAGAATCCTTGTTTCTCCATCCCGAACAGTGATCCGTGTTTGTAGCTTGCCCTTCTTGGCTGATTGTCTTTTAAGGAAATGCTACATTGGACCATGCAAACAGAATGCTTCTTTCTTCTTGTCACCTTTCCAGAAATACTGGCTTCCATGCTCTGTGTAGTCTGTCAACCCATGTGCTCTGACATCACTGTCCTTTTCACAGGTACAGAGAGTATCCGTAGAAGCTATTTGAGTTGTATCCGTTGGTAGTTTCTTGATCAGCTAGTACTGCTATCCGTAGACAGTACAGTGTCCATATCCGTAGAAGGTTAGTCAAGCTATCCGCAGACAGTCAACTTCATGTATGCAGAATTACAAGGCATCGACTATATACAATTCGCCTCCCTATTCTACATATCTATTGATAGTCAACATGACTTAATTAACCTATCAAGACTACTTCAACTTCAACATCAGAAATACACAAGCATGTTACATTTGATCTTATCCGTAGATAAGCTACCCATCTGTGGATACTGCAATGGCAAACTATCCGTTGATGGCTACGTATACTTGAACAATTTTTACTAAGTCAGTTTGGTTATCATCAAGAAACAACATAGTTCCTAACACCTCCTAATTTTAGGAGCGATATTATTGGCCTCTTGTTTGAGTGAGACTAAGAAATGCACGGCCGTGCTCAAATGTTGATTTGATTTAATAGTCTATTGTGACAACCCGGGTCAAATCCCGAGCCTTTTTCGAAAATCGGGTCAAGTCCCGATTCCGAGTCCGAATAAGCCGAAGCCTACTGGCCCAAACGCAGTCAACTTGGGTAACGACTAACCCACCATAGCCCCCCAAAATATCATGATTTTGTTGGTGCTAATTAGTAGTAGTACTTTGCCTTATAAACTGAACATAAGTCCCAAATCTCCTCGATGTGGGACTGGGGTATTACAAACTCCCCCACTTAAACTCTTGACGTCCTCGTCAAGCCTGAACGGGATAGCCCATAGGTTCCAAGATCGTTCCTCTCTAGCCATTGTGGGATAATACCGGCTGGCTTCGTGTCCCCACCTCCGGACCTCTGTCCATTGTGGGATAATACCACCAATCTCCGTGTCCCCACCTCCGGCAACTTGACAAATCAAGCTTTCGAGAGTCGGCTCTGATACCATATGTGACAACCCGGGTCAAATCCCGAGCCTTTTTCGAAAATTGGGTCAAGTCCCGATTCCGAGTCCGAATAAGCCGAAGCCTACTGGCCCAAACGCAGCCAACTTGGGTAACGACTGTAGTAACCCGAATTTTCGGGGTTTCTTAATATTATTATTTAAATATTTTATTGCTTTTCTCAAAAAGGAGGAATTGATTTATGTGTATATTTTATTTAAAAATATATGTGAAAGCTGGTTATTTTATTTGGGAAATTTAGGTGCGAATTTCCTAATTATTTGAGTAATAAAAATAGTAATATTTATTTATTTTGAGTAAATTAAGAATTTGCTGCATTGTGTGATTAAATGTTTAAATAATATTATGTGGATATGTGATGCAGTATTATGTGTTAAAAATTTATTTTTGACAATTATTAGTAAATTTGAGCCGGGCATATTTGTTTTAAGTAAATTAGTTTAAAATTCATTTAATTATGAATTTTATGCATTTAAATGTTTTTAGAATAATTTGGGCATATAAATAATTTTATTAGTGAGATTTAATTATTTTAGAATCGTTTTGTTTTAAAAATGATTTTTACAATATCGTATTAGTCCCGCTAAATTCAGTCGGTGGGCTAATTAAAGTGTGGTAGTCCTCATCCTTATGTAATTCTACCTACCGTCCTAATCTATTTAAAAACAAAACAAAATTACACACAGAACACACACCCACGACATAGTATAATCGGAAGTAAACCCCCCCCCCCCCCCCCCTCGATTCTTCTCCCCGCCGCAGTGACAACCCCTTTCCTCTGTATCTGTTGCTGCCGGAACTACCAGTGTTTTCCTATTCAAGTCCGGCCGTCGTGTTTTCCGATCACCCCGCAGCCTGCCGCTGCCGAGTTCTTGTTTTTCCGGCGATTCTTGCTGTTCTTCAGTCGATCGCCGCCCGTGCCGCCAGTTTTTGTCCCGTTTTCCAGCCATCCCTGGTTGTTTCTTTTTGATTTCGAGTTTAGTAGGTATAAATCAAAGCTCTTATTGATTTATTTGTTTGTTTAGATAATTATTTGATAGTTATGAAATCTTTTTTTTTTGATTAATCCGTAATTCGTTTGTGTATACTTATTTGTGGACAGTAACAATTCGTTTTATTGATTTATGTGATGTGTGAAATCGTTTTTTTTTCGTTTAAGTAATAATTCGTTTTGGTTATTAAGTTATGATATTAATAACTCGTTTTTTTTGTTGATTGTTCATTTCTTAGTTAATTATTTGATAGTATAAATCCATGCTTTCTTTTGGTATTATTCAATGTTTCGTTTATATATTTTGTGTATGTATATAAGTTCGTTTTCATGAGTTATATGTAATTTAATTCGTTTATGACTATGTGGATGCTAATAATTCGGTTTTGGGTATTAGTAAATTTTAAAAATTCGTTTTTTATGAAGTATATGTGATTAAATTCGTTCATAGTAATGGATTGTTTCACGATTCGTTTGTTTAATTAGTTGTGTTGTTATAAAAATCATTTTTAGTAATTAATCTCATATTTCGTTTTATGTATTAATATATGACAATTACAGATTCATTGTTGCAGTAATTAAATATAAAGTTTGCTTTATCAATTTGTGATGTTATAGATTCATTTTGTTGTAAGTAATTATAAGTCGTTTCTTTCATTAGTATATGCTATGCATCATTTCGAGTTGTTTAGTTAAATTGTACTATAATAAGTATGTTTCGGTATCAACTAGTTGATAATTAGATTTGTTATTATTATTTTGATATTAAATGCTTATGCAGATTTTAGAGTGTAGGTGTTGGCGGGAAACCTTTTAATGTGATATTTATAAGTGTGTTTTGATATTAATTAGTTGAAAATTTGAATTGTTATTATTATTGATATTAATTGATTTCATTGGTTGTGCAGGTTCTTGAAGTGTATTAATTAGTAACGTGGTGCAAAGTTATAAAGTATTTATAAATTTTAGTTGGTTTCGAATAAATTTAGATTGTTGGTTGTATATCGAAAATATGATGTATTTAAAGTTAGAATTAGTCTTGAGTTGTGAATTAGTGGTGATAGTGATTAGTACTGTGGATTGCAGTGATTGTTTATACAGGTTATTATTGTGGTGTTGTACTATGTGATCCGTCCTATGATTGGGGACGCAGCATAGTACATGCAAAATTTCTGGCTAGTCCTGTTTACGAACGGGTCATGCCGAAATTTCGTAAAATCTAAGTATGTATTTTATTATTGTTTTAAAACCCTTAGAGTTAAAGAGTAATTGAATTTGATTATTTTTAATCAATTTTAGATAATAATGAAATCAATTTAATTGACCAATTAAGTTAAGAGTTAATTGGTGAATTTTATTAATTGGTTATTATTTAATTTTGATTATTTATGAATCAAATTTGATTATTATTTTCAAACTATTTTATTATTTTAGTATTTATTTATTCATTATCTGTTTGACTTGATTGATTTTAATTAATCGAGTGATAATCAGATTTTAAGTATAATGATTGTTTTTCGATCCATAGATTGTTATATTCAAATCTTTATAAAAGGAAGACCAAATATTTTCCAAAAAGAGTTTCAACTTTGTTACGTGTCACATGGTTTGTGTAAATTGTTGTGGAGTCGTGAATATGTTTAGATTATATACTGAGTTGAATATGTTATTTATAATTGTGAGTTTAGGTTGATTAAGTTGAATTATATGGATGAGGTTAGTTTGTAAGTTGGTTCTTGATTAATGATATTAGTTTTAAAACAGGTGGATTATTATATAAATAGAGGAAATGCTGCCGGATTTCTGGCAGGACTATTAAATGAACATAATTTGGTAAATGTATATGATGTGATAAGCTAGCTTAAATGCGTACGTGAATGAAATGTGTTTAGGTGTTAAATGTGCAGCTAGTAATTTGTATAATTATAGGAGTTGTCAGTCCAAGCATGTGCTATGTGTTATGTGAAGTATAGAAATCATGTGAATTAGATGATGGACGTGCTATGTGATAAATGTGAACGTGATTGCTTATTTCTAAATAGAGCTATTGCAAGTCAAGACATGATTATGTTCTTATATGTTTTCTGCAAGTCGAAGCAAAATTATTTTATTATATGTTTACTGCAAGTCAATGCAGGATTATTTTCTTATATGTTTACTGCAAGTCGAGGCAGATTGATTGAGTATTGATTAGATTGTGGATTGTTGTGGATATTTGAGTTAGAAAGTTTTGGTATTTTTAAAACAGGGCAATGTCCACTTTTCGAATAGGTCATGCCCAATTTTCTGTAGAATATGCATGCGCTTAAGTGTATAAACATTTACATTATGTAGAAGTATAGTACAAAGGCTAAAGTATATGTTATATTTAACAAGTGAATAGTTGGGCGGGCACGATCTCGGTAGTGCAGACTCGTAGCAACCGCATACGCGCCGGAACCAAGAGTTATCAGAATAGAGAATTGTGGTGACATAAAATAGAAGAAGATGAAAATAATATTATTTCAACTTTACGTAATAGCTAAGGACCAAAGGCAAGTTTACTAACTCGTACTCTTTTGTTCAGAGTATCGTATCAAGATTCATGTTTTCAATTCTTAATTTAAATTATTGTTTCATAACCAGATTCTTTTATTATCCTGAGATTGAGACAAACCATTGTTCTTTATTTGACGAATTCCATTTCATTTCATAACTTATACCTTGCAGCACCTTATATGGGTCAGATTTTACCTTGATTCCTTGTGATTGGAAATCTAATTCTTATGTATTGGTTTTAGCCTAATTCAGTTGATATAGTTAAGCAGACAGTTGAAAGTAATAGTTTAAATTATCGAGGTAGTCGATTGTTCCGACACCTAACTCCCAGTATTAAGTTTGAATTGGAAGTTTTAATTAAAATGAAATGTTTTTAAGGACTGCAGACGCCAGTCAGAGTATCAGTATTATGTAGGCCAAAGTGGCCTTGGATCCAGTTCAGTATTTGGACATACCGTGGGTATGGTCCAGAGTTTTAGTGTGACTGATCATCCACTATAACTCAGTGCGTCAGTAAAAATCCAATTCTAACTTACAGTTGATATTGATTATTATTATTGTTCATTTTGCCAGTTAAATTGATTCTCTCATATGTTGCCATTTTCTTGGCCAGCTGAGTTCATTTTTATACGTATTGTTATTATTGCATCATTATTTGATCTTGTGCAGTACTATATACTTGCTGAGCTTCTTTTGCTCACTCTTGCTTGTTTTACCTTTTAACCCTCCAGTGAAAAGGTAGATTGCCAGTATTTAATTGCATAACTATGGAGCGAGATGATTCAAGACGACGTTGGGAAGATGAGTTGATGCAGAGCATGTGGACCTAGTGTAAGGGTATTGTATAGAGTTGATTTCTAGTAAATATTATATTGTATAAATTTAGTATTGTCTGGTATACTTCACATCGAAGTTATATCAGTGTTATAGATGTATGTAAAGAATATTGTTGTATAAGTAAGTTAAAGTTTGTGAGATTTTGGATTCTTGTTTCTAGCACTATAACCTTTAAAGATTCTTGGTAGAGTTGGGGTCGCAGATGTTATATTTGGTTTGGTTTTATATTTAGCAGGTGATTTTATTTGAGATTTCAGGTGACGACCAAATCCACTGACCCCGGGATTTGGGGGCGTCACAACGACTAACCCACCACAGGCCCCCAAAATATCATGATTTTGTTGGTGCTAATTAGTAGTATTACTTTGCCTTATAAACTGAACAGAAGTCCCAAATCTCCTCGATGTGGGACTGGGGTGTTACATCTACTCATCGATCAAGAAAACTAAGATTAAATTACGAAGAGGATGCCACATTACATGCCTCGAGTTTAATTTATAATATTAAGGTTAAGGGAATTATATTACATGGAACATTATTCACGAAAGGCTTAATCGAATCACCGATTTAATTATTATTACTTGGGTGACAATGATGTATTACTAGATGTCGCTCATTGTTTACAATTTTAATTAGTTATTAAAATTGTTACCAGCGTAATAATAACCTACAGGGTCACACACAAAGAACGCTTGAAGGAGAAATAATTTAAATTATGAATTTAAATTTAAATAAGTAATTTATTCTATTTATAATATTCATTAAGTATGTCTTGATTAATTATTTAAATAGAAAATGGAATTAATTAAACTAATTCTGAAATTAGTTATTAATTAATTAAGTGCGACTTAATAAAATAATAAATTGGAATTTCGGATTAGTATTTTATTATAATTGGATTATAATTAGAAAAAAAAATGTTTTTACATTAAAACCCTAGCTGCTTATGAGAGTAAGAAAAGAGAGAGAGAGAGAGAGAGAGAGAGAGAGAGAGAGAGAGAGAGAGAGAGAGAAATAAACAGTTTTTTGGGTGCTAGTACACATCAATCCTTCAAGAAAAGTGTTCGTGTGGATAACGTAGAGTGTAGATCGCGAGAGCGGGATACATGGTGATTGAACAAGCTTTGGATCTCCATTAATCTTCCATTGATGAATTGTTAAAGCGTTTTAAGGTAAAACACTAATCTCCAAATTAAATCTTTTGTTTTTCACATGGATCCTACGGAGGGGTTTCGAATTTTGATTTATTTTCACGTTTTCCGTTGCGTATATGTGCTCGAAACCCTTCAATGGTATCAGAGCGAGGTTGCGAAACGTTTTAATTCAGTTATGTGTTTAACAGTTTTCGATATATATGCATGTTTGCGATCTACCATGTTTTTGTATTGATATATATATATATATATATATATATATATATATATGTATGTATATGTTTTTGAATATATGATATTCATGAGGATTGGATAATCATGATATGATTGTGTATATTGTTGTATGTATATGATACATGTTAGATCGAATTATGAGAATCGTATTCGATACGATTTCTAAATGCGCTGCGCAGATTTGGTGAAATTTGCATACTGTGTCAGATTTTCGCCGAAAATACCTTTTCGGAAAGGGAAATGGGCGTCTGAACAAAACTGACACAGTCACTTGTTCGTCTGTAAGGTGTTTGACATTTAATGTTTTCAGAATTCTGATTTTGATATGGTATGATATGTTAATGATATGTTAATGCAATATGAGATGTTCTTAATTGTTATATGAGCATGGTGATTGGTTATGGCCTAAATACCCATAAGATAGTGGTTTTGTTTTAATGGTTTGGTTTCTAAATACGACTTGCATGTTGTTATTCCTTGTAATGTTTAAATCTCGAATGTAACTCGAGTTCTACTTGTAAGTTCAGTAGGATAGGTTGTTTTATTTATGTAATGTATATGACGACATCCAAGATGGAGAACCAAGGAAGCATTACAAGGAAGCAATCAAGGAGGCAATTTAAAGCTTGAAGACTTGTAACATTGTATTGTATTTTGATACCACCATAGATTGACCTTGATTTTTCCATTAGCTTGGAAAGATCACTTAGGTTGGGCCATAACCAAACACGTTTATTTACACACTTTACATATATTATGATTGTATATGATGATATGTATGCGTAGATAAAGATGCATGTTTAATTAGATTAATCATGTATGTATTAGATACGACACCCATGCCATGATTGCTTAAGAAAAATAAAATATGTAACAATTTAAGATTTTAAAATTGAACAAAACGAACATGAGATTCCTGTGTTTATGAAACACGGAAATAAGTATGAATATTCAAATTTTGATATGGGGCGATTTTGACAACAACGGGATATGCCTGTAATGGGCCAATGCCTGAAATAGTTGGTTATTAAGTAAGACCGCTCGTGACTTCTCCAACGAACCTGGAATCAAACCATTGATGAATTTTGATTTGAAGTACTTATTTCAAGGAAAAATTGGGAATCTCTTGATGATGGGATCATGGTCGTTATAATAATAACAAATCCCTAAAGTTAAAATATTAAGTCAATTAGATGCCTTCCATTGGGCAACACTCGTCAAGACCTAGATCGAGAAATAGTGGGTTAGCCAAAGCGAAGCACTCCAATCTATCACGGTAAGACGCGATGAAGTAAATCTGATACTTAACTGTTAGACCATTGGGTTAGACTTAACTAAGTTACCACAATAGGATTGTGAACTTAGAGGCATGGAGTTTGGTATGATTTATTATATAAATGTGAACAAATGTTGTTCTACCAAACTTTCCAAGAGTTATATATGATATAATTGACAAGAGTTGTCTACCTAAATAAATCATGTTTTGGGAGTAAAGCCAAAGTTGACCTTAAGCATGATGAAATATGGATCTTGGCTCACTAGAAAGATTTAAGAGAAATACTTTCTGAATTAATAGTTAGGGCTATTTATTTGATAAAAATAGTGGGAGGTATATAATGATATACCATAATCACTTGAACATAATAATTAATAAATTTGCAACCTAGATTAATATTATGCACTTTAATATTGTAGCTATCAAATGACAAATAACACAAACAACTTCTCTATGCGATCAGTCCTTGAGAAGGACAAGCTGACAGGAACAAATTTCCTCGACTAATATAGGAGCTTGAGGATCGTCCTTAGGCACCACGATGTTAGTCAAATTCTTCCCTTACCTTTTAGCTGAGAATGTAACATGTGCTGAACATAATGCTTATTAGAAGCAAATTGATGATTCGACTGATGATGTTTCATGTCTCATTCTTGCAACTATGAGTGCTGAGCTTAAGAAACAATATGAGCATATGGATGCTTATGAGATATTTGAGCACCTTAAAAGATGTTTGAGGAAAAGGCTCGTCAAAAGGGATTTGACAATAGCAAGGCACCATACACCTACAAGTAGGGAAAGTGAGATTTGGTTGGACCAGATGTTCTAAAGATGATAGGGTATAATGAGTACCTTGATTTTATTTTTTTTTGGGTTTAAGATTTGTCTAGAGACTCAGAATGATTTGATCATAAAAATCTTTGAACAATAACTATTCTCAATTAGTTAGTGAACAACGAAATAAATGAGATAGACATAGCACCCACTAAGTTGTGAAGCACGTTGAGAACAACTGTAAGCAACATGATAAATGCATGGACTACTCCCATAATGATGGTGAATGTAGGAATGTGAATGGGAAAGGAAAAAAGAAGATTTGATCTAATTCTGTAGCCATATTAAAGTCCAATCCCAAAGAGTTTTTGTCGCCTAAAGGAGGTGTTGCTAATTAAATAAGACGATTGTCGCTTCTGTGGAAAACCAAAAGACTGGAAGTTAAACTGTCATGCTTATTTGGAAGATCTAAGAAGAAGACCGGTGAGGGTCAAGCTTCAGGTTTCGGGTTAGAATTGGAGCAAAAGTTGTTGCTCTAGTTGAAGTAACTCGTTACTTAATTTTGCCTATAAGGCTAAGTTTAGAACTTGATAATTGTAACTACGTGCCTCTAAGAGTAGAGACATTATATTGGTTTCTTGTATGGACAAGAAAGGTTTTTCATTTTAATTGGATATATAACAATTGTTCTTTATTACATTTCAATGAAAAGGTTAATGATGTTGCACAAATTTGTTAACAATTTATATGTTCTAAAATGACTCAAATCAAACATTACCTTTGGCACTGTAATTAAGGCCATATTATAAGAAACACATTTCCAATTTACATAATGATGGATGATTGGATAAGTTTGATTATGAATCATACGAAGAATGTGAATCTTGGTTTATTTGGCAAAAGGACAAAAGCCCCTTTTACTGAAAATGGTGAAAGGGCCATCGAGCGATTAGGACTTATACATGATGATGTATGTGGTCATATATGTACGATGGCAGGAGGTAGATTTTACTACTTCATAACGCTCACTGATGATGTCAGTAGATACGGATATAGATATCTTTTAATGAACAAATCCGAATTGTTTGAAAAGTTCAAAGAATATTAAGCTGAAGTAAAAAGGTTCAATGAAAGGAGTTTCTAAGAGCTGAAATCACATTATGTTGGACATATTGCGATGGATGATGAGTCAACTGGATCTTCCAATAAGTTTCTAGGGTTATACCCTAGAGACAAGTGCATATACACTAAACCGTGTTCCTACTAAAATGGTTCAGGAGACACCATATAAGATGTGGACTGAGAAAAGTTATAGCATGTCATTTATGAAAATTAGGGGATGCAAAACGTTTGTGAAACGTTTAACCTCTGACAAGCTAAGACCAAAATCAGATAAATGTAATTTTGTGGGATACCAAATTAAAACAAAATGGGTATTACTTCTTTAATCCTCCAGAGAACAAAGTGTGTGTTGCTCGGACTACTGTATTTCTTGAGAGAGAATTTCTTTCTAAAAGAAATAGTGGGAGGAAAATAGATCTCGATGAGGATCGAGAACCACGAGATAACATTGAACCGAAGTTCGAACAAGAGCAGAATGTACAAGAAAATGTTAATGACAATACTGCTCAAGAAACACAGGTTGTTCGTAGGTCTGGTAGGATCCACCATGAGTCCGAGAGATATTATGAATTTCTCTTGACTCAGGATGGTGATGTAATGCTTGTGAATAATGATAATGAGCCTCTTACCTACCAAGATGCTATGAAGATTCCAAGATCTAAAAGTTGGCAGGAGGTCATAAAATCTAAGATGGATTCCATGTATGAAAAACCAAGTATGGACTTTGGTTGATCCACCTAAAGGGGTAAAACCTATAAGGTGCAAGTGCGTTTTCAAGAAGAAAACTAATATGGATAGTAATGTACAGACCTATAAGGCACGACTGGTGCCAAAAGGTTTCAAATAAATTCATGGTATTGACTATGATGAAACTTTCTTACCAGTGGCAATGGTCAAGTCCATCAGGATTTTGATTGCTTACTATGACTACGAAATTTGGCAAATGGATGTCAAGACTACTTTCTTAAATGGGAGCGTTGAAGAGGTTGTGTACATGACACAACCTGAAGGTTTTGTAGATCCAAGTTTTGCTAGAATGGTTTATAAGGTAAGTCGATCCATTTAGGGATTAAAGTAAGCCTCGAGGAGATGGAATATACGTTTTGATGAAATAGTCAAATAGTTTGGCTCTATTCAAAATGAAGATGAACCGTGTGTTTACAAGAAGGTTAGTGGGAGCCATGTGGCATTCCTAGTATCATATGTAGATGATATATTACAAATAAGGAATGACATTCTTTCTCAACAGACTGTTAAGACTTGGTAGAGAAATAGTTTCTTGATGAAAGACTTAGGAGATGTGTCCTATATCTTAGGGATCAGGATCTATAGAGATAGATCACGAAGATTTTTTGGCTTAAGTCAGAGTACATACATTGACAATGTATTGCACCAATTAGGGATGCAAAGAGGCTAAAAGGGAAATGTTCCCATGTCTATGAGATAGTGATCTCAAAATAAATGGTCTAAAATCATTGGATGATATTGACCACATTAGTATAGTTCTATATGGTTCGGAAATTGGTTTCATAATGTATATGATGTTATGTACTTGTCATGATGTCTCATATGCTTTAAGCATGACGAGCAGGTACCAGTCTAATCCAAGTGATGGTCACTTGATTGGAATCAAGAATATTCTTAAGTGCCTGAAGAGGACTAAAGACTCATTCTTGGTATATGGAGGAGATGGGAAGCTGGATGTAAAATGTTACACGGATGTTAGTTTCTTGACAGACATGACGGTTTTGTGTCTTAGTCTGGATTTGTGTTTTGTCTAAAGAGATGTGTCGTAAGCTAGAATAGTTCACAACAAGAACCGTAAATGATTCTGCAATCGAGGCTTAGTATATTGATACTAGCGAAGTAGCCAAAGAGGTTGTTTGGGAATTTACAAAGGCGATATCACCTTATTAATGAGATTAATGATCAAGGAGATATACTTATATGTAAAGTGCATACTATTGATAATATTGCAGAACCACTAACTAAGGCTTTGTCGCAGCAGAAGCATGTAAGTCACACTAGTTCCAAATGTATTGGATACATGGGATGTAATATCCGTGAATTTTATTATTTGATTAAATGATATACTTAATCTAAAATATTTATTATGGAATATTGGAATATTATTAAATGATAATTGTTGTGTGATTATGTGCTAAATGGTGAGTCGAAAGCCCCTTTCAAATATTTCGTCATTTGGAATTTCCTTCAAATTTGAGCCGTTTTGATAATTCAAGGGCCCCGTTGAAATTTCGTACATTCATTTTTAATTCTTCGTCTTTCGTATTCGAATCGTTATCGAAAGGGTTATGGGATTCTATTTAACCCTACCTATTTGATTCTGCAAATAAATTTCAATTTTTGATCCGAAAAAGGAAAAATCGTCCCGAACCCTAATTGCTTAAGGGGACGGATTTGTCGTTCTATATCAATATTGAAGTTGTTATAGCCCTAGTATTCTTGAGCATTAGTTATATAATGATATATATCAATTTGGATGATCATCAACCTTTTTAACCCCTTCTTTTTCGTAAAACGTGTTTTTGACCTAATTAGGGTTCTTAAACGATCTAACGAATCAATATCGATCCAAAAATGTTATTTGGGGTATTATTTTTCCAGAAATATAAAAAGACAAATCAGACTTCATAACTCATAGCAAATCTGCAGCAATTATTCATAAATCCGAAATTCCCAAAATATTATTTTTGTGTTCTTGATCTTCAATCAATTCGTTCTAAGGGTTATGGAAGTCCAAATTTGAAGTTCTTATACTCAAATCAAAGCTCCAAAAATCTAGTTTCAGAATCTTCCAACCTCATCATCATCTGGTAAGTATTCGATTTTATATTGATTTTACAAGTTTCGAATTATAATTAGGGTTCTTGATTCGATTTGGGGATTTTCATTCTGTTGATTCTCCGTTCAATTGGTTGCTTCTAACATGTTCCTAGGGTTCTAATTAGCAGGAATCCATAGTTTAATTTCATGTTTATGTTCGATTTTGATGGGTTTGATTTTCGGGTTTTTGACCCGAATTCTTCTTTTGAATAGTCCGTTCATATGAATGATCTGACATTGTTTTTGGTAGAGGGCTTTGATTGTATGAGTTATAAGCTTCGTTTTGGTATATTAATCTTTGAGTTTCATGTAGAAATGAGAGAGATCGGGTTTCCGGCCGGAGTCTTCCCCGACGGTTTCTTTGACCGGATTCTGGGCTCGATTCCGGCATGGGACATAGATGTTTTTGTGTGGGTTGTGTTTGTCTTGCAAAGGCGAACAAAAGCCCTATTGTTTTGGTCATGTTTGATCGGGAATTAAGAATTCCGGTCGCCGGACACCGGCCGGATTCTGGAAAACCCAGAATCCGGTGGGTTGTTCTTGGTGACCCGGAATTGTTCTTCCCGACCCGTTTACCCGATTTTTCGACCCGGTTTCAATCTTCAAAACCCTAATTCATTTTCTGAAAACTGTTTTTGGATTTTTATTTTTAAAATTAATTCGAAAATAGTTTAAAAACTTTAAAAATTCATATTTTTATTTTAAAAATATATTTTAATATCAGAAAAATTCTGATAAATTATATTTATTATTTTAAATCTGAAAATTGATTAAACTTAATTATTTTAATTATTTTTAATTAATTAATAATTAATTTATTAATTAATTGGTTAATTCTTTTAATCAATTAATTCTTAAAAATTAATTATTAATTAGATTTAATTAATTAAAAATTCAGTTTAATTATTTTCAAGCCTATTTATTTATTTAAAAATAGTTTGAGTATTTAAAGAGTGTCAATTAATTTTATTAATTGATTTAATTGCATTTAAATGTTTATATTGGATTTAAAAATCCGATTTTTGATTTAAAAATTAATCGTGACTTATCTAAAATTCAAATAAGTTTCGTATGATGTTTTAAAAATGTTTATAAGTGCTATATGGTTCATATTAATTGTGTGTTGTGTTTTATTGTCTGTATATGCCCGTACTAGGGCAAATATCTGAGTTTTAAATATCGTAAATTATACCGGACGTCCGATACGTAACCGGTTACTTGTTTAAATGTGATTATTGATTGAATAAGTGTCGAGAGTAGAACGAGAATAGTTAGACTTATTGTGATGAGTTGTTTAATTATAGAATCGAGTTCCCGGAGCAAGGGAAAGGGAAAAGTAGAGTGAGCAGAGTCGATCCGACAGCAGCTTAGACCAGGCAAGTATCTGTGCCTTTACTTGTGATAAAAATGTATTATTGTCTTGATTACTTGAATACCGTTATCCCCAGAACAATTCAAATTATCAATCTTTTAACCGCATTTGGACAACTGATTCCATTTCCTTAGAGATTCTTGATTCTTTGATTTGATCTGCATCGGAAACCCTTATTTCCAATTCACTTAATTATTGTTTACCACCTATTGTTATTGTTTATCATCCTTTGATTATCATTGACAACCATTGATTATTTGACTTCCATCTTGACTATTGATTACGGTCATTGATTATCGACTACCATTATTGATTCCCTTATTGAATGAGTACACTGTACCATTGCAATTACTCCATGATTATTTCTCGATCTTCATTTGATACTGAGCAGTTGAAGCTCTTTTGCAATTACTATACATTCAGTTTATCTTATTGAGCATGTTATTGTTTATACCCTATTATAGATTTGGCATGTGTTTTTAAAAATGGACCAGTAATTGGTCGGGCCATATTCATGGTTAGAATAACTTAAGGCCCAAATTGGCCTAGGATCCAGTAGAGGACTATGCCATGAGCTAGTCCGGGGTTGATGCGTGGCTGGCCAGCGGCACAACCTTTGATTTGAATAAAATGTATAAGCCAAATTCTAATTCCTTTCTTCAATTGTTATTGATACAAAGCATGTGTTAGCTAAATATTGTTGATTCTGATATCATAAATTCATATCCTTACAACTGTGATAGAAATGATTCATTAATGTTTACTGAGCAATTTTGGCTCACTCTTGCTTGTTGTTTTCTAACCCTATTCCAGTGAAGCGAGAGTATGAGTCGACATAGCGTGACCGATAGTTCACCAGCAGCCAGGAGAGCCCCTCGTGTCATTGTCATTGGCAGGGTAGTTGTTGTTTTGCTTTCTAGATTACATGTCTAGATTTGAACTTTGATTGTGATGTAATAACTCTGATAAAACTGGTATTGTATTAATAAAAGATTGTAGTAGCTTGTGTTCATTGCCATAATCTGGATGCGGTCTTGGTCAAGGGGTATTTGTATCTTTAAATATATTATGCATGTGTTAAATAGTATTCCATTGGTCGGATGACTCCTCAAATCTGTACCCCGGGTTTGGAGGGCGTCACATGGGATATTGGCTCTAGTGCAAGTGGGAGATTGTTAGTATTAGTGCTCTAGAGACAATACTTTTATGTTTTAAAGAAAACATTTTATTATTATAAATTATGTTTTCTTGGTTATTATTATTATTTTATTATGTCTTTATTTACTGCGTTATAAATGTTAGCATAATAAATGTCCTTGGAATTATGATACGTATTCGATATCTTTAAGTATGTGACTTAAAAATGAGATTATATGAATATTATCTTCATTCCTAAATATCCCTAGTCGAGTGTTATTATTTAAGGACAATAATAATGCATAGAGACTAGTATGTTTGTTGACTGATGACCACATCTTATTGGTCATAGGTATGGTGATACTAAAGTCCAAACATAGGTGCATGTAAGTGTACATGACACTGGATTGACCCGCCGTGAGATTACACATGTTAATAGTGTCATAAGTAATTCTCACTATGATAATGGTGTAATGATCCTTAGACCTGAAATCATTATATTTTTATACGAGAATTAATATACTTTGATTACATTAAAAGTTACCTTTGACCGGGTGATGATAAAAGTGGACATTGGGTATATTATGAATCGTATGAGAAATATGAATGATCTAGATGGGATTTAACCCTCCTAATTTTAGGATCGATATTATTGGCCTCTTGTTTGAGTGGGACTAAGAAATGCACGGCCGTGCTCAAATGTTGATTTGATTTAATAGTCTACTCATCGATCAAGAAAACTAAGATTAAATTATGAAGAGGATGACACATTACATGCCTCGAGTTTAATCTATAATATTAAGGTTAAAGGGATTATATTCCATGTAACATTATTCACGAAAGGCTTAATCGAATCACCGATTTAATTATTATTACTTGGGTGGCAATGATGTATTACTAGATGCCGCTCATTGTTTACAATTTTAATTAGTTATTAAAATTGTTACCAACGTAATAATAACCGACAGTGTTAGATCAGGATTCAATTATCATCAGGATCTAGACTCAACTGATCAGGATTGCTGATGTCATCAGTATTGCACAAGCGGTTGTATCAGGATTACTGTCAGGATTACTATCAGGACTGTGATCAGGATTTATCATCAGGACTAGAAGCTGATCAGGATTACTATTTCAAGTTTGATTTAGAGTCTAGTTAAAAAAGGAAGTTTATTTTGTCGGTTCCTAGTTAATAGGAATGCAGCTGTCGATTAGGATATGTTTCAATATAGTTGGTAATTGATTTGGACTTATCTTGTAATCGATAGAGAAGCTGTGTAGTATATAAACACAGTTTAGGTTTTGATTTTATATCAATCACATACACGAGTATATTGTAACCTAGAAGCTCTCAAGAACATCAGAATTTCTTGAGAGAGTTTGTAATAGTTTTATATCAGATTTAATAAAGCTGTTATTATTCATTATTCATATTTGTGTTTAAAGTCGAGAATCTTACACAATTGTATTCAACCCCCCTTCTATAATTGTTATTTAAACTTGAATCAGATACGATCTAAGATGTCGACAACCAAATATGAAAGCATGAAGATTCCCATCCTGAAGAAAACTGAATATCCAACATGGAAGGTAAAGATGCTGATGTACCTAGAGGCTATGGATCCTGACTATTTGGACATGATTCGTGATGGACCATATATCCCGACGAGAATTGTTGGTCCAACAGATACTGTACCTGAACACTATGTGGTCAAGGCAAAAAGTGAGTGGACTCCAGAAGAAAAGGCTCATGTACTCAGGGAGGCTAAGATAAAAAGTATCCCGCATAACAATTTTGATGCTGTCATGTCTAACAGGGTGATTGCATGCAAGTCTGCAAAGGAAATTTGTGACACTTTGGAAACTCAATGTCAAGGATCTGCATCTGTCAAGAAAAATAAAAGGGCTCTACTGATTCGAGCGTATGAACAATTTGATGCTAGACCTGATGAGAGCCTGACTGATATGTATGATAGATTCCTGAAACTTCTAAACAATCTATCTCTAGTTGGCAAAGAGTATGTACCTGAAGACTCTAACACCAAGTTTCTGAGAGCTTTACCTGAAGAATGGGATACACAAACCTCAATCATTAGGCACCAGTATGATCTAAACACTGTGTCTCTTGATGAAGTTTATGGAATGCTAAGAACATATGATCTTGAGGTTCAACAAAGAAAGAATAAGAAAAGCAGCAAGGCAAAGTCTATAGCCTTGAATGTTGAGGCAAAATCAAAAGGAAAAGCTGTGGAGGTCTCTAGAAGAAAATCAAGAGTGGTGGAGTCAGATCTTGATGACTCATCATGAGATACTGATGGCAATCCTGATGCCAATACTGATGATGATTATACTGACTCAGACATGGAAGATATGGTTGCTATGATAGTCAGGGGCTTCAAGAAGATGAAGTTCAGGAAGGCTAGAAGACAAGGCAACTTTTAGAAAAAGACCTTCAATGTTGAGAAAGACAAGTACATCAAGAAGGACAGTAAAAGTGGCAAATTTGACAAGTCAAAGATAAGGTGCTACAAGTGTAATGGAATGGGGCACTTTGCAACTGAATGCAAGAAGGCTAAAGCACTCATAACATCAAGCAAGGATTGGATGGACTCCTCCTCAGAATCTGACACTGAGGTGGTCAACTATGCCCTAATGGCCAATACTGATGAAACTGATGTTCCTGATGAAAAGGTACCAAATACTATTTTTGAATTTGATACTGATAATACCTCTGAGTTAAGACATTTTCTAAAGTCATTGCATATTAGCTTTAGAAGTCAAACTGCTGAAAATGCTAGGATCTTATCTGAGATGTCTGAACTTAGGAAAAGGAATGAGCATCTAGAAGATGAATTTTCTTTTATGCAAGAAGTACAAAAAGAATGTGATAATGCTAAAAACATGCACTTAGAGATGAAATTTAAATGTACTTCTCTTGAAAAAGAACTAGAGTTTGCTAATGAGAAAATCAGAACCTGGACAAACTCTGGATGGAAATTTCATGAAATTTATACTTCTAAGAATTGGAAAGAGTGTCTAGGATATAAGTCAGATGAAGATAAGAAATTGAAGGAGAAAGTTGTGATAGATGAGACAGTAAATCCAATGACCTATAGACATGTTATAGACAAGACCAAATCAAAGATTAAGTCTGTTAAATTTGTATTTGGTAATGATCCTAATTCTACTTTTGAAAAGGGATCCACTTCTGCTACTACAGTCTCTAATGTGAAGTCTAAACCTGTCAAGAAAACTGAAAAGAAGAATGTAGGTTTATTGTCTCAGAAACAACTTAAGGATAAAGTTTGTGAAGAAACAGGCAAACAAAAGTCACCTACTGTCAAAAGAAACAGGAATGGTAAAGTTGGGATTAATAAAGAGAATAATTATAAGTTTATTCCAAATGCACCAAGAAAGTGTTGCTATACCTGTGGTAACTGTAATCATCTTGCTATTGATTGCAGGAAGAGTAAAAAGAAGATTACTGAGATTCCTAGGTCTGATGTTAGGAATAGATCAGTATTTTATAAACCACAGAAGTCTTGTTTTTATTGTGGAAGTAAATGGCATTCTATTTATACTTGTGAAGAATACCATAATTTGTACCATAACTTTTATGATCCTTTACCTAAATTTAATAAAAGTGCAAATTCTGGTAAATCTAAGAATGTCAAGGTGATACATGCATCTGTAACTACTAATGCTGACAAAGCAAATCCTGATGGTTTTTATCCTGTCAGGACTGCTAAAGTCAAAAAGTCTTCTGCTGCTAAATTTAGTAAAATGCATGGAAAAGGAGCCCAACAAGTGTGGGTTCCTAAATATTCTAACTAGTGTATTGTTATTCAGATTGCAGGGAAAAAGGAAAAATGTGTTAGTCATGGACAGTGGATGTTCTGTGCACATGACTGGAAACAAAGCCCTGCTGTTAGGATATGAGGAAAAAGCTGGCCCAACTGTGTCTTATGAAGATGGCAACATTGGACCAACATTGGGATATGGCAATATAATCATTGGAAATGTCATAATTGAAAAAGTAGCTCTTGTGAAGGGACTAAAACACAACCTGTTGAGTATTAGTCAAATCACTGACAGAGGTTATCATGTCGACTTCTATTTCACTCATTGTGAAGTAGTCAACAAAGCATCTGGAAAAGTTGCACTCACTGGCTACAGGCATGGTAACATTTATGAAGCCAACATTCTCTCAAATACTGATGGCCCCCCTACTTGTCTCATCAGTAAAGCATCAGTAGATGAAAGTTGGAACTGGCACAAGAAGCTTTTTCATCTCAACTTCAGCAATATCAATGAGTTGGTTAAGAAAGATTTAGTGGGAGGATTACCTAAAGCTTTGTATACTCCTGATGGACTCCGTGATGCTTGTCAGAAGGCTACACAGAAAAGGACATCATTCAAGAGTAAATCAGAATCCTCTATTGAAGAACCATATCACATGCTACATCTTGATCTATTTGGACCAGTCAACATTATGTCCATCAATAAGAAAAAGTACACTCTTGTAATTGTTGATGAATATTCTAGATTCACCTAGGTGTATTTTCTGCACAGAAAAGATGAAACTCCTGAGATACTATTGGACCATGTGAGAATGATTGAGACAGGCTCAAAGTACAAAGTCAAGATTCTGAGAAGTGATAATGGTACTGAATTCAAGAATTCAAAGATGGAAGAGTTCTGCAAATACAAAGGAATTATTCAACAATTCTGTGCTCCTGGCACACCCCAGCAACATGGAGTAGTTGAAAGGAAAAATAGAACTCTTATTGAAGCTGGTAGAACTATGTTGGAAGAATCTAAGTTGCCTACATATTTCTGGGCAGAAGCAGTCAATACAGCATGCTATACTCAAAATCTCACATTGATAAACGAACATGGTGTAACTCCCTATCAAATGCTCAAGGAGAAGAAACCTAGTCTGAAGCATCTGCATGTGTTTGGCTGTAAATGTTTTGTTTTCAGAACTCATCCTAAACAGCTAGGGAAATTTGAAACCAAGGCTGATGAGGGAATTTTTATTGGATATCCAGCCTCAAGAGCTTTCAGAGTTTTTAACTTGAGAACAAGGACTGTCATGGAGTCAATACATGTATCTTTTGATGATAAGAAGATAAGTGGCTTAAGTGAAGACTCTCATGATAGGTTGATTATTGAAAATGAAGCTACCAAGGATCCTGAAGAACAAGAATCAGATACTGACATTTCATCAGATTCTGATGGGTCACCAAATCCCGATGACACGTCAAATCCTGATGATACACCCAATACTGATGGTGCCAATACTGATGATGTAAATAATGGTGATACAACTAGCAGTGCAAATGTTGAGGGGGAGCAACAACAAACTACTACTAACTCTAAGTCTACCCAATCATCAGGAGAGAATTCTTCAGATACTGATTCAAGTGACAATCCTGATAACCCATCAGGAGGTAACAACAACAATTCAGGGGGAGCTTCTAATGAAGCAAATTCTCCTAATCAAGATAACACCAATCTAGGGGGAGCATCTACTTCAAGGAATAACTTACCACCAGCAAGGAAATGGACTAGAAGTCATACTCCTGATTTGATAATTGGGGATCCTGATGCAGGTGTTAAAACAAGAAGTGCAACTGCAAATGAATGTCTCTATCATAACTTTCTATCCAAGGAGGAACCTAAGAAAGTTGAAGATGCACTTAAGGATGCTGATTGGGTTATTGTAATGCAAGAAGAGTTGAATGAATTTGAAAGGAATGAAGTCTGGAAACTGGTGCCAAGACCAAAGAAGAGGTCAATTGTTGGTACAAAGTGGGTATTTAAGAACAAGACTGATTATGATGGAGTAATAATCAGAAATAAAGCAAGGCTAGTCAACAAGAAGGAATTGACTATGATGAAACTTTTGCTCCTGTTGCAAGGCTAGAAGCCATCAGGATCTTTCTGGCATATGCAACTCACAAGAAATTCAAGGTTTTCCAGATGGATGTAAAAAGTGATTTCTTAAATGGTGAACTGGAGGAAGAAGTCTATGTTGAACAACCTCATGGTTTCATTGATCCAAAATATCCAAATCATGTCTACAGATTGGATATAGCACTTTATGGACTAAAGCAAGCTCCAAGAGCATGGTATGAAACTTTAGCTCAATTCTTACTGTAAAGTGGATTCAAAAGAGGTACTATTGATAATACTCTGTTTTATTTGAATAATGGTAAGGATTTGCTTTTAGTTCAGATTTATGTTGATGATATCATCTTTGGGTCAACAAACAATAAGCTTTGTGAGAAGTTTTCAAAGCTTATGCAGTCTAGATATCAAATGAGCATGATGGGAGAAATGAGTTACTTTCTTGGTCTCCAAGTTAAACAGACTTGTTGCCCAGTAAATAACAATTGTAGAAGGGGGGTTGAATACAATTGTATAAGATTCTCGACTTAATAAAATATAGATTACAAATATGAAAGAATAATAACAGATTTATTAAATCTGATATAAAACTGTTACAAACTCTCTCAAGAAATTCTGATGTTCTTGAGAGCTTCAAGGTTACAATATACCCGTGTATGCGATTGATCTAAAATCAAAACCTAAACTGTGTTTATATACTACACAGCTTCTCTATCGATTACAAGATAAGTCCAAATCAATTACCAACTATATTGAAACATATCCTAACCGTCAGCTGCATTCCTATAAACTAGGAACCGACAAAATAAACTTACTTATTTAACTAGACTCCATAAATAACTCGAAGTTGTAATCCTGATCAGCTTCCAGTCCTGATGATATATCCTGATCACAGTCCTAATAGAAATCCTGATAGCAATCCTGATACTGACGCTTGAGGAAATAGTGATGACGTCAGCAATCCTGATCAGTTGAGTCTAGATCCTGACACTCATTGAATCCTGATCTAACAATCTCCCCCAATCTCACACTTTGTAAAATAAAGTATAGATTCCTAGATTCAATGATGCCAAAAACTTATTTACAAAATGTACAAGTATTTACAGCAGCAACTTATCTGTTTAGATTTTCTGGTAGAACAAATTCATCTTCAAGAAGTTTGATAGCAGATTTTCTTCTTTGTCTTCAAGAACCTGAATTAGTCTTTCCTTAAGATCTCCATCTTCCTCATTTATCTGGTAGATAGCTGCTCTAAGATTTTGTATAGAACTTCTCTGTAGACTGTGCTCTTCAAGCAAAAGATAAGCAATTTCCTTCCCATCAGGATTAAGAGTAAGTTGAGTCATGCTAAATGTCATTTCTTTAACATCAGTGCCCCTTTGCATTTCCACATCTTGACCTCTCAGATTTAAGTACATGGGAGTATAATCACCATTGAAATTTCTTCCTTCATCAAGTCTTCCCCTAATTGTTGACAGAATGATATCACTCCATTCTTTGCACACTTTGTTTTTCCATCTCAGCAGATAGTGAACATATTTCAGTTCCTTTGTGGTTTTAACCAACAGCTCTTGAATGGAAATAATCTTCACACTACCATCATTCATGAAGTATAGGAGCTTCTCTTTCTTTTCAGTACCATCATGATAATCTATAACTATATCAACAGCTAATAAATTGTTCAGGTGTTCAGAAGTTAAGTTACCTCCAATCTCAGTCAAAGCATAAGGATCAACATAAGGCATCCTTAAGAATTCAGCATCCTTGTGACCTATGCCTCCTCTTGAATTATGTGGCATATGCCTTAAGCTTGAAAACATTTGTAACCAGAGTGCTTTGGATCTTTGTGAATCAGAAAAGTCAGCAACACTGGAGACATTTGTTATAATTCCACCAGACTGAAAATTGATAGGTCTATCACACCTAAGTGTGTCAATGTGTTTCCACTTCTTGTATTTTTCCTTCTCAAGAACATAGATTCTTTCTATCTGAGGTTGTTGTCTTCTTGCATTTTTCTACAACCTTCTATTTGAATGTTTAAGCTTTTGCACATAGAGCTGAGAATCTCTATTTGTAGTTCTTGTTATTTCTCTTCTTCTGATTTCTTCTTCTTCATCCACTTCTTCATTATGAGAATCAACCACAGTAGATAATATTAACAAACCAATCTCTTGTAGAATTTTAGATTCATCAGGATCTTGAACAATGTCAGGAACAATGTCAGGATTAGAATCTTCAATTTGAGTTGTATTACTGGTTAGAGTTGATTGTCTTTGTCTTCTTCTCAATTCAGGTTCTTCTTCAACTATTCCATCATCACCAAAAGTAGTCCTGTCAGGTTGAGTATCAGGAACTATTGGAATTTGAGTAGACTCAGGAATTTCTTCTATTCTTAGACTTCTAGACCTTCTTTGTCTAGGCATATTTTGAATTGATGAGCTTCTTCCTCTATTTGCACCTCTTCTTGCACCTCTTCTACCTCTGCCTCCTCTACCTCTAGCAGGAGCAGGATTCTTAAAACTCTCCATCATTTCTCTTTGTTGACTTAGAAATTCTTCATGTGAGAGATCATGATATTCTTCACTAGCAGTAGAAAGTGCCTTTCTTGCAAATAACTGTTGAACTCTCTTATCAGTGTGATAAAGAGTAACAACATTACCATCTCTTGTTGTGAAATTACGGAATAGATTAGCAGCATCTTCAGGATTATCAATAATAACATCTTCATCACCTTCAGGAATTGTAGAGAGTGCTTGTCCATGACCAGGTGTCAGGATTTGATCAGCCATCACGATTTGATCACCTGTCAGGATTTGCTCTTCCGTCAGGATCTGAGATTTCACCAAAGTCCTTACTGTTCTTACTCCAGAATTAGAAACATGAGTTGACTGCATGGATTGACTATGAGAAGTTTTAATTGTAGGCTTCACCATAGCAGCATCATAGGTTTCTCCTTGAAATACCATATCATCACCATCATTACCAGTATTGTCATCATCATTATTTCTTCTCAATACTAGTTCAGGTGTACATTTTGTCTGACTTACGTTCTCCCCCTTTTTGGCATCAAGATTAGATAACAAATTTAAGACTAAGGAAAGAGAGGTTTGAATGTCAGTTACCTTATAATCTAAGGAATCAATTCTGGTGTTGATGTGAGACTGTTCAGAAATTATTGACTTAACTTGGGATTCCACTACTCTTAGTTGAAAAGCAGTAGGTGCCTTTGTCAAGCTATTAGAAATATCAGTCCTCACCATCTCAGTAGCAACCTTCACAGAATCAATTTCAGTCTTGAGGCTTTTAGATAACAGAGTTGTAGCCTTCAAGTGATTCCTTACATCTTCACTTTCTATCATTTTAGCAGAATGAGCAGCATGTTCCAAAGCACACGGAAAACTAACAGAATTAAAAGATCTGTACCATTCATTTTCCCATTCATCTCTTCTTAGAAGCTCAGCTGGATCAAGTGCAGAAGGACCAGAAAAGTCTTGTCTTTGATCTTTTCCTGTAGAAGCCTCGTAAGATCCGTGAACTTTATTAATAATATAAATTGTATTATATGTGTAGAATACTTATTATGAAGTATTTTGAGTTTTAATGATAATGGTTGTTACGTGATTATGTGCTAAATTGGTGTGTCGAAAGCCCCGTTCAAATATTTTGTCATTTGAAAATATCTTCAATTTTGAGCCCCGTTTTGATAATTCAAGGGCCCCGTTGAAATTTTGTTCATCATAATTATTCCTTCGTCATTTGTGTTCGAATCATTATCGGAGGATTTCTTCGTATTATTATATCCCTTATTATCCGATATTATCAATAATATTTGTTTTATTCAAAGGAAGAAAAATTATTCTAAACCCTAACCCTAATTTTTCTAGGGTAATTGATATATCGTCTGTATCAATAAATACATCTGTTATAGCCCCAGTATTCTTGAGCATTAGTTATATAAATGATATGTATTGATTTGGATAACTATCAGTCTTTTTGGATAGTTATCACCTCGTAAAACGTGTATTTGACATTATTAGGGTTTTAAAGCGAACCAGTGGATCAATATCGATCCAAAAATGTCGTTTAGGGTATTATTTTCCACTAATTATAAAAAGGAGAATCGTACATTATACTTCATATAATCCGTATTAAAAATATACAAAAATATAAAATTCCCGAACCGTGTTATTCGTGTTCTTGAAAATCAAAATCAAATTCGAAGGTGTTATTGAAATCCAAATCCAAAGTTCAAGTACTCAAATCAAAGATCTTGAGCTCTAGTTTCAGAATCTTCCAACCTCATCGTCATCTGGTAATTTTTCGATTTTATATGAATTTTTCAAATTCGAATTAAAATTAGGGTTTATATTCGAATTGGGGAGTTTCATTCTGTTGATTCCCCGTTCAATTGATTGCTTCCAACATGTTCCTAGGGTTCTAATTAGTAGGAATTCATGCTTTAATTTCATGTTTATGTTCAATTTGTTCGGGTTTGATTTTCGGGTTTTGACCCGAATTCTTCTTTTTAATAGTCTGTTCTTGTTATTGATCTGACATGATTTTGGGTATAGGGCTTTCATTGTATGTGTTCTTAGCTTCATTTTAACATAAAGAACGTAGAGTTTCATGTAAGATTTTAGTAGATCGGAAAATTGGTTTAAGGTCGCCGGAAAATAGTCGGGTTTGAAGTTCCGGTGATGTTTTTGGTTTGTTTTTTATCAGAATATATTGGTATGGTTATGAGGAGTGTTTTGGTATCAAAAGCCCCAATTTTTGATGTGTTTTTGAGTCGTCGGATTCTGGGCAGTTCACCGAATTCTGGGAATTTTCCGGCAAGTTCTTCGCGACCCGGATTGTTCTTGGCGACCCGTGACCCGATCCAGTAACCCATTTTCTGACCCGGTTTCAATCTTCAAAACCCTAATTCATTTTCAGAAAACTGTTTTTGAATTTTATTTTTAAATTTAATTCGAAAATAGTTTAATTATTTATAAAAATCATATTTTTATTTTAAAAATACATTTTTAAATTCAAAAAATTCTGGAAAATTATATTTAATTATTTAAATTCGAAAACTGATTAAATTTAATTATTTTTAATTAATAATTAATTAATTTAATTAATTGATTAATTCTTTTAATCAGTTAATTCTTAATAATTAATTACTAATTAGATTTAGTTAATTTAAATTAAGTTTAATTATTTTCTAGCTTGATTTAATTATTTAAAAATAGTTGGAGTGTTTAAATAGTGTCAATTAATTTTTATTAATTGATTTAATTGCTTTTAAATACTTATATTATGATTAAAAATCCGATTTTTGATTTAAAAATTATTTGTGACTTATTTAAATTCAAATAAGCCTCGAATATTGTTTTAAAAATATTTATAAGTGCTATATGGTTTATATGAGTCGATTAATGTGGTTTAATAGTCCGTAAATGCCCGTACGAGGGCTAATGTCTGAGTTTTAATTTCTGTAAAATTAGACCGGGCGTCCGATAAGTACCCGGTTACTTAATTAAATGTGATAATGATTATGATTGTGTGTCGAGGATAGAATGAGGATAGTTAGACTTACCGTTATAAGTTGTTTATTATAGAATCGAGTTCCCGGAGCAAGGGAAATGGCAAAGTAGAGTGAACGAGATAGAATCCCGTCAGCGACATAGACCAGGTGTAAGATCCGGGAAAATTTCGTGTTATTGTGTGATGTGAAATGAAATTTTAATTTCATATTAAGAGTTATTAAATGATTTATCGGTTTAAACGTGCTAAGTTATTCGTTAAATGATTGAATATGTGATATTGTGGTGCTATGTGAAATGTGTGGGGAATTAGAAACTATTTTTAAAAGGATGTCATACTACTTTGTTCTATTTTAATTATCGAAAAGAAAATTTGGATCGTTCCCAAATTATTCGGGACATTGGTATATCGTTCGTACCAATATTTCATTCGTTAAAGTGGGAAGTATTCGAAAATATTCGTAATGGAGGTATTTTGGTTCGTATATTTTGAATTAAACGATACTTGTAGTTATCCGTACTTTATGGATGATTATCGTCTCGAAAAACGTGTATTCTGCTTTATTAAAGGTTTAAAGCATATATTCTGTTATATTGTATTTAAAACGATCCATCGGATCAATATCGATCCAAAAATGTCGTTTGGGGTATTATTTTCCGTTTATTATAAAAAGGCAAATCGTACTTTGTTTTTCGTATAATCAAGCTTAATTACAGTTAAAAATCCGAAAAACCCTAGAACGTGTTCTTCGTGTTCTTGAGAATCAAATTCAATTTTGAAGGCATTTTCGGAATCCGATTTCGATGTTCTTGTAACCAAAATGAATCTCTCATCATCCTCTACCCAAATCCATCATCAAAATCTATGTGGGTATGATTTCTAAGTTTTTCCGATTTTTAATTAATTTATTTATTTCGAATTAGGTTAAAATTTTGGGGAAATCTGTGATCTTGATTGTTATTGATAATTGATTGCATGAATAGATTGTATATGTTGTAAGGAGTACGTTGATAATTTTTATGTGATTTTTGGGGTTCTAAATCAAGCAAATCGGAAAATTCATGTTGACCGGAGTTTGGTCGGGATTTTGATCGGCTAAGCGAACCTTGATAATGTTTGTGCCATTGAATAGATCTGCGAGTTTAGAGTCGAACCGTGTAATTAGTTTTGAGTTTGGTTGAAGTTTGCGGTTAGCCGGAAAGCGGTAGCACCGCCGCCGGCGGAAACTTTCTGGCCAGTTTTGGGCGGATTCTTTGAAGATTGTGTGTTAATTAATTGAGTTTTGTGATGACCTTGTCATTTCCATGTTTTCCCCTCGAAAAATCTGTGTGTTTGGAATGGTATTGGTCACCGGAAACTGGTGGGTTGGCCGGACGCCGGCCATAAACTGGGAAACCCAGTTTTCCGGTGACATGTTCTTGACGACCCACCGTATTCTTCATGACCCGTTTTCAAAACCCTACCCGACCCGGTTTTGATTTGTTAAAACCCTAATTGCATTTTTAGAAACTGTTTCTGGATTTTAATTTTTGAAATAATTCAAAAAAATTTTAAAAATTCTAAAAATCATATCTTTAATTTAAAAATACATTTTATTATTCAGAAAATTCTGAAAAATTATATTTATTATTTTAAATTCGAAAATTGATTAAACTTAATTATTTTAATTAATAATTAATTAGTTTAATTAATTGATTAATTCTTTTAATCAGTTAATTCTTAAAAATTGATTATTAATTAGATTTAATTAATTTAAAATTTCAGTTTAATTATTTTCAAACCTGATTTATTATTTAAAAATAGTTTGAGCATTTAAAGAGTGTCAATTAATTTTATTAATTGATTTATTTGCATTTAAAATACTTATATTGGATTTAAAAACCCGATTTTTGATTTTAAAAAAAACTGTTTGTGGCTTATTTAAATTCAAATAAGCTTCGTGTGATATTTTAAAAATAGTTATAAGTGCTATATGGTTTGTATGAGTTGTATAATGTGTTTTATAGTCCGTATATGCCCGTACTAGGGCTAGTATCTGAGTTTTAATCTCGTAAATTATACCGGACGCCCGATACGTACCCGGTTACTTGTTTAAATGTGCTATGTGAATGATGTGGATTATGTGAATTATCTGGTTAGTGAGTTATAAATACGAATAACTGTTTTGAGACTTGTTTAAATACTTTGGTCGTGTCTAGTATTGTCACGAGGGGTAGTTGGGATAAAAATTTGTCAGTAATGTTAGAAAATGAGAATGGTGAGACTGTTGACCTTATATAAGGAGAGTTGTGTCAAGCGAGTTACAAGGATTACTTGTATAGTTAGTTGTGATCATTCTATCAATTGAAATGTGGTTGTCTATGCAACAGAGGCTATTGGACGAGACGAGTCAGATTATCGAAGTTAAGTTACAATCGTTTATGGAATGTGAAATCATACGTTGAAGACTAAGTACCGTCTCATGTTTGACTATGGAGGCTGGCACATGGATTTGAAATGGTAAAAGCAGACTAGTGGTGTTCGCAAGAGCGTTAGAGCAAAGAAGGACGGAAGTAGAGAATCGTGCGATAAGACAGAATAAGGAGGGAATCGTATTGTTTCAGCGTTACGAAATAGCTAAGGACCTGAGGCAAGTGTTTATACCCTTGCTTATTAATTAAGAGATATTATCTTGAATTATTAGTATGCATGTTGAATGCTTTTTACTGAATTTTCAAATGTTGATTTCTTTGCATTAAATTGCAAGTATGTTATTTAATCTCGTAAATTGACGAGTACTCTTTTATACCTTTTGAGTTTAGATTCATATTTTCATGTTGATCGGAGAGATATAATTATTATATTGAAATGATTGAAAAGATAGTTATGGGTTGTATACTAAGGCCTTCTTTCAAAGACTTGATTTAAAAATGCTAAGTTGGAATATTACCAACCCTAGATGAGCGGGAACTTGTGAACCCTATGACGGAAAAGTTATTCTAAGATTCTGAAGTTGTGTTGCTTACTCTTCAAGTATACCATTTTTCACCTTGCACCTATGCAAGCCTTGTTATCCTTTCTTATTTATAAGCGATTATCTGATCCAGTCCCTGATTCAAATTCAAATATGTTGTGTAAGAGTTGGTTTACTTCTTTCAAACGTGAGGCTTATCTGTTATAAGTATACGTTTGAAGGATCTAAACTAATTCTGTCAGAAGCCAGTAAACCCTTGTTTTTCTCTAATTATAAACTTACCTTGAATTATCCTTAAACTTAAACTTGACTTTCTTGTCACTTACCAAATTGGTGAATCTTGACTAATCCTTCCATAATGTGTTAAATCATACTGTTGAGGCCATCTAGAGCCTGTTCTTCGAACCCTAATCTATATTGAGCTGATAAAATTTCTATTGATACCATGATACCTGTTTCATATCGAACCTGATCTTGTTGAGCATGTTATTGTTATTCTTCATTATCATTCCAGTTGTTGTATCGGTTTCGTCGATGTTTATTATGTTGTTACTTGTCATGTGCATTCCCCATTGTTGTGTCGATCTTGTCGATACTTGATTATATTGCTATTCCTTATTGAATCTACATATTGAACTATTTCCTGGAACGTGAGTTTTCCAGCAATTGTTGTATTAAGATTGTCGATTCTTCCGACACCTGATTGTCGAACTGAGATTGTCATTTGTGCTGACACCTGACATGTATAATATAGAATTGGAATGTTTTTAAAAATGGGACCACTAATTGGTCGGGCCAGATTTATGGTCGGAATAATTTAAGGCCCAGATTGGCCTAGGATCCAGTAGAGGACTATGATATGAGCTAGTCCGGGGTTGATGCGTGGCTGGCCAGCAGATCAACCTTTGATTTGATAAATGTGAAAAATCCAATTCTAATATCAATTTTCATTTCTAGGATGAGTTACATCCGTATATTTTGTACTTGTGAGTTATGCCCTGATATTCAGGATTATTCGTTGCGCGAAGTTGTTGGTTGTTGATTAATAAATGGTGGCTTCAATCTTGCTGAAATCACTTACTCTTAATTCATTTGGATTCCAAATAGTCGAAATCCACTTCCTTGATTCCATTGGTAGTCGTGAGATATCTATTCTGATGAGTTTTATTCATACCGCGTATCCAGTCGGTACCATGTTGAAGTCTTGAAGTGCGTTCTTTGTTCCATGACCGAGCGTGTTGGCTCATTCTTACTCCTTGATTATTCTACCCTTCCAGAGTTGTTGGTTTCAGAGAATGTTGTGAATAGATCTGTTATCTTCAAATTAGTATCTTTCTACAAACTATGGTCTTAAAGACATATGAGTTATACTTAATTCATATTTTCTACATAATATTGTAGTTATTGTTGATTCGGTCGCCGTGACGGCCAATATAAACCTTTTTTGTTTTAAAATATTCAGTTGCGAGAAGCTGAATGAGAAATTGTGATAAATTACTAAACTTGATTTGAGAAGTTTTAAAATTACAAATGTTCAAAAACAAAAGTTTGTTATTTGAAAATCCAAAGCTTGTTTTGTAAACTTTATACATTATACTTGATAATGAACTTGCTGAGCAATTCTTTCGCTCATACTTGTTTTCTTTATATATTTTAACCTTTCAGTAAGAAGGTATATTGGCGAGAGTTGTCCGCATATCCGGTCAGAGATGGGAAAGGATAGTAGCGTAAAGCCGTTTGGATCCAGAGCATTTGGAGCTAGTGAGAGGTTTTGTATATAGATGTTTTCTATTGAATAATATATTGTATAAGATTAGTTGCCTGGTATACTTCTTATCGAAGTTATACTAGTGTATTAGAATTTTCTGTAGAGAGAATGGTTGTAAAGAAGAAAGATTGTTGTAATGAAATTTTGGATTCTTGTTTCTAGCACTATAACCTTTAAAGATTCTTTGTAGAGTTGGGGTCACAGATATTATTATTGGGTTGATTTTATATTGAACATGTTGTT
This sequence comes from Heracleum sosnowskyi, assembly GCA_030848705.1. NCBI lineage: Eukaryota > Viridiplantae > Streptophyta > Magnoliopsida > Apiales > Apiaceae > Heracleum > Heracleum sosnowskyi. The sequence continues at coordinate 45,397,200 of CM061236.1, forward strand.
TGGATTAAGGGTGCAGTGTGACGACCAAATCCTTTGACCCCGGATTTGGGGCGTTACAGGTTGGTATCATAGGAAGGGTTATAGTAAGACTAGAAACGAGAGTGCAAAGGAGTGTATATGGATATATAAGGAACGTCAGAGCTCATTTAGAGTTCGTGTTGGACTATCAGATATAGTGCCAGTGAGTGAGTTAAAGTAGAGGTATTCGATTGAGATGATTGTGCTGAGCTGGATAGAACTTCTTACGGTTGTTGATGTCTACGGCGGAATCTTCAAGGACTATTACGAGTTGACGACGACGTACGATACTGATAACTTTGCGACATGGAAAAGAAGGGCTGAAATCGAATAACGAGCTATCGAAGGAGTCGACGGAGGAGTCATGTGTGAAGACCTTGGTAATACCTTCCCACCCTAAGGAAATATTTGACAGTCCTTTAAGCGAAATTTGTGTTGGTGAATATATTCCACCTTTTGACCTTGTATTTGATACTTTTGATCAATCATGATTGCAATTGCATCAGAGGTTGTTGTGATATCTATTGCAAATTTGTGAAGCCTGTTGAAAATATGTTATTCGAATTCCAACTCCTTTATTTTTCAGGGGTGGATAACTCTAGTTATGATGTGATACTACTTGTTGATACATCCCTTTTGTGGTTGTTTTTCTTTTCTGGAAATAACACCTTTGGAATCTATTCAATTTCAATCCAAGGTGTGTATTTGAGATTTCTTATCGAAAGCCCCTGGTTGTCATTCCGACTCTAAATTTCTTTCATATTTCTCTACTCCAACTGAGGTAAACAACCCTATTTATAGGGGACACAAGGACTATCTGTCTGTGTGATAGAAGTCTGATGGGACGCCGTCACTTGTGTGTTGTGAAATACAAGAAGGCTAATTACCTTTAGTACTGTCTTAATAGAGACACACAATATTGAGTTCATGTGATCAAATTGGTCTCTCAGTAATTCTTTCACTTCCAATAATGTTTGCTTTGGAATATGCAGATTTGGTAACCCCAATTGTGGGACATTTGCTACGATATAGAATCTTTTCACTTCAAAATATCATGAATTTTTGTTATACCAAATAATCTGGGAGGCATGCCATTAGGGTGAACTGAAATTTACCCTACCATAATGAACGAAGAATTTGCGATTGAATTACCACGAGCGAAAGCGGATTACGATGCGATTAGAATACTAGTAACATATAACGGAGCCAGTTGTTCTCTCTCTATCGATTAACGTTACGATGTGGAAGAGGTGAAGTTAGATAATTCAAAAGTTGATTGGAAATTGGGGAAAAATGTGTAATTGTGTTGATGATATCCCATGTTGTGGAAGATGAACATAATAGATTTTTGTCTCAATGAGAAGAACTTTTAAAATTTGATGATAGGCTAATAATGGAGAATGGGTTAATCTTTGAGTATTTCAGGATTGTATGATATGGTTGCAAGTCTTTTGCTCACGATAGTTGAGGTAGATCTTACCAGTCAATGTGGATGTATAGGATGAGAATCAAAATGACGTTGAGTTGATCAAGCTGTTTGGGAATTGAGATGGAACCATGGAAAAGGTGTCCTGAGTGTTACTGTGAATGTGTCTTCTGAATTATTTAGGAATCAGATGGAGAGCAATTAAGTTATTGGAACTAAGTAGAACAATTTTAAAGATATGGGATTAAGTCACCAAGCTGATAAGGAATATTCTCACAATTATAGATAGGGAAAGAAGATGAAGAGGTGTTAATAAGGATTTAAAGACAATGGATGAGGTAATGAGGGGTTGTTTTCAGCTGAAGAGTTAATTGGCATGAAAGGTATGTGATCGTTGAAAGCAGTTGTTAAATATATTGGAGGTAGATAAAGTTGACCCAAGAATATGGATGGCTGATAGTCAAAGTAGAAAAAGGAAGATTAGAGACGTAAATATCTTCGGTTCAAGGATTAGAAAGGATGGAGTTTTAAGGTTATGATAACAAGAGATCAATTAGAAGGAATGACGGAAATAAGGATTCAACCAGAATTGATTAAAGAGAAAGGGCTACATAAAGGAAAGAGTTATGGAAAAAGAAAAGGATTCAATTATAGGAGGGAATGAGAAAGTATAAGGAATAAGAAAGAAATGCAAGAATACATATGAGGGTTTCAAAAGGATGTTAGTGTTGGTGAATATCTAAGTACTTGAGGTGTTGGAAAATGAAGACAGAATAACAGAGGTATAGTAGACAGTTACAACTAAAGAGATTCCTGAATGGAGATGGAAACATGTTAAGATAAACTGTGTAATAGAGTTGCTAAGGCTTAGAGCTTATCGTGATGTTATTTGGGTTATTATTGGCTAATTAATGAGAGATAATAGTACGGCATGGAATGACGAGTTCAATTGTATTTGACAGAGATCCGCGACTTAATTAAAGAATTCAGATAGACTATGGTTGTGTACTAAATTTTGAAGGTAATTGGAAGGACCATTTACCGATGATTAGATTTCCTTATGACAACAGTTACTATGACTATTTTGAAATGCTACCTTACGTCGATCTACTGTGTGTTGGGAAAGTTGCGTATAAGTTTGCTTACCACCCCGTGAGTGGTGTATTCATAGTATATTTCATAAAAATATGAACCTATAGAGATCTAGTTAAATTGTTCTATGTTGAGTAACCGACTGAGATATTGAGTCAGTATGAGAGAGTGATAAGTAATAGAGGAGTCAAAGTAGTATGAGTATGAGGAGAAATCCTAAGGTTGAAGAGTCAACCTAGGAATTTGAGAATGAGATGTTGGAAAAATATCCACCTATGCTTGCGCAAGTTGATTCTGAGGACAGAATCCTGTTAAGGGGGGAAGGATGTAAGATCCGGGAAAATTACGTGTTATTATGTGATGTGAAATGAAATTTTAATTTCATATTAAGAGTTATTAAATGATTTATCTGTTTAAACGTGCTAAGTTATTCGTTAAATGATTGAATATGTGATATTGTGGTGCTATGTGAAATGTGTGGGGAATTAGAAACTATTTTGAAAAGGATGTCATACTACTTTATTCTATTTTAATTATCGAAAAGAAAATTTGGATCGTTCCCAAATTATTCGGGACATTGGTATATCGTTCGTACCAATATTTCATTCGTTAAAGTGGGAAGTATTCGAAAATATTCGTAATGGAGGTACTTTGGTTCTTATATTTTGAATTAAACGATACTTGTAGTTATCCATACTTTATGGATGATTATCGTCTCGAAAAACGTGTATTCTGCTTTATTAAAGGTTTAAAGCATATATTCAGTTATATTGTATTTAAAACGATCCATCGGATCAATCTCGATCCAAAAATGTCGTTTGGGGTATTATTTTCCGTTTATTATAAAAAGGCAAATCGTACTTTGTTTTTCGTATAATCAAGCTTAATTACAGTTAAAAATCCGAAAAACCCTAGAACGTGTTCTTCGTGTTCTTGAGAATCAAATTCAATTTTGAAGGCGTTATCGGAATCCGATTTCGATGTTCTTGTAACCAAAATGAATCTCTCATCATCCTCTACCTAAATCCATCATCAAAATCTATGTGGGTATGATTTCTAAGTTTTTCCGATTTTTAATTAATTAATTTATTTCGAATTAGTTTAAAATTTTGGGGAAATCTGTGATCTTGATTGTTATTGATAATTGATTGCATGAATAGATTGTATATGTTGTAAGGAGTACGTTGATAATTTTTATGTGATTTTTGGTGTTCTAAATCAAGCAAATCGGAAAATTCATGTTGACCGGAGTTTGGTCGGGATTTTGATCGGCTAAGCGAACCTTGATAATGTTTGTGCCATTGAATAGATCTGCGAGTTTAGAGTCGAACCGTGTAATTAGTTTTGAGTTTGGTTGAAGTTTGCGGTTGGCCGGAAAGAGGTAGCACCGCCACCGGCGGAAACTTTCTGGCCAGTTTTGGGCGGATTCTATGAAGATTGTGTGTTAATTAATTGAGTTTTGTGATGACCTTGTCATTTCCGTGTTTTCCCCTCGAAAAATCTGTGTGTTTGGAATGGTATTGGTCGCCGGAAACTGGTGGGTTGTCCGGCCGGAAACTGGGAAACCCAGTTTTTCAGTGACGTGTTCTTGGCGACCCACCGTGTTCTTTATGACCCGTTTTCAAAACCCTACCCGACCCGGTTTTGATCTGTTAAAACCCTAATTGCATTTTTAGAAACTGTTTTTGGATTTTAATTTTTGAAATAATTCAAAAATTGTTTCAAAATTCTAAAAATTCATATCTTTAATTTCAAAATACATTTTATTATTCAGAAAATTCTGAAAAATTATATTTATTATTTTAAATTCAAAAATTGATTAAACTTAATTATTTTAATTATTTTTAATTAATAATTAATTAATTTAATTAATTGATTAATTCTTTTAATCAGTTAATTCTTAAAAATTGATTATTAATTAGATTTAATTAATTTAAAATTCAGTTTAATTATTTTCAAACCTGATTTATTATTTTAAAATAGTTTGAGAATTTAAAGAGTGTCCATTAATTTTATTAATTGATTTATTTGCACTTAAAATACTAATATTGGATTTAAAAACCCGATTTTTGATTTAAAAAAAACTGTTTGTGGTTTATTTAAATTCAAATAAGCTCTGTGTGATGTTTTAAAAATAGTTATAAGTGTTATATGGTTTGTATGAGTTGTGTAATGTGTTTTATAGTCCGTATATGCCCGTACTAGGGCTAGTATCTGAGTTTTAATCTCGTAAATTATACCGGACGCCCGATACATACCCGGTTACTTGTTTAAATGTGCTATGTGAATGATGTGGATTATGTGAATTATCTAGTTAGTGAGTTATAAATACGAATAACTATTTTGAGACTTGTTTAAATACTTTGGTCGTGTCTTGTATTGTCACGAGGGGTAGTTGGGATAGAAATTTGTCAGTAATGTTAGAAAATGAGAATGGTGAGACTGTTGACCTTATATAAGGAGAGTTGTGTCAAGCGAGTTACGAGGTTTACTTGTATAGTTAGTTGTGATCATTCTATCAATTGAAATGTGGTTGTCTATGCAACAGAGGCTATTAGACGAGACGAGTCAGATTATCGAAGTTAAGTTACAATCGTTTATAGAATGCGAAATCATACGTTGAAGACTAAGTACCGTCTCATGTTTGACTATGGAGGCTGGCACGTGGATTCGAAATGGTAAAAGCAGACTAGTGGTGTTCGTAAGAGCGTTAGAGCAAAGAAGGACGGAAGTAGAGAATCGTGCGATAAGACAGAATAAGGAGGGAATCGTATTGTTTCAGCGTTACGAAATAGCTAAGGACCTGAGGCAAGTGTTTATACCCTTGCTTATTAATTAAGAGATATTATCTTGAATTATTAGTATGCATGTTGAATGCTTTTTACTGAATTTTCAAATGTTGATTTCTTTGCATTAAATTGCAAGTATGTTATTTAATCTCGTAAATTGATGAGTACTCTTTTATACCTTTTGAGTTTAGATTCATATTTTCATGTTGATCGGAGAGATATAATTATTATATTGAAATGAGTGAAAAGATAGTTATGGGCTGTATACTAAGGCCTTCTTTCAAAGACTTGATTTAAAAATACTAAGTTGGAATATTACCAACCCTAGATGAGCGGGAACTTGTGAACCCTAAGAGGGAAAAGTTATTCTAAGATTCTGAAGTTGTGTTTCTTACTTTTCAAGTATACCATTTTTCACCTTGCACCTATGCAAGCCTTGTTATCCTTTCTTATTTATAAGCGATTATCTGATCCAGTCCCTGATTCAAATTCAAATATGTTGTGTAAGAGTTGGTTTACTTCTTTCAAACGTGAGGCTTATCTGTTATAAGTATACGTTTGAAGGATCTAAACTAATTCTGTCAGAAGCCAGTAAACCCTTGTTTTTCTCTAATTATAAACTTATCTTGAATTATCCTTAAACTTAAACTTGACTTTCTTGTCACTTACCAAATTGGTGAATCTTGACTAATCCTTCCATAATGTGTTAAATCATACTGTTGAGGCCATCTAGAGCCTGTTCTTCGAACCCTACTCTATATTGAGCTGATAAAATTTCTATTGATACCATGATACCTGTTTCATATCGAACCCGATCTTGTTGAGCATGTTATTGTTATTCTTCATTATCATTCCAGTTGTTGTATCGGTTTCGTCGATGTTTATTATGTTGTTACTTGTCATGTGCATTACCCATTGTTGTGTCGATCTTGTCGATACTTGATTATATTGCTATTCCTTATTGATTCTACATATTGAACTGTTTCCTGGAACGTGAGTTTTCCAGCAATTGTTGTATTAAGGCTGTCGATTCTTCCGACACCTGATTGTCGAAGTAAGGTTGTCATTTGTGTTGACACCTGACATGTATAATATAGAATTGGAATGTTTTTAAAAATGGGACCCGTAATTGGTCGGGCCAGATTTATGGTCGGAATAATTTAAGGCCCAGATTGGCCTAGGATCTAGTAGAGGACTATGACATGAGCTAGTCCGGGGTTGATGCGTGGCTGGCCAGCAGCTCAACCTTTGATTTGATAAATGTGAAAAATCCAATTCTAATATCAATTTTCATTTCTAGGATGAGTTACATCCGTATATTTTGTACTTGTGAGTTATGCCCTGATATTCAGGATTATTCGTTGCGCGAAGTTGTTGGTTGTTGATTAATAAATGGTGGTTTCAATCTTGCTGAAATCACTTACTCTTAATTCATTTGGATTCCAAATAGTCGAAATCCACTTCCTTGATTCCATTGGTAGTCGTGAGATATCTATTCTGATGAGTTTTATTCATACCGCGTATCCATTCGGTACCATATTGAAGTCTTGAAGTGCGTTCTTTGTTCCATGACCGAGCGCGTTGGCTCATTCTTACTCCTTGATTATTCTACCCTTCCAGAGTTGTTGGTTTCAGAGAATGTTGTGAATAGATCTGTTATCTTCAAATTAGTATCTTTATACAAACTATGGTATTAAAGACATATGAGTTATACTTAATTCGTATTTTCTACATACTATTGTAGTTATTGTTGATTCGGTCGCCGTGACGGCCAATATAAACCTTTTGTGTTTTAAACTATTCAGTTGCGAGAAGCTGAATGAAAAATTGTGATAAATTACTAAACTTGATTTGAGAAGTTTTAAAGATTACAAATGTTCAAAAACAAAAGTTTGTTATTTGAAAATCCAAAGCTTGTTTTGGAAACTTTATACATTATACTTGATAATGCACTTGCTGAGCAGTTCTTTCGCTCATACTTGTTTTCTATATATTTTAGCCTTTCAGTAAGAAGGTATATTGGCGAGAGTTGTCCGCATATCCGGTCAGAGATGGGAAAGGATAGTAGCGTAAAGCCATTCTGATCCAGAGCATTTGGAGCTAGTGAGAGGTTTTGTATATAGATGTTTTCTATTGAATAATATATTGTATAAGATTAGTTGCCTGGTATACTTCTTATCGAAGTTATACTAGTGTATTAGAATTTATGTAAAGAGAATGGTTGTAAAGAAGAAAGATTGTTGTAATGAAATTTTGGATTCTTGTTTCTAGCACTATAACCTTTAAAGATTCTTGGTAGAGTTGGGGTCACTGATATTATTATTGTGTTGATTTTATATTGAACAAGTTGTTTGGATTAAGGGTGCAGTGTGACGACCAAATCCTTTGACCCCGGATTCGGGGCGTTACACCAGGCAAGTATCTGTGCCTTTACTTGTTGATTCAATTATAATTATTCATCAGAATTTCATATATGTTACCACCAGAACGATTCAGATTATTCAATCTTCACCCGTATTGAGCACTTGATGCTATTTCCTTGTATATCCCTAACTTTTGACTTAATCCATAATCGTGTTGGATATCAGAAACCTTCACCTTCAATTCAGTTATAATTGATGATAACCATTGTTGATTTTCTTAATTGGGTACGTTGTACCATTGAAACCATTCCGAATCTATTTCTCGGACTTTCCTTGATATTGAATAGTTGAAGCTCTTTTGCAACTATTACACCCCGTCATTGTGTACTTATCTTGTTATGCATGTTATTGCTTATACCTTGTGATAGAATTGACATGTTTTAAAATGAGACCAGTAATGGTCGGGCCATATTTATGGTCGTAATAACTTAAGGCCTAGATGGCCATGGATCCTAGTGGAGGACTATGCTATAAGCTAGTCCGGGGTTGATGCGTGACTGATCAGCAGCTCAACCTTTGTATTTGAAAAATGTAGAAGTCCAATTCTGATTCCTCTTTCTTCAATAAAGATTGTTAAAAGCTTATGTTTGACTTGTGTATTGTTGATTCAGATAATTGAAATCTTTCCTTTAATTATGGAATTGTGATTGATATATATATATCATGCTTGCTGAGCACATGTGGCTCATACTTGTTTTGTTTCTAACCCTATTCCAGTGAAGCAAGAGAATGAGCAGACACATCGCTAGTGACAGTTCTTCCGATGCTAGGAGACCACCCCGAGTGATTGTCATTGGACGGGTAGTTGTTTTACTTTGGAAGTTAGACTAGATGTCTAGCTTTGTATAATAAGTGTGTAATAACTCTGAAAACTGGTTTGTAATAATTATGACTTAGAAGCTTGTTTCATGCCATAATCTGGATGCGGTCTTGGATAAGGGGTATTTTATGTTATTATATTATTATGCATGTGTTAGATTCAGGTATATTGTGTTTCGTTGGTTGAGTGACTCCCCAAATCTGTACCCCGGGGTTGGAGGGCGTCACAAGCCTTGCCAACCATGAAAGTGCTTGAAGAACCAAAATTAGTTCCAAGACTAGATTTGAGTGCTGTAGCAAGCTGATCCTTCTCACCATCATTATCATTATCAGAATCATCATTATCACTATCTCCAGAATCATCAGCATCATCAGGAACAACACCTTTAAGTTTATCTTTGGATTCTGAGATAGGATTTACCATTGGTCTTGAGCTCAGTGGTTGGATCAGGAGTGGCACAGAATCAGGAGCACCACTAGCATCAGGAGCAACACTGTCAGGATTTGAAAAGCTTGCATCAGTATTTTCTACTAATGGTTCTTGTGTAGCATGAAGTTCAGAAGCTGCTTCAACACTTTGAGTTGGAGGTTCTTGTGTGCTTCCCTCAATGACAGTGTCCTCGACCAAAATTTCCATGTCAGGAATATCAGAAGCCCCTTGAGCATTGTCAGGAAACTTCTTAGAAACTGTATCTGTAATGCTTGCATCTTCACATTGAGAAGATGGTTCTTGTGTGGCTGGAATGCAAATGTCTTCATTCTCCCTTTGAGAAAATGGTTCTTGTGCGACCATTCCATCAGCTATGCCTTCACTCACACTTTGAGTGAGTGGTTCTTGTAACACCCCCATATCCGGGGTCGGAGATCTAGGTTGTCACGATCCCTTATTCCGTACAAACACTTAATACTTGAATCATAATATAATAAATCAACACACATGGTGACCCCACCATCAATATACTCACGCCAGTTATGTCTCAGAAATGAACTTACAAAAGCAGTAGTCATATGATCCATAAATTAAAGTTATTACAACCCAAAAGTAATGCTTGCAACCTACTACCAGTATGATTTCTATGTGAAACCATAAGGCAGCGCAAAAGTTTGTTCTTGTTCATTAATATACATAAGTGATACTTATAATTAAACCGAAGCAACAAGAGTTACACTCCGAACCAACTCAGTACTTCTACCTGAGGTGCTGCAACTGCCATCCTATGGGCGGTCTGCGCGGCCCATACACGCTTCCGAGCGGTATGACGAATCCTGGCCTTCTACCCTAGCTGTTGTGTTGTGATATATATATATATAAAAGAAAGCAAGAGTGAGCACTAAGCCCAGCAATAATACAAAGCAGCATAAGCATATATATGTAAGCTTAGGAAGATAATCCATATAGGATCAAAGTTTTTAACACTACTAGGGTTTGTCCCCAAAATAGTACACCGTTCAAAATACCGTATGACTTATAATCATACTCAAATACTCTCGTAAATCATTTGGAAATCCTTGGTATCAGTATGATAAACCAAGTCTCAAACATATCTTTTTAAATTAGATATTAATAATGGAATCAAGGCTTAAACCCATCCATTGATTGAAAATACTATACAGTTCAATATACTGTATATATTAAATACCTTCTCAACATATATACATGCATATCTATTTAGATATCTCATACTATTCAAAATACTGTATAATATCAGTAATGAACACCTTTTTGACTCGGTTGTGTTGTGGTATATAAAAGAAGCAAGAATGAGCACTATAGCTCGACAATAAGATATAACATCATAATCATATATGTAAGCTGATATCATGATTGAAAAAACCTTTGAAACTCCGTTCACATACAGAACAACATGTTTAAACATTCTTTTCGTCAAAACATGCCATACAATACAACTACTGTATGAGGAACATCATTACTCATCACTGCCACATTATTAGTAACTCAGCACCTAGGCTTTCATTACAATGTGCAGCACAACTCCAATTGGAGGGAGGGACCTTTTGCAGGGCACACACACGATACACGATGATCAATCGTTGTATCATACATACACTTTTCTACTAGTAGATGGACGACATCTTAACACGATTATCACCCTAGCCGCATACGGGCTTTGTATCTGCTGGACTGACCTACAGCCTCCTATGCGAGATAAGTGTTGGACTACCTCACTGCCTCTTACGCTATAACCAGAGATACTGTCCAACAGCCTCTTTCGCGTTTCCTGCTGGTCCTGGATGAAAAATCAATGAAACGGGAATCGGAATTTAATCCTATTTTCCCCAAGTACTGAGTACTTGTCTCTCTTTTTGAAAATATTTCTGGCCTACTTACTCCAAGGATAATAGAGGAGTAAGTAACCGGAAGGGGTTGACCACTGTCGTCCCACTTAGGATTTGATAAGATTTCTCTTTAAAAGATTACGACCCAGGAGTCAGACTATTTGGAAATCTTTAAGGGTATTCTTGTCCCATTTGAGTGGTCAGCGAATATTTAAATCATCTCTTAAGATAGATTTAAATTAAAATAATATTCGGGAATCCCTACTTTAATTAAAATAAATATTATAAAGTTCAGAAATATTCTTCATACTCATTGAAGGTCAATGATGACTTTTTAAAAAATATACATCATTTTTAAATGAATTAAAAGGATAATAAATATTCAAATAATATTCATCAATTAATAATTGATTAAAAAATAATCAAAAGCTCAATAAATATTTGATCATCAAATCTAAGTGAATATTAAAATAATATTCCTTGAATAATGAAATAATTGAATGTATCTATTCAATAAACTTATCAGAAAATAAACCTTAACGGTTTAAATAAAATATACCGACTCCCGGTCTAAGTTTAAAAACACGATTCACCTACTCTACTCTAAGAGTCTTTAAAACCTCGGTTTATATCTCGTAGTTACATAGCATATAAACCTTATATCTTACAAAGCTTTTTATCAAAAGCGTAAACAGTTATAAATCTTTTCACAACATTAACGCAAAATATATATCACGTACACAACAGTAATCACAACAGCATCACTTATAGGATGTAGGGTTTGAAAACTTGCATGCATCTATCATATGCATATATTTCATCTCAACAATTTTAATGTCATCACATCTATATACGATGTGAGGTTTGAAAGCATGCATTATACCATATTCATATAGTTCATATCAACAATTTTATACCATCACATCTATGTACAATGTGAGGTTTGAAAGCATGCATAATACCATATCACATGCATCCTCAGAATATTATAATTTAAAATAAAGTATGGAAAGAGAAAACTTGCATCAACAGGAATTAAATATTTTGATAAGTAGAATATAGTACGCTCTACATCGTAGAGCCTTATGTACTCCAGTTTATATCTATATCGATAAAGAGCATATGAACAACCGTTCAGCATTTGAAAGCTTATACGATAAGTAAAACAGTTCGTGCATTTGTAGCAGTTATATCACAACAACCACAGTTTAAATATATAGCCGAATGCTAGAGCTTCGGGTTTTGAGAAACTTGAACGATACTTGGAACAAAGAGTATACATAGATATTTGAATAACCAAGTATTATACATTTGAAAATATACCTACTCTGAACAATAGAGTAATGATTAGTAAACTTGCCTTGGTGTCTCGGTGAAGTGGTAGTGGGGGCTTGGGAGTGTGCTCGTCGATCTATAATAAGATACACAATACACAATGAGTCCCCTAGAACCAATTAATGTGCTATATCTTAAGCACTCAAGTTCTATTAATGAAAATCAAACGTCTCGCTCTCGGTCATCTATAACCTCATGACATTCCGTAAACTCTTAAGTCAAAAGTTTGGGTGGAAATCTATTCACACACCCAAGTACTTTTCCTTTACTAACTTCTTGTTTTTAACCGTCCCCTTAAGGGTACTTCACTCGCGCAACCTTTGTTCTCGCATTTTTATAAAATCACGAACTTATCTTTTTAACACGAAACCTTCTAGGTTCCTTTCTAGACTATCCATGCTAGTATTCATTTTAATATCTCAACCCAATTCCATTTTTAAAGGGCTTGATCACTATCTCAAAGTTCATGTAATGAACTACTTATTTACGCGAAATCGCTTTCACTAAAACGGACGTTTCTCCTAAACCGTAAACTGAAACGACACGATTATTTCGCTAAAACAAACTAGGAAACAGGGCCTACATGTTCATGGTCAGAAACTTCATGTTTATGCCCTTTAATGTAACCGTGGTTTCTGTCCAATCTTCCTAAGTAAAATTCGACATGGTAACGACGCTTAAACGCGATTCCCGTGTTTTAAACACTCAAATCAACCACCAATCAACAACCAATCAACCAACCATCAAACCTCAAGTTAATACTACAAGTTTTCTGTCCAAACATGGTCATACCCTAGTTCATAGGTTTATCCATAAATCAACCATTAAACATACTCAAAATCATGCATACATGCTTCATTACAACATAACTCTAAACAATCACTTATAACTACTAAGATCAAAACATAATATCAAAAGGGGAGAAGTTTTATACCTTCCTTGGAACTTAACAAAAGCTATTTTTGGATGGTATATCCTTCCTTGCTCCTTAACTATGCTAATCAAACCTAAAACTTCAAAACAAAACAAGATTCTATGAGATTACTATTCATATCACTATTCATCATCATCTTTGATCAATCTTTTGAACAAGTAAACCTTCATGGATGAAGCTAAGATTAAAGATATACCTTAGTTTATGGAAGAGGGTGATTTAGAGCCCAAGATCAAGATTTATGGTTGAGTGAAAGTGGAGGAAAATTTCTTAAGGTTTTGATGAAGCAAAGAGGCCGAAAGTTTGATGTTCTTCATGGATGCATCTTTTTGTTTTGTTTTGTTTTCTTTTCTTTGTCTAATTAATCACTAAGTACATGTCATATAATTTGTGTGGTTGTAAGCTTGTTTTGTCACCAATGACACACCTCTTTTAACTTGTGGTTGTGGTGAAAGTGGTGACAAGGTGGTGATTCATCACCTTGTCATCACTTTGTCATCCATTTGTCACTCATCTGCATCATTCTTATGTCATCTTTTGTATCCTCAATCCTCTTATATATTGCACTTGATGATCTTATATAATACTCCTCCTTTGGTTAGGGTTTAATCCATAATTTGTTACGCTTTTGTTTCGCGATAGTCTCAAGTGATTTCAAAAATGTTTCTCAGTACCAAAGCTGGGGAATACTTCCTTGATCTTTCCACTATCTTGGTTTAATAGGTGATCCTAGATTTCTCACCTTGGTTTAAGGTATGATCATGGATTTCTCATTCTACATACGTTCTTAAAACGATCAAATCAATACATCCTCGATTGTCCGATGAATAGTGATCAAAATTCAAAGTTGGAATCTCCCGATTCTGATCGCGTTTACATTCACTTATTCTCCTTATACTTCACTAATATAACTTCGAAACATTCATTCCATGTCTCCCACATAGTGTGGTCTGGAAATATTTTTCATCAGCAAAGGCACTATTCATCAACATTTACTATTCATCAAAATTTTTTAACTAAGTCCAAAATTTGGGGTTATTACAGTCTCCCCTACTTAAAAGGATTCCGTCCCGGAATCTAAGAAAATAGCCGAGGTTACTCTTTCAATATAGAAATCTCCAGTTTCCAGGTTGACTCTTCAACCCTCTGGTCTCATTACAACTCTTACTCATTCCGGTCTGTGATATCTACCGGACGCTTTATATAAGCCAATTCTGGCTGTGTTCATATACACCCATTTTCTATCAACATTCGATTATTCTTGCAATTGGCGGTACAACACTTACCGTAACTTCGGTTGTCTGAAATGTTTCTTCCGGTCAGTCCGTCGGTCTGCGGATCCTACGTAGTGCTCGCACTCAATCTCGTTGCCAAACACGTTTGGAAAACTCCTCCCGAATCGGGAGTTCATTCATTGGTCCTTATCTGACACGATGGTGACTGGAACTCCACACGTCACCCAACTATCTCTTTCGTAACTCTTCGATTACAGATCTCTCGCTAAAAAAAACAAAATATGAGTAGACTCATTTAATCCATCAATTATAACTCAATTGACGTCATAGTCCGACTTGATTCTTGTTGATCCTATCACAGAATCCATTATAGTAAAATTACATTCCTAATCAGGAATCTCTACTAACTGTGATAGTCAACTAGGTCTTTGTTCTGCCTTCATTTTCTGATATATCCAATATTTACTTGCCAATTGATAAATCCTTTTATTTATCCGGCCACCTATAACATTTCCTTAAATTTCTTTACCTTTTTGTACTCTCGGTGTAGCTGTCTCTCTAGGACAGATCTTTATTCCTTGATTCGTTCTGGCTCAATCAGGACCTTTAAATAATCCTTGTTGTACTCTTAACTTCAAACTTCATCCTTTCAGTTCCTCTTATTAGTCATTCTGAAAAATTAGCATCCTTTATCTTTTGAACATTAGGAACCCAAACTCAGTAAAAATACCTCATGATTCCTTTATCATCCTTCTCAGTCTTTAATGATTTCTCCAATATTGACTTTATACCGTCACTCGTCATTCGTTCTTGACATAACTTGATTTCCTGCAGCAATTCTGGTTGCATTGCAATCTCAAATAGTCTCTTAATACCACTTCCGGTTATCTTAACCTCAATTTCCATTTTCTCAAATCCTTGGATTAACTTTATCTAACGATGTTATCATCCTAAGTCTCTCTTTCCTACCAAGGGTATTGGCCACCACATTGGCCTTCCCTGGGGTGGTAAGGAATCCCACAGTCATAATCCTTGATTAGCTTTAGCTATCTTTTCTATTCTCATGTTAAGTTCTTCCTGGGAAAGTGTATCTAATGCTCTTATGATTTGTATAAATCTCGCACTTCTTTCCATACAATTAGTGCCTCCAAATCTTTAAAACGAAAACTATCGCTGCCAATTCTAAGTCGTGTGTAGGGTATCTAAATTCATATTCCTTTAATTGTCTGGATGCATACGTAATTACCTTTACGTGTTGCATAAGCACACACCCTAATCCTTAATGTGATGCGTCGCTATGGATCACAAAATCTCCTTTCCCGTATGGCAGTACCAACACAGGGCGGTGACTAGTCTCTTCTTTAATTCCTGAAATCTCTTCTCGCATTTTTCCGCCCATTCAAACTCCTCAGTCTTTCGGGTAAGTCAGGTCAGTGGGGGCTGCTATTTTAGCAAAACCTTGCACAAATCTCCGATATTACCCGGCTAAGCCTACAAAACTTCTCACCTCAGTCGGGGTGGTTGGTCTCTCCCAATTTGAAACGGCTTCTATCCTAGCAGGGTCAACTAGTACCCCATCACTGCTGACCACCTGGCCTAGAAACTGTACTTCCCTTAGCCAAAACTCACACTTGTAGAACTTGGCATACAACCTTTCCTTTTTCAACGTCTCTAACACTATCCTCAAGTGTTCTACATGTTTGTTAGGAATATGTTGTTCTTGATGATAATTATAAAACACTTAGTAGATTTTGTATTAAGTCATTTTGTAACTGTCAACGGAATGGTATGCTTTGCAGCTTTCGTTGACAGGTAGCTCATCAACGAAATGAGTGATGTAGCAATTGCATTGTACAATACTTCACAGTTTGATATGCATTTGGTTGTAGGTATTAGATAGGTTTTCTAAGTCATGTTGACTAAGTACTAGATAGTCAAAATAGGTTGGTTAATTGTAAATATATTATGCCTTGTAATTTTGCCTAAGTGAAGACATGTCAACGGTATGAAGATTACTCTATCAACGGAATGAAGATTACCCATCAACAAAATGAAGAATAAAGCTATCAACGAAACACATCTCCCTACTATCAACGAATCATTATTACTTTTCTGAATAGTTGACAAAGTGATAGTGAACGTTTTCTGACAGATCAAAAGGAGATGTGGAAGTGTACTTTGCATTGGAAGCCATCAAAATGGTCATTGGAAATAAGGAAACATTCTAATTTCCAATTAGGTTCTTGGGAGTGATCATAATAAACATGAAGACAAAAGCCAAGATCTCCAAGGACCATTGGACAAAAGGGATGAAAAGCAAGCTATTGAAAGTTACTTCTAGATTAATTTAGAGTAGCCAAAATATCATTGTAAACTTGGGTTATATAACCAAGTGTAGCAGTTCATTTTAGATATAGAAGAGTGAGATAAAATTAGTTTGTATTAGCTTCTGTAAAGAGCACTCTCACTCTCAATCAAGAACTGAGAAGCTGTGATACTTTTGTAACACAGATTATTTCCGCAATAAAAATTATCTCAGTTGGATCCTCAAAACATCCAACTGAAATTTTATATTTGTTTGTGTTTTTATTTCAGTACAGTTTTATTATTGAAAGTTGTTTTAAGTTTCGAAATATCTAGAATTGTATTCAACCCCCCCCCCCCTTCTACAATTCTGTTAGATCATTTGGGATTAACAATTGGTATCAGAGCGAGCTTCTAACATACAAGAAGTTTAAAGATCAAGACCAAAACAGTAACCATGGTGAAGAAGGATGCAGGTGTGAAGATACCAGTTCTAGATAAGGACAATTACTTTCATTGGAAAGTAAAGATGCATCTACATCTCATGTCTATGGATGAGAGATATTTAGACTGCATTGAGAAAGGTCCACACATTCCCATGAAGTTTGCATCTAGAGTTGGACTGCCAGATGATGCTCCTGATGTAGAAATTCCAAAACCTGTCTCAGAATGGACTATTGAAGATGTTGCAGAAGTCCATAAAGATAAAAGAACCATGAACATTTTGTTTAATGGTTTGGAGCAAGAGATGTTTGACAATGTCATAAACTGTACAACCTCTAAAGAAGTATGGGACACTGTTAGAACACTTTGTGAAGGAACTGAGCAAGTTAGGGAGAACAAAATGCAACTCCTTATACAACAATATGAGCATTTTCATTTTAAAGCTGGAGAAACCCTAAATGACACGTTTAGTAGGTTTCAAAAGCTTTTGAATGGATTAAAGTTGTATGGGAGGATCTATCAAACCAAGGATTCAAACCTTAAATTTCTTAGAGCTCTTCCAAAAGAATGGAAGCCTATGACTGTTTCTCTGAGAAACACTCAAGAGTACAAAGACTACATTCTTGAAAGGCTTTATGGAACCCTAAAGACATATGAGCTGGAAATGGAGCAAGATGAAGAAATTGAGAAGGTACAAAAGAAAGGTGGATCTATTGCATTGATTGCATCTGTGAACCAACTGGAAGATGACAATGAAGAAACTGCAAAAGCCACAACTAGTCGAGCTAGTTGTAGGAGTGATGTTAGCAAGGGTAAAGGCAAGATGACAGAAGAAGAAGAAGAACCAGCCAACTTGGATGACTTAGATGAGATTGATGAACACATTGCCTTTCTTTCAAGGAAATTCTCTAAGTTCAAATTCAAGAGAAACTCAGAAGAAAGGCCACCAAGGAGAGACCTTCAACCTAGCAAAAATAACTGGATTGAAAAGTCTAAATCTAAATGTTTCAACCGTGGAATGATTGGTCACTTTGCTGGAGACTGTAGAAAGCCCAAAGTTGAGAAGGGCAATAGGAAATTTGAGCCTGTTGATTATAAAAAGAAATACTTTGAACTTCTCAAGCAAAAAGAAAAGGCTTTCATGTCTCAGGAGTATGATTGGGCTGGGAATGGTGAAGATTCTGATGATGATGTTGAGTATGTCAACTTGGCTCTAATGGCTAACAATCATGAGCAGGAAGCAAGTTCCTCTAGCAACCAGGTAACAATTACTAATCTTTCTGAGCTTTCTAAAGAGGAATGCGATAGTGCAGTTAATGAAATGTCTACTGTACTATATAATTTGCGTGTTACTCTTAAATCACTTACCAAAGAGAACTCAAGAATCAAATAGACTAATCTACTCTTAAGTGATAGAAATGCCATGTTAGAAGCACAGCTCATTGAGTTTGAGAAAATGAGGTGTGTTAGTAGGGATGCTAAGAAGGAACTTGAGAAAGTGTTAGAAAAGGAAGAGATTCTTAAAACACAACTTGAAATAGAACAAAGTGTGATTGCAAAATGGAAAGATTCCAGGAATGTTGCTACCAACATCATTAATGTTCAAGGTATGGAATCTTTCTGTGAGCAATCATGGAAAAAGAATAAAGAGAAGCTAGGGTATGCTGGTGAAACCTTGGAATCAGAAACAGAGTCAACAAACAACAATGATCATTTGTTGAAGGTTGATACGTCAACGGAATGCAAGGTTTCGTTGACAGATGAACCATCAACCGATCAGGGTGTTTCGTTGACAGGGAAAAAGAAAGTAGAACTCACTAGACTTAATAACAAGTATGGTCCTGTCACCAAGAACTTTGTTCAAGGTGAGTCTAGTAAATCAAAGAAAGTTGAGAAGCCTGTTGAAAGAGCAAATGTAGGTCACTTGTCTAACAAGCAATTGGTAGACAAGTTAGAGAAAATTCAAGTTGAGGTTAAGGGCAATAAAAGGAATAACATGAATGGCAAAGTAGGGATTAACAAACATAACAATTACACACCTGATAAATATGCTCCTAGAAAAACATGTGTTAATTGTGGAAGTGTTAGTCATTTATCTGCTAATTGCAAATCTGTTAAGAAGTCCACTAATGTGAAAATGCCTAAGCCTGTCATGAATGTTTCTATGCCTACAATGCCTATTATGCCTAATTTGTTTGCTCCATATGCGCAGTTTCAGAATCCTTATGCTAGCATGCCATTGGTGCCTAATCCATACATGAATATGTTTAATGTGCCACAAATGCCATGGAATGTGAATAACATGTTTGTTCCTCCAACTATGCATGCTGTGAATGAAAATGTGAGCAACCCTCAGAAATCAACACCAAAGATAAAGGTTGATTTAAATCAATCTGAGCCTAAGGTGAAAAATGATATAAAAGGAAAATCAAAGGCTAATAAAACAGGACCCAAGGAAACTTGGGTACCAAAATCAACTTGATTTGGTTTTATTGTGTGTAGGGAGACAAAAGGAATCTTTGGTACTTGGATAGTGGTTGTTCAAGACACATGACTGGTGATTCTACCCTGCTCACAGAGTTTCAGGAAAGAGCTGGCCCTTGTATTGCTTTTGGAGATGACATCAAAGGCTACACTAAGGGATATGGCTTGATTTCAAAAGAGAATGTCATCATTGATGAGGTTGCATTGGTGGATGGTCTTAAGCACAATTTGCTTAGTATCAGCCCACTTTGTGACAAAAGATTTTTAGTTACTTTTTCTAAAGAAGCCTGTGTTGTTTCTAAAGGAGGAAACAACAATGTGGTAATGACTGGATTCAGAAGAGGGAATGTGTACATTGCTGACTTTAGTAGCACAAGTCTAGACACCATCACTTGTCTTTTCAGCAAGGCAAGCAAGGATGAAAGTTGGCTATGGCACAAGAAATTGTCTCATTTGAATTTTAAGGTTATGAATGATTTGGTGAGGAAAGATCTTGCTAGAGGAATTCCACAGGTGGAATTCTCCAAGGATGGTTTGTGTGATGCCTGTCAAAAAGGGAAACAAAAGAAGGCATCATTCAAAAGCAAGACAGAGTCATCAATTGTCCATCAGCTTGAGTTGCTTCATATGGTTCTATTTGGCCCTGTAAATGTCATGTCCATCTCAAAGAAGAAATACTGTATTGCCATTGTTGATGATTTTTCTAGATTTACATGGACCTTCTTTTTGCACTCCAAAGATGAGGCAAGTGAAATCATTATCAATCACATCAAGATGGTAAACAATCACCCTGATTTCAAAGTAAGAAGGATAAGGAGTGACAATGGGACAGAGTTCAAGAATTCAACTATGAAGATGTTCTGTAAAGAAAATGGTATTTTGCATGAATTTTCAGCAGCAAGGACACCACAGCAAAATGGTGTAGTTGAAAGGAAAAACAGAACACTTATTGAAGCTGCAAGGACAATGCTAGATGAATCAAAGTTACCAACTTATTTCTGGGCTGAGGCAGTTAACACAGCATGCTTCACTCAAAATATTTCTTTGATTAATCAAGCCAAGGGAATGACCCCTTATCAACTACTCAAAAGAAAGAAACCACTATTGGATTTTCTTCATGTCTTTGGATGCAAGTGCTTTGTTCTGAGAAATCAAGCTGAGCATTTGGGGAAATTTGAAGCAAAGGCAGATGAAGCAATATTTGTGGGATATGCAGCAGGGAAAGCTTACAGAGTCTATAATCTCAGAACCAACATTGTTATGGAATCTGTACATGTTGTTTTTGATGATCTCAAAATTCAAGGTCTCTGTGATGAAGGTTTCCATGAAAGTCTTTCTTTTGAGAATGAGGAAGGAGATCAAGTGAATCATGTTAAGGCTATTGAGAAATAGCCTAAAGTTGTTGTGTCTAGCACAGATGAAAGCAGCAGTGAAGATGAAATTGATGCATTAAGATTGAAAAGAATAGCTGCTAGCAGACCAAATAGTCATTTCGTTGATAGTCATGATGAAGGATTCGTTGACAGTCAGAATGAGCGTTTCGTTGACAGTCAAAATGGGCATTCCGTTGAAAGTCATAGAAACGCTTCTAGGAGTGATCATTTAGGGACAACAAATTCAGGGGGAGTTTCTCAAGGACAAATATCTAATCAAGGAAACCATGATCATGAAGCTACTTCTTCAAGAGCTAATCTACCTCCCTCAAGGAAATGGACTAAAGATCATCCCTTTGAACTCATCATAGGTGATGTTTCTTCAAAAGTCCAAACTAGAAGAGCAACTCAAGAGGAATGTCTATATAGTAGCTTTCTGTCTCAAGATGAGCCAAAGAAAGTTGACGATGCACTTCTAGATCCAGATTGGGTTTTAGCTATGCAAGAGGAGCTAAACCAATTTGAGAGAAACAAAGTTTGGAAGCTGGTGCCCAAGCCTAAGGACATGAGTGTTATAGGCACAAAATGGGTGTTCAGAAACAAGATGGATGAAAATGGCATAGTCACAAGGAACAAAGCTAGATTGGTTGCAAAAGGCTATTCACAGGAAGAGGGAATTGATTTTGATGAAACCTTTGCTCCTGTTGCAAGACTAGAAGCAATAAGGATTTTCCTAGACTATGCAGCCCATGCCAATTTCAAGGTCTATCAAATGGATGTGAAGAGTGTTTTTCTGAATGGGGAATTGGAAGAGGAGGTGTATGTGAGTCAACCTCCTGGTTTTGAAGATGATGATTTTCCATAGTATGTGTACTTCCTCCTCAAAGCACTCTATGGTTTGAAACAAGCACCTAGAGCCTGGTATGACACACTTTCACAGTTCCTCCTTGAGAATCACTTCACTAGAGGTACTGTAGATAAAACTCTTTTTCATAGGATTGTGAATGGATCTACTATACTTGTTCAAATTTATGTAGATGACATAATTTTTGGGTCTACAGATGAAAAACTTTGTCAAAAGTTTGCCAAGCTTATGCAAAGTAAATATGAAATGAGCATGATGGGAGAATTAACTTATTTTCTTGGTCTCCAAGTGAAGCAAGTTAATGAAGGCATTTTCATTAGTCAAACGAAATATATTCATGATTTGTTAAAGAAATTTAACTTAATGGAATGCTCTCCTGCAAAAACTCCCATGCCTACTGCCACCAAACTTGAATTGAATACTAAGGAAAAATCTGTGGACATTTCAAGTTACAGAGGCATGGTAGGCTCACTTTTATATTTAACAGCTAGTAGACCTGATATTATGTTTGCTACATGTCTATGTGCTAGATTTCAGGCTGATCCTAGGGAATCCCATTTAGTTGCTATTAAAAGAATTTTCAGATATCTCAAAGGAACACCAAACCTTGGCATTTGGTATCCTAGAGAATCTGGCTTTGAACTAATTGGTTATTCAGATGCAGATTATGCAGGATGTAAAATTGACAGGAAAAGCACAACTGGCACCTGTCAATTCCTAGGAAACAAGCTTGTGTCATGGTTCAGCAAGAAACAAAACTCAGTTTCTACCTCCACAGCTGAGGCTGAGTATATTGCAGTTGGAAGTTGTTGTGCACATATTTTATGGATGAAAAATCAACTACTTGATTATGGATTAAGAGTTGAGAAAATTCCTATCTTCCGTGACAACACTAGTGCCATTTCCATTACTGAGAATCCAGTGCAACATTCAAGGACCAAGCACATTGACATCAAGTATCATTTGATTAGAGAACATGTTATGAATGGTACTATGGAGTTACATTTTGTTCCAAGTGAACAACAACTTGCAGATATCTTTACCAAGCCACTTGATGAATCAACATTATCAAGATTAGTAAGTGAGCTAGGTATGCTTAATTTCTCTTAATTATTTTTGAGATTTTTGCAAGTTATAATGCAGCCAGAAATTTGCTATGTTTTTCTGTGAATTAATTTTCTAAGGAAAAAGTGAAATTTTGTCTAAGTCAAAATTACTATGTCAACGGAACGCACCATTTCGTTGACAGTCTTAGCACTTTTCTGGATGTTTCGTTGACAGTACTTTTATGTCAACGAAACGCAGCTTTATCAACGAAATAGACGGGACCTTAAACGCCCAATTCTGACTCGTTGATATAGCGTAGTTAATCTGAACCGTTGAAAATTGACACGTCTTTTACCATGATCTATGCATACAACCCTGTAAGTATAAATCATGGTAATACTTTAAAAGTAACGGTTAGATTTTTAAGCCAATCCAGTAATTTATATTTATTATTGGACTTAATTTTTGAGAAATTTTTGGGGAGTATTTAAGAAATTTTGTTTTCTTTAATTCCTTTCTACCTGCTCTTAAAATTTCCAAAGGCTTTCTCACTTCTTCTCTCTCAAAGCAAATCAAAGTTCGAGCTTTCTTCACTCAACAATGGCACCCATAGTCAAACTCATGTCAGCAGGAGGGTTCATTTACGAAAAGAACAACTCCATTCCTTTTGTTGTCAAGGAAAGCCCGAACAGAATCTTTTTCAAGATGATGGATTTCATGATGAATTGCAAACTGAGCTACGCAATGTTTCACTCAACTCCGCTCTACAATGAAATCATAGAGGAGATTTGGACCTCCTGTGAGTACAGTGGAGCAAACTGCACTTTGCAATTCACCATTCAAGGTGATGAGTATATTGTCAATTCTGATGTATTGCAAGCATGCCTTCACCTTCCTGGAAATAACTGCTTAGCTTTGCCTACATACACTGAAATGATTAACATGCTTAACTCTATAAACTACTCTTTGCCTACTGATAATTTGGGTAAGATAATTAGGAGAGGTTTGGTTAGGGAATATAGTTACTTAGCTGATGCATTCATTAAGGTCTTTTCTGGTAAAATCAGTAACTTCGATGCATTAACTAACTCTATGTTGATTCTATTTACCATGCTCTTAACTGATAGATATTATAACTTTAGCACCCAACTTATGTATGAAATTGGTGCTAAGTTGGGTGATAAGGCTAATAGGAAATAGAATATCTATTATGCTAGATTTCTGATGATGTTGGCTAACCATGTTAGTCCAGCACCATTCCCAATTTCCAGGTTTGACTGCTTTGTGCAAGAGAAGAGGGTCTTGACAGATATACTGAGACTCAACCACAATGGTGATGTCCCAGTGGTGTATCTGCCCACAATTGAGGTAACCACTTCTAACCCTGTTAGTTTAATTGTTACTTCAACCACCTCTGTTGCTATGGAGTCTGTAGTTGTGATCCAACAGGCTCCTGCCCCTGCAACAAAACCAAAATCAAAGAAATCCTCCAAGCCAACCTCAGGTGCTTCTCAAAAGGCACCTGTTGTAAAATCCACTACACAACCTAAGGGGAGTGATTCTGGTGTTGTGAGAGGTGAGGGAAGGGGTGAAAATCAAAGAAACCCTAAGAATAAGGTGGGAGAGGTGAGTGTTTCCCAGCCAAGCCCCATTGTGTCTTCCCAACAAGGCACAATGAGTAATATGGATTTAAGCACAAGTCTAGTTGCATCCTCCCAAAAGGATGTAATTATTGAAACAAGCTCTCCTCCAAGAGCACACTCCAAGAGGGTAAGGGACACTTCAAGCCCACAGTCAACAATTTCCCAATACCAAAGGAGAGTGAAGCAAAAATCCCATGTCACACAGGGTGCACACACACTGGAAGCAACACTTCCAGCTTCTCAAATTCAGTTTGATGTAACCCCTATCATTACTCTGGGGTTACAGTCCCATTCTCTAAACATCAATCTTGAACCAACTCCACAAAATTCACCAACTCAGTCATTAGATGTGGATATGATCCATTCATCTATTCCTGATTCTCCAACTCTTTTCTTGGAGAATCCCCACTCTGAAATTGGTGGTCATCACTTGTTAAGTGATTTGTTGGGCCATCAATCATCTTTTTCTGAAGCTACAAGAGGATCTGTGGACCCATCTCTAAAATCAATCACCACAGATTCTACTGTAATTTCACTTTCACAGAATACTTTCTTGACTTCATCAACGAAACAGTCTCTTTCGTTGACAAGTGTTTCTCCATCAACAGTATCCATACCGTTGATAGTTCAAACTACCATACCGTTGATTGTTCATTCTGCACCCCTTATTAAAAATCAAGTTGTTCCCACAACTAGTGCAGATGATCTAGTGGTAGTTGAGACACTTCTAGGATTGCGAGGGAGTGAATTTGAGAGGCTGGCTTGCAGCCAGGCAAAAGGAGAGGTTGAGAGTGAGAGGCTGACTATTTCTTCTAGTCAGTCAAAAGGAGAGGCTGAGGGTTCCACCTTAGTAGGTGAAGGTGAGGGTGTGAGAGGTGTGAGCCATGGGGAGCCCATGATGCAAGAATATAGTGGAGAGAGAGAGAAGGGACTACATGAGCTATAAGGGAGGAAGCAGCCATTGCACATAAGTTAATGGAGGTTCATGAGGGAGAAAGGGAACTTACTTTCCAAGAGCATTATCAACAAACTCTGGATAGTATTTCCCTGGATCCTGAGACCTTTACTCATCCTGTGCCAGCCTATCAACTTATGGCTCAACAGGGCAATGTGGAGGCAGAAAGGTCACTCAACCTAATCCATACAACTGCATCTATGCAAAGAGCAGAGGATGCATTGACCAATTTGTCTCCAGGAGCTACAGAAAGTGGTGAGTTTGATTATTCTGATGATGATGACAGTTTTGGTGACAATCTACAGGTGGCCATCACTTCACAGACTGGGACTTATGTGGTGCCCCCTACACCAAACTGGCTTTCTCATGATATGCATGGAAGAATCAACCTGGATGCTGCAATCACTAGGAAGTACAATGAAGCCTATCTGGCTCATGAGTCTTGTTAGATATAATTGCTGATGTTTGTTTAATCAGTGTTTAAGTAACAGGTACTGTTCAGAGTTTAGTCTGAAGTACTTATCAGAGTTTACTGGAAGCCAGTCAGAGTTTGTTAAAGTCTGACGGGGTGAAAGTTGATTTAGCTGTCGGTGCAAATCATGAAGATTCTAGAAGCAATATATTCTGAAGATGGAAAGAAGCAGAATATATTGATACAGCTAAGGAAACTGGATAGAAGACTGAAGCAATCCTTAATTGATAATAATTGTATAGCTAATTTATAGGAGTATCAATTAGACAAGGATTGTGTAACTGTGTACTATATAAACACAGATAGGTTATCCCTAGAAGGGATGCGAACATAGAATTATTATTCTTGTAACCTAGAAGCTCTTTGTGATTCATTAACATCATAAAGAGAGAAGCTGTTAATATAATTACAGTTTATTGATTCATAAACAGTGTTCTTGATTATTGTTATTCTCATATACTTTTGATTATACTGTATTCGACCTAACAATTGGTATCAGAGCCTAGGCTGTTCAATATATACAGTTTTACGATTCAAACACAGTAATAATCATGTCTGAAGAAAATCAATCTCCTCCCAAGGTTGAACAGGTTAAACCTAATTCTGTGAGTCGATATGAAACAATCAGGGTTCCAATTCTCAGGCCAGTGGAGTATCCAATTTGGAAGGTGAAGATGACCATGTTTCTGGAGGCTACAGATCCAGAATATCTTGACAGAATCAATGATGGTCCTCATATGCCAACTAAATTGTCTCCTGTTGTTGATGGTCAAGAACAAAAGACTGTTCCAAAGGAAAAGAAAGATATGACTCCTGAGGACATCTCATCAATTGCAAAGGATGCAAAAGTTAGACATCTACTCCACAGTGCTTTAGACAATGTTATGTCTAACAGAGTAATTGGCTGTAAAACTGCCAAAGAGATATGGGATGCTTTAGAAGTCACGTGTCAAGGAACCAGTGCTATAAAGAAGAACAGGAAAACTATACTCACTCAGGAGTATGAGCACTTTGATTCAAGAGCCAATGAAACCTTGACTGAGACTTATGACAGATTTTGCAAACTATTGAATGATCTGTCTCTGGTTGATAAAGAATATGAGCTTGAAGAGTCAAATCTCAAATTTCTCTTATCCCTACCTGAAAGATGGGATTTAAAGGCGACAACAATCAGAGATAATTCTGATCTTGCAGATACAGATCTTGATGAGATCTATGGATTGTTAAAAACTCATGAACTTGAGATAGAACAAAGAAACAGGAGATCCAGCAAGAAGACAAAATCTGTTGCTCTCAAAGTTGAGGAGAAGCCCATCAAGAAGGAATCATCTAGGAAGAAAGCCAAGGGAAAGGCTTTAGTCATTAAATCTGAAAGTGAGTCATCAAACTCTGATGATGACTCAAACTCTGATGAAGCTTCTGACGCTGAGGATGATGAAGAACAGATGATGCAAATGGCTGCATTGATGGTGAAGACCTTCAAGAAGATGGGATTCAAGAACTTCAAGAAAGGAAAGAGATTCTCAAGGAAAGATTCAATCTCTGAAAGGAAAAGTTTTAGAAAGTCTGATGGAAGGGAGACCAAGTCTGGCAAGAAGGATAAATCTGAAATCCAGTGCTACAAGTGTAAAGAGATGGGTCACTATGCCCCAGAGTGCAAGAAAGGAAAATCTGGGAAAGCACTTATCTCTAAAGGCAAAGACTGGGCAGATACTTCAGACTCTGATGATGGAGGAAATTATGCTCTTATGGCAACTGTCAAAGATGAGACTGAATCATCTGAAAATAAGGTACCCCTAACTACTTATGCTTATGATACTGATAATATATCTGAGTTAAGAGTGTATCTGAAAAGCGTACATGTTAGTTATAGGGATCAGACTTTAGAGAATGAGAGAATTAAATCTGAGAATCTTAGCCTTAAAGATAGAAACAAGTTTCTTGAAGGAGAACTTGAAAATATGAAGCAGATTCAAAAAGAAAGAGATGATGCTGTTTATATTGAACAGGAGTTGACTAAGAGATATAAGCAGCTAGAATCTGATCTAGAAAAAGAAAGAAAAATAATCAAGACTTGGACAAACTCTGAAAGAGACACTCTGTTGGGTTTTATACTAAACTATTCATTAGTAGTATATAAACATTGTCCATTTTATTGAGAATCTTGATTGCATATTTTTACATTGTCTATTTATTATATATTGTGGATAATTTAGTATCAAATGGGATAACAGAAGATTAAATTATCAGTGTCTATATATAATATAAAGGGTTCACAGTTTAAGTGGAATTAGACAAACCACTGGAATAACTGAAGTATTATTTGGGAATAGTTTATCTTGACTATTAAATAATACTTGTATACTTTGTGTATATTGAACATGATCAAATTTAGAATTGTTCCCTTAAACTGATTAAGAAGGTGAACTAAGATTCTATGTTATTATTAATGCTTAGGTTCTTAATCCGGATATAGTAATTGACACGTGTATATTATTTACATGCTTTGATTTATATATGAAATAATTCTTTTGAATTATATCATTATATTTTGGGTGATGGAATAATATATATGGTGAATATTATTTATTGAAGGAATCCGTGTCCTGATAATATTCGGGTTAATGATGTCCCCTTGAAAGCTCAAAAGGATTTAATTATGTGAAACCCTGCAGGTGGATTTATTCCGGCATAATTAAATAAAGGTAGAGTGGATGATCAAGGATATAAGATGTTAATTAAATGAATTATCAGTAATTTATTTAATTAATGGGCATGCGCTATTTTAAACATGGGGAATTTAATAAGCAAATAATATTGGAACCGAATTAATTAATTAAGTTGCAGTATTAGGAAAGGTAGTGCAAATATTAATTCTTTAGTGGATTGAATTAATATTTAATTACATTGGGCTAGGCCCAGGATGTAATTAAAAGGCCCAACCTAATTATGCATGATCCCTATTGTAGCCCTATATATATTCTTATTCTCTTCTTGCTAGGGTTAAGAAAAATATTGTAGCCACCTAGGAGCAAGAAGAGAGGTTAACTTGAGAAGACGGAGGCCACACTTCGCTCAAGGGAATTTGGGAATACAATAGAAGAGCGTGGAATCAACCGTTAACAAGGTGATTTTCTTTTCGCACTTCTTAATTGTGTATCATAAAATGTAGTAGAACCCCAAGTCCGTGGTTCCCAACAATTGGTATCAAGAGCCTGGTTATGGGTTCTATGTTTTATGATATGATGTCCATGTCGTAATTTAAATTGGTTATGTATGTATAGTGGTATGCTTGGATAATAATCTTTTGCAGGTTGTTTAGTATCCACTATTATGGCCTCGTTTTATTTTAATTATGTGTTTGGATCCCACGTGGTTTAATCGTGGTTATTTTTTGTTTTGGTTTCCACGTGGTTTATCGTGGTTGTAAATAACGAGGGTTGATCGTGCTAGTTTTGTTTTCTATTATGATTTTGTAATCTTGTAATCATGATTTGTATTCATGTTAGATTATGATCTGATGTAATAGAATAGGTATGTTATGTTGTATGTAACTATTTGATCGACGGAGTTGCAAGAAAACAAAGTTCTTCCGCTGATGCTACAAGATTTCGCCTATGCAACTTCGAACTGTTGTAACCTTTGCATACGGTGTCGGATTTCGATGAGTAATACCTTTTCGGAAAGGGATTTCGATGTTCTACACGATTGAACAATGACGTTGTCAAAGTTTCATGTGCGTCTGAGCTCGTTTAGACCCTCAAACAGCGAGTTGAAGTTTTCGCAGGATTTTCGGATGAAATTTTTTTTTGGCCATAATAGTGGATTTATTTTTTATTTTAATTTTTCTGCTATTTAATTTTAATTATTGCATTAAATAATTATTATGTGTGTTGTTAATTATGTGTGTAATTTTAATTGCATGGTTAACATAAATAGGACGACATGGACATAAATTTTCATTTATTACTTTAATTAAATGTTTTATGTTATTAAATTATGTGTGTATTTGGAATGCATGTTAGACATAATTATAATGACATAGGCCCCATTTAATTATGTAGAGATGCATGCTATGCTATGTTATGTGTTCTTTGTATTGTTATTTTGATAACATGTGGACCTCGAAGAAATAACATAGGGCGATGCATCTAGATAAAATTACTCATGTTAAAATACTAAGTGGGAGAGGGAATTAATTTGATATTAGATCCCATGGTCATCCATTATTGGTTGTATGTAATTTAACACTAGGACGATTATGAATTGGATATATGTCACCCATCGTGGCGTATGATTTATGACGTCTGGGTAGTGTTAAGGATATTACTAGGACAATCTTCTTAAGTTAATCACGAATAATGAAAGGTAAGCTCACCCCATCGTGACATACCAAGTTTCATAGAATTCGAGAAAAAAGTTGGACATTCCTTGATTGATGTTGATAATGGATATTTCTGTCTTAGGGGTTGTGTTTTTAAGCGAGTCCGTCTGTGACTTCACCGAAAACACCTGGGATTTATCCATTGATACATCGAACGGATGGGTCTGACTTAAGGCAACTTAAGATCTAAATAATGGTATACACTTAGCTATGAAAGATAATATATAGTCCACCCTAACGTGGCGTATTATTTAGTAGTAGGACCGAAGTAATATTTAAATTTAAATGGTATATATGTCATCCATCATGGCGTACCAGATATTTATGGAATTTAAATATTAGTGCATTAATTTTAATTAATTGTTAGAGGAAACAAATAGGTTTTAAGATATATGCAATTTTCTGATTAAGTGTTATATGCATGATTCTCAGGATAGAATGGGCTTTAATCCACTTTTCACCATACTTAAGGATAACAAACTTACCGGACCTAACTATATTGAATGGAAACGCAATTTGGACATAGTGTTGACTGCTGAAGAGTTTAAATTTTGTACTGTTGAACCCAAACCGGACCAGCCTGCTGCCGATGCTCCGGATGAGGATAAAGAGTATTTTAAGAAGTGGACTAAGGTAGATGAGATGTCGCGATGTTACATTCTGGCAGCCATGTCGGGTGTTTTGCAACATCAGCATCATGCCATGACCACTGCTGCAGATATGCTCTATAACCTCAAGAAGCTTTTCGGAGATCAGAATAGGGCTGCTAGGCAAGTAGCAATGAAGTCTCTAATGAACACTCAGATGGCTGAAAAAACACCTGTAAGGGACCATGTTCTTCTGATGATGTCTCATATAAATGAACTAGAGGTCCTTGGTGCTGATATTGATGCGGAAACGCAGGTCGATATCATACTTATGAGTTTGCCCAAAAGCTTTGAGCCGTTTCGCTTGAATTACAACATGAACAAGAAGTTGTATAGTCTTGCAGAACTTCTGACAGAGCTTCAGGCAGCGGAATCATTATTTCAGCAGCATGTTCAGGTAAATGTGGCTGAGAAAGTTTCTTCTTCAAAGCCGAAAGGAAAGAAGAAGAAGAAGGTTCAGACACAGAAAGTTGTGAAACCATTGGGAGTTCAGAATTCAGTGAAGAAGCCTAAGGGCAAGTGCTTCAAGTGCAAGCAGTCGGGTCACTGGAAAAAGGATTGTCCTCTTTCTAAGAAGAACAATGATGGTATGTCTTTTTCTCTTGTTACGGAAACATATATAGCGGCTATGTCTACGAGCACTTGGTGTGTAGACACAGGAGCCACTGATCATGTTTGTAATTCCATGCAGGGGTTCCAGAAAACCAGGCTGCTTAGAGATGACGAGATATATGTGTTCATGGGAGATGCTACGAAAGTAGCAGTGGTTGCAGTTGGAGTTATTTCTTTATCTTTTGGTTATGATAGGATTTTGGTTTTGAATAATTGTCTTTATGTACCTTCATTTAGAAGGAATTTAATTTCGGTTTCTAAACTTGCTATGGATGGTTATAATGTTTGTTTGGATCATAATGTTTCCATTATGATGAATAAACGAGTTATATGTTCTGGTACATTGCAAGACAATTTATATATTATTGATCCTATAGTACCAATGCTGCAACCAAGTGAAATTAATAATACATTTTCTACCTCTAGTAAAAGAAAGGAACCTTCTGGATTGAACCAAACATATCTTTGGCACTTGAGATTAGGTCATATTAACTTGAGGAGGATTCAAAGATTGGTAGTAGATGAGCCTTTAGGCTCGTTGGCAGTGGAGCCATTTCCAGTCTGTGAATCTTGCTTGGAAGGAAAAATGACCAGTAGACCTTTTAAGGCAAAAGGAAATAGAGCCAAAGATGTGTTAGAATTGGTTCATACTGATTTATGTGGACCTATGAATATCCAAGCGAGAGGTGGGTATGAATATTTTGTCACTTTCATTGATGATTATTCGAGATATGGATACATTTATCTGTTGCACCGCAAGTCTGAGTGCTTTGAAAAATTCAAAGAGTACAAAGCAAGTGCGGAGAAGCGACATTCAGGAAAATGTATCAAGTCACTACGATCAGATCGTGGGGGCGAATACCTGCTTGGAGAATTTAGAGAATATTTATCAGAACATGGGATTTCATCCCAGTTGACTGCACCTGGCACACCTCAGCAGAATGGTGTAGCAGAAAGAAGGAACCAGACTCTTTTAGAGAGTGTTAGATCGATGATGAGTTATTCGAATTTACCCAAGTCGTTTTGGGGGCATGCTCTAGAAACAGCGGCTTATCTTCTAAACTTGGTACCTTCTAAGTCAGTTCCAAAAACTCCAAAAGAATTGTGGACTAGTACCAAACCTAGTTTGAAACACATTCGGATTTGGGGTTGTCCAGCACATGTGCTGAACAAGAACGTGACTAAGTTAGATTCTCGTACAGAAGTGAGGCTGTTTGTGGGTTATCCCAAGGGAACAAAAGGGTATTTGTTTTATAGTCCTAAGGATCGGGATATCATTGTAAGCACCAATGCTAGATTCTTAGAGGAAGACTATATAATGAATCACAAACCCATGAGTACTGTTGTTTTAGAGGAACTAGTGGGAGGACAAGATAATTCTAATATGCCACCGGTACAAGTAGAACAACCACAAGTAAATGAACAACCTATCACTATACCACTCCAATGCTTCGTCGTAGTGGGAGGGTTGTTAAACAACCTGAGAGGTTCATATTTTTGGGAGAGTCTTCGGACTTAGTCTCTGGTGAACATGATGAGGATCCCAGGACATACGAAGAAGCAATGCAAGATAAGGATGCAGATCTTTGGCAAAAGGCTATGCAATCTGAGATGGAATCTATGTATTCCAATAAAGTCTGGGATCTCGTGGAACCACCCAGTGGTGTAAAACCCATTGGATGCAAGTGGATCTACAAAAGAAAAAGAGGATCTGACAAAAAGGTGAAAGCCTGGAAAGCAAGACTTGTTGCGAAAGGGTATACTCAGAAACAAGGAATTGATTATGAGGAAACCTTTTCTCCGGTAGTCATGCTTAAGTCAATCCGGATTCTTTTATCTATAGAAGCTCATCTCGATTATGAGATTTGGCAAATGGATGTCAAGACAGCTTTCCTAAATGGAAGTCTTGATGAAAACATCCATATGCAGCAACCAGAGGGATTCATCAAAGAGGGCCAAGAGCATCTAGTGTGTAAGCTTAAGAAGTCCATTTATGGACTGAAACAAGCTTCCAGGGAGTGGAACATTCATTTTGATCAGGCCGTCCAGACAAATGGTTATGATCAGAGTCCAAGCGAAGCATGTGTGTATAGGAAAAGTGAAGGAAATGCAGTGGTTTTTCTAGTACTATATGTAGATGACATTTTGCTCATTGGAAACAATGTAGAGATGTTGTCATCTATTAAAGCATGGTTGTTCAAACAATTTGAAATGAAAGACTTAGGTGAAGCCGCATACATTCTTGGGATCAAAGTTATAAGAGATCGCAAGAAAAAAACGTTGGCTTTATCTCAAGAACCGTACATTGATGAGGTATTGGCTCGTTTTAACATGCAGGACTTTAAGAAGGGTAATTTACCTTTTAGACATGGAGTCTCTCTATCAAAGGAGCAGTGTCCTAAGACACCTAAGGAGATAGAGAACATGAAAGCAGTTCCTTATGCTTCAGCATGTGGAAGCTTAATGTATGTCATGTTATGCACGAGACCTGATATTTGCTTTGCCGTAGGCATGGTCAGTAGATATCAGTCCAATCCAGGTCAGGAACATTGGAGTGCAGTAAAAACGATACTTAAGTACTTGCGAAGGACTAAGAAGTATATGTTAATTTACAAGGCTTCAGACTTGTTTCCTGTGGGTTATACCGATTCAGATTTCCAGACAGATAGGGATAAGAGGAAGTCAACCTCGGGGTGTGTTTTTACTTTAGGAGGTGGAGCTGTAATATGGAGGAGTGTGAAGCAGAAATGCATCGCAGACTCAACCATGGAAGCTGAATATGTGGCAGCCTCTGAGGCAGCCAAGGAGGCTATATGGTTCCGGAATTTCCTGCTGGATTTGAATGTAGTTCCTAATTTGCCACGGCAAATCACAATTTATTGTGATAATACTGGTGTTGTTGCAAATACAAAGGAACCACGAGAACATAAAGCAGCAAAACACATTGAGCGTAAGTATCACCTCATACGACAGTTCGTTAAGCGAGGAGATATTATTGTGACTGATATAGCATCAAAGGACAACCGGGCTGATCCTTTCACGAAGAGTTTACCAGCTAAGGTTTTTGAAGAACACGTGGAGGAGATAGGAGTCAGATGTCTGGTCACGGAATAGTTATTTAAACTGGTAGCGGATTATATTAATAAACACTGATATACTCAAAGAATAGCTTGAGTATAAGTGGGAGATTGTTGGGTTTTATACTAAACTATTCATTAGTAGTATATAAACATTGTCCATTTTATTGAGAATCTTGATTGCATATTTTTACATTGTCTATTTATTATATATTGTGGATAATTTAGTATCAAATGGGATAACAGAAGATTAAATTATCAGTGTCTATATATAATATAAAGGGTTCACAGTTTAAGTGGAATTAGACAAACCACTGGAATAACTGAAGTATTATTTGGGAATAGTTTATCTTGACTATTAAATAATACTTGTATACTTTGTGTATATTGAACAGGATCAAATTTAGAATTGTTCCCTTAAACTGATTAAGAAGGTGAACTAAGATTCTATGTTATTATTAATGCTTAGGTTCTTAATCCGGATATAGTAATTGACACGTGTATATTATTTACATGCTTTGATTTATATATGAAATAATTCTTTTGAATTATATCATTATATTTTGGGTGATGGAATAATATATATGGTGAATATTATTTATTGAAGGAATCCGTGTCCTGATAATATTCGGGTTAATGATGTCCCCTTGAAAGCTCAAAAGGATTTAATTATGTGAAACCCTGCAGGTGGATTTATTCCGGCATAATTAAATAAAGGTAGAGTGGATGATCAAGGATATAAGATGTTAATTAAATGAATTATCAGTAATTTATTTAATTAATGGGCATGCGCTATTTTAAACATGGGGAATTTAATAAGCAAATAATATTGGAACCGAATTAATTAATTAAGTTGCAGTATTAGGAAAGGTAGTGCAAATATTAATTCTTTAGTGGATTGAATTAATATTTAATTACATTGGGCTAGGCCCAGGATGTAATTAAAAAGCCCAACCTAATTATCCATGATCCCTATTGTAGCCCTATATATATTCTTATTCTCTTCTTGCTAGGGTTAAGAAAAATATTGTAGCCACCTAGGAGCAAGAAGAGAGGTTAACTTGAGAAGACGGAGGCCACACTTCGCTCAAGGGAATTTGGGAATACAATAGAAGAGCGTGGAATCAACCGTTAACAAGGTGATTTTCTTTTCGCACTCCTTAATTGTGTATCATAAAATGTAGTAGAACCCCAAGTCCGTGGTTCCCAACACACTCATCAAGTGTTTCAGACAGATTCTGTAGGTTTAGGCTATTGTGAAAAAGATGAACTTAGGTTTAAAGACAAGGTTAAGGTTAAACCACAACTTAAACCTGTGAAATTTGTTCCAGAGTCCACTAAGTTTAAATCTGTTGTAGTAAGAGAAGCTGATATGGAATCAGATGAAACCTGTGAAAGACAGGAAAATATTATAACAGAAAATCTTATGGAATTAGAAGCTGTTAGAAAGCCAGTAAAAACTTGTGAAAAACAGGTTAATGTTGGCTTGATGACAGGAAAACAGTTCAATCATAAGCTCAAAGAGGTAAAGTCTGCCATGAAACCAAAAGGGTCCAAGAAGAATAGGAATGGAAAGATAGGCATAAATAAAAGAAATAATCATTTGCCTACTGCTGCTGCTCCAAGGAAAACATGTTATAATTGTGGTAGTACTAACCATCTTGCTAGATTTTGCAATAAGAACAAAGATATTAATTCTTTACCTTCTACATCAGGAGTAAAGAATGATTATGTAAGGGTTAGACCACAGACTTTATGCACACACTGTGGGAGCACTTGGCATTCTATTTATACTTGTAAGAGTTATCATGCTATTTATCACAACTACTATGAGCTAAAACCCAATCTGAAGTGGGTTAGAGCAAACTCTGCAAGTGTAAAGTCTGACAATGTTAGTTTAAACTCTGTTGATAGTGATTCCGCTGCAAAAGCTAACAATGTTAAGAAAGCCAAAGGATCCAAGCAAGTCTGGATCCTTAAAACTAACTCTTTGTAATTGGTTGTGATTGCAGGGCATAAAAGAGAGCACCCTTATCTTGGACAGTGGATGCTCAGGACACATGACTGGAAATAAAGCCCTGCTATCAGATTTTGAGGAGAAGGCTAGCCCAAAGGTTTCCTATGGAGATGGCAACATAGGGCGTACTATGGGATATGGCAATATCAATCTTGGAAGTGTCATCATCACCAATGTAGCTCTAGTCTCAGGACTCAAGCATAATCTGCTATCTGTGAGTCAAATCTGTGACAGAGGAAACCATGTAGATTTTCATACTGAACACTGTGAAGTTATCAGTAAATCTACTGGAAAAGTTGTTCTAATTGGACACAGGCGCAACAACATTTATGAAGCAAGTTTGGTAACAAACTCTGATGGAAAAACAGTGTGTCTGTCTGCAAGAATGTCAAATGAAGAGAGTTGGAAATGGCATAAGAAGCTCTCTCATCTCAATTTGAACAACATCAATGAGCTAATAAGAAAGGATATTGTAAGGGGACTCCCAAAATCAATACTCAGTCTAGATGGCCTATGTGATTCTTGTCAAAAGGCCAAGCAAAGGAAGTCATCTTTCAAGAGCAAATCTGAATCCTCAGTAGTGGAACCTTATCATCTTCTACATGTTGATCTCTTTGGACCAGTGAATGTGATGTCTATGGGCAGAAAGAAATATGCTCTAGTAATTGTTGATGAACATACTAGATATACATGGGTGTATTTCTTATCAAAGAAGGATGAAACTGCTCAAACTCTGATGGATCATGTAAATCTACTGGACAAAGGATCAAAGCACAAAGTCAAAATTATAAGGAGTGATAATGGAACTGAATTCAGAAATTCAATCTTGGAAGCTTTCTGCAAGGAAAGAGGAGTGAAACAAGAATTTTCTGCACCTGGAACTCCACAGCAAAATGGTGTAGTTGAAAGAAAGAACAGAACTTTAATTGAAGCAGCCAGAACTATGCTTGACGAAGCAAAATTGCCAACTTATTTCTGGGCAGAAGCTGTTCAAACTGCTTGTTTTACTCAAAATGCTACACTGATCAACAAGCATGGGAAAACACCATATGAGATGGTGAAAAATAAGAAGCCAAATTTGAAATATTTTCATATATTTGGATGCAAATGCTTTGTGTTGAAGACTCATCCTGAACAGTTGACCAAGTTCGAGTTAAAAGCTGATGAAGGAATCTTTGTTGGCTATCCATTGTCAACAAAAGCATTCAGAGTCTACAATCTGAGAACTAAAGTGATCATGGAATCCATACATGTGTCATTTGATGACAAGAAAATAACTGGACTTGAAGATGAAAATGGATATGATCAACTACGTTTTGAAAATGAAGATTTATTCTCTGATGATGTAAACTCTGATGAAGCTGGTCTGACAAACTCTGTCGAAGCATACTCTGAACCTCTACTGGTAAATACTGGAGAAATTGGAAATTCTCAAATTGAACAAAATAGAGAACCGGTTGAGGGGGAGCGTGAAGAAGCTCAACAAGACACAGCAAGTGAGTCAGTTGAGGAAACTGATTCAAATTCTGACAGTTCAAACTCTGAGCCATCCAATTCAGGGGGAGCCTCAGATGCTGTAGAAAGTCAACATATGAATCAGGAAAGCATGGATCAAGGGGGAGGATCCAATAATGATGCAAGAAACCACTTACCAACAGCAAGAAAGTGGACACAGGCACACACACCTGATCTCATAATTGGAGATCCTGATGCTAGTGTGAAAACTAGAAGTGCAACAAATAATGAGTGTCTGTATCATGCTTTCTTGTCTCAAACAGAACCAAAGAAAGTGGAGGAAGCTCTTCAAGATGCTAATTGGATTACAGCAATGCAAGAAGAGTTAAATGAATTTGAAAGAAATGAAGTCTGGACACTTGTACCTAGACCAAAGAATAGATCAATTGTAGGTACAAAGTGGGTTTTCAGAAACAAGACTGACAGTGAAGGTGTGATTACAAGAAACAAGGCTAGACTTGTGGCTAAAGGTTATTCACAACAGGAAGGAATTGACTATGATGAAACCTTTGCTCCAGTTGCAAGATTGGAGGCAATAAGGATTTTTCTGGCCTATGCTGCACACAAGAAGTTTAAAGTCTTTCAGATGGATGTGAAAAGTGTTTTTCTCAATGGGAAGCTTGAAGAAGAAGTGTTTGTTGAACAACCACCAGGATTTGTAGATCCCAAGCATCCAGATTATGTCTACAGGCTTGACAAGGCATTATATGGACTAAAGCAAGCACCAAGAGCATGGTATGAAACTCTTGCTCAATTTCTTTTAGAAAGTGGGTTCACAAGAGGTACAATTGATAAAACCTTGTTTTATTTCAATTCTGGTGATGATCTGCTTTTAGTTCAAATTTATGTAGATGATATTATTTTTGGATCTACTAATGACAAACTTTGTAAGAAGTTTGCAAAGCTTATGCAGTCCAGGTACCAAATGAGCATGATGGGAGAGCTTAGTTATTTTCTAGGCTTACAGGTCAAGCAAACAGATGATGGGATTTTTATCAATCAAACAAAGTATACCAGAAATCTTCTAAAGAAATTTGGTATGCTTGATAGTTCATCTGCTCCAACTCCCATGACTACTGCAACAAAGCTAGACAAAGACACAGGTGCTACAGTGGATATGACAACCTATAGAGGCATGATAAGGTCTCTTCTGTATCTCACAGCAAGTAGACCTGATATCATGTATGCCACATGTCTTTGTGCAAGATTTCAAGCAGATCCCAGAGAGCCTCATCTAACAGCTGTAAAAAGGATTTTCAAATATCTCAAAGGAACCATAACCTTGGGTTTGTGGTATCCTAGAGAATCAGAGTTTAAGCTAATTGGTTACTCTGATGCAGATTTTGCAGGCTGTAAGATAGACAGAAAAAGTACAAGTGGAAGCTGTCAATTCTTAGGTGACAGATTGGTTTCTTGATATAGCAAGAAACAGAAGTCAATTTCCACATCCACTGCAGAAGCAGAGTATATAGCTGCTGGTAGCTGTTGTGCACAGATTCTGTGGATGAAGAATCAGTTGCTGGATTATGGTTTGAGGTACTCTAAAATACCTATTTTCTGTGATAACCAAAGTGTTATTGCTATGACAGGTAATCCAGTACAGCACTCCATGACCAAGCACATCAGCGTAAGGTATCATTTTATCAGAGAACATGTGGAAGAAGGAAACATTGAGCTTCATTTTGTGTCTACAGACCAACAACTTGCAGATATCTTCACCAAACCTTTGAGTGAAGCTACTTTTACAAGATTGGTAAATGAACTTGGAATGATCTCTGGTTTTGACTAGAGATACGGGTTAGACTCAAAAATTATACATGTTTGATTTTTATGCTCATGATTCCTTGCATGTATTAACTGTTATGAGTACTAGTGTCATAAACTCTGATGCTAAACTCTGTTAGTCATAAAGTGTTAGTCATACTCTGATAGTTACAGTCTAATGCTATACTCTGATTGTAATTTTGTCTGAAACATATGGACCAATGAAGAAATTTGTATGAGGCATAATTCTCAGTAAGTAATTATGAATTCTTAAGAGTTATATAGATTCTGATCTCAAATCTGTGCAGTAAGTTAACACAGCATGATACTGTCTCTATATTTATACCATCTCTTAGTTTATTGATCCTATACACTGAGTCTGTATTGGCTGTTTGCACTTTCTCTCATAAATTAATTGTATTAACTGATGAAAAGTCTAAACTCTGACAACTAATAGTAAATATTTCACCCTCATATCAAAAGATGCCAAAAAGAGCACAAATTCCTTTGAGATCATGTTGTGCCTAGGAAGATCCAGGAACTTATTGTATGAAATAAGGGCTAAAATCTTTGATTTTTGGTGACTAGTGCCAACCACTGATTACTGGAAAAAATAAAAAAAAAATAAAAAAAAAATAAAAAAAAAATAAAAAAATAAAAAAATAATAAATTTTATTATACAAGGGGGTGAAATTAATAAAAATATCCAAATGAAAGGATATAAGAAAACAGAGTTTAGATAAGTATCAGATTTTATTTTATACATGAGCGTTTGAGCAATCAGTTTTTACTGCTTTAGTTTGTGGATTTTATGCACTTTGAGATGATCTAAATATTTGATTTCGGTAAACTCTGCTATTGCACACACAATTATTCACACCTGTACAGTTTGAGAAAAGAGTCTATTGACAAAGAAGGATAAATGGTAAACACTGATGTATTGTGTGAAATACGTCGAGGTAACTTTGTTTTAATCTCTGATGGTTAAAATGATTTCATTGTTTCAGACATTTTATAATTTTGAGATTAGACATTTGTTTAGAAATTCTAAAGAGTATGATTACAAATGGTTCATATTTGTATTAAACAGAGGAGAGAGAGGTTGAGTGTTTTGAACAATGTGAAAAGCGGTAATTATGGCTATTTTTACTGCGCGTGTGTATTGGAAGTTGTTACATACAGTTGTCAGCGTATGAATGATTGACATCTGTCCCACTCACACATTTTCAAAGACGCCTGCTGTGTGTAGTAATGATTAAAACGATTGGGTTTTAATTTTCACAGTTATTATTTAAACTTACTACACATAAACGGTTCATTCTTTTACACACTTCATCTTTTCACAAACACTTTTACTCACAAACACTATCTCAAACACTCTCACTGCATACATTCTACACTTTTCTGTTAGTGTAGGTGCCCTAGAGGCAATACACTGTTTATCTTGATAAACAT
Source organism: Heracleum sosnowskyi (assembly GCA_030848705.1). Classification (NCBI taxonomy): domain Eukaryota; kingdom Viridiplantae; phylum Streptophyta; class Magnoliopsida; order Apiales; family Apiaceae; genus Heracleum; species Heracleum sosnowskyi. Next base: position 45,438,627 of record CM061236.1, read on the forward strand.
TTATGTCATTTGATTATTAATTGTATTTATTATGACTTTAATTACTGCGATATATTAGCATAATAAATGTCCTTAGAATAATGATACACATTATATAGTTTAAGTATTTATAACTTGAATTTGAGATTATATAATATATCATATTCTTAAAGGTCCCTAGTCGAGTATTATTATATAGGACAATAATAATACATAAATAGACTAGTATGTTTTTTGACTGATAACCACATCTCATTGGTTATAAGTATGGAGATACTAAAGTCAATGCATAGGTACATGTAGGAGTACATGGTACTGGACAGACCCACCGTGAGATTCTTCATGTTAATAAAGTCATAAGAAAGACTCACAGTGATAATGGTGTAATGATCCTTTGACTTGAGATCGTTATATTTCTATACGAGGATTAATATACTTTGACTACATTAAAAGTTACCTTTAACCAGGTAATGATAAAAGTGGACATCGGGTATATTGTGAGTCGTATGAGAAATATAAATGATAGATAAAGGATTTAACCCTCCTATTATTAGGAGAGATATTATTGGCCTCTTGATTGAGTGAGACTATAAAATGCATGGCCGTGCTCAAATAATGATTTGTTTTAATAGTCTACTCATGGATCAAGTAAACCTGGATTAAATTATGAAGAGGATGACAATAAACATGCCTCGAGTTTAATCTATAATATTTGGTTAAAGGGATTATATTACACGGGAACATTAATCACCAAAGGTTTTATCGAATCACGATTTAATTATTATTTAATTGGGTAGCAATGATGTATTACTAGATGCCACTCATTGTTTATAATTTTATTGGAGAATAAAATTATTGCCAGTTAAATAATAACCTACAGGGTCACACACATAGAACATTTAAAGGAAGAATTAATTTAAATTATGAATTTAAATTAATTAATGATTAGTTGGATTTTATTATATTAATTAAGTGGGACTTAATTAAGCTATAATAAAATACAAAGATATATGAGATATGATTTTCTGATTATAATAATTAAGTTTGACTTAATTATTATTTATTTGAATAATAGGATTTTATTCTATTATTTAATAAATCAAATTTGGGCTAGGTTTTTGCTTGGGCTTTTTGCTCCACACTACCTTATATATAGATAAGGATTGTGAAGGATGTAAAGGACTGAAAGTTACACGGCAGAAGATAAAAACTGTGCATACAAGCCGCACAAAACTCTAACCCTAATATACATATATATCTTTTTCATTGGAGGCTAGTACCTTCCTTCCGGCTAAGAACGTAAGACGATCTTGGAGTGTTCGTGTGGATACCGTAGAGGAGGTTTCGAAGAGGAACGCTCGGAATCGTGGAAGAATTATATCTCCATTGTTTTAAACGTAAAGCTTCCGATAGGTAAATTTTCTTACTACCATGATTATCCAAGCATTATACATGGATCCAGGGCTTGGTTTCGATCAATTTTATTTTTCGTTTTCGCTGCGTATTTGCGATCGGAACCAACAATGGTATCAGAGCTACGTGTTTAATGGGATAATCTGGTTTATATGATGTATACGATACATGTTTACCTGCGATTTGTTCACCAGATTCGTTTTAACAGTTAAGTTTTTAACTTCTGGCGACTTACTGCATAAACTAAGACTTGCGTTTTTCTTGGTGCTTATGTGAATCTATACGAGACTTGCTATTTGTATGGGATACATCTAGATGTAATAATTAGAATCACAAGCCTGGTCTAATTAGTTTACCAGTTTTTCAATTTATATGGTTTCTGGGTTCGCCGTATAAAAGTTCTGAAACCTGCGATTTACTTGTCTGCATGGGCGATTTACTTGACTGCATGGCATGCTGTGGATTATTGTAAACTAAAAGTTCTGAAATCTGGACATGTGATGTATGCGATACATGCTAGTCTGCTTTAAGATGTTTACGTGATCTGTTTTTCCTGGAGCCATACACACATGAACCCTACCTGCGTCTTTTTATTCTGCTACAAGGCTGCGTCTCTTTCTTATGCCAACTGTGTGTATATCTAGTACATCTTGCTTGCTGTGTTAGATAAGTACAGGACTGCTGAGTTTTACCAGTTAGTTGCCATGCGAGTCCTATTTACGATCAAGATTGTGTTTTGCAATTATGAGATACACGTTTCTGCTTGTCCGGTTTATCATGCGTATATTTGCAATGAATCTGTGAATTACCTGCAAACATGTGTTTATATGTGTGGTCGTCTGGTGCTTTAACCTACGATTAATATTCTTCTGCTAATCCTGTGATCTGTTCGTACTGCTTGAATGTGTCCATATGTCTGTCATATAGATAATGGATCATGTAACCTGCTAACATGAACTACAAGCTGCAATACATGCTAACATGCAACCTACGATTTCCTCTTCTGATATACTGTTGTGTCTGTATGTTTGTTGTTTTTCTGTGAGTATGAATAACAATATGCAGTCCATTCTATATCGTAAGCAATATACGGGATATGCAGTAAGAAGAGTTCATGCTATATACATACATACATGTTTTGGTCGTAAACTTCGTTAGATCAACTAGGTTTGATGATTTTGAATGTTTAGATACTAAACGTGATTGTATTTGACTACACTGCCATTATAAGGTCTGTTATATTGATTTGGAATCAAAACAATGCTGTGTTTAAGAACAGAAGTCGAACTGGGTTAGTCAGGTAGAATTTTTCCAGGTGATACGCATGAACAGTATCTCCCTTGTTTGTTCAGTTTTCTGATTATACGTGACAAGAAGATGCGTATCATGCTTGTTTTACAGTTTACAATTTTCTGCTTTTTGCGTGCTAGGTTACGTATATGCGATATAAATTAACCTGAAAAATTGCGGAATTTTATTAATTAGTAATTTTGATTGCTATATTAATATTTAATTAAAGCATGTAAATTTTATTAATTAGTAATTTGATTACTATATTAATATTTAATTAAATGTGTTAATTAATTATTTATGATGTGATCATATTTAATTTATGTTGAATAATAATGTGATTATACAACATGTGATGCTTTAATTGCTATGTGAGCATGATGCATGGTTATGGCCCCATGACCTAGTTGTAATTTATTTTTAAATTTTTAAATTTATGGTTTGTAATATTTAAATACGACTTGCATGTCGTTTTTCTCTTGTAATTGTTTTATCTCGAATGCAACTCGAGTTCTTTTGTAAATTGTTTCAAAAGGAAGCTTGGAGGCAATCGAGGCGGCTTTGGAAGCGAAGCAGGAGATTTTGTAATAATTAGTTATTACAATTACCACCATAGATTGACCTATGATTTTTCCATTAGCTTGGAAAAATCGCATAGGATTGGGCCATAACCATAGCATATTTAATTTTGTAATGCACTTTACATATTATGCATGTGATGTATAGATAAGTAGGATGGAATGTATGTATTAGATACGACACCCATGCCATGCCTGCTTAAACAAGATAAAATCTGTAACGATTCAAGATTTTAAAATTGAACAAAACGAACATGAGATTCCTGTGTTTATGAAACACGGAAATAAGTATGAATTTCCAATTTTTGATATGGTGCGATTTTGACAAAAATACAAGCAGCGCTTGTAAGAAAGGTGGATTTTAAGTGAGACCATTGTGACTCCTCCGCTGGACTGGAAATCAAACCATTGATAAATTTTGAATTGAAGTACTTAGTTCAAGGAAAAATTGGGAATCTCTTGATGATGGGATCATGGTCGTTTTAATAATAAAATCCCTTAACAAAATATTAAGTTTTAATCGGATGCTTTCCAATGAATGAACACTCATCGAATCCTAGATCGATTAGGGGAAGGGCTGTCAGTGGCAGGGGACTCCTATCTATCGTGGTGAGATGCGACGAATATAAACGGTTATATTCGGACGTTGTATCATTGGGTCTAACTTAACTGAGTCGTCATAATAAGGAGAAAATAAACGGTTATATTCAACTATTATGAACTTAGAAGCATAGAGTTTGGTTAAAAATCTATTAGATAGATAAGATCAATCGTTGTTCGCCAAACTATCCAAGAATTATATGTGATATAATTGACAACTGTTGTCTACCTAAATAATCATTTTTTTAAGGACTTCCAGTGGTTGACTTAGAACATGACGAAATATGGATCTTGTCTCACTAGAAAGAATTATGTGATATACTTTCCGAATTAATAGTAAGGGCTATTAATTTGATAAAAATAGTGGGAGATATATTATGAATATATCATAATCATTTGAACATAATAATAATAACTCAGACAATCTAATGTTTATTTTGTGCTTTTAACATTGTAGATACTGAATAATGACAAACAACTTAAACTCTCTATCCGTTCCATCAATCCTTGAGAAGGATAGATTGAAGGAGGATCTGAAGAAGAAGAAGGCTCAACAAGCTTCTACTTCAGGAATATATGTTATAGAAGTCAATTTTGTCTACTTCTGCATCTTGGGTATTGGATACTGGATGTGCTTCTCACATTTGTTGAAATGTGGGGGAGCTGCAAAGAAGTAGGACATTGGCTAAAGGAGAAGTGGACCTACGAGTTGGCAATGGAGCAAGAGTTGCTGCTTTAGCTGTAGGAACTTATTATTTATCTTTGCCCTCTGGGCTTGTTTTAGAACTAGAGAACTGTTTTTACGTGCCTGCGATTTGCAGAAACATTATTTCTGTTTCTTGTTTGGACAAGAAAGGTTTTTCGTTTACAATAAAGAACAACATTTGCTCTTTTGCTTTGAATGATTTAACCTATGGTGTTGCACGTTTGTTTAATGGTTTATATGTTCTTGACTTAGATAACCCTGTCTATAATATAGAAAACAAACGACTTAAAGTTAATGACTCAAATCAAACATACCTCTGGCATTGTCGTCTAGGCCATATAAATGAGAAACGCATATCCAAATTACATAAGGATGGATACTTGGATAAGTTTGATTTTGAATCATACCTAGAATGCGAGTCTTGTTTGCTTGGTAAGATGACTAAAGCCCCTTTCACTGGTAAGGGTAAAAGGGCCACTGAACGTTTAGAGCTAATACATAGTGATGTATGTGGCCCAATGCGTGTGATGGCTAGAGGAGGCTACTACTACTTCATAACATTTACTGATGATATCAGTAGATACGGATATGTATATCTTATGAAGAATAAATCCGATTCTTTTGAAAAGTTCAAAGAATATAAGGATGAAGTAGAGAAGCAAATTGGCGGAGGTGCAAGTATTAAGATCTTACGATCCGATCGTGGGGGTGAATACTTAAGCACCGATTTTAAAAGAGTATTTAAAAGAGTGTGATATTGTATCACAACTCGCTCCGCCAGGAACACCTCAATGGAATGGAGTTTCAGAGAGGAGAAATCGTACATTGTTGGACATGGTGCGATCGATGATGAGTCATGCAGATCTTCCAATTAGTTTCTGGGGTCACGCTCTAGAGACAGCGGCTTTCACACTTAACCATGTTCCTACTAAGAAGGTTCAAAAGACTTCATATGAGATATGGGAGTAGAAACGGTCAAGCATGAACTTTATGAAAGTTTGGGGATGCAAGGCGTTTGTGAAACGTTTGAGTATCTGACAAGCTTGGACCTAAATCCGAAGAATGCAATTTTGTGGAATACCCTAAAGAAATAAAGGCGTATTATTTTCCCTTTGAGCATAAAGTGTTTACTGCTCGAGATGTTGTCTTTATGGAAAGAGATTTTGTTTCCAAAAGAAACAGTGGGAGAACTATAGATCTCGATGAGGATCGAGAACCACAAAATAGCATTGAACCTGAAGTGGAACAAGAGCAGGATAATGCTCAAGAAACACAGGTTGTTCGTAGATCTGGTAGAATTCGTCATGCATGAGCCAGAGAGATATGGATTTCTCTTGACTCAATGTGGTGATTTGATGCTCATAGATGAAGATGAGCCTCTCACATACCAAGATGCTATGAACGGTCCAGTCTCTAGGAGATGGAATATTCGTTTTGATGAAATAGTCATATAGTATGGTTTTGATTAAAACGAAGATGAACCTTGTGTTTACAAGAAGGTTAGTGGGAGCTATATGGCATTCTATAGTATTATATGTTGATATATTACTAATGGAGAATGACATATCTTCTCTAAAGGATGTTGACACTTGGTTAGGGAGCAACTTCTCTATGAAAGACTTAGGAGATGCGTCCTACATTCAAGGAATGAGGATCTATAGAGATAGATCTAGAAAGGATGATCGGTCTAAGTCAGAGTACATACATTGATAAGGTTTTGCATCGTTTAGGTATGCAAAATGCGAAAAAGGGATGTGTCCCCGTGTCTCAAGGGATAACGATCTCTAAAGACCAGTGTCCGAAATCATTGGATGATAAGGACAACATGAAGAAGGTTCCATATGCCTCAGCAATTGGATCTATCATGTGTGCAATGGTATGTACTCGTCCTGATGTCTCGTATGCTTTGAGCATGACGAGCATATTCTTGGTGTATGGAGGAGAAAAGAAACTGGTTGTAAAAGGTTACACTGATACAAGTTTCCAAACAGACAGGGATGATAATGTATCATAGTCTGGTTTTTGTTTTGTCTAAACGGAGTTACTGTAAGCTAGAATAGTTCATAGCAAGAAACAGTCATTTATTCTACAATGGAGGTTGAGTACATTGCAGCTTGTGAAGCGGCAAAGGAAGATGTTTGGACTCGAAAATTCATTACTGAATGGGGGAGTGGTTCCATCGATCGCAGATCCCATAAACTAGTACTGCGATAATAATGGAGCCATTGCATAGGTTAAAGAACCTAGATCACACTCCCGATCCAAACATATACTCAGGAGATTTCACCTCATTCAAGAGTTGAATGAAAGGGGTGATATACACATATGTAAAGCACACACAAATGATAACATATCAGACTCACTGACCAAAGGCCTGTCGCAGCAGAAGCACGACGGTCACACTAGTTCCATATGTATTGGATACATGGGTGATTGGCTCTAGTGCAAGTGGGAGATTGTTAGTGTAGGTGCCCTAGAGGCAATACACTGTTTATCTTGATAAACATTTATGTCATTTGATTATTAATTGTATTTATTATGACTTTAATTACTGCGATATATTAGCATAATAAATGTCCTTAGAATAATGATACACATTATATAGTTTAAGTATTTATAACTTGAATTTGAGATTATATAATATATCATATTCTTAAAGGTCCCTAGTCGAGTATTATTATATAGGACAATAATAATACATAAATAGACTAGTATGTTTTTTGACTGATAACCACATCTCATTGGTTATAAGTATGGAGATACTAAAGTCAATGCATAGGTACATGTAGGAGTACATGGTACTGGACAGACCCACCGTGAGATTCTTCATGTTAATAAAGTCATAAGAAAGACTCACAGTGATAATGGTGTAATGATCCTTTGACTTGAGATCGTTATATTTCTATACGAGGATTAATATACTTTGACTACATTAAAAGTTACCTTTAACCAGGTAATGATAAAAGTGGACATCGGGTATATTGTGAGTCGTATGAGAAATATAAATGATAGATAAAGGATTTAACCCTCCTATTATTAGGAGAGATATTATTGGCCTCTTGATTGAGTGAGACTATAAAATGCATGGCCGTGCTCAAATAATGATTTGTTTTAATAGTCTACTCATGGATCAAGTAAACCTGGATTAAATTATGAAGAGGATGACAATAAACATGCCTCGAGTTTAATCTATAATATTTGGTTAAAGGGATTATATTACACGGGAACATTAATCACCAAAGGTTTTATCGAATCACGATTTAATTATTATTTAATTGGGTAGCAATGATGTATTACTAGATGCCACTCATTGTTTATAATTTTATTGGAGAATAAAATTATTGCCAGTTAAATAATAACCTACAGGGTCACACACATAGAACATTTAAAGGAAGAATTAATTTAAATTATGAATTTAAATTAATTAATGATTAGTTGGATTTTATTATATTAATTAAGTGGGACTTAATTAAGCTATAATAAAATACAAAGATATATGAGATATGATTTTCTGATTATAATAATTAAGTTTGACTTAATTATTATTTATTTGAATAATAGGATTTTATTCTATTATTTAATAAATCAAATTTGGGCTAGGTTTTTGCTTGGGCTTTTTGCTCCACACTACCTTATATATAGATAAGGATTGTGAAGGATGTAAAGGACTGAAAGTTACACGGCAGAAGATAAAAACTGTGCATACAAGCCGCACAAAACTCTAACCCTAATATACATATATATCTTTTTCATTGGAGGCTAGTACCTTCCTTCCGGCTAAGAACGTAAGACGATCTTGGAGTGTTCGTGTGGATACCGTAGAGGAGGTTTCGAAGAGGAACGCTCGGAATCGTGGAAGAATTATATCTCCATTGTTTTAAACGTAAAGCTTCCGATAGGTAAATTTTCTTACTACCATGATTATCCAAGCATTATACATGGATCCAGGGCTTGGTTTCGATCAATTTTATTTTTCGTTTTCGCTGCGTATTTGCGATCGGAACCAACATTTTCTCTGTCTTAATTCTTGCTTTCTTCTAAACTGTTCTAATGGCTACTACAATGTTTACTGCTTCTGGGTTAGAATTTGTCCCTAATAACTATTCAGCTCCTTTAGCAAATGAGAACGCACCGGAGGCGTTTCATTTGATTCAGAATTTATTGTCAAACTCTGATATTGGTACTACTCTCACCGCACCTTTGAAGCTGTCTGCCTCTCAAATCAGAACTTTTTGGCAGACAGGAACCTATGACGATGGAGGAGAGACTGGGTCTCCGTCTATTATCTTTGAATTTCAAGGAGAAGAGTTTATTGTTACTCCAACTACTGTTCGTGATGCTTTGGGTCTTGAGGATTTCAATGCTTTCACAATCTCTGTTGGCGATTCTGAGTTGGTTAGAATGATGAGAGAAATCGGCTACTCTGGACCATTGACAAAGATTGGTCAACTGAAAAGGCCGTTTTTGCGCAAGGAATGGAGTTTCTTTTTCGATTGCATCACTCGGGCTTTTGGAAAGAAGTGCACGAATTGGGATGCAATTCCCACTGATAGTCTGCAAATCGGGTATTCTCTTCTTTATGGAAGTAATTTTGATGTTGCTAGGCTAGTTCTAAATAATATAGGTGAGAAAATGACTGAAAACAGAGGTGTAGTCTATTTTGCAAGATTCTGTCAATTGATATTCTCTAAATGTGTTTCTGAAGTAGAGATAGCTGAGAATGATGTGATTCCCTGTTTTAAATTACATAAACGCATATTCTCTGATCTAACTAATAAGGATAACAAGAAAGGGGATGTTGGTGTTTTGTTGCTACCTGAGTCTGTGCAACAATTTTTAGTCCAGTTACAACAACAACAACTCGCAAACTCTGAAGCTGGACCTTCTGTGTCTCAATCACAGAGGTCAAAGAAGTTTAAGTTGAGAGCTGTTAAGTCTGCAAGAGTGAAGCCATCAGACAATGAAGCTGGGGTATCAACCACTGATGGTATGCCTCAGACGAAAAGGTTAAAGAAAAGAAGAGCCAACAGGGCAAAGTCTGATGATGCTGATGAGAAGAGTGAAACTGATGATGAAACTCTTCATCAAAGGAAAAGAAGACTGGTGGCTGCACATCTCTTTGGTGCATCCAGTGTAAATGCTGAAGCAGCACCTCTGCCTGAAATGGTAAGTGCTGATATAGAAGCTCCTACATCAAAGGCTGATGATGTAGTTGAGGAAGCTGCTGATCATTCTGACAGCAGAGTTTTGAAACTGAAGCTGGGGCAATGGATTTCTTTGTTGATGAAGATATTCTGGAAGCACATCCTAGTATCAGTATTTGTGATACTGAGGATGTGGCAGCTGATAACGCCACCTTAGTGATTGAAGACTCTGTTGCTTCTCACACAGAGATTCTTGGACATTCTGACAAAGGTGAGGAGGTTGATCAGAGGATAGAAGTTGCTACAGAGTCAATTCTTGATGAAGCTGTTGCAGAGAATGTACAAGAGGCTGCTGATAAGCTAAACTCTGAGGATATTATTTTTCTTGAAGCTTTGCAACAATCTGTTGTTGAGATTGTTCAAAAAGAAGCATAGTTTGATACTAATGCACACTCTGATAATCCAGAAAGAATGGCAGAGAATGTTCCTGCAGAGAATACAGCAGAGGATGAAAATGTTGACGATAGTCCTGCTCATTCACATCCTGATACACAAGAGGAGTTATCTGATATTCGAGCAAACTCTGATGAGTAAAGAGAGGTCAATCGAGCTACTGCTGAGCATTTTCAGGATCTGTACTACAAAAGATGGGCAGCTGCAGATTGTATCTTTTCTGCACAGAGGGCTGCTGATTTTCTTGGTGATTCTGTGAAGAAAATTTCAAACTCTGATGTTCTTACAAGTCTAAAGGCCACTGTGGTTCAAGTCAAAGCCTTAAACACTAGGTTTGATGAGACACAATCAGCGGTTACCAATCTTAGGAATGAAGTTGGTATAAGGGATCTTACCTTAAAGACTGATAGGTCTTATTATTCTGCCATGTTCAAGCAGCAAGCCAAGGATTCTGATGAAGTTAAGAAGAGGCTTGGGAAATTTGAGGAGAATCAGACTGCAATGTCTGCACAATTGAATTCTATTTCTACTGCTCTAGAATTGCTGACATCAGTACTACTTTCTGATGATGTCAAAAAGGGGGAGAGTGTACCAAATGACAAATGCCAAGACACTAAAACTCTGAGACGGAGGGATGATTCTGCTGATGGTGGAAGCAAGGAAACTGAGAGGAATTTAATTTCTGCTCAAGGGAAAAGAAGATCAAGATTAAACTCTGATAGGTTGACAAACTCTGGTAAAGGAATCTCAAACTCTGCCAGTGGTTCAAGACTTAAGAGTTTAATTATTTCAGCGAATCCACTTACTGATGAAGAAATTGCTACTAAGATGTTTTTAGAAGAACATGGTAATGAAGCTACAGTTGAAGACATGGAAGCTGAAATGCTGAGTCTTGCTGAAGAGCATGAGAAGAAATTGAAGGATGGTACTTACAGAAAGAAAGCTGTCAAGGCTCCTAGAAAGAAAGAAACTGGAATTTTTATCAAGGAAAATACTCAACAGAGTATACAATACACCAGGAGGCCTGTGATAGCAAACACTGATAAAGGAAAGGGTAAACTGGTAGAAGAAGGACAGTTACCTAAGAAGAATTATTCAACCTCTCACATTGCTCAAGTTGAATCAAGGATAATTAAATCAACCTCTGACGCTGCTCAAGTTGATGTTTCTACTAAAGTTGTAACAACCTCTGACAAAGCTCATGTTGTGCAAAATCAACTAGCAACTCAACTCCAAGGTATTTTTAGAAGACCTATACTTCCTGAAACTCTGAAGCCAGAAACTGTTAACTTATCAGAAACCAGAACTGTATTGGGTAAAGAATCTTATGATAAATCTGGATTAGGTTCACACAAGGAGAAGAGAATAAACAACAGGCCTGGAGATCAATCATCACTGGCAGTATCTGGTATTATTACTCAAGAGAGTCTTGATATGCTAGAATCTGTTCAGATGATATTTCATAAAGTGTTAAAGAAAGAGTTTTTGTTGTATTTTATGGCTGATGGAAGAGTTTACAAGGTTGCAGAGTCTGACATCAATCTCAAATCTTATGAAGAATTGGAGTATGTTCTGTATTTGTTAAATGTCAAAAATAGAAGTACTCATGATGCTGCTTTAGTTATCAGAGAAAAGATGCTGAAATCAAAGATAATGCTTGGAGGAGGAGTCTCGAGTGCATATATTCCTAAGTACAGAGATGCTTATGGAAAGATTGTAGAAATGAAAAGAAACAGTGCAAGACTAAGGACTGATCTGGGAGTTAAAGTCTTAGAATTCAATCTAGAATCTGATAAATCATATTTTATTAAGCTAGGGAATGAGATGAGGAAAAATTCCATCTATTCTTTGAGAGCTGCAATTTATCAGACTGGAGAATCTGATCCAGAGTTGAGAGAGTTGAAGAAAGTTATGATTGAAGAGCTGGAAAGAGCTGAAAGAAGACTTCTCATGGATTATCTCAGAACTGTTCCTGATATTCAAGAAATCAAATAAAGTCTGACTGTAAGTTTTTAAAGTTTTCTGTTCTAAGTTAAAATTAAACTCTGTTATGATTAAACACTGCATTTGTTATATGTTTTGACATCATCAATTATCTGTTTAACTTGTACATTTTTATTATGCACAAGTTGGGGGAGATTGTTAGATATAATTGTTGATGTTTGTTTAATCAATGTTTAAGTAACAGGTACTGTTCAGAGTTTAGTCTGAAGTACTTATCAGAGTTTACTGGAAGCCAGTCAGAGTTTGTTAAAGTCTGACGGGGTGAAAGTTGATTTAGCTGTCGGTGCAAATCATGAAGATTCTAGAAGCAATATATTCTGAAGATGGAAAGAAGCAGAATATATTGATACAGCTAAGGAAACTGGACAGAAGACTGAAGCAATCCTTAATTGATAATAATTGTATAGCTAATTTATAGGAGTATCAATTAGACAAGGATTGTGTAACTGTGTACTATATAAACACAGATAGGTTATCCCTAGAAGGGATGCGAACATAGAATTATTATTCTTGTAACCTAGAAGCTCTTTGTGATTCATTAACATCATAAAGAGAGAAGCTGTTAATATAATTACAGTTTATTGATTCATAAACAGTGTTCTTGATTATTGTTATTCTCATATACTTTTGATTATACTGTATTCGACCTAACAATTGGTATCAGAGCCTAGGCTGTTCAATATATACAGTTTTACGATTCAAACACAGTAATAATCATGTCTGAAGAAAATCAATCTCCTCCCAAGGTTGAACAGGTTAGTGGCAAACACAACTCTTGGCCCAGCTAGTGGCAGCTCAAGGACTCCTTATCATCTCTCTTGATGATAACAAAAAGGGGGAGAAATCTAAGGAGCTAGACATTCAAATCACAAAGGTTATGGTCCCAGCCATTTCCCTGCCAGAGGAGCCATTAGCTATGGGGGAGTCAGGAAAGGATAAAATGGATGGCATTGACCTGATTCAACAAGCATCTATGAGGCTAACACTTGCAGAATAGATAAAAGACCATTGGTCTAACATAGATGCAAGAATCAAGAAGATAGCTGGAACTGCAAAGAACACACATCCATCAACGGATCAAGCTACTTCTACAACACCATCAACGAATGCCATGGTTTTAGTGTCAACGGAATGGGAGCCACAGAATAATTCTTTCTATGAAGTAAAGCCCCTTCTACATGGAGTTACTCAAGGTCCAAGGAAAGAAAAGGGACAAACTTCATGCATTAGGGATGTGGTACAAGCTACACTTCAAAGAAGCCTATCCCCAAAATCTCCTACTAAACCAAAGGGCAAGAACATTGCAAGGACTTTTTATCCTTCACCTTATCCAGATGAGCTCAAAGTTCTAGGACAGCTTATCATCAAATGCAAGGAGAGCAATGATCCTGAGATAAGGAAACAGAGAGCAATTGTCTACAGAAATGGACAATAAATCTGTATTTGGGCTGGTCACCCGAATTTTGCTGAGGCTAAGGCCGAGGAGTCAGAAAGAGCAGCTATGCAAGCTCTTGCAGTTGCTCAATCTCTTGATGAAGAAGAAAGACAACAAGAGGAAAAAGCCAATGAAGCTGAAAAGAAAAAGAAAAGTACAAGGCAGCCTAAACAGAAAGCTAAAAGGAATCTGTCCCTTGACAAAGAGGACTCTCAAAGCACAGCAACAGATTCCTCTACAAAAGCTGCACCTTCAACTTTTCCTGATCTAATCTTCAAAAAAAAGTTAGCCTGTGATCCTGAACATCTAGTGAACTTTAATGATCAACTAATTCAGCCAAAGGAAGAGCAAATTGAGCTAGATGAGGCTAACTTCCCAAAGTTTCTATTTGAAATGGATGCAAAGAAGAAATCAAAGCAAAGGGCTGTTAAGGCTAAGCCAGTATTTGTGAGAAGGAAACAAGTTGAGAAACCTCCCACCAATCCAGAAGACTTCATGTACATTGCTGTTGGGCCAAATACACAATATATAATCAATCTATGTATGAGAATAACAATCAAGAACTCTGTTTATGAACAATAAACTGAATTATATTAAATAACTCTTCTCTCAGTGATGTAAAATATCACTGAGAGCTGCTAGGTTACAAGAATAATGTATTCAGTATTCGCATCCCTTTTAGGGTTAACCTATCTGTGTTTATATAGTGCACAGCTACATACAATCTTCTAATTGATATTCCTATAAATCAGCTATACAATTTATATCAATCTAGAATTGCTTATGTCTTCTGTTCCGTTTCCTTAGCCATCTCGATATCTCTTTGCTTCTTTCCATCTTCAAAGAATATCGCTTCTAGAATGTTCATTGAATTGCACCGACTGCTAAGCAAACTCTGACCATCAGACTTTAACAAACTCTGACTGGTCCTCCAGCTAAACTCTGATAAGTACTCCAGCTAAACTCTGATAGTTTCTTGGTACTTTAAACACTGATAAACAAACATCAGCAATTATATCTAACAATCTCCCCCAACTTGTTCATACTAAAATGTACAAGTTAACAGATAATTGATGATGTCAAAACATATAACAAATGCAGTGTTTATAAAATCACAGAGTTTATACTTTTACTTAGAACAGAAAACTTTAAAAACTTACAGACTTCAGTTACTTAATCTCTTCAATGTCAGGTACAGTCCTGATGTAGTCCACAAGTAGTCTTCTCTCAGCTCTCTCTAGCTCAGCTACCATTATCTTCTATATCTCCCTTAACTCTGGATCACTTTCTCCAGTTTGGTAGATAGCCGCCCTTAGAGCATAAATGTTGTTCTTCCTCATATCATTTCCTAGCTTTATTATGAAAGATTTATCTGATTCCAGATTAAATTCCAACACTTTTATACCAAGATCTGTTCTGAGTCTTGCACTGTTCCTTTGCATCTCAACAAGCTTTCCATTATAATCCTTGTACTTCGGTATATAAGCACCAGCAGTCTTTAGGCCACAAAGAGCTCTAGCTTTAACCATTCTGCTTCTTAATACCTCAGATGCTTGATGAGTTATTTGATTTTTGACTTTCAGTAGATACAACACATACTCTAGTTCTTCTTTCATCTTTAATCCTATATCAGCTTCACCAACTCTGTATACTTTGCCATCAGCTGTAAGATCCGGGAAAAATTACGTGTTATTATGTGATGTGAAATGAAATTTTAATTTCATATTAAGAGTTATTAAATGATTTATCTGTTTAAACATGCTAAGTTATTCGTTAAATGATTGAATATGTGATATTGTGGTGCTATGTGAAATGTGTGGGGAATTTGAAATTAGTTTGAAAAGGGTGTTATACTATTTTATTTTATTTTAATTATTGAAAAGAAAATTTGGATCGTTCCCAAATTATTCGGGAAATTGGTATATCGTTCGTACCAATATTTCATTCGTTAAAGTGGGAAGTATTCGAAAATATTCGTAATGGAGGTATTTTGGTTCGTATATTTTGAATTAAACGATACTTGTAGTTATCCGTACTTTATGGATGCTTATCGTCTCGTAAAACGTGTATTCTGCTTTATTAAAGGTTTAAAGCATATATTCTGTTATATTGTATTTAAAGCGATCCATCGGATCAGTATCGATCCAAAAATGTCGTTTGGGGTATTATTTTCCGTTTATTATAAAAAGGCAAATCGTACTTTGTTTTGCGTATATTAAAGTTTAATTACAGTTAAAAAGCTAAAAACCCCTGAACGTGTTCTTCGTGTTCTTGAGAATCAAACTCAATTTTGAAGGCGTTATCGGAATCCGATTTCGATGTTCTTATAACCAAATCGAATCTCTCATCATCCTCTATTCAAATCCAGCATCAAAATTCATGTGGGTATGATTTCTGAAATTTTCTTATTTTTAATTAATTAATTTATTTCGAATTTTTAGGGTTAATTTGGGGGAAATCGTTCGATTGATTGTTCTTGCTAATTGATGGTGTGGTTGTGTTTGTTATGGGATGTAGAGCCCGTATGTGATTTTTAATTTGAATTTGGAGTTCGTTTTCGAGCTAATCGGGAAAGTTAAAGCTCGCCGGAGTTCTTGAGTTTTGCCGGAGTTTGAGATAGACTGACTTGTTCTTGGTTTCGTTTGTACCATTGTATAGATCGGAGGATTTAGAGTCGAGGTGTATATTCAGTGTAGTCGTCGGGCAACGTTCGAGGTCGGCCGGAAAACGCGCCGTCGCGGCGGCTGTTGCGTTTTCTTCCGTCGATTTCGGGCGGATTCCAAGTTGTTGTGTTGAAATAGAAGTGTTTTTAAGAAGCCTAATTAGTTCCTGATTAGAACCATACGATTTGGGGTACTTGGAGGTTGTCGGAGAAGTTTTCCGGTGGCCGGACGCCGGCCGGAAACTGGGAAACCCAGTTTCCGGTGGGTCGTTCTTGGCGACCCGGAAAAGTTTCTTGGCAACCCGTTTAGTTTTTACCCGACCCGGTTTTGATCCAAAAACCCTAATTTCCTTTTTTTGAATACTGTTTCTGGATTTTTAATTTTTAAAATAATTCAAAAATAGTTTTATAATTCTAAAAATCATATCTTTGATTTAAAAATACATTTTATTATTCCGAAAATTTTATAAATTCATAAATATTTATTTAAATTCGAATATTGATTAAATTTAATTATTTTAATTATTTTTGATTAATAATTAATTTATTTAATTAATTGATTAATTCTTTTAATCAGTTAATTCTTAATAATTAATTATTAATTAGATTTAATTAATTAAAATTAAGTTTAATTATTTTCTAGCTTGGTTTATTTATTTAAAAATAGTTTGAGCATTTAAAGAGTGTCAATTAATTTTATTAATTGATTTATTTGCATTTAAAATACTTATATTGGATTTAAAAATCCGATTTTTGATTTAAAAATTGTTTGTGGCTTATTTAAATTCAAATAAGCTTTGTGTGATGTTTTAAAAATAGTTATAAGTGCTATGTGATTCGTATGAGTTGTGTAATGTGTTTTATAGTCAGTATATACCCGTACTAGGGCTAGTGTCTGAGTTTTTAATATCATAAATTAGACCGGGCGTCCGATACGTAACCGGTCACTTGTTTAAATGTGTTATGTGAATGATGTGAATTATCTGTTGTTGAGTCATGCATGCGAATAAATTGTGTTGAGACTTGTTTGAGTATTTGGTCGTGTCTAATATCATCACGAGGGGTAGTTGGAATAGTAATTTGTCGGTTATGTTAGAAAGTGAGATTTACGAGGCCGTTGACTTAGATGTTGACTTTTATAGTATGGGGAGTTTCGTCAAGCGAGTTACGAGGATTACTTGTATAGTTAGTTGTGATCATTCTATCAATTGAAATGTGGTTGTCTGTGCAACAGAGGCTATTGGACGAGACGAGTCAGATTATCGAAGTTAAGTTACAATCGTTTATGGAATGTGAAATCATACGTTGAAGACTAAGTACCGTCTCATGTTTGACTATCGAGGCTGGCACGTGGATTCGAAATGGTAAAAGCAGACTAGTGGTATTCGCAAGAGCGTTAAAGCAAAGGACGTAAGTAGAGAATCGTGCGACAAGACAAAATAAGGAGGAAATCGTATTGTTTCAGCGTTACGAAATAGCTAAGGACCAGAGGCAAGTGTTTATACCCTTGCTTATTAATTAAGGGATATTATCTTGAATTATTAGTATGCATGTTGAATGCTTATTACTGAATTTTCAAATGTTGATTTCTTTGCATTGAATTGCAAGTATGTTATTTAATCTCGTAAATTGACGAGTACTCTTTTATACCTTTTGAGTTTAGATTCATATTTTCATATTGATTGGAAAGATATACTTATTATATTGAAAAGTTTGAAGAGATAATTATGGGTCGTATACTAAGGCTTTCTTTTAAAAGACATGATTTTAAAACATTAGGTTGGAATATTGCCAACCCTAGATGAGTGGGAACTTGTGAACCCTATGTTGAAAATGTTATTTTAAATTCCGAAGTTGTGGTACTTGTTCTACAAGTATTCCATTTTTCCATCCTGCACCCTTGCAAGTATTATTAGCATTTCTTGTTAATGCGATCATCTGATCCATTCCCTGATTCGAATTCATTTATGCTGTGCATGATTTAGTTTACTTCCTTCAAATACGAGGCTTATCTATTATAAGTATATGTTCGAAGGACTTGAACTATTTCTGTCAGAAGTTAATAAACCCTTGTTTTCTTCATTTATAAACTTCACCCTGAATTTTTCTTAAACTTGAACTTGACTTTCTTGTCACTTACCAGATTGTTGAATCTTAACTAATTCTTCCATGATGTGATAATTTGAACTGTTGAGGCCATCTAGAGCCTGTTCTTTGAACCCTATTCTATATTGAGTTGTTACAAATTCTGTTGATGTCATAATGCCTGTTTCATATCAGACTAAATCTTGTTGAGCATGTCATTGTTTATTCTTCATTATATCCCAGTTGTTACATCGAACTCGTCGATGCTTATTATATTGTCACTTTTCATATGCACCTCCCCATATTGTGTCGATCTCGTCGATACTAGATTACATTGTTATTCCTTAATGGATTCTTCATAATTGAACTGTTTCCTGGAACGTGAGTTTTCCAGCAATTGTTGTATTAGGTTGTCGATTCTTCCGACACCTGATTGTCGAAGTAAGGTTGTCAATTGTTCTGACACCTGACGTATATAATATAGGATTGGAATGTTTTTTTAAATGGGACCAGTAATTGGTCGGGCCATATTTATGGTCGGAATAAATTAAGGCCCAGATTGGCCTAGGATCCAGTAGAGGACTTTGCTATAAGCAAGTACGGGGTTGATGCATGGCTGGCCAGCAGCACAACCTTTGATTTGATAAATGTTAAAAATCCAATTCTAATATTAATTCTTATTTCTGGGATGAGTTACATCCATATGTTTTGTACTTGTGAGTTATGACCTGATATTCAGGTTTATTCGTTGCGTAAAATTGTTGGTTGTTGATTAATAAATGGTGGTTTCAATCTTGCTTAAATCACTTACTCTTAATTCATTTGGATTCCAAATAGTCGAAATCCACTTCCGTGATTCCATTGGCAGTCGTGAGATATCTATCTTGATGAGTTTTATTCATACCGCATATCTAGTCGGTACCATGTTGAAGTCTTGAAGTGCGTTCCTTATTCCTTGACCGAGCGTGTTGGCTCATTCTTACCCCTTGATTATTCTAACCTTCCGGAGTTGTTGGTTTCAGAAAATGTTGTGAATAGATCTGTTATCTTCAAAACTAGTATTTTGGTACAAACTATGGTCTTGAAGACGTATGAGTTATATTTATTTCATATTTTCTACTTACTATTGTAGTTATTGTTGATTTGATCGTCGTAACGACCAATATAAATATTTCTGTGTTTTAAACTATTTAATTGAGAGAAGAAGAATGAGAAATTGTGGTAAATTACCAAACTTGTTTTGAAAATATTAGAGATTACAAATGTTTAAGCCAAAGGCTTGTTTATTTGAAAATCCAAAGTTTATTTTGGAAACCTTTCGTATTATATTTAATAATGCGCTTGCTGAGCAATTCATTCGCTCATACTTGTTTTATTTGTATATATTTTAGCCTGCCAAAAAGTAGGTGTATTGGCGAGAGTTGTCCGCGTAGCTGATCAGAGATGGGGAAAGATATTAGCGTAAAGGCGTTTTGATCCAGAGCATTGGAGTTAGTGATAGGTTTGTATATAGATGTTTTCTATTGAATAAGATATTGTATAAGAGTAGTGGCCTGGTTTACGTCTTATCGAAGTTATACTAGTGTTTTAGATTGTATGTAAAGAGAATGGTTGTAAAGAGGAAAAATTTTATGTAATGGAAATTTTGGATTCTTGTTTCTAGCACTATAACCTTTAAAGATTCTTGGTAGAGTTGGGGTCACAGATATTATTATTATTGTGTTGATTTTATATTGAACAGGTTGTTTGCATTAAGAGTGCAGTGTGACGACCAAATCCTTTGACCCCGGATTTGGGGGCGTTACAGTTGGTATCAGAGCAAGGGTTATAGTAAAACTAGAAACGAGAGTGTGTGGGAGTGTATATAGTTATATAAGGAACGTCAGAGCTCATTTAGAGTTCGTATTGGACTATTGGATATAGTACCGCTGAGTGAGTTGAGATGGAGGTATTTGATTGAGATAGTTGTGCTGAAATGGATAGAACTTCTTGCGTTTGTAGACGTCTATGGCGGAATCTTTGAGGACTATTACGAGTCGCCGACGACGTACGATATTGATAACCTTGCGACGTGGAAAAGAAGGGCTGAAATCGAATAACGTGGAAAAGAAGGGCTGAAATCGAATAACGTGGAGAAGAAGGGCTGAAATCGAATAACGAGCTATCGAAGGAGTCGACGGAGGAGTCATATGTGAAGACCTTGGTAATACCTTCCCATCCTAAGGAAATATTTGACATTTCTTTAAGCGAAACTGTGTTGGTGAATATATTCCACCTTTTGACCTTGTACTTGATACTTTTGATCAATCATGATTGCAATTGCATCAGAGGTTGTTGTGACATCTATTTCAAATTTGTGAAGCCTGTTGAAAATATGTTATTTAAATTCCAACTCCTTCATTCTTCCGGAGTGGATAACTCTAATTGTGATGTAACACTATTTGTTGATACTTCCTTTCTGATTGTTTTTCTTTTCTGGAAATAACACCTTTGGAATCTATTCAATTTCAATCCAAGGTGTGTATTTGAGAATTCTTATCGAAAGGCCCTGGTTGTCATTCCGACTCTAAATTTCTTTCATATTTCTCTACTCCAACTGAGGTAAACAACCCTATTTATAGGGGACACAAGGACTATCTGTCTATGTGATAGAAGTCTGATGGGACGCCGTCACTTGTGTGTTGTGCAATACAAGAAGGCTAATTACCTTTAGTACTGTCTTAATGGAGACACACAACATTGAGTTCATGTGATCAAATTGATCTCTCAGTGATTCTTTTATTGCCAATAATGTTTGCTTTGGAATATGCAGACTTGGTAACCCCAATTGGGGAACATTTGCTATGATACAGAACCTTTTCTCTTCAAAATATCATGAAGTTTTTTTTATTTCAACTAATCTGGGAGGTATGCCATTAGGGTGAACTGAAATTTACCCTACCATAATGAACGAAGAATTTGCGATTGAATTACCACGAGCGAAAGCGGATTACGATGCGATTAGAATACTAGTAACATATAACGGAGCCAGTTGTTCTCTCTCTATCGATTAACGTTACGATGTGGAAGAGGTGAAGTTAGATAATTCAAAAGTTGATTGGAAATTGGGGAAAAATGTGTAATTGTGCTGATGATATCCCATGTTGTGGAAGATGAACATAATAGATTTTTGTCTCAATGAGAAGAACTTTTAAAATTTGATGATAGGCTAATAATGGAGAATGAGTTGATCTTTGAGTATTTCAGGATTGTATGATATGGTTGCAAGTCTTTTGCTCACGATAGTTAAGGTAGATCTTGCCAGTCAATGTGGATGTATAGAATGAGAATCAAGATAATGTCGAGTTGATCAAGCTGTTTGGGAAATGAGATGGAACCATGGAAAAGGTGTCCTGAGTGTCACTTTGAATGTATCTTCTGAATTATTTGGAAATCAGATGGAGAACAATTAAGCTATTGGGACTAAGTAGAACAATTTTAAAGATATGGGACTAAGTCACCAAGTTGATAAGGAATATTCTCACAATTGTAGATAGGGAAAGAAGATGAAGAGGTGTTAATAAGGATTTAAAGACAATGGATAAGGTAATGAAGGGGTTGTTTCCAGCTGAAGAGTTAATTGGCATGAAAGGTATGTGATTGTTGAAAGCAGTTGTTAGATATATTGGAAATAGGTATAGTTGACCCAAGAATATGGATGGCTGATAGTATGAGTAGTAAAAGAGAGAATTGAGATGTAAATATCTTCGGTACAAGGATTAGAAAGGATGGAGTTTTAAGGTTATGATAACAAGAGATCAACTAGAAGGAATGACGGAATTAAGGATTCAACCAGGATTGATTAAAGAGAAAGGGCTACATAAAGGAAAGAGTTATGAAAAGAGAAATGGAATTCAATTACAGGAATGAGCGAGAGAGTATAATGGATAAGAAGGAAATGTAAGGATATATAAGAGGTTTAAAAAGGATATTAATGTTGGTGAGTATTTAAGTGCTTGGGATGCTAGAAAATGAAGACAGAGTAACAGAGGTATAGTAGACGATTACAACTAAAGAGATTCCTGAATGGAAGTGGAAACATATTAAGATAGACTTTGTAGTAGAGTTGCTAAGGTTTAGAGCTAATCATGATGTTATTTGAGTTATTATTGACCGATTAACGAGAGATATTTATTAGATGAATTGGTTCATCTCTAGCTATTTGAATGAGGTAATAGTACGGCATGGAATGACGGGTTCAAATGTATTTGACAGAGATCCGCGACTTAATTAAATAATTCAGACAGACTATGGTTGTGTACTAAATTTTTAAGGTAATTGGAAGGACCATTTACCGTTGATTAGATTTTCTTACGACAACAGTTATTATGACAATTTTGAATTGCTACCTTATGTCGGTTTACTGCGTGTTAGGAAAGTTGCGTATAAGTTTGCGTACCACTCCATGAGTGGTGTATTCATAGTGTATTTCATAAAATACGAACCTATAGAGATTTAGTTAAATTGTTCTATGTTGAGTAACCAATTGAGATATTGAGTCAGTATGAGAGAGTGATGAGTAATAGAGGAGTCAAATTAGTATGAGTATGAGGAGAAATCCTAAGGTTGAAGAGTCAACCTAGGAATTTGAGAATGAGATGTTGGAAAATATCCACCTGTGTTTGCGTAAGCTGATTCTGAGGACAGAATCCTGTTAAGGGGGGAAGGATGTAAGATCCGGGAAAAATTACGTGTTATTATGTGATGTGAAATGAAATTTTAATTTCATATTAAGAGTTATTAAATGATTTATCTGTTTAAACGTGCTAAGTTATTCGTTAAATGATTGAATATGTGATATTGTGGTGCTATGTGAAATGTGTGGGGAATTTGAAATTAGTTTGAAAAGGGTGTTATACTATTTTATTTTATTTTAATTATTGAAAAGAAAATTTGGATCGTTCCCAAATTATTCGGGAAATTGGTATATCGTTCGTACCAATATTTCATTCGTTAAAGTGGGAAGTATTCGAAAATATTCGCAATGGAGGTATTTTGGTTCGTATATTTTGAATTAAACGATACTTGTAGTTATCCGTACTTTATGGATGCTTATCGTCTCGTGAAACGTGTATTCTGCTTTATTAAAGGTTTAAAGCATATATTCTGTTATATTGTATTTAAAGCGATCCATCGGATCAGTATCGATCCAAAAATGTCGTTTGGGGTATTATTTTCCGTTTATTATAAAAAGGCAAATCGTACTTTGTTTTGCGTATATTAAAGTTTAATTACAGTTAAAAAGCTAAAAACCCCTGAACGTGTTCTTCGTGTTCTTGAGAATCAAACTCAATTTTGAAGGCGTTATTGGAATCCGATTTCGATGTTCTTATAACCAAACCGATTCTCTCATCATCCTCTATTCAAATCCAGCATCAAAATTCATGTGGGTATGATTTCTGAAATTTTCTTATTTTTAATTAATTTATTTAGTTCGAATTTTTAGGGTTAATTTGGGGGAAATCGTTCGATTGATTGTTCTTGCTAATTGATGGTGTGGTTGTGTTTGTTATGGGATGTAGAGCCCGTATGTGATTTTTAATTTGAATTTGGAGTTCGTTTTCGAGCTAATCGGGAAAGTTAAAGCTCGCCGGAGTTCTTGAGTTTTGCCGGAGTTTGAGATAGACTGACTTGTTCTTGGTTTCGTTTGTACCATTGCATAGATCGGAGGATTTAGAGTCGAGGTGTATATTCAGTGTAGTCGTCGGGCAACGTTCGAGGTCGGCCGGAAAACGCGCCGTCGCGGCGGCTGTTGCGTTTTCTTCCGTCGATTTCGGGCGGATTCCAAGTTGTTGTGTTGAAATAGAAGTGTTTTTAAGAAGCCCAATTAGTTCCTGATTAGAACCATACGATTTGGGGTACTTGGAGGTTGTCGGAGAAGTTTTCCGGTGGCCGGACGCCGGCCGGAAACTGGGAAACCCAGTTTCCGGTGGGTCGTTCTTGGCGACCCGGAAAAGTTTCTTGGCAACCCGTTTAGTTTTTACCCGACCCGGTTTTGATCCAAAAACCCTAATTTCCTTTTTTTGAATACTGTTTCTGGATTTTTAATTTTTAAAATAATTCAAAAATAGTTTTATAATTCTAAAAATCATATCTTTGATTTAAAAATATATTTTATTATTCCAAAATTTTTATAAATTCATAAATATTTATTTAAATTCGAAAATTGATTAAATTTAATTATTTTAATTATTTTTGATTAATAATTAATTTATTTAATTAATTGATTAATTCTTTTAATCAGTTAATTCTTAATAATTAATTATTAATTAGATTTAATTAATTAAAATTAAGTTTAATTATTTTCTAGCTTGGTTTATTTATTTAAAAATAGTTTGAGCATTTAAAGAGTGTCAATTAATTTTATTAATTGATTTATTTGCATTTAAAATACTTATATTGGATTTAAAAATCCGATTTTTGATTTAAAAATTGTTTGTGGCTTATTTAAATTCAAATAAGCTTTGTGTGATGTTTTAAAAATAGTTATAAGTGCTATGTGATTCGTATGAGTTGTGTAATGTGTTTTATAGTCAGTATATACCCGTACTAGGGCTAGTGTCTGAGTTTTTAATATCGTAAATTAGACCGGGCGTCCGATACGTAACCGGTCACTTGTTTAAATGTGTTATGTGAATGATGTGAATTATCTGTTGTTGAGTCATGCATGCGAATAAATTGTGTTGAGACTTGTTTGAGTATTTGGTCGTGTCTAATATCATCACGAGGGGTAGTTGGAATAGTAATTTGTCGGTTATGTTAGAAAGTGAGATTTACGAGGCCGTTGACTTAGATGTTGACTTTTATAGTATGGGGAGTTTCGTCAAGCGAGTTACGAGGATTACTTGTATAGTTAGTTGTGATCATTCTATCAATTGAAATGTGGTTGTCTGTGCAATAGAGGCTATTGGACGAGACGAGTCAGATTATCGAAGTTAAGTTACAATCGTTTATGGAATGTGAAATCATATGTTGAAGACTAAGTACCGTCTCATGTTTGACTATCGAGGCTGGCACGTGGATTCGAAATGGTAAAAGCAGACTAGTGGTATTCGCAAGAGCGTTAAAGCAAAGAAGGACGGAAGTAGAGAATCGTGCGACAAGACAGAATAAGGAGGAAATCGTATTGTTTCAGCGTTACGAAATAGCTAAGGACCAGAGGCAAGTGTTTATACCCTTACTTATTAATTAAGGGATATTATCTTGAATTATTAGTATGCATGTTGAATGCTTATTACTGAATTTTCAAATGTTGATTTCTTTGCATTGAATTGCAAGTATGTTATTTAATCTCGTAAATTGATGAGTACTCTTTTATACCTTTTGAGTTTAGATTCATATTTTCATATTGATTGGAAAGATATACTTATTATATTGAAAAGTTTGAAGAGATAATTATGGGCCGTATACTAAGGCTTTCTTTTAAAAGACATGATTTTAAAACATTAGGTTGGAATATTGCCAACCCTAGATGAGTGGGAACTTGTGAACCCTATGTTGAAAATGTTATTTTAAATTCCGAAGTTGTGGTACTTGTTCTACAAGTATTCCATTTTTCCATCCTGCACCCTTGCAAGTATTATTAGCATTTCTTGTTAATGCGATCATCTGATCCATTCCCTGATTCGAATTCATTTATGTTGTGCATGATTTAGTTTACTTCCTTCAAATACGAGGCTTATCTATTATAAGTATATGTTCGAAGGACTTGAACTATTTCTGTCAGAAGTTAATAAACCCTTGTTTTCTTCATTTATAAACTTCACCCTGAATTTTTCTTAAACTTGAACTTGACTTTCTTGTCACTTACCAGATTGTTGAATCTTAACTAATTCTTCCATGATGTGATAATTTGAACTGTTGAGGCCATCTAGAGCCTGTTCTTTGAACCTTATTCTATATTGAGTTGTTACAAATTCTGTTGATGTCATAATGCCTGTTTCATATCAGACTAAATCTTGTTGAGCATGTCATTGTTTATTCTTCATTATATCCCAGTTGTTACATCGAACTCGTCGATGCTTATTATATTGTCACTTTTCATATGCACCTCCCCATATTGTGTCGATCTCGTCGATACTAGATTACATTGTTATTCCTTGATGGATTCTTCATAATTGAACTGTTTCCTGGAACGTGAGTTTTCCAGCAATTGTTGTATTAGGTTGTCGATTCTTCCGACACCTGATTGTCGAAGTAAGGTTGTCAATTGTTCTGACACCTGACGTATATAATATAGGATTGTAATGTTTTTTTAAATGGGACCAGTAATTGGTCGGGCCATATTTATGGTCGGAATAAATTAAGGCCCAGATTGGCCTAGGATCCAGTAGAGGACTTTGCTATAAGCAAGTACGGGGTTGATGCGTGGCTGGCCAGCAGCACAACCTTTGATTTGATAAATGTTAAAAATCCAATTCTAATATTAATTCTTATTTCTGGGATGAGTTACATCCATATGTTTTGTACTTGTGAGTTATGACCTGATATTCAGGTTTATTCGTTGCGTAAAATTGTCGGTTGTTGATTAATAAATGGTGGTTTCAATCTTGCTGAAATCACTTACTCTTAATTCATTTGGATTCCAAATAGTCGAAATCCACTTCCGTGATTCCATTGGCAGTCGTGAGATATCTATCTTGATGAGTTTTATTCATACCGCATATCTAGTCGGTACCATGTTGAAGTCTTGAAGTGCGTTCCTTATTCCTTGACCGAGCGTGTTGGCTCATTCTTACCCCTTGATTATTCTAACCTTCCGGAGTTGTTGGTTTCAGAAAATGTTGTGAATAGATCTGTTATCTTCAAAACTAGTATTTTGGTACAAACTATGGTCTTGAAGACGTATGAGTTATATTTATTTCATATTTTCTACTTGCTATTGTAGTTATTGTTGATTCGGTCGCCGTAACGACCAATATAAATATTTTTGTGTTTTAAACTATTCAATTGAGAGAAGAAGAATGAGAAATTGTGGTAAATTACCAAACTTGTTTTGAAAATATTAGAGATTACAAATGTTTAAGCCAAAGGCTTGTTTATTTGAAAATCCAAAGTTTATTTTGGAAACCTTTCGTATTATATTTAATAATGCGCTTGCTGAGCAATTCATTCGCTCATACTTGTTTTATTTGTATATGTTTTAGCCTGCCAAAAAGAAGGTGTATTGGCGAGAGTTGTCCGCGTAGCTGATCAGAGATGGGGAAAGATATTAGCGTAAAGACGTTTTGATCCAGAGCATTGGAGTTAGTGATAGGTTTGTATATAGATGTTTTCTATTGAATAAGATATTGTATAAGAGTAGTGGCCTGGTATACTTCTTATCGAAGTTATACTAGTGTTTTAGATTGTATGTAAAGAGAATGGTTGTAAAGAGGAAAAATTTTATGTAATGGAAATTTTGGATTCTTGTTTCTAGCACTATAACCTTTAAAGATTCTTGGTAGAGTTGGGGTCACAGATATTATTATTATTGTGTTGATTTTATATTGAACAGGTTGTTTGGATTAAGAGTGCAGTGTGACGACCAAATCCTTTGACCCCGGATTTGGGGGCGTTACATCAGCCTTGAAGTATAACAGAAAATCCTTCTTCAATACTTTATGATGTATTAACTGAACCGACTCTAAAGCATCAAGATTCTCTTGAGTCACACTAACACCTGGTTCAGCTAATGAAGTTTGATCCATAAGACTGTTATTCACTCTCTTTTCTCTATGAGATCCCAGTCCAGATTTATCTCTTGATTCCTGTTGCCCAGTAATAATCTATTATAGAAGGGGGGTTGAATACAATAGTATAAGATAATAGCTTTATTAAATCTGATATAAAACTGTTACAAACTCTCTCAAGAAATTCTGATGTTCTTGAGAGCTGCTATCTTACAAAAACTCTCTCAAGAAATTCAATGTTCTTAAGAGCTGCTATCTTGATTCACAAATACTCGATTATGTTCCCCCATAAATCGAAACCAAAACTGTGTTTATATACTACACAGCTTCTCTATCAATGATAAGTCCTAATCAATTACAAAGATTGAAACCTATCCATAATTGATAGCTACATACTACAAACCAGGAACCGACAGAATAAACTTCCATGTTTAACTAGACTCCAAATATAACTCGAAGTAGGAATCCTGATCAGCTTCCAGTCCTGATGATCAATCCTGATCCCAGTCCTGATATGTATCTTGATCCTGACGACCATGTAATCCTGATGACGTCAGCAATCCTGATCAGTTGAGTCTAGCTCCTGACGATCATTGAATTCTGATCTAACAATCTCCCCAAATCTCATACTTTGTGAAATAAAGTATAGATTCCTAAGATTCAATGATGTCAAAAACATATATACAAAATGTACAGAATCTACAGCAACAACTTATCTGTTTAAATTCTTTGATAGAACAGATTCATCTTCAAGAAGTTGGATAACAAATTTTCTTCTTTTTCTTCAAGAATTTGAATAAGTCTTTCCTTAAGATTTCTGAGTTCTTCATCTTCCTCATTAATCTGGTAGATAGCTGCTCTGAGATTCAATATGGAGTTTCTCTGAAGACTATGCTCTTCAAGCAAAAGATAAGCAATTTCCTTGCCATCAGGATTAAGAGTAAGATGAGTCATGCCAAAAGTTACTTCTTTAACAGCAGTACCCCTTTGCATTTTCACATCCTGACCTCTTTGATTTAAGTACATGGGAGTATAATTACCATTGAAATTACTATTTCCATCCAGTCTTCTTCTTATTGTTGACAAAATCATGTCACTCCATTCTTTGCATATTTGATTCTTCGATCTCAAATGATAATGAACATATTTCAGTTCCTGTGTAGTTTTCATCAGCAGATCTTGAATAGATAAAATCTTCACACTACCATCTTTCATGAAGTACAGAAGCTTTTCTTTCTTGTCAAAACCATCATGACAATCTATAACTATATCAACAGCTAGTAAATTGTTAAGGTTTTCAGAAGTTAAAGTACCTCCAATTTCAGTTAAGGAGTAAGGATCAATATATGACATATTTATATATTCAGCATCCCTGTGTCCAATACCTCCTCTTGAATTACTTGTCAATTGATAAGTGGGTATTTTATTCACTTAAAACGTTTCCGTATGGCTTAAAACGATTGTTTGTACTCGAGTTGTGGTATTTTTGATCTCTTTTAAGGGTATTGTGCAGGAATGTCTATCACAGGTGTAATGGGAATGAAGCGGAGCAATCGGAATGCAATTTGGAGCAAAAACGAAGAAAATGGAAAAATTCGTCTTCCTGGACAGAAGGCACGGCGCGGCAGCGCCGTGTTTGAGCTTGCCTATGGCGCGGCAGCGCCGCAATGGAACAGTAAATCTATGGCGCGGCAGCGCCGCTCTTCTATGTAACTGTGGCGCGGCAGCGCCAGACATTCTGACGAAATTTCCTGTTTTGAACCCGATTTGCTGATTTTTCGAGTGGAAGTCAAATTACAATTCCGTACGACTTATTTGCACCTGGAGGCCTATATAAAGAGAAGAAAACCCTAGAGAACGTTTGTGACGCCCCCAAATCCGGGGTCAGGATTTGGTGCCACTATCGCTCTGAATAAAACATAATTATACAGACGACCCCTCAATAAAGGATCGATCACAGGTTATGGTATGAAACAAGAATCTAAAATATCAACGTTTATTACAACATCTAATTCAATTTTATTACAAACCATTTGTCATCATCTAACCATTGGTGAGATCTAAAATGAATTCTATCTTCCTGGCAACATAGAACCTAGAATCTTGAATTCAGGCCTTCTCACGGTCCTCTTAGCGGATACTCGAAAACTTCATACTCCATTCCTAACTGAAAGGTTAGGGAATAATAAAACAAGAGTGAGCCAAAAATTGCTCAGCAAGTATAATCAATAACGTATGTAAATATCAACTAGAAATCCATTAGAAATCAAATGGAAATCAATTGGTAATCAAATGGTATCATATGGTAACAAGTTTCAAGATATACATTTATGTTCAAGAATAAGATTAAGCAATTGAATTGGAACTTCCGGTAAGACGGTACGAGCTATACGGGTGATCAGCCACGTAAAGCTCCAGACCATGTTTTCACAAGGTCCTAACATTCAGGATCCATAGGCACACATTGGCCTTAAAATAAATAAGTAACCATGACCGCCGCCTCGGTCATTACTGTGTTCCATTCATAAGTAATTCAACAAAGGGATTAAATGAATAAGAAGCTTTCCAACATTTCTAACATTCGTTCCAGGGTATAAGCTAATTCAAGACTTTGTTGCAAGGGTTTAAAAGTTCAACAATTGAAAGGCATGGAAAAATAAGTGAGCAAAGGACTAAGTATGCTTTGGGTATTCAAAAGTTAATAGAGGTCAACAAAGTATAAGTCAAGATAAAGGTGCTATTAAGCATGGTAAATAAGTCAACAAGGAAATAAGTACGTATCAGGGGTTTAAAGGTTAACAAGAAAGTTCAGGGGATGGTTTAAGATAAAGGTATCATATGAACATGGTAATGGCATTATACGAGTTACATGAAAATAAGGGATCAAATGTAGAGTTTGTAAATAAAGAGCAAGGTGTAAGGGTACAATGGTATAACAAACGATTGCATCATAATGGTAAAGGACAAGTAAAGGTTATACGTATACTTGCAATATAATCAAGAGGTATCATTTGCATCATAATTTAAGAAAACTACCACTTGAACAATAAGTGGAGGGAATAGACACTTGCCTCAAAAGCCGATAACTAACTCAATAACTTGTACACCGTTCCGACTTTGCGTACACGGGCTCTTTTCCTGGCCTCCTACTTGCACCTATATAAAGGTATAATACCCTATTAGTACCTCAGCTTGTTTACATTAGCTTATCATCCCATATTCTACCCCAACGATATTTATTTACACGCATATACCAAATTATAATATAGCGCGTTGCCACATAACACATGATATTTATATCACTTATAACTCTTATCCATGTAATAAGCATAAAACTCACATAAGCGCACATTGCCATTCAAGTTCACATAATATACTCCTTTAATACGTATATATATATAATTTAACTTTCAAATCATACCACACTTGGTATAACATTAAATCAACTTGATCAATGCTAACCATATCCTTAACACCTTCACAAATAATGCATTCAATCTCAAAGGCTGAAAATTCTGCTACGCACACCCTACCAAAATATTTATCATAAATCCAAACATGATCAAACAAATACCACATTTGACAGGATACTTCCTGATTACTAATACAACTTAGCGTAAAAGTTTCAACTCCAAAACAATTCATTTAGACTAAAAACGAACAGGTTAAAGTATGTATAGAAGCACAGAAAATTCCTGTTGCGCAACTTTTAGTAAAACATGCATAACTCTTTATTCGTTAACTCTATTGATACAAGGTTTGCGCGTGCACAAACTAGACTCCGATTAGAACAATTTCCTCCTAGACTTTCTGTCTAAAACAGGCATCAACCATTCGAAATTAACCAAAACAGAACAGACAGTTTCTGGGTATTTCACATTCTTCCATACTTATAACTTAACTTCACATATACATACTATACACATCTCATCTACAACATGTATAGTTGTCCTAATACAACAACTTGCTCAAATAAAAGTATTTACCACTCTTTACAACTTATAGATATAAATATGCAAAGATCAAAGTTATAGCATGCTTATCTCTAAATTTCAAATAATATATACTCACATTAGCTCTTGACATACTTCGACTTGCACATAGCATATTGCTAATCACCCATTTACACCACACCAAAAACTCATGAACTCAAACTTGTAGACAAATCAGAGAGCTTTCCAAAATGATAAGAACATCAAAATGATGAAGTAATGAATTTAGAAACAATTAGAACGCGGACTTGTCAAAACAGATTTGACGCAGCCCTGAATAGTTCGAAAGATTACCAATTGTCAGTATAAGGATGGACTCAAATGAAAAAGTGTAAAACATAGAAGTTATAGTCCATTCCGAGACCTTTCCAGAATGGTAAGGCTCATAATTTTTGAACACGTATTCGATTAACTACGATTTTTCCAAGTTCAAGGATCATAATCCCGAAGTCAATATAGCTGGTTACATAAACTGCAGAAAAACTCATATGTGCAAGCCAAATCTCAGAAAACTTAAAGAATAAGAGTTGAAGATAATCAAATTATCTTTCCAGAGAGTCCAGAACCATCATCATATGATAAACGAAGCATGAGATACGAATTTAACAAGGTACATACACAACCTATTCAAGAATTTAACTAGAACTACACCAAAACTCACATGCAATGCTTTATTCATACTCTAACATTGAGAGAACCTATTTATAAACATAGAAACCATTAAAACAACCCATGAGCTCACTTTGAGTTCATTGCCCATGGATGGGTTTGTCTTGGATGAGCCCTAAGACGTATGGGTCTTCATCAAGAACAACCCCTAAACACTTATCCACCATTGCATGTAACAAAAAGAGTCAAGAGCCTCATCTTTGTAAAATTTCAGTTTTGAGAAAGAAAACAAAACTCAAAAATATTGGTAGGAATAGATAGAGGGTTGAAAGAGGGTCATTTTAGTTACAAGAACACATAATTTGGTGAAGAAATTACCTTGGAATAAGAGGTTGAAGTTTGAGTTTTTTAATGGAGGTTTGGGGAAGATGATGGTCTCGGGATGGAGAAGAAGAGGGGAGGGGGAGAGAGCCGAGAGAGAAATGAGAGAAAAGAAATGGGTGGGCTTGAGAATTGACTAGAAGTGTGTAGAAAGAAAGAGAAGTAATGTTATCTCTTAAATAGTTTAGAAAAATTATAAAATTACAAAATAGTCCAACTAACTCCATTTCCAAATTAATAAAAACAAGGGCTGTGATGTAAATTCATAATCTCACTTCTAGACCAAGTAAAATAATATTTTACAAATAAGTTTTGTAGCTTAAATAAATAAAATTGCTTTTACAGAAAATAATCAAATAAAATGCATTTTTACCTCAAAATGGTTATAAGAAGAAATTAACAACTTACTCGAATAAATAAAATGCTCATCGTGAATAAATATTTTAAAGGTGCGGCATCTCTCAAAATAAATAATTAAAAATAAATGAATGATTTATAAAATTTAAATCATAAGTTTAAAAATAAAATAAAATAATGCTAAGAAATATTTTATGCTGCTGAATAAATAATTCAAGCATACTCCAAATCTAATATAAATATTTTATGACTCAAGTAAATTCTTAGAGCACTTAAATAAAATTTAGAAACCACATTCACAATTAACTAATTATTCACCACGCACATAATTCACATTTTAAGCACGTAACAATTATGGCACATAAAGAAATTTCAAAATTATAGGACTATATCAAAGAAATATTTTTATCTCAAATAAGTATAACTAAAATATGAGCTTACACATAAATCACATTATACCAAGATCATCATTGCTAAATAGAATA
This sequence comes from Heracleum sosnowskyi, assembly GCA_030848705.1. Taxonomy (NCBI): domain Eukaryota; kingdom Viridiplantae; phylum Streptophyta; class Magnoliopsida; order Apiales; family Apiaceae; genus Heracleum; species Heracleum sosnowskyi. Next base: position 45,472,510 of record CM061236.1, read on the forward strand.
TCAAAAATAAAATCTCAATTGCTATTACTAGCAATAAATGAAAATAATTTTAAATAGCTCTTTTTAACAAAATAAATTTAAGGCTACTCTAATTAGCACAAAGAGCCTATTAAACAATTATCACGCACATATATAAAAAAATAAAATTAATCGTATTCACATACTGGTAATAATTTACACGTCAAAAAAATTCTAAGGCGTTACAACCTTCCCCCCTTAAAAGGATTCTGTCCTCAGAATCTATTACGTAAACAGCTGAGAGTACTTTTCTAACATTTTAGTTTCTAACTCCCAAGTTGATTCTTCAACCCTGGGGTTTCTCCACAACACTCTTACTAGTTCAACTATTTTATCTCTAAGCACTTTCTCTTTCCGATCTAAAATTTCTACTGTTTGCTCAACATAGTACAAATGAGTTTGAATCTCTATCGACTCATATTCTATTACATGGTTAGAATCGAAATAATATGTCTTAAGCATAGACACGTGAAATACATTATGGATATGTTGCATATACGGAGGTAAGGTTAGCTCATACGCAATCTTACCCACACGCTTCGATATCCTAAAAGGTCTAACTAATTTCGGACTCAGCCGTCCTTACTTACCAAATCCCGTTAGTCTTTTCCATGGTGACACTTAAAATGACTGACTCTCTTACTCTATAATCTATACCTTCCCTGGTTTAATCATCATATTACAGTCGTCGATTCCGAGTTGCTATTAATCCTTTCTGGACGAGCTCAAAAGTTCTTTGGTCTGATACATTAACTCTGGTTCCAAACTCGTGCATTTATCAACTTCTTTTCAACCTATTGAAGATCTACATCTTTCTCCGTACAAGGCTTCATAAGCTGGCATTTCAATATTCGCGCGATAGCTATTGCGGTAAAAGAATTCCACTAATGTCAAACGATCATCTCAATTGTCTTCAAAATTCATCATACAAACTCTAAATATGTCTTCGATTTTCTGAATAGTCTATTTACTTTGACCATATGTTTGAGGATGATACATGGTACACATGTTCAACTTGGTTTCTGAACGTGCCAACCTCTTTCTCCAAAATTTTGAATAAAATTGCGGATCTTGGTCAAATTCGATTAATACTTGAATCGTATGCCTCACTACTATCTCTTATAGTCGACAAACCAATTTATCTAATGAAAGTTTCTCATCGATGGGAAAGAAAGGTACCAACTTGGTAAATCTGTCGATCATGACTCAAATGGCATCATGAGATGTTCATTCTTAAATTCAGGAATTTCTAATGGTTGTAATAGTCCACTAAATCTCTGATGTTCGGTTTTAACTCTCTAATAGGTGAAACACTTACTCATACGAAATCATATTTTGAAATAACACACTCACACTTTTACAAGATTATGTTTTTGAATGACACACACAAAGTCACATTTGTGAAAAGAACACGTTTAAAAGAATACACACACACACATTTTTAAATCGTATTTTAAAAACACACAAAAGTACATTTTAAATTTACACACACAAAATCAACTTAAATCCTCTTTTATCTTACATATATATATAGCTCCCTTTGGGTGAAAACATAATTCAAACTCCTTTGATCCGTATAAATTTCGCACCTTTCTTTGTACAAGTATTGTCTCTAAATCCGTGCAAAGACTATTGCGGCTAATTCCCCGTCAGGTGTCGAGTATTTCTATTCGTGGTTTTTCGGTTGTCTGAAAGCGTACGCAGTCACTTTATCATGCGGCATCAGTCCTGATTCTTAACACAAAGCTGCCATCTCAATCTAGTTTTTGGTATTGTCCTAAGGTACATGTGTCATAATAGTCCCGTAGAAATGAATACATTTTTTACTAACATGGCTCGACTAAAGAATTCGTTCCTCTAGCAATTTAAGTACTTCCTTATCTATTTATCTTTTTCTTTCTATATCACAAAATATCCTTGTTATCCAGTTGCACCAACATTGGAGAAGTTATCAATCTCCTCTTTAGCTCTTGAAAGCTTTCTGGTAAGCTTGGTTAATGGTGTGGTTATCTTGGCAAAATCCTTGACAAACCTTCGATAGTCTCCATCTCATTTCATAAACTTCTGTAGGGGTCTTAGGCTTTACCCAATTCATTCCCACTTCAATCTTCGTTGGATCCACTTTGATTCCTTCGCTACTATCTACATGTCCTAGAAATTGTAACTCTTTCAACCAAAACTCGCACTTAGAAAACTTTGTGTATGATCTATTTCCCTGTATGACAAGTTAGAATTTCTTTGTTTGTTTCTGACCTAGGAACACAACTTCTACTTTATCTATGGCTCGTAATTCCATTTCCCCCATACTCTATTAACTAATCCATTTTTAGAATTTACATCAAATCTCCCTAACTTGACGGGAATCAAGTCATCCTAAGAAAATGGTGATCTGTCATATCAATCTCACAGTGAGGAAAAGCTAGATGAATCGATATACGCTCCTGATTAGCTATTCCTATAGGCAAAGCTTTACTTAACAGTTAAATCGTACAACGTGGTTTATGAGCAAATTCTATGGAGATAAAAGTCTTGGTAGCTCCAAAATAAATTAACACTTTGGCATTTCCGTAATCTCTGTGAAACGTATCTGTAACTACATCCTTATTTGCTCTACATCGCTCATGGTCATATTAAGGGTTCTTGTCCTTGGTTGCTTAGTAAATGGTGGTCCATTCATCCTTAACATATTGCTTACTGGACTTAACGATCGCAATCTCTTAAGAAACGTCACACATCTCCACAGTTGTTACACGTAACTCTTGCCTTCGGTTTATGGCTCTCATTCGCGTAGTGTCCTTTCTGATTACCCTTGTAACGTACCATATTGATCTTATTACAAACTCCAAGTTGCTTCTTTTCACAAGTTCTACATTCTTGTATCGAAGGTCTCAGAGGTCTTTGTTGATCCAAATCTTGTCGACGGTTCCATTGCCCATCACTTCCAATTTCTGGTCTTCCAAATCCAACATTCCTATTTGATTGAAACTCATGCCTTATATTGAAACGGTTCTGAAAGTTCCTTAATTATTGGTCTTCTTCCCATGTCTCCGCCTTCCCTTTTCTAGCTTCTTCTGTTTGTAATCAATAACTTTACTTCTAATCCATGACCTTACTTAATGTTGGAGTCTCTTAACTCTCTTCTCATCGATATTCACATATTCGAACACAAACCTGGCTAGCTCTATAAATTTTGCTTCATATTACGCTATGCTCATCTTATCCTGCTTCAGTTCTAAAGTTTTCATCCAATATATGGTCTCAAGACGTTCAAAACCTTGTAATGATCTAACTACCATATTCAAAGTGAAATATAGAATAAACGGGTGCTTACAAATATATACTCGCCCGACAAGTAGAATAACAGTCCTCTTTTTAAAACAATTTTCCAAACTCGATCAAAACAACTTTTCAGTCAATGTAAGTACAGCTTAACAATCAGAATACCGTCATTTTCGCCTTTGCGACTTCCAATATTTGATACCTTTAAGAGTCGTAAGAGTTTCCGACAAAATGAACCAATAGAGATGAAGTTGTCAGCAAATATGGAAATATGACAAGCATGTTTAGTAAGAATTTCTGGTAAAAAGAATTTAACTAAGAGATCAAGATGATCATCGAACTTTATCAGGTTGCATTTGTCATTTTAAACAACACAGTACAGAAGGTGGCCAACCTTTAGTACTTCCATGACAAACACACAACCAGTGGCGTCCCACCGGACTCCTATCACACAGATAGAAAGTCCCTGAATCCCCTATATATATAGGGTTGTTCATCTTAGTTACAACAAGGAGGATCAAAAATTTAAGAGGAATATATGAAAGGTTTAAGAGTTTCAAAAGTTTATAAAATATTGGATCAAGTAGCCCCTGAACAAGAGAGGTATTTCGTAAAGAACAAAATAATAGAAGTGAAAAATTGAATCTTTGAAAAAGGTAAATTGAATAAAATCAATGACAAGTTGTGAATAGACTTATCCTTACATCGAACAATGGAGGTAATCACACCTTGTCTCATGTAGGTAGTTCTTAGGGAAGTAAATTTCTAGTCTGAGCTTATAGGTATGTCCCGTTAGTAAATCAACTTGTGCAATCTTGTATAAAAAAGGAATGTACACTTTGGCCACTCCTTTGGATGAATGACCCTATCACGGGGGTGAAATCGTTATCATATCGCAAAGAATCTATCTAAGTCTTTCTAGACGTTATCTTGGAACTTCTACTCTCGGTCAATGCTAACTATACTTGATACGGAACTTTGCGCGGTGTTTCCTATAGCATTCGCGATGTAGCCGAAGTCGCAGATGAAATTCGGAAAGTACGTAAAGATTTACAGGTGATGTCTTCTGAACTGGTAGCTCTGACGCTCCGATTGGCTCTTCTAGCTTCGAATTAGTTTCCTCGTCCGTAACCCGATCTTCAGATGGTTCCAGCGTATACTCTCTCGATATGTCGGAATACGATATAACATAGAAGTGCGTAACTTAAGTTAATATTTCTACAGAGAATTCGGCATGACCTATTCGTAAAATGGACTATGCCCTATTTTAACAATATCTCAAATACTTACTCAATCATCCACACATAATCCATAATTCGTTCAATATTCTATCCATCTCCAATCCCTTTCATTCTACACGTAAGAAATAACTCTGCCTTGACATGCAGCTATACTATAAGAAAATAAATTTACCCAAGGGGTAATGGAAATCTCCACTTGGTCGAGTGCATGCACTGATACTGATATTGACGACTCTGGCTTAGGAAAAGGAATCTCAGATGAAGGTTAATCTCTCGAAACAACCATTATCTGCAGCAACACATTAATAAACCAAGAAGATACTTAAACGGTAAAGGGTTATCTTAATTCTACTAATACTCATCCTAAATCTAACCTACATCTACAAATTCTATCTTACCTATGAAGCTTAAGTCCTAGAGCGAACCTATCCTATTGGTCAACACTATATTCATAGATCTTAACTCAAACTCTATGTGAGTTTTCTCATTGTTTTTCCTATCTTAGACTCTTCTACCTATTCTTGTTTCAGTGACCAATAACCTGTAGCTCTGATACCAACCTGTGACGCCCCCAAATCCGGGGTCAGGATTTGGTGCCACTATCGCTCTGAATAAAACATAATTATACAGACGACCCCTCAATAAAGGATCGATCACAGGTTATGGTATGAAACAAGAATCTAAAATATCAACGTTTATTACAACATCTAATTCAATTTTATTACAAACCATTTGTCATCATCTAACCATTGGTGAGATCTAAAATGAATTCTATCTTCCTGGCAACATAGAACCTAGAATCTTGAATTCAGGCCTTCTCACGGTCCTCTTAGCGGATACTCGAAAACTTCATACTCCATTCCTAACTGAAAGGTTAGGGAATAATAAAACAAGAGTGAGCCAAAAATTGCTCAGCAAGTATAATCAACAACGTATGTAAATATCAACTAGAAATCCATTAGAAATCAAATGGAAATCAATTGGTAATCAAATGGTATCATATGGTAACAAGTTTCAAGATATACATTTATGTTCAAGAATAAGATTAAGCAATTGAATTGGAACTTCCGGTAAGACGGTACGAGCTATACGGGTGATCAGCCACGTAAAGCTCCAGACCATGTTTTCACAAGGTCCTAACATTCAGGATCCATAGGCACACATTGGCCTTAAAATAAATAAGTAACCATGACCGCCGCCTCGGTCATTACTGTGTTCCATTCATAAGTAATTCAACAAAGGGATTAAATGAATAAGAAGCTTTCCAACATTTCTAACATTCGTTCCAGGGTATAAGCTAATTCAAGACTTTGTTGCAAGGGTTTAAAAGTTCAACAATTGAAAGGCATGGAAAAATAAGTGAGCAAAGGACTAAGTATGCTTTGGGTATTCAAAAGTTAATAGAGGTCAACAAAGTATAAGTCAAGATAAAGGTGCTATTAAGCATGGTAAATAAGTCAACAAGGAAATAAGTACGTATCAGGGGTTTAAAGGTTAACAAGAAAGTTCAGGGGATGGTTTAAGATAAAGGTATCATATGAACATGGTAATGGCATTATACGAGTTACATGAAAATAAGGGATCAAATGTAGAGTTTGTAAATAAAGAGCAAGGTGTAAGGGTACAATGGTATAACAAACGATTGCATCATAATGGTAAAGGACAAGTAAAGGTTATACGTATACTTGCAATATAATCAAGAGGTATCATTTGCATCATAATTTAAGAAAACTACCACTTGAACAATAAGTGGAGGGAATAGACACTTGCCTCAAAAGCCGATAACTAACTCAATAACTTGTACACCGTTCCGACTTTGCGTACACGGGCTCTTTTCCTGGCCTCCTACTTGCACCTATATAAAGGTATAATACCCTATTAGTACCTCAGCTTGTTTACATTAGCTTATCATCCCATATTCTACCCCAACGATATTTATTTACACGCATATACCAAATTATAATATAGCGCGTTGCCACATAACACATGATATTTATATCACTTATAACTCTTATCCATGTAATAAGCATAAAACTCACATAAGCGCACATTGCCATTCAAGTTCACATAATATACTCCTTTAATACGTATATATATATAATTTAACTTTCAAATCATACCACACTTGGTATAACATTAAATCAACTTGATCAATGCTAACCATATCCTTAACACCTTCACAAATAATGCATTCAATCTCAAAGGCTGAAAATTCTGCTACGCACACCCTACCAAAATATTTATCATAAATCCAAACATGATCAAACAAATACCACATTTGACAGGATACTTCCTGATTAATAATACAACTTAGCGTAAAAGTTTCAACTCCAAAACAATTCATTTAGACTAAAAACGAACAGGTTAAAGTATGTATAGAAGCACAGAAAATTCCTCTTGCGCAACTTTTAGTAAAACATGCATAACTCTTTATTCGTTAACTCTATTGATACAAGGTTTGCGCGTGCACAAACTAGACTCCGATTAGAACAATTTCCTCCTAGACTTTCTGTCTAAAACAGGCATCAACCATTCGAAATTAACCAAAACAGAACAGACAGTTTCTGGGTATTTCACATTCTTCCATACTTATAACTTAACTTCACATATACATACTATACACATCTCATCTACAACATGTATAGTTGTCCTAATACAACAACTTGCTCAAATAAAAGTATTTACCACTCTTTACAACTTATAGATATAAATATGCAAAGATCAAAGTTATAGCATGCTTATCTCTAAATTTCAAATAATATATACTCACATTAGCTCTTGACATACTTCGACTTGCACATAGCATATTGCTAATCACCCATTTACACCACACCAAAAACTCATGAACTCAAACTTGTAGACAAATCAGAGAGCTTTCCAAAATGATAAGAACATCAAAATGATGAAGTAATGAATTTAGAAACAATTAGAACGCGGACTTGTCAAAACAGATTTGACGCAGCCCTGAATAGTTCGAAAGATTACCAATTTTCAGTATAAGGATGGACTCAAATGAAAAAGTGTAAAACATAGAAGTTATAGTCCATTCCGAGACCTTTCCAGAATGGTAAGGCTCATAATTTTTGAACACGTATTCGATTAACTACGATTTTTCCAAGTTCAAGGATCATAATCCCGAAGTCAATATAGCTGGTTACATAAACTGCAGAAAAACTCATATGTGCAAGCCAAATCTCAGAAAACTTAAAGAATAAGAGTTGAAGATAATCAAATTATCTTTCCAGAGAGTCCAGAACCATCATCATATGATAAACGAAGCATGAGATACGAATTTAACAAGGTACATACACAACCTATTCAAGAATTTAACTAGAACTACACCAAAACTCACATGCAATGCTTTATTCATACTCTAACATTGAGAGAACCTATTTATAAACATAGAAACCATTAAAACAACCCATGAGCTCACTTTGAGTTCATTGCCCATGGATGGGTTTGTCTTGGATGAGCCCTAAGACGTATGGGTCTTCATCAAGAACAACCCCTAAACACTTATCCACCATTGCATGTAACAAAAAGAGTCAAGAGCCTCATCTTTGTAAAATTTCAGTTTTGAGAAAGAAAACAAAACTCAAAAATATTGGTAGGAATAGATAGAGGGTTGAAAGAGGGTCATTTTAGTTACAAGAACACATAATTTGGTGAAGAAATTACCTTGGAATAAGAGGTTGAAGTTTGAGTTTTTTAATGGAGGTTTGGGGAAGATGATGGTCTCGGGATGGAGAAGAAGAGGGGAGGGGGAGAGAGCCGAGAGAGAAATGAGAGAAAAGAAATGGGTGGGCTTGAGAATTGACTAGAAGTGTGTAGAAAGAAAGAGAAGTAATGTTATCTCTTAAATAGTTTAGAAAAATTATAAAATTACAAAATAGTCCAACTAACTCCATTTCCAAATTAATAAAAACAAGGGCTGTGATGTAAATTCATAATCTCACTTCTAGACCAAGTAAAATAATATTTTACAAATAAGTTTTGTAGCTTAAATAAATAAAATTGCTTTTACAGAAAATAATCAAATAAAATGCATTTTTACCTCAAAATGGTTATAAGAAGAAATTAACAACTTACTCGAATAAATAAAATGCTCATCGTGAATAAATATTTTAAAGGTGCGGCATCTCTCAAAATAAATAATTAAAAATAAATGAATGATTTATAAAATTTAAATCATAAGTTTAAAAATAAAATAAAATAATGCTAAGAAATATTTTATGCTGCTGAATAAATAATTCAAGCATACTCCAAATCTAATATAAATATTTTATGACTCAAGTAAATTCTTAGAGCACTTAAATAAAATTTAGAAACCACATTCACAATTAACTAATTATTCACCACGCACATAATTCACATTTTAAGCACGTAACAATTATGGCACATAAAGAAATTTCAAAATTATAGGACTATATCAAAGAAATATTTTTATCTCAAATAAGTATAACTAAAATATGAGCTTACACATAAATCACATTATACCAAGATCATCATTGCTAAATAGAATATCAAAAATAAAATCTCAATTGCTATTACTAGCAATAAATGAAAATAATTTTACATAGCTCTTTTTAACAAAATAAATTTAAGGCTACTCTAATTAGCACAAAGAGCCTATTAAACAATTATCACGCACATATATAAAAAAATAAAATTAATCGTATTCACATACTGGTAATAATTTACACGTCAAAAAAATTCTAAGGCGTTACAACGTTAGTTACACATACCACATATTATCTACGGAGTTTTAAAGCACGAAGAAGCAAGGAAGAAGATAGTTTTCAATTTATTCTTGTATTCTTTCTAGCTTGTGGATGCTTGGTTGGGTGTATTCTTTAGAACCTTTGATAATTATTCCAATATTGATTCGTTTTCTTCAATCATGTTTACATTAGAACCCATGGTGACGATTAGTTTGATTATGAACTAATTCGTTGTCATGGAGTTTTAGCGGATTTATTCATGAAGTTTATTTGTTGAATTTTCTTGATGCCTATAGTGTGATTGATGCGATATCCTATCATGGTTGTTTTAATTCGTTATAGGAGAGTAGCTAACTCCTGTAATTGTGTGTTAATTCTTATTGAAGCGAAAGTGGATTTAAGAGTTTAGAACTTGCCATGCTAGCATAGGTTTATGCGTGAGAATATCATTCGTAATTAGTGTCGTAACTCTAACCGTTTTATGACGACTATGTGATCAATTGAATGCTTGTACTTCAACCATTATGTTTTCAATCTCTATAGACATATAGGGACTAAGCATAATTGGGAGACTAAGTGATTTCTATCTTTATTGTGGATATTATTTAGGATGGTATTTGTGCAATGAAAGTTGGCTTATATCAGTTTTGTGTGTTCGATCAGGTATTAATAAATCACATGAAAAGGCTAGAGAATTGGAAACTATAGATGGATTGTTTAATGAAGTTAAAATTCCATGTTTATTTGCATAAGTAATTCAATATAACCCGTCGTTCAAATAGTTGATAATTAGTTATAAGTTTTAGAAAAATTTTAGTGGTAAACAAAATCCAATTTGTTATTTGTTTTAGCATCGAATAATAATCATACATTGGTGAGTGAATTAACTAGACAATACAACGAGTCCCTGTAGGAACGAACCTTACTTGCTATCTGTATTACTTGAGATCACGTGCACTTGCGTGTTGAGTTTGGTCGCGTACACGAGCTCGAGCACGTAGAGAAGAATTAGCAAGAAGAGAAGAACTAGCACGAAGGAAACTTGACTTTGAGAACATCAGTGTAGAAAACAATCGTGAATCAAAAGAAGATATGGAAGATCAAGCACAACCAGCGAAGGCTTTGAGTGAATTCTCTCAGCCAAAAGTGGAGGACATTCATACCAGCATTGTTCGTCCAGCTATTGGGGCAAATAATTTCGAGCTTAAGCCAAACATCATTCAGATGATTCAGAATACGGTTCAGTTTGGGGGTAGTCCTGCTGAAGATCCCAATGCTCATATTAGGGACTTTCTTGAGATCTGTGATACCTTCAAATTCAATGGAGTTACAGATGACGCAATCAGATTGAGGCTATTTCCCTTCTCTCTTAGGGATAAAGCCAAGAGTTGGTTACATTCTATGCCATCAGGTTCTATTAAAACATGGGCAGACTGTGCTCAAAAGTTCTTGACGAAGTATTTCTCCATGGCGAAGACAGCAGCTTATAGAAATTCTATTTCTCAGTTTGCTCAGCAACCCCAGGAATCTTTGGGGGAAGCTTGGGAAAGGTACAAGGAGATATTGGCACGTTGTCCTCATCATGGGATGCCGGATTGGATGGTAATCAGCAATTTCTACAACGGATTGGGAGCTCAGTCAAGGCCTATGCTTGATGCAGCTTCTGGAGGAGCACTGTGGGCAAAAAGCTATGAGGATGCCTATAATCTTATCGAGATGATGGCGGCCAATGAGTTTCAGAATCCTACTCAACGCTTGCCACCTGCTAAAGTGGCTGGAGTTCTTGACTTGGATGCAGCTACTGCTATTGATGCTCAACTCAAAGCGTTGACAATGAAGGTAGATTCCCTTTCTAATCTTGGGACTAACCAGGTTGCTATGGTGTGTGAATTGTGTGCAGGGTCTCATGACACGAATCTGTGTGCTATCTCAGCTGAATCAGCACAGTTTGTTAGTAACTTTCAGAGAACTCAGCAACCAGCACCTAATGTGTATCATCCCAACAATCGGAATCATCCTAATTTCAGTTGGAGCAACAATCAGGGTGGTGTTCAGCAACCACAAAATCAGCAGTTCAATGCAAGGCCATATAATCAGAACTATCAACCACCACCTTATGCTCCAAGGCAACCATTCATTCCACCGGTATTTCAACCATCTCAAGGGAATTCATTGAATCAGTCTGAGAAGTCTGAATTGGAAGAGCTTCGAATGATGTACAAGAGTCAGGCGGTGTCGTTGAAAACTTTAGAGAATCAGATTGGGCAACTAGCCAATGCATTGTTGAACCGTCAACCAGGAACGCTTCCGAGTGACACAGAGATGAATCCAGGCAAGAAAGATCACAAGGAACAGGTCCAGGCAGTAACCTTACGATCGGGGAAGATTCTACAAGGTCAGAATGAAGAAAATTCAGCCGAGGAAAAAAATGAATTTTCTGATCAGAATGTGCGGCGCGGCAGCGCCGCTCCCCAGTATAAAAACGGCGCGGCAGCGCCGGCCCTTCTGGAAGAAAAAGACAATTTTGACGCTGGGGTCGATTCTGTTCCTGATTTGGTACCTAATGCTACTCTCTCGACTCATGTAACTGGGAAGAGTGATAATTCTCAGAAAGTAGTAGAAGAAAAGGTGTTTCCACCTCCTCCATTCCCAAAACGAGTTCAAAGGCAAAAGTTTGACAAGCAGTTTGCTAAGTTCTTGGATGTCTTCAAGAAGCTTCAGATTAACATACCATTTGCGGAGGCTCTTGAGCAAATGCCGAGCTATGCGAAGTTTATGAAGGGCATTCTTTCGAAGAAATTGAAACTTGAGGAGCTAGAGACAGTTGCATTGACGGAAGAATGTAGTGCCATCTTGCAACAAAAGTTGCCACCTAAGTTGAAGGACCCTGGAAGCTTTACCATACCATGTACTATTGGAGATCTCTCATTTAGCAAATGCTTGTGTGATTTGGGTGCAAGTATTAATCTCATGCCCTTATCAGTTTTCATGCAGCTTGGTCTTCCAGAACCAAAGCCAACTACTATGACTCTGCAACTTGCGGACCGTTCAGTTACTTATCCTCGAGGAATAGTTGAGGATGTTTTGGTGAAGGTCGACAAGCTTATCTTCCCAGACGACTTTGTTATTCTTGACTTTGAGGAAGACAAGAAGATCCCTATCATCTTGGGACGACCATTCTTGGCTACAGGTCGGACTCTTATTGATGTCCAAAAGGGAGAACTCACTATGAGGGTGCACGATCAAAATGTCACCTTTAATGTTTTCAATGCAATGAAGCTTCCAACTGACGAGGAAGTGTGTTTTAAAATTGATATGGTGGACAAGGTGGTTAACTCCGCAACTCAACACTTGATCAAAACTGATGTGTTGGAAAGAGTTCTTGCTAATGACTTGGAGATTGAGAACGAAGAGGATGGAGAACACTTGCAATATCTTAATGCATCTCCATGGAAGAAGTTTGAGATGCCGTTTGAATCTTTGGGGTTGTCAGAGCTGAAGAAGTCTCATGTTAGACTTAAGCCATCTATCGAGGAAGCACCTACATTGGAACTTAAGCCATTGCCTGAACATCTAAGGTATGCCTATCTTGGTGATTCTTCTACCTTACCTGTTATTATATCATCTAAGCTTTCAGGCATGGAAGAGGAAAAGCTATTACGAATTTTAAGGGATTTCAAATCAGCCATTGGGTGGACTATAGCAGACATCAAGGGTATTAGTCCTTCTTACTGCATGCACAAAATTCCTTTGGAAGAGGGAGCTAAACCTACAGTTGATAATCAAAGGAGACTGAATCCTGTTATGAAGGAAGTTGTGAAGAAGGAAATTCTTAAATGGCTTGATGCAGGCATTATCTATCCGATCTCTGATAGTTCTTGGGTGAGTCCAGTGCAATGCGTGCCTAAGAAGGGAGGCATGACAGTGGTTACTAATGAAAAGAATGAGCTCATTCCTACGCGAACAGTTACTGGTTGGAGGATTTGCATGGATTATCGAAAGTTGAACAAGGCTACTCGAAAAGATCATTTTCCACTTCCGTTCATTGATCAGATGCTCGACAGATTGGCTGGACATCAGTACTATTGCTTGCTTGATGGGTATTCTGGTTACAATCAGATTTGCATAGCACCCGAGGATCAAGAGAAGTCTACATTCACTTGTCCATTTGGTACATTTGCTTTCAGACGTGTTTCTTTCGGGTTGTGTGGAGCACCAGCTACTTTTCAGAGATGCATGATGGCCATTTTTTCTGACATGATTGGAATTAATGTGGAAGTATTCATGGACGATTTCTCAGTCTTTGGGGATTCTTTTGATGAGTGCTTGGAAAACTTGAGTTTGGTTCTAAAGAGTTGTGTGGAGACAAATCTTGTTCCAAATTGGGAAAAGTGCCATTTCATGGTACAAGAAGGTGTCATTCTGGGACACAAGGTTTCGTGTAAAGGTTTGGAAGTTGACAAGGCAAAGGTGGAGACTATTGAGAACCTTCCTGCCCCTGTTTCAGTCAAGGGTATTCGCAGCTTTCTTGGACATGCGGGGTTCTACAGGCGTTTCATAAAGGATTTCTCAAGAATTTCTAAGCCACTTTGCAATCTCTTGGAAAAAGATGTTCCGTTCAAGTTTGATGAGTCTTGTTTACATGCGTTCGAGATCTTGAAGAAGAAATTAATTTCTGCTCCAGTTATTACAGCTCCTGATTGGAGCCAACCATTTGCTTTGATGTGCGATGCTAGTGATTTTGCGCTTGGGGCCGTTCTAGGCCAAAGGAAAGAAAAGGTGTTTCATGTTATTTATTATGCAAGCAAAACTCTTAATGATGCTCAGATGAATTACACCACCACTGAGAAGGAACTACTTGCTATTGTCTACGGGTTTGAAAAGTTTCGCTCTTATCTGCTTGGTACTAAGGTGACAGTTTATACGGATCATGCTGCTATTCGCTATCTCCTGGCGAAGAAAGATGCTAAGCCAAGGTTGATTCGTTGGGTTCTTCTGTTGCAAGAATTTGACGTGGAAATCAAGGACAGAAAGGGGACGGAGAATCAGGTAGCTGACCATCTCTCTAGATTGGAAGATCATGGGAAGTCATCTAAAGACAACACGGCTATTAATGAGTTTTTTCCGGATGAGCAACTATTCAGTGTGAAAGATGTTGAACCATGGTATGCCGACATTGTGAATTATCTAGTAAGTAACATCATACCACCTGAGATCTCTTATGCTCAAAAGAAGAAATTCTTACATGATGTCAAGCAGTATATTTGGGATGAGCCGTTTTTGTTCAAGCAAGGAGTTGATCAGATTATTAGGCGTTGTGTTCCTTACAGTGAGACCGAGGCTATTCTTAGTGATTTTCATGCTACAGCTTATGGAGGCCATTATGCGGGTGAAAAGACAGCCACACGTATTCTTCAAGCAGGTTTCTATTGGCCGACTCTATTCAAGGATGCTCATCAGTTTGTGTTGAGATGTGATCGATGTCAACGAGTTGGTAATATTTCTCGTAGGGACGAGATGCCTCTTAATGTCATGTTGGAGGTAGAGATCTTTGACGTGTGGGGAATCGACTTCATGGGACCGTTCATTCCGTCATGTGGTAATCAGTATATTCTGTTAGCTGTGGATTATGTGTCTAAGTGGGTGGAGGTAAAGGCACTTCCAACGAATGATGCTAAGGTGGTGCTCAATTTCCTTCACAAGAATATATTTACTCGGTTTGGCACTCCACGGGTTATCATCAGTGATGAAGGTACGCACTTTTGCAATCGGAAGTTTACATCTCTTATGGCACGCTACAATATCAATCATCGAGTTGCTACAGCTTATCATCCTCAAACCAATGGGCAAGCTGAAGTGTCTAATCGTGAAATTAAACGGATTCTTGAGAAGGTGGTAAGTCCTTCTAGGAAGGATTGGGCTTTGAAGCTTGATGAAGCAGTGTGGGCTTATCGGACGGCCTATAAAACACCTTTGGGAATGTCACCATTTCAGCTTGTGTATGGAAAAACATGTCATCTTCCAGCTGAGTTAGAACACAAGGCTTATTGGGTGTTGAAGAAGCTGAATTTTGATCTTACAGAAGCAGGTGAGAAGCGTATGGTTCAGTTGAATGAAATGGACGAGTTTCGATTGCAAGCTTATGAGAACAACAAGCTATATAAAGAGAAAGTCAAAAGGTGGCATGATCGTCGGTTGGTTCTTAAAACATTTGTGCCCGGGCAATTGGTGTTGTTGTTCAACTCTCGACTTCGGTTATTTCCTGGAAAGTTGAAGTCACGTTGGTCAGGTCCATTCACAGTTAAAACAGTTTTTCAGCATGGAGCAGTGGAGATTTTTGACAAGTCACCGGACCAGTCGTTCAAGGTCAATGGTCAGCGGTTAAAGCCATATTTTGGAGAGAAGTTGAATCGCGAAGTTGAGACCGCGGTTCTAATTTGCCCAACGTAAGGAGATGGAGCTATGTCAAGCTAATGACTTAAAAAGAGCGCTTCGTGGGAGGCAACCCACTTGATTGTATGATTGTATCTTTCTTTAAAAAAAAAAAAAAAAAAAAAAAAAAGAAAAAAAAAATTTCATCAGAAGGTTTGGCGCGGCAGCGCCGTGCTAAAGCACAATCCTGGCGCGGCAGCGCCGTGTCGACTGTTGAAAGAAAAAAAAAAGAAAAAAAAAAAAGTTTGTTGTTGTATTTAGTGGCCCATTATATTAACCCACTAACCACACCCACTAACCCTAAAATTCTCTATATATACCTACTTATTAACCCTACCTATACAACCTATACATACGTTCCTTACAAATCTCAAAAACTCTCAAACACTCTAAATACTTCTTCCATTTGATTCAATGGCTTCCAAGCGTCAACGGGTTGTAATTGGTGGCAGTGAGGGTGCTAGTGGTAGTGGGGCTGGTGGAAGGAACCCTCGTTCTTCATCTTCATCCGATTCTGGGGGAGGCAATGGTGGACCTCAGTTTATTTCTAATAAGACGCATGAGGCATACACTGATTTGATGGGGCGTTCTATTGCCCGAGAGAGGGGACTTTTGCCTACGGCATCGGATGGGAGTATGTTGATCAATATTCAGGAGAGGGGTTGGGAGCAGATTTGTGAGACTCCGGAGCCTGTTCCATTGTCTGTGGTTCGCGAGTTCTACGCGAACGCTAGTGTGGAAAGGAATGGGATTAGCCAGGTTCGTGGGTTCCGTGTGGATTATCGGCCGCGTGCTATTCGTCGTGTTCTTGGTCTTCCGGCTCCTAGGAGGAATCAAGAGGATTGGTCAGGGAGGACTCGCGATGCTGTGGACCTTCAGATGATTATTCAGCGGTTGTGTGTTCCAGGTACGGAGTGGACCTTGAGGCGTGGCACTACTGAGCCCACGTCGTTTATGTCGACGGCTCTGAATCAGTATGGGCATACTTGGAATTTGTTTATTTGTGCTAACCTCATCCCTACTAGGCATTCGAATGAGGTGACGGTTGAGAGGGCTATCTTGTTGTATGCTATTTGCAGCAGAGAGTATGTGGATTTGGGTAATTTGATCCATCAGGGGATTCTCCGTTTTATGCAAGGAAGTACCACTGCGGCGATACCTCATGGTTCGGTCATTGCTAGGTTGGCTAGGGATTGTGGTGCTCGTTGGTCAGCGGAGGAGCCTGTACAGCCGCCACAGGCAACACTGGATCATCAGAGTATAAGGCGGCTGAATGTGTGGGATGGAGGTGAGCCGGATTGTTGGGGTCTTGGTTTTGTAGTAGGGGGTCAGCAGCAGCATCAGCAGCAGCAGGAGGAGGAGCCTCAGGATGGAGGTTCTCTTATTAGTCAGCGGCAGTATAGGCGATTGACGAGGCGTATCGATGCGGTGCATGATTTGCAGGCAGGTTTTGCAGCAGATTTTGGTCAGTTTGCACAGGCTTTGAGCACGGCTTTTCGTGCAAGTGGGGTGGACGTGACTTTTCCGTCCTTTGGAGCTGGCGCTGTCTATCCGCCACCGGACACTCCCGATGGGAGTGGCTCGGACGACGAATAGGTATGCCTTGCACTCTTTTTATTCTTACCTTCAATGTGGGCATTGAAAATTTTAAGTTTGGGGGTGGGGATGAAAGGTGCATTTGTATAATAGGTATATTGCATGTTAGGAGCATTTGTGCATGTTAGTTAATTTCATGTTAGTTTAGAGCATTTTGTTGCATGTTAGTTAGAGCATTTAGAACATTATGTTTATTGTGATATTTATGTTCATATAGTTGCATGAGCATGGCATGCATTTTCATGATCCCTTAGGACGACCTATTTCTGTTTGGCATGTAGATGTTGATTTGAGTGTGGTAATCATGAATAGAGGGTTGATTTATAGTTTCTATGAAATTGACATGCCTGTTATGGGGACAAAAACATTTACACAACTCATTGTTTGCTTTTGGGCTAGATTGGGGGTCATGCTTGTTTGGATGTTTTGAGGTTTAATTACCTGGTTATATTTAAAATGTTCTTTATTCCCTTGATAACGTAAGAGCACTAAAGTATAAGTTTGGGGGAAACAGGATTTTCATGCTAGTTGTTTTGTTGTTTATGGCTAGGTGTCAAATGGCTAGTAGCCGGCTCATATTTATATGAGTAGTCTAGGGTTGGAAATGAGAATTCTCATTCCAGATTGTATATATGAAAAAAAAAAAAGGAAAAAATGGAAAAGAAAAAAAAAGAAAAAAAGAAAAAAAAAGAGTCATGTAAATAGTTAAATGCAAAATTAACCACGAGTGAGCTCTTTAATACTCGAGCAATTAAGTTCAATGGGGGCAATGTGCCTAGTGACCTAAGGTCCTTTGTGGTCTGGGATCCGCTAACCTAACGCTCGTTACATGGGTATTATTGTATAAGCCTTTTGGGGTCTCACTCATTGCACGGTTAAATAAGCATGTGTATTGTATATAGTAGTATGTGTCGTAGTAATAAAGCATGAATTCCTGGTTAACCTGAATGATGATGGAGGTGTCTCGAAGTTATGAAGTGTCTACCGTTCATTCTTTTTATAAACTTGTGATTGCCTTGACTAAGAATTGGTATGATTTTTGATCTAGTGTTAGGAGTATATCTGATGAGTATCACACACCACGTTCCTATGCATGTATTGTTAGTATACGGGAATTTAGTCGAGCTCTGTTTGGAAGTTATTGCATGATTTGAGATGTTTGCCTAATGAATGGTTTTGGTTAGTCTAAGGGGATCCTTGCATTTCCATATAGTTGCATACATGTAGTTAGTTGCATTTGTAGTTGCATTGTTAGATGGATTTTGTGGGTACATTCACTATAGGCCCTCACGAGACCTTACTCGTCCACTAGGGCTGCCTAGGGGTTTAAAGGGCTTGTTGCATATGCCAAATGCAACCGTGATCACCTACGGAAGTGGTACTAGTTAGTTGTAATAAATTGTTTGTTTATGCTCGAGGACGAGCATCGGTTTAAGTTTGGGGGTGTGATAAGTGGGTATTTTATTCACTTAAAACGTTTCCGTATGGCTTAAAACGATTGTTTGTACTCGAGTTGTGGTATTTTTGATCTCTTTTAAGGGTATTGTGTAGGAATGTCTATCACAGGTGTAATGGGAATGAAGCGGAGCAATCGGAATGCAATTTGGAGCTAAAACGAAGAAAATGGAAAAATTCGTCTTCCTGGACAGAAGGCACGGCGCGGCAGCGCCGTGTTTGAGCTTGCCTATGGCGCGGCAGCGCCGCAACGGAACAGTAAATCTATGGCGCGGCAGCGCCGCTCTTCTATGTAACTGTGGCGCGGCAGCGCCAGACATTCTGACAAAATTTCCTGTTTTGAACCCGATTTGCTGATTTTTCGAGTGGAAGTCAAATTACAATTCCGTACGACTTATTTGCACCTGGAGGCCTATATAAAGAGAAGAAAACCCTAGAGAACGTTAGTTACACATACCACATATTATCTACGGAGTTTTAAAGCACGAAGAAGCAAGGAAGAAGATAGTTTTCAATTTATTCTTGTATTCTTTCTAGCTTGTGGATGCTTGGTTGGGTGTATTCTTTAGAACCTTTGATAATTATTCCAATATTGATTCGTTTTCTTCAATCTGTTTACATTAGAACCCATGGTGACGATTAGTTTGATTATGAACTAATTCGTTGTCATGGGGTTTTAGCGGATTTATTCATGAAGTTTATTTGTTGAATTTTCTTGATGCCTATAGTGTGATTGATGCGATATCCTATCATGGTTATTTTAATTCGTTATAGGAGAGTAGCTAACTCCTGTAATTGTGTGTTAATTCTTATTGAAGCGAAAGTGGATTTAAGAGTTTAGAACTTGCCATGCTAGCATAGGTTTATGCGTGAGAATATCATTCGTAATTAGTGTCGTAACTCTAACCGTTTTATGACGACTATGTGATCAATTGAATGCTTGTACTTCAACCATTATGTTTTCAATCTCTATAGACATATAGGGACTAAGCATAATTGGGAGACTAAGTGATTTCTATCTTTATTGTGGATATTATTTAGGATGGTATTTGTGCAATGAAAGTTGGCTTATATCAGTTTTGTGTGTTCGATCAGGTATTAATAAATCACATGAAAAGGCTAGAGAATTGGAAACTATAGATGGATTGTTTAATGAAGTTAAAATTCCATGTTTATTTGCATAAGTAATTCAATATAACCCGTCGTTCAAATAGTTGATAATTAGTTATAAGTTTTAGAAAAATTTTAGTGGTAAACAAAATCCAATTTGTTATTTGTTTTAGCATCGAATAATAATCATACATTGGTGAGTGAATTAACTAGACAATACAACGAGTCCCTGTAGGAACGAACCTTACTTGCTATCTGTATTACTTGAGATCACGTGCACTTGCGTGTTGAGTTTGGTCGTAACATCAATTGCTTCAGATTTGAAAACATCTTTAACCAGAGTGCTTTTGATCTAACCATCCCAGATAAATCAACAACACTTGAAGCGTTTGTAATAATTCCTCTTGACTGAAAATTGATAAGTGTATCACAACTTAATGTGCTAATATGTTTCCACTTCTTATCCTTTTCCTTTTCAAATGCATAGCTTCTTTCCAGTGAAGATTCTTGTCTGCTTGGGTTCCTCCACACTCTTCTATTTGAGAGTTTAAGCCTTTGTACATAGAGATTGAAATCTCTATTTGTTGATCTTGTAATTTCACTTCTTCTGGCTTCTTCTTCTTCATCTACTTCATTGTTGTGAAAATCAACCACAGTAGATAAAATTATAAAATCAATCTCTTGCATAATTTCAGAATCATCAGGATCTTGAATATTATCAGGAACAACATCAGGATTAGATTCTTCAATTTGATTTGTATTGTAGAGAGTTGATTTTCTTGATTTTCTTCTCAATACAGGTTCTTCCTCAATATTTCCATCATCACCAAAAGTAGATCTGTCAGGAACTACTAGAGTTTGAATAGGTTCAGGAACCTCTTCTACTTCTTCTAGCTCCTCTCCTACCTCTGCCTCCTCTACCTCTAGCAGGAGCAGGATTATTAAAGCTTTCCATCATTTCTCTCTGTTGTCTTAAGAATTCTTCATGTGAGAGATCAGGATATTCTTCACTTGCTGTAGAGAGTGCTTTTCTTGCATATAATTGTTGAACTCTTTTATCAGTGTGATATAGAGTAACAATTCTGCCATCTTTTGTAGAAAACTTCTGGAATAAATTTGATGCATCTTCAGGATTATCAATAAAAATATCTTCATCACCTTCAGGAATTGTAGCAAGAGTATGTCCATGACCAGGTGTCAGGATTTGTTCTTCCGTCAGGATCTGAGATTGCACCAACGTTCTTACTGTCTTAACTCCAGAATCAGAAACATGAGTTGACTGCGTTGTTTGACTTTGTGAAGTTTGAATTGTAGACTTCATAACAGCAGCATCAGAGGTTTCTCCTTGTATCACTTTGTCACTACCAACATCTCCAGTATCATCATCATTATTCCTTAATACTAGATCAGGTGTGCATTTTGTCCGACTAACCTTCTCCCCCTTTTTGACATTAGGATTTGACAATAAATTCAAAATTAAGGAAAGAGAGGCTTGAATGTCAGTTACCTTAGTATCCAGAGAATCAATCCTTCTGTTGATAGAGGTTTGTTCAGAAATAACAGATTTCACTTGGGATTCTACTACCCTTAGCTGAAAAGAAGTAGGCACCTTTGTAAAATTTTGAGAAATATCATTCCTCACCAACTCAGTTGAGTTCTTGATAGAATCAATCTCACTTTTTAGGCTTTTGGATAACAGAGTTGTAGCCTTCAGATGATTCTTCAAGTCTTGATTCTCTATAGATTTCACTGCATCATAGGCATGTTCCAAAGCAGAAGAATAACTTACAGATTCAGTAGATCTATGCCATGAATTGTTCCATTCATTCTGTCTAAGTGCCTCAGCAGGATTAAAGGAAGGAATAGAAAAATCTTGTCTCTGATCTTTCCCAATAGAAGCTTTTCCAGCCATATATGTACTTGATGAACCAAAATTAGTTCCAAGACTAATTTTGAGTGCTGTAGCAAGCTGTTCCTTCTCTTTTCGATTCTCATCATCATCACTATCATCAGAGTCATCATCATCAGTACTATGAGTATCATCAGGATCAGGAATAGCTATACCTTTCATTTTATCCTGTGAATCTGTGATAGGATGATCCATTGGTCTTGAACGAAGTGGCTGTATCAGGATAGGTTCAACATCAGGAGCACCACTAGCGTCAGGATGAACACCGTCAGGATTTGATATGCTTGCATCAGTATTTGCTACCAATGGTTCTTGTCGAGCTTGAGGTTCAGAAGCTGCTTCAACACTTTGAGTCAAAGGTTCTTGTGTGCTTCCCTCATTGACACTGTCCTCGACCAATCTTTGAACTTCATCTGCACCAGAAATCCCTTGAGCATTGTCAGGAAATTTCTCAGAAACTGTAGCTTGGCCTGCATCTTCACTTTGAGAAGATGGTTCTTGTGTAGCTGGAATGTCGATGTCTGCATTCTCCCTTTGAGAAAATGGTTCTTGTGGGACCATTCCACTAGCTAAGCCTTAACTCAAACTTTGATTGAGTGGTTCTTGTGTGGCTGGATCATCAGAAAGAGCTGCTGAACCACTTTGAGGTTCAGGTTCTTGTGGGCTTGATCCTTTCAGTTTCTTCTATCTCTGATAGACTAACTCTTCTGCCTTCCTTAGCTTTTCCATTCACTAGTACAGAAATGTGTTTTAGTGTCGCACCTATTGTGTCGGTTCTTTACTGAACCGTCGCTTTTTCCTACTTTAGGCGTCGGCTGTCAACATAACCGACGCTAAAGGTCTCCTGTGCAGGACCTATGGTGTCGGTTTTCCACTTTAACCGACGCTTTAAACATTGTTATGCGTCGGTCTTAAAGAGCCGACGCTTTTGATGACTTATAGTGTCGGGCTTTGATATAACCGACGCTAAAAGATGTACTCATATGCGTCGGTCTTTTAAAGCCGACGCCTTTGAGGACGTATTGTGTTGGTCTTTGTTAGATCAGAATTCAATGATCTTCAGAAGCTAGACTCAACTGATCAGGATTGCTGACGTCATCAGTATTGCATGGTCATCAGTATTTGATCAAGCGTCAGTATCTTATTGATCATCAGGATTCCTACTCAGACTATGATCAGGTTTGATCATCAGGACTTGAAGCTGATCAGGATTCCTACTTCGAGTTATATTTGGAGTCTAGATAAACATGGAAGTTTGTTCCTGGTTTGTAGAATGCAGCTATCGATTAAAGATATGTTTCTATCTTTGTTATGATTAGGACTTATCTTGTTATTGATAGAGAAGCTGTGTGCACTATATAAACACAGTTTTGGTTTCGATTTATGTATTCATTCGAGAGAGAACATAATCGGAGAGAAGCTCTTAAGAACAGAATTTCTTGAGAGAGTTTTTGTAAGCTAGCAGCTCTTAAGAACATCAGAATTTCTTAAGAGAGTTTGTAACAGTTTTATATCAAAGTTAATAAAGCTGTTATTGTTATTGTTATTGATCTTTCATATTTGTGTTATATAAAGTTGAGAATCTTATACAATTGTATTCAACCCCCTTCTACAATTGTTATTTACTGGGCAACAATTGGTATCAGAGCAAACTGATTTAATTCTGAATCAGATACGATCTAAAGATGTCGACAACCAAGTATGAAAGCATGAAGATTCCCATCTTGAAGATATCAGAATATCCTACATGGAAGGTAAAGATGCTGATGTACCTGGAGGCTATGGATCCTGACTACTTGGACAGGATTCGTGATGGACCATATATACCAACAAAGTTCGTAGAACGAACAGATACAGTACCAGAACATTATGTGGTCAAAGCTAAAGCTGAATGGACTCCAGAAGAAAAAGCTCATGTACTCAGGGAACCAAAGATAAAGAATATCTTGCATAATAGCCTTGATGCTGTTATGTCAAACAGAGTGATTGCATGCAAGTCTTCAAAAGAAATCTGGGATACTTTGGAAACTCAGTGCCAGGGATCTGCATCTATTAAGAAAAACAGAAGGGCTCTTTTGATTCAAGAATATGAACAATTCGATGCAAGACCTGAAGAGAGCCTGACTGATCTATATGATAGATTTCTGACACTATTGAACAGCTTATCCTTAGTTGACAAAGTATATGAAACTGAAGATTCAAACACCAAATTTCTTAGAGCTTTACCTGAAGAATGGGATACTCAGACCTCAATCATTAGACACCAGTATGATCTGAACATTGTGTCTCTTGATGAGATCTATGGGATGCTAAGAACTCATGATCTTGAAGTTCAACAGAGAAAGAACAAGAAAAGCAGCAAGGCAAAGTCAATTGCTTTGAATGTAGAAGCAAAATCAAAAGGGAAAGCTATGGAGGTCTCTAGAAGGAAAGCAAGAGTAGCTGAGTCAGATCCTGACGACTCTTCATCAGATACTGATGGCAATCCTGATGCCAATACTGGTGATGAATCTTCTGATTCAGACATGGAAGAGATGGTTGCTATGATTGTCAGAAACTTCAGAAGGATGAAGTTCAGGAAGAATAGAAGACAAGGCAACTTTCAGAAAAAGACCTTCAAAGCAGACAAAGACAAGTATATCAAAAATGACAGCAAGGGTAGCAAATTTGACAAGTCAAAGGTTAGATGCTACAAGTGTAATGGTATGGGTCACTTTGCTTCTGAATGCAACAAGACAAAGGCACTCATCACATCAAGCAAGGATTGGATGGACTCTTCCTCAGAATCTGATACTGAGGTAGTCAACTATGTGTTAATGGCCAATGCTGATGTAACTGCTGCTCCTGATGATAAGGTACTAAATACTATCTTTGATTTTGATACTGATAATGCTTCTGAGTTAAGACGTTTTCTAAAGTCATTACATATTAGCTTTAGAAGTCAAACTGCTGAGAATACTAGAATCTTATCTGAGATGTCTGACCTTAGAAAGAGGAATGAGATATTAGAAGCTGAATTTTCTCGTATGCAAGAAGTACAAAAAGAATGTGATAATGCTAAACACATGCACTTAGAAATGACATCTAAATGTACTTCCCTTGAAAAAGAACTTGAATATGCTAATGAGAAAATCAGAACCTGGACAGACTCTGGTAGGAAATTTCATGAGATTAATACCTCTAAGAATTGGAAAGAGTGTCTAGGATATAAGTCAGATGAAGATAAGAAATTAGCAGAGAAAATTGTCATTGATGAGACAGTCAGTCCAAAGACCTATAGACATGTTATAGACTCAACCAAATCTAAGATTACTCCTGTTAATTTTGTTTTTGGTAAGGATTCCAATTCTACTTTTGAAAAGGGATCTTCTTCTACTCAAGGAATTAAAATTATAAAGTCTAAACCTGTCATGAACAAAGTCACTAAGAATGTAGGTCTATTGTCTCAGAAACAGCTTAAAGATAAAATCTGTGAGGTTACAGATAAGAAAAAGGAAGCTACTGTTAAGAGAAACAGGAATAGTAAAGTTGGGATCAATAAAGAGAATGGTTATAAATATATCCCAAATGCACCTAGAAAGTGTTGTTTTAACTGTGGTAACTCTAATAATCTTGCTATTGATTGTAAAAAGAGTAAGAAGAAAATTGCTGAAATTCCTAAGTCTGATGTTAGGAATAGATCAGTATTTTACAAACCACAGAATTCCTGTTTTCATTGTGGTAGTCTATGGCATTCTATTTATACATGTAAAGAGTATCATGATTTGTACTATGATTTTTATGATCCATTGCCTAAGTTTGAAAGTAGTACAAAGTCTGATAGAACTGAAAATGTCATGATGAAGCATGCTTTTGTTAATACTGATGCTGACAAAGCAAATCCTGATGGAGTAAATCCTGTCAGGACTGCTAAAGTCAGAAAGTCTTCTGCTGCTAAAATTAATAAATTGCATGAGAAAGGAACCCAACATGTATGGGTTCCTAAGTGTTCTAACTAGTGTGTTTCTATTCTGATGCAGGGTAAAAAGAAAAATGTGTTAGTCATGGATAGTGGATGTTCTGTGCACATGACTGGAAACAAAGCCCTGTTATCAGAATATGAGGAAAAAGCTGGCCCAACTGTGTCTTATGGAGATGGCAACATTGGACAAACCTTGGGATATGGCAATATAATCATTGGAAATGTCATCATTGAAAAAGTAGCTCTAGTGAAGGGACTAAAACACAACTTGTTGAGTATTAGTCAAATCACTGACAGAAGTTATCATGTCAATTTCTATTCCACACATTGTGAAGTAGTCAGTAAAGCAACAAGGAAGATAGCACTAACTGGCTACAGGCATGGTAACATATATGAAGCCAACATTCTCTCAGATACTGATGGCTCCCCTACATGTTTCATCAGTAAAGCTTCAGTAGATGAAAGTTGGAATTGGCACAAGAAGCTTTCTCATCTCAACTTCAGCAACATCAATGAGTTGGTTAAGAAAGAGTTAGTAAGAGGATTACCTAATGTCTTATATACACCTGATGGACTCTGTGATGCATGCCAAAAAGCAAAACAAAGAAGGACATCATTCCAGAGTAAATCAGAATCCTCTATTGAAGAACCATATCACATGCTACATCTTGATCTGTTTGGTCCAGTCAACATCATGTCCATCAGTAAGAAAAGGTACACTCTTGTAATTGTTGATGAATATTCTAGATTCACCTGGGTGTATTTTCTGCATAGAAAAGATGAAACTCCTGAAGTTCTGTTGGATCATGTGAGGATGATTGAGACAACCACAAAGTACAAAGTCAAGATTCTGAGAAGTGATAATGGTACTGAATTTAAGAATTCAAAGATGGAAGAGTTCTGCACATACAAAGGAATCATTCAAAAATTCTCTGCTCCTGGCACACCTCAGCAAAATGGAGTAGTAGAAAGGAAGAATAGAACTCTTATTGAAGCTGGCAGAACTATGTTGGAAGAAGCTAAATTACCTACATATTTCTGGGCAGAAGCAGTCAACACAGCATGCTATACACAAAATCTCACATTGATAAACAGGCATGGTGTCACTCCTTATCAGTCACTCAAAGAGAAGAAACCAAGTCTGAAGCATTTGCATGTGTTTGGCTGTAAATGTTTTGTTCTCAGAACTCATCCTGAAAAGCTAGGGAAATTTGAAACAAAGGCTGATGAAGGAATATTCATAGGTTATCCTACATCAAGAGCCTTCAGAGTTTTTAATTTGAGAACAAGAACTGTCATGGAGTCAATACATGTATCTTTTGATGATAAGAAGATAACTGGAATCATTGAAGACTCGCATGATAGATTGTTATTTGAATATGAAGCTTCCAAGGAACCTGAAGAAAGTGAATCAGAAGCTGTCCATTCATCCAGTACTGACGGGTCACCAAATCCTGATGACTCACCAGGTACTGATGGTGCTAATACTGATGATGCAAACAACAGTAATACAACTAGTAGTGCTAATGTTGAGGGGGAGCAACGGCATTCAACTACAAGTTCAGAGTCAACTCAATCATCAGGACAGAATTCTTCAGATACTGATTCAAGTGAAGATCCTGATAACACATCAGGAGGGCATAGCAATAATTCAGGGAGAGCTTCAAATCAATCAAATTCTTTCAATCAAGATAACACCAATCCAGGGGGAGCATCTACTTCAAGAAACAATTTGACACCAGCAAGGAAATGGACAAAAGATCATACTCCTGATTTGATAATTGGAGATCCTGATGCAGGTGTTCAAACAAGAAGTGCAACTCAGAATGAATGTTTATATAATAACTTTCTATCCAAGGAGGAGCCTAAGAAAGTTGAAGATGCACTTAAAGATGCTGATTGGGTTACTGCAATGCAAGAAGAACTGAATGAATTTGAAAGGAATGAAGTCTGGAAACTGGTACCAAGACCAAAGAATAGATCAATTGTTGGTACAAAGTGGATTTTCAAGAACAAGACTGATTCTGATGGAGTCATTATCAGAAACAAAGCTAGACTAGTTGCAAAGGGGTATTCCCAACAAGAAGGAATTGACTATGATGAAACTTTTGCTCCTGTTGCAAGACTAGAAGCCATCAGGATATTTCTTGCTTATGCAGCACATAAGAAATTCAAGGTTTTCCAGATGGATGTTAAAAGTGCTTTCTTAAATGGTGAACTGGAGGAAGAAGTTTATGTTGAACAACCTCCTGGTTTCATTGATCCTAAATATCCAGATCATGTCTACAGACTGGATAAGGCACTTTATGGACTAAAGCAAGCTCCAAGAGCATGGTATGAAACCTTAGCTCAATTCTTACTGGAAAGTGGATTCAAAAGAGGTACAATTGATAAAACTCTATTTTATTTGAATCATGGTAAGGAGTTACTGTTAGTTCAGATTTATGTTGATGATATCATTTTTGGGTCAACAAACAATAAGCTGTGTGAAAAGTTTTCCAAGCTTATGCAGTCAAGATATCAAATGAGCATGATGGGAGAAATGAGTTACTTTCTGGGTCTTCAAGTTAAACAGACTGATGAAGGGATTTTTATTAATCAGTCTAAATACACAAGGAATTTACTGACAAGGTTTAACATGCAAGACAGTACTCCTGCTTCAACTCCCATAGCTACAGCTACCAAACTTGATCCTGATCAAGGTGAAGAGGTAGATGTAACTCACTACAAAGGAATGATTGGCTCTTTATTGTATCTCACTGTCAGTAGACCAGATATCATGTTTGCAACCTGTCTATGTGCAAGATTTCAAGCAAAACCTAGAGAACCACATCTGATTGCAGTCAAAAGAATTTTCAGATATCTCAAAGGCACTCCTTCACTTGGCCTTTGGTATGCAAGGGAATCAGATTTTGGGTTGTGTGGTTATTCAGATGCTGATTTTGCAGGATGCAAAATAGACAGGAAAAGTACTTCAGGAAGTTGTCAGTTTTTGGGTGGAAGACTAGTTTCATGGTTCAGTAAAAAGCAGAAATCTATTTCCACTTCAACTGCAGAAGCTGAGTACATTGCTGCAGGAAGTTGTTGTGCTCAGATAATGTGGATGAGAAATCAGTTGTTAGATTATGGCCTGTCATACTCAAAAATCCCTATTTATTGTGATAACCAAAGTGCTATTGCAATGACAGGAAATCCAGTTCAGCATTCTCTTACTAAACACATAAGTATCAGATATCACTTTATAAGAGAACAGGTTCTAGAAGGAACAATTGAACTTCACTTTGTTCCTACTGATCAACAACTAGCTGATATATTCACCAAGCCACTACCTGAAGCTACTTTCAATAAGTTGGTGAATGAACTTGGAATGATGAATTTTGAGAATTTCTGAGGGAACGCTACAGAGAGGAAATCCTGATAACTGTCAAATCCTGATGGTTATTCAGAAAGGTATGTATCTTTGATCAAATCCTGATAGGACTCAATCCTGACAGGAAGTCAACTGGTCAAATCCTGATGCTCAGATGATTGAAGCTGGTATGAAAACCAGAGGTTCTATGCTAATTTGTCATCAACACTCCTGGTAAACTCTGGACAATTAGATTATTACTTAGTCTTTGATTAAGTTTTCAGTCTTAATTATCAATTTCAATTTCATTATTAACAGAGTTTATTATTTATCATCTCTATATCACTTTGAGTGTTACTAACCAATTTTGCAGGCAAGTACAGGAAGCAAACAATTGAGAAAATAGACAAATTTCATTAATACTTGAAGATACATTACACATGAAATATGGAAATTACATATTTGTTTTCCTAGTCTATTTTCTACTCAGGAACTCGTGCTTTACAGATAAGCATGAACACGTGCCCTGCAAATTAGCATGAATGCTCCTGAGCAGCTTCACAGTCCTTCAGAACTGGAAGGTCTCTTGTTCCATCCTTAAGAGACAAGAAGAGGAGCTGATTTACTTGAAGGCGGATCGTCACCGTGACCACCGGGACGCCTCCGTGCCTCCAACTTGCATGACATACAAGCATCACGGATTCTCTTCTTACGTTTCTCAAGCTCTCGGACGAGCTCTTCATCATCTTCATCCTCATCCTCTTCATCATCCCAATCGTCTTCATCCTCTTCATTGACAACGATGAGATTTTCAAGAGGATTCCAATCAGGATTTGCCTGATGGAAGTTATGAAGAAGCACATCAGCCATTGCATTCACAAAAGCATGATGCTCCTGTGGATCAGGAATAGGCTGAGGTCCCTCTTGCTCTGCAATCTCTGCTAGAGCCTCATCCATTTGTTGCCAAATTCTATCAAGTTCTTCATCGGGTATGTTGTTTTGATTGTTGGCAGCCATTGAAAAACAAAGAAGGTGAAAGGTTTTCGTAAGTTTTTCTCTGGAGAGGGTTTGTGTTTTAATAGATATATGATGATTATGCTTAACAGTTCTCTTTTATAGAGAATGTGTATTAAGGGTGCAGGTCATTTCTACAATCTCGATGAGACGGTTCGGTTTTCCATAAATATTTTTGCCTCGTTTGCTGGTAAGCGTGTTTTAATTCTATGACCATTAATTTGGTTATTTTTCTTAAACCAAAACGCTATTCAGGATTGTTAAAATAAATTTTGTTTTCTTAAATAAAATTTTATTTTAATCTTATTGAATATTTTTTTTCAATCCTGATATGGCAAAATATTTTGTGCGGAAATGCTTTTATTCCTGATGAGGTTAGGTTTTTCTTACATCAGAAAATGCCTACTCGTTATGGACTACTTTCTAATGCTATGGGGCAAGGTCCAACCCACCTTGTTCCTGACACAAGCATGCAACCTAAACAGTCTAAACAGTTCACAACCACCTCTACTGTCTCTCAAAAGACTTTAGTTGTAAAATCAAAGAAATCAGCTAGAACTGATGTGTCTGGAAGGCAATCAGGTTCAAAGGATTTTTCCTCTACACCACTCACTAAAAAGAAGATACAAGGGGGTGTACAAGGGGTCCTGGTCAAGAAAGCTGATAAGGTTGGTAAGAATGTTCCTGTGAAAAGGAAGTTAAGGTTGATTGATGAAAGTGATTCAGAGGATGACTTACCTATATCCTCTGTGATGAATGTGAACAAGGAAGTTGCTGATACTGCTACTAAAGCTGTGGTACCTTCATCAAAACCACAAAAGACAAGGAAATTATCAAAGAGCAGGTATCATATTCCTTTGACAGTGCAAATGAATGATACTGATATTCAGACATCAAATCCTGATGTTAGTATTCCTGATGCAGCAACAAAAGTTGTCTCTATATCAGACTCTCCAGCCTCTCCATCTCAGATTCGAGGACATTCTTGGGAGAAGGTTTCTACAACTGCTTCCTTGGTTGGTCTTACACCTACATCAAAGAAAAAGAGGAATGCAGAAGAGTTAGTCTATCAGAGACAGAAGAAGCTGAAAGGATCAAGCCCACAAGAACCTGAATTTCAGAGTAATTCAGCAGCTACTGTTGATCCTGCCACACAAGAACCACTCAATCAAAGTTTGGGTGAAGGCTTAGCTAGTGGAATGGTCACACAAGAACCATTTTCTCAAAGGGAGAATGAAGACATCAACATTCCAGCTACACAAGAACCATCTTCTCAAAGTGAAGATGCAGGCAAAGCTACAGCTTCTGTTGAAAGATTGGTCGAGAACATTGTCAATGAGGGAAGCACACAAGAACCTTTAGCTCAAAGTGTTGAAGCAGCTTCTGAACCTCAAGCTCCACAAGAACCATTGGTAGCAAATACTGATGCAAGCATATCAAATCCTGACGATGTTCATCCTGACGTTAGTGGTGCTCCTGATACTGAGCCTATTTTGATACAGCCACTTCGTTCAAGACCAATGGATCATCCTATCTCAGAATCACAGGATAAACTGAAAGGTATTGCAATTCCTGATCCTGATAAATCTCATGGTTCTGATGATGATAATTCTGATGATGATAGTGATGATGATAATGAGAATAGAAAAGAGAAGGAACAGCTTGCTACAGCACTCAAGATTAGTCTTGGAACTAATTTTGGTTCATCAAGTACATATATGGCTAGCAATGCTTTCACTGGGAAAGATCAGAGACAAGATTTTTCTACTCCTTCCTTTGATCCTGCAGAGGCATTTAGACAGAATGAATGGAACAATTCATGGCACAATTCTGATGAATCTATCAGTTTTTCTTCTGCTATTGAACATGCCTATAATGCAGTGAAGTCTATAGAGAATCAAGACTTGAAGAATCATCTGAAGGCTACTACTCTGTTATCCAAAAGCCTGAAAAGTGAGATTGATTCTATCAAGGGTTCAACTGAAAAAGTGAGGACTGATATCTTTAATAATTTTACAAAGGTGCCTACTACTTTACAACTGAGGGTAGTGGAATCCCAAGTGAAATCTGTTGTTTCAGAACAAACCTCCATCAATCAAAGAATTGATTCTCTGGATACTAAGGTAACTGAAATTCAAGCCTCTCTTTCCTTAATTTTGCAATTATTGTCAAATCCTGATGTCAAAAAGGGGGAGAAGGTTATTCAGACAAAATGTACACCTGATCTAGTATTAAGGAATAATGATGATGATACTGGAGATGATGGTGGTGACAATGTGAAACAAGGAGAAACCTCTGATACTGCGGTTTTGAAGTCTACAATTCAAACTTCTCAAAGTCAAACTACGCGGTCAACTCATGTTTCTGATTCTGGAGTTAAGACAGTAAGAACATTGGTGCAATCTCAGATCCTGACGGAAGATCAAATCCTGACACCTGGTCATGGACACATTCTTGCTACAATTCCTGAAGGTGATGAAGATGTGATTATTGATAATCCTGAAGATGCATCAAATTTATTCCAGAAGTTTTCTACAAAAGACGGTAGAATTGTTACTCTTTATCACACTGATAAAAGAGTTCAACAATTATTTGCCAGAAAAGCACTCTCTACAGCAAGTGAAGAATATCCAGATCTCTCACATGAAGAATTCTTGAGACTACAAAGAGAGACAATGGAAAGCTATACTGCTTCTGCTAGAGGTAGAGGAAGCAGAGGTAGGAGAGGTGCTAGAAGAAATAGAAGAGGTTCTTCAACTCAAACAGTACCTAGACAGACAAGGTCTAGAGCATTAAGAATTGAAGAAATTCCTGAAGCTTCACAAAATCTAATAGATCCTGTTATCAAGGATATCATGGAGAAAGAAGACAAGGAATTTGTTGAAGAAGAACCTGAATTGAAAAGAAAATCAAGTAAATCAACTCTCAGCAATACAAATCAAATTGAAGATTCTAATCCTGACAATATTCAAGATCCTGACGAATCTGAAATTCTGCAAGAGGTTGATTTGATAATCTTATCTATTGTTGTTGATTGTCACAACAAAGAAGTAGATGAAGAAGAAGAAGCCATAAGAAGAGATATTACAAAGAGAACAAATGAAGATTTTAATCTCTATCTACAAAGGCTTAAAATTTCAAATGAAAGAAAATGGAGAAATTCAAGCAGACAAGAATCTTTACTGGAAAGAAGCTATGTTTTTGAAAAGGAAAAGGATAAGAATTGGAAACATATTAGCACATTAAGTTGTGATACACCTATCAATTTTCAGTCTGGTGGAATTATTACAAGCGTTTCAAGTGTTGTTGATTTGTCTGATATGGCTAGATCAAAAGCACTCTGGTTAAAGATGTTTTCAAATCTGAAGCAATTGTCAAGTAATTCAAGAGGAGGTATTGGACACAGAGATGGTGAATATCTGAATATGTCATATGTTGATCCTTACTCCTTGACAGAAATTGGAGGTACTTTAACTTCTGAAAACCTGAACAATTTATTAGCTGTTGATATAGTTATAGATTGTCATGATGGTTTTGAAAAGAAAGAAAAGCTTCTGTACTTCATGAAAGATGGTAGTGTGAAGATTCTATCTATTCAAGATCTGCTGATGAAAACTACACAGGAACTGAAATATGTTCACTATCTGTTAAGATGGAAGAACCAAGTGTACAAAGAATGGAGTGACATGATTTTGTCAACTATAAGAAGAAGACTGGATGGAAACAGTAATTTCGATGGTAATTATACTCCCATGTACTTAAATCAAAGAGGTCAGGATGTGGAAATGCAAAGGGGTACTGCTGTTAAAGAAGTAACTTTTGGTATGACCCAACTTACTCTCAATCCTGATGGGAAGGAAATTGCTTATCTTTTGCTTGAAGAGCACAGTCTACAGAAAAGCTCCATACATAATCTCAGAGCAGCTATCTACCAGATTAATGAGGAAGATGAAGAACTCAGAAATCTTAAGGAAAGACTGATTCAAATTCTTGAAGAAAAAGAAGAAAGTTTATTATCCAATTTCTTGAAGATGAATCTGTTCTATCAAAAAGCTTAAAACAGATAAGTTGTTTCTGAAGATACTTGTACATTTTGATACATGTTTTTGACATCATTGAATATTTGGAATCTATACTTTATTTCACAAAGTATGAGATTGGGGGAGATTGTTAGATCAGAATTCAATGATCGTCAGAAGCTAGACTCAACTGATCAAGATTGCTGACGTCATCAGTATTGCATGGTCATCAGTATTTGATCAAGCGTCGGTATCTTATTGATCATCAGGATTCCTACTCAGACTATGATCAGGTTTGATCATCAGGACTTGAAGCTGATCAGGATTCCTACTTCGAGTTATATTTGGAGTCTAGATAAACATGGAAGTTTGTTCCTGGTTTGTAGAATGCAGCTATCGATTAAAGATATGTTTCTATCTTTGTTATGATTAGGACTTATCTTGTTATTGATAGAGAAGCTGTGTGCACTATATAAACACAGTTTTGGTTTCGATTTATGTATTCATTCGAGAGAGAACATAATCGGAGAGAAGCTCTTAAGAACAGAATTTCTTGAGAGAGTTTTTGTAAGCTAGCAGCTCTTAAGAACATCAGAATTTCTTAAGAGAGTTTGTAACAGTTTTATATCAAAGTTAATAAAGCTGTTATTGTTATTGTTATTGATCTTTCATATTTGTGTTATATAAAGTTGAGAATCTTATACAATTGTATTCAACCCCCTTCTACAATTGTTATTTACTGGGCAACAGTCTTTGATAGAACCGACGCTGTAGAATCCTCATATGCATCGGCTTGTAGAACCGACGCTATTGTATTTTGTTTGTATTAAGCTAAAGCTTTTTTTTAATTAATAGTAGCTGAAACGTTTTTATTTTTTTTGACGTACAACATATTAGGTGGAGGTAAATGAGTATTTTGAAAATCACTCAACAAAAATTAAATTTAAGTTTGTCTTCCTATTTGGACTCTTTAACCCGCTGTTCCTCATCCCCAATTCCCCAATTGTTCATCCTCAATTCCTCCATTTTTTAGTTTCTTCACTACGCTGCTAATTACTCGATTTCTCCATTGAAGTGACTACAATTTTCCGGGTTCAATTCGGCATCTCTAATTTCTTTGCTGGTATGTATGTAAGCGTGTGTTTAATATGCTGGTATGTGTGTAAGCGTGTGTTAAACTTTCTTCATTTTGTTTGTTGCTTGATAGTGAATTTATCATCTTTAAATACTAATTATGTTCTCTCTTTTTTGATTCTTGTGTTCAAAAATACAATCTTTATTTATAATTTGTTTGTTTCACAAAAACCCCACTAAAACCCTTGTCAAGATTCCGATTTGTTCTTCAATTTTAAGTTTCTTGGGGGTGTTAGATTTTAATTTGCATCAATTCAACAAATTTGAATTATATATTTACTATCATTTTTATCAAAGTTAGAATCTTTAAGTTCACTATCTGGGTCACCTCTTTACAACTACAACACATGACTTAGTGGGTCTGGTTCCAATCCTGGTTCAATTTATGGGTCAGGTGAACAAGCTCAGTTAACTCACCCAACTGCTTGTAAGAACCTAGCAAAATTTACGTTAATTATTTTGGCTAGTATTTATGTTTTTTTTGAACAGCTAGTATGTATGTGTATGTCAGTGTAATTTCAAAGTTGAAATTAACGTAAGACTTGATTTAATTATAGGGAAAATTGGAAGTGTGGAAGTGGGCACCAGTATAATGCTAGTGCTGCTTTCCTTCCGTTTTGAAAAGATAGTGAATGAAACAATTAAAGATTGTATATCTGACCAGAGAATATAATAACACTATAACTTAAGTTTACCTAGAATTTAGTTTCTGTAGAATGTGATATTACACAACATGATAGAATCAGGGGTGAAGTCAAATGGCTTGTTTCATATCAGATGATTTAGTCCATTATTTAAAACTGAGCTTGATATCAGCGACTCCCACAATAAGTTCAATGCCTGCAAATTTTTGTTTTAATGCTACTTGTCAGTTCTAGACTAACTTTATCAGTACTGTGATTAGAATGATGTTATTGTTTAATACCTGTTCCATACCTATGTTGATCACCTTTTATTAGTTTTCTGCATCAGATTATTAATTTCTGCACTACTCTATTTTCTGCATACAGTTTTGCATCAGATCAATAAATATCTGCTCTGCACTATTTTCTGCATACAGTTCTGTATCAGATTGTTAATTTTGTGCGCTGCACTATTTTCTGAACTGCACTGTTTTCTGCACTTCCAGCGCTGCACTATTTTCTGCACTGCACTGTTTTCTGCACACATTAATATGAATTGTTAATATGTATCAGATTGTTTTTTGCGCTCCACTAGGTTTTTTTCCTACACTACAGGGCTATATTGTTTTTTTTAGCTAAGTACAGGGCTACATTGTTGATTATTCTATTTGTTGAAGAATACTATATAAGATAAAAATGGTTAGCTACCTTCCCGATTAATCTTCTCACACAATTTGTTTATTTCTTTTACTGAGTCATCCAAATGCCGAGGGACTAAGGAATAAATCTTTTCCATTTTACTGAGTCACACATTTTGACTTTGAGTACGTTACACTAATAAATAAATAAATCCCTTGTCAGAACTCTAGCCTCTATACTAAAGCCTAGACTCTATGTTTTCTGTTCATTTTTCATCAAAGCCAGGGGAAGTTTTTACGCAATCTCTTTTGCTTCTGATAGAATGATAGTAGTAATAATAATATAAGTTTGTTGTACATAGCATATTATTTGTTTTCTAATAGTTTAATATGAGGCCCAAGAATCAAAATCGCTTTTCTAAAATTCTGCCATTTGGTCAATAATTCTGGGAAAAAACAATGAATTTTGTAGCTAATTGCATGTAACTAAATATTCGATATTACTACATATATAAGTGATTCTTTTCTAAATATAGTTTTTTATTCTATAGAAATATAACATGGATGTACAAAATATCACGTGCAACACAAGATTATGTTGATGGAGTTGAAAAGTTCATTGAATGTGTGGAGGGAAATCTAAAAAAGAAAAGGGAACATGGAAATGAAGACAAGATCACATGTCCATGTCATGATTGTTATAATTTAAAAAAGTATCCTAGTGTTGCGACAGTTCGTGACCATCTATTTCGTCGTGGTTTCATGGCTGATTACACTAAGTGGATTTGGCATGGCGAAGGAATACATTCCGAAAAGTCAAAGACATCTGCTGGGAATCGTGGAAGTATTGGAGAGAGTATGCCTACCAATAAAGAAGATGATGCAGAAAATGATAGGACGGATGAGATGATCGAAGATGTTGAAGAGCTCCTAGTGCACCAATCGAAAATGCTTGAAAACTTGGTTGACGATTCTAAAAAACTTCTCTATCCAGGGTGCAACGACCAGTTTACTAGGTTATCAACAACCTTGAAGTTATGTAAGCTTAAAGTAAAGAATGGGTGGAGTGACAAGAGTTTCACGGAAATGCTAAAACTTTTAGTAGACATTCTTCCTCTAAGAAACGAGCTTCCCACTTCTACTTATGAGGCGAAGATGATACTATGTCCCATGGGTATGAATGTAAAGAAAATACATGCATGTCCAAATCATTGTCTATTGTTTCGCAATGAGCATGAACAACTACACACATGTCCAAAGTGCGGAGCCTCTAGGTACAAGCGGGAGGGAAATAATCCTTCTACTGATGTCAAGAAAAGGCCTCCTGTCATGGTGTTACGGTATTTACCCATAGTGGAACGGTTCAAACGCCTCTTTGCGAATGTCAATGATGCAAAGCTTATGAGGTGGCATGTGGAAGGGAGAAAAGCAGATGGGATGCTTAGACACCCTGCTGACTCTCCACAGTGGAGAACCATTGATGGAAAGTTCCCGGAATTTGGTGGAGAAGTTAGAAATCTACGACTTGGACTTTGTGCGGATGGCATGAATCCGTATCGCACTCTAAGCTCTCAACATAGCACATGGCCGGTTCTTCTAACAATTTATAACTTGCCTCCTTGGTTATGCATGAAGTGCAAGTATATCATGTTGACGTTGATGATTCCTGGTCCTAAAGAACCCGGAAATAATATAGATGTTTATCTTCAGCCACTTATTGATGATCTAAAATCATTATGGGATCAAGGTGAGAGGATATATGATGCATACAGCCAAACAGATTTCACTTTGCGTGCCATGCTTTTTTGCACCATAAGCGATTTTCCTGGCTATGGAAACCTTTCAGGGTACACTATAAAAGGAGCTAAGGCATGTCCGATTTGCGAAGATGCTACGATTGACCTTCGTTTAAACAATTGCAAAAAAAAATGTATATATGGGTCATCGTACATTTCTTCCCCACAATCACCCTTATCGGAAGAGGAAAAAGTTTTTTGATGGGACTATCGAGACTCGAGTGGCTCGTTTGCCTTTAACCGGGAAAGAGGTTTTTGAACGAGTTAAAGATATTGATGTCGTACTTGGAAAGTTGTATAAAAAGCCAACTTCGAATAGTATTTGGAAGAAAAAATCTATATTCTGGGATCTTCCGTACTGGGAACACTTGCAAGTTAGACATTGTCTTGATTTTATGCATATTGAAAAAAATGTTTGTGAAAGCATTATTGGGACACTGTTAAATATACCTGGTAAGACAAAGGACGGGATGAAAGCCAGATTAGACATGAAGGAGATGGGTGTCAGAGCAGAGTTAGCACCGCAACAAAAAGGTAAACGTACATATCTACCTCCAGCTTGTTATACCTTGTCTAGAAAAGAGAAAATCAGCTTTTGTGAGTGCTTATCTAGTGTGAAAGTTCCATCTGGATATTCGTCAAACCCAAAAAACCTTGTCTCATTGAAAGATTTGAAGCTGGTAGGTATGAAGTCACATGATTGTCACGTTTTAATGCAACATCTATTACCGGTTGTAATTCGAGGAATATTGCCGAAGGAAGTCAGCTTAGTGATCACGAAACTGTGTTTCTTCTTTAATACTATATGTAGTAAGGTCATTGATCCCATGACATTGGATAAACTACAAGTTGATATTATTGTTACACTTTGTGAATTTGAAATGTATTTCCTACACTCATTCTTTGACATTATGGTGCATTTAGTGATTCATCTTGTGAGAGAGATTAAAATTTGCGGTCCTTTATATTTGCGGCAAATGTATCCCTTCGAGAGATTCTTGTGTATCTTAAAAGCATATATGAGAAATCGACGTTTGCCTGAAGCTAGCATAGTTGAAGGGTATTCGGTTGAAGAGACCATTGAATTTTGCACAGAGTATTTAACATCTGCCAATCCAGTTGGAATTCCAAGGTCTCGTCATGAAGGAAGACTTGAAGGCCAGGGTACATTGGGACGTAAAATGATCTCTCCTACTGTTGAAATGCTTGACAGAGCACATCTTTTTGTATTACAACATATGACAGAGGTTAATCCTTACTTGCAAGAGCACATAACCAATATTCGACGAATGCATCATTCTAAGAGTGGCAAGTGGGTAACAAATGAACACAATCGATCGTTTGTTAAATGGTTTAAAGATCGAGTGATGTCTCGATATTCAGAAAGTCCATCCACCATTTCTAATACGCTGAAATGGTTAGCATATGGCCCTGACATGCCAGTGATATCTTACCAAGGATATGATGTAAATGGGTATAGTTTTTATACACAGTGTCAAGATAACAAGAGCACTGTGCAGAATAGCGGAGTATCTGTGGAGGCTTCTTCAACAGAATTTGAAAGAGGCAATTCCATCACATCACGAGATATAAAGAAGTCATATTATGGGGTAATTGAAGAAATTTGGGAGCTTGACTACAAAGATTTCAAAGTTGCTCTATTCAAATGTAAATGGTGCGATATCAAGCGTGGTGTTCGGGGGGATGAGTCAGGCTTCACATTGGTAGACTTTAGTCGGTTTGGTTATGAAGATGACCCGTTTATATTTGCTACACAAGTTAAACAAGTTTTCTATATTCGAGATCCCGCTGATACTAGGTGGTCCATTGTTCTTCAAAGCAAGCGACGCATTCTTGGAATTGATAATGTTGAAGACGAGGAAGAGTATAATCAATTTGATGAGAACCCCCCCTTCTCAATTGGTCTACCTACCACTGTTAGGGAAGACAATGTAGATGGAAATTATGCACGTACTGTTCATGATGAAGGGCAATGGATTGATCATCAAGTATAGATTTTAACAAGTTCCTGCCAATAATAAAGGTAATTTATTAAAAATAACAAAATGAATGGTTATGTATTTTTCATTATCTAATACTAATAATACATCTACTTACTGTTTGTAAAAGATGATAACCTTTTTTTTTGTTTTTAAAATATAACTTGTACACTTGTGTAGTTGGTGAATAACTTATCAATTGTGTATTATTCTGTTGCATAATTTTGTTTAAATTCTATGAGTTCAACTAACTGATCATCTCTTAGTAGTCATTAAGAATATAAATGTCTTTTTTCTTTGTTGAACTTCTCTCATGCTGGATAAAGATTTCTATAAGCTCTGTTTAAACTCTCTGACCATATTTATTATTTTTTAGGTGTTTAACATGGATGAAGATAATATAGAGGAAAGTTCTAAGGAAGTATCCAACAAAAGGAGCAGAGGCCCAACGATGTGCAAAAAATTAAAAAAAAAGGATTTTAAATCGGAACTTGGATTGTAGCATTTCTTTCAATGATCTAGGTGATCCAATTGGGGACATGCGCAAAGATTTCAGGACTTATGTAGGATCAGTGGTTCGATTCCAATTTGATATTAATGTCGAGAGTTGGGATGTAGTTAACGAAGGATTGAAAGATGCGATATGGGATGATATTAAGGTACATATATTTGAATTATAGTGTCCGTTTTGGTTTATTGTGTACAGTTTTTTATTAGTGCATGTGAAAAATCACAAACCTGGTGATTTTGAGTTAAGCGTCACTCACAAACAGTATTCAAAAATCACAAACCTGGTGATTTTGGTTTCCTGTGTACAGTTTTTGTTTAGTGTGTGCGCCATCCTGAGCTCATCCAGAAGATTTAAGTAGAAAGTGTATTCAACATTGACAAGTAAAAAGATAGTTAAACAAGCATAATTTAATATTCTTCTGATTTATTATTCTTTTCAATTAACAAACCAATAATGTCAAATTATATCGGCAACTAATCAGATTGTACAATACCTTTAAATGAAGACCTGTCCCAGTTTCTTTCAAATGCAAAAAGGCTTCTTCAGTGAATGAATTCCTTTCCTGCTGTCTTTTCCCTTCTTTTCAGCATTTTGAATTCCTTTCCTAGTCCTCTTACTACTGCTTCAGCTTTATCACCTTTGGGGC
This sequence comes from Heracleum sosnowskyi, assembly GCA_030848705.1. Taxonomy (NCBI): domain Eukaryota; kingdom Viridiplantae; phylum Streptophyta; class Magnoliopsida; order Apiales; family Apiaceae; genus Heracleum; species Heracleum sosnowskyi. The sequence goes on from CM061236.1 coordinate 45,513,962, forward strand.
TTTTAGAAGTATCATCTGTAGTTGTATCCTGCTTTTGTAAATGTTGAATCCAATAAGAACCAAGTTCCTGTCTCAAAATCAGACATCTTAATTACTGTCTTAATTACCAGGTTCTTAATTACTGTCTGAACTAGACATCTTGAAGTTGCAACACCAGACATAGTAATTTGAAAGCATGGATGGTCAGCAAAAGTAGGACAGCATAATATGGTCAGCACTCAAGACATAGCCTTATAGCGATAAAATTAGCTAAGCTTTAATTGTAATTTTTACATAACTGATTATGCATGGATTATAGGAAAATCAATAATTTGAAACCTGGTGATTTTGGTTTCCTGTGTACAATTTTTGTTTAGTGTGTGCGCCATCCTGAGCTCATCCAGAAGATTTAAGTAGAAAGTGTATTCAACATTGACAAGTAAAAAGATAGTTAAACAACCATAATTTAATATTCTTCTGATTTATTATTCCTTTCAATTAACAAACCAATAATGTCAAATTATATCGGCAACTAATCAGATTGTACAATACCATTAAATGAAGACCTGTCCCAGTTTCTTTCAAATGCAAAAAGGCTTCTTCAGTGAATGAATTCCTTTCCTGCTGTCTTTTCCCTTATTTTCAGCATTTTGAATTCCTTTCCTAGTCCTCTTACTACTGCTTCAGCTTTATCACCTTTGGGGCTTTTAGAAGTATCGTCTGTAGTTGTATCTTGCTTTTGTAAATGTTGAATCCAATAAGAACCAAGTTCCTGTCTCAAAATCAGACATCTTAATTACTGTCTTAATTACCAGGTTCTTAATTACTGTCTGAACCAGACATCTTGAAGTTGCAACACCAGACATAGTAATTTGAAAACATGGATGGTCAGCAAAAGTAGGACAACATAATATGGTCAGCACTCAAGACATAGCCTTATAGCGATAAAATTAGCTAAGCTTTAATTGTAATTTTTACATAACTGATTATGCATGGATTATAGGAAAATCAATAATTCTGAACAATAGATATCAGGAAAAAGACTAAGAAGAAAAAACAACAGTAATAGTCTCCTAAAGCCGTCCTGTCGTGATTTTTAGAGCATGAATATGCAAAAATATAGAAATTAAGACAACTCTTTTTTACTGTATAGTGTTACTAGCAGAAAAAAAAGACAACTATCTTTTCTAGTACAGAACTGTAAAAGTACACCAATATAAAAACTAAACTAGACATTAATAAGTAAACAAAAGACTTTCAAATCCGAATTGACTACCTAAACTACAAGTCCGTAAACATCATAATCTTTTTGACTACTGCATATCAATAAACATACTTCATATATCAATAATTCTATTTTGTCATCATATTCAGAATCGTTGGAAACTGGATGATTCACGTAAAAAGAACGTGTTAGAAAGAGCCGGAAAGCAATGGAGGGATTTCAAGGGCAAGTTGACAAAGAATTATTTGCGCAAAGGGAAGAGTCCATGTGAAAAATATCATTATATCACCAAGGAGACGTGGGAAATATTCAGCAAGAGACGTGAAACCGAGGAGTTTAAGGTAGTTGTCTGATTTCTTTAGTAGGATTTGAATCAGATTTGGATAAATCCATCAGAATTGAGGCAGTACTGATAAATCCATCAGAATCACCACTTCATTGTTTTGCTGCTCCATTGACCAGTACTTCAATTTTATGCATAAGAAAATTTCATTTACCTCTGATCCCTGATCTTGTATTCATAGCTATTTAGTCGATCTACCTGCTTGTTTAATTAAACAGGAAATCAGTGAAAAAGCTAAAGAAAGTCAAAAATGTAACGAACATGTACATTATCTTGGGCCTAGTGGATATGTGGGACAAAGGGTCATGTGGTGTGCGAATGACCCCATCACTTCTTTGAATGATTCCGAATCTATCGATCCATCAGTTTTATCGAGCCAGCTTACCGGACGTGGATATGATTGGATTAGAGCACGTACAAAACCTCAAGAGGGTGGAGGTTACTACTTCCCAAATGACAAGACAAAGGAGGTGTTTCAGAAAATGGTAAACTACTTACTTAATTTTTTAAGTTAAATTACATAAAATATTATAGGCTGTTAATTAATATTTACTTTTTACTGAACAACTCTGACAGGGAGAGTTGCAGAGTCAAGTTTCTGATGGGTCATGGACACCACAAGGCCACGATGACATATTGTCGCGTGCACTTGGTCGTAAGGAGCATGGAGGACGTGTTAGAGGGGTTGGTGGATCCGCAAAAATTAAAGATGTATTTGGATCTGGGAAGAACAAATATAGTGGAGTGGTCTCGGTGGATGACTTGGCTACAATTACACAAGAAATCACCAAGAAAGTTCAGAAGGAGTTCGAGGAAAAGATGAATGAAATGATGAATTCAAAATTCGAAGGTATCTTCAATCATTTAAAGGAGATTGGTGTCTCACTCCCACATGATTTTGGTACACCAAAAAATGAAATTGTTCGAAGTAGTTGCCAGTCGGTGGATCGGGAAGATCATTTTTCAGATGTCAAGGTACTTTTGTATAACTTTTCTTGTTAATTACTTGCACATGTATAGAGCACTTGAAAATTTCATAAATCTGTTGGTTCATCATGCAGATTCCAACACTTTGTAGTCTTTGTGTGATACATTCAGAGAAGGGAAGAGTTGTTGTGGCAAGGGGGACTGTTTTCCCATCAAATAGTCAAGGGAGTAATATGCTTCATAATAACCCGATTGCGCCTCACAATGTCAAAGTATCAGTTGATGATGTTGTAGCTGAATATCAACTTACTCCTCTTCCTGTGCCATGTGACGAGCATGAGACAATAGGAAATGTAGCGGGTAGCTTTGTTCAATGGCCAAAGGACCTTGTCACTTTAGGGCAGGTATATCTTGTGAGGTTCAATTGTTAAATTAATTTTTTCTCATTTAACTGCAATAGATCATCGCTATAACCATTTATGATTAGGATCCTATATCATTGGAGAAGAAAAAAGGTCAGGAAATGACTCCCAAAAGCAATGTTCAGATTCCAAAAAAGGTTGAAAGTAAAGGTTCGGCGACCCCTCTAAAGAAAACCCCTCCAGTACTTGGTGATGACATAAATACAAGTGAGCATTGTCGATCTTTACGTTTCTTGCTCAATAAGAGGCCTTCTAGTAAAAAATATGAGATCTTTAAGTTTGACGAAAATGGAGAGGATCCGATATACATCGCCCATGATGACATCAATCAGTTTTTGAAAATGAGTTGGTTGAACATACCTATTTTGGAAATTTTTCTCAAGTAAGATAAAGGTTTTTCCTCAAATTAATTTATTATCTATCAACACACGTGTTTATTGTATTGAGTAATATTTGTAGGTACATTAGAACGTTATGCAGTTTAAGGATGATACATTTGCATTCATGTTGCCATCTAAATTGGCAATATCTCATAATCGTGACTATGAACAATTAAATGAAACAACGGAGTACATGGCAGATTGTTTGGTTGCTAATAAAGACAAGTGTTTTGTCTTAGCACCTTATATCCAAGAGTAAGAAAAAAATTAGTTTCTACTAGTAATTATATATATTATTGTAATTATCCAACATAAATATTATATGTTTCTGTATTTTTGTAGCGAGCACTGGATGTTGCTTCTTTTTTGTCTCGATGAAAGTGTTATCTACGTGTTTGATTCGTTGAAAAAAGAAAGGAAAATACGCTTGACAACACCTTCACGAACGTAAGTTAGACGTGGATTCAAATTTCATATAGTGAAGTGTATATTCTAATTTAGTAAGACTATTTATTTCACAGGGCATTTAAAGTATATGTACCTGAAGGGGGGAGAAGGAATAACAGAAAAGAATTTCTTTGGTATCATACTGAGGTTCAGGTATAACTTGCTTGTTCTTACATTTATTTGTTTATTGCTCATTTATTTAATTATATATATTGAAAAAATCTTGTTGGTTTATGTGTAGTGCCCTCAACAAGAAGGAGGTACGGAGTGTGGTTTTTATGTTATGAGGTACATGTATGACATAGTCATGCTTTCTCAAAAGAATCCCAACATCAATTGGAAAAAGGTAAGAGAAACAACAAAACTATTGTTTTAAAAATATTGAACTCATGAGTTTTTTAAAATATGTTATCTTTCATATTTGGAAGGGTCTCGGTTCAAGAAGCTATACCAAAAAGGAAATCAATGAGATTAGAGAGCTTTGGGCCAAATTTTTTACTCTAGAATGTCTATAATCAGGTAAGATAGTCAATTTCAAATGCTATGCTCTTATAATTATTTTAAAGTTGTATTATTTGACTCTTCGACTATTTTGTAAGTCGATGGCTATCGATATAAATTTGATAAATAACAAAAACTCGATCTAGAAGGAAATCACACAACAGTTTTATATGAATTATACCCGAAAATAAAAATTTATTGTAAAATGCTGAGTTTTTTACTTATTATGTTGTAGGTGTGTTTGCCATGGAGTTAAGGGAATATCCAACGGGTACAGGTTCATCGTGCAAGAAGTTGAAGTACTAGCTAGAACAATTTTTCATACTATTTCATTGTTGGACATTTATGATGTAATTTAATTTATATTGTAAGGGAAACCGAGTACGTACTATATAGAAAGAATTTTTGTACATTAAATCTTTCAAATTTATTTATTGAAGTTCTCGATAGATTTGAGTTGTGATTTTACTGTTTCCTTTTTGTTGGTTTGGGTGTATTGATTTGTGATGTAGCAGGTTTATTCAATAAAACAAAAAAAAGGGGAAAAAAAACCTTTAGGCGTCGGTTGTCTGCTAAAAGAACCGACGCTGAAGATCATTACATTAGGCGTCGGTATTTTGGAAGACCGACGCTATTGCTGACACTTTCAGCGTCGGCATTTTAGACAACCGACACTGTTTATCAGCAAATAAGCGTCGGTATTTAAAACAACCGACACTATAGGTGAAATCAAAGGCGACGGCATTTTGAAGAACCGACGCAGTTGTTTAACAAAATGCGTCGGTTAATGTACTATTTGCGTCGGTCAAAAAACCGACACAGATCAACTTAAAGTGACGCTCGCTTGACCGACGCCTTAGGCCTATACCTATAGTGTCACCTACATATACTACGCCCTTTAACCGACGCCTTAGACCAATTTTGACCGACGCTAAAAGTCCATTTTGTACTAGTGATTGGATGTTTTATCACAAGATTGGAAGCAGCATCACCATACTTCTCCCATGAAATATCAACATGTCTTTTTGTTGGAGAGTCCTGTGTTGGAGAGTCTGAAATAGTAACCACTTGACTTGGTGCAGCATCAGGAATACTAACAACAGGATTTGCTTGAGCAGTAGAAACTGATTGCTCATTCAGAATAGAAGTGTCTTGTACATCAGTATCCTGCTTCTTTTCTAAAAGAATATGATACCTGCTTTTTGATAACTTCCTTTTCTTCTGTGGTGTAGACAATGGAACCACAGCTGCAGTAGCAGTATCAGCAACTTCCTTATTCACATTCATCACAGAGGATATAGGTAAGTCATCCTCTGAATCAGTCTCATCCCTGAGAACTAATTTTATTTTAACAGAAACAGCCTCGCCTCCCTTTGCAGCTTTCTTCACCAGGACCCCTTGTACACCCCCTTGTAACTTCTTTTTAGTGATAGGTGTAGAGGAAAAGTCCTTTGAACCTGATTGCCTTCCTGACACATCAGTTCTAGCTGACTTCTTTGCTTTTACAACTAAAGTCTTTTGAGAGACATTAGAGGTGGCAGTTGACTGTTTAGACTGTTTAGGATGAATGCTTGGGTTAGGAACAAGGTGTGATTGGCCTTGCCCCATAGCATTAGAAATTAAACCATAACGAGTAGGCATTTTCCTATGTAAGAAAAACCTAACCTCATCAGGAATAAAAGCATTTCCTATGAAACCATTTGCCTTATCAGGATTGAAAAACGCAAAAATTTTAATATGAAGTAAAATAAAATTTTATTTATGAAAACAAAATTTATTTTGACAATCCTGATAAATGCTGTTTTTTTTAATGATTACAAAACAAATAGCATAATACCCATGTAACCATTCTTACCAATTACCGAGGCAAAGTAATTATGAGAAACTGAACAGTCGCCTCGATAAACAAAAATGACCTGCATCCTTAACACACATTCTCTATAAAATAGAACTGTTAAGCGTAAACATCATATATCTATTAAAACACAAACCCTCTCCAGAGAAAAACTTACAAAACCTTTCACCTTCTTTGTTTTTCAATGGCTGCCAACCAACAACAAAACAACATACCTGATGCTGAGCTCGATATCATATGGCAAGAGATGGAAGAGGCTCTTGCTGACATTGAGCCACAACCAGTTCCTGACCCTCAGGAACATGAAGCGTTTATTAACGCAATGTTTGATGTGGTTTGGCACAACTTCCTGCAAGCCAATCCGAACTGGAATCCGCTTGATAACCTCATCTATGAAGAGGATGAGGATGATGAAGAGCTCGTCCGAGAGCTTGAGAAAAGAAAGAAGAGAATCCGTGATGCTTGTATGTCATGCAAGTTGGAGGCACGGAAGCGTCCCGGTGGTCACGGTGACGATCCGCCTTCAAGTACATCAGCTCCTCTTCTTGTCTCTTAAGGATGGAACAAGAGAAGCCCTAGATGGATCAAAGCATGGTTATGATCCATCAGGAGTGTTCATGCTTATTTGCAGGGCACGTGTTCCTGAGTAGAAAAGTAGACTAGGAAAAGAATATGTAATTTCCATTTTCATTTGTAAAGAATCTTCAAGATTTAATGAAAACTATCAATTTGCTCAATTGTTCTTGTCCTTCTTACTTTTCCTGCACAATTTGTTAGTAACACTGATATTTGACATATAAAATGACGAATAGAAAACTCTGATAAAAATATAATTGAAATTGAGAATTAAGACTGAAAACTTAATCAAAGTGTTGATGACAAATTAGCATAGAACCTCTGGTTTTCATACCAGCTTCAATATCCGAGCATCAGGATTTGACCAGTTGACTTCCTGTCAGGATTGCATCCTATCAGGATTTGATCAAAGAAAACATACCTTTCTGAATAACCATCAGGATTTGACAGTTATCAGGATTTTCTCTCTGTAGCTTTCCTCATAAATTCTCAAAGTTCATCATTCCAAGTTCATTCACCAATTTATTGAAAGTAGCTTCAGGTAGTGGCTTGGTGAATATATCAGCTAGTTGTTGAGCAGTAGGAACAAAGTGAAGTTCAATTGTTCCTTCCAGAACTTGTTCTCTTATGAAGTGATATCGAATACTGATGTGTTTAGTAAGAGAATGTTGAACTGGATTTCCTGTCATTGCAATAGCACTTTGGTTATCACAATAAATAGGGATTTTTGAGTATGACAGGCCATAATCTAACAACTGATTTCTCATCCACATTATCTGAGCACAACAACTTCCTGCAGCAATGTACTCAGCTTCTGCAGTTGAAGTGGAAATGGATTTTTGCTTTTTACTGAACCATGAAACTAGTCTTCCAACCAAAAACTGACAGCTTCCTGAAGTACTTTTCCTGTCTATTTTGCATCCTGCAAAATCAGCATCTGAATAACCACACAACCCAAAATCTGATTCCCTTGCATACCAAAGGCCAAGTGAAGAAGTGCCTTTGAGATATCTGAAAATTCTTTTGACTGCAATCAGATGGGGTTCTCTAGGTTTTGCTTGAAATCTTGCACACAGACAGGTTGCAAACATGATATCTGGTCTACTTGCAGTGATATACAATAAAGAGCCAATCATTCCTCTGTAGTGAGTTACATCTACCTCGGCACCTTGATCAGGATCAAGTTTGGTAGCTGTAGCTATGGGAGTTGTAGCAGGAGAACTATCTTGCATGTTAAACCTTGTCAATAAATTCCTTGTATATTTAGACTGATTGATAAAAATCCCTTTATCAGTCTGTTTAACTTGAAGACCAAGAAAGTAACTCATTTCTCCCATCATGCTCATTTGATATCTTGACTGCATAAGCTTGGAAAACTTTTCACAAAGCTTATTGTTTGTTGACCCAAAAATGATATCATCAACATAAATCTGAACTAACAACAAGTCCTTACCATGATTCAAATAAAATAGAGTTTTATCAATAGCACCTCTTTTGAATCCACTTTCCAGTAAGAATAGAGCTAAAGTTTCATACCATGCTCTTGGAGCTTGCTTTAGTCCATAAAGTGCCTTATCCAATCTGTAGACATGATCTGGATATTTAGGATCAATGAAACCAGGAGGTTGCTCAACATAGACTTCTTCCTCCAGTTCTCCATTTAAGAAAGCAATTTTAACATCCATCTGGAAAACCTTGAATTTCTTATGTGCTGCATAAGCAAGAAATATCCTGATGGCTTCTAGTCTTGCAACAGGAGCAAAAGTTTCATCATAATCAATTCCCTCTTGTTGAGAATACCCCTTTGCAACTAGTCTTGCTTTGTTTCTGATTATTACTCCATCAGAATCAGTCTTGTTCTTGAAAATCCACTTTGTACCAACAATTGATCTATTCTTTGGTCTTGGTACCAGTTTCCAGACTTCATTTCTTTCAAATTCATTCAGTTCCTCTTGCATTGCAGTAACCCAATCAGCATCTTTAAGTGCATCTTCAACTTTCTTTGGTTCCTCCTTGGATAGAAAGTTATTGTATAGACATTCATTCTGAGTTGCACTTCTTGTTTGAACACCTGCATCAGGATCCCCAATGATCAAATCAGGAGTATGACTTGCAGTCCATTTCCTTGCTGGTGTTAAATTGTTTCTTGAAGTAGATGCTCTCCCTGGATTGGTGTTATCTTGATTTGAAGAACTTGCTTGTCTTGAAGCTCCCCCTGAATTATTGCTATTTCCTCCTGATAAGTTATCACGATCATCACTTGAATCAGTATCTGAAGAATTCTGTCCTGATGATTGAGTTGACTCTGAACTTGTAGTAGAATGTTGTTGCTCCCCCTCAACATTAGCACTACTAGAAGTATCACTATTGAATGCATCATCAGTATTAGCACCATCAGTATCTAGTGTGTCATCAGGATTTGGTGACCCATCAGGATCTGATGTATTGACAGGATCTGATTCACTTTCTTCAGGTTCCTTGGTAGCTTCATTTTCAAAAATCAATCTATCATGAGAGTCTTCATTGATTCCAGCTATCTTCTCGTCATCAAAAGATACATGTATTGACTCCATGACAGTCCTTGTCCTCAAATTAAAAACTCTGAAGGCTCTTGATGCAGGATAGCCTATGAAAATTCCTTCATCAGCTTTTGTTTCAAATTTCCCTAGTTGTTCAGGATGAGTTCTGAGAACAAAACATTTACAGCCAAACACATGCAGATGCTTCAGACTTGGTTTCTTCTCCTTGAGTGACTTATAAGGAGTAACACCATGCCTGTTTATTAATGTGAGATTTTGAGTGTAGCATGCTGTGTTGACTACTTCTGCCCAGAAATATGTAGGTAATTTTGCTTCTTCCAACATAGTTCTGCCAGCTTCAATAAGAGTCCTATTTTTCCTTTCAACTACTCCATTTTGCTGAGGTGTGCCAGGAGCAGAGAATTGTTGAATGATTCCTTTGTATTTGCAGAACTCTTCCATCTTTGAATTCTTAAATTCAGTACCATTATCACTTCTCAGTATCTTGACTTTGTACTTTGTGGTTGTCTCAATCATTCTTACATGATCCAACAGAACTTCAGGAGTCTCATCTTTTCTGTGCAGAAAATACACCCAGGTGAATCTAGAATATCAATAGAGGATTCTGATTTACTCTGGAATGATGTCCTTCTTTGTTTTGCTTTCTGACATGCATCACAGAGTCCATCAGGAGTATATAACACTTTTGGTAATCCTCTCACTAAGTCTTTCTTAATCAACTCATTGATGTTGCTGAAGTTGAGATGAGAAAGCTTCTTGTGCCAATTCCAACTTTCATCTACTGAAGCTTTACTGATCAGACAGGTAGGGGAGTCATCAGTATTTGATTGAATGTTGGCTTCATATATGTTACCATGCCTGTAGCCAGTCAGTGCTATCTTGCTTGTTGCTTTACTGACTACTTCACAATGAGTGGAATAGAAGTTGACATGATAACCTCTGTCAGTGATTTGACTAATACTCAACAAGTTGTGTTTCAGTCCCTTAACTAGAGCTACTTTTTCAATGATGACATTTCCAATGATTATATTGCCATATCCCAAAGTTTGTCCAATGTTGCCATCTCCATAAGACACAGTTGGGCCAGCTTTCTCCTCATATTCTGATAACAGGGCTTTGTTTCCAGTCATGTGCACAGAACATCCACTATCCATGACTAACACATTTTTCTTTTTACCCTGCAATCAGAATAGAAACACACTAGTTAGAACATTTAGGAACCCATACTTGTTGGGTTCCTTTTCCATGCAATTTATTAACTTTCACAGCAGAAGACTTTCTGACCTTAGCAGTCCTGACAGGATTTACTCCATCAGGATTTACTTTGTCAGTATCAGTATTAACAAAAGCATGTTCCAACTTGACATTTTTAATGCTACCAGAGTTTGCACTATTTTTATCAACTTTAGGCAATGGATCATAAAAGTTATAGTACAACTCATGATAATCTTTACACGTATAAATAGAATGCCATATACTACCACAATGAAAACAGGACTTCTGTGGTTTATAAAATACTGATCTATTCCTAACATCAGTCTTAGAAATATCAGCAATCTTATTCTTACTCTTCTTACAATCAATAGCAAGATGATTAGAGTTACCACAGTTAAAACAACACTTTCTAGGTGCATTTGGGATATATTTATAACCATTCTCTTTATTGATCCCAACTTTACCATTCCTGTTTCTCTTAACAGTAGCTTCCTTTTTCTTATCTGTCACCTCACAGATTTTATCCTTAAGCTGTTTCTGAGACAATAGACCTACATTCTTAATGACTTTATTCAAGACAGGTTTAGACTTTATGACTTTAATTCCTTGAGTAGAGGTAGATCCCTTTTCAAAAGTAGAATTGGAATCCTTACCAAAAACAAAATTAACAGGAGTAATCTTAGATTTGGTTGCATCTATAACATGTCTATAGGTCTTTGGACTGACTGTCTCATCAATGACAATTTTATCTTTCAATTTCTTATCCTCATCTGACTTATATTGTTAGGCCGAATACAGTATAATCAAATATATATATGAGAATAACAATAATTAAGAACACTGTTTATGAATCAATAAACTATAATTGTATTAACAGCTTCTCTCTTTATGATGTTAATGAATCATAAAGAGCTACTAGGTTACAAGAATAATAATTCTATGTTCGCATCCCTTCTCTCTTTATTTGATTTCTTGAATATCAGGAACAGTTCTGAGATAATCCATGAGTAGTCTTCTTTCAGCCCTTTCCAGCTCTTCAACCATAACTTTCTTCAACTCTCTCAACTCTGGATCAGATTCTCCAGTCTGATAAATTGCAGCTCTCAAAGAATAGATGGAATTTTTCCTCATCTCATTCCCTAGCTTAATAAAATATGATTTATCAGATTCTAGATTGAATTCTAAGACTTTAACTCCCAGATCAGTCCTTAGTCTTGCACTGTTTCTTTTCATTTCTACAATCTTTCCATAAGCATCTCTGTACTTAGGAATATATGCACTCGAGACTCCTCCTCCAAGCATTATCTTTGATCTCAGCATCCTTTCTCTGATAACTAAAGCAGCATCATGAGTACTTCTATTTTTGACATTTAACAAATACAGAACATGCTCCAATTCTTCATAAGATTTGAGATTGATGTCAGACTCTGCAACCTTGTAAACTCTTCCATCAGCCATAAAATACAACAAAAACTCTTTCTTTAAAACTTTATGAAATATCATCTGAACAGATTCTAGCATATCAAGCCTCTCTTGAGTAATAATACCAGATACTGCCAGTGATGATTGATCTCCAGGCCTGTTGTTTATTCTCTTCTCCTTGTGTGAACCTAATCCAGATTTATCATAAGATTCTTTACCCAATACAGTTCTGGTTTCTGAGAAGTTAACAGTTTCTGGCTTCAGAGTTTCAGGAAGTATTGGTCTTCTAAAAATACCTTGAAGTTGAGGTGCTAGTTGATTTTGTACAACATGAGCATTGTCAGAGGTTGTTACAACTTTAGTAGAAATATCAACTTGAGCAGCGTCAGAGGTTGATTTATTTATCCTTGATTCAACTTGAGCAATGTCAGAGGTTGAATAATTCTTCTTAGGTAACTGTCCTTCTTCTACCAGTTTACCCTTTCCTTTATCAGTGTTTGCAATTGCAGACCTTCTAGTGTATTGTATACTCTGTTGAGTATTTTCCTTGATAGAAATTCCAATTTCTTTCTTTCTAGGAGCCTTGACAGCTTTCTTTCTATAAGTACCATCCTTCAATTTCTTCTCATGCTCTTCAGCAAGACTCAGCATTTCAGCTTCCATGTCTTCAACTGTAGCTTCATTACCATGTTCTTCTAAAAACATCTTCGTAGCAATTTCTTCATCAGTAAGTGGATTCGCTGAAATAATTAAACTCTTAAGTCTTGAACCACTGGCAGAGTTTGAGATTCCTTTACCAGAGTTTGTCAACCTATCAGAGTTTAATCTTGATCTTCCTTTCCCTTGAGCAGAAGTTAAATTCCTCTCAGTTTCCTTGCTTCCACCATCAGCAGAATCATCCCTCCGTCTCAGAGTTTTAGTGTCTTTGCATTTGTCATTTGGTACACTCTCCCCCTTTTTGACATCATCAGAAAGTAGTACTGATGTCAGCAATTCTAGAGCAGTAGAAATAGAATTCAATTGTGCAGACATTGCAGTCTGATTCTCCTCAACTTTCCCAAGCCTCTTCTTAAGTTCATCAGAATCCTTGGCTTGCTGCTTGAACATGGCAGAATAATAAGACCTATCAGTCTTTAAGGTAAGATCCCTTATACCAACTTCATTCCTAAGATTGGTAACCGCTGTTTGTGTTTCATCAAACCTATTGTTTAAGGCTTTGACTTGAACCACAGTGGCTTTTAAACTTGTAAGAACATCAGAGTTTGAAATCTGCTTCACAGAATCATTAAGAAAATCAGCAGCCCTCTGTGCAGAAAAGATACAATCTGCAGCTGCCCATCTTTTGTAGTACATATCCTGAAAATGCTCAGTAGTGGCTCGATTGACCTCTCTTTCCTCATCAGAGTGTACTCGAATATCAGATAACTCCTCTTGTGAATGAGCAGAACTATCTTCAACATTGTCATCCTCTGCTGTATTCTCTGCAGGAACATTCTCTGCCATTCGTTCTGGATTATCAGAGTTTGCATTAATATCAAACTCTGCTTCTTTTTGAACAATCTCAACAACAGATTTTTGTAGAGCTTCAAGTAGAATAATATCCTCAGAGTGTAGCTTATCAGCAGCCTCTTGTACATTCTGTGCAACAGCTTCATCAGGAATTGGCTTTGTAGCAACTGCTATCCTCTGATCAACCTCCTCACCTTGGTCAGAATGTAAATTGTGAACAGAAAGATTCTCTGTGTGAGAAGCAACAGAATCTTCAATGACCAAGGTGGCTTGATCAGCTGCTACCTCCTCAGTATCACAAATACTGATAGTAGGATGTGCATCTTGAATATCTTCATCAATAATGAAATCCATTGCCCCAGCTTCATTTTCAAAAACTCTGCTGTCAAAATGACCAGCAGCTTCTTCAATTACTCTGTCCTCAGTAGGCACAGAAGTGTCAAAAATCTCCTCTTGAAGAACAACTTCAGGAGCTACATTTTCCATAGTAACTCTGTCCTCAGTGACAGTCCTCATCATCAGAGAAATCAAACTCACCACTTGCTGCAGCTCCTGGAGATAGATTGGTCAAGGCATCCTTTGCTCTTTGCATTGATGCAGTTGTATGAATTAGTTGGAGTGACCTCTCTGCCTCCACATTGCCCTGTTGAGCCAAAACTTGATAGGCTGACACAGGATGAGTAAAGGTCTCAGGATCCAGAGAAATACTATCCAGAGTTTGTTGATAATGCTCTTGGAAAGTAAGTTCCCTTTCTCCCTCATTGACCTCCATTGACTCACTAGCAATGGCTGCTTCCTCCCTTATGACTCCTGTAGTCCCTTCTCTCTCTCCTCTATTTTCTTGCATCATGGGCTCCCCATGGCTCACACCTCTCACACCCTCACCTTCACCTACTAAGGTGGAACTCTCAATCTCTCCTTTTGCCTGGCTGGAAGAAATAGCCAGCCTCTCACTCTCATTCTCTCCTTTTGCCTGGCTGCAAGCCAGCCTCTCAGTTTCACTCCCTCTCAAACCTAAAAGTGTCTCAACTACCACCAGGTCATCTACACTAGTTGTGGAAACAACTAGATTTTCAATAAGGGGTGTAGAATGACCTATCAACGGAATGGTAGTTTGAACTGTCAACGGTATGGATACCGTTGATGGAGAAACACTTGTCAACGAAATAGACTGTTTCGTTGATGAAGTCAAGAAAGCACTTTGAGAATGAGAAGTTACAGTAGAGTCTGTGGTGATTGATTTGAGAGTTTGGTCCACAGATCCCCTTGCAACTTCAGAAAAAATTGGTTGATGGCCCAACAAATCACTTAACAAGTGATGGCCACCAGCTTCAGAGTGGGGCTTCTCCAAGATTAGAGTTGGAGAATCAGGAATAGATGTATGGATCATGTCCACATCTAGAGATAAAGTTGGTGAATTTGATGGAGATAGTTCAAGGTTGATGTTTAGAGAATGGGACTGTAACCCCAGAGTTATAATAGGGGTTACATCAAACTGAATTTGAGAAACTGGAAGTGTTGCTTCCAGTGTGTGTGCACCCTGTGAACCCTTGGACTTTTGCTTCACTCTCCTTTGGTATTGGGAAAATGTAGACTGTGGGCTTGAGGTGTCCCTTACCCTTTTGGACTGTGCTCTAGGTTGAGAGCTTGTTTCAATAATTACATCCTTTTGGGAGGATGCAATTAGACTTGTGTTTAAATCCATTTTACTCATTGTGCCTTGTTGGGAAGACACAATGGGGCTTGGCTGGGAAACTCTTACCTCACCTTCCTTATTCTTGGGGTTTCTTTTATGTTCACCCCTTCCCTCACCTCTCACAACTCCAGACTCACTCCCCTTAGGTTGTGTGGTAATTTTTACAACAGGTGCCTTTTGAGAAGCACCTGAGGTTGGCTTGGAGGATTTCTTAGATTTTGGTTTTGTTGCTGGGGCAGGAGCCTGTTGGGTCACAGCTACAGACTCCATAGCAACTGGGTTGGATGAAACAATGGAAGTAACAGCTATACTAACAGGGATAGCAGTAGTTACCTCAATGATTGGCAGATACACCACTGGAACATCACCATTGTGGTTCAGCCTCAGTATGTCTGTCAATACTCTCTTCTCTTGTACAAAGCACTCAAACCTGGCAGTAGGGTTAGAGATAACTAATGGTGCTGGACTAACATGATTAGCCAGCATCATCAGAAACCTTGCATAATAGATATTTTTCTTCCTATTTGCCTTATCACCCAACTTAGCACCAATTTCATACATAAGTTGGGTGCTAAAGTTGTAATATCTATCATTTAGAAGCATGGTTAGGAGAATTAACATAGAGTTAGTTAATGCATCAAAATTACTAATCTTTCCAGAAAAGACCTTAATGAATGCATCAGCTAAATAACTGTATTCTCTAACCAAACCTCTCCTAATTATCTTACCCAAGTTATCAGTAGGCAAAGAGTAGTTTATAGAATTTAGCATGGTAGTTATTTCAGTGTTAGAAGGCAAAGCATCACAGTTATTATCAGGAATATGTAAACATGCTTGCAAAACATCAGAATTAACTATGTACTCATTACCTTGAAGAGTGAATTGCAGTGTGCAGTTTGTTCCACTATACTCACATGAGGTCCAAATCTCCTCGATTATTTCATTGTAGAGTGGTGTAGAGTGAAACATCGCATATCCCAACTTACAGTTCCTCATGAAGTCCATCATCTTGAAAAAGATGCTGTTCGGACTCTCCTTAACAACAAATGGAATAGAATTGTTCTTCTCATAGATGAACCCACCAGCAGACATAAGCTTGACTATGGGTGCCATTGTTGAGTGAGGAAAAGCTTCGAGCTGTATTACTTGTTAGAGAGAAGAAGATAGAAAAACTTTTGGAATTTTTGAGAACAGGTAGAAATGAAATAAAGAAATTGAAATTTCTTAAATACTCCCCCAAAAATTCTCAGAAATTAAGTCCAATAATTAATCTAAATTACCTGATTGGCTTAAAAAGTAACCGTTAGAATTAAATATTACCACGATTTATACTTACAGGGGTGTATGCATAGATCGTGATAAAGAACGAGCAGTTTCAACGGTTCAGATTAAAAAGCGCTACATCAACGAATCAGATTGGGCGGTTAAAGTCCCGTCTTATTTTGTTGATAAAGCTGCGTTTCGTTGATATAAAAGAGCTATCAACGAAACACCCAGAAAAATGCTCAGACTATCAACGAAATGGTGCGTTTCGTTGACATAGTAATTTTGACTTAGACAAAATTTCACCTTTTCCTGAGAAAATCAATTCACAGAAAAATCATAGCAGATTCCTGGCTGCATTTTAACTTGCAAGAATCTCAAAATAATTAAGAGAAATTTAGCATACCTAGCTCACTTACTAATCTTGAGAATGTGGATTCATCAAGTGGCTTGGTAAAGATGTCTGCAAGTTGTTGTTCCCTTGGAACAAAATGTAACTCCACAGTACCATTCATAACATGTTCTCTAATAAAGTGGTACTTGATGTCAATGTGCTTGGTCCTTGAATGCTGCACTGGATTCTCAGTAATGGCAATGGCACTAGTGTTGTCACAGAAAATAGGAATTTTCTCAACTCTTATTCCATAATCAAGTAGTTGATTTTTCATCCATAAAATCTGTGCACAACAACTTCCAGTTGCAATATACTCAGCCTCAGCTGTGGAGGTAGAAACTGAGTTTTGTTTCTTGCTGAACCATGAGACAAGCTTGTTTCCTAAGAATTGACAGGTGCCTGTTGTGCTTTTCCTGTCAATTTTACACCCTGCAAAATCTGCATCTGAATAACCAATTAGTTCAAAACCAGATTCTCTAGGATACCAAATGCCAAGGTTTGGTGTTCCTTTGAGATATCTGAAAATTCTTTTAATAGCAACTAAATGGGATTCCTTAGGATCAGCCTGAAATCTAGCACATAGACATGTAGCAAACATAATATCAGGTCTACTAGCTGTTAAATATAAAAGTGAGCCTACCATGCCTCTGTAACCTGAAATGTCCACAGATTTTTCCTTAGTATTCAATTCAAGTTTGGTGGCAGTAGGCATGGGAGTTTTGGCAGGAGAGCATTCCATTAAATTAAACTTCTTTAATAAATCATGAATGTATTTTGTTTGACTAATAAAAATGCCTTCATTAACTTGCTTCACTTGAAGACCAAGAAAGTAAGTTAATTCTCCCATCATGCTCATTTCATATTTACTTTGCATAAGCTTGACAAAGTTTCACATCTGTAGACCCAAAGATTATGTCATCTACATAAATTTGAACAAGTATAGTAGAACCATTCACAACCCTGTGAAAAAGAGTTTTATCTACAGTACCTCTAGTGAAGTGATTCTCAAGGAGGAACTGTGAAAGTGTGTCATACCAGGCTCTAGGTGCTTGTTTCAAACCATAGAGTGCTTTGAGGAGGAAGTATACATATTCTGGAAAATCATTATCTTCAAAACCAGGAGGTTGACTTACATACACCTCCTCTTCCAATTCCCCATTCAGAAAAGCACTCTTCACATCCATTTGATAGACTTTGAAATTGGCATGGGCTGCATAGGCTAGGAAAATCCTTATTGCTTCTAGTCTTGCAACAGGAGCAAAGGTTTCATCAAAATCAATTCCTTCTTCCTGTGAATAGCCTTTTGCAACCAATCTAGCTTTGTTCCTTGTGACTATGCCATTTTCATCCATCTTGTTTCTGAACACCCATTTTGTGCCTATGACACTCCTGTCCTTAGGCTTGGGCACCATCTTCCAAACATTGTTCCTTTCAAATTGGTTTAGCTCTTCTTGCATAGCCAAGACCCAATCTGGATCTAGAAGTGCATCCTCAACTTTCTTTGGCTCATCTTGAGACAGAAAGCTGCTATATAGACATTCTTCCTGAGTTGCTCTTCTAATTTGGACTTTTGAAGACACATCACCTATAATTAGTTCAAAGGGATGATCTTTAGTCCATTTCCTTGAGGGAGGTAGATTTGCTCTTGAAGAAGTAGCTTCATGATCATGATTGCCTAGATTAGATATTTGTCCTTGAGAAACTCCCCCTGAGTTTGTTGACGGATTGTCCATTTTGACTGTCAACGAAACGCTCATTCTGACTATCAACGAAACGCTCATTCTGACTGTCAACGGAATGTCCATTTGGTCTACTAGCATCTATTCTTTTCAATCTTAATGCAGCAATTTCATCTTCACTGCTGCTTTCATCTGTGCTAGATACAACAACTTTAGGCTGTTTCTCAGTAGCCTTAACATGATTCATTTGATCTCCATCCTCATTTTCAAAAGAAAGACTTTCATGGAAACCTTCATCACAGAGACCCTGAATTTTGAGATCATCAAAAACAACATGTACAGATTCCATAACAATGTTGGTTCTGAGATTGTAGACTCTGTAGGCTTTCCCTGCTACATAACCCACAAATATTGCTTCATCTGCCTTTGCTTCAAATTTCCCCAAATGCTCAGCTTGATTTCTCAGAACAAAGCACTTGCATCCAAAGACATGAAGAAAATCCAATAGTGGCTTCTTTCTTTTGAGTAGCTGATAAGGGGTCATTCCTTTGGCCTGATTAATCAAAGAAATATTCTGAGTGAAGCAAGCTGTATTAACTGCCTCAGCCCAAAAATAAGTTGGTAACTTTGATTCATCTAGCATTGTCCTTGCAGCTTCAATAAGTGTTCTGTTTTTCCTTTCAACTACACCATTTTGCTGTGGTGTCCTTGCTGCTGAAAACTCATGCAAAATACCATTTTCTTCACAGAACACCTTCATGCTTGAATTCTTGAATTCTGTCTCATTATCACTCCTAATCCTTCTTACTTTCAAGTCAGGATGATTGTTTACCATCTTGATGTGATTGATAATGATTTCACTTGCCTCATCTTTGGAGAGCAAAAAGAAAGTCTATGTAAATCTAGAAAAATCATCAACAATCACAAGACAATATTTCTTCTTTGAAATAGACATGACATTTACAGGACCAAACAAATCCATATGAAGCAACTCAAGCTGATGGACAATTGATGACTCTGTCTTGCTTTTGAATGATGCCTTCTTTTGTTTGCCTTTTTGACAGGCATCACACAAACCATCCTTGGAAAACTCCACTTGTGGAATTCCTCTAGAAAGATCTTTCCTCACCAAATCATTCATAACCTTAAAGTTCAGATGAGATAATTTCTTGTGCCATAGCCAACTTTCATCCTTGCTTGCCTTGCTGAAAAGGCAAGTGATGGTTTCTGGACTTGTGCTACTAAAGTCAGCAATGTACACATTCCCTCTTCTGAATCCAGTCATTACCACATTGTTGTTTCCTCCTTTAGAAACAACACAGGCTTCTTTAGAAAAAGTAACTAAAAATCCTTTGTCACAAAGTTGGCTGATACTAAGTAAATTGTGCTTAAGACCATCCACCAATGCAACTTCATCTATGATGACATTCTCTTTTGAAATCAAGCCATATCCCTTAGTGTAGCCTTTGTTGTCATCTCCAAAAGCAATACAAGGGCCAGCTCTTTCCTGAAACTCTGTGAGCAGGGTAGAATCACCAGTCATGTGTCTTGAACAACCACTATCAAAGTACCAAAGATTCCTTTTGTCTCCCTGCACACAATAGAACCAAATCAAGTCGATTTTGGTACCCAAGTTTCCTTGGGTCCTGTTTTGTTAGCCTTTGCTTTTCCTTTTATATCATTTTTCACCTTGGGCTCAGATTGATTTAAATCAATCTTTATCCTTGGTGTTGATTTCTGAGGATTGCTCACACTTTCATTCTTAGCATGCATAATTGGAGGAACAAACATGTTATTCATATTCCATGGCATTTGTGGCATATTAAACATATTCATGTATGGATTAGACACAAATGGCATGCTGGCATATGGATTTTGAAATTGTGCATATGGAGCAAACATGTTAGGCATAACAGGCATTGTAGGCATAGAACTATTCATTGCAGGCTTGGGAATTTTCACTTTAACAGTCTTCTTAACAGATTTGCAGTTAGTAGATAAATGACTAACACTTCCACAATTAACACATGTCTTTCTAGGAGCATATTTATCAGGTGTGTAATTGTTGTGTTTGTTAATTCCTACTTTGCCATTCCTGTTATTCTTTTTATTTCCCTTAGCCTCAACTTGAACATTCTCTAACTTATCTTTCAATTGCTTGTTGGATAAGTGACCTACATTAGCTCTATCAACAGGCTTCTCAACTTTCTTTGATTTACTAGACTCACCTTGAACAAAGTTCTTGGTGACAGGACCATACTTGTCATTAAGTCTAGTGAGTTTATCTTTTCTTTTGTCTGTCAATGAAACTCCCTGATCGGTTGATGGTTCATCTGTCAACAGAACATTGCATTCCGTTGACATATCAACCTTCAACAAATGATCATTGTTGTTTGTTGACTCTGTTTCTGATTCTAAGGTTTCACAAACATACCCTAGTTTCTCTTTGTTCTTTTTCCATGATTGTTCACAGAAAGATTCCATACCTTGAACATTAATGATGTTGGTAGCAACATTCCTGGCATCTTTCCATTTAGCAATCACACTTTGTTCTATTTCAAGCTGTGTCTTAAGAATTTCTTCCCTTTGTAACACGTTCTCAAGTTCCTTCTTAGCATCCCTACTAACACATCTCATTTTCTCAAATTCAATGAGCTGTGCTTCTAACATTGCATTCCTATCACTTAAGAGCAAATTAGTCTCTTTTATTCTTGAATTCTCTTTGGTAAGTGATTTAAGAGTAACACGCAAATTATACAATACAGTAGACATTTCATTTACTGCACTATCGCATTCCTCTTTAGAAAGCTCAGAAAGATTAGTAATTGTTACCTGGTTGCTTGAGGAGCTTGCTTCCTGCTCATGATTATTAGCCATAAGAGCCAAGTTGACATATTCAACATCATCATCAGAATCTTCACCATTACCAGCCCAATCATACTCCTGAGACATGAAAGCCTTTTCTTTTTGCTTGAGAAGTTCAAAGTATTTCTTTTTATAATCAACAGGCTCAAATTTCCTGTTGCTCTTCTCAATATTGGGCTTTCTGCAGTCTCCAGCAAAGTGACCAAGCATTCCACAATTGAAACATTTAGATTTAGACTTTTCAATCCAGTTACTTTTGTTAGGTTGAAAGTCTCTCCTTGGTGGTCTTGCTTCTGAGTTTCTCTTGAACTTGAACTTAGAAAATTTTCTTGACAGAAAAGCAATGTGTTCATCAATCTCATCTAAGTCATCCAAGTTGGCTGGTTCTGGTTCTTCTTCTTCTGTCATCTTACCTTTACCCTTGCTAACATCACTTCTACAACTAGGTCGACTAGTTGTTGCCTTTGCAGCTTCTTCAGTGTCATCTTCCAGTTGGTTCACAGATGCAATCAATGCAATAGATCCACCCTTCTTCTGTACCTTCTCAATTTCTTCATCTTGCTCCATTTCCAACTCATATGTCTTTAATGTTCCATACAGCCTTTCAAGAGTGTAATCTTTGTACTCTTGAGTGTTTCTTAGAGAAACAGTCATAGGCTTCCATTCTTTTGGAAGAGCTCTAAGAAATTTAAGGTTTGAATCCTTGGTTTGATAGATCCTCCCATACAACTTTAATCCATTCAAGAGCTTTTGAAACCTACTAAACGTGTCATTTAGGGTTTCACCAGCTTTAAAGTGAAAGTGCTCATATTGTTGTATAAGGAGTTGCATTTTGTTCTCCCTTACTTGCTCAGTTCCTTCACATAGTGTTCTGACAGTGTCCCATACTTCTTTGGAGGTCGTACAGTTTATGACATTGTCAAACATTTCTTGCTCCAAACCATTAAACAGAATGTTCATGGTTTTTTTATCTTTATGGACTTCTGCAACATCTTCAATAGTCCATTCTGAGACAAGTTTTGGAATTTCTACATCAGGAGCATCATCTGGCACTCCAACTCTAGATGCAAACTTCATGGGAACGTGTGGACCTTTCTCAATGCAGTCTACATATCTCTCATCCATAGACATGAGATGTAAATGCATCTTTACTTTCCAGTGAAAGTAATTGTCCTTATCAAGAACTGGTATCTTCACACCTGCATCCTTCTTCACCATGGTTTCTGTTTTTGGTCTTGATCTTTAAACTTCTTGTTTGTTAGAAGCTCTCTCTGATACCAATTGTTAATCCCAAATGACCTAACAGAATTGTAGAAGGGGGGGGGGGGGTTGAATACAATTCTTGATATTTTCTTAAACTTAAAACACTTTATAAAATAAAACTGAACTGAATAAATAAAAACACAAGATATAAATAATTCAGTTGGATTGTTTGATGATCCAACTGAAGTGTTTTTATTGCGGAAATAATCTGTGATACACAAGTACACAGCTGCTCAGTTACAGAGTTGTAGAGAAGAATGCTCTCAAGGATAGCTAATACAAACTATTTGTTTTTCTTCTCTTACTCTATTTTAACTGCTACACTTGGTTATATATTCCCAAGTTTACAAAGCTATTTTTGGCTACACTAAAGTACACTAGAGGTAACCGCCAATAGTTTGCTTTTCATCCCTTTGTCCAGTGGTCCTTGGAGATCCTTGCTTTTGTCTTTATGCTTATTATGATCACTCCCAAGACCCAAATGGAAAACTGGGATGTTTCCTTATTCCCCATGTCCATTTTAATGGTTTCCAATGCAAAGTACACTTCCACATCACCTTTAGATCTGTTCAGTAAACTGTCACTATCACTTTGTCAACTATTCAGAAAAGCAATAATGATTCGTTGATAGCAGGGAGATGTGTTTCGTTGATAGCTTTATTCTCCATTTCGTTGATGAGTAAACTCCATTCCGTTGATGAGTAAACTTCATTCCGTTGATGGTGTATCCTTGTTCCGTTGATAGAGTAATCTTCATACCGTTGACATGTCTTCACTTAGGCAAAATTACAAGGCATGATATACTTACAATTAACCAACCTATTTTGCCTATCTAGTACTTAGTCAGCATGACTTAGAAAACCTATCTAGTACATACAACAAAATGCATATCAAACTGTGAAGTATTGTACAGTGCAATTGCTACAACACTCATTCCGTTGATGAGCTTCCTGTCAACGAAACACTGCAAAGCATGTCATTCCGTTGACAGTTACAAAATGACTTAATACAAAATCTACTAAGTGTTTTTATAATTATCATCAAGAACAACATATTCCTAACAAAAACCAATTTTGATACTTATCTTAGCAGTGAGTAATAACCATACATTGGTGCATAAGCAATAGACTATAGCAACCTAAACCAGTCCTTGTGGGAACGAACTTGATTTATCTATATACTACTTGTGACCACGTGCGCTTGCGTGTTTTTGTGCGAACAACTACCTGCTGGTGCTGCTGTTGTTGATCCTGATGTTGCTGATGCTGCTGCTGCTGCTGTTGCTGCTGATGTTGGATCTGTTGTTGTTGTTGTGCTAGAGCAGTAGTTTGTCGAGTGAGGGTGTTCAAAAGCTGTATTACAACCGGATCTAAATGACCCGTTGGGGATGTATTTTGTTGACCTTCTTGGTCAGTTGAACTATTCGTACGGGTATTTCGTCTAGGAGGCATATTGCTGATGAATAAATAATAACTGATTTAATCAAATAATTCATAAATAGAAGAGAAAAGAACACAATTGGTAGAACCATGATTTACGGATTTTCAACGGCGTAAGGGTACACTCATTGCAGAAGTAGAATAACAATTACAATAGTGAAAATGAATAACAAGAGAATAATAATAGTTCTACAAAGGATGGTTATCAAAAATATATACATAGATTCGATACAAGAGTAGAACGCTTTTAAAAGTAAAGTGTGTCATAGCTGAACTACAACTGCCGATCAACAGTACAACAACAAAATACAACAACAATCCAAGGCGATACTATAAGCCTGGTGCACTGCTGGTACTATACTATGCATCTATGTACTATCTGACTGGAATCCACATAATACTCCAACCTCGTCTCTACCGGCTCATGGATCATCGTCTCTGGTCTCCCATAGTGCTGGTCCGGAAATCTCCCTAATCTCCCTCATCACAAAATCCAAAATCTCTCTCATCCCTACTGTAGTCTCTCCCTCTCTACTAGTAGCTAGTCCATGCAACCTCGTCTCTACCAATGTCCTCACAACCCTGAGTCTTATCCGTGTCTCTCCTATTTGATCTCTGAATCTATTTCTATCTCTGGCTACACCTGCCTCCGCTGTACGCATCCCACGCATCTCTAATACCTGTCTATGAAAGTAATCCCTCTCATCTCTCATCCTCTGGTAACGGTGATGTGGAACTGGTGGCTCAGAGATCTGGAACAAAGGTCCGGAAACTGAAGCATGAGACCGCGGTGCTGCGGGTATGCGTCGAAGTGGAACGGGACAAGGTATAGGATCTCTCCTGACCACTATAGGTCCAGACTAAGGTAGTGTCGGTCGCGACGGTCCTGCTCTTATATCTGGTACATGTCTCTCCTCTATCGGGTGCTCTGACGGATCTGAATCGGAACTAGAGCTAGGTGGCTGCAATTATAACCATACTCGATTACTACACATAATATCTCTAATCAACCTTCTATGACCATTAGGTGAATTCCTAACCCTCTATGTTATCCTGGACCCTAAATCCTAACTTGTTTCAAATGTCATAACCTGTTGCTTTGATACCAACCTGTGACGCCCTCCAAACCCGGGGTACAGATTTGGGGAGTCACTCGACCAACGAAACACAATATACCTGAATCTAACACATGCATAATAATATAATAACATAAAATACCCCTTATCCAAGACCGCATCCAGATTATGGCATAAACAAGCTTCTAAGTCATATTCATTACAAACCAGTTTTCAGAGTTATTACACACTTAATATACAAAGCTAGACATCTAGTCTAACTTCCAAAGTAAAACAACTACCCGTCCAATGACAATCACTCGGGGTGGTCTCCTAGCATCGGGAGAACCGTCACTAGCGCTGTGTCTGCTCATTCTCTCGCTTCACTGGAATAGGGTTAGAAACAAAACAAGTATGAGCCACATGTGCTCAGCAAGCATGATATATATATCAATCACAGTTCCATAATGAAAGGAAAGATTTCAATTATCTGAATCAACAATATACAAGTCAAACATATGCTTTTAACAATATTTAATGAAGAAAGAGGGATTAGAATTGGACTTCTACATTTTTCAAATACAAAGGTTGAGCTGCTGATCAGTCACGCATCAACCCCGGACTAGCTTATAGCATAGTCCTCCACTAGGATCCATGGCCATCTAGGCCTTAAGTTATTACGACCATAAATATGGCCCGACCATTACTGGTCTCATTTTAAAACATGCCAATTCTATCACAAGGTATAAGCAATAACATGCATAACAAGATAAGTACACAATGACGGGGTGTAATAGTTGCAAAAGAGCTTCAACTATTCAATATCAAAGAAAGTCCGAGAAATAGATTCAGAATGGTTTCAAGGGTACAACGTACTCATTTAAGAAAGTCAACAATGGTTATCATCAATATAAACTGAATTGAAGGTGAAGGTTTCTGATATCCAACACGATTGTGGATTAAGTCAAAAGTTAGGGATATACAAGGAAATAGCATCAAGTGCTCAATACGGGTGAAGATTGAATAATCTGAATCGTTCTGGTGGTAACATATATGAAATTATGATGAATAATTATAATTGAATCAACAATTAAAGGCACAGATACTTGCATGGTCTACGTCGTTGGCGGGATTCTATCTTGTTCACTCTACTTTCCCCTTTCCCTTGTTCCGGGAACTCGATTCTATAATAAACAACTTATAACAGTAAGTCTAACTATCCTCATTCTATCCTTGACACACAATCATAATCATTATCACATTTAAACAAGTAACCGGGTACTTATCGGACGCCCGGTCTAATTTTACGGTAATTAAAACTCAGACATTAGCCCTCGTACGGGCATTTACGGACTATTAACACACATTAATCGACTCATATAAACCATATAGCACTTATAAATATTTTTAAAACAATATTCGAGGCTTATTTGAATTTAAATAAGTCATAAATAATTTTTAAATCAAAAATTGGATTTTTAATCCCAATATAAGTATTTAAAAGCAATTAAATCAATTAATAAAAATTAATTGACACTATTTAAACACTCCAACTATTTTTAAATAATTAAATCAAGCTAGAAAATAATTGAACTTAATTTAAATTAATTAAATCTAATTAATAATTAATTATTAAGAATTAACTGATTAAAAGAATTAATCAATTAAATTAATTAATTAATTATTAATTAAAAATAATTAAAATAATTAAATTTAATCAATTTTCGAATTTAAATAATTAAATATAATTTTCCAGAATTTTCTGAATTTAAAAATGTATTTTTTAAATAAAAATATGATTTTTATAAATAATCAAACTATTTTCGAATTAAATTTAAAAATAAAATTCAAAACAGTTTTCTGAAAATGAATTAGGGTTTTGAAGATTGAAACCGGGTCAGGAAAACGGGTTAACGGGTCGGGAAGAACACAAACGGGTCGGGAAGAACAACCCGGAAAAATCCCAGAATCCGGTGACAATTCCAGATTCCGGCGAGCCAAAAACTTAACAGAAATTGGGGATTTTTGTACCAAAACAATCCTCAACAACAAAGCAATCTATTCTGATAAAAAAAAAACCAAAACAAAGCCGGAATCTCAATCCCAATCAAATTCCGGCGACCTTGAACAAATTTTCCGATCTACCAAAATCGTACATGAAACTCTACGTTCTTTATGTTAAAATGAAGCTAAGAACACATACAACAAAAGCCCTCTATAAAAAATAATGTCAGATAGTTCATATGAACGGACTATTAAAAAGAAAAATCGGGCAAAACCCTAGAAATCGAATTCTTAAAAATTGAACATAAACATGAAATTAAAGCATGAATTCTTACTAATTAGAACCCTAGGAACATGTTGGAAGCAATCAATTGAACGGAGAATCAACATAATGAAAATCCCCAATTTGAATATAAACTCTAATTTTAATTTGAAATTTGAAAAATTCATATAAAATCAAAAAATTACCAGATGATGATGAGGTTGGAAGATTCTGAAACTAGAGCTCAAGATCTTTGATTTGAGTACTTGAACTTTGAATTTGGATTTCAATAACACCTTCGAATTTGATTTTGATTTTCAAGAAAACGAAGAACACTGTTCGAGAATTTTATATTTTTGTATATTTTTAATAAGGATTATATGAAGTATAATGTACGGTTCTCCTTTTTATACTTAGTGGAAAATAATACCCTAAATGACATTTTTGGATCGATATTGATCCACTGGTTCGTTTTAAAACCCTAATAATGTAAAATACACGTTTTACGAGGTGATAGGTATCCAAAAAGACTGATAGTTATCCAAATCAATACATATCATTTTATATAACTAATGCTCAAGAATACTGGGGCTATAACAGATGTATTTATTGATACGGACGACATATCAATTACCCTGGAAAAATTAGGGTTAGGGTTTAGAATAATTTTTCTTCCTTTGAATAAAACAAATACTATTGATAATATCGGATAATAAGGGATATAATAATACGAAGAAATCCTCCGATAATGATTTGAACACAAATGACGAAGGAATAATAATGATGAACAAAATTTCAACGGGGCCCTTGAATTATCAAAACGGGCCTCAAAATTGAAGATATTTTCAAATGACAAAATATTTGAACTGGGCTTTCGACACACCAATTTACACATAAACACTTAACAATCCTTATCATTATAACTCAAGATACTTCATAATAAGTATTCTACACATATAATACAATTTATATTATTAATAAAGTTCACGGATCTTACACTTGTAATCCAAGAAAGAACTTCAGTTCACCCGTCAAACTCATCTCAAACATACTCTGCATTAGTTTAGCAAATCTCTTACATAGATCATCAGTAGTAGACCCAAATATGATGTCATCCACATAGACTTGGACTAAAATCATATCATTTTTGTGTTTCTTAGAAGAAAGAGTTTTGTCTATGATACCTCTTACAAAACCATTTTATAAGAGAAAACCAGAGAGAGTGTCATACCATTTTCTTGGGGCTTGTTTGAGACCATCGATAGCCTTGAAGAGAAAGTACACAAAGTCCAGCAACTCCTGATTTTCAAATCCAGGGGGCTGTTCCACATACACTTCTTCATCCAGCTCACCATTCAGGAATGCACTCTTAACATCCATTTGATATACTTTAAAATTGGAGTAAGCTACAAATGCTAAGAACATCCTGATAGCCTCAAGCCTAGCCACTGGTGCATAGGTTTCATCATAATCAATACCTTCAGCTTGTGAATACCCTTGAGCAACCAGTTTTTCCTTATTCCTTGTTACTATGCCATCCTCATCTAACTTGTTCCTGAATACCCATCTTGTACCAACTACTTTCTTGTTCTTTGTTCTGGGTACCAGCTTCAAAACTTGCTGTTGTTCAAATTGATTGAGTTCATCTTGCATAGCAATCACCCAATCAGGATCACTCAGTGCTTCCTCAGTCTTGTTTGGTTCCATCTCAGAAAGAAACCATGAATAATGACATTCATTCTGAGTAGCACTTCTAGTTCTAACTCCAACACCTGGATCACCAATGATCAACTCAAAAGGATGAGCTCTATTCCAAACAGTTTGTCTTGGAAGATTTGATCTTGATGATTCGCCTTGAAATTCATTCTGGTGTTGTGAATGACTAGTTGACCCTTCATTTCCTCCCCCTGAGTTGTTGCTTTATTGCCTTGATGATTCTTCTCCAGTGTTGGTGGTATCTCCATTATTATCAATGTTTCCACCACCACCACTATGATCATTATCATCATTATTATTATCATTACCAGCAACTATCTCAGGTGGAGCTTCATCATCTGATTCTGAGTCTGGCAAGTTATCAAACTTCAGTTCTTCAGATGAATCTTCTGTTTGGATACTAGGGAGTTTAGTGTCATCAAATGTAACATTGACACTTTCCTTCACTTGGTGACTGTCAATCAAGTACACACTGTAAGATCTTCTGGCGTAACCAACAAATATAGCCGCATATGCCTTTGCCTCAAACTTGCCACGTTTAACATCTTCATCCTTGAGCACAAAGAATTTGGCACCAAATACATGAAAGTATTTGAGAGTTGGTTTCTTGTTGTTCATGATCTCATAAGGAGTCTTCATTAAGTCCTTGTTGATTAAAGTTCGATTCTGAGTATAAAAAGCAGTATTTATAGCTTCAGCCCAAAAGTACATTGGAAGTCTTGATTCACTTAACATAGTCCTGGCATCTTCAATCAATGTACGATTCTTCCTTTCTACCACTCCATTCTGTTGAGGAGTTCTAGGGGCTGAATATTGTCTTGTTATTCCTTTATCTGCACAAAAGTCATTTAGGACTGCATTCTTTAATTCAGTTCCATTATCTGACCTTATAGCTCTAACATGGAATCTAGAATCCAGCTCAATCAACTTTACATGATCAATCACCATCTGTGGGGTCTCATCCTTGGAATGTAGGAATAAAACCCAAGTATATTTAGAATAGTCATCAACAATCACTAGTGCATATTGTTTCTTTGACATAGACATCACATTAACTGGACCAAACAAATCCATTTGCAGTAGCTGATGTGGTTCAGTTATTGATGATGTGTCAATGCCCTTGTGAGAAGCTTTCTTTGACTTTCCTTTCTAACATGCCTCACACAGTCCTTCCTGTGTATATTCCATCTGAGGCAAACCTCTCACCAATTCCCTCTTGACTAGAGAGTTCATTGTCTTGAAGTTCAGGTGAGACATCTTCTTGTGCCATAGCCAACTTTCATCTGATGAAGCTTTGGCATAAAAACAATTAACTTCATCTTTGGATCCAGAGTACAGATCAACAATGAACAAATCCCCTTTCCTTACTCCTTGAATAGCAGGCTTTCCATTCTTCTTGTGAAGGATCTGACACTTCTCTTTCTCAAAGGAAACAACATATCCTCTGTCACAAAAATGACTGATGCTGAGAAGATTGAACTTCAGAACTTCCACAATGGATAGCAGGGCTCTAACTCCGGTCATATGCCTTGAACAACCACTGTTAATCCCAAATGACCTAACAGAATTGTAGAAGGGGGGGGTTGAATACAATTCTTGATATTTTCTTAAACTTAAAACACTTTATAAAATAAAACTGAACTGAATAAATAAAAACACAAGATATAAATAATTCAGTTGGATTGTTTGATGATCCAACTGAAGTGTTTTTATTGCGGAAATAATCTGTGATACACAAGTACACAGCTGCTCAGTTACAGAGTTGTAGAGAAGAATGCTCTCAAGGATAGCTAATACAAACTATTTGTTTTTCTTCTCTTACATGTTTTAACTGCTACACTTGGTTATATATTCCCAAGTTTACAAAGCTATTTTTGGCTACACTAAAGTACACTAGAGGTAACCGCCAATAGTTTGCTTTTCATCCCTTTGTCCAGTGGTCCTTGGAGATCCTTGCTTTTGTCTTTATGCTTATTATGATCACTCCCAAGACCCAAATGGAAAACTGGGATGTTTCCTTATTCCCCATGTCCATTTTAATGGTTTCCAATGCAAAGTACACTTCCACATCACCTTTAGATCTGTTCAGTAAACTGTCACTATCACTTTGTCAACTATTCAGAAAAGCAATAATGATTCGTTGATAGCAGGGAGATGTGTTTCGTTGATAGCTTTATTCTCCATTTCGTTGATGAGTAAACTCCATTCCGTTGATGGTGTATCCTTGTTCCGTTGATAGAGTAATCTTCATACCGTTGACATGTCTTCACTTAGGCAAAATTACAAGGCATGATATACTTACAATTAACCAACCTATTTTGCCTATCTAGTACTTAGTCAGCATGACTTAGAAAACCTATCTAGTACATACAACAAAATGCATATCAAACTGTGAAGTATTGTACAGTGCAATTGCTACAACACTCATTCCGTTGATGAGCTTCCTGTCAACGAAACACTGCAAAGCATGCCATTCCGTTGACAGTTACAAAATGACTTCATACAAAATCTACTAAGTGTTTTTATAATTATCATCAAGAACAACATATTCCTAACAATCTCCCCCAATTTATGACTGATAGAATAACAGCCATAAATCAAGAGCCTTGATGATAACAAAAACACTCAGTCAAATTACACATGATAAAAGTAGAAATTGCATTGAGCTTCATTGAATTTAATTAAAATACAAAGTAGAAAATCTTACAAAACAAGTGCACAGAGTTGCTCCTCTAGACTGAGCAGATTTTTCATCTTTGCCTCTGTGGTCTTGTTTTCTTCCCTTTTCTTGCATTGTTCTCCTCAATCTGAGCTTGAAGTCTTCTGTAGAAAATCTTCTCTTCTTCATCTTGATCCCCCAACTTGGATTGCATTAATCTTAGAGTTTCATTGGATGCCTTCTCCAGTTGGTCTTCTATTCTGAAGAATCTTCTACAGTTGTCCTTGTCTCTGAATTCCATCATCCAAAAAGGTTGGAGATGAATTTTCTTTCCTGTTTGAGGGACCTTCAATACTCTGGGAAGTGCACCAGGCTTGTTCCAGCTAGCTTTGATTTGGCATATTTTGGAAACAACTTCAGACTTAGCTGTTTTGGTAAAACCAAAATCTTTCTTCAGGCATTTAAACACAGATAGCAGTGTCTGATAGTCTTCTCCCAGAATTCTATGTAGAGGCCAAACCTGTTCTCTCCCACCCTTGTAGACAAACACCAATCTCTCTGGTAGTTTGTAAGAAGCTGCTATTCCTCTCACTTCAACTAGGTCATCCAGATTGATATGTAGGTCAGACTCCTCCCTGATATCAGCAATGTAGATGAAGTCTTCTGGGTTGGTAGGAGGTTTTTCAGCTTGTGGTCTCCTTACTAGAATTGGCTTAGCCTTGGTAGCCCTTTGCTTAGATTTCTTCTTTGGATCCATCTCAAAGAGGAATTTTGGAAAGTTGGCCTCATCAAACTCAATTGGCTCTTCCTTTGGCTCAATTGGCTGATCATGGAAATTAACAGGATGTTTAGGATCACAGGCTAACTTTTCCCCTAGAGCTGGATCAGGAATTGTTGGAGGTGCAGTTGGTACAGAAGAGTTTGATGCAATACTCTGAGAGTCATCATTCTCAAAGGCTATATTTCTCCTAGCTCTTGCCTTTGGTTGCCTTGTGCTCTTCTTTGCACTCCTTTCCTCTCTGGCTTTTTCTTCTTGCTATCTTTCTTCTTCATCAAGAGATTGAGCAACTGCAAGTGCTTGCATTGCTGCTCTTTCTGACTCTTCAGCCTTAGCTTCAGCAAAGTTTGGGTGACCAGCCCAAACACATATTTGTTGTCCATTCCTGTAGACAATTGCCCTTTGCTTTCTTACCTCATAATCATTGCTTTCCTTGCTTTTTGTGATGAGAAGACCAAGAAGCTTGTGCTCATCTGGATAAGGTGCAGGATAGAAGGTCCTTTCTGTGTTTTTGCCCTTTGGTTTAGCAGGAGACTTGGGAGATAAGCTTCTTTGCAATGTAGCTTTTTCCACATCCCTAATGCATGAAGTTTGTCCTTTCTCCTTCCTTGATCCTTGAGTGACTCCATGTAGAAGGGGCTCTACCTTATATGAAGAATTGGTCTGTGGCTCCCATTCCGTTGACACTAAAACCATGGCATCCGTTGATGGCTCTGTTGAAGAAGCTTGATCCGTTGATGGATTTGAACTCTTTGCAGTACCAGCTAACTTCTTGATTCTTTCATCTATCCTGGACCAGTGGTCTTTAATTTGTTCAGCAAGCTGTAGCTTCATAGAAGCTTGCTGAATCAGGTCAATGCTGTCCAGTTTAGCTTTTCCTGACTCCCCCATAGCTAGTGGCTCCTTTGGCAGGGAAATGGCTGGGACCATAACCTTTGTGATTTGAATGTCTAGCTCCTTAGATTTCTCCCCCATTTAGTTATCATCAAGAGAGATGACTGGGAGTCCTTGAGCTGCCACTAGCTGGGCCAATAGTTGTGTCTGCTTCTCCTGTTCCTTTTGCATCTGAGATAGAGTAGCTTCCACCTTGTCCACTCTAGAAGAGAGAGTCTTCAAGGAGGTAGCCACCTCAGGTTCCTTAGAGAAAAACCTGTTCATCTTGGACACAGTGAGAAGAGGAAGCTTTTCATCTAGCCTCCTGTCATTAGCATCCTTGAGATTGCTAATTGATTCCTTGATTTCTCTAGCCTCAATCCTTGTCTGCATCATCTGTAGCCTTTGGATTTCCAGTGAATCCATAATAGCCTTGTAGAATTTCTTGTCATTGGCATTTGCAGACTCATGAGCCAGATATGCCTCATTGTACTGCCTTGTGATTGCAGCATCCAGGAAGATCCTTCCTTGTAAATCCTGAGAAAGCCAGTTTGGTGTAGGAGGCACCACAGAAGTCCCAGTCTGTGAAGTAGTGGCCACCTGATTGTCACCAAAGCTGTCCTCATCATCAGAGAAATCAAACTCACCACTTGCTGCAGCTCCTGGAGATAGATTGGTCAAGGCATCCTTTGCTCTTTGCATTGATGCAGTTGTATGAATTAGTTGGAGTGACCTCTCTGCCTCCACATTGCCCTGTTGAGCCAAAACTTGATAGGCTGACACAGGATGAGTAAAGGTCTCAGGATCCAGAGAAATACTATCCAGAGTTTGTTGATAATGCTCTTGGAAAGTAAGTTCCCTTTCTCCCTCATTGACCTCCATTGACTCACTAGCAATGGCTGCTTCCTCCCTTATGACTCCTGTAGTCCCTTCTATCTCTCCTCTATTTTCTTGCATCATGGGCTCCCCATGGCTCACACCTCTCACACCCTCACCTTCACCTACTAAGGTGGAACTCTCAATCTCTCCTTTTGCCTGGCTGGAAGAAATTGCCAGCCTCTCACTCTCATTCTCTCCTTTTGCCTGGCTGCAAGCCAGCCTCTCAGTTTCACTCCCTCTCAAACCTAAAAGTGTCTCAACTACCACCAGGTCATCTACACTAGTTGTGGAAACAACTAGATTTTCAATAAGGGGTGTAGAATGACCTATCAACGGAATGGTAGTTTGAACTGTCAACGGTATGGATATCGTTGATGGAGAAACACTTGTCAACGAAATAGACTGTTTCGTTGATGAAGTCAAGAAAGCACTTTGAGAATGAGAAGTTACAGTAGAGTCTATGGTGATTGATTTGAGAGTTTGGTCCACAGATCCCCTTGCAACTTCAGAAAAAATTGGTTGATGGCCCAACAAATCACTTAACAAGTGATGGCCACCAGCTTCAGAGTGGGGCTTCTCCAAGATTAGAGTTGGAGAATCAGGAATAGATGTATGGATCATGTCCACATCTAGAGATAGAGTTGGTGAATTTGATGGAGATAGTTCAAGGTTGATGTTTAGAGAATGGGACTGTAACCCCAGAGTGATAATAGGGGTTACATCAAACTGAATTTGAGAAACTGGAAGTGTTGCTTCCAGTGTGTGTGCACCCTGTGAACCCTTGGACTTTTGCTTCACTCTCCTTTGGTATTGGGAAAATGTAGACTGTGGGCTTGAAGTGTCCCTTACCCTTTTGGACTGTGCTCTAGGTTGAGAGCTTGTTTCAATAATTACATCCTTTTGGGAGGATGCAATTAGACTTGTGTTTAAATCCATTTTACTCATTGTGCCTTGTTGGGAAGACACAATGGGGCTTGGCTGGGAAACTCTTACCTCACCTTCCTTATTCTTGGAGTTTCTTTTATGTTCACCCCTTCCCTCACCTCTCACAACTCCAGACTCACTCCCCTTAGGTTGTGTGGTAGTTTTTACAACAGGTGCCTTTTGAGAAGCACCTGAGGTTGGCTTGGAGGATTTCTTAGATTTTGGTTTTGTTGCTGGGGCAGGAGCCTGTTGGGTCACAGCTACAGACTCCATAGCAACTGGGTTGGATGAAACAATGGAAGTAACAGCTATACTAACAGGGATAGCAGTAGTTACCTCAATGATTGGCAGATACACCACTGGAACATCACCATTGTGGTTCAGCCTCAGTATGTCTGTCAATACTCTCTTCTCTTGTACAAAGCACTCAAACCTGGCAGTAGGGTTAGAGATAACTAATGGTGCTGGACTAACATGATTAGCCATCATCATCAGAAACCTTGCATAATAGATATTTTTCTTCCTATTTGCCTTATCACCCAACTTAGCACCAATTTCATACATAAGTTGGGTGCTAAAGTTGTAATATCTATCATTTAGAAGCATGGTTAGGAGAATTAACATAGAGTTAGTTAATGCATCAAAATTACTAATCTTTCCAGAAAAGACCTTAATGAATGCATCAGCTAAATAACTGTATTCTCTAACCAAACCTCTCCTAATTATCTTACCCAATTATCAGTAGGCAAAGAGTAGTTTATAGAATTTAGCATGGTAGTTATTTCAGTGTTAGAAGGCAAAGCATCACATTTATTATCAGGAATATGTAAACATGCTTGCAAAACATCAGAATTAACTATGTACTCATTACCTTGAAGAGTGAATTGCAGTGTGCAGTTTGTTCCACTATACTCACATGAGGTCCAAATCTCCTCGATTATTTCATTGTAGAGTGGTGTAGAGTGAAACATCGCATATCCCAACTTACAGTTCCTCATGAAGTCCATCATCTTGAAAACGATGATGTTCGGACTCTCCTTAACAACAAATGGAATAATGTCCTTAATCATGTGACCTGGTTTCTTACACCGATGACACACGATGCCTATCTTGCAATCCCGGGAATAATGTCCCTTCTGATTGCATTTAAAGCATGTGACATTCAATCGATGGCATATCCCTAGATGTCGCTTCCCGCATGTCTTGCATTCTGGTAGTGGGGGTCTAGAAAGTCCCTGCTGACTGCCGGTTAGTAGACGGTTATCTTGTCCTACGTTTCCGGTGTCTGGTTTCCTAAAACTTGTATTCCTTCCGTGCTGAAATCCCAGTTTCTTATTTGCTTGCCCTTGAAAACTTCCCTGCTGCTGTCCCTTATCGGGTATCCCTGCTTTCCTTTTCTTGTTCTCCCTCTCTTTCATGTAAGAATCACTCTCTGTCTCCGCAATCATTGCCTTTTGGACCACCGCTGCATAGGTGTCCAACTCCAATACAGCCAACTTACTACGAATCCAAGACCTCAGTCCCTGCTGGAACCTCTTGGCCTTCTTCTTTTCCGTATCCACATAGGTTGGAACAAACCTTGACAACTCCGTAAACCTTGTTTCATATTGGGGCACCGTCATGCTTCCCTGCTTTAATTCCAAAAACTTCAATTCCATCTGATCTCTCATATAGTCCGGAAAATACCTTTCCAAAAACAACTCTGTAAATCTTGCCCACGTAATTAATCCTTCGGGCTCCATAGCCCTACTCGTTTCCCACCAATAACTGGCCTCATTCTTCAGAAAATAGCTTGCATACTCCGTCTTCTTATCTTCTGTCACCTCTATCAAGGTAAAAGCCTTTTCCATCTCTTTCAACCATGCCTTAGCCTCTACAGGGTCTGCTGATCCTTTAAATTCCGGAGGTTTTGCTGCCTGGAAAGATTTGAACGTAACTGCCGGTGCTGCTTGCTGGTGCTGTTGTTGATGCTGCTGATGCTGATGTTGCTGATGCTGTTGCTGCTGTTCTAAGAGCTGTTGCTGAAATGCACGTTGCTGCTGTGCTAATGCGGCAGTCTGTTGAGTAAGGGTATTTAACAACTGGATTACCATCGGGTCCACGCGGCCCGTGGGAGGTGTATTTTGTTGACCTTCTTGGTCAGAGGTATCAGTTGAACGGGTTTGTCGTCTAGGAGCCATATCGCTGATGAATAAACAATAATTGGCTTAATCAAACAGTTCATATAAGAGAAGGAAGGATCACAATTGATATCTCGAAGGTTTACAGATCTTCTCAACGGTGTATGGATACACTCGTTGCAATAAGTAGAATAACAGTTATGATGCTGGAAATGAATGACAGGGGAATAAATATAGTTCTATAAAAGAGGTTTATCATATATATATAGATAGAGTTAGTACAAGCGTAGAACGCTTCAAAAGAAAATATATCATGGCTGAACCATAACTGCCGACCAGCAATACAACAACAAAAATGCAACAACAACCCGAGGCGTTCCTATAAGCCCGGTGCACTGCTGATTCTACAATATGCATCTATATACTAACTATCTAGAAACCATACATCCATGTCACATCTGTCTGCTACTAATACCTGCTCACAGATCACCTGCTCCTGCCGGCCATAACGGGGGTCCTGAAATCTCTGCAATCTCACTCATCGCATAATCCAAAATCTGTCTCATCCCTTCTACTGTTTCTCCCTCTCGACTAGAAGCTAATCTGTGCAATCGAGTCTCAACCAAAGTCCTCATAACCCTAAACCTCATCTGAATGTCTCTCATCTGATCTCTAAGTCTGTCTCTCTCTCTGACAGCGGCTGCCTCGATCGAACGAATCCTACCCATCTCCATAACCTGTCCATAAAGGTACTCCTTCTCTCTACTCACCCTCTGATACACATGGTGTGGAACTGGTGGCTCACATAACTGATACA
The DNA here is from genome assembly GCA_030848705.1 of Heracleum sosnowskyi. NCBI lineage: Eukaryota > Viridiplantae > Streptophyta > Magnoliopsida > Apiales > Apiaceae > Heracleum > Heracleum sosnowskyi. Next base: position 45,551,989 of record CM061236.1, read on the forward strand.
AAGGCCCACAAACTGATGCCTGAGACATTGGTGCTGGGGCTACTTGTCGGAGTGGAATAGGACAAGGTATCTGATCTCTCCTGACTACTGGGTCCTGATGCATAGGCTGATATCGCACTGGCCGAGACGGTCCTGCTCTCTCAACGGGTGTAGGTATCTCTGCTATCGTATCCTCGGAAGGGTCTGAGTCTGAACTAGAACTAGGGGGCTGCAATTATAACCACATTTAATTACTACGCGTAATATCCCTAGTTGACCTGCTAATATCCTTACGTGAATTCCTAACTCTCTATGTTATCCTGGACCCTAAGTCCTAACTTGTTTCAAATGCCATAACCTGTTGCTCTGATACCAACTGTGACGCCCTCCAAACCCGGGGTACAGATTTGAGGAGTCATCCGACCAACGGAACACTATTTAACACATGCATAATATATATAAAGACACAATTACCCCTTGACCAAGACCGCATCCAGATTATGGCAATGAACACAAGCTACTACAATCTTTTATTATTACAATACCAGTTTTATCAGAGTTATTACATCACAACTAAAGTTCAAATCTAGACATTAATCTAGAAAAGCAAAACAACAACTACCCTGCCAATAACAATGACTCGAGGGGCTCTCCTGGCTGCTGGTGAACTATCGGTCACGCTATGCCAACTCATACTCTCGCTTCACTGGAATAGGGTTAGAAAACAACAAGCAAGAGTGAGCCAAAATTGCTCAGCAAACATCAACGAATCATTTCTATCACAGTTGTAAGGATATGAATTTATGATATCAGAATCAACAATATTTAGCTAACACATGCTTTGTATCAATAATGATTGAAGTAAAGAATTAGAATTTGGCTTATACATTTTATTCAAATCAAAGGTTGTGCTGCTGGCCAGCCACGCATCAACCCCGAACTAGCTCATGTCATAGTCCTCTACTGGATCCCAGGCCAATCTGGGCCTTAAGTTATTCCGACCATAAATATGGCCCGACCAATTACTGGTCCATTTTTAAAAACACATGCCAAATCTATAATAGGGTATAAACAATAACATGCTCAATAAGATAAACTGAATGTATAGTAATTGCAAAAGAGCTTCAACTGTTCAGTATCAACGAAGATCGAGAAAGAATCATGGAGTAATTTCAATGGTACAGTGTACTCATTCAATAAGGAAATCAATATTGGTAATCGTTAATCAATGACCGTAATCGGTAGTCAAGATGGAAGTCAAATAATCAATGGTTGTCAATGATAATCAAAGGATGATAAATAACAACAATAGGTGGTAAACAATAATCAAGTGAATTGGAAATAAGGGTTTCCGATGCAGATCAAATCAAAGAATCAAGAATCTCTAAGGAAATGGAATCAGTTGTCCAAATGCGGTTAAAAGATTGATAATTTGAATTGTTCTGGGGATAACGGTATTCAAGTAATCAAGACAATAATAAATTTTATCACAAGTAAGGGCACAGATACTTGCCTGGTCTAAGCTGCTGTCGGATCGACTCTGCTCACTCTACTTTCCCCTTTCCCTTGCTCCGGGAACTCGATTCTATAATTAAACAACTCATCACAATAAGTCTAACTATTCTCGTTCTACTCTCGACACTTATTCAACCAATAATCACATTTAAACAAGTAACCGGTTACGTATCGGACGTCCGGTATAGTTTACGATATTTAAAACTCAGATATTTGCCCTAGTACGGGCATATACAGACTATAAAACACAACACACAATTAATATGAACCATATAGCACTTATAAACATTTTTAAAACATCATACGGAACTTATTCGAATTTTAATAAGTCATTACTAATTTTTAAATCAAAAATCGGATTTTTAAATCCAATATAAACATTTAAATGAAAATAAATCAATTAATAAAATTAATTGACACTCTTTAAATACTCAAACAAATTTTAAATAATTAAATAGGCTTGAAAATAATTAAACTGAATTTTTAATTAATTAAATCTAATTAATAATTAATTTTTAAGAATTAATTGATTAAAAGAATTAACCAATTAATTAATAAATTAATTATTAATTAAAAATAATTAAAATAATTAAGTTTAATCAATTTTCGGATTTAAAATAATAAATATAATTTATCAGAATTTTTCTGATATTAAAATATATTTTTAAAATAAAAATATGAATTTTTAAAGTTTTTAAACTATTTTCGAATTAAATTTAAAAATAAAATTCAAAAACAGTTTTCTGAAAATGAATTAGGGTTTTGAAGATTGAAACCGGGTCGAAAAATCGGGTAAACGGGTCGGGAAGAACAATTCCGGGTCGCCAAGAAAAACCCACCGGATTCTGGGTTTTCCAGAATCCGGCCGGTCTCCAGCCGCCGGAATTCTTCGATTCCGTCCAAACACAAATCAAACCAGAGGGCTTTTGTTCGCCTTTTCAAGCCAAACAAAACCCACACATCAAAACATCTGTCCCTAGCCGGAATCGTGCCCAGAATCCGTTCAAAGAATTCTCCGGCAACGACCTCGGCCGGAAACCCGATCTACCTATTCCGTACATGAAACTCAAAGATTAATATACCAAAATGAAGCTTATAACTCATACAATAAAAGCCCTTTATCAAAAACAATGTCAGATCAATATCAAGAACGTACGAGTCGAAAGAAGAAATCGGGTCAAAACCCGAAATCAAAACCCGACTAAATTGAACATAAACATGAAATTAAAGCATGGATTCTTGCTAATTAGAACCCTAGGAACATGTTAGAAGCAACCAATTGAACGGAGAATCAACAGAATGAAAATCCCCAAATCGAATCAAGAACCCTAGTTATAATTCGAAACTTGTAAAATCAATATAAAATCGAATACTTACCAGATGATGATGAGGTTGGAAGATTCTGAAACTAGATTTTTGGAGCTTTGATTTGAGTATAAGAACTTCAAATTTGGACTTCAATAACACTTAGAACGAATTGATTGAAGATCAAGAACACAAAAATAATTTTTGGGAATTTCGGATTTTTTGAGTAATTGCTGAAGATTTGCTATGAGTTATGAAGTCTGATTTGTCTTTTTATATTTCTGGAAAAATAATACCCCAAATAACATTTTTGGATCGATATTGATTCGTTAGATCGTTTAAAAACCCTAATTAGGTCAAAAACACGTTTTACGAAAAATAAGGGGTTAAAAAGGTTGATGATTATCCAATTTGATATATATCATTATATAACTAATGCTCAAGAATACTAGGGCTATAACAACTTCAATATTGATATAGAACGATAAATCCGTCCCCTTAAGCAATTAGGGTTCGGAACGATTTTTCCTTTTTCGGATCAAAAATTGAAATTGATTTGCAGAATCAAATAGGTAGGGTTAAATAGAATCCCATAACCCTTTCGATAACGATTCGAATACGAAAGACGAAGAATTAAAAATGAATGTACGAAATTTCAACGGGGCCTTGAATGATCAAAACGGCTCAAATTTGAAGAAAATTCCAAATGACGAAATTTTTGAAAGGGGCTTCTGACTCACCATTTAGCACATAATCACACACTAAATATCATATACTAATATTCCAATATTCCAAAATAAATATTTTAGATTAAATATATCATTTAATCAAATAATAAAATTCACGGATATTACATCCTTCCCCCCTTAATAGGATTCTGTCCTCAGAATCAGATCAAGGAAACAACTGGGGATACTTCTCTAACATCTCACTCTCTAACTCCCAGGTAGACTCTTCTACTTTAGGATTCCTCCACAAAACTCTCACTAACGCTACTGTCTTATTCCTTAGTACTTTCTCCTTACGATCCAATATCTGAATCGGTCGTTCTACATATGATAAATCTGCCTGGACCTCTATGGGTTCATACTCTATTACATGATTCGAATCTGGTCGATACTTCTTAAGCATAGATACATGAAATACATTATGAACGTGCTGCATATGCGGTGGCAATGCCAACTCGTAAGCTACTTCGCCCACTTTCTTCAAAATCTCAAACGGCCCAACATATCTCGGACTCAACTTCCCTTTCTTTCCAAACCTAACTAATCCTTTCCATGGTGAAACTTTTAGTAACACTTGCTCTCCTTCTTCGAATCCCACATCCTTTCTGGCTAGATCCGCATACTTTTTCTGTCGGTCTTGAGCTGTTATCAATCTTCTCTGAATCAATTGAACCACTTCTTTTGTTCGTTGTACTAGTTCTGGTCTTATCATTTTCCGTTCACCAACTTCTTCCCAATATACCGGAGATCGACACTTTCGTCCATACAAAGCTTCGTAAGGTGGCATTCCGATGCTCGCGTGAAAACTATTATTATATGAAAATTCCACCAAGGGTAGATGATCGTCCCAACTGCCTTCAAAGTCAAGTGCACATGTCCTATGCATATCTTCAATAGTCTGAATTGTCCTTTCGCTTTGACCGTCCGTCTGCGGATGATAAGCCGTACTCATTCTCAACTCGGTGCCTAAACACTCTTGAAAACTCCTCCAAAATCTTGAATTGAATCGAGGGTCTCTATCAGACACTATCGATACTGGAACTCCATGTCGTACTATGATTTCTTTTATGTAAATATGAACTAACTTATCCAGCGAGAATCTCTCGTTAATCGGAAGAAAATGCGCAGATTTCGTCAATCGATCCACGATAACCCAGATGGCATCATGGTTAGCTTTTGTTCTAGGCAATCCTACTACAAAGTCCATCGCAATGTGTTCCCACTTCCATTCGGGAATTTCCAATGGTTGAACTAATCCACTTGGTCTCTGATGTTCCGCCTTAACTCTTTGACACGTAAAGCATTTACTTACCCATTCCGCAATCTCTCTCTTCATATCTGGCCACCAAAAGTTCGTCTTAAGATCTCGATACATTTTCGTACTCCCTGGATGAATTGAATACTTCGAGTTATGTGCTTCGTGCAAAATCTCACTTTTCAGTTCCGTTACGTTAGGTATCCATATCCGAGAAGCAAATCTCAAGATCCCTTTGTCGTCCGGTTGGCTACATATTTCCTCACCTGTCATTTTACTCACATCATCATTCATAACTCGCTCTTGGCACTTCCGTATCTTCTCCAACAATTCAGGTTGAAACGCCATGGTCGCGTCCTTCGGATTAATTACTTCGATTTCTAACTTCTCAAATTCCTTGTATAACTCTTTGGTCATCATTAGTGTATTTAATCTCTCTTTTCTGCTCAATGCATCTGCTACCACATTTGCCTTGCCGGGATGATAGTTGATAGAAACGTCGTAGTCCTTGATTAGTTCTAACCATCTTCGTTGCCTCATGTTCAGCTCTTTCTGAGTAAAGATATACTTCAAACTTTTGTGATCGGTGTAAATTTCACATCTCTCTCCATACAAGTAGTGTCTCCATATCTTCAAAGCAAACACAATAGCTGCTAACTCCAAATCGTGTGTAGGGTACTTCTGTTCGTGGGGTCTCAACTGTCTTGACGCATAAGCAATCACCTTGTCATGTTGCATAAGTACGCATCCTAATCCTTTGTACGACGCATCACTATAGATTACGAAATGACCTTGATCGTCTGGTAACATCAATACCGGTGTCGTAGTTAGTCTTTTCTTTAACTCTTGGAAGCCTTCTTCGCATTTATCGTTCCATATGAATCGCTCGCTTTTCCTTGTCAGCTTGGTCATTGGAGTAGCTATCTTCGCAAAATCTTGCACAAATCTCCGGTAGTATCCGGCTAATCCCAAGAAACTTCTGACTTCAGTCGGTGTCCTTGGTCTCTCCCAATCTTTCACTGCCTCTATCTTTGCTGGGTCCACTTTGATGCCTTCGCTGCTCACCACGTGTCCTAAGAAATGAACTTCTTTCAACCAGAATTCACACTTGGAAAACTTCACGTATAGTCTTTCTTGTCTTAACGTTTCTAACACAATTCGCAACTGGTCTGCATGCTCTTCTTCTGTCCTTGAGTATATCAAGATGTCGTCGATGAATACCACTACAAACTTGTCCAAATATCTCTTGAAAATCCTGTTCATTAGGTCCATAAAAGCTGCGGGTGCATTCGTTAGTCCAAACGCCATTACTAAGAATTCATAGTGCCCATACCTTGTTCGAAAGGCTGTCTTCGGTATGTCGTCTGGTCTAATCTTCAATTGGTGATATCCTGACCGTAGGTCGATCTTTGAAAAATGTACCGCTCCCTTCAGCTGGTCAAACAGATCATCTATTCGAGGTAACGGATACTTGTTCTTAATGGTCAGCTTGTTCAACTCCCGATAGTCTATACACAATCTCATGCTTCCATCCTTTTTTCTTGACAAACAGTACTGGTGCTCCCCACGGTGAAACGCTGGGTCTAATAATTCCTTTTTCTAGCAAATCTTGCAGTTGATCAGCCAATTCCTTCATCTCCACTGGTGCCATTCTGTAAGGGGCCTTAGATACTGGCTCCGTGCCTGGTACTAAGTCTATCGCAAATTCAATCTCTCTATCTGGAGGTAAACCTGGTAATTCTTCCGGAAAAACATCTGGAAACTCATTTACGACTGGAATATCTTCTAACTTAGAAACTTCCTTATCTATATCTATCACATAAGCTAGATACGCCTCACAACCTTGCCTTAATAACCTCTTTGTTAGATCAGAATTCAATGATCGTCAGAACTAGACTCAACTGATCAGGATTGCTGACGTCATCAGTATTGCATGGTCATCAGTATTTGATCAAGCGTTAGTATCTTATTGATCATCAGGATTCCTACTCAGACTATGATCAGGATTGATCATCAGGACTTGAAGCTGATCAGGATTCCTACTTCGAGTTATATTTGGAGTCTAGATAAACATGGAAGTTTATTCTATCTGTTCCTGGTTTGTAGAATGCAGCTATCGATTAAAGATATGTTTCTATCTTTGTTATGATTAGGACTTATCTTGTTATTGATAGAGAAGCTGTGTGCACTATATAAACACAGTTTTGGTTTCGATTTATGTATTCATTCGAGAGAGAACATAATCGGAGAGAAGCTCTTAAGAACAGAATTTCTTGAGAGAGTTTTTGTAAGCTAGCAGCTCTTAAGAACATCAGAATTTCTTAAGAGAGTTTGTAACAGTTTTATATCAAAGTTAATAAAGCTGTTATTGTTATTGTTATTGTTATTGATCTTTCATATTTGTGTTATATAAAGTCGAGAATCTTATACAATTGTATTCAACCCCCTTCTACAATTGTTATTTACTGGGCAACAATTGGTATCAGAGCAAACTGATTTAATTCTGAATCAGATACGATCTAAAGATGTCGACAACCAAGTATGAAAGCATGAAGATTCCCATCTTAAAGATATCAGAATATCCTACATGGAGGGTAAAGATGCTGATGTACCTGGAGGCTATGGATCCTGACAATCTGGACAGGATTCGTGATGGACCATATATACCAACAAAGTTCGTAGAACGAACAGATACTGTACCAGAACATTATGTGGTCAAAGTTAAATCTGAATGGACTCCAGAAGAAAAAGCTCATGTACTCAGAGAACCAAAGATAAAGAATATCTTGCACAATGGTCTTGATGCTGTTATGTCAAACAGAGTGATTGCATGCAAGTCTTCAAAAGAAATCTGGGATACTTTGGAAACTCAGTGCCAGGGATCTGCATCTGTCAAGAAAAACAGAAGGGCTCTATTGATTCAAGAATATGAACAATTCGATGCAAGACCTGAAGAGAGCCTGACTGAGCTATATGATAGATTCCTGACACTATTGAACAGCTTATCCTTAGTTGACAAAGTATATGAAACTGAAGATTCAAACACCAAATTTCTTAGAGCTTTACCTGAAGAATGGGATACTCAGACCTCAATCATTAGACACCAGTATGATCTGAACATTGTGTCTCTTGATGAGATCTATGGGATGCTAAGAACTCATGATCTTGAAGTTCAACAGAGGAAGAACAAGAAAAGCAGCAAGGCAAAGTCAATTGCTTTGAATGTAGAAGCAAAATCAAAAGGGAAAGCTATGGAGGTCTCTAGAAGGAAAGCAAGAGTAGCTGAGTCAGATCCTGACGACTCTTCATCAGATACTGATGGCAATCCTGATGCCAATACTGGTGATGAATCTTCTGATTCAGACATGGAAGAGATGGTTGCTATGATTGTCAGAAACTTCAGAAGGATGAAGTTCAGGAAGAATAGAAGACAAGGCAACTTTCAGAAAAAGACCTTCAAAGCAGACAAAGACAAGTATATCAAGAAGGACAGCAAGGGTAGCAAATTTGACAAGTCAAAGGTTAGATGCTACAAGTGTAATGGTATGGGTCACTTTGCTTCTGAATGCAACAAGACAAAGGCACTCATCACATCAAGCAAGGATTGGATGGACTCTTCCTCAGAATCTGATACTGAGGTAGTCAACTATGCGTTAATGGCCAATGCTGATGTAACTGCTGCTCCTGATGATAAGGTACTAAATACTATCTTTGATTTTGATACTGATAATGCTTCTGAGTTAAGACGTTTTCTAAAGTCATTACATATTAGCTTTAGAAGTCAAACTGCTGAGAATACTAGAATCTTATCTGAGATGTCTGACCTTAGAAAAAGGAATGAGATATTAGAAGCTGAATTTTCTCGTATGCAAGAAGTACAAAAAGAATGTGATAATGTTAAACACATGCACTTAGAGATGACATCTAAATGTACGTCCCTTGAAAAAGAACTTGAATATGCTAATGAGAAAATCAGAACCTGGACAGACTCTGGTAGGAAATTTCATGAGATTAATACCTCTAAGAATTGGAAAGAGTGTCTAGGATATAAGTCAGATGAAGATAAGAAATTAGCAGAGAAAATTGTCATTGATGAGACAGTTAGTCCAAAGACCTATAGACATGTTATAGACTCAACCAAATCTAAGATTACTCCTGTTAATTTTGTTTTTGGTAAGGATTCCAATTCTACTTTTGAAAAGGGATCTTCTTCTACTCAAGGAATTAAAATTATAAAGTCTAAACCTGTCATGAACAAAGTCACTAAGAATGTAGGTCTATTGTCTCAGAAACAGCTTAAAGATAAAATCTGTGAGGTTACAGATAAGAAAAAGGAAGCTACTGTTAAGAGAAACAGGAATGGTAAAGTTGGGATCAATAAAGAGAATGGTTATAAATATATCCCAAATGCACCTAGAAAGTGTTGTTTTAACTGTGGTAACTCTAATCATCTTGCTATTGATTGTAAAAAGAGTAAGAAGAAAATTGCTGAAATTCCTAAGTCTGATGTTAGGAATAGATCAGTATTTTACAAACCACAGAATTCCTGTTTTCATTGTGGTAGTCTATGGCATTCTATTTATACATGTAAAGAGTATCATGATTTGTACTATAATTTTTATGATCTATTGCCTAAGTTTGAAAGTAGTACAAAGTCTGATAGAACTAAAAATGTCATAATGAAGCATGCTTTTGTTAATACTGATACTGACAAAGCAAATCCTGATGGAGTAAATCCTGTCAGGACTGCTAAAGTCAAAAAGTCTTCTGCTGTTAAAATTAATAAATTGCATGAGAAAGGAACCCAACATGTATGGGTTCCTAAGTGTTCTGACTAGTGTTTTACTATTCTGATGCAGGGTAAAAGGAAAAATGTGTTAGTCATGGATAGTGGATGTTCTGTGCACATGACTGGAAACAAAGCCCTGTTATCAGAATATGAGGAAAAAGCTGGCCCAACTGTGTCTTATGGAGATGGCAACATTGGACAAACCTTGGGATATGGCAATATAATCATTGGAAATGTCATCATTGAAAAAGTAGCTCTAGTGAAGGGACTAAAACACAACTTGTTGAGTATTAGTCAAATCACTGACAGAGGTTATCATGTCAATTTCTATTCCACACATTGTGAAGTAGTCAGTAAAGCAACAGGGAAGATAGCACTAACTGGCTACAGGCATGGTAACATATATGAAGCCAACATTCTCTCAGATACTGATGGCTCCCCTACATGTTTCATCAGTAAAGCTTCAGTAGATGAAAGTTGGAATTGGCACAAGAAGCTTTCTCATCTCAACTTCAGCAACATCAATGAGTTGGTTAAGAAAGAGTTAGTAAGAGGATTACCTAATGTCTTATATACACCTGATGGACTCTGTGATGCATGCCAAAAAGCAAAACAAAGAAGGACATCATTCCAGAGTAAATCAGAATCCTCTATTGAAGAACCATATCACATGCTACATCTTGATCTGTTTGGTCCAGTCAACATCATGTCCATCAGTAAGAAAAGGTACACTCTTGTAATTGTTGATGAATATTCTAGATTCACCTGGGTGTATTTTCTGCATAGAAAAGATGAAACTCCTGAAGTTCTGTTGGATCATGTGAGGATGATTGAGACAACCACAAAGTACAAAGTCAAGATTCTGAGAAGTGATAATGGTACTGAATTTAAGAATTCAAAGATGGAAGAGTTCTGCAAATACAAAGGAATCATTCAACAATTCTCTGCTCCTGGCACACCTCAGCAAAATGGAGTAGTAGAAAGGAAGAATAGAACTCTTATTGAAGCTGGCAGAACTATGTTGGAAGAAGCTAAATTACCTACATATTTCTGGGCAGAAGCAGTCAACACAGCATGCTATACACAAAATCTTACATTGATAAACAGGCATGGTGTCACTCCTTATCAGTCTCTCAAAGAGAAGAAGCCAAGTCTGAAGCATTTGCATGTGTTTGGCTGTAAATGTTTTGTTCTCAGAACTCATCCTGAACAGCTAGGGAAATTTGAAACAAAGGCTGATGAAGGAATATTCATAGGTTATCCTACATCAAGAGCCTTCAGAGTTTTTAATTTGAGAACAAGAACTGTCATGGAGTCAATACATGTATCTTTTGATGATAAGAAGATAACTGGAATAATTGAAGACTCGCATGATAGATTGTTATTTGAAAATGAAGCTTCCAAGGAACCTGAAGAAAGTGAATCAGAAGCTGTCCATTCATCCAGTACTGACGGGTCACCAAATCCTGATGACTCACCAGGTACTGATGGTACTAATACTGATGATGCAAACAACAGTAATACAACTAGTAGTGCTAATGTTGAGGGGGAGCAACGACATTCAACTACAAGTTCAGAGTCAACTCAATCATCAGGACAGAATTCTTCAGATACTGATTCAAGTGATGATCCTGACAACACATCAGGAGGACATAGCAATAATTCAGGAAGAGCTTCATCTCAAGCAAATTCTTTCAATCAAGATAACACCAATCCAGGGGGAGCATCTACTTCAAGAAACAATTTGACACCAGCAAGGAAATGGACTAAAGATCATACTCCTGATTTGATAATTGGAGATCCTGATGCAGGTGTTCAAACAAGAAGTGCAACTCAGAATGAATGTTTATACAATAACTTTCTGTCCAAGGAGGAGCCTAAGAAAGTTGAAGATGCACTTAAAGATGCTGATTGGGTTACTGCAATGCAAGAAGAACTGAATGAATTTGAAAGGAATGAAGTCTGGAAACTGGTACCAAGACCAAAGAATAGATCAATAGTTGGTACAAAGTGGATTTTCAAGAACAAGACTGATTCTGATGGAGTCATTATAAGAAATAAAGCTAGACTAGTTGCAAAGGGGTATTCCCAATAAGAGGGAATTGACTATGATGAAACTTTTGCTCCTGTTGCAAGACTAGAAGCCATCAGGATATTTCTTGCTTATGCAGCACATAAGAAATTCAAGGTTTTCCAGATGGATGTTAAAAGTGCTTTCTTAAATGGTGAACTGGAGGAAGAAGTTTATGTTGAACAACCTCCTGGTTTCATTGATCCTAAATATCCAGATCATGTCTACAGACTGGATAAGGCACTTTATGGACTAAAGCAAGCTCCAAGAGCATGGTATGAAACCTTAGCTCAATTCTTACTGGAAAGTGGATTCAAAAGAGGTGCAATTGATAAAACTCTATTTTATTTGAATCATGGTAAGGAGTTGCTGTTAGTTCAGATTTATGTTGATGATATCATTTTTGGGTCAACAAACAATAAGCTGTGTGAAAAGTTTTCCAAGCTTATGCAGTCAAGATATCAAATGAGCATGATGGGAGAAATGAGTTACTTTCTGGGTCTTCAAGTTAAACAGACTGATGAAGGGATTTTTATTAATCAGTCTAAATACACAAGGAATTTACTGACAAGGTTTAACATGCAAGACAGTACTCCTGCTTCAACTCCCATAGCTACAGCTACCAAACTTGATCCTGATCAAGGTGAAGAGGTAGATGTAACTCACTACAGAGGAATGATTGGCTCTTTATTGTATCTCACTGCCAGTAGACCAGATATCATGTTTGCAACCTGTCTATGTGCAAGATTTCAAGCAAAACCTAGAGAACCACATCTGATTGCAGTCAAAAGAATTTTCAGATATCTCAAAGGCACTCCTTCACTTGGCCTTTGGTATGCAAGGGAATCAGATTTTGGGTTGTGTGGTTATTCAGATGCTGATTTTGCAGGATGCAAAATAGACAGGAAAAGTACTTCAGGAAGTTGTCAGTTTTTGGGTGAAAAAGTTCCTAGGGTGATTTCAGACTCTGCTCTATTTGAGTTTGTCAAGAAACTGGGCTACAATGGAGAAGTAAAGAGATATGGAAATCTCTTTAGGACAAAGCTTAAGAAGGAATGGAATTTCTTCTTTGATACAATCAACCGCTGTTTCCTGAACAAGACATCAAATTTTGATGCTCTTCCATCAGGATCTCTTAAAATTGGGTACTCTCTTATCCATTCTACAGTGTTTGATTATGGCTCTTTTATCTTAAAAGCTTTAAGTGATAGGAAATCAGATAAATTGGGTTCTGTCTGTTTTCTTAGATTTTTACAGTTGATATTTAATCACTTATGTCCTAATGTTGTTTTTGAGGATGATGTAGTTCTACCAATCTGTAGAATTACTGAGAATAATATTAAGTCCTTAGTCAACAGTGATAAGGCAAATGGTTTCATAGGAAATGCTTTTATTCCTGATGAGGTTAGGTTTTTCTTACATCAGAAAATGCCTACTCGTTATGGACTACTTTCTAATGCTATGGTACAAGGACCAACCCACCTTGTTCCTGACACAAGCATGCAACCTAAACAGTCTAAACAGTTAACAACCACCTCTACTGTCTCTCAAAAGACTTTAGTTGTAAAATCAAAGAAATCAGCTAGAACTGATGTGTCTGGAAGGCAATCAGGTTCAAAGGATTTTTCCTCTACACCACTCACTAAAAAGAAGATACAAGGGGGTGTACAAGGGGTCCTGGTCAAGAAAGCTGATAAGGTTGTTAAGGATGTTCCTGTGAAAAGGAAGTTAAGGTTGATTGACGAAAGTGATTCAGAAGATGACTTACCTATATCCTCTGTGATGAATGTGAACAAGGAAGTTGCTGATACTGCTACTAAAGCTGTGGTACCTTCGTCCAAACCACAAAAGACAAGGAAATTATCAAAGAGCAGGTATCATATTCCTTTGACAGTGCAAATGAAGGATACTGATATTCAGACATCAAATCCTGATGTTAGTATTCCTGATGCAACAACAAAAGTTGTCTCTATATCAGACTCTCCAGCCTCTCCATCTCAGATTCGAGGACATTCTTGGGAGAAGGTTTCTACAACTGCTTCCTTGGTTGGTCTTACACCTACATCAAAGAAAAAGAGGAATGCAGAAGAGTTAGTCTATCAGAAACAGAAGAAGCTGAAAGGATCAAGCCCACAAGAACCTGAATTTCAGAGTAATTCAGCAGCTACTGGTGATCCTGCCACACAAGAACCACTCAATCAAAGTTTGGGTGAAGGCTTAGCTAGTGGAATGGTCACACAAGAACCATTTTCTCAAAGGGAGAATGAAGACATCAACATTCCAGCTACACAAGAACCATCTTCTCAAAGTGAAGATGCAGGCAAAGCTACAGCTTCTGTTGAAAGATTGGTCGAGAACATTGTCAATGAGGGAAGCACACAAGAACCTTTAGCTCAAAGTGTTGAAGCAGCTTCTGAACCTCAAGCTCCACAAGAACCATTGGTAGCAAATACTGATGCAAGCATATCAAATCCTGACGATGTTCATCCTGACGTTAGTGGTGCTCCTAATACTGAGCCTATTTTGATACAGCCACTTCGTTCAAGACCAATGGATCATCCTATCTCAGAATCACAGGATAAACTGAAAGGTATTGCAATTCCTGATCCTGATAAATCTCATGGTTCTGATGATGATAATTCTGATGATGATAGTGATGATGATAATGAGAATAGAAAAGAGAAGGAACAGCTTGCTACAGCACTCAAGATTAGTCTTGGAACTAATTTTGGTTCATCAAGTACATATATGGCTAGCAATGCTTTCACTGGGAAAGATCAGAGACAAGATTTTTCTACTCCTTCCTTTGATCCTGCAGAGGCATTTAGACAGAATGAATGGAACAATTCATGGCACAATTCTGATGAATCTATCAGTTTTTCTTCTGCGATTGAACATGCCTATAATGCAGTGAAGTCTATAGAGAATCAAGACTTGAAGAATCATCTGAAGGCTACTACTCTGTTATCCAAAAGCCTGAAAAGTGAGATTGATTCTATCAAGGGTTCAACTGAAAAAGTGAGGACTGATATCTTTAATAATTTTACAAAGGTGCCTACTACTTTACAACTGAGGGTAGTGGAATCCCAAGTGAAATCTGTTGTTTCAGAACAAACCTCAATCAAACAAAGAATTGATTCTCTGGATACTAAGGTAACTGAAATTCAAGCCTCTCTTTCCTTAATTTTGAAATTATTGTCAAATCCTGATGTCAAAAAGGGGGAGAAGGTTATTCAGACAAAATGTACACCTGATCTAGTATTAAGAAATAATGATGATGATACTGGAGATGATGGTGGTGACAAAGTGATACAAGGAGAAACCTCTGATGCTGCGGTTTTGAAGTCTACAATTCAAACTTCTCAAAGTCAAACAACGCAGTCAACTCATGTTTCTGATTCTGGAGTTAAGACAGTAAGAACATTGATGCAATCTCAGATCCTGACGGAAGATCAAATCCTGACACCTGGTCATGGACAAATTCTTGCTACAATTCCTGAAGGTGATGAAGATGTGATTATTGATAATCCTGAAGATGCATCAAATTTATTCCAGAAGTTTTCTACAAAAGACGGCAGAATTGTTACTCTATATCACTGATAAAAGAGTTCAACAATTATATGCAAGAAAAGCACTCTCTACAGCAAGTGAAGAATATCCAGATCTCTCACATGAAGAATTCTTGAGACTACAAAGAGAGACAATGGAAAGCTATACTGCTCCTGCTAGAGGTAGAGGAAGCAGAGGTAGGAGAGGTGCTAGAAGAAGTAAAAGAGGTTCTTCAACTCAAATATTACCTAGACAGACAAGGTCTAGAGGGTTAAGAATTGAAGAAATTCCTGAACCTATTCAAACTCTAGTAGTTCCTGACAGATCTACTTTTGGTGATGATGGAATTGTTGAAGAAGAACCTGAATTGAGAAGAAAATCAAGAAAATCAACTCTCAGCAATACAAATCAAATTGAAGATTCTAATCCTGACAATATTCAAGATCCTGACGAATCTGAAATTCTGCAAGAGGTTGATTTGATAATCTTATCTACTGTTGTTGATTGTCACAACAAAGAAGTAGATGAAGAAGAAGAAGCCAGAAGAAGAGATATTACAAAAAGAACATATGAAGATTTCAATCTCTATCTACAAAGGCTTAAACTTTCAAATGGAAGAAAATGGAGAAATTCAAGCAGACAAGAATCTTTACTTGAAAGAAGCTACGCTCATGAAAAGGAGAAATACAAGAAGTGGAAACATATTAGCACATTACGTTGTGATACACCTATCAATTTTCAGTCTGGTGGAATTATTACAAGCGCTTCAAGTGTTGTTGATTTGTCTGATATGGCTAGATCAAAAACACTCTGGTTAAAGATGTTTTCAAATCTGAAGCAATTGTCAAGTAATTCAAGAGGAGGTATTGGACACAGAGATGGTGAATATCTGAATATGTCATATGTTGATCCTTACTCCTTGACAGAAATTGGAGGTACTTTAACTTCTGAAAACCTGAACAATTTATTAGCTGTTGATATAGTTATAGATTGTCATGATGGTTTTGAAAAGAAAGAAAAGCTTCTGTACTTCATGAAAGATGGTAGTGTGAAGATTCTATCTATTCAAGATCTGCTGATGAAAACTACACAGGAACTGAAATATGTTCACTATCTGTTAAGATGGAAGAACCAAGTGTACAAAGAATGGAGTGACATGATTTTGTCAACTATAAGAAGAAGACTGGATGGAAACAGTAATTTCGATGGTAATTATATTCCCATGTACTTTAATCAAAGAGGTCAGGATGTGGAAATGCAAAGGGGTACTGCTGTTAAAAAAAGTAAATTTTGGCATGACTCATCTTTCTCTCAATCCTGATGGGAAGGAAATTGCTTATCTTTTGCTTGAAGAGCACAGTCTACAGAGAAACTCCATACAGAATCTCAGAGCAGCTATCTACCAGATTAATGAGGAAGATGAAGAACTCAGAAATCTTAAGGAAAGACTGATTCAAATTCTTGAAGAAAAAGAAGAAAGTTTATTATCCAACTTCTTGAAGATGAATCTGTTCTATCACAAAGCTTAAACAGATAAGTTGTTTCTGAAGATACTCGTACATTTTGATACATGTTTTTGACATCATTGAATATTTGGAATCTATACTTTATTTTACAAAGTATGAGATTGGGGGAGATTGTTAGATCAGAATTCAATGATCGTCAGAAGCTAGACTCAACTGATCAGGATTGCTGACGTCATCAGTATTGCATGGTCATCAGTATTTGATCAAGCGTTAGTATCTTATTGATCATCAGGATTCCTACTCAGACTATGATCAGGATTGATCATCAGGACTTGAAGCTGATCAGGATTCCTACTTCGAGTTATATTTGGAGTCTAGATAAACATGGAAGTTTATTCTATCTGTTCCTGGTTTGTAGAATGCAGCTATCGATTAAAGATATGTTTCTATCTTTGTTATGATTAGGACTTATCTTGTTATTGATAGAGAAGCTGTGTGCACTATATAAACACAGTTTTGGTTTCGATTTATGTATTCATTCGAGAGAGAACATAATCGGAGAGAAGCTCTTAAGAACAGAATTTCTTGAGAGAGTTTTTGTAAGCTAGCAGCTCTTAAGAACATCAGAATTTCTTAAGAGAGTTTGTAACAGTTTTATATCAAAGTTAATAAAGCTGTTATTGTTATTGTTATTGTTATTGATCTTTCATATTTGTGTTATATAAAGTCGAGAATCTTATACAATTGTATTCAACCCCCTTCTACAATTGTTATTTACTGGGCAACACTCTTAGCCTGAATCATCGTCAGGAACCTCTTTCTTTGTTTCTCTCCTCTAAATATTATCTCTTTCTTTTCTAGGGTAATCAAAGTAACCCTCTTATTCTTACAATCAATACTTGCATCATGCTCAGTCAACCAATCCATCCCTAATATCACATCAAATTCACCTAACTTAAAAGGTAACAAGTCAACATAAAAACGATTTCCCAAAATCTCTATCTCACAACGGGGATAATATGAACTGACCGCGATACGATCCTGATTAGCTATCTCTATAGTCAACACTCCACTTAAAGGTTTCATTACGCAATTCAATCTACGAGCAAACGTTTCAGAAATAAAAGACTTCGTCGCTCCCGAATCTATTAACACTTGTGCAGGAATAGAATTTACTAGAAGTGTACCTGCCACCACGTCGGAATCTCTCACTGCTTCTCCCATTGACATATTGTAGGTCCTGGCTAACGGCTGGACGTTAACAACTGGGGGTGCTTCAATTGCCCGAATCATATTGTTCACGGTTGCTGGTGCTCTGCAGTCCTTAATCATGTGACCTGGTTTCTTACACCGATGACACACGATGCCTATCTTGCAATCCCGGGAATAATGTCCCTTCTGATTGCATTTAAAGCATGTGACATTCAATCGATGGCATATCCCTAGATGTCGCTTCCCGCATGTCTTGCATTCTGGTAGTGGGGGTCTAGAAAGTCCCTGCTGACTGCCGGTTAGTAGACGGTTATCTTGTCCTACGTTTCCGGTGTCTGGTTTCCTAAAACTTGTATTCCTTCCGTGCTGAAATCCCAGTTTCTTATTTGCTTGCCCTTGAAAACTTCCCTGCTGCTGTCCCTTATCGGGTATCCCTGCTTTCCTTTTCTTGTTCTCCCTCTCTTTCATGTAAGAATCACTCTCTGTCTCCGCAATCATTGCCTTTTGGACCACCGCTGCATAGGTGTCCAACTCCAATACAGCCAACTTACTACGAATCCAAGACCTCAGTCCCTGCTGGAACCTCTTGGCCTTCTTCTTTTCCGTATCCACATAGGTTGGAACAAACCTTGACAACTCCGTAAACCTTGTTTCATATTGGGGCACCGTCATGCTTCCCTGCTTTAATTCCAAAAACTTCAATTCCATCTGATCTCTCATATAGTCCGGAAAATACCTTTCCAAAAACAACTCTGTAAATCTTGCCCACGTAATTAATCCTTCGGGCTCCATAGCCCTACTCGTTTCCCACCAATAACTGGCCTCATTCTTCAGAAAATAGCTTGCATACTCCGTCTTCTTATCTTCTGTCACCTCTATCAAGGTAAAAGCCTTTTCCATCTCTTTCAACCATGCCTTAGCCTCTACAGGGTCTGCTGATCCTTTAAATTCCAGAGGTTTTGCTGCCTGGAAAGATTTGAACGTAACTGCCGGTGCTGCTTGCTGGTGCTGTTGTTGATGCTGCTGATGCTGATGTTGCTGATGCTGTTGCTGCTGTTCTAAGAGCTGTTGCTGAAATGCACGTTGCTGCTGTGCTAATGCGGCAGTCTGTTGAGTAAGGGTATTTAACAACTGGATTACCATCGGGTCCACGCGGCCCGTGGGAGGTGTATTTTGTTGACCTTCTTGGTCAGAGGTATCAGTTGAACGGGTTTGTCGTCTAGGAGCCATATCGCTGATGAATAAACAATAATTGTCTTAATCAAACAGTTCATATAAGAGAAGGAAGGATCACAATTGATATCTCGAAGGTTTACAGATCTTCTCAACGGTGTATGGATACACTCGTTACAATAAGTAGAATAACAGTTATGATGCTGGAAATGAATGACAGGGGAATAAATATAGTTCTATAAAAGAGGTTTATCATATATATATAGATAGAGTTAGTACAAGCGTAGAACGCTTCAAAAGAAAATATATCATGGCTGAACCATAACTGCCGACCAGCAATACAACAACAAAAATGCAACAACCCGAGGCGTTCCTATAAGCCCGGTGCACTGCTGATTCTACAATATGCATCTATATACTAACTATCTAGAAACCATACATCCATGTCACATCTGTCTGCTACTAATACCTGCTCACAGATCACCTGCTCCTGCCGGCCATAACGGGGGTCCTGAAATCTCTGCAATCTCACTCATCGCATAATCCAAAATCTGTCTCATCCCTGCTACTGTTTCTCCCTCTCGACTAGAAGCTAATCTGTGCAATCGAGTCTCAACCAAAGTCCTCGTAACCCTAAACCTCATCTGAATGTCTCTCATCTGATCTCTAAGTCTGTCTCTCTCTCTGACAGCGGCTGCCTCGATCGAACGAATCCTACCCATCTCCATAACCTGTCCATAAAGGTACTCCTTCTCTCTACTCACCCTCTGATACACATGGTGTGGAACTGGTGGCTCACATAACTGATACAAAGGCCCACAAACTGATGCCTGAGACACTGGTGCTGGGGCTACTTGTCGGAGTGGAATAGGACAAGGTATCTGATCTCTCCTGACTACTGGGTCCTGATGCATAGGCTGATATCGCACTGGCCGAGACGGTCCTGCTCTCTCAACGGGTGTAGGTATCTCTGCTATCGTATCCTCGGAAGGGTCTGAGTCTGAACTAGAACTAGGGGGCTGCAATTATAACCACATTTAATTACTACGCGTAATATCCCTAGTTGACCTCCTAATATCCTTACGTGAATTCCTAACTCTCTATGTTATCCTGGACCCTAAGTCCTAACTTGTTTCAAATGCCATAACTTGTTGCTCTGATACCAACTGTGACGCCCTCCAAACCCGGGGTACAGATTTGAGGAGTCATCCGACCAACGGAACACTATTTAACACATGCATAATATATATAAAGACACAATTACCCCTTGACCAAGACCGCATCCAGATTATGGCAATGAACACAAGCTACTACAATCTTTTATTATTACAATACCAGTTTTATCAGAGTTATTACATCACAACTAAAGTTCAAATCTAGACATTAATCTAGAAAAGCAAAACAACAACTACCCTGCCAATAACAATGACTCGAGGGGCTCTCCTGGCTGCTGGTGAACTATCGGTCACGCTATGCCAACTCATACTCTCGCTTCACTGGAATAGGGTTAGAAAACAACAAGCAAGAGTGAGCCAAAATTGCTCAGCAAACATCAACGAATCATTTCTATCACAGTTGTAAGGATATGAATTTATGATATCAGAATCAACAATATTTAGCTAACACATGCTTTGTATCAATAATGATTGAAGTAAAGAATTAGAATTTGGCTTATACATTTTATTCAAATCAAAGGTTGTGCTGCTGGCCAGCCACGCATCAACCCCGGACTAGCTCATGTCTTAGTCCTCTACTGGATCCCAGGCCAATCTGGGCCTTAAGTTATTCCGACCATAAATATGGCCCGACCAATTACTGGTCCATTTTTAAAAACACATGCCAAATCTATAATAGGGTATAAACAATAACATGCTCAATAAGATAAACTGAATGTATAGTAATTGCAAAAGAGCTTCAACTGTTCAGTATCAACGAAGATCGAGAAAGAATCATGGAGTAATTTCAATGGTACAGTGTACTCATTCAATAAGGAAATCAATATTGGTAATCGTTAATCAATGACCGTAATCGGTAGTCAAGATGGAAGTCAAATAATCAATGGTTGTCAATGATAATCAAAGGATGATAAATAACAACAATAGGTGGTAAACAATAATCAAGTGAATTGGAAATAAGGGTTTCCGATGCAGATCAAATCAAAGAATCAAGAATCTCTAAGGAAATGGAATCAGTTGTCCAAATGCGGTTAAAAGATTGATAATTTGAATTGTTCTGGGGATAACGGTATTCAAGTAATCAAGACAATAATAAATTTTATCACAAGTAAGGGCACAGATACTTGCCTGGTCTAAGCTGCTGTCGGATCGACTCTGCTCACTCTACTTTCCCCTTTCCCTTGCTCCGGGAACTCGATTCTATAATTAAACAACTCATCACAATAAGTCTAACTATTCTCGTTCTACTCTCGACACTTATTCAACCAATAATCACATTTAAACAAGTAACCGGTTACGTATCGGACGTCCGGTATAGTTTACGATATTTAAAACTCAGATATTTGCCCTAGTACGGGCATATACAGACTATAAAACACAACACACAATTAATATGAACCATATAGCACTTATAAACATTTTTAAAACATCATACGGAACTTATTCGAATTTTAATAAGTCATTACTAATTTTTAAATCAAAAATCGGATTTTTAAATCCAATATAAACATTTAAATGAAAATAAATCAATTAATAAAATTAATTGACACTCTTTAAATACTCAAACAAATTTTAAATAATTAAATAGGCTTGAAAATAATTAAACTGAATTTTTAATTAATTAAATCTAATTAATAATTAATTTTTAAGAATTAATTGATTAAAAGAATTAACCAATTAATTAATAAATTAATTATTAATTAAAAATAATTAAAATAATTAAGTTTAATCAATTTTCGGATTTAAAATAATAAATATAATTTATCAGAATTTTTCTGATATTAAAATATATTTTTAAAATAAAAATATGAATTTTTAAAGTTTTTAAACTATTTTCGAATTAAATTTAAAAATAAAATTCAAAAACAGTTTTCTGAAAATGAATTAGGGTTTTGAAGATTGAAACCGGGTCGAAAAATCGGGTAAACGGGTCGGGAAGAACAATTCCGGGTCGCCAAGAACAACCCACCGGATTCTGGGTTTCCAGAATTCGGCCGGTCTCCGGCCGCCGGAATTCTTCGATTCCGTCCAAACACAAATCAAACCAGAGGGCTTTTGTTCGCCTTTTCAAGCCAAACAAAACCCACACATCAAAACATCTGTCCCTAGCCGGAATCGTGCCCAGAATCCGTTCAAAGAATTCTCCGGCAACGACCTCGGCCGGAAACCCGATCTACCTATTCCGTACATGAAACTCAAAGATTAATATACCAAAATGAAGCTTATAACTCATACAATAAAAGCCCTTTATCAAAAACAATGTCAGATCAATATCAAGAACGTACGAATCGAAAGAAGAAATCGGGTCAAAACCCGAAATCAAAACCCGACTAAATTGAACATAAACATGAAATTAAAGCATGGATTCTTGCTAATTAGAACCCTAGGAACATGTTAGAAGCAACCAATTGAACGGAGAATCAACAGAATGAAAATCCCCAAATCGAATCAAGAACCCTAGTTATAATTCGAAACTTGTAAAATCAATATAAAATCGAATACTTACCAGATGATGATGAGGTTGGAAGATTCTGAAACTAGATTTTTGGAGCTTTGATTTGAGTATAAGAACTTCAAATTTGGACTTCAATAACACTTAGAACGAATTGATTGAAGATCAAGAACACAAAAATAATTTTTGGGAATTTCGGATTTTTTGAGTAATTGCTGAAGATTTGCTATGAGTTATGAAGTCTGATTTGTCTTTTTATATTTCTGGAAAAATAATACCCCAAATAACATTTTTGGATCGATATTGATTCGTTAGATCGTTTAAAAACCCTAATTAGGTCAAAAACACGTTTTACGAAAAATAAGGGGTTAAAAAGGTTGATGATTATCCAATTTGATATATATCATTATATAACTAATGCTCAAGAATACTAGGGCTATAACAACTTCAATATTGATATAGAACGATAAATCCGTCCCCTTAAGCAATTAGGGTTCGGAACGATTTTTCCTTTTTCGGATCAAAAATTGAAATTGATTTGCAGAATCAAATAGGTAGGGTTAAATAGAATCCCATAACCCTTTCGATAACGATTCGAATACGAAAGACGAAGAATTAAAAATGAATGTACGAAATTTCAACGGGGCCTTGAATTATCAAAACGGCTCAAATTTGAAGAAAATTCCAAATGACGAAATTTTTGAAAGGGGCTTCTGACTCACCATTTAGCACATAATCACACACTAAATATCATATAATAATATTCCAATATTCCAAAATAAATATTTTAGATTAAATATATCATTTAATCAAATAATAAAATTCACGGATATTACAATAGTCATACCCTATTCCTACAGTGTGACCAATAACTTGTTTATTGAAGATCTCTTTAGCAGTCTTACAAGAATTATAGTAAGCATTAACCTTGGTTTTAAGTTCACTGATCAGATCCTTAAGAATGGTTTCCAATTGAATATAACAATTAACCCTATTCTCAAGAAATGCTATTTTCTTAGTGAGATCATCTTGATTAACATGCACAAGTCTTAATTCTTTTACCTCCTTTTCAAGAGCAGTGTTCAAAAGAATTATTCTATCATTTTCACTAGGTGCACAAGAAACATTACTACTAAGATGATAGATCATTTCAGAATCAGTAAACTTTACCTTTGACATGAATGATGAAGTGCTCCCCTCATTAGCCATTAAAGCTAGGTTTCCAACTTCACCAGCTTCTTCATCACTATCTGTATCATCCCAACTCTTTCCCTCGGCAACATAAGCTTTCCCAATCTTGTTCTTCTTGCTAGAATCATATGAGTTCCTTCTCACTTGCTTTGGCTTTTTACATTCTGTAGCAAAGTGACCCAACTCATTACAATTGTAGCACCTGATTGTGCTTCTATCCACGGTTCCAGTTTTATAGCCACCCCTTGTGCTATTTGAAGAAGAAGAAGAACCACCTCTCGGAAACCTGGGTTTGAACCTAAGATTAGGATTCCTTCTGAATCTGAAGTTGCCAAACTTCTTCATTATCATTACCATCGACTCATCCTCCGGCTGTTCAAGTTCTTCCATAAAATAGAAGTCACCACCAGATTGACCAGTACGCCCTCCAAATCCGGGGTATAGATTTGGGGAGTCACTCGACCAACGAAACTTAACATACCTGAATATAACACATGCATAATATAATAATATAATAAAATACCCCTTATCCAAGACCGCATCCAGATTATGGCATTAAACACAAGTTTCTACAATCTTTTATTAATACAAACCAGTTTTATCAGAGTTATTACATCACAACTTAAGTCCAGAGCTAGACATCTAGTCTAGTAATATAAAACAAACAACTACCCTGCCAATGACAACCACTCGAGGAGCTCTCCTAGGTGTCGGTGAACTATCAGTCATGCTGTGCCGACTCATACTCTCGCTTCACTGGAGTAGGGATAGAAAACAACAAGCAAGAGTGAGCCAAATGTGCTCAGCAAACATCATATATATATCCAATGCAGTTTATAATGCAAAGAAATCACAAGAATTTGAATCAATGCACAATGCATGATTATATCAACCTCTTCTGAAGAAAACAGATTAGAATTGGATTTTTATTTATCTCATTCAAATCAAAGGTTGAGCTGCTGGCCAGCCACGCATCAACCCCGGGCCTGCTTATAGCAAAGCCCTCCACTGGATCCTTGGCCATCCCGGCCTTAATTATCATCGACCATAAATCTGGTCCTTATTTTCAAAACCATTTCCAATTCTATTACAGCACATAAGAAATACATGCTTCAACAATAATCACAACAAGAACAAAATAGAATGACAATAACAAAAGCTTCATCTGACAATCAATCACAACGAGGGTGAAATAGTGTGACGCCCTCCAAACCCGGGGTACAGATTTGAGGAGTCACCCGACCAACGGAACACTATTTAACACATGCATAATATATAAAGACACAAATACCCCTTAACCAAGATCGCATCCAGATTATGGCAATGAACACAAGCTACTACAATCTTTTATTAATACAATACCAGTTTTATCAGAGTTATTACATCACAACTCAGGTTCAAATCTAGACATCTAATCTAGAAAAGCAAAACAACAACTACTCTGCCAATGACAACCACACGAGGGGCTCTCCTAGCTGCCGGTGAACTATCAGTCACGCTGTGCCGACTCATACTCTCGCTTCACTGGAATAGGGTTAGAAAACAACAAGCAAGAGTGAGCCAAAAGTGCTCAGCAAACATCAATGTATCATTTCTATCACAGTTGTAAGGATATGAATTTATGATATCAGAATCAACAATATTTAGCTAACACATGCTATGTATCAATAACAATTGAAGAAAAGAATTAGAATTTGGCTTATACATTTTATTCAAATCAAAGGTTGTGTTGCTGGACAGCCACGCATCAACCCCGGACTAGCTCACGGCATAGTCCTCTACTGGATCCTAGGCCAATCTGGGCCTTCAGTTATTCCGACCATAAATATGGCCCGACCAATTACCGGTCCATTTTAAAAACATGCCAAATCTATCATAGGGTATAAACAATAACATGCTCAATAAGATAAACTCAATGTATAATAATTGCAAAAGAGCTTCAACTGCTCAGTATCAACTAAAGATCGAGAAATAATCATGGAATAATTTCAACGGTACAGTGTACTCATTCAATAAGGAAATCAATATTGGTAATCGATAATCGATGATCGTAATCAATAGTCAACGATGGAAGTCAAATGATCAAGGGTTGTCAATAATAATCAAAGGATGATAATCAATAATAAATGGTGGTAAACAATAATCAAGTGAATTGGAAATAAGGGTTTCCGATGCAGATCAAATCAAAGAATCAAGGATCTCTAAGGAAATGGAATCAGTTGTCCAAATGCGGTTAAAAGATTGATAATTTGAATTGTTCTGGGGATAACGGTATTCAAGTAATCAAGATAATAATAATTTTTATCACAAGTAAAGGCACAGATACTTGCCTGGTCTAAGCTGCTGTCAGATCGACTCTGCTCACTCTACCTTTCCCTTTCCCTTGCTCCGGGAACTCGAATCTATAATTAAACAACTCATCACAATAAGTCTAACTATTCTCGTTATACTCTCGACACTTATTCAATCAATAATCACATTTAAACAAGTAATCGGTTACGTATCGGACGTCCGGTATGATTTACGATATTTAAAACTCAGATATTTGCCCTAGTACGGGCATATACAGACTATAAAACACAACACACAATTAATATGAACCATATAGCACTTATAAACATTTTTAAAACATCATACGAAACTTATTTGAATTTTAAATAAGTCACGATTAATTTTTAAATCAAAACTCGGATTTTTAAATCCAATATAAACATTTAAATGCAAATAAATCAATTAATAAAATTAATTGACACTCTTTAAATACTCAAACTATTTTTAAATAAATAAATAGGCTTGAAAATAATTAAACTGAATTTTTAATTAATTAAATCTAATTAATAATTAATTTTTTAGAATTAACTGATTAAAAGAAATAACCAATTAACTATTAATTAAAAATAATTAAAATAATTAAGTTTAATCAATTTTCGGATTTAAACTAATAAATATAATTTTCCAGAATTTTTCTAATATTAAAATATATTTTTAAAATAAAAATATGAATTTTTAAAGTTTTTAAACTATTTTCGAATTAAATTTAAAAATAAAATCCAAAAACAGTTTTCAGAAAATGAATTAGGGTTTTGAAGATTGAAACCGGGTCAAACTTCGGGTAAACGGGTCGGGAAGAACGAATCCGGGTCGCCAAGAACAACCCACCGGATTCTGGGTTTTCCAGAATCCGGTCGGTGTCCGGCGACCAGAATCTTTCATTCCCGATCAAACACAAACAATTTCATAGGGCTTTTGTTCGCTTTTTCAAGACAAACATAACCCACACACAGACACATACGTACGATGCCGGAATCGAGCCCATAATCCGGTCAAAGAAACCGTCGGCAACAACTCCGGCCGGAAACCCGATCTACTCATTCCGTACATGAAACTCGACGTTTAATATGTTAAAATGAAGCTTATAACTCACACAATCAAAGCCCCATATCAAAATCAATGTCAGATCAATATCAAGAACAGACTATTCAAAAGAAGAATTTGGGTCAAAACCCGAAAATCAAACCCGTAAAAATTGAACTTAAACACGAAATTAAATCATGGATTCTTGCTAATTAGAGCCCTAGGAACATGTTAGAAGCAACCAATTGAACGGAGAATCAACAGGATGAAAATCCCCAAATTAATCAAGAACCCTAATTTAATTCGAATATTGAAAAATTCATAATAAATCGAAAAATTACCAGATGATGATGAGGTTGGAAGATTCTGAAACTAGAGATCAAAAGCTTTGATTTGAGTACAAGAACTTCAGATTTGGATTTCAATAACACCTTGAACGAATGGTTTGATTCTTCAAGAACACGAAGAACACGGTTCAGGGATTTTTATTATTTTGAGAATTAGGTCTGCAGATTATGATAGGTTTAAGATTCGATTCGTCTTTTTATATTTTTGGAAAAATAATACCCCAAACAACATTTTTGGATCGATATAGATCCATTGGTTCGTTTAAAAACCCTAATTAGGTTAAAAACACGTTTTACGAGGAATAATAAAAGGTTGATGATCATCCAATTGATATATATATCATTATATAACTAATGCTCAAGAATACTGGGGCTATAAAAAATGTAATATTGATATAAAACAATATATCCGTCCCCTTAAGCAATTAGGGTTCAGAACAATTTTTCCCTTTTTGAACAAAACGAATTATTCTTGCAGAATCAAATAGGTAGGAATGAAATGATACGAATATCTCTCCCGATAATGATTCGAACACGAAAGACGAAGAGATAATAATTAATGTACGAAATTCCAACGGGGCCCTTGAATTATCAAAACGGGGCTCAGATTTGAAGAAAATTCCAAATGACGAAATATTTGAAAGGGGCTTTCGACTCACCATTTAGCACATAATCACACAATAATTATCATTTAATAATATTCCAATACTCCACAACAAATATTTTTATATTAAATATATCATTTATTTAAATAATAAAATTCACGGATATTACATCCTTCCCCCCTTAATAGGATTTTGTCCTCAAAATCAGATCAAGGAAACAACTGGGGATACTTCTCTAACATGTCACTCTCTAACTCCCAGGTAGACTCTTCTACTTTAGGATTCCTCCACAAAACTCTCACTAACGCTACTGTCTTATTCCTTAGTACTTTCTCCTTACGATCCAATATCTGAATCGGTCGCTCTACATAAGATAAATATGCCTGGACCTCTATGGGTTCATACTCTATTACATGATTCGAATCTTGTCGATACCTCTTAAGCATAGATACATGAAATACATTATGAACGTGCTGCATATGCGGCGACAATGCTAACTCGTAAGCTACCTTGCCCACTTTCTTCAAAATCTCAAACGGTCCAACATATCTCGGACTCAACTTCCCTTTCTTTCCAAACCTAACTAATCCTTTCCACGGTGAAACCTTTAGTAACACTTGCTCTCCTTCTTCGAATCCCACATCCTTTCTGGCTAGATCCGCATACTTTTTCTGTCGGTCCTGAGCTGTTATCAATCTTCTTTGAATCAATTGAATCACTTCCTTTATTTGTTGCACTAGTTCTGGTCCTATTATCTTACGTTCACCAACTTCTTCCCAATACACGGGAGATCGACACTTTCGTCCATACAAAGCTTCGTAAGGTGGCATTCCGATGCTCGCGTGAAAACTATTATTATATGAAAATTCCACCAAGGGTAGATGATCGTCCCAACTGCCTTCAAAGTCAAGTGCACATGTCCTAAGCATATCTTCAATAGTCTGAATTGTCCTTTCGCTTTGACCGTCCGTCTGCGGGTGATAAGCCGTACTCATTCTTAACTCGGTGCCCAAACATTCTTGAAAACTCCTCCAAAATCTTGAATTGAATCGAGGGTCTCGATCAGACACTATCGATACTGGAACTCCATGCCGTACTACGATTTCTTTTATGTAAATATGAACTAACTTATCCAGCGAGAATCTTTCGTTAATTGGAAGAAAATGCGCAGATTTCGTCAATCGATCCACGATAACCCAGATGGCATCATGGTTAGCCTTCGTTCTAGGTAATCCTACCACAAAGTCCATCGCAATGTGTTCCCACTTCCATTCAGGAATTTCCAATGGTTGAAGTAATCCACTTGGTCTCTGATGTTCCGCCTTGACTCTTTGGCATGTAAAACATTTACTCACCTATTTAGCAATCTCCCTTTTCATATCTGGCCACCAAAAGTTCGTCTTAAGATCTCGATACATCTTCGTACTCCCTGGATGAATTGAATACTTCGAGTTATACGCTTCGTGCAAAATTTCACTTTTCAGTTCCGCTACATTAGGTACCCATATCCGAGAAGCAAATCTCAAGATCCCTTTGTCGTCCGATTGGCTACATATTTCCTCACCTGTCATCTTACTCACATCATCATTCATAACTTGCTCTTGGCACTTCCGTATCTTCTCCAACAATTCCGGTTGAAACGTCATGGTATAAATCATTTCTGTCGCATCCTTCGGAATACTTACTTCGATCTCTAACTTCTCAAATTCCTTGTATAACTCTTTGGCCATCGTCAGTGTATTTAATCTCTCTTTTCTGTTCAGTTCATCTGCTACCACATTGGCCTTGCCGGGATTATAGTTGATAGAAATGTCGTAGTCCTTGATTAGTTCTAACCATCTTCGTTGCCTCATGTTCAGCTCTTTCTGATTAAAGATATACTTCAAACTCTTATGATCGGTGTAAATTTCACATCTCTCTCCATACAAGTAGTGTCTCCATATCATCAAAGCAAACACAATCGCTGCTAACTCTAAATCATGTGAAGGATACTTCTGTTCATGGGGCCTCAACTGTCTTGACGCATAAGCAATCACCTTGTCATGTTGCATAAGTACGCAACCCAATCCTTTGTACGACGCATCACTATAGATTATGAATTGACCTTGATCGTCTGGTAACATCAATACCGGTGCCGTAGTTAGTCTCTTCTTTAACTCTTGGAAGCTTTCTTCGTATTTATCGTTCCATATGAATCCCTCGCTTTTTTCCTTGTCAGCTTGGTCATTGGAGTAGTTATCTTCGCAAAATCTTGCACAAATCTCCGGTAGTATCCGGCTAATCCCAAGAAACTTCTAACTTCAGTCGGTGTCCTTGATCATCCAATTGATATATATATCATTATATAACTAATGCTCAAGAATACTGGGGCTATAAAAAATGTAATATTGATATAAAACAATATATCCGTCCCCTTAAGCAATTAGGGATCAGAACAATTTTTCCCTTTTTGAACAAAACGAATTATTCTTGCAGAATCAAATAGGTAGGAATGAAATGATACGAATATCTCTCCCGATAATGATTCGAACACGAAAGACGAAGAGATAATAATTAATGTACGAAATTCCAACGGGGCCCTTGAATTATCAAAACGGGGCTCAGATTTGAAGAAAATTCCAAATGACGAAATATTTGAAAGGGGCTTTCGACTCACCATTTAGCACATAATCACACAATAATTATCATTTAATAATATTCCAATACTCCACAACAAATATTTTTATATTAAATATATCATTTATTTAAATAATAAAATTCACGGATATTACAAATAGTATAATGAATTGCAAAAGAGCTTCAACTGATCAAGATAAAATAAGGTTCGTGAAACAAGTTCGGGATGGTTTCATAGAAGCAAC
Source organism: Heracleum sosnowskyi (assembly GCA_030848705.1). Taxonomy (NCBI): domain Eukaryota; kingdom Viridiplantae; phylum Streptophyta; class Magnoliopsida; order Apiales; family Apiaceae; genus Heracleum; species Heracleum sosnowskyi. The sequence continues at coordinate 45,583,016 of CM061236.1, forward strand.
ACATCCGTTTCAAGGAAATAAACAAGGTTATAATGTACGCAAGTGAATCGAAGGTGAGGATTCTAAATATTCAACAAGATTGTGAATAATCAAAGAAATCAGGAATTTCTCATGGAAACAATGTTATCGGTTCTGATACAGGATAAGAATTGAATCATTGGTATTGGTTTGATGACAACATGCATATAATAACTTAGAGTAAGATTACTCAAGGATTTGTGAAAGAAATAGACACTTTCCTGGTTCGACGTAGTCAAATTCTACCGTTGCTATTCTACCTTCTCCTTTCCCTTGCTTCGGGAACTCGATTCTATAATACATAACTCATATTAGTACATGTAATATCCTTGATTTTTTTTTATTTTATATATGTAAATGATATATTTGGTGTAAAATATTTCGTGTGGAATAATTTGAAGATTAATAAGTTACGGTTATTAAGTGATTATGTGTTATTTGGTGAGTCGAAAGCCCCTTTCAAATATTTCGTCATTTGAAGTCTTATTCAATTTTGAGCCCCGTTGAAATTTTGTACATCATTATTATCCCTTCATCTTTCGAATTCGAATCGTTATCAAAGGAACTATTCGTATCATTTCATCCCTATCTATTTGATATTGTCAGTGTAATTCGTTTTGTTCAAAAAGGGAAAGATTGTTCCAAACCCTAATTGTCCATGGTGACGGATATGTCGTTTATATCAATATTTTATCTATTATAGCCCCAGTATTCTTGAGCATTAGTTATATAATGTTATGTATTGATTTGGATAACTATCAGTCTTTGTAGATAGTTATCTTCTCGTAAAACGTATTTTTAACCTAATTAGGGTTTTTAAACGATCCATTGGATCTATATCGATCCAAAAATGTTATTTGGGGTATTATTTTTCCAAAAATATAAAAAGACGAATCGTACCTTAAACCTCACATAATCTATATTTCATAATCTCGAAAAAGTACAAATCCCTGAACCGTGTTCTTCGTGTTCTTGAATAATCAAATCAACTTTTGAGGGTGTTATTGAAATAAGAAATTGAAGTTCTAATACTCAAAACAAAAATCTTGAGCTCTAGTTTCAGAATCTTCCAACCTCATCATCATCTTGTAATTTTTCGATTTATTATGAATTTTACAATTTTTGAATTAAATTAGGGTTTATGTTCGAATTGGGGATTTTCATTCTGTTGATTCTCCGTTCAATTGGTTGCTTCTAACATGTTCCTAGGGTTCTAATTAGCAGGAATCCATGTTTTAATTTCATGTTTATGTTCGATTTTTACGGGTTTGATTTTCGAGTTTTGACCCAAATTCTTCTTTTGAACAGTCCGTTCTTGTTGTTGATATGACATGAATTCTGATAGAGGGCTTTCATTGTGTGAGTTTTAAGCTTCATTTTAACACAAAGAACGTAGAGTTTCATGTACAAAATTTGTAGATCGGAAAATTTGTTTAAGGTCACCGAAAAATAGTCGGGTTTGGAGTTCCGTTGATGTTTTTGGTTTGTTTTTGATCGGAATGTATTGGTATGGTTATTTGGAATGTTTTGGTATCAAAAGCCCTAAATTTGGTTGTGTTTTTGGCTCGCCAGATTCTGTAAATGTCGCCGGATTCTGGAAAAATTCTGGTTACGCCCTCCAAATTCGGGGTACAGATTTGGGGAGTCACCCGACCAACGAAACTCAACATACCTGAATATAACACATGCATAATATAATAATATCATAAAATACCCCTTATCCAAGACCGCATCCAGATTATGGCATTGAACACAAGTTTCTACAATCTTTTATTAATACAAACCAGTTTTATCAGAGTTATTACATCACAACTTAAGTCCAGAGCTAGACATCTAGTCTAGTAATATAAAACAAACAACTACCCTGCCAATGACAACCACTCGAGGAGCTCTCCTAGCTGCCGGTGAACTATCAGTCATGCTGTACCGACTCATACTCTCGCTTCACTGGAATAGGGTTAGAAAACAACAAGCAAGAGTGAGCCAAAAGTGCTCAGCAAAAATCATATATATATACAATGCAGTTTCATAATGAAAAGAAATCACAAGAATTTGAATCAATGCACAATGCATGATTATATCAACCTCTTCTGAAGAAAACAGATTAGAATTGGATTTTTATTTATCTCATTCAAATCAAAGGTTGAGCTGCTGGCCAGCCATGCATCAACCCTGGGCCTGCTTATAGCAAAGCCCTCCACTAGATCCTTGGCCATCCTGGCCTTAATTATCATCGACCATAAATCTGGTCCTTATTTTCAAAAACATTTCCAATTCTATTACAGCACATAAGCAATACATGCTTCAACAATAATCACAACAAGAACAAAATAGAATGACAATAACAAAAGCTTCATCTGACACTCAATCACAACGAGGGTGAAACAGTATAATGAATTGCAAAAGAGCTTCAACTGATGAAGACCAAGTAAGGTTCGTGAAACAAGTTCGGGATGGTATCATAGAAGCAACACATCCGTTTCAAGGAAAATAAACAAGGTTATAATGTACGCAAGTGAATCGAAGGTGAGGATTCTCAATATTCAACAAGATTGTGAATAATCAAAGAAATCAGGAATTTCTCATGGAAACAATGTTATCGGTTCTTATAGAGGATAAGAAGTGAATCATTGGTATTGGTTTGATGACAACATGCATATAATAACTCAGAGTAAGATTACTCAAGGATTTGTGAAAGAAATAGACACTTGCCTGGTTCGACGTAGTCAAATTCTACCGTTGCTATTCTACCTTCTCCTTTCCCTTGCTTCAGGAACTCGATTCTATAATACATAACTCATATTAGTACATGTAATATCCGTGATTTTTATTTTATTTTATATATATAAATGATATATTTGGTGTAAAATATTTCGTGTGGAATAATTTGAAGATTATTAAGTTACGGTTATTAAGTGATTATGTGTTATTTGGTGAGTCGAAAGCCCCTTTCAAATATTTCGTCATTTGAAGTATTATTCAATTTTGAGCCCCGTTTTGAAAATTCAAGGGCCCCGTTGAAATTTTGTACATCATTATTATCCCTTCGTCTTTCGTATTCGAATCGTTATCAAAGGAACTATTCGTATCATTTCATCCCTATCTATTTGATATTGTCAGTGTAATTCGTTTTGTTCAAAAAGGGAAAGATTGTTCCGAACCCTAATTGTCCAGGGTGACGGATATGTCGTTTATATCAATATTTCATCTGTTATAGCCCCAGTATTCTTGAGCATTAGTTATATAATGTTATGTATTGATTTGGATAACTATCAGTCTTTGTAGATAGTTATCTTCTCGTAAAACGTATTTTTAACCTAATTAGGGTTTTTAAACGATCCAGTGGATCTATATCGATCTAAAAATGTTATTTGGGGTATTATTTTTCCAAAAATATAAAAAGATGAATCGTACCTTAAACCTCACATAATCTATATTTCATGATCTCAAAAAAGTAAAAATCCCCGAACCGTGTTCTTCGTGTTCTTGAATAATCAAATCAACTTTTGAGGGTGTTATTGAAATCCGAAATTGAAGTTCTAATACTCAAAACAAAAATCTTGAGCTCTAGTTTCAGAATATTCCAACCTCATCATCATCTGGTAAGTTTTCGATTTATTATGAATTTTACAATTTTTGAATTAAATTAGGGTTTATGTTCGAATTGGGGATTTTCATTCTGTTGATTCTCCGTTCAATTGGTTGCTTCTAACATGTTCCTAGGGTTCTAATTAGCAGGAATCCATGTTTTAATTTCATGTTTATGCTCGATTTTTACGGGTTTGATTTTCGGGTTGTGACCCGAATTCTTCTTTTGAACAGTCCGTTCTTGTTGTTGATCTAGCATGAATTCTGATAGAGGTCTTTCATTGTGTGAGTTTTAAGCTTCATTTTAACACAAAGAACGTAGAGTTTCATGTACAAAATTTGTAGATCGGAAAATTTGTTTAAGGTCACCGGAAAATAGTCGGGTTTGGAGTTCCGTTGATGTTTTTGGTTTGTTTTTGATCAGAATGTATTGGTATGGTTATTTGGAATGTTTTGGTATCAAAAACCCTAAATTTAGTCGTGTTTTTGGCTCGCCAGATTCTGGAAATGTCGCCGGATTCTGGAAAAATTCTGGTTACGCCCTCCAAATCCGGGATACAGATTCGGGGAGTCACCCGACCAACGAAACTCAACATACCTGAATATAACACATGCATAATATAATAGTATCATAAAATACCCCTTATCCAAGACCGCATCCAGATTATGGCACTGAACACAAGTTTCTACAATCTTTTATTAATACAAACCAGTTTTATCAGAGTTATTACATCACAACTTAAGTCCATAGCTAGACATCTAGTCTAATAATATAAAACAAACAACTACCCTGCCAATGACAACCACTCGAGGAGCTCTCCTAGCTGCCGGTGAACTATCAGTCATGCTGTGCCGACTCATACTCTCGCTTCACTGGAATAGGGTTAGAAAACAACAAGCAAGAGTGAGCCAAAAGTGCTCAGCAAAAATCATATATATATCCAATGCAGTTTCATAATGAAAAGAAATCACAAGAATTTGAATCAATGCACAATGCATGATTATATCAACCTCTTCTGAAGAAAACAGATTAGAATTGGATTTTTATTTATCTCATTCAAATCAAAGGTTGAGCTGCTGGCTAGCCATGCATCAACCCGGGGCCTGCTTATAGCAAAGCCCTCCACTAGATCCTTGGCCATCCTGGCCTTAATTATCATCGACCATAAATCTGGTCCTTATTTTCAAAAACATTTCCAATTCTATTACAGCACATAAGCAATACATGCTTCAACAATAATCACAACAAGAACAAAATAGAATGACAATAACAAAAGCTTCATCTCACAATCAATCACAATGAGGGTGAAATAGTATAATGAATTGCAAAAGAGCTTCAACTGATCAAGACCAAGTAAGGTTCGTGAAACAAGTTCGGGATGGTTTCATAGAAGCAACACATCCGTTTCAAGGAAAATAAACAAGGTTATAATGTCCGCAAGTGAATCAAAGGTGAGGATTCTCAATATTCAACAAGATTGTGAATAATCAAAAAAATCAGGAATTTCTCATGGAAACAATGTTATCGGTTCTGATACAGGATAAGAATTGAATCATTGGTATTGGTTTGATGACAACATGCATATAATAACTCAGAGTAAGATTACTCAAGGATTTGCGAAAGAAATAGACACTTGCCTGGTTCGACGTAGTGAAATTCTACCGTTGATATTCTACCTTCTCCTTTCCCTTTCCCTTGCCTCGGGAACTCGATTCTATAATACATAACTCATATTAGTACATCCCATCATTTATTCTATCCTCAATATAAACTCATAATCATTTTTAAGTCTAAACAGCTTATCGGGCAAATTTCGAGATTTATCGAATGCCCGACCTATTTTTCCGATAGACAGACTCATACTCTATTCTTTTATAAGACATTTACGGACACTAAACACATTATTCCACTTTATATAAACCATATAGTACTTATAAATATTTTTAAAACAATATTCGAGACTTATTAGAATTTAAATAAGTCGCAAACAAATTTTTAAATCAAAAATCGGATTTTTAAACCCAATGTAAGTATTTAAATGCAAATAAATCAATTAATAAAATTAATTGACACTCTTTAAATGCTCAAACTATCTTTAAATAATAAAACAGGTTTGAAAATAATTAAACTGAATTTTTAATTAATTAAATCTAATTAATAATTAATTTTTAAGAATTAACTGATTAAAAGAATTAATAAATCAATTAAATAAACTAATTATTAATTAAAAATAATTAAAATAATTAAGTTTAATCAATTTTCGAATTTAAAATAATAAATATAATTTTCCAGAATTTTTCTGAATTAAAAATATATTTTTAAAAATAAAATATGAATTTTTAAAGATTTTAAACTATTTTCGAATTATTTTTAAAAATAAAATTCAAAAACAGTTTTCTGAAAATGAATTAGGGTTTTGAAGATTGAAACTGGGTCAGAAAACGGGTCGCCAAGAACAACCGAAAATTTTCCAGAATCCGATGACTTTTCCAGAATCCGGCGAGCCAAAAACACGACCAAATTTAGGGCTTTTGATACCAAAACATTCCAAATAACCATACCAATACATTCCGATCAGAAACAAACCCTCTACAACAAGTCAGATCTACCCGACTATTTTCCGATGACCTTAAACAAATTTTCCGATCTACAAATTTTGAACATGAAACTCTACATTCTTTATGTTAAATTGAAGTTTACAACTCACACAATGAAAGCCCTCTATCAGAATTCATGTCAGATCAACAAAAAGAACAGACTGTTCAAAAGAGAATTCGGGTCAAAACCCGAAAATCAAACCCGTAAAAATTGAACATAAACATGAAATTAAAACATGGATTCCTGCTAATTAGAACCCTAGGAACATGTTAGAAGCAACCAATTGAATGGAGAATCAACAGAATGAAAATCCCCAATTCGAACATAAACCCTAATTTAATTCGAAAATTGTAAAATTCATAATAAATCGAAAAATTACCAGATGATGATGAGGTTGGAAGATTCTGAAACTAGAGCTCAAGATCTTTGATTTGAGTATTTGACCTTCAATTTCTGATTTCAATAACACCCTCAAAAGTTGTTTTGATTATTCAAGAACACGATTCAGGGATTTTTACTTTTTCGAGATTATGAAATATAGATTATGTCAGGTTTAAGGTACGATTCGTATTTTTATATTTTTGGAAAAATAATACCCCAGACAACATTTTTGGATCGATATAGATCCACTGGATCGTTTAAAATCCCTAATTAGGTTAAAAATACATTTTACGAGAAGATTACTATCTACAAAGACTGATAGTTATCCAAATCAATACATAACATTATATAACTAATGCTCAAGAATACTGGGGCTATAACAGATGAAATATTGATATAAACGACATATTCGTTACCCTGGACAATTAGGGTTAGGAACAATCTTTCCTTTTTTGAACAAAACGAATTACACTGACAATATCAAATAGATAGGGATGAAATGATACGAATAGTTCCTTTGATAACGATTCGAATTCGAAAGACGAAGGGATAATAATGATGTACAAAATTTCAACGGGGCCCTTGAATTTTCAAAACGGGGCTCAAATTGAATAAGACTTCAAATGACGAAATATTTGAAAGGGGCTTCCGACTCACCAAACAACACATAATCACTTAATAACCGTAACTTATTAATATTCAAATTACTCCACACTAAATATTTTACACCAAATATATCATTTATATAAAAAAAAAATCACGGATATTACATCCTTCCCCCTTAATAGGATTCTGTCCTCAGAATCTAATCGAGGAAACAACTGGGGATACTTCTCTAGCACATCACTCTCTAATTTCCAAATACATTCTCCTACCTTATAATTTCTCCACGAAACTTTAACTAATGCTACAGTCTTATCAAGGCGCACAACATACTCAGTTAACCAATCCATTCATAAGGTCACATCAAATCCTCCCAACTTAAAGGGTAACAATTTGACATAAAAACGATTTCCTAGAATCTCAACTTCGCAACGGGTACGACATAAACTGACCGGTAGACGATTTCGGTTAGTTATCTCTACGCTTAACACTCCATTTAAAGGTTTCATTAAACAAATTAAATTACTAGCAACGTCTTAGAAATAACCGACTTAGTAGCTCCTGAATTTATTAGAAGTGTACCTGCCATCACATCAGTGTCACTAATTGCTTCCCTCATCGTCATGCTATAAGTTCTAGCTGGCGGCTGATCATTGACAACTGGAGGTGCCTCTATCGCTCGAATCATGTTGTTCACGAGTACTGGTGCCCTGCAATCCTTAATCATATGACCTGGTTTCTTGCATCGATAACACACAACACCTGTCTTGCAATCCCTGGAATAATGACCCTTCTGGTTACAATTAAAACATGTAATACTCAATCTGTGGCATACTCCGGGGTGTCTTTTCCCGCATGTCTTACATTCTGGAAGTGGAGGTCTGGAAACTACTTGCTGATCGTTGTTGGATGGAACATTGATTGGTCCTGCATCCCTGGTATCTGTTTTCTTGAAATTTGAACCTCTACTCATCTGAAATCCTGGTTTCTTGTTTGAATGACCCTGAAGATCTCCCTGTGGCTGTACCTTATCAGATGCCCCTATCTTTCTTTTCTTATTCTCTTTCTCTCTTATGTATGAATCACTCTCTCCTTCCGCAATCATTGCCTTCTGTACTACGGCTGCATATGTATCTAGTTCCAAAACTGCTAACTTACTACGAATCCATGACCTCAGTCCCTGTTGGAACCTCTTGGCCTTCTTCTTCTCCGTATCTGTAAAGCATAATGTAATATAAGATGAAACAGAGATAACTACAACTCAACAAAGGACAAGACGGACAATAATATTAACAGAAGCATAGGAATCCAGAATCAAAGATGATAAGGTAAACTCAAAAAAACAAAATACGTTATGTATTCTTGAGGTCCGTAAACAGGTCACGGAAAGAAGTTCATGAAAATGTTCAAGCCTCAGTGACAGCAAAAGAAACAAGACTTTCAAGACGACAGAAGTATGTGAATGATTTAGGGTTAGTACCACGGGATTCCAGTGATTTAATTGAAGCAACCAGAACGACAAGGGACTTATCAGAAGCATTGAATTCAAGACATAGAAGAAGAATTGATCAAGTGTTATTCATCTGTGAACCAGACCAGTTGCACTAGTTGATGGCACTAAAAAGATCAAGTTGTTTTATCGTCTCAGAAGAAAGTGATAAAGTCTATTACTTAAACACCCAGGAGCTCAAGAGTAATTATTAAAAGATAAAAGACAAGAAAAATGATTCGATAGTTTTTCAATTCAGAAAACTATCGAATGATATAAAAAGTGATTCATTGAAAACCATTTTAACTTAATTTGGTAAATTAAGTTAAGTCATTCGATGGTTTTTTAATTAGAAGCAGGTGAAAAGTATTCTTGTTTTACAGGTTGATTTTGAAGATGGACGGCCAAGATTGTTTCTACAATTGAGGTTCGATAGTTTTCAAATCCAAGTCTACAATTACTATCAGAGAGAAGAAGTGTCTTCTTCAGTTAAGGCAAAATACACAGAGACATTACTGAGAGAGAAGTTTGAGCCGGAGAAATTCAGAGAAATTAATAGTGCTCAGAATTTGATCATTGTATTGAATTTGTGTAACCTTAAACTCATTGCAGCTAATCTACGGATTAGAAATTGTAGCACCCCTCGAGGTTTATATTTATTAAAAGATATATTCCCCGACTCTTGGTTTGATTTGGTGTGTTTGATTTCGTCATAGAACTGAATGATTAATCCGCGAACGAAATTGAATAATTTATAGGTATCGTATTCAACCCCCCCCCCTTCTACGATACTTTGGACCTAACAATTGGTATCAGAGCTACTTGATTGACGTACAAATCAGATCCGGTGAATGAGACCAAAATCAAACGTAGCGTGAAAATTCGAAGCAAATTTTTTAACTTTCAAATTTTTTCATTTAATTGGAATTTCTTGAATTTTAAACAATTTGAAATTTTCAGAAACCATGAGTGCTCCAAAGACAACTGCTGGTATTAAAACTCCCCCGTTTACTAGAGATGATTTTGGTTTGTGGAAGATGAAGATGCTGTTATTTATCAAGGCATCTAATCCGTTGTATATTGGCATATTAGAGAACGGACCGTTTGTACCAATGAAACCAGTTAGTGAATCTACAACTCCTGATGGTAGCAGGATTCCTCAAGGCATCCAACCTAAGGATATTACTGAGTATACAGATTCTGACAAAGAACTGATTCGATTGGACACAGGTTTGATGTTGATATTAGCAGACTCCACAGACAAAGAAATGAGCTATTAGTTGATGAACTGTACAAGCGGGAAACATATGTGGGATACCATTAACTTGATAATGGAAGGAACTGAAGACGTGCAGGAAAATAGATTGGACATCTTGACTTCTCAGTACGAAGCTTTTAGGTCTCTTCCAGGAGAAAGTATAACTCAGGTCTTTGAGAAATATACTAAGCTTCTAAATGAATCGGCAATGAAAGGGAAGACCTATCCACTGAGAGAAACCAACAGGAAGTTCATGATGACGCTGCCCCATCATGTAGAACACAAGTCCTCATCCATAAGGGAAAGAATTGACTTCACAAAGATGTCATTAGAGATGATCTATGGCAAGTTGAAGACTTATGAGATGGAGCAAGAACGAGTGATAATCTACGGACCAGGGACAATGGACAACAAGCAAAATGCACTTGTGAGATCAGCAGCACTTGTAGTGGATGAACCAGCAACTTCTGATATTCAGGTTCAAACCCCTAGAGCTGGAAAAGAGGTGATTATAGAAGCTGAAATGAATTCTTTGAATCTGGGTGTTGATGAAAGTGATTGCTACACCCTAGAAGAGCTTGAGCAGATGGAAGACAAAACCATGGCGTACTTAGCTGCAAAGTTTAGTCATATTCGTTTCAAGAGAAACCCTAAGTATAAGTTCAAGGGCTCAACCAACAGATTCCAGAAGAGCAAGTATTCACCAGGGACTGGCTTTAAGGGAGGCTACAAGACTGGCATGATTGATAGAAGCAAATCAAGATGCTACAATTGCAATGAGTTAGGGCATTTCGCCACTGAATGCCGGAAGCCTCGTCAAGCAAGAGACAAGAAAGATGTCTATGAGAAGAAGGATTCTTATGATGAGTTGAAGAAAGAGAATGCCAAGCTTAAACAGCAATTGGAGGAATTCTCAGGAAAGCAGAAAGGGAAAGCTTATATAGAAGAGGGCAAGCACTGGGATGATACTGATTCAGATGAAGAGGAAGAGTATGTAAATGTTGCCCTAATGGCTGACTCTTCAGAGGAATCACCACAATCATCTCAGGTACCTATCTTAACTACAATTGATATGTCTAACTCTGAGTACAAGAAAACTGTGCAAGATCTAAGTGTAGAATTGTTTAATGTACACACAAGCATGCTAGCATCTGAAATGGAAAATTCTAAACTAGTTCTTAAGATTAAAAATCTAGAATCTAAAAATGAAGAACTAGAGCTTGTAGCTGTCACATTAGAAGATCTTAAGCAAAAGAATGCGTACTTAGAGAACAAGGTCAAGTGTAATGATGAGATAGAGACTATCCTCAGGAAGCAGATTTCAGAGTTAGATTTGAAACTGAATGCTTTTAAGAATTCCGCCCTAATTGCTAAGGAAATCATTGATACTCAGGCCATAGGGAATAAAACTTCTATAGGATTTGACTATAACAAGAAAGCTGGTAAGAAGATAGTGGAATTCCCTGTGACACCTTCAGTTGTCAAAAAGAATACTCCACATGTTCTTAAGAATGTTGATTGTCCAGTTTTTGTTAATCCTTTTCCACCACTCTTTCATGAGGATGATCTTTTCATAAGACAAGAATTGCTTGAGGAGGATTTGTTGAAGGTTAAAGAGGTAAAGACTAAGTTGCCTAGGAAATCAGTAAAAGCTGAATTACCTAAAACTGAAGTAGGTGACTTAGTTAGTAATGCTAAAAAGAACAGGAATGGGAAGAAAAAGATTGTTAATCAGGAAATGGTTCCATATTCTCCCATTGCATCTAGGAAGTTGTGCACTATTTGTAATTATGTTGGACACCTTACAAATGCATGTAAAAAGGTTAAAGTAGAAACTGCTAATACTTCTGAAATGCATAACATGTCTGACATGCCTGATCTTCATGAACCCTGTGGAAAGAAAGAGTGTTTGCTATGTAAGTACAACATCATGCATGCTTATTTTAAGTTGATGAATGATAGTAGCAAAAGCACTGTTAATGTTAAATCCACAGATACTATGAATATCAAACAGGGTAAGACTAAATTGAATGTTACTCCTGTTAAAGTATCTAAACCTTCAGGACCCAAACAATTTTGGGTACCAAAGTCCGTTTAATCAATCTGTGATTGCAGGGTAAGGTTAAAAGCTCAAAGGTTGTGTGGATTCTGGATAGTGGCTGTTCTAGACACATGACAGGTGAAGAGTCCCTGCTTACAGAGGTGGTTAAGAAGACCGGCCCGATTATAACCTTTGGATATGACATCAAAGGATTCACTACGGGATATGGTAAATTGAAAGCTGGAAATGTCATCATTGAGAACATCTCTCTTGTTGAAGGATTAAAGCACAATCTTCTTAGTATCAGTCAATTCTGTGATAAAGGCTACAATGTAGATTTCAGAAAAGACAAGTGCTTGATCACAAACAGGAAGGATGAGAAGCTTGCTCTACTGGGAGTAAGAAAAGGAAATTTGTTTATAGCTGACTTGAATTCTACCAGTGAAGGAGATGTGTAACAGCCCCAAATCCGGGGTCGGGGATTTAGGGTTGTCACGATCCATGTACTCCTTGCCTTACCTGTATTACTCGCACCATTCATAATTCACCTGCTCATGACCCCACAATATATATCTCACACACACACACACAAGTTAGAGTCTCAGAAACGACACAAACACAACCATTGCGGAATAAATTATCTTTATTATAATACCCAAATGTCTTTTGAATCTGTCACTGATACAATTTCTAAGTAAAGTTACATTACCAACTTAGCCTTCTGATTCTCACAATCCTCTCATACCATTCATGTCTATACATAAGTTGAATACTAAAAGCCGTAGCCTGATTCGATTGGTTCGTACTATTCTCGGGATCACCGCTAGAAACTGCTTATGGAAACGCCTTGCGGGGTATGTGCCGACCCATTGGCATCCTGCTTCGCTGCTATATAATATATATAAAACAATAGCAAGAGTGAGCGATAGCTCAGCAAGGTAATGAAAGTATGGCATAATTCTGCCTTTACTTCAACCCAGAATAAAGCGGGTATAAGACAATAATTTGTCAAAATATTTCGATACTGAAATTATTTCCTTATCGGAAGGTATTCCAAAAATAGTACCTTTATTGTACTTCAAATATCATTCATAATATTTCTGCAACTTTGCTATATTATGAACAAAGTTCTAGTATAATATAAAAGGTGAGGTTTCAAAGTAAACCAATATAACCTTTCCAAAAATATCTGCTATATAAGCAGAATATCAACACATATCTTAAAAGATGAAGTTATAAGGTGATTCAGTATAAACAACTCCCTTACCATAACTCATGTTATGTAAGGTATCCACAGAGTCATAACTCATAAAATAAAAGATGGAGTTGCATGAATTTATTGCCACTTCATTTTCAAACACTTTCGACCCCCTGCCAACATGATTGGTTTTTCATCCCAATCCATGTTGCAGGAATATCCAAATTGGATGATGAACCAATACTGGAGTTGCTACCACGTCCGCTGTGCCTAACCTTGCTATGATCAGTAGCAGGTCGCACCGCTCAAATAGTTCTCTACATGTAGATGGAAGTATCACGACGGCCTGACATTGTCTACCGCCTTACTATGACCTCCCGCCCATTTGGGGCAATTAAAAGTTGGATGGGCCCACGCAACTTGACCACTTACACCACTCCTAGTTCAGATGAAATCCATGACTCTGAAACGTAAAGATCATCCTCCTTTCCCCAAGTGTAACACTTGTTGATACAACTCCACTAAGTAGTTATATCTAGGTTGGAAAGGAAGATTTTCCAATATTTCCCAAGCTATGCTTGTTAATGGATATCGACTTGTTCCATGAATTTACCCCTCGATCATTGAGGTGGTAACCCAACATTAGACTGGCAGCAATTAAATTGCTCCAAGAAAATATCTGTCCCTTGACAGTTTTTGAATTGAGAGTTTAAAAAGAGTAGTAGTCACTTAAATCAGGTTTCCCATATTTTTGATAGTTGAGCGAGTATTTAAATCCTCTTTAAAAGACAGATTTAAATGGGAAAAACATTGTTTTGGGAACCTCTTTTGATTTACAAATACTTAATAATATTTATTAAATAAGTAAATCTTAAATGAATATTTGAAAATAATATTCATTAAGTAAGTAATCCTCAAATGAATATTTGAAAATAATATTCATTAAATAAATAATCCTCAAATGAATATTTACAATAATATTCATTAAATAAATAATTAATCTTCAAATGAATATTCAAAAATAATATTCATTAAATAATCCTTAGATAATATTCATAATAATATTCTTCGATTAAGTAAACCTCAAATGAATATCTGAAATAATATTCCTTAATTAATAAACCTCATTTGGATATTCGAAAATAATATTCATTAACTAATTAATCTCAATTGAATATTCAAAATAATATTCATTAAACAATTAAATCTCAAATAAATATTCAAAAGTAATATTCAATAAATAAATAATCCTTAAATGAATATTCACACTAATAATCTTTAAGTCAATAATCCTCAAATGAATATTCATAAATAATATACTTTAAGTAAATAATTAATCCTCGAATAACAGTACCCGATATCTTTATCGGAAAATAACCTTTAACATATACAGAATTATAATTACTTCTGATCTAAAGAAATATCATACGCCCTTAACCTAGGGCCTTTATAAAAACCTGGCTTATAACTGATATCCCATATCTAGCTTATAAGCCAATTACCAAATCATTTCCAAGTAATAACCTTCGAATGAGGTAATATTCAAATAACATTCCTCAAATCATTTCCATGTAATTAATACTTTCTAGAAATATAATTAATGTTTAATAATAGCAGTCCTCAGAATAATTAGTACACTGCCGCTGGAATCCCTCCGGGTTTCCACGGCTATCTCCATATCTCAAATACTGACTCCCGGTCTAGAGTCGAAAACAAGAAGTATGCTCTTATCTCTAGAGCTACAAGGTATACCGGTTTATAACTACTTCATCTCAAAGCTCATATATAAGCCAAAATCAAACTCTATTTTATACAATATATAACATGTATCGCAAAACTATATAACTCCACACATGGCAAAAGCAGTAATATATAATCAATACTTTAAAGTATAGATTTAGAAAACTTGCCACAATACTCACAACAAAGATTTGATATATATAACTTGGGAATACACAAGTATTGAATATTTGAAAATATACCTACTCTGAACAATAGAGTAAGGTTTAGTAAACTTGCCTGATGCTCGAGAAGTGATAGGGGTTCGCGACGATGCCAGACAATCTAGACAAAGTCAAACGAAAACACACGGTTAATCCCCTCGATAAACCACTTATAACTTAATGCTTAAACACGTAAGCGAAACACAACCAAGGCATTACTAGCTCCTTATAGGCTCATACTAAGTCCATGTTATTCGTCAAATACTTATATCACAAGTTTGGTTTGAAATCCATTCTCAAATCCAAGTTATACTTAACCATTTGGAACCTTGGTTTCTAAGTCTCGTTTTCAGTGGTTTTCACTTGCGCGACCTCGACTAAAACATTTTTATCAAATCGAAAAATAATCTTTTTAATCCGAATCGTTTTCGTGAGCCTTCCTAACTGTCTCTAGTATTATTCCTCAAAGTTTCACATTTTAATATGGCTCCTAAGTGGTCCAAATATAGCCTCAAAGTTGCTGAACAGAGAAGGGTTGTTCCTCCGAACGACGTTTACTAAAACTCACTTTTCTCTTAAACCGTAATTCGTATGGACATGATCTTTATACCAAAACAAACCTTAAAACAAGACCTACATGTTCATGGCCAGTTCCGTTCAAAAATATTCCAATACCAGTTCGTAATTCTTGCTCAAAACAGCCTTAAATCAAATGGGCATTACAACGGCTATAATCGTAACGTTTTCCATTTTCAAAACACAACCAAATCAATACCAATCAATCCCAAACTCACCATCCACCTTATACACCCTCCACTCAGTCAAATCCTCCATGAATAATCACAACAAAATTCATAACCCATCCTCCAATACTCAACCAACAATTTATCTAATTACTTAATCATGCTTTTAACCTTACATAAACATCAAAATCATTTCGAAACTCATACAAACAAAAGGGGCAGAGGTTTTATACCTTCTCCAAGCTTGCTTGCTGCTATATCCCTTATGTAACCTTAGATCCTTGCTTAATACAACCTTTGGAAGCCACAAACTCAATATCCGAAAACAAAACAAAACACAAGTTACTATTCATCATCTTCTCCAACTGTTAATCACTGAAATCGAATGGGTAAAACACAGAGGTGAGGCGAGAGCTTACCATGGTTACATCGGGCTTTTCGAGAGCTTCGATTTGAGTGGTAGAACGCCAAAAACGGACCACGGAATCTCAAGTTATGATCACTTCTTTCTCCCCCATTTCTCTCCCCTTTTTCTCTCGGGTTTTCTCTCAAAAATGGAGAGTTCTCTATTTTTCTTTTTGTTTTGATAAATAGATAAGTATGCTGATATTTGTATAAAAGAGGGGTGAGTCATCACATTTGGTGAGTCACCAGGACACGTGTCGCGCATGCACGCGTTTGGTTAAAGTAGCTTTACTAGTTCGTTTCTTTTCACATGGATGATCCAAATGTTGCATTCTCGAATTAATCTTGTTACATGTTACTTCCATGTCTATATTTAATCCTGTAATGTTGCCTTGCTCCTCTTGAAACGATTCGAAATATTTCCCAAAAGAGCGAATAAAACTCTACGCGATTTTCGCAGTGAATAGTAACTATTCACTATCCACTTCAACAATCGAATCCTTAAATCGACTTTAATAAAATAATAAAATTCCAAAATATTAAATCCTCAAATCCTCAATTTTAATATCTCATTTCTTGAATATAATAATATATAATTCGCTGCCCGGTCAAATACTATTCCAAAATAAAATTTGGAATTTCTGAATTCTGATCGTCTTTGCATTCACTTATTTACTCCGTAGATCACTAATATGACTTCGGAATATCCACACTACGTCTCGTACATAGGTGGTATGAAAAATTTTGTTAACCCTCAAAATCACTATTCATCCATCAGATTCACTATTCACTAATGCACTTAATCATAATAAGAAAAGTTTTAATTAATCCAAAAATTCGGGTTATTACAAGATGTTACCTGTTTCTACAGTAAGGCTTCTTCAGAACAAAGTTGGCTATGGCACAAGAAGCTCTCACACTTGAACTTCAAACCTATGAACTCTTTGGTAAAGAGAGAGTTAGTGAGAGGGTTGCCCTGATGGAATTCAATCAGGAGGGACTATGTGAAGCATGTGAAAAAGGGAAGTCAAAGAAAGCATCACATGGAAGCAAAGGAATGACAAGCATTGCTGAACCATTACAACTGATTCATATGGATTTATTAGGTCCAGTCAATGTTATGTCACTTTCAAGAAAAAGATATGCATTGGTGATGGTGGATGACTACTCCAAGTACATGTGGGTGTTGTTCATACAATCAAAGGATGAAGCAACACAACTAATCATTGATCACATCAAGAAGATAGAAGTGGAAGCTAAGCTACCTGTGCGGACAATCAGATCAGACAATGGAACTGAATTCAAGAATGCAGTTCTTAATGATTTCTGCTCAGAGAAAGGAATATCAAGACAGTATTCAGCACCAAGAACTCCTCAACAGAATGGAGTAGTGGAAAGGAAGAACAGGACCTTGGTTGAAGCAGCAAGGACCATGTTGAGTGAATCAAAACTTCCCACTTACTTTTGGGCTGAAGCAGTGAATACAGCTTGCTACACTCAGAATCGAACCCTGATCAACAAAGATCATGAAAAGACTCCGTATGAGTTAATAGCCAACACTGAAGTACTTTCATGTGTTTGGTGCAAAGTGCTTTGTACTTAAAGATAGAGAACATCTTGGCAAGTTTGATGCCAAAGCAGATGAAGGCATTTTATGGGCTATTCTCTGGAATCTAAGGCTTTCAGGGTATATGTGATTGAAGATAAGAAGGTGTTGGAAAGCTTTAATGTAACATTTGACGACACCAAAAGACCAGGCCTGCAAACAAGAGAGAACTCTGAATCCTTGGTATTTGAAAATTTATCAGGAGATCTCTTTGACAATGAAGAAGAACCTGAAGTTGTTACAGTTATTAATAATACTCATGATGATAATGATTCTGGACCAAGTGGTGATAGTGGTGGACATACTCAAACTACTACTGGATCCACTAGTCAATCAACAGGGTCAATAGATCATACCGTCAACAACTCAGGGGGAGCAGGAGAAGGATCAACTAGTCACACTCCACAACATCTAGAACAAGGAGAATCATCAAGATCGCATATGCCAAGACAAAGGGTATGGAATAGAGATCATCCCTTTCACTTGATCATTGGTGATCCGGACACAGGAGTGAGAACTAGGAGAACATCACAAAATGAATGTCACTATTCTAGGTTTCTTTCAGAAACAGAACCTAAGAAAGTTGAAGATGCTCTAGATGATCCAGATTGGGTGATTGCTATGCAAGAGGAACTCAATCAGTTTGAAAGGCAGAAAGTTTGGAAGATGGTACCCAGGCCTAAGGGAAAATCTGTTATTGGAACAAGATGAGTATTCAGAAATAAGTTGGATGAAGATGGCATTGTAACGAGAAACAAAGCCAGACTGGTTGCTAAAGGTTACTCTCAAGAAGAGGGAATTGATTATGATGAAACCTATGCACCAGTAGCAAGACTTGAGGCCATCAGAATGTTTCTGGCATTCGCAGCACATTCCAATTACAAGGTATATCAGATGGATGTGAAGAGTGCTTTTCTGAACGGGGAGTTAGAAGAAGAAGTGTATGTGGAACAACCTCCAGGTTTTGAGGATTCAAAACTGGCAGACTTTGTGTACTTTCTATTCAAAGCTCTTTATGGACTCAAACAAGCTCCGAGGACTTGGTATGACACTCTCTCTGAATTCTGACTTGAAAATGATTTTACAAGAGGTGTTGTAGACAAAACTCTCTTTTACAAAATGCATAAAAATGGTTTGATATTGGTGCAAGTATATGTTGATGACATAATATTTGGTTCTGCTAATGACGATCTATGCAAGAGATTTGCAAAGTTAATGCAGAGTCGTTATGAAATGAGTATGATGGGTGAATTGTCATTCTTTCTTGGACTGCAAGTGTATCAAAGGCAAGATGGTATATTCATTTGTCAGTCCAAGTACATTAAAGATCTTCTGAAGAAGTATCAAATGGAAGACTCATCTACAGCAAAGACTCCTATACCAACTGCCACTAAGCTTGATAAGGATGAAACTGGTAAGAAGGTTGACATCACAGGCTACAGAGGTATGATAGGCTCATTACTTTATCTCACTGCAAGTAGACCAGATATAATGTTTGCAACATGCGTGTGTGCTAGGTTTCAGTCTGATCCTAAAGAATCTCATCTAATAGCTGTTAAGTGAATATTTAGATATCTTAAGGGGACTCCAAATCTTGGAATTTGGTACCCTAAAGATACAAGATTTGATCTTATTGGATATACAGACTCTGATTTTGCAGGTTGTAAGATGGACCACAACTTAAAGTCAAAAGATGAAGAACCGTCATTGAAGTTAGTCGCTCATGAACCAGACAGTACATCGAGTGTCAACATCAGTCAGTGGAAGTTCGTCATTAGTTTCAGTGGTTCTCAGATTTAGTATTAAATCTCTTTTAATGTATTCTAGAAGTTAATTAATTTAAATTATAAAATTAATTCCATCAGAATTAATTTATTCCTTAAATTAATTAAACTAGAAGTTAATTAATTTAAACTATAAATTAATTCCATCAGAATTAATTTATTCCTTAAATTAATTAAACTAGAAGTTAATTAATTTAATCTATAAATTAATTCACTCGGAATTAATTTATTTGTTAAATCAATTAATTCAATAAATTAAATTAGAATTAATACATAACTAGGAAGACTGAGAAAAACATTAGGAAGACTGTCACTGTTAAATCTTCCCGTGAGTCTTCCTTAGTCTTTCTTCAGTCTTGCCAATCAATATCTAAATCTTCCCGAAAGTCTTCCCTTTGTATTTGGTAATCTTCCCGTGAGTCTTCCCAAGTCTAATTGGTTAGTCTTATCAGCACAAGTGGAAGTGTACTTTAAAAATAAAGTGGACAACAGCTTTAACAAATAGACAAAAGGAAGAGATACTGATTGAAGAACAAAAAAGCTCACGGCCATTAACTGTCAAACCAACCAAGCTTTTAATTCTTTGGTTGGCATAAATTATAGCACTTATTGTATAATCCAAACCACCAAAATTTACTCTCTTGTATTGCTTTCACAATCTAGCAGATCATAATCCCTAGAATTTATCTCGAACAACTTTTTAGTATTCGATCTTTTTATTACAAAAATAGATAAATTCATGTCGAATTTATTCTAGATTTGTTTTAAATAGTTTAAGATTCAAACCTTGTAATCTGTACTGTATTTGCAACACCCTTCAAGTTTAATATATTTTATATTTAACTTGAATCTTGTTTCATTTCATTCCACACTTATTTGTTCTTGAATTGTTAAATCACGAACCGAACAAATTCAATAAAACGGTACAGTTTGTATTCAACCCCCCCCCCTTCTACACACATATCGGGACCTAATATTATGTATAAACATATAATAAATATTAATTTATCTAATGTAAATATAAAAATATCTAATATACATATTAATAGATAAATATATATATATATATATATATATATTTATTTATTTATTTATTTATTTCGTCTATTTCGTGTCGTGTCGTGTACCCAAAGGATACTGAAAATGCAAACACAAACACTAAATTTTTGTGTTGTGTAATTTGTGTCGTGTCATAAATTGTCGGGTCTATATCCTAGCATCCGAGCTTCCGAGCGTGCTCAATGGATGCATGAAATGCCAAGTCATCCAAGCAAAAATATGTCAGTCAAAGAATGAACCAAAAATTATACAAGGTGGAGCATGCATGCCTTCATGTGCACTATAAAGAAGAAAAGGACTAGTCGAAAAGCGCATGACAAAAAAGAAAATGCATTGCAAGGAATGGAGGCACGAGAATAGAAATAAAGAAATGGTGAGCTGGTTCATTTTATTGACCTGGCCAATTCAACGTTCAGTTGTGCAGTTTTGTTTACTTATCTTTTTTTTTTGCAAGACATCCGAGCATGATTGGCATCCCTCTCGGATATCTTAAAAATATCACATTCTCAGATTCAATGTTCAGTAATATTGTATCATAAATTGTCAAAGTCAGCCGAACAAATATACAAATATCCAAGGTCAGTTACTTCTTGGACGCTTTGTACTCGGAAGAAATAATAAAAATTCAAAGCAGACACTGTTAGAATAAAATATATGATCCTGGAAAGTGCCAGTCATGGAGATTGAATCAGAAAAAAATGATGATAATAATAATACTGGATTTTTAGGCTTTGAAGGTTGTAGGATCTTATACTATTAAGCAGTGGGCTCTTGATACCATATTGAGTAACTAGTCGCTCTAAAACCTCAAGTTGTTAGAGTAAGGCACTTTCTAGGATCATATATTGTATTCTAACACACACCAGGCCGAAGTATGATTCGAAAAATTTACAAGCTATGTCTACCAAGTATCCGTGCATTTCCACTAGTTCATGTATTTGCTAACTGGACAAGTGCACAAGCTGATTTAAGTGATTGCACTCAATGTAATAGAAAAGAAAGAGTTCGAGCATGCATGGCATCCAGACATGTCAACTCTTTTTTGATAATTAGACAAGATGCATGTGGTGCGTACACATCCATGAGCACAAGGCAAAAGACAAAAAAGTAAAAAGACGAAAAAGAAAAAAAATGCAAAAGAAGTGATAGTCACGTGAATTCAAATTCAAGGCAAGGAAGTCCAATTGTTTTGGTGAAAGTTAAAGCCAAGCAAGTCAAGAGTGGTGTATGCATTCATTTTTACAAGGCAAAATACAAAGAACAAATAGATGAAAAAGCAAAAGGACGGGAGGGGAAAAATACGAAAACAAAATAACAAAAGTGGTGGCAAGTGGAATTGAAGTCACGTAAACATGGTTCCTTCGCATTTCTGGTACATTTATGTACTAGAAATGCAGAAATGGTATACCTACATTCAACATTTCACTTCTGGTACAGGACCCCACATGAGGTGGCTGTTAAGATAATTATGTAAATAATTAGCTTAGTCCAAGTGTATATATTGTTACCTAGTTTATAGGATCAGTTGGTTGTTTCCTAGATTATTGCCTAGAAGTATGCCAGGATTATGGCTTGTATATTTGTATAAATATCAATGAGCAATGGAGGAAACATTCACGGAAAACATTCTTTTATGGTATCAGAGCTAGGGCGATTTTTCTTCTGCTGTACCCTAGTTTCTTTTCCGCTTTTCTTCTATTCTTCTTTTCTTATCTAATTCTTTGACATGGGGGAACCAAAAACCTCGTCCCACTCTTCTTTCCACCCTGCTCTTACTGTCAACAATATCAAAAACAACATTCCGATTGTTCTTGAATTGCAAAACTCTCAGTACTCCACATGGGCAGAATTGTTTAAGATTCATGCTCGTTCTCACAAAGTGTTAGACCATATTATCACTCCGCCTAAGGGAAAGGAGAAGGTTCCTGCCACTGATGAGGAAAAGGAAACTTGGTCTACTCTGGACGCTGTTGTACTCTCGTGGATTTATTCCACCATATCCAATGACCTATTGCTCACCATTATCGAACCAGATGCTACGGCTATGGAGGCATGGGATAGGTTGCGTGATTTGTTCCAAGATAATCAGAATTCTCGTGCCTTGACTCTTGAACAGGAATTTTCAACCACAAAGATGGAGGATTTTCCTAACGTCTCGGCCTATTGCCAACACCTCAAGAGTCTCTCCGATCAATTGAGAGGTGTTGCGGCACCAGTGGATAATAAGCGATTGGTTCTTCAATTGGTTTCTGGCCTCACCGAAGCATACAAGGGTGTTGCTACTCTTATTCGACAGAGCAATCCTCTTCCTCTGTTTTCTCAAGCTCGGTCGATGCTTACACTGGAGGAGGCCGGACTTGCAAAGCAAGCCGCCACAGGGTCTGCGACAGCCATGGTGGTTCAGTCTCATGACAATTCTGCTGATGGTCATGGTAATGCTGGGGGTTCGCGTGGACGCACAAAGCAGAAAAACTCGGTGAATCGAAAGCAACCTGGTGGCAAGGGTGGACAATATTCTGGTGGCAAGGGTGGTTTTTCTGGTGGCAAGGGTAGCGGCCGTGGAAGCTCAGTTCAACAGCAGTGGCCGTCTCCTCCGGCCCCCTGGCAGCAACAGCAGTGGGCACAGTACCCGGGTTGGGGATGGATGCCTCAAGGGGCGACACCTCCATGTCCATACCCCAATCAGGGCTGGGCACGTCCTCAAGGCCCTCCTAAGCAGCCTGGTTTATTAGGTCCTCGTCCACAAGTCTATACAGCTTCAACTCAGCCTATGCAGTACGCTCCAACAGACATTGAGTCGGCTATGCATACTATGACATTGCATCAACCCGACCCCTCGTGGTACATGGATACCGGCGCCACGTCTCATATGACATCCTCCACCGGTACTCTCTCGTCTTATTTTAATTTGAGCAATCATCATAATGCTATTGTTGTTGGTAACGGTCATACTATTCCAATTAATGGTTATGGTCATACTACTCTATCTTCCCCTAATCCTCCCTTATCCCTAAACGATGTACTCCATGCTCCCAAACTCATAAAAAATCTTATTTCAGTTCGAAAATTTACCACTGATAATAATGTGACTGTTGAGTTTGACCCTTATGGTTTCTTTGTGAAGGATTATCGGACGGGGAGGCCCATAATGAGATGTAATAGCACGGGTGATCTTTATCCTCTCACCAACACCACATCCACACATTTCTCTTCACCATCGAGTTTTGCAGCGTTAGCACCTTCTCTTTGGCATGATCGATTAGGTCATCCCGGGTCGAGTATTTTACATACTCTTCGTCGTAATAAAAGTATTGCATGTAATCGAACTTCAAGTTCTAATATTTGTCATTCTTGTGTTCTTGGGAAACACATTAAGTTGCCATTTTATTCTTCTATGTCATCAACTACTTTGCCGTTTGATATAATACATAGTGATCTTTGGACATCTCCTGTTTTGAGTTCTTCGGGACATCGTTATTATATGCTCATTTTGGATGATTTTACTAATTTTGTGTGGACGTTTCCATTGGCTAAAAAATCAGATGTGTTTGATAAATTTTTAGTGTTTCAATCTTCTGTTCGCACACAATTTGAGCGTCCTATCAAAAATATCCAATGTGACAATGGCCGGGAGTATGATAATCATTTATTTTGGGAGTTTTGTGAGTCAAATGGGGTGTCTTTCCGTCTCTCTTGTCCTCATACGTCTTCACAAAATGGTAAAGCCGAAAGAAAATTAAGGTCACTTAATAATATCACTCGCACTCTCCTTTCTCATGCCTCTCTACCACCATCATTTTGGCACCATGCTTTACAAATGGCAACTTATTTGCATAACATTTTACCTAGCAAGTTGTTAGGGAACATGTCTCCTCTTCGTGTTCTATATCATCGGGAACCTTCATATTCTCACTTACGGGTTTTTGGGTGTCTTTGTTATCCTCTATTTCCTTCCACCACGATAAATAAGCTCCAACCCCGATCTACTCCTTGTGTGTTTTTAGGATTTCCTCCGAACCATAGAGGCTATAAATGTTATGATCTTTCCTCAAACAAAATAATCATATGTCGTCATGTCCTTTTTGATGAAACTGTGTTTCCTTTTGCTAAGCTGCATTCTCCTACTGCCACAACGTATGAGTTTTTAGATGAAGGCCTCTCTCCATATCTCATTCACCATATGCAGTCTGCCTCATCTCCAGGTAACTTACCTTCCCCACCTCCTACTGCTGGGCCGCATGAACCCACCAGCCCTCCTCATTTCTCCCCTCCCTCTTCTGGGCCGAACACACCAATCAGCCCACCAACACCACTTGAGTCTACCGCATCCCAACCAGCCGAGCAGCCCACAGTTTCCATACCTCCACAGCCCACCACTCGTCCAACTATGGTCACACGTAGCCAACGTGGTATTTTCAAGCCAAATAAAAAATATTGCAATGTTGCTACAGTTTCTACGGTTACGAAATCCCCTATTCCTCGTAACCCAATCAATGCTTTACGTGACCCTAATTGGAAAATGGCTATGGATGATGAATTTAATGCTCTTATTAAAAATAAGACGTGGGAGTTGGTGCCCCGTCCGCCTAATGTTAATGTCATTCGTTCTATGTGGATTTTTACTCATAAGATGAAATCTGACGGTTCTTTTGAGAGGCATAAAGCCCGTCTTGTAGGTAATGGCAAAACTCAACAGGTGGGCATTGATTGTGGAGAACCGTTTAGTCCAGTGGTCAAGCCTGCGACTATTCGGACTGTTCTTAGCCTCGCTTTGTCAAAAGCTTGGCCAATTCATCAACTTGATGTCAAGAATGCCTTTTTGCATGGTGAGCTAAATGAGACAGTGTATATGTATCAACCGGTTGGTTTTCGTGATAGCACTCATCCAGATTATGTGTGCTTGTTGCGTAAGTCCATATATGGGCTTAGACAATCACCCCGGACATGGTACAAAAGGTTTGCTGAATATGTGTTGTCAATTGGTTTTATTAACAGCAAGGCTGATAATTCTTTATTCATTTATCGGTCGGGGTCACAAACGGCATATCTGTTAGTGTATGTGGATGACATCATTTTGACAGCTTCATCTGATGCTCTCCGGTGCTCTATTATGTCTCTTCTTGCTTCCGAATTTGCAATGAAGGATTTGGGTCCTTTAAGTTATTTCCTTGGCATTGCTGTTACTCGACACAAAGGGGGTCTCTTTCTTTCACAACGCAAATATGCAGAAGATATAATTGAAAGAGCAGGTATGACGGCTTGCAAACCATCAGCCACACCGGTTGATACTAAGCCAAAAGTGGGTTCTTCGGGTACTCCATATACTAACCCCTCTCACTATCGCAGCTTGGCAGGAGCATTGCAATATCTGACATTCACCAGGCCAGACATTTCATACGCTGTCCAGCAGGTCTGTTTGCATATGCACGACCCCAAGGACTGTCATATGGCTGCTTTGAAGCGAATCATTCGCTATGTTCAGGGTACTAAGGATCATGGGCTACACTTATATCCTTCTTCTGCCTTGTCTCTTGTCTCCTACACCGATGCGGATTGGGGGGGGTGCCCTGATACAAGGCGTTCCACGTCGGGATATTGTGTTTATCTAGGGGATAACTTGCTCTCGTGGTCATCAAAACGCCAGCCTACACTCTCCAAGTCAAGTGCCGAAGCTGAGTATAGGGGAGTCGCAAATGTGGTATCCGAATCTTGCTGGCTTCGAAATTTGTTACTTGAATTACATTGTCCACTAAGGAAGGCTACTTTAGTATATTGTGACAATGTAAGCGCAATATATCTCTCGGGAAATCCGGTCCATCATCAACGAACTAAACACATCGAGATGGATATACTCTTTGTGCGGGAGAAGGTTGCGCGTGGTGATGTTCGGGTTCTCCATGTTCCTACTCGACATCAAATCGCGGATATTTTTACTAAGGGGCTTCCACGTATACTTTTTGAAGATTTTCGGGATAGTCTCAGCATCCGTGGGCCTCCTGCTTTGACTACGGGGGTGTGTTAAGATAATTATGTAAATAATTAGCTTAGTCCAAGTGTATATATTGTTACCTAGTTTATAGGATCAGTTGGTTGTTTCCTAGATTATTGCCTAGAAGTATGCCAGGATTATGGCTTGTATATTTGTATAAATATCAATGAGCAATGGAGGAAACATTCACGGAAAACATTCTTTTAGTGGCGACCCGAGGAAAAATAAGCCACCTCAGGTGGCGACACTGATGTGTAAAAATAATGTAAACTGCAAGCGCACAGTGTTTAGTTGTAGCAATCACAGATTGATCCACAGAGACTATGTATTTTCAAAACCCTAACAATCAACTCAGGCGAACTAGACAAATAAGATTTGAGATGAGATTTTTTTAACCTAATTAACAATTAAATTCAGATAAGGAAAACCTAGGAATCCGAATCCATTAATCAATCACAATTAATACCAACTCACCCTAAAATCAATTCTCTTTCTTCACAAATAAGATATATCAATTAACGAGACAAGCATATACTATGAAACTTGTTATCTAACAATAACCAATCAAAACTTCATGGAGCAAGCATAGGCTATGAAAAATAAATCCGGTAACAATACTATATCAAAATCACTTTGTCAATTGAACAATTAATCACCAAGAAAAATTATGAGAATCAATTAATAGGAACGGGCAGATATCAAAAATAATTAAATTAACTTCATCTTCATCCTAGGGCAAGAAATTTAGCTAGACATGATTATATAATAAACGAAACAATTATAATCAAAACATGTAATAAGCATGATTAAATAAAACAATGTAAAGTAATAAAGTTAGTAATCAATTACCTGGACAACTTAACTAACTTTAAAAACCTGACCTTAATACATGTGAATGGGTAGTAAGGTTAGCAGTAGGCGGCAAAACAATTAAGTAAACTAATACTTAAGCTACTAACAGTATAAAGGCAAGGCAACGAATAAAGGTAAAAGCACTTAACAGGAGAGATGAACAAATAATAAAAATATATATATTAATAATAAGAAAAGAGGGTACGGCCGGGCAAATCACCGGCGAGAGTAAGAAAAACAAATAAAACAATTAACTATCAAATTCTAGGTGTCTCAAATACAAGAGGGGAGATCTATATATATAGGAAAAATAATGGGCTTGGGCTCTTTGACTACAAATCGGATTCTAGAAATATTTCCTCAATTCCTTTTTCTTCTCCGATAAGTTTTCCAATTTATCTCCAATTTCCCTTTGACTTCAAGTATTTCCATCTCCTTGTCTTTTTCACCTTTTTCTGCTTGAAATATGATTTTATTTATTTTCCTACAAAACAAAAGAAAACAATTTATTAAATAATAAAATTATGAAAACAAACATAAAATAGGTATTAAAAATGTATTAATTATGGACCTATCAGACAGCCCTTTTATTTTTTATTTTTTTGTTTTTTCCCTCCCGTGTGTCACATGGTTCTTGTTACTTAGTAAAATTTGTAAGTTGCACTTGTTGGCAATAGAAAATTTGTTTGTAACCATCAATTTTTAAGCTTCAAAAAAATGTAGTTGTGAAATCTAATTTTTGGTTTTTTTTTTGTTTCGTATTAAAGTTGAATCGTTCAACTATTTTACAAGTTAAAAATTGAGAAAACATATGAAACATAACTCTGATTTTTTTAAGCCGAACATGATTCCTTGAAAAGGCAAAAACACACAAATTATTTCAGTACGTTATTGGTCCGAAAATGACAAGAACACACGAATTTCAAGTTCTTGTTACCTTGTCCCGTAAAAACATAGGAAAAGGCAATAATAGTGTGTTTGCAATTCTGAAATTTTTGGGTATTATTAGAACCGTGAATACACAAGAAAATTGTCTCGTGATCTAAATTATTTGCTTTAACTATTCCGAAATTTAATACTCATCTCTTTTATAAATACCCCTATACTTGTGCACTTGTTTATACTCATTACTATCAAATCTGAAAAATGGCAAATGGTTATAGTTATAGTATTGGTGATATTTTCAGAGCAATGGGTAGAAAATGGTTATGTAATGATGATTTCGTATACTCAATATACCCTAATAATCGCTACTCAAGTCAGTCAATGACGACAATGCAAAGGGAGTGGGAATGACGTACGCAAAGCCTTTCTTGTTGTATTAAACAATGTCGTCAGCATGGACTTAGAGTACCGAAGCAACGTGCCATAATGATGCAACGCAATACTCCACAACAACTTGAAGTTGCATTGTTCTGTGCATGAGAAGAATAGAACTGAATGCGATTGCGCTTACAACGACAGAGTCTAGCAGCAGATGCAAGGATGTTTGCAGAGGACGGAGACATGCTGTGACGCCCTCCAAACCCGGGGCACGGGTCTGGGGAGTCACTCGACCAACGAAACACAATATACCTAGATATAACACATGCATAATATAATAATAACATAAAACACCCCTTAACCAAGACCGCGTCCAGATTATGGCATTGAACAAGCTTCTAAGTTATTACAAACCAGTTTTCAGAGTTATTAATATTACACAACTTAAAGTTCAAAGCTAGACATCTAGTCTAACTAACAAAATAGACAACTACCCTGCCAATGACAACCACTCGAGGTGATCTCCTAGCTGATGGAGAACTATCGCTCGCGCTGTGTCTGCTCATATTCTCCCTTCACTAGAATAGAGTTAGGAACAAAACAAGTATGAGCCAAAAGTGCTCAGCAAGCATAATATATATCAATCACAGTTCCATAATGAAAGGAAGATCACAATTATCTGAATCAACAAGGTTTAAGCCAAACATATGCTTTTTAACAATCTCAATGAAAATAAAAGGGATTAGAATTGGACTTCTACATTTTTCAAATCAAAAGGTTGAGCTGCTGATCAGTCACGCATCAACCCCGGACTTGCTTATAGCAAAGTCCTCCACTAGGATCCATGGCCATCTTGGCCTTAAATTATTCCAACCATTAATGGTCCTATTTTAAAAACATGTCCATTCTATCGCAGAGTATAAACGATAACATGCATCACAAGATAAGTACACAATGACAAGGTATAATAGTTGCAAAAGAGCTTCAACTACTCAATATCAAATGAAGTCCGAGAAATAGATTCAGAATGGTTTCAACGGTAGATAAATACACAATGAAAAGGTATAATAGTTGCAAAAGAGCTTCAACTACTCAATATCAAATGAAGTCCGAGAAATAGATTCGGAATGGTTTCAACGGTAGATAAATACACAATGAAAAGGTATAATAGTTGCAAAAGAGCTTCAACTACTCAATATCAAATGAAGTCCGAGAAATAGATTTGGAATGGTTTCAATGGTACAACGTACTCATTTAAGAAGGTCAACAATGGTTATCATCAATATAAACTGAATTGAAGGTGAAGGTTTCTGATATTCAACATGATTGTAGATTAATCAAAGAGTTAGGAATATTCAAGGAAATAGCATCAGTTGCTCAAGTACGGAGTAAAGATTGAATAATATGAATTGTTCTGATGGTAACATGCATAATCATTGGAAACAATATCAATTGAATCAACAAGTAAAGACACAAATACTTGCCTGGTCTACGTAGCTGACTTCGGTCTATCTCGCTTACTCTACCTTCTCATTTACCTTGCTTCGGTAACTCGATTCTATAATAAACAACTCATAATAATAAGTCTAACTATCCTCGTTCTACCTTCGACATATACTCATAACCATTTTTAAGTCTAAACAAGTAATCGGGTATTTAACAACATTTATCGGAAACTCGTTCTATTTTACGAAAATCAAAACTCGGACACTAGCCCTTATACAAAGCATTTACGGACAATAAAACACATTATTCAACTCATATAAACCATATAGCACATATAAACATTTTTAAAACAATATTCGAGGCTTATTTGAATTTAAATAAGTCACAAATAATTTTTAAATCGAAAATCGGGTTATTAATCCCAATATAAGTATTTAAAAACAATTAAATTAATTAATATAAAATTAATTGACATTTTATAAATGCTCAAACTATTTTTAAATAATTAAAACAAGTCAAGAAATAATTAAACTTAATTTAAATTAATTAAATCTAATTAATAATTAATTAATAAGAATTAACTGATTATTTGAATTCATCAATTAATTAAATAAATTAATTATTAATAAAAAATAATTAAATTTAATCAGTTTTCGAATTTAAATAAATAATTATAATTTTTCAGAATTTTCTGAACTTAAAAATGTATTTTTAAAATAAAAATATGATTTTTATAAATATTTGAACTATTTTCGAATTATTTTTAAAAATAAAATCCAAAAACAGTTTCGTGAAAATAATTTAGGGTTTTGAAGATTGAAACCGGATCGGATTAGGGTTTCAAAACGGGTCACAAAGAACAACCCGCCGGAAACTGGGTTTTCCAGAATCCGGCCGGTCGTCCGGCCACCGGATTCCGTTCTCGGCCAAAATCGTACCAAAACTAACGTTTCTTTGAGGGTTTTTGCTCATGACAACAAGACAAACACAACCCGCATCATATCATACCACAAACATCACGGAATCGTTCCAAAAATCCGGTCTACCCAACCGGGTTCGGTTTTTCCGGCCAAAACACGATCTCACTAAATCCTACATGAAACTCTACGTTCTTGGTGTTAAATCAAAGCTGGGAACACACACAATCAAAGCCCTCTATCCAAAATCATGTCAGATCAATAACAAGAACAGACTATTAAAGCATGAATTCCTACTCATTAGAACTCTAGGAACATGTTAGAAGCAATCAATTGAACGGAGAATCAACAGAATGAAAATCTCTAATTCGAACAAGAACCCTAATTTTAATTCGAATATTGAAAAATTCATAATAAATCGAAAAATTACCAGATGATGATATGGTTTGAAGATTCTGAAACTAGAGATCAAGAGCTTTGATTTGAGTATTTGAACTTGAGATTTGGATTCCAATAACACTTTCAAGATTGAGTTTAATCTTCGAGAACAAGAAGAACACGGTTCGGGAATTTAAATATTTTTGTATATATTTAATACGGATTATATGAAGGATAATGTACGATTCGTCTTTTTATACTTAGTGGAAAATAATACCCCAAACGACATTTTTGGATCGATATCGATCCACTGGATCGCTTTAAACCTTTAATAAAGTAAAGTTCACGTTTTACGAGGTGATAACTATCCACAAGGACTGATAGTTATCCATTTCAATACATATAATTTATATAACGAATGCTCAAGAATATTGGGGCTATAACATATGTATTATTGATATGAACAATATATCAATCGCCCTAAACAATTAGGGTTCAGAATAATTTTTCTCTCTTTGAATAAAACAATTATTATTGATAGTATCGGGTAATAAGAAATATAATGATACGAAGAAATTTTCCAATAATGATTCGGATACGAAAGGCGAAGGAATAATAATGATGTACAAAATTTTAATGGGGCCCTTGAATTTTCAAAACGGGGCTCACAACTGAAGATATTTCTAAATGAAAAGATATTCGAAAGGGGCTTTCGACACATCAATTAACATACTATTACTCAATAACCTTAACCATTACGACTCCAAATACTTCACATAATTTATTTTACACATAAAATATAATTTATATTATTAATAAAGTTCACGGATATTACATCCTTCCCCCCTTAATAGGATTCTGTCCTCAGAATCAGATCAAGGAAACAACTGGGGATACTACTCTAACAAATCACTTTCTAATTCCCAGGTAGACTCTTCCACCTTAGGATTCCTCCACAAAACTCTTACTAATGTTACGGTCTTATTCCTTAACACTTTCTCCCTACGATCCAATATCTGAATTGATCGTTCTATATAAGACAAATCTGACTGGACCTCTATGGGTTCATATTCTATTATTTGGTTCGAATCTGGTCGATACTTCTTAAGCATTGATATGTGAAACACATTATGAACGTGTTGCATGTGCGGGGGTAAGGCCAACTCGTAAGCTACTTCCCAACTTGAAAGATAATAGATCAGCGTAAATTAGCACTAATAGAGTTTACTAGAAGTGTACCTGCCACCACATCGATGTCTCTCACTGCTTCCCTCATTGCCATGTTATAGGTTCTGGCTAGCGGCTGAACATCAACAGCTTGAGGTGCCTCTATAGCTCGAATCATGTTGTGCACGGGTGCTGGTGCTCTGCAATCCTTAATCATATGACCTGGTTCCTTGCATCGGTGACACACAATACCTATATTGCAATCTCTGGCATAATGACCCTTCTGGTTACATTTAAAACACGTGACACTCAATCGGTTGCATACTCCTGGATGTCTTTTCCCGCATGTCTTACATTCTGGTAGTGGGGGTCTAGAAATTCCCTCCTGATTGTTGGCTGGTAAACGATTGTCTTGCCCTGTATTCCTGGTATCTGGTTCCTTAAAACTTGAACTCCTGTCGGGCTGGAATCCTGGTTTCTTATTCGACTGACCTTGTGAACATCCCTGTTGATGTCCCCTATCATATGTCCCTATCTTCCTTTTCTTATTCTCCTTCTCCCTCATGTATGAATCACTCTCTGCTTCCGCAATCATTGCCTTCTGAACCACTGCTGCATAGGTGTCCAACTCCAGAATGGCTAGCTTACTATGAATCCATGACCTCAGTCCCTGTTGGAACCTCTTGGCCTTCTTCTTCTCTGTGTCAACGTATGTCGGAACGAAACTAGACAATTCAGTAAACTTCGTCTCGTACTGAGGAACAGTCATACTACCTTGTTTTAACTCTAAAAATGTCAACTCCATCTGGTCTCGCATATAATCAGAAAAATACCTTTCTAAAAACAACTCTGTAAACCTATGCCACGTAATTAATCCCTCAGGTTCCATAGCCCTACTCGTTTCCCACCAATAACTTGCTTCACTCTTCAAAAAATAACTAGCGTACTCTGTTTTCTTTTCTTCTGTTACCTCTATTAAGGTAAAAGCTTTCTCTATTTCCTTGAACCATGCCTTTGCCTCAACTGGGTCTACAGATCCTTTAAATTCCAGAGGTTTCGCTGCTTGAAATGCTTTAAACGTAACTACTGGTGCGGCCTGCTGGTGCTGTTGCTGTTGCTGTTGCTGTTGCTGCTGCTGCTGCTGCTGTAGTAGTAGCTGTTGTTGAATCTGTTGTTGTTGTGTTAGGGCAGTAGTTTGTTGAGTAAGAGTATTCAAAAGCTGTATTACAATCGGATCTATGTGACCCATTGGAGGTGAATTCTGTTGACCTTCTTGGTCAGAGGAATCATTTGCACGAGTACTTCGTCTATGAGGCATATTACTGATAAATAAACAATAATTGGTTTAATCAAATAATTCATAAGTAGAAGAGAAAGAGAACACAATTGATATAACCAAGGTCTACAAATTTTCGACGGCGTAAGAATACCCTCGTCGTATCAAGTAGAATGACAGTTATAATGATGAAAATGAATAACAAGAGAATAATAATAGTTCTGCAAAAGGTGGTTATCATATATATATATACATCTGATACAAGCGTAGAACGCTTTCAAAAGTAAAGTATGTCATAGCTGAACTACAACTGCCGATCAACAGTACAACAATCAAAATTACAACCACAACCCAAGGCGATACTATAAGCCCGGTGCACTGCTGGTACTATACTATGCATCTATATACTATCTAGCTGGAATTCCATACACCCACATAACATCCAACCTCACCTAATCCTGCTCACGGATCATCATCTCTAGTCCTCCATAGCGTTGGTCCGGCAACCTCTCCAATCTCCCTTACCGCATAGTCCAATATCTCTCTCAACCCTGCTACAGTCTCTCCCTCTCGGCTAGAAGCTAGTCCCTGCAACCTCGTCTCTACTAATGTCCTCGTAACCCTAAGTCTCATCTGAATCTCTCCTATCTGGCCTCTGAGTCTGTCCCTCTCTTGTGCTACGGCTGCTTCTGACGAACGA
Source organism: Heracleum sosnowskyi (assembly GCA_030848705.1). Taxonomy (NCBI): domain Eukaryota; kingdom Viridiplantae; phylum Streptophyta; class Magnoliopsida; order Apiales; family Apiaceae; genus Heracleum; species Heracleum sosnowskyi. The sequence continues at coordinate 45,617,719 of CM061236.1, forward strand.
GTCCCTCTTATCTCCATTACATGTCTATAGAAATACTCCATTTCCCCTCTCACCCTATGATACTCATGATGTGGAACTGGTGGCTGAGAAAGCTGGTACAAAGGTCCGGAAACTGAAGCCTGAGACACTGGTGCTGGTGCTACGCGTCGAAGTGGAACGGGACAAGGTATATGATCTCTCCTGACTACAGCATGTCCAGGCTGGGGTCGTGTCGGCCGCGACGGTCCTGCTCTCTCTCCTGGTACATGTCTCTCCTCTATCGTACGTTCTGACTGGTCTGAATCTGAACTAGAGCTAGGGGCTGCAATTATATAACCACATTCAATTACCATGCATAATATTCCTAATTGACCTTCTATAGTCTTTAAGTGAATTTCTAACTCTATACGTTATCCTGGACCCTAAGTCCTAACTTGTTTCAAATACCATAACCTGTCGCTCTGATACCAACATGTGACGCCCTCCAAACCCGGGGCACAGGTCTGGGGAGTCACTTGACCAACGAAACACAATATACCTGGATATAACACATGCATAATATAATAATAACATAAAACACTCCTTAACCAAGACCGCGTCTAGATTATGGAATTGAACAAGCTTCTAAGTTATTACAAACCAGTTTTCAGAGTTATTAATATTACACAACTTAAAGTTTAAAGCTAGACATCTAGTCTAACTAACAAAATAGACAACTACCCTGCCAATGACAACCACTCGAGGTGATCTCCTAGCTGATGGAGAACTATCGCTCGCGTTGTGTCTGCTCATATTCTCGCTTCATTGGAATAGAGTTATGAACAAAACAAGTATGAGCCAAAAGTGCTCAGCAAGCATAATATATATCAATCACAGTTCCATAATGAAAGGAAGATCACAATTATCTGAATCAACAAGGTTTAAGCCAAACATATGCTTTTTAACAATCCCAATGAGAATAAAAGGGATTAGCATTGGACTTCTACATTTTTCAAATCAAAAGGTTGAGCTGTTGATTAGTCACGCATCAACCCCGGACTTGCTTATAGCAAAGTCCTCCACTAGGATCCATGGCCATATTGGCCTTAAATTATTCCCACCATTAATGGTCCTATTTTAAAAACATGTCCATTCTATCGCAGAGTATAAGCGATAACATGCATCACAAGATAAGTACACAATGACAAGATATAATAGTTACAAAAGAGCTTCAACTACTCAATATGAAATGAAGTCCGAGAAATAGATTCAGAATGGTTTCAACGGTAGATAAATACACAATGAAAAGGTATAATAGTTGCAAAAGAGCTTCAACTACTCAATATCAAATGAAGTCCGAGAAATAGATTCGGAATGGTTTCAACGGTAGATAAATACACAATGAAAAGGTATAATAGTTGCAAAAGAGCTTCAACTACTCAATATCAAATGAAGTCCGAGAAATAGATTTGGAATGGTTTCAATGGTACAACGTACTCATTTAAGAAGGTCAACAATGGTTATCATCAATATAAACTGAATTGAAGGTGAAGGTTTCTGATATTCAACATGATTGTAGATTAATCAAAGAGTTAGGAATATTCAAGGAAATAGCATCAGTTGCTCAAGTACGGAGTAAAGATTGAATAATATGAATTGTTCTGATGGTAACATGCATAATCATTGGAAACAATATCAATTGAATCAACAAGTAAATGCACAAATACTTGTCTGGTCTACGTAGCTGACTTCGGTCTATCTCGCTTACTCTACCTTCTCCTTTCCCTTGCTTCGGGAATTCGATTCTATAATAAACAACTCATAATAATAAGTCTAACTATCCTCGTTCTACCTTCGACATATACTCATAACCATTTTTAAGTCTAAACAAGTAATCGGGTATTTAACAGCATTTATCGGACACTCGTTCTATTTTACGAAAATCAAAACTCAAACACTATCCCTTATACAAAGCATTTACGGACAATAAAACATATTATTCAACTCATATAAACCATATAGCACTTATAAACATTTTTAAAACAATATTCGAGGCTTATTTGAATTTAAATAAGTCACAAATAATTTTTAAATCGAAAATCGGATTATTAATCCCAATATAAGTATTTAAAAACAATTAAATCAATTAATATAAATTAATTGACATTTTCTAAATGCTCAAACTATTTTTAAATAATTAAAACAAGTCAAGAAATAATTAAACTTAATTTAAATTAATTAAATCTAATTAATAATTAATTAATAAGAATTAACTGATTATTTGAATTAATCAATTAATTAAATAAATTAATTATTAATCAAAAATAATTAAAATAATTAAATTTAATCAGTTTTCGAATTTAAATAAATAATTATAATTTTCCAGAATTTTCTGAACTTAAAAATGTATTTTTAAAATAAAAATATGATTTTTATAATTATTTAAACTATTTTCGAATTATTTTTAAAAATAAAATCCAAAAACAGTTTCCTGAAAATAATTTAGGGTTTTGAAGATTGAAACCGGGTCGGGTTAGGGTTTCAAAACGGGTCACCAAGAACAATTCCGGGTCACCAAGAACAACCCGCCGGAAACTGGGTTTTCCAGAATCCGGCCAGTCGTCCGGCCACCGGATTCCGTTCTCGGCCAAAATCGTACCAAAACTTACGTTTCTTTGAGGGTTTTTGCTCAGGACAACAAGACAAACACAACCCACATCATATCATACCACAAACATCACGGAATCGTTCCAAAACTCATGTCAACCCAACCGGGTTCGGTTTTTCCGGCCAAAACACGATCTCACTAAATCCTACATGAAACTCTACGTTCTTGGTGTTAAATCAAAGTTGGGAACACACACAATCAAATCCCTCTATCCAAAATCATGTCAGACCAATAACAAGAACAAACTATTAAAAAGAAAATTCGGGTCAAAACCCGAAAATAAAATTCTTCAAAAATGAACACAAACATGAAATTAAAGCATGAATTCCTACTCATTAGAACCCTAGGAACATGTTAGAATAAATCAATTGAACGGAGAATCAACAGAATGAAAATCTCCAATTCGAACAAGAACCCTAATTTTAATTCGAATATTGAAAATTTCATAATAAATCGAAAAATTACCAGATGATGATATGGTTTGAAGATTATGAAACTAGAGATCAAGAGATTTGATTTGAGTACTTGAACTTGAGATTTGGATTCCAATAACACTTTCAAGATTGAGTTTAATCTTCGAAAACACGAAGAACACGGTTCGGGAATTTTTATATTTTTGTATATATTTAATACGGATTATATGAAGGATAATGTACGATTCGTCTTTTTATACTTAGTGGAAAATAATACCCCAAACGACATTTTTGGATCGATATCGATCCACTGGATCGCTTTAAACCTTTAATAAAGTAAAGTTCACGTTTTACGAGGTGATAACTATCCACAAGGACTGATAGTTATCCATCTCAATACATATCATTTATATAACGAATGCTCAAGAATACTGGGGCTATAATAGATCTATTATTGATATGAACAATATATCAATCGCCCTAAACAATTAGGGTTCGGAATAATTTTTCTCTCTTTGAATAAAACAATTACTATTGATAGTATCGGGTAATAAGGAATATAATGATACGAAGAAATCTTCCAATAATGATTCGGATACGAAAGGCGAAGGAATAATAATGATGTACAAAATTCAACGGGCCCCTTGAATTTTCAAAACGGGGCTCACAACTGAAGATATTTCTAAATGAAAAGATATTGGAAAGGGGCTTTCGACACATCAATTAACATACTATTACTCAATAACCTTAACCATTACGACTCCAAATACTTCACATAATTTATTTTACACATAAAATATAATTTATATTATTAATAAAGTTCACGGATATTACACATGCTCCGTGCAAGACAGTATCATCAATGGAGTGTGAGTACTGATAATGACACAGACAACTTCATGTTCGATGAGGACTAAACTATTGTACTTTTTTATTTCAAGTATGAATAATAGTTCAATTTATGACTAGTTTTTCATTGTTTTTAAACAGTTGGGAAGTAAAAGTTGAACTGATATTAAAAGCACACGAATTCAAATGAAAATAACATAAAAGAAGTACATGTAGGAAATTAAATCACACAAAACAAATAGTACAAATTCATATCAGAAAATGCAAAGTACATGTAGCAATGTCAAACCCTATCGGGACGCTGTGGGCAAAGTTTGATCCGTTTTGTATGTCCTTCTTGCTTACAACGGCTACATTTTATCCCCGAACGTGAATGCTCCATCTCTGTACGAATTCTTACAAACTCCCCCTTGTTGCCACGTTTTTTCTTTATCTTTTTGCAGGCTTCATCGGGTACCAACTTACCATACCTTTGCCACTGCAACGGTAAGACATAGTTCCAAGACTCTGTAGGTTCCAATGGAAATATCATAGGCTCCCATAACTTATGCAATTTGGACGTGTAGTGGTAAGGTTCAATCAACTTTTTACAATAAACATTCTCTGCCAAACAACCAACCAATACATGAGAACAAGGCAAATTGTGGCAAATCCATTTTCCACAAGTGCAGAATTGTTTACTCATGTCAACATTCTGGGTGCGCCCCCCCTTTGTGACTCCTTTTAACCGATAGCGTTGCGTAACAACTTTGAAAATGCCTAGTTGTTTACTGAATGTGTGGACCTTATGTGATTTAGCCTTCTCCATATATTTACTTATCATATCTTCCGTTCTTTGACATAATTGTTGACCCCGCTGCATAGCATCGACGGCTTGGTTTTGCTGTGTATTCATAATTCTCACAGTCTTGTAGAAGATATAACAGGAAGAAAACGAGCCATTCTTATGCTACCATTGAAGCCTTCCATAACGTTCGTCGTGGCTTGTCTGTAACGAGCATCAAGAAGATCGCAACATATGGTCCACAGTTCAAGATTAATGTGTGTCAGGTACTTCAAAGCAGGGGTGATATCTCGCCTATCCTCTTCATGTAGGCTTGGTGCTTCAAGTATTGGGGGGTAGTTCCAGCTTTCCACATCAACTGTTTTAACTCTCCACCGGAATGTTTACTAGAAAAGTTACTTCTCACGTGGAATAAACAAAACCTATGAATCCCGTAAGGGGGTGAATCCATTAGCCGAATTCCTCATTGCTGCAAGGATGCCAGTAACAAGATCAGAAATTATGCAGACACTCAACCTTTCCCTGCATACATGTTGACGTAGCAGTTTAAGAAACCAAGACCAGTTTTTCTCGGATTCCTCGTCAACCAAGGCATAACAAACTGGATACTGATGATTATTAGAATCCACACCCATTGCAACGAGTAATTTCCAGTTGTATTTTCCCTTGAGGAAGGTACCATCAATCGAAAGGACTGGTCGGGCATGTTTCCGACCATCCATAATTGTGTGAAGGCACCAGAATACCCTTTTGCAAATAGAACTGCTTCTATCAGTTTCATGAGGAACGACATTGATCACAACGACACTCCCAGGATTGGCATGTACCATGGCCATGAAAAACTGTGGTAGTGCATCATATGTCGTAGTCCAGTTACCGTATACCTCCTCAATAGCTAAATGCTTGCCTCTCCATGCTTTACTGTAACATACATTGTGGTTGAATGCATCATTAACCATTGTTATAATGGTGTTCACTCGGATATTTGGTGATTCCATAACCTGTGGCACATTCACAAAAACAAGTTAAACAAATGTTTATAATATATGAATTGTACAAATTTAGAAGATGGTTAAACATAGATAACTTACATGTGGTTTAACAAGATTTGCAATAAATTTTGCAGATATTTTTCTGTGATCTTGCGTAGGTAGATCAACCAAACAAGTATGCTCTGTGCACTTTGTGATTTCAAACAATCCATGGATTCTTCTTTTGGCGGCTCTCATTCTTCATGGACAATTTTCCACGACACACTTTGCAATAAACTGTCCCGGATTGCTCCAAGACACGATGTACATCCAATTAGTAGTAATGTGCATCTATCGTACAACATGAATTAACATTTGTTTGGTGGAGAACATTTGACCAACGAAAAGATATTTTGTATCTTCAGTAAGAGCAAGGTAGGTTCCAGCTTGGTTGTTTAATACAACTGGTGAATAATCCTCGGTCTGAAACCAAGTTACTATCGGAACATGGCTCCTCAATACCTCTTCATCCTCCTCATCTGATTCATCCTCTTCGTCTTCATTGTACAAATCATCGGAGTCCTCACTACTTGAATTATCAACATTAAATTCAAGAGGATTATCATCTATGCGGGTCAACTCTCTACCCGTCATTGTATGATGTGGTGGAGATGGTTGCACATAATCTGTATGGTTATAATATTCATGCCTATGAGAATCCTCTTCATGATGCATTTGTTGGACTGCTTGGCTACTAGAACCGCCCGCATGTCCCTGAAATTCTTCATTGTTGGAACCTCCACCAAAAAAAAGAGTTTGACCATCCGGTTGTTCCGAATTCGGGAAACTGGCTGCTCATCCCATTGTCTTGTTGGGAACTAGGTTGGGTAGACTGAAAATGCGTACCATAATCATATGAGTACGGCTCCTCCACTTGAATCTGTTCGGCCTCGATGAACACAGAAACATCACCCCAACCCATCTGCATGGTTCGAGGGATACTCAACAACCTACTGACATCCGCATTGGAAGTAATATGACCTAAATAATATCGCTGAACCACATTAACGATACCCATTTCTGGATGTTTATAACTTATTTTCAAATTCCAATGATTCTAACTTATATTCATAACCTCATAAACAATTGCCTTGAATTCTTCAAAAGTTGTTCCGAACATAACATAACGCATACATTTTGGATCCATGGAATATGTTATATCATCATCTTGCCTAATTATTTTTCCACCCCAAAAGAAATTCACATTGACACAACCATCCATTTTCCTGATTTTAAAACATATACAACATTTATTAACGAAATATCAACTCTAACTAACGTTTAAGAGGGTACTACTATAAGGTATAGATATGTGAAAAATATACATATGGAAATTATAACAACATATATATCTATACAAATGATTACATACCTTTACCGAAGTTATATGCAATGTTTGCTGCAATAGTGTAATTTATATGGAGTAGTGGTGTAATGTAGATGTTGTGAAAATGTTTATGTTTGTGTTAGATCAGAATTCAATGATCGTCAGAAGCTAGACTCAACTGATCAGGATTGCTGACGTCATCAGTATTGCATGGTCATCAGTATTTGATCAAGCGTCAGTATCTTATTGATCATCAGGATTCCTACTCAGACTATGATCAGGTTTGATCATCAGGACTTGAAGCTGATCAGGATTCCTACTTCGAGTTATATTTGGAGTCTAGATAAACATGGAAGTTTATTCTATTTGTTCCTGGTTTGTAGAATGCAGCTATCGATTAAAGATATGTTTCTATCTTTGTTATGATTAGGACTTATCTTGTTATTGATAGAGAAGCTGTGTGCACTATATAAACACAGTTTTGGTTTCGATTTATGTATTCATTCGAGAGAGAACATAATCGGAGAGAAGCTCTTAAGAACAGAATTTCTTGAGAGAGTTTTTGTAAGCTAGCAGCTCTTAAGAACATCAAAATTTCTTAAGAGAGTTTGTAACAGTTTTATATTAAAGTTAATAAAGTTGTTATTGTTATTGTTATTGTTATTGTTATTGATCTTTCATATTTGTGTTATATAAAGTCGAGAATCTTATACAATTGTATTCAACCCCCTTCTACAATTGTTATTTACTGGGCAACAATTGGTATCAGAGCAAACTGATTTAATTCTGAATCAGATACGATCTAAAGATGTCGACAACCAAGTATGAAAGCATGAAGATTCCCATCTTGAAGATATCAGAATATCCCACATGGAGAGTAAAGATGCTGATGTACCTGGAGGCTATGGATCCTGACTACTTGGACAGGATTCGTGATGGACCATATATACTGTTGGGATTTATGGGTGATAGCATAGAAACATCTTGACTTTGATTGTACTTAATTTTTTAAATTAAGTAGAACATACTGTCATAGCCAAAGTATGTTCTTGTAATCAGTATGTAATGTTATTCTAGTTGTATTGTTTGAAAGAAGTTCACTTATGTGTTCAAGCCTCAAAGAATGCTTTTTGGATGACAACATGAATAAAGGTTACTGTCCTAAAGCTGTGACAGTAAGATTACAAGAAGACAGAATGTTGCAAGTCACGACAGCATATTCACTCTGACAGCAACATTGGCGGAAGACTACGTGACAGCAACTATTGCCCTCGACAGCAAGTTTGGGATCCTCGACAGCACTCTATGCGGGGAACTCATACTGTCACCAAAAGATCATTCCTGTGACAGCAAGCTTTGCGGCAAAAGTAACTGTCTCAATAAAGATCCTTATGCTAGGTATCTTTCTCAGTCAAATCCCGTGACAGTTTAAATGTTCAAGAAACAGGCGTGATGCAGCATCCCTAAGCTGCACCAAGTCTGCAAGACTACGACAGAAGCTTCAAGGCACTACAAATCAAAAGCGAATCAATTTAAGAGCAAGGTCAAGTCTTTATCTGCTGAATTGGTTTAGCTGGAAATAGAATGAATCTTGGTTGCTTTCTTTGTAATGTATATCTGACATGTTAGCAATTTAGGAAAGTCACATGGGTAAGACAATCTGTAAGAAGCTGCCACTTGACAGTGACAGCAGCTTCACAAACCCGTGACTGATAGTGATAGGGTTAGTCCTATACCTTCTATCAACTCATTCTAGAATAGTAACGAAGACAAGCAAGTGTCTTTGAAGAAAACCCGAAGCTCGAGAATTCTTTCTTGAGGTTGTAGCAACACTTTGCAAAATAAATAAAACATTTATTTTGTGAATCTTGTTCTTACTAAATACTGTTCGTGATTGCATATATTGCTGATAACGTTTAATCTTGATTTTAGTTGTTGAAATTTAGATTGAATTTTATCAGTATTGCATTCATCCCCCCCCCTTCTGCAATACACAAGGACTAACAACTGGTATCAGAGCTTTCAGATTAACATACATATCTGAGATCCCGGAGAAAATGCAGAAATCAAACAGTATCAAGATCCCAGCTTTTGATAAAGAGAACTACAGCATTTGGAAAAGAAAAATCTTGTTGTTTATCAAAGCTGCAAATCCACTATACCCAGGTATACTCGAGAATGGTCCTTTCATTCCAAGAAAGGAAATTGAAGCCACAACAGTGAATGGTGAGATTATTCCTGCACATTGGGTTCCCAAAGATCCCTCAGAAATCTTGGAACCTGAAAAGGAGAAAATGGTGCTAGATGATCATTTGCAACTTATCTTGCTCGATTCTCTCACGCTGGATAAAGCCATGTGTGGAAGAGTAATAAGCTGCACATCAGCCAAGGAGATGTGGATCAGGTTAGCCTTACTCTGTGAAGGAAGTGAAGAGGTTAAGGGCAACCAAAGGCAAATTCTAATATCTCAATATGAGGCATTCATGGCCAAGCCTGGTGAAGACTTAACCTCCATGTTTGAAAGGTTCAGTAAGCTCTTAACTGAATTACAGATACATGGCAAGTACTATGACAGAAAAGAATTAAATGTCAAGTTCCTGCTCACACTGCCTGATCACCTTGAACACAAGACAACAGCCATACGAGAAGGAAGAGATCTCAACACTATAACCTTTGAGACACTTTATGGTATTCTGAAATCTTATGAACTCGAACTCTTTCAAAAGAGAGCCATACAAAGTGGAACAAGGAACAAGATGGCTAATATGTCAAGTGCCCTAGTAGCACATGTGCCAAGGATCACATAGCCAAGTGAAGTACTACAGATCACACAATCAACCCCAACACAGACCTTGAAGATAGAAGAGGTGGTTGAAGATGATGAGAAAGTGGTACTACAGCTTAAAGATGTGGAAGATGAAGACTTCTACACAATGGAGGAACTGGAAAGCATGGACAACCCTACTATGGCTTACATGGCCAAGAAGTTCAAGAACTTTAGGTTCAAGAAGGATAGGTCATACAAGCCTCAAGGCCAAGCATCCAAGTTCAGCAAAGGAAGCTCATCAAAGGCTGCTGTGGGAAGTTCAACCAAAGGAGGATACAAAACTGGATTTGTGGATAGATCAAAGTTCAAATGTTACAACTGTGGTGAACCTGGTCATTTTGCTACTGAATGCAAAAGACCCAAACAGGTTCAAAGATATGAGAAAGGAACTGGTGGATACTCTAAGAAAAATCAAGGTAGAGCCTATGTGGCTGAAGGAAAGTGTTGGGATGATTCTGATGATGAAGAAGAGGAAGAATATGTTAACCTAGCTCTCATGGCTAGTACTGATGAGGTAGCATCAACATCTTCAAGTCAGGTACCTTCGCTTGTCTTACTTGATATGTCTACTGATGAGTATAAGAAAACCATTAAAGACTTAAGTGCTGAAATGTTCAATGTCTATACTAGCTTATCTGCTGCTAATGAGGAAATCTCTAGACTAAGTAAGCTAAATGAAACACTTCAGTCTGAAAATGATTCTCTTTTTCTCAAAACCAGTTCACTAGGCTCTTTAGCTCAAGAGAATGCTAAACTTAAAAATGAATTAAAATGTGCTAAGGAGGTTGAGGAATTCCTGAGGAATGAGATTGCTGAAAATGAATTTAAGATTAAGGCCTATAGAAACTCATCAAAGATAGTTCAGGATTACAATGATAAGCATACAGAAAATCAGTCTGTTGGTATAGGTTTTTCTTATGGTAGAAGACCTGGAAAGGAAACTGTGATTCAAGATTGCCCTGGAGTTGCTGCGGTCAAACCCACCATTCTCAAGAAAGTTAAAACTCCTATTTTCAAAGCTGCTGAAATTGAGTTTGATGAAGAAGCCATGCTCATCAAACAAGAAATTCTTGATGAGGATGAAGGTGTTGACAGCACATTCAAGGAAGGAAAGGATACTGTCACAATCCCCAAGACAGTAAACTTACCAAGCAATCAGACAGTAAGTTCAAAGGATGCTGTCACGATTGGCAAGACAGAATCTTTCAAAGATACTGTCAAGAATGATTCCAAGACAGTAACTCTCAAACCTTCTGTCAAGACAGTAGGAATAAAAGATACTGTCAAGGATAGTTCGACAGCAACTTCTGAACATACTGTCAATCCAGTAACTCCCAAGTCTAGAAACAGGAATGGTAAGGTAGGTGTCAATAAAGGAAATGGATACACTAATGTTGGAGGTGCTTCTAGGAAACTATGCAATAATTGTGGATCTACACATCACTTAACACATGTTTGTAAGAAACCAATTGAGGATAAGATCAATGCAACTGAACTCAATGGTAACTTACACAGAACCCCCCTTATGCATAGAACTATGAGTGTCTGTAATAACATTGATTGTATGCCATGCAAAATAACTGCCATGAGTACATGCTTTAACTTACCTGTTCTCTCTACTGAAAAATGCTCATACCTAAACACTGTTGAGACTTCTGAGCCTGCTGGCAACAGCAAAAAGGCCTCATCCACTAAGAAAAGGACCAAGTCCAATTCTAAACCTAAGTGGGTGAAAAGAGAAGTCAAACAGGAAGTCTTTGATAATGCTTGTGATGTTGTGACTGAAAGAAACTCAGGAAACACTGAAACTGCAGGACCCAACAAAGATTGGGTACCATATGCAACTTAGAAACATTCTGTTTTGCAGGGTAAGAAGAAAAATCAGGTCATGTGGATAATTGACAGTGGTTGCTCAAGACACATGACAGGTGATAAAGCCCTGCTATCACATTATGTAGAGAAAGCTGGCCCAATCATAACCTTTGGAGACAACAGCAAGGGTTACACAGTGGGATATGGCTGTCTGGAAATTGGAAATGTTGTCATTGAAGATATTGCTCTTGTGGATGGATTGAAGCACAACCTACTCAGTGTCAGCCAATTCAGTGACAGAGGATTTAAGGTTGACTTTGACATGATGGTTTGCAACATCTATCACAAGAAGGATGGAAGCCTCTCTCTAAAAGGGGTCAGAAAAGGAAGCTTGTTTGTTGCTGATCTAAGCTCGACAAAGAAGGATAAAGTTTACTGTTTTTACAGTAAAGCTACTGTTGGTGACAGTATGCTTTGGCACAGGAAGCTCTCACACCTCAACTTCAAGACAATGAATATTCTGATGAAGAAGGAGTTAGTGAGAGGTTTGCCCCAACAGGAATTCTGTCAAGAAGGACTGTGTGAAGATTGTCAAATGGGCAAACTGAGAAGAGCTGTGCACAAGTCCAAGCAAGTAAACACCAACACAGAAGCACTCAAGTTAATTCACATGGACCTCTTTGGACCAGTCAATGTACCATCAATGGCCAGAAAGAGGTATGCCTTAGTAATGGTGGATGATTACTCAAGGTACACTTGGGTGAAATTTCTTGAATCCAAAGATGAAGCTGCTCAAGTGATTATTGATCAAGTCAAAGTTCTTGATAGAACCCCAAACTCAAAAGTTCAAATCTTGAGGAGTGACAATGGTACAGAATTCAGAAATGCCACACTTGGAAATTTCTGTAAAGATGAAGGAATTGTACAACAATTCTCTGCTGCAAGAACTCCACAGCAGAATGGAGTTGTAGAAAGAAAGAACAGGACTCTCATTGAAGCAGCTAGAACTATGTTGCATGATGCTAAGTTACCAACATATTTCTGGGCTGAAGCTATCAACACAGCCTGTTATACTCAGAACAGAACCATGATCAACAAAACTCATGCAAGTACTCCTTACTGTCTGTTAACTGGAAAGAAACCTACTGTCAAATATTTTCATGTGTTTGGGAGCAAATGCTTTATGATGAAAGACAACCATGAGAAGAAAGGAAAATTTGACACCAAGGCTTTTGAAGGATTATTCATGGGTTACAGCACAGAAAGGACTGCCTACAGAGTTTTTGTTATGGAACACAGGATTATTGAAGAAAGTGTTAATGTCACATTTGATGAAACCAAGTTTCCAGGACTGCATGAAGAAGGAAAGATGCAGACATTCAGATTTGAGAATCAAGGATACCTGGAAGCTGAGGAGATTGTAGATGAAGAACCTAGCTTCACCCAAATTGTTGAAGTTGACAAAGATGCTGTCAACACCACTACTGTCAATCAAACTCCAGCTCAATCACACACCATAACATCTAACATTCAGAACAGTGATGACACTGGAGACAATGAAGAACATGGTGGAGACAATGGTATTGATGAGCATTCAACTCAACAAGCTGAAGCAAATGTTCCTGTTCAATCAAGTAGCTTGCCCAGAATCACCAGGTGGACCAAGGATCACACAAATGACCTTATAATTGGTGATCCTAATTCTGGAGTGAGGACAAGGAACAAAGTCTCTGCTGACAGCATGTTTTCATGCTTCCTGTCACAAATGGAACCCAAGAGAATTGATGAAGCATTGTTGGATTCTGACTGGGTCATAGCCATGCAAGAAGAGCTAAATCAGTTTGAAAGAAACAATGTATGGAAATTGGTTCCAAGACCTAAGGGAAAGTCAGTTATTGAGACCAAGTGGGTTTTCAGAAACAAACTTGATGAAAATGGATTGGTGACAAGGAACAAAGCAAGGCTAGTGGCTAAAGGTTACTGTCAACAGGAGGGAATAGATTATGATGAGACATTTGCTCCTGTTGCCAGACTTGAAGCTATAAGAATCTTTCTAGCTTATGCTGCACACTGCAACTTCAAAGTATTTCAGATGGATGTCAAAAGTGCCTTTCTAAATGGAGAGCTGGAAGAAGAAGTGTATGTGGAACAGCCACCAGGGTTTGAGGATGCTGACATGCATAATTTTGTGTACAAACTCTTCAAAGCTTTGTATGGATTAAAGCAAGCACCCAGGGCATGGTATGACACACTTTCCACCTTTCTTCTGGAAAACCAGTTTACCAGAGGAGTTGTGGACAAGACACTTTTCTACAAGCATCATGGCAAGGACATCATTCTGGTACAAATCTATGTGGATGATATCATTTTTGGTTCTACAAATGAGAAGCTGTGTGAGAAGTTTTCCCATCTCATGAGTAACAAATATGAGATGAGCATGATGGGAGAATTGTCATTCTTTCTAGGGTTACAAATTCTTCAACAAACTGATGGAATCTTCATAAGTCAAGCTAAGTATATCAAGGAACTTCTCAAAAAGTTCAACTTGGAAGATTCATCTCCTGCAAGGACACCAATGTCCACAGCAACCAGTCTGGATCTTGACCCTAAAGGAAAGAAAGTTGACTCAAGCACCTATAGAGGCATGGTAGGATCTCTCCTATACCTAACTGCTAGCAGACCTGACATCATGTTTGCTACATGTCTCTGTGCAAGGTTTCAAAGTGATCCAAAGGAGTCACACTTGGTAGCCATCAAGAGGATCTTTAGATACTTAAAAGGCACTCCTAACCTAGGCCTTTGGTATCCTAAGAATACTGGATTTGATCTAATTGGTTACTCAGACTCAGACTATGCTGGATGCAAGATTGACAGAAAGAGTACTACTGGTAGCTGTCAATTTCTTGGTGGAAGATTGGTCTCATGGTTTAGCAAGAAGCAGCATTCAGTTTCTACCTCAACTGCAGAAGCTGAGTACATTGCTGCAGGCAGTTGCTGTGCACAAATTCTATGGATGAAAAGTCAACTTCTAGATTATGGTCTAGTGTTAAGAGAAATTCCTATTTACTGTGACAACACTAGTGCCATAGCCATCTCAGACAATCCGGTTCAACACTCTAGGACAAAGCACATTGATATAAGACATCACTTTATCAGAGAGCATGTTGAACAAGGAACTGTGAAGCTGATGTATGTCCCAACTGACAAGCAACTTGGTGACATCTTCACTAAGCCATTGGATGAAGCAACCTTCAACAGGTTGGTAAGTGAATTGGGAATGCTGAATCTGGTATGTTAATTTACTAAGGTTTCTAAATTTTCAATTCTTATTGAAGCTCATGACAGCAACTTCAAACCTGCTGTCAAGAGAAGTTACTGTCTACTTGGTTTATGTCTGTTATGTGACAGCATGTGTTGATTTGACTTCTCATGTCAGTATTTTTGTGCCAGTCTCATACTTTTAAACTGTGTATGACTTTAATGTGGTTATCTGTTAAGTTTGAGAGTTAAAAATCTGTTCCATTGGACTTTCACACTCTTTTGCATTAATCTATAGGATTAAAGGAGGACACGACCATTAATTACTTTTGTGGTAGTTGTATGGGTACTCTAACTGTTGACCATTAGACTTTAATCCTTAGACGGTTTTGCCTATAAATTAACCTTAGGTTTCATCAGTCTACTCTCAGTTTTAAAGTAAATAATGGAAAACAAAGTAGGAATTGAAGTTGGTCTAAAGAAGTGTGATAGTGAACCCGACAATGAAGAGATCGACGAGCTCTTTGAAATGTTGTTGGACGCCATGGATGAGATAGACGAGGAAAAGGAGGCCAAGGCTAAGGAAGAAGAAGCCAAGGCTGTGGAAGAAGAGAAGGAGCTTCAGGCACTTCTTGAAAAAGAAGGCCGCTCTGAAGAAGAGATTAAGGAAGAAGTCTTAGAACTAGTTGATAAAATCATAGAATGATGTACTCAATGCTCAATTTTAATGATTTTATTAATAATAATAAAAGTTCCTGTTTATGTGGTTATTGAGTTTATGATTTGTCTGTGTTAATTGCTTAATATCTGTGTTCAAAAGATTACATTGCTAAATCCATAATTTGTCAATATTAAGTTAAGTGTATGAATCAAGCATTCTAATAAGTTCATGACAGAACCATTTACTAATCGAAGTTACTGTCGTTAAGAAGGATACTGTCATGTGTTTCTTGACAGCAACCTTCTTGACAGCAGGAAAAGACTTTCTGTCAAGACTTGTAAAGGATACTGTCATTCATATGCTTAACGGTGACAGCAAGTTTTTGCGCAATAGTTGTTGTCGCGCAAAACCTACTGTCACCACCACTTCTTACTGACAGATTGTTTCTAGCGCACAGGTTACTGTCAACAATAGTGGACCGTTGTAATTGGATATTCACCCCACGATTGACAGTGAATAACGGGCAGTAACTCACGTGTTAAGAGAGTGGGTTAAGACACGTCCTTTAACTCCACTTTTTGAGCAAACGTTTGAGAAACCCATATTTATTCTCCAGTTACTCAGACATATCACTCTCACAAAACTCAAGGCAAAATACTTTTCTTCAAGCAAAAAGATACTTTCTCACTTTCTTCTTTTCTTGAAATCTCCATGGCCCCCAAACAGACTCTCTCTCACACAAACTTTGCTGGCATCTTTTCCCCAAATGATGCTGGTGACGATTTCAAAGGACTGGTGTTTTTCTTGAACAAGTCCTATCTTCGTTCAGCCATTACCTCAACTCCAATTCTCGACCTAGACAAACTTGAGGAATTTTGGCGAACTGCTGTTGCTCAAACTGAGGGTGAAAACCCAGCTATTGAATTCAAGATAAATGGGCAACAATACATTCTCACAGCTGAGGTCATCAATACTGCTCTTGGAATTACACTGGAAGAAGGACAACACTTTTCTCCACTTGCTAATGATGACACTCTGAAGAAGCTCTTCTTGAAGATTGGGTATGCAGGCCCTATTCTCGAAGAGGGAACAACCAAGTGGTACCCGTCTGGTGAAATGGACAGGAAGTATCTAAGGAAGGAGTGGAGCATGATATTTGATGCAATGGTCAAGGTGTTCTCTACCAAGTCCACAGGCTGGAATGGGATACCTTCCTACATCAAGAAACTGACACATTCTCTTGTCCATGGATACAAGGTGAATGTTGGAGCTCTCCTCATGGCACAACTCAAAGCTGCCATAGGTAAGAAGGTATCACACTACCCTCGCTTTCTTATGATGTGTATCAATTCTTTCTGTGATTTTAATACTGATGCCCCTCGTCTAGAGGTTTGCTCTGTCTTGAAAAAGAACACACACACACACTGTTATCTTCACAGGATCTAAATGCACATATTCCACTTTGCTTCACTCAGCACATGGTTGATCAAGTGACCAACCCTGATTATCCATTACCCACTGGTTATGATTCTTTTTCTCTTGAGGATGAAGCTGGATTAGACCCAAATTCAGCTAACCCACATTCAACACCATACACTCAGCCTAGGCCCTCTAGACTTCCCAAAGCCCAAAGAGAAGCCTTGCAAGAATCCAGAAAAAGATCCTTAGAAGCTGATGTTGGTGGTAGCTCTGTTAGTCAAGAGGGAGACACTGCACCTAGTGCAGCAAATAAGGAAGGTAGTCACGAAGAACCCACAGTGGTTCCCCCTGAGCCTAAGACGAAGAGAGCTAGGAGGACCAAAACCACTGTCAGCCACCCTGCAGTCTCCCAAAAGACTGTAGAGGAAACCAGGGAAATAAACTCCTCCCTAGATGTGCCTTCTCAACAAGGTGCTTCTATTGAAATTGGCCTGTCTCCCAAGGCACCCTGTACAGAGTCTGCACAAACTCATGGTTCCCAACCTGAGATACCCCCACTTGAAGAAAAACACAGTGAGTTAGGGCACAGTGAGGATTTCTCTACTCCTATTGATGGTTCACGTGTTTCATCTGTGAATCAGCCCCCACTCTCTACTACACTTTCACCTTCTTCCTTCCCTACACATTCTTTTGTTTCTTCTCCACAACCTAGAGAAGGGGACAGTCCCAACCCTTCAGGTTTTGATCATCCATCTCCAATCATGGATGAGCCCCCATCTAGTGGTCCACAAGAACCCATTTCTCAAAGTGCGATGGACACCACTCCTCCAAACACTGAGCTAGGGCAAAGTGGTATTTTGTCAGCAAATGAAACAGCCAACACTTTGTCTGACCTCCAAGGAGCATCTTACCTTCAGGAAGATTCTGTCACAGCCTCTGTTGCTGTCAAAGACACTGGGGATGCTACTGTCCTGGGCACAGCTACTGTCAAAGGTGGAGAGAAAGATACTGTCACTACAGAACATACTGTCACTCCACCTCCCAAAGATGCTGTCATGCCAGAACCTGCTGTCCAGACTACAACTGACAGTAACATTCCTACTCAGTATGCTGTCAAGCCCTCCCAGCCTCATTTTGATGCTGTACTGGTTGAGGATGCCTCTGATGATGACCTACCTCTTGCTAAACTCCTAAAGGTACATTCTAAATCTTCTCCTTCCATGCATGTTAGTACTGCTCATACCCATGCATCTAGGTTGAGTGAGGGTGTGCAAAAGAAAAGAGAGATAAAAGAAAAGCGAGGTGAGCATAAAAATGAGAGGCAGCTAAATGAGCTGGCAAAAGGAGAGGGACTTGAGCATGTCCAGAGAGATATTGAGGGAGCCCACATTATTCAGGCACTAGGCCTTGAGAGTCAAACTGTGAGGGGTGATGAGATCACTCAAAAACACCCTGAGAGTGTGAGAACCCCCATAGCCTCCAAGCCCCTGTCTTTTCCTTCCCCTACAAGAAGGTTAAGGTCTGGTGGCCCCTCTGCTACTTTTGGTGACAGGATTGCAGCTCTTGAAGGACAGTGTATTACTTTGGACTCCAAACTGGACTCTCTCTCTCAACTGGTGGTTGATGGTTTTGCTGCTACTCAACTCTCTATTCAGTTCCTAACTGACCTGGTAGCTGCCAACTCAACTAAGGGGGAGAAGGTAGCAAGATCAGAATCTTTGCCTATTCAAGAATCAGGTGGAACTCAGGGGGAGCCTGTAGCTGTGAAGACCAGAGGGGGAGCTAAAAGGAAAGCAATGTCTAAGGGGGAGCAAGTCAAACCAAGCAGTGCAAAACCACAGGATAAAGCTGAACAGCCTGTTGAAATGGAAATGGATGGAGAAAGGGTGTTAATGTCAAAGGAAACTCAAGATGCATTGCACAGAAGACCTGCATCTAGACATCCAATCTTGCCTCCTGTGGTGATTAGAGAACCTATTCAAGAAACTCAAGAAACTGCTCTGCACAAGAAATGGAGAGAAATGGAGGAACAAAACAAACTTGGGAAAGGTAAAGGGAAACTGCCTGAATCCATCCATAAAGGAACTACTTGGTCCAATGGTACTGAGTATGATCAAGAGGAAGCCAATGTCTTGATGGTGGATTACAGGGATAGCACATTACACAACCATGACAGTGAGTTTAGCAGTTTGGTGGAAGAAGCAATGAATGCTCCTAGCAACCGTCCAACCAACACCACAAAACTGTTAAAGGAGCAAATTATCAGTGTCAGTGTAATGGTGAATGATGAGAAAAGATGGGCTGTAAGTATTTATCTAACTTCTGGCATATCTTATTTCATCACAATGCAGCTATTGCAGAGTCTGCCAGCAAAGGTGTTGTGTGCGTTGAAGGGAAAGATCAGGGCAACTCAAACACCATTCAATGAAATATTGGATATGCAAATCCAGAACCTGATCATACAGAAACTACCTGAAGTCTACTCAAATCCACCAAGTGTTTTCTACAGATCTGAAACTAAGGATGGCACAAGAAGGAACAGCTTCATGAATATTGGTAGCCCATCCAAAATGGAAACCAAGTCAATTCTGAAGGTACTAGATGAAATACTCAGTTCAAATGCCAATCCAGGAAGAGTTCATGCTGTTCAAGAAATCTACAAAATGCTGGTGTTGAGAGACAAGGCACTGGGAGCTAGAATGAAGGAGCTAATCACTAGAGCCAATGCCAAAAGAAATGATCAAGGTGGAAGTTGCTTCTATAACATTCCTCCCCATGATGATGATGATGATGATGATGAAGATGGTAAGGATGGAGGTGGTGAAGCTTCTGGAAATGCTGGAAATGCTGGTGGAAGTAATTCTGGGAATACTGGTATTCAATCTCAGAATGAAGGCAATGAAGAAACTCCTAGCCAGGAAAAGAAAGATGCTGGTGCAACAGATGAAGAGGAGTCAAGAATACTGGAAGCTTTGGAGGCAAGCATTCTTAGATGTGCTATTGATTGCATAAATGCTGAAAAAGATGCTGTCACCAAAGGTACTGTCGACAAGGATACTGTCAAGGAAGGTTCTGTCAAGGATGAAACCAAAGCTGCTGTCAAGCCCAAGAGACTGAAAGCTAAAGCAAAGGCATGGTTTACTAGACAGAAACCAACAGGGAAGCACAAGTACTCAGGAAAGGAAAAGGCCACTGGATTTGGCAGGAATCTCAAAAAGCCAATTCAATCAATTCCTCCCAACAGTCTTAAGATTCAACAAATGAAATCAAAAGAAATTAAGAGTGTTGAGGTTAAGCTGGATGCAAATCAAGAGGCCACTGAGTACATTCTGTGGTGGGAAGAATCAAGGTCTTCCAAGATTGACAAGGACTTCAATCTGGTAGCCACATCAACCAAGAACAGCACATCAACCATAGATAAAAGAAGAATTGATTTCTTCTACCTGGAAAGAATGGTAGAGTTGCTGGAGAGCTATGATAATGTTTCAGAGGCTGTCATGGAACATGTTCTAAAATATCAGGCAGATAGGGATGCTGAATTTTATCAGAAATTTGGCTATAACTTTGCAGATTTTGATGATGCTGATATTCTTACTGATCTCCCAGCCTCTCCTATACCATACCACTGGTACTATGAGTTTGATGACTCACCCACAGAAGAAGGGCAAGCCCAACCAACTCAGGAAGGGCAACCCAAGCCAAGCAAAGGACCTGAATCTTCTGCATATTCTCAAGCTCAGACAGAACTTGATAAGAAGGAAGCTGAATTACTAGAAATTCACAAGGCCTCTAACAAGGCAGAAAGTGAAGCTCCAAATTATCAACCATATATGCTGGAAAATCCCCTAAGAGTCAAGTTCCTAAAAGAAGAAATCTATGTTTGCAGCTTGCATAAGCTTAAAACATCCACTCTGAAGGATTTACAGTATATGGTAGCTGGTTCAATTCATCCCTTGGAACAGATTTGTTCTAATGAGATAGAGAAGTTATTGGAAGGGAGAAAAGGAGAAGACTCAAAGCTGGACAAGCAAAGAAGGAAGTCTCTCAATGCTTATCCTGGAAGAAGATTCAAGCTCATTAATGAAGAACTTCATTTCAGAACCTATCCATATGATATAGAGCAATGGCTGAATCTCAGGGATGTCAGCTCTCTCATATCCCCTTCCATAAAGAAGATCATTGATGAAGTAGAGGATGATGCAGTGTCTGCTGCTGAAATTTCTCTTGTAGAAAGTCTAAGAAGCTGCTTGGCAGAAGCTCTCAAAAGAGAGGATGCAGCAAGACAGAAGAGGAAATCTCAAGCTAAGTGAAAATTCTTGAATTCTGATCTTGTTAGTTAAGTTGTCAGCACATATTGTAAATTTGCTGTTATTTTCCATAAAAACAAATTGGGGGAGATTGTTGGGATTTATGGGTGATAGCATAGAAACATCTTGACTTTGATTGTACTTAATTTTTTAAATTAAGTAGAACATACTGTCATAGCCAAAGTATGTTCTTGTAATCAGTATGTAATGTTATTCTAGTTGTATTGTTTGAAAGAAGTTCACTTATGTGTTCAAGCCTCAAAGAATGCTTTTTGGATGACAACATGAATAAAGGTTACTGTCCTAAAGCTGTGACAGTAAGATTACAAGAAGACAGAATGTTGCAAGTCACGACAGCATATTCACTCTGACAGCAACATTGGCGGAAGACTACGCGACAGCAACTATTGCCCTCGACAGCAAGTTTGGGATCCTCGACAGCACTCTATGCGGGGAACTCATACTGTCACCAAAAGATCATTCCTGTGACAGCAAGCTTTGCGGCAAAAGTAACTGTCTCAATAAAGATCCTTATGCTAGGTATCTTTCTCAGTCAAATCCCGTGACAGTTTAAATGTTCAAGAAACAGGCGTGATGCAGCATCCCTAAGCTGCACCAAGTCTGCAAGACTACGACAGAAGCTTCAAGGCACTACAAATCAAAAGCGAATCAATTTAAGAGCAAGGTCAAGTCTTTATCTGCTGAATTGGTTTAGCTGGAAATAGAATGAATCTAGGTTGCTTTCTTTGTAATGTATATCTGACATGTTAGCAATTTAGGAAAGTCACATGGGTAAGACAATCTGTAAGAAGCTGCCACTTGACAGTGACAGCAGCTTCACAAACCCGTGACTGATAGTGATAGGGTTAGTCCTATACCTTCTATCAACTCATTCTAGAATAGTAACGAAGACAAGCAAGTGTCTTTGAAGAAAACCCGAAGCTCGAGAATTCTTTCTTGAGGTTGTAGCAACACTTTGCAAAATAAATAAAACATTTATTTTGTGAATCTTGTTCTTACTAAATACTGTTCGTGATTGCATATATTGCTGATAACGTTTAATCTTGATTTTAGTTGTTGAAATTTAGATTGAATTTTATCAGTATTGCATTCATCCCCCCCCCCCTTCTGCAATACACAAGGACTAACAACTGGTATCAGAGCTTTCAGATTAACATACATATCTGAGATCCCGGAGAAAATGCAGAAATCAAACAGTATCAAGATCCCAGCTTTTGATAAAGAGAACTACAGCATTTGGAAAAGAAAAATCTTGTTGTTTATCAAAGCTGCAAATCCACTATACCCAGGTATACTCGAGAATGGTCCTTTCATTCCAAGAAAGGAAATTGAAGCCACAACAGTGAATGGTGAGATTATTCCTGCACATTGGGTTCCCAAAGATCCCTCAGAAATCTTGGAACCTGAAAAGGAGAAAATGGTTCTAGATGATCATTTGCAACTTATCTTGCTCGATTCTCTCACGCTGGATAAAGCCATGTGTGGAAGTGTAATAAGATGCACATCAGCCAAGGAGATGTGGATCAGGTTAGCCTTACTCTGTGAAGGAAGTGAAGAGGTTAAGGGCAACCAAAGGCAAATTCTAATATCTCAATATGAGGCATTCATGGCCAAGCCTGGTGAAGACTTAACCTCCATGTTTGAAAGGTTCAGTAAGCTCTTAACTGAATTACAGATACATGGCAAGTACTATGACAGAAAAGAATTAAATGTCAAGTTCCTGAAAGTTGCTATGATTGTCAGAAACTTCAGAAGGATGAAGTTCAGGAAGAATAGAAGACAAGGCAACTTTCAGAAAAAGACCTTCAAAGCAGACAAAGACAAGTATATCAAAAAGGACAGCAAGGGTAGCAAATTTGACAAGTCAAAGGTTAGATGCTACAAGTGTAATGGTATGGGTCACTTTGCTTCTGAATGCAACAAGACAAAGGCACTCATCACATCAAGCAAGGATTGGATGGACTCTTCCTCAGAATCTGATACTGAGGTAGTCAACTATGCGTTAATGGCCAATGCTGATGTAACTGCTACTCCTGATGATAAGGTACTAAATACTATCTTTGATTTTGATACTGATAATGCTTCTGAGTTAAGACGTTTTCTAAAGTCATTACATATTAGCTTTAGAAGTCAAACTGCTGAGAATACTAGAATCTTATCTGAGATGTCTGACCTTAGAAAGAGGAATGAGATATTAGAAGCTGAATTTTCTCGTATGCAAGAAGTACAAAAAGAATGTGATAATGCTAAACAGATGCACTTAGAGATGACATCTAAATGTACTTCCCTTGAAAAAGAACTTGAATATGCTAATGAGAAAATCAGAACCTGGACAGACTCTGGTAGGAAATTTCATGAGATTAATACCTCTAAGAATTGGAAAGAGTGTCTAGGATATAAGTCAGAAGAAGATAAGAAATTAGCAGAGAAAATTGTCATTGATGAGACAGTCAGTCCAAAGACCTATAGACATGTTATAGACTCAACCAAATCTAAGATTACTCCTGTTAATTTTGTTTTTGGTAAGGATTCCAATTCTACTTTTGAAAAGGGATCTTCTTCTACTCAAGGAATTAAAATTATAAAGTCTAAACCTGTCATGAACAAAGTCACTAAGAATGTAGGTCTATTGTCTCAGAAACAGCTTAAAGATAAAATCTGTGAGGTTACAGATAAGAAAAAGGAAGCTACTGTTAAGAGAAACAGGAATGGTAAAGTTGGGATCAATAAAGAGAATGGTTATAAATATATCCCAAATGCACCTAGAAAGTGTTGTTTTAACTGTGGTAACTCTAATCATCTTGCTATTGATTGTAAAAAGAGTAAAAAGAAAATTGCTGAAATTCCTAAGTCTGATATTAGGAATAGATCAGTATTTTACAAACCACAGAATTCCTGTTTTCATTGTGGTAGTCTATGGCATTCTATTTATACATGTAAAGAGTATCATGATTTGTACTATAACTTTTATGATCCATTGCCTAAGTTTGAAAGTAGTACAAAGTCTGATAGAACTGAAAATGTCATAGTGAAGCATGCTTTTGTTAATACTAATGCTGACAAAGCAAATCCTGATGGAGTACATCCTGTCAGGACTGCTAAAGTCAGAAAGTCTTCTGCTGCTAAAATTAATAAATTGCATGAGAAAGGAACCCAACATGTATGGGTTCCTAAGTGTTCTAACTAGTGTGTTTCTATTCTGATGCAGGGTAAAAGGAAAAATGTGTTAGTCATGGATAGTGGATGTTCTGTGCACATGACTGGAAACAAAGCCCTGTTATCAGAATATGAGGAAAAAGCTGGCCCAACTGTGTCTTATGGAGATGGCAACATTGGACAAACCTTGGGATATGGCAATATAATCATTGGAAATGTCATCATTGAAAAAGTAGCTCTAGTGAAGGGACTAAAACACAACTTGTTGAGTATTAGTCAAATCACTGACAGAGGTTATCATGTCAATTTCTATTCCACACATTGTGAAGTAGTCAGTAAAGCAACAGGGAAGATAGCACTAACTGGCTACAGGCATGGTAACATATATGAAGCCAACAATCTCTCAGATACTGATGGCTCCCCTACATGTTTCATCAGTAAAGCTTCAGTAGATGAAAGTTGGAATTGGCACAAGAAGCTTTCTCATCTCAACTTCAGCAACATCAATGAGTTGGTTAAGAAAGAGTTAGTAAGAGGATTACCTAATGTCTTATATACACCTGATGGACTCTGTGATGCATGCCAAAAAGCAAAACAAAGAAGGACATCATTCCAGAGTAAATCAGAATCCTCTATTGAAGAACCATATCACATGCTACATCTTGATCTGTTTGGTCCAGTCAACATCATGTCCATCAGTAAGAAAAGGTACACTCTTGTAATTGTTGATGAATATTCTAGATTCACCTGGGTGTATTTTCTGCACAGAAAAGATGAAACCCCTGAAGTTCTGTTGGATCATGTGAGGATGATTGAGACAACCACAAAGTACAAAGTCAAGATTCTGAGAAGTGATAATGGTACTGAATTTAAGAATTCAAAGATGGAAGAGTTCTGCAAATACAAAGGAATCATTCAACAATTCTCTGCTCCTGGCACACCTCAGCAAAATGGAGTAGTAGAAAGGAAGAATAGAACTCTTATTGAAGCTGGCAGAACTATGTTGGAAGAAGCTAAATTACCTACATATTTCTGGGCAGAAGCAGTCAACACAGCATGCTATACACAAAATCTCACATTGATAAACAGGCATGGTGTTACTCCTTATCAGTCACTCAAAGAGAAGAAACCAAGTCTGAAGCATTTGCATGTGTTTGGCTGTAAATGTTTTGTTCTCAGAACTCATCCTGAACAGCTAGGGAAATTTGAAACAAAGGCTGATGAAGGAATATTCATAGGTTATCCTACATCAAGAGCCTTCAGAGTTTTTAATTTGAGAACAAGAACTGTCATGGAGTCAATTCATGTATCTTTTGATGATAAGAAGATAACTGGAATCATTGAAGACTCGCATGATAGATTGTTATTTGAAAATGAAGCTTCCAAGGAACCTGAAGAAAGTGAATCAGATCCTGTCAATTCATCAGATACTGATGGGTCACCAAATCCTGACGACTCATCAGGTACTGATGGTGCTAATACTGATGATGCAAACAACAGTGATACAACTAGTAGTGCTAATGTTGAGGGGGAGCAACGGCATTCAACTACAAGTTCAGAGTCAACTCAATCATCAGGACAAAATTCTTCAGATACTGATTCAAGTGAAGATCCTGATAACACATCAGGAGGGCATAGCAATAATTCAGGGAGAGCTTCAAATCAATCAAATTCTTTCAATCAAGATAACACCAATCCAGGGGGAGCATCTACTTCAAGAAACAATTTGACACCCGCAAGGAAATGGACAAAAGATCATACTCCTGATTTGATAATTGGAGATCCTGATGCAGGTGTTCAAACAAGAAGTGCAACTCAGAATGAATGTTTATATAATAACTTTCTATCCAAGGAGGAGCCTAAGAAAGTTGAAGATGCACTTAAAGATGCTGATTGGGTTACTGCAATGCAAGAAGAACTGAATGAATTTGAAAGGAATGAAGTCTGGAAACTGGTACCAAGACCAAAGAATAGATCAATTGTTGGTACAAAGTGGATTTTCAAGAACAAGACTGATTCTGATGGAGTCATTATCAGAAACAAAGCTAGACTAGTTGCAAAGGGGTATTCCCAACAAGAAGGAATTGACTATGATGAAACTTTTGCTCCTGTTGCAAGACTAGAAGCCATCAGGATATTTCTTGCTTATGCAGCACATAAGAAATTCAAGGTTTTCCAGATGGATGTTAAAAGTGCTTTCTTAAATGGTGAACTGGAGGAAGAAGTTTATGTTGAACAACCTCCTGGTTTCATTGATCCTAAATATCCAGATCATGTCTACAGACTGGATAAGGCACTTTATGGACTAAAGCAAGCTCCAAGAGCATGGTATGAAACCTTAGCTCAATTCTTACTGGAAAGTGGATTCAAAAGAGGTGCAATTGATAAAACTCAATTTTATTTGAATCATGGTAAGGAGTTGCTGTTAGTTCAGATTTATGTTGATGATATCATTTTTGGGTCAACAAACAATAAGCTGTGTGAAAAGTTTTCCAAGCTTATGCAGTCAAGATATCAAATGAGCATGATGGGAGAAATGAGTTACTTTCTGGGTCTTCAAGTTAAACAGACTGATGAAGGGATTTTTATTAATCAGTCTAAATACACAAGGAATTTACTGACAAGGTTTAACATGCAAGACAGTACTCCTGCTTCAACTCCCATAGCTACAGCTACCAAACTTGATCCTGATCAAGGTGAAGAGGTAGATGTAACTCACTACAGAGGAATGATTGGCTCTTTATTGTATCTCACTGCCAGTAGACCAGATATCATGTTTGCAACCTGTCTATGTGCAAGATTTCAAGCAAAACCTAGAGAACCACATCTGATTGCAGTCAAAAGAATTTTCAGATATCTCAAAGGCACTCCTTCACTTGGCCTTTGGTATGCAAGGGAATCAGATTTTGGGTTGTGTGGTTATTCAGATGCTGATTTTGCAGGATGCAAAATAGACAGGAAAAGTACTTCAGGAAGTTGTCAGTTTTTGGGTGGAAGACTAGTTTCATGGTTCAGTAAAAAGCAGAAATCTATTTCCACTTCAACTGCAGAAGCTGAGTACATTGCTGCAGGAAGTTGTTGTGCTCAGATAATGTGGATGAGAAATCAGTTGTTAGATTATGGCCTGTCATACTCAAAAATCCCTATTTATTGTGATAACCAAAGTGCTATTGCAATGACAGGAAATCCAGTTCAGCATTCTCTTACTAAACACATAAGTATCAGATATCACTTTATAAGAGAACAAGTTCTGGAAGGAACAATTGAACTTCACTTTGTTCCTACTGATCAACAACTAGCTGATATATTCACCAAGCCACTACCTGAAGCTACTTTCAATAAGTTGGTGAATGAACTTGGAATGATGAATTTTGAGAATTTCTGAGGAAAAGCTACAGAGAGGAAATCCTGATAACTGTCAAATCCTGATGGTTATTCAGAAAGGTATGTATCTTTGATCAAATCCTGATAGGACTCAATCCTGACAGGAAGTCAACTGGTCAAATCCTGATGTTCAGATGATTGAACCTGGTATGCAAACCAGAGGTTCTATGCTAATTTGTCATCAACACTCCTGGTAAACTCTGGACAATTAGATTATTACTTAGTCTTTGATTAAGTTTTCAGTCTTAATTATCAATTTCAATTTCATTATTAACAGAGTTTATTATTTATCATCTCTATATCACTTTGAGTGTTACTAACAAATTTTGCAGGAAAATACAAGAAGCAAACAATTGAGAAAATAGACAAATTTCATTAATACTTGAAGATACATTACACATGAAATATGGAAATTACATATTTGTTTTCCTAGTCTATTTTCTACTCCGGAACTCGTGCTTTACAGATAAGCATGAACACGTGCCCTGCAAATTAGCATGAATGCTCCTGAGCAGCTTCACAGTCCATCAGGATTGGAAGATTTCTATGTCCATCCTTAAAGGACAAGAAGAGGAACTGATGCACTTGAAGGCGGATCGTCATCGTGATCACCGGGATGCTTCCTTGCCTCCACCGTGCATGAAGCACTTGCATCAAGCACTTTCTTTCTTCTCCTCTCTCGCTCTTCAACGAGATCCTCATCCTCTTCATCATCCTCATCGTCTTCATCCTCTTCATAAATGAGATTCTCAAGAGGATTCCAGTCTGGATTGGCTTGCACGAAGTTGTGCCACGCCACATCAACCATAGCGTTTATAAATGCTTCATATTCCTGAGGGTCAGGAATTGGTTGTGGTTCCATCTCTGCAAGAGCCTCATCCATTTGTTGCCAAATTCTATCAAGTTCTTCATCAGGTATGTTGTTTTGATTGTTGGCAGCCATTGAAAAACAAAGAAGGTGAAAGGTTTTCGTAAGTTTTTCTCTGAAGAGGGTTTGTGTTTTAATAGATATATGATGATTATGCTTAACAGTTCTCTTTTATAGAGAATGTGTATTAAGGGTGCAGGTCATTTCTACAATCTCGATGAGACGGTTCGGTTTTCCATAAATATTTTTGCCTCGTTTGCTGGTAAGCATGTTTTAATTCTAAGACCATTAATTTGGTTATTTTTCTTAAACCAAAACGCTATTCAGGATTGTTAAAATAAATTTTGTTTTCTTAAATAAAATTTTATTTTAATCTTATTGAATATTTTTTTTAATCCTGATATGGCAAAATATTTTGTGCGGAAATGCTTTTATTCCTGATGAGGTTAGGTTTTTCTTACATCAGAAAATGCCTACTCGTTATGGACTACTTTCTAATGCTATGGTACAAGGACCAACCCACCTTGTTCCTGACACAAGCATGCAACCTAAACAGTCTAAACAGTTAACAACCACCTCTACTGTCTCTCAAAAGACTTTAGTTGTAAAATCAAAGAAATCAGCTAGAACTGATGTGTCTGGAAGGCAATCAGGTTCAAAGGATTTTTCCTCTACACCACTCACTAAAAAGAAGATACAAGGGGGTGTTCAAGGGGTCCTGGTGAAGAAAGCTGATAAGGTTGTTAAGAATGTTCCTGTGAAAAGGAAGTTAAGGTTGATTGATGAAAGTGATTCAGAGGATGACTTACCTATATCCTCTGTGATGAATGTGAACAAGGAAGTTGCTGATACTGCTACTAAAGCTGTGGTACCTTCATCAAAACCACAAAAGACAAGGAAATTATCAAAGAGCAGGTATCATATTCCTTTGACAGTGCAAATGAAGGATACTGATATTCAGACATCAAATCCTGATGTTAGTATTCCTGATGCAACAACAAAAGTTGTCTCTATATCAGACTCTCCAGCCTCTCCATCTCAGATTAGAGAAATTTCTTGGGAGAAGGTTTCTACAACTGCTTCCTTGGTTGGTCTTACACCTACATCAAAGAAAAAGAGGAATGCAGAAGAGTTAGTCTATCAGAGACAGAAGAAGCTGAAAGGATCAAGCCCACAAGAACCTGAATTTCAGAGTAATTCAGCAGCTACTGTTGATCCTGCCACACAAGAACCACTCAATCAAAGTTTGGGTGAAGGCTTAGCTAGTGGAATGGTCACACAAGAACCATTTTCTCAAAGGGAGAATGAAGACATCAACATTCCAGCTACACAAGAACCATCTTCTCAAAGTGAAGATGCAGGCAAAGCTACAGCTTCTGTTGAAAGATTGGTCGCGAACATTGTCAATGAGGGAAGTCCACAAGAACCTTTAACTCAAAGTGTTGAAGAAGCTTCTGAACCTCAAGCTCCACAAGAACCATTGGTAGCAAATACTGATGCACGCATATCAAATCCTGACGATGTTCATCCTGACGCTAGTGGTGCTCCTGATAATGAACCTATTTTGATACAGCCACTTCGTTCAAGACCAATGGATCATCCTATCTCAGAACCACAGGATAAACTGAAAGGTATTGCTATTCCTGATCCTGATATTACTCATGATACTGCTGATGATACTTCTGATGATAGTGATGATGATGATGAGAATCGAAAAGAGAAGGAACAGCTTGCTACAACACTCAAAATTAGTCTTGGAACTACTTTTGGTTCATCAAGTACATATATGGCTAGCAATGCTTCCACTGGGAAAGATCAGAGACAAGATTTTTCTATTCCTTCCTTTGATCCTGCAGAGGCATTTAGACAGAATGAATGGAACAATTCATGGCACAATTCTGATGAATCTATCAGTTTTTCTTCTGCTATTGAACATGCCTATAATGCAGTGAAGTCTATAGAGAATCAAGACTTGAAGAATCATCTGAAGGCTACTACTCTGTTATCCAAAAGCCTGAAAAGTGAGATTGATTCTATCAAGGGTTCAACTGAAAAAGTGAGGACTGATATCTTTAATAATTTTACAAAGGTGCCTACTACTTTACAATTGAGGGTAGTGGAATCCCAAGTGAAATCTGTTGTTTCAGAACAAACCTCAATCAATCAAAGAATTGATTCTCTGGATACTAAGGTAACTGAAATTCAAGCCTCTCTTTCCTTAATTTTGCAATTATTGTCAAATCCTGATGTCAAAAAGGGGGAGAAGGTTATTCAGACAAAATGTACACCTGATCTAGTATTAAGAAATAATGATGATGATACTGGAGATGATGGTGGTGACAAAGTGATACAAGGAGAAACCTCTGATGCTGCGGTTTTGAAGTCTACAATTCAAACTTCTCAAAGTCAGACTACGCAGTCAACTCATGTTTCTGATTCTGGAGTTAAGACAGTAAGAACATTGGTGCAATCTCAGATCCTGACGGAAGATCAAATCCTGACACCTGGTCATGGACACATTCTTGCTACAATTCCTGAAGGTGATGAAGATGTGATTATTGATAATCCTGAAGATGCATCAAATTTATTCCAGAAGTTTTCTACAAAAGACGGCAGAATTGTTACTCTATATCACACTGATAAAAGAGTTCAACAATTATATGCAAGAAAAGCACTCTCTACAGCAAGTGAAGAATATCCAGATCTCTCACATGAAGAATTCTTGAGACTACAAAGAGAGACAATGGAAAGCTATACTGCTCCTGCTAGAGGTAGAGGAAGCAGAGGTAGGAGAGGTGCTAGAAGAAATAGAAGAGGTTCTTCAACTCAAACAGTACCTAGACAGACAAGGTCTAGAGGGTTAAGAATTGAAGAAATTCCTGAAGCTTCACAAAATCTAATAGATCCTGTTATCAAGGATATCATGGAGAAAGAAGACAAGGAATTTGTTGAAGAAGAACCTGAATTGAGAAGAAAATCAAGTAAATCAACCTTCAGCAATACAAATCAAATTGAAGATTCTAATCCTGACAATATTCAAGATCCTGACGAATCTGAAATTCTACAAGAGGTTGATTTGCTAATCTTATCTACTGTTGTTGATTGTCACAACAAAGAAGTAGATGAAGAAGAAGAAGCCAGAAGAAGAGAAATTACAAGATCAACAAATAGAGATTTCAATCTCTATGTACAAAGGCTTAAACTCTCAAACAGAAGAGTGTGGAGGAACTCAAGCAGACAAGAATCTTTACTTGAAAGAAGCTATGTTTTTGAAAAGGAAAAGGATAAGAAGTGGAAACATATTAGCACATTAAGTTGTGATACACCTATCAATTTTCAGTCTGGTGGAATTATTACAAGTGCTTCAAGTGTTGTTGATTTATCTGAGATGGTTAGATCAAAAGCACTCTGGTTAAAGATGTTTTCAAATCTGAAGCAATTGTCAAGTAATTCAAGAGGAGGTATTGGACACAGAGATGGTGAATATCTGAATATGTCATATGTTGATCCTTACTCCTTGACAGAAATTGGAGGTACTTTAACTTCTGAAAACCTGAACAATTTATTAGCTGTTGATATAGTTATAGATTGTCATGATGGTTTTGAAAAGAAAGAAAAGCTTCTGTACTTCATGAAAGATGATAGTGTGAAGATTCTATCTATTCAAGATCTGCTGATGAAAACTACACAGGAACTGAAATATGTTCACTATCTGTTAAGATGGAAGAACCAAGTGTACAAAGTATGGGCTGACATGATTTTGTCAACTATAAGAAGAAGACTGGATGGAAACAGTAATTTCGATGGTAATTATACTCCCATGTACTTAAATCAAAGAGGTCAGGATGTGGAAATGCAAAGGGGTACTGCTGTTAAAGAAGTAAATTTTGGCATGACTCATCTTTCTCTCAATCCTGATGGGAAGGAAATTGCTTATCTTTTCCTTGAAGAGCACAGTCTACAGAGAAACTCCATACAGAATCTCAGAGCAGCTATCTACCAGATTAATGAGGAAGATGAAGAACTCAGAAATCTTAAGGAAAGACTGATTCAAATTCTTGAAGAAAAAGAAGAAAGTTTATTATCCAACTTCTTGAAGATGAATCTGTTCTATCACAAAGCTTAAACAGATAAGTTGTTTCTGAAGATACTTGTACATTTTGATACTTGTTTTTGACATCATTGAATATTTGGAATCTATACTTTATTTCACAAAGTATGAGATTGGGGGAGATTGTTAGATCAGAATTCAATGATCGTCAGAAGCTAGACTCAACTGATCAGGATTGCTGACGTCATCAGTATTGCATGGTCATCAGTATTTGATCAAGCGTCAGTATCTTATTGATCATCGGGATTCCTACTCAGACTATGATCAGGTTTGATCATCAGGACTTGAAGCTGATCAGGATTCCTACTTCGAGTTATATTTGGAGTCTAGATAAACATGGAAGTTTATTCTATTTGTTCCTGGTTTGTAGAATGCAGCTATCGATTAAAGATATGTTTCTATCTTTGTTATGATTAGGACTTATCTTGTTATTGATAGAGAAGCTGTGTGCACTATATAAACACAGTTTTGGTTTCGATTTATGTATTCATTCGAGAGAGAACATAATCGGAGAGAAGCTCTTAAGAACAGAATTTCTTGAGAGAGTTTTTGTAAGCTAGCAGCTCTTAAGAACATCAGAATTTCTTAAGAGAGTTTGTAACAGTTTTATATCAAAGTTAATAAAGCTGTTATTGTTATTGTTATTGTTATTGTTATTGATCTTTCATATTTGTGTTATATAAAGTCGAGAATCTTATACAATTGTATTCAACCCCCTTCTACAATTGTTATTTACTGGGCAACAGTTTGAAGGTACATAAATAGAAAGGCAATATGATAGATATGTTACTGAAAAGATAAGATTTTGTACTGTTTGAAAATCTAAATGTTTCAGCATGAAGGATAGATAAGCCACACATCTCCTTAAGTGTAATAATGTACTGCAACAAATCTGACATTTGACACAAACAAACAATTAGAATTTAAATAAATTCTAAAGTATTATTTGAATTAATATTATAATTTGAATTAAAATAAATTATGCATTATTATTCAAATTAATATTAAATTTTGATATGAAAAAAATTATAAAATATTATTCATATTACAAATATAATTTTAAAAAAAATAATTGAAATAAATTATAAAATATTATTCAAATATGATCATACTTGGCCCTATCGTTATTTTCCGAACCCGAACTAACCGGCCTCTTCCCCTTATCCATTTGATGCAAACTGACCTAAACAAAAGAAAGAAGAATGTTAGGTCATTTGGGATTAACAATTGGTATCAGAGCAATCTTCTAACATACAAGGAGTTTAAAGATCAAGGCCAAAACAGAATCCATGGTGAAGAAGGATGCAGGTGTAAAGATACCAGTTCTAGACAAGGACAATTACTGTAAGACCCCAGATTTTGGGTAGGATTAAAACTTTTATTGTATGATGATGTATATATATATATGTGGATGGTGGTAATGGTTTTAGGAGAATTAAGTATGAAATGAATATGGATTTCAGTTTTCAAACATTTTGAGAATAATAAGAATGGACGGAACGCATAAATAAGAACAATCAATCTGGAAGATAAGAATACAATACTCCAAGGAAGAGAAGTATTTTTTTATGTCATCCAAATCAATATCTGGAATACATCCGACAACTCCGTAAACAAGATAACGTACGCCCGAGAAAGCACTAGAACGTTTTCTAAGTGCAAAGAGTAAAGAGAAAATGAACCAGGAATATTGGAACGGATTTTGATCCAAAGGATTATAGAAAAACCACTGATGAATAGTAACTCTTCATTTAAAAGTTTTTCAGACCACCCTATATGCGGGACGATATAATAAACTTTCAAAGTCGCATTAGTGATCTACGATGGAAATAAAAGAATGCAGAAGCTGTCAGAATCGGAAAAATAGCATTTTTCGTTTTCTCCGAAATTTCACCAAAAACGGACTAAATAATTATTATTTGAGGATATTTAAGGATTTAAATTATTAATTCTATGGATGTGGATTAATAAAAGATTTAGAAATATTAAGAACGTTTACGGGATTAAATTTAGACATGGAAGTAACATGTAACAAGATTGGTTCGAGGGATGCGACATTTGGATCATCCGTGTGAAAGGAAACGAACCGATAAAGCCACTTTACCAAGAACCAATGCATGTCCGCCAAGTGTTGCAAGAAGAGACAATCAAAGCTATGACTCATCAAAGTTGACCATTTAAAACATTAAAAGTAATTAAAACAAAACAAAGAAAAGAAATCAAAAGAAAAGAAAACACCACCACCATTTCCATTGGAAACTTTCGGCCAAGAAGAAGGAGAAGGAGAAGTGGAGATTTCCTCCACCATTAATTGCAATCTAGAGCTTAAAACAAAGCTAGTAAGTAGTACAAGGTAAGCCATGAATCTTGTAGCCATCCTTTTTGTATTTCATGTTCAAATAAGTGAAAGAAGATGATGATGAATAGTAACCAAGTTTTTGTTTGATTTTGATTTTGAATCTATGGCTTCTAAAGGTTATATCAAGCAAGAATCCAAGTTTATATAAGTGTATTGGAAGTAAACAAGCTTGGAGGAGGTATGAACTTTGAGCCTTTGAATGTTTTAAGTGATTTTTGAAGCTTTAATGGTGTAAAAGCATGTTTATGATCTTAGTAGCTATGATTGGGCTTTGTTATGAGTTGTATTGAGTTTTAAGAACGTAAAGGCATTGCTTGGCCTCAGTTCTTGGTATAATCAGAGGTATATGTTGATGAGAGTGATTGATGAGCAATTTAGATGGTTCGAAATTTGGGATTATCCGATTTATAGCCGTCGTAATGACGAAATTCCTAAGACCCTTAAAAACAGAGCATGACAGTTAAGATAGGTCTCGGGTATGAATGATTATATGATTTGTACTTATAGATTTTCGAACGTAGATCGTTTTGGCGCAAGAATCGGAACTAGCCGACTTACGGTTTAGGAGATATGGTCAAATTAGTAAAAGTGGTTCGAAAACGAGAAGAAAAGTTCGTAACTGAATTTGAGAATACTTAACTTGATCTTTGCAGGGGTTACACATGATAATTAAATACTAGAGACAGAAAGGAAAGTGTGGGAGAAGACCTTGTGTGAAAAAGATCGTTTTTCGAGTTTATAAAAATGTTTGAAGTTAGGATAAATGCGAAGAAACCCCTTAAAACTAGTACTTGGGTATAACTTTGGAAAACTTTGAGAAATGAGTCGAAAATCTTGAAGTGAATCATACGAGGTTGACCCTAGAGTATTTATAACTTCAAGACAGATCAAGAGCAAGTCGGGATGATGTCCTTTGATAACAAACGAGTACCTAATTATAAGGTGTCGGTAGAAATTGCAAGGGTTAGGATTATATAGTCGCCTTAGTGCGGTGTTTAAGTTTAAGAATCATGTTTTTCTTGATTCCTAAGTATGAGTTATTGATGAAAGGTATTTTATTGTTGATAGATCGCCGGACTACTGCAGGACACCACCCACCGACTAAGAGATCAGGCAAGTTTTCAAACCTATACCTTTTTAAAACTGTTGTGGTGATAACTAAAGATTTTGAGATATATGCTATATGTGAATGATTTCTATAATGCTAAGTCAAAGTATTGATACAAGTTGAACTTGTAAGCTATAGGATATAGTAGTATTTTGGAGCTGATGTGCTAAGCAAAACCCTCAGTAGGGGGTGTATACTTTGCAATTATACTTTGGACCGGGAATGGTATCAGTTGTTATCTAGAGATATATTATATATTCTCTATAATTATTTTATATACTAGGAATGGTATCAGTTGCTATCTAGGGTTATTTTATTGTGTTATTACAATTAATCTCGATAAGTGGTTTACAAATTAAAGATCGTTTGGAGTTTAATCTATTAAGGGTATATTTTAAATATATGATGAATAGTTGTTATCTACCCCTTTTTGATAAGAAAGTACTTGAGAATTATTTCTAAATAAATATTCTTTATTAAACACAGTTTGCATTAATTATTTAAAGCCCTACTTCTTAAGGAAGTATTTTGTGAAAATTATTTTAAACCCTAGATAGCTAATAAAGTGTATTTCAGTCAACTTTTAAATATAATTAGAGAAGGTTCCCAAAACTATTTCCCGTTTAAGTCTATATTCAGAAAGACTTAAATGCTCGCTCAAACTTCAAAGATACATGGAACCTTTCTCAAGAGTTATGCTTGTTTCAAGTGGACTGCCCGGTCCTAAATCTTTTTAAATCAATGAAATTATCAGTGTGATATACTACCATCAAAAATGATTTTGATTACTCTCTCAAGATTCGAGGAGTAAAAGCAGTGAAATCAGTTGTATCCATGAACAAGCATCAGCTTGGGAAATATGAGTGAATTTTCCTTTCCAACCAGATATGACTACTTTGTGGAGTCGTATACTTGGGAAAAAGGGAAAGGAACTTTATGTTTCAAGGTTATGGATTTTCTCGAACTCGGAGAATGTGTAAGGGACTGAGTGGCGACCTGTCCCCTAAGGGAATTACACGTAGACCGGCAGTCTATGAACGGGTCTGTTCTTCCCTTAGATTATCAGATAGTGCCCGACCGTAGGATAAGAGAAGCGCATCGGAGGCCCCTAAGTGAATGGGTACCCCTAAGTGAATGGGTATGCTCTTCCCCCTACAACCAATTGGCGGGGAGTTGAGAGAAGAGTATCGGAGACCCCTAAGTGAATGGGTACCCCTAAGTGAATGGGTATGCTCTTCCCCCTACAACCAATTGGCAGGGAGGTAGGTCAGTTAGCGTCTGCCCTATTTTCCCTTCTACGTAGAAAAACAGCAGTGGGGATTGCCTTACGACTGATCATCGTAGAGGTATCCTTGTCGCCCGGAATCTCCATCTACAGTTCAGTTTCATGAAAGTTTTCAGAAAAGAAAGTTTATTCCAGCTATTCAGTTTTATGAAAGTTTTCAGAAAGGTTACTCAAGAGTAATCCAGTATATTCCAGTATATGAGTTTATCTACAGGATGTATGTGATCAGATGGGTTCAGAAAATGAATTGGAAATAAATTTAAATTGTTTTATTTCCAGATTATAAAGGAAGTAAATGTCTCCCATGAAAGTTGATACTTGATTATATATATATTGTTTATCAGTTCAGCATTATTTTGGTGGGCCTTGTTGCTCACCCTTGCTTGTTTTTATATATATCACCACAACAGATAAACCAGATGTTTCGCACCACCAGCCGCAAGAGGGTTTTGGAGCCCAGAGGACTCTCCCCTGATATTACAGCCGCCATAGCTGAGGTAGAACCTACTAGCGATATAGACTGGTAGTTCAGATTCAGCATTTAATTATATGTATGACATAACGTAAGAAGTGGCAGCAACTTAAACTTGTAAATTATATTTGGGCTTGTAATCCCTTACGATATGTTTAAGGACCCTGTTAGCAGTACTTATTTCAAGTTCATCTCTGGGACTATAACTTGTGTGTGTGTGTGTGAGATAGATGGTGGGGTCATAGCATGTTGTTTATTTGTATTGATTCAAGTCAAGCATGATGTATGGAATGATGACCGTAACGACCAGATTCCTGACCCCGGATCTGGGGCTGTTACAGAGATGGTATCAGAGCTAAGAGTTAGACATCCCAGAGATGATGAGACGTTATAATTATAAACTCACTAAGATAATAAGAACCCTTGCCAGGTTCACCTAAAACCCTTATGGGAACTCTTAAATACCATGATAGTAATATAGTTCGTTATTGTGTAGGCGGGCGATATCCCAGACCTAGAGGGGTTTGAGCGGCAGCATGATGAGGAGATACTCCGGGCCTCAGACCCACACTATGAGAGATCAGGAGATGAGCACCAGGAGGAGGATCCGGAGGAGGACCCGGAGGAGGATCCAGAGTTAGAGTGGGGTCCGGCCCCTGAGTTCGACGAGGAGATTCCTGTTGTTGAGGCAGATTCAGAGGAGGAGACGGGGGGTGAGGCTCAGGCTGAGGAGCAGGGTGAGGATGATTCGGGGAGTCCAGTTTCTGTCTTACCTCCATTTCCCCCTAGTCCCCCACCTCTCCAGCTGAGTCCTCCTGAGGATCATGAGGAGCAGACCCCAGAGCCCACTCCGGCAGAGGTTGTTCCGCCAGCAGACCCAGTCACTCCACCCCCTGTTCCCCTAGTTGGTGTACCAGTTTCTGTGCATGGATGGATGGTGAATAGGATGATGACAGACTTGACCGTAGCAGAGGCCAGGTTGGCAGAGTCTCGGCTACAGCTTGCCGCAGAGAGGACTGAGAGGCGTAGGCTCCAGCGTGTCAGGAGGACCCTTCGCCCTCGGGCTTTTAGGAGGGAGGTGACCCATATTGAGTGCCGGGCACGAGTGAGGATTAGGACCTTGCAGACAGATGAGGGTGGCAGAGTGTCCCGGCATGATGCTGAGGAGATCTTCCGTCTCGCGATGATCAGGGTGAGGGCCTTGACCCGCGCTCGTGGCTGATTCCAGATTCAGTGATATGGTAGTCTAACCTACTAGTCTTGCCCGGCCATGGTAGGGTGCCGACTTTTGGAGGGTTTGTTTTGTTGTATATAGTTCCCATAGGCAGACTAGATGGATAGACTTTGTATTTCACTTTTATGCTAGTTGTTGTTATCAGGCAGTTGTACTCTAAAACTATGACGTTGGTTCAGATGTTGTGTTTTGGCAGCCTTATGTATATATGGGTTTTCGTTTCAGTTGCACCAGTTTTAGTGACATGGTCACCAGTGTGGATGATTTTATCTGTGCGTATTTTCGATTAAATTGCCATATATATAGAACTGGGGATCCTAAATCCCAAATATATTATCATGGTGTAAGGAGAAATCCTACAAAGCAGGTGTGTAAATTTAATGTGATTTTCTGAAATTTCAGTAAGATGCCTCCGCGGAGAATTGCGACCAGGGCTAATCCCCGTGAGTCTACCGACCAAGAGAGTCACAATCAACATGGTGAAAACCCTGAGTATGATGAAGAAAATGACGAAGACTATAATGAGCAGGAAGACTCCTAGTATGGGGAAAGAGATGAAACCTTCTACACCGCGGAGTTTGAGGATGAAAGAGAAGAAACTGAGGTTGAGCAAGAGAGGGAAGATCGGAATAGAGACCCTATGGGTCAATTCATGGATTTACTTAGACAAAATTTGGTTCGACAACCCCAACCACCTCAAGGGGACAACAGTAATGTGGCCAACTCTTTTAGGGCCTTTAAATCATTGAAGCCTCCTGAGTTCACCGGATCAGCCGACCCAGTAGAGGCGAGGGCATGGATTAAGGAGATGGAAAAGTCATTTGAGATTCTGAGTATTGAGGAGGCACAAAAGACTGTTTTTGCATCATATATGTTAAAGGGAGAGGCCAACTACTGGTGGGAGGCCAAGAGAAATATGGAAACAGGTGCTGTGATAGCTTGGGAAAGGTTTAAGCAGTTATTTCTGGAAAAGTATTTCCCGAGGTTTATGAAAACTCAGATGGAGCTCAAGTTCTTGGAGCTAAAACAAAATAATCTATCAGTGGCGGAGTATGAAGCGAAGTTTACCGAACTGTCAAGGTTCGTGCCCGAGTTCGTGGACACGGATGAGAAGAAAGCTAGTAGGTTTCAGCAAGGGCTGAGACCAGGGATCCAGAATCGAGTGGCTATTTTGGAGATCTCGGATTATGCCACCCTAGTACAGAAAGCCTCAATCGCCGAAGCAGGCATTGATCAATTCCAGAAAGATAAGGGAGGAAGAAAAAGGAAGCATGTGAGTATGGGAGGAGGTTCGGAAGGAGGCAACCCTTCAAACAAGTTCAATCGCAGAGCGGTTTCCCTACCTGGTAGGAATGAAGGTTCCAGGCCAACCAGGAGCATCAGTGTAAACCGGGGTAATAAGCAGTCGGGAACACCCCAGTCCCAATCGTTTCGACCTTCATTTCCGGTATGTGCCACCTGTGGGAAGAGACATCCAGGTGTATGCAAATTAGGGACGATAACTTGCTATAAGTGTGGACGACCAGGCCATTATGCTAGTTCTTGTACCAAGGATTCCCTTAGTGACAGCAAGGGTCTTACTTGTTATAATTGTGGTCAGCAGGGACATATATCAAGAAATTGCCCAAAGAGTAAACCAGCAACTTCGGGAGCCAGCAAGGCTGCCTCCACCAAACCACCAACAGCCAGGACTTTTAACATGACAGTGCAGGATGCGGTGAGGGATACCGATGTGATAGCAGGTACTTTTTCCCTCAACTCAGTGGATGCAAATGTTTTATTTGATTCTGGAGCGACTAGATCTTTTATATCAAAGGACTTTGCTAATAAATTAAGACTTAAGGCTCAACTCCTGAAAGATTCCTTGCAAGTAGAAATAGCCAATCATGAGATAGTCCTAGTTAATCAGATTCACCCCGAATGTGAGTTAAAAATAGGAGATCAACCTTTTTCTGTTGATTTGATTCCTTTCAAGTTAGGGGAGTTTGATGTTATTTTAGGAATGGATTGGTTGTCCCGTAATAATGCTCAGATAGACTGCAAAGGGAAGAAAATTAGACTGAGTACCCAAGGAAAGAAAGATATAGTGATTAAAGGGATAAGACAGACACAAAGATTCTTAACTATGGCCC
This sequence comes from Heracleum sosnowskyi, assembly GCA_030848705.1. NCBI lineage: Eukaryota > Viridiplantae > Streptophyta > Magnoliopsida > Apiales > Apiaceae > Heracleum > Heracleum sosnowskyi. The sequence continues at coordinate 45,659,163 of CM061236.1, forward strand.
AAACCAAGAGATTGTTGCGAAAGGGAAACGAATCTTATTTAGCTTACGTTGTGGACACCCAAAAGGAGGTGCCCAATTCGCGAGATATTCCAGTAGTTAATGAATTCGAGGATGTGTTTCCCCAAGACCTTCCAGGATTACCACCTGACAGAGAAATTGAGTTTGCAATTGAGCTAGCCCCAGGAACGGCGCCAGTGTCCAAGGCCCCGTATAGATTAGCACCAGTAGAGATGAAGGAGCTGGCTACCCAGTTGCAAGAGCTGTTAGAGAAAGGTTTTATAAGACCTAGTGTGTCGCCTTGGGGCGCACCAGTGTTGTTTGTTAAGAAGAAAGATGGAAGCATGAGATTATGCATTGACTATCGCGAATTAAACAAGTTAACCATAAAGAACAAGTATCCTTTACCAAGAATCGATGATTTGTTTGATCAGCTAAGAGGTGCTGTGTACTTTTCTAAGATTGACTTGAGAACTGGATATCACCAGTTGAAGATTAAACCTGAGGATATTCCTAAGACTGCATTCCGTACCCGTTATGGACATTACGAGTTCTTGGTGATGTCATTTGGATTAACCAACGCCCCCGCAGCCTTTATGGACTTGATGAATAGAGTGTTCAAGAAATATTTGGACAAATTCGTCATAGTTTTCATTGATGACATTCTTATCTATTCTAAGACAGAAGCAGAACACGCCGAGCATCTGATGATAGCCCTAGGAATTCTCAGGAAAGAGCGGTTGTACGCCAAGTTTTCGAAGTGTGAATTCTGGAAGGAGGAGGTGCAATTTTTAGGGCATGTGATTAATAAAGAAGGAGTGTTGGTTGACCCCTCCAAGATAGAAGCAGTTTTGAATTGGGAGCGTCCAACCACTCCAACAGAGGTAAGGAGCTTTATTGGACTGGCCGGTTATTACCGGAGATTTGTGCAAGATTTTGCAAAAATAGCCGCCCCGTTAACACGACTTACCCGCAAGACGGAGAAGTTTGAATGGACAGATAAATGTGAGAAAAGCTTTCAAGAGCTGAAGAGAAGGTTGGTGACGGCCCCCGTGTTGGCGTTGCCTGATGGAAAAGGGGATTTCGTAATTTACAGTGACGCTTCGCATAAAGGATTAGGATGTGTGCTTATGCAGCATGATAAAGTAATCGCGTATGCGTCAAGGCAGCTAAAAGACTACGAGATTCGATACCCAACTCACGATCTAGAACTGGCAGCGATAGTTTTTGCTTTAAAGATTTGGAGACACTATTTGTATGGGGAAAAATGTGAAATCTATACTGATCATAAGAGCCTTAAGTACATCTTTACCCAAAAAGAGCTTAACATGCGCCAGAGAAGATGGCTAGAACTGATTAAGGATTATGATTGTGAAATTCGTTATCACCCGGGTAAAGCCAATGTGGTGGCTGACGCCCTTAGCAGAAAGGAGAGGCTTAAGATGATGACTTTAGAGGAAGCCCTGATAAGAGATATGGAGAAGTTGGAAATTGAGATCAAAATTCCAGGAGATAGCCAAGAGAAGTTGATGGAGATTCAGGTCCAATCCCCATTATTAGAAAAGATCAAGTTGTGCCAAGAGCGAATGCTCCAAGATGAAAGAGAATCCCTGACAGGGGAAGAGTTGAGGACTGAGAAAGACAACCAGGGCTTAATGAGATATACTTACAGAATTTGGATTCCTAACGTCCCAGAGCTGAAAGATGAGATTCTGCATGAAGCTCACAATAGCAGATATTCAATTCACCCAGGGGGAAATAAGATGTATCAAGATTTGAAAGAGTATTACTGGTGGCCTAACATGAAAAGAGACGTGGCGGAATGGGTAGGCAAATGCCTGACCTGTCAAAGAGTAAAAGCTGAACACCAAAGGCCCAGTGGACTTCTACAACCTCTGGAAATTCCCGAATGGAAATGGGATCATATAGCAATGGACTTTGTCGTAGGCCTACCAAGGACCAAGGCCAATCATGACGCCATATGGGTGATAATAGACCGACTAACGAAGTCGGCCCACTTTCTACCAATTAACGAAAGATTCACTGTTGATAAATTAGTGGATATTTATATGAAAGAGATTGTGGCCCGGCATGGAGTCCCGGTGACCATCGTATCGGATCGAGATCCCAGATTTAATTCGAGATTTTGGAAGAGTTTTCAGGAATGTGCCGGAACCAAGCTGAATATGAGTACTGCCTATCACCCTCAGACAGATGGGCAAAGTGAAAGGACCATCCAAACACTTGAGGATATGCTGAGGTTCTGTGCCCTAGATCTTAAAGGAAGTTGGGATGATCACTTGCCATTGGTTGAGTTCTCTTATAATAATAGTTTTCATGCGAGCATTGGAATGCCGCCTTATGAGGCCCTTTATGGAAGAAGGTGCAGATCTCCCTTATATTGGGATGAAGTTGGTGAGCGTAAGTTGCTAGGACCTGAAATGGTTCAAAGGACAAAGGACATAGTGGATTTAATTCGAGGACGGCTAGTAGCAGCCCAGGATAGACAGAAAAAGTATGCAGATTTGGCTCGGAAGGGCAAGGAGTATGAAGTAGGAGACCTAGTGTTCTTGAAAGTGTCTCCTTGGAAAGGATTGATGAGATTTGGAAAGAAAGGAAAGTTGAGCCCTAGATACATTGGGCCATTTGAGGTTTTGAGACGTATTGGAAAGCTAGCATATGAACTGGCACTACCCCCATATTTGCAACAAGTCCACAATGTGTTTCACGTTTCGATGCTAAGGCCCTACAAGTCGGATGCTAAGCATATAGTGGAATACGAGCATGTAGACATACAACCAGACTTGACCTATGTGGAGCAGCCAATGGAAATTATAGATCGAAAGGAACAAGTGCTCCGAAACAAGGTCATCAAACTAGTCAGAGTAGTATGGAGAAATCATAATGTGGAAGAATCGACTTGGGAGCTAGAGAGCGAGATGCTAGAAAGATATCCCCATTTATTTTCAGAGTGATTCCGGGACGGAATCCTTTTAAGGAGGGGAGACTGTAAGACCCCAGATTTTGGGTAGGATTAAAACTTTTATTGTATGATGATGTATATATATATATGTGGATGGTGGTAATGGTTTTAGGAGAATTAAGTATGAAATGAATATGGATTTCAGTTTTCAAACATTTTGAGAATAATAAGAATGGACGGAACGCATAAATAAGAACAATCAATCTGGAAGATAAGAATACAATACTCCAAGGAAGAGAAGTATTTTTTTATGTCATCCAAATCAATATCTGGAATACATCCGACAACTCCGTAAACAAGATAACGTACGCCCGAGAAAGCACTAGAACGTTTTCTAAGTGCAAAGAGTAAAGAGAAAATGAACCAGGAATATTGGAACGGATTTTGATCCAAAGGATTATAGAAAAACCACTGATGAATAGTAACTCTTCATTTAAAAGTTTTTCAGACCACCCTATATGCGGGACGATATAATAAACTTTCAAAGTCGCATTAGTGATCTACGATGGAAATAAAAGAATGCAGAAGCTGTCAGAATCGGAAAAATAGCATTTTTCGTTTTCTCCGAAATTTCACCAAAAACGGACTAAATAATTATTATTTGAGGATATTTAAGGATTTAAATTATTAATTCTATGGATGTGGATTAATAAAAGATTTAGAAATATTAAGAACGTTTACGGGATTAAATTTAGACATGGAAGTAACATGTAACAAGATTGGTTCGAGGGATGCGACATTTGGATCATCCGTGTGAAAGGAAACGAACCGATAAAGCCACTTTACCAAGAACCAATGCATGTCCGCCAAGTGTTGCAAGAAGAGACAATCAAAGCTATGACTCATCAAAGTTGACCATTTAAAACATTAAAAGTAATTAAAACAAAACAAAGAAAAGAAATCAAAAGAAAAGAAAACACCACCACCATTTCCATTGGAAACTTTCGGCCAAGAAGAAGGAGAAGGAGAAGTGGAGATTTCCTCCACCATTAATTGCAATCTAGAGCTTAAAACAAAGCTAGTAAGTAGTACAAGGTAAGCCATGAATCTTGTAGCCATCCTTTTTGTATTTCATGTTCAAATAAGTGAAAGAAGATGATGATGAATAGTAACCAAGTTTTTGTTTGATTTTGATTTTGAATCTATGGCTTCTAAAGGTTATATCAAGCAAGAATCCAAGTTTATATAAGTGTATTGGAAGTAAACAAGCTTGGAGGAGGTATGAACTTTGAGCCTTTGAATGTTTTAAGTGATTTTTGAAGCTTTAATGGTGTAAAAGCATGTTTATGATCTTAGTAGCTATGATTGGGCTTTGTTATGAGTTGTATTGAGTTTTAAGAACGTAAAGGCATTGCTTGGCCTCAGTTCTTGGTATAATCAGAGGTATATGTTGATGAGAGTGATTGATGAGCAATTTAGATGGTTCGAAATTTGGGATTATCCGATTTATAGCCGTCGTAATGACGAAATTCCTAAGACCCTTAAAAACAGAGCATGACAGTTAAGATAGGTCTCGGGTATGAATGATTATATGATTTGTACTTATAGATTTTCGAACGTAGATCGTTTTGGCGCAAGAATCGGAACTAGCCGACTTACGGTTTAGGAGATATGGTCAAATTAGTAAAAGTGGTTCGAAAACGAGAAGAAAAGTTCGTAACTGAATTTGAGAATACTTAACTTGATCTTTGCAGGGGTTACACATGATAATTAAATACTAGAGACAGAAAGGAAAGTGTGGGAGAAGACCTTGTGTGAAAAAGATCGTTTTTCGAGTTTATAAAAATGTTTGAAGTTAGGATAAATGCGAAGAAACCCCTTAAAACTAGTACTTGGGTATAACTTTGGAAAACTTTGAGAAATGAGTCGAAAATCTTGAAGTGAATCATACGAGGTTGACCCTAGAGTATTTATAACTTCAAGACAGATCAAGAGCAAGTCGGGATGATGTCCTTTGATAACAAACGAGTACCTAATTATAAGGTGTCGGTAGAAATTGCAAGGGTTAGGATTATATAGTCGCCTTAATTAGTGCGGTGTTTAAGTTTAAGAATCATGTTTTTCTTGATTCCTAAGTATGAGTTATTGATGAAAGGTATTTTATTGTTGATAGATCGCCGGACTACTGCAGGACACCACCCACCGACTAAGAGATCAGGCAAGTTTTCAAACCTATACCTTTTTAAAACTGTTGTGGTGATAACTAAAGATTTTGAGATATATGCTATATGTGAATGATTTCTATAATGCTAAGTCAAAGTATTGATACAAGTTGAACTTGTAAGCTATAGGATATAGTAGTATTTTGGAGCTGATGTGCTAAGCAAAACCCTCAGTAGGGGGTGTATACTTTGCAATTATACTTTGGACCGGGAATGGTATCAGTTGTTATCTAGAGATATATTATATATTCTCTATAATTATTTTATATACTAGGAATGGTATCAGTTGCTATCTAGGGTTATTTTATTGTGTTATTACAATTAATCTCGATAAGTGGTTTACAAATTAAAGATCGTTTGGAGTTTAATCTATTAAGGGTATATTTTAAATATATGATGAATAGTTGTTATCTACCCCTTTTTGATAAGAAAGTACTTGAGAATTATTTCTAAATAAATATTCTTTATTAAACACAGTTTGCATTAATTATTTAAAGCCCTACTTCTTAAGGAAGTATTTTGTGAAAATTATTTTAAACCCTAGATAGCTAATAAAGTGTATTTCAGTCAACTTTTAAATATAATTAGAGAAGGTTCCCAAAACTATTTCCCGTTTAAGTCTATATTCAGAAAGACTTAAATGCTCGCTCAAACTTCAAAGATACATGGAACCTTTCTCAAGAGTTATGCTTGTTTCAAGTGGACTGCCCGGTCCTAAATCTTTTTAAATCAATGAAATTATCAGTGTGATATACTACCATCAAAAATGATTTTGATTACTCTCTCAAGATTCGAGGAGTAAAAGCAGTGAAATCAGTTGTATCCATGAACAAGCATCAGCTTGGGAAATATGAGTGAATTTTCCTTTCCAACCAGATATGACTACTTTGTGGAGTCGTATACTTGGGAAAAAGGGAAAGGAACTTTATGTTTCAAGGTTATGGATTTTCTCGAACTCGGAGAATGTGTAAGGGACTGAGTGGCGACCTGTCCCCTAAGGGAATTACACGTAGACCGGCAGTCTATGAACGGGTCTGTTCTTCCCTTAGATTATCAGATAGTGCCCGACCGTAGGATAAGAGAAGCGCATCGGAGGCCCCTAAGTGAATGGGTACCCCTAAGTGAATGGGTATGCTCTTCCCCCTACAACCAATTGGCGGGGAGTTGAGAGAAGAGTATCGGAGACCCCTAAGTGAATGGGTACCCCTAAGTGAATGGGTATGCTCTTCCCCCTACAACCAATTGGCAGGGAGGTAGGTCAGTTAGCGTCTGCCCTATTTTCCCTTCTACGTAGAAAAACAGCAGTGGGGATTGCCTTACGACTGATCATCGTAGAGGTATCCTTGTCGCCCGGAATCTCCATCTACAGTTCAGTTTCATGAAAGTTTTCAGAAAAGAAAGTTTATTCCAGCTATTCAGTTTTATGAAAGTTTTCAGAAAGGTTACTCAAGAGTAATCCAGTATATTCCAGTATATGAGTTTATCTACAGGATGTATGTGATCAGATGGGTTCAGAAAATGAATTGGAAATAAATTTAAATTGTTTTATTTCCAGATTATAAATGAAGTAAATGTCTCCCATGAAAGTTGATACTTGATTATATATATATTGTTTATCAGTTCAGCATTATTTTGGTGGGCCTTGTTGCTCACCCTTGCTTGTTTTTATATATATCACCACAACAGATAAACCAGATGTTTCGCACCACCAGCCGCAAGAGGGTTTTGGAGCCCAGAGGACTCTCCCCTGATATTACAGCCGCCATAGCTGAGGTAGAACCTACTAGCGATATAGACTGGTAGTTCAGATTCAGCATTTAATTATATGTATGACATAACGTAAGAAGTGGCAGCAACTTAAACTTGTAAATTATATTTGGGCTTGTAATCCCTTACGATATGTTTAAGGACCCTGTTAGCAGTACTTATTTCAAGTTCATCTCTGGGACTATAACTTGTGTGTGTGTGTGTGAGATAGATGGTGGGGTCATAGCATGTTGTTTATTTGTATTGATTCAAGTCAAGCATGATGTATGGAATGATGACCGTAACGACCAGATTCCTGACCCCGGATCTGGGGCTGTTACAATTACTTTCACTGGAAAGTAAAAATGCATCTACATCTCATGTCTATGGATGAGAGATATGTAGACTGCATTGAGAAAGGTCCACACGTTCCCATGAAGTTTGCATCTAGAGTTGGACTGCCAGATGATGCCGAAGATGTGGAAATTCCAAAGCCTGTCTCAGAATGGACTATTGAAGATGTTGCAAAAATCCATAAAGATAAAAGAACCATGAACATTATGTTTAATGGTTTGGAGCAAGAGATGTTTGACAATGTTATCAACTGTACAACTTCTAAAGAAGTATGGGACACTGTTAGAACACTCTGTGAAGGAACTGAGCAGGTAAGGGAGAACAAAATGCAACTCCTCATACAACAATATGAACACTTTCATTTTAAAGCTGGTGAAACCCTAAATGATACATTTAGTAGGTTTCAAAAGCTCTTGAATGGACTAAAGTTGTATGGGAGGATCTACCAAACCAAGGATTCAAACCTCAAATTTCTTAGAGCTCTTCCAAAAGAGTGGAAGCCTATGACTTTTTCTCTTAGAAACACTCAAGAATACAAAGACTATACTCTTGAAAGGCTTTATGGAACCTTAAAGACATATGAGCTGGAAATGGAGCAAGATGAAGAAATTGAGAAGGTACAAAAGAAAGGTGGATCTATTGCATTGATTGCATCTGTGAACCAACTGGAAGATGACAATGAAGAAGCTGCAAAAGCCACAACTAGTCGAGCTAGTTGTAGGAGTGATGTTAGCAAGGGTAAAGGCAAGATGACAGAAGAAGAAGAAGAACCAGCCAACTTGGATGACTTAGATGAAATTGATGAACGCATTGCTTTTCTTTCAAGAAAATTTTCTAAGTTCAAATTTAAGAGAAACTCAAAAGCAAGGCCACCAAGGAGAGACTTTCAACCTAGCAAAAATAATTGGGTTGAAAAGTCTAAATCTAAATGTTTCAACTGTGGAATGATTGGTCACTTTGCTGGAGATTGCAGAAAGCCCAAAGTTGAGAAGGGCAACAGGAAATTTGAGCCTGTTGATTACAAAAAGAAATACTTTGAACTTCTCAAGCAAAAAGAAAAGGCTTTCATGTCTCAGGAGTATGATTGGGCTGGTAATGGTGAAGATTCAGATGATGATGTTGAGTATGTCAACTTGGCTCTAATGGCTAACAATCATGAGCAGGAAGCAAGTTCCTCAAGCAACCAGGTAACAATTACTAATCTTTCTGAGCTTTCTAAAGAGAATGCGATAATACAGTTAATGAAATGTCTACTGTATTATATAATTTGTGTGTTACTCTTAAATCACTTACCAAAGAGAACTCAAGAATTAAAGAGACTAATTTGCTCTTAAGTGATAGAAATGCCATGTTAGAAGCACAGCTCATTGAGTTTGAGAAAATGAGATGTGTCAGTAGGGATGCTAAGCAGGAACTTGAGAAAGTGTTAAAAAGGGAAGAGATTCTTGAAACACACAACTAGAAATAGAACAAAGAGTGATTGCAAAATGGAAAGATTCCAGGAATGTTGCTAGCAACATCATTAATGTTCAAGGTATGGAATCTTTCTGTGAACAATCATGGAAAAAGAACAAAGAGAAGCTAGGGTATGCTGTTGAAACCTTAGAATCAGAAACAGAGTCAACAAACAACAATGGTCATTCGTTGAAGGTTGATATGTCAACGGAATGCATCATTCCGTTGACAGATGAACCATCAACCGATCATGATGTTTCGTTGACAAAGGAAAAGAAAGAAGAACTCACTAGACTTAATAACAAGTATGGTCCTGTCACCAAGAACTTTGTTCAAGGTGAGTCTAGTAAATCAAAGAAAGTTGAGAAGCCTATTGAGAGAGCTAATGTAGGTCACTTGTCTAACAAGCAATTGAAAGACAAGTTAGAGAAAATTCAAGTTGAGGTTAAGGGCAATAAAAAGAATAACAGAAATGGCAAAGTAGGGATTAACAAACATAACAATTACACACCTGATAAGTATGCTCCTAGAAAAACATGTGTTAATTGTGGTAGTGATAGTCATTTATCTGCTAATTGCAAATCTGTTAAGAAGCATACTAATGTGAAAATGCCTAAGCCTGCAATGAATACCTCTATGCCTGCAATGCCTGTTATGCCTAATATGTTTGCTCCATATGCACAGTTTCAAAATCCATATGCTAGCATGTCATTTGTGTCTAATCCATACATGAATATGTTTAATGTACCACAAATGCCATGGAATGTGAATAACATATTTGTTCCTCCAAATATGCATGCCATGAATGAAAATGTGAGCAACCCTCAGAAGTCAACACCAAAGGTAAAGGTTCATTTAACTCAATCTGAGCCCAAGGTGAAAAATGATGTAAAGAGTAAATCAAAGGCTAACAAAACAGGACCCAAGGTAACTTGGGTACCAAAATCAACTTGATTTGGTTTTATTGTGTGCAGGGAGACAAAAGGAATCTTTGGTACTTGGATAGTGGTTGTTCAAGACACATGACTGGTGATTCTACCCTGCTCACAGAGTTCCAAGAAAGAGCTGTCCCTTGTATTGCTTTTGGAGATGACAACAAAGGCTACACTAAGGGATATGGCTTGATTTCAAGAGAAAATGTCATCATTGATGAGGTTGCATTGGTGGATGGTCTAAAGCACAATTTTCTTAGTATCAGCCAACTTTGTGACAAAGGATTTTTAGTTACTTTTTCAAGAGAAGCATGTGTTGTTTCTAAAGGTGGAGACAACAATTTGGTAATGACTGGATTCAGAAGAGGGAATGTGTACATTGCTGACTTTAGTAGCACAAGTCCAGACACCATCACTTATCTTTTCAGTAAGGCAAGCAAGGATGAAAGTTGGCTATGGCACAAGAAATTGTCTCATTTGAATTTTAAGGTTATGAATGACTTGGTGAGGAAAGATCTTGCTAGAGGAATTCCACAGCTGGAATTCTCCAAGGATGGTTTGTGTGATGCCTGTCAAAAAGGGAAACAAAAGAAGGCATCATTCAAAAGCAAGACAGAGTCATCAATTGTCCAACAGCTTGAGTTACTTCATATGGATCTATTTGGCCCTGTAAATGTCATGTCCATTTCAAAGAAGAAATACTGTCTTGTGATTGTTGATGATTTTTCTAGATTTTCATGGACTTTCTTTTTGCACTCCAAAGATGAGACAAGTGAAATCATTATCAATCACATCAAGATGGTAAACAATCATCCTGATTTCAAAGTAAGAAGTATTAGGAGTGACAATGGGACAGAGTTCAAGAATTCAACTATGAAGATGTTCTGTGAGGAAAATGGTATTTTGCATGAATTTTCAGCTGCAAGGACACCACAGCAAAATGGTGTAGTTGAAAGGAAAAACGGAACACTTATTGAAGCTGCAAGGACAATGTTAGGTGAATCAAAGTTACCAACTTATTTTTGGGCTGAGGCAGTTAACACAGCTTGCTTCACTCAAAATATTTCTTTGATTAATCAAGCCAAGGGAATGACCCCTTATCAACTACTCAAAAGAAAGAAGCCACTATTGGATTTTCTTCATGTCTTTGGATGCAAGTGCTTTGTTCTGAGAAATCAAGCTGAGCATTTGGGGAAATTTGAAGCAAAGGCAGATGAAGCAATATTTGTGGGATATGCAGCAGGGAAAGCTTACATAGTCTATAATCTCAGAACTAACATTGTTATGGAATCTGTACATGTTGTTTTTGATGATCTCAAAATTCAAGGTCTCTGTGATGAAGGTTTCCATGAAAGTCTTTCTTTTGAGAATGAGGAAGGAGATCAAGTGAATCATGTTAAGGCTATTGAGAAACAGCCTAAAGTTGTTGTGTCTAGCACGGATGAAAGCAGTAGTGAAGATGAAATTGCTGCACTAAGATTGAAAAGAATAGTTGCTAGCAGACCAAATGGTCATTCCGTTGACAATCATGGTGGAGGATTCGTTGACATACAAAATGAGCATTTCGTTGACAGTTAAAATGGGCATTCCGTTGACAGTCATGGAAATGCTTCTAGGAATGATCACTTAGGGACAACAAACTCAGGGGGAGTTTCTCAAGGACAAATATCTAATCAAGGAAATCATGATCACGAAGCTACATCTTCTAGAGCTAATCTACCTCCCTCAAGGAAATGGACTAAAGATCATCCCTTTGAACTCAGTATAGGTGATGTTTCCTCAAAAGTCCAAACTATAAGAGCAACTCAAGAGGAATGTCTATATAGTAGCTTTCTGTCTCAAGATGAGCCAAAGAAAGTTGAGGATGCACTTCTAGATCCAGATTGGGTTTTAGCTATGCAAGAGGAGCTAAACCAATTTGAGAGAAACAAAGTTTGGAAGCTGGTGCCCAAGCCTAAGGACAGGAGTGTTATAGGCACAAAATGGGTGTTCAGAAACAAGATGGATGAAAATGGCATAGTCACAAGGAACAAAACTAGATTGGTTGCTAAAGGCTACTCACAGGAGGATGGAATTGATTTTGATGAAACATTTTCTCCTGTTGCAAGACTAGAAGCAATAAAGATTTTCCTAGCCTATGCAGCCCATGCCAATTTTAAGGTCTATCAAATGGATGTGAAGAGTGCTTTTCTAAATGGGGAATTGGAAGAAGAGGTGTATGTGAGTCAACCTCCTGGTTTTGAAGATGATGATTTTCCAGAGTATGTGTACTTTCTCCTCAAAGCACTCTATGGTTTGAAACAAGCACCTAGAGCTTGGTATGACACACTTTCACAGTTCCTTCTTGAGAATCACTTCACTAGAGGTACTGTAGATAAAACTCTTTTTCATAGGATTGTGAATGGCTCTACTATACTTGTTCAAATTTATGTAGATGACATAACTTTTGGGTCTACAGATGAAAAACTTTGTCAAAAGTTTGCCAAGCTTATGCAAAGTAAATATGAAATGAGCATGATGGGAGAATTAACTTATTTCCTTGGTCTCCAAGTGAAACAAGTTAATGAAGGCATTTTCATTAGTCAAACAAAGTACATTCATGATTTGTTAAAGAAATTTAACTTAATAGAATGCTCTCCTGCCAAAACTCCCATGCCTACTACCACCAAACTTGAATTGAATACTAAGGAAAAATCTGTGGACATTTCAAGTTACAGAGGCATGGTTGGCTCACTTTTATATTTAACAGCTAGTAGACCTGATATTATGTTTGCTACATGTCTATGTGCTAGATTTCAGGCTGATCCTAGGGAATCCCATTTAGTTGCTATTAAAAGAATTTTCAGATATCTCAAAGGAACACCAAACCTTGGCATTTGGTATCCTAGAGAATCTGGCTTTGAACTAATTGGTTATTCAGATGCAGATTATGCAGGATGTAAAATTGACAGGAAAAGCACAACAAGCACCTGTCAATTTCTAGGAATCAAGCTTGTGTTATGGTTCAGCAAGAAACCAAACTCAGTTTCTACCTCCACAGCTGAGGCTGAGTACATTGCAGCTGGAAGTTGTTGTGCACAGATTTTATGGATGAAAAATCAACTACTTGATTATGGATTAAGAGTTGAGAAAATTCCTATTTTCTGTGACAACACTAGTGCCATTGCCATTACTGAGAATCCAGTGCAGCATTCAAGGACCAAGCACATTGACATCAAGTATCATTTCATTAGAGAACATGTTATGAATGGTACTGTGGAGTTACATTTTGTTCCAAGTGAACAACAACTTGCAGACATCTTTACCAAGCCACTTGATGAATCAACATTCTCAAGACTAGTAAGTGAGCTAGGTATGCTAAATTTCTCTTAATTATTTTTGAGATTTTTGCAAGATATTTGCAGCCAGGAATTTGCTATGATTTTCTGTGAATTAATTTTCTCAAGAAAAAGTGAAATTTTGTCTAAGTCAAAATTACTATGTCAACGAATTTCTCATTCCGTTGCCAGTCTTAGCATTTTTTTTGGGTATTCCGTTGACAACATTTTTTTTATGTCAACGAAATACAGCTTTATCAACAAAATAGACGTGACCTTAAACGCCCAATTCTAATCCGTTGATATAGCGCTGTTAATCTGAACCGTTGAAATTTGCACGTCTTTTTACCACGATCTATGCATACATCCTTGTAAGTATAAATCATGGTCGTATTTTAATTGTAACGGTTATATTTTTAAGCCAATCCAGTAATTTATAATTATTATTGGACTTAATTTTTGAGAACTTTTGGGGGAGTATTTAAGAAATTTACTCTCTTTAATTGAATTTTTATCTTACTCTCCAAATTATCAAAGGCTTTCTCACTTCTTCTCTCTCAAAGCAAAACACAGTTCGAGCTTTTCTTTACTCAACAATGGCACCCATAGTTAAACTCATGTCAGCTGGAGGGTTCATTTATGAGAAGAACAACTCCATCCCTTTTGTTGTCAAGGAAAGCCCGAACAAAATCTTTCACAAGATGATGGATTTCTTGGTGAACTGCAAGCTCAGTTATGCGATGTTTCACTCCACTCCGCTTTACAATGAAATCATAGAGGAGATTTGGACCTCCTGCGAGTACAGTGGGACTAACTGCACTTTGCAATTCACCATTCAAGGTAAAGAGTATATTGTCAATTCTGATGTATTGCGAGCATGCCTTCACATTCCTGAGAATAATTGCTTAGCTTTACCAACAAATGCTGAAATTGTTAACATGCTTAATTCAATAAATTACTCTTTGCCAACTGAGAATTTAGGTAAAATTATTAGGAGAGGCTTGGTAAGGGAGTGGAGTTATTTAGCAGATGCTTTCATTAAAGTGTTTTCTGGTAAAATTAGTAATTTTGATGCTTTAACTAACTTCATTCTGATTTTGCTTACCATGCTTCTCACTGATAAGTATTATAATTTTAGCACTCAATTGATGTATGAACTAGGTGCTAAGTTAGGAGATAAGAAATCTAGGAAAAAGAACATTTATTATGCTAGATTTCTAATGATGTTGGCCAACCATGTTAGTCCAACACCATTAGTTATCTCGAACCCAAATTCCAGGTTTGATTGTTTTGTCCAAGAGAAGAGGGTGCTAACAGACATCCTGAGGCTCAATCACAATGGTGATGTCCCAATGGTGTATTTGCCAGTTATTGAGGTAACACTTTCTCAACTTGCTAATTTAAATGTTACTTCAGTTTCTGCTTCTGTTACTACTATTGTTGCAATGGAGTCTGTAGCTGTGACCCAACAGGCTCCTGCCCCTGCAACTAGACCTAAATCCACAAAGTCTAAATCTACCAAGCCAACCTCAGGTGCTTCTCAAAAGGCATCTGTTGTAAAATCCACTACACAACCTAAGGGGAGTGAAGTAGGTGTGGTGAGTGGTGAGGGAAGAGGTGAAAATCAAAGAAACCCCAAGGATAAGGTGGGAGAGGTGAGTGTTTTCCAGACTAGCCCCATTGTGTCTTCCCAACAAGGCACAATGAGTAACATGGAAATTAGCTCAAGTCTAATTTCATCCTCTCAAAAGGATGTAGTTATTGAAACAAGCTCTCCTCCAAGAGCACACATCAAAAGGGTAAGGGACACATCAAGCCCCCAAACATCTATCTCCCAATACCAAAGAAGGGTAAGACAAAAATCACAGGTCACACAGGGTGCACACACACTAGAAGCAACAATTCCAGTTTCTCAAATTCAGTTTGATGTAGCCCCAATTTTTACTCTGGGGTTACAGTCCCACTCTCTCAATATAAATATTGAGACACCTCCACAAAATTCTCCTACACAGTCATTAGATGTGGATATGATCCATTCATCTATTCCTGATTCTCCAACTATATTCTTGGAGAAGCCCCACTCTGAAATTGGTGGTCATCACTTGTTAAGTGATTTGTTGGGCCAACAATCCTCTTTTTCTGAAGCTACACGAGGATCTGTGGAACCATCTCTAAAGTCAATCACCACAGATTCTATTGTAATTTCACTTTCTCAAACTCCTTTCTTGACTTCATCAACGAAACAGTCTCTTTCGCTGACAAGTGTTTCTCCATCAACGGAATCCATTCCGTTGACAATTCAAACTACCATTCCGTTGATAGCTCATTCTGCACCTATTATTGAAAATCCAGTTGTTCACACAACTAGTGCAGATGACCTAGTGGTAGTTGAAACACTTTTAGGAATGAAAAGGAGTGAATCTGAGAGGCTGGCTTGCAGCCAGGCAAAACGAGAGAATGAGAGTGAGAGGCTAGCTATTTCTTCCAGCCAGGCAAAAGGAGAGATTGAGAGTTCCACCTTAGTAGGTGAAGGTGAGGGTGTGAGAGGTGTGAGCCATGGGGAGCCCATGATGAAAGAAAATAGTGGAGAGAGAGAACTTGCTTGTCATCCATCAACCTGCCATTTAGCTTATCAATAGCAGTACTATCTTTATACTCGCGGGCTTAGTCCGCATACTTTCTCTGTCTGTCTTGGTTGTCACTAGCCGCTTGTTGGTGAAATCTTTTGTCTTTCTAGTTCGTTGGGCTAACTTGGGTTTTGTGTAAAATCTCATCCTTTAATTCCTAATTATTCGGAATCCATCTCTGTCTCATTTTAATTAAGGGTATCGGCCACCACATTGGCCTTCCCCGGATGGTAGTGCATCTCACAGTCATAATTCTAGGTCAATTCTAGCCATTTCTGTAACGATTCTAAATTTCGACTTAAATATTTTAATGAAACGTACATTTTATTAGATGTTTATTATGTGCAATAATTGTTATGTGCTTAGAATTGTGAATTTTCACTTTGTGAGTAATTAGTTAATTGTGTATATGGTTTCTAAATTTTATTTAAGTGCTCTGTAAATTTATTTAAGTCATATGGTAATTATAATAAATTTAGAGTATGCTAAATTATTTAATTAAGTAGCATAAAATATTTCTTAGCATTATTTATATTTTAATTTAGTTTTAAACTCATGATTTAAATTTTTATAACCACTTAATTAATTTAAATATTTATTTTAACAAATGCTACACCTGCTAGATTATTTATTTTCAAAAGGTAAATTATTTATTTACCTAAGGAGTGGTGAAATTCTATTTAAAATTATTTTTGGGATTTAAAGGCATTTTATTTGATTATTCTTTGTAAATATAATTTTATTTAGCTAATCTACAAAATTTATTTGTAGAATAATACTTCTATTAAATCTAGAAAAGGGGATTATGAATTTACATGACAACCCTTGATTTTCATCATGTTAGTATTTTATTTTATTGGACATTTTTGTCATTTGATAATTAAATAACTAAAAAGTATTTATTTTTACATTACTTTAGCTTCCCTATAAAAACCCCTACCCACCCCATTACTCCCTCACCCGATTCTCTCTCCTCTTCTTCTTCTTTCTTTTTCTTCTCTCCCCAACACCATTTCTCTCTCTTGTTCATCATCTTCTACAAATTAAAACCACCATAACTTGTGTTTCTCTCACCCAAATTACAAGTGTGAGTAACCAAAACACTCCTCTCTCAAAGCTCTACAACCCTCTTATGCTAATCTCGAGTTTTAACATATTTTCAAAATCTGAAATTTTCGGATTTAAAGTTTTTATGCTTAAAGCTTACATGCAAGGGTTGATTGTGTGTATTTAGGGTCACTCTCGATGAAACCCATTGTTTTGGGCACATCCGAGAGGAAACCCGACCATGGCAATGATCCTTGTGAGCCATGGTCTTGATTCTTGTGTTTAAAAGTTGAACTCATGTTCATTTAGTTGATGCATGTTACTAATTTTATGATCTAAGATGATTTTGATTAAAGTTTGTTAGTGGGTTTGATTTTTATTAAGTATGTATGTTGTATGTGATGTAAGTAGTAAGGATTTGTAAGATTATGAGTTGCATGTTAGTTTAAAAAGAAAGTATGATTTTATTTTGCTTATAAATGTTAGTTGCAATTAAAAACATTTGTTGATTGAACTTTGGGTTGAAGTTGTATTGATTATGGTTTGAAGGATGGGAGTTAAGGTGGAAGGAGGAGAGGGAGAGAGAGAGGCCGAGAGGGAGGGGAAGGCCGAGAGAGGGAGAGAGGGGGAGGGAGGCCAAGAGAGAGAGGCCGAAGAGAGAGAGAGAGAGAGAGAGAGAGAGAGAGAGAGAGAGAGAGAGAGAGAGAGAGAGAGAGAGAGAGAGAGAGAGAGAGAGAGAGAGAGAGAGATGAAGTTGGGAAGGAATAAGTTGATTTCAAAACTTTGAGTTGAAAGTGTGATTTTCAAGATGTATTAATGAGTGTGTGTGTTTTCAAAATTAATAGGTGTGAGTATTTTCAAAAACGAATAGGTGTATATATTTTCAAAATAAATAGGTGAGTATTTTCAAAATGAATAGGTGTATATTTTCAAAATGAATAGGTGTGTATTTTCAAAATAAATAGGTGTGTATATGTTCAAAATGTATTTTTAGGTGTGTGATTTAAAATTATAATTGTGGTGTGAGTCCTTTTAAAACTAGGTTCTTGAAGATGTATTTACAAAGGAAGGGTGTCAATTTAGTAAAATGAATTTAGTATGAGTGTGTCTTGTTTTAGAAAAATTATTTCTTTTCGCGTAAGTATTTCTTTCAAAATATATGGTGTGTGTGAGGGTGTGTGAATATAATTATTTGTGTGTGTGGTTGGTGTTAGTGTAAAACCGAGAGAGAGGGAGTGAGGAGAGGGAGAAAGGCCGAGAGGCCGAGGAAGAGAGAAATGAAAAGGAAGAAGAGAAGAAGGTGAAAGACAATGGTAAATCGTATTGGTCTTATGAGTTTGTATGGTTTGTATGATTCATAAAGTACGCATACATGGCTTACGTGATTAAATGTTTATGTGGTCCGGAAAAGGAGATAGAGTTACTAAAGTATAATGTTTTGAAGTTTATGTGATTAGGTGTTAAGGATGTCATGTGATGTTAAAGTGACTACATGATTAATGTTAATTGAGTCGTTAACGTATTGTGTGCTTCTTAGTGCTCACTTGGTTATAAATATATATATAAGAATATATGATTGTATATCGATGGGGTAGAAGTACATAGAGATACGTAAACAAAGCTGAGGTACTAAGGATTAGAAACTAAGACAGTGTTATATTCTTGTATAGGTTCCAGTAGAAGGCTAGGCAAAGAGCCAGTGGAAGTGAAGTTGGAACCCTGAGATTCAGATACTGAGATATTGTCTACTTAAGGCAAGTATACGTTAAACTTTTACTTGTCCATTAAATTATCATCATGCAATCGATTTCCATACCATGTTACTGTGTTCTTTTTCACCTTACCCTTTTTTTTTATAAAACCTACAATTGTTCCTTTAACCTTGCTTTGTCCATACGAGCCTTTTTCCTTGACTTATACTTTGTTGACCTTTGTTAACTTTTGAATACCCGGAGCATACTTATTCTTTGGTCCATTTACTTACCATGCCTTTCAATTGTTCATACTTTAAGTCCCTGCAATAAAATCTTGAAATAGTTTATGCCCTGAAATGAACATCGAATATGTTAAAAGCCTCTTGTTCATTTAATCCTTTTGTTTGAATTACTCATGAATGGAACAAACTTTGGCCGTGGCGGCGGTCCTGGTTACTTATGTATGTATTTTTAGGCCAATGTGTGCCTATGGATCCTGAATGTTAGGACCTGGTGAAAACCTGGTCTGGAGCTTTATGTGGCTGATCACCCATATAGCTCGTACCGTCTTACCGGAAGTTCCAATTCCATTTCTTAAATCTTTTCCTTTGAATAGAAATGTGTATCGTGAAACTATTGATTACCAGTTGATTACCAGTTAATTACCATTTGATTTCCAGTTGATTACCAGTTAATTACCATTTGATTTCCAGTTGATTACCAGTTAATTACCATTTGATTACCAGTTGATTACCAGTTAATTACCATTTGATTTCCAGTTGATTACCAGTTAATTACCAGTTGATTACCAGTTGATTACCAGTTAATTACCATTTGATTTCCAGTTGATTACCAGTTAATTACCATTTGATTACCAGTTGGTTACCAGCTAATTACCATTTGATCACCAGATGATTACCATTTAGTTACCATTTGATTACTAACGGATTTCTAGTTACATATGTTGTTGATTATACTTGCTGAGCATTCTTTGGCTCATTTTCTTGTTTTACCTTAATCTTTCAGTGAAGAAAGAAGATGGTCCGTACATTCCGCACCGCTAGGAAGTCTTTTGCTAGAGAGTTTGCAGCTAGGAGCGGCCCGTGGTTTGGGTTCCCGACCCATGCACAGGTTCTAGATGCTTAAGTACTTTTGGTTCCCTAATAGACTTAAGACATTTGGGTTAAGTTGTAATATTTGAATCATTTAGACTTGTAAAACTTAATTAGTAACTCATTTAAATGTTGGAACTTAGATATGTTGTTTCATACTTCGACCTGGTAGCGATCTTGGCTTGGGGTATGGTTTCCATTTATTAGATGCATGCCTAGGTTTCATGTTATATTATGTTATATTATGTAAATGTTCGTGGCACTGGTTTGGGGGTGTCACAGGTTTGGTATCAGAGCTACAGGTTGAAGTCACTGAAACAACGTAGGAAAATTGAACATAGGATAGGAATTATAGATCACTAAAGATAGGAATTAGCTATAAGTCATGCTAAGTTAGATAGATTATCAAGGATAGGATTTATCACTCAAAAATAGGTTAGTTATAGGCTATCGCTTAGGTAGAATTTTATTACTAACGTAGTAACTATTATTATGTATGTGTTACGTTATTATTACAGTACCCAGATGCTGGTGTAGAGGATTCAGAGAGACGTCGTAGGAGAGGAGGATCCCCAGATACCCCACTTGAGGTTGATTCTGATGCTGAGACCGATCCATTTGATGATTCATCCTTTGATGGCTCTGATGAGTCTGAGACTGAGCTAGTGTTCCAGCCACCTCCCCGAGTTGCTAGATCACCGTCACCACCTGTTGTTTCCCCATCAGTTTTGCATGGAGTTCCTGTTCATCCATCCGGCCACACTAGTGTTCCGCACAGCGTCTATGTGCTGTTAGCTCGTCAGAGTGATACTCTCTTTGGACGGGATTCGGAGGTCCGTGCTTTGGTCGACTCCTTAGTGAGTGGAGCCCCTGCACCATCTCCTTCTTCAGGGTTAGGTGTTAGACTCCAGTCATTAGTGGATGTGACTAACCGTGGACTTCGTGGACTTGATACTTGCGCCGACAGGGATAGAGGTTTTGATGAGATTATCAGGATGGTTCGTTTCTTGTTGACTAGGATAGCTAGGACTTTGGCAGGAGAGGGCTCGACCGCTGATGACTAGAGATGGTTCCTGATGCTACTGTGAGATTGCCATAGTTGTTTAGTGGCAGACCTATTTACTTTATGTTATGATTAGCTGTTTGGTGGCATGGCCATCGTATTAGACATTATTTATGGGCTGTACTATTATCGTTGACTCTTTTGCCCGTATTCTGTATCAGATTCGTACCGTTAGTGACTGTTTATCAGTCAATGGTTTATTTATGTGATTTCTTTTTTTATCGTACCCATACATACCTCTAAATATCAACATCCTGTTTACATTTCAGTACCATATTGCTTAGATATTGCCAAATTTCGATATCATAGAACTGTATAATCAACTATTTTCCTCTTATCAGTAAGATGCCTCCAAAAAGGAATACTCGTACCAGAAACCAGAACCCGCCAGAGGGGCAAGACAACCCCAACATGGCTGAAATGATGGAACTTCTCCGACAACAAACCGCTGCCCTTACCCAACAACAACAACTACTTCAACAACAGTTTCAGCAACAACCACAACAAAATCAACCACCACCTGCACAGACAGTGACCTTCAAGACTTTCCAAGGTGTTAAACCCCCAGAATTTGAAGGTACCACTAACCCAATTGCGGCCAAAACTTGGTTAAAAGAAATAGAAAAAGCTTTTGTCTTAGTGAATGTTGGAGATGACCAGAAGACGATATTCGCTAGTTACTTGTTAAAGGGAGAAGCTACTTATTGGTGGGAATCTGTTAGCGCTTTAGAAGGAACTGCTGTGATAACATGGGATAGGTTCACTGAACTGTTCTTAGACAAGTACTTTCCAAGGTACATTCAAAATCAGATGGAGTTGAAATTTTTCGAACTTAGGCAAGAAAACTTGAGCGTCGCAGAATACGAGAAGAAATTTACGGAGTTAGCAAGATTTGTACCCGAGTATGTGAATACTGAGGAAAAAAGAGCTAAGAGATTTCAGCAAGGACTTAAACCGTGGATCCGCAGTAGAGTGGCAGTTTTTGAATTAAACACATATGCGGGAGTGGTTCAGAAGGCAAGTATTGTGGAGAGCGAGAGTGAGTACTCCCAGAAGGAAAAAGAAAGCAAGAAAAGGAAGACAGGTCCGTTAGATCAAGGACAAGGAAGTTTCCAAAACAAGGACAGAAAGCTTGGATTTCAGCAGAACAGAGGAGCACCCTTTCGAAGGCAAGAAGGGAGAAATATGAACTCAGGGAATCGCCCACAGAACCACCCACAAAACCGACCACAGAATACCGAGCAACCAAGATTACCAAGACCTCCAATAATGGAATGCAAGACTTGTGGGAAGAAGCACGCCGGAGTTTGTAACAAACCTAGCATGGTGTGCTATAGATGCAACCAGAAGGGCCACTTTGCTAACGAATGCCGCAACCCGAGACCGAACGTCACGTGTAACAAGTGTGGAAAGGTCGGACACATTGCCAGGGAATGTAAGACTCCAGTTCAAAGTGGGAATTTGTTAAGGCTAACAGCGCCTCCTCCGCTTAATCAAGCTCAAGCAAGGACTTTCAATTTGAATATCAAAGATGCGATTCAGAACCCAGATGTAGTTGCAGGTACGCTTTTCGTCAACACCATACGTGCCAACGTGTTAATTGATTCTGGTGCTACTAGGTCTTTCATTTCTAAGGAATTTGCTGCTAAATTGAATTGTGTAACTCAAGTATTAAACAAGGCCTTAGATATTGTGATTGCTAATCAAGATCGCATACCCGTAAATCAAATTTGCCCCAGTTGTGAAATAGATATCTCTGGAACTCTCTTTCTTGTGGATTTGATACCCTTCAAGTTAGGAGAATTTGATGTAATCCTAGGAATGGATTGGTTGGCTAAAAATGAAGCGCAGATCGATTGTAGGAATAAGAAAATGACTTTGCGAACTCCGACTGGCGACACCGTAGTATTTAA
The DNA here is from genome assembly GCA_030848705.1 of Heracleum sosnowskyi. Classification (NCBI taxonomy): domain Eukaryota; kingdom Viridiplantae; phylum Streptophyta; class Magnoliopsida; order Apiales; family Apiaceae; genus Heracleum; species Heracleum sosnowskyi. Next base: position 45,681,565 of record CM061236.1, read on the forward strand.
GGGTCAGAAACAGACCAAGACCTTTCTCACCATCATTCAAACAAAGAGATTGCTACGTCAAGGTTGTGAAGCCTATCTTGCACACGTGGTAGATACAAGGAAAGAAACACTAGGTATGGGAGAGATCCCAGTGGTCAATGAGTTTCCCGACGTATTCCCAGAAGAACTTCCAGGATTACCCCCTGACAGGCAATTGGAATTCGCCATCGAATTAATACCCGGCGCGGAACCAGTTTCGAAAGCTCCCTATAGAATGGCACCTATAGAAATGAAGGAATTGGCAACCCAGCTGCAAGAACTTTTGGATAAAGGCATCATAAGGCCAAGTGTTTCCCCGTGGGGCGCACCTGTGTTATTTGTAAAGAAGAAGGATGGAAGTATGAGGTTATGCATCGACTATCGAGAATTGAACAAGTTGACAATCAAGAATAAGTACCCTCTTCCCAGGATAGACGACTTGTTTGACCAACTGAAAGGAGCATCATATTTTTCCAAGATCGACTTGAGATCCGGATATCATCAGCTGAAGATCAAACCCGAAGACATATCAAAAACAGCCTTCAGAACAAGGTATGGACATTATGAATTCTTAGTGATGTCTTTTGGATTAACTAATGCACCTGCTGCTTTTATGGACTTAATGAACCGAGTCTTCAAGAAGTATCTGGACAAGTTCGTGATCGTATTCATTGATGACATACTGATATATTCTAAGACAGAAGTAGAACATGTTGAACATTTGAGGATAGCTCTGGATATTTTGAGAAAGGAGAAGCTGTACGCAAAGTTCTCTAAGTGTGAGTTTTGGATGAAAGAAGTGCAGTTTCTCGGGCACATAGTCAGCAGTGAAGGAGTAAGAGTGGATCCAGCCAAGATAGAAGCAGTGGTAAATTGGGAAAGACCAAGAACCCCGACAGAAGTAAGAAGTTTTATGGGATTAGCCGGATACTATCGGCGATTTGTTAAGGACTTCTCCAAGATAGCCACACCTTTGACTCGGCTTACCAGAAAGAATCAGAAGTTTGAATGGAGTGATAAGTGTGAAGAGAGTTTTCAAGAACTAAAGAAAAGATTGGTGACTGCACCTGTTTTAGCATTACCTGACGACCAAGGAAACTTTGTAATTTACAGCGATGCGTCGCATAAAGGATTGGGATGTGTATTGATGCAACGTGACAAGGTGATATCGTATGCTTCTAGACAATTGAAACCCCATGAGCAAAAATACCCCACACATGACTTGGAACTAGCTGCTATAGTGTTTGCGCTAAAGATTTGGAGACACTACCTCTACGGAGAAAGATGCGAGATTTTCACCGACCACAAAAGCCTGAAGTACATCTTCACCCAAAAGGAATTGAACATGAGACAAAGAAGATGGTTAGAACTAATCAAGGACTACGATTGTTCCATCAATTATCACCCGGGCAAAGCAAATGTGGTAGCGGATGCGTTAAGCCGAAAAGAAAGGTTAAACATGTTGACCATGACCAAGGAGTTGTCTGAAGAATTTGAGAAGTTGAACCTAGAGGTTTATGCCCCAGGATCTACCAGTGAGATGCTTTACACCATGACATTCCAACCAGAACTATTGGAAAAGATTAAAAGATGCCAAGAAGAAGTGATGAATCATGAGGTCAATGATTTGACCGGAGAAGAATTGTGCACGCAAAAAGATGACAAGGGAATTTTGAGATTTTCTTCAAGAATTTGGATACCCAATGTGACAGAACTGAAAAGCGAGATTTTACACGAGGCTCATAACTCGAAGTATTCAATTCATCCCGGAAGTACTAAGATGTACCATGACTTAAAAGAAAACTTTTGGTGGCCTGACATGAAGCGAGAAATTGCAGAATGGATTAGTAAATGTTACACTTGCCAAAGAGTCAAAGCAGAACATCAGAGACCGAGCGGATTGCTACAACCACTAGAGATTCCCGAGTGGAAGTGGGAACACATTGCGATGGACTTCATTGTGGGATTACCGAGAACTAAATCAAATCACGACGCTATTTGGGTTATTGTGGATAGACTGACGAAATCAGCTCACTTTCTTCCGATCAACGAAAGATTCTCAATGGATAAGCTCGTTCACTTGTACCTTAAGGAGATAGTGGTACGCCATGGAGTTCCCGTGTCTATTGTATCAGATAGAGATCCCCGATTCAACTCAAGGTTTTGGAGACAATTTCAAGAATGCTTAGGGACTCAACTGAAAATGAGTACAGCTTATCATCCACAGACTGACGGTCAAAGCGAAAGAACCATTCAAACAATTGAGGACATGCTAAGGGTCTATGCCCTGGATTTTGAAGGTAGTTGGGATGAACATTTGCCTCTAGTAGAGTTCTCTTACAACAACAGTTACCACGCCAGTATCGGAATGCCTCCTTACGAAGCTTTGTATGGAAGAAAATGTCGATCGCCAATATGTTGGGATGAAGTTGGAGAGCGCAAGATAGTTGGACCAGAATTGATTCAGCAAACGAAAGAAACGGTGGAACTCATCCAGAAAAGATTGATAACTGCTCAAGATAGACAAAGGAAGTACGCAGATCCAACCAGGAAGAATGTAGATTTTGAAGTAGGGGAACCCGTATTACTGAAGGTGTCACCATGGAAAGGTTTGACTAGATTCGGAAAGAGAGGAAAGCTTAGTCCGAGATTTGTCGGCCCTTTTGAAATTCTAAGACGTGTAGGGAAAGTTGCGTATGAACTGGCTTTACCACCCCATATGCAGCACATTCACAATGTATTCCATGTTTCGATGCTCAAGAAGTATCATCCTGATTCCAAGCATGTAGTTGAGTATGAACCAGTAGAAATTCAGACAGATTTGTCGTATGTAGAGCAACCTATTGAAATATTAGATCGTAGAGAGAAAGTCCTTAGAAATAAAACAGTTGTATTAGTGAAAGTATTGTGGAGGAACCCCAAGGTTGAAGAATCAACTTGGGAGTTAGAAAGCGAAATGTTAGAAAAGTACCCTCAGCTGTTTACGTAATAGATTCTGAGGACAGAATCCTTTTAAGGGGGGGATGATGTAACGATTCTAAATTTCGACTTAAATATTTTAATGAAACGTACATTTTATTAGATGTTTATTATGTGCAATAATTGTTATGTGCTTAGAATTGTGAATTTTCACTTTGTGAGTAATTAGTTAATTGTGTATATGGTTTCTAAATTTTATTTAAGTGCTCTGTAAATTTATTTAAGTCATATGGTAATTATAATAAATTTAGAGTATGCTAAATTATTTAATTAAGTAGCATAAAATATTTCTTAGCATTATTTATATTTTAATTTAGTTTTAAACTCATGATTTAAATTTTTATAACCACTTAATTAATTTAAATATTTATTTTAACAAATGGTACACCTGCTAGATTATTTATTTTCAAAAGGTAAATTATTTATTTACCTAAGGAGTGGTGAAATTCTATTTAAAATTATTTTTGGGATTTAAAGGCATTTTATTTGATTATTCTTTGTAAATATAATTTTATTTAGCTAATCTACAAAATTTATTTGTAGAATAATACTTCTATTAAATCTAGAAAAGGGGATTATGAATTTACATGACAACCCTTGATTTTCATCATGTTAGTATTTTATTTTATTGGACATTTTTGTCATTTGATAATTAAATAACTAAAAAGTATTTATTTTTACATTACTTTAGCTTCCCTATAAAAACCCCTACCCACCCCATTACTCCCTCACCCGATTCTCTCTCCTCTTCTTCTTCTTTCTTTTTCTTCTCTCCCCAACACCATTTCTCTCTCTTGTTCATCATCTTCTACAAATTAAAACCACCATAACTTGTGTTTCTCTCACCCAAATTACAAGTGTGAGTAACCAAAACACTCCTCTCTCAAAGCTCTACAACCCTCTTATGCTAATCTCGAGTTTTAACATATTTTCAAAATCTGAAATTTTCGGATTTAAAGTTTTTATGCTTAAAGCTTACATGCAAGGGTTGATTGTGTGTATTTAGGGTCACTCTCGATGAAACCCATTGTTTTGGGCACATCCGAGAGGAAACCCGACCATGGCAATGATCCTTGTGAGCCATGGTCTTGATTCTTGTGTTTAAAAGTTGAACTCATGTTCATTTAGTTGATGCATGTTACTAATTTTATGATCTAAGATGATTTTGATTAAAGTTTGTTAGTGGGTTTGATTTTTATTAAGTATGTATGTTGTATGTGATGTAAGTAGTAAGGATTTGTAAGATTATGAGTTGCATGTTAGTTTAAAAAGAAAGTATGATTTTATTTTGCTTATAAATGTTAGTTGCAATTAAAAACATTTGTTGATTGAACTTTGGGTTGAAGTTGTATTGATTATGGTTTGAAGGATGGGAGTTAAGGTGGAAGGAGGAGAGGGAGAGAGAGAGGCCGAGAGGGAGGGGAAGGCCGAGAGAGGGAGAGAGGGGGAGGGAGGCCAAGAGAGAGAGGCCGAAAGAGAGAGAGAGAGAGAGAGAGAGAGAGAGAGAGAGAGAGAGAGAGAGAGAGAGAGAGAGAGAGAGAGAGAGAGAGAGAGAGAGAGAGAGATGAAGTTGGGAAGGAATAAGTTGATTTCAAAACTTTGAGTTGAAAGTGTGATTTTCAAGATGTATTAATGAGTGTGTGTGTTTTCAAAATTAATAGGTGTGAGTATTTTCAAAAACGAATAGGTGTATATATTTTCAAAATAAATAGGTGAGTATTTTCAAAATGAATAGGTGTATATTTTCAAAATGAATAGGTGTGTATTTTCAAAATAAATAGGTGTGTATATGTTCAAAATGTATTTTTAGGTGTGTGATTTAAAATTATAATTGTGGTGTGAGTCCTTTTAAAACTAGGTTCTTGAAGATGTATTTACAAAGGAAGGGTGTCAATTTAGTAAAATGAATTTAGTATGAGTGTGTCTTGTTTTAGAAAAATTATTTCTTTTCGCGTAAGTATTTCTTTCAAAATATATGGTGTGTGTGAGGGTGTGTGAATATAATTATTTGTGTGTGTGGTTGGTGTTAGTGTAAAACCGAGAGAGAGGGAGTGAGGAGAGGGAGAAAGGCCGAGAGGCCGAGGAAGAGAGAAATGAAAAGGAAGAAGAGAAGAAGGTGAAAGACAATGGTAAATCGTATTGGTCTTATGAGTTTGTATGGTTTGTATGATTCATAAAGTACGCATACATGGCTTACGTGATTAAATGTTTATGTGGTCCGGAAAAGGAGATAGAGTTACTAAAGTATAATGTTTTGAAGTTTATGTGATTAGGTGTTAAGGATGTCATGTGATGTTAAAGTGACTACATGATTAATGTTAATTGAGTCGTTAACGTATTGTGTGCTTCTTAGTGCTCACTTGGTTATAAATATATATATAAGAATATATGATTGTATATCGATGGGGTAGAAGTACATAGAGATACGTAAACAAAGCTGAGGTACTAAGGATTAGAAACTAAGACAGTGTTATATTCTTGTATAGGTTCCAGTAGAAGGCTAGGCAAAGAGCCAGTGGAAGTGAAGTTGGAACCCTGAGATTCAGATACTGAGATATTGTCTACTTAAGGCAAGTATACGTTAAACTTTTACTTGTCCATTAAATTATCATCATGCAATCGATTTCCATACCATGTTACTGTGTTCTTTTTCACCTTACCCTTTTTTTTTATAAAACCTACAATTGTTCCTTTAACCTTGCTTTGTCCATACGAGCCTTTTTCCTTGACTTATACTTTGTTGACCTTTGTTAACTTTTGAATACCCGGAGCATACTTATTCTTTGGTCCATTTACTTACCATGCCTTTCAATTGTTCATACTTTAAGTCCCTGCAATAAAATCTTGAAATAGTTTATGCCCTGAAATGAACATCGAATATGTTAAAAGCCTCTTGTTCATTTAATCCTTTTGTTTGAATTACTCATGAATGGAACAAACTTTGGCCGTGGCGGCGGTCCTGGTTACTTATGTATGTATTTTTAGGCCAATGTGTGCCTATGGATCCTGAATGTTAGGACCTGGTGAAAACCTGGTCTGGAGCTTTATGTGGCTGATCACCCATATAGCTCGTACCGTCTTACCGGAAGTTCCAATTCCATTTCTTAAATCTTTTCCTTTGAATAGAAATGTGTATCGTGAAACTATTGATTACCAGTTGATTACCAGTTAATTACCATTTGATTTCCAGTTGATTACCAGTTAATTACCATTTGATTTCCAGTTGATTACCAGTTAATTACCATTTGATTACCAGTTGATTACCAGTTAATTACCATTTGATTTCCAGTTGATTACCAGTTAATTACCATTTGATTACCAGTTGATTACCAGTTAATTACCATTTGATTTCCAGTTGATTACCAGTTAATTACCATTTGATTACCAGTTGGTTACCAGCTAATTACCATTTGATCACCAGATGATTACCATTTAGTTACCATTTGATTACTAACGGATTTCTAGTTACATATGTTGTTGATTATACTTGCTGAGCATTCTTTGGCTCATTTTCTTGTTTTACCTTAACCTTTCAGTGAAGAAAGAAGATGGTCCGTACATTCCGCACCGCTAGGAAGTCTTTTGCTAGAGAGTTTGCAGCTAGGAGCGGCCCGTGGTTTGGGTTCCCGACCCATGCACAGGTTCTAGATGCTTAAGTACTTTTGGTTCCCTAATAGACTTAAGACATTTGGGTTAAGTTGTAATATTTGAATCATTTAGACTTGTAAAACTTAATTAGTAACTCATTTAAATGTTGGAACTTAGATATGTTGTTTCATACTTCGACCTGGTAGCGATCTTGGCTTGGGGTATGGTTTCCATTTATTAGATGCATGCCTAGGTTTCATGTTATATTATGTTATATTATGTAAATGTTCGTGGCACTGGTTTGGGGGTGTCACAATTTCTCCATCTCATGTTATCTACTATCACGGGTAACTCAAAGCCAATTCATTACATTCCATAAAATTTGTGGGTGCATTAGTCCACCCAAAATAACCTCGCTAAAAACTCGAAGTGTCTATTCCAAGTACGAATCGCAGTCTTGGGTATATCCCCAGATTTAACTTCCAACTGGTGATACCCAGTTCTTAAATAAATTGGAAATACACAGCGTTCTTCCGCTGATCAAACAATCATTTACAAGGGTACCTATTCTCCATGTCGAACTCATACAACTCTCGAGGTTCGATATATAATCTTGTGCTAAAATCTTTTTCTCTTACAACAACACCGGGCTCTCCATGGTGGTACACTGGGTCTTATCATACCCTTATACAACAACTCTTGTAACTGAGTCACTAACCCTTTCATTCCCATTATAATCTGAATACTCGGTATTCATTCTCATGTCATCCAGATCGATATCTGGTAGCTCATTAAAACCTTGTACAATCTCCCAAAACCATTGTAGTTCCCTTTATACTTGGTATCTCTTTTCTTGGCGTCAACCATAAGAGCTAATTAAGCCTCGTATCTCTGGCATAATAATTTCTTAGTCTGAACTATACTCAAGAATCTCTGAATCTGCCTCCATCACTTAATTATTACTCTCTCTCCCTTACAATCAGTTTGGGCTCCATTGGGTGCCAACCAACCCATCCTTATTATAATATCAACTTCCCCCAACTTGAAAGGGATCAAGTCTATCAAAAGTGTCGACCTCATATTTCTAGTTCACAACCTGGATGTACCAGTCTTATGGAAAAATCCCCCGATTGACTATTTCTACTTGTAATTATTCCCTTAGCGGCTCGGCCTTAAGGTTTAATTGTCATGCAACTTCTTGATATACAACGATACATTAGCTTTGTCTAAACAGTATAGAAGGGCACCTGCTATTTAAAGGTCCTGACAGTGGGCTGCTTGTTGGAGGTAGCCCTGGTTGAAACCTACTGGCTTTCTTTTATTCTGTGTTCACAAACTCCGGAACAAACCTCAACAATTCGGAAAACTTGGCCTCATACTCGGTCACAGTCATGGTTTCTTGTTTTAACTCTTTTAACTTTTATTTTCATTCGGGTCTCCATATATTTCCGGAAAGTATTCCTCTAGAACCACATACGCTGCCCCTCTCCCAAGTCACAACACCGGCTCCCTCTGACTCTATCGTCAATACTTATCTTGCTAACCTAGAGGTAGTGTCCATTCGTAAACAACTCCTCCAAAATCTCAATCTCACCATAAGGCATCTATCTAACACCGTTGTCACTGGAGTTCACGGCACATCGCTATTCTTTTCACATATATCGATTGACACGCTTTCCATTATCATAATATCCTTGGGAGAATAAACCAATTTCATTGATATATCACTAACATTCTATTCGTCTTAGGGATTCGCTCCTGTCATAGGCGATTTCGTTGCAAATCTAATTCCTATCAGCGAATTTTGACTTATTTGACCTGGTTGGCCTCCCCTTAGAATTCAATGAGGATAACACAATTATGGGGCCTTGAAAGATAGCTCCCATATCAAAGAAAATGCTACACACTGGTGATCATAAGGTTATGAGTTTTAAGGTAACCTTATTGGAGGTAAGAGAATTTTACCGAGAGATCAATATGATCATAAGAACTCAACGTTGTGTGCCTCAATTGAGACATTACTAAAGGTAATTAGCCTTCTTGTATTTCACAACTTACAAGTGATGGCGTCCCATCAGACTTCTATCACACAGACAGATAGTCCTTGTAGCCCCTATAAGTATAGGGTTGTTCGTCTCAGTGGAAGTTGAAAAGTATGAAAGCAATTCGAGATCAATTTAATGATTATCGTCTTTCGACAATATTTCTCAAAGGAACACCTTGGATTAAAATTGAACAGATTCCAAAGGTGCGGTTTTCCAAAGAAAATACAAAGAAAAGAATAACCAAAAAGATACTGGTACTTAACAAACAAGTGGTGATGTATCACCATAGGGTCATTCATTATTTGAAGAAAAGTGAAAGCTTAAGTAACATCATTTGACAGGGCTTCGAAAGCCTGAAAGTAGGCATTGTGACAGCCTCTGGCACAAGTGAAACTGAATATGGTTTAGCACAAGTGTTATAAAACAACTTCGAAGAGGGAATATACCCTTTATCAGAATTCTTTCCTGGAGAGAGGTCAAGATAGGTCATAGATTGGGGAAATATCCCACATAATTTGCAAATGGGGAGGGTACTACCAAGGTCTCTACGGATGCCTTTTATGTCGGCTCCTCTAATGGATAATCGTTCAATTCCAAAGCTTTTCTTCTCCATGCACACCCTAAGGTGCTCGATACTTACGCTATTGCCGACTCATAATAGTCGCTAAGGATTCAACCATCGACCTTTGCAACTGCAGGGAATTCTATTCGACTAGGCGCAAACATCTCAAGTAAGCGTTCTGTTCTATAAGAAGACTTCGATACCGTTGTCGCCCATAGCAATGACAATTCATCATGTCGACTGGGCGGTACTCCGGAAGATCGTTAGAATCTACAGGCTTAAATCCGGTCTCTATTTCAATCATCCTTATATCCAATATTCCTTCTCCCATATCAATCCCGTGCGCTACATAAGCTTATCACTTTTGGCACAATAGCCTTTTCATTTAAGTCAATCCCGGAATTTCTCAGTCCGTCTTGGTCCTTAAATATATTTCGCCTTTATCGTCCAATCTCAACTTCATCATTTTATCTCTACAATCAATTATAGAAATCAGGGTCTGTCCACCAACCTATATAACGGCTATCTTACCCAATCCACAGGGTTCGCTCTAATTTCCACTCCCTTTGGTGATATCCTCTGGTAATCAGAAAGACAAGGTTTACCACAATTTGCTGAATTCCTTTCCAAAATCAGGGAAACTTGATCAATCTATTTTCCCACTAGTAATGCTCGGATCTGATTTCCGACCTTTCGGTTCTATCCTAATAATTCCTTCCTGGTTTCCTGAGGGTGGTAAATCTCGTTCTCGATTCCGCCTTAGCGTGTTTGCCTTACACTAACATTTGCATGGTACATATACCCAACATTCTCCTTGAGATAATAAAATTCCTCAATGATGTAATAGACACTATTTCCAGTGGAATCGCTGGTCGTGGGGGATTGAAATCTCATAGCCCAAAGTAATTCCTTACACTATTCTTAGGCAACTAAGTACCCTTAATCGTTCGTGAAAATCTGAACACCTTGGTTCTTACGTATGCCGCCTCCTTATGGGCAACTATAACCGACTACAAGTAACAGGTTTCGTTCAAGTCGAATCAATCCACTGATATTGGCTATACTGCTTCTACCTCTTCTGCTTTGGAGATTCTACTCCATTTTCTTTGTCATACCTCTTGATGAATCATGAACGATCCTTAAACTCTCGTCACTTATTTATCCCTTGAAGGTTCGTCCGGTCTTATTATTAGACCTCAAGTAACACACCACATCTTTATCAATCAACACGTCCTCTACAAGATTCTTTCCTCGACCCACTATGGGGTCTTCCTCTAGATCCTCCTATGGATCTCCCTTTATCGGGTCTCCATCCATATCAAGGAGTGCATCATTAAATGCCTACTCGAAGGCCTCGGGGTCTGGTATCTCAGAGTCCCATCCATCTATAACTCATACGAATCGAAGTGACTAACCATGAAGTCCTAAGTACGATTTCCAAAAGAAGTCCCCTCTCGGGCTTCATCTTAAACAGTCAGGGTCATGTCCTCTAACCCGACTACGAACTCAATTGAAGCTCTAGATGCTCTTATTATTCTTAAGGGTATTGTAAGACTCGATCTCCTATCGTTTCTGAGGACTGTAACCTAAAGCTCTGATACCATCTCTGTAACAGCCCCAAATCCGGGGTCAGGGATTTAGGGTTGTCACAATCCATGTACTCCTTGCCTTACCTGTATTACTCACACCATTCATAATTCACCTGTTCATGACCCCACAATATATGTCTCACACACACACACACACAGGTTAGAGTCTCAGAAACGACACAATACAACAACTGCGGAATAAATAACTTTTATTACAATACCCAAATGTCTTTTGAATCTGTTACTGATACAATTTCTAAGTACTGTTACATTACCAACTTAGCCTTCTGATGCTCACAATCCTCTAATACCATTCAGGTCTATACATGAGTGGAATACAAAAAGGCCGTAGCCTGATTCAATTGGTTCGCATTACTCTCAGGATCGCTGCTAGGAACTGCTTAATGGAAACGCCTTGCGAGGTATGTGCCGTCCCATTGGCATCCTGCTTCGCTGCTATATAATATATATAAAATAATAGCAAGAGTGAGCGATAGCTCAGCAAGGTAATGAAAGTATGGCATAATTCTGCCCTTTTATTCAACCCAGAATAAAGCGGGTATGCGACAATAATTTGTCAAAATATCTCGATACTGAAATCATTTCCTTATCGGAATGTATTCCAAAAATAGTACCATTGTTGTATTCCAAATATCACTTCCATAATACTCTGCAACTTTCGATATTCATACTATGAACAAAGTTCTAGTATAATAAAAAATGAAATAACAAGATAACTCAATATATCCTTTCTGTAAAATATCTGCTATATAAAATATATGCAGACTATCAACATATAACTTGAAAGATGAAGTTATAAGGAAAAATCCAATATAAGGTTTCCATAACCCAAAATCCACTATTGCATATATATATCCTTAATCAGGTTTTTATCAGAGTCATAACTCATAAAATAAAAGATGAAGTTGTAGGAATTTCCAAATATCATCTTTCATATCAAACATTTACCTCATATCATATTCTGGAAATAAAGACAAGGCAAAATATGTCCAATCCATTTTCGAAACTCATCTGATTCCATATACCTTTTTCAAAAATCATATACCTTTCTGATAAATTCATATTCTTTCTGGTAAACTCATATACTGAAATAAACTGGAATACTCTTGAGTAAACTTTCTCTTTCTGAAAACTTGCATAGAACTGAAAGGCTGGAATAAACTTTCTTTTCTGAAAACTTGCATAGAACTGAAAGGCTGGAATAAACTTTCTTTTCTGAAAACTTGCATAGAACTGAAAGGCTGGAATAAACTTCCTTTTTCTGAAAACATGCATAAAACTGAGTAACTGGAATAATTTCTCTTTCTCTGAAAACCTGCACAAAATGTGCTCTTTCATGAATAGTGAACTGTAGATGGAGATGCTGGGCGCCGAGGATACCCCTACGATGATCAGTCGTAAGGCGAATCCCCCTGCTGTTTTTCTACGTAGAAGGGAAGATAATCAGTCTCACACCGACTTACCTCCCCGCCAATCGGTTGTAGGCAGGATGAACAGACCCGTTCTTGGACGGTCGATTCTGTTACATCCACTTCTCCTACGGTCGGGCACTGATAAATCTAAGGGAAGAACGACGGTCTACGCGTAATTCCCTTAGGGGACCAGCGCTACTCAGTCCCTTATATATCTCCAAGTTCGAGTAAGTCCATAACACTGAAACATAAAGTTCCTTCCCCCTTTTCCCCGAGAATACAACTCCACAAAGTAGTCATATCTGGTTGGAAAGGAAAATTCACCCATATTTCCCAAACTGATGCTTGTTCATGGATACAACTGATTCCACTGACCATACTCCTCGAATCTTGAGAGAGTAATCAAAATCATTTTTGATAGTTGGATACGAAGCTGTTGAAGGGGTAGTTCCAAAAGATTTAGGACCGGGCAGTCCACTTGAAACAAACATTTAAACTCGAGAAAGATCCCATGAGTCTTTGTAGTTTGAGCGAACATTTAAGTCCTTTAGAATATAGACTTAAAAGGAAAATAGATTTGGGGACCTTCTCTAATATATTTATAATTGTCTGAATAAACTTTATTAGCTATCTAGGGTTTAAAAATAGTTTTCACAAAATACTTCCTTAAGAAGTAGGGCTTTAAATAATTAAATCAAACTATATTTAATAAAGAATATTTATTTAGAAATACTTCTCAAGTACTTCCTTATCAAAAAGGGTAGATAACAACTATTCATCATATATTTAAACTATACCCTTAATAGATTAAACTCCAAATGATCATTAATTTTGTAAACCACTTATCAAGATTAATTGCAATAACACAATAAAATAACTCTAGATAGCAACTGATACCATTCTTAGTATGCAAAATAAATATAGAGAGTATATAATATATCTCTAGATAACAACTGATACCATTCCCGGTCCAAAGTATAAATGCAGAGTATATATCCCCCTACTGAGGGTTTTGCTTCGCACATCAGCTACAAAATACTACTATATCCATAGCTTACAAGTTCAACTTGTATCAATACTTTGACTTAGAATCATAGAAATCATTTCGAAATCATACACATATAGCATATATCTCAAAATCTTTAGTTATCACCACAACAGTTTTTTTTTTGAAAAGGTATAGGTTTGAAAACTTGCATGCATCTATCATATGCATATATTACGTCTCAACATTTTTAATACCATTACATCTATATACGATGTAAGGTTTGAAAACATGCATAATGTCATATCGTATGCATCATTAGTATAATTAATGGAAAACATAGTATGGAATAAGAAAACTTGCATCTAGTATATGCATACTTCAAAATATGGTTTTAGAAACTTGCACGATACTTGGAACAAAGAATATATATATAGATATATTTTTGAATCAACAAGTAATAAACATTCGAAAATATGCCCACTCTAATAATAGAGTAAGGGTTAGTAAACTTGCCTGATGCTCGAGAGGTGATAGGGCTCCTGACCATGTCGAACAATCTAGACAAAGTCAAACGAAAGCACACGGTTAATCCCCTCGATAAACCACTTATAACTCAATGCTTAAACACGTAAGCGAAACACAACCAAGGAATTACTAACTCGTTATAGGCTCATACTAAGTCCATGTTATCCGTTAAATACTTATATCATAAGTTTGGTTCGAAATCCATCCTCAAATCCAAGTTATACTTAACCATTTGGAACCTTGGTTTTTAAGTCTCGCTCTTAGTGGTTTTTCACTTGCGCGCCCTCGACTAAAACATTTTTATAAAATCGAAAAATAATCTTTTTAATCCGAATCGTTTTCGTGAGCCTTCCTAACTGTCTCTAGTATTATTCCTCAAAGTTTCACATTTTAATATGGCTTCTCAGTGGTCCAAACATAGCCTCAAAGGTGCTGACCAGAGATGGGTCGTTCTTCCGAACGGCGTTTACTAAAACTCACTTTTCTCTTAAACCGTAAATCATAACGGCATGATTCTTGCGCTCACGTAAACTAGAAACAAACCTCTACACACTCATGTTCCTCACTGAACCAAAAGAGGCAGTTAAGTTTCCGGACTCTAGGCAGTTTTTAGAGTTAACGGGAATCGGGCATTACGACGGCTATAATCGTAACGTTTTCCATTTTCAAAACATACCCAAATCAACACCAAACAATCCCAAACTCACCATCCACCTTATACACCCTCCACTCAGTCAAATCCTCCATGAATAATCAAAACAAATTCATAACCCATCCTCCAAACTCAACCAACAATTCATATAATCACTTAATCATGCTCTTAACTTTATATAAACATCAAAACCATATTAAAACTCATATAAGTCAAAGGGGCAGAGGTTTATACCTTCCTCCAAGCTTGCTTGCTGCTATATTCCTTATGTAACCTCAAATCCTTGCTTAATACAACCTTTGGAAGCCACAAACTCAATATCAAAAACAACAAAGCAAAAAAACAAGTTACTATTCATCATCTTCTCCAACTGTTAATCACTGAATCGAAGGGGTAAATCACGGAGTTGAGGTGATTGCTTACCATGGTTACGTCGGGCTTCTCGAGAGCTTCGTTTTGAGTGGTAGAACGCCAAAAACGGACCACAGAATCTCGAGTTATGATCATTTCTTTCTCTCCCATTTTTCTTTCTTCTTTCTCTCCCGAATTTTCTTCTTCCTTTTCTTTTCTTTTTGTCTTGATAATAATGAAAAGGCTGATATTTGTGTTTAAAAAGTGGTGAGTCAACACCTTTTGGTGAGTCACCGGGACACGTGTCGCGCATGCATGCGTTTGGTTAAAGTAGCTTTACTAGTTCGTTTTCCTTTCACATGGATGATCCAAATGTTGCATTCTCGAATTAATCTTGTTACATGTTACTTCCATGTCTATATTTAATCCTGTAAATATTGTCTTGCTTCTCTTGAAACGATTCAAAATATTTTCTAAAGGGCGAATAAAACTCTATGCGGTTCTCGCAGTGAATAGTAACTATTCACTATTCACTTCCACAATCGAATCCTTAAATTGACTTTAATAAATAATAAAATTCCAAAATATTAAATCCTCAATTCCTCAATTTTAATATCTCATTTCTTGAATATAATAATATATAATTCGCTGCCCGGTCAAATACTATTCCAAAATAAAATTTGGAATTTTGAATTCCGATCGTCTTTGCATTCACTTATTTACTCCGTAGATCACTAATATGATTTCAGAATATCCACCCTACGTCTCATACATAGGTGGCAAGAAATGTTTTTGTTAATCCTCAAAATCACTATTCATCCACCAACTTCACTATTCACTGCTGCACTTAATCTTAATAAGAAAAGTTTTAAATTATTCCAAAAATTCGGGTTATTACACTATCCATCGTGCATCAACTAACTCCAGGGTGGCCTCTCCATTCCCTTGCTCTCGTAACACGTGGTGGATTCGGTAATGTTTTCTTCATGCTGAAATATTTAATAAAGCAAGAATGAGTTAATAGTGCTCAGCAAGAAATATATCCCAGTTTAAAATTTTAAACCTTTTAGGGAGATAATCCATATGGGATCAAAACTTTTATCATTACTAGGGTCTAACCCCAAAATAGTATATCGTTTAAAATACCGTATGACTTATAATCATACTCATATACTCTTCGTAAATCCTTTAGGAATCCTGGGTATCAATATGATAAACCAAGTCTCAAACATATCTTTTAAAAATAGATATTAATATTGGAATCAAGGCTTAAAGCTTATCCATTGATTCAAAATACTATCCAGTTCAATATACTGTATATCTTAAATGCCTTCTCAACATATATACATGAATATCTATTTAGATATCTCATATTGTTCAAAATACTGTAAAATATCAGTAATGAATACCTTTTATAAAAGAAGCAAGAATGAGCACGGGAGCTCAACAGCAATATATATAGTTCGAAATTATCTTTATAACCACATGCTACGCATTAAACGGATAAAATACTAGCATAACATAAAAGATGAAGTTACGAGGAAAATTAATATAATGATTCCGTAACCCAAAATCCACTTATGCATATATAATCTGAGTAAGGTTTTATCAGAGTCAAAACTCATAAAATAAAAGATGAAGTTGCAAGGATTTATTGTAACTTCATTTTGTTAAACACTTTTTGACCCTCTACCAACATGATCGGTAAACCTGTACTAAGGGGGCTACCCTTTAGTCCCTTTCGATACATGTTGCAGAATTATCCAAGTTGGATGATGAACTAATACTGGAGTAATCTCCGCGCCAGTTGTCCAACCTTACTATGATCAGTAGCAGGTTGTACAACTAAAAAGGGTTTTCTACATGTAGATGGAAGAACACGACAACCTGACATTGTCTACCGATGTTAATCCCAAATGACCTAACAGAATTATAGAAGGGGGGGGGGGGTTGAATACAATTCCTTGATATTTCTCAAACTTAAAAACAACTTACAAATTAAAACTGATCTTATAAAATAAAAACCACAAGCACTTAATAATTTCAGTTGGATTGTTTGATGATCCAACTGAAGTGATTTTTATTGCGGAAATAATCTGTGATACAAAAGTACACAGCTGCTCAGTTACAATAATGTAGAGAAGAAAAATGCTCTCAAAAATAGCTAATACAATCTATTTGTTTTTCTTCTCTCCTTCTAAAGTAACTGCTACACTTGGTTATATAAACCCAAGTTTACAACTCTATTTTTGGCTACACTAAAAGTACAATGAGTAATCGCCAATAGTTTGCTTTTCATCCCTTTGTCCAGTGGTCCTTGGAGATATTTGCTTTTGTCTTCATGCTTATTATGATCACTCCCAATAGCCCAATTGGAAACTGGGATGTTTCTTTATTCCCCATGTCCATTTTAATGGTTTCCAATGCAAAATACACTTCCACATCACCTTTAGATCTGTTCAGTAAACTGTCACTATCACTTTGTCAACTATTCAGAAAAGCAATAATGATTCGTTGATAGTAGGGAGATGTGTTTCGTTGATATCTTTATTCTTCATTTCGTTGGTGAGTAAACTCCATACCATTGATAGGATAATCTTCATTCCGTTGACAGGTCTTCACTTAGGCAAAATTACAAGGCATGAGATATTTACAATTAACCAACCTATTTTGCCTATCTAGTACTTAGTCAACATGACTTAGAAAACCTATCCAATATCTACAATGAAATGCATATCAAACTAGAAGTATTGTACAGTGCAATTGCTACATCACTCATTTCGTTGATGAGCTACCTGTCAACGGATTGCTGCAAAGCATACCATTCTGTTGACAGCTACAAAATGACTTTACACAAATACTACTAAGTGTTTTATGTTTATCATCAAGAACAACATATTCCTAACAATCTCCCCCAATTTATGACTGATAGAATAACAGCCATAAATCAAGAGACTTGATGATAACAAAAACACTCAGATACATCATAAATTACAAAAGTAGAAAATGCATTAAGCTTCATAATATTTTAGACAGAATACAAGACTTACAAGACTAATGCCCAAGAGTGCTCCTCTAGACTGAACAAATGATTCATCTGTGTCTTCTTTATGGCATAGTCTTCTTCCCTCTCTTAGAGTTGTTTTCCTCAATTTGGACATGTAGCCTTCTGTAAAAGATCTTCTCTTCTTCATCTTGATCACCAAGCATGGATTGCATAAACTTTAGAGTTTGATTAGATGCCTTATCCAGCTGGTCTTCCATCCTGAAGAATCTTCTGCAATTGTCCTTGTCCTTAAATTCCATCATCCAGTATGGTTGAAGATGGATCTTCTTTCCTGTTGAGGGCACTCTAAGCATCCTGGGAAGAGCCTCAGGCTTGTTCCAGCTAGCCTTTATCTGACAAATTTTGGAGACCACCTCAGACTTGGCTGTTTTGGTGAAGCCAAAGTCTTTCTTCAAGCATCTAAACACTGAGAGTAGTGTTTGGTAGTCTTCTCCTAAAATTCTGTAGAGAGGCCACACCTGTTCTCTACCACCCTTGAATACAAAGACCAGTCTCTCAGGCAATTTTTGAGAAGCTGCAATGCCCCTTACTTCCACCAGGTTGTCTAAGTCAAGATGTAGACTGGATTCTTCCCTGATGTCAACAATGTACATGCAGTCCTCTGGATTTGCAAGGGGTTTCTGAGGTTGTGGCTTTCTCATAAATACTGGCTTTGCTTTGACAGCCCTTTTCTTTGTCTTCATTGGTTGATCCTTCTTAAATAGAAACTTTGGAAAGTAGGCCTCATCAAATTCAAAAGGCTCCTCTTTCGGCATTATTGGTTGATCATGAAAGTTGACAGGATGTGCAGGATCACAGGCCAACTTTCCTTCATGAGGTTGATCAACAGGAATTTGATGTGCACTAGTTGTGGAGGAGTCTTGGGCAGTGTCCTTAGAATCATCTTTATCAAGGATTAGATTCCTTTTTGCTCTAGCCTTTGGTTGCCTTACACTCTTCCTTTCCTTTCCAGCTTCCTCAGCTTCATCCTTGGCCTTTTCTTACTTTAGGGTTTCTTCATCTTCAAGTGATTGAGCAACTGCAAGAGCTTGCATTGCTGCCCTTTCAGATTCTTCAGCTTTGGCCTTAGCAAAATTTGGGTGACCAACCCAAATGCAGATTTCCTTGCTATCCTTGTAGATGATGGCCCTTTGGTTCCTTATGCTTGGATGATTGCTTTCTTTGCTTTCAATAATCAGCTTCCCTAGGATTTTGAACTCATCTTGCTTTGGTGGAGGATAAAATATCCTTGCAGTGTTCTTGCCCTTGGGTTTGACAGGTGATATTGGAGATATCCCTCTTGCATCCACATTCCTAAAGCATGAAGCTTGCCCTTTCTCATTTCTTGAATCTTGAAAGAGTCCATGCTGAAGGGGTTCTATTACATAAGAACTCTTGAACTGTGGCTCCCATTCCGTTGATGTTACAACCATGGCATTCGTTGATGGTTGATCCGTTGATGGATTTGAATTCTTTGCAGTTTTAGCAATATTCTTGACCCTTGCTTCTATGTTGGACCAATGATCTTTAATCTGTTCTTCAAGTCTCATCCTCATAGAAGCTTCCTGAATCAGGTCAATACCATCCTTTTTCTTCTGTCCAAGCTCCCCCATTGCTAGTGGCTCATTTGGTAAGGAAATGGCTGGAACCAAAACCTTTGTGATTTGTATGTCAAGCTCTTTAGATTTCGCTAGCTCCTTAGATTTCTCCCCCTTTTTGTTATCATCAAGTGAGATGATAGGGAGTCCTTGAGCTGCCAAAAGCTGGGTGAGTAGCTGTGTCTGTTTTTCCTGTTCCTTTTGCATGTGAGAAAGTGTAGCCTCAACTTTGTCCACTCTAGAGGAAAGAGTCTTCAAAGATGAGGACACTTCAGGTTCCTTGGAGAAAAACCTGTTCATCTTGGACACAGTTAGAAGAGGAAGCTTTTCATCTAGCCTTCTGTCAGTAGCATCCCTGAGGTTGCTAATGGAATCCTTGATTTCTGTAGCTTCAATCCTTGTCTGTAGCATCTGTAGTCTTTGGATTTCCAGAGAATCCATGATGGCCTTGTAGAATTTCTTGTCCCTTGCATTTGCAGACTCATGAGCTAGATATGCCTCAGTGTACTGCCTTGAGATAGCAGCATCTAGAGTGCATCTTCCTTGCATATCCTGAGAAAGCCAGTTTGGTCTAGGAGGCACCACAGAAGTCCCAGTCTGTGAAGTAGTGGCCACCTGTAGATTGTCACCAAAGCTGTCCTCATCATCAGAAAAGTCAAAGTCTCCACTTGCTGCAGCTGTTGGAGATAGATTGGTCAAGGCATCCTTTGCTCTTTGCATTGATGCAGTTGTATGAATTAGGTTTAGTGACCTCTCTGCCTCCACATTGCCCTGTTGAGCCATAATTTGATAGGCTGGCACAGGGTGAGTAAAGGTCTCAGGATCCAGGGAAATACTATCCAGAGTTTGTTGATAATGCTCTTGGAAAGTAAGTTCCCTTTCTCCCTCATTGACCCTCATTAACTCACTAGCAATGGCTGCCTCCTCCCTTGCTGCTCCTGTAGTCCCTTCTCTCTCTCCTCTATTTTCTTGCATCATGGGCTCCCCTTGGCTCACACCTCTCACACCCTCACCTTCACCTACTAAGGTGGAACCCTCAGTCTCTCCTTTTGCCTGGCTGGAAGAAATAGCCAGCCTCTCACTCTCATTCTCTCCTTTTGCCTGGCTGCAAGCCAGCCTCTCAATTTCACTCCCTCTCAAACCTAAAAGTGTCTCAACTACCACCAGGTCATCTACACTAGTTGTGGAAACAACTTGATTTGCAATAAGGGGTGTAAAATGACCTATCAACGGAATGGTAGTTTGAACTGTCAACGGTATGGATACCGTTGATGGAGAAACACTTGTCAACGAAAGAGACTGTTTCGTTGATGAAGTCAATAAAGCACTTTGAGAAAGTGAAATTACAGTAGAATATGTGGTGATTGATTTTAGAGATTGGTCCACAGATCCTCTTGCAACTTCAGAAAAAGTTGGTTGATGGCCCAACAAATCACTTAACAAGTGATGGCCACCAGCTTCAGAGTGGGGCTTCTCCAAGATAAGAGTTGGAGAATCAGGAATAGATGAATGGATCATGTCCACATCTAAAGACTGAGTTGGTGAATTTGATGGAGATAGTTCAAGGTTGATGTTTAGAGAATGGGACTGTAACCCCAGAGTAATAATAGGGGTTACATCAAACTGAATTTATGAAACTGGAAGTGTTGCTTCCAGAGTGTGTGCACCCTGTGTACCCTTGGATTTTTGCTTCACTCTCCTTTGGTATTGGGAAAATGTAGATTGTGGGCTTGAAGTGTCCCTTACCCTCTTGGAGTGTGCTCTTGGAGGAGAGCTTGTTTCAATAATCACATCCTTTTGGGAGGATGCAACTAGACTTGTGTTTAAATCCATTTTACTCATTGTGCCTTGTTGGGAAGACACAATGGGGCTTGGTTGGGACACACTATCCTTTCCTTTCTTATTCTTGGGGTTTCTTTGATGTTCACCCCTTCCCTCACCTCTTACAGCTCCAGAATCACTCCCCTTAGGCTGTGAAGTAGTTTTTGCAACAGGTGCCTTTTGAGAAGCACCTGAGGTTGGCTTTGAGGATTTCTTAGATTTAGGTTTTGCTGCTTGGGCAGGAGCCTATTGGGACATAACTACAGACTCCATAGCAACATTGGTAGGGGAAACAATAGAAGTAGCAACTATACTAACAGGGTTAGAAGAAGTTACCTCAATGATGGGCAGATACACCACTGGGACATCACCATTGTGGTTAAGTCTCAGGATATCTGTCAAAACCCTCTTCTCTTGCACAAAACACTCAAACCTGGAAACAGGGTTAGAGATAACTAATGGTGCTGGACTAACATGGTTAGCCAACATCATCAGAAACCTAGCATAATAGATATTCTTTTTCCTATTTGCCTTATCACCCAACTTAGCACCAATTTCATACATAAGTTGGGTGCTAAAGTTATAATATCTATCAGTTAGGAGCATGGTTAAGAGAATTAACATGGAATTAGTTAATGCATCAAAATTACTAATTTTGCCAGAAAATACCTTTATGAATGCATCAGCTAAGTAACTGTATTCTCTAACCAAACCTCTCCTAATAATCTTACCCAAATTATCAGTAGGCAATGAGTAGTTTATAGAATTTAGCATGTTAACAATTTCAGTGTTTGTAGGCAAAGCATTACAGTTATTTTCAGGAATATGTAGACATGCTTGCAATACATCAGAATTAACTATATACTCATTACCTTGGATGGTGAATTGCAAAGTGCAATTTGTCCCACTATACTCACATGAGGTCCAAATCTCCTCGATTATCTCATTGTAGAGTGGTGTAGAGTGAAACATTGCATAGCTCAACTTGCAATTCTTCATGAAGTCCATCATCTTGAAAAAGATGTTGTTCGGGCTTTCCTTGACAACAAAGGGGATGGAGTTGTTTTTCTCATAGATAAACCCTCCAACAGACATAATCTTGACTATGGGTGCCATTGTTGAGTGTAGAAAAGCTTCGAACTGAATTGCTTGTTAGAGAGAAGAAGAAAGAAAAGCCTTTGGAATTTTTGAGAACAGGTAAAAAAGAATTAAAGAAAATAGAATTTCTTAAATACTCCCCCAAAAATTCTCAGAAATTAAATCCAACAATCAATGTAAATTACTGGATTGGCTTAAAAAATATAACTGTTACCTTTAAAGTATTACCATGATTTATACTTACAGGGGTGTATGTATAGATCGTGGTAACGGACGTGTCAAATTTCAACGGTTCAGATTAATTGCGCTAAATCAACGAATCAGGATTGGGCGATTAACGTCCCGTCTTATTTCGTTGATAAAGCTGCGTTTCGTTGATATAAAAGAGCTATCAACGAAACACCCAGAAAAATGCTAAGACTGTCAACGAAATGGTTCGTTTCGTTGACATAGAAATTTTGACTTAGACAAAATTTTACTTTTTCCTGAGAAAATTAATTCACAGAAAATCATAGCAAATTTCTGGCTGCATTTTAACTTGTAAACATCTCAAAAATAATTAAGAGAAATTTAGCATACCTAGCTCACTTACTAATCTTGAGAATGTTGATTCATCAAGTGGCTTGGTAAAGATGTCTGCAAGTTGTTGTTCACTTGGAACAAAATGTAACTCCACAGTACCATTCATAACATGTTCTCTAATGAAATGATACTTGATGTCAATGTGCTTGGTCCTTGAATGCTGCACTGGATTCTCAGTAATGGCAATGGCACTAGTGTTGTCACAGAAAATAGGAATTTTCTCAACTCTTATTCCATAATCAAGTAGTTGATTTTTCATCCATAAAATCTGTGCACAACAACTTCCAGCTGCAATATACTCAGCCTCAGCTGTGGAGGTAGAAACTGAGTTTTGTTTCTTGCTGAACCATGAGACAAGCTTGTTTCCTAAGAATTGACAGGTGCCAGTTGTGCTTTTCCTGTCAATTTTACATCCTGCAAAATCTGCATCTGAATAACCAATTAGTTCAAAGCCAGATTCTCTAGGATACTTTGCCAAGGTTTGGTGTTCCTTTGAGATATCTGAAAATTCTTTTAATAGCAACTAAATGGGATTCCCTAGGATCAGCCTGAAATCTAGCACATAGACATGTAGCAAACATAATATCAGGTCTACTAGCTGTTAAATATAGAAGTGAGCCTACCATGCCTCTGTAACTTGAAATGTCCACAGATTTTTCCTTATTATTCAATTCAAGTTTGGTGGCAGTAGGCATGCGAGTTTTGGCAGGAGAGCATTCCATTAAGTTAAATTTCTTTAATAAATCATGAATATATTTTGTTTGACTAATGAAAATGCCTTCTTCAACTTTCTTCACTTGGAGACCAAGAAAGTAAGTTAATTCTCCCATCATGCTCATTTCATATTTACTTTGCATAAGCTTGGCAAACTTTTGACAAAGTTTCACATCTGTAGACCCAAAGATTATGTCATCTACATAAATTTGAACAAGTATAGTAGAGCCATTCACAACCCTGTGAAACATAGTTTTATCTACAGTACCTCTAGTGAAGTGATTCTCAAGGAGGAACTGTGAAAGTGTGTCATACCAGGCTCTAGGTGCTTGTTTCAAACCATAGAGTGCTTTGAGGAGGAAGTATACATATTCTGGAAAATCATCATCTTCAAAACCAGGAGGTTGACTTACATACACCTCCTCTTCCAATTCCCCATTCAGAAAAGCACTTTTCACATCCATTTGATAGACCTTGAAATTGGCATGGGCTGCATAGGCTAGGAAAATCCTTTTTGCTTCTAGTCTTGCAACAGGAGCAAAGGTTTCATCAAAATCAATTCCCTCTTCCTGTGAATAGCCTTTTGCAACCAATCTAGCTTTGTTCCTTGTGACTATGCCATTTTCATCCATCTTGTTTCTGAACACCCATTTTGTGCCTATGACACTCCTGTCCTTAGGCTTGGGCACCAGCTTCCAAACATTGTTCCTCTCAAATTGGTTTAACTCCTCTTGCATAGCTAAAACCCAATCTGGATCTAGAAGTGCATCCTCAACTTTCTTTGGCTCATCTTGAGACAGAAAGCTGCTATATAGACATTCCTCTTGAGTTGCTCTTCTAGTTTGGACTTTTGAAGAAACATCACCTATAATAAGTTCAAAGGGATGATCTTTAGTCCATTTCCTTGAGGGAGGAAGATTTGATCTTGACGAGGTAGCTTCATGATCATGATTGCCTTGATTGGATAATTGTCCTTGAGAAACTCCCCCTGAGTTTGTTGTCCCTAATTGATCACTTCTAGAAGCATTTCTGTGACTGTCAACGGTATGACCATTTTGGCTGTCAACGAAACGCTCATTTTGACTGTCAACGAAATGACCATTTGGTCTGCTAGCAGCTATTCTTTTCAATCTCAATGCAGCAATTTCATCTTCACTGCTGCTTTCATCTGTGCTAGATACAACAACTTTAGGCTGTTTCTCAGTGGCCTCAACATGATTCACTTGATCTCCTTCCTCATTTTCAAAAGAAAGACTTTCATGGAAACCTTCATCACAGAGACCTTGAATTTTGAGATCATCAAAAACAACATGTACAGATTCCATAACAATGTTGGTTATGAGGTTATAGACTCTGTAAGCTTTCCCTGCTACATATCCCACAAATATTGCTTCATCTGCCTTTGCTTCAAATTTCCCCAAATGCTCAGCTTGATTCCTCAAAACAAAGCATTTGCATCCAAAGACATGAAGAAAATCCAATAGTGGCTTCTTTCCTTTGAGTAGTTGATAAGGGGTCATTCCCTTGGCCTGATTAATCAAAGAAATATTTTGAGTGAAGCAAGCTGTGTTAACTGCCTCAGCCCAAAAATAAGTTGGTAACTTTGATTCATCTAGCATTGTCCTTGCAGCTTCAATAAGTGTTCTGTTTTTCCTTTCAACTACACCATTTTGTTGTGGTGTCCTTGCTGCTGAAAACTCATGCAAAATACCATTTTCTTCACAGAACACCTTCATACTTGAATTCTTGAATTCTTGAATTCTGTCCCATTGTCACTCCTAATCCTTCTTACTTTGAAATCAGGATGATTGTTTACCATCTTGATGTGATTGATAATGATTTCACTTGCCTCATCTTTTGAGTGTAAAAAGAAGGTCCATGTAAATCTAGAAAAATCATCAACAATCACAAGACAGTATTTCTTCTTTGAGATAGACATGACATTTACAGGGCCAAACAGATGCATATGAAGTAATTCAAGCTGATGGACAATTGATGACTCTATCTTGCTTTTGAATGATGCCTTCTTTTGTTTCCCTTTTTGACAGGCATCACACAAACCATCCTTGGAGAACTCCACTTGTGGAATTCCTCTAGCAAGATCTTTCCTCACCAAATCATTCATAACTTTAAAATTCAGATGAGATAATTTCTTGCGCCATAGCCAACTTTCATCCTTGCTTGCCTTGCTGAAGAGACAAGTGATGGTGTCTGGACTTGTGCTACTAAAGTCAGCAATGTACACATTCCCTCTTCTGAATCCAGTCATTACCACATTGTTGTCTCCTCCTTTAGAAACAACACAGGCTTCTTTAGAAAAAGTAACTAAAAATCCTTTGTCACAAAGTTGGCTGATACTAAGCAAATTGTGCTTAAGACCATCCACCAATGCAACCTCATCTATGATGACATTCTCTTTTGAAATCAAGCCATATCCCTTAGTGTAGCCTTTGCTGTCATCTCCAAAACCAATACAAGGGCCAGCTCTTTCCTGAAACTCTGTGAGCAGGGTAGAATCACCAGTCATGTGTCTTGAACAACCACTATCCAAGTACCAAAGATTCCTTTTGCCTCCCTGCACACAACAAAACCAAATCAAGTTGATTTTGGTACCCAAGTTTCCTTGGGTCCTGTTTTGTTAGCCTTTGCTTTTCCTTTTATATTATTTTTCACCTTGGGCTCAGATTGATTTAAATCAATCTTTACCCTTGGTGTTGATTTCTGAGGGTTGCTCACATTTTCATTCACAGCATGCATAGTTGGAGGAACAAACATGTTATTCATTTTCCATGGCATTCGAGGCACATTAAACATATCCATGTATGGACTAGGCACAAATGGCATGCTGGCATATGGATTTTGAAATTGTGCATATGAGGCAAACATGTTAGGCATAACAGGCATTGTAGGCATAGAACCATTCATTGCAGGCTTAGACATTTTCACTTTAGCAGTCTTCTTAACAGATTTGCAGTTAGTAGATAAATGACTAACACTTCCACAATTGACACATGTCTTTCTAGGAGCATATTTATCAGGTGTGTAATTGTTGTGTTTGTTAATCCCTACTTTGCCATTCCTGTTATTCTTTTTATTTCCCTTAGCCTCAACTTGAACATTCTCTAACTTATCTTTTAATTGCTTGTTGGACAAGTGACCTACATTAGCTCTCTCAACAGGCTTCTCAACTTTCTTTGATTTACTAGACTCACATTGAACAAAGTTCTTGGTGACAGGACCATACTTGTTATTAAGTCTAGTGAGTTCTTCTTTTCTTTTCTCTGTCAACGAAACAGCCTGATCGGTTGATGGTTCATCTGTCAACGAAACATTGCATTCCGTTGACATATCAACCTTCAACAAATGATCATTGTTGTTAGTTGACTCTGTTTCTGATTCTAAGGTTTCACCAACATACCCTAGCTTCTCTTTGTTCTTTTTCCATGATTGTTCACAGAAAGATTCCATACCTTGAACATTAATGATGTTGTTAGCAACATTCCTGGCATCTTTCCATTTAGCAATCACACTTTGTTCTATTTCAAGTTGTGTTTTAAGAATTTCTTCCCTTTCTAACACGTTCTCAAGTTCCTTCTTAGCATCCCTACTAACACACCTCATTTTCTCAAAATCAATGAGCTGTGCTTCTAACATTGCATTCCTATCACTTAAGAGAAAATTAGTCTCTTTTATTCTTGAATTCTCTTTGGTAAGTGATTTAAGAGTAACACGTAAATTATATAGTACAGTAGACATTTCATTTACTGCACTATCGCATTCCTCTTTAGAGAGCTCAGAAAGATTAGTAATTGTTACCTGGTTGCTTGAGGAGCTTGCTTCCTGCTCATGATTGTTAGCCATAAGAGCCAAGTTGACATACTCAACATCATCATCAGAATCTTCACCATTACCAGCCCAATCATACTCCTGAGACATGAAAGCCTTTTCTTTTTGCTTGAGAAGTTCAAAATATTTCTTTTTATAATCAACAGGCTCAAATTTCTTGTTGCCCTTCTCAACCTTGGGCTTTCTGCAGTCCCCAACAAAGTGACCAAGCATTCCACAATTGAAACATTTAGATTTAGACTTTTCAATCCAGTTACTTTTGCTGGGTTGAAAGTCTCTCCTTGGTGGCCTAGCTTCTGAGTTTCTCTTGAACTTGAACTTAGAGAATTTTCTTGACAGAAAAGCAATGTGTTCATCAATCTCATCTAAGTCATCCAAGTTGACTGGTTCTGGTTCTTCTTCTTCTGTCATCTTGCCTTTACCCTTGCTAACATCACTCCTACAACTAGCTCGACTAGTTGTGGCCTTTGCAGCTTCTTCATTGTCATCTTCCAGTTGGTTCACAAATGCAATCAATGCAATAGATCCACCTTTCTTCTGTACCTTTTCAATTTCTTCATCTTGCTCCATTTCCAACTCATATGTCTTCAAGGTTCCATAAAGCCTTTCAAGAGTGTAGTCTTTGTACTCTTGAGTGTTTCTGATCGAAACAGTCATAGGCTTCCATTCTTTTGGAAGAGCTCTAAGAAATTTAAGGTTTGAATCCTTGGTTTGATAGATCCTCCCATACAACTTTAATCCATTCAAAAGCTTCTGAAACCTACTAAACGTGTCATTTAGGGTTTCACCAGCTTTAAAATGAAAATGCTCATATTGTTGTATGAGGAGCTGCATTTTGTTTTCCCTAACTTGCTCAGTTCCTTCACAGAGAGTTCTAACAGTGTCCCATACTTCTTTGGAGGTTGTACAGTTTATGACATTGTCAAACATCTCTTGCTCCAAACCATTAAACAGAATGTTCATGGTTCTTTTATCTTAATTATAATGACTCAGAAAAACGCTTGTACAGTATTAATATTTAATAATATCTGAGATCTATGATATGTGAATATTGTGTGAAAGGTGGATATTTGAAAATGTGATAATTAGATGTTTACTTGGTGAATGGTATGGATTAAGATATATGTGTATGCTTTTAATTGCATTTTATATGAATTTCTTATTAAAAATTAGTTATTGTTGACCTTCCGGGAATTTTATAAAATCATCGGAGACTTATTTTATTGTGAAATCTTTTTCACAACCTTTATTTTATATTCTAGTATTTTCTAAAATTAATGGAGGAATTTATGTTTGACTTTAAGGATTTAAAACTGATTTTATGAGTTAAATGTCATTTATGTGATCAAAACTTTGAAAATCCATATTTAATTCAATTTTGATCATAAAAATATTTTAAAAATATGGGTGAGCTTGTAAATTCGTATTCTTTGTTTTAAAAATAAAATTGTGATTTTTAGATATTATCTTCATTTTATTTCGAATTTTAGAAAGGGTATTTATGTTGGTTTTGTTTATTAGAAATCAGATTTTTAATTAGCAAATTACTATTCTACCCCTGGGCTTATAAAACCCCTGCACCCAGTTTTTCCCCTTTCTCCACTTTGCCGTTCAACTCTCTCTTCTCTCTTTCTCTCGATTTTTCTCTCGGCTATCTCTCTCTCACTTTGTAAAATCTCTCTCCCTCATTCTCTCTCATCCTCTCATGGATATTGATGATTATATGTATATATATAATTGTGTATGTGTGTGAGTGAATGGCCGTGTGTATATGTGTGTGTATCGGTTTTGCATGTAAAGGATTTTGGCGATTTTGATTTTGATTCAATCTCGAACCTTTGTTTTGTGATGATTCCGTGATAAGGAGATTGTTTGATTTGTATTTGTGAGGTTTGTTGAAGGAAACCCGATTTTCCGGGTACCTCCGAACCATGTCGCCGTCGGCAATGAGCTCCGGCGAGCCGACGGGGACGATGATGATGTTCTTGAGTCCAAATTATGTATTAATAGCTATGTTTAGTTAAGATTTTGGTTGCATGTAAAGAAATCGAAATGCATGTGTATATTTCGATTTTTCCCCTTTAGTAAATTCGGTTTGAAAATTGTTTATGTTGATGATTGATTGATGATTTCAAGTTATAGTGATTGCATGTTAATTAATTGTGTTAAGTTTAGTTAAGTTCAAAATTTTGATGTTAAAAGTTTTTGATTTGGGAATTTTAGTGAAGTTTCAAGTAATTGGATTGTTGGTTTGTTAGTTTTGGTATTTGATAATTGCATGTATAAGTTTGGTAATTTCTTGAGGACATGAGTTGATTGGTAAAACCTTTTTCAGCTAAGGAAGAGTTTTAGTTTTGATATGGGATGATTAGTTGTGGTAGAGATTATAATGGTGGAATGGTTTTGTATAGACATATGCCATGCTGAATTTTCCAGAAAACTGCCTGTTCTGTTTTGATTGTTTGCATATGGTTGACAGAGAGCCTAGAATGTCACTGTTCTAAATTGAATCTAGTTTGTGCACGCGCTAACCTTGTATCGATAGAGTTAACGAATAAAAAGTTATGCTTATTTTACTAAAAGTTGCGCAGCAGGGACTTTTCTGTGTTTCAGTACCTAGTTTATACAGTTCGTTTTTAATCTAAATAAAGTGTTCTGAAGTTGAAACTTTTATGCTAAGTTGAGTTAGTAATCAGGAAGTAGGCTGTCAAATTTGGTAATTGTTTGATTAGTTTTGGATTTATGAAAAATGTTTTAGTAAAGTATGCGCAACAGATTTTTCAGCTTTTGAGATGAAAAACATTGTTGTACGTGTTAAGGATATGGTTGGCATGATCAAATTGATTTAAGGAATACCAAGGGTGGTATGATTTGAAAGATATATTATTGTATATATATATGTATAAGGAGCATGTTATGTGTATTTAAATGACGATGTGCGTTTATATGGTTGTTGCCTATCACATGGTTGAAATATGGTGTACCTATTATGTGTTTACGCGTTTAGGATGCGTTGGGTAGTTTAGAATAAAGGATTAGCATTTTAGAGAGGGCATACTAAGATAGAATACATTCTTTTGTAGAGTCCAAGGAAGTGTAACTTAGAGACAAAGGAAAGACTAAGGTGGAGAATCAGTGATTGCTCATTACCCCTTTTAGCTACTTAAGGCAAGTAATACAAACTTGCTTTCGTATTTCGATTCCATTGTTTCATTTTGACATATATGAATTGCTATCTTGCCTTGACATATTTTTAATTCTGAAAACACTTATCGTTCATTGATAACCCTTATCTTTGTTCATATATACCATGTTGAACTATATACCATGCTTTGTTTAGTTCTTTATCCTTAAACCTTTATACCCTGTTCATATCCATGAATTGAAACCTGATGACCTATGATTCTATAACCTAAATTTGATCATATACTTATGCATTCCCTTTTATACCTGAAAATGAATACACCTAACTCTCATTCTAGTACATTTCCAAAACAGACCCGATGATAAATATTTCTGATATTCCACTAATAGAAATCCAGATTGTTTTGATTGAACTTATCTGATTTCCAAAAGACTTCTTTATATCTGAACATGTTTTAAAAAGGGATAAAGTTTAGACTCATTTAAATTATGATTTATGGTTTCCACGGATTCCTAAGATTGGAGGCGTAAGAGGCCGAGTAACGCCGGTCCAGCACTTTTTAATTATAATAAATGGACTAGGGATGGACTAGTCTAAAGGCCAATGTGTTGCCTAATGGGACCCAATACAAGGACCAGAGGGACTGTGTGTCCGGTATGGGGACTTTATGTAAGATCCGGGAAAATTACGTGTTATTATATGATGTGAAATGAAATTTTAATTTCATATTAAGAGTTATTAAATGATTTATCTGTTTAAATGTGCTAAGTTATTCGTTAAATGATTGAATATGTGATATTGTGGTGCTATGTGAAATGTGTGGGGAATTTGAAATTATTTTGAAAAGGGTGTCATACTATTTTATTTTATTTTAATTATCGAAAAGAAAATTTGGATCGTTCCCAAATTATTCGGGAGATTGGTATATCGTTCGTACCAATATTTCATTCGTTAAAGTGGGAAGTATTCGAAAATATTCGTAATGGAGGTATTTTGGTTCGTATATTTTGTATTAAACGATACTTGTAGTTATCCGTACTTTATGGATGCTTATCGTCTCGTGAAACGTGTATTCTGCCTTATTAAAGGTTTAAACAATATATTCTGTTAAATTGTATTTAAAGCGATCTATCGGATCAGTATCGATCCAAAAATGTCGTTTGGGGTATTATTTTTTCGTTTAATATAAAAAGGCAAATCGTACTTTGTTTTGCGTATAATAAAGCTTAATTACAGTTAAAAATCTAAAAACCCCTGAAACGTGTTCTTCGTGTTCTTGAGAATCAAACTCAATTTTGAAGGCGTTATCGGAATCCGATTTCGATGTTCTTGTAACCAAATCGAATCTCTCATCATCCTCTATCCAAATACATCATCAAATTTCATGTGGGTATGATTTCTGAGATTTTCTTATTTTTAATTATTTAATTAATTCGAATTTCTTGTTTTAATTTGGGGAAAACTTGGATTGTTGATGTTCTTGTTAATTGGTTGCATAATTAGACTGAACATGTTGTAAGGAACTTGTTGGTGATTTTTGCGTGATTTTTAGAGTCTTAAATAGTCTAAATCGAAATTTATAGCATTCATCGGAAAAAATTTTAAGTTGCCGGAGTTTGGCAACGGTTAGTCGGTTTTTGATAAGGATTATACCATGTTGTAGATCGTTGGACATAAAGTCGTTGTGTGTATTCAGTTTTGGTGATTAGGTTCGAGTTTGGGTCGTCGGAAAATGGCGCCGCCGTTTCTTTCCGTTCGTTTCGAACGATTCTGATGTGGTTTCATTTAACTGGGCTCGGTATTGTAATTGTCGAAACGTTCCTGGGATTTCTGCATAAAATCCATGTGTTTTGATGTTGTGTTGAGGCGATTTGGACTCGCCGGAGAACTCGTCGGCGGCGGGATTGCTGGCCGGATTCTGGGAATTCTGCAGATTCCGGCGGCTGTTCTTAGCTTTCCGGCGAGTTTCTTGGTGGAACCGTCGTTTGATCCGTCTTGCTGATAACAGTTGTCAAAAAAACTGTTTCTGAGAATTATTTTTAAAAAAATAATTCAAAATTAGTTTAAAAAAATTCTAAAAATCATATCTTTAATTTAATAATACATTTTATTATTCAGAAAATTCTGGAAAATTATATTTATTATTTTAAATTCGAAAATTGATTAAACTTAATTATTTTAATTATTTTTAATTAATAATTATTTTATTTAATTAATTGATTAATTCTTTTAATCAGTTAATTCTTAAAAACGGATTATTAATTAGATTTAATTAATTTAAAATTCAGTTTAATTATTTTCAAACTTGATTTATTATTTAAAAATAGTTTGAGCATTTAAAGAGTGTCAATTAATTTTATTAATTGATTTATTTGCATTTAAAATACTTATATTGGATTTAAAAATCCGATTTTTGATTTAAAAATTGTTTGTGGCTTATTTAAATTCAAATAAGCTTTGTGTGATGTTTTAAAAATAGTTATAAGTGCTATATGGTTTGTATGAGTTGTGTAATGTGTTTTATAGTCAGTATATACCCGTACTAGGGCTAGTATTTGAGTTTTAAATATTATAAATTAGACCGGGCGTCCGATACGTAACCGATCACTTGTTTAAATATGTTATGTGAATGATGTGAATTATCTGTTGTTGAGTCATGCATGCGAATAAATTGTGTTGAGACTTGTTTCAGTATTTGGTCGTGTCTAATATCATCACGAGGGGTAGTTGGGATAGAAATTTGTCGGTTATGTTAGAAAGTGAGATTTACGAGGCCGTTGACTTAGATGTTGACTTTTATAGTATGGGGAGTTTCGTCAAGCGAGTTACGAGGATTACTTGTATAGTTAGTTGTGATCATTCTATCAATTGAAATGTGGTTGTCTGTGCAACAGAGGCTATTGGACGAGACGAGTCAGATTATCGAAGTTAAGTTACAATCGTTTATGGAATGTGAAATCATACGTTGAAGACTAAGTACCGTCTCATGTGTGACTATCGAGGCTGGCACGTGGATTCGAAATGGTAAAAGCAGACTAGTGGTATTCGCAAGAGCGCTAAAGCAAAGAAGGACGAAAGTAGAGAATCGTGCAACAAGACAAAATAAGGAGGAAATCGTATTGTTTCAGCGTTACGAAATAGCTAAGGACCAGAGGCAAGTGTTTATACCCTTGCTTATTAATTAAGGGATATTATCTTGAATTATTAGTATGCATGTTGAATGCTTATTACTGAATTTTCAAATGTTGATTTCTTTGCATTGAATTGCAAGTATGTTATTTAATCTCGTAAATTGACGAGTACTCTTTTATACCTTTTGAGTTTAGATTCATATTTTCATATTGATCGGAGAGCTATAATTATTATATTGAAATGATTGAAAAGATAGTTATGGGCTGTATACTAAGGCCTTCTTTCAAAGACTTGATTTAAAAATGCTAAGTTGGAATATTACCAACCCTAGATGAGCGGGAACTTGTGAACCCTATGAGGGAAAACTTATTCTGAAATTCTGAAGTGGTGTTGCTTGCCCTTCAAGTATTCCGTTTTTCACCTTGCACCTATGCAAACCTTGTTATCCTTTCTTGTTAATGCGATCATCTGATCCATTCCCTGATTCGAATTCATATATGATGTGCATGATTTAGTTTACTTCCTTCAAGTACAAGGCTTATCTATTATAAGTACATGTTCGAAGGACTTGAACTATTTCTGTCAGAAGTTGATAAACCCTTGTTTTCTTCATTTATAAACTTCACCCTGAATTTTTCTTAAACTTGAACTTGACTTTCTTGTCACTTACCAGATTGTTGAATCTTAACTAATTCTTCCATGATGTGATAATTTGAACTGTTGAGGCCATCTAGAGCCTGTTCTTTGAACCCTATTCTATATTGAGTTGTTACAAATTCTGTTGATATCATAATGCCCATTTCATATCAGATTCAATCTTGTTGAGCATGTCATTGTTATTCTTCATTATATCCCAGTTGTTACATCGAACTCGTCGATGCTTATTATATTGTCACTTTTCATGTGCACCTCCCCATTGTTGTGTCGATCTCGTCGATACTAGATTATATTGCTATCCCTTTATTGATTCTTCATAATTGACCTGTTTCCTGGAATGTGAGTTTTCCAGCAATTGTTGTATCAAGGTTGTCGATTCTTCCGACACCTGATTGTCGAAGTAAGGTTGTCATTGGTTCTGACACCTAACGTATATAAAATAGAATTGGAATGTTTTTAAAAATGGACCAATTATTGGTCGGGCCATTTATGGTCGATGTAATTTAGGCCCAGATTGGCCTTGGATCCGTAGAGGACTATGCATGAGCTAGTCCGGGGTTGTTGCGTGGCTGGCCAGCAGCACAACCTTTGATTTGATAAAATGTGAAAATCCAATTCTAGAATAAGTTCTTATTTCTGAGATGAGTTACATCCATATGTTTTGTTCTTATGAGTTATGACCTGATTCTCAGGTTTATTCGTTGCGTGAAGTTGTTGGTTCGTTGATTAATAATAGTGGTTTCAATCTTGCTGAAATCACTTACTCTTAATACATTTGGATTCCAAATAGTCGAAATCCACTTCCTTGATTCCATTGGCAGTCGTGAGATATCTATCTTGATGAGTTTTATTCATACCGCATATCTAGTCGGTACCATGTTGAAGCCTTGAAGTGCGTTCCTTATTCCTTGACCGAGCGTGTTGGCTCATTCTTACCCCTTGATTATTCTAACCTTCCAGAGTTGTTGGTTTCAGAAAATGTTGTGAATAGATTTGTTATCTTCAAAACTAGTATTTTTATACAAACTATGGTCTTGAAGATGTATGAGTTATATTTATTTCATATTTTCTACTTACTATTGTAGATATTGTTGATTCGGTCGCCGTAACGACCAGTATAAATCTTTTTGTGTTTTAAACTATTCAATTGAGAGAAGAAGAATGAGAAATTGTGGTAAATTGCCAAACTTGTTTTGAAAATATTAGAGATTACAAATGTTTAAGCCAAAGGCTTGTTTATTTGAAAATCCAAAGTTTATTTTGGAAACCTTTCGTATTATATTTAATAATGCGCTTGCTGAGCAATTCGTTCGCTCATACTTGTTTTATTTATATATATTTTAGCCTGCCAGAAAGAAGGTGTATTGGCGAGAGTTGTCCGCGTAGCTGATCAGAGATGGGGAAACATGTTAGCGTAAAGACGTTCTGATCCAGAGCATTTGGAGCTAGTGAGAGGTTTTGTATATAGATGTTTTCTATTGAATAATATATTGTATAAGATTAGTTGCCTGGTATACTTCTTATCGAAGTTATACTAGTGTATTAGAATTTTTGTAAAGAGAATGGTTGTAAGGAAGAAAGATTGTTGAAATGAAATTTGGATTCTTGTTTCTAGCACTATAACCTTTAAAGATTCTTGGTAGAGTTGGGGTCACAGATATTATTATTATTGTGTTGATTTTATATTGAACAGGTTGTTTGGATTAAGAGTGCAGTGTGACGACCAAATCATTTGACCCCGGATTTGGGGGCGTTACAGTTGGTATCAGAGCAAGGGTTATAGTAAAACTAGAAACGAGAGTGTGTGGGAGTGTATATAGTTATATAAGGAACGTCAGAGCTCATTTAGAGTTCGTATTGGACTATTGGATATAGTACCGCTGAGTGAGTTGAGATGGAGGTATTTGATTGAGATAGTTGTGCTGAAATGGATAGAACTTCTTGCGTTTGTAGACGTCTATGGCGGAATCTTCGAGGACTATTACGAGTCGACGACGACGTACGATATTGATAACCTTGCGACGTGGAAAAGAAGGGCTGAAATCGAATAACGTGGAAAAGAAGGGCTGAAATCGAATAACGTGGAGAAGAAGGGCTGAAATCGAATAACGAGCTATCGAAGGAGTCGACGGAGGAGTTATATGTGAAGACCTTGGTAATACCTTCCCATCCTAATGAAATATTTGACATTCCTTTAAAGAGAAACCTGTGTTGATGGATATATTCCACCTGTTGATCTTGTATTTGATACTCTTGATCAATCATGTTTTAAATTGCGCCAAAGATTGTTGTTATGCCTATTTAAAATTTTGAGGCTTGTTGAAAAATATGTTATTTAAATTCCAAATCCTTCATTCTTCAGGGGTGGATAACTCTAATTGTGATGTAACACTATTTGTGGATACATCCTTTTCTGGTTGTTCTTCTTTTCTGAAATAACACCTTTGGAATCTATTCAATTTCAATCCAAGGTGTGTATTTGAGATTTCTTATCGAAAGGCCCTGGTTGTCATTCCGACTCTAAATTTCTTTCATATTTCTCTACTCCAACTGAGGTAAACAACCCTATTTATAGGGGACACAAGGACTATCTGTCTATGTGATAGAAGTCTGACGGGACGCCGTCACTTGTGTGTTGTGAAATACAAGAAGGCTAATTACCTTTAGTATTGTCTTAATAGAGACACACAACATTGAGTTCATGTGATCAAATTGGTCTCTCAGTAATTCTTTCACTTCCAATAATGTTTGCTTTGGAATATACAGATTTGGTAACCCCAATTGTGGGACATTTGCTACGATATAGAATCTTTTCACTTCAAAATATCATGGATTTTTGTTATACCAAATAATCTGGGAGGTATGCAATTAGGGTGAACTGAAATTTACCCTACCATAATGAACGAAGAATTTGTGATTGAATTACCACGAGCGAAAGCGGATTACGATGCGATTAGAATACTAGTAACATATAACGGAGCCAGTTGTTCTCTCTCTATCGATTAACGTTACGATATGGAAAGGTGAAGTTAGATAATTCAAGAGTTGATTAGAAATTTGGGGGAAAATGTGTAATTGTGCTAATGATATCCCGTGTTGTGGAAGATGGACATAATAGGTTTTTGTCTCAAAGAGAAGAACTTTTAAGATTTGATGATAGGCTAATAATGGAGAATGAGTTGATCTTTGAGTATTTCAGGATTGTATGATATGATTGCAAGTCTTTTGCTCACGATAGTTAAGGTAGATCTTACTAGCCAATGTGGATGTATAGAATGAGAATCAAGATAATGTCGAGTTGATCAAGCTGTTTGGGAAATGAGATGGAACCATGGAAAAGGTGTCATGAGTGTTACTGTGAATGTATCTTCTGAATTATTTAGGAATCAGATGGAGAGCAATTAAGTTATTGGAACTAGGTAGAACAATTTTAAAGATATGGGATTAAGTCACCAAGTTGATAAGGAATATTCTCCCAATTGTAAATAGGAAAAGAAGACGAAGAGGTGTTAATACGGATTTAAAGACAATGGATGAGGTAATGAGTGATTGTTTTAAACTGAATATTTGTTTGGCACGGAAGGTATGTGATCGTTGAAAGCAGTTGTTAAATATATTGGAGGTAGATAAAATTGACCCAAGAATATGGATGGCTGATAGTATGAGTAGAAAAAAAAAAGATCAGAGATGTAAATATCTTCGGTACAAGGATTAGAAAGGATAGAGCTTTAAGGTTATGATAACAAGAGATTAATAAGAAGAAATGACGGAATTAAGGATTCAACCAGAATTGGTTAAAGAGACAGGGCTACATAAAGGAAAGAGTTATGGAAAGAGAAATGGAATTCAATTACAGGAAGGAGCGAGAGAGTATAATGGATAAGAAGGAAATGTAAGGATATATAAGAGGTTTAAAAGGATATTAATGTTGGTGAGTATTTAAGTGCTTGGGATGCTAGAAAATGAAGACAGAGTAACAGAGGTATAGTAGACGATTACAACTAAAGAGATTCCTGAATGGAAGTGGAAACATATTAAGATAGACTTTGTAGTAGAGTTGCTAAGGCTTAGAGCTAATCATGATGTTATTTGAGTTATTATTGACCGATTAACGAGAGATATTTATTAGATGAATTGGTTCATCTCTAGCTATTTGAATGAGGTAATAGTACGGCATGGAATGACGGGTTCATATGTATTTGACAGAGATCCGCGACTTAATTAAAGAATTCAGACAGACTATGGTTGTGTACTAAATTTTTAAGGTAATTGGAAGGACCATTTACCGTTGATTAGATTTTCTTACGACAACAGTTATTATGACAATTTTGAATTGCTACCTTATGTCGGTTTACTGCGTGTTAGGAAAGTTGCGTATAAGTTTGCGTACCACTCCATGAGTGGTGTATTCATAGTGTATTTCATAAAATACGAACCTATAGAGATTTAGTTAAATTGTTCTATGTTGAGTAACCAATTGAGATATTGAGTCAGTATGAGAGAGTGATGAGTAATAGAGGAGTCAAATTAGTATGAGTATGAGGAGAAATCCTAAGGTTGAAGAGTCAACCTAGGAATTTGAGAATGAGATGTTGGAAAATATCCACCTGTGTTTGCGTAAGCTGATTCTGAGGACAGGATCTTGTTAAGGGGGGAAGGATGTAAGATCCGGGAAAATTACGTGTTATTATATGATGTGAAATGAAATTTTAATTTCATATTAAGAGTTATTAAATGATTTATCTGTTTAAACGTGCTAAGTTATTCGTTAAATGATTGAATATGTGATATTGTGGTGCTATGTGAAATGTGTGGGGAATTTGAAATTATTTTGAAAAGGGTGTCATACTATTTTATTTTATTTTAATTATCAAAAAGAAAATTTGGATCGTTCCCAAATTATTCGGGAGATTGGTATATCGTTCGTACCAATATTTCATTCGTTAAAGTGGGAAGTATTCGAAAATATTCGTAATGGAGGTATTTTGGTTCGTATATTTTGTATTAAACGATACTTGTAGTTATCCGTACTTTATGGATGCTTATCGTCTCGTGAAACGTGTATTCTGCCTTATTAAAGGTTTAAAGCATATATTCTGTTAAATTGTATTTAAAGCGATCTATCGGATCAGTATCGATCCAAAAATGTCGTTTGGGGTATTATTTTTTCGTTTAATATAAAAAGGCAAATCGTACTTTGTTTTGCGTATAATAAAGCTTAATTACAGTTAAAAATCTAAAAACCCCTAAAACGTGTTCTTCGTGTTCTTGAGAATAAAACTCAATTTTGAAGGCGTTATCGGAATCCGATTTCGATGTTCTTGTAACCAAATTGAATCTCTCATCATCCTCTATCCAAATCCATCATCAAATTTCATGTGGGTATGATTTCTGAGATTTTCTTATTTTTAATTATTTAATTAATTCGAATTTCTTGTTTTAATTTGGGGAAAACTTGGATTGTTGATGTTCTTGTTAATTTGTTGCATAATTAGACTGAACATGTTGTAAGGAACTTGTTGGTGATTTTTGCATGATTTTTAGAGTCTTAAATAGTCTAAATCGAAATTTATAGCATTCATCGGAAAATTTTTTAAGTTGCCGGAGTTTGGCAACGGTTAGTCGGTTTTTGATAAGGATTATACCATGTTGTAGATCGTTGGACATAGAGTCGTTGTGTGTATTCAGTTTTGTTGATTAGGTTCGAGTTTGGGTCGTCGGAAAATGGCGCCGCCGTTTCTTTCCGTTCGTTTCGAACGATTCTGATGTGGTTTCATTTAACTCGGCTCGGTATTGTAATTGTCGAAACGTTCCTGTGATTTTTGCATAAAATCCATGTGTTTTGATGTTGTGTTGAGGCGATTTGGACTCGCCGGAGAACTCGTCGGCGGCGGGATTGCTGGCCGGATTCTGGGAATTCTGCAGATTCCGGTGGCTGTTCTTAGCTTTCCGGCGAGTTTCTTGGTGGAACCGTCGTTTGATCCGTCTTGCTGCTAACAGTTGTCAAAAAAACTGTTTCTGAGAATTATTTTTAAAAAAATAATTCAAAATTAGTTTTAAAAAATTCTAAAAATCATATCTTTAATTTAATAATACATTTTATTATTCAGAAAATTCTGGAAAATTATATTTATTATTTTAAATTCGAAAATTGATTAAACTTAATTATTTTAATTATTTTTAATTAATAATTATTTTATTTAATTAATTGATTAATTCTTTTAATCAGTTAATTCTTAAAAACGGATTATTAATTAGATTTAATTAATTTAAAATTCAGTTTAATTATTTTCAAACCTTATTTATTATTTAAAAATAGTTTGAGCATTTAAAGAGTGTCAATTAATTTTATTAATTGATTTATTTGCATTTAAAATACTTATATTGGATTTAAAAATCCGATTTTTGATTTAAAAATTGTTTGTGGCTTATTTAAATTCAAATAAGCTTTGTGTGATGTTTTAAAAATAGTTATAAGTGCTATATGGTTTGTATGAGTTGTGTAATGTGTTTTATAGTCAGTATATACCCGTACTAGGGCTAGTATCTGAGTTTTAAATATTATAAATTAGACCGGGCGTCCGATACGTAACCGATCACTTGTTTAAATATGTTATGTGAATGATGTGAATTATCTGTTGTTGAGTCATGCATGCGAATAAATTGTGTTGAGACTTGTTTCAGTATTTGGTCGTGTCTAATATCATCACGAGGGGTAGTTGGGATAGAAATTTGTCGGTTATGTTAGAAAGTGAGATTTACGAGGCCGTTGACTTAGATGTTGACTTTTATAGTATGGGGAGTTTCGTCAAGCGAGTTACGAGGATTACTTGTATAGTTAGTTGTGATCATTCTATCAATTGAAATGTGGTTGTCTGTGCAACAGAGGCTATTGGACGAGACGAGTCAGATTATCGAAGTTAAGTTACAATCGTTTATGGAATGTGAAATCATACGTTGAAGACTAAGTACCGTCTCATGTGTGACTATCGAGGCTGGCACGTGGATTCGAAATGGTAAAAGCAGACTAGTGGTATTCGCAAGAGCGTTAAAGCAAAGAAGGACGGAAGTAGAGAATCGTGCAACAAGACAAAATAAGGAGGAAATCGTATTGTTTCAGCGTTACGAAATAGCTAAGGACCAGAGGCAAGTGTTTATACCCTTGCTTATTAATTAAGGGATATTATCTTGAATTATTAGTATGCATGTTGAATGCTTATTACTGAATTTTCAAATGTTGATTTCTTTGCATTGAATTGCAAGTATGTTATTTAATCTCGTAAATTGACGAGTACTCTTTTATACCTTTTGAGTTTAGATTCATATTTTCATATTGATCGGAGAGATATAATTATTATATTGAAATGATTGAAAAGATAGTTATGGGCTGTATACTAAGGCCTTCTTTCAAAGACTTGATTTAAAAATGCTAAGTTGGAATATTACCAACCCTAGATGAGCGGGAACTTGTGAACCCTATGAGGGAAAACTTATTCTGAAATTCTGAAGTGGTGTTGCTTGCCCTTCAAGTATTCCGTTTTTCACCTTGCACCTATGCAAACCTTGTTATCCTTTCTTGTTAATGCGATCATCTGATCCATTCCCTGATTCAAATTCATAT
Source organism: Heracleum sosnowskyi (assembly GCA_030848705.1). NCBI lineage: Eukaryota > Viridiplantae > Streptophyta > Magnoliopsida > Apiales > Apiaceae > Heracleum > Heracleum sosnowskyi. The sequence goes on from CM061236.1 coordinate 45,723,555, forward strand.
ATGCTGTGCATGATTTAGTTTACTTCCTTCAAGTACAAGGCTTATCTATTATAAGTACATGTTCGAAGGACTTGAACTATTTCTGTCAGAAGTTGATAAACCCTTGTTTTCTTCATTTATAAACTTCACCCTGAATTTTTCTTAAACTTGAACTTGACTTTCTTGTCACTTACCAGATTGTTGAATCTTAACTAATTCTGCCATGATGTGATAATTTGAACTGTTGAGGCCATCTAGAGCCTGTTCTTTGAACCCTATTCTATATTGAGTTGTTACAAATTCTGTTGATATCATAATGCCCGTTTCATATCAGATTCAATCTTGTTGAGCATGTCATTGTTATTCTTCATTATATCCCAGTTGTTACATCGAACTCGTAGATGCTTATTATATTGTCACTTTTCATGTGCACCTCCCCATTGTTGTGTCGATCTCGTCGATACTAGATTATATTGCTATCCCTTTATTGATTCTTCATAATTGAACTGTTTCCTGGAACGTGAGTTTTCCAGCAATTGTTGTATCAAGGTTGTCGATTCTTCCGACACCTGATTGTCGAAGTAAGGTTGTCATTGGTTCTGACACCTGACGTATATAAAATAGAATTGGAATGTTTTTAAAAATGGACCAATTATTGGTCGGGCCATTTATGGTCGATGTAATTTAGGCCCAGATTGGCCTTGGATCCGTAGAGGACTATGCATGAGCTAGTCCGGGGTTGTTGCGTGGCTGGCCAGCAGCACAACCTTTGATTTGATAAAATGTGAAAATCCAATTCTAGAATAAGTTCTTATTTCTGAGATGAGTTACATCCATATGTTTTGTTCTTATGAGTTATGACCTGATTCTCAGGTTTATTCGTTGCGTGAAGTTGTTGGTTCGTTGATTAATAATAGTGGTTTCAATCTTGCTGAAATCACTTACTCTTAATACATTTGGATTCCAAATAGTTGAAATCCACTTCCTTGATTCCATTGGCAGTCGTGAGATATCTATCTTGATGAGTTTTATTCATACCGCATATCTAGTCGGTACCATGTTGAAGCCTTGAAGTGCGTTCCTTATTCCTTGACCGAGCGTGTTGGCTCATTCTTACCCCTTGTTTATTCTAACCTTCCAGAGTTGTTGGTTTCAGAAAATGTTGTGAATAGATTTGTTATCTTCAAAACTAGTATTTTTATACAAACTATGGTCTTGAAGATGTATGAGTTATATTTATTTCATATTTTCTACTTACTATTGTAGATATTGTTGATTCGGTCGCCGTAACGACCAGTATAAATCTTTTTGTGTTTTAAACTATTCAATTGAGAGAAGAAGAATGAGAAATTGTGGTAAATTACCAAACTTGTTTTGAAAATATTAGAGATTACAAATGTTTAAGCCAAAGGCTTGTTTATTTGAAAATCCAAAGTTTATTTTGGAAACCTTTCGTATTATATTTAATAATGCGCTTGCTGAGCAATTCGTTCGCTCATACTTGTTTTATTTATATATATTTTAGCCTGCCAGAAAGAAGGTGTATTGGCGAGAGTTGTCCGCGTAGCTGATCAGAGATGGGGAAAGATGTTAGCGTAAAGACGTTCTGATCCAGAGCATTTGGAGCTAGTGAGAGGTTTTGTATATAGATGTTTTCTATTGAATAATATATTGTATAAGATTAGTTGCCTGGTATACTTCTTATCGAAGTTATACTAGTGTATTAGAATTTTTGTAAAGAGAATGGTTGTAAGGAAGAAAGATTGTTGAAATGAAATTTGGATTCTTGTTTCTAGCACTATAACCTTTAAAGATTCTTGGTAGAGTTGGGGTCACAGATATTATTATTATTGTGTTGATTTTATATTGAACAGGTTGTTTGGATTAAGAGTGCAGTGTGACGACCAAATCATTTGACCCCGGATTTGGGGGCGTTACACTTTACGTGGCTGATCACCCGTATTGTCCGGTGCGTTGTGAAAAATCTCCAAAAATTACTTATTGGTTTTCTTGAAAATAGATATCTTGATAATGAAATTGGTTTACCCTTTGAAATTGCATATTTATGTCATTGTTCTGATAATCCTTTGATATGGATTCTGCTAAAACCATGCCATATATATTGATATTGGAAACTGCTTTGAAACTGTATATTCAATTCATTATTCTGATAATCCCTTGATACGGATTTTGCTATACCCATGTCATACATACTGATATTGGAACTGTTTCCCAGTGGTTAACTATATGGTCATATTATTACTTGCTGGGCATTTGGCTCATTCTTTTTCCCTATTCTAACCCACAGTTAAGCGAGAAGATGGTACGCACTTTTCAGACAGCTAGGAAGTCTTCCTATAGGGTTGTTTTTGGGATGCCAGCTCAGGTAGGTGATGACCACTGGTAGAAGGTGTTTTGTAAGGAGAGGACATAGAACTTTTAAGTCTTGGTTGTAATACCTTTTGAGACTCATGTTTATGTATTAATGAATTAGATAGTGGATGCTTGTTTCACACCATCAACTGTTGAGATCCATTGGTAGAGTTGGGGTCTAGTCTGCATGTTTATATTATTGTTTATGGGTTTAATTATGTATAGAGTTTGTAGTGACTCCCCGATCATGACCCCAGATTGGGAGGGCGTCACAGGTTGGTATCAGAGCTGTCAGTTTTTGGTCACTGAAACAAGCCAGGATTAGGATCCCTATTAATAAAGGTGATTATGATAGTTAAGTAAGGAGTAGGAATCTGTTAGGGTATTAGATTAATAGATGCTAAGTAGCAACGGTAGGCGTAAGAACTTTCTTTTAAGTTAAGTCTTTAGGATTAAGATAACCTGTTATTATATAAGTATCTATATCTATATTGTTATCGCAGGAGATGGACGTTATTGGTGGAGACACACCCCCTCACCCATCCATCACATCATCTGACCCTATGCATACTTTGTCTGATCATGAGGAGGATCCAGCGGAGATAGGTAGCCCTAGTGTTCAGCCCGTTGAGCTACCATTTGCACATGTACCTGTTCAGACTACTATCCCTTGGAGAGCAGCATCGGTTGATTCTCGTATTTCAGTTTTGGGAGATCCTGCACCTATCTTTCTTCATGCTCATGTAGACCTTGCTAGAGACCTAGAGACCCTTTCCGGACAGAATGCCGAGCTTCAGGCCCTTGTAGACCAGATGTCTGATGAGGCGGACCGTCGTGTTGTTGTTACTGAGGCGGAGTGGGAGGATAGGATTCGTACTGTAGAGGAGACAGCGAGAAAGCGCCTAGCTGAGGGACCAGTTACTGTTGATGCTTTAGAGGAGGCCAGGAGAGTGACTAGGATTGTTAGCTGGATGCTGTGTGAGCTGAGAGCTGTTCGTGGTGGACGAGACTAGATATGGTTGGATTATGAGAGTGGGACATCTGTTAGAGCCCATTGGTTTTAGTATTGATTATTTGCACGGATGACTACTAGTTGTTAGGATGTTTTCCCGTTTTCCTAGTACTAGTAGACAGTATTATATTATCTGCTTTAACATTGGCTTTGCTTTGACTTTATGAGGTGATCATGTACCCTGTCATCTATTGTACCTGACTCTTATCTTTATATTATGCACGTACTTTTCTTATACCTTGCTTTAAACTGTTATACCATTTATTGTTAACATGTTCCTATAATACCTATGTTTACCCTGTGTACCCCGTTACGGAGACAAGTAAGTTATCTAACAATATGGCTAAAAGTTTTTAAAATTTTCTTTATGTTACATATAGTTTTATAAACGTTTTCAAAAAGGAGTTTACATTACGGTATATATATGCATATTGTTTCATAAATTGCTTATCTCTTGTCAGAAAAATGCCACCAAAGAAAAAGACTACTGCTTCTACTCAACAAACAACCGATACCGAGGCCCAGAACCCGGTAGACCCAACTATAACTCAGATACTTCAATTACTCCAACAACAAACTGCTGCCTTGACTCAACAACAACAACGAAATGTTCAACCTTTGACAACCTTTAAATCATTTCAAGCTGTCCACCCACCTGAATTCAAAGGTACTCTAAACCCTGTTGAGGCGAAATCATGGTTAATCGACATTGAGAAAGCTTTTGCGTTAGTTCAGGTTGGGGAAGATCAGAAAACTGAATTTGCTAGTTACTACTTGAAGGCAGAAGCTAATTTTTGGTGGGAATCTGTGAAGTTAGGAGAAGGAGAAATTACTTGGCAAAGATTTACGGAACTATTTCAGGAGAAGTATTTACCAAGGTACCTACAAGATCAATTGGAAGTTCAGTTCTTAGAATTAAAACAAGAAGGGATGAGTGTGGCAGATTACGAAGCCAAATTTACTGAATTGGCAAGATTTGCACCTAGGTACGTAGGAGATGATGTCAATAAGGCTAGAAAGTTTCAACACGGATTAAAGCCATGGTTAAGGAGTAGAGTTGCAGCTTTTGAGTTGAGAAATTATACTGCGGTAGTACAGAAAGCGATGATCATTGAGGGCGAAAGCGAATTAGTTCAAAAGGAGAAATTTGGAAAAAAACGAAAGTTTGGAGGATCTGAAAGAAGCCAAGGTGATGAAGGACAAGGAAGTTCTCAGAATAGAAAAAGGTTTGGAAATCAATCAGGAGGAGATAGGAATTTTCAGAAACAGAGGAGTGGATTTGGAAGTTCAGACAAGAAACCTCAAGGAGGAAAGCCGCCAACTATCACGGGAAAGCCGTCTATACCAGAGTGCAAGACGTGTGGTAAAAGACATTCGGGAATCTGTAACAAGTTGAACATCACATGTTTTAAATGCAACAAGAAGGGACACTATGATGATGGATGTCCAAGTTCAAAGCCAGGAGGACTAACATGTTTCAAGTGTGGAAAAGCGGGACATTTTGCGCGGGAATGTAAGGAACCGGTCCAATCTGCTAATGTACTTAGGCTCACTGCACCACCAACACGGTCACAGTCATCTCAACCTCGAGCAAGAACTTTTAATATATCAATCAATGAAGCAGTTCAGGACAGAGATATAGTAGCAGGTACGCTTCCTGTGAATTCTGTTAAAGCTAAAGTGTTAATTGATTCTGGAGCAACTAGATCTTTTATATCTGTAAGATTCCTTGATAAATTGCAATGTGAGATACAACCATTGGAAAGGACGTTAGTAATAGAAGTGGCTAACCAGGATAGAGTTCCCGTAGACCAAGTGTGTCCTAACTGTAAAATAGAGATCGGTGGATATCTTTTTCATGCGGATTTGATACCGTTCAAAATGGGAGAATTCGATGTTATCCTAGGAATGGATTGGTTAGTAGATTGCGATGCACAGATTGAATGTAGGAAAAAGCAAGTAAGATTGCGTGTGGACGAAGATCAAGAAGTGGTGTTTCAAGGTCAAAGACAAACTAGGAAATTCTTAATGTTTATGCAAACGACACGGCTACTGCGACAAGGTTGTGAAGCTTATTTGGCTCATGTTGTAGATGTGGAGAAGCAAGTGTCGAAAATGGAGGAGATACCCGTTGTAAATGAGTTCCCTGAATTTTTTCCTGACGAACTACCCGGATTACCTCCAGATCGAGAAGTAGAATTTACGATTGATTTAGCACCTGGAACGGAACCAGTATCAAAGGCACCTTACAGAATGGCACCGACAGAAATGAAGGAATTGGTTACGCAGCTACAAGATCTTTTGGATAAAGGAGTGATAAGGCCTAGTATATCGCCGTGGGGAGCGCCAGTATTATTTGTCAAGAAGAAAGACGGGAGTATGAGATTGTGTATAGACTACCGAGAACTTAACCGGTTGACTATAAAGAATAAATACCCGTTACCGCGAATCGATGATTTATTTGACCAACTCAAAGGAGCAGCCTATTTCTCAAAGATTGATTTAAGATCTGGATACCATCAACTGAAAATCAAGCCTGAAGACGTTTCGAAGACTGCTTTTCGCACGAGATATGGACATTACGAATTTTTAGTGATGCCATTTGGATTAACTAACGCCCCGGCTGTGTTTATGGATTTGATGAACCGAGTGTTCCGAACGTATTTGGATAAGTTTGTGATTGTATTTATTGATGACATCCTGATATATTCAAAGTCTTCGGAAGATCATTCGGAACATCTAAGGATTGCATTGGAAGTCTTGAGGAAGGAAAAGTTATATGCAAAGTTTTCAAAGTGTGAATTCTGGTTGGAGGAAGTACAGTTTCTTGGTCACGTTATTAGTCGAGAAGGAGTGAGAGTAGACCCTGCCAAGATTGAAGCTGTGGTTAATTGGGAAAGACCAAAGACCCCTACTGAAGTGAGAAGTTTTCTCGGATTAGCTGGATACTATCAGAGATTTGTTCAAGATTTTTCAAAGATAGCTACACCATTAACTGCACTGACTCGGAAGAATGAGAAGTTTGTTTGGACTGAGAAATGTGAAGAAAGTTTCCAAGAGCTGAAAGGAAGATTAGTGACAGCACCAGTGTTAGTCTTACCAGATGATCAAGGAAATTTCGTTATCTACAATGATGCTTCACACAAAGGATTGGGATGTGTTTTAATGCAACATGGAAAAGTGATCGCGTATGCTTCACGACAACTCAAACCGCACGAACAGAAGTACCCAACTCACGATTTGGAATTAGCAGCTATCGTGTTCGCGCTGAAAATTTGGAGACATTACCTCTACGGAGAGAAGTGTGAAATCTACACGGATCATAAGAGCTTAAAGTATATATTCACTCAGAAGGAATTGAACATGAGGCAACGGAGATGGTTGGAGCTAATTAAGGACTATGATTGTAGTATTAACTATCACCCGGGAAAAGCGAATGTTGTGGCGGATGCGTTAAGTCAAAAAGAGAGATTGAATTTGTTCACAATACCTAAGGAATTGCTTCAAGAATTTGAGAATTTGAAACTAGAAGTTTATGATTCGGAAGTTACTGACGAAGTTCTCAACGCTATGACGTTTCAACCGGAATTGTTGGAAAAGATACGAAGATGTCAAGAGGAGGTTATGAATCAAGAGATGAACACGTTGACTGGTGAAGAGATCTGCACCCAAAAGGATGACCAAGGAGTTTTGAGAATTTCTACGAGGATATGGATTCCAAATGTGACAGAATTGAAGAATGAAATCTTGCGGGAAGCCCATAGTTCACAGTACTGAATTCACCCTGGTAGCACGAAAATGTATCGAGATTTGAAGGAACATTTCTGGTGGCCGGATATGAAAAGAGAAATTGCCGAATGGATAAGTAGGTGTTATACTTGTCAACGAGTCAAAGCCGAACATCAAAAGCCGAGCGGACTATTGCAGCCATTGGATGTTCCTGAATGGAAGTGGGAACATCTTGCAATGGATTTTATTGTTGGACTACCGAGGACAAAAGCTAATCATGATGCCATATGGGTAATTGTAGACCGTCTGACCAAGTCTGCACATTTTCTCCCAATCAATGAAAGATTTTCACTGGATAGATTAGTACAGCTATATCTGAAGGAAGTTGTGACACGCCACGGAGTTCCAGTAACCATTGTGTCGGATCGTGATCCAAGGTTTAACTCCCAATTTTGGAGACAATTTCAAGAATGTCTGGGTACGAAGCTTAAGATGAGTACCGCTTATCATCCACAAACTGATGGCCAGAGTGAACGAACAATTCAAACCATTGAAGACATGCTTAGAGCTTGTGCACTGGATTTTAAAGGAAGTTGGGATGAGAATTTACCGTTAGTAGAGTTTTCGTACAACAACAGCTATCACGCGAGTATTGGAATGCCACCGTATGAAGCTTTGTATGGAAGGAAATGTAGATCGCCTGTATATTGGGAAGAAGTTGGAGAACGAAAAGTTTTAGGACCCGAGCTAGTACAACAAACGAAGGAAAAGATTGAAATCATTCGGAAAAGACTAGTTACGGCACAAGACAGACAACGGAAGTACGCGAACCATGACAGGAAGGATATAAGCTTTGAAGAAGGAGACCAAGTGTTGCTAAAAGTGTCGCCATGGAAAGGAGTTACGAGATTTGGCAAGAAAGGGAAACTTAGCCCGAGATACGTGGGACCGTTTGAGATACTGAGACGTATTGGAAAGGTTGCATATGAGTTAGCGTTACCACCCCACATGGAGCACATTCATAACGTTTTTCATATTTCGATGCTTAAGAGATTTAATCCTGATGCAAATCACGTGATCGAATATGAACCTATCGAAATTCAACCTGATTTGTCTTATGTAGAACAACCTGTAGAAATTCAGGATCATATGGATAGGAAATTAAGGAATAAGATTGTTAAGCTAGTTAAGGTTTTGTGGAGGAATCCTAAAGTTGAAGAATCGACTTGGGAACTTGAGAGCGAGATGCTTGAAAAGTATCCGCATCTATTTTCATAAGGTTAGATTCTGGGGACAGAATCTTTTTAAGGGGGGAAGGTTATAATGACTCAGAAAACGCTTGTACAGTATTAATATTTAATAATATCTGAGATCTATGATATGTGAATATTGTGTGAAAGGTGGATATTTGAAAATGTGATAATTAGATGTTTACTTGGTGAATGGTATGGATTAAGATATATGTGTATGCTTTTAATTGCATTTTATATGAATTTCTTATTAAAAATTAGTTATTTTTGACCTTCCGGGAATTTTATAAAATCATCGGAGACTCTTTTTATTGTGAAATCTTTTTCACAACCTTTATTTTATATTCTAGTATTTTCTAAAATTAATGGAGGAATTTATTTTTGACTTTAAGGATTTAAAACTGATTTTATGAGTTAAATGTCATTTATGTGATCAAAACTTTGAAAATCCATATTTAATTCAATTTTGATCATAAAAATATTTTAAAAATATGGGTGAGCTTGTAAATTCGTATTCTTTGTTTTAAAAATAAAATTGTGATTTTTAGATATTATCTTCATTTTATTTCGAATCTTAGAAAGGGTATTTCGTTTATTAGAAATCAGATTTTTAATTAGCAAATTACTATTCTACCCATGGGCTTATAAAACCCCTGCACCCAGTTTTTCCCCTTTCTCCACTTTGCCGTTCAACTCTCTCTTCTCTCTTTCTCTCGATTTTTCTCTCGGCTATCTCTCTCTCACTTTGTAAAATCTCTCTCCCTCATTCTCTCTCATCCTCTCATGGATATTGATGATTATATGTATATATATAATCGTGTATGTGTGTGAGTGAATGGCCGTGTGTATATGTGTGTGTATCGGTTTTGCATGCAAAGGATTTTGGCGATTTTGATTTTGATTCAATCCCGAACCTTTGTTTTGTGATGATTCCGTGATAAGGAGATTGTTTGATTTGTATTGGTGAGGTTTGTTGAAGGAAACCCGATTTTCCGGGCATCTCCGAACCATGCCGCCGTCGCCAATGAGCTCCGGCGAGCCGACGGGGACGATGATGATGTTCTTGAGTCCAAATTATGTATTAATAGCTATGTTTAGTTAAGATTTTGGTTGCATGTAAAGAAATCGAAATGCATGTGTATATTTCGATTTTTCCGCTTTAGTAAATTCGGTTTGAAAATTGTTTATGTTGATGATTGATTGATGATTTCAAGTTATAGTGATTGCATGTTAATTAATTGTGTTAAGTTTAGTTAAGTTCGAAATTTTGATGTTAAAAGTTTTTGATTTGGGAATTTTAGTGAAGTTTCAAGTAATTGGATTGTTGGTTTGTTAGTTTTGGTATTTGATAATTGCATGTATAAGTTTGGTAATTTCTTGAGGACATGAGTTGATTGGTAAAACCTTTTTCAGCTAAGGAAGAGTTTTAGTTTTGATATGGGATGATTAGTTGTGGTAGAGATTATAATGGTGGAATGGTTTTGTATAGACATATGTCATGCTGAATTTTCCAGAAAACTGCCTGTTCTGTTTTGATTGTTTGCATATGGTTGACAGAGAGCCTAGAATGTCACTGTTCTAAATTGAATCTAGTTTGTGCACGCGCTAACCTTGTATCGATAGAGTTAACGAATAAAAAGTTATGCTTATTTTACTAAAAGTTGCGCAGCAGGGACTTTTCTGTGTTTCAGTACCTAGTTTATACAGTTCGTTTTTAATCTAAATAAAGTGTTCTGAAGTTGAAACTTTTATGCTAAGTTGAGTTAGTAATCAGGAAGTAGCCTGTCAAATTTGGTAATTGTTTGATTATTTTTGGATTTAAGAAAAATGTTTTAGTAAAGTATGCGCAACAGATTTTTCAGCTTTTGAGATGAAAAACATTGTTGTAAGTGTTAAGGATATGGTTGGCATGATCAAATTGATTTAAGGAATACCAAGGGTGGTATGATTTGAAAGATATATTATTGTATATATATATGTATAAGGAGCATGTTATGTGTATTTAAATGACGATGTGCGTTTATATGGTTGTTGCCTATCACATGGTTGAAATATGGTGTACCTATTATGTGTTTACGCGTTTAGGATGCGTTGGGTAGTTTAGAATAAAGGATTAGCATTTTAGAGAGGGCATACTAAGATAGAATACATTCTTTTGTAGAGTCCAAGGAAGTGGAACTTAGAGACAAAGGAAAGACTAAGGTGGAGAATCAGTGATTGCTCATTACCCCTTTTAGCTACTTAAGGCAAGTAATACAAACTTGCTTTCGTATTTCGATTCCATTGTTTCATTTTGACATATATGAATTGCTATCTTGCCTTGACATATTTTTAATTCTGAAAACACTTATCGTTCATTGATAACCCTTATCTTTGTTCATATATACCATGTAGAACTATATACCATGCTTTGTTTAGTTCTTTATCCTTAAACCTTTATACCCTGTTCATATCCATGAATTGAAACCTGATGACCTATGATTCTATAACCTGAATTTGATCATATACTTATGCATTCCCTTTTATACCTGAAAATGAATACACCTAACTCTCATTCTAGTACATTTCCAGAACAGACCCGATGATAAATATTTCTGATATTCCACTAATAGAAATCCAGATTGTTTTGATTGAACTTATCTGATTTCCAAAAGACTTCTTTATATCTGAACATGTTTTAAAAAGGGATAAAGTTTAGACTCATTTAAATTCTGATTTATGGTTTCCACGGATTCCTAAGATTGGAGGCGTAAGAGGCCAAGTAACGCCGGTCCAGCACTTTTTAATTATAATAAATGGACTAGGGATGGACTAGTCTAAAGGCCAATGTGTTGCCTAATGGGACCCAATACAAGGACCAGAGGCACTGTGTGTCCGGTATGGGGACTTTACGTGGCTGATCACCCGTATTGTCCGGTGCGTTGTGAAAAATCTCCAAAAATTACTTATTGGTTTTCTTGAAAATAGATATCTTGATAATGAAATTGGTTTACCCTTTGAAATTGCATATTTATGTCATTGTTCTGATAATCCTTTGATATGGATTCTGCTAAAACCATGCCATATATATTGATATTGGAAACTGCTTTGAAACTGTATATTCAATTCATTATTCTGATAATCCCTTGATACGGATTTTGCTATACCCATGTCATACATATTGATATTGGAACTGTTTCCCAGTGGTTAACTATATGGTCATATTATTACTTGCTGGGCATTTGGCTCATTCTTTTTCCCTATTCTAACCCACAGTTAAGCGAGAAGATGGTACGCACTTTTCAGACAGCTAGGAAGTCTTCCTATAGGGTTGTTTTTGGGATGCCAGCTCAGGTAGGTGATGACCACTGGTAGAAGGTGTTTTGTAAGGAGAGGACATAGAACTTTTAAGTCTTGGTTGTAATACCTTTTGAGACTCATGTTTATGTATTAATGAATTAGATAGTGGATGCTTGTTTCACACCATCAACTGTTGAGATCCATTGGTAGAGTTGGGGTCTAGTCTGCATGTTTATATTATTGTTTATGGGTTTAATTATGTATAGAGTTTGTAGTGACTCCCCGATCATGACTCCAGATTGGGAGGGCGTCACATTTATGGACTTCTGCAACATCTTCAATAGTCCATTCTGAGACAAGTTTTGGAATTTCCACATCAGGAGCATCATCTGGCACTCCAACTCTAGATGCAAACTTCATGGGAACGTGTGGACCTTTCTCAATGCAGTCTACATACCTCTCATCCATAGACATGAGATGTAAATGCATCTTTACTTTCCAGTGAAAGTAATTGTCCTTATCAAGAACTGGTATCTTTACACCTGCATCCTTCTTCACCATGGCTGTTTTTGGTCTTGATCTTTAAACTTCTTGTATGTTAGAAGCTCGCTCTGATACCAATTGTTAATCCCAAATGACCTAACAGAATTGTAGAAGGGGGGGGGGGGGGGGGGGGTTGAATACAATTCCTTGATATTTCTCAAATTTAAAAACAACTTACAAATTAAAACTGAACTTATAAAATAAAAACCACAAGCACTTAATAATTTCAGTTGGATTGTTTGATGATCCAACTGAAGTGATTTTTATTGCGGAAATAATCTGTGATACAAAAGTACACAGCTGCTCAGTTACAATAATGTAGAGAAGAAAAATGCTCTCAAAAATAGCTAATACAATCTATTTGTTTTTCTTCTCTCCTTCTAAAGTAACTGCTACACTTGGTTATATAAACCCAAGTTTACAACTCTATTTTTGGCTACACTAAAAGTACAATGAGTAACCGCCAATAGTTTGCTTTTCATCCCTTTGTCCAGTGGTCCTTGGAGATATTTGCTTTTGTCTTCATGCTTATTATGATCACTCCCAAGAGCCCAATTGGAAACTGGGATGTTTCCTTATTCCCCATGTCCATTTTAATGGTTTCCAATACAAAGTACACTTCCACATCACCTTTAGATCTGTTCAGTAAACTGTCACTATCACTTTGTCAACTATTCAGAAAAGCAATAATGATTCGTTGATAGCAGGGAGATGTGTTTCGTTGATAGCTTTATTCTTCATTTCGTTGATGAGTAAACTCCATACCGTTGATAGGATAATCTTCATTCCGTTGACAGGTCTTCACTTAGGAAAAATTACAAGGCATGAGATATTTATAATTAACCAACCTATTTTGCCTATCTAGTACTTAGTCAACATGACTTAGAAAACCTATCCAATATCTACAATGAAATGCATATCAAACTAGAAGTATTGTACAGTGCAATTGCTACATCACTCATTTCGTTGATGAGCTACCTGTCAACGGATTGCTGCAAAGCATACCATTCCGTTGACAGCTACAAAATGACTTTACACAAATTCTAATAAGTGTTTTATGTTTATCATCAAGAACAACATATTCCTAACAACCGCCTTTCTGGATCTCCCCGGCCCATTTGGGGCAATAAAATGATGGATCGGCGCGACTCGACCTCTTACACTTGCTCCTAGTTCGGATGAAATCCATGACTCTGAAACGTAAAGATCGTCCTCCTTTCCCCAAGTGTAATACTTGTTGATACGACTCCACTCAGTAGTTATATCTAGGTTGGAAAGGAAGATTCTCCAATATTTCCCAAGCGATGCTTGTTAATGGATATCGACTTGTTCCATCAATTTACTCCTCAATCGTTGAGGTAGTAACACGACATTTGACTTGCAGCAATTAAATTGCTCCGAGAAAATATATGTCCCTTGACAGTTTTGAGTTGAGAGTTTTAAAAAGAGTAGCAGTCACTTAAATCAGGTTTCCCATATTTTTGATAGTTGAGCGAGCATTTAAATCCTCTTAAAAGACAGATTTAAATGGAAAAACAGTGTTTGGGAACCTATTTTTGATTTAAAAATAATTAATAATACAACTTAGAGTATCCTTCGTAATTATTGAAGGTCGAGGATAAACTTTAAATAACATTTCTCATTTTTAAAACATGTTAAAAGTATTTAATAAATAATCGAATAATATTTATTAAATAAGTAAACCACGAATATTCGAAAATAATATTCATTAAGTAAATAATGATTAAATGAATATTTAAAAATAATATTCATTAAATAAATAAGGATTAAATGAATATTCAAAATAATATTCATTAAGTAAATAAGGATTAAATGAATATTCAAAATAATATTCATTAAATAAATAAACCTCAAATGAATATTCAAAAATAATATTCTTTAAATAAATAATGATTGAATGAATATTCAGAATAATATTCATTAAATAAATAATGATTAAATGAATATTCAAAATAATATTCATTACATAAATAATCATCGAATAATAGTTGCCCGATATCTTTATTGGAAAAATAATCTTTAATATATACAAAAAATATAATTACTTCCGGTCTACAGAATAAAATCATACGCCCTTTACCTAGGGCATTTATAAAAACCTGGCTTCTAACTAATATCCCATATTTAGCTTAGAAGCCCATAATTAAATCATAAAGCAAATATCACAATATACTTTCGAAAACAGTTATGCCTTCCATTAGCATATATAACGGAAATAGTATTCAAATAGTATTTCTCGACTGAGATAATACTCAAATAACATTCCTTGAAAGATACAGTAAGCAAATATCATTCCTCGAATGATATCATACTCGAATAACAATCCTCAAAGTACATAGTATTCTGCCGATGGAATCCCTCCGGGTTTCCACGGCTATCTACATATCTCAAAATACCGACTCCCGATTTAGAGTCGAAAACAATGAATATGCTCTTATATTTAGAGCTACCAAGTAAACCGGTTCATAACTACTTAACTCAAAAGATTTTTATATAATCCAAAGTTCAAATCCATTTCAATAAGAAATAAGATATATCGCAAAACTGTCCAATTTTATACATGTCAAAAACAGTATTATATAGTCAATACTTCAAAGTATAGATTTAGAAACTTGCATCTATTATATGCATACATCAGAATATGGTACTTTAAAATACAGCATGGAATGAGAAAACTTGCCTGGAAATCCCGAAGTAGCAATAAGTCTCAGGTTGGTCCAGTAATTTAGAATCAACACAAGGTTCAAGATTAATAACTTAAACGCTTTCACCATACTAAGTATATACTAACTCAAGTACAAGTCCATTTTCAAGTTAACTACTTAAGATCCTCTACTCGAGCATGCTCGCTCACGCATTTTTATAAAATTGAAATATAATCCTTTTAACACGAAATCTTTTTGAGGGTCTTCCTAAATGTACCTAGCATGTTAACACAAAGTTTCACATTCCAATAAGTCGCTTAAGGGGTTTGATCACTATCTCAAAGTTCATGCATTGAACCACTTAGTTACGCGAAACCGCTTTCACTAAAACGGACGTTTCTCCTAAACCGTAAATCAAAATGATACGATTCTTTCGCTAAAACAAACTAGGAAACAAGGCCTACATGTTCATGGTCAGAAACTTCATGTTCATGCCCTTTAATGTAACCGTGATTTCTTCCTAAACTATCTAAGGAAATTTCGGCATGGTAACGGCGCTTATACGCGATTCCCGTGTTTTTAAACACTTCAAACAACCACCAATCAACAATCAACCAACCAAACCAACAACCATTATACTTCATCAACACATCCAAAACAGCCCCTAAACATTATCATACACTAAATCAAGCTTCACAAAATCACTCATCCTCAAATCGAACATAAGATTCACGGATCTTAACGATAACACGAATAACGACTCTAATCATTATTTCAACCATAAAACTCATATAAACAAAAAGGGGCAGAGGTTTTTTATACCTTCCTTAGAGCTTGAGAGACATTAACAATCACTTATAACCTCTAATCAAGCCTTGGGTGATCCTTGGAAAGCCTAGAGTTTAATATCAAAGAAGTTAGTTCTTGGAATCACTATTCATCCTCATCTTGTAAAATCCATAACAAATCGAAAAATAAAAGTTTGGTGCTAAGATTTTTATCAGACCTTGTTCTCTTCATAAGCTTTCGTTTGAGTTATAGATCGTCAAATTTGAAGCTTCCTAGCTAGGGTTTTGAGCCTCATCTTTCCGCTGAACAGAAACTGGACAGATTGGGTTCTCCAACTTGGGGAAGAGATTTGGCTAGGCTACACTCCTTTGTTGACTATGAACTTTTGAAATAATGTTACCCATGGAGTGGAGAAGCTATAGTTACAATTTGGTGATTTAAGGATGGATAGAAGTGGAGATATGAAGTTTTCTTTGAGCTTGGTTTCTGCTGGGCAGAATTTGTTTGTTTTGTTTGGTTGTTGTGAAATGAATTAATACATGTATATATGTATTAATTTTTTTGGATGCATCTTCTACATTTTGTGTTGTCAACACCTCATTGGTCCAAGTGTTGGCTTTACATAACACTTCCCACTTTTTGGTTAAATGCAAAAGGGTCATCCTTGTTATAGTTGACTTTCAAGCATGATACTTTGGTTTTTCTTCTTCCACCAATTGGATCGTCTTTGTGTCCTTTTAATAAAATCAATACGTTACAGCTTATATGTTGCATTTTATTACTCCACTGTGGCACAATCCCTTATATGTTCCCTCTTTATTCCTTGTTCTTAGAAAATGTTCTCGCGTTTCTTCGAATATTCTCAATCTCTTTTTATAGAGTTCCTTAACTCTTGGTTAGCTTCCTTTTTGTTTAAATCCTTGAATCCACTTGATATAATTCTCTTTATGATCATGTAGGATATTTAATCTTGTCATAATTTCAATCCTTAATCCATGATTCGTTTGCTTAATTGCTTAATCTCGTTGAACGCTCGCAAGGATTTCTTAAGTGTTCTATCGAAGTATTTTACCGTAAACGTTCTTGATATCACTAATTCTTTTATTAAATCCATATCCATGGAATTGATAATTTAAATCCTCCAATATTTTCAAATAATGATTAATCCGTCCGTTATTGGTGAAATTTCGGAGAAAACAGAAAATGCTATTTTTCTGATTCTGACAGCTTTTGCATTCTTTCATTTTCAAAGTAGATCACTAATACGACTTCGAAAGTTCTTTATCCCGACTCGTACATAGGGTGGTCTGAAAATCTTTTTCGGTTCAGAAATTTACTATTCATCAGGATTTTACTATTCATCAAAAAAAAATTAAACTAAGTCCAAAATTTGGGGTTATTACAAACACTATTGGTATTAAGGTATAGAGCTCGGCAAGAGCTTCGATTTGATTATCTAATCAACAAATTTGGTTAATAAAATCAAAAGATAAAGAAGAGAGAATGAGAGAGATTTGAGAGAGAAACAAGAGAGAGAGAACAGAGGTGTCAACTGAAAAGAAAAGGGGAAGAAGAATCTGGCGTGAGGTTTTATAATTCCCAAGGGCAAATTGGTAATTTCCCAATTCTGAAAACTGTTTTATTATAAAAGAAAACCAATAAATTGCCTTTCTAAAATCCGAAATAAAATGAAAATAATATCTAAAAATCAAAACTTTATTTTTAAAACAGAGAATACAAATTTACAAGCTCACACATATTTTTAAAATAGTTTTATGATCAAAATTGAATTAAATATGAATTTTAAAAGTTTAGATCACATAAATGACATTTAACTCATAAAATCGTTTTTAAATCCTTAAAGCCAAAAATAAATTCCTCCACTAATTTTAGAAAATAATAGAATATCAAAGAAAGGTTTTGAAAAAGATTTCACAATAAAAAGAATCTCCGATGATTTTATAAAATTCCCGGGAGGTCAAAAAGACTTGATTTTTTATAAGAAATTCATATAAAATGCAATTTAAAAGCATACACATGTATTTTAATTCATGTCATTCACTAAGTAAACATTTAATCATCACATTTTAAAATATCCACCTTTCACACAATATTCACATATCATAGATCTCAAATATTATCAAATATTAATACTGTACAAGCATTTTTTTTCTGAGTCGTTATAACCTTCCCCCCTTAAAAAGATTCTGTCCCCAGAATCTAACCTTATGAAAATAGATGCGGATACTTTTCAAGCATCTCGCTCTCAAGTTCCCAAGTCGAATCTTCAACTTTGGGATTCCTCCACAAAACCTTAACTAACCTAACAGTCTTATTCCTTAATTTCCTATCTATACGATCCTAAATTTCTACAAGTTGTTCTACATATGACAAATCAGGTTGAATCTCAATAGGCTCATATTTGATCACGTGATTTGTATCAGGATTAAATCTCTTAAGCATCTATACATGAAAAACGTTATGAATGTGCTCTATGTGGGGTGGTAACGCTAACTCATACGTAACTTTTTCCAATACATCTTAGTATCTCAAACGGTCCTACATATCTCGGGCTAAGTTTTCCTTTCTTGCCAAATCTCGTAACTCCTTTCCACGGCGACACCTTTAGCAACACTTGATCTCCTTCTTCAAAACTCAGATCCTTCCTGTCTTGGTCAGCGTACTTCCGTTGTCTGTCTTGTGCCGTAACTAGTCTTTTTCGAATGATTTTAATCTTTTCCTTCGTTTGTTGTACTAGCTCAGGTCCCAAAACTTTTCGTTCTCCCACTTTTTTCCAATACACAGGTGACCTATATTTCCTTCCACACAATGCTTCATACGGGGGCATTCCAATACTTGCGTGATAGTTGTTGCGGTAAAAGAATTCCACTAATGGTAAATGATCACCTCAATTGCTTTCAAAATCCATCGCACAAATTCTAAGTATATCTTCGATTATATGGATAGTCTATTCACTATGACTATATGTTTAAGGACGATAAACGGTACACATATTTAACTTGGTTTCTGAGCATGTCAAAAACTTTCTTCCAAATCTTGAATTAAATTGAGGGTCTTGGTAAGATTCGATTGATACTTGGACCTCATGTTTTACTACTATCTCTTATAGATAAAACGAATTTATCCAATGAATGTTTCTCGTTGATGGAAAAAGGAAATGTACCGACTTGGCATCATGAGATGTTCCTATTTCAACTCGGGAATTTCTACTAGTTGTAATTATCCGCTAGGTCTTTGATGTTTAGTTTTAAATCTCTGACAGGTAAAACACTTAATCACTCATCTAGTAATATCTCTTTCATATATGTCCACCAAGATTTTCTTTTAAGCCTTGTTACATCTTCGTACTTCTGGGATGGATTGAATACTTCGAATTCACGTGCATCATTTAGTATTTCATTCTTTAACCATGTCACATTGGGTATCCAATTTCTAGAGAAAAACCTAAAAATTCCTTTATCATCCTTTTGACTCCTTCTACTTTCTCCTGTAAAGTTACTCATGCTATCGTTCATCACTTCTGCTTGACAGTTTTCTACTTTTCTCTAGCAGCTCAAGTTGAAAAAGTCATTGTATATATGTTTATCATCTCCGTCGCTTGATCTGAAATACGAACCTCTATTCCCACTTTCTCGAATTCCTTGATCAGTCCTAACCATTTCCTCTACCTTATGTATACAGCTCCTTTTCGGTGAAAATATATTTCAAATGCTTATGATCCGAATAGATTTCATACTTTTCTTCATACAAGTAGGCCTCCAAATCAATGCGAATACTATTGTGGCTAGTTCTCAGTCATGTGTCGGGTGTTTCCACTCGTGGTTCTTCAGCTGTCTAGAAACATATACAGTCATCTTAACATGTTAAATCAGTCTTGATTCTTAACACAAAGTTGTGTTCTCAATTTAGTTGTTGATATTGTCTTAAGGTACATGAGTCATCATTTTCCAGTAACAATGAATCTATTTTACCATTATGGCTCGACTAAAGAGTTTTGTTCCTCTAGCAATTTAAATATATTTCCTTATCCATTTATCTTCTTCTTTAACTCTTGAATGCTTTCTAGTAAGCTTGGTTAATGGTGTGGCTATCTTGGTACAATCCTTGAAAAACCTTCGATAATCTCCATCCAATCTCATAAAACCTCTAACTTTTGTAGGTGTCTTAGGCCTTACTCAATTCATTAACGTTTCAACCTTAGCTGGATCCACTTGGATTCCTTCTCTACTAATTACCTGTCCTATTAATTGTAATTCTTTCAACCAAAACTCGCACTTAGAAAACTTTGCGCACAATATCTCTTTTCTTAAAATTTCTAGGGTTATTCTCAAATGATATGTATGCTCTTCTTCCATCTTTGAATACCTTAAGATGTCATTTATGAAAACATTCTCAAACTTATCCAAATATTTCTTAAAATTTCTATTCATCATGTTCATAAAAGTGGCAGTTGAATTCATCAAACCGAACTCCATCACTAAAAACTCATAGTGTCTATATACATCAGGTTCAAAACATCGTCTAAGGAATATCTTCGAGTTTTATTTCCAATCAATGGTAACCAAATCATAAATAATTTTGAAAAACACACCGCGTTCTTTAACTTGTCAGATCCTCAATCCTTGGAAATGGGTACTTGTTCTTAATAGTCAACTTGGCGCACTCCATGGGAATACACTAGACCTTATAACTCCCTTTTTCCTAAGATATTGCAATTGAATTGCTAACTCTTTCATTTCTACTTATGCCATTCTATATGGAGCCGTTGAAACTGGTTTTGTCCCGGGTGCTAAGTCTTCAACAAATCTATTTCCCTGGAAGGAGGTAAACCTAAAAGATTGTCAAGTAATACAATTTGAAATTCATTGGCTACTAGAATCTTCTCTATCCAAGGTGTTTCTTTCATAACATTTACCTCGTATGACGATAAGCTTTTCAACCTTGACACAATAATCTTTTACCTATTTGATAGTTAGATACCTCTTCGTCTGCTTCCGGCCTCGGATAATAACTTTTACATCATCTAGGGCTCGAAATTTCCATTTTCTTCATACTCTGTTAACTAATCCATTCTTAGAATTTACATCAGATTTCTATTATATCAATCTCACAGTGAGGACAAGCTAGATTAATCGATATATGATCCTGAGTAGCTATTCATGTAGTCAAAACTTTACTTAACAGTCGCGTTTTACAGTCCGACTTATGAGCAAATTCTCTGAAAATAAAATACTTTGTGGCTTCGAATCAGTTAACACTTTGGCACTTATGTAGTTAATATTAAACGTATCCGCAACCACATCCTTGTTCTTTACTGTATCACTCATGGTTATATTGAGGATTCTTGTCCTTGGTTACTTAGTATGTCTTGGTCATGTCACCCTTAACATATTGCTTACTAGACTTAACGATTTCAACCTCTTAAGAAACGTCACACCTCTCCTCACTTGTTACACGTAACTCTTGCCTTCGGTTTATGGCTCTCATTGGCGTAGTGTCCTCTCTGAGTACACTTGTAACGTACCATATTGATCTTATTACAAACTCCCAGTTGCTTCTTTCCACAAGTTCTACATTCTGGTATCGGAGGTCTCAGAGGTCTTTGTTGATCCAAATCTTGTGGGCGGTTCCCTTGCCCATCACTTCTAGTTTCTTGTCTTCCAAATCCAACATTCCTATTTGACTGAAACTCAGGCCTTATATTGAAATGGTTGTAAAAGTTCCCTATTTGTTGGCTTCCTTCCGGTGTCTCTGGCTTCCCTTTTTCTAGCTTCTTCTGTTTGTGATCAATCACTTTATTTCTTACTTCAACGTGATTAGTATTCGTATATCCTTGTTACATTCTCCTTATCCAGACCAAACTCTCGGTAATCATAAACCTTGACATCGTGTTGTAAGTCTAATGAGCAATCTGACTCGACATACAATCCCTCCTTTTAAAACAATTTCCCATTTTTGATCAAAACAGTTTCCCGTCAATATAAGTACAACTTAACACTTAGAATATCATCATTCGCCTTTGCGACTTCCAATCTTTGATACCATTAAGAGTCGTAAGAGTTTCTGACAAAATGAACCAATAGATACGAAGGTGTCAACAAATATGGAAATATAACAAACATGTTTAGTAATAATTTCTGGTAAAAATAATTTAACTAAGAGATCAAGATGATCATCGAACTTTATAAGGTTGCATTTGTCATTTTAAACACACAGTACAGAAGGTGGCCAACCTTTAGTACTTCCATGACAAACACACAACCAGTGGCGTCCCACCGGACTTCTATCACACAGATAGAAAGTCCATGAATCCCCTATATATATAGGGTTGTTCATCTCAGTTACAACAAGGAGGATCAAAAATTTAAGAGGAACATATGAAAGGTTTAAGAGTTTCAAAAGTTTATATGTATATAATTTTGGATCAAGTAGCCCCTGAACAATAGAGGTATTTTGTAAAGAATAAAATAATAGAATTGAAAAATTGAATCTTTTTTTTTTAAAATAAGTTGAATAAAATCAATGACTAGTTGCGAACAGACTTATCCTTACATCGAACGAATGGAGATAATCATGCCTTGTCTCATGTAGATGGTCCTTAGGGGAGTTAATTTCTAGTTTGAGGTTATAGGTATGTCCCAATAGTAAATCAACTGTATGTAATCTTGAATAAAGAAAGAATCTACACTTAGGCCACTTCTCTGGGCAAATGTCTCTATCACGGGGGAAAATCGTTATTATATCGTAAAGAATCTATCTAAGTGTTTCTAGACGTTATCTTGGGGATTCTACTCTCGCTCAACTCTAACCACACTTGATACGACACCTGGCGTGGTGTTTCCTATAGCTTCCGCGGTGCAGCCGAAGTGGCAGATGAAATTCTGTAAAGTACATAAGGATCTACAAGTGATGTCTTCCGAACTGGTAGTCTGATTCTCTGATTGATTCCTCCAGCTTCGAATTAGTTTCCTCGTCCGTAACCTGATCTTCAGATGGTTCCAGCGTATACTCGCTCGATATGTCGGAATACTATATAAGATGAAAGTGCGTAACTTAAGCTAATATTTCTGCAGAAAATTCGGCATGACCTATTCGTAAAATGGACTATGCCCTGTTTTAAAAATATCTCAAATACTAACTCAATCATCCACATATAATCCATAATTCATTTCAATATTCCATCCATCTCCAACCCCTTCATTTGACATGTAAGAAATAAATCTGCCTTGACTTGCAGCTATACTATCAGAAAAGAAATTTACCCAAAGGGTAAGGTAAATCTCCACTTGGCCGGGTGTATACACTGATACTGACGGATATGGATTAGGAAAAGGAATCTCAGATGAAGGGAAATCTCTCGAAATAGCCTTTATCTGTAAAAACACAATAATAAACCAAGAAGATACTTAAACGGTAAAGGGTTATCTTAATTCTACTAATATTCATCCAAAAAGTAACCTGCATCTACAAATCCTATCTTACCTAATAAGCTTAAGTCCTAATTCTCACGTTATATTCCCTTATTATTGTTACACCTAATCCTGGCTTGTTTCAGTGACCAAAAACTTACCGCTCTGATACCAACCTGTGACGCCCTCCCAATCTGGGGTCATGATTGGGGAGTCACTACAACCTCTATACTTATAAACCTGTGAATAATAATATAAACATGCAGACGCGACCCCAACTTTACCCTGGATCTTTAATAGGTAATGGTATGAAACAAGCATCAACTATCTACTTCATTTTATTACATAATAAAAGTCTCAAAATTTATTACAACCGTGTCTCAAAAGCACTACGTTCCCTATTACAAAACACCTTCTACAAGTAGTCATCACCTACCTGAGCTGGCATCCCAAATATAACCCTACTAGAAGACTTCCTAGCTGTCTGAAAAGTGTGTACCATCTTCTCGTTTAACTGTGGGTTAGAACAGGGAAAAGAATGAGCCAAATGCTCAGCAAGTAATAATATAACCAAATAGTTAACCACTGTGAAACAGTTTCCAATATCAATCTGTATGTCATGGGTATAGCAGAATCCATATCAAGGGATTATCAGAACAATGAAATGAATATACAATTTCAAAGGGTAAACAAATCTCCTTATATAGATATATGATTTCAAGAAAAGCAATAAGTAATTTGGAGATTTTTCACAACGCACCGGACAATACGGGTGATCAGCCACGTAAAGTCCCCATACCGGACACACAGTCCCTCTGGTCCTTGTATTGGGTCCCAATAGGCACACATTGGCCTTTAGACTAGTCCATCCCTAATCCATTTATTATAATTAAAAAGTGCTGGGCCGGCGTCACTCGGCCTCTTACGCCTCCAATCTTAGGAATCCGTGGAAACCATAAATCAGAATTTAAATGAATCCAAACTTTGAAACTTCCTTTCTTTTAAAATCTTTCTTATGAAAGAAATCCTTTGTAAATCATTGGATGTGTGTTTGTATAGTACCCAAGTGAAGGTTCATGTATTCTCAATTTCAAGTAAGTATGTGATTCATAGGTACAAGTTCAAATCTGATGCAATAGCATCTCAGGTTAAAATGTAAGTATAATCAATGGATAAGGATAAGGTCTGAAGAAAAGTTCAAGCAAAATATGGTTCATATAACATTGTGTTGTGTCTAAAATTTTTGTATAGAAGAATCTTTTGTGAATCGGGTAAGTTCAATTTGATCAATCTGGATTTCTATCAATGGGAAATCAAGAAGTAAATGTCATAGGTATGTTTTGGATATGTACTAAAATGTGAGTTCTGGTATATTCACTTTTGGGTGTAAAGGTTCAAAGAAAGAACTAAACATAGTATGGTGTATGAACCAACAAGGAATATGAACAGAAATAAGGATTACCAAATGAATATGATATGTTTTCAGGATTAAAAGGGTATATAAACAAGATAGCAATTCATATATGTCAAAATGAAAGAATGGAATTTAGAAGCGGAAGCAAGTCAGAATTACTTGCCTTAAGTAGCTAAAAAGAGTAATCAGATTCACTAGTTCTCCACCTTTGTCTTGCCTTTATTTCTAGGCTCTACTTCTTTGGATTCTTAAGTAGCTTTTATAACAAACCGTACTCACTGAATTTCTGCCTTTGCCTTGCCTTTATCTCTATGTTCCACGTCTCGTAACTCTATAAAAGAGTATATACTATCTCAGAATGATCCTCTCAAAATTCTAATCCTTATTCTAAACTACCCAACGTTTCCTAAACGCGTAAACACATAATATTTATATCACTTATAACTCTTAACCATATAATAAGCACAAAACTCACATAAGCGCACATTGCCATTCAGGTTCACATAACATACTTCTTTAACATATATGTATATATCCTAACTTTCCGTTTATACCACACTTGGTTATCCCTTTAAATCAACTTGATCAATGCTAACCATATCTTTAACACCTTTACAAATAATGCATTCAATCTCAAAAGCTGAAAATTCTGATGTGCACACTTTACCAAAACATTTATCATAAATCCAAAAATAATCAAACAAATATCAAATTTGACAGGCTACTTCCTGATTACTAATCCAACTTGGCATAAAAGTTTCAACTCCAGAACAGTTTATTTAAACTAAAAACGAATAGGTTAAAGTGTGTACTGAAGCACAGAAAATCCTGCTGCGCAACCTTTAGTAAAACATGCATAACTTTTTACTTGCTAACCCTATCGATACAAGGTTTGCGCGTGCACAAACTAGACTCCAACTAAAATAATTTCCTTATAGACTTACTGTCTAAAACAGGTAGCAAACAATCGCGATTAAGCAGAACAGAACAGGCAGTTTCTGGGCATCTCAACATTCTACAACTTAAACCTTTAAACACCAACATTTCTTATCACATATCATAGAACACAACTAAGCAACCATTCTTAACTCCTTAGGCTGCCACAATACTCACAATACTCACAAATCAGAACCTTAAGAAGATATACTCAATTTATACATTAACAATTCAATTAGCATCAACAAATTACTAACACAATTTATATACTTTAATCCAACAAAACCCCAAATCAAAACCTTCAAGTAAAATCAAATATTCACATATATAATCTGAAATTTCAAAACTCAACACAATAATTTATCATGCAATCACCATAAACTTGATATTAACAATCAATCATCAACACCAACAAGTTCGGAATCAATTTTGCAAAAAGGGGAAAATCGAAAATACACATATGCATTTCGATTCTTCAACATGCAACCCAAATTAACTACTTGTAAATACTCTAAAACAATATACATACATCAGCATATATAGATCATGGCCACCAGTTCACCAAAGTTCATCACTGTGGTCGACGAATTACATGCCACCCCAAAAACAAAGTGGTTTTGTATGAATTCGTCCCCAATTGATCCTATAACCACAATTAAACTCTAAAACATCAAGAACACTTGATTTAAATCAAAAATCCGAAACTCCAATCTACAAAACCCATTTTTGAAACTTCACCAAACTCAACACTATTGGTATTAAGGTGTAGAGCTCGGCAAGAGCTTCGATTTGATTATCTAATCAACAAATTTGGTTAATAAAATCAAAAGATAAAGAAGAGAGAAGGAGAGAGATTTGAGAGAGAAACAAGAGAGAGAGAACAGAGGTGTCAACTGAAAAGAAAAGGGGAAGAAGAATCTGGCGTGAGGTTTTATAATTCCCAAGGGCAAATTGTTAATTTCCCAATTCTGAAAACTGTTTTATTATAAACGAAAACCAATAAATTGCCTTTCTAAAATCCGAAATAAAATGAAAATAATATCTAAAAATCAAAACTTTATTTTGTAAAACAGAGAATACAAATTTACAAGCTCACACATATTTTTAAAATATTTTTATGATCAAAATTGAATTAAATATGAATTTTCAAAGTTTAGATCACATAAATGACATTTAACTCATAAAATCGTTTTTAAATCCTTAACGCCAAAAATAAATTCCTCCACTAATTTTAGAAAATAATATAATATCAAATAAAGATTTTGAAAAAGATTTCACAATAAAAAGAATCTCCGATGATTTTATAAAATTCCCGGGAGGTCAAAAAGACTTGATTTTTTATAAGAAATTCATATAAAATGCAATTTAAAAGCAGACACATGTATTTTAATTCATGCCATTCACCAAGTAAACATTTAATCATCACATTTTCAAATATCCAACTTTCACACAATATTCACATATCATAGATCTCAAATATTATCAAATATTAATACTGTACAAGCATTTTTTTTTCTGAGTCGTTATAAATAGGGTACTCGGAATACAACAATACAAAGTAAGAATATTTGGTCATAATTAAAAGGCAACAATATAACGATACATAATACGCAAATCACTCTTCTTCCGTTTCGTTGGATATGGCTCCATCAGAGATATAGTTCAGATTATGTTGAAGATGATATTGCTCGAGTTCTATGAGCTCTCTGCCCATAGCACGAACGGAATCTGTGGCAAGTCGATACATATACTGACGACCTCTATGCACCAACATCAGATTATTTTCAAATCGTATATGTGACACATCACCAATCACTCTTTTCCTATACTTATTCAAATTGTCACATTCCCCGGGATCAGGATACATGATAAGCGAATCACGAGTGGGAACCCTTGCACCAATATGAATGAGGTCATTTCTCAATCTTTCAGATTCCTCACGCTTATAGGCCCATTCTCGAAGAACGCCTGCAAAATACTCTTTTGGATCGCTTCGTTTTAACCTGCGGTAATCGTCATCTCTTTCAGCAAGCAACCAAACACGACACCCGTACTCACCCATTTTTTGTATTCCAAACCATAGAATAGGCACTGAATGAAGCTATAAGCGTCAAGTATATAACCTACTGGAAAGGGGAGTTGTCATGTCTTTCTGAAGTGAACACTCATCTTTTCCAGAAAATTAAATATTTTTATTAATTGTCATCTTTTTCAGAAATAATTAATCTCAAATGTATATGAAAAAGATGTTAGATCAGGATTCAATGATCGTCAGGATCTAGACTTCAACTGATCAGGACTGCTGACATCATTAGGATTGCATGGTCGTTAGGATCAGAATGAATATCAGGACTGGGATCAGGATTGATCATCAGGACTAGAAGCTGATCAGGATTCCTACTTCGAGTTATATTTGGAGTCTAGTTAAATAAGGAAGATTATTCTGTCGGTTCCTGGTTTGTAGTAATGTAGCTATCGATTAAGGATAGGTTTCAATCTTTGTAATTGATTAGGACTTATCATTGATAGAGAAGCTGTGTAGTATATAAACACAGTTTTAGGTTTCGATTTATGCGAGACAGAGAGGGTGAACATAATCGATAACACACTCGAGTATTTTTGTAATCTAGAAGCTCTCAAGAATATTAGAATTTCTTGAGAGAGTTTTTGTAATCTAGAAGCTCTCAAGAACATCAGAATTTCTTGAGAGAGTTTTTGTAATCTAGAAGCTCTCAAGAACATCAGAATTTCTTGAGAGAGTTTTTGTAATCTAGCAGCTCTCAAGAACACAGAATTTCTTGAGAGAGTTTGTAACAGTTTTATATCAAATTTAATAAAGCTGTTATCATTCTTTCATATTTTTAATTCATATCTT
This sequence comes from Heracleum sosnowskyi, assembly GCA_030848705.1. Classification (NCBI taxonomy): domain Eukaryota; kingdom Viridiplantae; phylum Streptophyta; class Magnoliopsida; order Apiales; family Apiaceae; genus Heracleum; species Heracleum sosnowskyi. The sequence goes on from CM061236.1 coordinate 45,751,830, forward strand.
ATTAAGTCGAGAATCTTATACAATTGTATTCAACCCCCCTTCTACAACTGTTTATTACGGGCAACAATTGGTATCAGAGCAAACTGATTTAAATTTGAATCAGATACGATTAAGATGTCGACAACAAAGTATGAAAGCATGAAAATTCCCATCCTGAAGAAATCAGAATATCCAACATGGAAGGTAAAGATGTTAATGTACCTGGAGGCTATGGATCCTGACTATCTGGACAGAATTCGAGATGGACCATATATTCCTACAAGGATTGTAGAACGAACAGACACTGTACCTGAACATTATGTGGTCAAGGCCAAGAGTGACTGGACTCCAGAAGAAAAAGCTCGTGTACTCAGAGAACCAAAGATAAAGAACATCCTGCACAGTAGTCTTGATGCTGTCATGTCCAACAGAGTGATTGCATGCAAGTCTGCTAAAGAAATCTGGGATACCTTGGAAACTCAGTGCCAGGGATCTGCATCTGTCAAGAAGAACAGAAGGGCTCTTTTGATTCAAGAATATGAACAATTCGATGCTAGACCTGATGAGAGCCTAACTGATTTATATGATAGATTTCTGACACTTCTAAATAGTTTATCTTTAGTTGACAAGGAGTATGAAACTGAAGATTCAAACACCAAGTTTCTAAGAGCTTTACATGAAGAATGGGATACTCAGACCTCAATCATTAGACATCAGTATGATCTCAACACTGTGTCTCTTGATGAAGTCTATAGAATGTTAAGAACTCATGATCTTGAAGTTCAACAGAGAAAGAATAAGAAAAGCAGCAAGGCAAAATCTATTGCTTTGAAAGCAGAGGCTAAATCAAAAGGAAAAGCTGTGGAGGTCTCTAGAAGGAAATCAAGAATAGATGAGTCAGATCCTGATGACTCTTCATCAGATACTAATGGCAATCCTGATGCCAATATTGATGATGACTCTTCTGACTCAGACATTGAAGAGATGGTTGCTATGATAGTCAGAAGCTTCAAAAAGATGAAGTTCAGGAAGGCTAGGAGACAAGGCAACTTCCAGAAAAGGACCTTCAATGCAAACAAAGACAAGAATATCAAAAAGGACAACAAGAGTAGCAAATTTGACAAGTCAAAGGTTAGATGCTACAAGTGTAATGGTATGGCTCACTTTGCTAGTGAGTGCAAGAAGACAAAGGCACTCATTACATCAAGCAAGGATTGGATGGACTCTTCCTCAGAATCTAATACTGAGGTGGTCAACTATGCACTAATGGCCAATACTGATGATACTGCTATTCTTGATGATAGGGTACTTAATACTGTCTTTGATTTTGATACTGATAATGCTTCTGAGTTAAGACGTTTTCTAAAGTCATTGCATATTAGCTTTAGAAGTCAAACTGCTTAGAATACTAGGATCTTATCTGAGATGTCTGAACTTAGGAAAAGGAATGAGCATTTAGAAGCTGAATTTTCTCTTATGCAAAAAGTACAGATAAAATGTGATAATGCTAAACACATGTATTTAGAGATGAAACTTAAATGTACTGCTCTTGAAAAGGAACTTGAGCATGCTAATGAGAAAATCAGAACCTGGACAGATTCTGGTAAAAAATTTCATGAGATTAATACCTCTAAGAATTGGAAAGAGTGTCTAGGGTATAAGTCAGATGAGAATAAGAAACCTAAGGAGAAAATTCTTATTGATGAGACAGTTAGTCCAAAAACCTATAGACATGTTATAGACAAAACCAAATCTAAGATTACTCCTGTTAATTTTGTTTTTGGTAAAGATTCCAATTCAACTTTTGAAAAGGGATCTACTTCTGTTCAAAATATTAAAGTTATTAAGTCTAAACCTGTCTTGAGTAAAGTAACTAAGAATGTAGGTTTACTGTCTCAGAAACAACTTAAGGATAAAATCTGCGAGGTTACAGATAGGAAAAAGGAAGTTACTGTTAAGAGAAACAGGAATGGTAAAATTGGGATCAATAAAGAGAATGGTTATAAGTATATCCCAAATGCACCTAGGAAATGTTGTTTTAACTGTGGTAACTCTAATCATCTTGCTATTGATTGTAAAAAGAGTTTAAAGAAAAGTACTGAAGTTCCTATTTCTGATATTAGGAGTAGATCAGTATTTTATAAACCACAGAAGTCCTGTTTTCATTGTGGTAGTATATGGCATTCTATTTATACTTGTAAAGATTATCATGATTTGTACTATAACTTTTATGATCCATTGCCTAAGTTTGATCATAGTACAAAGTCTGGTAGAATTGATAATGTCATAGTGAAGCATGTTTTTGTTAATACTGAAACTAACAAAGCAAATCCTGATGGAATAAATCATGTTAGGACTGCTAAAGTCATAAAGTCTTATGTTGCTAAAATTAATAAATTGCATGGAAAAGGAACCCAACAAGTATGGGTTCCTAAATGTTCTAACTAGTGTGTTTCTATTCTGATTGCAGGGAAAAAGGAAAAATGTGTTAGTCATGGATAGTGGATGTTCTGTGCACATGACTGGAAACAAAGCCCTGTTATCAGAATATGAGGAAAAAGCTGGCCCAACTGTGTCTTATGGAGATGGCAACATTGGACAAACTTTGGGATATGGCAATATAATCATTGGAAATGTCATCATTGAAAAAGTAGCTCTAGTGAAAGGACTAAAACACAACCTGTTGAGTATTAGTCAAATCACTGACAGAGGTTATCATGTCAACTTCTATTCCACACATTGTGAAGTAGTCATCAAAGAAACAGGAAAGATAGCACTGACTGGCTACAGCCATGGTAACATTTATGAAGCCAAAATTCTCTCAAATACTGATGACTCCCCTACATGTCTCATCAGTAAAGCTTCAGTAGATGAAAGTTGGAATTAGCACAAGAAGCTTTCTCATCTCAACTTCAGCAATATCAATGAGTTGGTTAAGAAAGATTTAGTTAGAGGATTGCCAAAAGTGTTATATACTCCTGATGGACTCTGTGATGCATGTCAAAAGGCTAAACAGAGAAAGACATCATTCTAGAGTAAATCAGAATCCTCTATTGAAGAACCATATCACATGTTGCATCTTGATCTATTTGGTTCAGTCAACATTATGTCCATCATTAAGAAAAGGTACACTCTTGTAATTGTTGATGAATATTCTAGATTCACCTGGGTGTACTTTATGCACAGAAAAGATGAAACTCCTGAAATACTGTTGGATCATATGAGAATGATTGAGACAACCACAAAGTACAAAGTCAAGATACTGAGGAGTGATAATGGTACTGAATTCAAGAATTCAAAGATGGAAGAGTTCTGCAAATACAAAGGAATTATTCAACAATTCTCTGTTCCTGGCACACCTCAGCAAAATGGAGTAGTTGAAAGGAAAAATAGAACTCTTATTGAAGCTGGCAGAACTATGTTGGAAGAAGCTAAATTACCTACATATTTCTGGGCAGAAGCAGTCAACACAGCATGCTATACTCAAAATCTCACATTGATAAACAGACATGGTGTTACTCCTTATCAATCACTCAAGGAGAAGAAACCAAGTTTGAAGCATCTGCATGTGTTTGGCTGTAAATGTTTTGTTCTCAAAACTCATCCTGAACAGCTAGGAAAGTTTGAAACAAAGGCTGATGAAGGAATTTTCATAGGCTATCCTGCATCAAGAGCCTTTAGAGTTTTTAACTTGAGAACAAGGACTGTCATGGAGTCAATACATGTATCTTTTGATGATAAGAAGATAATTGGATTGAATGAAGACTCACATGATAGACTGATTTTTGAAAATGAAGCTACCAAGGAACCTGAAGAAAATGAATCAGATCCTGTCAGTTCATCAGATCCTGATGAGTCACCAAATCCTGATGACACATCAAATTTCTGATGACACTTCAAATGTTAATTCTGATGATGAAAACAATAGTAATACAACTAGTAGTGCTAATGTTGAGGGGGAGCAACAGCATTCTACTACAAGTTCTGAGTCAACTCAATCATCAGGACAGAATTCTTCAGATACTGGTTCAAATGATGATCCTGATAGTTCATCAGGAGGAGATAGTAATGTTTCAGGGGGAGCTTCATCTGAAGCAAATTCTTCATATCAAGATAACACCAATCCAGGGGGAGCATCTACATCAAGGAATGACTTACCATCAGCAAGGAAATGGACTGCAAGTCATACTCCTGATTTGATAATTGGAGATCCTGATGCAGGTGTTCAGACAAGAAGTGCAACTCAAAATGAATGTCTATATAATAACTTTCTGTCAAAGGAGGAGCCAAAGAAAGTTGAAGATGCACTCAAAGATGCTGATTGGGTTACTGCAATGCAAGAAGAATTGAATGAATTTGAAAGGAATGAAGTCTGGAAACTGGTACCAAGACCAAAGAACAGGTCAATTGTTGGTACAAAGTGGATTTTCAAGAATAAGACTGATTCAGATGGTGTAATTATCAGAAACAAAGCAAGACTAGTTGCAAAGGGGTATTCTCAACAAGAAGGAATTGACTATGATGAAACTTTTGCTGCTGTTGCAAGACTAGAAGCCATCAGGATCTTTCTGGCATATGCAGCTCATAAGAAATTCAAGGTTTTCCAGATGGATGTGAAAAGTGCTTTCTTAAATGGTGAACTGGAGGAAGAAGTATATGTTGAACAACCTCCTGGTTTCATTAATCCAAAATATCCAAATCATGTTTACAGATTGGATAAGGCACTTTATGGACTAAAGCAAGCTCCAAGAGCATGGTATGAAACCTTAGCTCAATTCTTATTGGAAAGTGGATTCAAAAGAGGTACTATTGATAAAACTCTATTCTATTTGAATCATGGTAAGGATTTTCTTTTAGTTCAGATTTATGTGGATGATATCATTTTTGGGTCAACAAACAATAAGCTGCGTGAAAAGTTTTCCAAGCTTATGCAGTCAAGATATCAAATGAGCATGATGGGAGAAATGAGTTATTTTCTCGGTCTTCAAGTTAAACAGACTGATGATGGCATTTTTATCAATCAGTCAAAATACACAAAGAATTTGTTGAAAAGGTTTAACATGGAAGATTGTGCTACTGCAAGTACTCCCATTGCTACAGCTACCAAACTTGATCCTGATCAAGGTACTGAGGTAGATGTAACTCACTGCAAGTAGACTAGATATCATGTTTGCAACCTGTCTGTGTGCAAGATTTCAAGAAAAACCTAGGGAACCTCATCTGATTGCAGTTAAAAGAATTTTCAGATATCTCAAAGGCACTCCTTCACTTGGCCTTTGGTATGCAAGGGAATCAGATTTTGGTTTATGTGGTTATTCAGATGCTGATTTTGCAGGATGCAAAATAGACAGGAAAAGTACTTCAGGAAGCTGTCAGTTTTTGGGTGGTAGACTAGTTTCATGGTTTAGCAAAAAGCAAAAGTCTATCTCTACTTCAACAACAGAAGCTGAGTACATTGCTGCAGGAAGCTGTTGTGCTCAGATAATGTGGATGAGAAATCTGTTGTTAGATTATGGCCTGTCATACTCAAAAATCCCTATTTATTGTGATAACCAAAGTGCTATTGCAATGACAGGAAATCCAGTTCAACATTCTCTTACTAAACACATCAGTATTAGATATCATTTCATAAGAGAACAGGTTCTGGAAGGAACAATTGAACTTCATTTTGTTCCTACTGACCAACAACTAGCTGATATATTCACCAAGCCACTGCCTGAAGCTACATTCATTAAGTTGGTGAATGAACTTGGAATGATGAACTTTGAGAATTTCTGAGAAAAGCTACAGAGAAGAAATCCTGATGATCAAATCCTGATGGTCATTCAGACAGGCAAGTTGTTTGGTTGATGGTTAGCAGCCATGGAGAAAAGAAGAAGGTGAAAGGTTTTCGTAAGTTTTTTTTCTGTGGAGAGGGTTTGTGTATTTGGTAAATGATAATACTGTTTAACACTCTCTTTTATAGAGATTATTTGATCAGCTGCAGGTCATTTGCTTATTCTCGAGGCGACGGTTCAGTTTTCCATGACTATTTTACTTTGATAAATGGTAAGAATGTTTTTAGTGGGTTCTACAACATTAATTTGGTGATTTTAAAATAAATCAAAAACATTTTTTTTTCAGGATTAGTAAAATAAAATTTTGTTTTCTTAAATGAAAATTTATTTTTACTTCAAATAGAAAATATTTTTTAATCCTGATGAGGCAAATGGTTTTATTGGTAATGCTTTTATTCCTGATGAGGTTAGGTTTTTCTTACATCAGAAAATTCCTACTTGTTATGGATTACTTTCTCATGCTATGGGGCAAGGCAAATCACACCTTGTTCCTGACCTCAGCATACCACCTAAACAGTCCAAACAGTCAACAGCCACCTCTAATGTCTCTCAAAAGACTTTAGTTGTAAAAGCAAAGAAATCAGCTAGAACTGATGTGTCTGGAAGGCAATCAGGTTCAAAGGATTTTTCCTCTACACCACTCACTAAAAAGAAGATACAAGGGGGTGTACAAGGGGTCCTGGTGAAGAAAGCTGCTAAGGGTGTTGAGGCTGTTTCTGTTAAAAGGAAGTTAGTGCTCAGGGATGAGACTGATTCAGAGGATGATTTACCTATATCCTCTATAATGAATGTGAATAAGAAAGTTGTTGATACTGCTATTGAAGCTGTAGTACCATCATCAAAGCCACAGAAGAAAAGGACATTATCGAAAAGCAGGTATCATATTCCTTTGAAGGTGCAAATGAAGGATACCAATATTCAGACATCAAATCCTGATGAGTCATCTACTCCTGATGCTCTAGCAAATCCTGATGTTGGTATTCCTGATGCAAAAACGAAAGTTGTCTCTATCTCAGACTCTCCAGCAAAGGCTTCTCCATCTGCAAAGATTATTGAAATTTCATGGGAGAAGGTTGCTGAGACTGCTTCAAAGCTTGGATTTTCCCATCCATTAGAGAAGTAAAGGAAAGCAACAGAGATAGTTTTCAAGAGACAAAAGAAGCTGAAAGGATCAAGCCCAGAAGAACTTGGATCTCAAAGTGATTCAGCAGCTCAAACTGAAGATCCTGCCACACAAGAACCACTCAATCAAAGTTTGGGTGAAGGCTTAGCTATATTGGAATGGTCCCACAAGAACCATTTTCTCAAAGGGAGAGTGAAGACATCAACATTCCAGCTACACACGAACCATCTTCTCAAAGTGAAGATGCAGGCAAAGCTACAGCTTCTAGTGAAAGATTGGTCAAGGACACTGTCAATGGGGGAAGCACATAAGAACCTCCAACTCAAAGTGTAGAAGCAGCTTCAGAACCTCATGCTCCAGAGTTCTAAAGTCTAGTCTTGGAACTAATTATGGTTCGTCAAGCACTTTCATGACTGGCAAGGCTTCTACTGGAAAAGATCTCAGACAAGATTTTTCCATTCCTTCTGAAATCAATACTGCAGAAAAGCAATTGAAAAGGCATCAATGGGAAAATGAATGGTATAGGTCTGATGAATCTGTCAGCTATCCATATGCCTTGGATCATGCGTATGATGCAGTGAAGATGATAGAGAATCCAGATTTGAAGAATCATCTGAAGGCTACAACTCTTTTATCTAAAAGCCTGAAACATGAAATTGATTCTGTCAAAGCTGCAACTGAGTTGGTGAGGGATGATATTTCTCAAAACTTTACAAAGGTGCCTACTGCTCTTCAACTTCGGGTAGTGGAATCCCAAGTTAAGTCAATCATTACCGAACAAACCTCCATCAACAGAAGGATTGATTCTCTTGATACAAAGGTAACTGACATTCAAACCTCTCTTGCCTTAATTTTGAATATATTGTCAAATGCTGATGTCAAAAAGGGGGAGAAGGTAAGTCAGACAAAATGTACACCTGATCTAGTATTGAGAAATAATGATGATGATGATAATACTGGAAATGATGGTGGTGACAAAATTCTACAAGGAGAAACCTCTGATGCTGCTGTTATGAAGACAATTCAAACTTCTCAAAGTCAAACAACGCAGTCAACTCATGTTTCTGATTCTGGAGTAAGGATAGTAAGAACATTGGTGCAATCTCAGATCCTGACGGAAGAACAAATCCTGACAGGTGATCAAATCCTGAGGCCTGGTCATGAACAAACTCTTGCTACAATTCCTGAAGGTGATGAAGATGTGATTATTGATAATCCTGAAGATGCATCAAATCTATTCCAGAAGTTCTCTACAAAAGATGGCAGAATTGTTACTCTATATCACACTGATAAAAGAGTTCAACAATTATTTGCAAGAAAAGCACTCTCTACAGCAAGTGAAGAATATCCTGATCTCTCACATGAAGAATTCTCAAGACAACGGAGAGAAATGATGGAAAGATTTAATAACCCTGCTCCTGCTAGAGGTAGAGGAAGCAGAGGTAGGAGAGGAGCTAGAAGAGGTAGAAGAGGTTCTTCAACTCAAACAGTGCCTATATAGACAAGGTCTAGAGGTTTATTAATAGAAGAAATTCCTGAACCTACTCAAACTCTAGTAGTTCCTGACAGGTCTACTTTTGGTGATGATGGAAATGTTGAAGAAGAACCTGAATTGAGAAGAAAGCCAAGACAATTAATTCTCTACAATACAAATCAAATTGAAGATTCTAATCCTAATATTGTTACTGACAATGTTCAAGATCCTGATGAATCTGAAATTCTGCAAGAGATTGAGTTGTTAATCTTATCTACTGTGGTTGATTTTCACAACAAGGAAGTGGATGAAGAAGAAGAGAAATCACAAGAAGAACAAATAGAGATTTCAATCTCTATGTACAAAGGCTTAAACTCTCAAACAGAAGATTGTGGAGAAATACAAGCAGAAAAGAATCTTTACTAGAAAGAAGCTATGTTTTTGAAAAAGAAAAAGATAAGAAGTGGAAACACATAAGTACACTGAGGTGTAACACGCCTATCAATTTTCAGAATGGAAGAATTATAACAAGTGCTTCAAGTGTTGTTGATTTATCTGATATGATTAGATCAAAAGCACTCTGGCTACGAATGTTTTCAAATCTAAAGCAATTGACAAGTAATTCAAGAGGAGGTATTGGACACAGGGATGCTGAATATCTGAATATGTCATATGTTGATCCTTACTCCTTAACTGAAATTGGAGGTACTTTAACTTCTGAAAACCTGAACAATTTATTAGCTGTTGATATAGTTATAGAGCTGTTGATATAGTTATAGATTGTCATGATGGTATTGAAAAGAAAGAAAAGCTTATGTACTTCATGAAAGATGGTAGTTTGAAGATTCTACGCATTCAAGATCTGCTGATAAAAACTACACAGGAACTGAAATATGTTCATTATCTGTTAAGATGGAAGAATAAAGTGTGCAAAGAATGGAGTGACATGATCTTGGCAACAATAAGAAGAAGACTGAATGGAAACAAAAATTTCAATGGTGATTATACTCCCATGTACTTAAATCAAAGAGGTCAAGATGTGGAAATGCAAAGGGGCACTACAGTTAAAGAAGTGACTTTTGGCATGACTCAACTTACTCTCAATCCTGATGGGAAGGAAATTGCTTATCTTTTTCTTGAAGAGCACAGTCTACAAAGAAGCTCCATACAGAATCTCAGAGCAGCTATTACCAGATTAATGAGGAAGATGAAGAACTCAGAAATCTTAAGGAAAGACTGATTCAAATTCTTGAAGAAAAAGAAGAAAATTTGTTATCCAACTTCTTGAAGATGAATCTGTTTTATCAAAGAATTTAAACAGATAAGTTGCTGCTGAAGATACTTGTACATTTTGTAAATATGTTTTTGACATCATTGAATCTTAGGAATCTATACTTTATTTCACAAAGTATGAGATTGGGGGAGATTGTTAGATCAGGATTCAATGATCGTCATGATCTAGACTTCAATTGATCAGGATTGCTGACATCATCAGGATTGAATGGTCGTTAGGATCAGAATGAATATCAGGACGGGGATCAGGATTGATCATCAGGACTGGAAGCTGATCAGGATTCCTACTTCGAGTTATATTTGGAGTCTAGTTAAATAAGGAAGATTATTATGTCGGTTCCTGGTTTGTAGTAATGTAGCTATCGATTAAGGATATGTTTCAATCTTTGTAATTGATTAGGACTTATCATTGATAGAGAAGCTGTGTAGTATATAAACACAGTTTTAGGTTTCGATTTATGTGAGACAGAGAGGGTGAACATAATCGATAACACACTCGAGTATTTTTGTAATCTAGAAGCTCTCAAGAACATCAGAATTTCTTGAGAGAGTTTTTGTAATCTAGAAGCTCTCAAGAACATCAGAATTTCTTGAGAGAGTTTTTGTAATCTAGAAGCTCTCAAAAACATCAGAATTTCTTGAGAGAGTTTTTGTAATCTAGCAGCTCTCAAGAACACGGAATTTCTTGAGAGAGTTTGTAACAGTTTTATATCAGATTTAATAAAGCTGTTATCATTCTTTCATATTTGTAATTCATATCTTCTTAAGTCGAGAATCTTATACAATTGTATTCAACCCCCCTTCTACAATTGTTTATTACTAGGCAACAAAAGATGTCTAGTCACGTCAAACTTTTTCAGAGTTTATGTTTGCATTTTTACTAAGTGTGTTTGTCATGTTTGTTGCTTGAATAAAAGTTTTGTTGTAGTCATTTTCAGACCTAAAAATACCATTGTTCAACATAATATTTTTTTCATAATTTTGGCTCGTATAGAAGTACAAAGTTTGAAGTTTAATGGGGAACACAGAAAAATAAAAAATATTATGTACAAGAATGTTTTTTATACCCCTAAAACTGCCTAAATCAACAAAATTTTTGTCTAGTTATCAATTTTGGACCAAAATTTTACATAGTTACGTTTAATATTTTTTCTCAAATTTTGGCTACTAGCGAAAGAGGACAGTTCAACTTTAATATAGAAAAGGGGGTGGCCACATGAGGTGGCGGAAACTTCCGGGGGTCGCCACCTCATGTGGCGTCCTATACCATTTTTGAAAAGTATAATGCAGGTGTACCATTTCTCCATTTCTGGTACATAAATGTACCAGAAATATGAAGGGGCCCGTAAACATGGCAATGAGAAATTGGGGTCAATTTGCCTAAATTCACATTTACGTGAATAACCAGATAAATGAAGCCACGCGCTCGCGGACAACCAATAACAAAAGTGTCAACTCTTTGTATCAACATTTTTCTAAACATCCGAGCTCAACTAGCCAAGTCTTGTCCGAGCATCCGAGCATCACATTGCGTGACAAATTTTTTGTTAATTATTTATTAATAATAATGTTAATAGTAAATAATAATATTTTATATATTATTATTTTTACTTAATAATAACAATATTATTATTATTATTATTACATTTTTTATTGTATTTTTTTATTTTTTTTACAAAGACCCTACCGGATCAACAAGGTCCTCTCGAACAAAACTCCTACTTCAGTCCTTGGACCTATCCAAACTTAAGTGGGGGCAAAAAAAAAATTACAAAGGCCCTATTGGGTCAAAAAGGTCCTCTCGGACAAAACTCCTACTTAAGTTCTTAGACCTATCCAAACTTAAGTGGGGACAAATTTTTTACAAAGGCTCCAACGAGCCAACAAGGTCCTCTCGGATCGACTTGTCCTCTCGGACAAAACTCTTACTTAAGTCTTTGGACCTATCCAAACTTAAGTGGGGGGCAACAATTTTTTTACAAAGGCCCTCTCGGCTCAACAAGGTCCTCTCGGATTGACTTGTTCTCTCGAACAAAATTCCTACTTAAGTCCTTGGACCAATCCAAACTTAAGTGGGGAACAACAATTTTTTTTACAAAGGCCCTCTCGGGTCAACAAAGTCCTTTTGGATCATCTTGACCTCTCAAACAAAACTCCTACTTAAGTCCTTGGACATATCCAAACTTAAGTGGGGGGGGACCAAATTTTTTAAAAAGGCCCTCTTGAGTCAACAAGTTCCTCTCGGATTGGCTTGTCCTCTCGGACAATGCTCCTACTTAGGTGTTTGGACCTATCCAAACTTAAGAGAGGGGCATCAAAATTTTACAAAAGCACCTTCGACTCAACAAGATCCTCTTGAATTTACTTATGAGGATCAAACGAAAATCCTTCCCTAATCCTACATAAATATTTTACTACTCCTCCATCCCTCTAAAGAGGAATAAGGGAGTGGGGGCAAATGATAGTATGTGATTTATACAAGGCCAATTCATAAACTAAACAAGCCCAAGTCTAGAACAAGGCCTGCAAGGTCCACAATGTCTACAAGGTCCACAAAGCCTACAAGGTCCACCAAGCCTACAAGGATTGGACATGACACATATCACAATAGACAAGTACACACAAAATAAAGCTAACAAGGACAAGGCACTGATACCTGCAACAAAGCTAGCACAAGTACATGGTCCAAACGTCAGGACAAAATGCAACTGACACAAGGACACAAAGTGGACATTGACCCCCGACCAAGATCCTAATTTGTAGCCCTTATCCCCCACGTGGACACTCAGTCATGTGCGTTGCACATGACATGAGCCTATATATACCCCCTAGTCACTTCAATGCAGAGGGTTCACGACATTCATTACACTCTCACTACATTCAATTTCTGATAGGTTTTGCTCTGCCTTCTCTCTACTTTCTCTCTCTAGAAATTAATACACATTTATATACTTGTATTATGATTTCCGTCCACCGGATACTTATTCTCACGTCAGAGGTGCTTACAGGGACATAATCCCCCGCGGGCATTTCCGTTTCAGGGAGCTTGGAGGCGATTCTAGCGAAGTTCAGACAAGACCCGCAAAGCTCAACAATCCCGACAAAGCCCAACAAGTCTGACAAGCTCAACAAGACCGACAAAGCTGAACAAGGATTACGAGCCCAACAAGCCAAACAAGCATCTATTCCAGCATAATACTAAGGAAGTAGAGCCCAACGGTAGAACAACTTATCACCATTAATAATAAGGGTGTTTTTCATAAATACCCAACCCTAGCATTTTTTTTGCAAAAATATTATTTTTTTTAAAAATATTTTACAAAAATACCAACTTTTTGAAAATATTTGCAAAAATACGGTCTGCAAATTTTGCAACCATATCTGTAACTAACTTCAACTAAAATCAATCACAAATGCAACTTATAAAAATTTAATAATTGAAATCATCTTTGGTTGAAGTAACTGTTGTAAACCCTACGGAGCCGATTTATTAGAAACTCAACTTCAATTATCGATTTGGTTGAGATTAAACTCCTTGTAAAGTCTCTATTACGCCCGTAGCCATATATGTATATATAGACATATATGTATAAACAAAAGGTGAAGGGATGGAACCTAAGATCGCAAACTTTATTCATCTTTATCTTCATTCACCCCCTCTTACTAACAAACTTTTTGAATTCTCACCTGATTTCAAATTATTTTTTAAAAAGTTGCATCTTGTTGAATCGAATTGCTTTGGTTATAGAGCATATTTTTGCAAATTATTTTAGGGTGCATATAATTGCATTTAGTTGCAAACTATATTTTTACAAATATTTTTAGAAAATAATAAAATTACAAAAAAACTTTAAAAAGTAGTATTTTTGATAATTTCTCTAATAATTATTTAACAAGCACTAGCCATCTTGCCCGTGCTTCGCACACTGAACAAGTAGTATTTTTAAAAAGTAGTATTTTTAAAAACTTTAAAAAGTAGTATTTTTGAAATTTTATAGACTAATTCCCGAACATATTAGCCTTTTGGATGGATTTCATATGTGAATGTAAGTAATGGATTCACTCATCCAATGATTTCTTCTACACAAATAATAAAAATGCCACACTATTGGCATGATCTCATCTACACAATTAACAAACACTAAACATTAGCCTCCTTTAAATATGACGGGTGATAGAAATATTGTTCAGTAGATCCAGTTCTATCTTTTACCAAACCTGACATATATTTTGCTGTTATTACCTTTCTCAATTCATGCATCATCCACAAAAAGATAACTGGAAGACTATGAAGCGTGATCTTTTGGCAAATCATACTTAATGTGTTTACAATGGTTGACATCAACATTCTGTTTAAAACCAAAACAAACAAAGTGGATAACATAGTGATATCCATTCATCCTTGGTAGACAAATTAAAGATGATATGAACCTTTTGGATGACATGAAGCAATTGGAGTAGGATTAGAACAATAAGATTTAAGAGATTGATAACAAACATAGTATAAGCTGAAGTATTACCATAGGATTAACACCAATCCATACGCTTAAACACCAACCATTCAAAACAAACGTGAGATGTTCAGAATTAAACATAAGATAACAAATGTTCGAAAGTCAGTCAAATTATTAATGGACGAAAAAGCAAACACATTGGGAATTTTTTCTAACAGATTCAAGAACTGCAGAACTGCTTGATGCAATCTTCCTCTTCAGATTTCCTACAGAAACATGAAGAAAAATCAGAATACTACGTTGGGAATTTAAAAGGAATTCATAAGCTAAAAATTAATTTATAAGTAACCATTTTAATTTTCTTGGTGCAGGATGTTGCAGAACCTGGAGTAGTGCCAGTGTCTGAAACCTCAATTAAATTATTCTGTATTTATACAAATATGCAAAAATAAAGTACCATGTTAGTAATAACTTTAGAAAGTCGACCATATAAATAGTGAATGAATGTTTTAAGTACTTACATCTCCAAATCCAGAAGCACTAAAACCTGATATAGTAGTCTCAGACTTTGATGAAGTATCAATGACAGATTGGTAAGCATCAGTAGCATGATAGACAGTACAAACTTTGGAGATGAAGTATCAATGACAGGAGTATCAATGAAGTATATGTACATGAAGTATCAATGACAGATTGGTAAACATCAGTAGCATGATAGACAATATCAATGATAGATTGGTAAGCATCATATCGGACTTTGATGAAGTATCAATAATTAAAGCTATTTTTAAATACATTTCCAAAAAGTATATGATAATAAAAGTTAACAAACAAAGGAACAAAGACATATAGTGCAATTTAAAATACACTTACTTCTTTGGAAAATGTCTACCACATTTCCCTTTAACCATGCACGGAGAGTATGAATAATCCTTTCCACATGGTCCATGCATCATGAATCTCTGAACAACATGGTAGCCAATTGGATCAAGATTTTTGTCTGGTATCTCTGCAGATATCAACTTTTCAATGTCTTAAGTATTCTTTGGTCGACTATTTGGATGCAACCATATTAACATGTGGCAGTGAAGAAGACCACGTTTTTGGAATTCAATAACATGCATAACTTTTGAAAAAGTGAGTGACATTCTTGAATTCTATATGTAAAATAAATAAAACTATAATCAATCAATAGAAATTTTGTAAATGTACCTCCTATGCAATTTCCAAAATAACTTTGTTTCTTGATTAAATGGAGCAATTGATCAAGCTTTAACTTAAAAACCATGGCAACAATATCAGGCGCATCCTCGACGCCAACTCCGGGAAAAAATTCTAACATACTATTAATCTCAGGCCATTGTGTATTGCATGTCATAGTTAAAAATAAAGATGGATGGCAAATGGTCCGACAAATTGCCAAGGAATCCTTGAAATATTGATTCATGTATCTTTGGGAACCTGTGTGTGTAAGATCCGTGAACTTTATTAATAATATAAATTGTATTATATGTGTGGGATACTTACTATGAAGTATTTTGAGTTATAATGATAAGGATTGTTAAGTGTTTATGTGTTATTTGGTGAGTCGAAAGCCCCTTTCAAATATTTCGTCATTTGAAATCTTATTCAATTTTGAGCCCCGTTTTGAAAATTTAAGGGCCCCGTTGAAATTTTGTACATCATTATTATTCCTTCGTCATCTGTGTTCGAATCATTATCGGAGGATTTCTTCGTATTATTAAATCCCTTATTATCTGATATGATCACTAGTAATTGTTTTATTCAAAGGAAGAAAAATTATTCTAAACCCTAACCCTAATTTTTCTAGGGTAATTGATATATCGTCCGTATCAATAAACACATATGTTATAACCCCAGTATTCTTGAGCATTAGTTATATAATGATATGTATTGATTTGGATAATTATCAGTCTTTGTAGATGATTATCTTTTCGTAAAACGTGTTTTTAACCTAATTAGGATTTTTAAACGAACCAGTGGATCAATATCGATCCAAAAATGTCATTTAGGGTATTATTTTTCACTAAGTATAAAAAGGAGAATCGTACATCATACCTCATATAATCCGTATTACAAATATATAAAAATACAAAATTCCCGAACCGTGTTCTTCGTGTTCTTGAATAATCAAACCAACTTTTGAAGGTGTTATTGAAATCCAAATCCAAAGTTCAAGTACTCAAATCAAAGATCTTGAGCTCTAGTTTCAGAATCTTCCAACCTCATCATCATCTGGTAATTTTTCGATTTATTATGAATTTTACAATTTTTGAATTAAATTAGGGTTTATGTTCGAATCGGGAATTTTCATTCTGTTGATTCTCCGTTTAATTGGTTGCTTCTAACATGTTCCTAGGGTTCTAATTAGCAGGATTCCATGTTTTAATTTCATGTTTATGTTAGACTTATTGTTATAATTGTTTATTATAGAATCGAGTTCCCGGAGCAAGGGAAAGGGGAAAGTAGAGTGAACGAGATAGAAAACCGACAGCGACGTAGACCAGGCAAGTATCTGTGCCTTTATTTATGATAAATTGATATTGTCTTCAATACTTACATGTTATTATCCCAGAACAATTTAGATTATCAATCCTTACCCGTACCTGGGCAACTGATTCCATTTTCGTAAATTTTCTTAACTCTTTGACTTGATCCGCATCGGAAACCCTTATTTCCAAATTCATCTGATTTTGTCTACAACCATTGATTGTTTGATTCTATCATTGACTATTGATTACAGTCATTGATTATTGATTACAACTACTGATTATCTTCTTGAACGAGTACATCGTACCGTTGAGACCATTCTGAATCTATTTCTCGGACTTTCTTTGATAATGAATAGTTGAAGCTCTTTTGCAACTATTACACCCCGTTATTGTGTACTTATCTTGTTATGCATATTATTGCTTATACCTTGTGATAGAATTGGCATGTTTTAAAAAAATGAGACCAGTAATGGTCGGGCCATATTTATGGTCGGAATAATTTAAGGCCCAGATTGGCCTAGGATCCAGTAGAGGACTTTGCTATAAGTAAGTCCGGGGTTGTTGCGTGACTGATCAGCAGCACAACCTTTGTATTTGAAAAATGTAGAAGTCCAATTCTAATTCCTCTTTCTTCATTAAAGATTGTTAAAAGCATATGTTTGACTTGTGTATTGTTGATTCAGATAATTGAATTCTTTCCTTTCATTTTAGAACTGTGATTGATACATATATCATGCTTGCTGAGCACATGTGGATCATACTTGTTTTGTTTCTAACCCTATTCCAGTGAAGCGAGAGAATGAGCAGACACAGCGCTAGTGACAGTTCTCCCGATGCTAGGAGACCACCCCGAGTGATTGTCATTGGACGGGTAGTTGTTTTATCTTGGAAGTTAGACTAGATGTCTAGCTTTGTATATTAAGTGTGTAATAACTCTGAAAACCGGTTTGTAATAATTATGACTTAGAAGCTTATTTCATGCCATAATCTGGACGCGGTCTTGGATAAGGGGTATTTTATGTTATTATATATTATGCATGTGTTATATTCAGGTTTATATTGTGTACCGTTGGTCGGGTGACTCTCCAAATCTGTACCCCGGGTTTGGAGGGCGTCACAGTGTGTGTGGCTGGTAAAATTACCTTTTTACCAATATTGTCTGGATTTGTATCCCCTTTTTGAATTGAATCACGGATTGACTTGTAAAGCTCTGAACGTATAATATGTCGGTGTCCTCTAATCCAGTCCAACCTATATTGTTCAACTGCAGCAAACACGTCAACAACAAATTGCTGCCACAAACGACCGCCAAGGTGGAGAGTATTTCCTGAAGATAAATGAAGAATGATGCAGATTAAACATACATTAAACATATTCTATAGAGCATAATTAAATAATTGTCTTTAATCTAAATTTAAAATTTTACCTTCACCAGGACGTATCATTAACTTGTACGCATAAAATTCCATCATTGTGACTGTAGACCTATGACTGGTTTCATCTGGATGCTGATCGTTTTCATTCTGGACTAGAACTTTATGTTTTTGGTTGTGCAATGGAATATTTAAATGAAAACCGTCATCACCATAAGGAAACAATAAGGGATACTGAAGCTGCATAAAGTGTTTACATGTCTCAAACACTCTTTTGAGAAAACGTTGCTTGGTTTCTACTACAATATCCCTGAAAGGACAACTATCGTCACTATCGGCAACAATTAAAGCTGCCACTTCACTTGATGGACCAATCATATTAGGCCTACCAGATTCTGATTTTGAAGATACCAAAAGGAGATCAAACTCATCTGGCTCATTTAGATTGAAGCGATCACGTGCCATACGAAAACCTTCATCAAGTTTATTGTTTTCGTCCAACATATGTAAAAGACCTTCCACAATTTCAGGATCAAGCTGGTCTGACCCGGGAACTGTATTCATTATATTCTGAATCTCATTCTCGGTATCGTAGACATAAAGTTGACAAAATTTTGGCGGTGCTCCTTGCTTAGGTTTGAGAGTCCCAATTAAATGATAGTTCTGGCCATTAAGTTTAAAACAATATGGACCTCCTCCATTGTTGATTTTCTGATCAATTTTTCCACCAAGAGAAGTAAACTGGTAAAGGGAATTATATGTCCTTATGTTCTGTTTGAAGTGACTGGTCTTTTCACCACAAAACAACAAATTTGCCAAATATGGAGGAGGTGGTCTTTCTCCGGGTAGTTTAATCTGTCCATCCTTACAACATATTGAAAAAGTAGACTGGTTGTTCCTGGAAGATTTATTGTTTCTCTCTTCCTTCCATATTTTGGCCTTGCACTTTTGGCAAAAGTTAGAAGGAAGACCAAGGTTCAGGTAACCTTCCCATAAATCTATAGTAGTATTCAATACGTCATAACTTAAATATAAGATACATCGCCAATGATATAGAGAATTTTATGTTTGTCGTACCAGGTAGTTGAGGTTCTTTATCTAGTTCATCATCAGATAAATATTATCCTCTATGTGCAGCTTCTTCATCCGCTTCTCCATCTGGGGGAAATTTTACAAAGAATATATTAATTCACACATGATAATTTAATAACAATACATAATTACGATAAGGTAGATTGTGGAAAATAATACCAGAAAGTAGATTTTCATATACTTGATTATCTGGATCCGAAATATAATCGTCAATGGGATCTTTTTCATTCTGATCTTCATCAGCGTCGTTGAATTCCGACAATAAATTTTTAACATCAGAACTTGACGATTCCACATTAGCTAATTTTTGAATTTCTTTATTATTACTACCATGACCTATTTCAAATGGAAGAAAGTGGTAATTTAAGATTGTTTATCTTTACAGAAATTTTAGAGTAGATAATTTGTTAGACCGAATACACAATATATAATCAAGTATGTATGAGAATAACAATCAAGAACACAGGTTTGTAAATCAACAAACTGAATTATATTAAATAATTCTCTCTTAGTGATGTTAATGAATCACAAAGAGCTACTAGGTTACAAGAATAATATATTCAATGTTTGCGTGTCCCTTCTAGGGATAACCTATCTGTGTTTATATAGTACACAGCTACATACAATCCTTATCTAATTGATACTCCTATAAATTAGCTATACAATTATTATCAATTAAGGATTGCTTCAGCCTTCTGTCCAGTCTCCTTAGCTGTATCAATATATTCTGCTTCTTTCCATCTTCAGAATATATTGCTTCTAGAATCTTCAATTCAGCACCGACAGCTAATTCAACTATCACCCTGTCAGACTTTATCAAACTCTGACCGGCTTCCATATAAACTCTTCACCCAGTCAGACTTTATCAAACTCTGACTGGCTTCTATGTAAACTCTGATATGTACCTGGTACTTAAACACTGATGAACAAACGTCAGCAATTATATCTAACAATCTCCCCCAACTTGTTCATACCAAAATGTACAAGTTAAACAGATAATTGATGATGTCAAAACATATAACAAATGCAGTGTTTAAAATATAACAGAGTTTAATTTTAACTTAGAATAGAAAACATAAAAACTTACAGTCAGACTTTACTTGACTTCTTGAACATCAGGTACTGTCCTGAGATAATCAATCAACAGTCTTCTTTCAGCATTCTCAAGTTCAGCTATCATAAACTCTTTCAGCTCCTTATACTCTGGATCTCCTTCACCAGTTTGATATATGGCAGCCCTCAGAGAATAGATACTGTTTTTCTTCATGTCATTCCCTAGTCGAATGTAATGAGCTTTGTCTAACTCTAGGTTAAATTCTAAAACCTTTATTCCAAGTGAAGTTTTAAATCTAGCACTGTTTCTTTTCATTTCCACTATTTTTCCAGCATGATCCCTGTACTTTGGAATATAAACACTTGACACTCCTCCTCCAAGCATAGCTTTAGATCTCAGCATCTTTTCTCTCAACACTTGAGCAACATCATGAGTGTGTCTGTTCTTGACTTTCAAAAGATAAAGTACATATTCAAGTTCTTCCCATGATTTGAGATTGACATCAGATTCTCCAACCTTATAAACTCTTCCATCACTCATGAAGTATAACAAAAATTGCTTCTTCAATACTCTGTGAAAAATCAACTGAACAGACTCTAACTTATCAAGGTTTTCTTGTGTAACCCCAATACCAGATTCTGCCAGTGAAATGTTGTCTTGAGATCTGTTATTTGTTCTTCTCTCTCTGTGTGAACCCAGTCCAGATTTATCAAAGGCTTCTTTTCCCAATACTGTTCTGGTTTCTGAGAAATTCACAGCTTCAAGCTTTAAGTCTTCAAGAATTTTTGGTTTGCTGAATCCTGGAAGTAGTGTAGATTTCTGTACAACTTGAGCAACGTCAGAGGTTGTCAAAACTTTGGTAATAACATCAACTTGAGCAGCGTCAGAGGTTGATTTAGCTAATCTTGTTTCAACTTGAGCAATGTCAGAGGTTGATTTAAACTTCTTATTCAGGTTAAGCTCTTCAAGCATCACGCCTTTACCTTTATCAGCATTTGAACAAATAGGCCTCCTTGAGTACTGTAAACTCTGATCAGAGTTTGCATTCTCTTTGATAACAATTCCTTTTTCTTTTCTCCTCGGAGCCTTGATAACCTTCTGTTTGTAAATTCCAGCTTCAACATCTTTCCTATGTTCTTCAGCAAGCAATTGCTCTTCTGCCTGGATATCTTCAATAGTAACATCTTTACCATGTTCTGCTAAGAATAACTGTGTAGCAACTTCTTCATCAGTAACTGGAGATTTAGAGGAAAGAAGTAAACTTCTAACCCTTGAAGAAGACTGCCCTCCAGTGTATAATCTTTTTCCATCAGCATTTGTCTGAGCATCAGAGTTTGACCTCCTCCCTTGCCTTTGAACATTCTTTGATCTTGGATGATGTTTGTCTCTTGCACCACCATCAGCAGTATCATCCTTCTGAGTCAGAGTTTGAGAGCTCTTGCATTTGTCTTTAGATACTCTCTCCCCCTTTTTGACATCATCAGACAGCAAAACTGATGTGAGCAATTCAATGGAATTTGCAATTTCATCCAACTTTGTTGACATTGTGACTTGATTTTCTTCAACTTTGGACAACCTGGAATCAAAATTCTTCTGATCTTTACACAAAGAAATATACAATGATTTATCCTTCTGTTGTGTAAGCTCTCTTGTAGCTAGATCATTCCTCAAACTTTCAATCACCTTGTCAGAAGCATCAAAACGATTGTTCAATGATTTGATTTGTACAATAGTTGCTTTGAGATGACTGAGAAGTTCTGGATTTTTAATCTCTTTGGAAGACTTTGTCACAAAATCTGCAGCTCGTTCATTGGAAAAGATAGTATCCTTGCTCGACCAATTTGAGAAGTACATATTCTGAAAATGTTCTGCAGTAGCACGATTGACTTCTCTTGCCTCATCAGAGTTAGCTTGAATATCAGATAACTCTACTTGAATATCAGAATTGGAATGAGTAGGACTAGCTTCAGCATTGTCATCCTCTGCTTCATTCTCTGTAATAACATTCTCTGCCACTTTTTCAGGATCATCAGAGTGTGCATTATTACTATACTCTGCTTCTCTTTGAACAATCTCAACAACAGATTGTTGTAGAGCTTCAAGAACAAGAGCATCCTCAGAGTTTGCAACAAACTCTGCTTCAAAAGGAACATTTTCTGTTGCATCCTTTTCAACAACATCAGGATTTGCAGCAACAGTTTCTGTAGCATCAGCAGCAAAAATCTGATTGACTTCCTCACCTTTCTCAACTTCAAAAGTAAATATTTCTGTGTGAGAAGCCATAGATTCTTCAATTCTCACAGTATCTAGATCAGCTTCCAAACCCTCTGTGAAATGTGCAGAGTTTAAAGAGGTGTTTGCTTCAACTTCCATATGAAATTCTTGAGGCTCAAAAATCCTGCTATCAGAGTGATCAGCAGCTTCCTCAACTACATCATCAGTATTTGATGTAGGAGCTTCTGTTGCAGTATTTACTCTGTCCTTAGTAGGCACAGTAGTATCAAAAATCTCCTCTTGTACTTCAGGAGTTACATTCTCCATAGAAACTCTGTCCTCAAAGACAGCTTCATCCTCTTGAATTTGAACGTCAAGATTTTCTACAGCTTTGGAAGAAATATTCTCAGCACAAAAGAGATGTGCTGCTACTAATCTTCTTTTTCGCTGATGAAGAGTTTCTTCATCAGTTTCACTATCTTCAACAGCAGCATCAGACTGTGCTCTGTTGGCTCTTCTTTTCTTTAGCCTTTTCTCCTGAGGCATACCATCAGTTTTTGATGCCCCAGCTTCAGCAATTGACTTAGCAACCCTGGTAGGTTTAGTACCAACATGCTTAGTCCTACCACCCCTTTTAGATATAACAGAAGTTGACGGAGGCAGTTCTTGTTGTAGAGGCTCAGGTTGAGAAGAAACTTGTGGTGGTGGATTTACTTGAGCATTTAAAAACTGTTGCACAGATTGAGGTAGCAACAAGTCTCCAACAACCCCTTTCTTAACATCTTTATTAATAAGATCAGAAAATATTCTCTTATGTAATTTAAAACAAGAAACATCTTCTTCACCGACTTCCACTCCTTCAACACAGTAAGAGAACAAAGTCTGACAGAATCTAGAGAAATAGACTACTCCTCTATTCTCTGTCATTTTCTCTCCTAGATTATTCAAAACAAGTCGTGCAAAATCAAAATGATTATCGAATAAAAGAGAATACCCGATTTGCAGACTGTCTGTGGGAATAGCATCCCAGTTTGTGCATTTCTTGCTAAAAGTCCTTGTGATGCAATCAAAGAAGAAGCTCCACTCCTTCCTTAAGAATGGGCGTTTTAGCTGTCCAATCTTCGACAAGGGTCCAGAATACCCAATTTCTCGCATCATTCTTATCAAGTCCTCATCACCCATTCCAATTGTATACGAAGAAAATTCAGGAAACCCCATTGCAGCGCGAATGGTTCCAGCAGTAATGACATACTCTGTATCTTCATATTCAAAAATAATCGATGGGTTACCTGTTTCACCACCATCATCATACAATCCTGTTTCCCAGAACGCCTTTATCTGTGAACTAGAAAGTTTTTCAGGTTCCACCAAAGCACGCCCAATCGCTGACTGAGCAAGAAAGTTTTGTATGATATGAAACACCTCTGGTGCATTGACAGTGTTTAATGGGGCTGAATAATTATTAGGAACAAACTCTAACCCAGAAGCAACAAAAACTGTAGTAGCCATCAGTACGAATCGAGAAGAAAAATCAAAGAAACTAATTCAAAAGAGTTTGTGTGTAGAAAAGTGTTTGTGAATATGCTTGTGTGACAATTGATGTGTGTTGGAGTAAGATGTGAAAAGTTTTGACGAAGGTGTGTGTATTGTATAAATGGAAAATTCAAAATTAAAAACTGAACAGTTTTTAATCATTAATACACAACTGTCTTACTCCGTTAACTGTGTTAGTGGGACACGTGGCATACATGCAATGACTGACAGCAAATAATTGACAGTTTTCAATGCGCATGCGTAGTAAAAACAGCAATAACTACCGTCTGTTACACTTTTCTATGCATTAACCTCTCTCCTCTGTTCAAAAACATCCTTGAGCGACTGTCCAATCATACTCTTTTTAAATTTTCAAAACAAATGTCTTTTTCTCAAAATTATAATATGTCTGAAACCAACAAAATTTATTTTAACCATTAGAGATTAAAATTAAATTACCTCGGCGTAGAGTACACAAATCATCAGTGTTTATCAATTCTCCTCCTTTATACATAAACTCTTTTCACAAACTGTACAGGTGTGTGTATTTGTGTGTGAATTAGCAGAGTTTACTGAATATAAATATTTAGACCATCTCAAAGTGCATAAAATCCACAAACTAAAAGCAGTAATAACTGGTTGCCTAAACTCTCATGTATAAAATAAAATCTGATTCTTATATCTAAACTCTGTATACTGATATCCTTTCATTTGGATATATCTTTCATTTTTCACCCCCTTTCTATATATGCTTTCATAAATTATTTTTTTTTTTTTTTTTTTATTTTTCCAGTAATCAGTGGTTGGCACTAGTCACCAAAAATCAAAGATTTTAGCCCTTATTTCATACAATAAGTTCCTGGATCTTCCTAGGCACAACATGATCTCAAAGGAATTTGTGCTCTTTTTGGCATCTTTTGATTTGAGGGTGAATTATTTGCAATTAATAATCAGAGTTTAGACTTTTCATCAGTTAATACAATTAATTTATGAGAGAAAATGCAAACAGCTAATACAATCTCAGTGTATAGGATCAATAAACTAAGAGATGCTATAAATATAGAGACAGTATCATGTTGTGTAAAATTTCTGCACATTTTGTAATCAGAGTTTATAATACTTAGAAGGATTCATGATTACTTACTGAAAATCATGCTTCATACATTTTTCTTCATCGGTCCATGTGGTTCAGACAAAATTACAATCAGAGTATAACATTAGACTGTAACTATCAGAGTATAACTGTCAGAGTATGACTAACAGAGTTTACTTATCAGAGTTTAACATGCCGGTGCAGATAACAGTTAACACATTCAAAGAATCATGAACATAAAATCATGTATAGAGTTTGAATCTAACCAGCATCTCTAGTCAAAACCAGAGATCATTCCAAGTTCATTTACCAGCCATGTAAAGATAGCTTCACTCAAAGGTTTGGTGAAGATATCTGCAAGCTGTTGGTCTGTAGATACAAAATGAAGTTCAATATCTCCTTCTTCCACATGTTCCCTGATAAAATGATATCTTATGCTGATGTGCTTGGTCATGGAGTGCTGTACTGGATTACCTGTCATAGCAATAGCACTTTGATTATCACAGTAAATAGGTATTTTAGAGTACCTTAATCCATAGTCCAGCAACTGATTCTTCATCCAAAGAATTTGTGCACAACAACTACCAGCAGCTATATACTCTGCTTCTGCAGTGGATGTAGAAATTGATTTCTGTTTCTTGCTATACCAAGAAACCAATCTGTCACCTAAGAATTGACAGCTTCCACTTGTACTTTTTCTGTCTATCTTACAGCCTGCAAAATCTGCATCAGAGTAACCAATTAGCTTAAACTCTGATTCTCTAGGATACCACAAACCCAAGGTTATGGTTCCTTTGAGATATTTGAAAATCATTTTTACAGCTGTTAGATGAGGCTCTCTGGGATCTGCTTGAAATCTTGCACAAAGACATGTTGCATACATGATATCAGGTCTACTTGCAGTAAGATACAGTAAAGACCCTATCATTCCTCTGTAATTTGTCATATCTACTGAGGCTCCTGTGTCTTTGTCTAGCTTTGTTGCTGTAGCCATGGGAGTTGTAGCAGATGAACTATCAAGCATACCAAATTTCTTAAGAAGATTTCTAGTATATTTTGCTTGATTGATAAAAATACCATCATCTGTTTGCTTGACCTGTAAGCCTAGAAAATAACTAAGCTCTCCCATCATGCTCATTTGATACCTGGATTGCATAAGCTTTGCAAACTTCTTACAAAGTTTATCATTAGTAGATCCAAAGATAATATCATCTACATAAATTTGAACTAAAAGCAAATCATCACCAGAATTGAAATAAAACAAGGTTTTATCAATTGTACCTCTTGTGAACCCACTTTCTAAAAGAAATTGAGCAAGAGTTTCATACCATGCTCTTGGTGCTTGCTTTAGTCCATATAATGCCTTGTCAAGCCTGTAGACATAATCTGGATGCTTGGGATCTACAAATCCTGGTGGTTGTTCAACAAACACTTCTTCTTCAAGCTTCCCATTGAGAAAAGCACTTTTTACATCCATCTGAAAGACTTTAAACTTCTTGTGTGCAGCATAGGCCAGAAAAATTCTTATGGCCTCCAATCTTGCAACTGGAGCAAAGGTTTCATCATAGTCAATTCCTTCCTGTTGTGAATAACCTTTAGCCACAAGTCTAGCCTTGTTTCTTGTAATCACACCTTCACTGTCAGTCTTGTTTCTGAAAACCCACTTTGTACCTACAATTGATCTATTCTTTGGTCTAGGTACAAGTGTCCAGACTTCATTTCTTTCAAATTCATTTAACTCTTCTTGCATTGCTGTAATCCAATTAGCATCTTGAAGAGCTTCCTCCACTTTCTTTGGTTCTGTTTGAGACAAGAAAGCATGATACAGACACTCATTATTTGTTGCACTTCTAGTTCTCACACTAGCATCAGGATCTCCAATTATGAGATCAGGTGTGTGTGCCTGTGTCCACTTTCTTGCTGTTGGTAAGTGGTTTCTTGCATCATTATTGGATCCTCCCCCTTGATCCATGCTTTCCTGATTCATATGTTGACTTTCTGCAGTATCTGAGGCTCCCCCTGAATTAGATGGCTCAGAGTTTGAACTGTTAGAGTTTGAATCAGTTTCCTCAACTGACTCACTTGTTGTGTCTTGTTGAGCTTCTTCACGCTCCCCCTCAACTGGTTCTCTATTTTGTTCAATTTGAGAATTTCCAGTTTCTCCAGTATTTACCAGTAGAGGTTCAGAGTATGCTTCGACAGAGTTTGTCAGAACCGCTTCATCAGAGTTTACATCATCAGAGAGTAAACCTTCATTTTCAAAACGCAGTTGATCATATCCATCTAAGTCATTAAGTCCAGTTATTTTCTTGTCATCAAATGACACATGTATGGATTCCATGATCACTTTAGTTCTCAGATTGTAGACTCTGAATGCTTTTGTTGACAATGGATAACCAACAAAGATTCCTTCATCAGCTTTTAACTCGAACTTAGTCAACTGTTCAGGATGAGTCTTCAACACAAAGCATTTGCATCCAAATATATGAAAATATTTCAAATTTGGCTTCTTATTTTTCACCATCTCATATGGTGTTTTCCCATGCTTGTTGATCAATGTTGCATTCTGAGTAAAACAAGCAGTTTGAACAGCTTCTGCCCAGAAATTGGTTGGTAACTTTGCTTCATCAAGCATTGTTCTGGCAGCTTCAATTAAAGTTCTGTTCTTTCTTTCAACTACACCATTTTGCTGTGGAGTTCCAGGTGCAGAAAATTCTTGTTTCACTCCTCTTTCCTTGCAGAAAGCTTCCATAATTGAGTTTCTGAATTCAGTTCCATTATCACTCCTTATAATTTTGACTTTGTGATGTGATCCTTTGTCCAGTAGATTTACATGATCCAACAGAGTTTGAGCAGTTTCATCCTTCTTTGATAAGAAATATACCCATGTATATCTAGTATATTCATCAACAATTACTAGAGCATATTTCTTTCTGCCCATAGACATCACATTCACTGGTCCAAAGAGATCAACATGTAGAAGATGATAAGGTTCCACTACTGAAGATTCAGATTTACTCTTGAAAGATGACTTCCTTTGCTTGGCCTTTTGACAAGAATCACATAGGCCATCTAGACTGAGTATTGATTTTGGGAGTCCCCTTACAAGATCCTTTCTTATAAGCTCATTTATGTTGTTCAAATTGAGATGAGAGAGCTTCTTATGCCAATTCCAACTCTCTTCATTTGACATTCTTGCAGTCAGACACACTGTTCTTCCATCAGAGTTTGTTACCAAACTTGCTTCATAAATGTTGTTGTGCCTGTGTCCAACTAGAACAACTTTTCCAGTAGATTTACTGATAACTTCACAGTATTCAGTGTGAAAATCTACATGGTTTCCTCTGTCACAGATTTGACTCACAGATAGCAGATTATGCTTGAGTCCTGAGACTAGAGCTACATTCGTGATGATGACACTTCCAAGATTAATATTGCCATATCCCAGAGTGTGTCCTATGTTGCCATCTCCATAGGAAACCTTTGGGCCAGCCTTCTCCTTAAAGTCTGATAGCAGGGCCTTATTTCCAGTCATATGTCCTGAGCATCCACTGTCCAAGATAAGTGTGCTCTCTTTTATACCCTGCAATCACAAACAAACACTAAGTGTTAGTTTTAAGGACCCAGACTTGCTTGGATCCTTTGTCTTTCTTAACAGTGTTAGTTTTTGCAGCGGAATTACTATCAACAGAGTTTAAACTATCATTGTCAGACTTTACACTTGCAGAGTTTGCTCTAACCCATTTCAGATTGGGTTTTAGCTCATAATAGTTGTGATAAATAGCATGATAACTCTTGCAAGTATAAATGGAATGCCAAGTGCTCCCACAGTGTGTGCATAAAGTCTGTGGTCTAACCCTAACATAATCATTCTTTACTCCTGATGTAGAAGGTAAAGAATTGATATTTTTATTCTTTGTGCAGTAATTAGCAAGATGATTAGAACTACCACAATTATAACATGTTTTCCTTGGAGCAGCAGCATTAGGCAAATGATTATTTCTTTTATTTATGCCTATCTTTCCATTCCTATTCTTCTTGGATCCTTTTGGTTTCATGGCAGATTTTACCTCTTTGAGCTTGTGATTGAACTGTTTTCCTGTCATCAAACCAACATTAACCTGTTTTTCACAAATTTTTACTGGCTTTCTAACAGCTTCTTTTTCCATAAGTTTTTCTGTTATAATATTTTCCTGTCTTTCACAGGCTTCATCTGATTCCATATCAGCTTCTCTTATTACAACAGATTTTAACTTATTGGCTTCTGGAACAAATATCACAGGTTTAAGTTGTGGTTTAACCTTAACCTTGTCTTTAAACCTAAGTTCATCATTTTCACAATAGCCTAAACCTACAGAATCTGTCTGAAACACTTGATGAGTGTCTCTTCCAGAATCTGTCCAAGTCTTGATTATTTTTCTTTCTTTTTCTAGATCAGATTCTAATTGCTTATATCTTTTGAGCAACTCCTGTTCTACATAAACAGCATCATCTCTTTCTTTTTGAATCTGCTTCATATTTTCAAGTTCTCCTTCAAGAAACTTGTTTCTATTTTTAAGACTAAGATTCTCAGCTTTAATTCTCTCATTCTCTAAAGTCTGATCCCTATAGCTAACATGTACGCTTTTCAGATATACTCTTAACTCAGATATATTATCAGTATCATAAGCATAAGTAGTTAGGGGTACCTTATTTTCAGATGATTCAGTCTCATCTCTGACAGTTGCCATAAGAGCATAATTTTCTCCATTATCAGAGTCTGAAGTATCTGCCCAGTCTTTGCCTTTAGAGATGAGTGCTTTCTCAGATTTGCCTTTCTTGCACTCTGGGGCATAGTGACCCATCTCCTTACACCTGTAGCACTGGATTTCAGATTTATCCTTCTTGCCAGACTTGGTCTCCCTTCCATCAGACTTTCTAAAACTTTTCCTTTCAGAGTTTGAATCTTTCCTTGAGAATCTCTTTCCTTTCTTGAAGTTCTTGAATCCCATCTTCTTGAAAGTCTTCACCATTAAAGCAGCCATCTTCATCATCTCTTCTTCATCATCCTCAGAATCAGAAGCTTCATCAGAGTTTGAGTCATCATCAGAGTTTGATGACTCACTTTCAGATTTAATGACTAAAGCCTTTCCCTTGGCTTTCTTTCTTGATGATTCCTTCTTAATGGGCTTCTCCTCAACTTTGAGAGCAACAGATTTTGTCTTTTTACTCAATCTTCTATTCCTTTGTTCTATCTCCAGTTCATGAGTTTTCAACAACCCATAGATTTCATCAAGATCTGTATCAGCAAGCTCATAATTATCTCTTATTGTGGTTGTCTTTAAATCCCACTTTTCAGGTAGAGATAACAGAAACTTGAGATTAGACTCTTCAAGCTCATATTCTTTATCAACCAGAGACAGATCATTCAACAGTTTGCAAAATCTGTCATAAGTCTCAGTCAAGGTTTCATTAGTTCTTGAATCAAAGTGCTCATACTCCTGTGTGAGTATTGTCTTTCTGTTCTTCTTGATAGCACTTGTTCCCTGGCATCTGACTTCTAAAGCATCCCATATCTCTTTGGCAGTTTTGCAGCCAATTACTCTGTTAGACATAACATTATCTAAAGCACTGTGGAGAAGATGTCTAACCTTTGCATCTTTTGCAATTGATGAGATGTCCTCAGGAGTCATATCTTTCTTTTCCTTTGGAACAGTCTTTTGTTCTTGTCCATCAACAACAGGGGACAATTTAGTCGGCATATGAGGACCATCATAGATTCTGTCAAGGTATTCTGGATCTGTAGCCTCCAGAAACATGGTCATCTTCACCTTCCAAATCGGATACTCTACTGGCCTGAGTATTGGAACCCTGATTGTTTCATATCGACTCACAGAATTAGGCTTAATCTGTTCAGCCTTGGGAGCAGTTTGATTTTCTTCAGACATGATTATTACTGTGATTGAATCGTAAAACTGTATATATTAAACAGCCTTGGCTCTGATACCAATTGTTAGGCCGAATACACAATATATAATCAAGTATGTATGAGAATAACAATCAAGAACACAGGTTTGTAAATCAACAAACTGAATTATATTAAATAATTCTCTCTTAGTGATGTTAATGAATCACAAAGAGCTACTAGGTTACAAGAATAATATATTCAATGTTTGCGTGTCCCTTCTAGGGATAACCTATCTGTGTTTATATAGTACACAGCTACATACAATCCTTATCTAATTGATACTCCTATAAATTAGCTATACAATTATTATCAATTAAGGATTGCTTCAGTCTTCTGTCCAGTCTCCTTAGCTGTATCAATATATTCTGCTTCTTTCCATCTTCAGAATATATTGCTTCTAGAATCTTCAATTCAGCACCGACAGCTAATTCAACTATCACCCTGTCAGACTTTATCAAACTCTGACCGGCTTCCATATAAACTCTTCACCCAGTCAGACTTTATCAAACTCTGACTGGCTTCTATGTAAACTCTGATATGTACCTGGTACTTAAACACTGATGAACAAACGTCAGCAATTATATCTAACATAATTTAAAATACTCACTGGATGATTGAGGATACCAAACTACACAAAGAAAATTCTAAAAGTGAGCAACAGTAGAATGACGGGCAAAAAATTATGAATAAACGTAAACAAATAAAATCACCTGGATGCTTTACACCAAGCTGTTCAGGTTGTGGAACAGTTACATTAATAAATTTCTTGTTTTCTTTCTTTTTTGTTGATTCGGAACTCTCAATAATGCGTGAATCAATATGAGTCATAATATGTCTTAAATTATACTTTGGAAGAACCTGCAACCCTCGATCTGCAGATAGTGGTAAAGATATCTAATAGTACAACAAAATATTATAAATGCGTAGATGGATGTATGATAAATCACTGTACCATGATTGTAAGAGTCAAAAAGTCTTTGATATTTGTTTATGTCAGCTTGTGCACTCCGTGGTGTGATCCTAGATGCAGGCAACTGGAAAGTACTATGATTGTCTTTTACTTCAGGAGTTGAATTTATAAGTCTTGAAACATGGCTCTGAAATGTGGTTCCTGGAATTTATACAAATACTGAGAAACAACCTTCTATCCGAATTGAAAGTATTAATATATTGTTACAAAATTGAGAAAAACCTGATAAATTGACATTGCTTAAACGTCTTTGTGATGGAGTAAGAAGGGACTGAGTTGAAGAATCTATAAAACAACAAACATATCAAACATTAAAATGGATTTGAAATTTATGTGTATGCAACATTTAGTTTTTTATATACATTATATGCAGTTGTCGTGAATTAAAAGGATTGAGTCTAAAAAATGAATGGCTATCAAGTCCAGAAAATTGAGTATGAAGGCTTCTACATAGTCATATAACCAAAAAGAACTTTAAACGGATAATGACAATAAGCATGTACGTCAAACGGATATTAGTGCAAAAGAGTAAAATACCTTGAATTGTTTGTCCACTCTGAAAAAGCTTACGTGAACAACCTCTTGCAATCGCGGAGTCTGAAACATAATTCATAAAAACAAAATATAAAACTCTGAAATTAAGAATTAAGAAAAAGACAGTGGTAATTACCTGTATCATTTTTTGTATGTCTCAAAATATTTGGATTTTGATTTTCATTGATAACAGGAGACATAAAAGAATTGTGTTGCGAGGAGTTTAAGATCCTGGAATTCTCTAATTCTATGTTATTAACACTGTAAGATCCGGGAAAATTACGTGTTATTATGTGATGTGAAATGAAATTTTAATTTCATATTAAGAGTTATTAAATGATTTATCTGTTTAAACGTGCTAAGTTATTCGTTAAATGATTGAATATGTGATATTGTGGTGCTATATGAAATGTGTGGGGAATTAGAAACTATTTTGAAAAGGATGTCATACTATTTTATTCTATTTTAATTATCGAAAAGAAAATTTGGATCGTTCCCAAATTATTTGGGACATTGGTATATCGTTCATACCAATATTTCATTCGTTAAAGTGGGAAGTATTCAAAAATATTCGTAATGGAGGTATTTTGGTTCGTATATTTTGTATTAAACGATACTTGTAGTTATCCGTACTTTATGGATGATTATCGTCTCGAAAAACGTGTATTCTGCTTTATTAAAGGTTTAAAGCATATATTCTGTTATATTGTATTTAAAGCGATCCATCGGATCAATATCGATCCAAAAATGTCGTTTGGGGTATTATTTTCCGTTTATTATAAAAAGGCAAATCGTACTTTGTTTTTCGTATAATCAAGCTTAATTACAGTTAAAAAAATCCGAAAAACCCTAGAACGTGTTCTTCGTGTTCTTGAGAATCAAACTCAATTTCGAAGGCGTTATCGGAATCCGATTTCGATGTTCTTGTAACCAAATCGAATCTCTCATCATCCCCTATCCAAATCCATCATCAAAATTCATGTGGGTATGATTTCTGAGTTTTTCTTTTTTTTAAATTATTTAATTATTTCGAATTTTTAGGTTTAATTTGGGGGAAATCGTATTATTGATTGTTCTTGCTAATTGATGGTATGGGTGTGTTTGTTATGTGATGTAGAGTATGTATGCGATTTTTAATTTGAATTTGGAGTTCGTTTTCGAGCTAATCGGAAAGTTGCAGACTCGCTGGAGTTTTATGAGTTTCAGTCGGAACTCTGATTGGTTGATCGGACCTTGATGAGGTTTGTATCATTAGATAGATCGTTAGATGAGCATCACATCCGTGTAAAAAGGTCTAAGGTTTGATGACGTTTTGTGGTTTCCGGAAAACGGGCCGCCACCGGCGGTTCCCGTTTCTGGGTCATTTTCCATCGTGATTGAGTGTTGTTTTCGACAGATTTTCAGAAGCATTAGTCCTCTGTGTAATAGCGTGTGTTTGTGGGAGTGTTGAAATCATTGCCGAAATTTTCCGGTGGCCAGACGCCGGCCGGAAACTGGGAAACCCAGTTTTCCGGTGACGTGTTCTTGGCAACCCGGAAATTTCTTGGCAACCCGTTTTCTAACCCTACCCGACCCGGTTTTGATTTCTAAAAACCCTAATTTCGTTTTAGAAAGTGTTTCTGGGTTTTTAATTTTTAAAATAATTCAAAAATTGTTTTAAAAATTCTAAAAATCATATCTTTGATTTAAAAATACATTTTAGTATTCCGAAATTTTTTTAAATTCATAAATATTTATTTTAAATTCTAAAATTGATTAAACTTAATTATTTTAATTATTTTTAATTAATAATTAATTTATTTAATTAATTGGTTAATTCTTTTAATCAGTTAATTCTTAAAAATTGATTATTAATTAGATTTAATTAATTTAAAATTTAGTTTAATTATTTTCAAACCTGATTTATTATTTAAAAAATAGTTTGAGCATTTAAAGAGTGTCAATTAATTTTATTAATTGATTTAATTGCATTTAAAATACTTATATTGGGTTTAAAAATCCGATTTTAGATTTAAAAATTTGTTTGTGGCTTATTTAAATTCAAATAAGCTTCGTGTGATGTTTTAAAAATATTTATAAGTGTTATATGGTTCGTATGAGTTGTGTAATGTGTTTTATAGTCCGTATATGCCCGTACTAGGGCTAGTGTCTGAGTTTTAATCTCGTAAATTATACCGGACGTCCGACACGTAACCGGTTACTTGTTTAAATGTGTTATGTAAATGAGGTGGATTATGTGAATTATCTGTGAAAGGCATTTGTTTAAGCCTATTAATATTCCGAGGAAACAACTTAATTTAAACAAGTATGTAATAAGTAAATAATAAGTTAATATGTCACAGGAATCTCAGAGAGTTTAATCTGTCAAGAGAATGAAGAACCAAAGTCATCTACAGACTTGAAGTTATTCTACATTGAAAGAAGTTCAATTTATTGTTCAAGCCT
Source organism: Heracleum sosnowskyi (assembly GCA_030848705.1). NCBI lineage: Eukaryota > Viridiplantae > Streptophyta > Magnoliopsida > Apiales > Apiaceae > Heracleum > Heracleum sosnowskyi. The sequence continues at coordinate 45,786,758 of CM061236.1, forward strand.
CAGTGAAGTATTCAAGTAAGTGGATTTATTACAGTGACAGAGATTTCCAGTATTTCCAGTTGGTGACGGAAGAAGTACAGGATACAGAGTTTAGTCAAAGCTAAAGAAAAGAAGCCACAGCTTTAAATGTTTTAAAGATGAAGAATTATCATTGAAGTCAGTTATTCATGAAACCAGACAGTGCATCGAATGACGACATCAATCAGTGGAATTCAATCATCTATATTCAGTGGTTTTCAGAAGATAGAGTAATGCAAGGATTTTAAATTATCTTATTTAATTTATTAATTAAATTTAATTAATAAATTAATTCTATCAGAATTAATTTATTTATTAAATTAGTTATGTTAGTAGTTTAAATTATTTATTAAATTAATTCTATAAAAGAATTAATTTAATCTAGAATTTAATCTATCTAATAAATTAAAAGGATTTTCTTTTAAAATCTCGGTATGACCTGTTTAGTAAACTCGGTGTGACCTAGTGTTTTAACACCTTAGGTTCTACCGAGTTATATTGAGGTCATACCATTCAATTTGTGTCAGGTCATACATATCACTTTCTCTTGGTCATACCAAGAGTTGGTGAAAGTTCCCTTGGTCATACCGGACATTTTCTTGTAGGTCATACTGGTCATACAAGGTTCTACCGAGTTATTTTTGCAGGTCATACAAGTGTATGATTTGTTTTATTAAATCTTTATGATTTAATAAACAGGTCATACAAGGCTTTTATGATTTGTATTAAAGACTTGGCAGAATAGACAGAAGAATGCAGTTAAACGAAAAGAAACAGATTGAAGCATTTACTCTCAAGAACACAAGAAGCCATTAATATCATTTCTTCTCAAGCAATTAATTCTAGTTTGTATTGTTAAATCCAAACCACTAGAAGTTGATTACTTGTATTGCTTTGATCATCTAGCGGATTTTTATCCCTAGAATTTATCTCGAACTTGCTTTTAGCATTCGATCTTTTTATTACAAATATTAGAAAAGTTCATGTCGAATTTATTCTAAATTTGTATTAATTAGTTTGAGATAAATACTTTGTAATCCATATTGTATTTGCAACACCCTTCAAGTTTAATATAAGTTATATTTAACTTGAATCTTGTTTCATTTATATTCCGCATTAATTTGTTCTATATTGTTTAATTTATTCAAGAACAAATTTCGATTAAACGGTATAGTTTGTATTCAACCCCCCTTCTACAAACTTATCAGGACCTAACAATTGGCATCAGAGCCTTTTGATTGATATACAAATCAAAGATCCAATTGTTTTGAGATTTTTCTTTTAAACTCTGATTTTTTATCTTATTCCTAAAAATCTCAAAAGATGTCTACTACACAGAAAGTTGGTACTGTCAAAATCCCAATGTTCAGCAAGGAGCATTATTCTATGTGGAAGAAGAAAATGCTCCTATTTCTTAAGGTTGCAAATCCTAAATACATTGATGTGCTGAAGAAAGGTCCCAGACTTCCTATGATTATTGAGGAAGAATTAAAAGAGGATAACATTGTTACTAGGCCTGCTAGTATGTACCCTAAAGATCCCAAGGAGTACACTCCTGATGAGAAAGAGGATGTTACCTTGGATTCCTGTCTTCAGTTGATCCTTATTGAGAGTCTTGATCCTATCATGCATAATCATGTCCTAAATTGTGAAACTGCCAAACACATTTGGGGAACCATAGAGATAATCAATGAAGGGACAGAGGAAGTTAGGGAGAATATGCTGGAAATTCTCACTTCACAATATGAGCATTTCAGATCAAACCCTGGTGAAGGTATCTCTCAGGTTTTTGAGAGATACAACAAATTAATCAATGATCTGGATCTCAATAGGAAGCACTACACCAACAAGGAGATTAACAAGAAGTTCCTTCTTACCCTTCCACCTCATTTGGAGCACAAAATATCTGCCATTAGAGAAGCAAGAGATATGAATGAGATTGCTTTGGAGAGATTGTATGGTGTGATGAAGACCTATGAGCTGGAGCAGATTCAACAAAGGGAGCTGTATGGAACTGGGAAGATTGTTAGTACTTCTACTGCACTGGCTGCTGAAGTCCCACAGAAACTGGAAGTGAAGCATGTTCAACCTTCTAGTTCTAACATGAATGTTATTGATGCTGAATATGGATTAACATCCATTGATCAATCTGGTGGTGACTTCTATTCTTTAGAAGAACTTGATCAGCTGGAGGATGGTGATTTGGCTTTGATAGTCAGAAAGTTTGGGAAGTTCAGATTCAAGAGAAATCCCAATCTTAAGTTCAGGCCCAGATTTCAGAGAGGTGGATCTTCCTCTTCAAGTGGCACAAGGGGTGGCTACAAAACTGGAACTGTGGAAAGGAGCACAATCAGATGCTACAATTGCAATGAGTTGGGTCACTTTGCTACTGAGTGCAGGAAGACAAAGCAAGTGACTAGAAACACATTTGATTCTAGCAAGAAGAACAAGATTGGGAAAGCCTATATTGCTGAGGGAAAGATTTGGGATGACACTGACAGTGATGAAGAAGCAGGTGAGATTGGGAACCTTGCGTTAATGGCTAAAGAGGAAAGCACTTCATCCAGATACATGTCAGAGGTAACCTTTACTGACACTGAAATGATTCATCATCTTGGTGGCACCATAAGTTGTGCACGCACTAAAAATGATAGAATAATTCTTTTAAACACAAATCTTGAAAAGGAAATAAAAGAATTAAAACTAGTGCATATCAATCAAGATGAACTTACTAATAAGGTAGCAGTTCTTGAGAAAAGGGTTAAATTGTATCAACAACTGGAAACCATTCTCAAAGGTCAGATTAGTGAGCTTAAGACCAAAGCTAATGCTTATTTCAGTTCTTGTAAGACTGCTAAAGAAATTCTCAATAAGCAAGTTGTTGGTAATCATGTCAGTATAGGGTATGATTATAATGAGGCTATTGGACTGCTTGGAATTAATTCCCCTTGTAGATTCAAATCTGAAGGAAAGGCCGTTCCATATATACTTAAGGGTATTGAAACACCCTTCTGTAAGGAGTCTGTGGCAGAGCCTATGAATGAATACTCTATCATTATTGCTGAGGAGATTCATGAAGAAGATATTGCTTTGGAAGCTGAACAGTCCAAAAAGTGTATATCTGATATTCCAGTCAAAGTTGCTACAACTAAAAAGACTAAATCAGATATCCATAAGTTGGATCAAAACAACTGTAGAACTAACATGCCTGCTGTTAATTCTTCTCATAAAGCATGTGGTGTGATTAATTACATGTCTTGTGCTTTCAATGTTATGTATGTTTATTTTAATAGTAAGCATGTATCTAGTGATAAGACTGCTCCATGTCAACATGTTAATAATAAGAAGCATGTTAAAGCAAAGACTACTAGTCCTCCTCAGACTAGAGTGGATTCATTTATCCCTAAGCCTACTCAGAAATGTGTTAAGGCTGGCTATAAATGGAAACGCTCTTATGTGAAAGAGGTTGAAGTAGTTTTAGCTAAAAATGTTGTTTTGCCTGACAAAGGCCAGTTCTTTAAGTATGCCGGACCCAATCAATTTTGGGCTCCGAAGAAGGTCTAATCAATTTGATATTGCAGGGAGTTAAACAGGTAAACCGTGTTATATGGATTCTTGACAGTGGCTATTCAAAGCATATGACCGGAGATAGAGCCCTGCTATCAGATGTGGTTGAGAAAGCTGGCCCAGTAGTTACCTTTGGAGATAACAGCAAGGGTATTACGAAAGGATATGGCTGTTTGAAGTACGGAAATGTTATCATTGATGATGTTTCTTTTGTGGAAGGTCTGACGTTCAATCTTCTCAGCATCAGTCAGTCCTGTGATAGAGGATATTCTGTTTCCTTTGAAAGAGAGAAGTGTTAGATTCTTCACAAAAAGAATGGAAAGCCTGCTCTTCAAGGAGTAAGGAAAGGTGACTTGTTCATAGCTGATCTGAACTCTGGATTCAAAGATGAAGTTAATTGTTTTTATGCTAAAGCTTCATCAGATGATAGTTGGCTATGGCACAAGAAGATGTCTCACCTTAACTTCAAAACCATGAACTCTTTAGTCAAGAGGGAATTGGTTAGAGGTTTGCCTCAGATGGAATTTACACAGGAAGGACTGTGTGAGGCTTGTCAGAAAGGAAAGTCAAAGAAATCTTCTCACAAGGGCACTGACACATCATCAATAACTGAACCTCTTCAGCTACTGCACATGGATTTGTTTGGTCCAGTTAATGTGATGTCCATGTCAAAGAAGCAATATGCACTTGTAATTGTTGATGACTTTTCAAAATATATATGGGTTTTATTCCTACATTCCAAGGATGAGACCCCATACCTGGTGATTGGCCATGTGAAGTTGATTGAGCTGGATTCTAGATTCCCTGTTTGAGCAATAAGGTCAGATAATGGTACTGAATTCAAGAATGTCATTCTAAATGACTTTTGTGCTGATAAAGGAATAACAAGACAGTATTCTGCCCCTAGAACTCCTCAACAAAATGGAGTAGTGGAAAGAAAGAATTGTACATTGATTGAAGCTGCTAGGACTATGCTTAGTGAGTCTAAACTTCCAACGTACTTTTGGGCTGAAGCAGCGAATACAGCTTGTTATACTCAGAATCGAACTTTAATCAACAAGGACTTAATGAAGACTCCGTATGAGATCATGAACAACAAGAAACCAACTGTCAAGTACTTTCATGTATTTGGAGCAAAATGCTTTGTGCTTATAGATGACAATGTTAAACGTGGCAAGTTTGATGCAAAGGCACAAGAAGCTATTTTTGTTGGTTATTCCAGAAGATCTTACAGGGTCTACTTGGTTGGCAGTCACACAGTAAAGGAAAGTGTCAATGTTACTTTTGATGACACTAAGTTCCCAAATATCCAAAAAGAAGACTCATCTGAAAAGCTGAAGTTTGATAACTTGCCAGACTCAGAATCAGATGATGAAGCCCCACCTGATGTTATTGTTGGTGATGATAATAACAATGATGATAATGATCATGGTGATGGTGGTGGAAACACTGGTAACAATGGAGATACCACCAACACTGGAGAAGAATCATCAAGGCAATCTAGCAATAACTCAGGGGGAGCAAATGAAGGAACAACTAGTCACTCACAACATCAAAGTGAAACTCAAGGCGAATCATCAAGATCAAATCTTCCAAGACAGACTGTATGGAATAAAGCTCATCCTTTTGAGCTTATCATTGGTGATCCAGATGTTGGAGTTAAAACTAGAAGTGCTTCTCAGAATGAATGTCATTTCTCAGCATTTTTATCTAAAATGGAGCCAAAGAAAACTGAGGAAGCACTGACTGATCCAGATTGGGTGATTGCTATGCAAGATGAACTCAATCAATTTGAACAACAACAAGTCTGGAAGCTGGTACCCAGGCCAAAGAACAAGAAAGTAGTTGGTACTAGATGGGTATACAGGAACAAGCTAGATGAGGATGGCATTGTTACAAGGAACAAGGCAAGACTGGTTGCACAAGGGTATTCTCAAGCTGAAGGCATTGATTATGATGAAACCTATGCACCAGTGGCTAGACTTGAGGCCATCAGGATGTTCTTAGCATTTGCTGCTTATTCCAATTTTAAAGTCTATCAAATGGATGTTAAGAGTGCATTCCTGAATGGTGAGCTTGATGAAGAAGTGTATGTGGAACAGCCCCCTGGCTTTGAAAATCAGGAGCTGCTAGACTTTGTGTACTTTCTCTTCAAGGCTATCTATGGTCTCAAACAAGCCCCAAGAAAATGGTAGGACACTCTCTCTGGTTTTCTTTTAGAAAATGGTTTTGTTAGAGGTATCATAGACAAAACTCTTTTTTCAAAGAAACACAAAAGTGATATGATATTAGTCCAAGTCTATGTGGATGACATCATATTTGGGTCTACTAATGATAATCTCTGTAAGAGATTTGCTGAGCTTATGCAGAGTAAGTTTGAAATGAGTATGATGGGTGAGCTGAAGTTCTTTCTTGGATTACAAGTAAATCAAAGGTCAAATGGTATATTTATTTGTCAATCCAAGTATCTCAAAGAACTCCTCAAGAAGTATCACATGGAGGATTCAGCATCAGCAAGGACTCCATCTTCAACAGCCATCAAACTTGGAGCTTCTGACAAATCTATCAAGGTAGATGTTACAAGCTACAGAGGTATGATTGGCTCCTTACTCTATCTTACTGCTAGTAGACCAGATATTATGTATGCTACATGCTTGTGTGCAAGGTTCCAAGCGGACCCAAGAGATTTGCATCTCGTTGCTGTTAAAAGAATCTTGAGATATCTTAAGGGTACACCTAATCTAGGTATCTGGTACCCTAAAGATTCTGGTTTTAATCTTGTTGGATATACAGATTCTGATTATGCAGGTAGTGTTGTGGATAGAAAGAGTACCTCTGGGAGTTGTCAATTCCTAGGAGGTAGGTTGATTTCCTGGTATAGTAAGAAACATCAAATAGTTTCCAATTCAACAGCAGAAGCTGAATATATTGCTGTTGGAAGCTGTTGTGCTCAGATCTTATGGATAAGGAATCAATTAAAGGACTATGGCTTTGCATTAGACAAAATTCCCATTTTTTGTGATAATACAAGTGCCATAGCAATCTCCAACAACCCTGTGCAGCACTCGAGAACGAAGCACATTGATATCAGGTATCATTTTATCAGAGAGCATGTTATGGATGGAACAGTGGAGTTACACTTTGTACCCACTGAAGAACAGACTGCAGATATTTTCACTAAATATGTTGACGAATCCACATTTATCAGGTTAGTTGGTAAATTGGGTATGTTGAACAGTCTTAGTGATTGACAATATCTCCGGTAGGTTTGTTCTTAACTAAATCATTTTCTCTTGTTGTTTTAAGATGTTAAATATTGCCAATCCATGTGTATTGTGTAAAGCTTGTTAATTTAAATATTCTGAATAATTTATTTTCTTTAAAAATATTTTTCTCATTTTTATTGGAGAAATGTATTTTTATTGAAAATATTTTTATTTAGAATCATTTAAGTTATTTTCAGATTGTAAATATTGTTGTTCAGATTTTTTTATGCAGGTTTATAGTAGTTTTTTTGTTCGTTTATATTTTTATGCAGTAGGTTTCAGGTGTTATAGAATTTGATGTGAATATTTTCTGATTATGCTGCTTCTGTTAGTATATATTTCGGTATGACCTTTTAGTTTGGTCATATTGGCATGTTTTTCTTTTTTCTGTTAATAGCTTATTTATTAGAACTCGGTATGACCTGCCTTGAAGGTCATACTAGTTTGTTATTTTTATTTATTTTTTATTAGTATTTTTTCAATTTTTATTTGATTTACTCGGTATGACCTGTAGGAAAGCTCAGTATGACCTTAATGGAAAACTCGGTATGACCTGCCCATAGGTCATACCGAGTCCAGTAGAACCCTCGCCTATAAATACCACTGTTTGTCCAGTTCATTTTCTTTACATTTCTTTCTAACTCAAGTTTTTACTTAGTTAACTTTGCTCTGGTTTGTATTTTATTCATAGAACGACAAACTATTGCAAATTTTTCTTGTGAATTACTTGGGATTTTTTTTCTCTTCTCTGTTTAATATTATAATTAATTACTGCATTATTTTATTTTATTTACTTATTTTTTGTTTTTGTTAAAAATGGCTGCTGAGTTTGTTATTGAACGTTTTAATAATTACGTTGGCTATTGTGATCCCCTTAAGTGTTCTCCTGAACGTTTTAGGTCGTGGATTCATTTTTTAAATCAACAATCAATTGTTAGCTATGCTATCACAACTTCTATTGATTTAAAGATTGAACCCCTTCGTCTATTATGTTTAACTGCTGTTGTTGCTGACGATATGCAATCTTTCACTTTCACTATTTCTGATCGTCAGTACACAGTAACTAAGGAGATCTTTTGTCAAGTGCTTCATTTTCCACTTGATAATTTTGTTGCATTCCCTACTGATGACGAGTTAGTTCAATTTTTCTCTAGTATTGATTACCAAGGAAATATTGTTCTTCCTCGTCTGAATAAGGGTAATCTAGCATGTGAGTGGGATTTGTTCTTTGACTGTCTAGCTAAAGTTTTTAGTAATTGTACCAAAAACAACTTTCCAGTCATCACTTCTGTTCTACAAAACATTGCCTATGCTGCTGTTTTCAACCTGAGATTGGACATAGGAACTCTTGTGTGGGATCTCTTGATAAGGAGGATTTTCAATTACCCTAGAGATGTTGAAAATGGAAGGAAAGTTAAATGCTTTTATTCTCGTTTCCTCTCTCTAGTGTTGAATCATGTTCTTTCTGATGAACATAAAACACTTTTTCAAAACACTCCTATTCAAGTCCCCGCACACACTAATCCTCTCATATACTCAACCTTGTCCACCAGTTCCAAGTCTGGAAGGAGACCCATAGTTCCACAATCATATCTGCGAAGGATTCTGCAACCACAGTTACCTCTACTCTTTGTTGAACATCCAGTGGTTGGATCATCGTCAGCATGAACTTCAATGGTGCCTCCTAACACCATGGCACTTCAGGTAATATATCCTCTCTCAACTGCTCCACCAACCCAAGGGGTTCTTAGGATTGACCAAGGGATTGTAGAACCACAATCTCTGTCCACGGTCATAGGGCCACACACAGAGTCAAATCCATTGACCGCTCCCCTAGAACAACCAGATACAACAAGATTGAGAGAACAAGTTGAAGTAGATTTTAATGAGAGTGATCCCACAGCTCTGCCTCCATCACTAAAGAAGAGAAGAACACTACTTGAGGCAACTGTTAGCCAGTCTGTATCCTCCCAAAAGGATATGGATTCTCAAAAGGCCAATGAACAGTTACTAGAGACATCCTCTCAACAGGATGAATCTATTGAAATTCGCCATCAGGCCATGGCATTCTGTACAGAGTCAAGCACTCTCCCATTAATCACAATGGGAGAAAACATTTCTGAAACATTAGTAGAGACTCATACACAGGACACTCTGAGAGGAGAGCACATAGGAATGCTTGCTGAAACAGTGCCTACCATTGTCACGGTAGAAGAGCCTTCACAGGCTTCAGAGGGAAAATCTGGTTCTTTGCCCACTATAACAGAATCATTTTCTCCCCTCCCAGAGGGAACATCTCTGGCTCCCCTAAGGGATTCTTCACTCGCAGTTTTAACTGGAGAAAGTGAAGGGCAACCTGGTGAGTCCATTACTGAAGCAATTCAGTTTTCCGTCTCGGATTATTTTTTGGACTACACCGGGGACTGGGATTCGCGAACTCCCATTGCACCACCAGTGACCTCTCTAGAAGGGGCTATGGTGATTTTTCCTGCAGGTACTTCAAATCAAAACATGGATAGACAGCTAGTGGTTAGATCTGAGAAACAAACACAGAGCGATACACAAGCACGTGAGGTGAGTGAAACACCATCGAGAGAAATTGAGATGAGTGCACACAATGACACATACACTGCTTCATTATTGGCTCAAATAGCTGGTCTACAGAAACAACTTCAACAGACCCAGGCTGAAAAGGAAATTCTCAAAGCACAAGTGGTTGAACAGTCTTCTTCTTCCACCTCTGTCACTAACCAGCTGGGTCATATTAGAGATGAGATAGAAGGAGTGAAGGTCTCATTGATCCCCAAGATAAATGCTGTTCAAGAATCACATATGCTAGTGGCTTCAGACATCTCCGAGCTGACACTTTCAAATGCTGAGATCAGGGAGAGTGTCAAGCAGATTGCTTCCATTTCAACACAAGTGAACTCTATTCAAGAAACTGTTGACAACAATCAGTGGTACAATGACCAGAGGTTCACAAATCTTGAAGGAGGAATGGTACATTTGAATGAAGGCATGAAACATCTATACAATATGATCAAGAGTTCACATCATCCCAATGCTCAGCAGAAGAAATTCTTTGAGGGTGATGATGATGCAGAGGACAATGATGACAAGGATGGAAATGAAGGAAATAAAGATGAGGATCCTGAGGCTGATAAAGTCAAATCTGTAGAGGATTCCTCAACTAAGGGGGAGAATAAGGAGAAGGAGATACAAGGAGGAGAAGAAGTGAGAGATCAAGGAGGAGAAGCTGGAGGTTCTGTAAAGGGCAAAGGGAAGCAGAAGTTAACTTTTTCTGATGCTGACTACTATCAAGGTGAACAGGGAGATTTTGACTGTACTGAATCTGAAGAAAACCCTGAAGATATCTTTGGTGAAGTGGAGGTTGAAGGAGAGGCTGACTATGCTGACTGGGAAGATGAATCTGAAGTTGATCCTGCCTTTGAAGCTGAGCTGTTAAGACAGAAAGCTGATCTAAAGAGAAGAGAAGATGAGAATGCTAAAGTGTCTGACATAATCTCAAAGCATCTAGTTATCCAAAAAGCTGAACATCAAGAAAAGCAAAGGCTTCATGATTTAAAAGTCAAAGACAGAAGGTTATATGTGAGGCTGAAGCTTGGAGAAGAATGGGATAGAGCTAGAGAGATGTTCTCACATCCGACAGGATCAGACAATGATGGAAAGTTCTTTAGCATGTTGGAAAGGTACAGAAAGGTCAATCCAGACAATACAATCTATATGAAAGCTCTTCATGCGGAGATTTCAAGAATTACTACTGGATATGATAGAGTCAGAGAGGAGTTGAAGATCTACATCTACACTCATAATGAGGGAACTTTCATAGTTTCTCTTAATTTTCTGGAAGGTAGAACTCTCTCTGAGCTTTGGGTTTTCATGACAAAGGTTAAAAGGTCTTCACCTCTATGTGAGTTGTTGCATGATCAGCTTAGAGATTTTGCCATGAAAGCTAGTCCTCAAATTGTGGATGTGCCATATGAAGTTAAATTTTATAAAGGAAGGGCACTTCAAACTTGTGGTGTGGATCCCATCTCTTTGAAAGATTATCCTGCCAAGCATCTTGTCTATATGGAGAACATGTTGAGGACAACAGGGTTTGCTACACAAGAAAAGACAGAAGTTGCTGATTTGATTCAAGACTATTGCATTGCCAATATCAAGAGATATCATCAAATGAAGAATAGGCTGAAGAAAGTCACAGCTCAACCTGTCAGACCTAGTGGCATTACTACTGAATCTGATCGTATTCTGGACAAGGATTTGCTTGAAGCACTTGAAGAAGGAGAGATGATTGAGTCTGAAATTTAAAGAAGCTCTATTTGTAAATATTAAATGTTTAGAGCTTAGGTGATTCAAGATAGGATAAATGTATTCATATGTTCAGTCTAGAGGAACATCTATCTTGTACTTACCTGTAATGTTTGAATCTGGAAAATGTTAAATGAAATCCAGAACTTTTCTTGTTATTTACTTGGCTCTTAAAAGTCATTTCTATTTCTTGTTTAAGTTAGTTGAGTTATCCTCTAGGTATTTGATTGTTATTCTCTAACAAACAAATAGGGGGAGATTGAAAGGCATTTGTTTAAGCCTATTAATATTTCGAGGAAACAACTTAATTTAAACAAGTATGTAATAAGTAAATAATAAGTTAATATGTCACAGAAATCTCAGAGAGTTTAATCTGTCAAGAGAATGAAGAACCAAAGTCATCTACAAACTTGAAGTTATTCTACATTGAAAGAAGTTCAATTTATTGTTCAAGCCTCAGTGAAGTATTCAAGTAAGTGGATTTATTACAGTGACAAAGATTTCCAGTATTTCCAGTTGGTGACGGAAGAAGTACAGGATACAGAGTTTAGTCAAAGCTAAAGAAAAGAAGCCACAGCTTTAAATGTTTTAAAGATGAAGAATTATCATTGAAGTCAGTTATTCATGAAACCAGACAGTGCATCGAATGACGACATCAATCAGTGGAATTCAATCATCTATATTCAGTGGTTTTCAGAAGATAGAGTAATGCAAGGATTTTAAATTATCTTATTTAATTTATTAATTAAATTTAATTAATAAATTAATTCTATCAGAATTAATTTATTTATTAAATTAGTTATGTTAGTAGTTTAAATTATTTATTAAATTAATTCTATAAAAGAATTAATTTAATCTAGAATTTAATCTATCTAATAAATTAAAAGGATTTTCTTTTAAAATCTCGGTATGACCTGTTTAGTAAACTCGGTATGACCTAGTGTTTTAACACCTTAGGTTCTACCGAGTTATATTGAGGTCATACCATTCAATTTGTGTCAGGTCATACATATCACTTTCTCTTGGTCATACCGAGAGTTGGTGAAAGTTCCCTTGGTCATACCGGACATTTTCTTGTAGGTCATACTGGTCATACAAGGTTCTACCGAGTTATTTTTGCAGGTCATACAAGTGTATGATTTGTTTTATTAAATCTTTATGATTTAATAAACAGGTCATACAAGGCTTTTATGATTTGTATTAAAGACTTGGCAGAATAGACAGAAGAATGCAGTTAAACGAAAAGAAACAGATTGAAGCATTTACTCTCAAGAACACAAGAAGCCATTAATATCATTTCTTCTCAAGCAATTAATTCTAGTTTGTATTGTTAAATCCAAACCACTAGAAGTTGATTACTTGTATTGTTTTGATCATCTAGCGGATTTTTATCCCTAGAATTTATCTCGAACTTACTTTTAGCATTCGATCTTTTTATTACAAATATTAGAAAAGTTCATGTCGAATTTATTCTAAATTTGTATTAATTAGTTTGAGATAAATACTTTGTAATCCATATTGTATTTGCAACACCCTTCAAGTTTAATATAAGTTATATTTAACTTGAATCTTGTTTCATTTATAATCCGTATTAATTTGTTCTATATTGTTTAATTTATTCAAGAACAAATTTCGATTAAACGGTATAGTTTGTATTCAACCCCCCTTCTACAAACTTATCAGGACCTAACAATCTGGTTAGTGAGTCATAAATGCGAATAATTGTTTTGAGACTTGTTTAAATGCTTTGGTCGTGTCTAATATTATCGTGTGGGGTAGTTGGGATAGAAATTTGTCGGTTATATTAGAAAATGAGAATTGTGAGACTGTTGACCTAACTGTTGACCTTATATAAGGAGAGTTGTGTCAAGCGAGTTACGAGGATTACTTGTATAGTTAGTTGTGATCATTCTATCAATTGAAATGTGGTTGTCTATGCAACATAGGCTATTGGACGAGACGAGTCAGATTATCAAAGTTACGTTACAATCGTTTATGGAATGTGAAATCATATGTTGCAGACTAAGTACCGTCTCATGTTTGAATATCGAGGCTGGCACGTGGATTCGAAATGGTAAAAGCAGACTAGTGGTGTTCGCAAGAACGTTAGAGCAAAGAAGGACGAAAGTAGAGAATCGTGCGATAAGACAGAATAAGGAGGGAATCGTATTGTTTCAGCGTTACGAAATAGCTAAGGACCAGAGGCAAGTGTTTATACCCTTGCTTATTAATTAAGAGATATTATCTTGAATTATTAGTATGCATGTTGAATGCTTTTTACTGAATTTTCAAATGTTGATTCCTTTGCATTCAATTGCAAGTATGTTATTTAATCTCGTAAATTGACGAGTATTCTTTTATACCTTTTGAGTTTAGATTCATATTTCCATGTTGGTTAGAAAAATATAGTTATTGTATTGAAACGATTTACAAGATAGTTATGGGATGTATACTAAGGCCTTCTTTCGAAGACTTGATTTAAAAATGTTAGGTTGGAATATTACCAACCCTAGATGAGCGGGAACTTGTGAACCCTATGAGGGTAAAAAGGTTATTTTAAATTCTGAAGTTGTGTTACTTGTTCTACAAGTATTCTATTTTCCATCTTGCACCTATGCAAGTATTATTATCATTTCTTGTTAATGCGATCATCTGATCCATTCCTTGAGTCGAATTCATATATGTTGTGCATGATTTAGTTTACTTCCTTCAAATACAAGGCTTATCTATTATAAGTATATGTTCAAAGGACTTGAACTATTTCTGTCAGAAGTCAGTAAACCCTTGTTTTCTTCATTTATAAACTTCACCTTGAATTTTTCTTAAACTTGAACTTGACTTTCTTGTCACTTACCAGATTAGTAAATCTTAACTAATTCTTCCATGATGTGATAATTTGAACTATTGAGGCCATCTAGAGCCTGTTCTTTGAACCCTATTCTATATTGAGTTGTTGCAAATTTTGTTGATGTCATAATGTCTGTTTCATATCAGACTTAATCTTGTTGAGCATGTCATTGTTTATTCTTCATTAATATCCCAGTTGTTACATCGATTTCGTCGATGTTCATTATATTGTCACTTTTCATGTGCACCTCCCAATATTGTGTCGATCTCGTCGATACTAGATTATATTGTTATTCCTTGATGGATTCTTCTTAATTGAACTGTTTCCTGGACGTGAGTTTTCCAGCAATTGTTATATTAGGGTTGTCGATTCTTCCGACACCTGATTGTCGAACTAAGGTTGTCAATTGTACTGACACCTGACGTATATAATATAGAATTGGAATGTTTTAGAATGGGACCAGTAATTGGTCGGGCCATATTTATGGTCGGAATAAATTAAGGCCCAGATTGGCCTAGGATCCAGTAGAGGACTTTGCTATAAGCAAGTCCGGGGTTGATGCGTGGCTTACCAGCAACACAACCATTGATTTGATAAATGTGAAAAAATCCAATTCTAATATCAATTTTCATTTCTAGGATGAGTTACATCCGTATATTTTGTACTTGTGAGTTATGCCCTGATATTCATGATTATTCGTTGCGCGAAGTTGTTGGTTGTTGATTAATAAATGGTGGTTTCAATCTTGCTGAAATCACTTACTCTTAATTCATTTGGATTCCAAATAGTCGAAATCCACTTCCTTGATTCCATTGGTAGTCGTGAGATATCTATTCTGATGAGTTTTATTCATACCGCGTGTCCAGTCGGTACCATGTTGAAGTCTTGAAGTGCGTTCTTTGTTCCATGACCGAGCGCGTTGGCTCATTCTTACTCCTTGATTATTCTACCCTTCCAGAGTTGTTGGTTTCAGAGAATGTTGTGAATAGATCTGTTATCTTCAAATTAGTATCTTTATACAAACTGTGGTCTTAAAGACATATGAGTTATACTTAATTCGTATTTTCTACATACTATTGTAGTTATTGTTGATTCGGTCGCCATGATGGCCAATATAAACCGTTTTGTGTTATAAACTATTCAGTTGCGAGAAGCTGAATGAGAAATTGTGATAAATTACTAAACTTGATTTGAGAAGTTTTAAAGATTACAAATGTTCAAAAACAAAAGTTTGTTATCTGAAAATCCAAAGTTTATTTTGGAAACCTTTCGTATTATATTTGATAATGCACTTGCTGAGCAATTCATTCGCTCATACTTGTTTTCTTTATATATATTTTAGCCTGCCAGTAAGAAGGTATATTGGCGAGAGTTGTCCGCGTAGCTGATCAGAGATGGGAAAGGATATTAGCGTAAAGACGTTCTGATCCAGAGCATTTGGAGCTAGTGAGAGGTTTTGTATATAGATGTTTTCTATTGAATAATATATTGTATAAGATTAGTTGCCTGGTATACTTCTTATCGAAGTTATACCAGTGTATTATAATTTATGTAAAGAGAATGGTTGTAAAGAAGAAAGATTGTTGTAATGAAATTTTGGATTCTTGTTTCTAGCACTATAACCTTTAAAGATTCTTGGTAGAGTTGGGGTCACAGATATTATTATTGTGTTGATTTTATATTGAACAGGTTGTTTGGATTAAGGGTGCAGTGTGACGACCAAATCCTTTGACCCCGGATTTGGGGCGTTACAAACACGACGTTGAGAAAAACCTGATAAATTGACATTTATTAAAAGTCTTTGCGATGGAGTAAGAAGGGACTGAGTTGAACAATCCGTAAAACAACAAAAGGATCAAACATTAAAATGGATTTGAAATTTATGTGTATGCAACATTTAGTTTTCTATATACAGTATATGAAGTTGTCATAAATTAAAAGGATTAAGTCTAAAAAACGAATGGCTATCAAGTCCAGCAAATTGAGTATGAAGGCTTCTACATAGTCATATAATCAAGAAGAACTTTAAACGGATAATGACAATAAACGTGTACGTCTAACGAATATCAGTGAAAAAGATTAGAATATCTTGAATTGTTTGTCCACTCTGAAAAAGCTTACGTGAGCAACCTCTTGCAATCGTGGAGTCTGAAACATAACTCATAAAAACACAATATAAAACTCTAAAATTAAGAATTAAGAAAAAGACAGTGGGAATTACATGTATCACTGTTTGTCTGTCTCAAAATATTTGGATTTTGATTCTCATTGGTAACAGTAGACATAAAAGAATTGTGTTGAGAGGATTTTAAGATCCGGAATTCTCTGGTTCTCTATTATTAACACGACGTGCACCACTATTTTCCTCACATCCTGCTTGACGCTTACAAATTTTACCATGTTTGGCCGAGAAAGGGGAGAAATGTGATAGTGGAGTACGTTTGCGACCTGTATTGTGGGTAGAATAATTATATGTTGTTGATGAAAACAACTTGTAAACCTATGTATTCATCAACGAATGTGGTTATACCTGACTTGTCCATCGTGTTAACCTTCAACTTAATCAACAAACAATATACAATCTCAATTCTTGAACGATGTAGATGATAAAATTGTAAATCATGATCTAGTAGTTTCCCAAGTAGTTTCCATTGATGTATCCACAAATAAAGGAGTTTAAATTCAAAATGAACATATTATGAGAAAATCAGTTACATAACTGACGTGCAGAAGATTTAAACTCTAGGAATAGTATCCATTTTGTATATGAATAATTTATTTGAGCGGAAAAAGGCTTGCAAATCCATGGATCTGACCCGGGGCTGAGGGTAAAAAGATCATAAAGTATGTGAATGTATATGAAGAGAGAAAAAAAAGGAAGTGCATCAGAAGTAAATTGAAAAAACCAACGCCCGAAACATTTAGAATATATTGATATTGATTCACCTTATTGCGAGCATTAGGTAGGGGTGACAATTTTGGGTAATGGGTCGGGTTCGTGCCGGGTTTGCTGTACCCAGTCCTATTTTTTGAGTCAACCCGAACCCGACTCGAACCCGAAACGGGTTAAATTTTCTCAACCCGAACCCGTATCCGATCAACCCGAAAATAATTAAAAATAATTATTTTTACATAAAATTTTTTAATTTTATTTATAAAATATTAAAAAATATAATTGAAAATTTATTATATGATATATAAATTAAAATCATTTAAATATTATGAAGATATATCGCAAATGTCTATAATTATGTAATATAAAATTATATATTTTAAATAATTTATTATATATATTAAATTTTCGGATCGGGTTCGTGTATTTTAGGTCAACTCGAAGCTGACCCGAATATTTCGGGTAAATTTTTACTCAACCCGAACCCGACCCCGACCCCGACCCGAAACTCAAAATACTCGACATAAATTCGTAATTTTCCGTGTCGGATTCGTGTCGGGTTTCGGATCGTGTCAAATTTTACGGCGCTTAGCATTAGGTTGAAGCGGGCTGCACAAGAATACTCTAATATTACTCCATTATTTGCGCATCATCATCATCATCCATAATAATTGAAATCTCCAATCCGATGTTAAATCCAAATTAAAACACAATATATCATCATCCCACCCAGCCACCCTTCTCTGGCTAATCATTGTAAAACCTCCCCTTTAAATTTTTCACCCTGTCATTACTCTACCTTTTCTCTAGGTACGTTTTTTTCTTCATTTCATTTTTTGCAATCTTTCTTTTTTAATTATGCTTTTGCTTATTGTAGTTGTGATTTAGATCTTTAATACATTTTTCAGAAACTTTTTTTTTTTTTGATGTTTCATGTTAATTACATATGGTTTTGACATGTTTTGTAATGTTTCATAACAATTAAGAACCCCCCCCCCCCCCCCCCCTTCTCTCTCTCTCTCTCTCTCTCGATAGCCGAGATCTAAAAGTTTATCAAGATTGGATTATCTTATAATCTGGGAACCGTATAATATCTGTTATGCATACAATTTTTGAATTGCATAATAGTCCATATTGTTTAATTGTGATATATTTATAAAGAAATTTATAAAATCGAGTTCCATGGTTTTATTACTAATCTCGTTTGCGTGTTTGGGTATCTTAAAAAAAAGTTAACTTATACCTTAAAATGAATAATTGTCATATAAGTGATAAGCAAATGAATTTTTATAAGTTATATTGGTGTTTGGATAAATTTACTTATAAATTAGTTAAAAGTTTGCTAACTTACATTTGAAAAAATAATTATTAAATACAATGAGCTAAATACATGCATTTTAAATCAAAAAAAACATTTCAAAACACAAATGTAAAAATGGAAGGTATTAAAAAACAAAGAAATCAAGCAATAAGTCAATAAGTTAAGGAAAATGATGTAGTTTGTGCGTGTTTGGGGTATCACAAAAAAGTTGACTTATACTTTAAAATGAGTAAGTGTCATATAAGTGATTAGTTGATGAATTCTTATAAGTTATACGAGTGTTTGGATAAATTTACTTATAAGTTAATGAATAATTTGCTAAATTACATTTGAAAAAATAATTTTTAAATAAAATGATTTCAACACTTGTATTTTAAATTAAAAAAATATTTAAAAACACAAATGTAAAAATATAAAATATTAGAAAAGTAAAGAAATCAAAGAATAAGTTGATAAGTTAAGTAAAATGTTAGTGATTTCTAACATTCAACTTATCAATTTATAAGTTATAAGTTATCAAATAAGCTATAAGCTATAAGCTAGCTTATTTTGAGTTAGCCAAACAGGGACGTCCAGTTTTCCTAGTTTTGTTTGTTTTCTTAAAAATGTTTCTTGTAATGTAATATTTCTTTCCTCAAATTTATATACTGTAATTTGATGTGGCTTTTTGTTGTCTGCTACTGCGTGCACCGACAAAGCTTCACTTCTCTCCCTTGCTATTCTTTTCGTGAGTATACAAGATTTTCGCTTGCTAGATTGATTCACTTGGCGAGAATAAGATAAAGATAGTCATTATAGTGTGGCGTGTATTAGTTAGCCTTTAGACTTCTGAATCTGTCAGGAAGTAAGTAATTTTCATACATGTCATAAGTCATAACCCAAGAAATGTCATATTTTGTTAATGTCCATCTTGTGATTTTCAGTATCTGTATCATGTTTTTTTTTAAAATCACTTATTTTTTTCTATTGTTTCCTGTTTTGCTTTTTAAGGGGTAAGGGTAAATTGTTTCTGGTTTTCTGTAAGTGCAAGCACAAATTGTTCCTATCAAAAATGTTCTTGGAAATTTTTGAAGGGAATTTTGAACTCGGAAATCCTTACATCTCGTAACATTGCCCCACCAAGCACGCACTCAATATCAATATGTTATATATACAATTGCAGGTCTGTCAAGTTTACGGGCAATGTTTCAAGTAGTCTTTGTTTTAGGACACAATTTAGTATCATGTTTTCTGTAATTGGAACATTTATGCGCACATTCATGATGGAAAGATAGTCTAGTACTCTAGTGTCAGATAAAAGCTGACAGGGACAGAGGGTTAGAGAATTCGTTATTCTTTTGAGATTGGTTTAAATATAGTTCTTATTTTTCCGAGATTGTTATTAAAGATACCACTGGTTGAGTTGAAATTTGGTGTCTTCATGTTTTGCAACAAATAATCTCTTTGTGTGTTATTTCTTCACGTAATAAAATTCGTGGACTTGTTGCTTCAAAGGAGAGGAGAATAATTCGGAACACAAATTAAAATATTAAATATATATATATATAAAAAATTCTATTTTTCTTCTAATTCATGACCAAATGATCGTCGGTTCAACTCCTTACACGATGTGTGATGTGAGGGATCGTTTTCCAAAACTCTCTAGTCTGTTCGGTAGAGTTAAGGCTATGAATATCTCAGCCTCCTAAGACTGAGCGGGTATGTTCCTTCCCCTTTTATTTAGGAATAAACTTAATTGTAATTTCTTATAAAATTTAGTGGTATTAGATAAAGAAATAATTAGGAATATTCTAAGTTATAGTAGTAGAATAGCAAGAATGATTTGTATTCTTTATTTCTACTTTACATATTATTAGGATTATAATATCTGGTCAATACTTCGATTTCATGATCTTTAATATTTTGAAAAGTTGATTGATTATTAAAATCGAGAATTTTTCTCTTGTTATGGGTTGTGATTCAAACAAACTTCTTCTTTTGAGGTCGTGCAACCGGTTGAATGATTGAGATTGAGAAATGCCGCCTTCTGCAGTTTGAGTCAACCTAGGATTCTGCTGTTTATTCGACCTACTATATCTTTTTATTCATTTTGTTTCAAAAATTCCTCTTTTCATCCCTTCAGTGGTACCCTAGAAAGCAGGGATTCGTCCCTTTGGGGTGCGGCAATTTCCCAGAAACTACTTTTTAAGATCTGATTCTCAGTTGAAACACCTCTACTTCTGGTTGTGAGAAGCCTGTCTGCATATTCGTATGCATATTCGTACGCCAATGCTTTCTCTGATAGTCTTCCTTCAACACTCGATGGTCGACCCTCTTACCAAATTTGTAAATGTGAATATACAGATGTGTATGCATGTGCAGGTGTATGTATACATGTGTATTATATTGGGGTTTGTGAAAAGTAAATAGTGTACAAATGGGGTCACATGGCTGCACTAGTTTCTAGTTGATATAGTTACTGGTACCACATTACCACCTTTATTGTATCAGGTGGTATCTATATTATCATCACCAAGTATGGCACACTGGCTAAATAAATATTTTATCCATTTTCTCTGGTTAGATTAAGTTTAGTAGTTTGACAACTGTAGTATACTAGTATAGCAGTAATCGGAGTCTGCCTTTAAGAGTGTTTGCCTTCAGTTTTTTGTAGGTACTCTTTTTGTTCCATCCAAGCTTCACATTATTATTTTAATTATTGACGACTGGAATTTTTGTGGTTTTCATTTTTCTTTGTACACAGATAAAAAAGTGTAGATATCTGTTGGCAATTATGTGATACTCAAAATAATTTACGTTCTAGCTATTGACGTAACTCTGTCTTTATCTCTGGTAGAGCCAGTTTTGAGGTAGACCTTATGGCCTATAATCTAAACCTCCAAGAGCAGTTTGAATCTACTGCAGAAGTTTCACTTAGGCAGAAGTTTGAATCAGTTTCAGATGCTACAACATCAGAAAATTTATATGGGTATTTTGATTGTAATATATGTTTAGACACAGCACGTGATCCTGTTGTTACCCTCTGTGGTCATTTGTACTGCTGGCCTTGTATTTATAAGTGGCTTCATGCTGTACGCTCTTCCCTTGACTCTGATAAGCAGCCAGATTGCCCTGTCTGTAAAGCTAGAATCTCAGAGACCTCAGTAGTTCCATTGTACGGTCGGGGTGATACACATTCTGCTCCTGATGCAAAACAGCCCCATCCGAATCTTCCCTTACCCCGTAGACCTCCTGGTGTTAGGGTGGAAATTATGCCACAAGAGCAATCTCAATCCAGTCCTTTTGAGCCACAGCAGCAGCCATTTCATCCCCAGCAGTACTTTTCTCATCCGCTGGCCAACTATGCACCCTTTCCTCCAAATTTTGTGACTGCTGGCATGATCAGTCCTACTGTTGGGATGTTTGGGGAGATGGTGTATGCTAGGATATTTGGTAGCTCAGACACAAGCTCATTTTCTTATCCCCATGCAAGCTATTATCCTCTTGTGCATAATGGCAGCCCAAACTCGAGGATAAGAAGGCAAGAATTGCAGGTGGACAAGTCCCTTAGCAGAGTATCTATGTTTCTTTTGTGCTGCTTGATTCTGTGCCTTCTTTTATTTTGAAAGGTATATTCGGTGGCTGTATAGCGTACTTGTACATTGTTGTCTCTCACCGACACCTGTGAACACTCAGAATAGTACTGTATAATCTTTGCAGTATTGTAGGAGATTATGCAGTTCTAATGTTTTAACTTTATTCAAATGGAATAGTGTACAACACGGTTTTTATGTATTACTTGCATTGCATTGCATTGAATAATAGGTAAGGTTAATGTTTTTTTTTCCTTTTTTTTCTTTTGTAAATTTCCCATTATCTGGAAAGGAGTGCTGCCTCCATGGGTTTAGCGGAGGGCTGATCAGGCATTTGTATAAAGTCTTCCCTCAGGGATCGGGAATTTATAAGGAGAATTGTAAAAAGATTATTTATCCTAAAACTCGATAAAGTTATCATATATTTCAAGGGTCTGGTTCAAAATAAGAACCCAGACTTTAAAGAGAACAGGAGATACACTAATCACTGTTTTTGTATGCATCTCCTTTTATGTATTTGTATTTGTATTTATTTTCATAGACACAATTATTAAAGTCATGTTTGGACAATTTTTCAGTGTAAGAGAAATTCACAAAATAACATTTAATTTAGTGATAGTTTAAGAATAATTATAACTACTCGACATTGAAATGAAAACCTACTTTATATTTGATTAAATTGTTAAGATACAGTTTTTTAGTACCTAAATATTTTTGCTACTAAAAATTGAATACACTTTTTAATATACATATTGATAAATATGCTCTCAAGGTTATCACTTATTCATTTACCGAATCAATACTTAAATATATAAAAGTTAACTCGGAGCACAAGACATACCAAGTAATTCCGATCACTCTTTCATATTATAAATTATACAAATAAAAATAATATCTCAATATCCCAAATCTAATATATGTAAATATCTTTTAATAACAATAATATCATATACTTAACATCCCTCCCAAATTCACGATACTTTATCGAGAGTTTATCAAAATTAAAAAAAAATTTGAATAATCCGCTTCGCTCCAATAGACCCATGTGAATCATCTTCCTCATTGTGATCATTCTAGTTATTCTCGTCCTCGTCATATTTTTGTTTCCAACGCGTCTCTTTCGTCGCTTCATGAATCGCCTCAAAATTCCTCTTTTGGTCATCGTTGGTTTGGGACAATCTCTTAGAAAAATCCATCATCATCGTCGTTATGCTTTCGTCTTGTCTTCAATTTTATTCTCAAAAATTTTCTTCCACATTGAATTTTGCCGGATCTTCTTTTTCTTTACACTACGAACTCTCGTAGTGTTAATTTTTCTCACACCCACAAACTCTTGCGGGATTTGTTCTCGCAACTACCAACTCTAGTAGGTTTTATTTTCTTTCACCCGCAAACTCTTGCGGGGATAACCTAGGCTCTCGATATCATGATAAATATGTTCTCAAGGTTATCACTTATTCATTTACCGAATCAATACTTAAATACACAAAAGTTAACTTGGAGTACAAGACATACCAAGTAACTTCAATCATTCTTCCTTATTATAAATAATACAAATAAAAGCAATATCCCAAATCTAATATATGTAAATATCTTTTAATAACAATAATACCATATACTTAACATATATTAATACGATGATGTATCGTGGTTAGTGTAAAAATATATTCACTTTGTAAATATTTAAATTAGTTTTATTTTTGTAAATAGTGAGTTAGCAGTTTTGGTCGGAAAACCGAACCCGATGGTTTTGACCGGATTTTTAGACCGATTCCGGCTTGTTTCAGGCTTGTGTTTGTTATGAAATTCTGAGCAAAAGCCCTCAAAGAATGATAAGTTTTGGTGTGTTTTAAGCAATGGACGGAATCCGGTGGCCGGACGCCGACCAGATTCTGGAAAAACCCAGATTCCGGCGAGTTGTTCTTGGCGACCCGTTTATGTTCTTGGCGACCCGTTTTCTGACCCGGTTTTGATCCAGTTTGCCCTAATTGATTTTCGTGAATAGTGTTTCTGGGATTTATTTTAAAAATAAATCGAAAATTGTTTTAAAAATCCTAAAAATCATATTTTTGATTTTAAAATACATTTTATTATTCAGAAAATTTTATAAATTTATAAATATTTATTTAAATTCGAAAATTGATTAAATTTAATTATTTTAATTATTTTTGATTAATAATTAATTTATTTGATTAATTGATTAATTTTAATAATCAGTTAATTCTATTAAATAATTATTAATTAAATCTAATTAATTTAAATTAGATTTAATTATTTTCCTGGCTTGGTTTTATTCATACAAATTTGTGTAAGTGATGGAATTAGTCAATTAATTTTATATTAATTGATTAAATTGTTTTTAAATCTTTATATTGGGATAAATAATCCGATTTTTTATCTTAAAATAATTCGAGGTTTAATTCCTTTGAAATGAGAGTCGAATATTTTTCTAAAATTATTTCTTGGACATTACGAGACTTATGTGATTTATTTATCGCAATTAAATGACAATGTGTGTTACGTGAAATACGTGGATTATCTGGTTAGTGAGTCATAAATATGAATAATTGTGCTGAGACTTGTTTAAATATTTTGGTCGTGTCTAATATTATCACGAGGGGTAGTTGGAATAGAAATTTGTCAGTATTGTTAGAAAATGAGATTTACGAGACCGTTGACTTAGATGTTGACTTTTATAGTATATAGATTTTCGACGAACGTGATACGTGGGTTATTCATTTAGTTAATCGTGATTATTCTATCTATTGGATATGGTTATCTAGGCAACAAGGGCTATTGGACAAGACGAGCCAGATTACCAAGACATGTTAAATGAAGGAAGTCGGAGATATCGACGCGTTGATTCAAAACGGTAGGACCAGATTAGTGGTATTCACAAGAGCGTTAAATCAAAGAAGGACGGAAATAGAGAATCGTGCTATAAGACAAATTAAGGAGGAAGTCGTGTGATTCAGCTTTACGTAATAGCTAAGGACCGGAGGCAAGTGTTTATACCCTTGCTTATTATTTGAGTGATATTCTCTTGAATTATTGTTATGCAATTGGTATACTCTTCACTAAAATTTAAATGATGATTCTTTTGCATTGAATTGCAAGTATTTTAATTAATCTCGTAAATTGATGAGTATTCTTTCATACCTTTTGAGTTTAGATTCATATTTCCATGTTGATTGGAAAAATATAATTATTGTATTGAAACGATTTAAAAGATAGTTATGGGCCTTATACTAAGGCTTTCTTTCAAAAATCTTGATTTAAAAATATTAGGTTGGAATGTTGCCAACCCTAGATGAGTGGGAACTTGTGAACCCGATGAGGGTAAAAATGTTATTTTAAATTCTGAAGTTGTGGTACTTGTTCTACAAGTATTCTATTTTTCCATCTTGCCCCTATGCAAGTAATATTATCATTTCTTGTTGATGCGATTATCTGATCCAGTCCCTGATTCGAACTCATAATGCTTGTTTCATATCAGACTTAACTTTGTTGAGCATGTTATTGTTTATTCTCCATTATCACCCCCATTGTTGCATCGATCTCGTCGATGTTTATTGTATTGTCACTTTTCATGTGCACCTCCCACTGTTGTGTCGATATCGTCGATACTAGATTGTATTGTTATTCTTTATTGATTCTTCATAGTTGAGTTGTTTCCTGGAACGTGAGTTTTCCAGCGATTGTTGTATTAAGGTTGTCGATTCTTCCGACACCTGATTGTCGTAACAAGGTTGTCGATTGTACCGACACCTGGCGTATAGGATGTATAATTGGAATGTTTTTAAAGAGACCAGTAATGGTCGGACCAGATTTATGGTCGGAAGAAGTTAAGGCCAAGATGGCCAAGGATCCTAGATGTAGGACTTTGTTGTGTGCATTGTCCGGGGTTAGTGCGTGACTGATCAGCAGCCTAACCTTGTGTTTTTAAAAATAAAATAGAAGTCCAATTCTAATACAAATATTGAACTCGAATTGTCTAGTAGCCACTTCCTTATGGAACTTGATTATTGTCAGAATTATCAGAACATATTCTATTCTTATCAGAAAATATATCTGTTACCATTATTGTTGGTTTCAGAAGACGTTGTGAAAATATTGAAGTCGTGAAGTACGTTCTTTCTTCCACGTCCGAGCGCGTTGGCTCATTCTTACTCTTTTATTATTCTACTCTTCCAGAGTTGTTGGTTTCAGAAGATGTTGTGAATGGAACCGTTATCCTTAAAAATAGTATTTTGGTATAAACTATGGTCTTGAAGACGTATGAGTTCATATTTATTTCAAATTTTCTACATCATATTGTAGATATTTTGGTTCGGGTAACCGTGTCGACAAATATAAATTCCTTTGTGTTTTAAAACTATTCAGTTGCTAAAAGTTGAATGAGAAATTATGGAGAATTACCAAACTTGATTTAAAAAGTTTTAAGAGATTACAAATGTTTAAACCAAAAGCTTATTTTGGAAACTTTTCCTATTATACTTGATAATGCACCTGCTGAGCAATTCTTTCGCTCATACTTGGTTTCTTTATATTTTTAGCCTTTCAGTAAGAAGGCATATTGGCTGGAGTTATCCGCGTAGCTGGGCAGAGAAGGAAGAAGATGTTAGTGTAAAGACGTTATGATGCAGAGTATTTAGAACTAGTGTAAGGTTATTGTATAAAGTGAATTTTTATTAAATACTATGTTGTATCAGATTAGATTTGCCTGGTATACTTCTTGTCAAAGTTATACTAGTGTTATAGGATTTATGTATGGAGAATGGTTGTAAAGAAGAAAATTTTGTGTAATGGAATTTTGGATTCTTGTTTCTAGTACTATAACCTTTAAAGATTCTTGGTAGAGTTGGGGTCGCAAATATTATGATTGTATTGGTTTAATGTTGAACAGGTTGTTTTATTTGAGGATGCAGTGTGACGACCAAATCCTTTGACCCTGGATATGGGGCGTTACAAATACACTAGTTAGAATATTTAGGAACCCACACTTGTTGGGTTCCTTTTCCATGCATTTTACTAATTTTAGCAGCAGAAGACTTTTTGACTTTAGCAGTCCTGACAGGATAAAATCCATAAAGATTTGCTTTGTCAGTATCAGTATTTACAGATGCATGAAACACCTTGACATTCTTAGTTTTTACCAGAATTTGCACTTTTATTAAACTTAGGTAAAGGATCATAAAAGTTATTGTACAAATTATGGTATTCTTCACAAGTATAAATAAAATGCCATTTACTGCCACAATAAAAACAAGACTTCTGTGGTTTATAAAATACTGATCTATTCCTAACATCAGACCTAGGAATTTTAGTAACCTTCTTTTTACTCTTCCTGCAATCAATAGCAAGATGATTGGAGTTACCACGGGTATAACAACATTTTCTTGGTGCATTTGGGATAAACTTGTAATTATTCTCTTTATTAATCCCAACTTTACCATTCCTGTTTCTTTTGACAGTAGGTGTTTTCTGTTTACCTGTTACTTCACACACTTTGTCCTTAAGTTGTTTCTGAGACAATAAACCTACATTTTTCTTCTCAGTTTTCTTGACAGGTTTAGACTTAGCATTTGAGACTGGATGAGCAGAAGTAGATCCCTTTTCAAAAGTAGGATTGGGATCATTACCAAATACAAATTTAACAGGCTTAATCTTTGATTTGGTCTTGTCTATAACATGTCTATAGGTCATTGGATTTACTGTCTCATCTATAACAACTTTCTCTTTTAATTTCTTATCTTCATCTGACTTATATCCTAGACATTCTTTCCAATTCTTAGAAGTATTGATTTCATGAAATTTCCTTCCAGAATCTGTCCAGGTTCTGATTTTCTCATTTGCATACTCAAGTTCTTTTTCAAGAGCAGTACATTTAAATTTCATCTCTAATTGCATGTGGCATTATCACATTCTTTTTGTACTTCTTGCATAAAAGAAAATTCAGCTTCTAGATGCTCATTCCTTTTCCTAAGTTCAGACATCTCAGATATGTTGCCCAATAAATAACAATTGTAGAAGGGGGGTTGAATACAATTGTATAAGTACTTGAGGTGTTGGAAAATGAAGACAGAATAACAGAGGTATAGTAGACATTTACAACTAAAGAGATTCCTGAATGGAGATGGAAACATGTTAAGATAAACTGTGTAATAGAGTTGATAAGGCTTAGAGCTTATCGTGATGTTATTTGGGGTATTATTGGCTAATTAATTAGAGATAAACGGCATGGAATGACGAGTTCAATTGTATTTGACAGAGATCCGTGACTTAATTAAAGAATTCAGATAAACTATGGTTGTGTACTAAATTTTGAAGGTAATTGGAAGGACCATTTACCGATGATTAGATTTCCTTACGACAACAGTTACTATGACGATTTTGAAATGCTACCTTACGTCGATCTGCTGTGTGTTGGGAAAGTTGCGTATAAGTTTGTTTACCACCCCGTGAGTGGTGTATTCATAGTATATTTCATAAAAATATGAACCTATAGAGATCTAGTTAAATTGTTCTATGTTGAGTAACCGACTGAGATATTGAGTCAGTATGAGAGAGTGATAAGTAATAGAGGAGTCAAATTAGTATGAGTATGAGGAGAAATCCTAAGGTTGAAGAGTCAACCTAGGAATTTGAGAATGAGATGTTGGAAAAATATCCACCTATGTTTGCGCAAGTTGATTATGAGGACATAATCCTGTTAAGGGGGGGAGGATGTAAGATCCGGGAAAATTACGTGTTATTATGTGATGTGAAATGAAATTTTAATTTCATATTAAGAGTTATTAAATGATTTATCTGTTTAAACGTGCTAAGTTATTCGTTAAATGATTGAATATGTGATATTGTGGTGCTATGTGAAATGTGTGGGGAATTAGAAACTATTTTGAAAAGGATGTCATACTATTTTATTCTATTTTAATTATCGAAAAGAAAATTTGGATCATTCCCAAATTATTCGAGAAATTGGTATATCATTCGTACTAATATTTCATTCGTTAAAGTGGGAAGTATTCGAAAATATTCGTAATGGAGGTATTTTGGTTCGTATATTTTGAATTAAACGATACTTGTAGTTATCCGTACTTTATGGATGATTATCGTCTCGAAAAACGTGTATTCTGCTTTATTAAAGGTTTAAAGCATATATTATGTTATATTGTATTTAAAACGATCCATCGGATCAATATCGATCCAAAAATGTCGTTTGGGGTATTATTTTCCATTTATTATAAAAAGGCAAATCGTACTTTGTTTTTCGTATAATCAAGCTTAATTACAGTTAAAAATCCGAAAAACCCTAGAATGTGTTCTTCGTGTTCTTGAGAATCAAACTCAATTTTGAAGGCGTTATCGGAATCCGATTTCGATGTTCTTGTAACCGAATCGAATCTCTCATCATCTTCTATCCGAATCCAGCATCAAAATTTATATGGGCATGATTTCTTGATTTTGCCCAATTTTATTATTTCGAATTTTAGGGTTAAATGTGGGGGAAATCGTGATTTTGATTGTTATTAATAATTGATGATATGAATGAGTTGTATATGATGTGGTGAGTATGTTGGTGATTTTTATTTGATTTTTAGAGCATTAAATCGAGCTATTCGAATTTTTAAAGGTTCACCGGAAAAGCTTGAATTGTTGCCGGATTTTTAGTTCGGGTTATGTGTTCTTGATATGGTTACCACCAGTGCATAGATCGGTTAATCTGGAGTCTATTCATGTAAAAATATTAGAGGTTGGCTTTCGTTTTTGTTCGCCGGAAAGTCGTTCGTCGCCGGCGTTCTTCGTCGATTCGATCGTTTCTCGGTTGATTTCGACTGGAATGAGGCGTGGTTTTGAAGCCCTGTACTTCTCCTGCAAAGTAGTGTGTTTTTTTGTAGTGTTCCTGGCCGCCGGAATACGGCTGGGTGGCCGGAACACCGGCCAGAATCTGGGTTTCCGCCGGCTGTTCTTGGCGACCCACCGTGTTCTTGGCGACCCGTTTTGGGATCCAACCCCGACCCGGTTTCAATCCAATTTTTCCCTAATCCATTTTGAAAAACTGTTTCTGGGTTTATTTTTTAAAAATAAATCAAAAATAGTTTAAAAATTCTAAAAATCATATCTTTAATTTAAAAATACATTTTTATTATTTAGAAAATTCTGGAAAAATCTTATTTATTATTTTAAATTCGAAAATTTATTAAACTTAATCATTTTAATTATTTTTAATTAATAATTGATTTATTTAATTAATTGATTAATTATTTTAATTAGTTAATTCTTAAAAATTGGTTATTAATTAGATTTAATTAATTTAAAATTCAGTTTAATTATTTTCAAGCCTGATTTATTATTTAAAAATAGTTTGAGCATTTAAAGAGTGTCAATTAATTTTATTAATTGATTTATTTGCATTTAAAATACTTATATTGGATTTAAAAATCCGATTTTTGATTTAAAAATTGTTTGTGGCTTATTTAAATTCAAATAAGCTTCGTGTGATATTTTAAAAATAGTTATAAGTGCTATATGATTTGTATAAGTTGTGTAATGTGTTTTATAGTCCGTATATGCCCGTACTAGGGCTAGTATCTGAGTTTTAAATCTCGTAAATTATACCGGACGTCCGATACGTAACCGGTTACTTGTTTAAATGTGTTATGTGAATGATGTGGATTATGTGAATTGTCTGGTTAGTGAGTCATAAATACGAATAATTGTTTTGAGACTTTTTGAAATACTTTGGTCGTGTCTAATACTATCACGAGGGGTAGTTGGGTTAGAAATTTGTCAGTAATGTTAGAAAATAAGATTTGCGAGGCCGTTGACTTAGATGTTGACTTTTATGGAATAGAGATTTTTGACGAACGTGATACGTGGGTGATTTATTTAGTTAATCGTGATTATTCTATCTATTGAAATGTGGTTGTCTATGCAACAGAGGCTATTGGACGAGACGAGTCAGATTATCGAAGTATGTTAAATAAGAGATATCAGAAAAGGATAAGATGTTGTTTACGACGTATTGGGTTATTTGTGAGGTGACGTAGCACCAAGGGAACGTCAACACTCGTAGAGGATATGTGCAAGTATTTTCTTCCACCAGAGATATCGGTAAGATTGGTAAGTACGTTGAAGTTAAGTTACAATCGTTTATGGAATGTGAGAATCATATGTTGAAGACTAAGTACCGTCTCATGTTTGACTATCGAGGCTGGCACGTGGATTCGAAATGGTAAAAGCAGACTAGTGGTGTTCGCAAGAGCGTTAGAGCAAAGAAGGACGGAAGTAGAGAATCGTGCGATAAGACAGAATAAGGAGGGAATCGTATTGTTTCAGCGTTACGAAATAGCTAAGGACCAGAGGCAAGTGTTTATACCCTTGCTTATTAATTAAGAGATATTATCTTGAATTATTAGTATGCATGTTGAATGCTTTTTACTGAATTTTCAAATGTTGATTTCTTTGCATTAAATTGCAAAAATGTTATTTAATCTCGTAAATTGACGAGTACTCTTTTATACCTTTTGAGTTTAGATTCATATTTTCATGTTGATCGGAGAAATATAATTATTATATTGAAATGATTGAAAAGATAGTTATGGGCTGTATACTAAGGCCTTCTTTCAAAGACTTGGTTTAAAAATGCTAAGTTGGAATATTACCAACCCTAGATGAGCGGGAACTTGTGAACCCTATGAGGGAAAAGTTATTCTAAGATTCTGAAGTTGTGTTGCTTACTCTTCAAGTATACCATTTTTCACCTTGCACCTATGCAAGCCTTGTTATCCTTTCTTATTTATAAGCGATTATCTGATCCAGTCCCTGATTCAAATTCAAATATGTTGTGTAAGAGTTGGTTTACTTCTTTCAAACGTGAGGCTTATCTGTTATAAGTATACGTTCGAAGGATCTAAACTAATTCTGTCAGAAGTCAGTAAACCCTTGTTTTTCTCTAATTATAAACTTACCTTGAATTATCCTTAAACTTAAACTTGACTTTCTTGTCACTTACCAAATTGGTGAATCTTGACTAATTCTTCCATAATGTGTTAAATCATACTGTTGAGGCCATCTAGAGCCTGTTCTTTGAACCCTACTCTATATTGAGCTGATAAAATTTCTATTGATACCATGACACCTGTTTCATATCGAACCTGATCTTGTTGAGCATGTTATTGTTATTCTTCATTATCATTCCAGTTGTTGTATCGGTTTCGTCGATGTTTATTATGTTGTTACTTGTCACGTGCATTCCCCATTGTTGTGTCGATCTTGTCGATACTTGATTATATTGCTATTCCTTATTGATTCTACATATTGAACTGTTTCCTGGAACGTGAGTTTTCCAGCAATTGTTGTATTAAGGCTGTCAATTCTTCCGACACCTGATTGTCGAAGTAAGGTTGTCATTTGTGCTGACACCTGACATGTATAATATAGAATTGGAATGTTTTTAAAAATGGGACCAGTAATTGGTTGGGCCATATTTATGGTCGGAATAATTTAAGGCCCAGATTGGCCTAGGATCCAGTAGAGGACTATGACATGAGCTAGTCCGGGGTTGATGCGTGGCTGGCCAGCAGCTCAACCTTTGATTTGATAAATGTGAAAAATCCAATTCTAATATCAATTTTCATTTCTAGGATGAGTTACATCCGTATATTTTGTACTTGTGAGTTATGCCCTGATATTCAGGATTATTCGTTGCACGAAGTTGTTGGTTGTTGATTAATAAATGGTGGTTTCAATCTTGCTGAAATCACTTACTCTTAATTCATTTGGATTCCAAATAGTCGAAATCCACTTCCTTGATTCCATTGGTAGTCGTGAGATATCTATTCTGATGAGTTTTATTCATACCGCGTATCCAGTCGGTACCATGTTGAAGTCTTGAAGTGCGTTCTTTGTTCCATGATCGAGCGCGTTGGCTCATTCTTACTCCTTGACTATTCTACCCTTCCAGAGTTGTTGGTTTCAGAGAATGTTGTGAATAGATCTGTTATCTTCAAATTAGTATCTTTATACAAACTATGGTCTTAAAGACATATGAGTTATACTTAGTTCGTATTTCTACATACTATTGTAGTTATTGTTGATTCGGTCGCCGTGACGGCCAATATAAACCTTTTTGTGTTTTAAACTATTCAGTTGCGAGAAGCTGAATGAGAAATTGTGATAAATTACTAAACTTGATTTGATAAGTTTTAAAGATTACAAATGTTCAAAAACAAAAGTTTGTTATTTGAAAATCCAAAGC
The DNA here is from genome assembly GCA_030848705.1 of Heracleum sosnowskyi. Lineage (NCBI taxonomy): Eukaryota > Viridiplantae > Streptophyta > Magnoliopsida > Apiales > Apiaceae > Heracleum > Heracleum sosnowskyi. Next base: position 45,819,835 of record CM061236.1, read on the forward strand.
TTATTTTGGAAACTTTATATATTATACTTGATAATGCACTTGCTGAGCAATTCTTTCGCTCATACTTGTTTTCTTTATATATTTTAGCCTTTCAGTAAGAAGGTATATTGGCGAGAGTTGTCCGCATATCCGGTCAGAGATGGGAAGGATAGTAGCGTAAAGACGTTCTGATCCAGAGCATTTGGAGCTAGTGAGAGGTTTTGTATATAGATGTTTTCTATTGAATAATATATTGTATAAGATTAGTTGCCTGGTATACTTCTTATCAAAGTTATACTAGTGTATTAGAATTTATGTAAAGAGAATGGTTGTAAAGAAGAAAGATTGTTGTAATGAAATTTTGGATTCTTGTTTCTAGCACTATAACCTTTAAAGATTCTTGGTAGAGTTGGGGTCACAGATATTATTATTGTGTTGATTTTATATTGAACAGGTTGTTTGGATTAAGGGTGCAGTGTGACGACCAAATCCTTTGACCCTGGATTTGGGGCGTTACAAACTCTCTCAAGAAATTCTGATGTTCTTGAGAGCTTCAAGGTTACAAAATACTCGTGTATGTGATCGATCTAAATCGAAACCTAAACTGTGTTTATATACTACACAGCTTCTCTATCGATTACAAGATAAGTCCTAATCAATTACAAACTAGATTAAAACATATCCTAATCGACAACTGCATTCCTATAAATTAGGAACCGACAAAATAATCTTCCTTTATTTAACTAGACTCATAAACCAACTCGAAATAGAAATCCTGATCAGCTTCCAGTCCTGATGATCAATCCTGATCATAGTCCTGATATAAATCCTGATAATAATCCTGATACTGACGCTTGTGCAATACTGATGACCATGCAATACTGATGACGTCAGCAATCCTGATCAGTTGAGTCTAGATCCTGACGATCATTGAATCCTGATCTAACAATCTCCCCCAATCTTATACTTTGTAAAATAAAGTATAAATTTCTAGATTCAATGATGTCAAAAACTTATTTACAAAATGTACAAGTATTTACAATAGCAAACTTATCTTCTCAGATTCTCTGGTAGAACAAATTCATCTTCAAGAAGTTTGACAGTAGATTTTCTTCTTTGTCTTCAAGAATCTGAATTAGTCTTTCTTTTAGATCTTTGAGTTCTCCATCCTCTTCATTTATCTGATAGAAAGCTGCTATCAGATTCTGTATAGAGCTTCTCTGTAGACTATATGATCTTTAATCAGGAGGTAAGCAATTTCCTTCCCATCAGGATTAAGATTAAGTTGCTCCATGCCAAAGGACTTTTCTTTAATAGGAGTGCCTCTTTGCATTTCCACATCTTGACCTCTTAGATTTTAGGTACATGTGAGTATAATTACCATTGTAATTCTTTCCTTCATGAAATATTCTCCTTATTGTTGACAAAATCATATCACTCCATACATTGCACACTTCATTCTTCCATTTTAGCAGATAATGAACATATTTCAGTTCCTTTGTAGTTTTCACCAGTAGATCTTCAATGGATAAAATCTTCACACTACCATCTTTCATAAAGTACAGAAGCTTCTCTTTCTTTTCAGTACCATCATGACAATCTATAACTATATCAACAACTAATAAATTGTCCAGGTGTTCAGAAGTTAAAATACCTCCAATTTCAGTCAAGGCATGAGGATCAACATGTGGTATATTCAGAAATTCAGCATCCCTGTGTCCAATACCTCCTCTTGAGTTGTTTGTCATTTGCCTTAGATTTGAAAACATCTGTAACCAGAGTGCTTTTGATCTAAATGAATCCGAAAAATTAGCAACACTGGAAGCACTTGTTATAACTCCACCAGACTGAAAGTTGATAGGTCTATCACACCTAAGTGTGTCAATGTTCTTCCACTTCTTGTCTTTTTCTTTCTCAAGAACATAGCTTCTTTCCAACTGAGGTTGTTGTCTACTTGAATTTCTCCACAACCTTCTATTTGAGTGTTTAAGCCTTTGCACATACAGATTAAAATCTCTATCTGTTGTTCTTTTTATCACTCTTCTTCTTGCTTCTTCTTCTTCATCAACTTCACAATTATGAGAATCAACCATAGTAGATAAGATTAACAAATCAACCTCTTGTAGAATTTCAGATTCATCAGGATCTTGAACAGTGTCAGGAACAATGTCAGGATTAGAATCTTCAATTTGAGTTGTATTACTGAGAGTTGATTGTCTTGGTCTTCTCCTCAATTGTGGTCCATCTTCTCTTTCTTGATCTTCTTTCTGAATGATAGTCCTGATAGCTGGAGTATCAGAAGCTATTGGAGTTTGAGAAGCATCAGGAATTTCTTCTATTCTTAGACTTCTAGACCTTGTCTGTCTAGGTATATTTTGAATTGATGAGCTTCTTCCTCTACTTGCACCTCTTCTTGCACCTCTTCTACCTCTGCCTCCTCTACCTCTAGCAGGAGCAGGATTCTTAAAACTCTCCATCATTTCTCTCTGTTGATTTAGAAATTCTTCATGTGAGAGATCAGGATATTCTTCCTGGCACGATTGTAACCTTTGGAGATGACATCAAAGGATTCACTACGGGATATGGTAAATTGAAAGTTGGAAATGTCATCATGGATGACAAGCAAGTTTATGTTGGTGTATTTTCTGTACAAACAAGATAGAGAATATGAGGTTAGAGATTCGTGATGCTAAAAGATATCCTCGTGGAAGGAATTAATGAGATTTGGAAAGAAAGGGAAGTTGAGCCCGAGATTCATTGGGCCATCTGAGATTTTAAGACGCGTCAGGAAGGTGGCCTACGAGCCAGCCTTACCCCCCCCCCCCCCAAACTTGTAGAATGGTCATAACGGGGTTCATGTGTCAATGCTACGTCAGTATACTATAGATGCCCGACATATGTTAGAGTACGAGCAGGTAGATATACAACCTGGTCTGACTTACAAAGAACAACCTGTGGAAATCACGGATAGAAAAGAGCAAGTGCTAAGAGACAAGGTTGCCAAGCTAGTGAGATGTTTGTGGAAAATCAAGAAGTGGAAGAATCCACCTGGGAGTTAGAAAGTGCAATGGGAGAGAAGTACCCCCAGTTATTCCTAAGCTGATTCCGGGACGGAATCCTTTTAAGGAGGGGAGACTGTAATAACCGAATTTTTGGTAAAATTAAAACTTTTCTTATTATGATTAAGTGCATCAGTGAATAGTGAATTTGGTGGATGAATAGTGATTTTGAGGGTTAAGAAAATTTTTCATGCCACCTATGTACGAGACGTAGTGTGGATATTCCGAAGTCATATTAGTGATCTACGAAGTAAATAAGTGTATGTAAAGATGATCGGAATTCAGAAAATCCAAACTTTATTGTTATGGAATATTTGACCGGGCAGTGAAGAACATATCGATGAGATCAAGAGAGTGATTTATTTAAATTGAGAATCCAAGGATTTTATATTTTATTATTTTATTAAAGTCGATTTAAGGATTCGATTGTTGGAGTGAATAGTGAATAGTTACTATTCACTGCGAGAATCGCGTAGAATTTTATTCGCTCTTTTTAGGAAATATTTTCGAATCGTTTCAAGAGGAACAACAACAAGGATGAATAGTAACATTGATGAATAGTACTCCAACGTGAATAGTAAAATTTTATAGTCTCCGATTGATCCTATATTTCAGCGGAAGTTCAGGAATAATAAACGGTTACTAATCGCGTAGTCAGAAATCGCAAACGAAAACGAGAATCGAAAATCCACTTGAAGGAGCAACTTTGGACGTTTATATTACTTATTAAATAAAGAGTAAGAATGCTTGAAAGTGTGGAGGCTTCCATGAGAAGCATTAGTTGATATTTTGCTTCAATTATGACATAAGCATGTATTAAAATAAAGGATAAAACTAAGTATTTACCAAGTCAACTACTCATCCATTACTACTTTATTTTCATCCATTTCTTCTTCATTTTCAAGCCAAAGCCGTGGCTAAGGGAGAAGAAGAAGAGGAAGCAAAACTCCATGGATTCTTGGTCGTTTCTCGAGTTCTTATGCTTAAAAGAAAGATAGAATCAAACCCGTTCTTTTAAAGGTAACATCTCCAACACCCACCATCTCTAGCATGCTCATTTATTATGTTAAAGAAGATGATGAATAGTGTTTTTCAAGAAAAAATTTCTTATAATTGAAAGATGAAAGTGTTTATGCTTAGTATATGGTATTGTTAGTTGTTTTAATTATAAGGATGAATTGTTGGTTGAGTTTGGAGGATGGGTTATGAATTTGTTTTGAGTATTCATGGAGGATTTGACTGAGATGAGGGAGTATAAGGTGGATGGTGAGTTTGGGATTGATTGGTATTGATTTGGTTGTGTTTTGAAAATGGGAAACGTTAAGTTTTAAGCCGTCGTAATGCCCGATTTTCGGTAACGCTAAAAACTGCCTAGAATCCGAAAACCTAAATGCCTAACATGAGTGTGTAGAGCTTTGTTTATAGTTTACTTGAGCGCAAGAATCACGTCATTACGATTTACGGTTTATGAGATATGACCATTTTAGTGAAAGTGGTTCAAGGAATGAGATTGCAGAAATGTACCAACTTTGTGGCTATGTTTGAGACCCTTAAGAGTTGTTTTAAAATATGAAATTTTGTATTGAAGTGCCAAGGTCAGTTATGAAAGTTTTTACGAAGGTTTCGAGTCCAAAAGATTATTTTTCGATTTTATGAAAATGTGTTAGCCGAGGTTGCGCAAGTGAAAACCACTAAGAACATGACATAGAAACCAATGTTATAAATGGTTAAGTATAACTTGTATTCGAGGATCGATTTCGGACTAAACCTACGACTTAAGTAATTTTCGATTAACATGGACTTAGTATGAGCCTATAACGAGCTAGTAATGCCTTGGTTGTGTTTCGCTTACGTGTTTAAGCATTTAGTACAAGTGGATTATCCAGGGGATTAATCGTGCGTTTTCTTTGACTTTGTCTAGATTGTCCGACATCGTTGCGAACCCCTATCACTTCTCGAGCATCAGACAAGTTTCTAAATCTATACTTTGAAGTATTGATTATATAATACTGCTTTTGCCATGTATAGAATTGGACAGTTTTGCGATATATCTTATTTCTTGTTGAAATAGATTTGACCTTTGGATTATATAAAATCTTTTGAGTTAAGTAGTTATGAACCGGTTTACCTGGTAGCTCTAAATATAAGAGCATATTCAGTGTTTCGACTCTAAATCGGGAGTCGGTATTTTGAGATATGTAGATAGCCGTGGAAACCCGGAGGGATTCCATCGGCAGAATACTATGTATTTTGAGGATTGTTATTTGAGTATGATATCATTCGAGGAATGATATTTGCTTACTATATCTTTCAAGGAATGTTATTTGAGTATTATCTCAGTCGAGAAATACTATTTGAATACTATTTCAGTTATATATGCTAATGGAAGGCATAACTGTTTTCGAAAGTATATTGTGATACTTGCTTTATGATTTGATTATGGGCTTCTAAGCTAGATATGGGATATTAGTTATAAGCCAGTTTTTTTATAAAGGCCCTAGGTAAAAGGGCGTATGATTTATTCTTTAGACCGGAAGTAGTTATATTTTCGGTATATGTTAAAGATTATTTTTCCGATAAAGATATCGGGTAATTGTTATTCGATGATTATTTATTTAATGAATATTATTTTTGAATATTCATTTAAGGCTTATTTAGTTAATGAATATTATTTTGAATATTCATTCAATCATTATTTATTTAATGAATATTATTTTGAATATTCATTTAATCCTTATTTATTTAATGAATATTATTTTGAATATTCATTTAATCCTTATTTATTTAATGAATATTATTTTGAATATTCATTTAATCCTTATTTATTTAATGAATATTATTTTGAATATTCATTTAATCCTTATTTAGTTAATGAATATTATTTTGAATATTCATTTAATCATTATTTATTTAATGAATATTATTTTTGAATATTCATTTAAAGTTTATTTATTTAATAAATATTATCTGATTATTTACTAAATACTTTTAACACATTTTTTTTAAAATGAGTTATATTATTTAAAGTTTACCCTCGACCTTCAATACTTATGAAAGATATTCTAAGCTGTATTATTAATTATTTTAAATCAAGGGGAGGTTCCCAAACACTGTCTTTCCATTTAAATCTATCTTTTAAGAGGATTTAAATACTCGCTCAACTACCAAAAATATGGGAAACCTGATTTAAGTAACTGCTACTCATTTTAAACTCTCAACTCAAAACTGTCAGGGGACAGATATTTTCTCGGAGCAATTTAATTGCTGCAAGTCAAATGTTGTGTAACTACCTCAACGATCGAGGAGTAAATTGATGGAACAAGTCGATATCCATTAACAAGCAATAGCTTGAGAAATATTGGAGAATCTTCCTTTCCAACCTAGATATAACTACTTAGTGGAGTCGTATCAACAAGTATTACACTTGGGGAAAGGAGGACGATCTTTACGTTTCAGAGTCATGGATGGTGTAAGAGGTCCAGTTGCGCCGACCCATCCATTTTATTGCCCCAAATGGGCCGGGAGATCCGGGAAGGCGGTAGACAATGTCAGGTTGTCATGATTCTTCCATCTACATGTAGAAAACATATTTTTGTTGTACGACCTGCTACTGATCATAGTAAGGTTGGGACAACGGGCGCGGTAGCAACTCCGGGATTAGTTCATCATCCAATTTTGGATATTCCTGCAACATGTATTGGGGAGAAGGACCGATCATGTTGACAGGGGGTCGAAAAATATTCAAAAATGAAGTTACAATAAATCCTTGCAACTTCATCTTTTATTTTATGAGTTATGACTCTGATAAAACCTTACTCAGATTATATATGCATAAGTGAATTTTGGGTTACGGAACATTATATGAAATTTTCCTCGTAACTTCATCTTTTATATCATATGACTCTGTGGATACCTTACATAACATGAGTTATGGTAAGGGAGTTGTTTATACTGAATCACCTTATAACTTCATCTTTTAAGTTATATGTTGATATTCTACTTACATAGCAGATATTTTTCGGAAAGGTTATATTGGTTTACTTTGAAACCTCATCTTTTATATTATACTAGAACTTTGTTCATAATATAGCAAAAGTTGCAGAAATATTATGAAAATGATATTTGAAATACAACAATGGTACTGTTTTTGGAATACATTCCGATAAGGAAATAATTTCAGTATCGAGATATTTTGACAAATTATTGTCTTATACCCGCTTTATTCTGGGTTGAGTTAAAGGCAGGATTATGCCATACTTTAATTACATTGCTGAGCTATCGCTCACTCTTGATATTGTTTTATAAATATTATATAGCAGCGAAGTAGGATACCAAGGATTCGGCGCGCATCCCTCAGGCGAGTGGTAAGCGCAAGGCAGTCTCATGAGCAGTTTATAGCAGTGATCCTGGAAGTAGTGTGAACCAGTCAGATCAAGCTGGAGCTTTTGGTATTCATCTAATGTATAGATATGAATGGTATGAGAGGGTGGTGAGTATTACAAGGCTAAGTTGGTAATGTACCATTACTTAGGAGTTGTATCAGTAGCAAATTCAAAAGACATTTGGGTATTGTAATAAAGATTATTTATTCCGCAATGGTTGTATTTGTGTCGTTTCTGAGACTCTAACCTGTGTGTGTGTGTGGGGGAGATATATACATTGTGGGGTCATAAGCAGATGAATTGTGTCTATTGTGAGTAAAGCAGGCAAGGCAAGAAGTAAGTGGATCGTGACTACTCTAAATCCCTGACCCCGGATTTGGGGCTGTTACATTGGTGATGGTGGATGACTACTCCAAGTACACGTGGGTGTTGTTCTTACAATCAAAGGATGAAGCAACACAACTAATCATTGATCACATCAAGAAGATAGAAGTGGAAGCTAAGCTGCCTGTGCGGACAATCAGATCAAACAATGAAACTGAATTCAAGAATGCAGTTCTTAATGATTTTGCTCAGAGAAAGGAATATCAAGACAGTATTCAGCACCAAGAACTCCTCAACAGAATGGAGTAGTGGAAAGAAAGAACAGGACCTTGGTTGAAGCAGCAAGGACCATGTTGAATGAATCAAAACTTCCCACTTACTTTTGGGCTGAAGCAGTAAGTACAGCTTGCTACACTCAGAATCGAACCCTGATCAACAAAGATCATGAAAAGACTCTGTATGAGTTAATGGCCAACAATAAACCAACACTGAAATACTTTCATGTGTTTGGTGCAAAGTGCTTTGTACTTAAAGATGGAGAACATCTGGGCAAGTTTGATGCCAAAGCAGATGAAGGCATTTTTCTGGGCTATTCTATGGAATATAAGGCGTACAGGGTATATGTGATTGAAGATAAGAAGGTGTTGGAAAGCTTTAATGTAACATTTGACGACACCAAAAGACCAGGCCTGCAAACTGGAGAGAAGTCTGAATCCTTGGTATTTGAAAATCTATCAGGAGATCTCTCTGACATTGAAGAAGAACCTGAAGTTGTTACATTTATTAATAATAATCATGATGATAATGATTCTGGACCAAGTGGTGATAGTGGTGGAAATACACAGACTACTACTGGATCCACTAATCAGTCAACAGGGTCAACATATCAAACCGTCAACAACTCAGGGGGAGCAGGAGAATGATCAACTAGTCACACTCCACAACATCTAGAACAAGGAGAATCATCAAGATCGCATCTGCCAAGACAAAGGGTATGGAATAGAGATCATCCCTTTCACTTGATCATTGGTGATCCGGACACATGAGTGAGAACTAGGAGAACATCACAAAATGAATGTCACTATTCTGGGTTTCTTTCAGAAATAGAACCTAAGAAAGTTGAAGATGCTCTAGATGATCCAGATTGGGTGATTGCAATGCAAGAGGAACTCAATCAGTTTGAAAGGCAGAAAGTTTGGAAGCTGGTACCCAGACCTAAAGGAAAATCTGTTATTGGAACAAGATGGGTATTCAGAAATAAGTTGGATGAAGATGGCATTGTAACGAGAAACAAAGCCAGACTGGTTGCTAAAGGTTACTCTCTAGAAGAGGGTATAGATTATGATGAAACCTATGCACAAGTAGCAAGACTTGAGGCCATCAGAATGTTTCTGGCATTCGCAGCACATTCCAATTACAAGGTATATCAAATGGATGTGAAGAGTGCTTTTCTGAACGGGGAGTTAGAAGAAGAAGTGTATGTGGAACAACCTCCGGGTTTTGAGGATTCAAAACTTGAAGACTTTGTGTACTTTATATTCAAAGCTCTCTATGGACTCAAACAAGCTCCAAGGACATGGTATGACACTCTCTCTGAATTCTTACTTGAAAATGATTTTACAAGAGGTGTTGTAGACAAGACTCTCTTTTACAAAAAGCACAAAAATGATTTGATATTGGTGCAAGTATATGTTGATGACATAATATTTGGTTCTACTAATGATGATCTATGCAAGAGATTTGATAAGTTAATGCAGAGTCGATATGAAATGAGCATGATTGGTGAATTGTCATTCTTTCTTGGACTGCAAGTATACCAAAGACAAGATGGCATATTCATTTGTCAGTCCAAGTACATCAAAGATCTTCTGAAGAAGTATCAAATGGAAGACTCATCTACAGCAAAGACTCCAATGCCAACTGCCACTAAGCTTGATAAAGATGAAACTGGTAAAAAGGTTGACATCACAGGCTACAGAGGTATGATAGGCTCATTACTTTATCTCACTGCAAGTAGACCAGATATAATGTTTGCAACATGCTTGTGTGCTAGGTTTCAGTCTGATCCTAAAGAATCCCATCTAATAGCTGTTAAGCGAATATTTAGATATCTTAAGGGGACCCCAAATCTTGGAATTTGGTACCCTAAAGATACATGATTTGATCTTATTGGATACACAGATTCCGATTTTGGAGGTTGTAAGATTGATCGAAAAAGTACTTCAGGAAGCTGTCAGTTTCTTGGAAGAAGGTTAGTTTCCTGGTATAGCAAGAAGCAGCATTCAGTGTCCACATCAACAGCTGAGGCTGAATACATTGCTGCTGGTAGCTGCTGTGCTCATATCTTGTGGATGAGAAACCAACTCCGTGACTATGGGCTTTTGTTGACAAAGATTCCAATATTTTGCGACAACACAAGTGTCATAGCAATCTCTAACAACCCAGTGCAACACTCGAGGACGAAGCACATCGACATCAGGTATCATTTTATCCGAGAGCATGTCATGAATGGAACTGTGGAGTTACATTTCGTACCCATAGAGGAACAAATTGCAGACATCTTTACTAAACCGCTTGATGAATCCTCTTTTTCAAAGCTGGTTGGTGAACTTGGGATGTTAAATCTTTCTAATTGATTTTGATTAGAAGTCAATAACTGCAGATAGTCCTAGTGAATACATGAGTTTAAGAATTTCCATATCCTTAGGACTCGTGAATTTATTTTCTGGAGCAATTCTCGTAGTTAGGATTATTGTATTAATTTTATGTCATAATTATGGATGATATATCTTCTGGCATTTAATTGGTTATTAATTCTAAAAATTATTTAGGTGCTAATATTTGTTCTAAATATTTAAGCATCTATTTAATTTGAATTAATTTACTTTGTTTTTAACATTGTAGATTAATGCAGCATAATTTATTGGATTTTAATTGATTAATATCATTCAATGATATTTAGTCGATTTTATTCTAAGAAAATTGTGAATTTTTTGTTAACAATTGATTTTGGTAAATTTGAAAAGATTTATTCAAATTAAAAGTTCACAGAAAAACAAAAAGTCTGAATTTTTAAAACATGAACAAGTTTTAAAAATTTGGACAGAATCAAAAATATCGAATTTAGAAATTTTGATAGATTTTCTAAGTACTAAGAAAAAAAACCATCGAAGTCAAAATTCGATAGTTTTCTAATAGGAAAAGAAAATCCATCAAAAACAATTCTCGATAGTTTTTGAGGATAATCTTTAAATATATCGAAGTGAATTTAATTAATTCTATATTTAAATTCTCGATAGATTTTGAAATTCAGCAGGAAAAAGCATCGAAGTGAATTTAATTAATTCTATATTAAAATTCTCGATAGTTTTTTTTTAAATTGGATTGAAAATATATCGAAAGGAATTCACTTGATTTAATATATGAATTCTCGATAGTTTTTCAAATATTGCCTCGATAGTTTTTGGCTTTTAAAAGAAATAACTTTCGATGGTTTTTCAGAAAACCGTTTAAAATTCTAAACTCTCATACACTTCGATAGTTTTTAAGAAAACCATCGAAGTATAGATGACCTTTATGCCCCTCTGAAAATCCATCGACAGTTCAAATAAAAACCATCGAACAATGTAATGACAGATTTACCCCTGTCAGTTTCAAGAGTATATATACGTGCCTTAGTCTTTTTCTTTATCAGTTTCTACAGATCTGAGAAAAGCAAGGTTTTACATATATACTTACAGAGATATACAGACAAGAACATCACATTCGATAGCTTTTGAGTTTTTAACCGATTAAAGCTTAAATTAATCACTCTTTCACCACTGTGAATTGTTTTTAACCAAACAATTATGATTTACTTGAGTTTTGAACCCCATGTTGAGAAGAAACTATCGAGTGTGCACTTGTTGAACCTTGAAAACTGTTAACTGTTCTTATTAAGAATTAATTGGTAAACCAATTGATTTCTTTTTGTGTTTAAAAAGAACATATTCGAAGGTTAACTATTTAGGGTTCTTGAGTAAAGTAGTTCGAGTTTGTGAATTTTGAAAAAGGGGTTACTTTGTCAAAGTTTGGTTAATTAGTAATAATTAACTAAATTTAATTGGTTTTAATTTTGGTTTAATTTAATTTTCTGGAAATTTGAATTAAAATGGCCAGAGAATTTATCGTAACCAAGACTAATCATGTGTCGTTTCAGAACTTGCAATCCATAACGAACTTACAGTTTCGTGCATGGGCAGAGTTTCTGAATACAAGTTCATTAGTGGCATATGCTTTGAGTACTCCCGTAGTCCTTTGCATCGATCAATTGACTGCGTTGTACACATCCGCCACAGATACAAGTGAGAATAATGTGAGATCCTTTAGTTTTGTTGTGCCAGGGGGCAGAACAATAAGGATGACAGAACATGACTTTAATAGAATACTACATTTTCCAACAGAAAACCATGTTCCAGATCCCACAACTGAGGAGATACATGCTTTTTTCACTCTCATAAGAAGTCAAAAATTAAACTTCTTTGTATGAGAGTTCCTGAAGCATTACCTGACAAAGCCATGGAACTTCTTCTTTCACACACTTATCCATGTTTTTACTGCCAAGCTGACAAATCTGCATGGTATTCCCTTATTTCTTCAGAAGATAGGGTTTGCCATTGCTAACAATAGGCATATAAACATAGGACGATTAGTGATTGATCAAGTCATTCTATGCATAGGACCACTGGATGAAAGAACAGGCATGGACGATGTGCTTTGTTTCTATCCTAGGTTCCTACAACTAATTCTCAATGATGTCTTAACAGATAATGAACGGGACACATTCGAAGGCGAGGAGACCAGGGAGTGCATAAAGATGAAGAGCAATGCAATAACCGCTCTGATAAGAAAGAATCATCTTCCAGGGGTACCCACTGTTCTCACTGACTATCTAAGAACGGTACCCCTACCACTTCTACCCCCAGGGGAACAGGTAAATGAAGGTAATATTCCTCAACCTGAACTGGCTCCTGAACCACAACCAATGGATGTAGATCCAGAGCCCTCAGCAGCCATTTCTGACCATGAGGTTGCAAACCCACAAACTCTATCCACGGTCATAGAGCCTTTGGAAGAGCTAAATTGTAATATCTGTGATTTTTTTTTATATATATAAATGATATATTTGGTGTAAAATATTTCGTGTGGAATAATTTGAAGATTAATAAGTTACGGTTATTAAGTGATTATGTGTTATTTGGTGAGTCGAAATCCCCTTTCAAATATTTCGTCATTTGAAGTGTTATTCAATTTTGAACCCCGTTTTGAAAATTCAAGGGCCCCGTTGAAATTTTGTACATCATTATTATCCCTTCGTCTTTCGAATTCGAATCGTTATCAAAGGAACTATTCGTATCATTTCATCCCTATCTATTTGATGTTGTCATTGTAATTCGTTTTGTTCAAAAAGGGAAAGATTGTTCCAATTCCTAATTGTCCAGGGTGACAGATATGTCGTTTATATCAATATTTCATCTGTTATAGCCCCAGTATTCTTGAGCATTAGTTATATAATGTTATGTATTGATTTGGATAACTATCAGTCTTTGTAGATTGTTATCTTCTCGTAAAACGTATTTTTAACCTAATTAGGGTTTTTAAACGATCCAGTGGATCTATATCGATCCAAAAATGTTGTTTGGGGTATTATTTTTCCAAAAATATAAAAAGACGAATCGTACCTTAAACCTCACATAATCTATATTTCATAATCTCGAAAAAGTAAAAATCCCTGAACCGTGTTCTTCGTGTTCTTGAATAATCAAATCAACTTTTGAGGGTGTTATTGAAATCAGAAATTGAAGTTCTAATACTCAAAACAAAGATCTTGAGCTCTAGTTTCAGAATCTTCCAACCTCATCATCATCTGGTAATTTTTCGATTTATTATGAATTTTACAATTTTCGAATTAAATTAGGGTTTATGTTCGAATTGGGGATTTTCATTCTGTTGATTCTCCGTTAAATTGGTTGCTTCTAACATGTTCCTAGGGTTATAATTAGCAGTAATCCATGTTTTAATTTCATGTTTATGTTCGATTTTTACGGGTTTGATTTTCGGGTTTTGACCCGAATTCTTCTTTTGAACAGTTCGTTCTTGTTGTTGATCTGACATGAATTCTGATAGAGGGCTTTCATTGTGTGAGTTGTAAGCTTCATTTTAACATAAAGAACGTAGAGTTTCATGTACAAAATTTGTAGATCGGAAAATTTGTTTAAGGTCACCGGAAAGTAGTCGGGTTTGGAGTTCCGGTGATCTTTTTGGTTTGTTTTTGATCGGAATGTATTGGTATGGTTATTTGGAATGTTTTGGTATCAAAAGCCCTAAATTTGGTCGTGTTTTTGGCTCGCCGGATTCTGGAAATGTCGCCGGATTCTGGAAAAATTCCGGTTGTTCTTGGCGACCCGTTTCTGTTCTTGGCGACCCGTTTTCTGAACCAGTTTCAATCTTCAAAACCCTAATTCATTTTCAGAAAACTATTTTTGAATTTTATTTTTAAAAATAATTCAAAAATAGTTTAAAATCTTTAAAAATTCATATTTTATTTTTAAAAATATGTTTTTAATTCAGAAAAATTCTGGAAAATTATATTTATTATTTTAAATTCGAAAATTGATTAAACTTAATTATTTTAATTATTTTTAATTAATAATTAGTTTATTTAATTGATTGATTAATTCTTTTAATCAGTTAATTCTTAAAAATTAATTATTAATTAGATTTAATTAATTAAAAATTCAGTTTAATTATTTTCAAACCTGTTTTATTATTTAAAAATAGTTTGAGCATTTAAAGAGTGTCAATTAATTTCATTAATTGATTTATTTGCATTTAAATACTTATATTGGGTTTAAAAATCCGATTTTTGATTTAAAAATTTGTTTGCGACTTATTTAAATTCTAATAAGTCTCGAATATTGTTTTAAAAATATTTATAAGTACTATATGGTTTATATAAAGTGGAATAATGTGTTTAGTGTCCGTAAACGTCTTATAAAAAGAATAGAGTATGAGTCTGTCTATCGGAAAAATAGGTCGGGCGTCCGATAAATCTCGAAATTGGCCCGATAGGCTGTTGATGTGCAAGAAATAAACATTTAATATCGCAAGCGCACGATCATCGTTTTAATATTTAAGATTCGATCCACAGAGACTATTTTAATTTTCGCAACTCCTTAATTTCTAATTTAGGCGGAATAGAACAATTAATTTTTAGAAGAGATTTGATTTCCTAAATTAAATAAATTCTAGAAATTAAAACAAATAAGAAAAAAAACTGCATAAAATTAAATGACACAAAATAGGCCATGAATTTAATTAACTTAAGCTAAACTGAATTTTTGGCCTGGAAAGAAATGGGCCAGAATCTAACCTTGGGCCAGGAGAATTATGGTTTAAAAAAAAAAAAACAAAATGGGCCACAAATAAAAGATGCTCAAAAGGTATTGGACCAGCAACTAACTAATTTAATTAACAATTGACAAATAAAGAAACGCAGGTGAAGTCAGGAAAAGCAGGCGGGAAAAAAAACTGGGGGTGTCAGGCGCGTGGGATGCACGCGCGGAAAGAAAGTGCAGGCGCGTGATGTCACGCGCGGGGGAAAAAATTTCAGAAAAAGAACTGGTGGCTCCTGTGCAGAAATTGACCGGAATTTAACAGAAAAAGCTTAAAAACTGACCGGAAAAATGACTCTAACCGGAAAAATTAAACCACCAAAAATTAAGATTAGTCCCTAAACAAATATAAAAAGCTTACTTTAACACTACCAACATCAAAATTTCACTAAATTATCACACCCATTTCATATTTAAATGACAAACTCAAACATAAAAATTAAACCCAAAAGTGAATCTACAACATTTTTTCATCAACTAAAATCAACACTAACACCAAACAAGCTTTTTAAAACTAGATTTAGCGATTAAAGATCCTAACTTAAACACTAACAACACCAAATCAAGCTCTAAACTAACAAACCCACTTCATTTAAGTACCAAATCCAACACCAAAAATTAAATCTACAAACTTAACAACTCAAGACACCCATTTTATCATCTACAAGAACAACACCAAATCACCTCCTTCAACCTCCAATCTTCAAAATCAACACCCACTACAAAATTAAGACTAAATTAACAAGGAGAATAAATCTAAGGGTGAAATCACCAAACCCACTTAAAAATTACTTTTTTAAATGGATTTAATAATTTCTTGAGCTACTTAACAAGAAGAACAACCTTTTAATGCAAGAAATGTAAACTAGCTCTTATCCGTCAAAACCCCACTCAAAAATTAAATTTTTAGATGGGTTTGACTTCAAGAACAACTAGGGAATGTAAATCTAAGCTAAATAACAATGATTAAAAACTAAAGAAGGCTCCTTTCACCTCAAGTGGTGGCACAAAAGCCATGGATCCACTATTTTGGATTTAAGAAAGTTCATAGCCATGAAACAAGAACAAGATGTAAATGTAAATGACAAGACAAGATGAAAAAGGAAGCTCTTTTATTGAAATTGAAATGGAACTACAAACTTTAAAATAAAAGATGCATCTATACTAGGAAATTGAAATTACAACTAAAAACTAATAAAAGGTGTGTAAAAAGTAAGGAAAAAAAAGTAAAAGTAAAAAGTATCTCATACAAGATGAGGGGTGGGGTATTTATAGGACTAGGATTAGGGATTAGGGTAGGGTTGGGTGAATCTTGGCCCTACACCTTCTAAATGTGGTGGAGCAATCCTAGCCATCTATTTGTTTCCTTCCCCTTTAAGCTTTGAAGAGTTGATCTTGACCATACACTTATGTGGTGTGTTGGGATGATCTCCACCTTCCACATGTCCTCTAAGATTCCCTTTTCACCAAGCTCCTAATTCTTTTTCCTCTTTTCATTTAAGTCCTTTTTCTTCATCTTGCTCTTTATTTCTTTATTTTGCCATTTCTTTATTTATTCACGAATTTCCTGAAATGTAACAAAATAAATTATTAAAATACGAGATCAAGCAATAAATAGGTACTAAAAATATGCAAAAATATGCACTTATCAGCTGTTTAGACTTAAAAATGATTATGAGTTTATATTGAGGATAGAATAAGTGATGGGATGTACTAATATGAGTTATGTATTATAGAATCGAGTTCCCGAAGCAAGGGAAAGGAGAAGGTAGAATAGCAACGGTAGAAATTGACTACGTCGAACCAGGCAAGTGTCTATTTCTTTCACAAATCCTTGAGTAATCTTACTCTGAGTTATTATATGCATGTTGTCATCAAACCAATACCAATGATTCAATTCTTATCCTGTATCAGAACCGATAACATTGTTTCCATGAGAACTTCTTGATTTCTTTGATTATTCACAATCTTGTTGAATATTGAGAATCCTCACCTTCGATTCACTTGCGTACATTATAACCTTGTTTATTTCCTTGAAACATATGTGTTGCTTCTATGAAACTATCCCGAACTTGTTTCACGAACCTTATTTGATCTTGATCAGTTGAAGCTCTTTTGCAATTCATTATACTATTTCACCCTCGTTGTGATTGATTGTCAGATGAAGCTTTTGTTATTGTCATTCTATTTTATTCTTGTTGTGATTATTGTTGAAGCATGTATTGCTTATGTGCTGTAATAGAATTGGAAATGTTTTTGAAAATAAGGACCAGATTTATGGTCGATGATAATTAAGGCCAGGATGGCCAAGGATCCAGTGGAGGGCTCTGCTATAAGCAGGCCCGAGGTTGATGCGTGGCTGGCCAGCAGCTCAACCTTTGATTTGAATGAGATAAATAAAAATCCAATTATAATCTGTTTTCTTCAGAAGAGGTTGATATAATCATGCATTGTGCATTGATTCAAATTCTTGTGATTTCTTTTCATTATAAACTGCATTGGATATATATATGATGTTTGCTGAGCACTTTTGGCTCACTCTTGCTTGTTGTTTTCTAACCCTATTCCAGTGAAGCGAGAGTATGAGTCGGCACAGCGTGACTGATAGTTCACCGGCAGCTAGGAGAGCTCCTCGAGTGGTTGTCATTGGCTGGGTAGTTGTTTGTTTTGTATTATTAGACTAGATGTCTAGCTCTGGACTTAAGTTGTGATGCAATAACTCTGATAAAACTGGTTTGTATTAATAAAAGATTGTAGAAACTTGTGTTCAATGCCATAATCTGGATGCGGTCTTGGATAAGGGGTATTTTATAACATTATTATATTATGCATGTGTTATATTCAGGTATGTTGAGTTTCGTTGGCCGGGTGACTCCCCAAATCTGTACCCCGAATTTGGAGGGCGTCACAGGTTGGTATCAGAGCAACAGGTTATGGCATTTGAAACAAGTTAGGATTTAGGGTCCGGGATAACATAGAGGGTTAGGAATTCACCTAATGGTCATAGAAGGTCGATTAGAAATATTATGCGTAGTAATCGAGTATGGTTATAATTGCAGCCACCTAGCTCTAGTTCAGATTCAGATCCGTCAGAGCACCCGATAGTGGAGAGACTTGTACCAGATGAGAGAGCAGGACTGTCGCGACCGACACTACCTCAGTCTAGACCTATAGTGGTCAGGAGGGATCCTGTACCTTGTCCCGTTCCACTTCGACGCGTACCCGCAGCACTGTGATCTCAGGCTTCAGTTTCTGGACCTTTGTTCCAGATCTCTGAGCCACCAGTTCCACATCTCCGTTATCAGAGGATGAGAGAGGAGATGGATTACTTTCATAGACAGGCATTAGAGATGCGTGGGATGCGTTCAACGGAGGCAGGTGTAGCCAGAGATAGAGATAGATTCAGAGATCAGGTAGGAGAGATACGGATGAGACTCAGGGTTGTGAGGACATTGGTAGAGACGAGGTTGCATGGACTAGCTACTAGAAGAGAGGGAGAGACTACAGCAGGAGTGAGAGAGGTTTTGGATTTTGCGATGAGGGAGATTGGAGAGATTGCCGGACCAACACTATGGGAGATTAGAGACGATGATCCGTGAGCAGTATTGGGTGAGATTAGATGTTATGCGGATGGATGAACTTTCAGTCAGATAGTACATAGATGCATAGTATAGAATCAGCAGTGCACCAGGCTTATAGTATCGCCTTGGATTGTTTTTGTATTTTTGTTGTTGTACTGTTGATCGGCAGTTATAGTTCAGCTATAACATATTTTACTTTTGAAAGCGTTCTACGCTTGTATCAAATCTTATTATATATGATCACTACCTTTGCAGAACAGTCATTCTTTCTTTGTCATTTTACGTCAACACTATGATTGCCATTCTACTTATTGCCACAAGTGTTTTTTTTTCATATATATTTGGAAACTTGTAACCGTCGCAGTACCATTTGGCAATTCGTAACTCTTGATTCTAACAACCATATTCTTTCCATTTATAAATTGTTGATTAAATCAGTTATTGTTTATGTTAGGCCGAATACACAATATATAATCAATATATGTATGAGAAGAACAATTAAGAACACTGTTTATGATCAATAAACTGAATTATATAAATAACTCTTCTCTCAGTGATGTTAAAAAATCACAGAGAGCTGCTAGGTTACAAGAATAATGTATTCAGTATTCGCATCCCTTTTAGGGTTAACCTATCTGTGTTTATATAGTACACAGCTACATAATCAATCTCTAATTGATATCCTATAAATCAGCTATACAATTTATATCAATCTAGGATTGCTTCTGTCTTCTGTCCCGTTTATTTAGCTATCTCAATATATTCTGCTTCTTTCCATCTTCAGAATATATTGCTTCTAGAATCTTCATGTTAGCACCGACAGCTAAAATAAACTCTCATCCCGTCAGACTTTAAATAAACTCTGACTGGCTTCAAGTAAACTCTGATGAGTACCTGTTTCTTAAACACTGATAAAACAATCATTAGCAATTATATCTAACAATCTCCCCCAACTTGTGCATAATAAAGATGTACAAGTTAATAGATAATTGATGATGTCAAAACATATAACAAATGCAGTGTTTAAATATAATCAGAGTTTAACTTTAACTTAGAACAGAAAACTTTAAAAACTTATAGTCGGACTTTACTTAATCTCTTCAATATCAGGCACTGTCCTGAGATAATCGATGAGAAGCCTCCTTTCAGCCTTTTCTAGCTCTTCTACCATGATTTCTTTTAATTCCTTAAGTTCTGGATCACTTTCTCCAGTCTGGTATATAGCAGCTCTTAGAGAATAAATGCTGTTCTTCCTCATTTCATTCCCTAGCCGGATATAGTAAGATTTGTCAGACTCTAAGTTGAACTCCAAGACTTTTATTCCCAGTGCTGTCTTGAACTTGGCACTGTTTCTCTTCATCTCAACAATCTTTCCATAAGCATCTCTGTACTTAGGAATATATGCACTTGAAACACCTCCTCCAAGCATAGCTTTTGTTTTCAGCATCCTTTCTCTTAGAACTAGAGCAGCATTGTGAGTACTTCTATTTTTGATTTTGAGAAGATATAGAACATACTCAAGCTCTTCCCATAGCTTTATTTGAACATCAGCTTCTCCTATTCTGTATACTCTTCCATTAGACATAAAGTATAACAGTAACTCTTTCTTTAACCCTTTATGGTAAATCATCTGAACAGACACTAGTTTGTCAAGATTTTCTTGAGTAACCCCAACACCAGGTTCTGCCAGTGATGTTTGATCTAGAGGTCTGTTATTTATCCTTTTCTCTCTATGTGAACCCAAACCAGACTTATCATAAGATTCTTTTCCAAGTACTGTTCTGGTTTGAAGAAAATTCACAGATTCTGGCTTCAGAGTTTTAGGCAGTATAGGTCTTTTGAATCCTTGGAGTTGTGTAGATGATTGAGTTTGCACAACTTGAGCAACGTCAGAGGTTGTCACAACTTTAGAAGAATCATCAACTTGAGCTTTGTCAGTGGTTGATTGATTTAGAACAGATTCAACTTGAGCTATGTCAGACGTTGAATAATTTTTCTTTGTTACTATATCTTCTATCAGCTTCCCTTTGCCCTTACCAGAAATAATATCTGTTGGCCTTCTTGAATATTGCATGCTCTGTTGAGAGTTTTCCTTGATAGAGATACCTAGTTCTTTCTTTCTTGGAACTTTTACAGCTTTCTTCTTGTAATTTCCAGAAGCAACTTTCTTTCTATGTTCTTCAGATAGCATCTTCATTTCTGCTTCCAAATCCTCAACTGTCACTTCACCATCATGCTCATCTAAAAACAGCTTGGCTGCAATCTCTTCATCAGTTATTGGATTAGCTGAAATCACTAGACTCTTAAGTCTTGAAGAAGATTGAGCATGAGTACCAGAACCAGTAGCACCAGAGTTTATCATTTCAGAGTTTGTCTGTCTAGCAGAGTTTGACCTAAGTCTCCCTTGCTCTTGAGAAGATTTTGACCTTTGCTCTGCTCCTCTGCTTCCACCATCATTTGCATCATCCCTCAGTCTTAAGGTTGGAGTCCTTTTGCATTTGTCTTTAGAAACTCTCTCCCCCTTTTTGACATCATCAGGAATAAGCACTGATGTCAGCAACTCCAGTGAGGCAGCAATAGAATCTATCTTAGTAGATAGTTCAGCCTGATTGCTCTCAAAATTTGTTAGCCTCTGCTTGATGGTTTCTTGATCCTTGATCAAAGATGAAAACTGAGCTCTGTCTTTCTTCAAAGCTAATTCTTTAAGAGCTATATCATTATTTAATCCAAGAACTACCTTGTGAGTCTCATCAAAGCGATTGTGCAATGATTTGACTTGAACAATGGTAGCCTTAAAATGTGATAAAAGCTCAGAATTTGTGATCTCCTTGGCAGATTGAGCGATAAAATCAGCAGTCCTTTGCTTGGAGAAAATACAATCTGCCCCTGACCAGTTGGCATAGTACATATCTCTATAATGTGCTTCAGTGGCATTGACATTTTTCTTGATATGCTCAGCTGTAGGATCCCTTAGAAAAGGTATGGATTCATCAGAGTTTGAAAGTTCAAGATTGATATTAGAGTTGGCATGAAGAGAATGTTCAGAGTTTGCAGCATCAGCATTAGCTTCAGTATTTTAACTGTGCAGTTTCTTCAACAGTTTCTGCAACAGCTTCAACAAACTCTTCATCTACATTGTTGGCATTTATCTTTACAATTTCAGGAATCTCAGAGTTTACAAGAACCTCTGTTTCTACAGGAATAGACTCTGCAACAATGTCATTCAGTTTCTCTGCTTCATCCAATTTATTGACAGCAGCTGCAATTACCTGATCAACCTCCTCACCCATTTCAGGAATTGAATTATTGACAAAGAGAATCTATGTATGAGTTGCAAGAGACTCATCTAGAATTTGGGTGGGTTGATCAGCTGCCACATCCTCAGTATCACAAACACTAATACTAGGATGTGCTTCAACTTCAAAATCAACAAATAGAGCATCTTGCTCAAGCAAATCAGCCTCTTTATCAGCTTGTGCCATATCAGGCTCAGTAGCTGCTGCATCATCTTCAGTAGCCTCCTGAACAATAACTTCAGGAGCTTCAGTGTTTAAAAAAACCTTGTCCTCATTAGCAGCATTTGCAGTAGGCTCCTCAACAACAACTTCAGGAGCTTCATCATGGACAGCTTCAGTCTCTAACTCTGCAAAAAGATAGTTAGCTACTAGCCTCCTTCTTCTGTGTTGTAGAGTTTCAGAGTCATCTTCATCAGTAGACCTTGGTCTCTTTGCCCTGCGCTTTGTAGATGTACCAACAGAGTGTGGCACAGAAGATTTTGAAATTCCAACTTCAGTAGCTGGCTTAATAATCCTTGCTGGCTTAGAAGCCCTATGTTTAATTCTGCCACCAGTACGAATAGGATGAATTGGAGAGGCATCAGTATTTACTGGTTCTGGCTGTTGTTCTGCTTGGATAGAAGCATCCAAAAACTGTTGTACTAAAGCAGGTAACAACAAATCACCCACATTTCCTTTCTTCACATCCTTATTTATAAGATCAGAAAATATACGTTTGTGCAATTTAAAACAAGGAATCACATCTTCATCAGAAATTTCCACCCCAGCAACACAAGCAGTAAATAAAAGTTGACAAAATCTAGAAAAGTAAACTACTCTCCTATTTTCAGTCATCTTTTCACCCAAATTGTTAAGAACTAGTCTACCATAATCAAAATGAGTACCATAGATCAGAGAATACCCAATTTGTAGACTTTCAGTAGGTATGGCATCCCAGTTTGTGCACTTCTTACCGAACGTTCTAGTGATGCAGTCGAAGAAAAAACTCCACTCTTTCCTCAAGAACGGTCGCTTCAGTTGACCAATCTTTGTCAAAGATCCACCATAGCCGATTTCCCTCATCATCCTCATCAATTCAGCCTCACCAACATCAATAGTGTAAGCATTATGTTCAGGAAATCCCATAGCTGCACGAACTGTACCAGGAGTAATAACATACTCTGCTTCTTCAAACTCAAAAACAATAGATGGAGTCCCAGCATCTCCACCATCATCATAAAGACCAGTTTCCCAGAAGCTTTTGATTTGAACTACAGACAGCTTCCCTGGTTCGACAAGAGCACGCCCAATAGGAGATTGAGCAAGAAAACTTTGTAACAAATGAAACGCCTCTGGTGCATTGGCAGTGTTTAGTGGTGCTGCATAATTGTTTGGAACAAACTCCAACCCAGAAGAAACAAAAGCTGTAGTTGCCATTAGTAAGATTTGAAAGAATAACAGATAATCAGGTGCAAAAGCTCGAAAGAGTTTGAAGGTAGAAAAGTGTTTGTTAATATGTGTGTGTGACAATAGATGTGAGTTGGAGTAAGATGTGAAAGGTTTAGACGTATGTGTGTGTATTGTTTAAATATGAAATTCAAAATTAAAAACTGAACAGTTTTTAATCATTAATACACAACTGTCTTACTCCGTTAATTGTGTGAGTGGGACACGTGGCACACATGTAATGACTGACAGCAGTAATTGGCAGTTTCCAATGCGCATGCGCAGTAAAAACAGCAATAATTACCGCCTTTTACACTTTTCTAGACTCTCAACCTCTCTCCTCTGTTTAATACATTCTCGAACAACTGTCCAATCATACTCTTTTTGAATTTTCAAAAAAAATGTCTTTTCTCAAAATCATAATATGCCTGAAACAAACAAAATTTATTTTAATCATCAGAGATTAAAATTAAATTACCTCGGCGTAGAGTACACAGTTCATCAGTGTTTACCAATCCTCCTTCTTTATAAATAAACTCTTTTCACAAACTGTACAGGTGTGAGTATTTTTTGTGTGTGAATAGCAGAGTTTACTGAATATACATATTTAGATCATCTCAAAGTGCATAAAATCCACAAAATAAATCAGTAAAAACTGATTGCTCAAACTCTCATGTATAAAGTAAAATCTGATATTTATCCAAACTCTGTCTTCTTATATCCTTTCATTTGGATATTTCTATTATTTTCACCCCCTTTATATATATATATATATATATATATATATATATATATATATATATATTTATTATTATTATTTTTTTATTTTTTTTTTATTATAATTTTTCCAGTAATCAGTGGTTGGCACTAGTCACCAAAAATCAAAGATTTTAGCCCTTATTTCATACAATAAGTTCCTGGATCGTCCTAGGCCCAACATGATCTCAAAGGAATTTGTGCACTTTTTGGCATCTTTTGATTGGAGGGTGAAATATTTGCAACTAATTATCAGAGTTTAGACTTTTCATCAGTGAATACAATTAATTTATGAGAGAAAGTGCAAACAGCTAATACAGACTCAGTGTATAGAATCAATAAACTAAGAGATGCTATAAATATAGAGACAGTATCAAGCTGTGTAAACTTTCTGCACATTTTGAAATCAGAATTTATATTACTTAGAAGGATTCATGATTACTTACTGAAAATCATGCTTCATACAAATTTCTTCATCGGTCTATGTGTTTCAGACAAAAATCACAATCAGAGTTTAACATCAGACTTTAACCGACAGAGTATGACTGACACTATATTACTAACAGAGTTTACTATCAGAGTTTACTATCAGAGTTTAACATACTGGTACAAATAACAGTTAACACATGCAAAGAACCATGAGCATAAAATCTATCATGTATAGAGTTTGAATCTAACCGGTATCTCTAGTCAAAACCAGAGACCATTCCAAGTTCATTTACCAGCCTTGTAAAGGTAGCTTCACTCAAAGGTTTGGTGAAGATATCTGCAAGCTGTTGGTCTGTAGACACAAAATGAAGCTCAATATCTCCTTCTTCCACATGTTCCCTGATAAAATGATACCTTATGCTGATGTGCTTGGTCATGGAGTGCTGTACTGGATTACCTGTCATAGCAATAGCACTTTGATTATCACACTAAATAGGTATTTTAGAGTACCTTAATCCATAATCCAGCAATTGATTCTTCATCCATAAAATCTGTGCACAACAGCTACCAGCAGCTCAATACTCTGCTTCTGCTGTGGATGTGGAAATTGATTTCTGTTTCTTGCTGTACCAAGAAACTAATCTGTCACCAAGAAATTGACAGCTTCCACTTGTGCTTTTTCTGTCTATCTTACAGCCTGCAAAATCTGCATCAGAGTAACCAATTAATTTAAACTCTGATTCTCTAGGGTACCACAAACCAAGGGTTATGGTTCCTTTGAGATATTTGAAAATCCTCTTTACAGCTGTTAGATGTGGCTCTCTGGGGTCTGCTTGAAATCTTGCACAAAGACATGTTGCATACATGATATCAGGTCTACTTGCTGTCAGATAAAGAAGAGACCCTATCATCCCTCTATAGTTTGTCATATCTATTGAGACTCCTGTGTCTTTGTCTAGCTTTGTTGCAGTAGCCATGTGAGTTGTAGCAGATGAACTATCAAGCATACCAAATTTCTTGAGAAGATTTCTGGTATATTTTGCTTGATTGATAAAAATCCCATCATCTGTTTGCTTGACCTGTAAGCCTAGAAAATAACTAAGCTCTCCCATCATACTCATTTGATATCTTGACTGCATAAGCTTGGCAAATTTCTTACAGAGTTTGTCATTAGTAGACCCAAAAATTATGTCATCCACATAGATTTGAACTAACAGCAAATCATCACCAAAATTAAAATAGAACAAGGTTTTGTCAATTGTACCTCTAGTGAACCCACTTTTTAAAACAAATTGAGCCAGAGTTTCATACCATGCTCTAGGTGCCTGCTTTAGTCCATATAATGCCTTATCAAGCCTGTAGACATAATCTGGATGTTTGGAATCTACAAACCCTGGTGGTTGTTCAACAAACACTTCTTCTTCAAGTTTCCCATTGAGAAAAGCACTTTTCACATCCATCTGAAAGACTTTAAACTTCTTGTGAGCAGCATAGGCCAGAAAAATCCTTATTGCCTCCAATCTTGCAACTGGAGCAAAGGTTTCATCATAGTCAATTCCTTCCTGCTGTGAATAGCCTTTAGCCACAAGTCTAGCTTTATTCCTTGTAATCACTCTATCACTGTCTGTTTTGTTTCTGAAAACCCACTTTGTACCAACAATAGATCTGTTCTTTGGTCTTGGTACAAGTGTCCAGACTTCATTCCTCTCAAATTCATTTAACTCCTCTTGCATTGCTGTTATCCAGTTAGCATCTTGAAGAGCTTCTTCCACTTTCTTGGGCTCTGTTTGAGATAAGAATGCATGAAACAGACATTCATTATTTGTAGCACTTCTAGTTCTTACACTAGCTTCTGGATCTCCAATTATCAAGTCAGGTGTATGGGATTGTGTCCACCTTCTTGCTGTTGGTAATTGGCTTCTATTATCATTATTAGATCCTCCCCCTTGATCCATGCTTTCCTGATTTTCTTCTTGACTATTTGCATTCTCTGAGGCTCCCCCTGAATTGGACTGTTCAGAATATGAACTTTCAGAGTTTCTGTTTGATTCTTCATTTGACCCTCTTTCAGAATTTGAGTCTTTACTTTGAGAAGTTTCTTCACGCTCCCCCTCAACTGGTTCTCTATTTTGTTCTGTCAGAGAAAATTCGTCAGTGTTTACCAGTAGAGGATCAGAGTATGCTTCGTCAGAGTTTGTTGGATTTGCTGCATCAGAGTTTACATCATCAGAGTATAGATCTTCATTTTCAAAGCGAAGTTGATCATGATATTCTTCATCTTCTATTCCAGTTATTTTCTTGTCATCAAATGACACATGTATAGATTCCATGATCACTTTAGTTCTTAGATTGTAGACTCTGAATGCTTTAGTTGATAGTGGGTATCCAACAAAAATTCCTTCATCAGCTTTTAAGTCAAACTTGGTCAATTGTTCAGGATGAGTTTTCAACACAAAACACTTGCATCCAAAAATATGAAAATATTTCAAATTTGGCTTCTTATTTTTCATCATCTCATATGGTGTTTTCCCATGCTTGTTGATCAGTGTAGCATTTTGAGTAAAACAAGCTGTTTGAACAGCTTCTGCCCAGAAATAAGTTGGCAATTTTGCTTCATCAAGCATTGTTCTGGCAGCTTCGATTAGGGTTCTGTTCTTTCTTTCAACTACACCGTTTTGCTGTGGAGATCCAGGTGCAGAAAATTCTTGCTTCACTCCTCTTTCCTTGCAGAAAGCTTCCACTTCAGAATTTCTGAATTCAGTACCATTATCACTTCTTAGAATTTTCACTTTGTACTGTGATCCTTTGTCCAATAGCTTCACATGATCCATCAAAGTTAGGGCAGTTTCATCCTTCTTTGCTAAGAAGTACACCCAGGTGTATCTGGTGTACTCATCAACAATGACTAAAGCATATTTCTTTCTGCCCATTGACATTATATTCACTGGACCAAAGAGATCAATATGTAAAAGATGATAAGGATCCACAACTGAAGATTCAGATTTACTCTTGAAAGATGACTTCCTTTGCTTGGCCTTTTGACAAGAATCACACAGACCATCTAAGCTGAGTATTGACTTTGGAAGTCCCCTTACAAGATCTTTTCGAATCAGCTCATTGATGTTGTTCAAGTTTAGGTGAGAGAGCTTCTTATGCCATTTCCAACTCTCTTCACTAGACATTCTTGCTGATAGACACACAGTTTTTCCTTCAGAGTTTGTTACCAAACTTGCTTCATAGATGTTATTGTGCCTGTGTCCAACTAGAACAACTTTCCCTGTAGATTTGCTGATAACTTCACAATGTTCAGTATGAAAATCTACATGGTATCCTCTGTCACAGATTTGACTCACAGAAAGCAGATCATGCTTGAGTCCTGAGACAAGAGCTACATTTGTAATGATGACACTTCCAAGATTGATATTGCCATATCCCAGAGTATGTCCTATGTTGCCATCTCCATAGGAAACTTTTGGGCCAGCTTTTTCCTCAAAATCTGATAGCAGGGCTTTATTTCCAGTCATATGTCCTGAGCATCCACTGTCCAAGATAAGAGTGCTCTCTTTTATGCCCTGCAATCACAAACAATCACTGAGTGTTAGATTTAAGGATCCAGACTTGCTTGGATCCTTTGGCTTTCTTAACATTGTTAGCTTTTGCAGCGGAATCACTATCAACAGAGTTTAAACTAACATTGTCAGACTTTACACTTGCAGAGTTTGCTCTAACCCATTTTAAGTTGGGTTTTAGCTCATAATAGTTGTGATAAATAGCATGATAACTCTTACAAGTATAAATGGAATGCCAAGTGCTCCCACAGTGTGTGCATAAAGTCTGTGGTCTAACTCTAACATAATCATTCTTTACTCTAGGTTTTGAGGGTAAAGAATTTATATCTTTGTTCTTCTTGCAAAAACTAGCAAGATGGTTAGTACTTCCACAGTTATAACAAGTTTTTCTTGGAGCATCAGTAGTAGGCAAATGATTATTCCTTTTATCTATGCCTATCTTTCCATTCCTGTTCTTCTTGAACCCTTTCTGTTTCATGACAGACTTTACTTCTTTGAGCTTATGATTGAATTGTTTGTCTGTCATTAAACCAACATTAACCTGTTTATCACAGATTTTTACTTGTTCTTTAACAGCTTCTATCACAACTACAGACTTTAGCTTACTGGTTTCAGGAACAAATTTCACAGGTTAAAGTTGTGGTTTTACTTTAACTTTATCTTTAAACCTAAGTTCATCTTCCTCACAGTAACCTAAACCTACAGTATCTGTCTGAAAAACCTGATGTGTGTCTTTTCCAGAATTGGTCCAAGTTTTAATTACTTTCCTCTCTTTTTCCAACTCAGATTCTATTTCCCTATATCTTTTAAGCAACTCCTGTTCAACATAAACAGCATCATCTCTCTCCTTTTGAACTTGTTGCATGTTAACAAGTTTCTCTTCAAGAAATTTATTCCTCTCTTTAAGACCTAGATTCTCAGATTTGATTCTTTCATTTTCTAAAGTTTGATCCCTATAACTAACATGTATGCTTTTAAGATAAATTCTTAATTCAGATATATTATCAGTATCATAAGCATAAGTTGTTAGGGGTACCTTGTTTCCAGATGACTCAGCTTCATCTTTAACAGTTGCCATGAGAGCATAATTGACTCCCTCATCTGAGTCTGAAGTGTCTGCCCAGTCCTTGCCTTTAGTGATGAGTGCTTTCTCAGATTTTTCTTTCTTGCATTCTGGAGCATAATGACCCATCTCTTTACACTTGTAGCACTGGATCTCAGACTTGTCTTTCTTTCCAGACTTGGTATATTTTCCATCAGACTTTCTGAAATTTCTCTTATCAGAATTTGAATCTTTCCTTGAGAATATCTTTCCTTTCTTGAAGTTCTTGAATCCCATCTTCTTGAAGGTCTTCACCATTAAAGCAGCCATTCTCATCATCTCTTCTTCATCATCCTCAGAATCAGAAGCTTCATCATCAGTGTTTGAGCCATCATCAGAGTTTGATGACTCACTGTCAGATTTAATGACTAAAGCCTTTCCTTTGGTTTTCTTTCTTGATGATTCCTTCATGACAGGCTTCTTCAACTTTAAGAGCAACATATTTTGTCTTCTTTCCAGATCTTTTGTTTCTCTGTTCTATTTCAAGTTCATGAGTTTTAAGCAACCCATAGATTTCATCAAGATCTGTATCTGCAAGATCATAGTTGTCTCTGATTGTTGTTGCCTTTAAATCCCATCTTTCAGGTAGGGATAGAAGAAACTTGAGATTTGACTCTTCAAGTTCATATTCTTTATCAACCAGAGACAAATCATTCAACAATTTACAAAATCTGTCATATGTATCTGTCAAACTTTCATCAGATCTAGAGTCAAAGTGTTCATACTCCTGTGTTAGAATAGTCTTCCTGTTTTTCTTTATAGCACTTGTTCCTTGACACCTGACTTCCAAAGCATCCCAAATCTCTTTGGAAGTCTTGCATCCAATCACTCTGTTAGACATGGCATTATCTAAGGCACTGTGTAGTAGATGTCTAACCTTTGCATCCTTTGCAATTGATGAGATGTCTTCAGGAGTCAAATCTTTCTTCTCTTTTGGAACAGTCTTTTGTTCTTGCCCAGTAATAACAGGAGACAATTTAGTTGGCATATGAGGACCATCATTGATTCTATCAAGGTATTCTGGATCTGTGGCTTCCAGAAACATGGTCCTCTTCACCTTCCATATTGGATATTCACTTGGTCTGAGAATTGGAACCCTTATAGTCTCATATCGACTCACAGAAGTAGGTTGAACCTTCTGAACATTAGAACCTGCATTAGAACCTTCCTGAGAGTTGTCAGTCATGATTATACTTGTGTTTGGATCGATAAACTGTATATACTAATCAGCCTTGGCTCTGATACCAATTGTTAGGGCGAATACACAATATATAATCAATATATGTATGAGAAGAACAATTAAGAACACTGTTTATGATCAATAAACTGAATTATATAAATAACTCTTCTCTCAGTG
Source organism: Heracleum sosnowskyi (assembly GCA_030848705.1). Taxonomy (NCBI): domain Eukaryota; kingdom Viridiplantae; phylum Streptophyta; class Magnoliopsida; order Apiales; family Apiaceae; genus Heracleum; species Heracleum sosnowskyi. The sequence continues at coordinate 45,850,527 of CM061236.1, forward strand.
ATGTTAAAAAATCACAGAGAGCTGCTAGGTTACAAGAATAATGTATTCAGTATTCGCATCCCTTTTAGGGTTAACCTATCTGTGTTATATAGTACACAGCTACATAATCAATCTCTAATTGATATCCTATAAATCAGCTATACAATTTATATCAATCTAGGATTGCTTCTGTCTTCTGTCCCGTTTATTTAGCTATCTCAATATATCCTGCTTCTTTCCATCTTCAGAATATATTGCTTCTAGAATCTTCATGTTAGCACCGACAGCTAAAATAAACTCTCATCCCGTCAGACTTTAAATAAACTCTGACTGGCTTCAAGTAAACTCTGATGAGTACCTGTTTCTTAAACACTGATAAAACAATCATTAGCAATTATATCTAACAGTTTATTCATCAGTAATATGCCACCAAGACGCAACACACGTGCAAATAGTTCCGCTGACCGAGAAGGTCAACAGAATACACCCCCGACGGGTCATTTAGATCCGATTGTAATACAACTTTTGAACACCCTTACTCAACAAACTACTGCGTTAGCACAACAACAACAACAGATTGAACAACAGTTGCTACAGCAGCAACAACATCAGCAGCAGCAACAGCAGCAACATCAACAGCAGCAGCATCAGCAACAACAGTATCAGCAGCAGCATGACCAGCAGGTATTACCCGTGGTTACGTTTAAATCTTTTCAAGCGGCAAAACCTCCAGAGTTTAAGGGATCCGCTGATCCAGTTGAGGCAAAGGCATGGTTGAAGGAAATGGAGAAAGCTTTTACGTTGATAGAGCTAGCGGGAGAAAAGAAAACTGAGTATGCTAGTTATTTTCTGAAAAATAAGGCAAGCTATTGGTGGGAAACTAGTAAGGCTTTAGAACCAGAAGGGTTAGTTACGTGGGAGAGATTTACAGAATTGTTTTTAGAGAAGTATTTTCTTGATTATATGCAAGATCAAATGGAGTTGAAATTTCTAGAACTAAAGCAGGGTAGTATGACTGTTTCTCAATATTAGACCAAGTTTACTGAGTTGTCTATGTTTGTTCCGACATATGTGGATACAGAGAAGAAGAAGGCCAAGAGGTTCCAACAGGGACTGAGGTCATGGATTCGTAGTAAGTTAGCAGTTTTGGAACTAGATACATATGCAGCCGTAGTACAGAAGGCAATGATTGCGGAAGGAGAGAGTGATTCATACATAAGAGAGAAAGAGAATAAGAAAAGAAAGATAGGGGCATCTGATAAGGTACAGCCACAGGGAGATCTTCAGGGTCATTCAAACAAGAAACCAGGATTCCAGGTGGGTAAAGGTTCAAATTTCAAGAAGATAGATACCGGGGATGCATGACCAATCAATGTTCCATCCAACAATGATCAGCAAGTAGTTTCCAGACCTCCACTGCCAGAATGTAAGACATGCGGGAAAAGACACTCCGGAGTATGCCACAGATTGAGTATTACATGTTTTAATTGCAACCAGAAGGGTCATTATTCCAGGGATTGCAAGACAGGTGTTGTGTGTTATCGATGGAAGAAACCAGGTCATGTGATTAAGGATTGCCGGGCACCAGTACTCGTGAACAACATGATTCGAGCGATAGAGGCACCTCCAGCTGTCAATGATCAGCCGCTAGCCAGAACTTATAGCATAACGATGAGGGAAGCAATTAGTGACACTGATGTGATGGCAGGTACACTTCTAATGAATTCAGGAGCTACTAAGTCGTTTATTTCTGAGACGTTGCACGTAATTTAATTTGTTTAATGAAACCTTTAATTGGAGTGTTAAGCATAGAGATGACTAACCGAAATCGTATACCGGTCAGTTTATGTTGTCCCCATTGCGAAGTTGAGATTCTAGGAAATCGTTTTTATGTCAAATTGTTACCCTTTAAGTTGGGAGGAGTTGATGTGATCTTAGGAATGGATTGGTTAACTGAGTATGTTGTGCGCCTTGATAAGACTGTAGCATTAGTTAAAGTTTTGTGGAGAAGTTCTAAGGTAGGAGAATGTATTTGGAAATTTGAGAGTGATGTGATAGGGAAGTATCCCCAGTTGTTTCCTCGATTAGATTCTGAGGACAGAATCCTATTAAGGGGGGAAGGATGTAATATCCGTGATTTTTTTTTTATTTTATATATATAAATGATATATTTGGTGTAAAATATTTCGTGTGGAATAATTTGAAGATTAATAAGTTACGGTTATTAAGTGATTATGTGTTATTTGGTGAGTCGAAAGCCCCTTTCAAATATTTCATCATTTGAAGTTTTATTCAATTTTGAGCCCCGTTGAAATTTTGTACATCATTATTATCCCTTCGTCTTTCAAATTTGAATCGTTATCAAAGGAACTATTCGTATCATTTCATCCCTATCTATTTGATGTTGTCAGTGTAATTCGTTTTGTTCAAAAAGGGAAAGATTGTTCCAAACCCTAATTGTCCAGGGTGACGGATATGTCGTTTATATCAATATTTCATCTGTTATAGCCCCAGTATTCTTGATCATTAGTTATATAATGTTATGTATTGATTTGGATAACTATCAGTCTTTGTAGATAGTTATCTTTTCATAAAACGTATTTTTAACCTAATTAGGGTTTTTAAACGATCCAGTGGATCTATATCGATCCAAAAATGTTGTTTGGGGTATTATTTTTCCAAAAATATTAAAAGACGAATCGTACCTTAAACCTCACATAATCTATATTTCATAATCTCGAAAAAGTAAAAATCCCTGAACCGTGTTCTTCGTGTTCTTGAATAATCAAATCAACTTTTGAGGGTGTTATTGAAATCAGAAATTGAAGTTCTAATACTCAAAACAAATATCTTGAGCTCTAGTTTCAGAATCTTCCAACCTCATCATCATCTAGTAATTTTTCGATTTATTATGAATTTTACAATTTTCGAATTAAATTAGGGTTTATGTTCGAATTGGGGATTTTCATTCTGTTGATTCTCCGTTCAATTGGTTGCTTCTAACATGTTCCTAGGGGTCTAATTAGCAGGAATCCATGTTTTAATTTCATGTTTATGTTCCATTTTTACGGGTTTGATTTTCGGGTTTTGACCCGAATTCTTCTTTTGAACAGTCCGTTCTTGTTGTTGATCTGACATGAATTCTGATAGAGGGCTTTCATTGTGTGAGTTGTAAGCTTCATTTTAACATAAAGAACGTAGAGTTTCATGTACAAAATTTGTAGATCGGAAAATTTGTTTATGGTGACCGGAAAATAGTCGGGTTTGGAGTTCCAGTGATGTTTTTGATCGGAATGTATTGGTATGGTTATTTGGAATGTTTTGGTATCAAAAGCCCTAAATTTGGTCGTGTTTTTGGCTCGTCGGATTCTGGAAATGTCGCCGGATTCTGGAAAAATTCCGGTTGTTCTTGGCGACCCGTTTCTGTTCTTGGCGACCCGTTTTCTAACCCGGTTTCAATCTTCAAAACCCTAATTCATTTTCAGAAAACTATTTTTGAATTTTATTTTTAAAAATAATTCGAAAATAGTTTAAAATCTTTAAAAATTCATATTTTATTTTTAAAAATATGATTTTAATTCAGAAAAATTCTGGAAAATTATATTTATTATTTTAAATTTGAAAATTGATTAAACTTAATTATTTTAAATATTTTTAATTAATAATTAGTTTATTTAATTGATTGATTAATTCTTTTAATCAGTTAATTCTTAAAAAATAATTATTAATTAGATTTAATTAATTAAAAATTCAGCTTAATTATTTTCAAACCTGTTTGATTATTTAAAAATAGTTTGAGCATTTAAAGAGTGTCAATTAATTTTATTAATTGATTTATTTGCATTTAAATACTTATATTGGATTTAAAAATCTGATTTTTGATTTAAAAATTTGTTTGCGACTTATTTAAATTCTAATAAGTCTCGAATATTGTTTTAAAAATATTTATAAGTACTATATGGTTTATATAAAGTGGAATAATGTGTTTAGTGTCCGTAAACGTCTTATAAAAAGAATAGAGTATGAGTTTGTCTATCGGAAAAATAGGTCGGGCGTCCGATAAATCTCGAAATTGGCTCGATAGGCTGTTTACACTTAAAAATGATTATGAGTTTATATTGAGGATAGAATAAGTGATGGGATGTACTAATATGAGTTATGTATTATAGAATCGAGTTCCCGAAGCAAGGGAAAGGAGAAGGTAGAATAGCAATGGTAGCACTACGCCGTAGATGGCCTATCGCAACAAATTAGGGGGGGTGTTACCATATTGGATGTTACTATAGCTATACAATTTTTGTTCTATCGTAACGGAGTAATTTTGGGTGTTACCAAAGCCATGAAACTATGTTACCATACTTGTAAAAGGTGTTACACTGGGCAACACAGTGAGGTGTGTTACCTTAGAGAATAGTCTTAATGAACAAATTAAATTAAATTATATTTATAATTAATAGTTTGATAATTGTTTAATTTTAAAAGTGAATAATTTTAATTTGAAGTTATCATTAGAAAAAGTAATATTCCATCAAATTATTGAATTATTTGTATTTCATAAAATTTAAAATATTTTTAATAAATTTAGAATTAAAATATTTTAAAATAATATTCAAGAATTATTAAATTTTAATTAAAATCATTAACAATTTTATTTGAGAAATTAATAATTTGTAAAAACCGAGGGTTATTAAAAAATAATGAAAGTTATGAATTTAATAGTAATTTCAATTTAATACAAACAAGTTGAAATAAATTTGTAATAATTGTTTAAAAATCTGAAAAAAGAAAAGTAGAGTAACAGGTTGTTGTCAATTCAGTATTGAGAAGGGCTAGCGGCAAATAAAAACACAAAGCGGTAAAACGAAAAATTAAAATGGGGCCAAAAACAAGTCGGGGGGAAATTTGGGGCAAAACAAAACAAGTACTCTCAATTCTTTCTTCTCTCACTTCTCAGGATTAGGGTTCACCAACACACTTCCTCTCTTTCACTCTTCACAATTCGTCTCTCTCACTCTAATTTGGGTTCATTGGCTACTTTCTCCCACTCTAATTAGGGTTTGATTCAATTTAAGGGGTTCAACGAGACTAATTAGGGTTCGAGATTTGATTTGGGTTGCAAACAGATTTTGGTTCGAGCTTGATTTGGGTTCTATGTCTAGGGTTCAATCTTTATTTGGTTTCGATTTTGAGGTACACCCCTCACTTTTTATGCTTGCAATTTGTACATATAGTGTGTATTTATATAAATGTGAATGTCTTCTCCCCTTCATTTTCTCTGTATATGCCTCTCTCTCTGTCTTCTCTCTGTATTTTCCCCTTCATTTTATACAACTTTTTGAAAGATTCTGTATTTGGGTTGTCTCTGTAACTTCATGAATAAAGCTATACACACTAATGACAGCTTAAATTAGGGATTTGACATGTTGTAATGTTTTAACTTCTAAGGTAATTTAAAAGAATATTCACAACACTAAGATAATGTTGTGAATATTTATGGATGCTAATTCAGCTTATTTATGCTTCAGGTTGGGCCTTGTTGCGACCATTAAGGTATGCTTGATTTTCAACACTGGCATATTTGATTGTACTTGGTGTTCGGAGACATTCAGATTGCTTTTAATATAGCTCTCTTTACTGTAGAAATCGTGTGGAGTGTAGTAGAGTAATTTTTGAAGTATTGCTCTGTATGTTGTATGAAAAACAGGTTTATACTTGGTGTCTTGTATTATTTTAGGTCCGACGAGTATCACAGAGATCTTAGTTAGTGTTGCAGCATCAGTTGCTGTAACGAAGTTAGACCAACTACTGAGCTGTTTGTTTTTGTACATCCACTGAAACCACCTTGCATAAAAATGAAACAATGTCAAGATGTTCCTCTGGTGTGTTGTGAAAACTAAAATACTGCCTAATTGGAAGATGTATACTTGGTGTCTTAACTTGGCTTACTTTGACAAAATGGGTCTGCGTTGGAATCACACCAGTGACCAACTGAACCCATCCAATTTCTTTCTAAATGGTTAATTTTACTCGAGGTGCTACTTAGATTTTACAAGGAAATGTCAACTTGGATCTGGGGTACTTTCTAGAATATGAAATGAGTAAGCAACAATAAATTTAAGTAGAGTAACATCACTGTTAACCAGGACTTTTTCACCACAAAATTAAAGTCAACCTGTGCATTCGTTTCTTATAGGTTCACTGACATAGGACCAGGGATCAACTTATTTGCTAAAGATGAAAATTATGATGTTGCATGTTTTCTTTTAAACTTTTGTATTTATTAATGGTCAAATATGTGTCTGGTCTTAAAAATGTATTATTACTTCCTAATTTGGCACAGAATTCTTATTGATATTAATCAGTTTCTTGACATTGTCTATATGCATCCATTAGCAGAGGATCACAATAGCTGATGTTTTGAAGGATGAATGGTTTAAGAAAGACTATAAGCCGCCTGTGTTTGAAGATAAATTAGAAACCAATTTGGATGATGTTGAAGCTGTTTTTAAGGATTCTGAGGTGCAATTATCTTTACGTATCAAATAAATGATTTAAATCTGAAAAAGAATTTCAAATCACTTTGTGTATACTCAGTGGGAAATCTTTCTGTTTATTTTTTCTTTTAATTGATTTTTTGCAACATGAGTTCCATGTGACTGAAAAACCAGAAGAGCGGCCAGCAGCCATGAATGCATTTGAGTTGATATCCATGTCAAAGGGACTTAATCTTGGAAATCTCTTTGATGTAGAGCAGGTTAGATTTTGGTAGCATCTTGGAAATCCCCATGAAGCCAATATTGATGCTACTCTGTTCAAGATCAACTCTTTTGATCAATCTTCTGTACGAAAATTGTGATAGTTTAAGTGTTTGTAATCAGGTTCACAGAGTCAGCTTGTCTGTTCAGGATGTGTAAACCTGTTACTTTATCCTGTTGAGGCAACCTCAGTATGTTGTGCTGTTTGCAAAGCAGTCACCTCTGTGCCACCTCCTGGTAATTAAGTAAATATCATTTGTCACGTCTGTTGGTCTTCAAGCAAAATTATTTACATAAATATTAGATTTAGTACCAAAGTGGATTGTTATTTTTCTTTGATGATCAAGTGTTCAATATTTGCCGCGAAATTGGCTGCTCAACAGGAACAGAAATGGCTCAGTTGGTCTGTGGAGTTTGCCACACACTACTGATGTACATTCGTGGCGCAACCAGTGTGAAATGTTCATGCTGTCACACTGTCAACTTAGATACGGAAGGTAAGTACCTCCCATTTCCACCGGAATCCATAATGTGAATAATATTATAATATACCCGAGAACAACTTAAAAGATGATGGTGCTCATCCAGCTAATCAAGTAGCACATGTCAACTGCGGAAATTGTCAATTTTTGTTGATGTATCCGTATGGAGCAAGGTCTGTCAAATGTGCAGTTTGCCATTTTGTGACTTCAGTTGGGGTGAGTATATGAAGTTTTTCAATTTTTATAATGGAGCTAAAATACCCTTTGCTGTAATGATCATAGTGGTAGAGTGTTGGATTGTTTATTAGTGCTAATACCATATTTTCTGTTTAAACTTCATATAACTCAAAATTTAAAGGGTGCTGATGTGCTTTTTTTTTAATTTGATGAAGGTTTTATTTTAATTAGATAATTGCAGGCATTTACAATGTTTTGATAATGCTCTTCTATGCAGATAATAAATTACTTGATTTTATATAGATTACTTAATGTGCAAATCACTCCTTGCAGATACATAGAAGAAGATAGCTAATATTGTTTGCAAGAAAATTTTTAAAGCCCACTGTTATATTTTGTAGAGCAATGCGAAAAGGACAGAGCTTGTGTTCTTGTGTACTGGTATGTCTAGAAAAATAGGACAGGATGTTACCTGATGCTATTACAGAATCAGATAAAACTCTAGAGGGATTTGCTCAAATCGCACTGAAAATGAGGTTGCATCAACTCCTAAAAACTGAGTTTGGGCTTCACTTGGAGTGTTGTGGTAAGGTGGTATATGCGGAAGAGATGATACTTGTTTAAGCTTTTGTTAATATTATTGGATTTTGTTTACGGGATGATGTAAACATGGAAATTTTGTAGCTGTTGAGGAATCCAGGAAAGTAAGTCAGAGTCATCCCGAAGAACTACTTATGTGTTGTAGATGCATACTCAAGCAAAAATGAAAATGTTGGAGGGAAAGAAGGAAGCTCTGGCAAATGAGTGACGGACTTGGATCTTAGACATCTAGTGGTTTAGACAGTGCCTTTTGATGACCTAGTATAGGTTTTTCTATCCCGCTTATGACTTTGCAATGTGGTTGTTAAAAATGAACATTTAATTTTCTTGTAGTACTTGTACGTTTTAATTTATGTTCTCTAGTGTTGGTGGATATTATTGGCTGATGTGGTTGGTTTGTTATTGGATTGGTTATCTTATTGGTGAATGAAATTAGGACTTGGTTTGGTTGTTGGTTTATTTGGTGGGAAATATAATAGTTAAACAGCATATTTTTATTTTATTATAATTGTGTGTTACACATGTGGGACCCACTTTTTTGCAAAATTTTAATATCTTTGGTAACACATAAAGTATGTTGCTGTAGAATGTTTATTGTGTTGCTATAGATATATTTAGTAACACAGTTTGCTATGTTACCTTAGGGGTCCTCAGTATGTTACCATAGACCCCTATAGCAACTGCTGAGAACCTAACACGGCTCTGATGTTACCATAGCTCTTTTTGGGGCTATAGCAACGCGAAACTGGGCTTATAGCAACATAGTTTTGTGGTTGCAAAAGGCCATTTATGGCATAGTGTAGAAATTGACTACGTCGAACCAGGCAAGTGTCTATTTCTTTCACAAATCCTTGAATAATCTTACTCTGAGTTATTATATGCATGTTGTCATCAAACCAATACCAATGATTCAATTCTTATCCTGTATCAGAACCGATAACATTGTTTCCATGAGAAATTCCTGATTTCTTTGATTATTCACAATCTTGTTGAATATTGAGAATCCTCACCTTCGATTCACTTGCGTACATTATAACCTTGTTTATTTCCTTGAAACGGATGTGTTGCTTCTATGAAACCATCCCGAACTTGTTTCACGAACCTTATTTGATCTTGATCAGTTGAAGCTCTTTTGCAATTCATTATACTATTTCACCCTCGTTGTGATTGATTGTCAGATGAAGCTTTTGTTATTATCATTCTATTTTGTTCTTGTTGTGATTATTGTTGAAGCATGTATTGCTTATGTGCTGTAATAGAATTGGAAATGTTTTTGAAAATAAGGACCAGATTTATGGTCGATGATAATTAAGGCTAGGATGGCCAAGGATCCAGTGGAGGGCTTTGCTATAAGCAGGCCCGAGGTTGATGCGTGACTGGCCAACAGCTCAACCTTTGATTTGAATGAGATAAATAAAAATCTAATTCTAGTCTGTTTTCTTCAGAAGAGGTTGATATAATCATGCATTGATTCAAATTCTTGTGATTTCTTTTCATTATAAACTGCATTGGATATATATATGATGTTTGCTGAGAACTTTTGGCTCTCTCTTGCTTGTTGTTTTCTAACCCTATTCCAGTGAAGCGAGAGTATGAGTCGGCACAACATGACTGATAGTTCACCGGCAGCTAGGAGAGCTCCTCGAGTGGTTGTCATTGGCATGGTAGTTGTTTGTTTTGTATTATTAGACTAGATGTCTAGCTCTGGACTTAAGTTGTGATGTAATAACTCTGATAAAACTGGTTTGTATTAATAAAAGATTGTAGAAACTTGTGTTCAATGCCATAATCTGGATGCGGTCTTGGATAAGGGGTATTTTATGACATTATTATATTATGCATGTGTTATATTCAGGTATGTTGAGTTTCGTTGGTCGGGTGACTCCCCAAATCTGTACCCCGGATTTGGAGGGCGTCACATAAATGAAACCATAAACGAACCTCCTTCCCCTCCTATACCCAATATACAAACATCCGTGAGTGTAGAGGGAGATAGTGCCATAGCAGCACCACATAAGGAGATACACCCTTCAACAACAACTCTGCCTTCCTCTAAAAGGAGAAGAATAGAAACCGAGGCAACTGTTGAATCTTCATTTCAATCATCCAAAGCGCCCTTCATTGATTTTTCTGATGCTGATTGGGCTACTTTAACTAAAGCAATATATGAACCAATAACTCAATCAAATGAGGAAGAATTGACGGAAGCAACTGGTGTTCCGACCATATTACGGTCAGGGTCACTGGTTGAAGGTTCTAAGAACCAAGTGTCTTCACAGACGTCGAGAGAAGGCTCTGACCCAAATGCAAAATCTATAGGGTCATTGCCTACCTCCCCAGATGGAACATATCAGGATCCTGCGGGTAAAGGGTCTGACGTAGGTGCGGATCGGCAACTCGGTGACAATGAATCAATTTCAATTGAGGAGTTAACTGAGGTAAAGACTTCACAGACTATTGGGGAAGTTTCAGGATCTCTTCTGTTAATAGAGCCTGATTCTAGCCTCCTAGAGATTCAAACTCTAGATCCTACAAAGTATACATCATCTACGGATGATCAGCAACTTGGTTTAACCAAGGACGGGGACTTGCGAAGCCCCATTGCACCACCAGTGACCTCCTTAAGGATGGCTACGGTGTTTTCTGATGCAGGTACAACTAGCACAAAGGGATTGAGTGAAACACAAACACTTACACCTGGCCTGAGTGGGAAAGGAAAAATGAGTGAAACACCAACAGAAACGTTGAGTGCACACCTAGAGCCAAATGTGAGGAGTGACACCCTAACCCTACCAAATATTGATGATCTGCTACTACCTACAGAAAGAGAAATGCATGTTCAATCCACTCTCAAGGAGATGACGGTTCATGACAAGCAAGGAAATCCATTATTCAAGGTTCCACTGCGGCCTTCTTTTGACCAAGGGATCTCCTCTGATCAAGCCAATGCTTCTTTAATGTCTATTCAAGAGAAGGTTGACTTGGCGGCGACTGATTCTAGAAGAACTTACCGGGTCTTAGGCAGTGCATCTGGCACTATAACAGGTACAAAACAAGCAGTGGACTCTTTGAATAAGGAAGCAATGGAGGAACTAGTCGCCTTGAGGACTGACATCAAAGAACTGAAAGATGGATTCATGAATGAAGTGAATGCTCTGCAACAAGGACAAGAAGCATTGAGAGAAGACGTTCTGGTTATCCGGGATGGTCAAGCTAGGGTAAAAGATGCAATGAACACCCTTTCTAGAGTGGAGTCTAAGCTGAACCAGAGATTGGACAAAATTGAAAAGACTACCAAGCTGAGATTGGATGACATTGACCTGAAGCTAGCTTCTGTGCATGAGATGAATAAGGAGATTATGGAGTTCATGGAGAATCAAGGTGACGGGGTACAGTCTATTTGGAATATGTTGAGGAACGAATAACCCGGACCTTCAAATCAACAACCTGATCCTTCTACTACCTTTTACAATGAGGATAACTACATTGAGGATTCCTCAACTATGGGGGAGAAACTTGGAGAAGGGGAGACAAATGAAGGATGGCAAACAACAGGATGGGGAGTTTGGGAAACCAATGAAGCTATTCCAGTTAGACAGTACTGGATTGAGAACATAGAGCAAGAAGATGAGAGTGAGGAGGAATTTGAGATCATGTATGAGCAACCACCTCAAGAGGAGCATGAGCCATATTATCCAGAGCCAATAGAACATTCTATCTTGGATGATGATATGGAAGAAGAAGCAAATTCTCTGTCACTGGAAGAAGAAGCTGCCTTGGAGATAGTAAAAGCTGAAAGAGCTGAAAGAGATGCCAGGCAAGCTGAGAAAGAAAGACACCAAGCAGTTCTAAGGAGTGAAAAGCTGAAAAGATTCAAGGTGTATGCTGAAGTGAGGAAGAAGAAGATGATGGATTTGGCAAAGAAGCAAGGGATTGACTGGGAGATGGCTTATAAAACCTTTTGTGGAGTTGAAGACGGATTAGAAGTCAACGAAAATGCGGAGGTGGAAGTTATCATTCAGGACATCAGAAGTGCAAATCCTGATGATCATACTTACTTCACAGCACTGAGAAATACTGTGATCTTTCTGAAAGCTGGGGTTAAAGAAAACGGTGCCTGGAACATATTGATCAACTTTCTTGAGAAAGGTACCTTTGTGATTTCCACTAAGTTTTTGGAACAGAGAACATACACAGAACTACAGGTGATGCTCATCAAGATTCAGAGGATGACAAGGTTAAATGAACTGCTCCGTGAGCATGTTAAAGAGATCTTGATGAAAGTCGGTCCAATGGTTAGATTCATGACGAATGACTTGTTCAGAATCTGCTATTTGACTGAGGACAAGCTGAAAGACTATCCAAGCAACTATCTTATATCAGTGGAGAAGTATCTTAGATCCACTGGATTCACTTCAACGGAGAAGGACAAAGCAGCCGACACTCTACGAAGATTTCTATTGGAGAATGTTCCTTACTATAGGAAGCGAGTGGAAAGAGGATTGGAATTGCGTCCTAGACTACCAAACATGCCAAAGCTAAACCAGAAAGATGTTAACATTGCATGGTTGTGGGCTGGAGTGGGTCAAGAGATCGAATATATTGGAAGACACATCCAAGGAGCAATCCTTAGACCTGGAGATTCATTGCACTATCCATCAGTGATTGATTATAAAGCTGCTAACTCCAATCCAATGATTGAAGAAGGTGAGATTAAGATGGACTGAAGAACAGAAGCAAAGAACAAAAGAACTATCAGCTCAGTCTAGAGGAGCAACTTCCATGTATAAAGTTTTATTGTTTTTTGAATTATGAAATCTGGAAATGTATATATATCTGATCCAGAATGCATTTAATATTATTAAGATGTCTTACTTTAATTAGTTTAATGTTTCCTTAGTTAGTTGAGTTATCCTCGAAGTATTTGCTTGTCGAACTCTATACAATCAAATAGGGGGAGATTGTAAAGCATAATGTAACATAAGATGTAAAAGAGATAACTGCAACTCAACAAAGGACAAGACAGACAATAATATTAACAGAAGCACAGGAATCCAGAATCAAAGAAGAAAAGGTAAACTCAAAAAATCAAAATATGGTATGTATTCTTGAAGTCCGTAAACAGGTCACGGAAAGAAGTTCATGAAAATGTTCAAGCCTCAGTGACAGCAAAAGAAACAAGACTTTCAAGACTACAGAAGTATGTGAATGATTTAGGGTTAGTACCACAGGATTTCAGTGATTTATTTGAAGCAACCAGATCGACAAAGGACTTATCAGCAGCATTGAATTGAAGACATAGAAGAATTGATCAAGTGTTATTCATCTGTGAACCAGACCAGTTGCACTAGTTGACAACACTTAAAAAGATCAAGTTGTTTTATCGTCTCAGAAGAAATTGATACAGTCTAAAACTTAAACACCCTGAAACTCAAAAGGTATTGTTTAAAAGAACAAGGACAAGAAATAGTTCGATGGTTTTTCATTTATGAAAACCATCGAATGTGTTTTAGGAAAACAATCATAAAACCAATATAATTTAATTTGTCATTCGATAGTTTTATTAAAAAAACTATCGAATGGAAAATTACTTTATTTCATTCGATGGTTTTTAAGTTTGGGAGCAGGTGAAAAGTTGTTTGTTTGTCAGGTTGATTTAGAAGATGGACGGCCAAGATTAATCTATTTTGGTTCGATAGTTTTCTAAACCAAGACCATAAATGGAGAATGAAGATAGTGTCTTCTTCAGTTGGTTAGCAGTTGTGATCATATTAACTACGGAGAATTGAGAGCTCAAGAACATATTCTGGAGAAAATTTATAGTGCCTTAATTTCTAAAGTTTGTATTGATTACGTTAACCTGAACTCATTGAAGCTAATCTACGGATTAGAATTTGTAGCACCCTTCGAGGTTTATATTTATAAAACGATATATTCCCCGACTCTTGGTTTGATTTGGTGTATTTGATTTCGTAGTTGAACTGAATGATTTATCCGCGAACGAAATTGAATTATTTGTAGGTATCGTATTCAACCCCCCCTTCTACGATACTTTGGACCTAACACATTTTCCCATTCATCTCTTCTTAGAAGCTCAGCTGGATCAAGTGGTGAAGGACCAGAAAAGTCTTGTCTAAGATCCTTTCCTGTAGCAGCCTTGCCAGTCATTAAGGTGCTTGAAGAACCAAAGTTGGTTCCAAGACTAGATTTAAGAGCTGTAGCAAACTGATCCTTCTCTTCATTATTTTCATCATCAGAATCATCACTATCATCAGCATCAGAATCAATAGCTTTATCAGGATCAGGAATAACAATACCTTTAAGTTTATCCTGTGATTCTGTGATAGGAACTGTCATTGGTCTTGAGCTTAGTGGTTGTATCAGGATTGGCTCAACATCAGGAGCACCACTAGCATCAGGAGCAACACTGTCAGGATTTGATAAGCTTGCGTCAGTATTCTCTACTAATGGTTCTTGTGTAGCATGAGGTTCAGAAGCTGCTTCAACACTTTGAGTTGGAGGTTCTTGTGTGCTTCCCTCAGTGACAATGTCCTCGACCAATCTTTCACCAGAAACTGTAGCTGTTTTGCCTGCATCCTCACTTTGAGAGGATGGTTCTTGTGTGGCTGGAATGCAGATGTCTTCATTCTCCCTTTGAGAAAATGGTTCTTGTGGGACCATTCCATCAGCTATGCCTTCACTCACACTTTGAGTGAGTGGTTCTTGTGGGGCAGGATCTTCAACAGTTGCTGAACCACTTTGAGGTTCAGGTTCTTGTGGGCTTCTCCTATGATATATCAACATGTCTTTTTGTTGGAGAGTCTTTGGCTGGAGAGTCTGAAATAGAGACTACTTTACTTGGAGTAACATCAGGATTACCAACGTCAGGATTTGCTAGAGCATCAGGATTTGACTGCTCATCAGGATTTGATGTGTCATGTCCATCAGTAACCTGTGACTTCAAAGGAATATGATACCTGCTTTTAGATAATTTCCTTTTCTTCTGTGGCTTAGAAGATTGTACCACAGCTTCAATAGCAGTATCAGCAACTTCCTTGATTATGTTGAACTTAGAGGATATAGGCATATCATCCTCAGAATCACTTTCATCTCTCAATACTAACTTTCTTTTCACTGTAACACCCTCAACAACCTTATCAGGAACAACCTTGGCATCCTTCTTCACCAGGACCCCTTGTACACCCCCTTGTAACTTCTTTTGAGTGAGTGGTGTAAAGGAAAAATCCTTTGAACCAGATTGCCTTCCAAACATATTAGTTCTAGCGAATTTCTTAGTTTTTACAACTAAAGTCTTTTGGGAGACAATAGAGGTGGCTGTTGACTGTTTAGAGTGTTTAGGTTGGATGCTTGGGTCAGGAACAAGGTGTGATTGGCCTTGCCCCATAGCATCAGAAATTGATCCATAAAGAGTAGGCATTTTATCTTTCAAGAAAAGCCTGACCTCATCAGGAATATAGGCAGTGCCTATGAAACCATTTGCCTTATCACTGTTAACTAAGGACTTCAAATTATTTTCTGTAATTCTACAAATAGGTAGAATCACATCATCCTCAAAAATAGCACCAGGACACAAGTGATTAAAAATTAACTGAAAAAATCTAAGAAAGCAGACATAACCTAACTTATCTGACTTCCTATCACTTCAAGCTTTTAAGATAAATGACCCATAATCAAAAACTGTAGAATGGATAAGAGAGTACCCAATTTTGAGAGATCCTGATGGAAGAGCATCAAAATTTGATGTCTTGTTCAGGAAACAGCGGCTGATTGAATCAAAGAAGAAATTCAATTCCTTCTTAAGCTTTGTCCTGAAGAGGTTGTCATACCTCTTTACTTCTCCATTATAACCAAGCTTTGCAACAAACTCAAAGAGAGTAGAGTCTGTAATCACATCAGGAACACTATCACCCAGAATTGGCAAATGCAATGGCTCTTCAATAACAGCAGGGGTGACATTATAAGTAACACCATTGAACTCAAAATTCATCAATAATGTCCCTGACAGCCCTTTTCCGAACACAGTTGAGTTCCATACCTGCATCACAGACTTAAACGATACACTGGCAGGTTCTGTTAGAGCAAACTTCAATGGACTTGAAGCTAGAAAATCCTGTATTATATGAAACTCAGTGGGCAAATCCTGATGATCTAGAATCGCCACAAAATTGTTAGTGGCAAAAGTAACACCACTAACTATTGTCTGCTTGTTTACGAATGATGAAGACGCCATTAAAACAGTATTGATAACTTGAGAATTGAGATTTAGAAATTAGGGTTCTTGAGCACAGAGAGAGAGAGAGAGAGAGAGAGAGAGAGAGAGAGAGAGAGAGAGAGAGAAAGAAGATGAAAAACTGATGATTAGAGAGTAAACGGTAATTTAGAAAATCAAATGTATTTTGTTAAAACAAAATATTACTCTCAGTGACAGGTGGCATGCCGTGATTAGTGCAATAATAATTAGTGGACCAAATTACGTGTGTAATTAACGATAACTGCACCGCTTTTTATGTGTATCTGTATGTATATATTTATTAGTGCAACACACGCGCGCATATAGTTGTCCAACTAAAACTCAAACGTTTCTCATCAGTAACTGACGAAAAATCAGGCACAAATTAAGCAATGAAATACTGACATGTACATCAGGATTGACCAGTTGACTTCCTGTCAGGATTGTGTCCTATCAGGATTTGATCAAAATTACATACCTTGCAGAATGACCATCAGGATTTGACAGTCATCAAGATTTCCTCTCTGTAGCTTTTCTCAGAAATTCTCAAAATTCATCATTCCAAGCTCATTCACCAACTTGTTGAAAGTAACTTCATGCAGTGGCTTGGTGAATATATCAGCTAGTTGTTGATCAGTAGGAACAAAATGAAGTTCAATTGTTCCCTCCAGAACCTGTTCTCTTATGAAGTGATATCTAATACTGATGTGTTTAGTAAGAGAATGCTGAACTGGATTTCCTGTCATTGCAATAGAACTTTGGTTATCACAATAAATAGGGATTTTGGAGTATGACATGTCATAATCTAACAACTGATTCCTCATCCACATTATCTGAGCAAAGCAACTTCCTGCAGCAATGTACTCAGCTTCTGCAGTTGAAGTAGAGATAGACTTTTGCTTTTTACTAAACCATAAAACTAGTCTACCACCCAAAAACTGACAACTTCCTGAAGTACTTTTCCTGTCTATCTTGCATCCTGCAAAATCAGCATCTGAATAACCACACAGCCCAAAATCTGATTCCCTTGCATACCAAAGACCAAGTGAATGAGTGCCTTTGAGATATCTAAAAATTCTTTTGACTGCAATCAGATGAGGTTCCCTGGGTTTTGCTTGAAATCTTGCACACAAACAGGTTGCAAACATGATATCTGGTCTACTTGCAGTGAGATACAATAAAGAGCCAATCATCCCTCTATAGTGAGTTACATCTAACTCAGCACCTTGATCAGGATCAAGTTTGGTAGCTGTAGCAATAGGAGTACTTGCAGTAGCACAATCTTGCATGTTAAACTTTTTCAATAAATTCCTTGTATACTTTGACTGATTGATAAAAATACCATCTTCAGTCTGTTTAATTTGATGACCAAGAAAGTAACTCATTTCTCCCATCATGCTCATTTGATATCTTGACTGCATAAGCTTAGAAAACTTTTCACACGGCTTATTGTTTGTTGACCCAAATATGATATCATCAACATAAATCTGAACTAAAAGCAAATCTTTACCATGATTCAAATAGAATAGAGTTTTATCAATAGTACCTCTTTTAAATCCACTTTCCAGTAAGAATTGAGCTAAAGTTTCATACCATGCTCTTGGAGCTTGCTTTAGTCCATAAAGTGCCTTATCCAACCTATAGACATGATTTGGATACTTTGGATCAATGAAACCAGGAGGTTGTTCAACATAGACTTCTTCCTTCAGTTCACCATTTAAGAAAGCACTTTTTACATCCATCTGGAAAACCTTGAATTTCTTGTGAGCTGCATAAGCCAGAAAGATCCTGATGGCTTCTAGTCTTGCAACAGGAGCAAAAGTTTCATCATAATCAATTCCTTCTTATTGAGAATACCCCTTTGCAACTAGCCTTGCTTTGTTTCTGATTATTACACCATCTGAATCAGTCTTATTCTTGAAAATCCATTTTTTACCAACAATTGACCTATTCTTTGGTCTTGGTACCAGTTTCCAGACTTCATTCCTTTCAAATTCATTCAACTCTTCTTGCATTGCAGTAACCCAATCAGCATCCTTAAGTGCATCTTCAACTTTCTTAGGCTCCTCCTTGGATAGAAAGTTATGATAAAGACATTCATTCTGAGTTGCACTTCTTGTTTTAACACCTGCATCAGGATCTCCAATTATCAAATCAGGAGTATGATCTCTTGTCCATTTCCTTGCTGGTGGTAAATTATTCCTTGAAGTAGATGCTCCCCCTGGATTGGTGTTATCTTGATTAGAAGAATTTGCTTTAGTAGAAGCTCCCCCTGAATTGTTGTTGTCACCTCCTGATGGATTATCAGGATTGTCACTTGAATCAGTATCTGAAGAATTTTGTCCTGATGATTGAGTAGTTTCAGTATCAGTAACAGTCTGTTGTTGCTCCCCCTCAACATGTGAACTGTCAATAGTATCATCGGTAGTACCATCAGTAGCACCATCAGTATTTGGTGAGTCATTAGGATTTGATGGATCATCAGGATTTGGTGACCCATCAGTATCCGATGGTGTATCAGTATCTGATTCCATTTCTTCAGGTTCCTTGGTAGCTTCATTTTCAAAAATCAACCTATCATGTGAGTCTTCATCAATTCCTGTTATCTTCTTATCCAAAAGATACATCTATTGACTCCATGACAGTCCTTTTTCTCAAATTGAAAACTCTAAAGGCTCTTGATGCAGGATAACCAATGAAAATTCCCTCATCAGCCTTTGTTTCAAATTTCCCTAGCTGTTCAGGATGTGTTCTGAGAACAAAACACTTACAGCCAAACACATGCAAATGCTTCAAACTAGGTTTCTTCTCCTTGAGCATTTGATAGGGAGTTACACCATGTCTGTTTATCAATTTGAGATTTTGTGTATAACATGTTGTGTTGACTGCTTCTGCCCAGAAATATGTAGGCAATTTAGCTTCTTCCAACATAGTTCTGCCAGCTTCAATAAGAGTTCTATTTTTCCTTTCTACTACTCCATTTTGCTGGGGTGTGCCAGGATTAGAGAATTGTTGAATAATTCCTTTGTATTTACAGAACTCTTCCATCTTTGAATTCTTGAATTCAGTACCATTATGTTAATCCCAAATGACCTAACAGAATTGTAGAAGGGGGGGGGGGGTTGAATACAATTCTTGATATTTTCTTAAACTTAAGACACTTATAAATAAAACTGAACTGAATAAGTAAAAACACAAGATATAAATAATTCAGATGGATTGTTTGATGATCCAACTGAAGTGTTTTTATTTCGGAAATAATCTGTGATACCAAAAGTACACAGCTGCTCAGTTACAAGGTTGTAGAGAAGAATGCTCTCAAAGATAACTAATACAAACTACTTGTTTTTCTTCTCTCTTCTTATTTTAACTGCTACACATGGTTATTTATATTCCCAAGTTTACAAAGCTATTTTTGGCTACACTAAAGTACACTAGAGGTAACCGCCAATAGTTTGCTTTTCATCCCTTTGTCCAGTGGTCCTTGGAGATCCCTGCTTTTGTCTTCATGCTTATTATGATCACTCCCAAGAGCCCAATTGGAAACTGGGATGTTTCCTTATTCCCCATGTCCATTTTAATGGTTTCCAATGCAAAGTACACTTCCACATCACCTTTAGATCTGTTCAGCAAACTGTCACTATCACTTTGTCAACTATTCAGAAAAGCAATAATGATTCGTTGATAGCAGGGATATGTGTTTCGTTGATAGCTTTATTCTCCATTTCGTTGATGAGTAAACTTCATTTCGTTGATGAGTAAACTTCATTCCGTTGATGGTGTATCCTTGTTCCGTTGATAGAGTAATCTTCATACCGTTGACATGTCTTCACTTAGGCAAAATTACAAGGCATGATATACTTACAATTAACCAACCTATTTTGCCTATCTAGTACATAGTCAACATGACTTAGAAAACCTATCTAGTATATACATCAAATGCATATCAAACTGTGAAGTATTGTACAGTGCAATTGCTACAACACTCATTCCGTTGATGAGCTTCCTGTCAACGAAACACTGCAAAGCATGCCATTCCGTTGACAGTTACAAAATGACTTAATACAAAATCTACTAAGTGTTTTTATAATTATCATCAAGATCAACATATTCCTAACAATCTCCCCCAATTTATGACTGATAGAATAACAGCCATAAATCAAGAGCCTTGATGATAACAAAAACACTCAGTCAAATTACACCTGATAAAAGTAGAAATTGCATTGAGCTTCATTGAATTTAATTAAAATACAAAGTAGAAAATCTTACAAAACAAGTGCACAGAGTTGCTCCTCTAGACTGAGCAGATTTTTCATCTTTGCCTCTGTGGTCTTGTTTTCTTCCCTTTTCTTGCATTGTTCTCCTCAATCTGAGCTTGAAGTCTTCTGTAGAAAATCTTCTCTTCTTCATCTTGATTCCCCAACTTGGATTGCATTAATCTTAGAGTTTCATTGGATGCCTTCTCCAGTTGGTCTTCTATTCTGAAGAATCTTCTACAGTTGTCCTTGTCTCTGAATTCCATCATCCAAAAAGGTTGGAGATGAATTTTCTTTCCTGTTTGAGGGACCTTCAATACTCTGGGAAGTGCACCAGGCTTATTCCAGCTAGCTTTGATTTGGCATATTTTGGAAACAACTTCAGACTTAGCTGTTTTGGTAAAACCAAAATCCTTCTTCAGGCATTTAAACACAGATAGCAGTGTCTGATAATCTTCTCCCAGAATTCTATGTAGAGGCCAAACCTGTTCTCTCCCACCCTTGTAGACAAACACCAATCTCTCTGGTAGTTTGTAAGAAGCTGCTATTCCTCTCACTTCAACTAGGTCATCCAGATTGATATGTAGGTCAGACTCCTCCCTGATATCAGCAATGTAGATGAAGTCTTCTGGGTTGGTAGGAGGTTTTTCAGCTTGTGGTCTCCTTACTAGAATTGGTTTAGCCTTGATAGCCCTTTGCTTAGATTTCTTCTTTGGATCCATCTCAAAGAGGAATTTTGGAAAGTTGGCCTCATCAAACTCAATTGGCTCTTCCTTTGGCTCAATTGGCTGATCATGGAAATTAACAGGATGTTTAGGATCAAAGGCTAACTTTACCCCTAGAGCTGGATCAGGAATTGTTGGAGGTGCAGTTGGTACAGAAGAGTCTGATGCAATACTCTGAGAGTCATCATTCTCAAAGGCTATATTTCTCCTAGCTCTTGCCTTTGGTTGCCTTGTGCTCTTCTTTGCACTCCTTTCCTCTCTGGCTTTTTCTTCTTGCTGTCTTTCTTCTTCATCAAGAGATTGAGCAACTGCAAGTGCTTGCATTGCTGCTCTTTCTGACTCTTCAGCCTTAGCTTCAGCAAAGTTTGGGTGACCAGCCCAAACACAGATTTGTTGTCCATTCCTGTAGACAATTGCCCTTTGCTTCCTTACCTCATAATCATTGCTTTCCTTGCCTTTTGTGATGAGTAGACCAAGAAGCTTGAGCTCATCTGGATAAGGTGCAGGATAGAAAGTCCTTTCTGTATTTTTGCCCTTTGGTTTAGCAGGAGACTTGGGAGATAGGCTTCTTTGGAGTGTACCTTGTTCCACATCCCTAATGCATGAAGTTTGTCCTTTCTCCTTCCTTGATCCTTGAGTGACTCCATGTAGAAGAGGCTCTACCTTATAGAAAGAATTGGTCTGTGGCTCCCATTCCGTTGATGCTAAAACCATGGCATCCGTTGATGGCTCTGTAGAAGAAGCTTGATTCGTTGATGGATCTGAAGTCTTTGAAGAATCAGCTAACTTCTTGATTCTTTCATCTATCCTGGACCAGTGGTCTTTAATTTGTTCAGCAAGCTGTAGCTTCATAGATGCTTGCTGAATCAGGTCAATGCTGTCCAGTTTAGATTTTCCTGACTCCCCCATAGCTAGTGGCTCCTTTGGCAGGGAAATGGCTGGGACCATAACCTTTGTGATTTGAATGTCTAGCTCCTTAGATTTCTCCCCCTTTTTGTTATCATCAAGAGAGATGATTGGGAGTCCTTGAGCTGCCACTAGCTGGGCCAACAGTTGTGTCTGCTTCTCCTGTTCCTTTTGCATCTGAGATAAAGTAGCTTCCACCTTGTCCACTCTAGAAGAGAGAGTCTTCAAGGAGGTAGCCACCTCAGGTTCCTTAAAGAAAAACCTGTTCATCTTGGACACAGTGAGAAGAGGAAGCTTTTCATCCAGCCTCCTGTCATTAGCATCCTTGAGATTGCTAATTGAGTCCTTGATTTCTCTAGCCTCAATCCTTGTCTGCATCATCTGTAGCCTTTGGATTTCCAGAGAATCCATAATAGCCTTGTAGAATTTCTTGTCATTGGCATTTGCAGACTCATGAGCCAGAAAGGTCTCATTGTACTGCCTTGTGATTGCAGCATCCAGGGAGATCCTTCCTTGTAAATCTTGAGAAAGCCAGTTTGGTGTAGGAGGCACCACAGAAGTCCCAGTCTGTGAAGTAGTGGCCACCTGATTGTCACCAAAGTTGTCCTCATCATCAGAGAAATCAAACTCACCACTTGCTGCAGCTCCTGGAGATAGATTGGTCAAGGCATCCTTTGCTCTTTGCATTGATGCAGTTGTATGAATTAGTTGTAGTGACCTCTCTGCCTCCACATTGCCCTGTTGAGCCAAAACTTGATAGGCTGACACAGGATGAGTAAAGGTCTCAGGATCCAGGGATATACTATCCAGAGTTTGTTGATAATGCTCTTGGAAGGTAAGTTCCCTTTCTCCCTCATTGACCTCCATTGACTCACTAGCAATGGCTGCTTCCTCCCTTATGACTCCTGTAGTCCCTTCTCTCTCTCCTCTATTTTCTTGCATCATGGGCTCCCCATGGCTCACACCTCTCACACCCTCACCTTCACCTACTAAGGTGGAACTCTCAATCTCTCCTTTTGCCTGGCTGGAAGAAATAGCCAGCCTCTCACTCTCATTCTCTCCTTTTGCCTGGCTGCAAGCCAGCCTCTCAGTTTCACTCCCTCTAAATCCTAAAAGTGTCTCAACTACCACCAGGTCATCTACACTAGTTGTGGAAACAACTAGATTTTCAATAAGGGGTGTAGAATGACCTATCAACGGAATGGTAGTTTGAACTGTCAACGGTATGGATACCGTTGATGGAGAAACACTTGTCAACGAAATAGACTGTTTCGTTGATGAAGTCAAGAAAGCACTTTGAGAATGAGAAGTTACAGTAGAGTCTGTGGTGATTGATTTGAGAGTTTGGTCCACAGATCCCCTTGCAACTTCAGAAAAAATTGGTTGATGGCCCAACAAATCACTTAACAAGTGATGGCCACCAGCTTCAGAGTGGGGCTTCTCCAAGATTAGAGTTGGAGAATCAGGAATAGATGTATGGATCATGTCCACATCTAGAGATAGAGTTGGTGAATTTGATGGAGATAGTTCAAGGTTGATGTTTAGAGAATGGGACTGTAACCCCAGAGTGATAATAGGGGTTACATCAAACTGAATTTGAGAAACTGGAAGTGTTGCTTCCAGTGTGTGTGCACCCTGTGAACCCTTGGACTTTTGTTTCACTCTCCTTTGGTATTGGGAAAATGTAGACTGTGGGCTTGAAGTGTCCCTTACCCTTTTGGACTGTGCTCTAGGTTGAGAGCTTGTTTCAATAATCACATCCTTTTGGGAGGATGCAATTAGACTTGTGCTTAAATCCATTTTACTCATTGTGCCTTGTTGGGAAGACACAATGGGGCTAGGCTGGGAAACACTTACCTCACCTTCCTTATTCTTGGGGTTTCTTTTATGTTCACCCCTTCCCTCACCTCTCACAACTCCAGACTCACTCCCCTTAGGTTGGGTGGTAGTTTTTGCAACAGGTGCCTTTTGAGAAGCACCTGAGGTTGGCTTGGAGGATTTCTTTGATTTTGGTTTTGTTGCTGGGGCAGGAGCCTGTTGGGTCACAGCTACAGACTCCATAGCAACTTGGTTGGATGAGACAATGGAAGTAACAGCTATACTAACAGGGATAGCAGTAGTTACCTCGATGATTGGCAGATACACCACTGGAACATCACCATTGTGGTTCAGCCTCAGTATGTCTGTCAATACTCTCTTCTCTTGCACAAAGCACTTAAACCTGGCAGTAGGGTTAGAGATAACTAATGGTGCTGGACTAACATGATTAGCCAGCATCATCAGAAACCTTGCATAATAGATATTTTTCTTCCTATTTGCCTTATCACCCAACTTAGCACCAATTTCATACATAAGTTGGGTGCTAAAGTTGTAATATCTATCATTTAGAAGCATGGTTAGGAGAATTAACATAGAGTTAGTTAATGCATCAAAATTACTAATCTTTCCAGAAAAGACCTTAATGAATGCATCAGCTAAATAACTGTATTCCCTAACCAAACCTCTCCTAATTATCTTACCCAAGTTATCAGTAGGCAAGGAGTAGTTTATAGAATTTAGCATGGTAGTTATATAGTTTATAGAATTTAACATGCTTGCAAAACATCAGAATTAACTATGTACTCATTACCTTGAAGAGTGAATTGCAGTGTGCAGTTTGTTCCACTATACTCACATGAGGTCCAAATCTCCTCGATTATTTCATTGTAGAGTGGTGTAGAGTGAAACATCGCATAGCCCAACTTACAGTTCCTCATGAAATCCATCATCTTGCAAAAGATGTTGTTCGGACTCTCCTTAACAACAAATGGAATAGAATTGTTCTTCTCATAGATGAACTCACCAGCAGACATAAGCTTGACTATGGGTGCCATTGTTGAGTGAGGAAAAGCTTCGAGCTGTATTGCTTGTTAGAGAGAAGAAGATAGAAAAACTTTTGGAATTTTTGAGAACAGGTAGAAATGAAATAAAGAAATTGAAATTTCTTAAATACTCCCCCAAAAATTCTCAGAAATTAAGTCCAATAATTAATCTAAATTACCTGATTGGCTTAAAAAGTAACCGTTAGAATTAAATATTACCACGATTTATACTTACGGGGGTGTATGCATAGATCGTGATAAAGAACGTGCAATTTCAACGGTTCAGATTAAAAAGCGCTACATCAACGAATCAGGATTGGGCGGTTAAAGTCCCGTCTTATTTCGTTGATAAAGCCGTGTTTCGTTGATATAAAAGAGCTATCAACGAAACACCCAGAAAAATGCTAAGACTGTCAACGGAATGGTTCGTTTCGTTGACATAGTAATTTTGACTTAGACAAAATTTCACATTTTCCTAAGAAAATTAATTCACAGAAAAACATAGCAAGTTTCTGGCTGCATTTTAACTTGCAAAAATCTCAAAATAATTAAGAGAAATTTAGCATACCTATCTCACTTACTAATCTTGAGAATGTGGATTCATCAAGTGGCTTGGTAAAGATGTCTGTAAGTTGTTGTTCACTTGGAAGAAAATGTAACTCCACAGTACCATTCATAACATGTTCTCTAATAAAGTGGTACTTGATGTCAATGTGCTTGGTTCTTGAATGCTGCACTGGATTCTCAGTAATGGCAATGGCACTAGTGTTGTCACAGAAAATAGGAATTTTCTCAACTCTTATTCCATAATCAAGTAGTTGATTTTTCATCCACAAAATCTGTGCACAACAACTTCCAGCTGCAATATACTCAGCCTCAGCTGTGGAGGTAGAAACTGCGTTTTGTTTCTTGCTGAACCATGAGACAAGCTTGTTTCCTAAGAATTGACAGGTGCCTGTTGTGCTTTTCCTGTCAATTTTACATCCTGCAAAATCTGCATCTGAATAACCAATTAGTTCAAAACCAGACTCTCTAGGATACCAAATGCCAAGGTTTGGTGTTCCTTTGAGATATCTGAAAATTCTTTTAATAGCAACTAAATGGGATTCCCTAGGATCAGCCTGAAATCTAGCACATAGACATGTAGCAAACATAATATCAGGTCTACTAGCTGTTAAATATAAAAGTGAGCCAACCATGCCTCTGTAACTTGAAATGTCCACAGATTTTTCCTTGGTATTCAATTCAAGTTTGGTGGCAGTAGGCATGGGTGTTTTGGCAGGAGAGCATTCCATTAAGTTAAACCTCTTTAACAAATCATTAATGTACTTGGTTTGACTAATGAAAATGCCTTCATTAACTTGCTTTACTTGAAGACCAAGAAAATAAGTTAACTCTCCCATCATGCTCATTTCATACTTACTTTGCATAAGCTTGTCAAACTTTTGACAAAGTTTCACATCTGTAGACCCAAAGATTATGTCATCTACATAAATTTGAACAAGTATAGTAGAACCATTCACAACCCTGTGGAAAAGAGTTTTATCTACAGTACCTCTAGTGAAGTGATTCTCAAGGAGGAACTGTGAAAGTGTGTCATACCAGGCTCTAGGTGCTTGTTTCAAACCATAGAGTGCTTTGAGGAGGAAGTATACATATTCTGGAAAATCATCATCTTCAAAACCAGGAGGTTGACTTACATACACCTCCTCTTCCAATTCCCCATTCAGAAAAGCACTCTTCACATCCATTTGATAGACTTTGAAATTGGCATGGGCTACATAGGCTAGGAAAATCCTTATTGCTTCTAGTCTTGCAACAGGAGCAAAGGTTTCATCAAAATCAATTCCTTCTTCCTGTGAATAGCCTTTTGCAACCAATCTAGCTTTGTTCCTTGTGACTATGCCATTTTCATCCATCTTGTTTCTGTACACCCATTTTGTGCCTATGACACTCCTATCCTTAGGCTTGGGCACCAGCTTCCAAACATTGTTCCTTTCAAATTGGTTTAGCTCTTCTTGCATAGCCAAGACCCAATCTGGATCTAGAAGTGCATCCTCAACTTTCTTTGGCTCATCTTGAGACAGAAAGCTGCTATATAGACATTCTTCTTGAGTTGTTCTTCTAGTTTGGACTTTTGAAGACACATCACCTATAATAAGTTCAAAGGGATGATCTTTAGTCCATTTCCTTGAGGGAGGTAGATTTGCTCTTGAAGAGGTAGCTTCATGATCATGATTGCATTGATTGGATATTTGTCCTTGAGAAACTCCCCCTGAGTTTGTTGTCCCTAAATGATCACTCCTGGAAGCATTTCTGTGACTGTCAACGGATTGTCCATTTTGACTGTCAACGAAACGCTCATTCTGACTGTCAACGGAATGTCCATTTGGTCTACTAGCAGCTATTCTTTTCAATCTTAATGCAGCAATTTCATCTTCACTGCTGCTTTCATCTGTGCTAGATACAACAACTTTAGGCTGTTTCTCAGTAGCCTTAACATGATTCATTTGATCTCCTTCCTCATTTTCAAAAGAAAGACTTTCATGGAAAACTTCATCACAGAGACCCTGAATTTTGAGATCAACAAAAACAACATGTACAGATTCCATAACAATGTTGGTTCTGAGATTGTAGACTCTGTAGGCTTTCCCTGCTGCATAACCCACAAATATTGCTTCATCTGCCTTTGCTTCAAATTTCCCCAAGTGCTCAGCTTGATTTCTCAGAACAAAACACTTGCATCCAAAGACATGAAGAAAATCCAATAGTGGCTTCTTTCTTTTGAGTAGCTGATAAGGGGTCATTCCTTTGGCCTGATTAATCAAAGAAATTATAACGACTCAGGAAAACGCTTGTACAATATTAATATTTAATAATATTTGAGTTCTATGATATGTGAGTATTGTGTGAAAGGTGGATATTTGAAAATGTGATAATTAGATGTTTACTTGGTGAATGGTATGGATTAAAATACTTGTGTATGCTTTTAAATGCATTTTATGTGAATTTCTTATTATAAATTAGTTCTTTTTGACCATCCGGGAATTTTATAAAATCAACGGAGACTATTTTTATTATGCAATCTTTTTCACAACCTTTAGTGTATATTCTAGTATTTTCTAAAATTAGTGGAGGAATTTATTCTTGGCTTTAAGGATTTAAATTTGATTTTATGAGTTAAGTGTCATTTAAGTGATCAAAACTTTGAAAATTCATATTTAATTCAATTTTGATCACAAAAATATTTTAAAAATATGGGTGAGCTTGTAAATTCGTATTCTTTATTTTAAAAATAAAATTTGGATTTTTAGACATTACCTTCAGTTTATTTCGAATTTTAGAAAAGCATTTGTGTTGGTTTTGTTTATTAGAAATCAGAAATTTTAATTAGCAAATTACCCTAATACCCCTGGGCTTATAAAACCCCTGCACCCGTTTCCCCTTTTCTCACTTTGCCGATCATCTCTCTTTTCTCTCTTTTCTCTCTCGACTTCTCTCTCTCTCGGCTATCTCTCTCTCTCGATTTTCTTGTAAAATCTCTCTCACTCTCAACTATATTGATGATTATGATTATACATACATATATATATATATGTGTAATCGTGTGTGTATGTGTATGCCGTGTATATGGTGTGTACCGATTGTTGCATGCAAGGGGTTTCGGAAATTTTGATTTGATTCAAACCCAAAAGCTTGCTTGTGATGATTTTTGTGATTAGTTGGTTGATTAATATTACTTATTGGTGAGGTTGTGAAGGAAACCCGGATTTTCATATTTTCCGGGCACCTCCAACCATTGCCGCCGTCGGCAATGAGCTCCGGCGAGCCGACGGGGACGATGATGATGCTTTTGAGTCCGATTATTGTGTTAATACCTATATTTAGTTCGATTTTGAGTTGCATGTGAAGAAATCGAAATGCATGTTCAAAATTTGATTTTTCCCCTTTTTAGAATTCGGTTTTGGAAATTTGTTTATGATGTTGTTTAATTGTTAACTTCGGTTTATAATGAATGCATGTTGATTTATTGGGTTAAGTTTGGTTAGTATGAAGTTTTGATAATTAAAAGTTTGATTTGGGAATTTTAGTGAAACTCCAAGTAATGGAATTGTTAACTTGTTTATTTGATAAATGCATGTATAAGTTTAGTGATTCTTGAGAACATGAGTCTTAGTTGTAATATTGGATAGTTGGATTGTGAATGAGTTTGTGTTTGGAATGATTTATAAAGAAAAACATCATGCTGAATTTTCCAGAAAACTGCCCTGTTCTGTTTTGCTAAATTTCGAAATGTTGCTGCCTGTTTTAGACTGAGGTCTTTGGATGTCAATGTTCTAAATTGAATCTAGTTTGTGCACGTGCTAACTTTGTGTCGATAGGATTTACGGATAAAAAGTTATGTATGTTTTACTAAAAGTTGCGCAGCAGAGATTTTTCTGTGTGTAGTGCCTACTTTATACAGTTCGTTTTTATACTAAATAAAGTGTTCTGAAGTTGAAACTTTTATGCTAAGTTGGTTTAGTAATCAGGAAATAGCCTGTCAAATTTGGTAATTGTTTGATTAGTTTTGGAATTATGAAAAATGTTTTGGTAAAGTATGCGCAGTTGATTTTTCTGCTTGTTGAGATGAAACATTGTTATAAAAAGTGTTAAGGATATGGTTGGCTTGATCAAATTGATTTAAGGGATACCAAGTGTGGTATGATTTGAAAGCTATATTATTATATGTATATATGTATAAGGAGCATGTTATGTGTATTTAAATGACAATGTGCATTTATATGGTTGATTGCCTATTACGTGGTTATAATTGTTTTATGGTATAACTATTATATGTTTACGCATATAGGATGCGTTGGGTAGTTTAGAATAAAGGATTAGCGGTTTAGTGAGGACCTACTAAGATAGAATATATATTCTTTTGTAGAGTCCAAGGAAGTGGAACTTAGAGAGTTCAAGGAAGTGGAACTTAGGGACAAGGGAAAGACTAAGGTGGAAAACCAGTGATTGCTCATTACCCTTTATCTACTTAAGGCAAGTAATACAAACTTGCTTTCGTACTTCGATTCCATTGTTTCATTTTGACACATATGAATTGTTATCTTGCCTTGATATACCTTTAATTTCTGAAAACACTTATTGTTCATTGATAACCCTTACCTTTGTTCATATATACCATGTTGAATTATATACCATGCTTTGTTTAGTTCTTTATCCCAAAACCTTTATACCCTAATCATATACATGAATTGAAACCTGATGACCTATAATTCCATAACCTGAATTTGATCATATACTTATTCAAACCCTTTTATACCTGAAAGTGAATACACCTATACCTCATTTTAGTACATTTCCAGAACATGCCCAATGATAAATATTTCTTATATTCCACTAATAGAAATCCAGATTGTTTTGATTGAACTTATCTGATTTCCAAAGGACTTCTTTATATCTGAAGATGTTTTAAAAAGGAATAAAGTTAGAACTCATTTAAATTCTGATTTATGGTTTCCACGGATTCCTAAGATTGGAGGCGTAAGAGGCCGAGTAACGCCGGTCCAGCACTTTTTAATTATAATAAATGGACTAGGGATGGACTAGTCTAAAGGCCAATGTGTTGCCTAATGGGACCCAATTCAAGGACCAGAGGGACTGTGTGTCCGGTATGGGGACTTTACGTGGCTGATCACCCGTATTGTCTGGTGCGTTGTGAAAAATCTCCAAAATTACTTATTGTTTTCTTGAAACGGATATCTTGATAATGAAATTGGTTTACCCTTTGAAATTGCATATTATGCCATTGTTCCGATAATTCCTTATTATGGATTCTGCTTAAACCATGCTATATATTGATATTGGAAACTGTTTTGAAAATTGTATATTCAATTCATTGATTCTGATAATCCCTTGATACGGACTTTGCTATACCCATGCTATCCATATTGATATTCAAACTGTTTCCCAGTGGATAACTGTTTGGTCATATTATTACTTGCTGGGCATTTGGCTCATTCTTTTCCCTATTCTAACCCACAGTGAAACGAGAAGATGGTACGTACATTTCAGACAGCTAGGAAGTCTTCCTATAGGGTTGTTTTTGGGATGCCAGCTCAGGTAGGTGATGGCCATATCTAGAAGGTGTTTTGTAATAGAGAACGTAGAACTCTTAAGACTTTGTTGTAATAACTTTTGAGACTTATGTATTAATGAATTAGATAGTGGATGCTTGTTTCACACCATCAACTGTTAAAGATCCAGGGTAGAGTTGGGGTCAAGTCTGCATGCTTTTATTATATTGTTTATGGGTTTAATATGTATAGAGGTGGTAGTGACTCCCCGATCATGACCCCAGGTCGGGAGGGCGTCACAGGTTGGTATCAGAGATGTCAGTTTTGGTCACTGAAACAAGCCAGGATTAGGATCCCTATTAATAAAAGATTAGGATCCCTATTAATAATAGATGATTAAGATAGTTATGTAAGGAGTAGGAATATGTTAGGATATTAGATGGATAAATGCTAAGTAGCAACGGTAGGCGTAAGTACTTTCTTTTAAGATAAGTCGTTAGGATTAAGATACCCTGTTATTATATAAGTATCTATATCTATATTGTTATCGCAGGAGATGGACGTTATTGGTGGAGACACACCCCCTCACCCCTCTATCACATTATCTGACCCAGTGGAGATAGGTAGTCTTAGTGTTCAGCCCGTTGAGCCACTATTTGCACCTGTACCTGTTCAGACTATTATCCCCTGGAGAGCAGCATCTGTTGATTCTCGTGTTTCAGTCATGGGAGATCCCGCACCTATATTTCTTCATGCACATGTAGACCTTGCTAGAGACCTAGAGACCCTTTCGGGACAGAATGCCGAGCTTCAGGCCCTTGTAGATCGGATGTCGGATGAGGCAGACCGTCGTGTTGCTGTTACTGAGGCGGAGTGGCAGGATAGGATCCGTACTGTAGAGGAGTCAGCGCGAAAGCGCCTAACTGAGGGACCAGTCACTGTTGATGCTTTAGAGGAGGCCAGGAGAGTGACTAGGATTGTTAGCTGGATGCTGTGTGAGCTGAGAGCTGTTCGTGGCGGCCGAGACTAGCTATGGTTGGATTCTGAGAGTGGGACATCTGTTAGAGCCCATTGGTTTTAGTATTGATCATTTGCACGTTTGACTACTCGCTATTAGGATATTTTCCCTTTTTCCTAGTAGACATTATTATATTATCTGCTTTGACATTGACTCTGTTTTGATTTTTGGGGTGATCATGTACCCTATCATCTATTGTACCTGACTTTTATCCTTACATTATGCACGTACTTTTCAAACTGTTACCCCTTTTATTGTTAACCTGTTCCTATAATACCTATGTTTACCCTGTTTACCCTGTTTACCCTGTTACGGAGACGAGCAAATTATCTAACAATATGGCTAAAAGTTTTTAAAATTTTTTTTTATGTACATATAGTTTTATAAATGTTTTTAAAAAGAGTTTACATTGTGGTATATATATGCATATTGTTTCATAAATTGCTTATCTCTTATCAGAAAAATGCCACCAAAGAAAAAGACTACTGCTTCTACTCAACAAACAACTGATACCGAGGCTCAGAACCCGGTAGACCCAACTATAACTCAGATACTTCAATTACTTCAACAACAAACTGCTGCCTTGACTCAACAACAACAACAACAAATTGTTCAACCTTTGACAACCTTTAAATCATTTCAAGCTGTCCACCCACCTGAATTCAAAGGTACTCTAAACCCTGTTGAGGCGAAATCATGGTTAATCGACATTGAGAAAGCGTTTGCGTTAGTTAAGGTTGGAGAAGATCAGAAAACTGAGTTTGCTAGTTACTATCTGAAGGCAGAAGCTAATTTTTGGTGGGAATCTGTGAAGTTAGGAGAAGAAGAGATTACTTGGCAAAGATTTACGGAACTATTTCAGGAGAAGTATTTACCAAGGTACCTACAGGATCAGTTGGAAGTTCAGTTCTTAGAACTAAAACAAGAAGGGATGAGTGTGGCGGAATACGAAGCCAAATTTACTGAATTGGCAAGATTTGCACCTAGATACGTAGGAGATGATGTCAGTAAGGCTAGAAAGTTTCAGCACGGATTAAAGCCATGGTTAAGGAGTAGAGTTGCAGCTTTTGAATTGAGAAATTATACTGCGGTAGTACAGAAAGCGATGATCATTGAGGGCGAGAGCGAATTAGTTCAAAAGGAGAAATTTGGAAAGAAACGGAAGTTTGGAGGATCTGAAAGAAGCCAAGGAGATGAAGGACAAGGAAGTTCTCAGAATAGGAAAAGGTTTGGAAATCAATCAGGAGGAGATAGGAATTTTCAGAAACAGAGGAGTGGATTTGGAAGTTCAGACAGGAAACCTCAAGGAGGAAAGCCACCAACTATAACGGGAAAACCATCTATACCAGAGTGCAAGACGTGTGGTAAAAGACATTCGGGAATCTGTAACAAGTTGAACATCACATGTTTTAAATGCAACAAGAAGGGACACTATGCTGATGGATGTCCAAGTTCGAAACCAGGAGGACTAACATGTTTCAAGTGTGGAAAAGCGGGACATTTTGCGCGGGAATGCAAGGAACCGGTCCAGTCTGCTAATGTACTTAGGCTCACTGCACCACCAACACGGTCACAGTCATCTCAACCTCGAGCAAGAACTTTTAATATGTCAATCAATGAAGCGGTTCAAGACAGAGATGTAGTAGCAGGTACGCTTCCTGTGAATTCTGTTAAAGCTAAAGTGTTAATTGATTCTGGAGCAACTAGATCTTTTATATCTGAAAGATTCCTTGATAAATTGAAATGTGAAATAAAACCCTTGGAAAGGACGTTAGTAATAGAAGTGGCTAACCAGGATAGAGTTCCCGTAGACCAAGTGTGTCCTAATTGTAAAATAGAGATCGGTGGATATCTTTTTCATGCGGATTTGATACCGTTCAAAATGGGAGAATTCGATGTTATCCTAGGAATGGATTGGTTAGTAGATTGCGATGCGCAGATTGAATGTAGGAAAAAGCAAGTAAGATTGCGTGTGGACGAAGATCAAGAAGTGGTGTTTCAAGGTCAAAGACAAACTAGGAAATTCTTAACGTTTATGCAAACGACACGACTACTGCGACAAGGTTGCGAAGCTTATTTGGCTCATGTTGTAGATGTGGAGAAACAAGTGTTGAAGATGGAGGAGATACCAGTTGTAAATGAGTTCCCTGAAGTTTTTCCTGACGAATTACCCGGATTACCTCCAGATCGAGAAGTAGAATTTACGATTGATTTGGCTCATGGAACGGAACCAGTGTCAAAGGCACCTTACAGAATGGCACCGGCAGAAATGAAGGAATTGGCTACGCAGCTACAAGATCTTTTGGATAAATGAGTTATAAGGCCTAGTGTATCGCCGTGGGGAGCGCCAGTATTATTTGTCAAGAAGAAAGACGGAAGTATGAGATTGTGTATAGACTATCGAGAACTTAACAGGTTGACGGTAAAGAATAAGTACCCGTTACCGCGAATCGATGATTTATTTGATCAACTCAAAGGAGCAGCATATTTTTCAAAGATTGATTTAAGATCTGGATACCATCAACTGAAGATCAAACCTGAAGACGTTTCGAAAACTGCTTTTCGCACGAGATATGGACATTACGAATTTTTGGTGATGCCATTTGGATTAACTAATGCCCCGGCTGTGTTTATGGATTTGATGAACCGAGTTTTTCGAACGTATTTGGATAAGTTTGTGATTGTATTTATTGATGACATCTTGATATATTCAAAGTCTTCGGAAGATCATGCGGAACATCTAAGGATTTCATTGGAAGTCTTAAGGAAGGAAAAGTTATATGCAAAGTTTTCAAAGTGTGAATTCTGGTTAGAGGAAGTACAATTTCTTGGACACGTTATTAGTCGAGAAGGAGTGAGAGTAGACCCTGCCAAGATTGAAGCTGTGGTTAATTGGGAAAGACCAAAGACCCCTACTGAAGTGAGAAGTTTTCTCGGATTAGCTGGATACTATCGGAGATTTGTTCAAGATTTTTCAAAGATAGCTACACCGTTAACTGCACTGACTCGGAAGAATGAGAAGTTTGTTTGGACTGAGAAATGTGAAGAAAGTTTCCAAGAGCTGAAAGGAAGATTAGTGACTGCACCAGTGTTAGTCTTACCAGATGATCAAGGAAATTTTGTTATCTACAGTGATGCTTCACACAAAGGATTAGGATGTGTTTTAATGCAACATGGAAAAGTGATCGCGTATGCTTCACGACAACTCAAACCGCACGAACGAAAGTACCCAACTCATGATTTGGAATTAGCAGCTATCGTGTTCGCACTGAAAATTTGGAGACATTATCTATACGGAGAGAAGTGTGAAATCTACACGGATCATAAGAGCTTAAAGTATATATTCACTCAGAAGGAATTGAACATGAGGCAACGGAGATGGTTGGAGCTAATCAAGGACTATGATTGTAGTATTAACTATCACCCGGGAAAAGCGAATGTTGTGGCGGATGCGTTAAGTCGAAAGGAGAGATTGAATTTGTTCACGATACCTAAGGAATTGCTTCAAGAATTTGAGAAGTTGAAACTAGAAGTTTGCGATTCGGAAGTTACCAACGAAGTTTTCCACGCTATGACGTTTCAACCGGAACTGTTGGAAAAGATACGAAGATGCCAGGAGGAGATTATGAATCAAGAGATGAACACATTGACTGGTGAAGAGATTTGCACCCAAAGGGATGACAAAGGAATTTTGAGATTTTCTACGAGGATATGGATTCCAAATGTGACGGAATTGAAGAATGAAATCTTGCGGGAAGCCCATAGTTCACAGTACTCAATTCACCCTGGTAGCACGAAAATGTATCGAGATTTGAAGGAACATTTCTGGTGGCCTGATATGAAAAGAGAAATTGCCGAATGGATAAGTAAGTGTTATACTTGTCAACGAGTTAAAGCCGAACATCAAAAGCCGAGCGGACTATTGCAGCCATTGGATATTCCTGAATGGAAGTGGGAACATCTTGCTATGGACTTTATTGTTGGACTGCCAAGGACAAAAGCTAATCACGATGCCATATGGGTAATTATAGACCGTCTGACTAAGTCTGCACATTTTCTCCCAATCAATGAAAGATTTTCACTGGATAAGTTAGTACATCTATATCTGAAGGAAGTTGTGACACGCCACGGAGTTCCAGTAACCATTGTGTCGGACCGTGATCCAAGGTTTAACTCCCGATTTTGGAGACAATTTCAAGAATGTCTGGGTACCAAGCTTAAGATGAGTACCGCTTATCATCCACAAACTGATGGCCAGAGTGAACGAACGATTCAAACCATTGAAGACATGCTTAGAGCTTGTGCACTGGATTTTAAAGGAAGTTGGGACGAGCATTTACCGTTAGTAGAGTTTTCGTACAACAACAGTTATCACGCGAGTATTGGAATGCCACCATATGAAGCTTTGTATGGAAGGAAATGTAGATCGCCTGTATATTGGGAAGAAGTTGGAGAACGAAAAGTTTTAGGACCCGAACTAGTACAACAAACGAAGGAAAAGATTGAAATCATTCGGAAAAGGCTAGTTACGGCGCAAGACAGACAACGGAAGTACGCTGACCAAGACAGGAAGGATCTGAATTTTGAAGAAGGAGATCAAGTGTTGCTAAAAGTGTCGCCATGGAAAGGAGTTACAAGATTTGGCAAGAAAGGGAAACTTAGCCCGAGATATGTAGGACCGTTTGAGATACTGAGGCGTATCGGGAAAGTTGCTTATGAGTTAGCGTTACCACCGCACATGGAGCATATTCATAACGTTTTTCATGTTTCGATGCTTAAGAGATTTAATCCTGATGTGAATCACGTGATCGAATATGAACCTTTTGAGATTCAACCTGATTTGTCATATGTAGAACAACCTGTAGAAATTCAGGATCATATGGATAGGAAATTAAGGAATAAGATTGTTAAGTTAGTTAAGGTTTTGTGGAGGAATCCCAAAGTTGAAGAATCGACTTGGGAACTTGAGAGCGAGATGCTTGAAAAGTATCCGCATCTATTTTCATAAGGTTAGATTCTGGGGACAGAATCTTTTTAAGGGGGGAAGGTTATAACGACTCAGGAAAACGCTTGTACAATATTAATATTTAATAATATTTGAGTTCTATGATATGTGAGTATTGTGTGAAAGGTGGATATTTGAAAATGTGATAATTAGATGTTTACTTGGTGAATGGTATGGATTAAAATACTTGTGTATGCTTTTAAATGCATTTTATGTGAATTTCTTATTATAAATTAGTTCTTTTTGACCATCCGGGAATTTTATAAAATCAACGGAGACTATTTTTATTATGAAATCTTTTTCACAACCTTTAGTGTATATTCTAGTATTTTCTAAAATTAGTGGAGGAATTTATTCTTGGCTTTAAGGATTTAAATTTGATTTTATGAGTTAAGTGTCATTTAAGTGATCAAAACTTTGAAAATTCATATTTAATTCAATTTTGATCACAAAAATATTTTAAAAATATGGGTGAGCTTGTAAATTCGTATTCTTTATTTTAAAAATAAAATTTGGATTTTTAGACATTACCTTCAGTTTATTTCGAATTTTAGAAAAGCATTTGTGTTGGTTTTGTTTATTAGAAATCAGAAATTTTAATTAGCAAATTACCCTAATACCCCTGGGCTTATAAAACCCCTGCACCCATTTCCCCTTTTCTCACTTTGCCGATCATCTCTCTTTTCTCTCTTTTCTCTCTCGACTTCTCTCTCTCTCGGCTATCTCTCTCTCTCGATTTTCTTGTAAAATCTCTCTCACTCTCAACTATATTGATGATTATGATTATACATACATATATATATATATGTGTAATCGTGTGTGTATGTGTATGCCGTGTATATGGTGTGTACCGATTGTTGCATGCAAGGGGTTTCGGAAATTTTGATTTGATTCAAACCCAAAAGCTTGCTTGTGATGATTTTTGTGATTAGTTGGTTGATTAATATTACTTATTGGTGAGGTTGTGAAGGAAACCCGGATTTTCATATTTTCCGGGCACCTCCAACCATTGCCGCCGTCGGCAATGAGCTCCGGCGAGCCGACGGGGACGATGATGATGCTTTTGAGTCCGATTATTGTGTTAATACCTATATTTAGTTCGATTTTGAGTTGCATGTGAAGAAATCGAAATGCATGTTCAAAATTTGATTTTTCCCCTTTTTAGAATTCGGTTTTGGAAATTTGTTTATGATGTTGTTTAATTGTTAACTTCGGTTTATAATGAATGCATGTTGATTTATTGGGTTAAGTTTGGTTAGTATGAAGTTTTGATAATTAAAAGTTTGATTTGGGAATTTTAGTGAAACTCCAAGTAATGGAATTGTTAACTTGTTTATTTGATAAATGCATGTATAAGTTTAGTGATTCTTGAGAACATGAGTCTTAGTTGTAATATTGGATAGTTGGATTGTGAATGAGTTTGTGTTTGGAATGATTTATAAAGAAAAACATCATGCTGAATTTTCCAGAAAACTGCCCTGTTCTGTTTTGCTAAATTTCGAAATGTTGCTGCCTGTTTTAGACTGAGGTCTTTGGATGTCAATGTTCTAAATTGAATCTAGTTTGTGCACGTGCTAACTTTGTGTCGATAGGATTTACGGATAAAAAGTTATGTATGTTTTACTAAAAGTTGCGCAGCAGAGATTT
Source organism: Heracleum sosnowskyi (assembly GCA_030848705.1). Lineage (NCBI taxonomy): Eukaryota > Viridiplantae > Streptophyta > Magnoliopsida > Apiales > Apiaceae > Heracleum > Heracleum sosnowskyi. The sequence continues at coordinate 45,889,263 of CM061236.1, forward strand.
TTCTGTGTGTAGTGCCTACTTTATACAGTTCGTTTTTATACTAAATAAAGTGTTCTGAAGTTGAAACTTTTATGCTAAGTTGGTTTAGTAATCAGGAAATAGCCTGTCAAATTTGGTAATTGTTTGATTAGTTTTGGAATTATGAAAAATGTTTTGGTAAAGTATGCGCAGTTGATTTTTCTGCTTGTTGAGATGAAACATTGTTATAAAAAGTGTTAAGGATATGGTTGGCTTGATCAAATTGATTTAAGGGATACCAAGTGTGGTATGATTTGAAAGCTATATTATTATATGTATATATGTATAAGGAGCATGTTATGTGTATTTAAATGACAATGTGCATTTATATGGTTGATTGCCTATTACGTGGTTATAATTGTTTTATGGTATAACTATTATATGTTTACGCATATAGGATGCGTTGGGTAGTTTAGAATAAAGGATTAGCGGTTTAGTGAGGACCTACTAAGATAGAATATATATTCTTTTGTAGAGTCCAAGGAAGTGGAACTTAGAGAGTTCAAGGAAGTGGAACTTAGGGACAAGGGAAAGACTAAGGTGGAAAACCAGTGATTGCTCATTACCCTTTATCTACTTAAGGCAAGTAATACAAACTTGCTTTCGTACTTCGATTCCATTGTTTCATTTTGACACATATGAATTGTTATCTTGCCTTGATATACCTTTAATTTCTGAAAACACTTATTGTTCATTGATAACCCTTACCTTTGTTCATATATACCATGTTGAATTATATACCATGCTTTGTTTAGTTCTTTATCCCAAAACCTTTATACCCTAATCATATACATGAATTGAAACCTGATGACCTATAATTCCATAACCTGAATTTGATCATATACTTATTCAAACCCTTTTATACCTGAAAGTGAATACACCTATACCTCATTTTAGTACATTTCCAGAACATGCCCAATGATAAATATTTCTTATATTCCACTAATAGAAATCCAGATTGTTTTGATTGAACTTATCTGATTTCCAAAGGACTTCTTTATATCTGAAGATGTTTTAAAAAGGAATAAAGTTAGAACTCATTTAAATTCTGATTTATGGTTTCCACGGATTCCTAAGATTGGAGGCGTAAGAGGCCGAGTAACGCCGGTCCAGCACTTTTTAATTATAATAAATGGACTAGGGATGGACTAGTCTAAAGGCCAATGTGTTGCCTAATGGGACCCAATTCAAGGACCAGAGGGACTGTGTGTCCGGTATGGGGACTTTACGTGGCTGATCACCCGTATTGTCTGGTGCGTTGTGAAAAATCTCCAAAATTACTTATTGTTTTCTTGAAACGGATATCTTGATAATGAAATTGGTTTACCCTTTGAAATTGCATATTATGCCATTGTTCCGATAATTCCTTATTATGGATTCTGCTTAAACCATGCTATATATTGATATTGGAAACTGTTTTGAAAATTGTATATTCAATTCATTGATTCTGATAATCCCTTGATACGGACTTTGCTATACCCATGCTATCCATATTGATATTCAAACTGTTTCCCAGTGGATAACTGTTTGGTCATATTATTACTTGCTGGGCATTTGGCTCATTCTTTTCCCTATTCTAACCCACAGTGAAACGAGAAGATGGTACGTACATTTCAGACAGCTAGGAAGTCTTCCTATAGGGTTGTTTTTGGGATGCCAGCTCAGGTAGGTGATGGCCATATCTAGAAGGTGTTTTGTAATAGAGAACGTAGAACTCTTAAGACTTTGTTGTAATAACTTTTGAGACTTATGTATTAATGAATTAGATAGTGGATGCTTGTTTCACACCATCAACTGTTAAAGATCCAGGGTAGAGTTGGGGTCAAGTCTGCATGCTTTTATTATATTGTTTATGGGTTTAATATGTATAGAGGTGGTAGTGACTCCCCGATCATGACCCCAGGTCGGGAGGGCGTCACAGAAATATTCTGAGTAAAGCAAGCTGTATTAACTGCCTCAGCCCAAAAATAAGTTGGTAACTTTGATTCATCTAGCATTGTCCTTGCAGCTTCAATAAGTGTTCTGTTTTTTCTTTCAACTACACCATTTTGCTGTGGTGTCCTTGCTGCTGAAAGCTCATGCAAAATACCATTTTCTTCACAGAACACCTTCATGCTTGAATTCTTGAATTCTGTCCCATTGTCACTCCTAATCCTTCTCACTTTCAAGTCAGGATGATTGTTTACCATCTTGATGTGATTGATAATGATTTCACTTGCCTCATCTTTGGAGAGCAAAAAGAAAGTCCATGTAAATCTAGAAAAATCATCAACAATCACAAGACAATATTTCTTCTTTGAAATAGACATGACATTTACAGGGCCAAACAAATCCATATGAAGCAACTCAAGCTGATGGACAATTGATGACTCTGTCTTGCTTTTGAATGATGCCTTCTTTTGTTTCCCTTTTTGACAGGCATCACACAAACCATCCTTGGAAAATTCCACTTGTGGAATTCCTCTAGCAAGATCTTTCCTCACCAAATCATTCATAACTTTAAAATTTAGATGAGATAATTTCTTGTGCCATAGCCAACTTTCATCCTTGCTTGCCTTGCTGAAAAGGCAAGTGATGGTTTCTGGACTTGTGCTACTAAAGTCAGCAATGTACACATTCCCTCTTCTAAATCCAGTCATTACCACATTGTTGTTTCCTCCTTTAGAAACAACACAGGCTTCTTTAGAAAAAGTAACTAAAAATCCTTTGTCACAAAGTTGGCTGATACTAAGCAAATTGTGCTTAAGACCATCCACCAATGCAACTTCATCTATGATGACATTCTCTTTTGAAATCAAGCCATATCCCTTAGTGTAGCCTTTGTTGTCATCTCCAAAAGCAATACAAGGGCCAGCTCTTTCCTGAAACTCTATGAGCAGGGTAGAATCACCAGTCATGTGTCTTGAACAGCCACTATCCAAGTACCAAAGATTCCTTTTGTCTCCCTGCACACAATAAAACCAAATCAAGTCGATTTTGGTACCCAAGTTTCCTTGGGTCCTGTTTTGTTAGCCTTTGCTTTTCCTTTTATATCATTTTTCACCTTGGGCTCAGATTGATTTAAATCAATCTTTATCCTTGGTGTTGATTTCTGAGGTTTGCTCACATTTTCATTCACAGCATGCATAATTAGAGGAACAAACATGTTATTCATATTCCATGGCATTTGTGGCACATTAAACATATTCATGTATGGATTAGACACAAATGGCATGCTGGCATATGGATTTTGAAATTGTGCATATGGAGCAAACATGTTAGGCATAACAGGCATTGTAGGCATAGAACTATTCATTGCAGGCTTGGGAATTTTCACTTTAACAGTCTTCTTAACAGATTTGCAGTTAGTGGATAAATGACTAACACTTCCACAATTAACACATGTCTTTCTAGGAGCATATTTATCAGGTGTGTAATTGTTGTGTTTGTTAATTCCTACTTTGCCATTCCTGTTATTTGTTATTCCCAAATGACCTAACAGAATTGTAGAAGGGGGGGGTTGAATACAATTCTTGATATTTTCTTGAAACTAAACACTTTATAAAATAAAACTGAACTGAATAAATAAAAACACAAGATATAAATAATTCAGTTGGATTGTTTGATGATCCAACTGAAGTGTTTTTATTGCGGAAATAATCTGTGATACAAAAGTACACAGCTGCTCAGTTACAAGGTTGTAGAGAAGAATTGCTCTCAAAAATAGCTAATACTATCTATTTGTGTTTCTTCTCTTATTTCTAAAGTAACTGCTACACTTGGTTATATAATCCCAAGTTTACAATTCTACGTTTGGTTAAACTAAATAATAATAGTAGTAACCATCAGTAGCTTGCTTTTCATTCCTTTTGTCCAATGGTCCTTGGAGATCTTTGCTTTTGTCTTCATGCTCATTATAATCATTTCCAAGAGCCTTATTGGAAATTGGAATGTTTCCTTATTTCCAGTATCCACTTTGATGGCTTCCAATGCAAAGTACACTTCCATATCTCCTTTTAGATCTGTTCAGTAAACTGTCACTATCACTTTGTCAACTGTTCAAAAAGCAACATTGATTCGTTGATAGCAAGGAGATGTGTTTCGTTGATAGCTTCATTCTTCATTCCGTTGATGGTGTTTCCCTCGTTTCGTTGACGGGTAAACTCCATACCGTTGACAGAGTAATCTTCATACCGTTGACATGTCTTCACTTAGACAAAATTACAAGGCATAACATATTTACAATTAACCAACCTATTTTGCCTATCTAGTACTTAGTCAACATGACTTAGAAAACCTATCTAAAACATATAACAGAATGCCTATCATACTGTGAAGTATTGTACAATGCAATTGCTACAACACTCATTTCGTTGATGAGCTTCCTGTCAACGGAATGCTGCAAAGCATGCCATTTCGTTGACAGTTACAAAAATGACTTTACACAAATTCTACTAAGTGTTTTATGTTTATCATCAAGAACAACATATTCCTAACAATCTCCCCCAATTTATGACTGATAGAATAACAGCCATAAATCAAGAGACTTGATGATAACAAAAACACTCAGATACATCATAAATTACAAAAGTAGAAAATGTATTAAGCTTCAAAACTTTATAGACAAAATACAAGACTTACAAGACTAATGCCCACAAGTGCTCCTCTAGTCTGAGCAAATGTTTCATCTGTGACTTCTTTGTGGCATAGTCTTCTTCCCTCTCTTGGAGTTGTTTTCCTCAATCTGGACCTGTAGCCTTCTGTAGAAGATTTTCTCCTCTTCATCTTGATCACCAAGCTTGGATTGCATCAGCTTTAGAGTTTGATTAGATGCCTTCTCCAGCTGGTCTTCCATTCTGAAGAATCTTCTGCAATTCTCCTTGTCCTTAAACTCCATCATCCAATAAGGTTGAAGATGGATTTTCTTTCCTGTTGAGGGAACTCTAAGTATCCTGGGAAGAGCCTCAGGCTTGTTCCAGCTAGCCTTTATCTGACAGATTTTGGAGACCACCTCAGACTTGGCTGTTTTGGTGAAACCAAAGTCCTTTTTCAAGCATCTAAACACTGAGAGTAGTGTTTGATAGTCTTCTCCTAAAATTCTGTAGAGAGGCCACACTTGTTCTCTACCTCCCTTGAATATGAACACTGGTCTTTCAGGCAACTTTTGAGAAGCTGCAATTCCCCTTACTTCCACCAGGTTGTCTAAGTCAAGATGTAGACTGGATTCTTCCCTGATGTCAGCAATGTACATGCAGTCCTCTGGGTTTGCAGGGGGTTTTTGAGATTGTGGCTTTCTCACAAGAACAGGATTTGCTTTGACAGACCTCTTCTTTGTCTTCATTGGTTGGTCTTTCTCTAACAGGAACTTTGGAAAGTAGGCTTCATCAAAATCAAAAGGTTCCTCTTTTGGCATGATTGGATGATCATGAAAATTGACAGGATGTGCAGGATCACAAGCCAACTTTCCCTCAATAGGTAGATCACCAGGAATTTGATGTGCACTTGTTGTGGAAGAGTCTTGAGCAGTTTCTTGAGAATCATCTTCATCAAAGTTCAGATTCCTCTTAGCTCTAGCCTTTGGCTGACTTGTTCTCTTCTTCTTTCCAGCTTCCTTAGCTTTATCCTTGGCCTTTTCTTCCTGTAGGGCTTCTTCATCTTCAAGTGATTGAGCAACTGCAAGAGCTTGCATTGCTGCCCTTTCACTTTCTTCAGCTTTGGCCTTAGCAAAATTTGGGTGACCAACCCAAATGTAGATTTCCTTGTTATCCCTGTAGATGAGTGCCCTCTTGTTCCTTATGCTTGGATGATTGCTTTCTTTGCTCTCCTTGATCAGCTTCCCTAAGACTTTGAACTCATCTGGCTTTGGTGGAGGATAAGCTATCCTTTCTATGTTCTTGCCTTTGGGTTTTATGGGAGATACTGGAGATATCCCTCTTGCATCCACATTCCTCAAACATGAAGCTTGTCCTTTCTCATTCCTTGAATCTTGAAGGACTCCATGCTGAAGGGGTTCCATGACATAGGAACTCCTGAATTGTGGCTCCACTTGCACTGTCACCATTTCATTTGTTGATGGTGGTATTGAAGTAGCTTGTACAGATGATACCTTTTTAGTGTCAGCTAGCTTCTTGACCTTTGCTTCAATATTTGACCAGTGATCCTTGATTTGTTCTGCAAGTTTCATCCTCAAAGAGGCTTCCTGGATCAGGTCAATACTGTCCTTTTTCTTCTTTGGAAACTCCCCCATTGCTAATGGCTCGTCTGGTAAGGAGATGGCTGGGACCATAACCTTTGTAATCTGAATGTCTAGCTCCTTAGATTTCTCCCCCTTTTTGTTAGCATCAAGTGAGATGATAGGGAGCCCTTGAGCTGCCAGAAGCTGGGTGAGTAGCTGAGTTTGCTTCTCCTGCTCCTTTTGCATGTGACTAAGTGTAGCCTCAACTTTGTCCACTCTAGAGGAAAGAGTTTTCAAAGATGAAGACACTTCAGGTTCCTTGGTGAAAAACCTTGTCATCCTGGAGACAGTGTGAAGAGGAAGCTTTTCATCTAGCCTCCTGTCAGTAGCAGCCCTAAGGTTGCTAATTGAGTCCTTGATTTCTGTAGCCTCAATCCTTGTCTGCAACATTTGTAGCCTTTGAATTTCCAGAGAATCCATGATGGCTTTGTAGAATTTCTTGTCCCTTGCTCCTGCAGACTCATGAGCTAGATATGCTTCATTGTACTGCCTTGTGATGGCAGCATCCAAATTGCATCTACCATGCATATCTTGAGAAAGCCAGTTTGGTGTAGGAGGCACCACAGAAGTCCCAGTCTGTGCAGTAGTGGCCACCTGTAGAATGTCACCAAAGCTATCCTCATTATCAGAAAAATCAAATTCTCCACTTGCTTCAGCCCCTGGAGGTAGATTGGTCAAGGCATCCTTTGCTCTTTGCATTGATGCAGTTGTGTGAATTAGTTGTAGTGACCTCTCTGCCTCCACATTGCCCTGTTGAGCCAAAACTTGATAGGCTGACACAGGATGAGTAAAGGTCTCAGGATCCAGGGAAATACTATCCAGAGTTTGTTGATAAACCTCTTGGAAAGTAAGTTCCCTTTCTCCCTCACTGACCTCCATTAACTCACTAGCAATGACTGCTTCCATCCTTATTACTCCTGTAGTCCCTTCTCTCTCTCCACTCTGTTCTTGCATCATGGGCTCCCCATGGCTCACACCTCTCACACCCTCACCTTCACCTTCTAAGGTGGAACTCTCAATCTCTCCTTTTGCCTGGCTGGAAGAAATAGCCAGCCTCTCACTCACATTCTCTCCTTTTTCCTGGCTGCAAGCCAGCCTCTCAGTTTCACTCCCTCTCAGTCCTAGAAGTGTCTCAACTACCACTAGATCATCTGCACTAGTTGTGGGAACAACTTGATTTTCAATTAAAGGTGCAGAGTGAACTATCAACGGAATGGTAGTTTGAACTGTCAACGGTATGGATACTGTTGATGGAGAAACACTTGTCAACGAAATAGACTGTTTCGTTGATGAAGTCAAGAAAGCACTTTGAGAATGAGAAATTACAGTAGAGTCTGTGGTGATTGATTTTAAAGATTGGTCCACAGATCCCCTTGCAACTTCAGGAAAAATTGGTTGATGGCCCAACAAATCACTTAACAAGTGATGGCCACCAGCTTCAGAGTGGGGCTTCTCCAAGATTAGAGTTGGAGAATCAGGAATAGATGTATGGATCATGTCCACATCTAAAGATTGAGTTGGTGAATTTGATTGAGATAATTCAAGATTGATGTTTAGAGAATGGGACTGTAACCCCAGAGAAATGATAGGGGTTACATCAAACTGAATTTGAGAAACTGGAAGTGTTGCTTCCAGTGTGTGTGCACCCTGTGTACCCTTGGACTTTTGCTTCACTCTCCTTTGGTATTGGGAAAATGTAGACTGTGGGCTTGAAGTGTCCCTTACCCTTTTGGACTGTGCTCTAGGAGGAGAGCTTGTTTCAATAATCACATCCTTTTGGGAGGATGCAATTAGACTTGTGTTTAAATCCATGTTACTCATTGTGCCTTGTTGGGAAGACACAATGGGGCTTGGCTGGTACACACTAACCTGTCCTTCCTTATCCTTGGGGTTTCTTTGATGTTCACCCCTTCCCTCACCTCTCACAACTCCAGACTCACTCCCCTTAGGTTGTGTGGTAGTTTTTACAACAGGTGCCTTTTGAGAAGCACCTGAGGTTGGCTTGGAGGATTTCTTTGATTTTGGTTTTGTTGCTAGGGCAGGAGCCTGTTGGGTCACAGCTATAGACTCCATAGCAACATTGGAAGGTAAAACAGTAGAGGTGTTAGCTACACTAACAGGGATAGTAGTAGTTACCTCAATGATTGGCAGATACACCACTGGAACATCACCATTGTGGTTCAGCCTCAGTATGTCTGTCAATACTCTCTTTTCTTGCACAAAGCACTCAAACCTGGCATTAGGGTTAGAGATAACTAATGGTGCTGGACTAACATGGTTAGCCAACATCATCAGAAACCTAGCATAATAGATATTTTTCTTCCTATTTGCTTTGTCACCCAACTTAGCACCAATTTCATACATAAGTTGGGTGCTAAAGTTGTGATATCTATCATTTAGAAGCATGGTTAGGAGAATTAACATAGAGTTAGTTAATGCATCAAAATTACTAATCTTTCCAGAAAAGACCTTAATGAATGCATCAGCTAAATAACTGTATTCCCTAACCAAACCTCTCCTAATTATTCTACCCAGATTATCAGTAGGCAAAGAGTAGTTTATAGAATTTAGCATGGTAGTTATTTCAGTGTTAGTAGGCAAAGCATCACAGTTATTATCAGGAATATGTAAACATGCTTGCAAAACATCAGAATTAACTATGTACTCATTACCTTGAAGGGTGAATTGTAGTGTGCAGTTTGTTCCACTATACTCACATGAGGTCCAAATTTCCTCGATTATCTCATTGTAGAGTGGTGTAGAGTGAAACATTGCATAGCTCAACTTGCAATTCTTCATGAAATCCATCATTTTGAAGAACAGGCTGTTCGGGTTTTCCTTGACAACAAAAGGGATGGAGTTGTTCTTCTCATAGATGAACCCTCCAGCAGACATAAGCTTGACTATAGGTGCCATTGTTGATTAAAGGAAAGCTTCGAACTGAATTGCTTGTTAGAGAGAAGAAGAGAGAAAAAGCCTTTGGAATTTTTGAGAACAGGTAAAAAGAAATAATGAAAATAAAATTTCTTAAATACTCCCCCAAAAATTCTCAGAAAATGAATCCAATAATAAATGTAAATTACTGGATTGGCTTAAAAATATAACCGTTACTTTTAAAGTATTACCATGATTTATACTTACAGGGGTGTATGCATAGATCGTGGTAAAAGACGTGTCAAATTACAACGGTTCAGATTAAAAGCGCTGAATCAACGAATCAGGATTGGGCGGTTAAAGTCCCGTCTTATTTCGTTGATAAAGCTGCGTTTCGTTGATATAAAAGAGCTATCAACGAAACACCCAGAAAACTGCTAAGACTGTCAACGAAATGGTTCGTTTCGTTGACATAGTAATTTTGACTTAGACAAAATTTCACTTTTTCCTAAGAAAATTAATTCACAGAAAAACATAGCAAGTTTCTGGCTGCATTTTAACTTGCAAATATCTCAAAAATAATTAAGAGAAATTTAGCATACCTAGCTCACTTACTAATCTTGAGAATGTTGATTCATCAAGTGGCTTGGTAAAGATGTCTGCAAGTTGTTGTTCACTTGGAACAAAATGTAACTCCACAGTACCATTCATAACATGTTCTCTAATGAAATGGTACTTGATGTCAATGTGCTTGGTCCTTGAATGCTGCACTGGATTTTCAGTAATGGCAATGGCACTAGTGTTGTCACAGAAAATAGGAATTTTCTCAACTCTTAATCCATAATCAAGAAGTTGATTCTTCATCCATAAAATCTGTGCACAACAACTTCCAGCTGCAATATACTCAGCCTCAGCTGTGGAGGTAGAAACTGAGTTTTGTTTCTTGCTGAACCATGACACAAGCTTGTTTCCTAGGAATTGACAGGTTCCAGTTGTACTTTTCCTGTCAATTTTACATCCTGCAAAATCTGCATCTGAATAACCAATTAGTTCAAAACCAGATTCTCTAGGATACCAAATGCCAAGGTTTGGTGTTCCTTTGAGATATCTGAAAATTCTTTTAATAGCAACTAAATGGGATTCTCTAGGATCAGCCTGAAATCTAGCACATAGACATGTAGCAAACATAATATCAGGTCTACTAGCTGTTAAATATAAAAGTGAGCCTACCATGCCTCTGTAACTTGAAATGTCCACAGATTTTTCCTTAGTATTCAATTCAAGTTTGGTGGCAGTAGGCATGGGAGTTTTGGCAGTAGAGCATTCCATTAGGTTAAATTTCTTTAATAAATCATGAATGTATTTTGTTTGACTAATGAAAATGCCTTCATTAACTTGCTTTACTTGAAGACCAAGAAAGTAAGTTAATTCTCCCATCATGCTCATTTCATATTTACTTTGCATAAGCTTGGCAAACTTTTGACAAAGTTTCACATCTGTAGACCCAAAGATTATATCATCTACATAAATTTGAACAAGTAAAGTAGAGCCATTTACAACCCTGTGAAAAAGAGTTTTATCTACAGTACCTCTAGTGAAATGATTCTCAAGGAGGAACTGTGAGAGAGTGTCATACCAGGCTCTAGGTGCTTGTTTCAAACCATAGAGTGCTTTGAGAAGGAAGTACACATAGTCTGGAAAATCATCATCTTCAAAACCAGGAGGTTGACTTACATACACCTCCTCTTCCAATTCCCCATTCAGAAAAGCACTCTTCACATCCATTTGATAGACTTTGAAATTGGCATGGGCTGCATAGGCTAGGAAAATCCTTATTGCTTCTAGTCTTGCAACAGGAGCAAAGGTTTCATCAAAATCAATTCCCTCTTCCTGTGAGTAGCCTTTTGCAACCAGTCTAGCTTTGTTCCTTGTGACTATGCCATTTTCATCCATCTTGTTTCTGAACACCCACTTTGTGCCTATAACACTCCTGTCATTAGGCCTGGGCACCAGCTTCCAAACATTGTTTCTCTCAAATTGGTTTAGCTCTTCTTGCATGGCTAAAACCCAATCTGGATCTAGAAGTGCATCCTCAACTTTCTTTGGCTCATCTTGAGACAGAAAGCTACTATATAGACATTCTTCTTGAGTTGCTCTTCTAGTTTGGACTTTTGAAGAAACATCACCTATAATAAGTTCAAAGGGATGATCTTTAGTCCATTTCCTTGAGGGAGGTAGATTTGCTCTTGAAGACGTAGCTTCATGATCATGATTGCCTTGATTGGATATTTGTCCTTGAGAAACTCCCCCTGAGTTTGTTGTCCCTAATTGATCACTTCTAGAAGCATTCCTACGACTATCAACGGTATGACCGTTTTGGCTGTCAACGAAACGCTCATTCTGACTGTCAACGAATCCACCATCATGACTGTCAACGAAATGACCATTTGGTCTGCTAGCTGCTATCCTTTTTAACCTTAATGCAGCAATTTCATCTTCACTGCTGCTTTCATCTGTGCTGGATACAACAACTTTAGGCTGTTTCTCAGTAGCCTTATCATGATTCACTTGTTCTCCTTCCTCATTCTCAAAAGAGAGACTTTCATGGAAACCTTCATCACAGAGACCTTGTATTTTGAGATCATCAAAAACAACATGTACAGATTCCATAACAATGTTGATTCTGAGATTATAGACTCTGTAAGCTTTCCCTGCTGCATATCCCACAAATATTGCTTCATCTGCCTTTGCTTCAAATTTCCCAAATGCTCAGCTTGATTTCTCAGAACAAAGCACTTGCATCCAAAGACATGAAGAAAATCTAATAGTGGCTTCTTTCTTTTGAGTAGATGATAAGGGGTCATTCCCTTGGCCTGATTAATCAAAGAAATATTTTGAGTAAAGCAAGCTGTGTTAACTGCCTCAGCCCAAAAATATGTAGGTAACTTTGATTCATCTAGCATTGTCCTTGCAGCTTCAATAAGTGTTCTGTTTTTCCTTTCAACTACACCATTTTGCTGTGGTGTTCTTGCTGCAGAAAACTCATGCAAAATACCATTTTCTTCACAGAACACCTTCATGCTCGAATTCTTGAATTCTGTCCCATTGTCACTCCTAATCCTTCTTACTTTGAAATCAGGATGATTGCTTACCATCTTGATGTGATTGATAATGATTTCACTTGCCTCATCTTTAGAGTGCAAAAAGAAAGTCCATGTAAATCTAGAAAAATCATCAACAATCACAAGACAGTATTTCTTCTTTGAGATGGACATAACATTTACAGGGCCAAATAGGTCCATATGAAGTAATTCAAGCTGCTGGACAATTGATGACTCTGTCTTGCTTTTGAATGATGCCTTCTTCTGTTTCCCTTTTTGACAGGCATCACACAAACCATCCTTGGAAAATTCCACTTGTGGAATTCCTCTAGCAAGATCCTTTCTCACCAAATCATTCATAACTTTGAAATTCAGATGGGATAATTTCTTGTGCCATAACCAACTTTCATCTTTGCTTGCCTTGCTGAAAAGACAGGTGATGGTTTCTGAACTTGTGCTACTAAAGTCAGCAATGTACACATTCCCTCTTCTGAATCCAGTCATTACCACATTGTTGTTTCCTCCTTTAGAAACAACACAGGCTTCTTTCGAAAAAGTAACTAAAAATCCTTTGTCACAAAGTTGGCTGATACTAAGCAAGTTGTGCTTAAGACCATCCACCAATGCAACCTCATCTATGATGACATTCTCTTTTGAAATCAAGCCATATCCCTTTGTGTAGCCTTTGCTGTCATCTCCAAAAGCAATACAAGGGCCAGCTCTTTCCTGAAACTCTGTGAGCAGGGTAGAATCACCAGTCATGTGTCTTGAACAACCACTATCCAAGTACCAAAGATTCCTTTTGTCTCCCTGCACACAATAAACCCAAATCAAGTTGATTTTGGTACCCAAGTTTCCTTGGGTCCTGTCTTGTTAGCCTTTGCATTCCCTTTTGTACCATTTTTCACTTTGGGCTCAGATTGATTCAAATCAATCTTTACCCTTGGTGTTGATTTCTGAGGGTTGCTCATATTTTCATTCATAGCATGCATAGTTGGAGGAACAATCATGTTATTCATGTTCCATGGCATTTGTGGCATGTTAAACATATTCATGTAAGGATTAGGCACAAATGGCATGCTAGCATATGGATTCTGAAATTGTGCATATGGAGCAAACATGTTAGGCATAACAGGCATTTTAGGCATGGAACTGTTCATTGCAGGCTTGGGCATTTTCACATTAGCAGATTTCTTAACAGATTTGCAGTTAGTAGATAAATGATTAACACTTCCACAATTGACACATGTCTTTCTAGGTGCATATTTATCAGGTGTGTAATTGTTGTGTTTGTTAATCCCTACCTTGCCATTTCTGTTATTCTTTTTATTTCCCTTAGCCTCAACCTGAACTTTCTCTAACTTGTCTTTCAATTGCTTGTTAGACAAGTTACCTACACTAGCTCTCTCAACAGGCTTCTCAACTTTCTTTGATTTACTAGACTCACCTTGAACAAAGTTCTTGGTGACAGGACCATACTTGTTATTAAGTCTAGTGAGTTCATCCTTTCTTTTCTCTGTCAACGAAACAGCCTGATCGGTTGATGGTTCATCTGTCAACGAAACATTGCATTCCGTTGACATATCAACCTTCAACAAATGATCCTTGTTGTTTGTTGACTCAGTTTCTGATTCTAAGGTTTCACCAACATACCCTAGCTTCTCTTTGTTCCTTTTCCATGATTGCTCACAGAAGGATTCCACGCCTTGAACATTAATTATGTTGGCAGCAACATTCCTGGCATCCTTCCATTTTGCAATCACACCTTGTTCTATCTCAAGTTGTGTTTTAAGAATTTCTTCCCTTTGTAACACGTTCTCAAGTTCCTTCTTAGCATCCCTACTAACACATCTCATTTTCTCAAATTCAATGAGCTGTGCTTCTAACATTGCATTCCTATCACTTAAGAGCAGATTGGTCTCTTTTATTCTAGAATTCTCTTTAGTAAGTGATTTAAGAGTAACACGCAAATTATATAATACAGTAGACATTTCATTTACTGCACTGTCGCATTCCTCTTTAGAAAGCTCAGAAAGATTAGTAATTGTTACCTGGTTGCTTGAGGAACTTGCTTCCTGCTCATGATTGTCAGCCATAAGAGCCAAGTTGACATACTCAACATCATCATCAGAATCTTCACCATTACCAGCCCAATCATACTCCTGAGACATGAAAGCCTTTTCTTTTTGTTTGAGAAGTTCAAAGTATTTCTTTTTATAATCAACAGGCTCAAATTTCCTGTTGCCCTTCTCAACCTTGGGCTTTCTGCAGTCTCCAGCAAAGTGACCAAGCATTCCACAATTGAAACATTTTGACTTAGACTTTTCAATCCAGTTTGTTTTGCTAGATTGAAAGTCTCTTCTTGGTGGCCTTGCTTCTGAGTTTCTTTTGAACTTGAACTTCGAGAATTTTCTAGACAGAAAAGCAATGTGTTCATCAATCTCATCTAAGTCCTCCAAGTTGGCTGGTTCTGATTCTTCTTCTTCTGTCATCTTGTCTTTACCCTTGCTAACATCATTCCTACAACTAGATCGACTAGTTGTGGCCTTTGCAGCTTCTTTATTGTCATCTTCAAGTTGGTTCACAGATGCAATCAATGCAATAGATCCACCCTTCTTTTGTACCTTTTCAATTTCCTCATCTTGCTCCATTTCCAGCTCATAAGTCTTCAAGGTTCCATAAAGCCTTTCAAGAGTGTAGTCTTTGTACTCTTGAGTGTTTCTGAGAGAAACAGTCATAGGCTTCCATTCTTTTGGAAGAGCTCTAAGAAATTTAAGGTTTGAATCCTTGGTTTGATAGATCCTCCCATACAACTTTAATCCATTCAAAAGCTTTTGAAACCTACTAAACGTGTCATTTAGGGTTTCACCAGCTTTAAAATGAAAATGCTCATATTGTTGTATAAGGAGTTGCATTTTATTTTCCCTGACTTGCTCAGTTCCTTCACAGAGAGTTCTAACAGTATCCCATACTTCCTTAGAGGTTGTACAGTTGATAACATTGTCAAACATCTCTTGCTCCAAACCATTAAACAGAATGTTCATGGTCCTTTTGTCTTTATGGACTTCTGCAATATCTTCAACAGTCCATTCTGAGACAGTTTTTGGAATCTCTACATCAGGTGCATCATCTGGCAGTCCAACTCTAGAATCAAGCTTCATGGGAACGTGTGGACCTTTCTCAATGCAGTCTACATACCTCTCATCCATAGACATGAGATGTAAATGCATCTTTACTTTCCAGTGAAAGTAATTGTCTTTATCAAGAACTGGTATCTTCACACCTGCATCCTTCTTCACCATGGTTTCTGTTTTTGGTCTTGATCTTTAAACTTCTTGTATGTTAGAAGCTCGCTCTGATACCAATTGTTATTCCCAAATGACCTAACAGAATTGTAGAAGGGGGGGTTGAATACAATTCTTGATATTTTCTTGAAACTAAACACTTTATAAAATAAAACTGAACTGAATAAATAAAAACACAAGATATAAATAATTCAGTTGGATTGTTTGATGATCCAACTGAAGTGTTTTTATTGCGGAAATAATCTGTGATACAAAAGTACACAGCTGCTCAGTTACAAGGTTGTAGAGAAGAATTGCTCTCAAAAATAGCTAATACTATCTATTTGTGTTTCTTCTCTTATTTCTAAAGTAACTGCTACACTTGGTTATATAATCCCAAGTTTACAATTCTACGTTTGGTTAAACTAAAGAATAATAGTAGTAACCATCAGTAGCTTGCTTTTCATTCCTTTTGTCCAATGGTCCTTGGAGATCTTTGCTTTTGTCTTCATGCTCATTATAATCATTTCCAAGAGCCTTATTGGAAATTGGAATGTTTCCTTATTTCCAGTATCCACTTTGATGGCTTCCAATGCAAAGTACACTTCCATATCTCCTTTTAGATCTGTTCAGTAAACTGTCACTATCACTTTGTCAACTGTTCAAAAAGCAACATTGATTCGTTGATAGCAAGGAGATGTGTTTCGTTGATAGCTTCATTCTTCATTCCGTTGATGGTGTTTCCCTCGTTTCGTTGACGGGTAAACTCCATACCGTTGACAGAGTAATCTTCATACCGTTGACATGTCTTCACTTAGACAAAATTACAAGGCATAACATATTTACAATTAACCAACCTATTTTGCCTATCTAGTACTTAGTCAACATGACTTAGAAAACCTATCTAAAACATATAACAGAATGCCTATCATACTGTGAAGTATTGTACAATGCAATTGCTACAACACTCATTTCGTTGATGAGCTTCCTGTCAACGGAATGCTGCAAAGCATGCCATTTCGTTGACAGTTACAAAAATGACTTTACACAAATTCTACTAAGTGTTTTATGTTTATCATCAAGAACAACATATTCCTAACATTATTCTTTTTATTTCCCTTAGCCTCAACTTGAACATTCTCTAACTTATCTTTCAATTGCTTGTTGGACAAGTGACCTACATTAGCTCTCTCAACAGGCTTCTCAACTTTCTTTGATTTACTAGACTCACCTTAAACAAAGTTCTTGGTGACAGGACCATACTTATTATTAAGTCTAGTGAGTTCATCTTTTCTTTTCTCTGTCAACGAAACACCCTGATCGGTTGATGGTTCATCTGTCAACGAAACATTGCATTCCGTTGACATATCAACCTTCAACAAATGATCATTGTTGTTTGTTGACTCTGTTTCTGATTCTAAGGTTTCACAAACATACCCTAGTTTCTCTTTGTTCTTTTTCCATGATTGTTCACAGAAAGATTTCATACCTTGAACATTAATGATGTTGGTAGCAACATTCCTGGCATCTTTCCATTTAGCAATCACATTTTGTTCTATTTCTAGTTGTGTCTTAAGAATTTCTTCCCTTTGTAACACGTTCTCAAGTTCCTTCTTAGCATCCCTACTAACACATCTCATTTTCTCAAATTCAATGAGCTGTGCTTCTAACATTGCATTCCTATCACTTAAGAGCAAATTAGTCTCTTTTATTCTTGAATTCTCTTTGGTAAGTGATTTAAGAGTAACACGCAAATTATATAATACAGTAGACATTTCATTTACTGCACTATCGCATTCCTCTTTAGAAAGCTCAGAAAGATTAGTAATTGTTACCTGGTTGCTTGAGGAGCTTGCTTCCTGCTCATGATTGTTAGCCATAAGAGCCAGGTTGACATATTCAACATCATCATCAGAATCTTCACCATTACCAGCCCAATCATACTCCTGAGACATGAAAGCCTTTTCTTTTTGCTTGAGAAGTTCAAAGTATTTCTTTTTATAATCAACAGGCTCAAATTTCCTGTTGCTCTTCTCAATCTTGGGCTTTCTGCAGTCTCCAGCAAAGTGACCAAGCATTCCACAATTGAAACATTTAGATTTAGACTTTTCAATCCAGTTACTTTTGTTAGGTTGAAAGTCTCTCCTTGGTGGCCTTGCTTCTGAGTTTCTCTTGAACTTGAACTTAGAGAATTTTCTTGACAGAAAAGCAATGTGTTCATCAATCTCATCTAAGTCATCCAAGTTGGCTGGTTCTGCTTCTTCTTCTTCTGTCATCTTACCTTTACCTTTGCTAACATCACTTCTACAACTAGCTCGACTAGTTGTGACCTTTGCAGCTTCTTCAGTGTCATCTTCCAGTTGGTTCACAGATGCAATCAATGCAATAGATCCACCCTTCTTCTGTACCTTCTCAATTTCTTCATCTTGCTCCATTTCCAACTCATATGTCTTTAATGTTCCATACAGCCTTTCAAGAGTGTAATCTTTGTACTCCTGAGTGTTTCTTAGAGAAACAGTCATGGGCTTCCATTCTTTTGGAAGAGCTCTAAGAAATTTAAGGTTTGAATCCTTGGTTTGATAGATCCTCCCATACAACTTTAATCCATTCAAAAGCTTTTGAAACCTACTAAACGTGTCATTTAGGGTTTCACCAGCTTTAAAGTGAAAGTGCTCATATTGTTGTATAAGGAGTTGCATTTTGTTCTCCCTTACTTGCTCAGTTCCTTCACATAGTGTTCTGACAGTGTCCCATACTTCTTTGGAGGTTGTACAGTTTATGACATTGTCGAACATCTCTTGCTCCAAACCATTAAACAGAATGTTCATGGTTCTTTTATCTTTATGGACTTCTGCAACATCTTCAATAGTCCATTCTGAGACAAGTTTTGGAATTTCCACATCAGGAGCATCATCTGGCAGTCCAACTCTAGATGCAAACTTCATGGGAACGTGTGGACCTTTCTCAATGCAGTCTACATATCTCTCATCCATAGACATGAGATGTAAATGCATCTTTACTTTCCAGTGAAAGTAATTGTCCTTATCAAGAACTGGTATCTTTACACCTGCATCCTTCTTCACCATGGTTTCTGTTTTTGGTCTTGATCTTTAAACTTCTTGTATGTTAGAAGCTTGCTCTGATACCAATTGTTAATCCCAAATGACCTAACAGAATTGTAAAGGGGGGGGGGGGGGTTGAATACAATTCTTGATATTTTCTTAAACTTAAGACACTTATAAATAAAACTGAACTGAATAAGTAAAAACACAAGATATAAATAATTCAGATGGATTGTTTGATGATCCAACTGAAGTGTTTTTATTTCGGAAATAATCTGTGATACCAAAAGTACACAGCTGCTCAGTTACAAGGTTGTAGAGAAGAATGCTCTCAAAGATAGCTAATACAAACTACTTGTTTTTCTTCTCTCTTCTTATTTTAACTGCTACACTTGGTTATTTATATTCCCAAGTTTACAAAGCTATTTTTGGCTACACTAAAGTACACTAGAGGTAACCGCCAATAGTTTGCTTTTCATCCCTTTGTCCAGTGGTCCTTGGAGATCCCTCCTTTTGTCTTCGTGCTTATTATGATCACTCCCAAGAGCCCAATTGGAAACTGGGATGTTTCCTTATTCCCCATGTCCATTTTAATGGTTTCCAATGCAAAGTACATTCCACATCACCTTTAGATCTGTTCAGCAAACTGTCACTATCACTTTGTCAACTATTCAGAAAAGCAATAATGATTCGTTGATAGCAGGGAGATGTGTTTCGTTGATAGCTTTATTCTCCATTTCGTTGATGAGTAAACTTCATTTCGTTGATGAGTAAACTTCATTCCGTTGATGGTGTATCCTTGTTCCGTTGATAGAGTAATCTTCATACCGTTGACATGTCTTCACTTAGGCAAAATTACAAGGCATGATATACTTACAATTAACCAACCTATTTTGCCTATCTAGTACTTAGTCAACATGACTTAGAAAACCTATCTAGTACATACATCAAATGCATATCAAACTGTGAAGTATTGTACAGTGCAATTGCTACAACACTCATTCCGTTGATGAGCTTCCTGTCAACGAAACACTGCAAAGCATGCCATTCCGTTGACAGTTACAAAATGACTTAATACAAAATCTACTAAGTGTTTTTATAATTATCATCAAGATCAACATATTCCTAACACATTATCACTTCTCAGTATCTTGACTTTGTACTTTGTGCCTGTCTTAATCATTCTCACATGATCCAACAGTATTTCTGGAGTCTCATCTTTTCTGTGCAGAAAATACACCCAAGTGAATCTAGAGTATTCATCAACAATTACAAGAGTGTACCTTTTCTTACTGATGGACATTATGTTGACTGGTCCAAATAGATCAAGATGTAACATGTGATATGGTTCACCAATAGAGGATTCAGATTTACTCTTGAATGATGTCCTTCTCTGTTTAGCTTTTTCACATGCATCACAGAGTCCATCAGGAGTATACAAAACTTTGGGCAATCCTCTTACTAAATCTTTCTTAACCAACTCATTGATATTGCTGAAGTTGAGATGAGAAAGCTTCTTATGCCAATTCCAACTTTCATCTACTGATGTTTTACTGATGAGACAAGTAGGAGAGCCATCAGTATTTGATTGAATGTTTGCTTCATAAATGTTACCATGCCTATAGCCAGTGAGTGCAACTTTTCCAGATACTTTGCTGACTACTTCACAATGAGTAGAATAGACCCTTTGACATGTAAAACATTTACTCACCCATTCAGCAATTTCTCTTTTCATATCTGGCCACCAAAAGTTCATTTTAAGATCTCGATACATCTTCGTGCTTCCAGGATGAATTGAATACTTCGAGTTATGAGCTTCGTGCAAAATTTCATTCTTTAGTTCTGCTACATTAGGTACCCATATTCGAGAAGCAAACCTTAAGATTCCTTTTTCGTCCAGATGGCTACATATTTCCTCGCCTGTTAAACCATTTGCATTGTCGTTCATGACTTGGTCTTGTCATTTCCGTATCTTTTCCAACAATTCAGGTTGAAACGTTATGGCGTAAATCATTTATGTCGCGTCCTTCGGAACACGTACTTCTATCTCTAACTTTTCAAACTCTCTATACAATTCTTTGGTCATCGTCAGCATATTCAATCTTTCTTTTCTACTCAATGCATCTGCTACCATGTTTGCCTTGCCGGGGTGATAATTTATAGAAACGTCGTAATCCTTGATTAGTTCCAACCATCTCCTCTGCCTCATGTTCAGCTCCTTCTGAGTAAAGATATACTTCAGACTTTTGTGATCGGTGTAAATTTCACATCTCTCTCCGTACAAGTAATGTCTCCATATTTTCAATGCAAATACGATCGCTGCTAATTCCAAATCATGCGTAGGACATTTCTGTTCGTGAGGTCTCAATTGTCTCGACGCATAAGAAATTACTTTGTCATGTTGCATAAGTACACAACCCAATCCTTTGTAAGACGCATCACTATAGATTACAAATTGACCTTGATCGTCTGGTAGCATTAACACTGGTGCCATAGTTAATCTTTTCTTTAACTCTTGGAAACTCTCTTCGCATTTGTCGTTCCATATGAATCGTTCGCTTTTCCTTGTCAGCTTGGTCATTGGAGTAGCTATCTTTGCAAAATCCTGTACAAATCTCCGATAATATCCGGCTAATCCCAAGAAACTTCTAACTTCAGTTGGTGTCCTTGGTCTTTCCCACTCCTTCACTGCTTCAATCTTGGCTGGATCTACTTTGATGCCTTCACTACTTACCACGTGTCCTAGGAAATGAACTTCCCTTAACCAGAATTCACACTTTGAAAACTTTGTGTATAGTTCTTCTTGTCTTAAAATCTCCAATACAATCCACAAGTGATTCGCATGTTCTTCTTCCGTCTTAGAATATATCAAAATATCATCGATGAATACCACTACAAACTCATCCAAATACTTCTTGAAAATCCTGTTCATTAAATCCATAAAAGCTGCTGGTGCATTCGTCAATCCAAACGCCATTACTAAAAACTCATAATGTCCATACCTTGTTCGAAAAGCTGTCTTCGGTGTCTGGTTTAACCTTCAATTGGTGATATCCTGATCGTAGATCAATCTTAGAAAAATGAACCGCTCCTTTCAATTGGTCAAACAGATCATTTATTCTGGGCAATGGATACTTGTTCTTGATGGTTAGTTTGTTTAACTCCCGATAATCTATACATAGTCTCATACTCCCATCCTTCTTTTTGACAAACAACACTGGTGCTCCCCACGGTGAAATGCTAGGTCTGATAATTCCTTTGTCTAATAATTCCTGCAATTGCTTAGCTAACTCATTCATCTCCACTGGTGCCATTCTGTATGGTGCTTTGGATACTGGTTCCGCACCTGGTGTTAAGTCTATCGCGAACTCAATTTCTCTATCTGGAGGTAATCCTGGTAACTCTTCTGGAAAAACATCTGGAAACTCAGTCACGACTGGAATATCTTCTAACTTAGAAACTTCCTTCTCTGTATCTATCACATATGCGAGATAAGCCTCACATCCTTGTTTTAATAATCTCTTAGTCTGAATCATCGACAAAAATTTCTTCGTTTGTCTCTCTCCTTTAAATATCACTTCTTTCTTTTCTGGGGTAACTAAAGTAAACCTCTTATCCTTACAATCAATACGCGCATCATAATCAGTTAACCAATCCATTCCTAAAATAACATCAAATTCTCCCAACTTGAAAGGTAATAAATCAGCATAAAAACGACTCCCTAAAATCTCAATTTCACAACGGGGACAATAAGAGCTGACCGGTATACGATCCTGGTTAGCTATTTCTACACTCAACACTCCATTTAAGGGTTCCATTAAACAATTCAATTTACGAGCAAACGTTTCCGAAATAAACGACTTAGTAGCTCCTGGATCTATCAGCACTTTAGCATTAACAGAATTTACTAGAAGTGTACCTGCCACCACATCGGAGTCTCTCACTGCTTCCCTCATTGACATATTATAGGTTATGGCTAACGGCTGAACATCAATAGCTGGAGGTGCCTCTATAGCTCGAATCATGTTGTTCACGGGTGCTGGCGCTCTACAATCCTTGATCATATGGCTTGGTCTCTTGCATCGATGGCACACAATACCTATCTTGCAATCCCTGGCATAATGCCCCTTCTGGTTACACTTAAAACATTTGACACTCAATCTATGGCATATACCTGGATGTCTCTTCCCGCATGTCTTGCATTCTGGCAGTGGAGGTCTGGAAACTACTTGCTGATTATTGTTTGGTGGACGATTGATTGGTCCTGCATTTCCGGTGTCTGGTTTCTTGAAAGTTGTACCTCTGCTCGGCTGGAATCCTGGATTCTTGTTTGGATGGTTCTGAATATCTCCTGGTGACTGGACCTTATCAGATGTCCCTACCTTTCTTTTCTTGTTCTCTTTCTCTATCATATATGAATCACTTTCTCCTTCCGCAATCATTGCCTTCTGTACCACTGCTGCATATGTATCTAATTCCAAAACTGCTAACTTACTACGAATCCATGACCTCAGTCCCTGTTGGAACCTCTTGGCCTTCTTCTTCTCCGTATCAACGTATGTCGGAAAAAACCTAGACAACTCGGTAAACTTGGTCTCGTACTGCGAAACAGTCATACTACCTTGCTTCAATTCTAAAAATTTCAACTCCATTTGATCTCGCAAAAAGTCAGGAAAATAAATCTCTAAAAACAATTCTGTAAATCTCTCCCACGTAATTAACCCTTCAGGTTCTAAAGCCTTACTAGTCTCCCACCAATAACTTGCCTCATTTTTCAGAAAATAACTAGCTTACTCAGTTTTCTTTTCTCCTGTTACCTCTATCAACGTAAAAGCTTTCTCCATTTCCTTCAACCATGCCTTTGCCTCAACTGGATCAGCAGATCCTTTGAACTCTGGAGGTTTTGCTGCTTGAAAGGATTTAAACGTAACCACGGGTACTACCTGCTGGTGCGACTATTGGTGATGCTGATGTTGCTGATGCTATTGCTGCTGCTGTTGCTATTGATGTTGCTGATGCTGTAGTAACTGGTGTTGGATCTGTTGTTGTTGTTGAGCTAGAGCAGTAGTTTGTTGAGTGAGGGTGTTCAAAAGCTGTATTACAACCGGATCTAAATGACCTGTTGGGGGTGCATTCTGTTGACCTTCTTGGTCAGCTGAACTATTCGAATGGGTATTTCGTCTAGGAGGCATATTGCTGATGAACAAACAATAACTGATTTAATAATTCATAAATAGAAGAGAAAAGAACACAATTGGTAGAACCATGATTTACGGATTTTCAACGGCGTAAGGGTACACTCGTTGCACAAGTAGAATAACAACTACAATAGTTAAAATGAATAACAAGAGAATAATAATAGTTCTACAAAGGATGATTATCATAAATATATACATAGATTCGATACAAGCGTAGAACGCTTTCAAAAGTAAAGTGTGTCATAGTTGAACTACAACTGCCGATCAACAGTACAACAAAATACAACAACAATCCAAGGCGATACTATAAGCCTGGTGCACTTCTGGTACTATACTATGCATCTATGTACTATCTGACTGGAATCCACATAATATCCAACCTCGTCTCTACCGGCTCATGGATCATCATCTCTAGTCTCCCATAGTGCTGGTCCGGAAATCTCCCCAATCTCCCTCATCACAAAGTCCAAAATCTCTCTCATCCCTGCTACAGTCTCTCCCTATCTGCTAGTAGCTAGTCCATGCAACCTCGTCTCTACCAATGTCCTCACAACCCTGAGTCTCATCTGTGTCTCTCCTATCTGATCTTTGAATCTATCTCTATCTCTGGCTACACATACCTCCGTTGTACGCATCCCACGCATCTCTAATACCTGTCTACGAAAATAATCCCTCTCCTCTCTCATCCTCTAATAACGGTGATGTGGAACTGGTGGCTCGGAGATCTGGAACAAAGGTCCAGAAACTGAAGCCTGAGATCGCGGTGCTGCGGGTATGCGTCGAAGTGGAACGGGACAATGTATAGGATCTCTTCTGACCACTATAGGTCCAGACTGAGGTAGTGTCGGTCGTGACGGTCCTGCTCTCATATCTGGTACAGGTCTCTCCTCTATCGGGTGCTCTGACGGATCTGAATCGGAACTAGAGCTAGGTGGCTGCAATTATAACCATACTCGATTACTACACATAATATCTCTAATCGACCTTCTATGACCATTAGGTGAATTCCTAACCCTCTATGTTATCCGGGACCCTAAATCCTAACTTGTTTCAAATGCCATAACATGTTGCTCTGATACCAACCTGTGACGCCCTCCAAACCCGGGGTACATTTTTGGGGAGTCACCCGTCCAACGGAACACAATATAAACCTGAATATAACACATGCATAATATATAATGACATAAAATACCCCTTATCCAAGACCGCATCCAGATTATGGCATGAAACAAGCTTCTAAGTCATAATTATTACAAACCAGTTTTCAGAGTTACTACATCACAACTTAAGTTTAGAGCTAGACATCTAGTCTAACAATACAAAACAAACAACTACCCTGCCAATGACAACCACTCGAGGGGCTCTCCTAGCTGCCGGTGAACTATCAGTCACGCTGCGCCGACTCATACTCTCGTTTCACTGGAATAGGGTTAGAAAACAACGAGCAAGAGTGAGCCAAAAGTGCTCAGCAAACATCATATATATAATTCAATCACAGTTGTAAAGATATGAATTCACAATATCAGAATCAACAATATTCAGCTAAACACATGTTTTGTATCAAATTCAATTGAAGAAAGAGGATTAGAATTGGACTTCCACATTTTATTCAAATCAAAGGTTGTGTTGCTGATCAGTCACGCAACAACCCCGGACTTGCTTATAGCAAAGTCCTCTACTGGATCCTAGGCCAATCTGGGCCTTAAATTATTCCGACCATAAGTATGGCCCGACCATTACTGGTCCTATTTAAAAACATGCCAATTCTATCACAAGGTATAAGCAATAACATGCTCAATAAGATAATGCACAATGTGAAGATATAATAATTGCAAAAGAGCTTCAACTGCTCAGTATCAAATGAAGATTGAGAAATAATCATGGAATAATTTCAACGGTACAGTGTACTTGTTCAAGAAGATAATCAGTGGTTGTAATCAATAATCAATGACTGTAATCAATAGTCAATGATAGAAATCAAACAATCAATGGTTGTAAGCCATAATCAAGTGATGATAATCAACAATCAATGGTTGTAGACAAAATCAGATGAATTTGGAAATAAGGGTTTCCGATGCGGATCAAATCAAAGAGTTGAGAAAATTTACGTAAATGGAATCAGTTGCCCAAGTACGGGTAAGGATTGATAATCTGAATTGTTCTGGGGTAATAACATGTAAGTATTGAAGACAATAACAATTTATCACAAATAAATGCACAGATACTTGCCTGGTCTACGTCTCTGACGGTTCTACTTCGATCACTCAACTTTCCCCTTTCCCTTGCTCCAGGAACTCGATTCTATAATAAACAACTTATAACAGTAAGTCTAACTATCCTCATTACATCCTTGACACACAATCATAATCATTATCGCATTTAAACAAGTAACCAGTTATGTATCGGACGTCCAGTCTAATTTACGGTATTTAAAACTCAAGCACTAGCCCTCGTACGGGCATTTACGGACTATAAAATACATTACACAACTCATACGAACCATATAGTACTTATAAACATTTTTAAAACATCACACGAAGTTTATTCGAATTTAAATAAGTCACAAATAATTTTTAAATCAAAAATCGGATTTTTAATCCCAATATAAGTATTTAAAGTCAATTAAATCAATTAATAAAACTTAATTGACCCTATTTAAATGCTCAAACTATTTTTAAATAATAAATAAGGCTTGAAAATAATTAAACTGAATTTTAAATTAATTAAATCTAATTAATTTTTAATTTTTAAGAATTAACTGATTAAAAGAATTAATCAATTAATTAAATTAATTAATTATTAATTAAAAATAATTAAAATAATTAAGTTTAATAAATTTTCAAATTTAAAATAATAAATATAATTTTTCAGAATTTTCTGAAATTAAAAATATATTTTTAAAATAAAAATATGAATTTTAAAAGATTTTAAACTATTTTCGAATTAAATTTAAAAATAAAATTAAAAAACAGTTTTCTGAAAATAATTTAGGGTTTCGAATATTGAAACCGGGTCAAAAATTCGGGTAAACGGGTCGGGAAGAACGAATCCGGGTCACCAAGAACAACCCGCCGGAATCTGGGTTTTCCAGAATCCGGCCGGCGTCCGGTGGCCGGAATCATTCGTTTCCGATCAAACACACACCAAACCAGAGGTCTTTTGTTCGCCTCTTCAAAACAAACACAACCAACATACATACAATCCTGAACTATGCCGGAATCGATCACAAAACTCAGTCAAAGAAAACCGGCGGCAACAACTACGGCCGAAAACATGATCTCTCTTATTTCTACATGAAACTCGACGTTTAATATGTTAAAATGAAGCTTACAACACATACAATCAAAGCCCTCTACCAGAATTCATGTCAGATCATCAACAAGAACGGACGAATCAAAAGAAAAATTAGGGCAAAAACCCTAGAATCGAATTCATCAAAATTGGACATAAACATGAAATTAAAGCATGGATTCCTGCTAATTAGAACCCTAGGAACATGTTAGAAGCAACCAATTGAACGAAGAATCAACTGAATGAAAATCCCCAATTCGAACATAAACCCTAATTTTAATTCGAAATTTGAAAAATTCATAATAAATCGAAAAATTACCAGATGATGATGAGGTTGGAAGATTTTGAAACTAGAGCTCAAGATCATTGATTTGAGTACTTGAACTTTGGATTTCAATAACACCTTCAAAAGTTGGTTTGATTATTCTAGAACACGAAGAACACGGTTCGGAAATTTTGTATTTTTGTATATTTGTAATACGGATTATATGAGGTATAATGTACGATTCTCCTTTTATACTTAGTGAAAAATAATACCTTAAACGACATTTTTGGATCGATATAGATCCACTGGATCGTTTAAAAACCCTAATTAGGTTAAAAACACGTTTTACGAAATGATAATCATCTACAAAGACTGATAATTATCCAAATCAATACATATCATTATATAACTAATGCTCAAGAATACTGTGGCTATAACAGATGAAATATTGATATAAACGACATATCCGTCACCCTGGACAATTAGGGTTTGGAACAATTTTTCCCTTTTTGAACAAAACGAATTATACTGACAAGATCAATTAAATAGGGATGAAATGATACGAATAGTTCTTTCGATAACGATTCGAATACGAAAGACGAAGGGATAATAATGATGTACAAAATTTCAACGGGGCCCTTGAATTTTCAAAACGGGGCTCAAAATTGAATAAGATTTCAAATGACGAAATATTTGAAAGGGGCTTTCGACTCACCAAATAACACATAAACACTTAACAATCCTTATCATTATAACTCAAAATATTTCATAATAAGTATTCCACACATATAATACAATTTATATTATTAATAAAGTTCACGGATCTTACAAAGATGATGTCGAGTTGATCAAGCTAATTGGGAAACGAGATGGAACCCTGGGAAAGGTGTCCTGAGTGTTACTGCGAGTGCATCTTCTGAATTATTTGGGAAATCAGATGGAGATTGATTAAGTTCTTAAGACTAAGTAGAACAATTTTTCAGATATGGGATCGAGTCACCAAGTTGATAAGGAGTATTTCTCACAATTGTAAATAGGAAAAGAAGATGAAGAGATGTTAATAAGGATTTAAAGACAATGGACAAGGTAATGGGTGTTTGTTTTAAACTGAATAGTTAATTGGCACGGAAGGTATGTGATCGTTGAAAGCAGTTGTTAGATATATTGGAAGTAGATAGAATTAAACACGAGATTATATTAGAGGCTGGCGTTATAAGTAGTAAAAGAGAGATTTGAGATGTAAATATCTTCGGTACAAGGATTAGAAAGGATGGAGTTTTAAGGTTATAATAATAAGAGATTAACTAGAAGAAATGGCTGGAATTAGGATTCAACCAGAATTGATCAAAGAGAAAAGGGCTAAATTAAGGGAAGAGTTATGGAAAAAGAAATGGAATTTAATTACAGGAGGGAACGAGAAAAGTATAAGGGATGAGAAAGAAATGCAAGGATATATAAGAGATTTAAAAGAATATTAGTGTTAGTGAATATCTAAGTACTTGTGGTGTTAGAAAATGAAGACGGAATAACAGAGATATAGTAGACGATTACAACTAAAGAGATTCCTGAATGGAAGTGAAAACATATTAAGATAGACTTTGTAATAGAGTTGCCAAGGCCTAGAGCTGATGATGATGTTATTTAGGTTATGACTGAGCGAGTAACGAGAAATATTTGTGGGTGAGTTGGTTCGTCTCTATTTGAATGAGATAGTAGTACGACGTAGAATGACGGGTTCAATTGTATTTGACAGAAATTCGTGACTTAATTAAAGAATTCAGACAGACAATCAGAATGAGGAGACCATCCAAACAATTGAAAGACAGACTATGGTTGTGCACTAAATTTTGAAGGTAATTGGAAGGATCATTTACCATTGATTAGATTCCCTTACGACAATAGTTACTATGACGATTTTGAAATGCTACCTTACGTCGATCTACTGCGTGTTGGGAAAGTTACGTATAAGTTTGCTTACCACTCCATGAGTAGTGTATTCATAGTGTATTTCATAAAATATGAACCCACGAAGATTTAGTTAAATTTGTACTATGTTGAGCAACCGATTGAGATATTGAGTCAGTATAAGAAAGCGTTAAGTGATAGAGCTGTCAAATTAGTATGAGTTTGAGGAGAAATCCTAAGATTGAAGAGTCAATCTAGGAACTTAAGAATGAGATGTTGGAAAAATATCCACATATGTTTGCGCAAGCTGATTCTGGGGACAGAATCCTTTTAAGGGGGAATGATGTAAGATCCGGGAAAATTACGTGTTAATATTTGATGTGAAATGAAATTTTATTTCATATTAAGATTTATTAAATGTTTTATCTGTTTAAATGGGTTAAGTCATTCGTTAAATGATCGAATATGTGACATTGGGATGCTATGTGAAAATGTGTGGGGAATTAGAAATTATTTTGAAAAGGATGTCATACTATTTTATTCTATTCTAATTATCAAAAAGAAAATTTAGATCGTTCCCAAATTATTCGGGAAATTGGTATATCGTTCGTACCAATATTTCATTCGTTAGAGTGGGAAGTATTCGGAAATATTCGTAATAGAGGTATTTTGGTTCGTATATCTGTCATTAAACAATACTTGTAGTTATCCGTACATTCTGGATGATTATCGTCTCGTAAAACGTGTATTCTACTTTATTAAAGATTTAAAATGTATATTCTGTTAAATTGTATTTAAAGCGATCCATCGGATCAATATCGATCCAAAAATGTCGTTTGGGGTATTATTTTCCGTTTAATATAAAAAGGCGAATCGTACATTGTTTTGCGTATAATAAAGCTTAATTATCGTTAAATATCTAAAAACCCCTGAAACGTGTTCTTCGTGTTCTTGAGAATCAAACTCGATTTTGAAGGCGTTACTGGAATCCGATTTCGACGCTCTAGTAGTCGAATCGAATCTCTCATCATCCTCTATCTAAATCCACCATCAAAATTCATGTGTGTATGATTTCTGAGTTTTTTTTATATATAATTAAATTAATTCGAATTTTTAAATTAATTTGGGGGTTTCTTTATTATTGATTGTTCTTGATGCTTGATAGCTTAATCATGTTTGTTGTGTGATTTAGAGTGTAAGTATGATTTTTAATTTAAGTTTTGAGCTGGTAATCGAGTAGATCGGAAAATGGTATAATGACCGGAGTTTGGTCGGGATTTTGATCGGCTGAGTGAACCTTGTTAACGTTTGTACCATTGATTAGATCGTGTTAATTAGAACCGATTCATGTATTTAGTTTTCAGTTTGGTGGTCGTTTGAAGGTGGCCGGAAAGCGGCGGCTCGCCGGCGGGGGAGTTTTCTGAGTTGTTTTGGGTTCATTTTTGTGTCGTTTCTGTGTTAACTAACTGTTGGGGATGTTGGGGATCGTAACCCCGTGTTTTTGGCAAGGTTGCAGTGTGGTTGTGGTTGCCGGATTCTGGAATTGGGTTGCCGGAACCCCGCTGGCGGCGGGTTGTTCTTGGCGACCCATATCCGTTCTTGGCGACCCGTATTATTTCCTTGCCCGACCCGGTTTCAATCCCCTAACCCTAATTCCTTTTCTGAAAAGTGTTTCTGAGTTTTATTTTAAAAAAAAAATCATAAATTGTTTTAAAATTCTAAAAATCATATTTTTTATTTAAAAATACATTTTATTATTCAAATTTTTTTATAAATTTATAAATATTTATTTAAATTCGAAAAGTGATTAAATTTAATTATTTTAATTATTTTTGATTAATAATTAATTAATTTAATTAATTGATTAATTCTTTTAATCAGTTAATTCTTAATAATTAATAATTAATTAGATTTAATTAATTAAAATTAAGTTTAATTAATTTCTGGCTTGGTTTATTTATTTAAAAATAGTTTGAGTGTTTGGAAATTGTCAATTAATTTTATATTAATTGATTAAATTGTTTTTACATCCTTATATTGGGAGAAATGGTCCGATTTTTGACCTAAAAATATTTTGAGGTTTAATTTCTTTGAAACGAGAGCCGAATATTTTTCTAAAATTATTTATTAGATGTTACGAGACTTATGTGATTTATTTGTCGCAATTAAATGACAAAATGTGTTATGTGAATTATGTGAATTATGTGAATTATCTGGTTAGTGAGTCATAAATACGAATAATTGCTTTGAGACTTGTTTAAATATTTTGGTCGTGTCTAATATTATCGTGTGGGGTAGTTGGGATAGAAATTTGCCAGTAATGTTAGAAAATGAGATTTGCGAGACCGTTGACTTAGATGTTGACTTTTATAGTATGGGGATTTTGTCGAACGAGTTACGTGGATTACTTATGTAGTTAATTGTGATTATTCTATCGATTGAAATATGGTTGTCTATGCAACAGAGACTATTGGACGAGACGAGTCAGATCATCGAAGTATGTTAAATAAGAGATGTCAGAAAAGGATGAGATATGGTTTATGCCTGATTGGGTTATTTGTGAGGTGACGTAGCACCAAGGGGACGTCAACACTCGTAGAGGATATGTGCAAGTATTTTCTTCCAACAGAGATATCGGTAAGATTGGTAAGTGTGTCGGAGTTAAGTTACAATCGTTTATGGAATGTGAGAATCATACTCTGAAGACTAAAGTGCCGTCTCATGTTTGACTATCAAGGCAGACACGTGGATTTGTAATGATAGAAGCAGACTAGTGGTATTCGCAGGAGCGTTAAAGCAAAGAAGGACGGAAATAGAGAATAGTGCGATAAGACAGAATAAGGAGGGAATCGTATTGTTTCAGCGTTACGAAATAGCTAAGGACCGGAGGCAGGTGTTTATACCCTTGCTTATTAATTGAGTGATATTCCCTTGAATTATTATTATACAATTGGCATACTTTTCCCTAAATTTTAAATGATGACTCTTTTGCATTAAACTGCAAGTATTTTATTTAATCTCGTAAATTGACGAGTATTCTTTTATACCTTTTGAGCTTAGATTCATATTTTCATGTTGATTGGAAAGATATAATTACTATATTGAAATGATTGAAAAGATAGTTATGGGCTGTATACTAAAGCCTTCTTTCAAAAATCTTGATTTAAAAATATTAGGTTGGAATATTGCCAACCCTAGATGAGTGGGAACTTGTGAACCCTATGAGGGTAAAATGTTATTTTAAATTCCGAAGTTGTGGTACTTGTTCTACAAGTCTTATATTTTCCATCTTGCACCCATGCAAGTATTATTATCATTTCTTGTTAATGCGATCATCTGACCCATTCCCTGATTCGAATTCATATATGACGCGCATGATTTTGTTTATTTCCATCAAATACAAGGCTTATCTATTATAAGTATATGTTCGAAGGACTTAAACTATTTCTGTCGGAAGTCAGTAAACCCTTGTTTTCCCTATTTATAACATTCACCTTGAATTTTCCTTAAACTCGAACTTGACTTCCTTGTCATTTACCAAATTTTTGAATCTTAACTAATTCTGCCATAATGTGATAATTTGAACTGTTGAGGCCATCAAGAGCCTGTTCTTTGAACCCTACTCTATATTGAGCTATTGCAAATTCTGTTGATATCATAATGCATGTTTCATATCAGGCTTAATCTTGTTGAGCATGTCATTGTTTATTCTTCATGATTATCCCAGTTGTTACATAAATCTCGTCGATGTTTATTATATTGTCATTTTTCATGTGCACCTCCCAATATTGTTGTTAGGTCCAAAGTATCGTAGAAGGGGGGGGGGTTGAATACGATACTCACAAATAATTCAATTTCGTTCGCGGATTAATCTTTCAGTTCTATAACGAAATCAAACACACCAAACCAAATCAAGTTTCGGGGAATATATCTTTTTATAAATATAAACCTCGAGGGGTGCTACAATTTCTAATCCGTAGATTAGCTTCAATGAGTTTAAGGTTACACAAATACAAAACAATGATCAAATTCTGAGCACTATTAATTCTCTGATAATTTCTCCAGCTCAGTTCTCTCTCTCAGTAATGTTTCTGTGTTGAATGCCTTAACTGAAGAAGACACACTCTTCTCTCAGTATTAATTGTAGTCTTCAATTGAAAAACCATCGAACCAAACTTGAACAAACAATCTTGGCCGTTGGATCTTCATCAACCTGTCAGACAAAGAATATACTTTTCACCTGCTCCACAATTTAAAAACCATCGAATGGTTTGAAAAACCATCGAATGAAACAAATCATTTTACCATTCGATAGTTTTTAAAACAAAACTATCGAATGCCAAATTGATTCATTTTGGTTTACTTTGAATCACTTTTCATTCCATTCGATAGTTTTCTAAATAGAAAAACTATCGAATCATTTTCTTGTCTTTTGACTTTTAATGATTACTCTGAGCTCCTGGGTGTTTAAGTAATAGACTGTATCAATTTCTTCTGAGACGATAAAACAACTTGATCTTCTTAGTGCCGTCACCTAGTGCAACTGGTCTGGTTCACAGATGAATAACACTTGATCAATTCTTCTTTTATGTCTTCACTTCAATGCTGCTGATACGTCCTTTGTCGTTCTGGTTGCTTCATTTAAATCACTGGAATCCCGTGGTACTTAACCCTAAATCATTCACATACTTCTGTCATCTTGAAAGTCTTGTTCCTTTTGCTGTCACTGAGGCTTGAACATTTTCATGAACTTCTTTCCGTGACCTGTTTACGGACTTCAAGAATACATAACGTATTTTGATTCTTTGAGTTTACCTTTTCTTCTTTGATTCTGGATTCCTGTGCTTCTGTTAATACTATTGTCTGTCTTGTCCTTTGTTGAGTTGTAGTTATCTCTTTTACATCTTATGTTACATTATGCTTTACAATCTTCCCCTATTTGATTGGATAGAGTTCGACAAGCAAATACTTCGAGGATAACTCAACTAACTAAGGAAACATGAAACTAATTAAAGTAAGACAGCGTAATAATATTAAATGCATTCTGGATCAGATATATATACATTTCCAGATTTCATAAATCAAAAAACAATTAAACTTTATACAATAAAGTTGCTCCTCTAGTCTGAGCTGATAGTTCTTTTGTTCTTTGCTTCAATCTTCAGTCCATTCCAATCTCACCTTCTTCAATCATTGGATCGGAGTTAGCAGCTTGATAATCAATCACTGATAGATAGTGCAGTGGTTCTCCAGGTTTAAGGATTGCTCCTTGGATGTGTCTTCCAATATATTCAACCTCTTGACCCACTCCAGCCCATAACCATGCAATGTTTGTTGGGTTTTATACTAAACTATTCATTAGTAGTATATAAACATTGTCCATTTTATTGAGAATCTTGATTGCATATTATTCATTGTCTGTTTATTATATATTGTGGATAATTTAGTATCAAATGGGATAACAGAAGATTAAATTATCAGTGTCTATATATAATATAAAGGGTTCACAGTTTAAGTGGAATTAGACAAACCACTGGAATAACTGAAGTATTATTTGGGAATAGTTTATCTTGACTATTAAATAATACTTGTATACTTTGTGTATATTGAACAGGATCGAAATATTAGAATTGTTCTTCTATTCTGACAATAAAGAAGAACTAAGATTCTATGATATTATTAATGCTTAGGTTCTCAATCCAAGTGTAGTGATTGACACTTGTATGCAATGCACATGCTTTGATTCATATGTGATGTAATTAATTGTTAATTACAATATTATGTATTGAGCAATGACATTGCATGCAGAGTGGGATATTAATTACATAAGGAAACCATGTCCTGATAATATTCGGGTTGATGATGTCCTCTTGAAAGCTCATAAAGATAATTATGCTTTAGTCCTGCAGGCAGATTTGTTCTTGCATAATTATAAGGTTGAGTGGATGATCAAGGATAAAAAGATATTAATTAAATTAATTATCAGAAATTAATTTAATTAATGGACATACGATATCTTAAACATGGGGAATTTAATAAGCAAATAATATAGGAGCCGAATTTAATAATAAAGCAATTACGGTATTAGGAAAGGCAGTGCAGATATTAATTCGTTAGTGGATAGAATTAATATTTAATGACATTGGGCTTGACCCAGAATGTCATTGGGAGGCCCGACCTAATTGTCCATGATCCCTACTGGAGCCTATAAATATTCTTGTTCTCCTAAAGGCTGAAAACGTTTTTTCGGTTTTTCATAATTCGAGATTAAAACCTAGGGCAGCCGCAAGGAGCTAGGGTTTTGGGATTTCGAGGCTTTAAGGAGAGGAAACTTCGGGAGATCGAAGGCCACACTTCGCTCGAAGGGAATCAAGGAATTCAGTAGAAGACGTGGATCAGAATCGTATCGATTAAGGTAAAGTTTTCTTTTCGAACTCGTAATCAATCATATAGTAAAACGCAGAACAGTAATCATCCGTTCCAACAATGTTAACATCTTTCTTGTTTAGCTTTGGCATGTTTGGTAGTCTGGTATGCACTTCGAATCCTCTTTCCACCCTTTTCCTATAGTAAGGAACATTCTCCATTAGAAATCTTCTAAGAGTGTCTGCTGCTTTGTCCTTCTCCGTTGATGAGAATCCAGTGGATCTAAGATACTTCTCAACTGAGATTAGATAGTTGCTTGGGTAGTCTCTCAGTTTGTCCTCAGCCAAATAGCAGATTCTGAACAAGTCATTCGTCATGAATCTAACCATTGGAGGATCTTCATTAATCTCTGGACCGACTTTCATCACGATCTCCTTAACATGCTCACGGAGCAGTTCATTTAGCCTTGTAGTTCTTTGGATCTTGATGAGTATAGCCTGCAATTCTGTATATGTCCTCTGTTCTAAAAACTTAGTGGAAATCACAAATGTACCTTTCTCCATAAAACTGATTAATAAGCTTCAGGCACCATTTGCTTTAACCCCAGCATTCAGACAGATTATAGAGCTTCTCAGTGCTTTAAAGTAAGTCTGATCTTCAAGATTAGCACTTCTGATGTCCTGAATAATAACTTCCACCTCAGCATTGTCGTTGACTTCTAATCCGTCTTCAACTCCACAAAAGGTTTTATAAGCCATTTCCCATTCAGTACCATCTTTCTTTGCCAGATCTATCATCTTCTTCTTCCTCACTTCATTATACACTTTGAATCTCTTCAGTTTTTCACTCCTCAGAATTGCTTGTTGTTTCTCTTTCTCAGCTTGCCTGGCATCTATTGCAGCTCTCTGAGCTCTTATTGCTTCCAAGGCAGCTTCTTCTTCAGGTGATAGAGAATTTGCTTCTTCTTCCATAATATCCTCCCAGATTGGATGTTCAACGGGCTCTGGATAATATGGCTCATGCTCCTCTTGATTAGGTTGCTCATGCATGACCTCAAATTCCTCTTCACTCTCCTTCTCTTCTTCTACAAGTTCCTCTATCCAGTACTGTCTGATAGGAATAGCTTCAACTGTCTCCCAAACTCCCCATCCATCCTTAGGCTTCTCTTTCTCCCCTTCTCCAACTTTCTCCCCCTTAGTTGAGGAATCCTCGATAAAAGCATCCTCAGCATAAAAGGTAGTAGAAGGATCAGGTTGCTGATTTGAAGGACCAGGTTGGCTAGTTTGCTGGTTCTTCAGCATAGTCCATATCGACTGTACTCCATCACTTTGATTTTCCATGAAATCTAGCAGATCCTTATTCATCTCTTGCATAGAAGCCAGCTTCAGGTCAATGTCATCCAATCTGGAGTTGGTAGTCTTCTCAATTTTGTCCAATCTCTGGTTCAGCTTAGACTCCACTCTAGAAAGGGTGTTCATTGCATCTTTTACCCTAGCTTGACCATCCCGGATAACCAGAACGTCTTCTTTCAAAGCTTCTTGTCCTTGTTGCAAAGCATCCACCTCATTCATGAAACCATCTTTAAGTTCCCTTACGTCCGTCCTCAACTCGATCAGTTCGTCCATAGCTTCCTTCTTTAAGGAGTCCACTGCCTGCTTCGTACCTGTTATAGTGCCAGATGCACTGCCAATGACCCTGAATGTTCTTCTGGAATCAGCTGCAGCCAAGTCAACCTTCTCTTGAATAGACTTTAAAGAAGCATTGGCTTGACTAGAGGAGATCTCTTGGTCAAAGGAAGGTCGCAGTGGAACCTTGAATAATGGAGTTCCTTCTTTGTCATGAACTGTCATCTCCTTGAGGGAAGATTGAACTTGTAGCTCTCTTTCTGTCGGTAACAGCAAATCATCAATATTAGGTAGGGTTAGGGTGTCACTCCTCACATTTGGCTCTGGGTGTACACTCAACGTTTCTGTCGGTGTTTGAATCATTTTTCCTTTCCCACTCAGGCCAGGCGTAAGTGTTTTTGTTTCACTCAAATCCTTTGTGCTGATTGTACCTGCAGAAGAAAACACTGTAGCCATCCTTAAGGAGGTCACCGGTGGTGCAATGGGGCTTCGCAAGTCCCCGTCCTTGGTTAAACCAAGTTGCTGATCATCCTTAGATGATATATCCTTTGTAGGATCTAGAGTTTGAATCTCTAGGGGGTTTGAAACAGGCTCTTTTAACAGCAGAGATCCCGAATCTTCCCCGATAGTCTGTGAAGACTTTACCTCAGTTGACTCCTCAATAGTAATTGATTCATTGTCAACGAGTTGCCGATCTGCACCTACGTCAGACCCTTTACCCGCAGGATCCAGATATGTTCCATCTGGGGAGGTAGACAATGACCCTTTAGATTGTGCATTTAGGTCAAAGCCTTCTCTCGACGTCTGTGAAGACCCTTGGTTCTTAGAACCTTCAACCAGTGAATCTGACCGTAATATGGTCGGAACACCAGTTGCTTCCGTCAATTCTTCCTTACCTGATTGAGCTAATGGTTCAGATATAGCTTTTGTTAGCGTAGCCCAATCAGCATCAGAAAAATCAATAAAGGGCGCTTTGGAAGTTTGAAATAAAGTATCAACAGTTGCCTCGGTTTCTGTTCATCTCCTTTTAGAGGAAGGCAGAGCTGCTGTTGAAGGGTGTATCTCCTTATGTGGTGCTGCTAAGGCACTATCTCCCTCTACACTCACGGATGTCTGAATATTGGGTATAAGAGGAGAAGGAGGCTCGTTTATTGTTTCATTTGGCTCTTCCAAAGGCTCTTCGACCGTGGTTAGAGGTTGTGGGTTTGCAACCTCCTGGTCTGGAATGGCCACTGAGGGCTCTGGATCAACATCCATAGGCTGTGGTTCAGGAGCCAGTTCAGGTTCAGGAATGTTACCTTGATTTACCTGTTCCCCTGGGGGTAGAAGTGGTAGGGGCACAGTTCTTAGATATTCAGTGAGAACAGTGGGTACCCCTGGAAGATAGTTGTTCTTCCTTATCAGAGCAGTTATGGCATTGCTCTTCATCTTCATACACTCTATGGTCTCCTCTTCGGCGAATGTCTCACGCTTATCATCTGTTAAGATATCATTGAGAATTAGCTGTAGGAGCCTAGGATAGAAACAAAGCACATCTTCATCTATGCCCGTTCTTTCATCCAGTGGTCCCATGCATATGATTACTTGATCAATCAGTAACCGTCTAATGTTAATATGCCTATTGTTGGCAATGGCAAACCCTATCTTTTGAATGAATAAGGGAATACCATGCAGATTTGTTAGCTTGGCAGTAAAAACATGGATTAGGGTATGAAAGAAAAAGTTCCATGCCTTTGGCAAGTAATGCTTCAGAAACTCTCCCACAAAGAAGTTAGGTTGTTGACTTCTAATGAGAGTGAAGAAAGCATGTATCTCCTCAGTCGTGGGATCCGGAACAAGGTTTTCTGTAGGAAAATGTAAGATTCGATTAAAATCATGTTCCGTCACCCTTATTGTTCTGCCCCCTGGCACAACAAAACTGAAGGACCGTACGTTATTCTCACTTGTATCCGTGGCGGTTGTGTACAACGCAGTCAATTGATCGATGCAAAGGACCACGGGAGTACTCACAACATATGCCACTAATGAACGTGTGTTCAAAAACTCTGCCCATGCACGAAACTGAAGGTTCGTTATGGATTGCAAGTTTTGAAACGAGACATGATTAGTTTTGGTAACAATAAATTCTCCAGCCATTTTAAAATTTCCAGAAAATTTAAATAAACCAAAACTATTTTCCTTTTAAATTTAATTAATTATTAGTAATTAATTAAACCTTAGAACAAAATAACCCTTTTTATCACTTTACAATTTCGAACAAACAAAAAACTCCCAAATCAAGAACCCTAGGTTTCAAAATCAAGAAAAGTAATTTTAATTAAAATTTGCTTCCAAAGAAACTTATTTCAATCAAAACAATACTAATCAAGAACAGTTTACTCAGTTAAGGTTCGAAGATGACTTTGGTTTCGATGGTTTTCTTTAACCACAACCACAAATAAATACTCAGATGTTACACAGTACAGAGATGTCACTATTGAAGATGAAATCACTGTAAAAACTGAAATTACTGGGTATAATTCTTGGTTAAAAGTGAAAAGTATCGAGTTTTGCTTTGTTCTCCTTTGACAATATATGTAAGTATCTGTATAACTCTTGGATCTGAGAAAATGACAAAGGAAAACGTCCAAGGGCCATTTAAATACTCACTGATTTTTCAGGGGTATTTTTGTCCTTTTTCATTCGATAGTTTTATAAAGAACTATCGATGGTTTTTCTGAGGGGGTAAAATGGTCAATTTTCTTCGATAGTTTTTTTTGAAAAACTATCGAAGTATTTAGAATAAGAATGCAAACGGACCTTTTCAAAAACCATCGAGAGTTTTCTATCCTTTTAAAATAAAAACTATCGAGCTGCTGTATGTTTGAGAAACTATCGAGAATTTTAATAATGATCTAATTAAATTCACTTCGATGG
The DNA here is from genome assembly GCA_030848705.1 of Heracleum sosnowskyi. Classification (NCBI taxonomy): domain Eukaryota; kingdom Viridiplantae; phylum Streptophyta; class Magnoliopsida; order Apiales; family Apiaceae; genus Heracleum; species Heracleum sosnowskyi. The sequence continues at coordinate 45,929,382 of CM061236.1, forward strand.
TTTTTCTTCTTATTTTCAAAATCTATCGAGAATTTAAATATAGAATTAATTAAATTCCTTCGATATATTTTAAAATGATACTCAAAAACTATCGAGAATCGTTTTCGATAGATTTTCTCTTCCTTTTCAAAAACTATCGAAAATTAAATTCGATAGATTTATCTATGTACTTGAAAAACTATCGAATTTCCTAAATTCGATATTTTTGCATCTGTCTTCATTTTAAAACATGTTCTTGTTTTAAAATTAGACTGTTTTATTTGCTGTCAAGTTTTAATTCTAATAAATCATTTCAAATTTACCAAAATCAATTCTTAATAGAAAATTCACAATTTTCTTAGAATAAAATCAACTAAATATCATTAAATGTGTTAGCACAAAATCACGCAAGCGCACGTGGTCACAAGTAATATACGAATAAGTAAAGTTCGTTCCCACGGAGATCTAATGAGGTGTTCAATTCAATTAATGTACCTATGCAACAATGTATGATTTTTATCCACTGCTAAGACAATTAACAATTTGGGTTTGATTATCTAAAATTAACTAGAGAACAAATTATTAAACTAAGAATTATCTAACTAAGAGGATTAAAATCGATTTATGTATGTGAGAATAAAACATGGGATCCTAACTTCATTAAGTACTTCATTCAGAGTCTTTTGTCTTTAATCAATGCATGTGACGGTTGTGAAAACTAATCGGATAACACGAAATCAGTACACGCTACCTTTCAGTATACGTATACCAAACCACTTAAACATCCACAAAATAGATAGAAGTTAAGCAGACACCAATTATTCTTAGACCCTATATGTCTATAAGATTTGAAAACATAACGGTTTAACGAGAAAGTTATCCATTCAGATTACATAGGGCAGGTAAGATGGTTAAAATCACCTACGAATCATGCATGACAAACATACATAAACCTATGCTAGCATGGCAAGTTCCAAACCTCTATATCCACTTTCGCATTCAATAGAGATTAACAAACAATCTTAGATGTTAGCTACGCATCCAAGAAGAATAAGCGCAACCAAACTAGGATATCAATTAGCCATCACACACACATCTTTAAAACAATTAACTACTAAAATCCGTAAATAAATCCGTTAGAATCCCACGACAATGATTAGTTCATAATAGAACCGTTCATCATCGTGGGTTCTGATGAAAGCATGATGAAAAACAAGAAATCAATGATGTAAATATGAATAAGAGTTAAAGGTTTAGAGGACAAATCCGGAAGCATCCAAAAGTTGCACCAAAATTGAAGAATACAAGAAAAAACTATGTCTAGATCTCCTCGTAGCCACGTTCTTCGTTCTTGGCTCCTCGATCTTGTGCTCCAATATTGAATCTGATCTCTGGTGTGTTGTGATGTATTGTGATGTGTTGATTATGTCCCCCCAAGGTGTGTATTTATAGCTCCAAGTTGTCCCTCTTCCAAGCAATTGCCGTTTTTGAGTTAGAATAGAATTACAGCAATTTCCATCTTTGAATGCAATAAGAATTGCATATTCCATGTTTACAACTGATTCTGGAAGTTTCTGGCCGCCCCAAGCAATTACCATAATGATTAGAAGTCGAATTTGTGAAAGTTTCCTTATTAAAATCGAATTCTGGCAATTTCTGGCGATTCTGACTTCCTGGGCGGCCGCGCAGAATTCCAGTACAATTCCTGGGCGCCCGCGCAGAACCTTCTGCCTAGAATTATAGAAAATGTTGTCCTCTTCGCGTGAGCTGTAAGATCGTCAGAATCGGACTTGTAGAACTCCAGATATGGCCAAAACAGTGAAGACTGCGCAACCTACCCGGAAAATCCGAATTTTAATCAAATTAACCTCCAACTCTTGGTTCTGCAAAACTTAATGAAAACACATTAAACACACCACATACTTGAGTTCAAGTCATCAATTTAAGCCGATATGAAGCGTTCCAAGTGGATTAAAAATCCACTTATCACACCCCCAAACTTAAACTGATGTTTGTCCTCAAGCATAAATAATATAACTATATACAACTAACTAGTACCACTTCCGTAGGTGATCACGGTTGCATTTGGCATATGCAACAAGCCCTTTAAACCCCTAGGCAGCCCTAGTGGACGAGTAAGGTCTCGTGAGGGCCTATAGCGAATGTACCCACAAAATCCATCTAACAATGCAACTAACAATGCAAACTATATGAATGCAACTACATGAAAACAATGCAAAGATCCCCTTTAAACTAACCATAACCATTCAATAAGCAAACATCTCAAATCATGCAATAACTTCCAAACAGAGCTCGACTAAATCCCCGTATACTAACAATACATGAACGGAAACGTGGTGTGTGCGATACTCATCAGATATACTCCTAACACTAGACCAAAAATCATACCCATTCTTCGTCAAGACAATCACTAGTTTATAAAAAGAATGAACGCTAGACACTTCATAACTCAGAGACACCTCCATCATCATTTAAGTTAGACAGGAATTCATGCTTTATTACTAACAACTACAACACATAACAAAACAACATAACACACGTGTTTATTTGATCGTGCAATGGATGAGACCCCAAAAGGCTTATACAATAATAGCCATGTAGCGAGTGTTAGGTCGGCAATCCCAAACCACAAAGGGCTTTAGGTTACCAGGTACAAGTACCCCTCAGACTTAATTACTCGAGTATTAAAGAGCTCACCCTAGTCAATTATACACACTCACACTCTCACAAACACTCATTTTTTTTTATTTTTTTTTTTTAAACAAGAATGAGTGCGTTTCGCTCCATCTCATTCATCCTAGACTACTCATAAAATATGAGCTGGCTACTAGCCATTTGATGCCTAGCCTTTATTAACAACTAAACACAACTAAAAACACTTAGCATGAAATCCTTGTTTTCCCCCAAACTTATACTTTGGTGCTCCTACGCCATCAAGGGAATAAAGAACATTTTAACTATAAACAAATGATTAAGCCTCCAAACATCCAAACAGGCATGGCCCTAATCTAGCCCAAAAGCAAACGATGAATTGTGTAAAGATTTTGTTTTCATAACATGCATGTCAATTTCATAAGAACTTAAATCATCCCTCTATTTATGATTACCACAATCAAATCAACATCTACCTACTAAACAGAAATAGCTCGTCCTAAGGGATCATGAAATATGCATGCCATGCAACTAAAATGACACATATAATAAAAACATAAACAAAATGTCCTACATGAAACAAACATGCAAAATACGAACAAAACATGAATGAATTACCACAAACATGCAAAATATGATTTCCTATATGAACACATAACACCACAACACTACTTATCCCCAAATCACCCCCAAACTTAGAATATTCAATGCCCTCATTGAAGGTAATAAGAAAGATAGTAGAAACATACCTAACACATGGGTTGCCTCCCACGAAGCGCTGTCGTTAATGTCATTTAGCCGGACAAATGTGAATCAAATCATGGTGGCTCGAAGATCGCATTTGACTTGTCCTTTGCAGAAGGACCATTCACCCATTGTTTGATAACCTTCTTGCTTTCTTCCCACATCTTTTCCAAATTAAACTTCACCTTGACTTTTCCACCAATCGATTTTTTCTTTTTCTTCTTTACACCTCTAAGGTGTTTATGTTTCTCCGTCGATTGATAAGAACACTCTTTTACCTCATCATCCTTGTTCCACCTTCTCAACACATTATCTTCACACTATTTAAAAATCACCAACTCATCATTCAGAAGGACATACTTCAAATGTGGTGGAAGTTTTCCAAGCTTGACATTCGAAAGATCTCGAATGGAAGAATTGTCAATGGAATCACTGATGTGATGCTCGAACTTGTGCATGTCCGAATTTTTGCTCAACAGCTGATCGAACTGCTTTCTCTGACCCGTATCAACCATCTTCAAGCTAAAACACTTTTCCTCCTCTGTCGGAAATTTCATAGCCTTGAACACATTAAAGATGACCTTTTGATTACTCACCCTCATTGTGAGCTCTCCTTTCTGAACATCGATCAACGCTCGGCCAGTAGCCAGAAAAGGTCTTCCCAAGATGATAGGAATCTTCTTATCCTCCTCAAAGTCAAGAATAACAAAATCAGCAGGAAAAATCAGCTTATCCACCTTTACCAAGACATCCTCCATTATACCCCTCGGATATGTGATCGACCGATCAGCCAACTGTAAGGTCATATTAACTGGTTTCGGCTCAGGCAACCCAAGTTGCTTAAAAACAGACATTGGCATTAGATTAATGCTAGCTCCCAAATCACATAAGCATTTGCTGAAAAGTTGATTGCCAATAGTGCAAGGTATGGTAAAACTTCCCTGATCTTTAAGCTTCGGTGGCAATTTCTGCTGTAGAACTGCACTACACTCCTCTGTCAAAGCAACGGTGTCCAAATCCTCGAGTTTCAACTTCCGAGATAGAATACCCTTCATAAACTTTGCGTAGCTCGGCATTTGTTCAAGAGCTTCCGCAAAAGGTATATTGATCTGCAGCTTCTTGAAAACCTCCAGAAATTTAGCAAATTGCTTATCCAACTTCTGCTTCTGAAGACGTTTGGGGAATGGCGGAGGAGGATAGACCTCCTTGGTCTCAGTAGCTTGCTTCGGAATAGGTTTCTCAGAAGAATGGTCAACATTTTCCGCTTCGTTCACCTCCAAACTAGCTTTTTCAACTTTTTCTTCATTTTCTGGCAGAAGGGTAGGGGAGGGCGCGCTTGAGAGGGGGAGGGCGCGCTCCACCTTCTGGCCATTTTTCAAAATTTCTTCTTTTTCATCTGTTTCTGCATTCTGATCATTCGTAACCTTTCCAGATCGCAAGGTAACTGCTTTGACATGTTCCTTGACCTCCCGTTTGCCTGGATTAGCTTTCGTATCACTGGGGAGAGTTCCCTGTTGTCTATTCAACAATGCATTGGCAATCTGACCGATTTGATTCTCCAGAGTCTTGATGGAAACAGCTTGGCTCTTGCACATTAGCCTCAATTCCTCCAATTCAGACTTTTCATTAGACGATTGACCAACATTGCCTTGAGATGGTTGTTGAAACCCTGGTGGTTGATACGGTTGCCTTGGAGCATACTGTTGCTGAAAACCAGAAGGATTGAATGGCTTAGCTCCATAGTGTTGACCTTGAAACTGCTGATACTGTTGTTGTGGTTGTTGCTGACCACCTTGATTGTTACTCCAACTGAAATTAGGATGATTCCTGTTGTTGGGATGATAGGCATTAGGCACTGGCTGCTGTGATCTCTGAAAATTGCTCACGAACTGCGCCGATTCACTAGATATGGCACACTGATTCGTGTCATGAGCACCTGCACATAGCTTACAAACACTAGCCACCTGATGAACTCCATAGTTAGTCAACGAATCAAGCTTCATAGACAAAGCCTTTAGCTAAGCTGCTATTGCCGTAGCTGCATCCACTTCCAGAATTCCTGCTACCTTGCCTTGTGATAACCTCTGAGTTGGATTCTGGTATTCATTAGCAGCCATCATCTCAATTAGCTCATAAGCCTCATCGTAGCTTTTAGCCCACAAAGCTCCACCTGATGCCGCATCAAGCATTGGTCGTGATTGACCTCCCAGACCATTATAAAAACAATTAATCACCATCCAGTCGGGCAATCCATGATGTGGACATCTCCTAAGCATCTCCTTGTATCTCTCCCAAGCTTCACATAAAGTTTCTCCAGAATGCTGAGAAAACTGAGTAAGAGCATTCCTGATTGCAGCTGTTTTAGCCATGGGGAAGAATTTAGTGAGAAACTTCTGAGCAAGATCCTCCCATGTAGTAATAGAACCTGCTGGTAGAGAATGCAACCAGCCCTTAGCCTTATCCCTCAGAGAAAATGGGAAAAGTCTCAATTTCACAGCATCTTCTGACACTCCGTTGAACTTGAAGGTGTCACAGATCTCGATGAAATCCCTAAAATGCATATTAGGATCTTCCGTTGGAGCACCCCCAAACTGAACTGAATTCTGCACCATCTGAATCGTGCCAGGCTTGATTTCAAAAGTATTAGCTGCAATAGCCGGCCTGACAATGCTAGATTGAATGTCATTGATTTTTGGCTGAGAATAGTCCTTCAAAGCCTTAGCTGCAGGTGCTACTCCTTCTAGTACGTCTCCCATCTTTACTAACTTTAATCTTTCTTCTTCCAATTTACGAGTCTGAGAACGTGTTCGCATACACGTTCAAGTACCTGAAACACACAGAACAAATAACTACAATCCGAGTCAGTGAACTCTAACGACCACTGATGACAAGCACATAAACTAAAATAAAACACCGATGATCCCCGACAGCGGTGCCAAAAACTTGTTAGCACAAAATCACGCAAGCGCACGTGGTCACAAGTAATATACGAATAAGTAAAGTTCGTTCCCACGGAGATCTAATGAGGTGTTCAATTCAATTAATGTACCTATGCAACAATGTATGATTTTTATCCACTGCTAAGACAATTAACAATTTGGGTTTGATTATCTAAAATTAACTAGAGAACAAATTATTAAACTAAGAATTATCTAACTAAGAGGATTAAAATCGATTTATGTATGTGAGAATAAAACATGGGATCCTCACTTCATTAAGTACTTCATTCAGAGTCTTTTGTCTTTAATCAATGCATGTGACGGTTGTGAAAACTAATCGGATAACACGAAATCAGTACACGCTACCTTTCAGTATACGTATACCAAACCACTTAAACATCCACAAAATAGATAGAAGTTAAGCAGACACCAATTATTCTTAGACCCTATATGTCTATAAGATTTGAAAACATAACGGTTTAACGAGAAAGTTATCCATTCAGATTACATAGGGCAGGTAAGATGGTTAAAATCACCTACGAATCATGCATGACAAACATACATAAACCTATGCTAGCATGGCAAGTTCCAAACCTCTATATCCACTTTCGCATTCAATAGAGATTAACAAACAATCTTAGATGTTAGCTACGCATCCAAGAAGAATAAGCACAACCAAACTAGGATATCAATTAGCCATCACACACACATCTTTAAAACAATTAACTACTAAAATCCGTAAATAAATCCGTTAGAATCCCACGACAATGATTAGTTCATAATAGAACCGTTCATCATCGTGGGTTCTGATGAAAGCATGATGAAAAACAAGAAATCAATGATGTAAATATGAATAAGAGTTAAAGGTTTAGAAGACAAATCCGGAAGCATCCAAAAGTTGCACCAAAATTGAAGAATACAAGAAAAAACTATGTCTAGATCTCCTCGTAGCCACGTTCTTCGTTCTTGGCTCCTCGATCTTGTGCTCCAATATTGAATCTGATCTCTGGTGTGTTGTGATGTATTGTGATGTGTTGATTATGTCCCCCCAAGGTGTGTATTTATAGCTCCAAGTTGTCCCTCTTCCAAGCAATTGCCGTTTTTGAGTTAGAATAGAATTACAGCAATTTCCATCTTTGAATGCAATAAGAATTGCATATTCCATGTTTACAACTGATTCTGGAAGTTTCTGGCCGCCCCAAGCAATTACCATAATGATTAGAAGTCGAATTTGTGAAAGTTTCCTTATTAAAATCGAATTCTGGCAATTTCTGGCGATTCTGACTTCCTGGGCGTCCGCGCAGAATTCCAGTACAATTCCTGGGCGCCCGTGTGACGCCCCCAAATCCGGGGTCAGGATTTGGTGCCACTATCGCTCTGAATAAAACATAATTATACAGACGACCCCTCAACAAAGGATCGATCACAGGTTATGGTATGAAACAAGAATCTAAAATATCAAAGTTTATTACAACATCTAATTCAGTTTTATTACAAACCATAAGCCACCATCTAACCATTGGTGAGAACTAACATGAATTCTATCTGTCGGGCAACATGGAGCCTAAATTCTCGAATCGGGCCTTCTCACTGTCCTCTTAGCGGTTACTCGAAAACGGCATACTCCATTCCTAACTGAAAGGTTAGGGAATAATAAAAACAAGAGTGAGCCAAAAATTGCCCAGCAAGTGAAATCAATGTAAGCAGTTTTCATTTGATAAATCCATCAACTAGAAATTCATTAGTAATCGAATGGTAATCAATTGGTAATCAAAAGGAAATCATATGGTACTCAACTGGTAATCAAATGATAATCAACTGATATTCAACATGGTAACAAGTTTCAAGGTATACATTTATGTTCAAATAATAAGATTAAGCAATTGAATTGGAACTTCCGATAAGACGGTACGAGCTATACGGGTGATCAGCCACGTAAAGCTCCAGACCATGTTTTCACAAGGTCCTAACATTCAGGATCCATAGGCACACATTGGCCATAAAATACATACATAAGTAACCAGGACCGCCGCCACGGTCAAAGTTTGTTCCATTCATAAGTAATTTAACAAAGGGATTAATGAACAAGAGGCTTTCAACATTTCCGATATTCACTTCAGAGTATAAGCAATTTCATGATTTTATTGTAAGGGTTTAAAGAATGAACAATTGAAAAGCATGGTAAGTAAGTGAGCAAAGGAATAAGTAAGCTTCGGGTATCAAAAGTTAACATAGGTCAACAAAGTATAAGTCAAGGAAAAGGTTTATGTGAACAAAGCAAAGGTAAAGGAACAATTGTAGGTTTTATAAAGAGTAAGGTGAAAAGGGTACCATAACATGATATTGAGAACAATTGCATAATGGTAAGTAGGACGTATACTTGCAATAGAATTCAAAGGTAACATTCACATCATGATTTAAGAAAACTACCACTTGAACAATAAGTGGAGGGAATAGACACTTGCCTCAAAAGCCGATAAACTAACTCAATAACTTGTACACCACTCTGACTTTACGTACACGGGCTCCTTTCCTGGCCTCCTACTTGTACCTATATAAAGGTATAATATCGTCTTAGTCTTTATCACTTAGTACCTCAGCTTTGTTTACGTATCTCTAAGTACTTCTACCCCATCGTCATACAATCACATGTACTTATATATATATATATATACAATCAAGAAGCACATAGTGTCTTCACAACTATCATTAACACTTAGACATGTAGTCACTTAACACATATTTGCTTAATGACATCAACAATTCTAGGCAAAATGACCATATAGACCTTCAACACATTCAACCTTTACGACATAACCGACCTTTAATCATTTAACACGTACCATTTGATGTCACATGACTTTCCTCAACATATTGATGAAAGGCCTCAAGATAAAGACTTCTAACATTTCTATCTAGTTCCTTTTGACCATAAATAACACTTGATTACATAAAGCCACTTATACTCACAATATGTTTAGTTAACCAGTACATAACAACTTACGACCAATTTATAGTTGACTAACCAAGTCTAGATTCAGGTTACTATAACAATGCTAATTCTAATTAAAGACAACCATATTGGTTCAACACATATGTAATTATTCAAATTACATCATAGCGACGTCTTATACCAATTAAAATACAATTAAGCAACTAACACATAATTGACCATGTATACCACATAAGATCATCAATTAACAAACTACTATACGACACCACCAACTCAACCAATCTTCTCCGCTCTACTTCCTTCTCCCCCTCTTTATTTCTCTCTTCTCGGCCTCTCGGCCTCTCTCTCTATCCCTTCACTCTCTCTCGGCCTCTTGGCCTAAACCAAAACTAAACACACGCACTTGAACAACACACACTCATATCCTTCCATCTCTCATACTCACCTTTCTCACACAAGAACACACCATTTTAGAAAAAGACATACTCACACACACCATATATTTTTGAAAGAAGCACTCACACGTAAAAATATAACTTTTAAAACAAGACACGCTTACACGAAATATATTTTACAAAAATGAAACACTCCCTTTGTGAAAATCTCCTCAAGAACATAGTTTTAAAAGAACTCACACCGAAACTACATTTTTAAACTAACTCACACCTAAGAACACATTTTCAAAATACACACACCCATTCATTTTGAAAATACACACCTATTCATTTTGAAAATACACACCTATGAACACTCTTAAAATCACACCTCCAAACTCAAAGTTTTTAAATCAATTCCTTCTCTTCCCACTTCATCTCTCTCTCTCTCTCTCTCTCTCTCTCTCTCTCTCTTTCTCTCTTTCTCGGCCTCTCTCTCCCTCTCTCTCTTTCTCGGCCTCTCTCTCCCCTTCCTCTCTCGGCTTCTCCCTCTCCCACTCTTTCTAACTATCCTCCTTCCACCTTAACTCCCATCCTTCAAACCACAACCATTACAATCTTCAAGCCAAAGTTCAATCAACAAATATTTATAAACAAAATAAAATCATACTTTCTTTTAAACTAACATGCAACTTATAATATTTCCAATTCTTACTATCCACATCACATACAACATACATAATAAATAAAAATCGAAACCCACTACAAACTTTAATCAAAATCATCATAGATCATAGAATTAGTGACATGCATCAACAAAATGAACTTGAGTTCAACTTTTTAAACATAAAAATCAAGACCATGGCTCACAAGGATCATTGCCATGGTCGGGTTTCTTCTCGGATGAGCCCAAAACAATGGGTCTCATCGAGAATGACCCTAAATACACACAATCGACCTTTGCATGTAAACTTTATGCATAAAGACCCTTAAATCCGAAAATTCCAGATTTTGAAATCATGATAAAACTCGAAATTAGTACAAGAGGGTTGTAGAGATTTGAGAGAGGAGTGTTTTGGTTACTCACACTTGTAATTTGGGTGAGAGAAACACAAGTTATGGTGGTTTTGATTTGTAAGAAATGAAGAACAAGAGAGAGAAATGGGTGTTGGGGAGAGAAGAAGAAGAAAGAAGAAGAAGAAGAGAGAGAACGGGTGGGGGAGGCCGGTTGGGGTGGGTAGGGGTATTTATAGGGGAGTTAATGTAATGTAAAAGTAAACACTTTTTAGTTATTTAATTATTAAATGACAAAAATGTCCAAATAAATAAAATACTAACATGATAAAAATCAAGGGCTTTCATGTAAATTCATAATCCCATTTCTAGATCTAATAGAAATATTATTCTACAAATAACTTTTGTAGATTAGTTAAATAAAATTACATTTACAAAGAATAATCAAATAAAATGTCTTTTAAATCCCAAAAATAATTTTAAATAGAATTTCACCACTCATTAGGTAAATAAATAATTTACCTATTGAAAATAAATAATCTAGAAGGTGTAGCATCTCTCAAAATAATTAATTAAAATAATGAAGTGGTTATAAAAATTTAAATCATGAGTTTAAAACTAAATTAAAATATAAATAATGCTAAGAAATATTTTATGCTACTTAATTAAATAATTTAGCATACTCTAAATTTATTATAATTATTATATGACTTAAATAAATTCTCAGAGCACTTAAATAAAATTTAGAAACCACATTCACAATTAACTAATTATTCTCCACACATATAATTCACATTTTAAGCACGTAACAATTATGGCACATAAAGAAATTTCAAAATTATAGGACTATATCAAATAATTATTTTTATCTCAAATAAGTATGACTAAAATATGAGCTAAATCATATTATACCAAGATCATCATTGCTAACTAAAATTTCAAGAATAAAATCCCAATTGCTATTACTAGCAATAAATATAAAATAATTTTAAATAGCTCTTATTAACAAAATAAATTTAAGGCTACTCAAATTAGCACAAGGAGCCTATTAACCAATTATCATACATATAAAATTAATGGTATTCACATGTTGATAATAATTTACAAGTCAAAAATTCTAAGGCGTTACAACCTTCCCCCCTTAAAAGGATTCTGTCCTCAGAATCTATTACGTAAACAGCTGAGAGTACTTTTCTAACATTTTAGTTTCTAACTCCCAAGTTGAGTCTTCAACCCTGGGGTTTCTCCACAATACCCTTACTAGTACAACTATTTTATCTCTAAGCATTTTCTCTTTCCGATCTAAAATTTTCTACTGTTTGCTCAACATAGTACAAATAAGTTTGAATCTCTATCGACTCGTATTCTATTACATGGTTAAAATCGAAATACTACGTCTTAAGCATAGACACGTGAAATACACTATAGATATGTTGCATAAGGCTAGCTTATACGCAATCTTACCCACGCACTTTAATATCTCAAAAAGGTCTAACTAATTTTCGGACTCCGTCGTCCTTACTTACCAAGTCCTGCTAGTCTTTTTCATGGTAACACTTTATATGACTGACTCTCTTACTCTATAATCTATACCTTCCCTGGTTTAATCCTCATATTACAGTCGTCGATTCCGAGTAGCTATTAATCCTTTCTGGATGAGCTCAATAGTTCTTTGGCCTGATACATTAACTCTGGTTCCAATCTCGTGCATTTATCAACTTCTTTTCAACCTATTGAATATCTACATCTTTCTCTGTACAAGGCTTCATAAGATGGCATTTCAATATTCGCGTGATAGCTATTGCGGTAAAAGAATTCCACTAATGTCAAACGATCATCTCAATTGTCTTCAAAATTCATCGTACAAACTCTAAATTTGTCTTCGATTGTCTGAATAGTCTATTAACTTTGACCATACGTGGTACACATGTTCAACTTGGTTTATGAACATGCCAACATCTTTCTCCAAAATCTTGAATAAAATTGCGGGTCTTGGTCAAATTCGATTAATACTTGAATCATATGCCTCACTACTATCTCTTATAGTCGATAAACCAATTTATCTAATGAAAGTTTCTCGTTGGTGGGAAAGAAAGGTACCAACTTGGTAAATCCGTCGATCATAACTCAAATGGCATCATGAGATGTTCATTCTTAAATTCAGGAATTTCTAATGGTTGTAATAGTCCACTAAATCTCTGATGTTCGATTTTAACTCTCTAACAGGTGAAACACTTACTCATACGAAATCATATTTTGAAATAACACCCTCACACTTTTACAAGATTACGTTTTTGAATGACACACACACACACAAAGTCACATTTGTGAAAAGAACACGTTTAAAAGAATACGCACACACACATTTTTAAATCGTATTTTAAATCATACTCATAAAATCTTATTTTTGAATAACACACTCACACCTTTAGAAAATCATGTTTTAAAGTACACACACACCCAAAAACACATTTTGAAAGTACACCTACCTACTCACTCAAAATCCCATCTTTAGATTTCTACCTAAGAGTATACCTTTAAGAAAACTCTTTTTTAAAAAAAAAAACTTACTACTTTCTTTAAACAACACCCACACCTCAACACCTTCATGAAAGATTACACACACACTTTTAAAATCGTATTTTGAAAACACACAAAAGTACATTTTAAATTTACACACACAAAACCAACTTAAATCCTCTTTTTCCTAAGATCTTGCAATTGAATTGTTAACCTTTACATTTCTACTGGTGCCATTCTATATGGTGCCTTTGAAATTCGTTCTAATCCGGGTGCTAAGTCTACAACAAACTCTATTTCCATTTTCCCATACTCTGTTAACCAATCCATTCTTAGAATTTACATCAAATCTCCCTAACTTGACGGGAATCAAGTAATCCTAAGAAAATGGTGATCTGTCATATCAATCTCACAGTGAGGAAAAAACTAGTTGAATCGATATACGCTCCTGATTAGATATTCCTATAGTCAAAGCTTTACTTAGTAGTTGAATCATACAACGCGGCTTATGAGCAAATTTTATAAAGATAAAAGACTTGGTAGCTCCAAAATAAATTAACACTTTGGCATTTCCGTAATCTATTTGAAACGTATCTGTAACTACATCCTTATTTTCACTATATCGCTCATGGTCATATTAAGGGTTCTTGTCCTTGGTTGCTTAGTAAATGGTGGTCCATTCATCCTTAACATTTTGCTTACTGGACTTAACGATTGCAATCTCTTAAGAAACGTCACACCTCTCCACGCTTGTTACACGTAACTCTAGCCTTCGGTTTATAGCTCTCATTGGTGTAATGTCCTCTCTGATTACACTTGTAACGTACTACATTGATCTTATTACAAAATCCCAGTTGTTTATTTCCACAAGTTCTACATTCTAGTATCGGAGGTCTCATAGGTCTTTGTTGATCCAAATCTTATGGACGGTTCCCTTGACCATCACTTCCAATTTCTGGTCTTCCAAATCCAACATTCCTATTTGATTGAAACTCAGCATTATATTGAAACGGTTCTGAAAGTTCCTTAATTATTGGTCTTCTTCCCGTGTCTCCACCTTCCCTTTTCTAGCTTCTTTTGTTTGTAATCAATAACTTTACTCCTAATCCATGATCTTACTTCATGTTGGAGTCTCTTAACTCTCTTCTCATCGATTTTCACATATTCGAACACAAACCTGACTAGCTCTATAAACTTTGCTTCATATTACGCTATGCTCAACTTATCCTGCTTCAGTTCTAAAGTTTACATCCAATATGTGGTCTCAAGACGTTCAAAACCTTGTAATAATCTAACTACCACATTCAAAGTGGAATATAGAATAAACAGGTACTCATATATATACTTGCCCAACAAGTAGAATAACAGTCCTCTATTAAACAATAACCAATGCCTCTCCAATATCACTTTATTTCATACTTCATCATGATTAGTTTTGGTATATCCTTGTTACCTTCTCCTTATCCATACCAAATTCTCGGTAATAATAAACCTTGTAATCGTGTTGTAAGTCTAATAAGCACTCCGACCCGACGTTCAGTCCTCCTTTTAAAACAATTTCCCAAACTCGATCAAAACAAATTTCCAGTCAATGTAAGTACATCTTAACACTCAGAATACCGTCATCTTCGCCTTTGCGACTTCCAATCTTTGATACCTCTAAGAGTCGTAAGAGTCTCCGACAAAATGAACCAATAGATACGAAGGTGTCAATAAATATGGAAATATAACAAGCATGTTTAGTAAGAATTTCTGGAAAAAGAATTTAACTAAGAGATCAAGATGATCATCGAACTTTATCAGGTTGCATTTGTCACTTTAAACAACACAGTACAGAAGGTGGCCAACCTTTAGTACTTCCATGACAAACACACAACCAGTGGCGTCCCACCAGACTTCTATCACACGGATAGAAAGTACCTGAATCCCCTATATATAGGGTTGTTCATCTCAGTTACAACAAAAAAATTTAAGAAGAACATAGGAAAGGTTTAAGAGTTTCAAAAGTTTATATAATATTGGATCAAGTAGCCCCTGAACAAGGGAGGTATTTCGTAAAGAACAAAATAATAGAAGTGAAAAATTGAATCTTTGAAAAAGGTAAATAAAATCAATGACTAGTTGTGAATAGACTTATCCTTACATCGAACGAATGGAGGTAATCACGCCTTGTCTCATGTAGGTAGTTCTTAGGGAAGTAAATTTCTAGTCTGAGCTTATAGGTATGTCCCGCTAGTAAATCAACTTGTGCAATCTTGTACAAAGAAGGAATTTACACTTTAGCCGCTCCTCTGGATGAATGTCCCTATCATGGGGGTAAATTCGTTATCATATCGCAAAGAATCTATCTAAGTCTTTCTAGACGTTATCTTAGAGCTTCTACTCTCAATCGATTCTAACTAAACTTGGTTCGGAACTCTGCGCGGTGTTTCCTATAGCGTTCGCGATGTAGCCGAAGTCGCAGATGAAATTCGGAAAGTACATAAAGATTTACAGGTGATGTCTTCTGAACTGGTAGCTCTGACGCTCCGATTGACTCTTCCAGCTTCGAATTAGTTGGCCCGTCCGTAACCCGATCTTCAAACGGTTCAAGCGTATACTCTCTCGATATGTCGGAATACTATATAACATGGAAGTGCGTAACTTAAGTTAATATTTCTACAGAAAATTCGGCATGACCTATTCATAAAATGGACTATGCCCTGTTATAACAATATCTCAAATACTTACTCAATCATCCACACATAATCCATAATTCGTTCAATATTCCATCCATCTCTAATCCCTTTCATTCTACACGTAAGAAATAACTCTGCCTTGACATGCAGCTATACTATAAGAAAATAATTTACCCAAGGGGTAATGGAAATCTCCACTTGGTCGGGTGCATGCACTGATACTGATATTGACGACTCTGGCTTAGGAAAAGGAATCTCAGTTGAAGGTTAACTCTCAAAACAGCCATTATCTGTAACCACACAATAATAAACCAAGAAGATACTTAAACGGTAAAGGGTTATCTTAATTCTACTAATACTCATCCTAAAGGTAACCTACATCTACAAATCCTATCTTTCCTATGAAGCTTAAGTTCTAGAGCGAACCTATCCTATTGGTCAAAACTATATTCATAGATCCTAACTTAAACTCTATATGAGTTTTCTCATTGTTTTTCCTATCTTAGACTCTTCTACCTATTCTTGTTTCAGTGACCAATAACCTGTAGCTCTGATACCAACCTGTGACGCCCCCAAATCCGGGGTCAGGATTTGGTGCCACTATCGCTCTGAATAAAACATAATTATACAGACGACCCCTCAACAAAGGATCGATCACAGGTTATGGTATGAAACAAGAATCTAAAATATCAAAGTTTATTACAACATCTAATTCAGTTTTATTACAAACCATAAGCCACCATCTAACCATTGGTGAGAACTAACATGAATTCTATCTGTCGGGCAACATGGAGCCTAAATTCTCGAATCGGGCCTTCTCACTGTCCTCTTAGCGGTTACTCGAAAACGGCATACTCCATTCCTAACTGAAAGGTTAGGGAATAATAAAAACAAGAGTGAGCCAAAAATTGCCCAGCAAGTGAAATCAATGTAAGCAGTTTTCATTTGATAAATCCATCAACTAGAAATTCATTAGTAATCGAATGGTAATCAATTGGTAATCAAAAGGAAATCATATGGTACTCAACTGGTAATCAAATGATAATCAACTGATATTCAACATGGTAACAAGTTTCAAGGTATACATTTATGTTCAAATAATAAGATTAAGCAATTGAATTGGAACTTCCGATAAGACGGTACGAGCTATACGGGTGATCAGCCACGTAAAGCTCCAGACCATGTTTTCACAAGGTCCTAACATTCAGGATCCATAGGCACACATTGGCCATAAAATACATACATAAGTAACCAGGACCGCCGCCACGGTCAAAGTTTGTTCCATTCATAAGTAATTTAACAAAGGGATTAATGAACAAGAGGCTTTCAACATTTCCGATATTCACTTCAGAGTATAAGCAATTTCATGATTTTATTGTAAGGGTTTAAAGAATGAACAATTGAAAAGCATGGTAAGTAAGTGAGCAAAGGAATAAGTAAGCTTCGGGTATCAAAAGTTAACATAGGTCAACAAAGTATAAGTCAAGGAAAAGGTTTATGTGAACAAAGCAAAGGTAAAGGAACAATTGTAGGTTTTATAAAGAGTAAGGTGAAAAGGGTACCATAACATGATATTGAGAACAATTGCATAATGGTAAGTAGGACGTATACTTGCAATAGAATTCAAAGGTAACATTCACATCATGATTTAAGAAAACTACCACTTGAACAATAAGTGGAGGGAATAGACACTTGCCTCAAAAGCCGATAAACTAACTCAATAACTTGTACACCACTCTGACTTTACGTACACGGGCTCCTTTCCTGGCCTCCTACTTGTACCTATATAAAGGTATAATATCGTCTTAGTCTTTATCACTTAGTACCTCAGCTTTGTTTACGTATCTCTAAGTACTTCTACCCCATCGTCATACAATCACATGTACTTATATATATATATATATACAATCAAGAAGCACATAGTGTCTTCACAACTATCATTAACACTTAGACATGTAGTCACTTAACACATATTTGCTTAATGACATCAACAATTCTAGGCAAAATGACCATATAGACCTTCAACACATTCAACCTTTACGACATAACCGACCTTTAATCATTTAACACGTACCATTTGATGTCACATGAATTTCCTCAACATATTGATGAAAGGCCTCGAGATAAAGACTTCTAACATTTCTATCTAGTTCCTTTTGACCATAAATAACACTTGATTACATAAAGCCACTTATACTCACAATATGTTTAGTTAACCAGTACATAACAACTTACGACCAATTTATAGTTGACTAACCAAGTCTAGATTCAGGTTACTATAACAATGCTAATTCTAATTAAAGACAACCATATTGGTTCAACACATATGTAATTATTCAAATTACATCATAGCGACGTCTTATACCAATTAAAATACAATTAAGCAACTAACACATAATTGACCATGTATACCACATAAGATCATCAATTAACAAACTACTATACGACACCACCAACTCAACCAATCTTCTCCGCTCTACTTCCTTCTCCCCCTCTTTATTTCTCTCTTCTCGGCCTCTCGGCCTCTCTCTCTATCCCTTCACTCTCTCTCGGCCTCTTGGCCTAAACCAAAACTAAACACACGCACTTGAACAACACACACTCATATCCTTCCATCTCTCATACTCACCTTTCTCACACAAGAACACACCATTTTAGAAAAAGACATACTCACACACACCATATATTTTTGAAAGAAGCACTCACACGTAAAAATATAACTTTTAAAACAAGACACGCTTACACGAAATATATTTTACAAAAATGAAACACTCCCTTTGTGAAAATCTCCTCAAGAACATAGTTTTAAAAGAACTCACACCGAAACTACATTTTTAAACTAACTCACACCTAAGAACACATTTTCAAAATACACACACCCATTCATTTTGAAAATACACACCTATTCATTTTGAAAATACACACCTATGAACACTCTTAAAATCACACCTCCAAACTCAAAGTTTTTAAATCAATTCCTTCTCTTCCCACTTCATCTCTCTCTCTCTCTCTCTCTCTCTCTCTCTCTTTCTCTCTTTCTCGGCCTCTCTCTCCCTCTCTCTCTTTCTCGGCCTCTCTCTCCCCTTCCTCTCTCGGCTTCTCCCTCTCCCACTCTTTCTAACTATCCTCCTTCCACCTTAACTCCCATCCTTCAAACCACAACCATTACAATCTTCAAGCCAAAGTTCAATCAACAAATATTTATAAACAAAATAAAATCATACTTTCTTTTAAACTAACATGCAACTTATAATATTTCCAATTCTTACTATCCACATCACATACAACATACATAATAAATAAAAATCGAAACCCACTACAAACTTTAATCAAAATCATCATAGATCATAGAATTAGTGACATGCATCAACAAAATGAACTTGAGTTCAACTTTTTAAACATAAAAATCAAGACCATGGCTCACAAGGATCATTGCCATGGTCGGGTTTCTTCTCAGATGAGCCCAAAACAATGGGTCTCATCGAGAATGACCCTAAATACACACAATCGACCTTTGCATGTAAACTTTATGCATAAAGACCCTTAAATCCGAAAATTCCAGATTTTGAAATCATGATAAAACTCGAAATTAGTACAAGAGGGTTGTAGAGATTTGAGAGAGGAGTGTTTTGGTTACTCACACTTGTAATTTGGGTGAGAGAAACACAAGTTATGGTGGTTTTGATTTGTAAGAAATGAAGAACAAGAGAGAGAAATGGGTGTTGGGGAGAGAAGAAGAAGAAAGAAGAAGAAGAAGAGAGAGAACGGGTGGGGGAGGCCGGTTGGGGTGGGTAGGGGTATTTATAGGGGAGTTAATGTAATGTAAAAGTAAACACTTTTTAGTTATTTAATTATTAAATGACAAAAATGTCCAAATAAATAAAATACTAACATGATAAAAATCAAGGGCTTTCATGTAAATTCATAATCCCATTTCTAGATCTAATAGAAATATTATTCTACAAATAACTTTTGTAGATTAGTTAAATAAAATTACATTTACAAAGAATAATCAAATAAAATGTCTTTTAAATCCCAAAAATAATTTTAAATAGAATTTCACCACTCATTAGGTAAATAAATAATTTACCTATTGAAAATAAATAATCTAGAAGGTGTAGCATCTCTCAAAATAATTAATTAAAATAATGAAGTGGTTATAAAAATTTAAATCATGAGTTTAAAACTAAATTAAAATATAAATAATGCTAAGAAATATTTTATGCTACTTAATTAAATAATTTAGCATACTCTAAATTTATTATAATTATTATATGACTTAAATAAATTCTCAGAGCACTTAAATAAAATTTAGAAACCACATTCACAATTAACTAATTATTCTCCACACATATAATTCACATTTTAAGCACGTAACAATTATGGCACATAAAGAAATTTCAAAATTATAGGACTATATCAAATAATTATTTTTATCTCAAATAAGTATGACTAAAATATGAGCTAAATCATATTATACCAAGATCATCATTGCTAACTAAAATTTCAAGAATAAAATCCCAATTGCTATTACTAGCAATAAATATAAAATAATTTTAAATAGCTCTTATTAACAAAATAAATTTAAGGCTACTCAAATTAGCACAAGGAGCCTATTAACCAATTATCATACATATAAAATTAATGGTATTCACATGTTGATAATAATTTACAAGTCAAAAATTCTAAGGCGTTACAGCCCGCGCAGAACCTTCTGCCTATAATTATAGAAAATGTTGTCCTCTTCGCGTGAGCTGTAAGATCGTCAGAATCGGACTTGTAGAACTCCAGATATGGCCAAAACAGTGAAGACTGCGCAACCTACCCGGAAAATCCGAATTTTAATCAAATTAACCTCCAACTCTTGGTTCTGCAAAACTTAATGAAAACACATTAAACACACCACATACTTGAGTTCAAGTCATCAATTTAAGCCGATATGAAGCGTTCCAAGTGGATTAAAAATCCACTTATCAAAATGATATTAATCAATTAAAATCCAATAAATTATGCTGCATTAATCTACAATGTTAAAAACAAAGTAAATTAATTCAAATTAAATAGATGCTAGAATATTTAGAACAAATTTTAGCACCTAAATAATTTTTAGAATTAATAACTAATTAAATGCCAGAAGATATATCATCCATAATTATGACATACAATTAGTACAAAAATCCTAACTACGAGAATTGCTCCAGAAAATAAATTCACGAGTCCTAAGGATATTGCAATTCTTAAACTCATGTATTCACCAGGACTCTCTGCAGTTACTGACTTCTAATCAAAATCAATTAGAAAGATTTAACATCCCAAGTTCACCAACCAGCTTATTGAAAGTGGATTCATCAAGCGGTTAGTAAAGATGTCTGCAATTTGATCCTCTGTGGGTACAAAATGTAACTCCACAGTTCCATTCATGACATGCTCTCGGATAAAATGATACCTGATGTCGATGTGCTTCGTCCTCGAGTATTGCACTGGGTTGTTTGAGATTGCTATGGCACTTGTGTTGTCGCAAAATATTGGAATCTTTGTCAACAAAAGTCCATAGTCACGGAGTTGGTTTCTCATCCACAAGATCTGAGCACAACAGCTACCAGCAGCAATGTATTCAGCCTCAGTTGTTGATGTGGAAACTGAATGCTGCTTCTTGCTATACCAGGAAACTAACCTTCTTCCAAGAAACTGACAGCTTCCTGAAGTACTCTTCCGATCAATCTTACAACCTGCAAAATCAGAGTCTGTGTATCCAATAAGATCAAATCTTGTATCTTTAGGGTACCAAATTCCAAGATTTGGGGTCCCCTTAAGATATCTAAATATTCGCTTAACAGCTATTAGATGAGATTCTTTAGGATCAAACTGAAATCTAGCACACAAGCATGTTGCAAACATTATATCTGGTCTACTTACAGTGAGATAATGTAATGAGCCTATCATACCTCTGTAGCCTGTGATGTCAACCTTCTTACTAGTTTCATCCTGATCAAGCTTAGTGGCAGTTGGCATAGGAGTCTTTGCTGTAGATGAGTCTTCCATTTGATACTTCTTCAGAAGATCTTTGATGTACTTGGACTGACAAATGAATATACCATCTTGTTTTTGGTATACTTGCAGTCCAAGAAAGAATGACAATTCACCCATCATGCTCATTTCATAACGACTCTGCATTAACTTAGCAAATCTCTTGCATAGATCATCATTAGTAGAACCAAATATTATGTCATCAACATATACTTGCACCAATATCAAATCATTTTTATGCTTTTTGACAAAGAGAGTTTTGTCTACAACACCTCTTGTAAAATCATTTTCAAGTAAGAATTCAGAGAGAGTATCATACCATGTCCTTGGAGCTTGTTTGAGTCCGTAGAGAGCTTTGAATAGAAAGTACACAAAGTCTGCCAGTTTTGAATCCTCAAAACCTGGAGGTTGTTCCACATACACTTCTTCTTCTAACTCCCCGTTCAGAAAAGCACTCTTCACATCCATTTGATATACCTAGTAATTGGAATGTGCAGCAAATGCCAGAAACATTCTGATGGCCTCAAGTCTTGCTACTGGTGCATAGGTTTCATCATAATCTATACCCTCTTCTTGAGAGTAACCTTTAGCAACCAGTCTGGCTTTGTTTCTCGTTACAATGCCATCTTCGTCTAACTTATTTCGGAATACCCATCGTGTTCCAATAACAGATTTTCCCTTAGGCCTGGGTACCAGCTTCCAAACTTTCTACCTTTCAAACTGATTGAGTTCCTCTTGCATAGCAATCACCCAATCTGGATCATCTAGAGCATCTTTAACTTTCTTAGGTTCTGTTTCTGAAAGAAACCCAGAATAGTGACATTCATTTTGTGATGTTCTCCTAGTTCTCACTCCTGTGTCCGGATCACCAATGATCAAGTGAAAGGGATGATCTCTATTCCATACCCTTTGTCTTGGCAGATGCGATCTTGATGATTCTCCTTGTTCTAGATGTTGTGGAGTGTGACTAGTTGATCCTTCTCCTGCTCCCCCTGAGTTGTTGACGGTTTGATCTGTTGATTCTGAAGACTGACTAGTGGAGCCTGTATGTTGAGGATCTCCACTTTGGTCACCACTTTGTCCAGAATCATTATCATTATGATTATTATTAATGACTGTAACAACTTCACGTACTTCTTCATTGTCAGAGAGATCTCCTGATAGATTTTCAAATACCAAAGATTCAGAGTTCTCTCCAGTTTGCAGGCCTGGTCTTTTGGTGTCGTCAAATGTTACATTAAAGCTTTCCAACACCTTCTTATCTTCAATCACATATACCCTGAAAGCCTTAGATTCCAGAGAATAGCCCAGAAAAATGCCTTCATCTGCTTTGGCATCAAACTTGCCAAGATGTTCTCCATCTTTAAGTACAAAGCACTTTGCACCAAACACATGAAAGTACTTCAGTGTTGGTTTCTTGTTGGCCATTAACTCATACGGAGTCTTGTCATGATCTTTGTTGATCAGGGTTCGATTCTGAGTGTAGCAAGCTGTATTCACTGCTTCAGCCCAAAAGTAAGTGGGAAGTTTTGATTCACTCAACATGGTCCTTGCTGCTTCAACCAAGGTCCTGTTCTTCCTTTCCACTACTCCATTCTGTTGAGGAGTTCTTGGTGCTGAAAACTGTCTTGATATTCCTTTCTCTGAGCAGAAATCATTAAGAACTGCATTCTTGAATTCAGTTCCATTGTCTGATCTGATTGTCCGCATAGGTAGCTTAGCTTCCACTTCTATCTTCTTGATGTGATCAATGATTAGTTGTGTTGCTTCATCCTTTGATTGTATGAACAACACCCACGTGTACTTGGAGTAGTCATCCACCATCACCAATGCATATCTATTTCTTGAAAGTGACATAACATTAACTGGACCAAATAAATCCATATGAATCAGCTGTAATGGTTCAGTAATGCTTGTCATTCCTTTGCTTCCATGTGATGCTTTCTTCGACTTCCCCTTTTCACATGCTTCACATAGTCCCTCCTGATTGAATTCCATCAGGGGCAACCCTCTCACCAACTCTCTCTTTACCAAAGAGTTCATAGTTTTGAAGTTCAAGTGTGAGAGCTTCTTGTGCCATAGCCAACTTTGTTCTGAAGATGCCTTTGCATAGAAACATGTAACTTCTCCTTCACTGGTAGAACTTAAGTCAGCTATAAACAAATTTCCTTTTCTCACTCCCAGTAGAGTAAGCTTCTCATCCTTCCTGTTGGTGATCAAGCACTTGTCCTTTTTGAAATCTACATTGTAGCCTTTATCACAGAACTGACTGATATTTAGAAGATTGTGCTTTAATCCTTCAACAAGAGAGATGTTTTCAATGATGACATTTCCAGCTTTCAATTTACCATATCCCGTATTGTATCCTTTGATGTCATCTCCAAAGGTTACAATAGGGTCGGTCTTCTTAACCACCTCTGTAAGCAGGGACTCTTCACCTGTCATGTGTCTAGAACAGCCACTATCCAGAATCCACACGACTTTTGAGCTTTTAACCTTACCCTGCAATCACAGATTGATTAAGCGGACTTTGGTACCCAAAGTTGTTTGGGTCCTGAAGGTTTAGATACTTTAACAGGAGTAACATTCAACTTAGTCTTACCCTGCTTGACATTCATAGTATCTGTGGATTTAACATTACTAGTGTTGTTGCTATTATCATTCATCAACTTAAAATAAGCATGCATGATGTTGTACTTACATAGCAAACACTCTTTCTTCCCACAGGGCTCATGATTATCAGGCATGTCAGACATGTTATGCATTTCAGAAGCATTAGCAGTTTCTACTTTAACCTTTTTACATGCATGTGTAAGGTGTCCAGCAGAGTTACAAATAGTGCACAACTTCCTAGATGCAATGGGAGAAAATGGAACCATTTCCTGATTAACAATCTTCTTCTTCTCATTCCTGTTCTTTTTAACATTACTAACTATGTCACCTACTTCAGTTTTAGGTAAATCAGGTTTAGGTAATTCATTTTTTACTGATTTCCTAGGCAACTTAGTTTTTACCTCTTTTTCCTTCAACAAATCCTCCTCAAGCAATTCTTGTCTTATGAAAAGGTCATCCTCATGAAAGAGTGGTGGAAACGGCTTAACAAAAACTGGACAATCAACATTCTTAAGAACATGTGGAGTATTCCTTTTGACAACTGAAGATGTCACAGGGAATTCCACAATCTTCTTACCAGCTTTCTTGTTATAGTCAAATCTTATAGCAGTTTTATTCTCTATGGCCTGAGTATCAATGATTTCCTTAGCCACTAGAGCGGAATTCTTAAAAGCATTCAGCTTCAAATCTAGATCTGAAATCTGCTTCCTGAGGATAGTCTCTATCTCATCATTACACTTGACCTTGTTCTCTAGGTACGCATTCTTTTGCTTAAGATCTTCTAATGTTACAGCTACAAGCTCTAGTTCTTCATTTTTAGATTCTAATTTTTTAATCTTAAGAACTAGTTTAGCATTTTCCATTTCTGACGCTAGCATGCTTGTGTGTACATTAAACAATTCTACACTAAGATCTTGCACAGTTTTCTTGTACTCAGAATTAGACATATCAATTGTAGTTAAGATAGGTACCTGAGATGATTGTGGTGATTCCTCTGAAGAGTCAGCCATTAGAGCAACATTTACATATTCCTCCTCTTCATCCGAATCAGTATCATCCCAGTGTTTTCCCTCTGCTATATAAGCTTTCCCTTTCTGCTTTCCAGAGAATGCCTCCAATTGCTGTTTAAGCTTGGCATTCTCTTTCTTCAACTCATCATAAGAATCCTTCTTTCCATAGACATCTTTCATGTCTCTCGCTTGACGAGGCTTCCGGCATTCAGTGGCGAAATGCCCTAACTCATTGGAGTTGTAGCATCTTGATTTGCTTCTATCAATCATGCCAGTCTTGTAGCCTCCCTTAAAGCCTGTACTAGGTGTATAATTGCTCTTCTGGAATCTGTTGGTTGAACCCTTGAACTTGTACTTAGGGTTTCTCTTGAAACGAATGTGACTAAACTTTGCAGCTAAGTACGCCATGGTTTTGTCTTCCATTTGCTCAAGCTCTTCTAGGGTGTAGTAATCACTTTCATCAACACCCAGATTCACAGAATCCATTTCTGCTTCTATTATCACCTCCTTTCCAGCTCTAGGGGTTTGAACCTGAATCTCAGAAGTTATTGGTTCATCCACTACAAGTGCTGCTGATCTCACAAGTGCATTGTGCTTGTTCTCCACTGTCCCTGATCCGTAGATTATCACCCTTTGTTCCTGTTCCATCTCATAGGTCTTCAACTTGCCATAGATCATCTCTAATGACATCTTTGTGAAGTCAATTCTTTCCCTAATGGATGATGACTTGTGTTCTACATGATGGTGCAGCGTCATCATGAACTTCCTGTTTGATTCTCTCAGTGGATAGGTCTTTCCTTTCATTGCCAATTCATTGAGAAGCTTAGTATATTTCTCAAAGACCTGAGTTATACTTTCTCCTGGCAGGGACCTAAACGCTTCATATTGAGAAGTCAGGATGTCCAATCTGTTTTCCTGAACGTCTTCAGTTCCTTCCATTATCAAGTTAATGGTATCCCACATATGTTTCCCGCTTGTACAGTTCATCAACTGATAGCTCATTTCCTTGTCTGCGGAGTCTGCTAATATCAACATCAATCCTGTATCCAATCGAATCAGTTCTTTGTCAGAATCTGTATACTCAGTTATTTCCTTAGGTTGGGTGCCTTGAGGAATCCTACTACCATCAGGAGCTGTAGCTTCACTAACTGGTTTCATTGGTACAAACGGTCCATTCTCTAATATGCCAATGTATAACGGATTAGATGCCTTGATAAACAACAGCATCTTCATCTTCCACAAACCGAAATCATCTCTAGTAAACGGGGGAACTTTAATACCAGCAGTTGTCTTTGGAGCACTCATGGTTTCTGAAAATTTCAAATTGTTTAAAATTCAATAAATTCCAATTAAATGAAAAAGTTTGAAAGTTAAAAAATTTGCTTCGAATTTTCACGCTACGTTTGATTTTGGTCTCATTCACCGGATCTGATTTGTATATCAATCAAGTAGCTCTGATACCAATTGTTAGGTCCAAAGTATCGTAGAAGGGGGGGGGGTTGAATACGATACTCACAAATAATTCAATTTCGTTCACGGATTAATCTTTCAGTTCTATAACGAAATCAAACACACCAAACCAAATTAAGTTTCGGGGAATATATCTTTTTATAAATATAAACCTCGAGGGGTGCTACAATTTCTAATCCGTAGATTAGCTTCAATGAGTTTAAGGTTACACAAATACAAAACAATGATCAAATTCTGAGCACTATTAATTCTCTGATAATTTCTCCGGCTCAGTTCTCTCTCTCAGTAATGTTTCTGTGTTGAATGCCTTAACTGAAGAAGACGCACTCTTCTCTCAGTATTAATTGTAGTCTTCAATTGAAAAACCATCGAACCAAACTTGAACAAACAATCTTGGCCGTTGGATCTTCATCAACCTGTCAAACAAAGAATACTTTTCACCTGCTCCACAATTTAAAAACCATCGAATGGTTTGAAAAACCATCGAATGAAACAAATCATTTTACCATTCGATAGTTTTTAAAACAAAACTATCGAATGCCAAATTGATTCATTTTGGTTTACTTTGAATCACTTTTCATTCCATTCGATAGTTTTCTAAATAGAAAAACTATCGAATCATTTTCTTGTCTTTTGACTTTTAATGATTACTCTGAGCTCCTGGGTGTTTAAGTAATAGACTGTATCAATTTCTTCTGAGACGATAAAACAACTTGATCTTCTTAGTGCCGTCACCTAGTGCAACTGGTCTGGTTCACAGATGAATAACACTTGATCAATTCTTCTTTTATGTCTTCACTTCAATGCTGCTGATACGTCCTTTGTCGTTCTGGTTGCTTCATTTAAATCACTGGAATCCCGTGGTACTTAACCCTAAATCATTCACATACTTCTGTCGTCTTGAAAGTCTTGTTCCTTTTGATGTCACTGAGGCCTGAACATTTTCATGAACTTCTTTCCGTGACCTGTTTACGGACTTCAAGAATACATAACGTATTTTGATTCTTTGAGTTTACCTTTTCTTCTTTGATTCTGGATTCCTGTGCTTCTGTTAATACTATTGTTTGTCTTGTCCTTTGTTGAGTTGTAGTTATCTCTTTTACATCTTATGTTACATTATGCTTTACAATTGTGTCGATCTCGTCGATACTAGATTATATTGTTATTCCTTGATGGATTCTTTATAGTTGAATTGTTTCCTGGAACGTGAGTTTTCCAGCATTTGTTGTATTAAGGTTGTCGATTCTTCCGACACCTGATTGTCGAAGTAAGGCTGTCAATTGTACTAACACCTGGCGTATATAATATAGGATTGGAATGTTTTTAAATGGACCAGTAATGGTTGGACCATATTTATGGTCGGAATAACTTATGGCCCAGATTGGCCAAGGATCCAGTAGAGGACTTTGCTATAAGCAAGTCCGGGGTTGATGCGTGGCTGGCCAGCAGCTCAACCTTTGATTTGATAAATGTGAAAAATCCAATTCTAATATCAATTCTTATTTCTAAGATGAATTACATCCATATGTTTTGTACTTGTGAGTTATGACCTGATACTCAGGTTTATTCGTTCGCTCGAAGTTGTTAGTTCGTTGATTGATAAGTAATGGTTTCAATCTTGCTGAAATCATTTACTCTTAATATATTGGATTCCGAATATGTTACCCAGTATATGTCAATTACAGAAGGGGGGTTGAATGTAATTGTATGAAATAATCGAACAGACAAAGATAAAAACAATCAATATCAGCTTTTATTAAACTTTATAAAAACTGATACAAACTCTCTCAAGAAACTATGAGTTCTTAAGAGCTGCTAGGTTTACAAAGATACTCGTGTTAAAAGATATTACTTTCGTAAAACCTATCCTGTGTTTATATAAACACACAGCTACGCATTCTGTTACATAAGATAATCTTCATTTAATTAAATTGATCTTCTTGTCGCTTATCTTCTGTAATAGCTTCTATGAGATATATCTTCAGCATATCAATCCTTTCCTGAAATCACGGAATAGTATCAATTACCAACCGACTTTATCCTGTCACTGATGATGACATCATCAGATGTCATCTCCTGATGCTCTAAGTACTGATGCTATCCGATCCTGATGCATTCATTAAATCTTCATTTCCCAACAATCTCCCCCAATTTATACTTTCTGAAATAAAGCATAAATTTTCTGAATTTAATGATGCCAAAACCTCAATCAAATACTCGTAGGATTAATATAAGGATTTCGCTTAAGATATCCTTCATAATCAGACACTTTAATAAATCCCATGTTCTTCTGAAGAAACTGCTTCATCAACTCATCTTCTTTTTCTAATAACAGATCAATCATTCTTCTTCTCAGCTTCCTCAGATTTTCATCATCTTTGTTTGTCTGATAAACTGCTGCTCTCAGATCCTCAATAGAACTTCTCAGCATTCTGTCATCCAGATAAATAAGTTTAATTCTCTCACTATCAGGACAGAAAGACAAATACTCTTCACCCAGAGTCTTTTCAACGAATGCACTTCCTTTCTTCATTTCCACCTCTTGTCCATCCATGTCAATGTATTTAGGAGCATATCCAGTATTTTTCTGATTTAACCCCATCAGATGCAAATTGATACTGGATTGAATCTTCCTTCTCCATTTTATACATAAATCATCTTTAGGAACAACCATATACTGTACATACCTCAATTCTTCTAAGTTCTTCATTGAGACATCCAATTCTGTCAGTACAAACGTTGATCCATCTTTAAGAAAATACACTAACTTTTCTTTAGGCATATTTCCATCATGAATGTCATATACCATTTGAACAGAGATAAGCTTGTCAAGATGCCTTTGAGTAATTTTATCACTCAGATTTTCTGTTAGACATGCTTGATCAAATGATGCTACCTGAGGAACTATTTCTGCTGCAGGATGACCAATTCCTCCATATGTTCCTGTCCGTCTGCATTCATTCTTCTTCTTCGCAACTTCTTCATAAGTTTTCTTGAACTTTCCAGATCCATCAGTACAAGTAATTCCAGGGAGACTTTTGATATGTCCACTTGATTTGAATATCTCATTGAGCTGAAAATGAGATTTATCTTCCCTGATATCATAGCCTTTACCTTTGTACCCTCTAACCTTCTTGAATCCATAAGCATTTCTTGAACTCCTCACAACATTATCCTTCTTTCTCAGATATTCCTCCAACACCATTCCTGACTTTGTGAAGCTTCTTTGTTGTAAAGACTTGAAATAATCTTTTTCCGCTTGCTTAGTTGCTTCCACATTTAATGATGTTCTTACGAGAAATATCTGCCTATCATTCCTTGAATCTTCTCTTCTTCTCCTTCTTTGAGTTAATGGAAGATCATCACCCTCTTCTTCTTCTTGATGTGGAGTTTCAACATCTTGTTCAGTAATCATCACTTGAGGTGGACCTTCACGAACTTTCTTTCCTTTACCCTTAGCAGAAACAGCAGAGAATCCAGATGACATATCTGCACCAGTATTTGATCCTTCTTTGATCACAATACCTTTTTGAGATTTTGAAGGTGATTTGATAGTACTTCCTCTTCCTCTACCATGACCTCTACCTCTAGTCCTGTTTCCCTTCCTTTCACTCCTGATAGTTGCTTTCTGTGAATTCAGCATTTCATACTCTATCCTCTGGGCTTCCACCATTTCTTCTACATCCTCATCAGGATACATTTCTTTAAGAAGTTTTCTAGCTTGTTGCTCATTGAATGCTTCAAGTCTGGGATCTTTATAGTGCACAATATATTCTATTCCATCAATATTCACAGTTTGATGAAATCTCTTTGCCTGCTCAGCTGTTGTCACTATAATATCATGAGATTGCTTTTGAAAACTAGATCCAGAGACTTGTGTTGACTGTTGACTTTGACCCTGATTAGACACAGTGATTCGTGTCCTTGCAGCAGCATCAGAAGATGCCTGTTTATGACTAGAACCTCCATCAGGAGCATCATCCTTTCTTAGAATACCCAACTCCGGAGAGCATTTGGTTGACACTACTTTCTCCCCCTTTTTGGCATCAGTACCAGCATCAGGAACTAAAGCAGAGAGAAGTAAGTCCAACTTAGCATCCATAGATTCAGCCTTTTTCTCCAGAGTCGCAATTCGATGTTCTAGAGAAACATGATCTCGATGAACACAGGAAAAGTCTCTTGAAGTGCGAGCAACAGATTGAGTATTTGCAGCCACAACATCAGCAATACTCTTTGTAGTCGTAGTCCTGACATCTTGAATCTCTTCAAAAATAGCCTTAAGCATGAGAGAAGTACCTTTAAGATGAGCTTTAAGATCCGAACTTTGAATCTCTTTAAAGGCAGTAGCCAAATGAGCATGAGCCCCAGTAATACCAACAAATGATGAAGGATCAGTCCAAGAGTGATCCCACTGAGCTCGTCTATGACTAGTCAGAATGTCTGTGGACGAATCATCAGCACCAGACTCATCAGAGCTGGAATGAGAACTGTGAGACTGATCCTGAGAAGCTTCAGGAATATTGGATGTACCTGCATCAAAATCTGTAACCCCTAGATCTCTCTTTTCTTTTTCAGTGATCTCATCACCGCTCACCAGCACAGTATCTGAACTTTTGAGAGTCAGATTTTCCTCACCCAAATGCATAGCATTTTCACTCATTTCGACCTCTCCTTTTGCCAGTGCAGGAGACTGCCACTCAACAATTCTGTTTTTCTCTAGATCTTTTCTCTCATTCTCACGAAAAAGGCTCAGAGCACTCAGAAACGAAGAAATAAGAGATGGCAAAGAAGAGTAGAGTGCAGTCATACTGACAGGGGATCCCTCAGTCAAGGGTCTGTCAGTAGTCATCCTGACACCAGGAGAGTAAACAACCATAGCAGAGTCAGGGTTAGTGATAGTACCTGAGTCCTCAGTGTCCAAGGGACGGGAGGATAATGGTTGAACCATGAGAGCCTGACTGGCAGTAAACTGGCATGCTTCCATACTTTGAATGAAAGGTTCTTGTGGAGCCTGGGCAACCTGGACTGCTTCAGTAAAGTGTACTGAAGGTTCTTGTGGATCATGTTCGTGATATTGGTCTTCAAAAACAGAAGATGGAATATCCCTTAAAAAATTGCCCTGGTCAGTTTCAGGCAGGAACTGCTCCTCGTCGTCATCCACCCTGTGAGCATATGGTTCTTGTGTGACTTGATCTATGTGGACTGCTAGTTCACTTTGAGAACCAGGTTCTTGTGTATCCAGATCAATAGTTGGAGCTCCTGATGATTTTGCCTTAACATTCCTTTTCTTGGTTCTTGCAAAACAAATCTTCCTTTTTCGACCAGCCGACTCAGCTATTTCTTTTCTGGCTGCCGTTTCCAGTCTTTTGATACGATCATAAGACATATCAACTTTTCGTGCCTGTGGAGATATAGTAGGATTGGAATCAGAAACAACCACACTATCAATA
The DNA here is from genome assembly GCA_030848705.1 of Heracleum sosnowskyi. Classification (NCBI taxonomy): domain Eukaryota; kingdom Viridiplantae; phylum Streptophyta; class Magnoliopsida; order Apiales; family Apiaceae; genus Heracleum; species Heracleum sosnowskyi. Next base: position 45,961,826 of record CM061236.1, read on the forward strand.
GAGGGTGGCACATCAGGGGCAGTAGCATCAGTAACAGGTACTGCATTGTCATCAAGTCCGGTATCAGAAGAAAAGATACTGTCCGGAGCAACACTGACAGAAGCATCAGTAGCAGAACTGTTATGAAAGGAGTTGTGTAGAGCATCAACAGCGTCAAAATGAGAGTAGAGAGTAGACTTTCTTAATCTCCGTCTTTTGGAAGATGGTAATGGAACAGGTGCCACAGCCTCAGGAGATATCTTGAATATCGATGATAGTGGAACATCATCATCATCAGTATCAGTATCAACAACAGTTGTATGCTGTCTTCGTGAGGCTAAAATTTTGGATGCTATACCAATTGGTTGATTTCCTTGTTTCTCCAGAGAATCAGTGTGGGGATGTAACAAGGTCCTTGATCCAGACGACTGAGAATGTCGCACTGATTTGGCTACCCTTGTGTGTTTTACAACTGATTGCTGTTGAGAGCCATCAGAGGTGGGATTTGAGTGTTTAGGAATCTGTTTAGGTTTTGTACTTGGGTTAGATCCAGAGGGGGTAGCAACAACAGACCTCCGAATCAGAGTACGAGGATCTAATCCATAAACAGTAGGCAATCTCTGTCGTAGAAGGTGCCTGACCTGTTCAGGATATACTACATCAACCTGAAACATTTGTTTTCCCTTTAACATATACTCCTGAAAGGATCTAGGAGTATTCTGAAACACAGGCAACAAGCAATCATCTTGAAAAGCAACATTAGGGCATAGGTATGTCAAAATCAAATGCAGAAAACGACCAAAGTAGACAGTTTCCCGATTCTCAGTAATTCTACTTCCTATGGACTCAATTAGCATACTAGCTATATTAAAATCAGATCCATAGATTAGAGAGTACCCAATGTTTTGAGTAGCTTGAGTGAGAGCATCAAAGTTTGAGCTCTTGTTCATAAAGAACTTACCTATGGAATCAAAGAAGAAATTCCATTCTTGGCGAAGCTTCGTTCTGACCAATCTACCCATTATGGTCATATCACCATTGTAGCCAATTTTGGTGAAAAACTCCCTAAGCACCGCCTCCGAGAAGAAAGGAGTAAAGGATGTAGGGCTACCCAGGTGCAAAGCTCTTTGAACAGTAGTGGGAGTAACCTCATAGAGATCATTCCTGTAAGAGAAGGTAAGACCAGGCTGAGTATTAGAGGTACCTGGAGTGTAGGTTGCAGTACTCCAAATCTGCATCACTGCCTGTGCAGAAATTGCCTTGGGTTCCGTTAGAGCAAACCCAATTGAGCTAGAAGCTAAAAAATCCTGAATGAGATGAAATTCAGATGGGGCTTTTGACTTGTCCAGAATAGCAGAGTAATTGTTGGTGACAAAAAGAACTCCATTATGAGTCAGATTCTTGTTTGTAGGAGATGGGAAGTGAGTTGCTGCCATTGTTGAGAGAAAGCAAATACAGAGAGAATAGTATGGATATTCAACAATGATAATAAAGTAGAAAAGAAACAAATCTTTTGAGTATAACTAGCAACACAGTTTCTCCGAAAAACCAGACTAATGATGACTATTGGACAGATATCGTGCAAAAATGGGCATTCACGATTTCCAAGGACGCGTGATGATAGGGCTATACACAACGGTTGTATATATCAGTGCGTAAAGTACACGCGAGAGAACACCTGTCATCACATAATGCACTCAAAATATCCACTAATTAGCTATGTTAGATAATAAAAATCAACAATAGAATTATCGATTTTAATATTTCAAAAACATAATAATAAAGTACGAAGGAGCTCAACAGTCAGAAGAATAATGACTGTCTTGGAACTCCGCACTTTACTATCCCCACAGCTTCGAGCCAAGCAAAACCTTTCAGTTGCCCTGTTGGATGTTATAAAAGCTGGAGCATTGTACCAACAGGAAATACACAAAAAAATACCATACAGCAAATGGCAGGAACCTTTGAATTCATGGATGTAGAAGCATTTTTGAATATGAACTGGAATCAACAAGCAAACTATATTATTGATGAGTTTCTTGTTTTATCATTTCTGAATGATGAAGGTCTCATTGCTGATGATGAAATAGCTGAAGGTCCTATCTCCAATCCCTATGTGCACATCATCCGTCCTGGGCCATATGATGTGCCCATCCTTGCAGATGATCTAACTGCGGAGATCTGTATGATGCTCTTTCAACAGAGCTACTTGATGGGTTCTGAGGAGGAACTCGTCTTGGAATCCTGCAAGCTGCAAGCAGGAAAGAGAGATCGAGAGAATGATGATGATGATTCAACATCAGGAGGATGTCAAGCCCTTGAGATCCCAGATGGTATTATGACCAGATGAGCGGACAAGTAGTTATCATCAGAGGCAAGAGAACACAATAGCTTCTGGCTCTAGCTCTTCTGCCTCTGATGGAGCATTCAAGTATTTGTCCTGGTTAAATAGGTCATCTCATTGTGGACATAGTGAGTAGAGTTTAGTAGAAAGATTAGCTAGACAAATGTATGAGATTATATGAATGTAAAGATAATTTGAATCAATTAATGAAAAAGATCCATTGTTTTGCTTTACATATCACTGTAATAGTTTTGATGAATGCATGAACATGAATAAAATATCAGAACTACAGTCATCAGTATCTCATATTAATTGCAAAGTGAAAGAAATGATATCACTTTAAACAATAAACCAACCTACTCATCAGTGCCACTTGTCACCATCAGTACTTAGCACAATTACTCCTTATCAGTACTGGTATCAGTATCAACCATCAGTAGTAATAATCAGTATCATCCAGCAGTAGCAACAATCAGTATCAACCATCAGTAGCAACAATCAGTATCAAGTATCATGAGTTACTCGCTTGTAATCATACCAAGTTCATTCACGAGTCTTGTAAAGACTGCCTCTGCCAGAGGCTTTGTGAATATATCAGCCAGTTGTTGATCTGTGGGAACGAAATGAAGTTCAATCGATCCTTCCATTACATGTTCACGAATAAAGTGATACCTGATACTGATATGTTTTGTAAGCGAGTGTTGGACTGGATTTCCTGTCATTGCAATTGCACTTTGATTATCACAATAAATAGGAATTTTAGAAAAGTGCAAACCGTAATCCAGCAGTTGATTTTTCATCCATAAAATCTGAGCACAGCAGCTTCCCGCAGCTATGTATTCAGCTTCTGCTGTCGAAGTAGAAATTGACTTCTGCTTCTTGCTGAACCATGAAACCATTCGATCACCTAAAAATTGACAGCTACCAGAAGTGCTCTTCCTGTCAATCTTACATCCAGCAAAATCAGCATCAGAGTATCCTATCAGTGTGAAGTCTGATGCTCTGGGATACCATAAACCAAGATTTGGTGTTCCTTTTAGGTATCGAAATATCCTCTTTACAGCTATCAGATGCGGTTCTCATGGTTGGGACTGAAATCTTGCACATAGACAAGTTGCAAACATAATGTCTGGTCTACTAGCAGTGAGATAGAGGAGAGAACCAATCATTCCTCTATAGCTTGTGATATCTACTTCAATTCCTTCCTTAGAGTCAAGCTTAGTGGCAGTAGCCATGGGAGTACTAGCAGGAGTACTGTCTTGCATGTTGAATTTCTTGAGCAAATTTCTGGTGTACTTGGATTGATTGATAAAAATCCCCTCATCAGTTTGCTTTACTTGCAACCCCAGAAAATAGCTCATTTCTCCCATCATACTCATCTGATATCTGGACTGCATTAACTTAGCAAATTTCTGACACATTGTAGCATTAGTAGATCCAAAAATTATGTCATCAACATATATTTGAACTAAGAGCAAGTCTTTGCCTTTTTGAATGTAGAACAAGGTTTTATCAATGGTGCCTCGTGTGAATCCACTATCAAGAAGAAACTGAGTAAGTGTTTCATACCAGGCTCTTGGAGCTTGCTTGAGTCCATACAGAGCTTTATCCAGTCTATACACATGATCTGGATATTTAGGATCAACAAAGCCTGGAGGTTGTTCAACGTAAACTTCTTCCTCCAATTCTCCATTTAAGAAGGCACTCTTAACATCCATCTGAAAGACCTTGAATTTCATATGAGCAGCATAAGCTAGGAATATTCTGATGGCCTCCAATCTGGCAACTGGAGCAAATGTTTCATCATAATCAATGCCTTCTTGCTGAGAGTACCCTTTTGCTACAAGTCTGGCCTTGTTTCTTGTAATAACTCCATCAGAATCAGTTTTGTTTCTGAACACCCATTTAGTTCCCACAATAGATCTGTTTTTGGGCCGTGGAACAAGTTGCCAGACTTCATTTCTTTCAAACTCATTTAGTTCTTCTTGCATCGCAGTTACCCAATCAGCATCTTTCAAGGCATCTTCAATTTTCTTTGGTTCTTCCTGTGAGAGAAAATTGTGAAATAGACACTCATTCTGAGTTGCATTTCTTGTTTGAACACCAGTATCAGGATCTCCAATAATGAGATCAGGAGGATGCGCTTGTGTCCATCTTCTTGCTGACGGTAACAGGGTTCTTGAACTTGATGCTCCCCCTGCATCAATGTCTTCCTCAAAAGAATTTCCTTGAGTTGTATGCGAAGCTCCCCCTGCATCAGTGTCTGTAGAAGATCCATTTGAATCAGAATTACTTTGATGGCTTTCACTTGATGTACTGTCAGTACTGGCATCAGTGCTGTTATCAGTACTTCCATCAGTACTGTTATCACTTGAAGAGTTGTTTTCAAGAGGTTCATTATTTGAAGTATTATCAGTAGCATTTGTGATATCAATAGACTCCCCCTCAACGTCATCACTACTGATTTCAGTTTCTAGTTCATCTCCAAAAATCAATTCCTCATGAGTGTCTTCATTAATCCCAGTGATTCTCCTGTCATCAAACGATACATTTACTGAGACATTCACAATCTTAGTTCTTAGATTGTATACCTTGAAAGCTTTTGTTGTATCAGGATATCCAATGAAAATTCCTTCATCTGCTTTTGCTTCAAATTTTCCAAGCTGTTCTGGGTGAGACCTTAAAATGAAGCATTTGCACCCAAACACATGCAAGTGTTTCAAGCTTGGTTTCTTTCCCTTAATCATCTGATATGGAGTCTTGCCATGTCTTGTGATCAGAGTACAGTTCTGAGTATAGCATGCAGTGTTAACAGCTTCTGCCCAAAAGTAAGTTGGGAGCTTTGCTTCTGCTAGCAATGTTCTTCCTGCTTCAATTAGAGTTCTGTTTTTCCTTTCGACTACTCCGTTTTGTTGAGGAGTACCAGGAGCAGAGAATTGCTGCAAAATTCCTTTTGATTTGCAGAAGTCTTCCATTGTTGAGTTTTTAAACTCAGTTCCATTGTCACTTCGAAGAACTTTGACTTTGTTACTTGATTCATTTTCCAGCAACTTGACATGTTCGATCAGAATCTCTGGTGTTTCACTCTTTTTATGTAGAAAGTATACCCATGTGAATCTTGTATACTCATCAACAATTACCAGAGTGTATCTTTTCTTGTTGATAGACATCACATTCACGGGACCAAATAGATCCAGATGTAGCAGGTGATAAGCCATGTCTATTGAGTGTTCTGATTTACTTTTGAAGCTGATTCTCTTTTTCTTTGACTTTTGACAGGAGTCACAGAGTCCATCAGGAGAGTACATTGCTTTTGGGAGACCTCTCACTAAGTCTTTTCTTACTAACTCATTGATATTGTTGAAATTCAAATGAGAAAGCTTCTTATGCCAGTTCCAACTTTCATCTACTGATGCCTTTGACAAAAGACACGTCATTTTCCCATCAGTAGCAGAGTGTAAGTTGGCTTCATATATGTTACCACGTCTATAACCCGTAAGAATCACTTTTCCATCTTTCTTACTTGTTATTTCACAATGAGATTCATAAAAATTGACATGGTAACCTCTGTCTGTAATTTGACTGATGCTTAAGAGATTATGCTTCAGTCCTTCTACCAGAGCTACGTTTTGAATGATGACATTTCCAATTACAATATTGCCATATCCTAAGGTGTGTCCTATGTTGCCATCTCCATAGGAAACCTTTGGGCCAACTTTCTTCTCAAAATCTGACAACAGGGACTTATTTCCGGTCATATGTCCTGAACATCCACTATCTAGAACCAAAACATTTTTCCTGTTGCCCTGCAATCAATATTTCAATCAGTTAGAATTTTTAAGAACCCACACTTGTTGGGTCCTGTTTTTCAATTTCTTGTTAAGATTTGCAGCGGATTTTTTTTTAAATCATATTCAACTGAATTATCTCCACTTGAACTTGATTTAACAGAGTTTTTCTTAACATACACATTCCTAGTTAACAAACTCAATTTATCACAAAAATTTATACCTTTATTAAATTTAGGCAACGGAACATAATTGTCATGGTACAAATTGTGATAACTAGTACATGTGTAAACTGAATGCCATTTGCTACCACAGTGAGAACAAGGATTCTGTGGTTTATAATTAACATTTCTACTCCTAACATCAGAAATAGAAATTTCAACTCTCCTCTTTTTATTCTTCCTGCAATCAATGGCAAGATGATTAGTATTTCCACAGGTATGACATGTCTTTCTTGGAGCATTAGGAATATATTTGTAATTGTTTGACTTGTCTATACCTAACTTTCCATTCCTATGCCTTTTAGGAATCTTCTCATTTTTCTTACCAGTCACTGCATTGATTTTTTTCTTTAACTTACCAGAGGAGAGATGTCCTAAGTTCTTTTCTTTTGTGATTCTTTTCTGAACAATCTCAGTGCATATTTTATCATCAATCTTACTAGAGGTTTTAGTGTTGACATTAGAACAAAGAGTATCAGTAGATTCAATTTCTGTATTTGAGTTAATTTCTGTATTAGAAACAATTTCTATTTCTTTCACAGAGATTAATTCAGTATTAGAACTTGATCCTTTCTCAAAGATAGAGTTGACTTTCATATCGCTAGCAGGAACAAACTTTATGTGAGTGAACAAATTTATGTTTTCATCTTCTTTTGCCTTATTCTTCTTATATCCAAGACACTCTTTCCAGTTTCTATTATTTATAAGTAAATGAGTCTGTTTACCAGAATGAGTCCACACTCTTATTTGTTCTCGTTCTTTTCTTAGTTCTACTTCTAGGGATTCTATCTTTAACATCTGTTCTATTTCTATCCCTATAAGTTTCTCACACAAGTTTTGAGTATTCTTTAGAATGACTAACTCAGTTTCTAAATACTCATTTCTTTCCTTTATATCAGCTGACTCCTTTAAAAGTCTGATGTTCTCCTTAGATTGATTATTATAACTAATATGCAAGTTTCTAAGGAAAGACTTTAATTCACACATGTTATCAGTATCAAAAGCATAGGCAGTTTTAGGTACCTTCTCAGATGCTTCTTCAATTTCAGCCATCAATGCATAGTTTGTTTCTTCTTCTTCTTCTTCAGAATCAGAAGAGTCCATCCATCATTTGCTCGACGTGACAAGCGCCTTTCCAGTTGATTTTCCAACTTTGGGTTTCTTGCATTCAGTTGCATAGTGACCCATCTTGTCACAATTGAAACATTTAATCTTAGAGAGATCAAATTTCTTCTGTTTACTTTTCCTGTCAGAATATTGATCTCCTTTTGACTTTCTTCCATCCTTTCTAAATTTGCCCTGCTTCATCCTTCTGAAACCTTTCACCATCATGGCCATCATCTTCACCAGTTCTTTGTCAGAATCGTCATCTGATTCCTCATCCGTACTTTCATCAGTATTAGCATCAGTGTCTGGCTTTATTACTACATGAGCTTTAGCCTTCATTTTTCCTTGATGCACACGTCTTTCCTTTGATTCAACTTTCAAAGCCACAGATTTAGGCTTTGATCTTGTACCTTCCTTTTGCTTGACCTCCAGATCATATGTCTTCAACATTCCATAGATTTCATCAAGAGTCATCAAGTTCATCCTATAAGTATGCCTTATAAGATTCTGTTGAGTTATCCATTCCATGGGTAAGGATCTTAAAAACTTGACGTTTGAGTCTTCAACGTCATATACCTTTCCCACTAACGACAATTCATTCAGCAAGGTAAGAAATCTATCATAAATTTCTGTAATGTCCTCATCATGCTTTGCCTCGAATTGCTCATATTCTTGAATGAGAATGCCCCTCCTATTTTTCTTGATTTCTTCAGTTCCTTGGCATTGAACTTCCAAGGCATCCCATATCTCTTTAGCAGTCTTACATGCAATAACTCTGTTAGATAAAACAGTTTCTAAACTATTATGTAAGATATTTCTAACCTTTGCATCTTTGATCATTTCAGCTTTATCCTCAGGAGTCCAATCACCCTTTTTCTTGGGTGCCAGTCCCGCAGGAGTTGTTTCAGTTGCTGCAACTGGTTCAGTTGGGATAAACGGTCCATTACTTATCCTGTCTATGTAATCAGGATCTGAAGCTTCAAGATACATAAGCATTTTCACCTTCCATGTTGAAAATTCTGTTTTCTTCAACATCGGAATTTTCATGGTTTCATATCTGTTCCCCGACATTTCGATCGTTTCTGATTTGATAAATTATCAGTCTGCTCTGATACCAATTGTTACCCAGTATATGTCAATTACAGAAGGGGGGTTGAATGTAATTGTATGAAATAATCGAACAGACAAAGATAAAAACAATCAATATCAGCTTTTATTAAACTTTATAAAAACTGATACAAACTCTCTCAAGAAACTATGAGTTCTTAAGAGCTGCTAGGTTTACAAAGATACTCGTGTTAAAAGATATTACTTTCGTAAAACCTATCCTGTGTTTATATAAACACACAGCTACGCATTCTGTTACATAAGATAATCTTCATTTAATTAAATTGATCTTCTTGTCGCTTATCTTCTGTAACAGCTTCTATGAGATATATCTTCAGCATATCAATCCTTTCCTGAAATCACGGAATAGTATCAATTACCAACCGACTTTATCCTGTCACTGATGATGACATCATCAGATGTCATCTCCTGATGCTCTAAGTACTGATGTTACCCGATCCTGATGCATTCATTAAATCTTAATTTCCCAACAGAATAGTCGAAATCCTCTTCCTTGATTCCATTGGCAATCGTGAGATATCTATCTTGATAAGTTTTATTCATACCGCATATCCAGACGGTATCATATTGAAGTCGTGAAGTACGTTCTTTATTTCACGGCCGAGCGCGTTGGCTCAATATAACCTTTAAAGATTCTTGTTAGAGTTGGGGTCGCAGATATTATTATTGTGTTGATGCATATTGAACAGGTTCTCTGAATTAAGAATGCAGCGTGGCGACCAAATCCTTTGACCCCGGGTTTAGGGACGTTACACCATCGATGACTGTAAGATCCGTGAACTTTATTCATAATATAAATTGTATTATATGTGTAAAATACTTGTTATGAAGTATTTTGAGTTATAATGATAAGGATTGTTAAGTTTTTATGTGTAAATTGGTGTGTCGAAAGCCCCGTTCAAATATTTTGTCATTTGAAAATATCTTCAATTTTGAGCCCCGTTGAAATTTTGTTCATCATTATTATTCCTTCGTCATTCGTGTTCGAATCATTATCAGAGGATTTCTTTGTATTATTATATCCCTTATTATCCGATATGATCAATAGTATTTGTTTTATTTAAAGGAAGAAAAATTATTCTAAACCCTAACCCTAACCCTAATTTTTCTAGGGTAATTGATATATCGTCCGTATCAATAAATACATATGTTATAGCCCCAATATTCTTGAGCATTAGTTATATAAATGATATGTATTGATTTGGATAACTATCAGTCTTTTTGGATAGTTATCACCTCGTAAAACGTGTATTTACATTATTAGGGTTTTAAAGCGAACCAGTGGATCAATATCGATCCAAAAATGTCATTTAGGGTATTATTTTTCACTAAGTATAAAAAGGAGAATCGTACATTATACTTCATATAATCCGTATTAAAAATATACAAAAATATAAAATTCTCGAACCGTGTTCTTCGTGTTCTTGAAAATCAAAATCAAATTCGAAGGTGTTATTGAAATCCAAATTCAAAGTTCAAGTACTCAAATCAAAGATCTTGAGCTCTAGTTTCAGAATCTTCCAACCTCATCATCATCTGGTAAGTTTTTGATTTTATATGAATTTTTCAAATTCGAATTAAAATTAGGGTTTATATTCGAATTGGGGATTTTCATTCTGTTGATTCTCCGTTCAATTGATTGCTTCCAACATGTTCCTAGGGTTATAATTAGTAAGAATCCATGCTTTAATTTCATGTTTATGTTCAATTTTTAAGAATTCAATTTTCGGGTTTTGACCCGAATTTTCTTTTTAATCGTCTGTTCTTGTTATTGATCTGACATGATTTTGGATAGAGGGGTTTGATTGTGTGTGTTCACAGCTTTGATTTAACACCAAGAACTTAGAATTTCATGTAAGATTTAGGGAGATCGTGTTTTGGCCGGAAAACCCAAACCCGGTTTGTTTGACCGGATTTCTGGGACGATTCCGGTTTGTTTTGGCACTGTTTTTATGTTAGTTGTGTTGTTTGTGAAGTTTAGAGCAGAAACCCTCAAAGAAATGTATGTTTTGGTGCAGTTTTGGCCGTGAACGGATTCCGATGGCCGGATGACCGGCCAGATTCTGGAAAACCCAGTTTCCGGCGGGTTGTTCTTGGCGACCCGTTTCTGTTCTTGGCAACCCGTTTTCCTGACCCGGTTTCAATCTTCAAAACCCTAATCTATTTTCAGAAAACTGTTTTTGAATTTTTTTTTTAATTTAATTCGAAAATAGTTTAAATATTTATAAAAATCATATTTTTATTTTAAAAATACATTTTTAAATTCAGAAAATTCTGGAAAATTATATTTAATTATTTAAATTCGAAAACTGATTAAATTTAATTATTTTAATTATTTTAATTAATAATTAATTTAATTAATTAATTGATTAATTCTTTTAATCAGTTAATTCTTAATAATTAATAATTAATTAGATTTAATTAATTTAAATTAAGTTTAATTATTTTCTATCTTGATTTAATTATTTAAAAATAGTTTGAGTTTTTAAAAAGTGTCAATTAATTTTATTAATTGATTTAATTGCTTTTAAATACTTATATGTAGGGCTGAGCAAAAAAAAATCAAACCGCCCGAACCGGACCGGACCGAACCGACCAAACCGCCTTTTTCAGTTTTTTGGACGGTTTGGTTTGGTTTAGGTTTGGTAAAATAATAAACCGTTATTTTCTGGTCCGGTTCGGTTTTCATATCTAGACCGACCGTTTAGGTCGAACCGGACCGCTTCAGTTTTTATTAATATTAATATATTATATTTAATAATTTAATTTTAACCTCACATATTTCTTAGACTTTCTAATTTTTATCCAAACCTAACACTAACACATTAACATCGCCTCCAGCCTCTCTTTCTTCTTCCATCGTTCTGTTCTCACTTCTCCACTCCAGACTCCATTCATCCAGATTTAAGGTACTTTATTTTATTTGCCCTATTTATTTATTTATCTATCTTATTTACATGTTGAAATGGGTTCTTCATTCTTGTCTCGTGGTTTCTTTACTTGAAATCTTGAGTTTGGTTGTACTTCAATCTTTCAATTTGTAGTGTTTATATGATTATATCACTAAAGTATTCATTAAAATATCCAAACACACTTTTTTTGGTTGAGAACTTTTAGCAAACACTTGGTGTGTAATGTGCAGGTGATAAAAATGACTAGTCAGAATGATGAAATTAGTGAACCTATTGCAAACGAAGCTCCAGACGATGTGCCAATTGCTGAACCTGATGTTACTGCGGATAAAGAACCAGCAGAACCTCCTACACAAGCTCAGATTCAATCTCAAGGTACAAAAAAGAGAGCACTTAGATCAGGCATTTGGGAAATGTTTACTGAAGATAAGGTAAGAAAAATTGCATCTTGTACCTATTGCAATAAGGAATATGTTCATGATAGTAAAACTAATGGGACAAGTACCTTATGGAATCATGCTAAAAAGTGTCCAAAAAATCCGTCTAAGAGAGCAAATAAGAATCAACCTATACTTTCATTTGAAATGAAAAAAGAGAGGTCAGGAACTCTCAAGGGTCATATTTTCAGTGCTGAACGTTGTAGGCAGGCCTTAGCTAATATGGTCATACTAGATGAGTATCCCTTTCGATGTGTTGAAGGTGTAGGTTTTATTAGATATAGTAAAGAATTGGAGCCTAGGTTTAACCTCCCATCAAGGTGGACAGTGGCAAGGGATTGCATAAAGGTGTTTAAAGAAGAAAGGAAAAAACTTAAACATCTTATGAATGGTAGAAGAATATGTATGACTACTGATTGTTGGAGTTCAAACCAAAAGATGAACTACATGTGCTTAACATCCCACTGGATAGATGATGAGTGGAAACTTCATAAAAAAAATTTAAATTTTCGTCGTATAACAAGTCATAAAGGGAAGATACTAGGAAAAGCAATCGAAAAGTGCATGTTAGAGTGGGGGTTGATAATATCTTGACATTAACAGCTGATAATGCCTATGCAAATGACTTGTTACTTAGGCACTTAAAAGAGAAGACAACAAACTGGAAGTCATGTGTCTCTAACAATGAATTTCTGCATGTTCGTTGTTCTGCCCATATCCTTAATCTAGTTGTAAAAGCTGGTTTGAAAGCTGAAATTAAGTCCATAGAAGTAATTAGAAATGCTGTCAAGTATGTACGTGCTTCTGCTAGTCGTTTTGATACTTTTAGAACTTGTGTTGAGATGGAGAAAATTGATTCGAAGTGTATGCCAACAATGGATGTTGATACACGTTGGAATTCGACTTATCTTATGTTAGAGAGTGCTGTTAACTTTGAAAAAGCATTCGAAAGATTAGAAGAAGAAGATAAAGGTTATAAGGCTTATTTTGATAAATTGGGAGGAACACCTACTAAAGCTGATTGGACTTGTGCTAGAGTTTTTATTGAATTTCTGAAGCTTTTTTATGATTGCACGGTGAAATTTTCAAGTTCATTATTTGTCACTTCTAACTTATTTTTCCGTGAAATGCTTCAAGTGCATGATATGTTGAAATGGATGATACACTCAAGTAATGATGAGGCTCTGGCAAGTATGGCAATTAAGATGAAAATTAAGTATGACAAGTACTGGGGCACTTATTCTGATTTTAATTACATGTTATTTCTTTGTATTGCATTAGATCCAAGATACAAGATGAAGTATGTTAGGTGGAATATAAAACGGCTGTGTGAAAATGAAAGTGAGAGGAGCAGTATTATTACTACCAAGGTTGAGGAGGCACTTGAAAGATTGTTCAGGTTTTATGAATCTTCAAGTGTAAATCGTAATTCAAGTTATGTTTCAGAATCTAGGGGAGTCAGAGGAGATACTATTGCATCAGCCGAGGGGATGGACATGTATGCAATACTAGAAGAAGAGAGGTCAAAACAATGGGAGATGGATATGATTGCAGAAAATTCAGATGAGAATAGAAGTGAGCTAGAACTGTTTATGCTAGATAGGATTGAGGCGCAAACTAAAGATTTTGATATACTATTATGGTGGAAAGTTAATACGCCTAAATATCTGATTCTTTCTAAAATGGCACGTGAACTGTTGGCTGTCCCTGTATCCACGGTTTCTTCAGAATCTGCATTTTCTACTGGCAGTAGAGTCTTGGATACATTTAGGAGTAGTTTGCTTCCTAAAACCGTTGAAAGTTTAATCTGTGCCCAGAATTGGTTAAAGGCTCCTGAAGAACCAATCCACCTTCGTGATATGCTTGTGGAGTTGGAGAAGTATGAAGAGATTGCACAAGGTATCTAATTCTTTAATAATCGCATCAACTGAACTATACTTTTATTGTAATAGTCACTTAATTTTTATTTCAGATTTGGATGCTGCTATGGAGTTGGATGGGAATCATGATAATTCTGGTAAGACTAAGGACCATATTTCTAATAATTCTGGTAAGGCAGCATGTTACTCTATTTTCCTTATGAGATGTCTTATTTTATTTTTTTTGTATGACAATTGCAGATTAAAGGCCACAGATTTGATCTTGTTGAATGTTGAGAATGAAGACTGGAGTGGATCTTTGTTTATATTTTTGCTAAGACTTCCATATTTTAATTTTTAATGATGTGTAATTTGATTCAAGAACAATATTTTTATTTTGTGAACTACAAGTTATTTTGTGAACTACAAGGATGTCATGTTAGTAGCAGCAGCCAGCAAGTTTGTAACATTGTCGATATTTTTTTCAGTCCATTTATTTTAAATATTTAGGTGATATTTAGGTTTAAAACCGAAACCGACCGAACCGAACCGTTTAATTGCGGTCCGGTTCGATCTGGTCTCATTTTCCAAACGGTCTGGTCTGGTCTCATTTTCAATAAAACCGTCATATATGGTCCGGTCTGATTTGATCGATAAAAACCGACCAAACCGACCGTTGCTCAGCCCTACTTATATGGGATTAAAAATCCGATTTTTGATTTAAAAATTATTTGTGACTTATTTAAATTCAAATAAGCCTCGATTATTGTTTTAAAAATATTTATAAGTGCTATATGGTTTATATGAGTCGATTAATGTGTATTAATAGTCCGTAAATGCCCGTACGAGGGCTAGTGTCTGAGTTTTAAATACCGTAAATTAGACCGGACGTCCGATACGTAACCGGTTACTAGTTTAAAATGTGTTATTGATTGATTCTTTGTCGAGGATAGAATGAGGATAGTTAGACTTAATGTGATGAGTTGTTTATATTATAGAATCGAGTTCCCGGAGCAAGGGAAAGGGGAAAGTAGAGTGAACGAGATAGAATCCCGTCAACGACGTAGAACAGGCAAGTATCTGTGCCTTTATTTGTGATAAATTGTTATTATCTTCAATACTTACATGTTATTACCCCAGAACAATTCAGATTATCAATCCTTAACCGTACTTGGGCAACTGACTCCATTTACGTAAATTTTCTCAACTCTTTGATTTGATCCGCATCGGAAACCTTTATTTCCAAATTCATCTGATTTTGTCTACAACCATTGATTTTTGATTATCATCATTTGATTATTGCTTACAACCATTGATTGTTTGATTTCTATCATTGACTATTGATTACAGTCATTGATTATTGATTACAACCACTGATTATCTTCTTGAACAAGTACACTGTACCGTTGAAATTATTCCATGATTATTTCTCAATCTTCATTTGATACTCAGCAGTTGAAGCTCTTTTGCAATTATTATATCTTGACATTGTGCATTATCTTATTGAGCATGTTATTGCTTATACCTTGTGATAGAATTGACATGTTTTTAAATAGGACCAGTAATGGTCGGGCCATACTTATGGTCGGAATAATTTAAGGCCAATATTGGCCTAGGATCCAGTAGAGGACTTTGCTATAAGCAAGTCCGGGGTTGTTGCGTGACTGATCAGCAACACAACCTTTGATTTGAATAAAATGTGGAAGTCTAATTCTAATCTTCTTTCTTCAATTGAATTTGATACAAAGCATGTGTTTAGCTGAATATTGTTGATTCTGATATTGTGAATTCATATCTTTACAACTGTGATTGAAATATATATATGATGTTTGCTGAGCACTTTTGGCTCACTCTTGCTTGTTGTTTTCTAACCCTATTCCAGTGAAATGAGAGTATGAGTCGGCGCAGCGTGACTGACAGTTCTCCCGATGCTAGGAGACCACCCCGAGTGATTGTCATTGGACGGGTAGTTGTTTTATTTTGGAAGTTAGACTAGATATCTAGCTTTGTATATTAAGTGTTAGATATAATTGCTGATGATTGTTTATTAGTGTTTAAGTAACAGGTACTTATCAGAGTTTACACTAGAAGCCAGTCAGAGTTTGTTAAAGTCTGACGGGGTGAGAGTTTATTTAGTTATCGGTGCATACTTGAAGATTCTAGAAGCAATATATCTTGAATATGGAAAGAAGCAAGATATATTGAGATAGCTAAAGAAACGGGACAGAAGACAGAAGCAATCCTAAATTGATATAAATTGTATAGATGATTTATAGGAATATAAATTAGAGATTGATTGTGTAACTGTGTTCTATAAAAACACAGATAGGTTAACCCTAAAAGGGATGCGAATACTGAATATATTATTCTTGTAACCTAGCAGCTCTCTGTGATATTTTACATCACTGAGAGAAGAGTTATTTAATATAATTCAGTTTATTGTTCATAAACAGTGTTCTTGATTGTTATTCTCATACATATATTGATTATATATTGTGTATCCGGCCTAACAATTGGTATCAGAGCCAAGGTTGTTTAATATATACAGTTTATTGATCCAAACACAAGTATAATCATGACTGAAAACTCCCAGGCAGGTTCTAATGGAGGTTCTAATGTTCAAAAGGTTCAATCTGCTTCTGTAAGTCGATATTAGTCAATCAGGGTTCCAATTCTCAAACCAGTGGAATATCCAATATGGAAGGTTAAGATGACCATGTTTCTAGAAGCCACAGATCCAGAATACCTTGATAGAATCTATGATGGTCCTCATATGCCAACTAAACTGTCTCCTGTAGTCGATGGTCAAGAACAAAAGACTGTTCCGAAGGAAAAGAAAGATATGACTCCTGAGGACATCTCATCAATTGCAAAGGATGCAAAAGTTAGACATCTTCTTCATAGTGCCTTAGATAATGTCATGTCTAACAGAGTTATTGGTTGCAAGACTGCCAAAGAAATCTGGGATGCTTTAGAAGTCAGGTGTCAAGGAACAAGTGCTATAAAGAAGAACAGGAAGACTATTTTAACTCAGGAGTATGAACACTTTGACTCTAGATCTGATGAAACTTTGACAGATACATATGACAGATTCTGTAAATTGTTGAATGATTTGTCTCTTGTTGATAAAGAATATGACCTTGAAGAGTCAAATCTCAAGTTTCTACTATCTCTACCTGAAAGATGGGATTTAAAGGCAACAACAATAAGAGATAATTATGATCTTGCAGAAACAGATCTTGATGAAATTTATGGGTTGCTTAAAACTCATGAACTTGAGATAGAACAAAGAAACAAAAGATCTGGAAAGAAGACAAAATCTGTTGCTCTCAAAGTTGAAGAAAAACTCATGAAGAAAGAAACATCAAAGAAGAAAGCTAAGGGAAAAGCTTTGGTCATAAACTCTGAAAGTGAGTCATCAAACTCTGATGGTGATTCAAACTCTGATGCTTCTTCTGAATCTGAGGATGATGAAGAACAGATAATGCAAATGGCTGCTTTGATGGTGAAGACCTTCAAGAAGATGGGTTTCAAGAACTTCAAGAAGGGAAAAAGATTCTCAAGGAAAGATTCAAACTCTGAAAGAAAGAGTTTCAGAAAGTCTGAAGGAAGGGATATCAAACCTAGAAAGAAAGACAAGTCTGAGATCCAATGCTACAAGTGTAAAGAGATGGGTCACTATGCTCCAGAGTGCAAGAAAGGAAAATCTGAAAAAGCACTCATCACTAAAGGAAGAGACTGGGCAGACACTTCAGATTCAGATGAGGATGTAAACTATGCTCTCATGGCAACTATCAATGATGAATCTGACTCATCTGAAAATAAGGTACCCCTAACAACTTATGCATATGATATTGATAATATATCTGAATTGGGAATTTATCTTAAAAGCATACATGTTAGTTATAGAGATCACACTTTAGAGAATGAAATAATTAAATCTGAGAATCTTAAGCTTAAAGATAGAAATAAATTTCTTGAAGAAGAACTTGTTAACATGCAACAAGTTCAAAAGGAAAGAGATGATGCTGTTTATGTTGAACAGGAGTTGCTTAAGAAATTTAGGGAATTAGAATCTGATTTGGAAAAAGAAAGGAAGGTAATTAAAACCTGGACAAATTCTGGAAAAGACACACATCAAGTTTTTCAAACAGATACAGTTGGGTTAGGTTACTGTGAGGAAGATGAACTTAGGTTTAAAGATAAATTTAAAGTTAAAACACAACTTAAACCTATGAAATTTGTTCCTGAATCCAGTAAGCAAAACCCTGTACTTGAAAAAGAAGCTGTTAAGAAAGAATCAGTAAAAACTTGTGTTAAACAGGTGACTGTTGGTTTAATGACAGAGAAACAATTCAAGTATAAGCTCAAAGAGGTAAAGTCTGTTGAAAAACAGAAAGTGTCCAGGAAAAACAGAAATGGAAAAGTAGGCATTAACAGAAGTAATAATCATTTGCCTATTACTGATACTCCTAGAAAAACATGTCATAATTGTGGTAGTACTAACCATCTTGCAAGTTTTTGCAGGAAGAACAAAGATATTAATTCTTTACCCTCCAAGTCTGGAGTTAAGAATGAATATAGTAGGGTTAGACCACAGACTTTATGCACTCACTGTGGGAGTACTTGGCATTCTATTTATACTTGCAAGAATTATCATGCTATTTATCACAATTATTATGAGTTGAAGCCCAATTTGAAATGGGTTAAAGTTGATTCTGCAAGTGTAAATTCTGATAGTGCAAACTCTGATACAGTTAGCTTAAACTTTGTAGATAAGAATTCCGCTGCAAAAGCTAACTATATTAAGAAAGCCAAAGGATCCAAGCAAGTCTGGATCCTTAAATCTAACTCTTTGTAATTGTTTGTGATTGCAGGGCATAAGGGAAAGTACCCTAGTCTTGGACAGTGGATGTTCAGGACACATGGCTGGAAATAAAGCCCTGCTATCAGATTATGAGGAGAAAGCTGGCCCAAAAGTTTCCTATGGAGATGGCAACATAGGACGTACTATGGGATATGGCAATATCAATCTTGGAAGTGTCATTATCACCAATGTAGCTCTAGTCCCAGGACTCAAGCATGACTTGCTATCTGTGAGTCAAATCTATGACAGAGGTTATCATGTAGATTTTCAACCTGAATACTGTGAGGTTATCAGCAAATCTACAGGGAAAGTTGTTCTAGTTGGACACAGACGGAATAATATCTATGAAGCAAGTTTGGTAACAAACTCTGAAGGAAAAGCTGTGTGTCTGTCTGCAAAAATGTCTAATGAAGAGAGTTGGAAATGGCATAAGAAGCTCTCTCACCTAAACTTGAACAACATCAATGAGCTAATTCGAAAAGATCTTGTAAGGGGACTTCCAAAGTCTATTGTGACGCCCCCAAATCCGGGGTCAGGATTTGGTGCCACTATCGCTCTGAATAAAACATAATTATACAGACGACCCCTCAACAAAGGATCGATCACAGGTTATGGTATGAAACAAGAATCTAAAATATCAAAGTTTATTACAACATCTAATTCAGTTTTATTACAAACCATAAGCCACCATCTAACCATTGGTGAGAACTAACATGAATTCTATCTGTCGGGCAACATGGAGCCTAAATTCTCGAATCGGGCCTTCTCACTGTCCTCTTAGCGGTTACTCGAAAATGGCATACTCCATTCCTAACTGAAAGGTTAGGGAATAATAAAAACAAGAGTGAGCCAAAAATTGCCCAGCAAGTGAAATCAATGTAAGCAGTTTTCATTTGATAAATCCATCAACTAGAAATTCATTAATAATCACATGGTAATCAATTGGTAATCAAATGGAAATCATATGGTATTCAACTGATAATCAAATGGTATTCAACATGGTAACAAATTTCAAGATATACATTTCTGTTCAAAGAATAAGATTAAGCAATTGAATTGGAACTTCCGGTAAGACGGTACGAGCTATACGGGTGATCAGCCACGTAAAGCTCCAGACCATGTTTTCACAAGGTCCTAACATTCAGGATCCATAGGCACACATTGGCCTTAAAATAAATAAGTAACCACGACCGCCGCCTCGGTCATTACTGTGTTCCATTCATAAGTAATTCAACAAAGGGATTAAATGAATAAGAGGCTTTCAACATTTCCAACATTCATTTCAAGGTATAAGCCAATTCAAGACTTTATTGCAAGAGTTTGAAAGTTTGATAATTGATAGGCATGGAAAATAAGTGAGCAAAGGAATAAGTAAGCTTCGGGTATCAAAAGTTAACATAGGTCAACAAAGTATAAGTCAAGGAAAAGGTTTATGTGAACAAAGCAAAGGTAAAGGAACAATTGTAGGTTTTATAAAGAGTAAGGTGAAAAGGGTACCATAACATGATATTGAGAACAATTGCATAATGGTAAGTAGGACGTATACTTGCAATAGAATTCAAAGGTAACATTCACATCATAATTTAAGAAAACTACCACTTGAACAATAAGTGGAGGGAATAGACACTTGCCTCAAAAGCCGATAAACTAACTCAATAACTTGTACACCACTCTGACTTTACGTACACGGGCTCCTTTCCTGGCCTCCTACTTGTACCTATATAAAGGTATAATATCGTCTTAGTCTTTATCACTTAGTACCTCAGCTTTGTTTACGTATCTCTAAGTACTTCTACCCCATCGTCATACAATCACATGTACTTATATATATATATATATACAATCAAGAAGCACATAGTGTCTTCACAACTATCATTAACACTTAGACATGTAGTCACTTAACACATATTTGCTTAATGACATCACAATTCTAGGCAAAATGACCATATAGACCTTCAACACATTCAACCTTTACGACATAACCGACCTTTAATCATTTAACACGTACCATTTGATGTCACATGACTTTCCTCAACATATTGATGAAAGGCCTCAAGATAAAGACTTCTAACATTTCTATCTAGTTCCTTTTGACCATAAATAACACTTGATTACATAAAGCCACTTATACTCACAATATGTTTAGTTAACCAGTACATAACAACTTACGACCAATTTATAGTTGACTAACCAAGTCTAGATTCAGGTTACTATAACAATGCTAATTCTAATTAAAGACAACCATATTGGTTCAACACATATGTAATTATTCAAATTACATCATAGCGACGTCTTATACCAATTAAAATACAATTAAGCAACTAACACATAATTGACCATGTATACCACATAAGATCATCAATTAACAAACTACTATACGACACCACCAACTCAACCAATCTTCTCCGCTCTACTTCCTTCTCCCCCTCTTTATTTCTCTCTTCTCGGCCTCTCGGCCTCTCTCTCTATCCCTTCACTCTCTCTCGGCCTCTTGGCCTAAACCAAAACTAAACACACGCACTTGAACAACACACACTCATATCCTTCCATCTCTCATACTCACCTTTCTCACACAAGAACACACCATTTTAGGAAAAGACATACTCACACACACCATATATTTTTGAAAGAAGCACTCACACGTAAAAATATAACTTTTAAAACAAGACACGCTTACACGAAATATATTTTACAAAAATGAAACACTCCCTTTGTGAAAATCTCCTCAAGAACATAGTTTTAAAAGAACTCACACCGAAACTACATTTTTAAACTAACTCACACCTAAGAACACATTTTCAAAATACACACACCCATCCATTTTGAAAATACACACCTATTCATTTTGAAAATACACACCTATGAACACTCTTAAAATCACACCTCCAAACTCAAAGTTTTTAAATCAATTCCTTCTCTTCCCACTTCATCTCTCTCTCTCTCTCTCTCTCTCTCTCTCTTTCTCTCTTTCTCGGCCTCTCTCTCCCTCTCTCTCTTTCTCGGCCTCTCTCTCCCTCTCTCTCTTTCTCGGCCTCTCTCTCCCCTTCCTCTCTCGGCTTCTCCCTCTCCCACTCTTTCTAACTATCCTCCTTCCACCTTAACTCCCATCCTTCAAACCACAACCATTACAATCTTCAAGCCAAAGTTCAATCAACAAATATTTATAAACAAAATAAAATCATACTTTCTTTTAAACTAACATGCAACTTATAATATTTCCAATTCTTACTATCCACATCACATACAACATACATAATAAATAAAAATCGAAACCCACTACAAACTTTAATCAAAATCATCATAGATCATAGAATTAGTGACATGCATCAACAAAATGAACTTGAGTTCAACTTTTTAAACATAAAAATCAAGACCATGGCTCACAAGGATCATTGCCATGGTCGGGTTTCTTCTCGGATGAGCCCAAAACAATGGGTCTCATCGAGAATGACCCTAAATACACACAATCGACCTTTGCATGTAAACTTTATGCATAAAGACCCTTAAATCCGAAAATTCCAGATTTTGAAATCATGATAAAACTCGAAATTAGTACAAGAGGGTTGTAGAGATTTGAGAGAGGAGTGTTTTGGTTACTCACACTTGTAATTTGGGTGAGAGAAACACAAGTTATGGTGGTTTTGATTTGTAAGAAATGAAGAACAAGAGAGAGAAATGGGTGTTGGGGAGAGAAGAAGAAGAAAGAAGAAGAAGAAGAGAGAGAACGGGTGGGGGAGGCCGGTTGGGGTGGGTAGGGGTATTTATAGGGGAGTTAATGTAATGTAAAAGTAAACACTTTTTAGTTATTTAATTATTAAATGACAAAAATGTCCAAATAAATAAAATACTAACATGATAAAAATCAAGGGCTTTCATGTAAATTCATAATCCCATTTCTAGATCTAATAGAAATATTATTCTACAAATAACTTTTGTAGATTAGTTAAATAAAATTACATTTACAAAGAATAATCAAATAAAATGTCTTTTAAATCCCAAAAATAATTTTAAATAGAATTTCACCACTCATTAGGTAAATAAATAATTTACCTATTGAAAATAAATAATCTAGAAGGTGTAGCATCTCTCAAAATAATTAATTAAAATAATGAAGTGGTTATAAAAATTTAAATCATGAGTTTAAAACTAAATTAAAATATAAATAATGCTAAGAAATATTTTATGCTACTTAATTAAATAATTTAGCATACTCTAAATTTATTATAATTATTATATGACTTAAATAAATTCTCAGAGCACTTAAATAAAATTTAGAAACCACATTCACAATTAACTAATTATTCTCCACACATATAATTCACATTTTAAGCACGTAACAATTATGGCACATAAAGAAATTTCAAAATTATAGGACTATATCAAATAATTATTTTTATCTCAAATAAGTATGACTAAAATATGAGCTAAATCATATTATACCAAGATCATCATTGCTAACTAAAATTTCAAGAATAAAATCCCAATTGCTATTACTAGCAATAAATATAAAATAATTTTAAATAGCTCTTATTAACAAAATAAATTTAAGGCTACTCAAATTAGCACAAGGAGCCTATTAACCAATTATCATACATATAAAATTAATGGTATTCACATGTTGATAATAATTTACAAGTCAAAAATTCTAAGGCGTTACAACCTTCCCCCCTTAAAAGGATTCTGTCCTCAGAATCTACTACGTAAACAGCTGAGAGTACTTTTCTAACATTTTAGTTTCTAACTCCCAAGTTGATTCTTCAACCCTGGGGTTTCTCCACAAAACTCTTACTAGTATAACTACTTTTATTTCTAAGCACTTTCTCTTTCTGATCTAAAATTTCTACTGTTTGCTCAACATAGTACAAATAAGTTTGAATCTCTATCGACTCGTATTCTATTACATGGTTAGAATCGAAATAATACGTCTTAAGCATAGACACGTGAAATATATTATGGATATGTTGCATATACGGAGGTAAGGTTAGCTCATACGCAATCTTACCCACACGCTTCAATATCTTAAAAGGTCTAACTAATTTCGGACTCAGCCGTCCTTACTTACCAAATCCCGCTAGTCTTTTTCATGGTAGCACTTAATATGACTGACTCTCTTGCTCTATAATCTATACCTTCCCTGGTTTAATCCTCATATTATAGTCGTCGATTCCGAGTAGCTATTAATCCTTTCTGGATGAGCTCAATAGTTCTTTGGTCTGATACATTAACTCTGGTTCCAATCTCGTGCATTTATCAACTTCTTTTCAACCTATTGAAGATCTACATCTTTCTCCGTACAAGGCTTCATAAGCTGGCATTTCAATATTCGCGTGATAGCTATTGCGGTAAAAGAATTCCACTAATGACAAACGATCATCTCAATTATCTTCAAAATTCATCGTACAAACTCTTATAAGTATGTCTTCGATTGTCTGAATAGTCATTTCACTTTGACCATCTGTTTGAGGATAATACATGGTACACATGTTCAACTTGGTTTATGAACATGCCAACGTCTTTCTCCAAAATCTTGTATAAAATTGCGGGTCTTGGTCAAATTCGATTAATACTTGAATCATATGCCTCACTACTATCTCTTATAGTCGATAAACCAATTTATCTAATGAAAGTTTCTCGTTGATGGGAAAGAAAGGTACCAACTTGGTAAATCCGTCGATCATAACTCGAATGGCATCATGAGATGTTCATTCTTAAATTGAGGAATTTCTAATGGTTGTAATAATCCACTAAGTCTCTGATGTTCGGTTTTAACTCTCTAACAGGTGAAACACTTACTTATACGAAATCATATTTTGAAATAACACACTCACACTTTTACAAGATTATGTTTTTGAATGACACACACACACAAAGTCACATTTGTGAAAAGAACACGTTTAAAAGAATACGCACACACACATTTTTAAATCGTATTTTAAATCATACTCATAAAATCTTATTTTTGAATAACACACTCACACCCTTAAAAAAAATCATGTTTTTGAACAACTCACACCAAAATCATATTTTAAAGTACACACCTACTCACTCAAAATCCCATCTTTAGATTTCTACCTAAAAGTAAACCTTTAAGAAAACTCTTTCTTTATAAAAACTTACTACTTTCTTTAAACAACACCCACACCTCAACACCTTCATGAAAGATTACACACACACTTTTAAAATCGTATTTTGAAAACACACAAAAGTACATTTTAAATTTACACACACAAAATCAACTTAAATCCTCTTTTTTTTTTTTTTTTTTTTTTTTTTTTTTTTTTTTTGCTAAGATCTTGCCATTGAATTGCTAACCTTTACATTTCTACTGGTGCCATTCTATATGGTGCCTTTGAGATTCGTTCTAATCCGGGTGCTAAGTCTACAACAAACTCTATTTCCATTTTGGGAGTTAACCTGAAAGATCGTCGAGAAATATATCCGGAAATTTATCAACCATTGGAATCTATTCCCCTTAGGTGTCTCTTTACTGGTGTTAACCATATGTGCTAGATATACTTGACAACCTTGGCGCAATAATCTCCTTCCCTACATGACAAGTTAGAATTTCTTTGTTTGTTTCTGACCTAGGAACACAACTTCTACTTTATCTGTAGCTCGCAATTCCATTTTCCCATACTCTGTTAACCAATCCATTCTTAGAATTTACATCAAATCCCCCTAACTTGACGGGAATTAAGTCATCCTAAGAGAAATGGTGAGCAATTATATCAATCTCATAGCGAGGAAAAGCTAGATGAATCGATATACGCTCCTGATTAGATATTCCTATAGTCAAGGCTTTACTTAGTAGTTGAATCGTACAACGCGGTTTATGAGCAAATTCTATAGAGGTAAAAGACTTGGTAGATCCAAAATAAATTAACACTTTGGCATTTCCGTAATCTACTTGAAACGTATCTGTAACTACATCCTTATTGTCACTATATCACTCATGGTCATCGTAAGGGTTCTTGTCCCTGGGTTGCTTAGTAAATGGTGGTCCATTTATTCTCAACATATTTCTTACTGGGCTTAACGATTGCAATCTCTTAAGAAACGTCACACCTCTCCACGCTTGTTACACGTAACTCTAGCCTTCGGTTTATAGCTCTCATTGGTGTAATGTCCTCTCTGATTACACTTGTAACGTACTACATTGATCTTATTACAAAATCCCAGTTGTTTATTTCCACAAGTTCTACATTCTAGTATCGGAGGTCTCATAGGTCTTTGTTGATCCAAATCTTATGGACGGTTCCCTTGACCATCACTTCCAATTTCTGGTCTTCCAAATCCAACATTCCTATTTGATTGAAACTCAGCATTATATTGAAACGGTTCTGAAAGTTCCTTAATTATTGGTCTTCTTCCCGTGTCTCCGCCTTCCCTTTTCTAGCTTCTTCTGTTTGTAATCAATAACTTTACTCCTAATCCATGATCTTGCTTCATGTTGGAGTCTCCTAACTCTCTTCTCATCGATATTCACATAATCGAACACAAACCTGGCTAGCTCTATAAACTTCGCTTCATACTCCGCTATGCTCAACTTATCCTGCTTCAGTTCTAAAGTTTACATCCAATATGTGGTCTCAAGACGTTCAAAACCTTGTAATGATCTAACTACCATATTCAAAGTGAAATATAGAATAACCGGGTGCTTACATATATATACTTGCCCGACAAGTAGAATAACAGTCTTCCATCAACAATAACCAATGCCTCTCCAATATCACTTTATTTCATACTTCATCATGATTAGTATTGGTATATCCTTGTTACCTTCTCCTTATCCATACCAAATTCTCGGTAATAATAAACCTTGTAATCGTGTTGTAAGTCTAATGAGCAATCTGACTCGACGTTCAGTTCTCCTTTTAAAACAATTTCCCAAACTCGATCAAAACAAATTTCCAGTCAATGTAGGTACCGCTTAACACTCAGAATGCCGTCATTTTCGCCTTTGCGACTTCCAATCTTTGATACCTCTAAGAGTCGTAAGAGTTTCCGACAAAATGAACCAATAGATACGAAGGTGTCAACAATTATGGAAATATAACAAGCATGTTTAGTAAGAATTTCTGGTAAAAAGAATTTAACTAAGAGATCAAGATGATCATCGAACTTTATCAGGTTGCATTTGTCATGTTAAACAACACAGTACAGAAGGTGGCCAACCTTTAGTACTTCCATGACAAACACACAACCAGTGGCGTCCCACCGGACTTCTATCATACAGATAGAAAGTCCCTGAATCCCCTATATATATAGGGTTGTTCATCTTAGTTACAACAAGGAGGATCAAAAATTTAGGAGGAACATAGGAAAGGTTTAAGAGTTTCAAAAGTTTATAATATTGGATCGAGTAGCCCCTGAACAATAGAGGTATTTCGTAAAGAATAAAATAATGGAAATGAAAAATTGAATCTTTTAAGAAGATAAATTGAATAAAATCAGTGACTAGTTGTGAACAGACTTATCCTTACATCGAACGAATGGAGGTAATCACGCCTTGTCTCATGTAGATGGTCCTTAGGGGAGTTAATTTCTAGTCTGAGCTTATAGGTATGTCCCGCTAGTAAATCAACTTGTGCAATCTTGTACAAGGAAGGAATTTACAATTTAGCCGCTCCTCTGGATGAATGTCCCTATCACGGGGGTAAAAATCGTTATCATATCGCAAAGAATCTATATAAGTCTTTCTAAACGTTATCTTAGAGCTTCTACTCTCAATCAACTCTAACTATACTTGGTTCGGAACTCTGCGCGGTGTTTCCTATAGCGTTCGCGATGTAGCCGAAGTCGCAGATGAAATTCGGAAATTACATAAATATTTACAGGTGATGTCTTCTGAACTGGTAGCTCTGACGCTCCGATTGACTCTTCCAGCTTCGAATTAGTTTCCTCATCCGTAACCCGATCTTCAGATGGTTCCAGCGTATACTCTCTCGGTATGTCGGAATACGATATAACCTGGAAGTGCGTAACTTAGGTTAATATTTCTACAGAAAATTCGGCATGACTTATTCGTAAAATGGACTATGCCCTGTTTTAACAATATCTCAAATACTTACTCAATCATCCACACATAATCCATAATTCGTTCAATTATTCCATCCATCTCCAATCCCTTTCATTCTACACGTAAGAATAACTCTGCCTTGACGTGCAGCTATACTATAAGAAAATAAATTTACCCAAGGCGTAATGGAAATCTCCACTTGGTCGGATGCATGCACTGATACCGATATTGACGACTCTGGCTTAGGAAAAGGAATCTCAGATGAAGGTTAATATCTCGAAACATCCATTATCTGTAACAACACAATAATAACCCAAGAAGATACTTAAACGGTAAGGGGTTATCTTAATTCTACTAATACTCATCCTAAAGGTAACCTACATCTACAAATCTTATCTTACCTATGAAGATTAAGTCCTAGAGCGAACCTATCCTATTGGTCAAACCTATATTCATAGATCCTCACTCAAACTCTATGTGAGTTTTCTCATTGGTTTTCCTATCTTAGACTCTTCTACCTATTCTTGTTTCAGTGACCAATAACCTGTAGCTCTGATACCAACCTGTGACGCCCCCAAATCCGGGGTCAGGATTTGGTGCCACTATCGCTCTGAATAAAACATAATTATACAGACGACCCCTCAACAAAGGATCGATCACAGGTTATGGTATGAAACAAGAATCTAAAATATCAAAGTTTATTACAACATCTAATTCAGTTTTATTACAAACCATAAGCCACCATCTAACCATTGGTGAGAACTAACATGAATTCTATCTGTCGGGCAACATGGAGCCTAAATTCTCGAATCGGGCCTTCTCACTGTCCTCTTAGCGGTTACTCGAAAACGGCATACTCCATTCATAACTGAAAGGTTAGGGAATAATAAAAACAAGAGTGAGCCAAAAATTGCCCAGCAAGTGAAATCAATGTAAGCAGTTTTCATTTGATAAATCCATCAACTAGAAATTCATTAATAATCACATGGTAATCAATTGGTAATCAAATGGAAATCATATGGTATTCAACTGATAATCAAATGGTATTCAACATGGTAACAAATTTCAAGATATACATTTCTGTTCAAAGAATAAGATTAAGCAATTGAATTGGAACTTCCGGTAAGACGGTACGAGCTATACGGGTGATCAGCCACGTAAAGCTCCAGACCATGTTTTCACAAGGTCCTAACATTCAGGATCCATAGGCACACATTGGCCTTAAAATAAATAAGTAACCACGACCGCCGCCTCGGTCATTACTGTGTTCCATTCATAAGTAATTCAACAAAGGGATTAAATGAATAAGAGGCTTTCAACATTTCCAACATTCATTTCAAGGTATAAGCCAATTCAAGACTTTATTGCAAGAGTTTGAAAGTTTGATAATTGATAGGCATGGAAAATAAGTGAGCAAAGGAATAAGTAAGCTTCGGGTATCAAAAGTTAACATAGGTCAACAAAGTATAAGTCAAGGAAAAGGTTTATGTGAACAAAGCAAAGGTAAAGGAACAATTGTAGGTTTTATAAAGAGTAAGGTGAAAAGGGTACCATAACATGATATTGAGAACAATTGCATAATGGTAAGTAGGACGTATACTTGCAATAGAATTCAAAGGTAACATTCACATCATAATTTAAGAAAACTACCACTTGAACAATAAGTGGAGGGAATAGACACTTGCCTCAAAAGCCGATAAACTAACTCAATAACTTGTACACCACTCTGACTTTACGTACACGGGCTCCTTTCCTGGCCTCCTACTTGTACCTATATAAAGGTATAATATCGTCTTAGTCTTTATCACTTAGTACCTCAGCTTTGTTTACGTATCTCTAAGTACTTCTACCCCATCGTCATACAATCACATGTACTTATATATATATATATACAATCAAGAAGCACATAGTGTCTTCACAACTATCATTAACACTTAGACATGTAGTCACTTAACACATATTTGCTTAATGACATCACAATTCTAGGCAAAATGACCATATAGACCTTCAACACATTCAACCTTTACGACATAACCGACCTTTAATCATTTAACACGTACCATTTGATGTCACATGACTTTCCTCAACATATTGATGAAAGGCCTCAAGATAAAGACTTCTAACATTTCTATCTAGTTCCTTTTGACCATAAATAACACTTGATTACATAAAGCCACTTATACTCACAATATGTTTAGTTAACCAGTACATAACAACTTACGACCAATTTATAGTTGACTAACCAAGTCTAGATTCAGGTTACTATAACAATGCTAATTCTAATTAAAGACAACCATATTGGTTCAACACATATGTAATTATTCAAATTACATCATAGCGACGTCTTATACCAATTAAAATACAATTAAGCAACTAACACATAATTGACCATGTATACCACATAAGATCATCAATTAACAAACTACTATACGACACCACCAACTCAACCAATCTTCTCCGCTCTACTTCCTTCTCCCCCTCTTTATTTCTCTCTTCTCGGCCTCTCGGCCTCTCTCTCTATCCCTTCACTCTCTCTCGGCCTCTTGGCCTAAACCAAAACTAAACACACGCACTTGAACAACACACACTCATATCCTTCCATCTCTCATACTCACCTTTCTCACACAAGAACACACCATTTTAGGAAAAGACATACTCACACACACCATATATTTTTGAAAGAAGCACTCACACGTAAAAATATAACTTTTAAAACAAGACACGCTTACACGAAATATATTTTACAAAAATGAAACACTCCCTTTGTGAAAATCTCCTCAAGAACATAGTTTTAAAAGAACTCACACCGAAACTACATTTTTAAACTAACTCACACCTAAGAACACATTTTCAAAATACACACACCCATTCATTTTGAAAATACACACCTATTCATTTTGAAAATACACACCTATGAACACTCTTAAAATCACACCTCCAAACTCAAAGTTTTTAAATCAATTCCTTCTCTTCCCACTTCATCTCTCTCTCTCTCTCTCTCTCTCTCTCTCTCTCTCTTTCTCTCTTTCTCGGCCTCTCTCTCCCTCTCTCTCTTTCTCGGCCTCTCTCTCCCTCTCTCTCTTTCTCGGCCTCTCTCTCCCCTTCCTCTCTCGGCTTCTCCCTCTCCCACTCTTTCTAACTATCCTCCTTCCACCTTAACTCCCATCCTTCAAACCACAACCATTACAATCTTCAAGCCAAAGTTCAATCAACAAATATTTATAAACAAAATAAAATCATACTTTCTTTTAAACTAACATGCAACTTATAATATTTCCAATTCTTACTATCCACATCACATACAACATACATAATAAATAAAAATCGAAACCCACTACAAACTTTAATCAAAATCATCATAGATCATAGAATTAGTGACATGCATCAACAAAATGAACTTGAGTTCAACTTTTTAAACATAAAAATCAAGACCATGGCTCACAAGGATCATTGCCATGGTCGGGTTTCTTCTCGGATGAGCCCAAAACAATGGGTCTCATCGAGAATGACCCTAAATACACACAATCAACCTTTGCATGTAAACTTTATGCATAAAGACCCTTAAATCCAAAAATTCCAGATTTTGAAATCATGATAAAACTCGAAATTAGTACAAGAGGGTTGTAGAGATTTGAGAGAGGAGTGTTTTGGTTACTCACACTTGTAATTTGGGTGAGAGAAACACAAGTTATGGTGGTTTTGATTTGTAAGAAATGAAGAACAAGAGAGAGAAATGGGTGTTGGGGAGAGAAGAAGAAGAAAGAAGAAGAAGAAGAGAGAGAACGGGTGGGGGAGGCCGGTTGGGGTGGGTAGGGGTATTTATAGGGGAGTTAATGTAATGTAAAAGTAAACACTTTTTAGTTATTTAATTATTAAATGACAAAAATGTCCAAATAAATAAAATACTAACATGATAAAAATCAAGGGCTTTCATGTAAATTCATAATCCCATTTCTAGATCTAATAGAAATATTATTCTACAAATAACTTTTGTAGATTAGTTAAATAAAATTACATTTACAAAGAATAATCAAATAAAATGTCTTTTAAATCCCAAAAATAATTTTAAATAGAATTTCACCACTCATTAGGTAAATAAATAATTTACCTATTAAAAATAAATAATCTAGAAGGTGTAGCATCTCTCAAAATAATTAATTAAAATAATGAAGTGGTTATAAAAATTTAAATCATGAGTTTAAAACTAAATTAAAATATAAATAATGCTAAGAAATATTTTATGCTACTTAATTAAATAATTTAGCATACTCTAAATTTATTATAATTATTATATGACTTAAATAAATTCTCAGAGCACTTAAATAAAATTTAGAAACCACATTCACAATTAACTAATTATTCTCCACACATATAATTCACATTTTAAGCACGTAACAATTATGGCACATAAAGAAATTTCAAAATTATAGGACTATATCAAATAATTATTTTTATCTCAAATAAGTATGACTAAAATATGAGCTAAATCATATTATACCAAGATCATCATTGCTAACTAAAATTTCAAGAATAAAATCCCAATTGCTATTACTAGCAATAAATATAAAATAATTTTAAATAGCTCTTATTAACAAAATAAATTTAAGGCTACTCAAATTAGCACAAGGAGCCTATTAACCAATTATCATACATATAAAATTAATGGTATTCACATGTTGATAATAATTTACAAGTCAAAAATTCTAAGGCGTTACATCTATACTCAGCTTAGATGGTCTCTGTGATTCTTGTCAAAAGGCCAAGCAAAGGAAGTCATCTTTCAAGAGTAAATCTGAATCTTCAGTTATAGATCCTTATCATCTTCTTCATGTTGATCTATTTGGTCCAGTAAATGTA
This sequence comes from Heracleum sosnowskyi, assembly GCA_030848705.1. Taxonomy (NCBI): domain Eukaryota; kingdom Viridiplantae; phylum Streptophyta; class Magnoliopsida; order Apiales; family Apiaceae; genus Heracleum; species Heracleum sosnowskyi. The sequence goes on from CM061236.1 coordinate 45,994,344, forward strand.
ATGTCTCTAGGCAGAAAGAAATATGCTCTAGTCATAGTTGATGAGTATACCAGATACACTTGGGTGTACTTTCTAGCAAAGAAGGATGAAACTGCCTTAATTCTGATGGATCATGTAAAGTTACTGGATAAAGGATCACAGTATAAAGTGAAAATTATAAGGAGTGATAATGGAACTGAATTCAGAAATTTAACAATGGAAGAATTTTGCAAAGAAAGAGGAGTGAATCAAGAATTATCTACACCAGGGACTCCACAGCAAAATGGTGTAGTTGAAAGAAAGAACAGAACTTTAATCGAAGCTGCCAGAACAATGCTTGCTGAAGCAAAATTGCCAACTTATTTCTGGGCAGAAGCTGTTCAAACTGCTTGTTTTACTCAAAATGCAACACTGATCAATAGGCATGGGAAAACACCATATGAGATGGTGAAGAAAAAGAAACCAAACCTGAAATATTTTCATATTTTCGGGTGCAAATGCTTTGTGTTGAAAACTCATCCTGAACAGTTGACCAAGTTCGACTTAAAAGCTGATGAAGGAATTTTTGTTGGATACCCACTGTCAACTAAAGCATTCAGAGTCTACAATCTGAGAACTAAAGTGATCATGGAATCTATACATGTGTCATTTGATGACAAGAAAATAACTAGAATAGAAGATGAAGAATATCATGATCAACTTCGCTTTGAAAATGAAGATCTAAACTCTGATCACGTAAACTCTGATGAAGCAAATCCAACAAACTCTGACGAAGCATACTCTGAACCTCTACTGGTAAACACTGATGGAGTTTCTCTGACAAAACAAAATAGAGAACCAGTTGAGGGGGAGCTTGAAGATACTTCAGAAACATCTCAACATGATGATTCACATTCCGAAAATGAGTCAGCTGAAGAATCAAATAGAAACTCTGGGTCAAACTCTGAAAGTTCAAATAATGAACAGTCCAATTCAGGGGGAGCCTCAGAGAATGCAGATGGTCAAGAAGAAAATCAGGAGAGCATGGATCAAGGGGGAGGATCTAATAATGATGAAAGAAGCCACCTTCCAACAGCAAGAAGGTGGACACAAGCTCATACACCTGATCTGATAATTGGAGATCCAGATGCAAGTGGGAGAACAAGAAGTGTAACAACAAATGAATGTCTGTTTCATGCATTTCTATCCCAAACTGAGCCCAAGAAAGTGGAAGAAGCTCTTCAAGATGCTAACTGGATAACAACTATGCAGGAAGAGTTAAATGAATTTGAAAGAAATGAAGTATGGACTCTTGTACCAAGACCCAAAAACAGATCTATTGTTGGTACAAAATGGGTTTTCAGAAACAAGACTGACAGTGAGGGAATAATTACAAGGAATAAGGCTAGACTTGTGGCAAAAGGATATTCTCAACAGGAAGGAATTGACTATGATGAAACCTTTGCTCCAGTTGCAAGATTGGAGGCCATAAGAATTTTTCTAGCATATGCTGCTCACAAAAAGTTCAAAGTCTTTCAGATGGATGTGAAAAGTGCTTTTCTCAATGGGAAACTTGAAGAAGAAGTGTTTGTTGAACAACCACCAGGGTTTGTAGATCCCAAGCATCCAGATTATGTCTATAGACTTGACAAAGCTCTTTATGGACTAAAGCAGGCACCTAGAGCATGGTATGAAACTCTGGCTCAATTTCTTTTAGAAAGTGGGTTCACTAGATGTACAATTGATAAAACCTTGTTCTATTTCAATACTGGTAATGATTTACTTTTAGTTCAAATCTATGTGGATGATATAATTTTTGGGTCTACTAATGACAAACTCTGCAAGAAATTTGCAAAGCTTATGCAATCCAGGTATCAAATGAGCATGATGGGAGAGCTTAGTTATTTTCTAGGCTTGCAGGTAAAGCAAACAGATGATGGGATTTTTATCAATCAAGCAAAATATACCAGAAATCTTCTCAAGAAATTTGGTATGCTTGATAGTTCATCTGCCACAACTCCCATGGCTACTGCAACAAAGCTAGACAAAGATACAGGGGCTTCAGTAGATATTACAAACTATAGAGGCATGATAGGGTCTCTTCTTTATCTCACTGCAAGTAGACCAGATATCATGTATACAACATGTCTTTGTGCAAGATTTCAAGCAGACCCCAGAGAGCCTCATCTAGCAGCTGTGAAGAGAATTTTCAAATATCTCAAAGGAACCATAACCCTTGGTTTGTGGTATCCTAGAGAATCAGAGTTTAAATTAATTGGTTACTCTGATGCAGATTTTGCAGGCTGTAAGATAGACAGAAAAAGCACCGGTGGAAGCTGTCAATTTTTAGGTGACAGATTAGTTTCTTGGTACAGCAAGAAACAGAAATCAATTTCCACATCCACTACAGAAGCAGAGTATATTGCTGCTGGTAGCTGTTGTGCACAGATTCTATGGATGAAGAATCAATTGCTGGATTATGGGTTAAGGTACTCTAAAATACCTATTTTCTTTGATAATCAAAGTGCTATTTCTATGACAGGTAACCCAGTACAGCATTCCATGACCAAGTACATCAGTATAAGGTATCACTTTATCAGGGAACATGTGGAGGAAGGAGATATTGAGCTTCATTTTGTGTCTACAGAACAACAGCTTGCAGATATCTTCACTAAGCCTTTGAGTGAAGCTACATTTACAAGACTGGTAAATGAACTTGGAATAATCTCTGGTTTCGACTAGAGATATTGGTTAGACTCAAACTGTACTCATTTGTGAAAATTTGCTCATGTTTTTCTGCATGTGTTAACTGTCATGCAAATCATGTTGATAAACTCTGGTAACATACTCTGTTGGAAGCATACTCTGATGATAAACTCTGATGTTATACTTTGATTGTGTTATTGTCTGAAACATATTGACCGATGAAGAAAATTGTACGAAGCATGATTCTCAGTAAGTAATCATGAATCTTTCTAAGTTATATAAAATCTGATCTCAAATGTGTGCAGAAATTTTACACAGCATGATATTGTCTCTATATTTATAGCATCTCTTAGTTTATTGATCCTATACACTGAGTCTGTATTAGCTGTTTGCACTTTCTCTCATAAATCATAAACGTTAAATGATGTAAGTCTAAACTCTGATAAATAGTTTCTGCTAATTCACCCCTAAGCAAAAGATGCAAAAATATGCACAAATTCCTTTGAGATCATGTTGTGCCTAGGAAGACCCATGAACTTATTGTATGAAATAAGGGCTAAAATTTTCAAATTTTTGGTGACTAGTGCCAACCACTGATTACTGGAAAAAGAATAAAAAAAAATTAAGGGGGTGAAAACAAATGAATACAAATAAATACAGAGTTTAGATGAAATCAGAATATGTTTTACAAATGAGAGTTTTGGTAACCAGTTTTTAATGAGTTATTTTGTGGATTTTATGTACTTTGAGATGCTCTCAATATTTATATTCAGTAAACTCTTCTATTCACACACAAATATTCACAACTGTGCATTTTGAGAAAAGAGATTATTAATGAAGGAGGAGAATTGATAAAAACTGATGAACTGTGTACTCTACGCCGAGGTAATTTATTTTTAATCTTTGATGATTAAAATAAATAAGGTTGTTTCAGACATTTCATAATTATTGAGGAACATTATTTTTGGAAAATAGAGAGTATGATTGAAACGGTTTGATTGAGTTTTTGAAAATGGAGAGAGGTTGAGTGTCTAGGAAAATGTAATAGGCGGTAATTATTGCTCTTTTTACTGCGCATGCGCATTGGAAACTGTCAATTACTGTTGTCAGTCATTGCATGAGTGCCACATGTCACACTCACACGTTTCACGGAGTAAGACAGTTGTGTGTATTGATTAGAAACTGTTCAGTTTTTAATTCTTTCTTTTTGTATTAATATACAATACACAAACTCGTTTGAACTTTTCACAACTTACTCCAATTCACACCTTATTGTCACATACACATTTTCACAAACACTCTTACTGCAAACACTCTCAAATATTCTCTAAGTCATTCTCTGCTAATTTCTAAATCGTACTAATGGGTTCTAATGCTTTTGTCTCTTCTGGGCTTGAATTCGTTCCAAATAATTATGCTGCTCCATTGGTTAATGTGAACGCACCGAAGGCGTTTCATTTGATGCAGAATTTTCTTGCCCAATCTACAATTGGGCGTGCTCTTGTAGAACCAGAGAGGCTTTCTGCGGTTCAAATCAAAAGCTTCTGGGAGACTGGTATCTATGATGATGGTGGTGTTTCTGGAACGTCATCTATTATTTTCGAGTTTCAAGAAACAGAGTATGTCATTACTCCTGGTACGGTACGTGATACTCTGGGCTTTGGTGAACATACTGCGTACACCATTGCTGTTGGTGATGCTGAGTTGCTGAGGATGATGAGGGAGATAGGTTATGGTGGATCTTTGGCCAAGATAGGTCAATTGAAGCGACCGTTCTTGAGGAAGGAGTGGAGTTTTTTCTTCGACTGTATCACAAGAACGTTCGGGAAGAAGTGCACGAACTGGGATGCAATACCCACTGACAGTCTACAAATAGGGTATTCTCTTCTCTATGGTACCAATTATGATTTTGGTAGATTTGTTTTAAGTAACTTAGGAGAAAAAATGAATGAAAATAGGGGAGTAGTTTACTTTGCTAGATTCTGTCAGCTTTTATTTTCTGCCTGTGTTAGTGGGGTAGATATTAATGATGCAGATGTAATTCCATGTTTTAAATTACACAAACGTATATTCTCTGATCTTGTGAACAAAGATGTGAAGAAGGGTGCTGTAGGTGATCTCTTACTGCCTGCATTAGTGCAACAGTTTTTGGATGATTCTACCCAAGCAGATTCACAACCAGAACCACTAAACACTGAAGTTCCTCCATCTACATCACAACCAATTCAGACAGGTGGTAGAATCAAACACAGGGCTTTTAAACCTGCAAAGACTGTTAAGCCAGCTACTGAAGTTGGAGTGTCAAAATCTTCTCTGCCAAAGTCTGATGGTCCCTCTAAGAAGAGAAGAGCAAAGAGGCCACGTTCTGATGATGAGGAAGATACTGAAACTCTTCATCAAAGAAGAAGAAGATTGGTAGCTGACTATCTTTTTGATGAGTTAGAAACTGAAGCTGTTCCTGAAGCTGAACAGAATGCAGGTCCTGATGTTGTTACTGAGGAGGCTGATGTCAATGTTGAATCTACTGTGCCTACAGAGGACAGAGTAAATGCAGATGCTGCACCTGCTGATGCTGATAATTTTGTAGATCATTTGGACATGGATTTTGAAACACATCCTGCAATCAGTGTTTGTGACACTGAGGATGTGGCAGCTGATCAAGCCACTCTAATAGTTGATGAGTCTATGGCAACTCATACAGAGATTCTCTCTGTCACCAATCAAATTCTTGAATTGGGTGAGGAAGTTGATCAGGAAGCAAAATCTGTCTCTTCTGAGAAGATTGTTGAAGCTGCTGTTGAGAAGCTGGATGAAGCTACATCAGAGAATCTGGAAGAAGATGTTCTTGTTGAAAACACTGTTCAAAATGTTGTTCTAGCAGAAGAAGAAGTTGATGAGGCAGTTAACTCTGAGAAAAGTGAAGCTGTTGCAGAACAAATTCATGATGAAGCTGTAACAGAGAATATAGTTGAAGAAGCTGCAGAGCCTTTAGCAGACAGAGTTGTTTCTGACAGTGATGATCACACTTCTGCAAATTCTGATCATGCAAACTCTGGAATCAATATTGCACTCTCAGACTCTGATGACCATGAATCAATACCTTTTATAAGGGATCCTACTGCAGAGTCTGTCAAGGAAAATCAACGTGCCATTGAAGATCATTATAGAGAAATGTACTATGCCAATTGGTCAGGGGCAGATTGTATTTTCTCTACACAAAGAACTGCTGATTTTGTTGCTAAGTCTGCTAAAGAAATTTCAAATCCTGAGCTGGTGACACATTTGAAGGCCACAATTGTTCAAGTTAAATCTTTGCACAATCGCTTTGATGAGACTCACAAAGATGTCATAGGCCTGAGGAATGATAGTGTTGCTAAGGAATTGGCCTTGAAGACTGATAGAGCTCAATATTCTTCTATGATCAAGGATCAGGTCGAAATCAAGCAAAGACTGAGCACAGTTGAGAGAAATCAAGATGTAATGGCTACAAAGATTGATTCTATTGCCGCATCTTTAGATTTGTTGACATCTGTACTTATTCCTGATGATGTCAAAAAGGGGGAGAGAGTTCCTAAAGACAAATGCAAAAGGGCTCCAACTCTGAGACGGAGGGATGATGCAACAGATGGCGGAAGCAAAGAATCAGAGAAAAGGTCAAAATCTGCTCAAGAGCAAGGGAGACTTAGGTCAAACTCTGCTAAGCTGACAAACTCTGATAGAGTAAACTCTGGTGCTCAATCTTCTTCAAGACTTAAAAGTCTAGTGATTTCAGCGAATCCAATTACTGATGAAGAGATTGCAGCTAAGCTCTTTCTGGAAGAACATGGTGGTGAAGCCACAGTTGAAGATATGGATGCTGAAATGCAGATTCTTGCTGAAGAGCATAAGAAGAAGGTTGAAGCAGGAACTTACAAGAAAAAGGCTGTCAAGGCTCCTAGGAGAAAGGAACAAGGAATTTCTATTAAAGAGAATGTGAACTCTCAACAGAGTTTACAATACTCAAGGAGGCCTGTTGGAGCAAGTACTGATAAGGGTAAAGGTAAATTGATTGAAGAACCTGAGTTATCAAAGAAGGCTCATTCAACCTCTGACATGGCTCAAGTTGAATCAAGACCAAATCAATCAACCACTGACATTGCTCAAGTTGATAATTCTGCTAAAGTTGTGACAACCTCTGACACTGCTCAAGTTGTACAAACTCAGTTGAGATCTTCACAACTCCAAGGAATTTTTGGAAAACCAACTAGAGATGAAACTCTGAAGCCAGGAAATATGAATTTTCTTCAAACCAGATCAGTGTTAGGAAAGGAAACTTATGATAAATCTGGTTTGGGATCACATAGAGAGAAAAGAATAAATAACAGTCCTTTAGATCATACATCACTGGCAGAACCTGGTGTTGGGGTAACTCAAGAAAGCCTTGACAAGTTAGAGTCTGTTCAGATGATCTATCACAAAGGAATTAAAAAGGAGTTTCTGTTATACTTCATGGCTGATGGAAGAGTTTATAGAGTTGGAGAAGCTGACATTCATCTGAAGCTATGGGAAGAGCTGGAGTATGTTTTGTATCTGCTGAAAGTGAAAAATCAAAGTACTCATAATGCTGCTCAAGTTTTGAAAGAGAGAATGATGAAGTCTAAAGTTTTGCTTGGAGTCAGAATTTCAAGTGCTTATATTCCTAAATATAGAGATGCTCATGGAAAGCTGGTAGAAATGAAGAGGAATAGTGCAAGGTTCAGAACTGCACTGGGAATAAAAGTCTTAGAGTTCAATCTAGAGTCTGATAAGTCTTTCTTTATAAGATTTGGAAATGAGATGAATAAAAACAGTATTTATTCTCTGAGGGCTGCCATATATCAGACTGGTGAAAGAGATCCAGAACTTAAGGAGCTGAAAGAGATTATGACTGTTGAGCTAGAAAGAGCTGAAAGAAGACTACTTACAGATTATCTCAGGACAGTGCCTGACATTGAAGAAATTAAGTAAAGGCTGACTGTAAGTTTTTAAAGTTTTCTGTTCTAAGTAAAAGTTAAACTCTGTTATGTTATAAACACTGCATTTGTTAATGTTTTGACATCATCAATTATCTTTTAACTTGTACATTTTTGTTATGCACAAGTTGGGGGAGATTGTTAGATATAATTGCTGATGATTGTTTATCAGTGTTTAAGTAACATGTACTTATCAGAGTTTACACTAGAAGTCAGTCAGAGTTTGTTAAAGTTTGACGGGGTGAGAGTTTATTTAGTTGTCGGTGCATACTTGAAGATTCTAGAAGCAATATATCTTGAAGATGGAAAGAAGCAAGATATATTGAGATAGCTAAAGAAACGGGACAGAAGACAGAAGCAATCCTAAATTGATATAAATTGTATAGATGATTTATAGGAATATAAATTAGAGATTGATTGTGTAACTGTGTTCTATAAAAACACAGATAGGTTAACCCTAAAAGGGATGCGAATACTGAATATATTATTCTTGTAACCTAGCAGCTCTCTGTGATATTTTACATCACTGAGAGAAGAGTTATTTAATATAATTCAGTTTATTGTTCATAAACAGTGTTCTTGATTGTTATTCTCATACATATATTGATTATATATTGTGTATCCGGCCTAACATTAAGTGTGTAATAACTCTGAAAACTGGTTTGTAATAATTATGACTTAGAAGCTTGTTTCATGCCATAATCTGGATGCGGTCTTGGATAAGGGGTATTTATGTCATTATATATTATGCATATGTTATATTCAGGTTTATATTGTGTACCGTTGGTCGGGTGACTCCCCAAATCTATACCCCGGGTTTGGAGGGCGTCACAATGACGAGCAAAAGGAAAAACATTTTTAATTGCACTCCGCATAGCCTTATCTTGATCAGTGATTATTGCACTTGGAGCTCGGCAATTCATACATGTTAACCAAGAAAGAATTAAATAACCAAGTAAAAGTGTTTGTATCCTCATGTGAAATTAATCCACAACCAAGTAAAATTGATTGACCATGATGATTAACTCCAACAAATGGTGCAAATGGCATGTCATACTTATTTGTTAAATATGTGGTCTCAAATGTAATGACATCACCAAACTCATCATATGCAGCTCTACTTCGTGCATCGGCCCAAAAAATACTTTTTAGTCGACCATTCTCATCTAAATCCATTGCATAGAAAAACTTAGAATTATCTTCTTGCATTTTAAGAAAATAATTGTTAATAGCATTTGCATCTCCCTCACCAAGACGTAAACGTCTAACTTTATCAAGAAAATTTCTACAATCTTTCTAAAAAATGGAACATTTTCAGGTCCACCGACTTCAACAACTATTGAGCGGTAACTCTTATTTGGTCTAATTCCAGCTATATCTTTCATTTCAAGCTTCTTTTTTATATGTGAATTCATTACTCGATTCGACCGAAAGAGCCGAGACTTGTTTGGGCTCAAGATATGGTTGTGCTCTATAAAAAAGAACTGATTATACATTTTTCTCCTCGGTTTAGAATAAAGTTAACTCTAGCCTTATAGTTTTTTACGCAACTGGTTTCATGCGAAATACGTTTTTAGACTTCGAGGGTCTCTTACCTTCTCTAGAACAAAATAGAGTTCCATACCTTTTTTCTCCCGTATCATCTTTTGATATCGTCCTTTTCAGAACTGCAAATCCTTCTTGTTCTGCATAACTTTCATAATATTTAACAAGATCTTCGTATGTGTCAAAAACTATTCCAACTTTTGGTTCTTCCACCTTATCTGTTTGTCCAACTTCATCATCCATTACGTTTCGAATGGTTGCATACATGATCTATTTTCCAAATTATCCAGAGTCTGTTCCTCTGCATCTAAAATTTGTGGAAAAAACTCAGAAGTGTATATAAAAGTTTCAATATAATTAATTTGCATAACTACGTATGTGACACTACTACTTATAACTTATAACAGTGATATCAGTTTCAAGTATACATAATACCTGTGATTATTGTAGATTGTAGATCTTTGAACGAATCATTTTTCTCCTCTTCTTTGTCCATAATTCAACGATTAATGTTATAAATGCCACCGAGAAGAAAAGAGTAGTGAATTGAAGGTTCTAGGGTTCAAGTCAGGAGACAGAAAGAGACGTGATAAGTTTATTTTCCTTTTCAATTGTATTTTATAATTTTATAAAATAATTAAGAAATGAAAAAATAGATGTTGACATGGATTGCCATGTCATTATGGTGACTTTTATGGTGGTTTTTTATGGTGGGTTTTTATGGTCATGTAGCATTTCTCTTTAAGAAAAAATGTATTCAACGAAAAACGCGACTCATTAGAAAATAGTATTTATCATAAAAATTAATATAAAAGACAATTATTCACATTATATCGAGTTTCGATCTTAACAAGAGAGTGACAAAAAACGTGTTTAATGGAGGACAATTTATAAGAGAGAAAAGAGTAATTATTAGAATTTATATTGATGAAGTTTTGGGTAAAATTATAACGCCGCCTCGAAGCGCGACTATCTAAACTAATTTTTAATATATAATTACGCTGTGTCTAGTTATTGACAAAGAAAATGAAATGAATATGCAAAACATGTTAATTCCTCCAAAATCTATGCGGTACAATAGAAAATGATTTAACGGTTATTATATACGGTAGGTCTTAGGAGTAGGGCTGTACATTGGGTTAAAACCGAACCGAACCGAAACCGAAATTCTGAAAAAAGGCTACCGAAAACCGAACCGAAATAAATTCGATTTTGTACCGAATCGAAATAAATATTTCGGTTATAACCGAAAACCGAAATGTATAACCGAAATTTAATACAAATTACTAAAAATGCATAAGAACATTAAAAAAAAAATCCAATTTGACACAAAGTCATTGGCTAGGCTATTGACTAGTTAGGTTACAGTTTGGAGCACCAAATTAAAACATTCAGAAATTTAAGACAGAGGAGCAGAGCTTAATATGTTTACACACAAAAACAAGAATAAAAACATGAGTTTGATTAGGTTTCTAAAAGCAAAAAAGAAGAAGCATGAGCTTGATTAATAAGGTCGTCACGTTTCCTGCTCTTCTAGAATCAACACCGGTGCTTCTACTTGGCTCTTTTGCCTCTCAATCTTCAAAATTCATGTCAACTACTGCTGCTCTTTTGTCACAGAAAATACAACATTAGATAATGTATTATATATATAAATGTTTTATATATTAATAATAATTCGGTTATTTATTCGGTTTTTCAGTTAACCGCGGTTAAAAACCGAATTACTGATATTTTCTGAAAACCGAACTGAATTATGAATATTGGTTAACCGAACCGAAATAATTTCGGTTATTCGGTTCGGTTATCGGTTAATCGAACCAAATGCACACCCTAGGAGTCTCCAAATTAAATGAGTTTTCGTGGAAGCCAACTCAGGATTTAATATAATTAGTTTTCGTTAATTGATCCCTCTTCAGAAAAAAAGAAAGTGAAAATTGATTAGAATAAGTAATTTAACACAATTTTTTTTTTTTGGAAGAATAGGATAAAACTGTCCTCTCAGCCTTTTATTTGAGAATTGAGATGGAGTAACCTAGGCCACCGTGTTTAGATCCCGACACCTACAACTAAAAAGATGCAGCGATATATATAATGAGAGAGAGAGAGGTTTGCGCATCTTGTAATAAATAAATCTTAATAATCAGGAGAGTGAGTTGTAGCGATGGATCGGGTCTTAAAAGCTGCCCGAGCTTCTGGTTCTCTCAACCTATCCAATAGATCTCTCAAGTTAGTCACTCTTATACAAATCAACTTAATTACAATTTATGTGCAAAATTATATGGTTTTTCACTTATTAACAACAGGGAAGTGCCAGATGATGTGTATAAAAGTTTAGATGCAGTTGGTGAGGGTGAAAATTGGTGGGAGGTACTCTTACCACTAGTTTGCTAATCACTTTAAATTTCGATTTTATGCCCAAATTCGTACTACTGTTTTCCTGCATTTTTTAGCTGTTTTCTTCCGTATATTTCTAGGCAGTGGAGCTACAAAAGCTAATATTGGCCCATAATGATATCCAAACTTTAAAACAAGACCTAAGAAACTTACCTCAATTAACCGTGCTCAATGTGAGCCATAACAAGCTTACTAATCTCCCACCTGCTATCGGAGAGTATGTCATCTCTTTTTTCCTTTGTCCACTTTATTTTTTGTTTGCTAGCGTATATCTGATATGCACACCTCATTGTTTCTCAATTTTTATATGACAGGCTTCAAATGTTAAAATTGCTGGACTTGTCGTTTAACTTGATACATGATCTTCCTCAACAAGTTGGATCAGCAGCCTCATTGGTGAAGTAGGTTTGATTTATGGCTCTTTTAAACATGCCAATTTATAATTTTTTCTATCTTCTTAAAAGTTTGTAATCATTCCGAGTAATTCTTATAGTGGTGTTTTCATATGTCTGATAACAAATGATTCAGTTGTGTTATGGTTGAAAGGCTTTATGGTTGTCAATTTCAGGCTGGATTGCTCAAGCAACCGATTAACGAGTCTTCCCAGCTCTCTAGGAAATTGCTTGAATTTATCAGAACTAAAGGTATCCCATATAATCTACTTTGTGAACCTCTTAATAATCGTTCTTCAATATATTCCTTTTCTGCACAAAGTATGTGGGTTCAGATAGAGCCTTGAAATGTTCTTTGGAAGTGTTGGTTTCAGCTGCACTTTACTTGCCTTTATGACGCACTGATATAATATTCTTCCAGCTGCACTTTACTTGCCTTTATGACGCACTGATATAATATTCCACTAACATGGATGGCGTCAGTGGCAATTCCATAGAGACTTTGTTTTTATGCTATCCTTGTTGACATCGTTGTTTCATGCTTGCAGTGGTTATCTTTTGGTTATCACAATTTTATAATTTCTTCAGTACATAATCACACATTACCAGTGTTGTATAATGCACACATTCTTAAAAAGCGCAGTATCCAATTTTGAAGTTTAAATCGCGAAGCGCAATTAAGTACACACCTTTTTTGTCAAAAAGGAAACTATTCACAGATTTAACAATAGAATATACTTGACATCTTCTCAACTTTCAAACACACTAAAGTATCTCGAACATAGTAAAAATATCAATAAAAAAAGACTCCATCAACGACGTTCAACATTTAAAAAGCTTCTGAATCATTTATCTGGATCCCTGGCCCCTCAAATTCTCGCTCTTTCTCTTTATTATCTTCGTCTATTAAGTTGAAGAAGAAGATCCACAAGTCGCATTCAAGGTGAAAGACTTGAGATATAGTGGTATTTTTGTCTTTTAGGCTGTTGTGCACTTTTTTGTGCTTTTCTACGCTTAAGCACGCTTTATCCACTTTTATTTGCCAGTTTTGGAATTGTGCGCTTAAGAGTGCCCTTCAACAACACTGCACTTTACCAAAGGAACTTGATGTATAATAAATTATTTGGTTAATTTTAATCATATAAATTTGATTAGAGACCATTCTATGCTGTTGTCAGTAAGCATGTACTAAGCAGAAAGAATGAGAAGATGAGTGTACCTTCATACCAAATGTCTAAACTCCAAAATTTTCATTTTGTTGATTTCGTTGCACCTTACACAAAGTTTACACCAATGTTTGCATCTAGATTGTTCTGAGTTTTTAACCTTCACATTGTGGTTTTAAATGCCTCAGATTGTATGAAATTAATATTTAGAAGGTATAAGCATTTTTTTTTCTACACAGAGCAAATATATTAGTGTCAATTTAATTACGCGGAATTTTTGCCACTTAAGTTTTTGAAATTGCAAGCCAGTGATTAACATTTCCCTAAAACAAAAACTGTGACCCATGTGCAGTAGATTAAGGGGCTGCTCCTATTTTGCAATTTTTTTCCTATTAATGTGTGGAAATCCTGATAATTTAATGTTAAAGACAGTACGCCTACCCTAAACCACTACAAGAATAAACATATCGGAAAGTTCTTTTGCAACAGGTAAAAACAGAAGGGCTCTTTTACTGCCTAAGACGATCCGTTTTAATAAATAAGAAATGTTTGTGTTTGTTCCTTTCCTGAAATATTCCAGGGTTCACCTACTCTCGTCATTCGATATTTGCTGATACTTTTTTCTTTTAATTTTTTAGTTCCATATTTTACCTACCTCTATATATTGAATATAAGGTAGTTTAGTATGTCCTAATTAGCCAATATGTATTTTTTAATACTGCTGTCAAATAAAGCATTCCTTTATAAGAAGACTACACTTTCTACAAGTGGTTCATGATTGTTTTTTTCCCAGGCATCGAACAACGGTTTAACCATGTTACCGGAAGATCTTTCCAAATGTTCCAAGATGATGAAATTGGATGTAGAGGTATAAGGATTCGTTTTTTCAGTAGTACTTGATAATCTCTAATACCTGTCACACATGGAAGTGATATAATACAGTAATAGTCCTTTTTGATAGAACAAATAAAAATTTAGGGAGTTTCAAGCATGTTATATATATATATATATATATATATCTCATGTCAGGGAAACAAGCTTAGTATGCTGTCCGAGAATGTGATTGCATCATGGACCAAGCTAAATGAACTTAATGCGGGTAAAAATCTCTACTACCATTTTAGGATTTATCTTGATGTTTTATAGCTTAAAAATTCTAAAATACTTCTTTTAACTAATTCCTGAGTAGATTTTTTTTTTTTTCCTGTTAATTGCGTATCTTGTTTTGCAGCTAAAAATTGTTTGAGCAATGTGCCGGAGAGTATTGGGGACCTTTCACGTCTGATTCGTCTTGACCTTCATCAAAACCGTGGGTTTACATGTCTGATCATAAGCCGACTCCATTAACTATTGAATCCACTTTGTCTGAATAACTTTTTATGCCTGATGTTTGCAGGAATCTCATCAATCCCATTGTCAATAAAGGGCTGCTCTTCCCTTACTGAGCTTTACATGGGGTCATTTCTATTTCCATTGCTGCGAAACTTTTTAAGCTACTCAGTTACTACTATTTTTAGAATTGTAATCACATGGTTTTTTTTTAATCATACAGGAACAACTCTTTGTCTTCATTACCAGCCGAGATAGGGGAACTCTCTCAGCTGGGGACATTTGATCTTCACTCAAATCAGGTGTGGCAATGTATATTATAATCTTGCTGGAAATCTGGATGTTCATACTTTCGATTGTTTGTCACTTTCAAAGATTCATTTTATAAATTACAAGTGTAGAATGTAAACACGGTAAGCGTGCTATTCAATGTGGCATTTTGAATGGTAATAGCCCATATCTTCTAATGATCGTTTCATTCTGCTCACAGTTAAAGGAGTACCCTGTGGAGGCATGCAAGTTGCAACTTTCAGTTCTAGATTTATCAAATAATTCGTTGTCTGGCTTGCCTAGTGAGATTGGTAAGGGTAACTTCTTATGTTCTGAATTGTTGTTAGTTTGTATTTCTTTTCTAAATTTATCATTTTGAGTTTGATTTCCATGCAACGAATATAGGCGCATGTGTATGTTTTGACATGTTTTGACCACTTGACCACAGACAGAAAAATAACAGTTAGAAGTTGGGACTACAGAATGTATTTCTATAAAAAGAAAATAAGCTAGTGAGGTTGAAATACTATGTAATAGATAGCGTCAAGTTCAAATAAGAACTGGAGAACTGTGAGAACTGAGAACTAAATGTTCTGTACTTAGACACAGAGTGCAGAACAGTACATAGCAATATGAAAAAAGGTGCATAATGTGTGGTTTCTCCAGCTCTCTGCTTGAGCCTATTTCTCATCAGAGCCCGGTGCTATATGTATAATACATATCCTAAAGCAAAGTACAACTATAAAATGTGTAATTTTCTTTAGTACATGTGTTACTTTCTCTGTAATTTTTGTCTTGCCTAAATACCTATTAGCCTTTACTATTCTCTTGATGTCTCATAGACATCAAGTTTTTTTCTTAAATAACTGAAGTGAACACTTTGTTCAGTCAAAAAAAACTGTCCACACCTATGTTTTCAATTAGGCATCACTTTTGTGAAGTTTTATAAAAATATTATAGTTTTTATATGCGTTTTCCTAGTAAAAATAGTATATTGCCCTGTTTGTGTAATTATAAAATTAAAAATAAATAGAAGTACTTTTTATTAAAGTTATAGAAAACAAATTTTTATATTTTCTACTAATTAAACACAGAATACAAAGTCAAGTTGAATTTAAATTCTTCTTCAAATTTAGTAAAGATAACTGGATTTAAAATATATTAAAGAAATAGAAATTCAGTATACAAAAAACCATATAAAGATAACATGTATGTGTGTAGTATATATGTCTGATTGTGTTATATACTTGTATTACACAGACACACAGAGACAAGTGTACAGTATAATGATACTGTACTTGTATAATGTGTTCAGGGAGTAAGAAATTTATTTTGTTAATAGATTTCCCTTATCCTCATTCTCTTCTCTGAATATTTATTTCCCGAAAATGAATATTTACTTTTCCGTATTTCCATTTTTGTCGTTCTTCTCTTGCTGTTCTCTCTGATCCTTTCTTATCTATATTTTCTCTTCAGTGTTGCAAAAATAAACATAATAATAATAATAATAATAATAATAATAATAATAATAATAGCAGCTCAGAAAATGTCTCAATCCAAATGTATTAGGCTTGTGACATTTTCATACATGAAAGAGAACCTGGAGGGAGGGAATAACTGGAGAACACATACAAATCGTCTATGATGTACTCTGAATCTCTGATGTTTAAACTAATGCAGTAATTTGACGGCCTACTTAACATCTGTTGCAAACTTTATTATGTAGGAATGATGACAACATTGCGAAAACTTTTGCTAGCGGGAAATCCAATGAGAACCCTACGAAGGTTGCAAACTTTAAATCAGTATTTCAATTTTTTAAATTTGGTGAAGAGTTCGTAATCTTTTGACAGGGTGTTCTGACTGATGTTTATACTCACTTAGCTCACTGGTATCTGGACCTACACCAGCTTTGTTGAAGTATCTTCGAAGTAGACTTCCATCTGAAGAAGGTCTGTGGTTATTGGTTGAACTTTGTCTGGTCTATTTATGAAATTTCTAACATGAAGACTCTTTATGAACTAATATCTGTATCATCTTTACAACTGCACTGCTATTCAAATTGAAAACTTGTAAAGATTAAATAGTAATTTTCTTTCTTTTGTTCACATACACGATACACCCAACACAAAACTTTTTGCAGAGTCTGGACCCAGTTCTTCTAAAAAGGAAGATGTTGTAAATAAGGCAGCGAGGTTATCTATTAGTTCAAAGGTATTAAAGTTAGCAGTCATCTCCTCATTTATTTCTTCATTCTTTTCTTCTTCTTTTAGTAATCTTTCCTCCGTTTCCAATTTTTCTCTTATGTTGTAGTTATTTAGTCAATCTCACGTCAGTTCATTGTCATTGTAGATAAAAGAGGCCCTACACTTTTGCAGTGTGTAGAGTTTTGTATGTATATTTGAGAAATGCGATAAATATATGAATCAAACAATAGTTTTTTGCACAATATCTTCTGTTTGTTTGAACTAGATTGTGATTTTTCTTGCTATCTGAATTCTAATTATGCCAATCTTTAAAAAAATAAATAAATCAGGAACTATCTTTAGGAGGGCTATCTTTGAGTGCTGTCCCTGCAAAAATATGGGAGTCAAGTGGAATAACGAAAGTTGATTTATCACGAAATTTAATTGAAGAGTTACCAGTTGAGCTTTCCTCTTGTGTGTCCCTTGAGGTAATAATTCAGTTTTCCTTATTTCTCTGTGATTGTAAGTAGTATTAAACTGCAATGCTCATTAACTTAAATGAAACCACATTACTATCTCTGGAACCTATTATTTAATAAATGGGAAGTTTTCTTGGGAACTTTTAGACTTGCATATTTGTATACAGTAAATGAATTCTGTTGTTCTAGATTTAAAAGTTCATCCTTTCTAATTTTGCTTTACTGATCTGTTGTCTATATCATTATGTTGGATAGACTATAGCTGGATTTGAGCTGCCAAAGAAGTGTTTATTTCCTGTTATTAATTTGATGGGCTACTTGAAGTTGTGATTTTATTCTTGATATATATATCATATGCAGGTTTTGATTCTATCAAGAAACAAGATTAAAGTCTGGCCAAGTGCAGTTTTGAAGTTACTATCTAATCTCTTATGTTTGAAGCTCGATAATAATCTTCTCGGGCAGGTAAACTATCTTTTAAGGAGATACCTCAACCATCCAGATACTTTATCTAGAATTTATAGAAGCAACTGTATTCTTAAGAGGCAGCATTTCTTAGTGGGGGTATAAATGTATAATACTATGATCACATATCTGTAACATTCTTTCCTAAATAATTTATGGGATGCGTAAAGATTAGACAATCTGAACTGTAATTCTTTTTATTTAAAAAATGCATATTTTATTAGGTTTAGCTCCTCTTTTTCATAGATATAGTTGCCTGTTATCTAATGAATGTGCTAATTACTCATATCTCTATCTCCATGAAAGTTCATTGCACGTCTCTAGATTTTATGAAATTCTGCATATCTGGTTCTATTTTACTTGGAAAATCATTTTTTTTTGTAATTATAGCTTGAAGGTTTTTTTTTTTGTTCTCTTTTGCTAAGTGATAAGTTTGTTTGAAGGCTTATCTCGATGAATAAATGTAGATGGATTCAATCTCCTTATTCGTGATTTGGTTTTGTACCAGTAGAACCAACCGAGTTTTAGCCCAATGCTCCTCTTGATTACCTGTTATGAGCCTCCACAGGCAGAATGTGTAAATAAAAAATTACCCAAAAAAAATTGATAATTTGTCAGTTGACTTGTTTTAGGATGCCAGATTTAATATGACTATCAGTTTTTAGTTTGATGTGTTTCCTCCTGTCTTTGAATTGTTTTAATATGAAACCAACTTTGAGTTCAGCATATTGTTTAATTGACATAATTTGAATGGGGATTGTGTCAAGTTGCTTCCTCAAAATGATCCTCAGACAGAATTCATTAAGTAGATATTAGGTTCTGTATGTATTGTAGTAATTGATTATTTACACCTAATCTTCTCTTTGATAATAGATTCCAGCAGATGGGTTCCAGGCTATATCCAAGCTGCAAATTCTGGACCTAAGTGCTAATGGAGGTGCTTTACCAGAACGAGCTACATTTTCTAGCTTACCAATGTTGCTAGAGCTTTACTTGAGGTCTGTCGAGAGAAAATAAAAGTTTATTTATTTGTTCGTATGTTGCTATGATAATTAGTAAACTTGCAATCTTCTTCATGTTGAACAGACGGATGTCAATATCAGAAGTTCCCTCAGATCTAATAACTCTGCACCAGTTAAAAATTCTTGATTTGAGTCAAAATGCCATTCAGTCAGTCCCTAAGGTAATCCTTTTTTTTTTAAATAACAAAACTACCTTTCTGTACTGGAACTCATGCTGGGTAAATGTATGATTACTTAAAGGTACAATACTAAACTTGATTTGTTGGCACAAAACACAAATTACAAGGAGTGTGTTCAGATAACTTGATTTTATGCTGTTAATATGCTAAACCAAGTGGATGTATATTTCTACAGTATCTACTCTGATCAAACTAATAACATTATAAGTTGGAACTGCATCTCATGCCTCCTTTATTATGGGAGGGCCGGGAGGCAATGTGGCTTTGGGGGGATATTATGGTGCCTGTTTATAAGAGGAACAGTTTATTGGCTTTGTAAGATGGAAGTCCAATGTTATCTAGTAAGAAACGAACTACCTATCAGCCTGTAACGGAAGGAAATAAGTAAACAAAATTTCAGTGTTTATAAAGATTATGAGTTTGCTTAAATTATTATTAAACTTGTTTTTACATGTTGATTGAGCACTGTATCATATATGTATAATCTTCTCTCAGAGTATCCATCTATAGCCAATGCTGATTGCATACCCACTTCAGCTCTTAAGTGTTAATCATAATCCATTGTACTGTTATAAAGTAATTGCGTTCAATCTAACATATTTTAAGTAAAGCATCTTGGTGACTGTTATTTCCAGAAGCCTTGATTAAGTACCGTAATGTCTCCTCCTACAAATTTCTCACTTGTTTGTAAATGGGTTGCTGGTACTAATGAAAGGCTCAGAAATGACAGCTCCCATTTCTAATATATAAAATGCTGTTTCTTTTTTTGTAATTTTTAAACACAAGTAGAATATTATGCTGTTTGGGCTAGCCATTCATCACTGTCTATTTGCCTTGAAGTAACTAAAGATGTGATGAATATTAAATCTCATGGTTAGACATGACTCTAGTACTACTAATTCATTCAGGATCTGCAAAATCTTCCAACTTTGAACATATTTCAATGATGGCAATGCAGGGTTTCAAACATCTTACTTCTCTTGCGGAGCTTGATCTTACTGACAATAATATTAGTTCACTTCCACCAGAACTGGTTAGAATGCATTGGACTTTCTATGTACAAGTATTTACCATGTGTTGTGGTACTCAGTAACTTGCAATAATAAATTTTTGAAAATCAATAACTTGTGATGAAAATTATCTGTCTTGATGAGTTTTTTTTACAACATCATTCTTTATAGTTGATATGTTACATCTAGACCCGGCAATTTGATACACGACACGAATGACACGACACGAAAGTACACGAATACGATAGTACATGACCTAGATTCAGTGTCGTGTTTGGGTTTAGCCTTTGAGTGCACGACACGACACGACACGAAGTACAAGACATAAATATATTAAATCGTAAATATATATATATATATATATATATATATATGTAAATGGGTTGTGTTTGGGTTTATCAATTAAGTACACGAAACACAAAAGTAGACGACACTAAAATACACGACACGAAACACAAAAGAGACATGATTCTAATCATTGGAAAAGAACTAAGATGTTTTAGTCCAACTTGATGTTGTTTGGTACTTTTAGTAGCTTGTTTGTGTAAGTGTGCTACAAGTAGAACAATGATTTCAGGCCTGTAAATTTATCCAAAACATTTTCTCTTACATTTTGACTGGATTGTGTCACTTTTTCTTATTCTTTCCACGTTATTGGCCAACTGAACTAGAACTTCTATGCGAGAGTTCCGTAATAGTGACATTGTTTCATATACTCCTGCTAGAAAAGTATATGCATTTAGTACTTTGTTTCTGCTATATTCAGCTAGAAAAATTGGTTTTGCAGGGCGTTCTTGAACCCAGCCTACAGGCGTTAAGACTTGATGGAAACCCATTGAGAAGGTACTGTATATCATGTATCATTAATTTGTTATGAACTTTAATTATTAGCTCATAAAAATGAGAGCTTTTGTGAGAAATGATCAACTTCAGGTTGCTGAAATGATCAATTACTAAAGAGCATTAAACGAAATCAATGTAATACCAAATAAGATCTACAAGAATCTAACATTACAATTCTCATTCAATTATTCCACGTTGATTGGATCATTTTCCAATTTTAGGTTCCTTTCTCTTCTTCCAATCCTATCCCTAGTATTGACTTTAATTATCCTCAAAGCCGAAGCAAATATTATTCTCTTTTATTATGAATCCGTGGTGAATTGGTAACATACCCGCGGAGTTACAAAATACTCATTAATTCATAATGGTGATGATTACAGTTATATATATTTGATATACTAGTACTTGGAAAACAAGTAAGACCTTAATAATAATAAACTAGTTCTAATTGATAATTATAATTGAATATTTATCTACTTACCATAATTAATAAAGAAAATTATCATCTAATCCTAATGTTCTTAGAACTACTAATTAAATACAAGCAACTTTTCTTTACAAGCAAATATAAAATAACTGATAGTTAAATCATTGATTTTGTGCATTGAAAAAAAACTTGTCCACAAGTTTTTATAGAAATTAGGAATCAGAAAGCACTAGCGTAGAAAAATATTTAATTTCAATTTGTAGTCCATGCCAGTGCATCACTATCGGAAAGAACTTTGAAATCTTTCAGGACTTGAAGGTTTCATACGAAAAAACAATGTTGATATGATCTACCACCACATACGGATCATGAATTTCTTTCCCATGAACCAACTCATTGTGCTCTATTCGTACTCACATATCCCCTTACATTCCACAACTAAACTATTTGGATAGGTTCAGTTTCAACGTTCTTTACAATTTTAATGCTCCCTCTATCCCACTCAATTGCCTTATTTTGACTTTTCAAAGTCAAATTTCTCAAAGTTTGACGAAATAAAAGTTATTTCATAATTTTAAATGAATGAAATATATATTCTTATAATATCTTCTTTTTTGTAATTTATTTATATTATACAATAAGTATTAATTGTTGGTCAAACTTTGGTCAATTTCACTATGAAAAGCCAACATAATTAGTTGAAGTGGGATGGAGTAGCTTTTTGCATTACTTCCAATCTAGCATAGCTCCGATATCTTTACGTTAATTCGTTATCTTCTTTGATAATGATTTTGTATACGCACACTACAACACACACTACAACTGTCTAATCAATCATCATATCACTGTCATTGTTCGTATGATACCCTGTCATTGTTCGTAAGGGTTCTTTGCTACGATGACATTGTTTTGAGCAAGAGTGTTGTTTTTAAAGTTTCCGGAAGGGTATGTGCTATGTAGTGTTCTATAAATTTCGGAAATTTGTGGTACCTCAATGTTGGGTTTCTTTTAATATTTTATAATTATCTATATTTTGCTTTATAATAATTAGTATAATATTAATGGAATTCTGATTTTAATAATATAAAATTTATGTATCGCAATTCTAATAGGATATAAATAATATTTTGTGATTTTTAAAAAAGTTCGAATACTTAAAAGTTATAATATTAAACAATTAATAAATTACATATAAAATAATAATAGTTTTTTTTTATTATAACTTTAATGTGTTTTTAATATTAATAATGTGTAGTAATTCTATTAGGGTTCCACAAGTAATAATTTGTAATCTTAATAGATTTTTAATTGAATAATAAAAATCATATATTATTATTATATAAATTCACATATATATTATGAAAGCTCGTAAAAACCCATAATACATACTAACATACCAACAAATTATCTTAGTTGTGCTTTTTCTGTTTCTTTAATTTAATTTTATAAGTTTATTAAAATTTTAATGTAAATGGTTTATTGTATCCTAATATAATTTTACTATCACTAATAGTTTCTATTTCTAATAAAGTATATCGCATTCGATAATATATTATTAAGAGATAATTGTATTTTGCACTCTAAACAATTATTCAAAATCAATTTTGTACCAGAACTTTGAGATAAACCGTTTGCTACCCGTAACTTTCAAATCTGAATGCAGTGTGCACCCCTGTGGCATTAAATATTGTGTATATATAGATATATATAGATATATATGTCATTGTTCCAGGGACAACCAACTTATATATAGAATCGGAGAGAACCGTTGGTTCTATCATGGAATCTTTTAAATAATTTAAAATTTTTTTTGATTCTAATATAGAATATTAATTACATAAAATTTGAATAAAAAATTGATTTTGAATTTGATTCTACTGTAGAATCATTTAGAATAAGTGTGATTCTATTATAGAATCACTTCGAACTATTTCATTAATTTTTAATGATTTTTTAGTAAAAATGTTATGCAATTTTGTTTTTTGATTTATTAATTGAAATAGTGGTTCTCTCTCGGACTCTTATATGACTCTATATAAGGAGTTCTCTCTAGAATGTTACTATATATATATATATTATAATAAATATAAAAAACTCATTAATACACGTCCAAATTATCCCACACTATATCTTTCAATTATTAATAAGATATATTAAAAAACCTGGTACATCGTACGTGTAACACCCCAGATCTGGGGTCGGAGATCTAGGTTGTCACACTCTCTTTTTCCAACTTAAACACTTGATACTTGAATCATATTAATAAATCAACACACACTGTGACCCCACAATATATATGCTCACACCAGTTATAGTCTCAGAAACGAAGTTACTTAAATAGTAGTCATATGATCCATAATGTAAAGTTATCCGATCTAGCATAGCTCCGATATCTTTACGTTAATTCGTTATCTTCTTTGATAATGATTTTGTATACGCACACTACAACACACACTACAACTGTCTAATCAATCATCATATCAGTGTCATTTTTCGTATGATACCCTGTCATTGTTAGTATGGGTTCTTTGCTGCGATGACATTGTTTTGAGCAAGAGTGTTGTTTTTAAAGTTTCTGGAAGGGTATGTGCTATGTAGTGTTCTATAAATTTCGGAAATTTGCGGTACCTCAATGTTGGGTTTCTTTTAATATTTTATAATTATCTATATTTTGCTTTATAATTATTATTATAATATTAATGGAATTCTGATATAAATCATATAAAATTTATGTATCACAATTCTAATAGGCATCCAATATAAATAATATTTTGTGATTTTTAAAAAAGTTGGAATAATTTAAAGTTATAATATTAAACAATTAATAAATTACATATAAAATAATAATAGTTTTATTTTTATTATAACTTTAATGTGTTTTTAATATTAATAATGTGTAGTAATTCTATAATAGATTTTTAATTGAATATTAAAAATCATATATTATTATTATATAAATTCACATATATATTATGAAAGCTCGTAAAAACCCATAATACATACTAACATACCAAAAAATTATCTTAGTTGTGCTTTTTCTGTTTCTTTAATTTAATAATGTAAATGGTTTATTGTATCCTAATATAATTTTACTATCACTAATAGTTTCCATTTCTAATAAAGTATATCGCATTCAATAAATATATTATTAAGAGATAATTGTATTTTGCACTCTAAACAATTATTCAAAATCAATTTTGTACCAGAACTTTGACAAAAACAGTTTGCTACCCGTAAATTTCAAATCTGAATGCCCCTGTGGCATTTTTCCGTTATAAACAAGTCGTTGCCATTAAATAATTTGATAACAAAATTAAATTAATAAAAATTTAATATTTTCTAGAAAATATAAAAAATTAGATAAAAATAAGCACGAGAGATGGAACTTGGCAGGGGAACTTAAACTCTTAGTTTTTTAATTTTCAAATCATACTAATAAATGGATTCGTTTCACTAAATAACGTTAATTCCAAAACTTTATTATTTTACTAATATTAACTTTTATATTAATTCTATTATTTTTTCCGATTGTATATTTAATTTAAATATAAAATTGGCTTCTGGATTTTTAAAAAAAATAATTGGACGTTATTGTTATTTTAATAGGAATATCTTATTTTAATAAAAATATTTATGTAAAAGAAATTCGTTAATATAAATATTTTATATATTGTGTAAATTTAATCCAAAAATCTCTATTTTACCCCTAGTTAATTTCATCGAAACTGTGAATAATAACGGAAAATCGTTAAAGGGGTGCGTACTGAAATCACGAGTTTAAGTTAAGGGGTGTAACATGCATTTCTCTAAATTCCGGTACAAAATTGTTTTAGGGTGCAAAATGCAATTATCTCTATTATTAAACGTGAAAATAGTTATTACTATTGCATTTGTAGATGCATAAATTTTGCTTCACCATAGTCCTTGTAAAGTCTATTGAACAATATGTAAGTTCGAAGGAATAAGATTTTGATAACATATCCAATTAATTGTTTTATTGGTAAAAAATTGAGAAATATACCTTATGTCTTGTTTTTTTAAAATAGTTGCCTACTTCTTAGACATTGCTCCTATGTTCATAACATGCAAAAGGTTCATTACTTGCAATGTTTGTCAACACGACATGGACAAATCCAAATCTAATAAACCTATTATCTTAATTCAGCTCAATTATTGATCAACCAACCAAAGCCCAAGACCAACAAAGATATAAGTAAAATTGAGTTTCAGAAGCTCTCACACTAAAGATTTGGACTGAGGTTGTAGAGTGGTGGTTGACGATGGTTGTTAGGTGTTGCTAGCTGGTGGCTGATGATGGTTGGTTGGTGGAAGGTGTTTCAGCGGTTTTTGGGTGGGTTTAACAGTTGGAAATTGGCTCTGATACCACTTGATGTAAGATAGGGTCAATGGTAAAATAAGGTATATCTGTGCACAAAATTGGCACACACACAAAATTGGCAAATACATAACAAATCCATAGAGAAATTACATGTATTTAATAAAATTGTAATTAATATTTAATATATGATGTTGAACCTAAGTTATATATGTGTTGAACAAAAGAAATTTGTAACTTTGTAACTTAGAAAAGTTTGAATTTGATCTTGCACCAATATATATATATAGGGAGTTACTCCAATGAGAACCATCTTATAATGAGAACTAAGAACCTAGGTAGAACCACTAATATTAAATCAAATCACCAATATATAAATATATATAAATATAGATACATAATATAAATATATATACCAGTATCACCCCACCATTACTACACTCCACCCAGTCATTACTATACTGCCTATCACATTGCCACCATGACACCACCACCAACTCCTCCATCACCAACTCCTCCATCAACATTTTCAACCCACACCCAAAAATTACTAAATTCGAATTTCAAAATCAAAATCACCAACATTTAAAACGCCGCCACATTGGAACCATTACTACCACAACCAACGCCGCCACCAGTAACACCATCGCCACCTACATAATCATTATATTTAGGCCCAAATCACCTAAAATAAACCCGGATCACCAAAAAATTCGAAAAATATCACTAAATTTCTACAGATTTGGATACTGATTTCATTTATTCAAATACCCGATCTATCTCAGAAGCTTCAAAACAAGCACGATAAGCATTACGAATCAATGATGATGTATATATGTATGCATGTATGGCGATGATGTATGTATGTATGCATGCATGCATATATAACATCGGAGGAATGAAGAATTCCAGCCGAATTGTGCCTTTTAGTGGGTTTGTTATGGTAGTTAGCTCATGCGAGTGAGGGAGAGTGTAAATGTACAAGATACATCTAATGGTTATCTAAATGGCATAAGTATATCATATTCTGCCCGCTATTGTGGAAACTTTGAAATTGGATAGACTTTCTACATTATCTTTAACTGATTCCAGAGTCCTGAGTAGGTTTGTTGAATGACCAGCTAAAAAGTGGTCAAAATCCAATTCAAGCAAATTGTTGCATACATACTGCAGTTAAATTTTATACTTCTCGTTAATTTTTGAATAAATGTTTCACAAGTATCTTGTATATGTTTTCCTTTTCTAGCATTCGTAGGACAATACTGGATCGAGGGACGAAGGCTATTCTGCAATACTTGAAGGACAAAATTGTGGACATCTAGTTCTTGGTGTAACATTAAATTGTTTTGTTGGTGAGATTGTACACATGTCCTTATAAAGTGTTTTGTGTTGTACAAAAACATATGTTGGAGATTTATATCTGAATGTTGTTGATGTAGATTATGAGTCATCCAGAGAGATTGATGTATGCCACACTCATTTGTTTGATAGCAAAAAATTTGTTATACATATAACTTCTTTTTCTTCTCCAGGGAAGGAGTTTGTTTCTAAAAGCACCCGCTATATCAAGCCAAATCATTCTTATTTACTGTAGGTTGTCTTTACTAACCACCGGTGGTAATTTTTAATGTTGTAAAAAAATTAATTGCATCTTATCCTTTAAAAATTAGTGATTTGCATTTTGCACTCCTTTTCTTTGGGAAAAAAAATCAGTGTTGTATATGTATTTTTGGGAATTGCAATTCACATCCCTCATCTTTAAAACCCAACCCGGTACCACTTGCATCCTTTTTACGTGAATTTGTCTAAATTGATCGTTAATGTTAAGTTAAAAAGTATACAAGTCCTTTATCTTTTTGTCGACAGTCCTCCTTCAGCCCCTCTCTTCCCCGTTAAACATGCGCACCCAAAGTAACTCACACTTATAGAAACTCGTAGATACACATAATATAACATGCCTAATCATTCTGCCGTTCATAAATTAATGACTGAAACTTCAGAAAACAATTATTTACGGTTTTCAAATTAATTCTTCAACCCTTCTTAGATAGTTAGGTGTTTAATAAATTGTGTCAAGTTGAATTTTAATTTTAGACGAACATTTATAATGTTTCTAACCTAACATTAACGATCGATCAGACAAAAGCGTTCAAGTTATATTGGGTTTGAAAGATGAGACATACGAAGTGTAATTTCCAAAGTATGTATACTTAGCCAAAAGAAAGGTTACAAAATGCAATACACTTTTAATGAGGGGTTTTTAATATTGTAATGTTATTTTCACAATTCTTATTGGTAATTTCAATCTTGAAACTTGTCGAGCTTAACAAGCACTAGAAGTCTAGAACAATACGTATTATGCGAATTATTAGCCAAAGAAGAAAAAAATAAATTATAATTTTCATATAACAAGCCGATTAAATTCTTGTTAATTATGAAAAAAAAAGTTATTAACATCTAACTATGATTGAAGAATTTTGGGTTTGAGTTTGGGTTTGGGGGTTGATTGGATGACCTTTTAGATAAATGCTTAATGTTTAATTCAGAATGAAAAGTGATGTCCTATAATTTCAAGTCATTGGCAAGAAAGAAATAATAAATTGACTTGGGAGTTAAGAAGCCATGGTCTTTTCATCTAGCAATCTGAAGAGAATTATCAATCATCTTAATGTTGATGTGCCTATATCATTTCAAAAAGCTCTAACGAAAGATCTTTTAAAAAAAATCTCGATGATGTTTTTAGCTAGAGAAAAAGCAGCCAAAGAATTAAAGAAAGCACGAACACTTGTTCGTATTTAATTATTTGGAATCAAGTTTTAACTTTTCTTATTAATAGTTAAGTTGTCATCATTTGAATGTCAATAATTTTCACAAAAATAAATTGGGGAAGCTTGTTTATGGTGATTACCTAATTAGTTTTTATCAATGACAAGTTAACATTGTAATATTAACGTAATTTAGAAAAGACTATATGAGAATACTACATTCAAAATATGTCATTTATAATCTTAAGTAGATTGTTGGTTTTGTATAAGATGTTGTCTTGAACATTAAAATGAAAGAAGTTCATTAAAATATTCATGTCACGTATTGAAACAACCATCTTACTTTAAGGATATTATCACTCATCTACAAAATAAAATATTTATTGCCAAAAACATTAAAAGTTTGATAGATAGATTTTTAGGACAAAATGTTTTAGGCTGAAAACAACATTGACGCTAGGTTAGCATTGACAAAATTGTTATTTTTCGAAATGAATTTTCGTTTGAAATACTATTTGGACAATCTACAAATTACGCTCATATCATTTTTTTTACATGTCACCGTTTAAGTAAAATCCAGGTCCATCCCATATATTTTACTAGCCTATAACCCGTGCAATGCACGGGGCTAGGTAGTCGATTAATATTGATTTGGAATAAATTTTTAAACATTATTGTATATAAACAGAGTTTTTTTGTCTTATTTGTAATTGGGTATTGATTTACTTGATTTTTTATCTCATAAATTTTGATAAATGAGTTGCTAATAATCTTTTATTTGTCATGTTAACGACAAAGAAATAATCACGTCAAAGTCTCAATCCTCACATGTTGTACATGCCTATTTACGACAACTTGGCAGTACTAAGTCTAGCATTCACTGTGTTAAAAGAATAATAACAATACACTATGCCCCAAACTGAAAACGAATAGACGGCTTAAGCAAAAATTGTGTGGGGAGTGTTACTATTACCATTAAGAATGTGACTTTTTAATACAATTTTTGTGCATCTCACATGTGCAAGTAACAACGACTAATTTCGCATTAGATACAAATGCCTTCTCTTACAAAATAACCTTGCCTGCTGCACTTTTGTCAACACCTGTAGATTGTCCATTGCATGGAGAAGATATTTCCCAAATATCATTAATCGAATTCCCGTCCCTTATAGGATTATATTACTTGGAAGTAGATATTTAAACTAAGATTAAAAAAATAGCAAGTTTCAAATCAAATATAGAAAAGAGATATCCTCCGGAAATAGTGGCATAGGTTCACCATTTTGGGTAACTTGTGGTATTTGTAAACATGTTTTAGGGATCTCACAAGTGCATAACAACTTTTCCAGATGAAAATTAGACATTGCTTGAGCATTCAACTCACCGTCTAAAAGTATTTTGCTCGACTTAATGTATCAATGATGCACGACCTCTTGCAAGTATGCAAGTCTGTAATAGTTATGTGTTATGGTATAATTACACCCCATCAGATCTAAAGTAGGATGAAAATACTAACAGACTTACGTCTTAGAGGCCAAAATAACTTCCATTCGAGCCTCCCAACTAAGGCATCCATGGTGATGCATAGCTCCATGAAACTTTTGTTTACATACTTTCATAGACCAACATCCTAGATTAGATCTGAAATAGATAACACCCACAAACTTATATTTAAATAGATATACTATACATGCATATGTAATCACTAATATAGCAAATTTAAAGACCAACTTATATGTAATAATTTAAAACATGACTTATATTCAATTTTTTTTTAATTATTTGACATGGTGGTGATCGAATTAGGTAGAATAAAAAATTGGGGTTGGACAGAATTAATGATCCCCGATGATCAAAGTGTAAAGGTTAAAATAGCTTAATAAAAATTTAAATGTTAAGGATTTAAGTGACATTTAAAGTATAATCTAGCTACCTATCTAAAAAAGAATCTATAGAATAAGATGCAATAGTCTTCGTGCATGTTCAAAAATTTTAATCGACAGAAACACCACATTATAAAAAAAATGGGGCAAGGGGAAGAGAGTTTTACATGTTACCTTATCCGCAAGTTGTCTTTTCAAAATCATCCATTTTATCAAGATTACTAATCAAAAGAAGTGTCGTGCATAGCCGAAGACTTCATTCCCGAAGATAATGGGATATGATTCCTTGACACCTTGCATAGAACGCCAATGGTTCTATCACAAATTTCTGCTATGTGCCTGTCAGTTGTCAATTTTGACAACTGTAGAATATGAGTAAAATAAATTATTTGTAGCATTGTACAAACGCATGCAATCAACTTTCACTTGTATTTTCTGTAATCGCTTTTTTTTTCCTGCTAAAATATTGAGTAAACATTTGAGGCTAATGAAAATAACATAATGCAAAAATGCAATCCATTGTTGCAAAAATAATATTAACAACATTGCAAACATCTAACTCACAGTAGAAAGTAACTCCAAATATGTATAGAGGAATCAGGTCATGCATTGCCTATAAGCTGTGGTTAAGCATTCCGAAGGCATCAGGTAGCCAATTCTAGATTTCAGGCAAGTATTGGGATCTAAGTTTGACAATTTTCTGAAATTAATGTATTTAGAAAATACCTCATTCATCGGCTCATTTGTCATATGATATAGCTGGTTTTGATTCATTATACAAAGGAGGGACTCAGGGCAGTTCTTAATTATAGTTGCAACTACGACAATAGTAATCTACCTGCAGAAACATAGGAAACAGGAAGCTGATACATCCACTAGTTACAGGCACGAAACCTTTTCACCCCTTGAACCATAATCTAATAAATTGGATATGTAGAAAAGACTTGCTGCCTGCAGGTCCTCGAGCGAGGGATAGTTACATCTAACATCTTCTAGCCTCTTAGCTTCTATTATGTGTAGAACTTGTAAAAAGGTATCCCTATCGGAAATAGTAAACAAAATCAATTAGTGAAAAGAGCTCAAGTAAATAAAAATCTAGTTTCTAGAATTTCCATGACGAACCACAGTTTTCTTATCCCATACTAAATCAAGTAAGCACCAAATACCAAAACTGATTACAGACCCCGCTGATTCGTCCAATAGATTAAATTATGTAAAGGTAACTCCTATTTTAAATTATAACACCTAGATCACCATGAGAAAAGGTTCCCAACATTATTCAAATGAATCGTCTATAGAAGGCACTAAGATTCTAAACTTACATTTAAATCAGGCACTTTTTTTTAAACACTTTAAGCGACTTAAACAATAACAATATATGTGTAAAAACTCAAAGTTGAAGAATTTCTATACAACTGAGCAATACATATACATATAGCAATCAACATAATGAGCAACAAAAAGTAAGCTATATAAATGACATTGACAATTTGAAATAACACAAGATCATCATAATCTTGTTAAAAATTTTAAGGCTTTATGACCTTTTAACCCTTAAAGTTTGACGATTTATACCCATCAACCCTAAAATTTTGAAATCGTACCTTTTAACCCTTGAAGTACCCATTAAAGTTCAATTAACCCTTTTTTCTATTTTTCTTCCGATAATACCCCTACAAGGGCTAAGAGGTACTATTTTTCATACTTCAAGGGCTAAAAGGTATATACCCTTTTATACTTCAATGTGTGCATTTAAAATTCAATCCTCATTGCCACAACACCTTGAAGAGAGTATGCTCTTGGATATCAGAGGGTGAAGCTTGCAGTAGCATTTGGTCTTCAGAAAATGAGGCAGGCATGACCATAACAATTGTGAAGAACCTTCAGATGCTGTGTTTTTTGTGTTTTACTTTAGGGAGTAGCTGCAAAAAGAGTAACTAGCTATATCAGTACATCAGCATATGTAAAGCATAATATAACAGAAGATGTAAAAGAGATAACTACAACTCAACAAAGGACAAGACAGACAATAATATTAGCAGAAGCACAGGAATCCAGAATCAAAGAAGAAAAGGTAAACTCAAAAAATCAAAATACGTTATGTATTCTTGAAGTCCGTAAACAGGTCACGGAAAGAAGTTCATGAAAATGTTCAAGCCTCAGTGACAGCAAAAGAAACAAGACTTTCAAGACGACAGAAGTATGTGAATGATTTAGGGTTAAGTACCACGGGATTCCAGTGATTTAATTGAAGCAACCAGGACGACAAAGGACTTATCAGCAACATTGAATTGAAGACATAAAAGAAGAATTGATCAAGTGTTATTCATCTGTGAACCAGACCAGTTGCACTAGGTGACAGCACTGAAAAGGTAACTCATATTTTAAATTATAACACCTAGATCACCATGAGAAAAGGTTCCCAACATTATTCAAATGAATCGTCTATAGAAGGCACTAAGATTCTAAACTTACATTTAAATCAGGCACTTTTTATTAAACACTTTAAGCGACTTAAACAATAACAATATATGTGTAAAAACTCAAAGTTGAAGAATTTCTATACAACTGAGCAATACATATACATATAACAATCAACATAATGAACAACAAAAAGTAAGCTATATAAATGACATTGACAATTTGAAATAACACAAGATCATCATAATCTTGTTAAAAATTTTAAACAATAATAAAGTGAATGAACACCTATTGGCGGTGCGGCGAGGTTGTGATAGTGACAATATTAGCCGCTGAGCTTCAATTGAAACTGGCACAGGTACTTGTGAGGATGTTTGAGGTGATACATAGAACCACATTAACACACACCTTTTGAAGTTATTTGGGAAACCTGAGATGCAGAGAATGGATTAATAATAATTATAATAATCTAACGATGGAGAAGGATACCTAGAAAGCCCTTCCATTTGTGAAGGAAGTAGGCGTCAACCCCTCCATTTTTGCATTGAAGAGAAAGTACCTCATCATAAGCCTCCGTTTACAAATAACCCTTCTCAATAACCTGCGCAAGAAGGCATGTCCCTAAATGATCTCAGCTAACCCACTTTTAATATTAAGGAAATACCTCTACATAAGTATATGTATGTATATCCTTGTTAATTTGTGAACTTAAATGATAGCTCTAACTTATGAGTATACCAAAAACAAAATAACAATCAAAGATATATTTGTTACCACATCATTTAATCAAACAAATTGGAGTGAATTTTTTTTATATCTATTATCAAGAACACACTACAAGAGAACATTACCTATGATTTAGTATGTACATGCACAACATAGTGAGATTGATATGATATGGCGCAGGGACAACACATTAAGATTCAAATTAATATAAATTGAGAACTCATAATTTGAATGTAACAAATAAAGAGAGCTGATATTGGAACCTGTTAGTCGACGTCAGAATTAATTCGGAGCAGATTTGACGCTCAACAGACAAACCTGAAATAAAAAAGCAATCACAGAAGATGATATTGTTTAGTAAAGAATTGAATAAATCGATGCAGGTTGCTTAGATGAATGGATGAATTTACAAATGTATATCACATAAGAGATCTCGGGGAAGGGCGTCTACCGATGCAGGTGATGATATTTTGATTAAATTGTGTTTCTAAAGACCTTGATCTTTCTGGTCGTAGTCTATTTTAATTAGGGTACATAGTCAAAAGACTCGTTACCAAACCCAATTCTAGTTGGAATACTTATGCATTTTTACTATGGATTCCGTGGGAAGAGTTCTACGCGGTGCGGGATGTGTGTATAGGTTATCTCATTTTTTTTAATTGTTATTTAAACCGTATATTTTTTTTAAAGGTCGCTTATAATAAGGCTTAATGACCTTTTAGCCCCTGAGGTTTACTCCCATATACCCATCAACCCCTGTCTTTCAAAAGTGTACCTTTTAGCCCCCGAGGTATGAAATTCATACCTTTCGACCCTTAAACCCAGTTCAGTTAAAAAAATCGGGTTTTAACCGAGGGGCAAAATTGTCTTCAGGGGCTAAAAGGTACACTTTTAAAAGACAGGGGCTAAAAGGTACACTTTTGAAATTTCTAATAATTTTCTTTTCCAATGTAAATGAACTTCTAAGAACTACCATCAGGGTCAGTTAATTTTTAAATAATAACATCAAAACATATCATGTTACTATCTGTATCCTTGAATGACTTTAACTATGCAACTGTTTAAAGCATAAGTGTAAGATAAGGCGATAAGGTCGCCCAGAATGATAAGCATAAGGCAGGTCTAACAGCTTTGTGTAAAGTTAATATTAAATTTACACAAGTACCTGTCTTGCGCCCGTACCCTTCCTTGATTATCAATTTCCATGACATACTCATTCAAACTAACAGCATCGAGCTCATCTGATTTTCTAATTACTCTGGTGTATTTGCACACCGGTGCACCTGAGGAAATCAACTCTAGTATACCAACCACAAGATCATTAATGCCGACATGTTGATACTTATACAGATGCTGCCGTCTCACTAGTACAATGCAGACATAAATCTGATCCCCTAGCACATAACTAAAAAAACACCATCGGTTACTCCTCCCAACAACTTGCCTCTCAATTGATAAAGCAGACAATACAATTATCACACATCCGAATATTTAAAAATTGGTACTGGCATCTCTAAATTGGAATACGAGGCTATATATCTACATTCTACCGAAATGAATTATTTAAGACACAAAGCAGAGACAGGAAACAATGTGTACATCATACAGGCGAAGAAATTGTATATAGTAGGATGACTGTAAACCTAACTAACTTTTGTAAACACCAGGAGTTATGAAACAGTCTTGGTGTCTTATGTGTACTGGTTCCGTAGGGCAATAAGCAACTTCTACTTGTTCTTCTTCTTTTTTCTTCTCCGGCGTTGCTCGGTTACGCCACTCCCAATCTTCTTGGTGATCCAATGGATCTTCTTCGTCGTCCAGTACTAATGTAAAACCATCATCTGCCAAACATCCTTGGAATTCCTGGTGGGCCATATCATTCCGTGGTTTTAATGGGTGTTAATAATCTAGGGATTTGCAAGTGGAAGTCTGGATCGTGATGCGGAGCCTGTTCGTATGTTTGTAGCTGATGGTGGTGAATGTCTTGTTGCTCAAAGTTACGCTAAGAATTTGGGGTTATATGGAGAACGTGTTGGTGCCTTGAGCATCGTAAGTCATGTTTGACTTGTTTATTCTCACAACAGTGTTGATGTATCTTACATGTGCTATGATCTCTGCCTAAATAAATGACCTTAGAGATGCTTGTAGTTTATACTTCAAAAATTCCAGTCCCCTTTCCACACTTATATATTTGATGTTATTATTTAAAAATTAACTGACCCTGATTGTAGTTCTCAGAAGTTCATTTACATTGGAAAAGAGAATTATTAGGAATTTCAAAAGTGTACCTTTTAGCCCCTGTCTTTTAAAAGTGTACCTTTTAGCCCCTGAAGACAATTTTGCCCCTCGGTTAAAACCCGACTTTTTTAACTGAACTGGGTTTAAGGGTCGAAAAGTACGAATTTCATAACTCGGGGGCTAAAAGGTACACTTTTGAAAGACAGGGGCTGATGGGTATATGAGAGTAAACCTCAGGGGCTAAAAGGTCATTAAGCCCTTATAATAATATAAAATATAAATTGTTTTATTTAGGAAAGTGTTAACCAAGACCAAACTAATCAAATATACATTGTTTTGCTTATAATAGTATAGTATAGAATAGTATAGTATATGTTTCTCTTGTAATAGTATAGTATAGATATGAATGGTTCAGGTAACTTTTTTATGGTGAGTCGTCCAGAAGAAAATGGACTCCAGACCATAACATAAGTACACGATTTCAAAACTCCAATTTAATATAAGGATCTCACCGCAATAAGGATCTCACTGTACCGTAGCCTAAGCATGGGTCTGTGATATTGTTATTTAGAGAATATGGTTTAAGAGAGAGGTCTTGCAGTGTTGTTTGTATTTGGTATAGAAGGTGCGTGCAGGTGAAAGAGTCGTAGTTGTAGTCCTGTAGATATATTTCACATATATTTGGTTCTCACTAAGAACTGAGTCACATACTAATTGCAAGAAGAATGCAAAATAGAACTTCATAATCCAAACAAATATTTTAGCACATTTAGTGATGGTCGATTGCTTTCATAAACAGAAACATTACATTCAAAGAACAACTACCAAGTACATTATTTAGTGTTACAATGTCATTCGTACTCACATGCAAGGGAAACGAAAGAGAAGAACAAAGACAGTCTCCAAGTAATAAAATTTGTTTGCTTTGTTCATTTTTTGTTTAGCTGGTTCTCGGTTACATTTTGTTTTGTATGTTAGACGATCCAAACAAAAAAAAGTTACACATGTGAAGGCGTAGGATTAAAACAAATGAGAATTGAGAACTGAAGCTTGATGAATGGAAAGAGTAAACAGAATTAAATTTTACCTAGATGGTGATTGTCGTAAGCCGTACTGTAGTGTATTTTCTGTTGTGAACTTTTCTTTTTACAATCGTAACCTGGGTCACAAAAAATTCTCAGGGACTCTTATCAAATACTTTATAGCATCTCTCAAAATATTGCTTAAAATTCATCAAATAATAAAAAGCAAAATGGGAGTGTCACCATTTAAATACCCCGACAATAACAGAACACAAGTAATTAATTTGAGGAATAATAAAAACCGATAAAAGAAGTGTTTTCTTATAAAATTAAGATGAATAAAATTCAAAATGAACACATATGCAGCAAAAATAAAAAATAAAGAAGATAAGGGCTTACCTAAGGTGGGTGCTGCTCTCGGAAGATTGTGCGGAGCAGCAGAGAGACAAATTGTTAGAGGGGGGCGAGAGGTTGTGCTACACAGGACAAACCGGAAAGAGAATCTCAACTAAACCAAGGGTTAATATTATGGATGGCACAATTCATATGGTACCAACTCCAATTGGACAGGATTTATGTTTGTAGTTAAATCACGGAGAGTCTCAGCAAGGATGAATTTACCTGTAGTCAAAGCAGAAAGGAAATCACATGTATTATCTGACACAGTGTTCGCACAGACGTACAATATTTGTGTTTTAAGGGAGTTATCTGTTTTTAGGGAGTTATTTGTTGTAGACTTTTAGTAAATCTCGTAGTTGTATTTAAGTTTTACTTCTTTTTAATAAAATAGGGTTAATTTTTTTTTTAGAAATGTTTTATGTTTTATTTAGAAGGTGTTAACCATGACCAAACCAACCAATTATACCATGTTTTGCTTATAATAGTATAGTATAGATTAGGCAGGCTACTGTCATAGCAAATCAGTATATGAATATCTTGATCAACTTATAAATAGATTTTATGTTTCGCGACATGTTCTTTTTATTAAATTTTAATTAGCATGAATATATGGCATTCTTCCGCATCAGCTCTCTCCCGTCAAGACTCGCCGGCTCACACTCTAGCGACCTCTCTAGTCACCCCCATCAAGGAATATTACCACACTGAATTTAACATCCTCTCCAACTTCTATAATGACACCACTAAAAGTACCCATTTTGTCAGTTATTGCACATCCCACAGAATGACATGTACAACCTCCACAAGAACCAACATTTTCTAATTTCTCACATGTCCTATGTGAAAAAAATCCTACACTTCCCAAAACAAGTTAATTAATCTCAAGTACTATAATGGTGCCTTTATACATCACCCAATTGTTCATCCCTTTATTGCTTCATTCATTTGAACCATCATGTGTATCCTAGGTCCTTAAATTTCAATATAGCCAAACCTTTAAAGTTTGATATACTTGTTCCAAATGTAACATGAGATTTAGTTCCATGTACGAACCAGAATGTGATCGCATGTAAATGGGTCTACCATGTCAAAAGAAATCCAGATGCATCTCTAAATAAATTCAAAGAACGATTGGTGACAAAAGGTTCCATATATAATACTCTGATATACTGGATTGGAATACAATACTATGAAATATTGAGTCTTATAACAAAGCTAGCTACCATTCAGATCATTATCCGCATTGCTGTTCTCTTGGCTAGATCTTACGACAACTCAACATCAATATTGAGTCTTATAACAAAGCTAGCTACCATCCAGATCATTATCCGCACTGCTTTTCTCTTGGCTAGCTCTTACGACAACTCAACATCAATCATGCCTTTTGTTAGGAACTATGTTGTTTCTTGATGATAACTAGAATAACTTAGTGAAAATTGTATAAGTAAAAATGTAGCCTTCAACGGATAGCATGCTTTTGCAGTATCCATAGAAGGGTAGCTTATCTACGGATAAGACTCAATGTAACATGCTTAAGGAATCCTGATATGCAATCCTGATATGCAATCCTGATGTGCAGTCCTGATTTGTAATTGTGATGTAGAAGTTGAAGTATTAGTTTTTAGGCTGAGTAAGTCATGTTGACTATTAATGGATATGTAGAATAGGGAGGCTAATTGTAAATAGTCTATGCCTTGTAATTTTACATAAGTGAAATTGACTGTATACGGATAAGCAACATTAGCCTTCTACAGATGTGGACAAAGTACTATCTATGGATAGCAGTACTAGCTGTCTACGAATGTGATCAAGATACTCTCAACATATACAACTCAAATAGCATCTACAGATACACTCTGTATTTTGTGAAAGGGACAGTTCAGACAGAGCACATGGGTTGACAGAATTCACAAAGCATGGAAACCAG
Organism: Heracleum sosnowskyi; assembly: GCA_030848705.1. Taxonomy (NCBI): domain Eukaryota; kingdom Viridiplantae; phylum Streptophyta; class Magnoliopsida; order Apiales; family Apiaceae; genus Heracleum; species Heracleum sosnowskyi. The sequence continues at coordinate 46,033,426 of CM061236.1, forward strand.
CATTTCTGGAAAACTCACGAGAAGAAGAAGCATTCTGTTTTGTCCAATCAAAAGTAGCATTTCTATAAAAGACAATCAGCCAAGAAGGGCAAGCTACAAACACATGGACCACTACTCAGAATGGAGAAACAAGGATCTTGGACAAATTTACTTTTTGTATTATAAACTGTTCGAAATATCTTGTAAACTTGGGATATATATAACCAAGTGTAGCATTATTCTAGAACTTAAGAAATCAGTTGGGAAATTTAGAGAGCTCAAAGCAATATCCTTTGTAAATTGCTGAAGCTAGAATAATGTGTATGCAGCTGTGTGTTTATTCATAAACATCACATAGATTTCTTCTAATAAAAATCTCTCAGGTGGATAAATCAATCCACCCGAATTTTTAATTCTTGTTCTAGTTTTATTTGTTTGATTTTCTGTTCTTGAATTTACTTTCATATCTATTCTGTCAAGAACTAAAGAATTTTTTAAAGATTGTATTCAACCCCCCCCCCCCTTTCTACAATCTTGGTTCACTGTCTGGGAATAACAATTGGTATCAGAGCAAGCTTCTAACACACAAGAAGTTTAAAGATCTAAAGACATCAGAATCATGGGTCAGAAGGATTATGGAGTTAAAATACCAGTTCTTGATAAAGAGAATTACTTTTACTAGAAAGTAAAGATGCGTTTACATCTAATGTCTATGGATGAAGGATATGTAGAATGCATCGATCATGACCCTCATGTACCAATGAAGCCAAACACCTCAATAGCTCAAGCACCTGCATGAGCTCCAAGCACCATTCCGAAGTTACCTTCAGAATGGACTTCTGAGGACAACATTGATGTTCATAAAGACAAGAAGGCCATGAATATTTTGTTCAATGGTCTTGATTCTGACATGTTTGTTCATAAAGACATGTTTGGCCATAAACAAGTGCTAGCAATGCAAACAACATGTGGACACTCAAGCAAACGAATATAAAATGCAAAAGATATGCATATAGGCTCAAAAACTTACTTGGTGGTAAAACATAATCAATCCCAAGCAAAAATCTCTTCAATGCACCAACTTGTACTCAAAGCATAAAAACCAAATCACTTTGCACATATTCATGTCCTTCTAATTACTTGCAACATTCAGTAAGTCTACTAGTTTCAACTTGCTAGTGTATGTGTGTGAACAAGAAGTTAACAAATCACTTCTCAATCAAAAGTATCAGAAACACAAGATTACTATAGCATGTAAGGGTTCATCAAGCCACTAGCAATCATTTTATAAGCTAGAATTCTACAATTTACAAGACTAAAATTCTACGCCAAACACAAGTGCTTGTGAAGGTAGGACTGAATCAAGAAAGTACAAAGGAAAGATGATTGAAGAAAGTGAGCCCTCTAACCAAGATGAAATGGATGAGCTAGATGAACATTTAGCTTTTCTGTCAAGGAAATTCTCAAAGCTCAAATTCAAGAGAAACCTTGAGGTGTCCAAGCCATTCAGAAAGGACTTTCAATCAAACAAGAATTATGTTGAAAGGTCCTAGTTTAAATGTTTCAATTATGGAATGAGAGGTCACTTTGCCAATGAATGCAGAAAACCAAAAGCTGAGAAGAGTGACAGGAAATTTGAGCATGTTGACTACAAGAAGAAATACTTTGATCTTCTCAAGCTAAAGGGAAGAACATTCATAACTCAAGTCTATGACTGGGCTGAAGATGAGAATGATTCTGAGGAGGACACTGAATTTGTGAACCTTGCACTGATGGCTGATTCAAGTGAGCAGGAGGCCAGTTCATCATCCAATCAGGTAATCACCACCAGCCTCTCTGAGCTTTCTACTGAGGAATGCGATAGTGCAATAAATGACATGTCTTCTGAACTGTATCATATGCGTATTTCTCTTAAATCACTTACAAAAGAAAACACCAGGATTAAAGATGCTAATCAGTTTTTAAGTGATAGGAATGATGTTCTTTAAACTCAATTTATTGAGTTTGAGAAAATGAGGTTAGAGTGTCAAGTTGCCAAGGATGAACTGCTAGATGTGCTAACAAGAGAAGAAATTCTCAAAGCACAGTTACCTAGAGAACAAGAAACAATTTCTAGATGGACTGATTCCAGGAACGTTGCCACAAACATAATTAAGGCTCAAGGTGTGGATACATTCTACAAGGAATCAGTAGAAAAAGATACAGAGAAACTAGATATTGAATATCTAGGAGATGATACATCTACGGATAATGATCATCCGTTGATGGGTAACACCTCTACGGATGTGACTTGTCCAAAGAAGTTAATTAATCTCAAGTACTATAATGGTGCCTTTATACATCACCCAATTGTTCATCCCTTTATTGCTTCATTTGAACCATCATGTGTATCCTAGGTCCTTAAATTTCAATGTAGCCAAACCTTTAAAGTTTGATATACCTGTTCCAAATGTAACATGAGATTTAGTTCCATGTACGAACCAGAATGTGATCGCATGTAAATGGGTTTACCATGTCAAAAGAAATCCAGATGCATCTCTAAATAAATTCGAAGAATGATTGGTGACAAAAGGTTCCATATATAATACTCTGATATACTGGATTGGAATAAAATACTATGAAATACTGAGTCTTATAACAAAGCTAGCTACCATCCAGATCATTATCCGCATTGCTGTTCTCTTGGCTAGATCTTACGACAACTCAACATCAATATTGAGTCTTATAACAAAGCTAGCTACCATCTAGATCATTATCCACACTACTTTTCTCTTGGCTAGCTCTTATGACAACTCAACATCAATCATGCCTTTTTTAATGGCATATTGAAAGTTTAGGTGTACAATATGAAACAACCCAAAGACTATCATACTTAGGTTAGTTTGGAAAAGCTTGGTGCAAAGCACAAAAGAATGTTTTCCTTGAATTTGAATAAAAAAACTCTACTGCCAACTATTTATGTTTATCTACAATTCTTATGGCATTCTATTATATTTTGTTGTCTATTTTAATGACATTATCGTCATGAATAATGAAGAGTCACATTTCCACTATTTCATTCGTATAATATGTTTTCATTAAAATTTGTTGGTCCTTTACACAATATCTTTGATGTTGTAGTAGTTCATGCTTATAAGTCTGACCATAATATATTATCGAGTTACTCTCAAAACACCAATTGGATGGAGTAAAGGAACTATTAGACCAATATATTCTTCTTCTTCTTTGGTTCAAGGTGATTGTACAAAATTCATCAATTCAACACCGCTTCATCAAATTGTTGGAGGTCTGCAATATCTCCTTATTACTCGTCCAAATAAATGTTACCTAGTTGATAAATTTTTATAATTTTTGCAATCTCCAACTGAAATTGATTTGGTTGCGCTTAAACAAGCATAACAGTATTTAAAGGGTATCATGGATCATGGTCTTTATTTAAAAAAAACTTCTAGTTAAAACTTACTACTTTTATTGATTTTGACTAGAGTAGAAAATGAGATAATGGTCGTTCTACCAATGTACGTTTTTTTTATCTTTGCTTAAGTTCTATCTCATGGAAGACATCCAAACAAAAATGTGTATCTCGTTGGTCATCAGAAGCCGAGTACTAAAATATTTCTAATGCAATAATTGTGTACTGCAATTTCAAGATTTACTCGAAAGAATTCAGATTCCTGTGCACTCTACACTCATAATTTATTGTGACAACCACCGGAGACATACATGTTAGGTCCTGATAAGTTTGTAGAAGGGGGGTTGAATACAAACTTTACCGATTAATCGAATTTGTTCGTTTTAAGATATAACAATTTATGAACAAATTAATGCGAAATAAACTGAAACAATATTCAAGTTAAATATAACTTATATTAAACTTGAAAGGTGTTACAATCTGAGTACGGATTACAGAGTTCTTGATAAAACAAACCTAGAATAAATTCGACATGAATTTATCTATTTTGTAATAAAAAGGATCGAATACTAAAAAGTAGTTCGATATAATTTCTAGGGATAATGATCCGCTAGAATGTCAAAGCAGTACAAGAGAACTAATTCTTATGGATTAAATGTTACAAGCAAATCAAGAATTTAATTCTCTGGCAGAATTGAAGCTTCGACAATTGAAGAAGTAAAGGCAGAATGAAGAATGTAATGTTTTTCTTTTGTTATGTCTTGTGTTGTGTTGTAATAATAATGTTTCTGTCTTGATAACAAGTCTTTAAATACAACTGCATTCTTCTTTCTTCACGCGCCAATCCACTTTCTGTTGATTTGTATAAGGAAGACAACCAGGAAGACAAGCATTTGGCTTGGGAAGACTTTCGGGAAGACAACCATTTGGCTAGGGAAGACAATCGGGAAGACTAGTAATTGACTTGGGAAGACATTCGGGAAGACTCTCTTCTCAGTCTTCTTAGTTAATTAACTAAGTCTTCCTAGTTCATATTTATTCTAAATCAAATAATTATTTAAGTAATTTACGTATTAAATTAATTCTTAACAGAATTAACTTAATAAATGATTTACTAAGTAATAATAATTATTTAGAAGAGAATAAATATAATTCTTTGTCTTCACAATTAATTCTTGAACCACTAAAACTTAGATGAAGAAATAACACTGGTAGAACGTTGACACTCAATGTACTGTCTGGTTCATGAGTGACTAACGACAATGTCTGTTCTTCATCTGTTTGACTTTAAGCAGTGATCCACTTTCTTTTCCCTTTCCTTAAACTCTGTAACCTGCACAATTGCTATCACATCTTGAAATCTCTGTCACTTTAATAAATCCACTGAGTTTGAATACTTCACTGAGGCTTGATCAATAAATTGAACTTCTTTCAATGTAGAATTACTTCAAGTCTGTAGATGACTTTAACCTTCATTCTTTTGACATATATTATCTTTTGAGATTCCTGTGACATTTGATTTTTATTATTTACTTATTACATCTTATTTTAAGTTGAGTAGAATCCTCGATGTTTACAAATAGGGCTATACATATGCCTTTCAATCTCCCCCTATTTGTTTGTTACACAATAACAATCAAATACTTCTAGAGGATAACTCAACTAAAACAAGAAAAGATAAGACTTTTAAGAGCCAAGTAAATAATAAAAAGGTTCTAGATTATATTTAACAATTTCCAGATTCAAACAATAAAGATAAATAGAAGATAGATGTTCCTCTAGACTGAACAAATGATTACATTTTCCTATCTTGATTCACCTATGCTCTAAACATATTACATTAAAAACTGAGCTATCTCCATCATGCCTTAATCTCTAATTTCACCTTCTTCAGCTTCTTGCAAGGTGTCTAGAAGATCTTTATCAAGGACACGGTCACTTTCAGAAGCAACACAACTTGGCTTGACTGGTTGAGAAGTGATCTTCTTCAATCTGTTCTTCATTTGAGAATACCTTGGAACTTTTTCAGTGCAGTAGCCTGAAATCATATCAGCAGCCTCAGACTTTGCTTCAGTGGTAAACCCAGAAGTTCTAAGAAGATTCTCCAACTTCACAAGTTGTATAGCAGTTTGTAGCTTCAAAGAATCAGAATCCAGCCTTACTGTCTCCAAAGTTATACCTCTATAGATTTTGACTTCATATGGGAAGTGTACAACTTGAGAGCTGGCCTTCATTGCAGAATCTCTCAGCCGGTCATACAGAAGTTCATTCAAGCAGGAAGATCTTCTCACCTTACTCATAAGAATCCACAGTTCTGAGAGAGATCTTCTTTGTAGGAGTTCAAGAGAGACTGTGAATGATCCTTCAAGAACACTAGAAACATAGATATACAATTCCTGTCTCACTTGATCAAATACAGATGTAATCCTTAGGATATCTTCCTTCAAAGACTTCATGAATAATGAATTGTATGGATTAACTGTTCTGATCTTCTCAAGCAATTTTAGAAAGGTACCATCATTGTTTGTGCCTCTCTGAGGGATATCAAACATCTCCCTTGCCTTATCCCACTTGCTTCCTTGCTTCATCCTAACATCCAATCTCCTCTCCTTAACATGAATACTATGAAGACGTTGTTTGTCTTCATGTTCAGCCTTTTGAATCTTCAGCTTTTGAGATATGATGTCGAAGACCTTGGCATTCTCATCCTCCTTTCTCTTGAGATCTGCTTGCTGTTTCTTCAGCTCTTTCTGAAATAACGGGTCAGGAGTATACAGATCAGATTCATCTTCCCAATCATCAAAGTTGGCCGCCTCCTCAACCTCCTCCTCACCAATAGGTTCTTCAGGGATAGTCTTCTCCAGATCACCAGACATATCAAATTTAAAATCATCCTGTTCACCATGGTAGTAGTAGGCATCATCAAAAGCAGGCTCCTCCAATGATTGTTTCTGTTTACCCATTCCTTTATCTTTTCCAGAAGCTCCTCCAGCTTCTTTATCTCCTCCTTTCTTCTCCCCCTTAGTTGAGGAATCCTCTACAGATTGAACTTTAGCAGTTCTAGGATTCACCTCAGTTGTTCCCTTTATACCTCCTGTAGCTCCTTCATCTCCTCCTTGATCAGCATCATCATCATTATCATCATCATCATCTCCCTCAAAGAAAGTTCTTTGTTCAGCTGTAGGTTGATGTGAATTCTTTATCATGTAGTACAAGTGCTTCATTCCCTCATTCAGATGCTCCATTCCTCCTTCAATCCTCGACATCCTTTCTTCATTAAACGTTTGATATTCATCAGCTGTTTGTAGAATAAAGTCCACCTTGGCAGAAATATAAGCAATCTCCTTGACACTCTCTGATATTTGAGCATTTGACGTTGCAAGATCAGAGATGTCCGAAGCGACGAGTACTTGAGATTGTTGAACTGCATTGATCTTTGGTAGGAGAGATGTCTTCAAACCTTTAATGTCATCTTTAATCATACCCAGCTGATTTGTTACAGAGGTGGAAGAAGAAGACCGTTCAACCACTTGTGCCTTGAGAATTTCTTTTTCAGCCTGGGTTTCTTGTAATTGTTTCTGAAGAGCAGCTATTTGAGCTAACAACAAAGCAGTGTTTGTGTCAGTGTGTGCACTCACCTCAATTTCTCTCAGTGGTGTTTCACTCAACTCACGTGCTTCTGTATCACTCCGTGTTTGACTCTCATCTCTAACAACTAGTTGTCTCTCCATGTTTTCTGATGACGTACCTGCAATAGAAATCACCCTAGCCCCTTCAAGAGAGGTCAGTGGTGGTGTAATGGGAGTTCGCAAATCCCAATACCTGGTTGAGTCTGTCAAAACATTTGACATTGTAAACTGAATTGCTTCAGTGACAGACTCACCTGGTTGCCTTTCACTTTAACCAGTGTAAACTGCGAGTGAAAAATCCCTTAGGGGAGCCAGAGATGTTTCCTCTGGGAGGGGAGAAAATGATTCTATTAAAGGTGGCTGAGAATCAGATTTTCCCTCTGATGCCTGTGAAGGCACTTCTACCGTAACTATGGTAGGTACTGTATCAAAATCAAAGTGCTCTCCTGACAATGTGTCATGAGTTTCATCTATATGGATATCTTCTCCCATTGTGGGTAATGGGAGCGTGCTTGACTCATTACAAATTGCCAGGGCCCGATGGCGAATTTCAATAGATTCATCCTGTTGAGAGGATGTCTCTAGAGACTGTTCAGTGGCCATATCAATGTCCATATCCTATTGGGAGGATAAGGATGGGCTTACAGATGCCTCCCTATAGGTTTTTCTTTTCTTAAGAGGTGGAGACAGAGCTCTGGGAACACTCATTGTAGTTTCTTTTTTAACCCTTCTTTGACTGGTTTGTAAATCAAGTTCAGGTTGTTGGTTAGAAGTGTTTGACTCTATGTTTGGCTCTATGACCTGTGTTAGAGGTTGTGGTTCTACAACCTCTTGGTCAGCCCTACCAACCACTTGGTTTTGGTCCTCGTGTATTGCAGAAGGGGGGGGGGGGATGAATGCAATACTGATAAAATTAAATCTCAATTTCAACAACCAAAACTAAGATTTAATGTTATCAATAATATGTATGCATTCACAAACAGTATAATCTAAAGACAAGATTCACAAAATAAATGTTTTTATTTATTTTGCAAAGTGTTGCTACAACCTCAAGAGAGAATTCTTGAGCTTCGGTTTTCTTCAAGACACTTACTTGTCTTCGTTACATTTCTAGATTGAATTGATAGTCTAAGTATAAAACTAATCCTATCACTGTCAACACGGGTCTGTGAAGCTGCTGTCATTATCAAGTGGCAGCTTCTTACAAATTGCCTACCTATGTGACATTCCTAAATTGCTAATATGTCAGATATACATTACAAAGAAAGCAACCTAGATCCATTCTATTTCCAGCTAAAACAATTCAGCAAATAGAGACTTGACCTTTCCCTTGAATTGATTCACTTTTGTTTTGTAGTGCTTGAAGCTTCTGTCGTAGTCTTGCAGACTTGGTGCAGCTTAGGGATACTGCAACACGCCTGTTTCTTGAACATTGAAACTATCACGGGATTTGACTGAGAAGATACCTAGAACATGGATCTTTCTTGAGACAGTTACTTTTGCCGCAAAGCTTGCTGTCACAGGAATGTGCTTTTGGTGACAGTATGAGTTCCCCGCATAGAGTGCTGTCGAGGTTTCCAAACTTGTTGTCGAGGGCTAAAGTTGCTGTCGCGTAGTCTTCCGCCAATGTTGCTGTCAGAGTGAATATGCTGTCGTGACTTGCAACATTATGTCTTCTTGTAATCTTACTGTCAATGCTTATGACAGTAACCTTTATTCATGCTGTCATCTAATATGCATTCTTTGAGGCTTGAACACAGAAAGTGAACTTCTTCCAAATTACACAATTAAAATAACATTGCCTACTGATTACAAGAACATACTTTGGTTGTGATAGTATGTTCTACTTAATTGAAAAATTAAGTACATAAAAAGTTAAGTTGTTTCAATGCTATCACCCATAAATCCCAACAATCTCCCCCAATTTGTTTTTATGGACAATAACAACAAATTTACAATATATGCTGACAACTTAACTAACAAGATCAGAATGGATTAAGAATTTTTACTTAGCTTGAGATTTCCTCTTCTGTCTTGTTACATCCTCTGTAACAGCCCCAAATCCGGGGTCAGGGATTTAGGGTAGTCACGATCCTTGTACTCCTTGCCTTACCTGTATTACTCACACCATTCATAATTCACCTGCTCATGACCCCACAATATACGTCTCACACACACACACACACACACAGGTTAGAGTCTCAGAAACGACACGACACAACAACTGCGGAATAAATAATTTTTAGTACAATACCCAAATGTCTTTTTGAATCTGTCACTGATACAATTTCTAAGTAATGATACATTACCAACTTAGCCTTCTGATGCTCACAATCCTCTCATACCATTCATGTCTATACATAAGTTGAATACCAAAAGCTGTAGCCTGATTCGATTGGTTCGTACTACTCTCGGGATCACTGCTAGAAACTGTTTATGGAAACGCCTTGCGGGGTATGTGCCATCCCATTGGCATCCTGCTTCGCTGCTATATAATATATATAAAACAATAGCAAGAGTGAGCGATAGCTCAGCAAGGTAATGAAAGTATGGCATAATTCTGCCTTTAATTCAACCTAGAATAAAGCGGGTATAAGACAATAATTTGTCATAATATCTCGATACTGACATTATTTCCTTATCGGAATGTATTCCAAAAACAGTACCATTGTTGTATTTCAAATATCATTTTCATAATATTCTGCTACTTTCGATATTCATACTATGAACAAAGTTCTAGTATAATATAAAAGATGAGGTTTCAAAGTAAACTAATATAGCCTTTCCAAAAAAATTATCTGCTATGTGAGCAGAATACCAACATATAACTTAAAAGATGAAGTTATAAGGAAAAATTCAATATAAGGTTTCCGTAACCCAAAATCCACTTATGCATATGTATCTGAGTAAAGTTTTACCAGAGTCAAACTCATAAAATAAAAGATGAAGTTACAAGGATTTATTGTAACTTTATTTCGAACACTTTTCGACCCCCTGCCAACATGACCGGTAAACCTGTACCACAGTGTCATCCTTGGTCCCTTTCAATACATGTTGCAGAATCCCTCTGCCAACATGATCGGTAAACCTGTACCAATGGAGTCATCCGTGGTCCCTTTCAGTACATGTTGCAGAATTATCCAAAATGGATGATGAACCAATACTGGAGCCTTCTCCGCGCCCGTCGTACCAACCTTACTATGATCAGTAGCAGGTTGTACAACAACAATATGTTTTCTACATGTAGATGGAAGTATCACGACAGCCTGACATTGTCTACCGCCTTTCTGGATCTCCCGGCCCATTTGGGGCAATAAGGTGATGGATCGGCGCGACTCGACCTCTTACACATGCTCCTAGTTCAGATGAAATCCATGACTCTGAAACGTAAAGATCGTCTTCCTTTCTCCAAGTGTAATACTTGTTGATACGACTCCACTAAGTAGTTATATCTAGGTTGGAAAGAAAGATTCTCCAATATTTTCCAAGCTATTGCTTGTTAATGGATATCGACTTGTTCCATGAATTTACCCCTCGATCGTTGAGGTGGTAACACAATATTTGACTTGCAGCAACTAAATTGCTTCGAGAAAATATCTGTCCCCTGACAGTTTTGAGTTGAGAGTTTAAAAAGAGTAGTAGTTACTTAAATCAGGTTTCCCATATTTTTGATAGTTGAGCGAGCATTTAAATCATCTTTAAAAAACAGATTTAAATGGAAAAACATTGTTTTGGGAACCTCTTTTGATTTACAAATACTTAATAATATTTATTAAATAAGTAAATCTTAAATGAATATTTGAAAATAATATTCATTAAATAAATAATCCTCAAATGAATATTTACAATAATATTCATTAAACAAATAATCCTCAATTAATATTCACAATAATATTCTTCGATTAAGTAACCCTTAAATGAATATCTGAAATAATATTCCTTAATTAATAAATCTTATTTGAATATTTCAAAATAATATTCATTAAATAATCAATCTCAAATGAATATCCAAAAGTAATATTCATTAAATAATTAAATAACTTTCAAATGAATATTCAAACATACTATTCATGAAATAATCCCCAGATGAATATATACGATAATATTCTTAAAGTCATTATCCTCAAATGAATATAAATAATATTTTGTAAGTCGATAATCCTCAAATGAATGTTAATAAATAATATTCTTAAAATGGATATTAATAAATAATATTCTTAAATAAAAATAATTAATCCTCGAATAACGGTTACCCGATATCTTTATCGGAAAACAACCTTTATCATATACAAAATATAATCATCTGATCTTTCAAGAAAATCACACGCCCTTATCCTAGGGTAGATGGAGAACCCTGACTTATAGCTGATATCCCATATCTAACTTATAAGCCCCAACTTCAAGTCATGACCTCAAGCATTGCTATACATAGCAAATCGAAAAAAAGTATGCAATTTATATATATCGCAATCGCATATCATAATTGAAAACAGTTATTATCACAACAACAGTAATATAGGTTTTGAAAACTTGCCTGATTCTCGAGAAGTGATAGGAGTTCGCGACGATGCCGGACAATCTAGACAAAGTCAAAGAAAACACACGATTAATCCCCTGGATAATCCACTTGTACTCAATGCTTAAACACGTAAGCGAAACACAACCAAGGCATTACTAGCTCGTTATAGGCTCATACTAAGTCCATGTTAATCGACAATTACTTAAGCCGTAGGTTTAGTCCGAAATCGATCCTCGAATACAAGGTATACTTAACCATTTACAACATTGGTTTCTAAGTCATGTTCTTAGTGGTTTTCACTTGCGCAACCTCGGCTAACACCTTTTTATAAAATCGGAAAATAATCTTTTGGACTCGAAACCTTCGTACAAACCTTCGTAACTGACCTTGACACTTCAATACAAAATTTCATATTTTAAAACAACTCTTAAGGGTCTCAAACATAGCCACAAAGTTGGTACATTTCTGCAATCTCATTCCTTGAACCACTTTCACTAAAATGGTCATATCTCATAAACCGTAAATCGTAATGACATGATTCTTGCGCTCACGTAAACTAGAAACAAAGATCTACACACTCATGTTTATAACTGAACCAAAAGAGGCAGTTAAGTTTTCGGATTATAGGCAGTTTGTAGAGTTACCGAAAATAGGGCATTACGACGGCTTAAAATCGAATAATCCAATTTTGTCACAACATAACCAAGCCACACCGGGTATACCATACATCCACAACCTCAACAAACAACCTTTTTACTTTTCTAAGGTCAGGGGTGTGGCTACAATCCAAACCCACCATTTCTCATATTTCACAAAGTTAAATAACAACTAAAATACTTAAACATGATCTCTTAAGCTTATAACATCAAAACAATCATCAAAACTCATATGAACTCAAAGGGTGGGTTAGGGTTTTACCTCCTTGGATGCTCTAACAACACTATCAAGTGTTTATAATCACTCAACAAGCCTTAGATACTCCTTACAAAGCTTAAACCTTAAGAAACAAAATCAAGAATCATGAAAAGTTACTATTCATCCTCATCTTGTAAATTCCATATCAAATCCAAAAATAAGAGTTCGGTGCTAAGCTTTTTACCAGACCTTGTACTCTTCATAAGCTTTCTTTTGAGCTATAGATCGCCAAATTTAAAGCTTCCTAGCGAGGGTTTTGAGTCCCATCTTCCTGCTGGACAGAAACTGGACAGTTTGGATTCTCCAACTTGGGGAAGCGATTTGGCTAGGCTACACTCCTTTGTTGGCCATGAAAGTTTGGACGAATGTTACCCATGGAGTGGAGAAGCTATGGTTAAAGTTTGGTGATTTAAGGATGGATATAAATGGAGTTATGAATTTTTCTTTGAACTCTGTTTCTGCTGAGCAGAAAATCTGGGGAGAGTTCTTCTCCTTTTTCTTTTCTTTGTTTTGATTAATTATGCTAGAAATGCTGATTTTTGTTAAAAGATGGGTGAGTCATAAGAGTTATCCTTGTCATAAGGACACATGTCGAGCCATGGAGTATCACGGTGGCAAAGCAGGGACACGTGTCGCGCATGCATGTGTTTGGTTAAAGTAGCTTTACTGGTTCGTTTCTTTTCACATGGATGATCCAAATGTTGCATCCCTCGAATTAATCTTGTTACATGTTACTTCCATGTCTGTATTTAATCCTGTAGATGTTGCCTTGTTCCTCTTGAAACGATTCGAAATATTTCCTAAAAAGAGCGAATAAAACTCTACGCGATTCTCGCAGTAAATAGTACCTATTCACTATTCATTCCAACAATCGAATCCCTAAATCGACTTTAATAAAATAATAAAATTCCAAAATATTAAATCCTCAAATCCTCAAATTTAATATCTCATTTCTTGAATATAATAATATATAATTCGCTGCCCGGTCAAATACTATACCAAAATCAAATTTGGAATTTCTGAATTCCGATCGTCTTTGCATTCACTTATTTACTCCGTAGATCAGTAATATGACTTCGGAATATCCACACTACGTCTCGTACATAGGTGGCATGAAAAATTTTCTTAACCCTCAAAATCACTATTCATCCACCAAATTTACTATTCACTGATGCACTTAATCATAATAAGAAAAGTTTTAATTTTACCAAAAATTCGAGTTATTACAGTCTCCCCTCCTTAAAAGGATTCCGTCCCGGAATCAGCTTAGGAATAACTGGGGGTACTTCTCTCTTATTGCACTTTCTAACTCCCAAGTGGATTCTTCCACTTCTTGATTTTCCACAAACCTCTCACTAGCCTGGCAACCTCCTCTCTTAGCACTTGTTCTTTTCTATCCGTGATTTCCACGGGTTGTCCTTTGTAAGTCAGACCAGGTTGTATATCTACCTGCTCGTACTCTACATATGCCGGGCATCTATAGTATACTGACGTAGCATTGACACATGAACCTCGTTATGACCATTCTACAAGTTTGGGGGGTGTAAGGCTGGCTCGTAGGCCACCTTCCTGACGCATCTTAAAATCTCAGATGGCCCAATGAATCTCGGGCTCAACTTCCCTTTCTTTCCAAATCTCATTAATTCCTTCCACGAGGATATCTTTTAGCATCACGAATCTCTAATCTCATATTCTCCATCTTGTTTGTACAGAAAATACGCCAACATAAACTTGCCTGTCATTCATTAACTTACCATTTAGCTTATCAATAGCAGTACTATCTCTATACTCGCGGGCTTAGTCCGCATGCTTTCTCTGTCTGTCTTGGTTGTCACTAGCCGCTTGTTGGTGAAATCTTTTGTCTTTCTAGTTTGTTGGACTAACTTGGGTTTTGTGTAAAATCTCATCCTTTAATTCCCGATCATTCGGAATCCATCTCTGTCTCATTTTAATTAAGGGTATCGGCCACCACATTGGCCTTCCCCGGATGGTAGTGTATCTCCCAGTCATAATCCTAGGTCAATTCTAGCCATTTCTCTACCTCATGTTATCTACTATCACGGGTAACTCAAAGCCAATTCATTACATTCCATAAAAATTTGTGGGTGCATTAGTCAACCCAAAATAACCTCGCTGAAAACTCGAAGTGTCTATTCCTAGGACGAATCGCAGTCTTGGGTATATCCTCGGATTTAACTTCCAACTGGTGATATCCAGTCCTTAAATAAATTTGGAAATACACAGCGTTCTTCCGCTGATCAAACAATCATTTATAAGGGTACCTATTCTCCATGTCGAACTCATACAACTCTCGAGGTTCGATGCATAATCTTGTGCTAACATCTTTTTCTCTTACAACAACACCGGGTTCTCCACGGTGGTACACTGGGTCTTATCATATTCTTGCCCAACAATTCTTGTAACTGAGTCACTAACTCTTTCATTCCCACGATACTCTGAATACCCGGTATTCATTCTCATGTCATCCAAATCGATATCTGGTAGCTCATTAAAACCTTGTACAATCTCCCAAAACTATTGTAGTTTCCTTTATACTTCGTGTCTCTTTTCTTGGCGTCAACAATAAGAGCTAATTAAGCCTCATATCTCTGGCATAATAATTTCTTAGTCTGAACTATACTCAAGAATCTCTGAATCTGTCTCCATCCTTTATTTATTACTCTCTCTCCCTTACAATCAGTCTGGGCTCCATTGGGTGTCAACCAACCCATCCTTATTATAATATCAACTTCTCCCAACTTGAAAGGAATCAGGTCTATCGAAAGTGTCGACCTCGTATTTCTAGTTCACAACTTGGATGTATCAGTCTTATGGGAAAATCCCTCGATTGACTATTTCTACTTGTAATTATTCCCTTAGCAGCTCGACCTTAAGGTTTAATTGTCATGCAACTTCTTGAGATACAACGATACATTAGCTCTGTCTAAACAGTATAGAAGGGTATCTGCTATTTAAAGGTCCTGACAGTGGGCTGCTGGTTGGAGGTAGCCCTGCTTGAAACCTACTAGCTTTCTTTTACTCTGTGTTCACAAACTCCGGAACAAACCTCAATAATTCGGAAAACTTGGCCTCATACTTGGTCACAGTCATGGTTTCTTGTTTTAACTCTTTAACTTTCATTTTCATTCGGGTCTCCATATATTTCCGAAAATTATTCCTCTAAAAACAACACACGCTGCACCTCTCCCAAGTCACAATACCAGCTCCCTCTGACTCCATTGCCAGTACTTATCTTGCTAACCCAGAGGTAGTGTCCATTCGTGAACAACTCCTCCAAAATCTCAATTCCACTATAGGGCATCTATCTAACACCGTTGTCACTGGAGTTCACGGCACATCGCTATTCCTTTCACATATATCGATTGACACGCTTTCCATTATCATAATATCCTTGGGAGAATAAACCAATTTCATTGACATGCCACTAACATTCTATTCGTCTTAGGGATTCGCTCCTGTCATAGGCAATTTCGTTGCGAATCTAATTCCTATCAGCGAATTTTGACTTATTTGACCGGGTTGGCCTCCCCTTGGAATTCAACGAGGATAACAAAAATTATGGGGCCTTGAAAAGATAGCTCCCATATCAAGGAAAAGTCACACTCTGGTGATCATAAGGTTATGAGTTTTAAGGTAACCTTATTGGAGGTAAGAGAATTTACCGAGAGATCAACATGATCCTAAGAACTCAACGTTGTGTGCCTCGATTGAGACATTACTAAAGGTAATTAGCCTTCTTGTATTTCATAACTTACAAGTGATGGCGTCCCATCAAACTTCTATCACACAGACAGATAGTCCTTGTAGCCCTTATAAGTATAGGGTTGTCGTCTCAGTGGAAGTTGAAAAGTATGAAAGAAATTCGATATCAATTTAATGATTATCGTCTTTCGATAATATTTCTTAAAGGAACACCTTGGATTAAAATTGAACAGATTCCAAAGGTGCGGTTTCCAAAGAAAATACAAGGAAAAGAATAACCAAAAAGATACTGGTACTTAACAAACAAGTGGTGAGGTATCACCATAGGGTCATTCATTATTTGAAGAAAAGTGAAAGCTTAAATAACATCCTTTGACAGGGCTTCGAAAACCTGAAAGTAGGCATTGTGACAGCCTCTGGCACAAGTGAAACTGAATATGGTTTAGCACAAGTGTTATAAAACAACTTCGAAGAGGGAATATACCCTTTATCAGAATTCTTTCCTGGAGAGAGGTCAAGATAGATCATAGATTGGGGAGGTACCCCACCTAATTTGCAAATGGGGAGGGTACTACCAAGGTCTCTACGGATGCCTTTTATGTCGGCTCCTCTAATGGATAATCGTTCAATTCTAAAGATTTTCTTCTCCAGGCACACCCTAAGGTGCTCGATACTTACGTTATTGCCGACTCATAATAGTCGCTAAGGATTCAACCATCGACCTTTGCAACCGCAGGGAATTCTATTCGACTAGGCGCAAACATCTCAAGTAAGCGTTCTGTTCTATAAGAAGACTTCGATACCGTTGTCGCCCGTAGCAATGACAACTCCACATGTCGACTGGGCGGTACTTCGGAAGATCGTTAGAAACTACAAGCTTAAATCCGGTCTCTATTTCAATCATCCTTATACCCAATATTCCTTCTCCCATATCAATCCCGTGTGCTACATAAGCTTAACACTTTTTGGCACAATAGCCTTTTCATTTAAGTCAATCCCGGAATTTCTCAGTCCGTCTTGGTCCTTAAATATATTTCGACTTTACCGTCCAATCTCAACTTCATCATTTAATCTCTACAATCAATTATAGCAATCAGGGTCTGTCCACCAACCCATATAGCAGCTATCTTACCCAATCCACAGGGTTCGCTCTAGTTTCCACTCTCTTTGGTGACATCCTCTGGTAATCAGAAAGACAAGGTTTGCCAAAATTTGCTGAATTTCCCTCCAAATCTGGGAAATTTGATCAATCTATTTACCTACTAGTAATGCTCGGATCTGATTTCCGACCTTTCTGTTTCTATTCTCATAATTCCTTCCTGGTTTCCTGAGGGTGGTAAATCTCGTTCTCGATTCCGTCTTAGCGTGCTTGTCTTACAATAACATTTGCATGGTACATATACCCAAAATTCTCCTTGAGATAATAAAATCCCTCAATGATGTAATAGATACTATTTCCAGTGGAATCGCTGGTCGTGGGGATTGAAACCTCATAGCCAAAGCAATTCCTTTCACTATTCTTAGGCAACTAAGTACCCTTAATCGTTCGTGAAAATCTGAACACCTTGGTTCTTATGTATGCCGCCTCCTTATGGGCAACTATAACCGACTACGAGTAACGGGTTTCGTTCAAGTCGAATCAATCCACTGATACTGGCTATACTGCCTCTACCTCTTCTGCCCTGGAAACTCTACTCCATTTCCTTTGTCATATCTCTTGATGAATCATAAACGATCTTTAAGCTCTCGTCTCGTCACTTATTTGTCCCTTGAAGGTTCGTCCGGTCTTATTATAAGACCTCAAGTAACACACCACATCTTTATCAATCGGCACATTTTCTACAAGATTCTTTCCTTGACCCGCCATGGGGTCCTCTTCTAGATCCTCCTATGGATCCTCCTTTATCGGGTCCTCGTCCATCTCAAGGAGCACATCATCAAATGCCTACTCGAAGGCCTCGGGATTTGGTATCTCAGAATCCCATCCATCTATAACTCATACGAATCGAGGTGACTAACCATGAAATCCTAAGTACGGTTTCCCAGAAGAAGTCCCCTCTCGGGCTTCATCTTAAACAGTCAGGGTCATGTCCCCTAACCCGACTACGAACTCAATTTGAGCTCAAGATGTTCTTATTATTAAGGGTATTGTAAGACTCGATCTCCTATCGTTTCTGAGGACTGTAACCTAACGCTCTGATACCATTTCTGTAACAGCCCCAAATCCGGGGTCAGGGATTTAGGGTAGTCACGATCCTTGTACTCCTTGCCTTACCTGTATTACTCACACCGTTCATAATTCACCTGCTCATGACCCCACAATATACGTCTCTCTCTCACACACACACACACACATGTTAGAGTCTCAGAAACGACACGACACAACAACTGCGGAATAAATAATTTTTATTACAATACCCAAATGTCTTTTTGAATCTGTCACTGATACAATTTCTAAGTAATGATACATTACCAACTTAGCCTTCTGATGCTCACAATCCTCTCATACCATTCATGTCTATACATAAGTTGAATACCAAAAGCTGTAGCCTGATTCGATTGGTTCGTACTACTCTCGGGATCACTGCTAGAAACTGTTTATGGAAACGCCTTACAGGGTATGTGCCATCCCATTGGCATCCTGCTTCGCTGCTATATAATATATATAAAACAATAGCAAGAGTGAGCGATAGCTCAGCAAGGTAATGAAAGTATGGCATAATTCTGCCTTTAATTCAACCCAGAATAAAGCGGGTATAAGACAATAATTTGTCATAATATCTCGATACTGACATTATTTCCTTATCGGAATGTATTCCAAAAACAGTACCATTGTTGTATTTCAAATATCATTTTCATAATATTCTGCTACTTTCGATATTCATACTATGAACAAAGTTCTAGTATAATATAAAAGATGAGGTTTCAAAGTAAACCAATATAGCCTTTCTAAAAAAATTATCTGCTATGTGAGCAGAATACCAACATATAACTTAAAAGATGAAGTTATAAGGAAAAATTCAATATAAGGTTTCCGTAACCCAAAATCCACTTATGCATATGTATCTGAGTAAAGTTTTACCAGAGTCAAACTCATAAAATAAAAGATGAAGTTACAAGGATTTATTGTAACTTTATTTCGAACACTTTTCGACCCCCTGCCAACATGACCGGTAAACCTGTACCACAGTGTCATCCTTGGTCCCTTTCAATACATGTTGCAGAATCCCTCTGCCAACATGATCGGTAAACCTGTACCAATGGAGTCATCCGTGGTCCCTTTCAGTACATGTTGCAGAATTATCCAAAATGGATGATGAACCAATACTGGAGCCTTCTCCGCGCCCGTCGTACCAACCTTACTATGATCAGTAGCAGGTTGTACAACAACAATATGTTTTCTACATGTAGATGGAAGTATCACGACAGCCTGACATTGTCTACCGCCTTTCTGGATCTCCCGGCCCATTTGGGGCAATAAGGTGATGGATCGGCGCGACTCGACCTCTTACACATGCTCCTAGTTCAGATGAAATCCATGACTCTGAAACGTAAAGATCGTCTTCCTTTCTCCAAGTGTAATACTTGTTGATACGACTCCACTCAGTAGTTATATCTAGGTTGGAAAGGAAGATTCTCCAATATTTTCCAAGCTATTGCTTGTTAATGGATATCGACTTGTTCCATGAATTTACCCCTCGATCGTTGAGGTGGTAACACAATATTTGACTTGCAGCAACTAAATTGCTTCGAGAAAATATCTGTCCCCTGACAGTTTTGAGTTGAGAGTTTAAAAAGAGTAGTAGTTACTTAAATCAGGTTTCCCATATTTTTGATAGTTGAGCGAGCATTTAAATCCTCTTTAAAAAACAGATTTAAATGGAAAAACATTGATTTGGGAACCTCTTTTGATTTACAAATACTTAATAATATTTATTAAATAAGTAAATCTTAAATGAATATTTGAAAATAATATTCATTAAATAAATAATCCTCAAATGAATATTTACAATAATATTCATTAAACAAATAATCCTCAATTAATATTCCCAATAATATTCTTCGATTAAGTAAACCTTAAATGAATATCTGAAATAATATTCCTTAATTAATAAATCTCATTTGAATATTTCAAAATAATATTCATTAAATAATCAATCTCAAATGAATATCCAAAAGTAATATTCATTAAATAATTAAATAACTTTCAAATGAATATTCAAACATACTATTCATTACATAATCCCCAGATGAATATATACGATAATATTCTTAAAGTCATTATCCTCAAAGAATATAAATAATGTTTTGTAAGGCGATAATCCTCAAATGAATGTTAATAAATAATATTCTTAAAATGAAAATTAATAAATAATATTCTTAAATAAAAATAATTAATCCTCGAATAACGGTTACCCGATATCTTTATCGGAAAACAACCTTTATCTTATACAAAATATAATCACATCTGATCTTTCAAGAAAATCACACGCCCTTATCCTAGGGCAGATGTAGAACCCTGGCTTATAGCTGATATCCCATATCTAACTTATAAGCCCCAACTTCAAGTCATAACCTCAAGCATTGCTATACATAGCAAATCGAAAACAAGTATGCAATTTATATATATCGCAATCGCATGTCATAATTGAAAACAGTTATTATCACAACAACAGTAATATAGGTTTTGAAAACTTGCCTGATGCTCGAGAAGTGATAGGGGTTCGCGACGATGCTGGACAATCTAGACAAAGTCAAAGAAAACGCACGATTAATCCCCTGGATAATCCACTTGTACTCAATGCTTAAACACGTAAGCGAAACACAACCAAGGCATTACTAGCTCGTTATAGGCTCATACTAAGTCCATGTTAATCGACAATTACTTAAGCCGTAGGTTTAGTCCGAAATCGATCCTCGAATACAAGGTATACTTAACCATTTACAACATTGGTTTCTAAGTCATGTTCTTAGTGGTTTTCACTTGCGCAACCTCGGCTAACACATTTTTATAAAATCGGAAAATAATCTTTTGGACTCGAAACCTTCGTACAAACCTTCATAACTGACCTTGACACTTCAATACAAAATTTCATATTTTAAAACAACTCTTAAGGGTCTCAAACATAGCCACAAAGTTGGTACATTTCTGCAATCTCATTCCTTGAACCACTTTCACTAAAATGGTCATATCTCATAAACAGTAAATCGTAATGACATGATTCTTACGCTCACGTAAACTAGAAACACAGATATACACACTCATGTTCATAACTGAACCAAAAGAGGCAGTTAGGGTTTCGGGTTATAGGCAATTTGTAGAGTTACCGAAAATCGGGCATTACGACGGCTTAAAATCGAATAATCCAATTTTGTCACAACATAACCAAGCCACACCGGGTATACCATACATCCACAACCTCAACAAATAACCTTTTTAATTTTCTAAGGTCAGGGGTGTGGCTACAATCCAACACCCACCATTTCTCATATTTCACAAAGTTAAATAACAACTAAAATACTTAAACATGATCTCTTAAGCTTATAACATCAAAACAATCATCAAAACTCATATGAACTCAAAGGGTGGGTTAGGGTTTTACCTCCTTGGATGCTCTAACAACACTATCAAGTGTTTACAATCACTCAACAAGCCTTAGATACTCCTTACAAAGCTTAAACCTTAAGAAACAAAATCAAGAATCATGAAAAGTTACTATTCATCCTCATCTTGTAAAATCCATATCAAATCGAAAAATAAGAGTTCGGTGCTAAGCTGTTTACCAGACCTTGTACTCTTCCTAAGCTTTCTTTTGAGCTATAGCTCGCCAAATTTAAAGCTTCCTAGCTAGGGTTTTGAGTCCCATCTTCCCGCTGGACAGAAACTGGACAGTTTGGATTCTCCAACTTGGGGAAGCGATTTGGCTAGGCTACACTCCTTTGTTGGCCATGAAAGTTTGGAAGAATGTTACCCATGGAGTGGAGAAGCTATGGTTAAAATTTGGTGATTTAAGGATGGATAAAAATGGAGTTATGGATTTTTCTTTGAACTCTGTTTCTGCTGAGCAGAAAATCTGGGGAGAGTTCTTCTCCTTTTTCTTTTCTTTGTTTTGATTAATTATACTAGAAATGCTGATTTTTGTTAAAAGAGGGGTGAGTCATAAGAGTTATCCTTGTCATAAGGACACATGTCGAGCCATGGAGTATCACGGTGGCAAAGCAGGGACACGTGTCGCGCATGCATGTGTTTGGTTAAAGTAGCTTTACTGGTTCGTTTCTTTTCACATGGATGATCCAAATGTTGCATCCCTCGAATTAATCTTGTTACATGTTACTTCCATGTCTATATTTAATCCTGTAGATGTTGCCTTGTTCCTCTTGAAACGATTCGAAATATTTCCTAAAAAGAGCGAATAAAACTCTACGCGATTCTCGCAGTGAATAGTACCTATTCACTATTCATTCCAACAATCGAATCCTTAAATCGACTTTAATAAAATAATAAAATTCCAAAATATTAAATCCTCAAATCCTCAAATTTAATATCTCATTTCTTGAATATAATAATATATAATTCGCTGCCCGGTCAAATACTATACCAAAATCAAATTTGGAATTTCTGAATTCCGATCGTCTTTGCATTCACTTATTTACTCCGTAGATCACTAATATGACTTCGGAATATCCACACTACGTCTCGTACATAGGTGGCATGAAAAATTTTCTTAACCCTCAAAATCACTATTCATCCACCAAATTCACTATTCACTGATGCACTTAATCATAATAAGAAAAGTTTTAATTTTACCAAAAATTCGGGTTATTACAGTCTCCCCTCCTTAAAAGGATTCCGTCCCGGAATCAGCTTAGGAATAACTGGGGGTACTTAACTCCCATTGCACTTTCTAACTCCCAAGTGGATTCTTCCACTTCTTGATTTTCCACAAACCTCTCACTAGCCTGGCAACCTCGTCTCTTAGCACTTGTTCTTTTCTATCCGTGATTTCCACGGATTGTCCTTTGTAAGTCAGACCAGGTTGTATATCTACCTGCTCGTACTCTACATATGTCGGGCATCTATAGTATACTGACGTAGCATTGACACATGAACCTCGTTATGACCATTCTACAAGTTTGGGGGGTGTAAGGCTGGCTCGTAGGCCACCTTCCTGACGCATCTTAAAATCTCAGATGGCCCAATGAATCTCGGGCTCAACTTCCCTTTCTTTCCAAATCTCATTAATTCCTTCCACGAGGATATCTTTTAGCATCACGAATCTCTAATCTCATATTCTCCATCTTGTTTGTACAGAAAATACGCCAACATAAACTTGCCTGTCATTCATTAACTTACCATTTAGCTTATCAATAGCAGTACTATCTCTATACTCGCGGGCTTAGTCCGCATGCTTTCTCTGTCTTTCTTGGTTGTCACTAGCCGCTTGTTGGTGAAATCTTTTGTCTTTCTAGTTTGTTGGACTAACTTGGGTTTTGTGTAAAATCTCATCCTTTAATTCCCGATCATTCGGAATCCATCTCTGTCTCATTTTAATTAAGGGTATCGGCCACCACATTGGCCTTCCCCGGATGGTAGTGTATCTCCCAGTCATAATCCTAGGTCAATTCTAGCCATTTATCTACCTCATGTTATCTACTATCACGGGTAACTCAAAGCCAATTCATTACATTCCATAAAAATTTGTGGGTGCATTAGTCAACCCAAAATAACCTCGCTGAAAACTCGAAGTGTCTATTCCTAGGACGAATCGCAGTCTTGGGTATATCCTCGGATTTAACTTCCAACTGGTGATATCCAGTCCTTAAATAAATTTGGAAATACACAGCGTTCTTCCGCTGATCAAACAATCATTTATAAGGGTACCTATTCTCCATGTCGAACTCATACAACTCTCGAGGTTCGATGCATAATCTTGTGCTAACATCTTTTTCTCTTACAACAACACCGGGTTCTCCACGGTGGTACACTGGGTCTTATCATATTCTTGCCCAACAATTCTTGTAACTGAGTCACTAACTCTTTCATTCCCACGATACTCTGAATACCCGGTATTCATTCTCATGTCATCCAAATCGATATCTGGTAGCTCATTAAAACCTTGTACAATCTCCCAAAACTATTGTAGTTTCCTTTATACTTCGTGTCTCTTTTCTTGGCGTCAACAATAAGAGCTAATTAAGCCTCATATCTCTGGCATAATAATTTCTTAGTCTGAACTATACTCAAGAATCTCTGAATCTGTCTCCATCCTTTATTTATTACTCTCTCTCCCTTACAATCAGTCTGGGCTCCATTGGGTGTCAACCAACCCATCCTTATTATAATATCAACTTCTCCCAACTTGAAAGGAATCAGGTCTATCGAAAGTGTCGACCTCGTATTTCTAGTTCACAACTTGGATGTATCAGTCTTATGGGAAAATCCCTCGATTGACTATTTCTACTTGTAATTATTCCCTTAGCAGCTCGGCCTTAAGGTTTAATTGTCATACAACTTCTTGAGATACAACGATACATTAGCTCTGTCTAAACAGTATGGAAGGGTATCTG
This sequence comes from Heracleum sosnowskyi, assembly GCA_030848705.1. Taxonomy (NCBI): domain Eukaryota; kingdom Viridiplantae; phylum Streptophyta; class Magnoliopsida; order Apiales; family Apiaceae; genus Heracleum; species Heracleum sosnowskyi. The sequence goes on from CM061236.1 coordinate 46,058,171, forward strand.
CTATTTAAAGGTCCTGACAGTGGGCTGCTGGTTGGAGGTAGCCCTGCTTGAAACCTACTAGCTTTCTTTTACTCTGTGTTCACAAACTCCGGAACAAACCTCAATAATTCGGAAAACTTGGCCTCATACTTGGTCACAGTCATGGTTTCTTGTTTTAACTCTTTAACTTTCATTTTCATTCGGGTCTCCATATATTTCCGAAAATTATTCCTCTAAAAACAACACACGCTGCACCTCTCCCAAGTCACAATACCAGCTCCCTCTGACTCCATTGCCAGTACTTATCTTGCTAACCCAGAGGTAGTGTCCATTCGTGAACAACTCCTCCAAAATCTCAATTCCACTATAGGGCATCTATCTAACACCGTTGTCACTGGAGTTCACGGCACATCGCTATTCCTTTCACATATATCGATTGACACGCTTTCCATTATCATAATATCCTTGGGAGAATAAACCAATTTCATTGACATGCCACTAACATTCTATTCGTCTTAGGGATTCGCTCCTGTCATAGGCAATTTCGTTGCGAATCTAATTCCTATCAGCGAATTTTGACTTATTTGACCGGGTTGGCCTCCCCTTGGAATTCAACGAGGATAACAAAAATTATGGGGCCTTGAAAAGATAGCTCCCATATCAAGGAAAAGTCACACTCTGGTGATCATAAGGTTATGAGTTTTAAGGTAACCTTATTGGAGGTAAGAGAATTTACCGAGAGATCAACATGATCCTAAGAACTCAACGTTGTGTGCCTCGATTGAGACATTACTAAAGGTAATTAGCCTTCTTGTATTTCACAACTTACAAGTGATGGCGTCCCATCAGACTTCTATCACACAGACAGATAGTCCTTGTAGCCCTTATAAGTATAGGGTTGTCGTCTCAGTGGAAGTTGAAAAGTATGAAAGCAATTCGATATCAATTTAATGATTATCGTCTTTCGACAATATTTCTTAAAGGAACACCTTGGATTAAAATTGAACAGATTCCAAAGGTGCGGTTTCCAAAGAAAATACAAGGAAAAGAATAACCAAAAAGATACTGGTACTTAACAAACAAGTGGTGAGGTATCACCATAGGGTCATTCATTATTTGAAGAAAAGTGAAAGCTTAAATAACATCCTTTGACAGGGCTCCGAAAACCTGAAAGTAGGCATTGTGACAGCCTCTGGCACAAGTGAAACTGAATATGGTTTAGCACAAGTGTTATAAAACAACTTCGAAGAGGGAATATACCCTTTATCAGAATTCTTTCCTGGAGAGAGGTCAAGATAGATCATAGATTGGGGAGGTACCCCACCTAATTTGCAAATGGGGAGGGTACTACCAAGGTCTCTACGGATGCCTTTTATGTCGGCTCCTCTAATGGATAATCGTTCAATTCTAAAGCTTTTCTTTTCCAGGCACACCCTAAGGTGCTCGATACTTACGTTATTGCCGACTCATAATAGTCGCTAAGGATTCAACCATCGACCTTTGCAACCGCAGGGAATTCTATTCGACTAGGCGCAAACAAATCAAGTAAGCGTTCTGTTCTATAAGAAGACTTCGATACCGTTGTCGCCCGTAGCAATGACAACTCCACATGTCGACTGGGCGGTACTTCGGAAGATCGTTAGAAACTACAAGCTTAAATCTGGTCTCTATTTCAATCATCCTTATACCCAATATTCCTTCTCCCATATCAATCCCGTGTGCTACATAAGCTTAACACTTTTTGGCACAATAGCCTTTTCATTTAAGTCAATCCCGGAATTTCTCAATCCATCTTGGTCCTTAAATATATTTCGACTTTACCGTCCAATCTCAACTTCATCATTTAATCTCTACAATCAATTATAGCAATCAGGGTCTGTCCACCAACCCATATAACGGCTATCTTACCCAATCCACAGGGTTCGCTCTAGTTTCCACTCTCTTTGGTGACATCCTCTGGTAATCAGAAAGACATGCAAGGTTTGCCAAAATTTGCTGAATTTCCCTCCAAATCTGGGAAATTTGATCAATCTATTTACCTACTAGTAATGCTCGGATCTGATTTCCGACCTTTCTGTTTCTATTCTCATAATTCCTTCCTGGTTTCCTGAGGGTGGTAAATCTCGTTCTCGATTCCGTCTTAGCGTGCTTGTCTTACAATAACATTTGCATGGTACATATACCCAAAATTCTCCTTGAGATAATAAAATCCCTCAATGATGTAATAGATACTATTTCCAGTGGAATCGCTGGTCGTGGGGATTGAAACCTCATAGCCAAAGCAATTCCTTTCACTATTCTTAGGCAACTAAGTACCCTTAATCGTTCGTGAAAATCTGAACACCTTGGTTCTTACGTATGCCGCCTCCTTATGGGCAACTATAACCGACTACGAGTAACGGGTTTCGTTCAAGTCGAATCAATCCACTGATACTGGCTATACTGCCTCTACCTCTTCTGCCTTGGAGACTCTACTCCATTTCCTTTGTCATATCTCTTGATGAATCATAAACGATCTTTAAACTCTCGTCTCGTCACTTATTTGTCCCTTGAAGGTTCGTCCGGTCTTATTATAAGACCTCAAGTAACACACCACATCTTTATCAATCGGCACATTTTCTACAAGATTCTTTCCTTGACCCGCCATGGGGTCCTCTTCTAGATCCTCCTATGCATCCTCCTTTATCGGGTCCTCGTCCATCTCAAGGAGCGCATCATCAAATGCCTACTCGAAGGCCTCGGGATCTGGTATCTCAGAATCCCATCCATCTATAACTCATACGAATCGAGGTGACTAACCATGAAGTCCTAAGTACGGTTTCCCAGAAGAAGTCCCCTCTCGGGCTTCATCTTAAACAGTCAGGGTCATGTCCCCTAACCCGACTACGAACTCAATTTGAGCTCTAGATGTTCTTATTATTAAGGGTATTGTAAGACTCGATCTCCTATCGTTTCTGAGGACTGTAACCTAACGCTCTGATACCATTTCTGTAACAGCCCCAAATCCGGGTTCAGGGATTTAGGGTAGTCACGATCCTTGTACTCCTTGCCTTACATGTATTACTCACACCGTTCATAATTCACCTGCTCATGACCCCACAATATACGTCTCACACACACACACACACACACACACACACACACAAGTTAGAGTCTCAGAAACGACACGACACAACAACTGCAGAATAAATAATTTTTATTACAATACCCAAATGTCTTTTTGAATCTGTCACTGATACAATTTCTAAGTAATGATACATTACCAACTTAGCCTTCTGATGCTCACAATCCTCTCATACCATTCATGTCTATACATAAGTTGAATACCAAAAGCTGTAGCCTGATTCGATTGGTTCGTACTACTCTCGGGATCACTGCTAGAAACTGTTTATGGAAACGCCTTGCAGGGTATGTGCCATCCCATTGGCATCCTTCTTCGCTGCTATATAATATATATAAAACAATAGCAAGAGTGAGCGATAGCTCAGCAAGGTAATGAAAGTATGGCATAATTCTGCCTTTAATTCAACCCAGAATAAAGCGGGTATAAGACAATAATTTGTCATAATATCTCGATACTGACATTATTTCCTTATCGGAATGTATTCCAAAAACAGTACCATTGTTGTATTTCAAATATCATTTTCATAATATTCTGCTACTTTCGATATTCATACTATGAACAAAGTTCTAGTATAATATAAAAGATGAGGTTTCAAAGTAAACCAATATAGCCTTTCCAAAAAAATTATCTGCTATGTGAGCAGAATACCAACATATAACTTAAAACATGAAGTTATAAGGAAAAATTCAATATAAGGTTTCCGTAACCCAAAATCCACTTATGCATATGTATCTGAGTAAAGTTTTACCAGAGTCAAACTCATAAAATAAAAGATGAAGTTACAAGGATTTATTGTAACTTTATTTCGAACACTTTTCGACCCCCTGCCAACATGACCGGTAAACCTGTACCACAGTGTCATCCTTGGTCCCTTTCAATACATGTTGCAGAATCCCTCTGCCAACATGATCGGTAAACCTGTACCAATGGAGTCATCCGTGGTCCCTTTCAGTACATGTTGCAGAATTATCCAAAATGGATGATGAACCAATACTGGAGCCTTCTCCGCACCCGTCGTACCTGTTGGAACGGATGATTACTGTTCTGCGTTTTACTATATGATTGATCACGAGTTCGAAAAGAAAACTTTACCTTAATCGATACGATTCTGATCCACGTCTTCTACTGAATTCCTTGATTCCCTTCGAGCGAAGTGTGGCCTTCGATCTCCCGAAGTTTCCTCTCCTTAAAGCCTCGAAATCCCAAAACCCTAGCTCCTTGCGGCTACCCTAGGTTTTAATCTCGAATTATGAAAAACTGAAAAAAAACGTTTTCAACCTTTAGGAGAACAAGAATATTTATAGGCTCCAGTAGGGATCATGGACAATTAGGTCGGGCCTCCCAATGACATTCTGGGTCAAGCCCAATGTCATTAAATATTAATTCTATCCACTAACGAATTAATATCTGCACTGCCTTTCCTAATACCGTAATTGCTTTATTATTAAATTCGGATCCTATATTATTTGCTTATTAAATTCCCCATGTTTAAGATATCGTATGTCCATTAATTAAATTAATTTCTGATAATTAATTTAATTAATATCTTTTTATCCTTGATCATCCACTCAACCTTATAATTATGCAAGAACAAATCTGCCTGCAGGACTAAAGCATAATTATCTTTATGAGCTTTCAAGAGGACATCATCAACCCGAATATTATCAGGACATGGTTTCCTTATGTAATTAATATCCCACTCTGCATGCAATGTCATTGCTCAATACATAATTTTGTAATTAATAATTAATTACATCACATATGAATCAAAGCATGTGCATTACATACAAGTGTCAATCACTACACTTGGATTGAGAACCTAAGCATTAATAATATCATAGAATCTTAGTTCTTCTTTATTGTCAGAATAGAAGAACAATTCTAATATTTTGATCCTGTTCAATATACACAAAGTATACAAGTATTATTTAATAGTCAAGATAAACTATTCCCAAATAATACTTCAGTTATTCCAGTGGTTTGTCTAATTCCACTTAAACTGTGAGCCCTTTATATTATATATAGACACTGATAATTTAATCTTCTGTTATCCCATTTGATACTAAATTATCCACAATATATAATAAACAGACAATGTAAAAATATGCAATCAAGATTCTCAATAAAATGGACAATGTTTATATACTACTAATGAATAGTTTAGTATAAAACCCAACAATCTCCCACTTATACTCAAGCTATTCTTTGAGTATATCAGTGTTTATTAATATAATCCGCTACCAGTTTAAATAACTATTCCGTGACCAGACATCTGACTCCTATCGCCTCCACGTGTTCTTCAAAAACCTTAGCTGGTAAACTCTTCGTGAAAGAATCAGCCCGGTTGTCCTTTGATGCTATATCAGTCACAATAATATCTCCTCGCTTAACGAACTGTCGTATGAGGTGATACTTACGCTCAATGTGTTTTGCTGCTTTATGTTCTCGTGGTTCCTTTGTATTTGCAACAGCACCAGTATTATCACAATAAATTGTGATTTGCCGTGGCAAATTAGGAACTACATTCAAATCCAGCAGGAAATTCCGGAACCATATAGCCTCCTTGGCTGCCTCAGAGGCTGCCACATATTCAGCTTCCATGGTTGAGTCTGCGATGCATTTCTGCTTCACACTCCTCCATATTACAGCTCCACCTCCTAAAGTAAAAACACACCCCGAGGTTGACTTCCTCTTATCCCTATCTGTTTGGAAATCTGAATCGGTATATCCCACAGGAAACAAGTCTGAAGCCTTGTAAATTAACATATACTTCTTAGTCCTTCGCAGGTACTTAAGTATCGTTTTTACTGCACTCCAATGTTCCTGACCTGGATTGGACTGATATCTACTGACCATGCCTACGGCAAAGAAAATATCAGGTCTCGTGCATAACATAACATACATTAAGCTTCCACATGCTGAAGCATAAGGAACTGCTTTCATGTTCTCTATCTCCTTAGGTGTCTTAGGACACTGTTCCTTTGATAGAGAGACTCCATGTCTAAAAGGTAAATTACCCTTCTTAGAGTCCTGCATGATAAAACGAGCCAATACCTCATCAACGTACGGTTCTTGAGATAAAGCCAACGTCCTTTTCTTGCGATCTCTTATAACTTTGATCCCAAGAATGTATGCGGCTTCACCTAAGTCTTTCATTTCAAATTGTTTGAACAACCATGCCTTAATAGATGACAACATCCCTACATTGTTTCCAATGAGCAAAATGTCATCTACATATAGTACTAGAAAAACCACTGCATTTCCTTCACTTTTCCTATACACACATGCTTCGCTTGGACTCTGATCATAACCATTTGTCTGGACGGCCTGATCAAAACGAATGTTCCACTCCCTGGAAGCTTGTTTCAGTCCATAAATGGACTTCTTAAGCTTACACACTAGATGCTCTTGGTCCTCTTTGATGAATCCCTCTGGTTGCTGCATATGGATGTTTTCATCAAGACTTCCATTTAGGAAAGCTGTCTTGACATCCATTTGCCAAATCTCATAATCGAGATGAGCTGCTATAGATAAAAGAATCCGGATTGACTTAAGCATGACTACCGGAGAAAAGGTTTCCTCATAATCAATTCCTTGTTTCTGAGTATACCCTTTCGCAACAAGTCTTGCTTTCCAGGCTTTCACCTTTTTGTCAGATCCTCTTTTTTTTTGTAGATCCACTTGCATCCAATGGGTTTTACACCATTGGGTGGTTCCACGAGATCCCAAACTTTATTGGAATACATAGATTCCATCTCAGATTGCATAGCCTTTTGCCAAAGATCTGCATCCTTATCTTCCATTGCTTCTTCGTATGTCCTGGGATCCTCATCATGTTCACCAGAGACTAAGTCCGAAGACTCTCCCAAAAACATGAACCTCTCAGGTTGTTTAACAACCCTCCCACTACGACGAAGCATTGGAGTGGTATTAGTGATAGGTTGTTCATTTACTTGTGGTTGTTCTACTTGTACCGGTGGCATATTAGAATTATCTTGTCCTCCCACTATTTCATCTAAAACAACAGTACTCATGGGTTTGTGATTCATTATATAGTCTTCCTCTAAGAATCTAGCATTGGTGCTTACAATGACATCCCGATCCTTAGGACTATAAAACAAATACCCTTTTGTTCCCTTGGGATAACCCACAAACAGCCTCACTTCTGTACGAGAATCTAACTTAGTCACGTTCTTGTTCAGCACATGTGCTGGACAACCCCAAATCCGAATGTGTTTCAAACTAGGTTTGGTTCTAGTCCACAATTCTTTTGGAGTTTTTGGAACTGACTTAGAAGGTACCAAGTTTAGAAAATATGTAATATCCGTGAATTTTATTATTTGATTAAATGATATATTTAATCTAAAATATTTATTATGGAATATTGGAATATTATTAAATGATAATTGTGGTGTGATTATGTGCTAAATGGTGAGTCGAAAGCCCCTTTCAAATATTTCGTCATTTGGAATTTTCTTCAAATTTGAGCCGTTTTGATAATTCAAGGGCCCCGTTGAAATTTCGTACATTCATTTTTAATTCTTCGTCTTTCGTATTCGAATCGTTATCGAAAGGGTTATGGGATTCTATTTAACCCTACCTATTTGATTCTACGAATAAATTTCAATTTTTGATCCGAAAAAGGAAAAATCGTTCCGAACCCTAATTGCTTAAGGGGACGGATTTGTCGTTCTATATCAATATTGAAGTTGTTATAGCCCTAGTATTCTTGAGCATTAGTTATATAATGATATATATCAATTTGGATGATCATCAACCTTTTTAACCCCTTATTTTTTGTAAAACGTGTTTTTGACCTAATTAGGGTTTTTAAACGATCTAACGAATCAATATCGATCCAAAAATGTTATTTGGGGTATTATTTTTCCAGAAATATAAAAAGACAAATCAGACTTCATAACTCATAGCAAATCTGCAGCAATTATTCATAAAATCCGAAATTCCCAAAAATTATTTTTGTGTTCTTGATCTTCAATCAATTCGTTCTAAGGGTTATTGAAGTCCAAATTTGAAGTTCTTATACTCAAATCAAAGCTCCAAAAATCTAGTTTCAGAATCTTCCAACCTCATCATCATCTGGTAAGTATTCGATTTTATATTGATTTTACAAGTTTCGAATTATAATTAGGGTTCTTGATTCGATTTGGGGATTTTCATTCTGTTGATTCTCCGTTCAATTGGTTGCTTCTAACATGTTCCTAGGGTTCTAATTAGCAAGAATCCATGCTTTAATTTCATGTTTATGTTCGATTTTGATGGGTTTGATTTTCGGGTTTTTGACCCGAATTCTTCTTTTGAATAGTCCGTTCATATGAATGATCTGACATTGTTTTTGGTAGAGGGCTTTCATTGTATGTGTTCTTAGCTTCATTTTAACATAAAGAATGTAGAGTTTCATGTAGGATTTTTACAGATCGGAAAATTTGTTTAAGCTCGCCGAAAAATAGTCGGGTTTTTGATTCCGGCGATGCTTTTGGTACGTTTTTGATCGGAATGAGTTGCTGTGTTTATTTGGAACGTTTTGATATAAAAATCCCCAATTTTTAACGTGTATTTTGGTCGCCGGATTCTGGGCAGGTCGCCGGATTCTGGAAAATTTCCGGCGAGTTCTTGGCGACCCGTTCCAGTTCATCCCGACCCGTTTACCCGATTTTTCGACCCGGTTTCAATCTTCAAAACCCTAATTCATTTTCAGAAAACTGTTTTTGGATTTTATTTTTAAAATTAATTCGAAAATAGTTTAAAAACTTTAAAAATTCATATTTTTATTTTAAAAATATATTTTAATATCAGAAAAATTCTGATAAATTATATTTATTATTTTAAATCCGAAAATTGATTAAACTTAATTATTTTAATTATTTTTAATTAATAATTTATTTATTAATTAATTGGTTAATTCTTTTAATCAATTAATTCTTAAAAATTAATTATTAATTGGATTTAATTAATTAAAAATTTTGTTTAATTATTTTCAAGCCTATTTATTTATTTAAAAATAGTTTGAGTATTTAAAGAGTGTCAATTAATTTTATTAATTGATTTATTTGCATTTAAATGTTTATATTGGATTTAAAAATCCGATTTTTGATTTAAAAATTAATCGTGACTTATCTAAAATTCAAATAAGTTTCGTATGATGTTTTAAAAATGTTTATAAGTGCTATATGATTCATATTAATTGTGTGTTGTGTTTTATAGTCTGTATATGCCCGTACTAGGGCAAATATCTGAGTTTTAAATATCGTAAATTATACCGGACGTTCGATACGTAACCGGTTACTTGTTTAAATGTGATTATTGATTGAATAAGTGTCGAGAGTAGAACGAAAATAGTTAGACTTCTTGTGATAAGTTGTTTAATTATAGAATCGAGTTCCCGGAGCAAGGGAAAGGGAAAAGTAGAGTGAGCAGAGTCGATCCGACAGCAGCTTAGACCAGGCAAGTATTTGTGCCTTTACTTGTGATAAAAATGTATTATTGTCTTGATTACTTGAATATCGTTATCCCCAGAACAGTTCAAATTATCAATCCTTTAACCGCATTTGGACAACTGATTCCATTTCCTTAGAGATTCTTGATTCTTTGATTTGATCTGCATCGGAAACCCTTATTTCCAATTCACTTGATTATTGTTTATCATCCTTTGATTATCATTGACAACCATTGATTATTTGACTTCCATCTTGACTATTGATTACGGTCATTGATTATCGACTACCATTATTGATTCCCTTATTGAATGAGTACACCGTACCATTGAAATTACTCCATGATTGTTTCTCGATCTTCATTTGATACTGAACAGTTGAAGCTCTTTTGCAATTACTATACATTCAGTTTATCTTATTGAGCATGTTATTGTTTATACCCTATTATAGATTTGGCATGTGTTTTTAAAAATGGACCAGTAATTGGTCGGACCATATTCATGGTCAGAATAACTTAAGGCCCAAATTGGCCTAGGATCCAGTAGAGGACTATGACATGAGCTAGTCCGGGGTTGATGCGTGGCTGGCCAGCAACACAACCTTTGATTTGAATAAAATGTATAAGCCAAATTCTAATTCTTTTCTTCCATTGTTATTGATACAAAGCATGTGTTAGCTAAATATTGTTGATTCTAATATCATAAATTCATATCCTTACAACTGTGATAGAAATGATTCATTGATGTTTGCTGAGCAATTTTGGCTCACTCTTGCTTGTTGTTTTCTAACCCTATTCCAGTGAAGCGAGAGTATGAGTCGACATAGTGTGACCGATAGTTCACCAGCAGCCAGGAGAGCCCCTCGTGTCATTGTCATTGACAGGGTAGTTGTTGTTTTGCTTTTCTAGATTAGATGTCTAGATTTGAACTTTGGTTGTGATGTAATAACTCTGATAAAACTGGTATTGTATTAATATAAGATTGTAGTAGCTTGTGTTCATTGCCATAATCTGGATGCGGTCTTGGTCAAGGGGTATTTGTGTCTTTAAATATATTATGCATGTGTTAAATAGTATTCCGTTGGTCGGATGACTCCTCAAATCTGTACCCCGGGTTTGGAGGGCGTCACAGTTGGTATCAGAGCAACAGGTTATGGCATTTGAAACAAGTTAGGACTTAGGGTCCAGGATAACATAGAGAGTTAGGAATTCACGTAAGGATATTAGGAAGTCAACTAGGGATATTATGCGTAGTGATTAAATGTGGTTATAATTGCAGCCCCCTAGTTCTAGTTCGGACTCAGACCCTTCCGAGGATACGATGTCAGAGATACCTACGCCCGTTGAGAGAGCAGGACCGTCTCGGCCAGTGCGATATCAGCCTAGGCATCAGGACCCAGTAGTCAGGAGAGATCAGATACCTTGTCCTATTCCACTCCGACAAGAAGCCCCAGCACCAGTGTCTCAGGCATTAGTTTGTGGGCCTTTGTATCAGCTAGGTGAGCCACCAGTTCCACACCATGTGTATCAGAGGGTGAGTAGAGAGAAGGAGTACCTTTATGGACAGGTTATGGAGATGGGTAGAGTTCGTTCGATCGAAGCACCCGCTGTCAGAGAGAGAGACAGACTTAGAGATCAGATGAGAGACATTCAGATGAGGTTTAGGGTTACGAGGACCTTGGTTGAGACTCGATTGCACGGATTAGCTTCTAGTCGAGAGGGAGAGACAGTAGCAGGGATGAGACAGATTTTGGATTATGCGATGAGTGAGATTGCAGAGATTTCAGGACCCCCGTTATGGCCGGCAGGAGCAGGTGATCCGTGAGCAGGTATTAGTAGCAGACAGATGTGACGTGGATGTATGGTTTCTAGATAGTTAGTATATAGATGCATATTGTAGAATCAGCAGTGCACCGGGCTTATAGGAACGCCTCGGGTTGTTGTTGCATTTTTGTTGTATTGCTGGTCGGCAGTTGTGGTTCAACCATGATATATTTCCTTTTGAAGCGTTCTACGCTTGTACTAACTCTATCTATATATATATGATAAACCTCTTTTATAGAACTGTATTTATTCCCCTGTCATTCATTTCCAGCATCATAACTATTATTCTACTTGTTGCAACGAGTGTATCCATACACCGTTGAGAAGATCTGTAAACCTTCGAGATATCAATTGTGATCCTTCCTTCTTTTATATGGACTGTTTGATTAAGCCAATTATTGTTTATTCATCAGCAATATGGCTCCTAGACGACAAACCCGTTCAACTGATACCTCTGACCAAGAGGGTCAACAAAATACACCTCCCACGGGCCGCATGGACCCGATGGTAATCCAGTTGTTAAATACTCTTACTCAACAGACTGCCGCATTAGCACAGCAGCAACGAACATTTCAGCAACAGCTCTTAGAACAGTAGCAACAGCATCAGCAACATCAGCATCAACAACATCAACAACAGCACCAGCAAGCGGCACCGGCGATTACATTCAAATCTTTCCAGGCAGCAAAACCCCCAGAATTTAAAGGATCAGCAGACCCTGTAGAGGCTAAGGCATGGTTGAAAGAGATGGAAAAGGCTTTTGCCTTGATAGAGGTGACAGAAGATAAGAAGACGGAGTATGCAAGCTATTTTCTGAAGAATGAGGCCAGTTATTGGTGGGAAACGAGTAGGGCTATGGAGCCCGAGGGATTAATTGCGTGGGCAAGATTTACAGAGTTGTTTTTGGAAAGGTATTTTCCGGACTATATGAGAGATCAGATGGAATTAAAGTTTTTAGAATTAAAGCAGGGAAGCATGACAGTGCCCCAGTATGAAACAAGGTTTACGGAGTTGTCAAGGTTTGTTCCAACCTATGTGGATACGGAAAAGAAGAAGGCCAAGAGGTTCCAGCAGGTACTGAGGTCTTGGATTCGTAGTAAGTTAGCTGTGTTGGAGTTGGACACCTATGCAGCGGTGGTCCAAAAGGCAATGATTGCGGAGACAGAGAGTGATTCTTACATGAAAGAGAGGGAGAACAAGAAAAGGAAAGCAGGGATACCCGATAAGGGACAGCAGCAGGGAAGTTTTCAAGGGCAAGCAAATAAGAAACTGGGATTTCAGCACGGAAGGAATACGAGTTTTAGGAAACCAGATACCAGAAGCGTAGGACAAGATAACCGTCTACTAACCGGCAGTCAGCAGGGACTTTCTAGACCCCCACTACCAGAATGCAAGACATGCGGGAAGCGGCATTTAGGGATATGCCATCGATTGAATGTCACATGCTTTAAATGTAATCAGAAGGGACATTATTCCCGGGATTGCAAGATGGGCATTGTGTGTCATCGGTGTAAGAAACGAGGTCACATGATCAAGGACTGCAGAGCACCAGCAACCGTGAATAATATGATTCGGGCAATTGAAGCACCCCCAGTTGTTAACGTCCAGCCGTTAGCCAGGACCTACAATATGTCAATGGGAGAAGCAGTGAGAGATTCCGACGTGGTGGCAGGTACACTTCTAGTAAATTCTATTCCTGCACAAGTATTAATAGATTCGGGAGCGACGAAGTCTTTTATTTCTGAAACGTTTGCTCGTAGATTGAATTGCGTAATGAAACCTTTAAGTGGAGTGTTGACTATAGAGATAGCTAATCAGGATCGTATCGCGGTCAGTTCATATTATCCTCGTTGTGAGATAGAGATTTTGGGAAATCGTTTTTATGTTGACTTGTTACCTTTTAAGTTAGGTGAATTTGATGTGATATTAGGGATGGATTGGTTGACTGAGTATGATGCAAGTATTGATTGTAAGAATAAGAGGGTTACTTTGGTTACCCTGGAAAAGAAAGAAATAATATTTAGAGGAGAGAAACAAAAAAAGAGGTTCCTGACAATGATTCAGGCTAAGAGGTCATTAAGGCAAGGTTGTGAGGCGTATTTAGCTTATGTGATAGATATAGATAAGGAAGTTTCTAAGTTAGAAGATATTCCAGTCGTAAATGAGTTTCCAGATGTTTTTCCGGAAGAATTACCAGGTTTACCTTCAGATAGAGAGATTGAATTTGCGATAGACTTAGTACCAGGCGCGGAGCCAGTATCTAAGGCCCCTTACAGAATGGCACCAGTGGAGATGAAGGAATTGGCTGATCAACTGCAAGATTTGCTAGAAAAAGGAATTATTAGACCCAGCGTTTCACCGTGGGGAGCACCAGTACTGTTTGTCAATAAAAAGGATGGAAGCATGAGATTGTGTATAGACTATCGGGAGTTGAACAAGCTGACCATTAAGAACAAGTATCCATTACCTCGAATAGATGATCTATTTGACCAGCTGAAAGGAGCGGTACATTTTTCAAAGATTGACCTACGGTCAGGATATCACCAATTGAAGATTAGACCAGACGACATACCGAAGACAGCCTTTCGAACAAGGTATGGGCACTATGAATTCTTAGTAATGGCGTTTGGACTAACGAATGCACCCGCAGCTTTTATGGACCTAATGAACAGGATTTTCAAGAGATATTTGGACAAGTTCGTAGTGGTATTCATCGACGACATCTTGATATACTCAAGGACAGAAGCAGAGCATGCAGACCAGTTGCGAATTGTGTTAGAAACATTGAGACAAGAAAGACTATACGCGAAGTTTTCCAAGTGTGAATTCTGGTTGAAAGAAGTTCATTTCTTAGGACACGTGGTGAGCAGCGAAGGCATCAAAGTGGACCCAGCAAAGATAGAGGCAGTGAAAGATTGGGAGAGACCAAGGACACCGACTGAAGTCAGAAGTTTCTTGGGATTAGCCGGATACTACCGGAGATTTGTGCAAGATTTTGCGAAGATAGCTACTCCAATGACCAAGCTGACAAGGAAAAGCGAGCGATTCATATGGAGCGATAAATGCGAAGAAGGCTTCCAAGAGTTAAAGAAAAGGCTAACTACGGCACCGGTATTGATACTACCAGATGATCAAGGTCATTTCATAATCTATAGTGATGCGTCATACAAAGGATTGGGATGCGTACTTATGCAACATGACAAGGTGATTGCTTATGCGTCAAGACAGTTGAGACCCCACGAACAGAAGTACCCTACACACGATTTAGAGTTAGCAGCTATTGTGTTTGCTTTGAAGATATGGAGACACTACTTGTATGGAGAGAGATGTGAAATTTACACCGATCACAAAAGTTTGAAGTATATCTTTACTCAGAAAGAGCTGAACATGAGGCAACGAAGATGGTTAGAACTAATCAAGGACTACGACGTTTCTATCAACTATCATCCCGGCAAGGCAAATGTGGTAGCAGATGCATTGAGCAGGAAAGAGAGATTGAATACACTGACGATGACCAAAGAGTTGTACAAGGAATTTGAGAAGTTAGAAATCGAAGTAATTAATCCGAAGGACGCGACAGAAATGATTTATACCATGACGTTTCAACCTGAATTGTTGGAGAAGATACGAAAGTGCCAAGAGCAAGTTATGAATGATGATGTGAGTAAAATGACAGGTGAGGAAATATGTAGCCAACCGGACGACAAAGGGATCTTGAGATTTGCTTCTCGGATATGGATACCTAACGTAACGGAACTGAAAGGTGAGATTTTGCACGAAGCACATAACTCGAAGTATTCAATTCATCCAGGGAGTACGAAGATGTATCGAGATCTTAAGACGAACTTTTGGTGGCCAAATATGAAGAAAGAGATTGCGGAATGGGTAAGTAAATGCTTTACGTGTCAAAGAGTTAAGGCGGAACACCAGAGACCAAGTGGATTACTTCAACCATTGGAAATTCCTGAATGGAAGTGGGAACACATTGCGATGGACTTTGTAGTAGGATTGCCTAGAACAAAAGCTAACCATGATGCCATCTGGGTTATCGTGGATCGATTGACGAAATCTGCGCATTTTCTTCCGATTAACGAGAGATTCTCGCTAGACAAGTTAGTTCATATTTATATAAAAGAAATCGTAGTACGACATGGAGTTCCAGTATCGATAGTGTCTGATAGAGACCCTCGATTCAATTCAAGATTTTGGAGGAGTTTTCAAGAGTGTTTGGGCACCGAGTTGAGAATGAGTACGGCTTATCATCCGCAGACGGACGGTCAAAGTGAAAGGACAATTCAGACTATTGAAGATATGCTTAGGACATGTGCACTTGACTTTGAAGGCAGTTGGGACGATCATCTACCCTTGGTGGAATTTTCATATAATAATAGTTTTCACGCGAGCATCGGAATGCCACCTTACGAAGCTTTGTATGGACGAAAGTGTCGATCTCCAGTATATTGGGAAGAAGTTGGTGAACGGAAAATGATAGGACCAGAACTAGTGGAACGAACAAAGGAAGTGGTTCAATTGATTCAGAAAAGATTGATAACAGCTCAAGACCGACAGAAAAAGTATGCGGATCTAGCCAGAAAGGATGTGGGATTCGAAGAAGGAGAGCATGTGTTACTAAAGGTTTCACCATGGAAAGGATTAGTTAGGTTTGGAAAGAAAGGGAAGTTGAGTCTGAGATATGTTGGGCCGTTTGAGATTTTGAAGAAGGTGGGCGAGGTAGCTTACGAGTTGGCATTGCCATCGCATATGCAACACGTTCATAATGTATTTCATGTATCTATGCTTAAGAGATATCGACCAGATTCGAATCATGTAATAGAGTATGAACCCATAGAGGTCCAGGCAGATTTATCATATGTAGAACGACCGATTCAGATATTGGATCGTAAGGAGAAAGTACTAAGGAATAAGACAGTAGCGTTAGTGAGAGTTTTGTGGAGGAATCCTAAAGTAGAAGAGTCTACCTGGGAGTTAGAGAGTGAAATGTTAGGGAAGTATCCCCAGTTGTTTCCTTGATCTGATTCTGAGGACAGAATCCTATTAAGGAGGGAAGGATGTAATATCCGTGAATTTTATTATTTGATTAAATGATATATTTAATCTAAAATATTTATTATGGAATATTGGAATATTATTAAATGATAATTGTGGTGTGATTATGTGCTAAATGGTGAGTCGAAAGCCCCTTTCAAATATTTCGTCATTTGGAATTTTCTTCAAATTTGAGCCGTTTTGATAATTCAAGGGCCCCGTTGAAATTTCGTACATTCATTTTTAATTCTTCGTCTTTCGTATTCGAATCGTTATCGAAAGGGTTATGGGATTCTATTTAACCCTACCTATTTGATTCTGCGAATAAATTTCAATTTTTGATCCGAAAAAGGAAAAATCGTTCCGAACCCTAATTGCTTAAGGGGACGGATTTGTCGTTCTATATCAATATTGAAGTTGTTATAGCCCTAGTATTCTTGAGCATTAGTTATATAATGATATATATCAATTTGGATGATCATCAACCTTTTTAACCCCTTATTTTTCGTAAAACGTGTTTTTGACCTAATTAGGGTTTTTAAACGATCTAACGAATCAATATCGATCCAAAAATGTTATTTGGGGTATTATTTTTCCAGAAATATAAAAAGACAAATCAGACTTCATAACTCATAGCAAATCTGCAGCAATTATTCATAAAATCCGAAATTCCCAAAAATTATTTTTGTGTTCTTGATCTTCAATCAATTCGTTCTAAGGGTTATTGAAGTCCAAATTTGAAGTTCTTATACTCAAATCAAAGCTCCAAAAATCTAGTTTCAGAATCTTCCAACCTCATCATCATCTGGTAAGTATTCGATTTTATATTGATTTTACAAGTTTCGAATTATAATTAGGGTTCTTGATTCGATTTGGGGATTTTCATTCTGTTGATTCTCCGTTCAATTGGTTGCTTCTAACATGTTCCTAGGGTTCTAATTAGCAAGAATCCATGCTTTAATTTCATGTTTATGTTCGATTTTGATGGGTTTGATTTTCGGGTTTTTGACCCGAATTCTTCTTTTGAATAGTCCGTTCATATGAATGATCTGACATTGTTTTTGGTAGAGGGCTTTCATTGTATGTGTTCTTAGCTTCATTTTAACATAAAGAACGTAGAGTTTCATGTAGGATTTTTACAGATCGGAAAATTTGTTTAAGCTCGCCGGAAAATAGTCGGGTTTTTGATTCCGGCGATGCTTTTGGTACGTTTTTGATCGGAATGAGTTGCTGTGTTTATTTGGAACGTTTTGATATAAAAATCCCCAATTTTTAACGTGTATTTTGGTCGCCGAATTCTGGGCAGGTCGCCGGATTCTGGAAAATTTCCGGCGAGTTCTTGGCGACCCGTTCCAGTTCATCCCGACCCGTTTACCCGATTTTTCGACCCGGTTTCAATCTTCAAAACCCTAATTCATTTTCAGAAAACTGTTTTTGGATTTTATTTTTAAAATTAATTCGAAAATAGTTTAAAAACTTTAAAAATTCATATTTTTATTTTAAAAATATATTTTAATATCAGAAAAATTCTGATAAATTATATTTATTATTTTAAATCCGAAAATTGATTAAACTTAATTATTTTAATTATTTTTAATTAATAATTTATTTATTAATTAATTGGTTAATTCTTTTAATCAATTAATTCTTAAAAATTAACTATTAATTGGATTTAATTAATTAAAAATTCAGTTTAATTATTTTCAAGCCTATTTATTTATTTAAAAATAGTTTGAGTATTTAAAGAGTGTCAATTAATTTTATTAATTGATTTATTTGCATTTAAATGTTTATATTGGATTTAAAAATCCGATTTTTGATTTAAAAATTAATCGTGACTTATCTAAAATTCAAATAAGTTTCGTATGATGTTTTAAAAATGTTTATAAGTGCTATATGGTTCATATTAATTGTGTGTTGTGTTTTATAGTCTGTATATGCCCGTACTAGGGCAAATATCTGAGTTTTAAATATCGTAAATTATACCAGACGTCCGATACGTAACCGGTTACTTGTTTAAATGTGATTATTGATTGAATAAGTGTCGAGAGTAGAACGAAAATAGTTAGACTTATTGTGATGAGTTGTTTAATTATAGAATCGAGTTCCCGGAGCAAGGGAAAGGGAAAAGTAGAGTGAGCAGAGTCGATCTGACAGCAGCTTAGACCAGGCAAGTATATGTGCCTTTACTTGTGATAAAAATGTATTATTGTCTTGATTACTTGAATACCGTTATCCCCAGAACAATTCAAATTATCAATCCTTTAACCACATTTGGACAACTGATTCCATTTCCTAAGAGATTCTTGATTCTTTGATTTGATCTGCATCGGAAACCCTTATTTCCAATTCACTTGATTATTGTTTACCACCTATTGTTATTGTTTATCATCCTTTGATTATCATTGACAACCATTGATTATTTGACTTCCATCTTGACTATCGATTACGGTCATTGATTATCGACTACCATTATTGATTCCCTTATTGAATGAGTACACCGTACCATTGAAATTACTCCATGATTATTTCTCGATCTTCATTTGATACTGAACAGTTGAAGCTCTTTTGCAATTACTATACATTCAGTTTATCTTATTGAGCATGTTATTGTTTATACCCTATTATAGATTTGGCATGTGTTTTTAAAAATGGACCAGTAATTGGTCGGGCCATATTCATGGTCAGAATAACTTAAGGCCCAAATTGGCCTAGGATCCAGTAGAGGACTATGACATGAGCTAGTCCGGGGTTGATGCGTGGCTGGCCAGCAGCACAACCTTTGATTTGAATAAAATGTATAAGCCAAATTCTAATTCTTTTCTTCCATTGTTATTGATACAAAGCATGTGTTAGCTAAATATTGTTGGTTCTGATATCATAAATTCATATCCTTACAACTGTGATAGAAATGATTCATTGATGTTTGCTGAGCAATTTTGGCTCACTCTTGCTTGTTGTTTTCTAACCCTATTCCAGTGAAGCGAGAGTATGAGTCGACATAGCGTGACCGATAGTTCACCAGCAGCCAAGAGAGCCCTTCGTGTCATTGTCATTGGCAGGGTAGTTGTTGTTTTGCTTTTCTAGATTAGATGTCTAGATTTGAACTTTGGTTGTGATGTAATAACTCTGATAAAACTGGTATTGTATTAATAAAAGATTGTAGTAGCTTGTGTTCATTGCCATAATCTGGATGCGGTCTTGGTCAAGGGGTATTTGTGTCTTTAAATATATTATGCATGTGTTAAATAGTATTCCGTTGGTCGGATGACTCCTCAAATCTGTACCCCTGGTTTGGAGGGCGTTACAAGATAAGGCGCTGTTTCTAGAGCATGCCCCCAAAACGACTTGGGTAAATTCAAATAACTCATCATCGATCTAACACTCTCTAAAAGAGTCCGGTTCCTTCTTTCTGCTACACCATTCTGCTGAGGTGTGCCAGGTGCAGTCAACTGGGATGAAATCCCATGTTCTGATAAATATTCTCTAAATTCTCCAAGCAGGTATTCGCCCCCACGATCTGATCGTAGTGACTTGATACATTTTCCTGAATGTCGCTTCTCCGCACTTGCTTTGTACTCTTTGAATTTTTCAAAGCACTCAGACTTACGGTGCAACAGATAAATGTATCCATATCTCGAATAATCATCAATGAAAGTCACAAAATATTCATACCCACCTCTCGCTTGGATATTCATAGGTCCACATAAATCATTATGAACCAATTCTAACACATCTTTGGCTCTATTTCTTTTTGCCTTAAAAGGTCTACTGGTCATTTTTCCTTCCAAGCAAGATTCACAGACTGGAAATGGCTCCACTGCCAACGAGCCTAAAGGCCCATCTACTACCAATCTTTGAATCCTCCTCAAGTTAATATGACCTAATCTCAAGTGCCAAAGATATGTTTGGTTCAATCCAGAAGGTTCCTTTCTTTTACTAGAGGTAGAAAATGTATTATTAATTTCACTTGGTTGCAGCATTGGTTCTATAGGATTAATAATATATAAATTGTCTTGCAATGTACCAGAACATATAACCCGTTTATTCATCATAATGGAAACATTACGATCCAAACAAACATTATAACCATCCATAGCAAGTTTAGAAACCGAAATTAAATTCCTTCTAAATGAAGGTACATAAAGACAATTATTCAAAACCAAAATCCTATCATAACCAAAAGATAAAGAAATAACTCCAACTGCAACCACTGCTACTTTCGTAGCATCTCCCATGAACACATATATCTCGCCATCTCTAAGCAGCCTGGTTTTCTGGAACCCCTGCATAGAATTACAAACATGATCAGTGGCTCCTGTGTCTACACACCAAGTGCTCGTAGACATAGCCGCTATATATGTTTCTGTAACAAGAGAAAGAGACATACCAGCATTGTTCTTCTTAGACAGAGGACAATCCTTTTTCCAGTGACCCGACTGCTTGCACTTGAAGCACTTGCCCTTAGGCTTCTTCACTGAATTCTGAACTCCCAATGGTTTCACAACTTTCTGTGTCTGAACCTTCTTCTTCTTCTTTCCTTTCGGCTTTGAAGAAGAAACTTTCTCAGCCACATTTACCTGAACATGCTGCTGAAATAATGATTCCGCTGCCTGAAGCTCTGTCAGAAGTTCTGCAAGACTATACAACTTCTTGTTCATGTTGTAATTCAAGCGAAACGGCTCAAAGCTTTTTGGCAAACTCATAAGTATGATATCGACCTGCGTTTCCGCATCAATATCAGCACCAAGGACCTCTAGTTCATTTATATGAGACATCATCAGAAGAACATGGTCCCTTACAGGTGTTTTTTCAGCCAACTGAGTGTTCATTAGAGACTTCATTGCTACTTGCCTAGCAGCCCTATTCTGATCTCCGAAAAGCTCCTTGAGATTAAAGAGCATATCTGCAGCAGTGGTCATGGCCTGATGCTGATGTTGCAAAACACCCGACATTGCTGCCAGAATGTAACATCGCGACATCTCATCTGCCTTAGTCCACTTCTTAAAATACTCTTTTTCCTCATCCGGAGCATCGGCAGCAGGCTGGTCCGGTTGGGGTTCAACAGTACAAAATTTGAACTCTTCAGCAGTCAACACTATGTCCAAATTGCGTTTCCATTCAATATAGTTAGGTCCGGTAAGTTTGTTATCCTTAAGTATGGTGAAAAGTGGATTAAAGCCCATTCTATCCTGTGAATCATGCATATATCACTTAATCAGAAAATTGCATATATCTTAAAACCTATTGTTTTCCTCTAACAATTAATTAAAATTAATGCACTAATATTTAAATTCCATAAATATCTGGTACGCCATGATGGATGACATATATACCATTTAAATTTAAATATTACTTCGGTCCTACTACTAAATAATACGCCACGTTAGGGTGGACTATATATTATCTTTCATAGCTAAGTGTATACCATTATTTAGATCTTAAGTTGCCTTTAGTCAGACCCATCCGTTCGATGTATCAATGGATAAATCCCAGGTGTTTTCGGTGAAGTCACAGACGGACTCGCTTAAGAACACAACTCCGTAGACAGAAATATCCATTATCAACATCAATCAAGGAATGTCCAACTTTTTTCTCGAATTCTATGAAACTTGGTTTGTCACGATGGGGTGAGCTTACCTTTCAATATTCGTGATTAACTTAAGAAGATTGTCCTAGTAATATCCTTAACACTACCTAGACGTCATAAATCATACGCCACGATGGGTGACATATATCCAATTCATAATCGTCCTAGTGTTAAATTACATACAACCAATAATGGATGACCATGGGATCTAATATCAAATTAATTCCCTCTCCCACTTAGTATTTTACTTTGAGGATTTTTTTTAAATCTACATGCATCGTCCTATGTTAATTCTTCGAGGTCCACATGTTATCATAATAACAAGACAAAGAACACATAACATAGAAGAACATGGCATGACGATCAACATAATTAAAGCATAGCATATAACCCTATGTCCATGTCGTTCTAGCATACTAAGGTTAGTACTGCATGGCATGATAATCACATAAGGCATATAAAATTGCAATAATTAAAATAAATAGCAGAAATTATGTAAAACATAATAAAACACATCCACTATTATGGCCCCAGAAAATCAGCTTCGAATTCTTTCGTTGAAAAATTTCCCGAAATCTTCAGGAGCCTGTTTGAAGGCTTAAACAGCGTCAGAATGGGTCGAAATCATGGAGAACAGATCTTTAGATCGGTTCCTTCTGTTCGTCTCGTTCTGCCATTTTCGAAAAGTGCTTATTCGCCCAAATCGGACATCGTATGCAAAATCTGCAGCCAAAACAGCGAAGCTCCCACGAAAACAGTGTGGCGCAGCGGAAGAACTGTTTTTCGTATCTCCGATGTTTAAACGATTACATACAACATAATACAGCAAAACAAACCTATTCTAATACATACATCTGATCATAATCTTAACTATCACGATAAACCCTCGTGATTTACAACAATCAAACATGCACGATAAACCACGTGATTTACAACAATCAAACATCCACGATAAACCACGTGGGATCCAATCACATAATCAAATAAAACATGACCATAATAGTGGATTACAACCTGCATCACAGAATCAATACAAGCAACCACCATATACATGCATATATAATTACGACATGGACATCATATCATAAAACGCAGAACTGCATAACCAGGCTCTTGATGCCAATTGTTGGAACGGATGATTACTGTTCTGCGTTTTACTATATGATTGATTATGAGTTCGAAAAGAAAACTTTACCTTAATCGATACGATTCTGATCCACGTCTTCTACTGAATTCCTTGATTCCCTTCGAGCGAAGTGTGGCCTTCGATCTCCCGAAGTTTCCTCTCCTTAAAGCCTCGAAATCCCAAAACCCTAGCTCCTTGCAGCTGCCCTAGGTTTTAATCTCGAATATTTATAGGCTCCAGTAGGGATCATGGACAATTAGGTCGGGCCTCCCAATGACATTTTGGGTCAAGCCCAATGTCATTAAATATTAATTCTATCCACTAACGAATTAATATCTGCACTGCCTTTCCTAATACCGTAATTGCTTTATTATTAAATTCGGCTCCTATATTATTTGCTTATTAAATTCCCCATATTTAAGATATCGTATGTCCATTAATTAAATTAATTTCTGATAATTAATTTAATTAATATCTTTTTATCCTTGATCATCCACTCAACCTTATAATTATGCAAGAACAAATCTGCCTGCAGGACTAAAGCATAATTATCTTTATGAGCTTTCAAGAGGACATCATCAACCCGAATATTATCAGGACATGGTTTCTGTAAGATCCGGGAAAATTACGTGTTATTATATGATGTGAAATGAAATTTTAATTTCATATTAAGAGTTATTAAATGATTTATCTGTTTAAACGTGCCAAGTTATTCGTTAAATGATTGAATATGTGATATTGTGGTGCTATGTGAAATGTGTGGGGAATTTGAAATTATTTTGAAAAGGGTGTCATACTATTTTATTTTATTTTAATTATCGAAAAGAAAATTTGGATCGTTCCCAAATTATTCGGGGGATTGGTATATCGTTCGTACCAATATTTCATTCGTTAAAGTAGGAAGTATTCGAAAATATTCGCAATAAAGGTATTTTGGTTCGTATATTTTGAATTAAACGATACTTGTAGTTATCCGTACTTTATGGATGCTTATCGTCTCGTGAAACGTGTATTCTGCTTTATTAAAGGTTTAAAGCGTTTATTTTGTTAAATTGTATTTAAAGCGATCTATCGGATCAGTATCGATCCAAAAATGTCGTTTGGGGTATTATTTTCCGTTTAATATAAAAAGGCAAATCGTACTTTGTTTTTCGTATAATCAAAGCTTAATTACAGTTAAAAATCTAAAAACCCCTGAAACGTGTTCTTCGTGTTCTTGAGAATCAAACTCAATTTTGAAGGCGTTATCGGATTCCGATTTCGATGTTCTTGTAACCAAATCGAATCTCTCATCATCCTCTACCTAAATCCACCATCAAAATTCATGTGGGTATGATTTTCTGATCTTTCCGATTTTTAATTATTTATTTATTTTCGAATTTTTATATTTAAATTGGGGGTTTCTTTATTATTGATTGTTCTTGATGATTGATGGCTTGAATGTGTTTGTTATGTGATTTGGAACATGTTGACGATTTTTGTGTGATTTTTAGAGCTTTAATTCGAGCTAATCGGAAAAATAGAAGTTCGCCGGAAAGTTTTGGTTTAATCGGAGTTTGAGTTAAGTTAGTCGAAGCTTGATTGTGTTTGGGGCATTAAATAGATCGTGGCATGAGTAATCGTTTCATATATAAAGTTTTAAAGATGGTGTTGTTTTGGAATCAACCGGAAAATCGCCGCCACCGCCGGCGATTATTGTTCTGGCGATTCTGTACCGTTTTTGTGTGTGTTTGATTGGATTAAACGAAGTCCTGATGTTACCATTGCTTTCCTGTACAGATTCGTGCGTTTGGGGTCGATTTCGGGCATGGCCGTAGGAGTTTCCGGTGGCCGGACGCCGGCCGAAAACTGGGAAACCCAGTTTCCGGTGGTGTTCTTCGCCGACCCGGAAACGTTCTTCGTGACCCGTTTACCCGATTTACCCGACCCGGTTTTGATCTGTTAAAACCCTAATTGCTTTTTAGAAACTGTTTCTGGATTTTAATTTTTAAAATAATTCAAAAATTGTTTTAAAAATTCTAAAAATCATATCTTTAATTTAAAAATACATTTTATTATTCCGAAAATTTTATAAATTCATAAATATTTATTTAAATTCGAAAATTGATTAAATTTAATTATTTTAATTATTTTTGATTAATTATTAATTTATTTAATTAATTGATTAATTCTTTTAATCAGTTAATTCTTAATAATTAATAATTAATTAGATTTAATTAATTAAAATTAAGTTTAATTATTTTCTAGCTTGGTTCATTTATTTAAAAATAGTTTGAGCATTTAAAGAGTGTCAATTAATTTTATTAATTGATTTAATTGCATTTAAAATACTTATATTGGATTTAAAAATCCGATTTTTTGATTTAAAAATTGTTTGTGGCTTATTTAAATTCAAATAAGCTTTGTGTGATGTTTTAAAAATAGTTATAAGTGCTATATGATTCGTATGAGTTGTGTAATGTATTTTATAGTTAGTATATGCCCGTACTAGGGCTAGTGTCTGAGTTTTAAATATCGTAAATTAGACCGGGCGTCCGATACGTAACAGGTTACTTGTTTAAATATGTTATGTGAATGATGTGAATTATCTGTTGTTGAGTCATGCATGCGAATAAATTGTGTGGAGACTTGTTTGAGTAATTGGTTGTGTCTAATGTTATCACGAGGGGTAGTTGGAATAGTAATTTGTCGGTTATGTTAGAAAGTGAGATTTACGAGGCCGTTGACTTGGATGTTGACTTTTTATAGTATGGGGATTGTCATCAAGCGAGTTACGTGGATTACTTATGTGGTTGATTGCGATTGGTCTATCAATTGAGATGTGGATGTTTATGCAACAGAGACATCGGTAAGATCGGTAAGTGCGTCGAAGTTAAGTTACAATCATTTATGGAATATGAGAATTATACGTTGAGGACTAAGTACCGTCTCATGTTTGACTATCGAGGCTGGCACGTGGATTCGAAATGGTAGAAACAGACTAGTGGTATTCGCAAGAGCGTTAAAGCAAAGAAGGACGGAAGTAGAGAATCGTGCGACAAGACAAAATAAGGAGGAAATCGTATTGTTTCAGCGTTACGAAATAGCTAAGGACCAGAGGCAAGTGTTTATACCCTTGCTTATTAATTAAGGGATATTATCTTGAATTATTAGTATGCATGTTGAATGCTTATTACTGAATTTTCAAATGTTGATTTCTTTGCATTGAATTGCAAGTATGTTATTTAATCTCGTAAATTGACGAGTACTCTTTTATACCTTTTTAGTTTAGATTCATATTTTCATATTGATTGGAAAGCTATACTTATTATATTGAAAAGTTTGAAGAGATAATTATGGGCCGTATACTAAGGCTTTCTTTTAAAAGACATGATTTTAAAACATTGGGTTGGAATATTACCAACCCTAGATGAGCGGGAACTTGTGAACCCTATGAGGGAAAACTTATTCTGAAATTCTGAAGTGGTGTTGCTTTCCCTTCAAGTATTCCATTTTTCACCTTGCACCTATGCAAACCTTGTTATCCTTTCTTGTTAATGCGATCATCTGATCCATTCCCTGATTCGAATTCATACATGCTGTGCATGATTTAGTTTACTTCCTTCAAGTACAAGGCTTATCTATTATAAGTACATGTTCGAAGGACTTGAACTATTTCTGTCAGAAGTTGATAAACCCTTGTTTTCTTCATTTATAAACTTCACCTTGAATTCTTCTTAAACTTGAACTTGACTCTCTTGTCATTTACCAGATTGGTAAACCTTAATTAATCCTTCCATAATGTGATGATTTGAACTATTGAGGCCATCTAGAGCCTGTTCTTTGAACCCTACTCTATATTGACTTGTTACCCTTTTCTGTTGATATCATATTGTCTGTTTCATATCGGACTTAACCTTGTTGAGCATGTCATTGTTATTCTTCATTATATCCCAGTTGTTACATCGAACTCGTCGATGCTTATTATATTGTCACTTTTCATGTGCACCTCCCCATTGTTGTGTCGATCTCGTCGATACTAGATTATATTGCTATCCCTTTATTGATTCTTCATAATTGAACTATTTCCTGGAACGTGAGTTTTCCAGCAATTGTTGTATTAGGTTGTCGATTCTTCCGACACCTGATTGGCGAAGTAAGGTTGTCAATTGTTCTGACACCTGACGTATATAATATAGGATTGGAATGTTTTTAAAAATGGACCAATTATTGGTCGGGCCATTTATGGTCGATGTAATTTAGGCCCAGATTGGCCTTGGATCCGTAGAGGACTATGCATGAGCTAGTCCGGGGTTGTTGCATGGCTGGCCAGCAGCACAACCTTTGATTTGATAAAATGTGAAAATCCAATTCTAGAATAAGTTCTTATTTTTGGGATGAGTTACATCCATATGTTTTGTTTGTGTGAGTTATGACCTGATTCTCAGGTTTATTCGTTGCGTGAAGTTGTTGGTTCGTTGATTAATAATAGTGGTTTCAATCTTGCTGAAATCACTTACTCTTAATACATTTGGATTCCAAATAGTCGAAATCCACTTCCTTGATTCCATTGGCAGTCGTGAGATATCTATCTTGATGAGTTTTATTCATACCGCATATCCAGTCGGTACCATGTTGAAGTCTCGAAGTGCGTTCTTTATTCCTTGACCGAGCGTGTTGGCTCATTCTTACCCCTTGATTATTCTAACCTTCCAGAGTTGTTGGTTTCAGAAAATGTTGTGAATAGATCTGTTATCTTAAAAATTAGTATTTTTGTACAAGCTATGGTCTTGAAGACGTATGAGTTATATTTATTTCATATTTTCTACATGCTATTGTAGATATTGTTGATTCGGTCATCGTAACGACCAATATAAATCTTTTGTGTTTTAAAACTATTCGGTTGCGAGAAACTGAATGAGAAATTGTGGTAAATTACCAAACTTAATTTGAAAGTTTTAAAGATTACAAATGTTCAAAAACAAAAGTTGTTATTTGAAAATCCAAAGTTTATTTTGGAAACCTTTCGTATTATATTTAATAATGCGCTTGCTGAGCAATTCATTCGCTCATACTTGTTTTATTTATATATATTTTAGCCTGCCGGAAAGAAGGTGTATTGGCGAGAGTTGTCCGCGTAGCTGATCAGAGATGGGGAAAGATATTAGCGTAAAGACGTTCTGATCCAGAGCATTTGGAGCTAGTGAGAGGTTGTGTATATAGATGTTTTCCATTGAATAATATATTGTATAAGATTAGTTGCCTGATATACTTCTTATCGAAGTTATACTAGTGTATTAGAATTTTTGTAAAGAGAATGGTTGTAAGGAAGAAAGATTGTTGTAATGAAATTTGGATTCTTGTTTCTAGCACTATAACCTTTAAAGATTCTTGGTAGAGTTGGGGTCACAGATATTATTATTATTGTGTTGATTTTATATTGAACAGGTTGTTTGGATTAAGAGTGCATTGTGACGACCAAATCATTTGACCCCGGATTTGGGGGCGTTACAGTTTCCTTATGTAATTAATATCCCACTCTGCATGCAATGTCATTGCTCAATACATAATTTTGTAATTAATAATTAATTACATCACATATGAATCAAAGCATGTGCATTGCATACAAGTGTCAATCACTACACTTGGATTGAGAACCTAAGCATTAATAATATCATAGAATCTTAGTTCTTCTTTATTGTCAGAATAGAAGAACAATTCTAATATTTCGATCCTGTTCAATAGACACAAAGTATACAAGTATTATTTAATAGTCAAGATAAACTATTCCCAAATAATACTTCAGTTATTCCAGTGGTTTATCTAATTCCACTTAAACTGTGAACCCTTTATATTATATATAGACACTGATAATTTAATCTTCTGTTATCCCATTTGATACTAAATTATCCACAATATATAATAAACAGACAATGTAAAAATATGCAATCAAGATTCTCAATAAAATGGACAATGTTTATATACTACTAATGAATAGTTTAGTATAAAACCCAACAGTACCAACCTTACTATGATCAGTAGCAGGTTGTACAACAACAATATGTTTTCTACATGTAGATGGAAGTATCACGACAGCCTGACATTGTCTACCGCCTTTCTGGATCTCCCGGCCCATTTGGGGCAATAAGGTGATGGATCGGCGCGACTCGACCTCTTACACATGCTCCTAGTTCAGATGAAATCCATGACTCTGAAACGTAAAGATCGTCTTCCTTTCTCCAAGTGTAATACTTGTTGATACGACTCCACTCAGTAGTTATATCTAGGTTGGAAAGGAAGATTCTCCAATTTTTCCCAAGCTATTGCTTGTTAATGGATATCGACTTGTTCCATGAATTTACCCCTCGATCGTTGAGGTGGTAACCCAATATTTGACTTGCAGCAACTAAATTGCTTCGAGAAAATATCTGTCCCCTGACAGTTTTGAGTTGAGAGTTTAAAAAGAGTAGTAGTTACTTAAATCAGGTTTCCCATATTTTTGATAGTTGAGCGAGCATTTAAATCCTCTTTAAAAGACAGATTTAAATGGAAAAACATTGTTTTGGGAACCTCTTTTGATTTACAAATACTTAATAATATTTATTAAATAAGTAAATCTTAAATGAATATTTGAAAATAATATTCATTAAATAAATAATCCTCAAATGAATATTTACAATAATATTCATTAAACAAATAATCCTCAATTAATATTCACAATAATATTCTTCGATTAAGTAAACCTTAAATGAATATCTGAAATAATATTCCTTAATTAATAAATCTCATTTGAATATTTGAAAATAATATTCATTAAATAATCAATCTCAAATGAATATCCAAAAGTAATATTCATTAAATAATTAAATAACTTTCAAATGAATATTCAAACATACTATTCATTACATAATCCCCAGATGAATATATACGATAATATTCTTAAAGTCATTATCCTCAAATGAATATAAATAATGTTTTGTAAGTCGATAATCCTCAAATGAATGTTAATAAATAATATTCTTAAAATGGATATTAATAAATAATATTCTTAAATAAAAATAATTAATCCTCGAATAACGGTTACCCGATATCTTTATCGGAAAACAACCTTTATCATATACAAAATATAATCACATCTGATCTTTCAAGAAAATCACACGCCCTTATCCTAGGGCAGATGTAGAACCCTGGCTTATAGCTGATATCCCATATCTAACTTATAAGCCCCAACTTCAAGTCATAACCTCAAGCATTGCTATACATAGCAAATCGAAAACAAGTATGCAATTTATATATATCGCAATCGCATGTCATAATTGAAAACAGTTATTATCACAACAATAGTAATATAGGTTTTCAAAACTTGCCTGATGCTCGAGAAGTGATTGGGGTTCGCGACGATGCCGGACAATCTAGACAAAGTCAGAGAAAACGCACGATTAATCCCCTGGATAATCCACTTGTACTCAATGCTTAAACACGTAAGCGAAACACAACCAAGGCATTACTAGCTCGTTATAGGCTCATACTAAGTCCATGTTAATCGACAATTACTTAAGCCGTAGGTTTAGTCCGAAATCGATCCTCGAATACAAGGTATACTTAACCATTTACAACATTGGTTTCTAAGTCATGTTCTTAGTGGTTTTCACTTGCGCAACCTCGGCTAACACATTTTTATAAAATCGGAAAATAATCTTTTGGACTCGAAACCTTCGTACAAACCTTCGTAACTGACCTTGACACTTCAATACAAAATTTCATATTTTAAAACAACTTAAGGGTCTCAAACATAGCCACAAAGTTGGTACATTTCTGCAATCTCATTCCTTGAACCACTTTCATTAAAATGGTCATATCTCATAAACCGTAAATCGTAATGACATGATTCTTGCGCTCACGTAAACTAGAAACAAAGCTCTACACACTCATGTTCATAACTGAACCAAAAGAGGCAGTTAGGTTTTCGTATTATAGGCAGTTTGTAGAGTTACCGAAAATCGGGCATTACGACGGCTTAAAATCGAATAATCCAATTTTGTCACAACATAACCAAGCCACACCGGGTATACCATACATCCACAACCTCAACAAACAACCATTTTACTTTTCTAAGGTCAGGGGTGTGGCTACAATCCAACACCCACCATTTCTCATATTTCACAAAGTAAAATAACAACTAAAATACTTAAACATGATCTCTTAAGCTTATAACATCAAAACAATCATCAAAACTCATATGAACTCAAAGGGTGGGTTAGGGTTTTACCTCCTTGGATGCTCTAACAACACTATCAAGTGTTTACAATCACTCAACAAGCCTTAGATACTCCTTACAAAGCTTAAACCTTAAGAAACAAAATCAAGAATCATGAAAAGTTACTATTCATCCTCATCTTGTAAAATCCATATCAAATCGAAAAATAAGAGTTCGGTACTAAGATTTTTACCAGACCTTTTACTCTTCATAAGATTTCTTTTGAGCTATAGATCGCCAAATTTAAAGCTTCCTAACTAGGTTTTTGAGTCCCATATTCCCGCTGGACAGAAACTGGACAGTTTGGATTCTCCAACTTGGGGAAGCGATTTGGCTAGGCTACACTCCTTTGTTAGCCATGCAATTTTGGACGAATGTTACCCATGGAGTGGAGAAGCTATGGTTAAACTTTGGTGATTTAAGGATGGATAGAAATGGAGTTATGGATTTTTCTTCGAACTCTGTTTCTGCTGAGCAGAAAATCTGGGGAGAGTTCTTCTCCTTTTTCTTTTTTTTGTTTTGATTAATTATGCTAGAAATGCTGATTTTTGTTAAAAGAGGGGTGAGTCATAAGAGTTATCCTTGTCATAAGGACACATGTCGAGCCATGGAGTATCACGGTGGCAAAGCAGGGACACGTGTCGCGCATGCATGTGTTTGGTTAAAGTAGCTTTACTGGTTCGTTTCTTTTCACATGGATGATCCAAATGTTGCGTCCCTCGAATTAATCTTGTGACATGTTACTTCCATGTCTATATTTAATCCTGTAGATGTTGCCTTGTTCCTCTTGAAACGATTCGAAATATTTCCTAAAAAGAGCGAATAAAACTCTACGCGATTCTCGCAGTGAATAGTACCTATTCACTATTCATTCCAACAATCGAATCCTTAAATCGACTTTAATAAAATAATAAAATTCCAAAATATTAAATCCTCAAATCCTCAAATTTAATATCTCATTTCTTGAATATAATAATATATAATTCGCTGCCCGGTCAAATACTATACCAAAATAAAATTTGGAATTTCTGAATTCCGATCGTCTTTGCATTCACTTATTTACTCCGTAGATCACTAATATGACTTCGGAATATCCACACTACGTCTCGTACATAGGTGGCATGAAAAATTTTCTTAACCCTTAAAATCACTATTCATCCACCAAATTCACTATTCACTGATGCACTTAATCATAATAAGAAAAGTTTTAATTTTACCAAAAATTCGGGTTATTACATCCTCTCTTTTGAGAGCTTCTACCAAGCAGCCTCTTAGACCTTCTACAAGAGAGATTTCAGCAGGACTGACTACAGCATCTTCTATTTCTTCAATAATCTTCTTGATAGTAGGAGAGATAAGAAAACTAGCATACCTGAGATTCAACCATTGCTCTTGATCAAATGGATAGCTTCTGAAGTGGAGTTCTTCATGAATGAGCTTGAATCTACTTCCACGATAAGCATTGAGAGACATCCTCCTTTGCTTGTTCAGCTTTGAATCTTCTCCTTTTCTCCTTTCCAATAATTCCTCTATCTTATCAGAACAGATCTGCTCCAGAGGATGAATTGATCCAGCTACCATATACTGTAAATCCTTCAGAATAGTTGTTTTTAGCTTGTGCAAGCTGCAAACATAGATTTCTTTTTTTAGATGCTTGATTCTTAAGGGATTTTCCAGCATACATGTTTGATAATTTGGAGCTTCACTTTCTGCCTTTTTGGCAGTCTTGCATCTTTCCAGGAGTTTAGCTTCCTTCTTATCAAGTTCTGACTGATATTGAGAGTATTGAGAAGAGTCAGGTCTTTTGCTTGGCTTGGGTTGCCCTTCCTCTGTGGGTTGGGTTTGCCTTTCTTCTGTGGGTGAATCATCAAACTCATAGTACCAGTGATATGGTATAGGAGAAGCTGGTAGATCATTTGAAATCTCAGCATCATCAAAATCTGCAAAGTTGTAGCCAAATTTCTGATAGAATTCAGCATCCCTATCAGCCTGATATTTCAGAATATGTTCCATGACAGACTCTGGAACATTATCATATCTCTCCAGCAACTCTACCATTCTTTCCAGGTAGAAGAAGTCAATTCTCCTTTTATGTAAGGTTGATATCCTACCACTGGTTGATGTGGATACCAGATTGAAATCCTTATCAACCTTGGTAGATCTTGATTCTTCCCACCACAGAATGTACTCAGTGACCTCTTGATTTGCATCCATCTTAACCTCAACACTCTTGATTTCTCTAGATTGCATCTGTTGTATCTTAAGACTGTTGGGAGGTATTGATTGAATTGGCTTCTTAAGATTCCTGCCAAATCCAGTGGCCTTTTCCTTTCCTGAGTACTTGTGCTTTCCTTCAGGTTTCTGTCTAGACAACCATGATTTTGCTTTAGCTTTCAGTCTTTTGGGCTTGACAGTAGCTTTGGTTTCATCCTTGACAGAACCTTTCTTGACAATACCTTTGTCGACAGTATCTTCCATGACAGCATCTTCTATGACAGTTTCCTTGTCGACAGTATCTTTGGTGACAACATCTTTTTCTGCATTTATGCAATCAATAGCACATCTAAGAATGCTTGCCTCCAAAGCTTCCAGTATTCTTGGCTCCTCTTCATCTGTTGCATCAGCATTTTTCTTTTCCTGACTAGGAGTTTCTTCATTGCCTTCATTCTGAGATTGAATACCAATATTCCCAGAATTACTTCCACCAGCATTGCCTGCATTTCCAGAACCTTCACCACCTCCAATCTCATCATCATCATCATCATTATCTTGAAAAGGAACATCATAGAGGCAGCTTCCTCCTTGATCAGCTCTTTTGGCATTGGATCTAGAGATTAGCTCCTTCACTCTAGTTCCAGTTCCTTGTCTCTCAACGCCAGCATTTTGTAGATCTCTTGAACATAAAAGACTCTTCCTGGATTGGCATTTGAGCTTAGTATTCCATCTAACACTCTCAGAATTGATTCAGTTTGCATCCTGGATGGACTAATCAAATTCATAAAGTTGTTCCTTCTTGTGCCATCCTTTGTAGTAGATCTGTAGAAAACACATGGTGGATTTGTGTAGACTTCAGGTAGCTTCTCTGTGATCATGTTCTGGATTTACATATTCAACACTTCATTGAATGGTGTTTGAGTTGCCTTGATCTTTCCCTTCATTGCACACAACACCTTTGCTGGCAGACTCTGCAATAGTTCCATTGTGATGAAATAAGATATGCCAGAAGTGAGATAGATACTTACAACCCATCTTTTCTCATCATTCACCATTACACTGACACTGGTGATTTGATCCTTTAGCAGTTTTGAGGTGTTTATTGGACTGTTGCTTGGAGCATTTATTGCTTCTTCCACTAGACTGCTAGATTCAGTGTCATGATTCTGTAATGTGCTCTCCCTGTAATCCACCATTATAGTATTGGCTTCTTCTTGATCAAACTCAGTACCATTGGACCAAGTATTTCCCTTCAGGATGGATTCAGGCAGTTTCCCTTTACCTTTCCCAAGTTTATTTTGTTCCTCCATTTCTCTCCATCTTTTCTGTAGAGCAGTTTCTTGAGTTGCTGAAGTTGGTTCTCTAATTGTCACAAGAGGTAGAATTGGGTGTCTAGATGCAGGTCTTCTTTGCAATGCATCTTCAGTTGCCTTAGACATCAACACCCTTTCTCCATCCAAGTCAACTTCAACAAGACCTTCAGCTTTATCCATTGGTTGTCCACTGCTTGGTTTGACTTGCTCCCCCTTTGTCATTGCTTTACTCTTGACTCCTGACACTTGTTGTGCTCCCCCTTTGGTCTTCACAGCTGCTAGCTCCCCCTGAGTTCCACCTGATCCCTGAATAGATATTGATTCTGATCTTGCTACCTTCTCCCCCTTAGTTGAGTTGGCAGCTACCAGGTCAGTAAGGAACTAGATAGAGAGTTGAGTAGCAGCAAAGCCATCAACCACCAGTTGAGAGAGAGAGAGTCCATCTTGGAGTTCAAGGTAGCACACTGTCTTTCCAGAGCTTCAATCCTGTTTCCAAAAAGTACAGAGGGGCCGCCATTCCTTAACCTTCTTGGAGGGGAAGGAAAAGAAAGGGGCTTGGAGACTATGGGGGTTCTCACACTCTCAGGGTGTTTTTGAGTGATCTCATCACTCCTCACAGATTGACTCACAAGGCCTAATGCCTGAATAGTGTGGGCTCCCTCAAGATCTCTCTGGACATGCTCAAGTCCCTCTCCTTTTGCCAACTCATTTGGCTGCCTCTCATTTTTATGCTCACCTCTCTTTTCTTTTATCTCTCTTTTCTTTTTCACACCCTCACTCAACCTAAATGCATGGGTATGAGCAGTACTAACATGCATTGAAGGAGAAGATTTAAAATGTACTTTCAAGAGTTTAGCAAGAGGTAGGTCATCATCAGAGGCATCCTCAAGGAGTACAGCATCAAAATCTGGCTGAGAGGACTGGACAACATCTTTGGCAGGAATGTTACTGTCAGTTGGAGTGTGGACAGCAGGTTCTGGCATGACAGCATCTTTGGGATGTGGAGTGACAGTAGGTCCTGTGTTGACAGTATCTTTCTCTTCACCCATGACAGCAGCTGTGTCCATGACAACAACATTTCCAATGTCCTTGACAGCAACAGAGGCTGTGACAGCATCTTCCTGAAGGTAAGATGCTCCTTGGAGTTCAGACAAAGTGTTGGCTGTTTCAGTTTCTGACAGAATACCACTTTGCCCTTACTCAGTGTTTGGAGGAGTGGTGTCCATTTCACTTTGAGAAATGGGTTCTTGTGGACCACTAGATGGGGGCTCATCCATGATTGGGGATGGATGATCAAAACCTGAAGGGTTGGGACTGTCCCCTTCTCTAGGTTGTGGAGAAGAAATAAAAGAATGTGTAGGGAAGGAAGAAGGTGAAAGTGTAGCAGAGAGTGGGGGCTGATTCACAGGAGAAACATGTGAATCATCAAAAGGAATAGAGAAATCCTCACTGTGCCCTAACTCACTGTGTGTTTCTTCAAGTGGGGGTTCCTCAGGTTGTGAACCATTAGTTTGTGCAGACTCTGTACAGGGTGCCTTGGGAGACAGGCCAATTTCAATAGATGCACCTTGTTGAGAAGGCACATCTAGGGAGGTGTTTGAATCCCTTTCAGTAACCACAGTTTGTTGAGAAACTGCAGCTTGGATAACAGTGGTTTTGGTCCTCCTAGCTCTCTTCTTCTTAGGCTCAGGGGGAACCACTGAGGGTTCTGTTTCACTACCTTCCTTATTTGCTGCACTAGGTGCAGTGTCTCCCTCTTGACTAATAGAGCTACCACCAACATCAGCTTCTAAGGGTCGTTTCCTGGATTCTTGCAAGGCCTCTCTTTGGGCTTTGGGAAGTCTAGAGGGCCTAGGCTGAGTGTATGGTGTTGAATGGGGGTTAACTGAATTTGGGTCTAATTCAGTTTCATTCTCAAGAGTGAAAGATGCATAACCAGAAGGTAATGGATAATCAAGGTTGGACACTTGATCAACCATGTGCTGAGTGAAACAGAGTGGAATATGTGCATTGAGATTCTACGATAATAACAGTGTGTGTGTTCTTTTTCAAAACAGAGCAAGCCTCTAAACGAGGGGCATCATTATTAAAATCACAGAAAGAATTGATGCACATCATAAGAAAGCGAGGGTAGATTGATACCTTTTTACCTATGGCAGCCCTGAGGTGTGCCAAGAGGAGAGCTCCAACATTCACCTTGTATCCATGGACAAGAGAATGTGTCAGTTTCTTGATGTAGGAGGGTATTCCATTCCAGCCTGTGGACTTGGTAGAGAACACCTTGACCATCACATCAAGTATCATGCTCACTCCTTTCTCAGATGCTTCCTATCCATTTCACCAGACGGATACCATTTGGTTGTGCCCTCTTCGAGAATAGGGCCAGCATACCCAATCTTCAAGAAGAGCTTCTTGAGAGTGTCATCATTAGCAAGTTCAGCAAAATTCCGGCCTGCTTGAAGTGTGATACCAAGAGCAGTGTTGATGACCTCAGCTGTAAGAATGTAGTGTTGCCCATTGATTGTGAATTGAATAGATGGGTTCTCACCCTCTGTTTGAGCAACATCAGTTTGCCAAAATGCCTCAATTCTGTCTAAGTCGAGAATGGGGGTTGAGGTAATGGCAGAACCGAGATAGGACTTGTTCATGAAAAACACTAGTCCTTTGAAACCTTCACCAGCATCATTTGGGGAAAAGATGCCAGCAAAGTTTATTTGAGAGAGAGTCTATTTGGGTGCCATGGAGATTCAAGAAAAGAAGAAAGTAAGAAAGTAGCTTTTTGCTTGAAGAAAAGTATTTTGCCTTGAGTTCGATGTGAGTTATATGTCTGAGTAACTGGGGAATAAAAGGAGTATCTCAAACGTTTGCACAAAAGTAGGATTAAAGAACGTGTCTTAACCCACTCATAAAACACGTGAGTTACTGCCCGTTAATTACTGGCAAACGTGGGATGAATATCCAATTGTAACGGTCCACTATTGTTGACAGTAACCTGTGCGCCAGAAACAATCTGTCAGTAATAAGAGATGGTGACAGTAGGTTATGCGCGACAACAACTATTGCGCAAAAACATGCTGTCACCGTTAAGCATTTGAATGACAGTACCCTTTAAAAGTCTTGACAGAAAGTCTTTCCCTACTGTCAAGAAGTTTGCTGTCAAGAGACACAGGACAATATCCTTCTTAATGACAGTAACTTAGTTGGGGAATTGTATCTGTCATGAACTTTTCAGAATGCTTTATTCACACACTTAACCTAAAATTAACAGAGTATAGATTTAGCAATTTAATCTTTTGAACACAGATACTATGCAGTTAACACAGACAAACAAAACTCAATAATCACAACATCAAGAAGCTTTATTTTTATTAATAAAATCATTTGAATATAGCATTGAGTACATCAATCTTTGATTTTATTAACTAATTCTAAAACTTCTTTCTTAATCTCCTCTTCAGTGCGACCTTCTTCCTTGAGAAGTGCCTGAAGTTCTTCCTCTTGAATCTTCCATTTTTCCTCTTCCTGTGCTTGAATGGCTTGAGACTGTTCATCTTCCTCATTAAGCAAGTCTTCAAGTTCATCAAACAGGACTTCCACTTTATCTCTGATGTGAGATTCACACGAGATTTTTGGCATGTACTCTATTCCTACTTTGTTTTCCATGATTTACTTTAAAACTGAGAGCAGACTGGTGAAACCTAAGGTTAATTTATAGGCAAAACCGTCTAAGGATTAAAGTCTAATGGTCAACAGTTAGAGTACCCATACAACTACCACAAAAGTAATTAATGGTCGTGTCCTCCTTTAAACCTATAGATTTATGCAAAATATGTGAAAGTCCAATGGAACAGATAGTTATCTCTCAAACTTAGCAAATTACCACATTAATGTCATACAGGGTCTAAAAGTATGAGACTGGCACAAAATACAGACATGTAAAGTCAAATCAACACATGCTGTCACATAACAGACATAGACCAAGTAGACAGTAACTTCTCTTGACAGCAGGTTTGAAGTTGCTGTCATGAGCTTCAATAAACATTTGAAAATGCAGAAAAACTTGGTAAATTAACATACCAGATTCAGCATTCCCAATTCACTTACCAATCTATTGAAGGTTGCTTCATCCAATGGCTTAGTGAAGATGTCAGCAAGTTGCTTGTCACTTGGGACATAGATCAGCTTCACAGTTCCTTGTTCAACATGCTCTCTGATAAAGTGATGTCTTATATCAATATGCTTAGTCCTAGAGTGTTGAACTGGATTGTCTGAAATGGCTATGGCACTAGTGTTGTCACAGTAAATAGGAATGTCTCTTAGCACTAGACCATAATCCAGAAGTTGATTCTTCATCCATAGAATTTGAGCACAGCAACTGCCTGCATCAATATATTCAGCTTCTGCAGTTGAGGTAGAAGCTGAATGCTGCTTCTTGCTAAACCATGAGACCAATCTTCCACCAAGAAATTGACAGCTACCAGTAGTACTCTTTCTATCAATCTTTCATCCAGCATAGTCTGAGTCTGAGTAACCAATTAGATCAAATCCAGTATTCTTAGGATACCAAAGGCCTAGGTTAGGAGTGCCTTTTAAGTATGTAAAGATTCTCTTGATGGCTACTAAGTGTGACTCCTTTGGATCACTTTGAAACCTTGCACAGAGACATGTAGCAAACATGATGTCAGGTCTGCTAGCAGTTAGATATAGGAGAGATCCTACCATGCCTCTATAGGTGCTTGAGTCAACTTTCTTTCCTTTAGGGTCATGATCCAGACTAGTTGATGTGGACATTAGTGTCTTTGCAGGTGATGAATCTTCCAAGTTGAACTTTTTGAGAAGTTCCTTGATGTATTTAGCTTGACAAATGAAGATTCCATCAGGTTGTTGAAGAATTTGTAATCCCAGAAAGAATGACAATTCTCCCATCATACTCATCTCATATTTGCTACTCATGAGAGAGGAAAACTTCTCACACAGCTTCTCATTTGTAGAACCAAAAATGATGTCATCCACATAAATTTGTACCAGAATGATGTCCTTGCCATGGTGTTTGTAGAAAAGTGTCTTGTCCACAACTCCTCTAGTAAACTGATTTTCCAAAAGAAAAGTGGAAAGTGTGTCATACCAAGCCCTAGGTGCTTGCTTTAGTCCATACAAAGCCTTGAAGAGTTTGTACACAAAATCATACATTTCAGCATCCTCAAACCCTGGTGGCTGTTCAACATACACTTCTTCTTCCAACTCTCCATTTAGGAAGGCACTTTTGACATCCATCTGAAATACTTTGAAGTTGCAGTGTGT
Source organism: Heracleum sosnowskyi (assembly GCA_030848705.1). Lineage (NCBI taxonomy): Eukaryota > Viridiplantae > Streptophyta > Magnoliopsida > Apiales > Apiaceae > Heracleum > Heracleum sosnowskyi. The sequence goes on from CM061236.1 coordinate 46,098,374, forward strand.
AGCACAGGCTAGAAAGATTCTTATAGCTTCAAGTCTTGCAACAGGTGCAAATGTCTCATCATAGTCTATTCCTTCCTGTTGACAGTAGCCTTTAGCTACTAGCCTTGCTTTGTTTCTTTTCACTGATCCATTTTCATCAAGCTTGTTTCTGAAAACCCATTTGGTCTCAATGACTGACTTTCCCTTAGGTCTTGGAACCAACTTCCATACATTGTTCCTTTCAAACTGATTTAGCTCTTCTTGCATGGCTATCACCCAGTCAGAATCCAACAATGCTTCATCAGTTGTCTTGGGTTCCATTTGAGACAGGAAGCATTAAAACATGCTGTCAGCAGAGACTTTGTTCCTTGTCCTCACTCTAGAAGTAGGGTCACCAATGATAAGGTCATTTGTGTGATCCTTGTTCCACTTGGTGATTCTGGGCAAGTTACTTGATTATACAGGAACAGTTGCTTCAGTTTGTTGAGTTGAATGCTCACCAATTCCATTGTCTTCACCATGTTCTTCATTGTCTCCAGAATTATCACTATTATGAATGTTAGAAGTTATGGTTTGTGACTGAGTTGGAGTTTGGTTGACAGTAATGGTATTGACAGTCTCTTTGTCAACTTCAACAATTTAAGTGAAGCTAGGTTCTTCATCAACAATTTCCTCAGCTTCCAAGTATCCTTGATTCTCAAATCTAAATGTCTGCATCTTTCCTTCTTCATGCAGTCCTGGAAACTTGGTTTCATCAAATGTGACATTTACACTCTCTTCAATAATCCTGTGTTCCATAACATAAACTCTGTAGGCAGTCCTTTCTGTGCTGTAACCCATGAATAGTCCTTCAAATGCCTTGGTGTCAAATTTTCCTTTCTTCTCATGGTTGTCCTTCATCATAAAGCATTTACTCCCAAACACATGAAAGTATTTGACAATAGGTTTCTTCCCAGTTAGCAGACAGTAAGGTGTACTTGCATGAGTTTTGTTGATCATGGTTCTGTTTTGAGTATAACAAGTTTTGTTGATAGCTTCAGCCCATACATATGTTGGTAGTTTGGCATCATGCAACATAGTTCTAGCTGCTTCAATGAGAGTCATGTTCTTTCTTTCTACAACTCCATTCTGCTGTGGAGTCCTTGCAGCAGAGAATTGTTGTACAATTCCTTCATCTTTACAGAAATTTCCAAGTGTGGCATTTCTGAATTCTGTACCATTGTCACTCCTCAAGATTTGGACTTTTGAGTTTGGAGTTCTGTCAAGAACTCTGACTTGATCAATAATCACTTGAGCAGCTTCATCTTTGGATTCAAGAAATTTCACCCAAGTATACCTTGAGTAATCATCCACCATTACTAAGGCATATCTCTTTTTGGCCATAGATGGTACATTGACTGGTCCAAAAAGATCCATGTGGATCAACTTGAGTGCTTCTATGTTGGTGTTCATTTGCTTGGACTTGTGCACAGCTCTCCTTAGTTTGCCCATTTGACAATCTTCACACAGTCCTTCTTGACAGAATTCCTGTTGGGGCAAACCTCTCACTAACTCCTTCTTCATCAAAATATTCATTGTCTTGAAGTTGAGATGTGAGAGCTTCCTGTGCCAAAGCATACTGTCACCAACAGTTGCTTTACTATAAAAATAGTAAACTTTATCCTTCTTTGTTGAGTTTAAATCAGCAACAAACAAGCTTCCTTTTCTAACCCCTTTTAGAGAGAGGCTCCCATCCTTCTTGTGATAGATGTTACACAGCATCATATCAAAATCAACCTTGAATCCCCTGTCACTGAATTGGCTGACACTGAGTAGATTGTGCTTCAATCCATCCACAAGAGCAATGTCTTCAATGACAACATTTCCAATTTCCAAACAGCCATATCCCACTGTGTAACCCTTGTTGTTGTCTCCAAAGGTTATGATTGGGCCAGCTTTCTCTACATAGTGTGATAGCAGGGCTTTATCACCTGTCATGTGTCTTGAGCAACCGCTGTCAATGATCCACATGACTTGATCTTTCTTCTTGCCCTGCAAAACAGAATGTGTTTAGGTTGCATATGGTACCCAATCCTTGTTGGGTCCTGCAGTTTTAGTGTCTCCTGAGTTTCTTCCAGTCATAAAATCACAAGCATCATCAAAAATCTCCTGTTTGACTTCTCTTTTCACCCACTTAGGTTTAGAATTGGACTTGATCCTTTTCTTAGTGGATGAAGCCTTTTTGCTGTTGCCAGCAGGCTCAGAAGTCTCAACAGTGTGCATGTATGAACATTTTTCAGTAGTGAGAATAGGTAAGTTAAAGCATGTACTCATGGCAGTGATCTTGCATGGCATACATTCAATGTTATTACAGACACTCATAGTTCTATGCATAAGAGGGGTTCTGTGTAAGTTACCATTAAGTTCAGTAGCATTGATCTTATCCTCAATTGGGTTCTTACAAACGTGTGTTAAATGATGTGAAGATCCACAGTTATTGCATAGTTTCCTAGAAGCACCTCCAACATTAGTGTATCCATTTCCTTTATTGACACCTACCTTACCATTCCTATTCTTAGACTTGGGAGTTACTTGATTGACAGTGTGTTCAGAAGTTGCTGTCGAACTTTCCTTGACAGTACCTTTTATTCCAACTGTCTTGACAGAAGGTTTGGAAGCTACTGTCTTGGAACCATTTTTGACAGCATCTTTGGAAGATACTGTCTTGCCAACTGTGACAGCATCTTTTGAACTTACTGTCTGATTGCTTGGTAAGTTTACTGTCTTGGGGATTGCGACAGTAGCCTTTCCATCCTTAGATGTGCTGTCAACACCTTCATCCTCATCAAGAATTTCTTGTTTGATGAGCATGGCTTCTTCATCAAACTCAATTTCTGCAGCTTTGAAAATAGGATTTTTAACCTTCTTGAGAATGGTGGGTTTGACAGCAGCATTTCCAGAACAATCTTGAATCACAGTTTCCTTTCCAGGTCCTCTACCATAAGAAAAACCTATACCGACTGTCTGATTTTCTGTATGCATATCATTGTAATCCTGAACTATCTTAGATGAGTTTTTATAAGCCTTAATCTTGAATTCATTTTCAGCAATCTCATTCCTCAGGAATTCCTCAACCTCTTTAGCACATTTTAATTCATTTTTAAGTCTAGCATTCTCCTGAGCTAAAGAGTCTAGTGAACTGGTTTTGAGAACAAGAGATTCATTTTCAGACTTTAGTGTTTCATTTAGCTTACTCAGCCTAGTGATTTCCTCATTAGCAGCAGATAAGCTAGTATAAACATTGAACATTTCAGCACTTAAATCTTTAATGGTTTTCTTATACTCATCAGTGGACATATCAAGTAAGACAAGTGAAGGTACCTGACTTGAAGATGTTGATGCTACTTCATCAGTGCTAGCCATGAGAGCTAGGTTGACATATTCTTCTTCATCTTCATCATCAGACTCATCCCAACACTTTCCTTCAGCCACATAGGCTCTACCTTGATTCTTCTTAGAGTATCCACCAGTTCCTTTCTCAAACCTCTGAACCTGTTTGGGTCTTTTGCATTCAGTAGCAAAATGACCAGGTTCACCGCAGTTGTAACACTTGAACTTTGACCTATCCACAAATCCAGTCTTGTATCCTCCTTTGGTTGAACTTCCCACAGCAGCCTTTGATGAACTTCCTTTGTTGAACTTGGATGCTTGGCCTTGGGGCTTGTATGACCTATCCTTCTTGAACCTAAAGTTCTTGAACTTTTTGGCCATGTAAGCCATAGTAGGATTGTCCATGCTTTCCAGTTCCTCCATTGTGTAGAAGTTTTCATCTTCCACATCCTTGAGCTGTAGTACTACTTTCTCATCATCTTCAACAACCTCTTATATCTTCAAGGATTGTACAGGGGTTGGTTGTGTGATTTGTAGTACTTCACTTGGCTGTGTGATCCTTAGCACATGTGCTACTAGGGCACTTGACATATTGGCCATCTTGTTCCTTGTTCCACTCTGTATGGCTCTCTTTTGAAAGAGTTCAAGTTCATAGGATTTCAGAATGCCATAAAGTGTCTCAAAGGTTATATTGTTGAGATCTCTTCCTTCTCCTATGGCTGTTGTCTTGTGTTCAAGGTGATCAGGTAGTGTAAGTAGGAACTTGACATTTAATTCCTTTCTGTCATAGTACTTGCCATGTATCTGTAGTTCAGTTAAGAGCTTACTGAACCTTTCAAACATGGAAGTTAAGTCTTCACCAGGCTTGGCCATAAAAGCCTCATATTGTGATATCAGTATTTGCCTTTGGTTGCCCTTAACTTCTTCACTTCCTTCATATAGTAAAGCTAACCTGATCCACATCTCCTTGGCAGATGTGCAGCTTATCACACTTCCACACATGGCTTTATCCAACGTGAGAGAATCGAGCAAGATGAGTTGCAAGTGATCATCTAGCACCATTTTCTCCTTCTCAGGTTCCAAAAATTCAGAGGGATCTTTGGGAACCCAATGTGCAGGAATGACTTCACCATTTACTGTTGTGGCTTCAATTTCCTTCCTTGGAATAACAAGATCTTTCTTTTCCAAATGCTGTAGTTCTCTTTATCAAAAGCTGGGATCTTGATACTGTTTGATTTCTGCATTGTCGTCGTGATCTCAGATATGTATGTTAATCTGTTTTCTCTGATACCAGTTGTTGGTCCTCGTGTATTGCAGAAGGGGGGGGGGGGATGAATGCAATACTGATAAAATTCAATCTCAATTTCAACAACCAAAACTAAGATTTAATGTTATCAATAATATGTATGCATTCACAAACAGTATAATCTGAAGACAAGATTCACAAAATAAATGTTTTTATTTATTTTGCAAAGTGTTGCTACAACCTCAAGAGAGAATTCTTGAGCTTCGGTTTTCTTCAAGACACTTACTTGTCTTCGTTACATTTCTAGAATGAATTGATAGTCTAAGTATAAAACTAATCCTATCACTGTCAACACGGGTCTGTGAAGCTGCTGTCATTATCAAGTGGCAGCTTCTTACAAATTGCCTACCCATGTGACATTCCTAAATTGCTAATATGTCAGATATACATTACAAAGAAAGCAACCTAGATCCATTCTATTTCCAGCTAAAACAATTCAGCAAATAGAGACTTGACCTTGCTCTTGAATTGATTCGCTTTTGTTTTGTAGTGCTTGAAGCTTCTGTCGTAGTCTTGCAGACTTGGTGCAGCTTAGGGATACTGCAACACGCCTGTTTCTTGAACATTGAAACTATCACGGGATTTGACTGAGAAGATACCTAGAACAAGGATCTTTCTTGAGACAGTTACTTTTGCCGCAAAGCTTACTGTCACAGGAATGTGCTTTTGGTGACAGTATGAGTTCCCCGCATAGAGTGCTGTCGAGGTTTCCAAACTTGCTGTCGAGGGCTAAAGTTGTTGTCGCGTAGTCTTCCGCCAATGTTGCTGTCAGAGTGAATATGCTGTCGTGACTTGCAACATTCTGTCTTCTTGTAATCTTACTGTCAATGCTTATGACAGTAACCTTTATTCATGCTGTCATCTAATATGCATTCTTTGAGGCTTGAACACAGAAAGTGAACTTCTTCCAAATTACACAATTAAAATAACATTGCCTACTGATTATAAGAACATACTTTGGCTGTGATAGTATGTTCTACTTAATTGAAAAATTAAGTACATAAAAAGTTAAGTTGTTTCAATGCTATCACCCATAAATCCCAACACTTGGGTTTCAACATGAGTACCAGAACAAGAACCAGGGTTAGGAATTACTACATGCAATGGAATTGGATGTGGCTGAGGAACTTGTTCATCAAAGATTGGAAGATTAATGAATTGACTCATCAATGGTGAAACAAGAACATGTGTGTTAAGAAATTTGAGTGAGCAATCTAGTATGGTGTAGAATTTGGAATCAGTGGTTTGTGAGGTTTCAAATCTGGCATTTCTAAACAATTCAACATGCTCAGCAGTGAGAAGATGATTTATGATAAGAGTGAGAAAGCGAGGGTACCAACACTTAACTTTCACATGATTATCAAAATCTCTCCTAGAGTGAGCAAGTCTGTTGACCATAACATTCCAAAGTAACTCACCAAAATTTAATCTACGACCAAATACAATAGCATAAGCAATATATTGATTTAAACTGGTAATGCCATGAAAGTTTGTTTTTGTGCAATTACCAAATACTCTTGCTATTGTATCAAAGAACAAATCCCATTCCCTAACAAGAAAGCTTTTTGACAATTTAACCATTTGTAGGGGCCCCTGATAATGAATATTCAAAAAGAACTGAGATAACTCATCATCAGAGGGCAAGGGATCAAACCTGTCCTTTGGAAACTGTAACACATCACACAAAGTTTCTAAAGTGACTTTATATTGCTGGTTTAAAATAGTGAACGTAAAATATTTCAAGTCCTCAACAATAACAACACTAGAGCAAAGAAAATGTAATGGATCAATTTTTAAAAGAGCAGATGCACACATAGCATGACAGACACAAGTCTGACTATTCAAAAACTGAATCCATGGTCTAAACCGCTCAACCTTACACTTTGACGGATCAAAATACCCAATGTAATTGTTTAAAACAAGTTCAAAATTAGGATCCATTTGAAAAACAAGAAATTTTAATTAATTTAAAATAAAATTCGAATTTTAGGGATTTTTAAAATTAAACAGAATTAAAGAAAATCCACAAAATTAAAACTTCACCAAAAATTAACCAATTTTAAAATTACTAACAAAAGGCTAAGTCTTCCCGATAGTCTTCTAAGAGTAAAAAGACCGGGAAGACTTAGAAATATAATTAAAATAAAAAGGAAAAAACAAAAAACAAAAAACAATTACCTAAGTCTTCCCGGTAGTCTTCTCAGTATAAAAACTGTGAAGACTTAGAGAAAAACTTAGAAAAATTAAATTATTTAACAGAAAATGCAAAGAAAATTATTAAAAATGCATAGAATTTAACAAAAAAATGCATATAAAATATGTACAAGTCCAGAAAAATTCATAGAAAAATCTACAAATTCTGGAAAAATATGCAGAAAAATACAGAAGTGCAATAAATTAATATAAACCTGCAGAAAATTCAAACAACAGTATATACAATCTGAAACTCATCTAAATAATTCTAAATAATTAAATTTTTAATAAAAATACATTTCTCCACTTAAAAAATATGAGAAAAATATTTTTAACGAAAATATATTATTCAGAAACATTTAAATTAACAAGCTTTTAACAAGTGAGAATTGGCAATAAATATCATTTAATATTAACAAGAGAAAATGATTTTTGCTGAGAACAAACATAACAGATATATTGTTAATCACTAATGTAATAACCCGAATTTTTGGATAAATTAAAACTTTTCTTATTATGATTAAGTGCATCAGTGAATAGTGAATTTGGTGGATGAATAGTGATTTTGAGGATTAACAAAATTTTTCATGCCACCTATGTACGAGACGTAGTGTGGATATTCCGAAGTCATATTAGTGATCTACGGAGTAAATAAGTGAATGCAAAGACGATCGGAATTCAGAAATTCCAAATTTTATTTTGGTGAAGTATTTGACCGGGCAGTGAATTATATATTATTATATTCAAGAAATGAGATATTAAAATTAAGGATTTGAGGATTTAATATTTTGGAATTTTATTATTTTATTAAAGTCGATTTAAGGATTCGATTGTTGAAGTGGATAGTGAATAGTTACTATTCACTGCAAAAATCGCGTAGAGTTTTATTCGCTCTTTTGGGAAATATTTGGAATCGTTCCAAGAGGAACAAGGCAACATTTATAGGATTAAATTTAGACATGGAAGTAACATGTAACAAGATTGATTCGAGGAATGCAACATTTGGATCATCCATGTGAAAGGAAAACGAACCAGTAAAGCTACTTTAGCTAAACCAATGCATGTTGGACAAGTGTCACAAGCTAAGAGCTATGACTCACCACCTTTTTAAACACAAAAATCAGCATCCTTATCATTATTATCAAGACAAAGAAAAGAGAAATGAGAAGACAATTCGGGAGAGAAATGAGAAGAAAAATGGGAGAGAAAGAAACGATCGTAACTTGAGATTCCGTGGTCCGTTTTTGGCGTTCTACCACTCAAATCGAAGCTCTCGAGAAGCCCGACGTAACCATGGTAAGCTCTCGCCTCACCTCTGTGTTTTACCCATTCGATTTCAGTGATTAACAGTTGGAGAAGATGATGAATAGTAACTTGTGTTTTGTTTTGTTTTCGGATATTGAGTTTGTGGCTTCCAAAGGTTGTATTAAGCAAGGATCTAAGGTTACATAAGGGATATATCAGCAAGCAAGCTTGGAGAAGGTATAAAACCTCTGCCCCTTTTGTTTGTATGAGTTTCGAAATGGTTTTGATGTTTATGTAAGGTTAAAAGCATGATTAAGTAATTAGATAAATTGTTGGTTGAGTATTGGAGGATGGGTTATGAATTTTGTTATGATTATTCATGGAGGATTTGACTGAGTGGAGGGTGTATAAGGTGGATGGTGAGTTTGGGATTGTTTGGTATTGATTTGAGTGTGTTTTGAAAATGGAAAACGTTACGATTATAGCCGTCGTAATGCCCAATTGATTTAAGGCTGTTTTGAGCAAGAATTACGAACTGGTCTGGTAATATTTTTGAACAGAACTGACCATGAACATGTAGGTCTTGTTTTAAGGTTTGTTTTGATATAAAGATCATGTCCATACGAATTACGGTTTAAGAGAAAAGTGAGTTTTAGTAAACGTCATTCGGAGGAACAACCCTTCTCTGTTCAGCAAATTTGAGGCTATATTTGGACCACTTCGGAGCCATATTAAAATGTGAAACTTTGAGGAATAATACTAGAGACAGTTAGGAAGGCTCACGAAAAAGATTCGGATTAAAAATATTATGTTTCGATTTGATAAAAATGTTTTAGTCGAGGTCGCGCAAGTGAAAACCACTGAAAACGAGACTTAGAAACCAAGGTTCCAAATGGTTAAGTATAACTTGGATTTGAGAATGGATTTCAAACCAAACTTGTGATATAAGTATTTGACGAATAACATGGACTTAGTATGAGCCTATAAGGAGCTAGTAATGCCTTGGTTGTGTTTCTCTTACGTGTTTAAGCATTAAGTTATAAGTGGTTTATCGAGGGGATTAACCGTGTGTTTTCGTTTGACTTTGTCTAGATTGTCTGGCATCGTCGCGAACCCCTATCACTTCTCGAGCATCAGGCAAGTTTACTAAACCTTACTCGATTGTTCATAGTAGGTATATTTTCAAATATTCAATACTTGTGTATTCCCAAGTTATATATATCAAATCTTTGTTGTGAGTATTGTGGCAAGTTTTCTAAATCTATACTTTGAAGTATTGATTATATATTACTGCTTTTGCCATGTGTGGAGTTATATAGTTTTGCGATACATGTTATATATTGTATAAAATAGAGTTTGATTTTGGCTTATATATGAGCTTTGAGATGAAGTAGTTATAAATCGGTATACCTTGTAGCTCTAGAGATAAGAGCATACTTCTTGTTTTCGACTCTAGACCGGGAGTCAGTATTTGAGATATGGAGATAGCCGTGGAAACCCGAAGGGATTCCAGCGGCAGTGTACTAATTATTTTGAGGACTGCTATTATTAAACATTAATTATATTTCTAGAAAGTATTAATTACATGGAAATGATTTGAGGAATGTTATTTGAATATTACCTCATTCGAAGGTTATTACTTGGAAATGATTTGGTAATTGGCTTATAAGCTAGATATGGGATATCAGTTATAAGCCAGGTTTTTATAAAGGCCCTAGGTTAAGGGCGTATGATATTTCTTTAGATCAGAAGTAATTATAATTCTGTATATGTTAAAGGTTATTTTCCGATAAAGATATCGGGTACTGTTATTCGAGGATTAATTATTTACTTAAAGTATATTATTTATGAATATTCATTTGAGGATTATTGACTTAAAGATTATTAGTGTGAATATTCATTTAAGGATTATTTATTTATTGAATATTACTTTTGAATATTTATTTGAGATTTAATTGTTTAATGAATATTATTTTGAATATTCAATTGAGATTAATTAGTTAATGAATATTATTTTCGAATATCCAAATGAGGTTTATTAATTAAGGAATATTATTTCAGATATTCATTTGAGGTTTACTTAATCGAAGAATATTATTATGAATATTATCTGAGGATTATTTAATGAATATTATTTTTGAATATTAATTTGAAGATTAATTATTTATTTAATGAATATTATTGTAAATATTCATTTGAGGATTATTTATTTAATGAATATTATTTTCAAATATTCATTTGAGGATTACTTACTTAATGAATATTATTTTCAAATATTCATTTAAGATTTACTTATTTAATAAATATTATTAAGTATTTGTAAATCAAAAGAGGTTCCCAAAACAATGTTTTTCCCATTTAAATCTGTCTTTTAAAGAGGATTTAAATACTCGCTCAACTATCAAAAATATGGGAAACCTGATTTAAGTGACTACTACTCTTTTTAAACTCTCAATTCAAAAACTGTCAAGGGACAGATATTTTCTTGGAGCAATTTAATTGCTGCCAGTCTAATGTTGGGTTACCACCTCAATGATCGAGGGGTAAATTCATGGAACAAGTCGATATCCATTAACAAGCATAGCTTGGGAAATATTGGAGAATCTTCCTTTCCAACCTAGATATAACTACTTAGTGGAGTCGTATCAACAAGTGTTACACTTGGGGAAAGGAGGACGATCTTTACGTTTCAGAGTCATGGATTTCATCTGAACTAGGAGTGGTGTAAGTGGTCAAGTTGCGTGGGCCCATCCAACTTTTAATTGCCCCAAATGGGCGGGAGGTCATAGTAAGGCGGTAGACAATGTCAGGCCGTCGTGATACTTCCATCTACATGTAGAGAACTATTTGAGCGGTACGACCTACTACTGATCATAGCAAGGTTAGGCACAGCGGACGCGGTAGCAACTCCAGTATTGGTTCATCATCCAATTTGGATATTCCTGCAACATGGATTGGGATGAAAAACCAATCATGTTGGCAGGGGGTCGAAAGTGTTTGAAAATGAAGTGGCAATAAATTCATGCAACTCCATCTTTTATTTTATGAGTTATGACTCTGTGGATACCTTACATAACATGAGTTATGGTAAGGGAGTTGTTTATACTGAATCACCTTATAACTTCATCTTTTAAGATATGTGTTGATATTCTGCTTATATAGCAGATATTTTTGGAAAGGTTATATTGGTTTACTTTGAAACCTCACCTTTTATATTATACTAGAACTTTGTTCATAATATAGCAAAGTTGCAGAAATATTATGAATGATATTTGAAGTACAATAAAGGTACTATTTTTGGAATACCTTCCGATAAGGAAATAATTTCAGTATCGAAATATTTTGACAAATTATTGTCTTATACCCGCTTTATTCTGGGTTGAAGTAAAGGCAGAATTATACCATACTTTCATTACCTTGCTGAGCTATCGCTCACTCTTGCTATTGTTTTATATATATTATATAGCAGCGAAGCAGGATGCCAATGGGACGGCACATACCCCGCAAGGCGTTTTCATGAACAGCTTCTAGCAGTGATCCAGAGAGTAGTACGAACCGACCGAACCAGGCTACAGCCTTTGGTATTCAACTTATGTATAGACCTGAATGGTATTAGAGGATTGTGAGCATCAGAAGGCTAAGTTAGTAATGTAACAATACTTAGAACTTGTATCAGTATCAGATTCAAAAGACATTTGGGTATTGTAATAAAAATTATTTATTCCGCAATTGTTGTAGTGTGTCGTTTCTGAGACTCTAACCTGTGTGTGTGTGTGAGACATATATTGTGGGGTCATGAGCAGGTGAAATATGAATGGTGTGAGCATTACAGGTAAGGCAAGGAGTACATGGATTGTGACAACCCTAAATCCCTGACCCCGGATTTGGGGCTGTTACAGAGATGGTATCAGAGCGTTAGGTTACAGTCCTCAGAAACGATGGGAGATCGAGTCTTACAATACCCTTAATAATGATAAGAGCATCTAGAGCTCCAATTGAGTTCGTAGTCGGGTTAGAGGATATGACCCTGACTGTTTAAGATGAAGCCCGAGAAGGGACTTTTTCTGGGAAACCGTACTTAGGACTTCATGGTTAGTCACCTCGATTCGTATGAGTTATAGATTGATGGGATTCTGAGATACCAGACCCCGAGGCCTTCGAGTAGGCAATTGATGATGCGTTCCTTGAAATGGACGGAGACCCGATAAAGGAAGATCCATAGGAGGATCTAGAGGAAGACCCCATAGTGGGTCGAGGAAAAGAATCTCGTAGAGGATGTGTTGATTGATAAAGACGTAGTATGTTACTTGAGGTCGTACAATAGGACCGGACGAACCTTCAGAGGTCAAATAAGTGCCGATACGAGAGTTTAAAGATCGTTATGATTCATCATGAGATATGACAAAGAAAATGGAGTAGAGTCTCCAAAGCAGAAGAGGTAGAGGCAGTATAGCCAGTATCAGTGGATTGATTCGACTTGAACGAAACCTGTTACTCGTAGTCGGTTATAGTGGCCCATAAGGAGGCGGCATACGTAAGAACCAAGATGTTCAGATTTTCACGAACGATTAAGGGTACTTAGTTGCCTAGAATAGTGAAAGGTATTGCTTTGGCTATGAGGTTTCACTCCCCCACGACCAGCGATTCCACTGGAAATAGTGTCTCTATTACATCATTGAGGGATTCTATTATCTCAAGGAAAATTTTGGGTATATGTACCATGTAAATGTTATCGTAAGACAAGCACGCTAAGATAGAATCGAGAACGAGATTTACCACCCTCAGGAAACCAGGAAGGAATTTTGAGGATAGAACAGAAAGGTCGGAAATCAGATCCGAGTATTACTAGTGGGTAAATAGATTGATCAAATTTCCCCGATTTTGGAAAGAAATTCAGCAAATTTTGGCAAACCTTGTCTTTCTGATTACTAGAGGATGTCACCAAAGAGAGTGGAAACTAGAGCGAACCCTGTGGATTGGGTAAGATGGCCGCTATATGGGTTGGTGGACAGACCCTGATTGCTATAATTGATTGTAGAGATAAAATGGTGAAGTTGAGATTGGACGGTAAAGGCGAAATATATTTAAGGACCAAGACGGACTGAGAAATTCCGGGATTGACTTAAATGAAAAGGCTATTGTGCCAAAAGTGTTAAGCTTATGTAGCACACGGGATTGATATGGGAAAAGGAATATTGGGTATAAGGATGATTGAAATAGAGACCGGATTTAAGCTTGTAGTTTCTAACGAGCTTCCGAAGTACCGCCCAGTCGACATGTGGAATTGTCATTGCTATGGGCGACAACGGTATCGAAGTCTTCTTATAGAACAGAACGCTTACTTGAGATGTTTGCGCCTAGTCGAATAGAACTCCCTGCGATTGTAAATGTTGATGGTTGAATTCTTAGCGACTATTATAAGTCGGCAATGACGTAAGTATCGAGCACCTTAGGGTGTACCTGGAGAAGAAAAGCTTTGGAATGGAACGATTATCCATTAGAGGAGCCGACATAAAAGGCATCCGTAGAGACCTTGGTAATACCCTCCCCATGTGCAAATTATGTGGGGTACCTCCCCAATCTATGATCTATTTTGACCTCTCTCCAGGAAAGAATTCTGATAAAGGGTATATTCCCTCTTCGAAGTTGTTTCATAACACTTGTGCTAAACCATATTCAGTTTCACTTGTGCCAGAGGCTGTCACAATGCCTACTTTCAGGTTTTCGAAACCCTGTCAAATGATGTTATTTAAGCTTTTACTTTTCTTCAAATAATGAATGACCCTATGGTGATACCTCACCACTTGTTTGTTAAGTACCAGTATCTTTTTGGTTATTCTTTTCTTTGTATTTTCTTTGGAAACCGCACCTTTGGAATCTGTTCAATTTTAATCCAAGGTGTTCCTTTGAGAAATATTGTCGAAAGGCGATAATCATTAAATTGATTTCGAATTGCTTTCATACTTTTCAACTTCCACTGAGGCGAACAACCCTATACTTATAGGGGCTACAAGGACTCTCTGTCTATGTGATAGAAGTCTGATGGGACGCCATCACTTGTAAGTTGTGAAATACAAGAAGGCTAATTACCTTTAGTAATGTCTCAATCGAGGCACACAACGCTAGGTTCTTATGATCATGTTGATCTCTCGGTAAATTCTTTTACCTCCCATAAGGTTACCTTAAAACTCATAACCTTATGATCACCAGTGTGTGACGTTTTCCTTGATATGGGAGCTGTCTTTTCAAGGCCCCATAATTTTTGTTATCCTCATTGAATTCTAAGGGGAGGCCAACCAGGTCAAATAAGTCAAAATTCGCTGATAGGAATTAGATTCGCAACGAAATCGCCTACGACAGGAGCGAATCCCTAAGACGAATAGAATGTTAGTGACATATCAATGAATTGGTTTATTCTCCCAAGGATGTTATGATAATGGAAAGCGTGTCAATTGATATATGTGAAAGGAATAGCGATGTGTCATGTACTCCAGTGACAACGGTGTTAGATAGATGCACTATAGTGGAATTGAGATTTTGGAGGAGTTGTTTACGAATGGACACTACCTCTGGGTTAGCAAGATAAGTACTGGCGATGGAGTCAGAAGGAGCTGGTATTGTGACTTGGGAGAAGTTGATATTGTAATAAGGATGGGTTGGTTGACACCCAATGGAGCCCAGACTGATTGTAAGAAAGAGAGAGAGTAATAAATAAAGGATGGAGGCAGACTCAGAGATTCTTGAATATAGTTCAGACTAAGAAATTATTGCGCCAGAGATCCGAGGCTTAATTAGCTCTTATGGTTGACGCCAAGAAAAGAGACACCAAGTATAAAGGAAACTACAATGGTTTTGGGAGATTGTACAAGGTTTTAATGAGCTACCAGATATCGAATTGGATGACATGAGAATGAATACCGAGTATTCCGAGTATAGTGGGAATGAAAGAGTTAGTGACTCAGTTACAAGAATTGCTGGGCAAGAATATGATAAGACCCAGTGTATCACCGTGGGGAGCCCCGGTGTTGTTCGTAAGAAAGAAAGATGGTAGTAGGAGATTGTGTATCGACTATAGAGAATTGAGCAAGCATTACCACTAAGAATAGGTACCCGTTACCTAAGATAGATGGTTGTTTGACCAGCTGAAAGACGCTGTGTATTTCCAAATTCATTCAAGAACTGGATATCACCAGTTGGAAGTTAAATCTGAGGATATACCCAAGACTGCGATTCATACTAGGAATAGACACTTCGAGTTTTCAGCGAGGTTATTTTGGGTTGATTAATGCACCCACAAATTTTATGGAATGTAATGAATTGGCTTTGAGTTGCCCGTGATAGTAGATAACATGAGATAGAGAAATGGCTAGAATTGACCTAGGATTATGACTGGGAGATACACTACCATCCGGGGAAGGCCAATGTGGTGGCCGATACCCTTGATTAAAATGAGACAGAGATGGATTCCGAATGATCGGGAATTAAAGGATGAGATCTTACACAAAACCCAAGTTAGTCCAACAAACTAGAAAGACAAAAGATTTCACCAACAAGCGGCTAGTAACAGCCAAGATAGACAGAGAAAGTATGCGGACTAAGCCCGCGAGTATAGAGATAGTACTGCTATTGATAAGCTAAATGGCATGTTGATGAATGACAAGAAAGTTTATGATTGGTGTATTTTTTTTGTACAAAGAAGATAGAGAATATAAGGTTAGAAATTCATGATGTTAAAAGATATCCTCGTGGAAGGAATTAATGAGATTTGGAAAGAAAGGGAAGTTGAGCCCGAGATTCATTGGGCCATCTGAGATTTAAGACGCGTCAGGGAGGTGGCCTACGAGCCAGCCTTACCCCCAAACTTGTAGAATGGTCATAACGGGGTTCATGTGTCAATGCTACGTCAGTATACTATAGATGCCCGGCATATGTAGAGTACGAGTAGGTAGATATACAACCTGGTCTGACTTACAAAGAGCAACCTGTGGAAATCACGGATAGAAAAGAACAAGTGCTAAGAGACGAGGTTGCCAAGCTAGTGAGAGGTTTGTGGAGAATCAAGAAGTGGAAGAATCCACTTGGGAGTTAGAAAGTGCAAAGGAAGAGAAGTACCCCCCAGTTATTCCTAAGCTGATTCCGGGACGGAATCCTTTTAAGGAGGGGAGACTGTAATAACCCGAATTTTTGGATAAATTAAAACTTTTCTTATTATGATTAAGTGCATCAGTGAATAGTGAATTTGGTGGATGAATAGTGATTTTGAGGATTAACAAAATTTTTCATGCCACCTATGTACGAGACGTAGTGTGGATATTCCGAAGTCATATTAGTGATCTACGGAGTAAATAAGTGAATGCAAAGACGATCGGAATTCAGAAATTCCAAATTTTATTTTGGTGAAGTATTTGACCGGGCAGTGAATTATATATTATTATATTCAAGAAATGAGATATTAAAATTAAGGATTTGAGGATTTAATATTTTGGAATTTTATTATTTTATTAAAGTCGATTTAAGGATTCGATTGTTGAAGTGGATAGTGAATAGTTACTATTCACTGCGAAAATCGCGTAGAGTTTTATTCGCTCTTTTGGGAAATATTTGGAATCGTTCCAAGAGGAACAAGGCAACATTTACAGGATTAAATTTAGACATGGAAGTAACATGTAACAAGATTGATTCGAGGAATGCAACATTTGGATCATCCATGTGAAAGGAAAACGAACCAGTAAAGCTACTTTAGCTAAACCAATGCATGTTGGACAAGTGTCACAAGCTAAGAGCTATGACTCACCACCTTTTTAAACACAAAAATCAGCATCCTTATCATTATTATCAAGACAAAGAAAAGAGAAATGAGAAGAAAATTCGGGAGAGAAATGAGAAGAAAAATGGGAGAGAAAGAAACGATCGTAACTTGAGATTCCGTGGTCCGTTTTTGGCGTTCTACCACTCAAATCGAAGCTCTCGAGAAGCCCGACGTAACCATGGTAAGCTCTCGCCTCACCTCTGTGTTTTACCCATTCGATTTCAGTGATTAACAGTTGGAGAAGATGATGAATAGTAACTTGTGTTTTGTTTTGTTTTCGGATATTGAGTTTGTGGCTTCCAAAGGTTGTATTAAGCAAGGATCTAAGGTTACATAAGGGATATAGCAGCAAGCAAGCTTGGAGAAGGTATAAAACCTCTGCCCCTTTTGTTTGTATGAGTTTCGAAATGGTTTTGATGTTTATGTAAGGTTAAAAGCATGATTAAGTAATTAGATAAATTGTTGGTTGAGTATTGGAGGATGGGTTATGAATTTTGTTGTGATTATTCATGGAGGATTTGACTGAGTGGAGGGTGTATAAGGTGGATGGTGAGTTTGGGATTGTTTGGTATTGATTTGAGTGTGTTTTGAAAATGGAAAACGTTACGATTATAGCCGTCGTAATGCCCAATTGATTTAAGGCTGTTTTGAGCAAGAATTACGAACTGGTCTGGTAATATTTTTGAACAGAACTGACCATGAACATGTAGGTCTTGTTTTAAGGTTTGTTTTGATATAAAGATCATGTCCATACGAATTACGGTTTAAGAGAAAAGTGAGTTTTAGTAAACGTCGTTCGGAGGAACAACCCTTCTCTGTTCAGCAACTTTGAGGCTATATTTGGACCACTTCGGAGCCATATTAAAATGTGAACCTTTGAGGAATAATACTAGAGACAGTTAGGAAGGCTCACGAAAAAGATTCGGATTAAAAATATTATTTTTCGATTTGATAAAAATGTTTTAGTCGAGGTCGCGCAAGTGAAAACCACTGAAAACGAGACTTAGAAACCAAGGTTCCAAATGGTTAAGTATAACTTGGATTTGAGAATGGATTTCAAACCAAACTTGTGATATAAGTATTTGACGAATAACATGGACTTAGTATGAGCCTATAAGGAGCTAGTAATGCCTTGGTTGTGTTTCGCTTACGTGTTTAAGCATTAAGTTATAAGTGGTTTATCGAGGGGATTAACCGTGTGTTTTCGTTTGACTTTGTCTAGATTGTCTGGCATCGTCGTGAACCCCTATCACTTCTCGAGCATCAGGCAAGTTTACTAAACCTTACTCGATTGTTCAGAGTAGGTATATTTTCAAATATTCAATACTTGTGTATTCCCAAGTTATATATATCAAATCTTTGTTGTGAGTATTGTGGCAAGTTTTCTAAATCTATACTTTGAAGTATTGATTATATATTACTGCTTTTGCCATGTGTGGAGTTATATAGTTTTGCGATACATGTTATATATTGTATAAAATAGAGTTTGATTTTGGCTTATATATGAGCTTTGAGATGAAGTAGTTATAAACCGGTATACCTTGTAGCTCTAGAGATAAGAGCATACTTCTTGTTTTCGACTCTAGACCGGGAGTCAGTATTTGAGATATGGAGATAGCCGTGGAAACCCGGAGGGATTCCAGCGGCAGTGTACTAATTATTTTGAGGACTGCTATTATTAAACATTAATTATATTTCTAGAAAGTATTAATTACATGGAAATGATTTGAGGAATGTTATTTGAATATTACCTCATTCGAAGGTTATTACTTGGAAATGATTTGGTAATTGGCTTATAAGCTAGATATGGGATATCAGTTATAAGCCAGGTTTTTATAAAGGCCCTAGGTTAAGGGCGTATGATATTTCTTTAGATCAGAAGTAATTATAATTCTGTATATGTTAAAGGTTATTTTCCGATAAAGATATCGGGTACTGTTATTCGAGGATTAATTATTTACTTAAAGTATATTATTTATGAATATTCATTTGAGGATTATTGACTTAAAGATTATTAGTGTGAATATTCATTTAAGGATTATTTATTTATTGAATATTACTTTTGAATATTTATTTGAGATTTAATTGTTTAATGAATATTATTTTGAATATTCAATTGAGATTAATTAGTTAATGAATATTATTTTCGAATATCCAAATGAGGTTTATTAATTAAGGAATATTATTTCAGATATTCATTTGAGGTTTACTTAATCGAAGAATATTATTATGAATATTATCTGAGGATTATTTAATGAATATTATTTTTGAATATTAATTTGAAGATTAATTATTTATTTAATGAATATTATTGTAAATATTCATTTGAGGATTATTTATTTAATGAATATTATTTTCAAATATTCATTTGAGGATTACTTACTTAATGAATATTATTTTCAAATATTCATTTAAGATTTACTTATTTAATAAATATTATTAAGTATTTGTAAATCAAAAGAGGTTCCCAAAACAATGTTTTTCCCATTTAAATCTGTCTTTTAAAGAGGATTTAAATACTCGCTCAACTATCAAAAATATGGGAAACCTGATTTAAGTGACTACTACTCTTTTTAAACTCTCAATTCAAAAACTGTCAAGGGACAGATATTTTCTTGGAGCAATTTAATTGCTGCCAGTCTAATGTTGGGTTACCACCTCAATGATCGAGGGGTAAATTCATGGAACAAGTCGATATCCATTAACAAGCATAGCTTGGGAAATATTGGAGAATCTTCCTTTCCAACCTAGATATAACTACTTAGTGGAGTCGTATCAACAAGTGTTACACTTGGGGAAAGGAGGACGATCTTTACGTTTCAGAGTCATGGATTTCATCTGAACTAGGAGTGGTGTAAGTGGTCAAGTTGCGTGGGCCCATCCAACTTTTAATTGCCCCAAATGGGCGGGAGGTCATAGTAAGGCGGTAGACAATGTCAGGCCGTCGTGATACTTCCATCTACATGTAGAGAACTATTTGAGCGGTGCGACCTACTACTGATCATAGCAAGGTTAGGCACAGCGGACGCGGTAGCAACTCCAGTATTGGTTCATCATCCAATTTGGATATTCCTGCAACATGGATTGGGATGAAAAACCAATCATGTTGGCAGGGGGTCGAAAGTGTTTGAAAATGAAGTGGCAATAAATTCATGCAACTCCATCTTTTATTTTATGAGTTATGACTCTGTGGATACCTTACATAACATGAGTTATGGTAAGGGAGTTGTTTATACTGAATCACCTTATAACTTCATCTTTTAAGATATGTGTTGATATTCTGCTTATATAGCAGATATTTTTGGAAAGGTTATATTGGTTTACTTTGAAACCTCACCTTTTATATTATACTAGAACTTTGTTCATAATATAGCAAAGTTGCAGAAATATTATGAATGATATTTGAAGTACAATAAAGGTACTATTTTTGGAATACCTTCCGATAAGGAAATAATTTCAGTATCGAAATATTTTGACAAATTATTGTCTTATACCCGCTTTATTCTGGGTTGAAGTAAAGGCAGAATTATACCATACTTTCATTACCTTGCTGAGCTATCGCTCACTCTTGCTATTGTTTTATATATATTATATAGCAGCGAAGCAGGATGCCAATGGGACGGCACATACCCCGCAAGGCGTTTTCATGAACAGCTTCTAGCAGTGATCCAGAGAGTAGTACGAACCGACCGAACCAGGCTACAGCCTTTGGTATTCAACTTATGTATAGAACTGAATGGTATTAGAGGATTGTGAGCATCAGAAGGCTAAGTTAGTAATGTAACAATACTTAGAACTTGTATCAGTATCAGATTCAAAAGACATTTGGGTATTGTAATAAAAATTATTTATTCCGCAATTGTGGTAGTGTGTCGTTTCTGAGACTCTAACCTGTGTGTGTGTGTGAGACATATATTGTGGGGTCATGAGCAGGTGAAATATGAATGGTGTGAGCATTACAGGTAAGGCAAGGAGTACATGGATTGTGACAACCCTAAATCCCTGACCCCGGATTTGGGGCTGTTACAACTAAGACTGTTTAACATACCCAATTTACCAACTAACCTAGTAAATGTGGATTCGTCAACAGATTTAGTGAATATATCTGCAGTTTGATCTTCTGTGGGTACAAAGTGTAACTCCACAGTTCCATTCATGATGTGTTCTCTGATAAAATGATACCTGATATCAATGTGCTTCGTTCTCGAGTGCTGAACAGGGTTGTTGGAGATTCCTATGGCACTTGTATTATCACATAAAATAGGAATTTTGTCTAATGCAAAGCCATAGTCCTTCAATTGATTCCTTATCCATAAGATCTGAGCACAACAGCTTCCAGCAACAATATATTCAGCTTCTGCTGTTGAATTGGAAACTGTTTGTTGTTTCTTGCTATACCAGGAAATCAATCTACCTCCTAGGAATTGACAACTCCCAGAGGTACTCTTTCTATCAACAACACTACCTGCATAATCAGAATCTGTATATCCAACAAGATTAAAACCAGAATCTTTAGGGTACCAGATACCTAAATTAGGTGTATCCTTAAGATATCTCAAGATTCTTTTAACAGCAACGAGATGTAAATCTCTAGGGTCTGCTTGGAACCTTACACACAAGCATGTAGCATACATAATATCTGGTCTACTTGCAATAAGATAGAGTAAGGAGCCAATCATACCTCTGTAGCTTGTAACATCTACCTTGATAGAATTATCACAAGCTCCAAGTTTGACAGTTGTTGAAGATGGAGTCCTTGCTAATGCTGAATCCTCCATGTGATACTTCTTGAGGAGTTCTTTGAGATACTTGGATTGACAAATAAATATACCATTTGACCTTTGACTTACTTGTAATCCAAGAAAGAACTTCAGCTCACCCATCATACTCATTTCAAACTTACTCTGCATTAGCTTAGCAAATCTCTTACAGAGATCATCATTAGTAGACCCAAATATGATGTCATCCACATAGACTTGGACTAATATCATATCACTTTTGTGTTTCTTTGAAAAAAGAGTTTTGTCTATGATACCTCTAACAAAACCATTTTCTAAAAGAAAACCAGAGAGAGTGTCATACCATTTTCTTAGGGCTTGTTTGAGACCATAGATAGCCTTGAAGAGAAAGTACACAAAGTCCAGCAACTCCTGATTTTCAAAGCCAGGGGCTGTTCCACATACACTTCTTCATCCAGCTCACCATTCAAGAATGCACTCTTAACATCCATTTGATAGACTTTAAAATTGGAGTAAGCTGCAAATGCTAAGAACATCCTGATGGCCTCAAGCCTAGCCACTGGTGCATAGGTTTCATCATAATCAATGCCTTCAGCTTGTGAATATATACCCTTGAGCAACCAGTCTTGCCTTGTTCCTTGTAACAATGTCATCCTCATCTAGCTTGTTTCTGTATACCCATCTTGTACCAACTACTTTCTTGTTTTTTGGTCTGGGTACCAGCTTCCAGACTTGCTGTTGTTCAAATTGATTGAGTTCATCTTGCATAGCAATCACCCAATCAGGATCAGTCAGTGCTTCCTCAGTCTTCTTTGGCTTCATCTCAGATAGAAACCCTGAATAATGACATTCATTCTGAGTAGCACTTCTAGTTCTAACTCCGACACTTGGATCACCAATGATCAGCTCAAAAGGATGAGCTTTATTCCATACAATCTGTCTTGGAAGATTTGATCTTGATGATTCGCCTTGAAATTCATTTTGGTGTTGTGAATGACTAGTAGACCCTTCATTTCCTCCCCCTGAGTTGTTGCTTGATTTCCTTGATGATTCTTCTCCAGTGTTGGTGGTATCTCCATTGTTACCAATGTTTCCACCACCACCACCACCACCATGATCATTCTCATCATTGTTATTGTCATTACCATCAACATTCTCAGGTGGAGCTTCATCATCTGATTCTGAGTCTGACAAGTTATCAAACTTCAGTTTCTCAGATGAATCTTCTGTTTGGATACTAGGGAGCTTAGTGTCATCAAATGTAACATTGACACTTTCCTTCACTTGGTGACTATCAATCAAATACACCCTGTAAGATCTTCTGGAATAACCAATAAAAATAGCTTCTTGTGCCTTGGCCTCAAACTTGCCACGTTTAACATTGTCATCCTTAAGCACAAAGCATTTAGCACCAAATACATGAAAGTATTTGAGAGTTGGTTTCTTGTTGTTCATGATCTCATAAGGAGTCTTCATTAAGTCCTT
Source organism: Heracleum sosnowskyi (assembly GCA_030848705.1). Classification (NCBI taxonomy): domain Eukaryota; kingdom Viridiplantae; phylum Streptophyta; class Magnoliopsida; order Apiales; family Apiaceae; genus Heracleum; species Heracleum sosnowskyi. Next base: position 46,121,499 of record CM061236.1, read on the forward strand.
GTTGATTAAAGTTCGATTCTGAGTATAACAAGCAGTATTCACAGCTTCAGCCCAAAAGTACATTGGAAGTCTTGATTCACTTAACATAGTCCTTGCAGCTTCAATCAATGTACGATTCTTCCTTTCCACCACTCCATTTTGTTGAGGAGTTATAGGGGATGAATACTGTCTTGTTATTCCTTTATCTGCACAAAAGTCATTTAGGAATGCATTCTTGAATTCAGTTCCATTATCTGACCTTATAGCTCTAACAGGGAATCTAGAATCTAGCTCAATCAACTTTATATGATCAATCACCATCTGTGGGGTCTCATCATTGGAATGTAGGAATAAAACCCAAGTATATTTGGAATAGTCATCAACAATCACAAGTGCATATTGTTTCTTTGACTTGGACATCACACTAACTAGACCAAACAAATCCATGTGCAGTAGCTGATGTGGTTCCGTTATTGATGATGTGTCAGTGCCCTTGTGAGAAGCTTTCTTTGACTTTCCTTTCTGACATGCCTCACACAGTCCTTCTTGTGTAAATTCCATCTGAGGCAAACCTCTCACCAATTCCCTCTTGACTAAAGAGTTCATGGTTTTGAAGTTAAGGCGAGACATCTTCTTGTGTCATAGCCAACTTTCATCTGATGAAGCTTTAGCATAAAAACAAGTAACTTCATTTTTGGATCCAGAGTGCAGATCAACTATGAACAAATCACCTTTCCTTACTCCTTGAAGAGCAGGCTTTCCATTCTTCTTGTGAAGGATCTGACACTTCTCTCTCTCAAAGGAAACAACATATCCTCTGTCACAGAAATGACTGATGCTGAGAAGATTGAACTTCAGACCTTCCACAATAGATACATCTTGAATGATAACATTTCCAAACTCCAAACAACCATATCCTCTGGTAATACCCTTGCTGTTATCTCCAAAGGTAACATCTGGGCCATCTTTCTCAACCACATTTGATAGCAGGGCTCTATCTCCGGTCATATGCCTTGAACAACCACTGTCCATAATCCACATAACATGGTTTACCTGTGCCACACCCTGCTATATCAAATTGATTAGTCCTTCCTCGGAACCCAAACTTGATTGGGTCCGGCATATTTAAAGATCTGGCCTTTGTCAGGCAAAACAACATTTTTAACTTTCACTACATAAACCTCTTTCACAAAAGAGCGTTTCCATTTATAGCCAGCCTTAACACATTTCTGAGTAGGCTTAGGGATAAATGGATCCACTCTAGTCTTTGGAGGACTAGTAGTCTTAGATCTAACATGCTTCTTATTATTAACATGTTGACGTGGAGCAGTCTTATTATCAGACACATGCTTACTATTAAAATAAGCATACATAATATTGAAAGCACAAGACATGCAATTAACCACACCACATACTTTATGAGAAAGATTAACAACATGCATGTTGGTTCTACAGTTGTTTTGATCCACTTTATGAATCTCTGACTTAGTCTCTGTTGCTGAAACAACTTTGACTTGTTTGTCAGACATACACTTGTTGGACTGATCAAGTTCAAAAGCAAGATCCTCAATACACATATCCTCTTGAATAATGATAGAATATTCATTCAGAGGATCTGCCAAGGATTCTCTAAAGAAAGGTGTTTCAATACCCTTAAGCACATATGGTACACCCCTTTCTTCAGCACTGACTCTATTAGGGGTGTTTATGCTTAATTCATCAACAGACTCATTATAATCATACCCTATTCCTATAGTATGACCAATACTTTGTTTATTGATGATTTCTTTAGCAGTCTTACAAGAGTTATAGTAAGCATTAGCCTTGATTTTAAGTTCACTGACCTGACCCTTAAGAATGGTTTCCAGTTGAATATAACATTTAACCTTATTCTCAAGAAATACTATTTTCTTAGTAAGTTCATCCTGATTGACATGCACAAGTTTTAATTCTTTTACCTCCTTTTCAAGAGCTGTGTTCAAAAGAATTATGCTATCATTTTCTCTACGTGCACAAGAAACAGTAGTACTAAGATGATAGATCATTTCAGTATCAGTAAACTTTACCTCTGACATGAATGATGATGAAGTGTTTGCCTCATTTTCCATTAAAGCTAGGTTTCCAATTTCACCAGCTTCTTCATCACTATCCGTATCATCCCAACTCTTTCCTTCGGCAACATAAGCTTTCCATATCTTAATCTTCTTGCTAGAATCAAATGAGTTCCTTCTCACTTGCTTTGGCTTTTTACATTCTGTTGCAAAATGACCCAACTCATTACAATTGTAGCACCTGATTGTGCTTCTTTCCACTGTTCTAGTTTTATAGCCACCCCTTGTGCTATTTGAAGATGAAGAACCACCTCTCTGAAACCTGGGCTTGAACTTAAGATTGGGATTCCTTCTGAATCTGAATTTACCAAATTTCCTCACTATCATTGCCAAATCACCATCCTCCAGCTGATCAAGTTCTTCCAAAGAATAGAAGTCACCACCAGATTGATCATTAGATGTTAAGCCATACTCAGCTACAATAACATCCGTGTCAGAACTGGAAGGTTGAACAACCTTCACTTCCAGTTGCTGGGTGACTTCTGTTGCCAATGCAGTAGATGTACTAACTATCTTTCTAGTTCCATATATCTCCTTTTGCTGAATCTGCTCCAGCTCATAGGTCTTCAGAACACCATAAAGTCTTTCCAAAGAAATCTCTCAAAGATTTGTTGCTTCTCTGATTGCAGATACTCTGTGCTCCAAATGAGATGGAAGTGTCAGGAGGAACTTCTTGTTAATCTCTTTGATAGTATAGTGCTTTCCATTGAGATTCAGATCATTTATCAATTTGTTATATCTCTCAAAAACCTCAGAGATACCTTCACCATGATTTGATCTGAAATGCTCATATGAAGAGGTGAGAATTTCCAACTTATTCTCTCTGACTTCCTCTGTCCCCTCATTGATTATCTCTATTGTGTCCCAAATGTGTTTAGCAGTAACACAGTTTAGAACATGATTATGCATGATAGGATCAAGACAATCAACCAGTATCAACTGTAAACATGCATCCAGGGAAGCATCCTCTTTCTCATCAACTGTGTAGTCCTTGGGATCCTTAAGGTACATCCTAGCAGCTCTAGTAACAACATCATTCTCTATCTGCTCTTCCTCCACAATCATAGGAAGTTTAGGACCATTTTTCAGCACTCCAAGATATTTAACATTTGCCACTTGAAGAAACAGGAGCATCTTCTTCTTCCACATAGGATAATGCTCCTTACTGAACATGGGAATCTTTATTGTACCAACTTTCTGAGTTGTTGTAACGCCTCCAGATCCAGGGTCTGGGATCCAGGTCGTCACCTCACCATCCAATCATATAATACCTGTATTAACTCAATGATCCAATCAAAATAACATCATAGACCCCAATCTCTTACTCACACAAGTTATAGCCTTAGAAACGATCTACAGTAACATTAGTTATTACAAACCAAATGTACTATCCAGGATCTCACACTACTAACTACAACCTCTACATGGAATTATTACAACCCATTTTGTAAACACACTTAATAAGGATAGCTGAACCTATCCAACTTAATCATACAGTATCCTTCTTGAACTGCACTATCTCAAGGGAGTATCTTCCACATTCCTTTCCTCGCAATACGGGACGACCGACTATGGTCTCACTGAAAATATAATTTTTAACAAAGCAAGAATGAGAGAAAGAATGCTCAGCAAGTTAACTAGTCACTAATATAAAGTTCTTCCAATAATATAAAAGTAGTACATAGTTTTCCATTGAAAGTATTCATACTTAATATGAAGTTTAGAATACTACCATATGAACGAGTTTAGTTCGTAATTTAGAAATACACTATCAGTGACTTAGCACGATTTTTAGAAATCAACAAGTACACAGTTCCAGATGCTGCTAGATGAACAACACTAGTTCACCAGTTTTTAAATTATCGTTGTCTTTCATCAATAAATAACCAGAATCATTTCACCTTTTTAAATATTGCCTTCCAAATATCAAATCATTCACAATAAAGTTAACACTATCGGTAACTCAGAACCTTGGCCTTTGTTACAGTGTTAATCAGAATTTTTCCAACTGGAGGGAATGGACTTATCCAAAACAGAAAACACGATATGAAGTGACGATGATCAGTCGCCACAACCATATCCACCGCGGGTCTTCTCTACTAGTAGAAGGGCAATTACTTCATTCATAAGTTACCCCGGGATGAAAGCTTCATTCATGATCATCCTGGATGGGAGCTCCATATGCACTCATCCTGGCGCATTCGGCCAATAATTGTTGATTGACCGCCTGGCTAACGGCCTCTTACACTCTCGGGATCGCCCGTCGACGATCTTGCCACCGCAAGAGTCCCCTTGTTTTATTTTCTTTCAAAAATCATTTTGAATATAAAATCGAGTAGTTAAGGTCCGACCTCGGTCTACCAATTCTTTCTTAAAAACCACATTATCTGAGAAAAACGTGACCGAGGGTTTTCGCAAAAAGACCTTGAGCGAGAGGGTACATGAGTATAAAAGTTTCGAAGCATCTTGGATCCTTTTAAAATAATATTTCAAGTATTTTCGGAAGCGTTTAGAATGTTTGATAGATATTTAAATAATGTATTTAATCCAAGATAATTATTTTTGGAATATTTTAATAAATGAAGTTCATTAAGTAATCATAAGTACATATACTATCTCTTGAAGAACCTTTCGGGTTTACATAGTTATAATACGTCAAAACAAAATACCGCTCCCCGGTCAACTCTACTTTTTGGACCAACGCGCTCTATCCCTAGAGCCGTCGTCCGAATATTAAATTCAAGGTACCATTATTAATGAGGTTGGCTTTACCAAAACTTTAACACATAAGGTTCGTAACATCATTTGAACAAAATATACTTGATATCAAAGATGTAACACAACAGGATATAGCATAGGTATATGTGTTTGAAAAACGAAAACTTGCATAAACATGCTCCATATATATTTTCATAAGTAAAACATAGGATTAGAAAACTTGTCACAATACTTTGATCAAAAGAGTGTATATATATTTGAATAAACAAGTATTAAGCATTTGAAAATATACCTACTCTGAACAATAGAGTAAGAGTTAGTTAAACTTGCCTGATGTCCAAGCTCTAACTGGATGTCATCTCTTCTAGTCCTGGAACCTCTACCAAGACAATACATAAGCTTAATTAGTCACTCGCCACTTGCAAATGACCATTACATGCTAACTCTCTAAGGATTACCATTTGTGCAACCTCGACTTAATCATATTTATAAAATAGGAAATTAATCTTTTTAATACAAATCCTTTTCGTGAGTCTTCCCAACTGTCTCTAGTATTATTCCTCAAAGTTTCACATTTTAATATGGCTTTTAAGTGGTCAAAACATGGCCTCAAAGTAACTGAACAGAGATGGGTTGGTTCTCCGAACGACGTTTACTAAAACTCACTTTTCTCCTAAACCGTAAATCGGATTAACATGATTTTCGCGCCAAAACAAACTATGAAACAAGATATAGCTAAAGATGGCCAGTGGTTACACTTAAAATTATTCTAATGTCTCGGGTTCTTTGTTCAAAATAGGGCTAATGAAATTTTGCCATTACGACGGCTAGAAACACATGATTCCCAATATTTAACCACACCAAAACATCATTCAACCAAACCAAATCACCATCATCAACTACTTATTGTGACACCCCCAATTCCCGAGGTCAGTGGATTTGGTCGCCACGCTAAAATCTCAAATAAAATCACCTGCCGAATATAAAACCAAAACAAATTTAACATCTACGACCCCAACTTACCAAGAATCTTTTAAGCTATAGTGCTAGAAACAAGAATCCAAAATCTCATAAACTTTAACTTACTTATACAACAATACTCTTTACATAAAATCTATAACACTGATATAACTTCGATGTGAAGTATACCAGGCAAAACTAAATTTATACAATATACTATTTACTAGAATACAACTATATACAATACCCTCACACTAGATCCAAATGCTCTGCATCAACTCATCTTCCCAACGTCATCTTGAATCATCTCTCTCCATAGCTATGCAACTAAATACTGGAAATCTATCTTTTCACTGGAGGGTTAAGAGATAAAACAAGCAAGAGTGAGCAAAAGAAGCTCAGCAAGTATATAGTATTGTACAAGATCAAATAATGATGCACAATATCTGAAAAGAAATTAACTCAACTGGGATAGAATAATGGTGCAATAATAGCAATATGTAAAAGAATGTACTCAGCTGGCCAAGAAGATGGCAACATATGAAAAGAAATAACTTAACTAGCAACAATGAATAAATACTGATAATCAATATCAAACTGTAAGATTGAATTGGATTTTTACTGTGACGCAACGAGTTAGGGTGGATGATCAGTCACACCAAAATTCCGGACCATACCCACGGTATGTCCAAATACTGAACTGGATCCAAGACCACTTTGGCCTACATAATACTGATACTTTGATAGGCGTCTGCAGTCCTTAAAACATTTCATTTTAATTAAAAACTTCCAATTCAAACTTAGCACTGGGAGTTAGGTGTCGGAACAATCGACCACCTCATTAATTCAAACTATTGCTTTCAGCTGTCTGATCAACTTTATCAACTGAATTAGGCTAAGACAAATGCATAAGAATTAGATTTCCCATCACAAGGAATCAAGGTATAATCTGACAATACAAGGTGCTGCAAGGTATAAGTTATGAAATGAAATAGAATCCGTCAAATCAAGAACAATGGGTTGTCTCCATCACAGGATAATAATAGAATCTGGTTATGAAACAGTAATCAAATTAAGAATTGAAAACATAAATTTTGATACAATACTCTGAACAAAAGAGTACAAGTTAGTAAACTTGACTTTGGTCCTTAGCTATCACATAAAGCTGAAGTACTATGATTCTCATCTTCTTCTAACTTATGTCATCACAATTTCTATTCTGGTAACCCTTGGTTCCATCACATATGCGGTTGCTACGAGTCTACACTACCGAGATCGTGCCCGCCCAACTATTCACTAGTTAAATATAAGATATACTTTAGCCTTCGCACTTCAACTACTATATAATATAAATGTTTATACACTTAAGCGCATGCATATTCTACAGAAAATTGGGCATGACATTTTCGTAAAGTGGACATTGCCCTGCTTTCAAAATACCAAAAGTACTAATCCAATCATCCACACACAATTCACAATTTATTTAATACTCAAATAATCTGCCTCGACTTGCAGTAAACATATAAGAAATAGTTCTGCATTGACTTGCAGTAAACATATAAGAAAATAATCCTGCATTAGCTTGCAGTAGCTCTATTTATAAATAAGCAATCAGTACAACGTTTATCACATAGCACGTCCATCATCTAATTCACATAATTTCTATACTTCACGTAACACATAGTACATGGATAGACTGACCACTCCTATAACTATACAAATTATTGGCTGCACATCGAACACATAATCACATTTCATTCACTGACGCATTTAAACTAGCATCTCATATACATTTACCAAATAATATTCATTTAATAGTTCTACCGGAAATTCGGCAACACTTCCTCTATTTATATACTAATCCACTTGTTTTTAAACTAAGATCCACAATCCAAAAATCAATTCACAACTGACAGATTTACATAACTTAACTTATAATTATAAATAACATACTCAGCACATCATCTAAACACATTCACGACTTCACAACAATTTTCACCAACCATATAACACATAATAAAACTGAAACTCTTTTTGGAAAATATTTGGTCTTTCTTTTATAAAGATTTGATTGTAAAATAAATCTATGGATCGAAAAACAATCATTATACTTTAAATCTAAATATCACTAAATTAAATAAAATTAATCAAAACCAACCAATTCAATAAATCAACAATTAATCAAATCAGGTAAATAATAAAACAATTTTTGAAATCATTAATTGAATTTGATTTATAATTAATCAAGATTAAATAATAATTAATTAATAAAATTCACCAATTAACTACTCAGTTAATTGGTCAATTAAATCAATTACATTAATATTTAAAAATTGATTAAAAATAATCAAATTCAACTACTCTTTAACTCTAGAAATTTTTAAAATAAATAATAAAATAAATAAATAGATTTTTCGAAATTTTGGCATGACCCGTTCGTAAACAGGACTAGCCAGAAATTTTGTATGTACTATGTTGCGTCCCCAATCATAGGACGGATCACATAGTACAACACAACAACAACCTGTATATTTAATAGAAAATAACCACACTATCACTACAACCAAACTATAATAATTCCCCAAGCTGGGAATCCACCATATTAATTCCTCAAACTGGGAATTAAACCAAAATATCAAAATCACTGACCCTACTAATTTACAACTCAACACTAAACTTTAAATACCAACAAATTTTTAAATACATCAAATTAACAACTTATAACCAATGATTACTCGAAACCATAACACATTACGAATTTACAATTCGTAATCCAACTCAATATACTAAACGAATTACTATAATAATTCAGCTACTAAGGATCAAATAATATTGATCTTAACTAAAAAAAAAATCATTAGCAAATTATAAGACAATCTGCATCATATTCTCCTTTATTAAAACAAGACCTGCACAATCAATAACGTATTAGATAATTACCAAAATAATGTAAACATCGAAATATATATATATATATATATATATATATATATATATATATATATATATATATACCATCTAAAGACTTCCTGTCAAAACATACTTAACATACTACAAATTCCGCATAAACTCTTTCTAACACTTATAATAGAAAGAGAACTAATAAAGACTACTTAAATCAAACAAAACAAATACTATATCACTTGCATGAATTTAGACACCAAAGTAATGTACGCCAATTATATATATATGACCTATTATCGAGAATACTTCTCAATTGCATAAATAATTTCATAAACAACTAATTACTATAAAACAAAATTCCAATTTTTCATAATTTAATACAAAACAAATTATTAACTAATGCGTACATTACGAAAATGAATCAAACACTTAAATTTTCACACGAACATAATCCTTCGAACTAAAAATTTATAAATTCAAAAATTCTGCATTAAACACTTACATCTTCAAAATCTGTACAAATAAATAACATAATAACTACAAAATCTGCACACCATTTAAATCACAAAATCGAAACTATCACCACATAATCAACAAAACTATTTTATACTGATTATTACAAAAACAAATTTGTAATTTTCTTAATTAATATATAAAAACGAAGTATTAATTAATTACAAAAAAAATGCTTCATACTTAACACAACTAATTAAACAAACGAGTTATATATATATATATATAATTACTGTAGAAAATCAACTCTATCTATCACAAATAAATCACCAAAAACGAAATATTAATAATCACACAATTATCAAGAAGAACAGAAACGAATTTACAACTAATATTTCATGAAAAACGAATTGATAACTACACCTAATTGAATTTTCATCTCCACAATTAACCAAGAACACGAATTTAAATACACCTGAACACATCTATATAATCATGGCATAAAAGAAACGAATTTATAATAATTTTCAAAGAATTTCGAATTGTAAATACCCAAGAAAAATAAAACAAAACGATTAATTTATAGCTCGATTGCTATGCATATGTATATATATACATACCCACTGAATCACATCATCGGAAAGGATATGAAAAAGGGCAGCTGCACGGCGGCGGCACACGGTGGTGACCGGAAACAGAAGGCCGGCGATGGCGATCGGAAAACTGAAAGAAACAGCGGCTGCCGGCTGCAGCGGCGACAGAAACGCGGCGGCGACCGGACTGCTGTTGCGCGATTGACAGGAAACCGAAAAGAGATGGTGGCGCGCAGTGGTGGAACGAAAGGGGAAGGTGCTGTGCGGAGATTTTATCAAAAAGGGGGGGCTGTTTTCCTTCTGCTACTTTCTTTGTTTTCGTGTCTGTGTATGAGTGCGTGTGTATTTGTGTATATGCGTGTGTGTGTTTGACTTAGATTAAGGATAAGGACAACAACTACTATACTTTTATTAGCCCACTAATTGAAATTTAGCGGAACTAATACAATATTGAAAACATAAAATTTTAAATGAAATATTTCTAAAATAGTTAAATCCAACTAATAAAATTTATTTATATACTAAAATCATTCTAAAATATTTAAATGCACAAAATTCATAATTAAATGAATTTTAAACTAATTTACTTAAAACAATTATGCCGGGCTCAAATTTATTAATAATTGTCAAAAATAAATTTTTAACGCATAATACCACCTCACATATTCACATAATATTATTTAAACATTTAATCACACATTGCAGCAAATTTTTAATTTACTCAAAATAAATAAATATTAATATTTTTATTACTCAAATAAATAGGAAATTCGCACCTTAATTTCCCGGATAAAATAACCAGCTTTCACAAATATTTTAAATAAAATATACACATAATACAATTTCTCCTTTTTGAGAAGAGCAATAAATCATTCAAATAATAATATTTATAAACCCTGAAAATTAGGGTTACTACAATCTACCCTCCTTATAAGGATTCCGTCCTCGGAATCAGCTGAAGGAGTCACTAAGGCTCTTTCTATAACTTGTAACTCTAGTTGCATCCGCAATAATACTAAATCTTTAATCTTTGATACTCATTCTTTCTAGTCTGGTATTCTACCAGCTCCTCTATATAGGGCAAACCCAACTGTACTACTACACGCTATGCGTTACTATTATTCTAATCGCATCTTGATCCGCTTTGACCCTTGGTAATCCCACCGCAAAAGTCAACTAATTCCAACCTGCTTGGCATACTTCCAAGATTATTTGAGATAATCAGATTCATGATGTTTTGAAGTGAAAAGATGTCGTATCATAACGAGTGTCCCAAAATTTTGGTTATCGAATTAAAATTTTCAAAGTAAATGTTTTTGAAATAAATGAATTACTGAGAGACCAATATAGCCAAATGAACCAATGTTGCGTGTCTTAGTTAAGACATTACTAAAGGTAATTAACCTTCTTGTGTTGCACAACACACAAGTGATGGCGTCCCATCAAACTTCTATCACACAGACAGATAGTCCTTGTGTCCCCTATAAATAGGGTTGTTCGTCTCAGCTGGAGTAGAGAAATATAAAAGAAGTCCAAAGTCAACCTAACAATTAAGGAATTTTGATGAGAAATTCTCAGATACACCCTTGGATTACAACTGAACAGATTCCAAAGGTACTACTTCCAGAAAAGAATAAGCAGAAAGGAAATTACTGGCACAATACGAGGAATGATGATTTATCAATACTAGAGTTATTCCCGATCGAGGAAAGTAGAAATTCGAATATCACAACTTGACAGAGTTTTAAAAACTTAAAAGAGTGTTACATAATTCAGTAAGAAGGAAAATATTACCAAGGTCGTCAGGTATGTCTTCTTTATCAGCTCCTCTGACGACTCGTCATTCGATTCTAAGTTCTTCTGCTACACGTCCTACGGTTATCGATATCAACATCATCGTCGTCCCGCAATAGTCTCTGAAGATTCCACCAGCTACATCTACAGTCGCAAGGATTTCCATCCAACTCAGCTCAACTACGCTCAACTATCTCAAACGAGTATCTCTATCTTAACTTACTCATTGGTACTATATCCAATAGTCCAACACAAACTCTACGTGAGCTCTGACGTTCCTCACATAACTATACACACTCCTACACACTCTCGTTTCTAGTTTACTATAACCCCGCTCTGATACCAACTTTGACTCCCCCAATTCCCGGGGTCAGTGGATTTGGTCGCCACGCTAAAATCTCAAATAAAATCACCTGCCGAATATAAAACCAAAACAAATATAACATCTACGACCCCAACTCTACCAAGAATCTTTTAAGCTATAGTGCTAGAAACAAGAATCCAAAATCTCATAAACTTTAACTTACTTATACAACAATACTCTTTACATAAAATCTATAACACTGATATAACTTCGATGTGAAGTATACCAGGCAAAACTAAATTTATACAATATACTATTTACTAGAATACAACTATATACAATACCCTCACATTAGATCCAAATGCTCTGCATCAACTCATCTTCCCAACGTCATCTTGAATCATCTCGCTGCATAGCTATGCAACTAAATACTGGCAATCTATCTTTTCACTGGAGGGTTAAGAGATAAAACAAGCAAGAGTGAGCAAAAGAAGCTCAGCAAGTATATAGTACTGTACAAGATCAAATAATGATGCAACAATATCTGAAAAGAAATTAACTCAACTGGGATAGAATAATGGTGCAATAATAGCAATCTGTAAAAGAATGTACTCAGCTGGCCAAGAAGATGGCAACATATGAAAAGAAATAACTTAACTGGCAACAATGAATAAATACTGATAATCAATATCAAACTGTAAGATTGAATTGGATTTTTACTGTGACGCAACGAGTTAAGGTGGATGATCAGTCACACCAAAACTCCGGACCATACCCACGGTATGTCCAAATACAGAACTGGATCCAAGGCCACTTTGGCCTACATAATACTGATACTCTGACTGGCGTCTGCAGTCCTTAAAACATTTCATTTTAATTAAAAACTTCCAATTCAAACTTAACCCTGGGAGTTAGGTGTCGGAACAATCGACCACCTCATTAATTCAAACTATTACTTTCAGCTGTCTAATCAACTTTATCAACTGAATTAGGCTAAGACAAATGCATAAGAATTAGATTTCCCATCACAAGGAATCAAGGTATAATCTGACAATACAAGGTGCTGCAAGGTATAAGTTATGAAATGAAATAGAATCCGTCAAATCAAGAACAATGGGTTGTCTCCATCACAAGATAATAAAAGAATCTGGTTATGAAACAGTAATTAAATTAAGAATTGAAAACAGAAATCTTGATACGATACTCTGAACAAAAGAGTACAAGTTAGTAAACTTGCCTTTGGTCCTTAGCTATCACATAAAGCTGAAGTACTATGATTCTCATCTTCTTCTATCTTATGTCATCACAATTTCTATTCTGGTAACCCTTGGTTCCATCACATATGCGGTTGCTACGAGTCTGCTATACCGAGATCGTGCCCGCCCAACTATTCACTAGTTAAATATAAGATATACTTTAGCCTTCGCACTTCAACTACTATATAATATAAATGTTTATAGACTTAAGCGCATGCATATTCTACAGAAAATTGGGCATGACATATTCGTAAAGTGGACATCGCCCTGCTTTCAAAATACCAAAAGTACTAATCCAATCATCCACACACAATTCACAATTTATTTAATACTCAAATAATCTGCCTCGACTTGCAGTAAACATATAAGAAATAGTTCTGCATTGACTTGCAGTAAACATATAAGAAAATAATCCTGCATTAGCTTGCAGTAGCTCTATTTAGAAATAAGCAATCAGTACAACGTTTATCACATAGCACGTCCATCATCTAATTCATATAATTTCTATACTTCACGTAACACATAGTACATGGATAGACTGACCACTCTTATAACTATACAAATTACTGGCTGCACATCGAACACATAATCACATTTCATTCACTGACGCATTTAAACTAGCATCTCATATACATTTACCAAATAATATTCATTTAATAGTTCTGCCGGAAATTCGGCAGCACTTCCTCTATTTATATACTAATCCACCTGTTTTTAAACTAAGATCCACAATCCAAAAATTAATTCACAACTGACAGATTTACATAACTTAACTTATAATTATAAATAACATACTCAGCACATCATCTAAACACATTCACGACTTCACAACAATTTTCACCAACCATATAACACATAATAAAACTGAAACTCTTTTTGGAAAATATTTGGTCTTTCTTTTATAAAGATTTGAATGTAAAATAAATCTATGGATCGAAAAACAATCATTATACTTTAAATCTAAATATCACTAGATTAAATAAAATAAAATTCACCAATTAACTATTCAGTTAATTGGTCAATTAAATCAATTACATTAATATTTAAAAATTGATTAAAAATAATCAAATTCAACTACTCTTTAACTCTAGAAATTTTTAAAATAAATAATAAAATAAATAAATAGATTTTTCAAAATTTCGGCATGACCCGTTCGTAAACAGGACTAGCCAGAAATTTTGCATGTACTATGCTGCGTCCCCAATCATAGGACGGATCACATAGTACAACACAACAACAACCTGTATATTTAATAGAAAATAACCACACTATCACTACAACCAAACTATAATAATTCCCCAAGCTGGGAATCCACCATACTAATTCCTCAAACTGGGAATTAAACCAAAATATCAAAATCACTGACCCTACTAATTTACAACTCAACACTAAACTTTGAATACCAACAAATTTTTAAATACATCAAATTAACAACTTATAACCAATGATTACTCGAAACCTTAACACATTACGAATTTACAATTCGTAATCCAACTCAATATACTAAACGAATTACTATAATAATTCAGCTACTAAGGATCAAATAATATTGATCATAACTAAAAAAAAAATCATTAGCAAATTATAAGACAATCTGCATCATATTCTCCTTTATTAAAACAAGACCTGCACAATCAATAACGTATTAGATAATTACCAAAATAATGTAAACATCGAAATATATATATATATATACCATCTAAAGACTTCCTGTCAAAACATACTTAACATACTACAAATTCCGCATAAACTCTTTCTAACACTTATAATAGAAAGAGAACTAATAAAGACTACTTAAATCAAACAAAACAAATACTATATCACTTGCATGAATTTAGACACCAAAGTAATGTACGCCAATTATATATATATGACCTATTATCGAGAATACTTCTCAATTGCATAAATAATTTCATAAACAACTAATTACTATAAAACGAAATTCCAATTTTTCATAATTTAATACAAAACAAATTATTAACTAATGCGTAAATTACGAAAATGAATCAAACACTTAAATTTTCACACGAACATAATCCTTCGAACTAAAAATTTATAAATTCAAAAATTCTGCCCCAAACACTTACATCTTCAAAATCTGTACAAATAAATAACATAATAACTACAAAATCTGCACACCATTTAAATCAAAAAATTGAAACTATCACCACATAATCAACAAAACTATTTTATACTAATTATTACAAAAACAAATTTGTAATTGTCTTAATTAATATATAAAAACGAAGTATTAATTAATTACTAAAAAAACCGCTTCATACTTAACACAACTAATTAAACAAACGAGTTATATATATATATAATTACTGTAGAAAATCAACTCTATCTATCACAAATAAATCACCAAAAATGAAATATTAATAATCACACAATTATCAAGAAGAACAGAAACGAATTTACAACTAATATTTCATGAAAAACGAATTGATAACTACACCTAATTGAATTTTCATCTCCACAATTAACCAAGAACACGAATTTAAATACACCTGAACACATCTATATAATCATGGCATAAAAGAAACGAATTTATACTAATTTTCAAAGAATTTCGAATTGTAAATACCCAAGAAAAATAAAACAAAACGATTAATTTATAGCTCGATTGCTATGCATATGTGTATATATACATACCCACTGAATCACATCATCGGAAAGGATATGAACAATGGCGGCTGCACGGCGGCGGCACACGGTGGTGACCGGAAACAGAAGGTCGGCGATGGCAATCGGAAAACTGAAAGAAACAACGGCGGCCGGATGCAGCGGCGACAGAAACGCGGCGGCGACCGGACTGCTGTTGCGCGATTGACAGGAAACCGAAAAGAGATGGTGGTGCGCAGTGGTGGAACGAAAGGGGAAGGTGTTGTGCGGAGATTTTATCGAAAAGGGGGGGGGCTGTTTTCCTTCTGCTACTTTCTTTGTTTTCGTGTCTGTGTATGAGTGCGTGTGTATTTGTGTATATGCGTGTGTGTGTGTTTGACTTAGATTAAGGATAAGGACAACAACTACTATACTTTTATTAGCCCACTAATTGAAATTTAGCGGAACTAATACAATACTGAAAACATAAAATTTTAAATGAAATATTTCTAAAATAGTTAAATCCAACTAATAAAATTTATTTATATACTAAAATTATTCTAAAATATTTAAATGCACAAAATTCATAATTAAATGAATTTAAAACTAATTTACTTAAAACAATTATGTCGGGCTCAAATTTACTAATAATTGTCAAAAATAAATTTTTAATGCATAATACCACCTCACATATTCACATAATATTATTTAAACATTTAATCACACATTGTAGCAAATTTTTAATTTACTCAAAATAAATAAATATTAATATTTTTATTACTCAAATAAATAGGAAATTCGCACCTTAATTTCCCGGATAAAATAACCAGCTTTCACAAATATTTTAAAAAAAATATACACATGATACAATTCCTCCTTTTTGAGAAAAGCAATAAATCATTCAAATAATGATATTTATAAACCCTGAAAATTACGGTTACTACACTTATCATCTCAAACAAACCATCATCTTTACAACCAAAGTCAAATCTAACATCTACTCATTTTATCCATCAAAACAACAACAATCATCCACCAAAACCAACCATCCATCCTTATAACCATACTAACATAAACTAACTCAAAACTCATCACATAAATCAATTTATAACTAAGGGTTAAAAGAGTGTATACCTTCCTTGATGCCTCAAACATACTAACAATAGCTTATAATCCTTGCTTGAGCCTTGAATTAAACTTAGAAGCCTTAAACTTACAAAAGAAAATCAAGAACACAAGTTAGTATTTCAAAATCACTATTCATACCTCAACTTTGATCCAATATTTGACCATGCTATACTACTTGTATGTCCATGAAATTTTGAACGTACCTTGGGTATGGAGTGAGGAAGCTATGGTCCCAATTTGGCGATTTTATCATGAGTAAATCTCAAGTTATGAATTGTTTCTCCTCCCTTGGTCATGCTGGGCAGAATGTTGAAGAAATGGGATGGGGAGAGTTTTCTTGGCTTTTCCTTGATATTTTTGCTTGGTTGGTTGTGTTAATAATGAAGTAGCATGTGTTTAAAGGCTTGGTTGGATGACATAAGCTTGATTACCTCACTAATTGCCAAGTGTTGATCATCTAGCTAAGTTAGAAATGTGAAGGTGTTAACCACTTGTAATCATCTTGATGACTAAGTTAGAAATGTGAAGGTGTTAACCACTTGTAATCATCTTGATGACTAGCACAAGCTTAGTGCTTTGGTTGTGATTATCCCATATCTACTCGCCTAACACATTCTTTTCTCGTTTAATGGAAATTCGCTATGTATTCGCTTTATCTCTTAACCTCCTTATAAAGTCTGAACGGTTTCTAAATCGTTTTGTTACGAAATGTTCAAGGTGAATGTCCTTAGTGCATTAGTACCTTGGTGGAATGTATACCCGTGGGATTTCTAATTTTATTAAATTTCTAAGCCTTGATGTAATTGACGTATCTTGCAATATCTCGTATATTCCAGGTGAAATAGTAAAAGAAATGGAAATCTTCGAATTCTGACAACTTTTACATTCTTTTATTTATCTAGTACAACAACGATACAACTTCGAAACTTCAGTTTTCCAACTCCTACATAGGGTGGTCTGAAAAGTTTTTCCTTAATCAACAAATGTACTATACATCAAGGGTTTTTAATAAGTAGAAAAATTGGGGTTATTACAGTCTCCCCTCCTTAGAAGGATTCCGTCCCGGTATCTAAAGGAATAGTTGAAGTATCTTTCCGAGATCAAAATCTCCAGTTCCCAGGTTGACCCTCCAACCCTCTGGTTCTCTCACAGCACTCTCACTAGTGCTACCTTATGTTCTTTCAACGCGTTCTCTTTCTGGTCTATAGTTTCTATCGGTTGTTCCATGTAAGACAATTACGGTCGTACTACTATACGTTCATATTCTATCGCATTCCCAACACCCGTGTTGAATCTTCGTATCATAGGCACGTGAAATAAATTATAGACACGTTCGAATTCGGAAGTAACATTGCCGTCTTCTTTGTTCGTTGAACTCGCGTGGTTCGATATCCTTCTCTTCGTGATGTTTATTTACTTAGGCATAAAGATGAAGCACTAGAAAAATTCATTATCTTCAAAACTGAAGCCGAAACACAAACTGGTAAAGTACTTAAACGTTTGAGATCTGATAGAGGTGGTGAGTATACTAGTACCTCGTTTAATGAATTTTGCGCAAGCAATGGTATAGTTCATGAGGTGACTCCACCATACACACCTGAGTCTAATGGGGTGGCTGAACGAAAGAATAGAACTTTTAAAGATATGATTAACAACATGCTTCTTAATTCTGGGTTGGCTAAGTACATGTGGGGAGAGGCTTTGAATACGACTTTCTATATTCTGAATAGAGTCCCTCTGAAACATATGGACAAGGCACCTTATGAATTATGGAAAAGTAGAAAGACAAGTTTAAAGTATCTTCGTGTGTGGGGCTGCCTTGCTAAGGTGCTTGTCCCTGAACACAAGAGAAAGAAACTAGGTCCGAAAACTGTTGATTGCATCTTTCTGGGCTTTATTGAAACCACTAAGGCTATGAGATTTTTAGTGTTAAAATCTGACATAGACGGTATAGTGACTAACACTATAGTTGAGTTTCATGATGCAACATTCTTTGAGGATGTGTTCCCTATGAAGACTGGAATACCTCAAGGTATTTCTAATGATGATCCCACTCATACATCGAGTTATATTCCTGATCATGTGGAAATGATGACAAATGTGGGGGCAGATCCTGCTAGTAGTTCTACTCCTGATGAAGTAGAGGAACCTAGAAGGAGTAAGCATGCAAAGGTAGTCAAGGACTTTGGAAGTGATTTTGTCACGTACAATGTCATGGATGAACCTTTAACTTTCCGACAGGCCATGGATTTTTCGGAGTCAAGGCACTGGAAAGGTGCTGTAAAGAGTAAGATCGACTCTATTGTTTCTAACGGAACATGGGAGTTGGTTGATCTTCCTCCTAGGTGTACTACTATAGGATGTAAGTGGATCTTCAAAAGGAAGATGAACCCGGATGGCTCAATAGATAAGTATAAGGCTAGACTGATAGCTAAGGGTTTTAGGCAAAAAGAAGGCATTGATTACTTTGACACATACTCTCCTGTTGCAAGAATGACAACAATCTGAATGTTTATAGCATTGGCTTCCGTACATGGTCTCATCGTCCATAAAATGGATGTAAAGACAATTTTTCTTCATGGTGATCTTGAAGAAGAGATTTATATGGATCAACCTGATGGATTTGTTGCTTCTGGTAACGAGAGGAAAGTATGTAAGTTGATCAAGTCTATATATGGCTTAAAAAAAGCTCCTAGAGATTGGCATAAAAAGTTATATGAAACTGTTTTAGAATCAGAGTTTGCAGTTAATGAAAGTGACAAGTGTGTCTACTACATGGTTAAAGGAAATGAATGTATTATCGTGTGCCTATATATGGATGACATATTATTGTTTGGAACCAATATTGAGATTATTAACGAGACAAAAAGTTTCTTGAAAAGGCACTTTGAAATGAAGGATATGGGTGAGGCTAGTGTGATTCTTGGGGTCAAGTTGACAAAGTCAACTGATGGAATAACCTTGTCACAATCTCATTATATAGAGAAATCTATACTTGAGAAGTATGGTTATTCAAATTGTAGAATCGCTAGCATACCGTACGATCCTAAAGTTGCCCTTGTCAAGAATAGTTCAGGAATTCCTGTGTCTCAGTTAAGGTATTCTCAGATTATTGGGAGTTTGCAATATCTTGCTAACGAGACTAGACCAGATATTTCTTATTCTGTGTCTAAGTTAACTAGATATACAAGTTGTCCGAACAAGACTCATTGGGAGGCACTGGATAGAGTTCTTAGATATCTTAAGGGAACTATTTCCCTTTGTTTGCATTATCGAAGATTTCCTGGAGTACTCGAGGGATATAGTGATGCAAGTTGGATAGCTAAGAAATATGGTACCAATGGAGTGACTGGATATTTGTTTACCCTAGAAGGTGGAACAATATCCTGGAAGTCTACTAGACAGACTTTGATAACTCGGTCTACTTTTGAGGCTGAGTTGTATGCACTAGATGCCACAGGGACGGAGGCTGAATGGTTACATGGACTTATGTCAGTGTTACCTGTAGTAAGCAGACCGCTTCCAGCCATTGTTGTTCATTGTGATAGCCGTACAACTATCGAAAAGATCAGCAGTGAAAATTATAATGCTAAAACAAAGAGACACATCCAAGTTAGACTTAAGTCTATAAGGGGTCTAGTGTCAGAAAGGATTATTGTTATAGAGTTCATTGGAACTCAGGATAATATAGTTGATCCTTTGACTAAAGAACTTGAGCATGCAGTAGTCCTTAAGTCGAGGTTGGGGATGGGACTGATAGCCCATCATGATTCATCTGCAGCGGGAACCCAATACACCTGAGAGGAGATCCCTTGAAGTGTATTCAATGTGGTAATAACAAGCTGTGAGGGTGAGTTAATAGTACCTTTACTATTTACTTTGATACTCACGTATCTGAGTCTATCCACTGTAAACCTAAAAGGTACTGATACTGCCAGTATATCAAGAGTTATTTGAACTCTGAATGGGGTCAAGTCATTTGACGAGATGATAGCAGTACATCTCTGGAGATGCCCAGCTAAGCGAATGTAATTGTGTGGTCGCAATTAGAGGAAAGGGTTATTCCTTGAAGCATTAACGTCTCAAGGCCGTAGATCAGCACCATAGCCTTTGATTTGTCGTCATCTATGGAGTGTGGTTACATCAAACGGATAAAGATTCAAGGTGAAACATTCCATCTAGATCCGGTAGCCATCGAAGTAGAGGACATAGGAGGGTTCAAACCCGGAAGGGTACCGACTTTGAAAAACAAGTCATGATAAGGACCGATATGCATTTCTGTATGGATTTATGGGGGATTGTTAGAAAATGAAAAGTTTGAGGCATATTTTATATATGTTCTTGATGGAATTTCCGGAAACTAACAATTGGAGGTTGTTCCTTGTTATGAGGACTTAAACTTTCATGTTTGGATCTAAGACATTTTCTTAGTGGAATCCATAAATAAATTGAGTTGAAATAGGTTGCTTGAAATGGATTATGTGGGTTGTTTAAGTTGAAAGAACTTTTGTCCCACATAGAATTGGTAATGAGAGGTTGGTGGCTTTATATAGTAACATGTGCAAGAGTAGTGTACAACTACTAAGGCATGTGAGTGTGCATGGTGTTATTGTGTGCCTCACACGCACACACACATGCGCGCCGCCGCCCGCCTCGCCTCGTCACGACACGACTTGACTTGACTCGACTCGGGTTGGGGCGAAGGGTGATTTGGGCGAATGTCTCGGCGTCTCGCGTACGCGAGGCGACCTGGGCGAGGAATTTTATTACCTGTTTATTTAATATTATTTATTGATTTAATTTAACAGTATCAGAATTTATTTGTAACATCGAAATGTACTGGGTCAGGATTTACTTTAACTCTCGATGGACCAGTACTTGGATTAGATCCTGATGGTCTGAGTTAACTACTGATGGGATTTAGATCCTGATGGACCAGTTAACTACTAATGGGATAAGTCCTGATGGCCTGAGTTAACTACTGATGGGATTTAGATCCTGATGGCCTAAGTTAACTATTGATGGGATTTAGATCCTGATGGACCAGTTAACTACTGAGGCCCTGAGTTAACTACTGATGGGTCAGTACTTGGATTAGATCCTGATGGGCCAGAGTGCGTCAAGTCCTGATGGCATTTAAATCCTGATGGACGAGTAAATTCTAATGGCTCAAAGTCCTGATAAGGATTAAATCCTGACAGAAGCTGTAACTGATATTAAATCCTGATGACAACTGTTAATGAAATTAAATCAGAATAATTAGTATTAAATGCTATATCTGCAGTTACAATTTTATTTGGTCTGTTACGTTTTATTTTGTATTATATATACAAAACTAAACGTTTGACAGAATAGAGCGTGAGCGATATACGTAACTCAGAAAACCCTAACAACTATCTTCTTCTCTGTTCTCTCTCAACACATACAGATTAAATACATAGTTCTTGGGCGAACTGAGGTGCTGGTCGCTGTTGATCATTGTCGTTACTGTGAGCGGATTGATATGTGTTGTTTTATCCTGGAAGTGATATTACTGCAACCCAACACAACGTAAGTGGGGCAATAATATCTTCAAGAACATTCAAGACTTCTCGAAAGGCTTGGCGACTCAGCTGTTCCGTTCTTTACAGTAGTTGTTAAAGCAACAGAGATAAGTGTTCTTTCTTATCTTGTTATTTACAGTCTCTAATTATATTCTTGTTTCGCCCTTCGTGTTTGTTTCGTTAATTGGTTTTATCTGCATGTTCTTGTTAATACAAATATATTTAACTGCCCTATTGTTGCTGTGTAGTATAGTATTATACCCAACACAAGTAGCGTCGAAAAACAAAAATGTATGTGCCTTGTGGTCTCCACTCTTTAAAAATGTCTATTTCCATTTAAAACTCATCAAAAATGTCAATTAAAGTTTCCTCACTTTATGGAATGTCAATTGCTTTGAATAGAATGGAAGTATATGAGAATGTATGTGGTCTTTGTGGTCCCCACTTGATGTTGACAAGTTTCTTATCACTTGTCAACCTAGTGTTCATTTCTTCTTCATTTTGAAACACTAGGTGTTCTACATAACAATATTTCTTAGCTAGATACACTAATTTCTTTCGACGCCTAATGCAACAGACGGTCTGGTTCACAAACAACTAACATTTGATCTTTAAGTTCATTATTGTTGTAAGGAGAATTTCGTACAACAGTGTGTTGGAGGTTTATGGAAACTGGTGGTTGGACTTGTATGATGACTCCTCAGAAAATTGAATAGAGAATGGGTTCTTTCTCTTGCTCTTTACCGAGTGTCAATTGTGTATCATACAAGGTGCCTACGTACCCCTTTATATAGGGATCAAGCCTCGCGTAGTTCTTGGAGAACAAGTCATTGAATAAGCCCATTCACCCCAAGCCCATAAAATAGTCAAGATTTACATTCCCATAAATAGTTCAAGGATTATCAATCCACCTCATGTTCCCATAAATAGTTCAAGGATTATCAATCCACCTCATGTTCCCATAAATAGTTCGGTCTTCACACGTTTTCCTACAATCTCGCGGCATCTCCGCATTTCTTTCCATGATTGTAGGCTTGTCCCGTGTCAATCAAGAAACATTCCATAAATAGGAATTTCCATATTTCGGGCTTCACCCACGATGCGAGCTGGCCAGGCTCGCATCGCTCAAATCCATATTAAATGTCATATTTTCATAGTTCAAGTGGTGTGAGCTCACCTGTTTTCAATCATTCTTATTTCTGATAAGCAGCACGAGCCCATTACTTCATAATGGTGAGAGCCCATAAGCTTATGGTGAGAGTTCATAAATGAAGATGCGAGCTCATCAAGGTGAACTCATAAGGAAAAGAGCCCAACATTTATGTTAGCGAAGCGAGCCCAATTATGATGAGAGCCCAACTCATCATAATGAAATCTTCGTGAGAGCCCTCGTTAAGGTGAGAACTCATAAGGACAGGTGCTCACCATACGTTAACGAAGCGAGCCCACCACTCACGGTGCGAGTCCGATCCCAGTTCACACCAATCTTTCCAAAACATAATTAATTCCCTAGGCCCAAACCACTTAGGGACCTGTCTAGGGCCCATTACCGAAAATCCAGTATAACAACTACCCCCCAAAATTCCTTAGTAATTTTCAGATAAGGAATTTTCATTTGCCTATAATAATACGATGCGAGCCCTCTACCCAGCTCGCATAGCATTGCAAGTTGTGTGTTCATTCATAATTGGTTATAATTGTTCGTGGGAATGCGTGCCATCCATTCACATCCTGACGCGTGTCCCCATACTCTCTCTCCTACTCTCTATAAATACCTCAGAATTTCCTTTCACAAACTCATTCTATCAGAAACAGTAACGAAACTCTGTCCAATTTTGCTCAAGGATCAATCACGACGAGAATTATCATCACTTCCCGGCGTTCGTCTGCAACCTCATCAAGTTCTTCAAGTTCATCTTCTAATCCTTCACAAAGTAAGCATTTCAATCTCAAAAACCTTCTTTCATATGTATTTTTATGTTTCTATATATTATCTGTTCGAGCTGAACAAGTTGCGAACTGAGTTCCCTCATCGAGGCGAACTCAAACCATGGTTCGAGCGGAGCCTTGGTCCAATGCGAGAACAAGACCTGTGTTCGCATCGAACACAGTGGCCTTAATTGTCCGTGCGAGGCGAGGACACTTAGGATTCTTCACTATCCTTTTTTTTATTTAGGGGCACACACTAATTTTCACCATCCTTTTCAGATGTCGAGTGCGATCCCATCCATGTCTGCCAGTTCGCTTGATAAGACACCGAGCCCGGATCGTTCTTCTGCTACTCCCTCTCCATTGAATCAATACCCTCCTGAACTTAGAGGTTCTAAGGAATTCCAACAGGAATTGACATCCATCTCGGATTGTCTAAGCCAACCTATTTCCCCAAATTCAGCCATCACTCCTGAAGGGGCAGCTAACATAGCCAGAATAGAAAACGCGATGCGAGCCAGTGGTTCCAGCTCGTTGGGACTCCAACTCGATCCCAACTCAGCTCCAGAAAACTATAATAGGGAAAAAGATCTGTATTCATGGAGAAGCAAGAAAACAGGGCCAAGTGCTTCCAACTCGTTTGATCTTGATGATTTTTTTAACCGTCTGTTGCCACCGTTGAGCTAAGAGGAGGCCAATGCCTGTATAAACCAGCTGCGTCGAGAAAGAGAGGCAAAGTTTCACCTCGCACCAGCTTCCTCCAATCATCCTATTGACATTTCAGAGTCATTCACAGACAGTTCTCTAGGGAGCACATTTTATGCTAAACGCAAAGGAAAAGCCGTGGCTCGCATCGCATCTCCTCAGGATGAATTCGAACAGAATGATGAGGATGAAGATACTAGTTCACATTGGTCATATGACAGTCCTGCTAGCGAGGAAATAGCAGATGTATCCAAAGAGGTGGATTTCTGAAATAATGCTTACATCCCCGAACCGTCTCCTGTTCCATATGAACCCATCCAACAGCCCGAGCTTGAAGGAGTGGTGTTTCTTAAAAAACGCGTTATTCCATATGGCGATGAGAGCTCGTCTTCTTTTCATGAGGATGGGAAGATTCTAGCTTGTCGAGATATGCCCACCTCGTTGACTAAGGATTCTTTACGCGACCTCGTGGAGCAGTTCAGACCAGAGGGTCGTATAATCCTCCCCGCACCACATATGAGATGCTATCATTTTAATCATCCAGAAAATGGAGGACGGGCGCCTCGCATGGTACTTTCATCTTTTCTGTTAAAGATGGGTATTTATGCACCTCTTCATCCTTTCATTCAAGAAATCCTGGAGTATTATGGGCTCGCACCGTTACAAATTAACCCTAACGGTTACAGGTCTGCCATTGCTTTGTATATTCTCTATAAAAAACAAGGCTACCTACTCTCACCGCCAGGCAACTTGGATATTTCTTGAACTTGAAGCACTCGGCCGAGTTCGGCTACTTTTATCTATATGTCTGGCCTTATTATAATAAGAAAATTTTAATTTTCGGCGGCCCAAGCAACTCGGGCAAATGGAAAGACCCTTTCTTCTACGTTCACGAAGTTCCTCGAGTCCAAACTCATTTTTACTACGACCCTGGTAAGCACTTCATTCGAGCTCGTATCGTCTCTTTGTCTCCTCGCATCGTTCTTTGAGCTCGCATCGTTTTTATAGTTTATTTTTATTTATTCACAACCTCCCGTGAGAACGTCTTTGCAAGGTCAAGAGAAGACAAACACTAATAACCTCTTAAACATCCCCGTCTCAGAACGGAATATTAAAAAATTGATCACTACTGCCAACCTTGTTGAGTATGGCTTCTTAAAAGAGGGGACCGGATTGACTCCTAGCAAGAAATCTAGGAGGAAAAGAAAAGGTAAGTTTTACTCGATGCGAGCCTTCAGATCGCACCGCTACTCTATTTTGGCACCTTTATTTAACGTGTATTAACTAACTCTTTTGTCTTTGTTTTATTTCAGAAATGGCAATTTCTCCTCCTCCATTTTTAGACGAGCCAGAGGTTCAGGCTCGCACCATTCCTTCTGGCAGCCAAACCGGCTCGCATGCAGAGGGCTCAAACAAGGTTAAAACAAAAGAGATCCCTCCCCGGTTTAGGACTACCCTCACTGAACACTTGGCCACTGGGGGGGCTCTCCGCACAAAAGGAAAACCAGGCAATCCAAGGATACCCCTCCTGAAGTTGATGCAGCGAAGCGGGCTCGCAAGGATTTCCC
Organism: Heracleum sosnowskyi; assembly: GCA_030848705.1. Lineage (NCBI taxonomy): Eukaryota > Viridiplantae > Streptophyta > Magnoliopsida > Apiales > Apiaceae > Heracleum > Heracleum sosnowskyi. The sequence goes on from CM061236.1 coordinate 46,148,048, forward strand.
CCCAAACCCTCAAGGAAATGTTATGGCTAGTGCTCTGGTTCGACTCGGAATCCCACATATTTCCGAGAGTGATTTAAGGGCATGGACTTCGGGCTCGTTCGGAGCCAATAATGATGCTCTTACCAAGGCTACAGCCGAGGTGTTTATAAGGCAGATCAATAAACACAGGGAGCTTCGCTCAATGGGTCAGGCCTCTGCCCGTCTGGATAAGGATAACAGAATTTTGAAGAATAGGCTTGACGAAGCAAGGAAGGCAAATGTGGCCTTGGTTGAAGAATCTAAGCAAAGCATTCTCGATGCGACCACAAGTCTCGAAAGGGATCTTCACGAGTCCAGAGCACTTGTGGAGAAAATGAAGGAGGAACATTCCAATGTTCTAACTGATGCCACTTTTGAAATCAAATCTCTAAAAACCCAAGTTGCTGAGCTCGAGGCTAAGATGGCTGCCCAGGGTACTGAGTTCGAGGCCAAATTCTCAATGTTAGAAGCGAGCCGGGATGAAGAGGTCAAGGATGCGAAGGCCCTAGGATCCAAGAACTTCATGAAGGGCTTCATGACGAAGGTCCCTGAGTTCGATTGGAGTCCTCTAGGTGCTGCTACTGTCAATTATACCGAGAAGCTTCGCAAGGAGATGGAGGAGGAGGCTGTAGAGAGGGCTCGCATCGCAGATGAAGCTCTGTTCGCCCCAGAATCTCAGCTCGTTCCTGAAGCCAATGAGGAGACTCCTCAAGCTTAGCTTTGTTTAGTTATTTTCTTTGGGGATGCGGGCACCCTGTTTGCCTTGCAATCTGTAAACATTTAATGGTTTCAAACTAGCAACATTTGACACTTTTATTTCTAAGTTTTTTGTGTTCACCCATGATTTTGAATATTTTCCTATTCATGTCTTTACTTTTCTATAGTTATTGTTTTTCCTGAACTCCCACTAGGTTCACCTTGCATAGGACTATCTTGTCCTTGGTTCCTGCTCGCATAAGGTTCCACCTCGCACAAAGTCTAGTCCCACCTCGCACAGAGTTTCACTTCGCACAAAGCCTCCACCTCGCACGAAGTTTCGACCTCACACCAAGTTTCGACCTCGCACAAAGTTTAAGTTCCAATTTTTGTTTTATTTCCCAACTTTCCTGAGCTCGTTTCTAGAGAGGGCTCGCCTCGCACAAGCTCTTTTGTTATAATTGATGGGCCGAGGCCCAATCCAATGTACTTCTGAAAGCATAAATGATAATAAAAAGAACGTAAAATTTACTTAATGCATGACGACACACAATAAACTAACTTTATTTAGATAATAAAACTTCCACCTTCTTAGATAATAACAGACTTAGACTTATTACATCGTATGTCACAGGGCGATGTCTATATGACGCTACCCCCCGAGACTTAGGATAAATATCAATGCATGCTAAGTCTTAAATAGATAGAAACTACTGATAATATCTCCTCAAGTGCTCAGCATTCCAGGCCCTTGGTATGAGCTTTCCCCGTATGTCATTGAGATGATAAGTTCCCTCCCATAGAACTGATTTAATCTGATATGGGCCTTTCCAATTTGTACCAAACACTCCATGATTAACCACCTTGGTGTTAGGCATGACGCGTCGGAGAACCAAGTCCCCTACCCGGAAAGGTCGAGCTCTCACCTTGCGGTTATAGTGTCTGGCAGTTCTCTGATGATATGCTAGCAGCCTTGCTTGTGAGTCAACCCGTATTTCTTCAATCATATCCAAGTAGAGACGATGATTCTTCTCACTATTCTCTGGGTCATAATGAGCTCTCCTAAAAGATCCAGCTCCCACCTCCACCGGGACCATAGCCTCACATCCATACACCAAGGAGAAGGGTGTCTCACCCGTTGTGGTTCGGGGAGTGGTGTTGTAAGACCATAAGACTTGTGGAAGTTCCTCTGGCCAGTTTCCCTTAGCATCCTCTAGCTTTGCCTTCAGTGTGTGCTTGAGTATTTTGTTGATTGCCTCCGTCTGGCCGTTCGTCTATGGATGGCTCACTGCACTGAAACTCTTCAGAATCCCCAACCGATCACAAAATTCTCTCATCGCCTTACTATCAAACTGTTTACCATTATCTGAGATCAACTTGTAAGGTATACCTAGTGCTGTAATTCGAGCCGAGTCGGGCGAGTTCGAGCCGGGTATTAATTCGAGCCGAGCTTTTTTTCACGATCCGAGCCGGCTCGTTTAATTAAACGAGCCTAATCTTCTGCCCGAACTCGGCTCGTTTAATTTCACTAGTCGAGCCGAGCCGGCTCGTTTAGTTAAACAAACCTATTTAAACGAGTCGGGCGAGCCGGCTCGTGTAAAATTATACTTAAACGAGCCTAATCTTCTGCCCGAACTCGGTTCGTTTAATTTCACGAGTCGAGTCGAGCCGGCTCGTTTAGTTAAACGAGCCCGGTCTTATGTTCGAGCTCGGCTCGTTAACGAGTTCGAGTCGAGCTGAGCCGAGTCGGGTCGGGCTCGCGAGCCACCCAACTCGAATTACAGCCTTGTATACCAAACCGACAAACAATAGCCCGATACACGAAATCAATGAGCTTCTTTGCCGTTATTGTGGCTAAGGGCTCAACCTCTGCCCACTTAGTGAAATAATCCACCGCAACCACAACGTACTTCACACTGCCTTTAGCTTTAGGCAGTTCTCCAATCAAATCTATCCCCCACATGGAAAAGGGTCAAGGGTTCATGAGTGAGGTTAATGGTGCCACCGGGCTGTTGTGAAAATTTGCATACCTTTGGCACTTGTCACAAGCTTTAGCAAACTCGAAAGCATCTTTTTTGAGAGTTGGCCAGTAATATCCTTGACGAAGTATCTTTTGTGCCAATGAGCTACCCCCGAGTGATTACCACAGATACCTTCATGGACTTCCCTTAGTATATAGTTGCACTCGTCTCCATCAACACACTTGAGTAGAGGCACATTGAAGCCTCTCCTATATAAGTCCCCATCATATATTGCATACCTAGCAGCCATATACCGCACCCGTCGTGCTTCATTCTTATCATCTGGTAAGGTACCATTTTTTATATAAGCCAAGAGTGGAGACATCCATGTTTCCTCATTTTCTACCACCATAAGCTCTACCTCTGGCACACTACGCCTCCTCTGTATTTCCAAGGGTGTTGACCCTAACAGAGTGGTCTCACGACGTGAACTGAACTTGGAAAGTTCGTCTGCCGTCTCGTTCTGGCCTCAAGGGATGAGCTCTAGGTTAACCTCATTAAATAACTTGATCAGCCTTTCCGTGCATCGCAAATACAACTCCGTTCTAGGCCCTCGTGCTTGATACCCCCCATTTATCTGGTATACCACTATCATGGAATCACTAAAAGCGTTAAGGTTTTCCACCTTTAGTTCCAATGCTAGCTTGAACCCATTAATTAAAGCCTCATATTCAGCATCATTATTTTTTGTGTGAAAGGTGAAATGAACAGCCCTCTTCACCCTACATCCTTCTGGGCTTACTAACTCAAATCCGGCTCCAGCTCCATCTCCATTGGACGCCCCATCCACATACAAGCTCCACCATGGGGCACTACTCTGACTTTCCTCTGCTGGTATTTCTAAAAAAAATTGCAACGCCCTGGAGTCTTCTTCTGTTTGCGATGAAAATTCCAACATAAAGTCTGATAGTGCTTGTCCTTTAATCGTAACCCGAGGCTTATACTCCACATCGAACTGTCCCATCTCTACTACCCACTTCAACATTCTTCCTGAAGTTTCTGGTTTATGCAACACTTGTCTGAGTGGGTAAGCTGTCCTCACCTCAACCTTATGAGCCTGGAAGTAAGGACGAAGCTTCCGTGAAGCGAGAATCAGAGCATACACCAGTTTTTCCATGTTCAAGTACCGAGTTTCTGCACCCACCAGCCTTTTGCTCACATAATAAATCAGGAGTTGAACTTCGCCTTCTTATCGAATTAGCACCGCACTTACCGCATATTCCGACAGCCAAATAAAGCACCAGTACCTCCCCTTGCTGCGGGTTAGACAATAGAGGTGGTGTGCTCAAATGTCTCTTGATATTTTGAAAGGCCTCTTCACATTCCTCTGTCCATTGAAAATTCTTGCCCACCTTCTTAATGGCCTTAAAGAACTCTTGGCACTTGTCAGAAGATTTTGAGACAAATCTGTTCAACGCCGCAATTCTCCCTGTGAGACTCTGCACATCCCTCACCCTACGAGGTGATCTCATCTCCATTAGAGCCTTGATCTTGGCCGGGTTAGCTTCAATTCCTCGATGGTTGACAATAAACCCCAGGAATTTTCCTGACTCCACCCCAAACACACATTTTTGGGGGTTGAGCTTCATTCTATAGATACGTAAGATAGTGAACATTTCTGCCAAATGCTAGATGTGGTCCTTGGCCTCCTTTGATTTTACAAGCATGTCATCAACATACACTTCCACCGTAGAGCTGGTTTCCGCTTGAGACCAACTCTCTGTCTAGGAATCCAAGCCTTTTGTAAGTGTCGTAGGTCAAGATATTTACAGCGCTCCCATTGTCCACCAGCACCCGATATACATTAGTAGACCCGATTTTTATCCTCACCACAAGAGCATCAGCATGAGGATGGTGTACCCATTTGTCATCTTCTTCACTAAACATGATTTCATCTCTCTCTTTCGTGAACAGATAAGGAGGCCTTTGTTCAAGACGATGAACATTGGTTAGAGGACGGTCCTTTGCCTCTCGAGCATATCTCTCCATGGCTTTCTTACTATCTCCTCCCACATGAGGTCCTCCAATAATAACGTGAATGCTATCAGCCCTAGCAGTCCTCTCTGTGTCATCATCCTTTTCTATCGGGGGTGGAGGGGGCACCTGACGGTACTCAGACTTATGTTTCTGTACTTCCTTCATGACCCATTCCGTTAGTTTTCCATGTCGAATCAGACTCTCAATCTCATCCTTCAACTGTCGGCAATCGGCCGTGTGATGTCTTGTGGATTCATGGTAAGCACAGTATTTAGAGGTGTCCCTTTTACTATATTCCGTCAGAGGGGTGGCTTTCTTGAATACCCCCTTCCCAGCATAAGTGGCATATATATGATCAATGGAGGCGACCAAGGGGGTATGATTCTGCCATTTGGTTGTGTAAGACCTTCCAGTCTCTTTATTGACATTTTCCTTGGCCCTGTTAAACTTCTTTAGGCCGGGGCTCCTTTTGAAAGTCTTTCTCCTTTCTTCAGGACTAGAAGATCTCCCTCTCTTCTCCATCCTTCGGCCACTGCTTCTTAGATCCCTCATGGATTTCTCTACCCTCTTGTGAGGCTTCGCCTGTTCATAAAATTCAGCCAAAGTTTCTGGCTCCCTAGCCTGTAGAGTCTTCTAGAATTTAGAGCCCTCTCTCAACCCAGCAATTAGAAAATTCTTCTGGGCTTCTTCTGTTGCTCCTCGAACTCTAGGAACTTCAACATTAAATCGCATGAAATAATCCTGCAAGGACTCTACCTCTCCCTACTTAATGTTTGCAAGGGTAGCCACCGGGGGGGGGATAATGAAGAGTGGACTGAAAATGCCTTAAGAATAGATCTCCCAACTGTCTCCACGTGCTAATGCTAGCTGGTCCTAGCTTAGTAAACCACTGTTGGGCACTTCCCCTTAACGAGGCAGCGAATAATCGACAACGAGTTAGATCAGGAACCTGGTAGACCTCCATCTCGGTATTGAAACGGGCCAGGTATTCAGCAGGATCCGCATCTCCATTGAAGGCTAGCTCGAGGTTGCTTCTAAATGTCGGGGGCAGAGGAGACATCCTTATTGCAGGAGTGAAAGGAGATGGGGCCGTAGCCGGGGGTGGTGCTCTCTTCTCATTTTCCATCTTCACCAACAGGCGCCTTAAATCATCAACCCTTAAGTTTCCAATTCTTTCGTCGGACCTTTCTTCACTTGAATGGTGAGAGGAAGTCCTCTCCCTTTGCTCCCTTCTATGAGTTCGAGGCGGAATCCTCTCCCTTCTTTCTGTTCTAGGCGGAGCCTTCTCCCTTAGTTCTGTTCTAGGCAGAGTCATCTCCCTTCGTTCTGTTCTAGGCGGAGTCCTCTCCCTTCATTCTTTTCTAGGTGGAGTCATCTCTCTTCGTTCTTTAGACTTTTCCAATCTAAGCCTTAGATCGTGCTCAGTTAGCTTCTTCCCAATTCGATCTAAAACACTAGTGGATCTAGCCTCGGACGAAGCTGGCTCATGTCGCGGCTCGCTCGGAGCTTGGCTGCCTCGCTCGGAGCCTGGCTGCCTTGCTCCTCCTGGCTTGGAGATATTTCATCCGTCTCAAGAGACCCGGTTTTCTTTAGCCCATCAGCTACCTCGTCGAACTCGTGTATGAGTTTTTTAGAGGGTTGATCCTTCTTGTCCTTAGTGCTTTTGAGCCTTCGAGTCTTCCTCTTCGCATTCTTGATTGAGTTCTGTTCGACCTTAGCTAGCCGGGCGTTCATAGTTTTGAATTGGAGCTCGATCCCTTCGAGGTATCCTAGGATCTTTGTGTCGTCCAGAGTAACTGGTGCGACTTGAGGCATGACAGGGGTGGTTTTGCTTGGTCCTCCCTCTCCGTGGGGTGGTGGATCCGTCCTCGCTCCCTGTGGTGTGGCATCCTTCTTGTGCTCAATCCCCTTGTCACTGTTCTTGTTGTTCTTCGACATCCTTCTCCTTAAGATGTATCTAGTGCCCCTCCTTCTAGCGCCAATTGTTGTAAGGAGAATTTCGTACAACAGTGTGTTGGAGGTTTATGGAAAGTGGTGGCTGGACTTGTATGATGACTCCTCAGAAAATTGAATAGAGAATGGGTTCTTTTCCTTGCTCTTTGCCGAGTGTCAATTGTGTATCATACAAGGTGCCTACGTACCCCTTTATATAGGGATCAAGCCTCACGTAGTTCTTGGAGAACAAGTCATTGAATAAGCCCATTCAGCCCAAGCCCATAAAATAGTCGGGATTTACATTCTCATAAATAGTTCAAGGATTATCAATCCACCTCATGTTCCCATAAATAGTTCAAGGATTATCAATCCACCTTATGTTCCCATAAATAGTCCGGTCTTCACACGTTTTCCTACAATCTCGCGACATCTCCGCATTTCTTTCCATGATTGTAGGCTTGTCCCGTGTCAACCAAGAAACATTCCATAAACAGGAATTTCCATATTTCGGGCTTCACCCACGATGCAAGCTGGTCAGGCTCGCATCGCTCAAATCCATATTAAATGTCATATTTTCATAGTTCAAGTGGTGTGAGCTCACCTGTGTTCAATCATTCTTATTTCTGATAAGTAGCACGAGCCCATTACTTTATAATGGTGAGAGCCCATAAGCTTATGGTGAGAGTTCATAAATGAAGATGCGAGCTCATCAAGGTGAACTCATAAGGAAGAGAGCCCAACATTTATGTTAGCGAAGCGAGCCCAATTATGATGAGAGCCCAACTCATCATAATGAAATCTTCGTGAGAGCCCTCGTTAAGGTGAGAACTCATAAGGAGAGGTGCTCACCATACGTTAACGAAGCGAGCCCACCACTCACGGTGCGAGCCCGATTCCAGTTCACACCAATCTTTCCAAAACATAATTAATTCCCTAGACCCAAATCACTTAGGTACCTGTATAGGGCCCATTACCGAAAATCCAGTATAACAATTATTAATCTTTCACGGCATAAAAATTATTTCACTGAAATCTTCTAGCATCTTCAATTCCTTATTCCACCGACGCTGTTTTAGACTTCTTCATTGCAGCTGATCCTGATTCCTGTATATACCAGATCTTCATTCTGAATAAATTTCTTTAAGCGTGATATTATTTAGTAGTCATGTTCTTGTGTTGCGTTCTGAGTTCTATTGAGTTCATAAATACAACATCAATCTTCTCCAACATCACGGGATTTTATTTGATATTAGTCCTTACTTATCATTTAACTATTGTTGTAAATACTCAATCATTTGTTAATAAATTAATATATTTTTGTTTCGCCAATTTTAATTTATGATTAGAAACCACACAAATACCCTCTAAAGATATATACACGTAGGCGTATGAATGTGACAATTCATCATTTTGGGGATTTTTTTTGAACAATCTTTGAATTTGTAGCATTTTTCTAAAGAAAATAAAGATAATATTGATTTGGTATACAAACATTTATAAGCAGTTGGATAAATGTGACAAATTTGTTTTCACAGGAATTAAAATTGATATAAGTTTTTGTACAAAATATGCATTAAAATTGACATTAATTAGGGGAAAACAATTGAGAGAATGAGATGGTGAATGTACTTGCAAGTGTAGTAAAGACTAAGGTTTCTAAAGTGGGGGCTAAAATGTATGATTGGTTACCTGCTGTCTTGTAATTGTGGAGTGTGGGTTATGACTAAAAGTAATATGGAAGCAAATAAAGAAAAAACAAATAAGTTTAGATGCAGACTGTGTGTCTGTATATTACTATCTTTCTTTGCATATGGAAGTAGTAATTTAATTAATTATGGTGAAAGAACAGGGAGAAGACAAAGAAAGAAGAGAGACAAACAACCCATGTACTAACCTTGTTGTTAAAGTATAATAATAGTAGGAGTATATTATTATTATTATTATTACAATAAACCCTAAATTGGGGGGCAGCATTCACATCAACCCCGTCCCCCATCATGTAAGATGTTGGTACTATCATTTCATTTTAAGCATGTGAAATCCCACTTCATGTTTTTAAGATGCTTACATTCATTTCAAGATCTATCACTATTGTATCTCATTCTCTTTTTGTTGTTTCTAACTACATTCTGCACAGCATCAAGTTTAGTTTGTAGACTATGCAAGTTCTTGAATCTTCAACTCATTCTGCTTTCACTTGTTTGGGGTTATCACAATGAGTTCAAGTGAGCCTCTCTCCCTCTCTCTCTCTCTCTCTCTCTCTCTCTCTCTCTCTCTCTCTCCATATGTTTTCCCCTTTTGTAGGATGCTATTGCTGGTAAAAGGAATCAGATGTCTGCATCCCTATATATAGATATAAATGTATTAATTGAAAATATATCATATTGAACTAGATTCATCACTTGTTCCTGAGTTTAGAGCCAATGACTAAGTTCCAAAAATATCAGTCCATTTCCTTTGTAAAATTTGTATTTCAATTTGCTCATGTTTGTTCTATAATTATATAGTTATATGCCTAAAATCTGGGTGTTAAACAACTAATTTTCTATTAGCAATAGAGTGAAAGCACTCGAGATGTGTATACAGAATGTAAAGACAATAACTATTACAAATTGAAAGAACATGTGTGAAAAATGGTGTGATGTCTTCTGAATTACACAGGAGAATCAACATGGATTTCGACACGGACAATATTTATTCATTTAGTCTAAATGAAGCCACAGAATTTTGAGATTTCTTTAACATGCTCAATGACTTATATTACTTCTTTTGGCCTCTTTTAGAATGTGCAATCTCTGATGTAGTTGATGCATTTTGCGCGTTTGACTGAAACAAGATATCATACCAACTCCCTAAAACGTTCAGCCTAAGAACTTAAATCTTTTGACACAGTGGCAGAGGATTTGGTTATTATCAGCTTTAATATGGAAATTATATCAGACTAGCTACTATTGTGTCCTTTAGAGTAAGAAATTTAGTTTTAATTTGCTTAGATCTGTGTTGGTTAAAGAGAAAGTAACAATAAAAATGCACAATGACAGTAATAAATTCTGCCCAAGTTAAAGCACATTATGTAGTTGTGAAATATCTTTTGCATGTCTCTTCGGTTGGTCACTGGAAGCTTCCTGAAAGACCAAGTCACTTGTCATAAATGGAAAAATTCATTTATGAAGCGCATGAATGTCAATCTGGACTTGATTCATACTCTCCTCCGCGTCTCCTTCACTCCTCTGGAGTTTCTCCCAACGAAGTTGTCATCGCTGCTGCCTTTTGACGGTCTCCTTGTTCTCCTGTTCGGTTTTATCAAAAAACTGGCATAGAATTTAAATCCACTGTGTTTATGCCACATTTGAAAAGCCCCTCTGCTGTCAAACATTGTTTTCGCCATGTAAAGAACACAATATTCCTACTCAGAAATATTCGGTTTGATATATTGCACATCTTGCCCAGTATCATGTATTGATAAGAAGGATATGTCCTATATGAGCTGACCTTTTTTTTTTCTTTTAAAGGCTTATGTAATGATCCCGCAACACATATGTTTAAGCTTAGGGTTTAGTTCCTCCTTATGTTGATACATTGTTTGGTATTAAATAATAATTAAAAAATGACCTAGCTCAGTGTAATAGTCCTTGTTTTCTTTTCCGGAGATAGTCATGCAACAATCTATATACTCACACATTCATTTTCTCTGGGGTGGTCCATTATTAATTCCGACTTGTCAGTTCTGTAATCCGTTTGTATGTATGTTGGTACATTTAAACTTAAATTAGTATCCAAATCTAAAATAATATAATATTATCCGAGTCAGTATATTATTCTCTAATCTTTCCTTGTTGATAATTTTAATCTATCAGGTTCTTTGCAAGATGATCTGTACAGATCATCAGGGCAAAGTCTGGATGGAAGCTTCAGGAAGTCTAAATCTGGTTTGTTTTCGTATCTAATTGATTCTTTGTCTTCAACATCCTTATAGATGGCTAACTTATGTTAGGAATTTAGGATCTGTTAAGTACGTACCTTGGCAATTTTAAGGTAATTTAACTTTGCTGTTAGTAGTAGCCTAGTAGCTGATAAAAACTTTTCTGAGGAGTCTATATTTGCTTGATAATGAAAAAGTTTAGTTCCTCTATCAATTGGTGACATGCATTACCCTCAATCGTAAGCACTAAAGCTCCTTTGCAATTTCCGAAATATATAACTTGATTGACTTCTGAAGCATTAGACTAAACTACATGAAAGTGTAGCATGAAACCACATTTGCATAACAACTTTAGAGTAGTGCAAACTGAAAAACTCGAGGGTGTTGAAGAACACAGCGATCAAAATTTATGCATTGGCTCCAATATCAAGGCTTGATTTTTTTCCTGACCTGGTCCTGCATTTTTGGTTGATGGGAGAAATATGACTTGAGACTCTTGAATAGTATTCAGTCGGAGAAATGTAATTTAATATGGTCAAAATAGTTTACTTCTAGAAACCTGATTAAATCTTAATATTGGATTTGTCTAGTTCATATAATCATATGTGACTCTTGAACTACTCCGTCAGTCTTGAACTTAGTCATTTTTAATTTATTTTGATGTTAAGTTGTGCTTCCTCTGCCTCTACATTTCACACAGTGATCTTTGGCAGGGGTTCCCTGAAGTAGGTGTAATTTCTTGAAATTATTGATATAAGAATAACCATTCCTATTACATAGTGATCTTTTGTGCTTTTACCAAATGTTTTGTGTAAACTATTCTGTTTTATCCACTGGACATGTAATTAACTATTGTTATGTTATGTTTTACTATCTGACTTCATATTTTCCATTCATGTCCCAAGTTACATGTCTATGACCTCATAGGCATCTGTGCTCAGTTCATTGTTGCTTTCAAAATAAGTTAGTTTGGTCTATAAGACAAAGGGGAAGTAGTATATGTCTAAACTCTCAAAGTCGCTGGTCATGACAGAATGTATTAATATTGAGTAAAGAAATTGATTTATTATCTTTCTGTAGGCCGAAATTTTGTTTGTGCAAGCAGAAGATATTATATTCATGTAAAACCAGATACTCTAGGAAAAGTTCATTTTCTATTTATAGCTGCTAGTTGAACATTTGATTTCTTTCAGCTGAATGATTATGTTTTTTTGTACAAAGACTGTCTCCCTGTTTAGGAATATTTTGCAATGATTTCAGAGTGGCTCAAAATAGCTTTCTACATTATATATTAATTTGCAGTGTATTCCCATATAGTACTATATAATCTTCAATACAACACAACTTGCTAAGGATGAAAATCTTTGCAGTCAGAGGCAGAATGTGATGGTTATTTCATGTATTTTTTTATAAACAACCAATTTTCTATTTTAAATATCAAATGGAATGCGTGCAGGTCTCTCTTATAAATCATCCAGTATTTCAGCGTCTGGCAACTTTGCTCCTGCTTCAAAAGGGGTCTTTAAGTCTTTGAGAGATTATGCAAAGAAACTTAATGACCTCGACTTATTTATACAAATTCTCGAGGATTGGGTTGTGGAAAATTCACATGCAGATGCTACCAGTGGTGAAATGTCTTTCAGGTCTCCCTTTTCTCTAAATGACTTGCGTACTATTGACTATGCACTGGAAGGGTTCTTATTTCAGCAATTATTCCGCATGCCTTGCTCACCTTATGACTCTGATAATATGAGAGAAGATGAGTATCTTGCTCTTGAAGATTTCCTTCACACTATTGCCGATGGCTTGTGGCGTACATTCTGGCATAAAAGTGGATCATTGCCATACTACATATCCTGCCCTCGTCACCCTGGGTCAAAATTTTATACTGTTGAAAATGCAATATTGAGGAGAAGGCTCGGAGCGCTTAGTGGTGCAGCTTTGGTATCAAAAATAGGGAGTAATGAAAGAGTTCACTGGGATAAAGTGGTTGAGTTTGCATTATTTAAACAAGACATTCTCATGAAAAATGATTTGGGATATTCTCCTTCAGCAATATGTGAAGCTCTTTTTTACGGTGTGCACATACTACTTTCCAGGAGTCTGAACAAGTACAATACTATAAACAGCGATTCAGTATTCATTTTAGTTCTTGACTCGAAGTTTGGCGGTGTTGTTAAACTTGGGGGTGACCTGGCTAAACTTGAACTCAACCCCGTTAACCCATACCAATCAATTGTAGAGTGGATTCAGTGCCATGCTCAAATAGATATTTCCCCGGTAGACCGTGTATGGAACAAACTAGGAAATGCAAATTGGAGGGATTTAGGAACTCTGCAACTGATACTGGCAACATTTTACTCCATTGCCCAGTGTCATGGACCACCGAGAAAGTCAATAACGTCACTTGCATCACAACATAGCCTCCGTCTTCAGAAGCGTAGGATAGAATGCAAACTCTATGAGAACGAAAATGCTTTACTTCCCTTTGAGCAGGTCAACCATGAAAACAAAGAAATTATTGAGCTTGACCATAGTGATAATCCATTTCTTGAAATGAAAGCATCACGACTAAAGCCACAGCAAGGCGAGATACTCCTGCTGGAAGATAAGGACCAGGGACAGAGATGCTATCAGATATGCGAATCTTTTGTTGGAGGGATTTCTTGTACCTACAGTGCCGTGGCTTTAGATTGCCCCATTGAATTGTTGACTTTATATGTAGGTGCCCATCCCTCTCGGCTAGAACAATCGTTGGAGGACATGAGTCTGTGGTATTTGGTACAAAGGCAAAGTAAAGTATTGAACCTCTTCAAAGATAATGGAATTTCAAGTAGGCATTTACCAGAAATACTTGCATATGGCAGAATATTACATTCAGGTCCTTGCAAGAAAGAAAGTCCAAAGGGACTGTGTGATCATCCATGGTGTGGTACATCAATACTTGTGACCTATCCTTTTGGGGAGTCACTTTCATCTATTGTATCTCTTGATGGTCCGCTTTCATCTGAAGAGGCAGTCCGCTGCTGCCGAGACTGCCTATCAGCTCTGAGAAGTGCAAAGATGGCCAATATCCAGCATGGTAATATCTGTCCTGAGAACATAATACGCGTAGCTGAGACTGAAGCAGAAAGCGAGAGCTTCTTGTATGTTCTAGTGTCATGGGGGCGTGCAGTTCTTGAAGAAAGAGACAGCCCAGCCATTAATTTGCAATTCTCATCAGCTCATGCTCTTCAAAACGGGAAACTCTGCCCTTCGTCTGATGCAGAAAGTCTTGTCTACCTCCTGTATTTTGTTTGTGGCGGCAAACTACAACAACAAGATTCTATTGAATCTGCTCTGCAATGGAGACAGAGATGCTGGGCAAAACGCAACATTCAGCAACGATTAGGTGAGGTTTCATCACTTTTGAAGGCATTTGCTGATTATATAGATAACCTTTGTGGTACACCATATCCAGTTGACTATGATATATGGATAAAGCGCCTGAATAAGGCTGTTGATAGCTCAGCAGATAGAGGGAAAAAGGTTGAAGAAATGTTGAGATTAACAGATATTGCGGAATCTTCTGGTACCTCGAAGGGTGAAAACTCTTTTGTAGAGCCGGAGCACGATTGACCGGTTAACAAAGTGATAAAAAAAAAACTGAACATACAAACTTAGGGCTTGTCTTTTGCGGAGCATGTTGTATGAGAAGATATGGTTAGGATTTTCATGTTATATTTGTTAGTGACCTCTTGGCTTCCTGGTGTCCTCATTGTATTTGGGTATTCTTTTAGTATTGTGATTCAAGCATTATTCAGCTTGTAGTTGTAGATTAGAAGACGGTTGCTAATTTTGGGGGATGAGGAAATGTAAATTTAATTTGAACATCGTGGTAAAGAGACAATTGACCCCTCACACGGAGACAATTTAATTTTGGGAAATGAAAATGAAATTAAAGTTTGATGCAGATTAATGAGTTGGTAAAGACTTGTTGGATGCTGGATCAAAATTCAAATAGCTGATAAGCTAGAATATTTTACATTTCTAGTAATTTTATCACTAAAACAATTATTACCAAAATAGAACAAACCGATCTTAGGATTTATTATTGCCTAGCTATACGTTCTTCAAATATATAATACTTGTTCATCAAATATATCTTGGGTTGGTACTTGCTCGTTCTGATCACTGCAGGATCCACTTATACACTACATGCTTCTTTTAACACTTGATTTACATCTCTGCTTTTAGCCTTAACCTTCAAGTCGTCTAGATAATGTTGATACAAATATGAAACCAATGAAATCAATTTCACTCCATTCATCTTATCATTCAGTATGATCACAGCCAGAACAAGAACAACCGGGAAACCCAACGCACAGATGACATTTGAAAACAGAGAAGACACCTTATAAATCAATGCTATAACACCTATACTGAATACTTGCCAAAGCACTGCAGTCCACACCAAAATCATTAGACACTCCCTATGAGAACCACACATGTTGCAACTGCACTCTGATTTATTGTAATATCCACTATCGGACCTTTGTTGATTTTCAGACGGAGAAAAAAGGTATAAAGCTGGTAGGAGAATAGGAAATCCTGCATTGATAACCAGTGTTGCCATCCACATGCTGTTTCCGCCTTTGTCATAGTAAAGTCTTCCCAATATTGTAGCAACTGATTGGCCGCCAAGAACAAAAATTGTGTAGATAATCACTTCAAGCCACCATCTGTATTGTGTTAGAGTGTTCTTCATATTTGCATGTGAATTTTCTTGTACAAGTAGTAGATCATCTGGACAAATATATCAGTAACTAGACCTATCAATAGATGGTAAATTTTATACGAAACGAGAATATGTAAATTTTTTGCATATATCAAGATAATCCTATTCTCTCCCTTCCATTTTGTTTGCACCACTTTCCTTTATGGAATATCCCAAAAAAAATGAACCTTTTTTTTATAGCATTCATTTAAGATTTTCTCAACCACACATTCATATATTATACTTATTTGTGACTCACTATCTCATTTTTTGTGGTTGCATTAAAATTGACATTAATACATTAAAATACGTGCAATGTTGATCCGCTCATATATTATGGGACGGAGGGAGTAACAGGCAAGTAAGTTATGCAGTAAAAACAAGAAGCTACGGTACATAAAACGATAAAGGCATGAAAGTATATTCCTGAGGTACACAACAAATTAAGCATAATTTACTTACCCATGGCGTCCCAAAGATAAGTGTATTTAAATTAAAGGAGCTCTACTAAATTAGGGTGGGACTGGGAGGACTAAAGTTGTCGATTGCCTTAAATGGCACAACTTCAAATACTCTAGCATTTGCACCAATTTATTCAGAATTTGCAGTGATTATGATTGGCTATTCATTATTATATTGTTCTCAGACCAATTTGGGAAGAAATTAAATAATAATCAGCTAATGGCCCAGCTGACGTTTATCTGCTACTATAATTCAACAAATCTTCCAAAAACTATATTTGCACTACGTCTGACAATCAGGGTTCTAAAAGTCGGCTATTCATCGGGATTAATCGCTGATTAATCGCTAGATGGCGGGTCACCGAATTGATTAAGCGAAAATCGGTCAATTAATCATTTTTTCAGAAAAACGGTCAAAATTCGGCTGAATCGGTCAAAATAATTAGAATTAAAAAAATAATTAAAAATTTAAAAGGTAGAAACTTGATTAGACAATAGAAAAAAAATATTATTTTTGTACATATAATTATAATTTTAGATGCCTAAATCATAAATTCTCTTAATTTTTTCTCAAAGATTGATCTCTAATTGAAAAGTTAAACCTTCAAAATTTTATTTATTACAATTATATAACAGTTTTAACATATTTGCATAAATATATGATAATAACATATGTTTAGTTAAAATAACGAAACAATTATATATATGAATATAATTGTATATAAAAACTATTATTAAATTCATTCCGATTAATGATCCGATTAATCATTCTGATTAATCCCCAATTACCCGATTAATCCCTGAACGGTGGTTTCACCGATTAACTCCGATTCCCGCTTTTTATAACACTGCTGCCAATACGTACTTTATAAATATTTATTAAACGAAATGAGAGTAGGATCCAACAAGTAGGCCAAAAGATGAGCAAGCTAAATTGGATCTGTTTTTGTAGTTTGCTCTCTTGTGAGCTCAGTAAGTAATATTTTAGTATGTATTATTAGAGAAGCTCAATAAGTAATAAGTAATCTCAACTGGGGTTATGCTTTATTAGAAAATGAAACACATGCACCTTTCTTAACTAACACATTAAGTTTATCATGATGCTATAGGATAACTGTGTCAAGTACGGGACATAGAATTTATCTATATTAATTAATAATTAATAACTTTAGAAATAATTTAAAATTGTAAAGAAGGATAAGAATCTACAAATGAAATTGTTAGTTACAGATAACAAGTCTATGATATTGTACCACTTTATGTTATTTACTTTATCATTTAGGGATCTATTTATTTCTAAAGGTTCATCATTTGTACTTAGCACAATGTAATTTTAGCTTAATATAACCATTAAATAAGTCATAAAAATGTACCTTGGAAGAAGATCTATAGATCATGCATCAAACTACATTAAAGACAATTTGAAGAATAAAGATGTTGCTGAAATGACAGAAAATCAACATAAACCAAGGTACATGCATTTGTCCAAATGAGAGATAGTCAAATGGAAACAACTTAAGAAGTGGATCTGGCAGTATACAAAATAAGAATAAATCACATGAAGCCAATATTCACCAAAATAGTTTTGGACATTTTATTTGTTACTATTGTAAATACTAGCTTAAAACGTGTGCGATACACAAATTATTTTTTACAGTTATTATTTTATTATTTACATTTTAATATTTTATTAATTGCATTCGTTAGAACAATAAGTAGACATGTAAAATAGATAATTTTTTTAAAATAATTAAAAAGATTGAAAAAGATTTTAAATTAAACATGTAAGGGTTTGTCTGTGATATTTTTAGAAAAAAGGGTTTAGTAAGGAAAAATAGAAAATTTGACGTATTTTAGTTGGAAAGGGTAATTGGCCGTGATATTTTTGAAAATGAGAGGATTTTGTTAGGAAAAATAGAAAAGTAATGTGTTTTTGCTAAAAAATGTAATTAATATTTAGTGTAATTATTATTTTAAATAATTAAAAGCATTAAAATAGGTTTTAAAATAAATAAGTAAGGGTTGCCCGTGATATTTTTGGAAAATGAGGGGTTTTAGTAAGGAAAAATAGAAAAAGTAACATTTTTTAGTTGAAAAGGTAATTGTCCGTGATATTTTTGGAAAAAATGGGATTTAACAAAAAATAGAAAAGTAGTGTGTTTTAGCATAAGGGTATTTATAATTTGATGTTATTATTATTTAACATTTTTTAAAGATAAGTAAGGGTAATTAAGTTTACATAAAGTATCAAAAAACAGGTACCGTACCGACCAAACTTTTAATGTTTCGTTTTAAAAAATACTAGCTTAAAACCCGTGCGATGCACGGATTGTTAATTGTTGTTTTATTATTTACTTTTTAATATTTTACTAATTGTATTTGTTAAAAAAATAAGTAGACATATTAAAATAGCTAAATGCTTTTAAATAATTGAAAATATTAAAATAGATTTTAAAATAAATAAGTAAGGGTTTGCCCGTTATATTTTTGGAAAAAGGAAGGGTAGTAAGAAAAAATAGAAAATGTAACATGTTTAGTTTAGAAAAGGTAATTGCCCGCGATATTTTTGGAAAATGAGGTTTTAAAATTTAATAATTAAAAGTATTAAAATTGGAAGAAGTAAGTTGAAAAAGGTAATTGCCCGTAATATTTCTAGAAAAGGAGGGGTTTTGTTAGAAAAAATTTATAATGTGTTTTAGCTGAAAAGTTAATTGGTTATAAACATGTAATGTTATTCTTTAATATTTTTTCATAAATAAAGTAAGGATAATTAAGTAAAATCACTTTGGTACTGACCGACCAAACTTTTAATGTTTCGTCTATTATATAATAGTACTAGCTTATCAATTTTTTATTCAAATTTTGAATGTTTAATTTTTTATAAAATTTATATGTAATTAATATTCTATATTAGAATCAAAATTGATCATAAAACCGCTTATAATTAGAACTCTTAGAATTTATCTACGTCCTTATGCAGAACATACTAGTCTATTTCATTGTTGGTTATAATTGTTCCATTATGATTTTTTTTATGAAAATGAGAGTAATATCGTATATCATGCTAAAAATTAATTTATTTTACAAATATAACATGTAATTTATTAAAAAAACTCAATGTTATGCAAAATTACATTATATCTTAAAATATATAAGAAAAAATTTATGTACTGCAATAGAACGTCATCTATCGTGTACTACAGCAGAATGATTAAAAATGAGCAATTGATCGGGTACAGATCTAAGGTTTAGATTAGTTCTAAGTTCTAAATCAGAACAAAGTTCTAATTTGAACCTAACCTATATATATATAATGTATGATATTTTTAGGCGTGTTTGTAAAAGTTAAGATAGCTTAATTAAAAAGTAAATGTGTTTTATTTAGCCAAAAAAAAAAGGTAAATGTGTTTTAATTAGAAAAGACAATATGTCAATATTAATTATCAAAAACTATAAAATAATTGGTATTTTTAGGTGTGTTTAAAGAGATAATATGTATCAATTAAAAGGTAAGATATCTGAATTAGAAAAAACAATCAACTACTTACTATTATTTATATTATTTTATTATTTAATAATTAGACTAAACTATCGAAAACTGAAAATCAAAACTTTCAATGTTTCGGTTATTATATAATAGTATAGATAGATAGTTTAAAACCCGTGCGATTCACAGATTGTTTTAATAATTGTTATTTCATTTATTATGTTTTAATATTTTATTAATTGTATTTGTTAAAAAATATATAATTTTTTTTATATAATTAAAAGCACTAAAATAGGTTTTAAAGTAAATAAGTAAGGATTTGCCTGTGAATATGTTTGGAAAAGGAGGGGTTTTAATAAGAAAAAATAGAAAAGATAACATATTTTAGTTGAAAAATGTAATTATCCGTGATATTTTTGCAAAAGGAGGGGATTTTATTAGAAAAAAATCAATAAATTACGTTTTAATATTTTATTAATTGTATTTGTAAAACAATTAAGTAGGTAGGTTAAAATATGTAAATCTTTTTAAATAATTAAAATCATTAATATATGTTTTAAAATTAATAAATAAGGGTTTGCCCGTGATATTTTTGGAAAGAGTGGAATTTTAGTAATAAAAAATAGAAAAAATAACATGTTTTAGTTAAAAAAAAGTAGTTACCCGTGATATTTTTTCAAAAAGGGGATATTTTATTTAAAAAATAGAAAAAGTAATGTGTTTTAGCTTAAAAATATAATTCAGGCCGCCACATACCTCGGTAACCTGCATAACACAGTAATATCGCAAAAATATACAATAACCAACATAGGAATTGTTCAGTTGTCCCAAGCCACAGATCTAGGATCGGTCTCACTACATCTTATTACAAATCCGAAGTCTTTACATACATAAGTGTTGGACTATTTTTGAATAAAATATTAATTGCATTTTATTTTGTTTGATTTGTAACTCAAATGTTTAATTTTGTAACTCCTATAATAATGTGATTTTATTTTATTTGATCATTATGAGGGAGGTTACAAAATTAATTCATTTGTAAGTTACACTTTATCTACTACTATATAAGTAGGCTTTTGGTTCATTGTTTGATACACAAAAAATTACAATTGTTTCTTGGCATTTTCTTGCATTCCTCTTAGAGCTCTAGGTTCTATTCAGTGAGATAGTTGCGGTGTTTGTTCGGTTCGTAGGAGGCGGATCTCTAGTGCTTAAGATCACCTCGATTCGTTGTATCCTGGAAGACGGAAGCCACAACTCACCTTCAAGCACGATAAGGAAGGGGCTTATCTGTTTTAAGGATAGCGTGGTTCTCACGTGCCTCGAATCATTTTCGGTATTTTCTTTTGTAATCTTGATTTCAGGTATAATGTTTCTCTATACTTCATACAATAAGTACTAGTATGATGTAAAAGGAACTCCAATTACAGTTCAACCGCGTACGCCTGGCGCCTTAGCTTTATTTCCTTTGCCTGGACGTCTCACCACTTTCTTTCTTAACAACTGAAGGCATAATTTTATAGCAAGAGTGAGCAACTAAAGTGCTCAGCAAGTTCATTACCTTACTCTCTCAATCAAAATAAAGACATAGACGGAAAATAATACTCAAGAAGCAAATGCAATGCAATTGTCTCAAAAATATTACAAGAATCAGTCACAAAATATTTCCAACTCAAATTTGAAGAAACAAAGGAATAAACACATTTCTGAATTTTCCAACTATTTGAGCTTCAAAAGTAAGAACAGTGGTCTTTTTTCCCCCACGATACCCCATGGCACGATCAAGTGCCATGACAAGTGCTGACCTCCTGTGATATTTCGCACGACCTGATCACGACCATGTCGCAAGTACCACCTAAAAATTCTTTGCTAGCATAAAAAAGGTTATCATTTTCAACCCAGGCATCATTAGTGCCAAAATTTCAATATCACTCCCTCTAAGTACCACGGGCCACTCTCCCCAAGAGGGATAATAAACCATGGGTCAAACTCCCATGTTAACCAGTAAGAATAAAGGAATACCCGATTCGTCTGAAAAGATAGATTGTTATTAGTAATCCGAACAATGGATCGATTAAGGATTTCAATAAAAAATTATTCACTTGTTGACATGAACAATGCGTCAACATTAAATAAGGGAGGTAACTATCTCGAAAGAATGAGAATAGTTGAAGTAGATAAAGTATTGAGTTGTCTTGAACGAATAAGAACAACCCGAAATAAATAAATACACAAACACACTAGAAGTTAGATTATAAGAGATTAAATTGATCTACAACTCTTTTACTAACTATCGATTTGATTCGACAAATGAATCAAATAAGATATATCAATAAAGGTTGTCGGACTTGAACAATAAATCCAACAAAGAAGAATAAAATTTAACTACCTCGAAAAAATGAGTGTAGATTGTAACTGAATAAAATAAAATAGTCATCTCAAACGAATGAGAACGACAGATGTAAAATAAATTTGCTTTAACGGAAATGAATATCCTCTAACTATCGAATATATTTCAAAATATGTACTCCGAAAACAATTTAATACACAATAAAATATTTCACGAAAACATCTTGGACATAACGAATAAATAACAATTATCCAAAAATAAATAGAGCGGTTGGCTCAGAAAATAATCACACAAATAATCAATTAAATAAAACAGAACACAAGCTTGAGGGCCAGGAATGAACTTGCCTCGATCTCGAAGTTAAATACTATCCAATATAAAAATGCTTTACCAGCTTAAAGACTCTCTAGTCAAGAGTAGTGAATTTAAAATAAATCATCGAAAGAATTTAACATTTTGTCAAAATAATCCGAGACAAAGTTTAATAATATTATCGCTTAAATATTCTCAAATCATACTTAACGTGTTTCTACATCAAAACATTTCGTTTCGAGTGGAGGCTCTACTCGTATTTCCTAATAAATTTTAAATACAATAAAATCCTCGTTTTATAACGTCAATTAAAGAGGGTACAAATTTCGTCACTAATTACCCTATTTAATCACAAAGTCATTTTCGATAATTCCTAAAAATAAATGACGAGAGTTTCCCAAAATAATTCTCGAATAAATAATCCTCTTTTTATATAAAAGGGAGCCCACTAGTTATATTAAAAACATAATTCACATTTAATCCACTTTAATATCATTTTTAAAACAAAAAGAATCTTTTGATAATCCTTCCACTAATTTCTACAATGTCCATTTTAGTCCCTAAAATAAAGTCATAAAAATATTCCTTTTATTCCAATTAATCTCAAATTCACTTTTATTACCAATAATTAGTCCACATTTTAAATAACCAACCATTAATCCCCTAAAAGAAATAATCCCATTTTTCACAACCCAATAATCATCCTTTTCCTTCACCTATTTTTAATCCAACTTTTAAACACCCATTCAATACTCTATTTTAAAACACATTCAATTATTAAATCATTTATTCTAATTAATAAAATTTAAAACCCAACATATACATACATCCATGTATGTAACATTACCACCAGCCACAATTGTAGCAGGGCGGCAGCCGGCCAGACACCGCGGCGGCGCAGCCACCACTGCCGTGCCACAGTCCCACCCCTCTCTATCCTTCTATCTCTCTCTGCATCTCTCTCCCTGCATCTCAATCATGTACAGAATTTCTCCTACGTCTCACAACATAGGGTCTACATGTATTATTGTTAGCATGATATACATAAGTATTATCTTGATAATTTTTCATCTATATATTTAAGAGCTAACAATAATTATTAATTTGATGGTACAGTGATCATACACGGACCAGATCAATTTGAATTTTTTCTTAAATTGATTTCAATTATTAATTGAAAGAAACATAGAATTTCTAAATTTAAAAGGATTTGGAAAACAAAATTAAATTGGTGCTACAATAATAAAAAATATTTTATTAAAATTTAGATACTCACTTCACTATTTCGGCTCTATCTTGAGTTTTAGACATCAGATTTTGACGATTTTACAGCCTACGCGAAGCTTACGAAATTATCTTTAATTTAATGACGATTTAATAGTTATTATCTAACTAGACCTACCCATAAACTAAAGATAAAAGATAATATCGAATTTTTACATAAAAATTTCTATTCAATATAGAAAACCCATTTATAATTGGTTTAAATTATCAAAATACATCTTTTAGTATTTAAGTATAATCCTATTATTAATCAAATATTCTTTTTAATATTATATCTAACGGTCCTCATCTATTTATTTAAGAACTAACAAGCTCTTATTAATTTGGTCCTACAATTTGGTCATACACACGGACCAACTGCTAAAATTTTGGATAAAATCCCTCTTACGCTTGTTATATATAAGAATTTAATAAGATGTGTACATGTTATAAGTATACAGACTCATAGCTTTAGTTGTTAAGTTTTTAATTGTAATTCAAGACAATCTCTTTAAGAAAACGAAGCTGAGAATACCCTCATGTATTCACAGTTTGTAGCATCTTTGAATCTAATACAAACGTTAGATTGAAAGTTAGTTTGTGTGTTTCTTTTATTTCACGTTATATTTCTTACAACATACATCCTTTAGTTATAAGTAAAACTCGATTCAAACTGAAGATAATCAAAGAAACATATGATAATATATTCACCTCCCCTTTATATTATCTTCAAGTGAAGCTCATACTCAACATAAATCAAAATAAATTTTTTTTAAAATTTAGTACCAAAATATTATTAAAGAATTTTGCTTATTAATAAAGGTAATTTTATTAATTTAGTTATAATTATTTTAATAGAAGTAAGAAAACAAAAATACAATTATGATAGATGTTGATCCTTGAGTATTGCAGAAGGGGAGTTGAATGCAATACTAAAACTAAGATTAATGTTTATCAGTAGAAGGAATGCAAACACAAGTAGATTACTCACAAAATAAATGTTTTATTTATTTTTCAAAGTGTTGCTACAACCTTGAGAAAAAGTGGGTTTCTCTCAAGCTTCGATTCTTCAGGAATACACAACATAAAATGAGAGATAGTCTAAGTATACTACTCCTATCTCTATCAACACGGGTTTGTGGAGCTGCTGTCATTTTCTTGTGGCAGCTTCTTACAATTTGTCAACCTGTGTGTCTTACCCAAACTGCTATACAATCAGAGTTATCAGTACAGAAAAACCAATCTAGATACATTCTATATTTAGCTAACACAATTCCAGTAGATGTTGATTTGTCATACTCTCGAATTGGTAAGCTTTGTCTTTGTTAGGCTCAAGACATGTCTGAATACCACCATTAACAAGCCTAAGCTATGTGACTATGTCACACTACATGACCTAGTGAATTCTATCACTGGGATATAATATAGGTCTCTCTATGTACTTGTCTTGTTCTCATGAACATCAGCTTGATCATGTATGCTCAAAATTATAATGAGCTTAGTAAGCTTCTTGCAACTAGAATGTATATAGGCCATTAAATAATTGTCCTGGTAGAAGTTCAGTTTTGTTCACGCAGCAGGATAGAGATGAATAAGGCCCTGAAGAAATAAGTTGCAGAAATTTGTCTAAGGCATTATATAGCAAAGTCAAAATAAAGCTATGTCGTGAAGTCACCAATATCCATGTCGAGAAGTGCTAGATCGCATAGTCCATTTTTTGCTATGTCGTGAAGTCCTCAAGACTCATGTCGTGAAGTGTTGAAGTCAGCAAGGTGAAAGATGCCTAGATCGTGAAGTCCCCAAATGACTTATGTCGCATAGTCCTCAAATGACTTATGTCGCATAGTCCTCAAATGACTTATGTCGCATAGTCCTCAAATGACTTATGTCGCATAGTCCTCAAATGACTTATGTCGCATAGTCCTCAAATGACTTATGTCGCATAGTCCTCAAATGACTTATGTCGCGTAGTCCTCAAATGACCTATGTCGCATAGTCCTAAAATGACCTATGTCGCAAAGTCCTCAAAGGTCATATCGCATAGTCTTCACAAGGGACATCGCGAAGTCTGGAATGAAGAGGAGTTCACGATATCAACACTTAGCCGTTTACAACAAGACAAATCAAGGTACAAAATCAAGAATCAAAAGAGACAAATACTGAAGCATTTGTTCTGGCAAGGTGGTCCAAAGAACAGATGGCAAATCTACAGCTAAACTTGGAGAGAAAGATAAGAGACAAGCAGCTACAGAAACGGGAAAGACTCCGAAAAGCAGGTGGTCCTTCCTGACACAGTTAACCTCTTATGGCAGGACAAGTTGGACTTTCAGCTAGGGGTAACTGTGTAAATAGTGGTGAGCATAGTTTGTATAGATGAATATATATATCAAGCACACACCACTGTAAGCTGCAAGAGAGATACACATAGTTTTACCTTAAGCACTCTTTTCTCTGTAAGCAAAAACAAGTTACAAACTGTTCTTGTTTAGAAGCCAGAAATTCCGTTGTGAATTTCCGGAAAGCTGTAGTATTTAATTTACTCAATACAAAGTAGATTAAAGTGATTGTGTGTGTTGTTTATATTCCGCATATTATATAGCATAATCATATACAGTTTATCTTGAGTTTCAAGGATCGAAAAATATCAAACTATCCATTCACACCCCCTCTGTCTAGTTTCTAGTGGTATTCATTTCTAACAAGTGGTATCAGAGCGTAGGTTGTTAACGTACAAATAGGAAAAGATCAAGAATGAGTTCACAGAAACTAAGCAGTATCAAGATTCCTCCCTTCAACAAGGAGCACTACAGCTTATGGAAGAAGAAGATGTTACTTTTCATCAAAGCTTCCAATCCCATGTATTTAGACATTCTAAAGCATGGTCCCTTTATTCCAATGATTGAGATTGCTGAAACAACAGTAGGCACTGAGATAATACCAGCAAGGCATGTTCCTAAAGACCCCTCAAAATACACTGATCCTGAAAAGGAGAAAATAGCACTGGATGGACATCTCCAACTTATCATCTGTGAATCTATGGATTTCAACATGTATGGCACTGTTGCTCACTATAGTAGTGCAAAGAAAATATGGGATCTCATAGTAGTGCTATGTGAAGGAACTCCTGAGGTAAGGAAGAACAAAAAGCAGATTCTGGTCTCACAGTATGAAGCATTCATGGCTCAACCAAAGGAGGGAATCACATAAGTGTTTGAGAGGTTCAACAAGCTGATAAATGAACTCAAACTCTATGACAAACACTATGAGACAGAAGAGCTCAACATGAAGTTCTTACTAACTCTTCCAGATCACTTGGAACCAAGAATCTCTTCCCTTAAAGAAAGAGATCTAACAAAGATTGGTTTTGATGTGTTATATGGTGTTTTGAAGACATATGAGCTAGAGCTGTTTCAGAAGAGATCTATTCAAGCAAAGAAAGGATTAATGGCCAATACCTCTTGTGCCCTTATTGATGACAATCTAGGTCAAAGAATGGAATCTCTAAAAGTCAGTCAAGTCAAGATTGAGGAACTGGAAAGTGATGACACTAGTGATGAAACTCAGGTTGTTTATGATTTGCCTGAGGAGGATGAGTTCTACAGCATAGATGAGCTGGACAAGATGGAAAACAAATCTTTTACTTATATGGCTAGGAGATATCCTAACATTAGGTTTAAGAGGAAGCAGCCATTCAAGTCTAAATTTAATAGTGGAAATGCTGGTGGTAGCTCAAACTCTTTCAACAAAGGAAAAGGGATTGTTGGTGCTGCTAAAGGAGGATACAAATCTGGGAGTGTGGATAGGTCCAAAATAAGATGCTATAACTACAATGAACTTGGGCATTTTGCCACAGAGTGCAAGAAGCCTAAACAGGTCAAAAAGGACAAAGCAAACTTAGAGCTTGAAGCCAAGTATGAAGCTCTACTCAAGAAACAACAGGGTAAACCTTTTATTGCTGAGGGAAAATGCTGGGATGACTCTGATGAAGAAGGAGAACAAGAGTACTCAAACTATGCCTTGATGGCATTTTCTGATGATGGTGATTCTTCAAGTCAGGTACCTATTCTTACTTCTCTTGATATGACTCCCTTTCAATATAATCAAACTGTTGAAGATATGAGCACTGAAATGTTCAATATTCATACTAGCATATTAGTAGCAAATGAAGAAATTGATAGACTAACTGCTAGAAATCTTGAGCTTATAGAAAAGAATGAGGAACTTGAGTTAATGGTTGTGAGCCTTGATGGTTTGAAAAAGGAGGTTGAGTATCTCAAAAACAAAGTAATTTGTGCTGAACAAATAGAAAAGGCTCTTAGAGAGAAAATTGTTGAAAGTGAATTAAAGCTAAGAAGTTTCAAAAACTCATCTGAGCTTATTCAAACCTATCACAAGGAACACACTGAAGACTGCAAGGTTGGAGTTGGTTTTGACTATGAGAATGATAAAGGAAGGAAGAAGGGAAAGGGTAAATGAAAAGAATCTTTTACAAACAAAAATGCCCCAACCATTCTGTCAAGTGTTGAAAAGCCCATTTTCAAAAAGAGTGTTGTTGAGTTTGATGAAGAACTTTTAATCATCAAACAACAAATTCTTGAAGAAGATGAGGCTGCTAAAGACACTTCTTCCTCTCCTAAATCTGTTGATCAGAAAGAGACCAAAGACAACCTTGTCAAGAGTCCTAAAGTCAAGAAAGAAGTTGTTAAGAAAAAGAAACAAAACAGAAATGGTAAGATAGGTGTCAACAAGAATAACAACTATGCTTATGTGCCAAATGCTCCTAGGAAACAGTGTCAGAAATGCCTATTCGTTAATCATTTGACTCATAAGTGTAATAAACAAGTAAATGTTGAAGCTGATAACCTAAGTAACCATTCTGCAGGTTTAAATTCTATTCATGATTCTTTCTGTGGTAATTGAAACTGCATGACATGCTATGTGACTGTGATTGCTAATTGTTTATCTCTTAAGCATAAACTGGATTCTGCACAATCTTGTGAATCACACACACATATGCACACTCACAGAACAGGATCCCCAATCAAGATTGAGAGGGTGAAAACTTCATGTGAGCCCAAGAGTGTAAACTCCAAAGCCACAAACAAAGTGAAGTCTCCTACTGTGAAGAATACAATTTATGACAGAAGAATTATTAATAAAAATGTTTCTAAATCAACTGGACCCTACCAAGTGTGGGTACCAAAAACAACTTAGTTACTTTGTGAATGCAGGGCAACATGAATAAAAGAGTCATATGGATCTTGGACAGTGGATGCTCAAGTCACATGACTGGTGATATAGCCCTGCTATCACAATTTGAGGAAAAGGCTGGCCCCTCAGTAACCTTTGGAAATGACAACATTGGTTATACCATGGGATATGGCAGTGTCAAATATGGAAATGTCATTATTGAAGATGTAGCATTTGTTGAAGGACTGAAGCATAACCTCTTGAGTATTGGACAATTCACCAACATGGGTTTCAAAGTGGAATTTGATGAAGATCATTGTCTAATCTCAAAAAGAGGAAGTGGTGAAGTTGTTCTAACTGGTGTGAAGAAAGGAATCTTGTTTGTAGCTAATCTCAAGGATGCAGACAAGGGAGAAATTTGTTGTTTCTACACTAAGGCCACAAATGAAGAATTCTGGCTATGGCACAAGAAACTGTCTCACTTGAATGTTCAGGCAATGAACTTTCTAACAAAGAGAGAACTTATAAGAGATATGCCTGCCTTGGAGTTTGTGCAAGATGGAGCTTGTGAAGCTTGTCAGAAAGGGAAGATCAAAAGATCAAGTCATAAGAACAAATTGCTCAAAACAAACTCAAAGCCTCTGCAGTTAATTCACATGGATCTGTTTGGCCCTATGAATGTAATGTCTCTTTCCAAGAAGAAATATGCTCTAGTGATGGTTGATGATTATTCAAGATACACTTGGGTGAAATTCCTATTCTCCAAGGATGAAGCACCTCAAGTTATTATAGAGCATATCAAGAGAGTTAATAGAGAAGCACAAAGTACTGGTTCCTCTGTAGTTACTTTGAGAAGTGATAATGGGACTGAGTTCAGAAATTCAACATTGTATGAGTTTTGCAAAGATAAAGGAATTTCTCAACAATTTTCAGCTCCTAGAACTCCTTAACAAAATGGAGTAGTTGAGAGAAAGAATAGAACTCTCATTGAAGCTGCAAGGACAATGCTGTTGGATGCAAAGTTACCTACTAGCTTTTGGGCTGATGCTGTTAACACAGCATGCTATGTGCAAAATAGAACATTGATCAATAAGAAGTCTGGAAAAACTCCTTATTCATTAATGAGTGGCAAAAGAGCATCCTTCAAGCATCTTCATGTGTTTGGAAGCAAGTGCTTTGTGATGAAAGATACCTCTGAGCATATTGGAAAATTTGATGCTAAGGCATTTGAAGGTATTTTCATTGGATACTCTCTGGAAAGGACAGCATACATGGTGTTTGTACCTGAGCAACACAAAGTCATGGAAAGCATGGATGTTACCTTTGATGACAAGAAAACTCCTATACTTAAAACAAGTGATCAAGACAGTGTGCCATTAAGATTTGAAAATCAAGGATATCTTGAGGATTCTGAAAGTGAGGATGAACCACCTGTTCAAACTGTTCCAGAAAATGAAATTATTGAAGTTGATTATCTTCTTCAAACACCTGTGCAAGGGTTCACAAACACAGGGGGAGAAGAAGAGAATGCAACTGTCATTCAAAATGAGCTTGGAACAGGTCAAGGAAATGAACAGGGTCACACAAGGAAATGGGACAGAGCCCACACTAGGGATCAAATCATTGGAGATCTTGGTGAGGGAGTTAGAACAAGAAGGGCAACACTGAATACATGTCTGTATAGCTGCTTTCTGTCACAAGAGAAACCTAAAGTAATTGAAGAAGCTTTGAAGAATTCTGATTGGATTGTTGCCATGCAAGAAGAATTGAATAAATTTGAGAAAAACAAAGTATGAGAACTAGTGCCACCTCCAAAAGGAAAGAATGTTATTGACACCAAATGGGTGTTCAGAAACAAGATGGATGAAGAAGGAGTGGTGATTAGAAACAAAGCAAGGTTGGTTTCCAAAGGATACTGTCAGCAAGAAGGTATTGATTATGATGAGACATTTGCACCTGTAGCAAGACTGGAAACCATCAGAATATCCTTGGCTTTTGCAGCTCACTCAGATTTCAAGGTGTATCAAATGGATGTGAAAAGTGCCTTCCTAAATGGTGATCTAGCTGAAGAAGTTTATGTATCCCAACCTCCTGGTTTTGAGAATGAAGATTTCCCAGATTTTGTATATAGACTGCTCAAGGCACTCTATGGACTCAAACAGGCACGTAGAGCCTGGTATGAAACTCTATCTCAATTTCTTCTTGAGCATCAATTTACCAGGGGTACAATTGATAAAACTCTATTCTTCAAGAAACATGGAAATGATATCATTCTAGTTCAAATCTATGTGGATGATATCATATTTGGCTCTTCAAATGAAAAACTCTGTGAAAGGTTCTGTAAGTTGATGCAAAGCAAATATGAGATGAGTATGATGGGAGAGTTAACCTACTTCTTAGGTTTGCAAGTACATCAAAAGGAGGATGGCATCTTTATAAACCAATCAAAGTATGTCAAAGATCCTTTGAAGAAATATGGTTTAGAAGAATCATCCTCTGCAAAAACTCCCATGTCCACTGTTATCAAGCTTGATGAAGACAAGAAAGGCAAAAGAGTAGACATCAAGTTTTATTGAGGCATGGTTGGATCTCTACTCTATCTCACAGCTAGCAGGCCTGATACCATGTTTTCCACATGCCTTTGTGCAAGATTTCAATCTGATCCCAAGGAATCTCACATGATGGCTATCAAAAGAATCTTCGGGTATCTGAAAGGGACTCCTAATCTTGGGCTATGGTATCCAAAAGGCACTGGGTTCAACCTGGTTGGTTACACAGACTCTGATTATGCTGGATGCAGAATTGACAGGAAGAGCACCTCTGGAAGCTACCAATTCTTAGGTCAAAGGTTAGTGTCCTGGTTCAGTAAGAAACAACAATCCACAACAACATCCACAGCTGAGGCTGAATATATTGCTGCTGGAAGTTGCTGTGCTCAATTGTTTTGGATTAGAAATCAACTTATGGATTATGGACTGGTATTGGAACACATACCTCTGATGTGTGACAACACTAGTGCAATATCCATAGTTGCCAATCCTGTTAATCACTCTACTACAAAGCACATTGAGATCAGGTACCATTTCATTATGGAACATGCTGCAAATGGTACCATAGAAGTCTCTTATGTTCCAACTGAGAAACAATTAGCTGACATATTCACTAAACCTCTAAATGAAGCTGTTTTCAACAGACTTGTGAGTG
Organism: Heracleum sosnowskyi; assembly: GCA_030848705.1. Classification (NCBI taxonomy): domain Eukaryota; kingdom Viridiplantae; phylum Streptophyta; class Magnoliopsida; order Apiales; family Apiaceae; genus Heracleum; species Heracleum sosnowskyi. The sequence continues at coordinate 46,179,640 of CM061236.1, forward strand.
AAATTGGAATGCTCAATCCTTCATTTAGCTGTTCTAAGTAAATATGCTAGTTAATTGTTACGGCAGTAAATTTTCACTGTATTTAAATGCTCGATTCAATTGGAGTGAAAATTAGCTGAGATATGATTTATAAATATTTCAGTACTTTACTGCATATGTTTCAAATCATACTTTTCTGAGAAGTTATGAGTTCTTAAGACATCTCTACATAGGTGATTTTGAGAGTTCACGACTTAGTTCAAATCAAACAGACTTATATCGCAAACTGTTGAAATTGTGAGACTTCGCGATATAGTTCATTTCATGAGTTTGCGACATAGTTCATTTTATGACTTCGCGATCTAGAATAACTATATCGACAAGTCTCCATATTTGACATAATTTTGATTTAAATTTATTTTATTTCAATTTTTGATTTAAGTCTGACAAAATAATTAAAATTTCAAGAAGAGAGTTTTAGACATGGTATTTTCACTATATCGCAAAGTCATCCAAATTCTTTTATCTTCAAGACTTTGCGACATAGTTCAATTCAGGACTCTGCGATATACTCTGCAAGACTTTGCGGTACATGCCATTTTGAGACTTCCCGACATACAATTAGTCTGTACATATTCATAACTCTATATCACAGTGTCTCTATCATATAAATACTTTTTGTCGACCGTTCACAACTTCCCACTTTGTCTATTGCTCTCAATTTCTAAAACCTAAACTCTTCTCTCTCTTCTTCAATCTCAATCTCAATTTCAATGGCACCCAAATCTCAAACAACTTCCTCTTCAAACCCTTTAACCATTCCCAAAGAAACAAATCTTCTCACCATTCCCTCTGAGGCTGAGGCGAACCCAAGGTACAAGTGTTTTGTACGGTTTCTGAACACTTCCTACCTACGCCAAGCCCTAACCCTGAACCCTACCTTGTATGTCGATGTGTTGGAAGGATTCTGGAGAACGGCGTTGGTATCAACAATGGCTAGGGAAGATGGAACCTCATTCCAGGAGGTTAATTGTTCAATTGGAGGCAAACACTTCCAGTTTGGGGAAAAGGAAATCAATGTAGCTTTGGGGTTCAAGGTGGAGGGTCATGACCAAGAAGCTATTGATGCTCAAATTGTAGACTTCATGACCTTCATTCTGTATGCTGATGAGATAAATACTGGAAAGCTCAATAGGAAGTTTGTGAGGAGGGAGTGGTCATTTCTGTTTGACGCACTCCAGAAGGTGTTTCTATGCAGGAAGACATGATGGGACCATATCAGTCACATTGCTGTGAAGCTAGCCTACTCCCTGGCCAACAACCAGGAGATCAATGTGGGAGCCATAATTCTCAAGGAATTGGCACAGAGGCTAGGCAGGACAGTTCGCGGTAGAGGTAATGACATCTTTTATCCTCGCTTTATTCAGTGTATTTTAAATTACCTTGATGCAAATATACATGATCTTGAGGGTATAGATAAAAATAAAATGGATTATTCCAAGTCCATGTCCAAGATACTATTTGGGTCATTGGACACAAGGAATCATGTTGATGTGAGGCTAAGTGTGACCCAGCATATGCAGGACACATTTGAATCATATCAACTTGCTAAGCCAATATACCATGCTCTTTCCTGGACAGGGGAGGATGAGACTGAAGGAGCTACACAGTCTAACCCTAGACTCCCTATCCCATCCAGTAACCCTACTGCAAACACAACTGTAGAAATTAGGGAGCCAAGTGCATCAGTCTCTCAAAAGATTGGTGTTACTAAAAGGAAGACAAAGAAGAGAGCCCTAGAAGTGATACAAGAATCTGTAGAGATAGAAAGTGAGAATCCCGAGTCACCTCTCACCAGACACAGTAAGAAATCAAAATCCAAACCTACCACTGAATCCTCCCAACAAGATTCAGATGTGGCAAAAGGGGTACACCTGTTACTGTCAATGGCCTCTCAACAGGTCATTGACATTGAAAAGAGCAGCCTCCCCACTGCAACCTGTACAGAGTCTGCACAGGGTCAAGAACTCACTCTTGACCCCAATGGTAATAAGGGTGGTACTACACAGAGTGGAGAGCACATCACTGTTGAAACTCCTCCTATTTCTCAGGGGGAGTTGCCAAAATCTACTCTAAACACATCTTTTCTTCCAGAATCTGCATCTCAAATTTCTTCAAATCAAGAAAGTCATTCTTATGACAATCTTGAACTTGATCACTCGCTTCCTGATTCTGTGAGTGAGCCCCTTTCAAGTGACATGGTGCTTGACACTATGCTCACCACCCAGGACCCACATTTGGTTGGTCTGGAAATGCATGCTGGGGCATATTCTAATGACACCAACACAAACACAAACACAGAGGCTTCACCAGTTTTAACTGGAGACTCTGTGCCAAATTCTCCCATCCTTAGGGGTGTGGAACTGTCTTCACAGACAAATAGGGATGATGTTGTAACACATCCCATCTCAATGGTGATCTTGCTGAAGAAGTTTATGTGTCCCAACTACCTGGCTTTGAGAAGGAAGACTTCCCAGACTTTGTGTATAGACTGCTCAAGGCACTCTATGGACTCAAACAGGCACCTAGAGCCTGGTATGAAACTCTATCTCAATTCCTTCTTGAGCATCAATTTACCAGGGGTACAATTGATAAAACTGTATTCTTCAAGAAGCGTGGAAATGATATCATTCCAGTCCAAATTTATGTGGATGATATCATCTTTGGCTCTTCAAATGAAAAACTCTGTGAAAGGTTCTCTAAGTTGATGCAAAGCAAATATGAGATGAGTGTGATGGGAGAATTGACCTACTTCCTAGGTCTGCAAGTACATCAAAGGGAGGATGGCATCTTCATAAATCAATCAAAGTATGTCAAAGATCTTTTGAAGAAACATGGTTTGGAAGACTCATCCCCTGCAAAAACTCCCATGTCCACTGCTGTAATAACCCCAAATTTTGGACTTAGTTAAAAAATTTTGATGAATAGTAAATGTGATGAATAGTAAATTTGCTGATGAAAAATATTTTCAGACCACACTGTATAGAAGACATGGAATGAATGTTTCGAGGTTATATTATTGATGTATAGGAAGAATAAAAGAATGTAAACGCAATCAGAATCAAGAGATTCCCATTCGAATTTTTAATCACTATTCATCGGACAATCAAGGAGGAATTGATTTGATCGTTTTGAGAAAGTATGTGGAATGAGAAATACATGATCATATCTTAAACCAAGGTGAGAAATCTAGAACCATGTATTAAACCAAGACAATGGGAAGATAAAGGAAGTATCCCCTAGCTTTGGTACAGAGAAACATTTTTAAAACCACTTGAAACTATCGCGAAACAGAAGCGTAACAAATTATGGATTAAACCCTAACCAAAGGAGGAGTAATATATGAGATCATCAAGTGCATTATATAAAAGAATTGAGGATGCAAATAATGACATAAGCATGATGCAAGAGAATGACATAAGCATGACAAGTGATGACAAGGTGATGAATCACCACCTTGTCACCACTTTCACCACCACCACAAATACAAAAGGAGCCTTGTCATTGGTGACAAGTCTTGATTATGGCCACACAAATCAGATTACAAGTGTTAAGTGTATTTAGACAAAACAAAAGAAAAAGAAAATCAAAGAAAACAAAGCAAAAAGAGAAGCATCAAGGTGAAGAACACATTCGGCTATTTTCTTCATCAAGAACCCTTAAAATTTTTGCTCCAACTTGTTGGGAACCACGGACTTGGGGTTCTACTACATTTTATGATACACAATTAAGGAGTGCGAAAAGAAAATCACCTTGTTAACGGTTGATTCCACGCTCTTCTATTGTATTCCCAAATTCCCTTGAGCGAAGTGTGGCCTCCGTCTTCTCAAGTTAACCTCTCTTCTTGCTCCTAGGTGGCTACAATATTTTTCTTAACCAACCCTAGCAAGAAGAGAATAAGAATATATATAGGGCTACAATAGGGATCATGGATAATTAGGTTGGGCCTTTTAATTACATCCTGGGCCTAGCCCAATGTAATTAAATATTAATTCAATCCATTAAAGAATTAATATTTGCACTACCTTTCCTAATACCGCAACTTAATTAATTAATTCGGTTCCAATATTATTTGCTTATTAAATTCCTCATGTTTAAAATAGCGCATGCCCATTAATTAAATAAATTACTGATAATTCATTTAATTAACATCTTATATCCTTGATCATCCACTCTACCTTTATTTAATTATGCCGGAATAAATCCACCTGCAGGGTTTCACATAATTAAATCCTTTTGAGCTTTCAAGGGGACATCATTAACCCGAATATTATCAGGACACGGATTCCTTCAATAAATAATATTCACCATATATATTATTCCATCACCCAAAATATAATGATATAATTCAAAAGAATTATTTCATATATAAATCAAAGCATGTAAATAATATACACGTGTCAATTACTATATCCGGATTAAGAACCTAAGCATTAATAATAACATAGAATCTTAGTTCACCTTCTTAATCAGTTTAAGGGAACAATTCTAAATTTGATCCTGTTCAATATACACAAAGTATACAAGTATTATTTAATAGTCAAGATAAACTATCCCCAAATAATACTTCAGTTATTCCAGTGGTTTGTCTAATTCCACTTAAACTGTGAACCCTTTATATTATATATAGACACTGATAATTTAATCTTCTGTTATCCCATTTGATACTAAATTATCCACAATATATAATAAATAGACAATGTAAAAATATGCAATCAAGATTCTCAATAAAATGGACAATGTCTATATACTACTAATGAATAGTTTAGTATAAAACCCAACAATCTCCCACTTATACTCAAGCTATTCTTTGAGTATATCAGTGTTTATTAATATAATCCGCTACCAGTTTAAATAACTATTCCGTGACCAGACATCTGACTCCTATCTCCTCCACGTGTTCTTCAAAAACCTTAGCTGGTAAACTCTTCGTGAAAGGATCAGCCCGGTTGTCCTTTGATGCTATATCAGTCACAATAATATCTCCTCGCTTAACGAACTGTCGTATGAGGTGATACTTACGCTCAATGTGTTTTGCTGCTTTATGTTCTCGTGGTTCCTTTGTATTTGCAACATCACCAGTATTATCACAATAAATTGTGATTTGCCGTGGCAAATTAGGAACTACATTCAAATCCAGCAGGAAATTCCGGAACCATATAGCCTCCTTGGCTGCCTCAGAGGCTGCCACATATTCAGCTTCCATGGTTGAGTCTGCGATGCATTTCTGCTTCACACTCCTCCATATTACAGCTCCACCTCCTAAAGTAAAAACACACCCCGAGGTTGACTTCCTCTTATCCCTATCTGTCTGGAAATCTGAATCGGTATAACCCACAGGAAACAAGTCTGAAGCCTTGTAAATTAACATATACTTCTTAGTCCTTCGCAAGTACTTAAGTATCGTTTTTACTGCACTCCAATGTTCCTGACCTGGATTGGACTGATATCTACTGACCATGCCTACGGCAAAGCAAATATCAGGTCTCGTGCATAACATGACATACATTAAGCTTCCACATGCTGAAGCATAAGGAACTGCTTTCATGTTCTCTATCTCCTTAGGTGTCTTAGGACACTGCTCCTTTGATAGAGAGACTCCATGTCTAAAAGGTAAATTACCCTTCTTAGAGTCCTGCATGTTAAAACGAGCCAATACCTCATCAATGTACGGTTCTTGAGATAAAGCCAACGTTCTTTTCTTGCGATCTCTTATAACTTTGATCCCAAGAATGTATGCGGCTTCACCTAAGTCTTTCATTTCAAATTGTTTGAACAACCATGCCTTAATAGATGACAACATCTCTACATTATTTCCAATGAGCAAAATGTCATCTACATTTAGTACTAGAAAAACCACTACATTTCCTTCACTTTTCTTATACACACATTCTTCGCTTGGACTCTGATCATAACCATTTGACTGGACGGCCTGATCAAAACGAATGTTCCACTCCCTGGAAGCTTGTTTCAGTCCATAAATGGACTTCTTAAGCTTACACACTAGATGCTCTTGGCCCTCTTTGATGAATCCCTCTGGTTGCTGCATATGGATGTTTTCATCAAGACTTCCATTTAGGAAAGCTGTCTTGACATCCATTTGCCAAATCTCATAATCGAGATGAGCTGCTATAGATAAAAGAATCCGGATTGACTTAAGCATGACTACCGGAGAAAAGGTTTCCTCATAATCAATTCCTTGTTTCTGAGTATACCCTTTCGCAACAAGTCTTGCTTTCCAGGCTTTCACCTTTTTGTCAGATCCTCTTTTTCTTTTGTAGATCCACTTGCATTCAATGGGTTTTACACCATTGGGTGGTTCCACGAGATCCCAGACTTGATTGGAATACATAGATTCCATCTCAGATTGCATAGCCTTTTGCCAAAGATCTGCATCCTTATCTTGCATTACTTCTTCGTATGTCCTGGGATCCTCATCATGTTCACCAGAGACTAAGTCCGAAGACTCTCCCAAAAACATGAACCTCTCAGGTTGTTTAACAACCCTCCCACTACAACGAAGCATTGGTGTGGTATTAGTGATGGGTTGTTCATTTATTTGTGGTTGTTCTACTTGTACCGGTGGCATATTAGAATTATCTTGTCCTCCCACTATTTCCTCTAAAACAATAGTACTCATGGGTTTGTGATTCATTATATAGTCTTCTTCTAAGAATCTAGCATTGGTGCTTACAATGATATCCCGATCCTTAGGACTATAAAACAAATACCCTTTTGTTCCCTTGGGATAAACCACAAACAGCCTCACTTCTGTACGAGAATCTAACTTAGTCACGTTCTTGTTCAGCACATGTGCTGGACAACCCCAAATCCGAATGTGTTTCAAACTAGGTTTGGTACTAGTCCACAATTCTTTTGGAGTTTTTGGAACTAACTTAGAAGGTACCAAGTTTAGAAGATAAGCCGCTGTTTCTAGAGCATGCCCCCAAAATGACTTGGGTAAATTCGAATAACTCATCATCGATCTAATACTCTCTAAAAGAGTCCGGTTCCTTCTTTCTGCTACACCATTCTGCTGAGGTGTGCCAGGTGCAGTCAACTGGGATGAAATCCCATGTTCTGATAAATATTCTCTAAATTCTCCAAGCAGGTATTCGCCCCCACGATCTGATCGTAGTGACTTGATACATTTTCCTGAATGTCGCTTCTCCGCACTTGCTTTGTACTCTTTGAATTTTTCAAAGCACTCAGACTTGCGGTGCAAAAGATAAATGTATCCATATCTCGAATAATCATCAATGAAAGTGACAAAATATTCATACCCACCTCTCGCTTGGATATTCATAGGTCCACATAAATCAGTATGAACCAATTCTAACACATCTTTGGCTCTATTTCCTTTTGCCTTAAAAGGTCTACTGGTCATTTTTCCTTCCAAGCAAGATTCACAGACTGGAAATGGCTCCACTGCCAACGAGCCTAAAGGCCCATCTACTACCAATCTTTGAATCCTCCTCAAGTTAATATGACCTAATCTCAAGTGCCAAAGATATGTTTGGTTCAATCCAGAAGGTTCCTTTCTTTTATTAGAGGTAGAAAATGTATTATTAATTTCACTTGGTTGCAGCATTGGTACTATAGGATCAATAATATATAAATTGTCTTGCAATGTACCAGAACATATAACTCGTTTATTCATCATAATGGAAACATTATGATCCAAACAAACATTATAACCATCCATAGCAAGTTTAGAAACCGAAATTAAATTCCTTCTAAATGAAGTTACATAAAGACAATTATTCAAAACCAAAATCCTATCATAACCAAAAGATAAAGAAATAACTCCAACTGCAACCACTGCTACTTTCGTAGCATCTCCCAAGAACACATATATCTCGTCATCTCTAAGCAGCCTGGTTTTCTGGAACCCCTGCATGGAATTACAAACATGATCAGTGGCTCCTGTGTCTACACACCAAGTGCTCGTAGACATAGCCGCTATATATGTTTCCGTAACATGAGAAAAAGACATACCAGCATTGTTCTTCTTAGAAAGAGGACAATCCTTTTTCCAGTGACCCGACTGCTTGCACTTGAAGCACTTGCCCTTAGGCTTCTTCACTGAATTCTGAACTCCCAATGGTTTCACAACTTTCTGTGTCTGAACCTTCTTCTTCTTCTTCTTTCCTTTCGGTTTTGAAGAAGAAACTTTCTCAGCCACATTTACCTGAACATGCTGCTGAAATAATGATTCCGATGCCTGAAGCTCTGTCAGAAGTTCTGCAAGACTATACAACTTCTTGTTCATGTTGTAATTCAAGCGAAACGGCTCAAAGCTTTTGGGCAAACTCATAAGTATGATATCGACCTGCGTTTCCGCATCAATATCAGCACCAAGGACCTCTAGTTCATTTATATGAGACATCATCAGAAGAACATGGTCCCTTACAGGTGTTTTTTCAGCCATCTGAGTGTTCATTAGAGACTTCATTGCTACTTGCCTAGCAGCCCTATTCTGATCTCCGAAAAGCTCCTTGAGGTTATAGAGCATATCTGCAGCAGTGGTCATGGCCTGATGCTGATGTTGCAAAACACCCGACATGGCTGCCAGAATGTAACATCGCGACATCTCATCTGCCTTAGTCCACTTCTTAAAATACTCTTTTTCCTCATCCGGAGCATCGGCAGCAGGCTGTTCCGGTTTGGGTTCAATAGTACAGAATTTAAACTCTTCAGCAGTCAACACTATGTCCAAATTGCGTTTCCATTCAATATAGTTAGGTCCGGTAAGTTTGTTATCCTTAAGTATGGTGAAAAGTGGATTAAAGCCCATTCTATCCTGAGAATCATGCATATAACACTTAATCAGAAAATTGCATATATCTTAAAACCTATTTGTTTCCTCTAACAATTAATTAAAATTAATGCACTAATATTTAAATTCCATAAATATCTGGTACGTCATGATGGGTGACATATATACCATTTAAATTTAAATATTACTTCGGTCCTACTACTAAATAATACGCCACGTTAGGGTGGACTATATATTATCTTTCATAGCTAAGTGTATACCATTATTTAGATCTGAAGTTGCCTTTAGTCAGACCCATCCGTTCGATGTATCAATGGATAAATCCCAGGTGTTTTCGGTGAAGTCACAGACAGACTCGCTTAAAAACACAACCCCTAAGACAGAAATATCCATTATCAACATCAATCAAGGAATGTCCAACTTTTTTCTCGAATTCTATGAAACTTGGTATGTCACGATGGGGTGAGCTTACCTTTCATTATTCGTGATTAACTTAAGAAGATTGTCCTAGTAATATCCTTAACACTACCCAGACGTCATAAATCATACGCCACGATGGGTGACATATATCCAATTCATAATCGTCCTAGTGTTAAATTACATACAACCAATAATGGATGACCATGGGATCTAATATCAAATTAATTCCCTCTCCCACTTAGTATTTTAACATGAGTAATTTTATCTAGATGCATCGCCCTATGTTATTTCTTCGAGGTCCACATGTTATCAAAATAACAATACAAAGAACACATAACATAGCATAGCATGCATCTCTACATAATTAAATGAGGCCTATGTCATTATAATTATGTCTAACATGCATTCCAAATACACACATAATTTAATAACATAAAACATTTAATTAAAGCAATAAATGAAAATTTATGTCCATGTCGTCCTATTTATGTTAACCATGCAATTAAAATTACACACATAATTAACAACACACATAATAATTATTTAATGCAATAATTAAAATTAAATAGCAGAAAAATTAAAATAAAAAATAAATCCACTATTATGGCCAAAAAAAAAATTTCATCCGAAAATCCTGCGAAAACTTCAACTCGCTGTTTGAGGGTCTAAACGAGCTCAGACGCACATGAAACTTGGACAACTTCACTATTCAATCGTGTAGAACATCGAAATCCCTTTCCGAAAAGGTATTACTCATCGAAATCCGACACCGTATGCAAAAGTTACAACAGTTCGAAGTTGCATAGGCGAAATCTTGTAGCATCAGCGGAAGAACTTTGTTTTCTTGCAACTCCGTCGATCAAATAGTTACATACAACATAACATACCTATTCTATTACATCAGATCATAATCTAGCATGAATACAAATCATGATTACAAGATTACAAAATCATAATAGAAAACAAAACTAGCACGATCAACCCTCGTGATTTACAACCACGATAAACCACGTGGAAACCAAAACAAAAAATAACCACGATTAAACCACGTGGGATCCAAACACATAATTAAAATAAAACGAGGCCATAATAGTGGATACTAAACAACCTGCAAAAGATTATTATCCAAGCATACCACTATACATACATAACCAATTTTAATTACGACATGGACATCATATCATAAAACATAGAACCCATAACCAGGCTCTTGATACCAATTGTTGGGAACCACGGACTTGGGGTTCTACTACATTTTATGATACACAATTAAGGAGTGCGAAAAGAAAATCATCTTGTTAACGGTTGATTCCACGCTCTTCTATTGTATTCCCAAATTCTCTTGAGCGAAGTGTGGCCTCCGTCTTCTCAAGTTAACCTCTCTTCTTGCTCCTAGGTGGCTACAATATTTTTCTTAACCAACCCTAGCAAGAAGAGAATAAGAATATATATAGGGCTACAATAGGGATCATGGATAATTAGGTTGGGCCTTTTAATTACATCCTGGGCCTAGCCCAATGTAATTAAATATTAATTCAATCCACTAAAGAATTAATATTTGCACTACCTTTCCTAATACCGCAACTTAATTAATTAATTCGGTTCCAATATTATTTGCTTATTAAATTCCCCATGTTTAAAATAGCGCATGCCCATTAATTAAATAAATTACTGATAATTCATTTAATTAACATCTTATATCCTTGATCATCCACTCTACCTTTATTTAATTATGCCGGAATAAATCCACCTGCAGGGTTTCACATAATTAAATCCTTTTGAGCTTTCAAGGGGACATCATTAACCCGAATATTATCAGGACACAGATTCCTTCAATAAATAATATTCACCATATATATTATTCCATCACCCAAAATATAATGATATAATTCAAAAGAATTATTTCATATATAAATCAAAGCATGTAAATAATATACACGTGTCAATTACTATATCCGGATTAAGAACCTAAGCATTAATAATAACATAGAATCTTAGTTCACCTTCTTAATCAGTTTAAGGGAACAATTCTAAATTTGATCCTGTTCAATATACACAAAGTATACAAGTATTATTTAATAGTCAAGATAAACTATTCCCAAATAATACTTCAGTTATTCCAGTGGTTTGTCTAATTCCACTTAAGCTGTGAACCCTTTATATTATATATAGACACTGATAATTTAATCTTCTGTTATCCCATTTGATACTAAATTATCCACAATATATAATAAATAGACAATGTAAAAATATGCAATCAAGATTCTCAATAAAATGGACAATGTTTATATACTACTAATGAATAGTTTAGTATAAAACCCAACACAACTTCCACTCAACCATAAATCTTGATCTTGGGCTCCAAATCACCCTCTTCCAATATCCAAGGTAGATATCTAATCTTAGCCTCATCCATGGATCATAGCTTGGTCAAAAATGGATTCAAAGTTGATGATGAATAGTGATGTGAATAGTAAACTCATAAGATCTTGTTTTGTTTTGATGATTTTAGGTTTGATTAGCATAGTTAAGGAGCAAGGAAGGATATACCATCCATATATAGCCTTTGTTAAGTTCCAAAGAAGGTATAAAACTTCTTTCTTTTTAAGATTATGTCTTGATCTAGTAGTTATAAGTGATTAGTTAAGAACTATGTAGTAATAAAGCATGTATGCATGATTTTAAGCATGTTTGATGGTTGATTTGTGGATACAATTATGAACTAAGGTGTGACCTTGTTTGGACAGAAAATGGTAGTATTAGTTTGAGGTTTGATTGGTGGTTGGTTGATGGTTGATTTGTAGTTGGATTGAGTGTTTAAAAACACGGGAAGTACGCGTAGGCGCCGTTACCATGTCGGATTTTACTTAGGTAGTTTAGACAGAAACCATGATTGCATTACAGGGCATAAACTTGAAGTTTCTGACAATGATCAAGTAGGCTCTGTTTCCTAGATTGTTTTAGCGAAAGAATCGTGTCGTTTCGATTTACGGTTTAGGAGAAACGTCCGTTTTAGTGAAAGCGGTTTCGCGTAACTAGATAGTTCATTGTATGACCTTTGAGATAGGGATCAAGCCCTTTAAAATTGGAATTGGATTGAGATATTAAAATGGATACTAGTATGTATAGTCTAGAAAGGAACCTAGAAGGTTTCGTGTCAAAACGATAAGTTTGTGATTTTAGAAAAATGTGAGAACAAAGGTTGCGCGAGTGAAATACCCTTAACGGTATGGTTTAAAACAAGGAAATGGTAAAGGAAAAGTACTTGGGATTTGTGAATAGATTTTCACCCAAACTTGTGACTTAAGAGTTACAGAACGTCATGAGGTTATAGATGACCAAGAGTGAGACAATGGATGTGCGTTAATAGAACGTTAGTGCTTAAGTTAAATGCACTTTAAATGATTAAGCCAGGGGACTGATCGGGTATTTCTTTGTTTATAGATTTCCCGGAAAGTTCTCGAAACCGTAACACCCAAGGACCCGAGGCAAGTTTTCTCATCCCATGCAGTACAATATTATGATAATATGCATATGATAGATGGATGCTTTCAAATGTAATATATGCATACGATATTATGCATGCTTTCAAACCTCACATCGTATATAGATGTGATGGTATTAAAAATGATGTGATGTGATGTATGCATATGATAGATGCATTCAAGTTTTCAAACCCTACACCATATAATGATGCTATGGTGATATATGTTGTGGTATTGCTAAATATGCTGCTTAATGCTGTGAAATGACTTATAAACTGTTTTCGCTTTTTATAAAAAGTTGTATAAGGTATAAGGTTTATATGCTAGATAAGTACTAGATATAAACCAAGGTTAAAGGTTAAAGACTCTAAGTATAGAGTACTTGTACGATGGTTTTAAAACTTAGACCGGGAGTCAAATTATTATTTTGTTTTAAATTACTGTCAAAAGCTGGAAGGTTCTAGGGACGGTTATATTTTAAAGATTTATTAAATATTCCAATATCTATATTATAGGATATTTAAGGTGAGATTTTTAAATAATATTATAATAAATATTATTTGAATATTATTTAATTAAAGTGAATATTATTTTGAATATTCACTTAAGTGTTTATATTGCATAATAGTTCAATATTTATTAATTGGTTATTATTTAATTAAGTGAATATTATTTTGAATATTCACTTAAGTAGTTTATATTGAATAATAATTTAATATTTATTATTTGGGTATTTATTAAATATTCCAAATATGATTTAAAATCATAGAACCTTATTTTATGATTAAAGGTTCTATTATTTACACAAAAATATAAATTTCTGATTTTCAGAAAAGGTATTAAAATAGAGATTCCCAGCTATTATCTTAAGAAAGTTAAAGGTAATTAAATGCGGTTAGTATTTTCCAACTCATCGAAAACTGGGAATCTAGTTCAAGAATTCGAGGACAGAGTTTTACCTCCACTGTTCCTCTAGAATACTTATAACTAAGGGGATGGTTCCCCCATTCAAGTAGAGTATTTCAAACTCGCTGAACTCTGAAATTTCAATAAACTCCCTGGTCATGATTTCAAAATATGTAGTAATCATCGGTAGTGTCGTTGACTAATGTCAATCCACACTTTGACTTACTCCTTTCAATTACTTTGGAGTAAGGTATTCTGAACGGTTACAAAGTTTTGACAAGTATTTGTACTTGGGAAAAATGGAATTAAATTCCGATTTCCGTTTCATTAATATTTTTCATCATGGGAATTGGAAAGGCCTACACGGCAATGAAATAGGTGTCGGGGTAGTGCCAAAATTATCAAGGCTTACCCGGTGACGAAATAGGCCCGAGGTAGTGATCTCTTGCGTGCTAAGGCTTACCCGTGACGAGATAGGCACCGAGGTAGTGATCTCTTAGCACAGTGGCCCGTATGCGGTCAGGGTGATAACCGAACAGGAAGTCGTCCTTCTACTAGTAGAAAAGAAAAGTTACGATACAACGGCTGATCACCGTGTATCGGGTGTTCCAGTACATTCCCTTCCCTCCAATTGGAGTTGAGCTGCACATTGTAACAAAAGCCTAGGCGCTGAGTTACTGATAATGTGACAGTAATGAGTAATGATGTTCCTCAGACAATAGTCGTACTGTATGGTAGGTTTTGACGAAAAGAATAATAAAATATCATTCTGTATACGAATGAAGTTTAAAGGTTTTCCTTTATGATATAAGCTTACATATACGATTAAGCTGCTATATCTGATTGTTGAGCTATAGTGCTCATTCTTGCTTCTTTTATAAAAGGTGTTTATTACTGATATTTTACAGTATTTTGAACAGTATGAGATATCTAAATAGATATGCATGTATATATGTTGAGAAGTCATTTAAGATATACAGTATATTGAATTGTATAGTATTTGAATCAATGGATGGGTTTAAGTCTTGATTCCAATATTAATATCTATTTTAAAAAGAGATGTTTTGAGACTTGGTTTATCATCTTGATACCAAGGATCCCTAAAAGGATTTACGAAAAGTATTTGAGTATGATTATAAATCACACGGTATTTTTAACGATATACTATTTTGGGGATAAACCCTAGTAGTTTTAAACATGGATCCTATATGGATTATCTACCTGAAAGGTTTAAAGATTTAAACTGGGATAGATTTCTTGCTGAGCGCTATTAGCTCATTCTTGCTTTATTAAATCTTTCAGCATGAAGAAAACATTGCCGGTTCACGTCGTGTACGAGAGCAAGGAAATGGAGAGACCACCCTTGAGTTAGTTCAGCAAGATGGATACTGTCGGATTTAGCAGAACAGCTGTACACTGAGTTAGTAAGAATTGTTGTCGAATAGGTTTGTATTATTAAACCTTGTATAGAATTGTGAGGTCTATTATTTTAACTTCAGGTAGAGGTTGTAAATGATAGATGAGATCCTGGATAGTACATTTGATTTGTAATAACAAATGTTACTTATTGTTGCTCATTTCCAAGGCTATAACTTGTGTGTGTGTGCGTAAGTGATTGGGGTCTTTTGGAGTTATATTATTAGAATGTTGTAAGTAATGCAGGTATTATATAATTGATGGAGCGTGACAACCCAGATTCCTGACCCCGGATCTGGGGGTGTTACAGAAATGGTATCAGAGCGTTAAGTTATAAACTTGGATTTGAGAGTGTTAAGAGTTATATCGAAGTAAGAGAATGACGAGAGGACTCCTATAGAGTTCGTTAAGTGGACTACCGGAAGTAGTGCCATTGAGGATGTTAAGATTAAAGAGTTTAGTTGAGGACTTATCGGAGGACCGATAGGACTGTTGAAGACCATCATAATGATGAGATGAATGTCTAGAATTATACCCGGATTATCAAGGACATTAAGATAAGACGCGGAGCAGAGTCTCGGTCGCAGTTGAGGTAAGGTCGGAATGACCAATACCAATGGATAACCTGATTTAGTAAGAACCTAAGTGATTAGTAGTTCATCGTAGTTGCCACGAGAAGGTATCACATGTGAAGATTGAGACGTTTTACAGTCCTTTACGCGATCCGAATTACTGAATTGCGTGGACAAGTTAAGCCATTATCTTGTGTATGAGGTCCAAGACTCGAGAACAACGATTCCACCAGAGTTGGTGTCTTTTCCGTCGATGGGTATTTTGTTACCTAAGAGGAAGACTTTTGCGTACATATAGTACCAGAACGTTATCGTGAGACGAACGCGCTAAATCGCATCGCGAGTATATTTCGTACGATAGGCCATGAGGGCTCAACTCAGAAATCAAAGACATGAAGAATGGATAACGTGATTCTAATGAAGACACGTATGGTTGCGACAAGCAATGCGACAATCTCAGGACCTACGAGGGATGAGACCTATGGTGGCCTGGGGTTGGATTCGTTCGATACGATTGGTGATAAGAAATTACACATACGTTAATCGACCTTCATCTTTTGAGGATGTGTTGATGTGGCCGTAGGAGGCCCAATCTCTGGACGATTATCGTGGAATGACAAATATGTTCGAACTCCCGACCTGTCTAAGGACTTGTACGATTTTGAGGTACCGTTGGTTAGTACCCTAAGCCATGAAGGCAGAAAGATAAGATCATCCTCGTACGGGTGATGTTAGAAACTATGATGACCATTGAATTTTGGTATCTACTTGCTGGTGCACTACTCAATCTAAAACCATTCATGCCCGTTTTACCTTGAATAGTTCATGTCAGGTAACCTTTCTAATTTCCTACTTCAACTTGGGATGCAACCAACTATTGTTAAGTATTCATCTTATTTCTTCATATTTGGACTCCTCAGTCGAGTTCATAAATATCTAGCTATGTGTTTAAAACATAGATGATGTATATTTCAGAGACTACTCGTGAATTCTTTTCTTCTATTAAGGAGAGATTTGCACATCAGACTTTGAAATCGTAGAAAGGATATCAATTTGATATTGATATTCCGAATTCAATTCTATCGGAGAATTTGACAAAGTTTATGTACGGATACACCTTGGGTGGACCGTTTCACTGATGAGGAATGTTTGATGGGAGGTTATCGATTGTTCCGATACCAAGAACTTTCTATTCAGACCTTATATTCTATTCAAGGGTTATAATTACCATGTTCGTCCCAAACTTATTTACTCTTCTTTTCAATTCATTATCCGAGTAGTCAAAATTTTGTTTTCTTTCTTTCTTCGGCTACGATGTCGAGATTTTGTACTAGTAGATTGAAAATGGCTAATTGCATGTGCCATAATGAGTGACTAGTTAGTTGTTCTAACTAGTTGAAATTTTAAGGATATGATGAAAATCTAGCTAATCATCCTAGCTAGATGCTACATCCCAAACTAATCGAACTAGCAAATTTTGTTCAGCTAGTTGTTAATGTTTATTGAAATGAACTAGTTATTGTATCACTAAGTTCAACTTTCGGTCAAATTTATATAAGTGAATTCACGATGCATTTGTATGCAGTGAAGTATGGTGGGAAGATTTTCAAACGATAATTTGATTGAGACCTAACCAGGTCGCCCCCTCAGCGAGAATTTTTACAAAGTTTTTTTTTATATATATATAAAGCATTCTGTTGCTTGAAGTATTCTTGGTGCCGTGCAAGTATTTTCCTTAGTATTTGGAAAAGTAGAGTGTTGAAGCTGAGAGCTAAAACGAATGAGAACGATAAGTTATGAATCAAGGATTACAGAAATTTCCAAGGGTTGTTTCGCATGATGCGAATTCAGAATAACGGAGTGTTCGAAACGACTGATTATGTTACCTTGGTTAATGAAACGATTGTGATAGAAAGAAGGTAAGAATTCAGATTGTCGGACGAGGGAACGATTGATCTCGAAGGATGTGAAACTTGTTTAGCGACTGTGATGGATACGAAACGGGAAGTACCCAGTGTACATAATATACCTGTTGTCAACGAATTCGAGGATGTATTTCCAGAAGATCTCCCAGGATTACCACCCGATAGAGAAATAAAGTTTGCTATAGAATTAGCTCCAAGAACGGTGCCAGTTTCGAAGGCCCCGTACCGACTAGCTCCAGTCAAGATGAAGGAATTAACCGCTCAATGGTAAGAATTGTTAGAGAAAAGAATGATAAGACCCAGTGTGCACCGTGGGATGCGCTAGTGTTAATTGGTGAAGAAAAAGGACGACAGTATGAGGCTGTGCATAATCTATCAAAAGCTGAATATGCTAACTGTTAAGAATGAATACCCCTGCCAAGGATCGGTGATTTGATCGATCGGCTGCACGATGCAGTTAAATTCTCGAAGATTGAATTGAGAACTGGATACCACCAGTTGAATATTAAACCTGAGGACGTACCCAAGACTGCGTTTCGCACCAGGTATGGACACTACGAGTTTTAGTGATGTCGTTGGGCTAACGAATGCCCTTGCAGCTTTCATGGACGTGCTGAATAGACTTTTCAAGAAGTATTTGGATAAGTGTGTCATAGTGACATCGACAATATTATAGTTTACCTCAAAGACCGAGGAAGAACATGCAGAACGTTTGAGGATAGTGTTAGAGACACTGAGAAGAGAAAAGTCATATGTCAAGTTCTCAAAGTGTGAGCTTTGGCTAAGGGAAGTACAATTTTAGGACATACGGTCAACAGTGAAGAGGTGCTGGCTGACCCCGCTAAGATAAAAGCTGTTTCGAATTGGGAAAGACCAACCACACCAACTGAGGTGAGAAGTTTTGTAGGCTTAGCCGAGTATTATAAGAGGTTGTGCAAGATTTTGCTGGAATGGCAGCCCCACTGACCCGACTTACTCGAAAGACTGAAAAGTTGAATGGATCGAGAAATGTGAGAAAAGTTTCCGGGAATTAAAGAAGAGACTAGTCATTGTCCTGTGCTGGTACTGCCAGACGGGAAGGGAGATTGTATGATCTATAGCGACGCATCGCATAAAGAAGTAGGGTGTGTGCTTATACAACACGGAAAGGTAATTACGTATGCATCCAGGCAATTAAAGGAATATGAATTTAGATACCCTACGCTTGACTTAGAATGGGCAGCGATAGTTTTCGCTTAAAAGTTTTGGAGGCACTAATTGTATGGAAAGAAGTGCGAGATTTATACAAATCATAAGAGCATTAGATACACTTTCCCAGAAAGAACTTACCATGAGGATTGAAAAGGTAGCTAAGGCTGATCAAGGATTATGACAGTGGGATCCTTTACCACCCAGGGAAGGCCAATGTGGTGGCCAATGCCCTTAGTCTGAGAGATTTAAGATGATAACATCGTTGGATAAAGTTAATCCAAGGATTTAAGAAAATGGAAATTGAGGTTAAGATAACCGGAAATGGTATTGAGAGACTAGTTGAGATTGCAATGCAACCGGAATTGCTGCAGGAAATCAAGTTATGTCAAGAGCGAATGACGAGTAAAGGTAGGAAGTCAATGTTGGAGAAAGCATTAAAGATTGAGAAAGATAATAGAGGAATCATAAGGTATTTTTACCAAGTTGGGATTCCTAATGATCGAGAGATAAAGGATGCTAATTTTCAGAAAGACTAATAAGAGGAACTGAAAGGATGAAGTTTGAAGTTAATAGTACAACAAGGATGATTTAAAAGTCCTGATTGAGCTTGAATAAATTAAGGAATACAGATCTGTAATAAAGAGACAGCTACGCGGAGAGTACCAAAAAGGTAAAGAAAGTTAAGGCAATGTTATTGTCGGACGGATAAATAAAAGGATTTATCGATTTATAAACAAATATTGGATATGTCAGAAAATGAAGGTAGAACAAAGACCTAGTTGACTATCACAGTTAGTGGAGATTCCTGATTAGGAATGTAATTTTACTATAATGGATTCTATGATAGGATCAACAAGAATCGAGTCGGACTATGACGTCAATTGAGCTATAAATGATGGATCAAATGGGTCTACTCATATTTTGTTTTTAGCAAGAGATCTTAAATCAAAGAGTTGCGAAAGAGATAATTGGGTGACGTGGAGTTCCAGTCACCATCGTGTCAGATAAGAACCAATGCTTGAACTCCCGATTCGGGAGGAGTTTTCCAAACATGTTTGGCAACGAGTTTGAGTGCAAGCACTACATAGGATCCGTAGACCGACGGACCAACCTGAAGAAACCTTTCAGAGAACCGAAGTTATGGTAAGTGTTGTACCACCGACTGCAAGAGTAGTCGGATGTTGATAGAAAATGGGTGTATAAGAGTACAACCAGAATTTGCTTATATAAAGCGTCCGGTAGATATCACAGACCGGAATGAGTAAGTGTTGTAATGAACCAGAGGGTTGAAGAGTCAACCTGGAAACTGGAGATTCCTATATTGAAAGAGTAACCTCGACTATTTTCTTAGATTCCGGTACGGAATCCTTTTAAGAAGGGGAGACTGTAATAACCCCAAATTTTGGACTTAGTTAAAAAAATTTGATGAATAGTAAATGTGATGAATAGTAAATTTGCTGATGAAAAATATTTTCAGACCACACTGTATAGAAGACGTGGAATGAATGTTTCGAGGTTATATTATTGATGTATAGGAAGAATAAAAGAATTTAAACGCAATCAGAATCAGGAGATTCCCATTCGAATTTTTAATCACTATTCATCGGACAATCAAGGAGGAATTGATTTGATCGTTTTGAGAAAGTATGTGGAATGAGAAATACATGATCATATCTTAAACCAAGGTGAGAAATCTAGAACCATGTATTAAACCAAGACAATGGGAAGATAAAGGAAGTATCCCCTAGCTTTGGTACAGAGAAACGTTTTTAAAACCACTTGAAACTATCGCGAAACAGAAGCGTAACAAATTATGGATTAAACCCTAACCAAAGGAGGAGTAATATATGAGATCATCAAGTGCATTATATAAAATAATTGAGGATGAAAATAATGACATAAGCATGATGCAAGAGAATGACATAAGCATGACAAGTGATGACAAGGTGATGAATCACCACCTTGTCACCACTTTCACCACCACCACAAATACAAAAGGAGCCTTGTCATTGGTGACAAGTCTTGATTATGGCCACACAAATCAGATGACAAGTGTTAAGTGTATTTAGACAAAACAAAACAAAAAGAAAATCAAAGAAAACAAAGCAAAAATAGAAGCATCAAGGTGAAGAACACATTCGGCTATTTTCTTCATCAAGAACCCTTAAAATTTTTGCTCCAACTTCCACTCAACCATAAATCTTGATCTTGGGCTCTAAATCACCCTCTTCCAATATCCAAGGTAGATCTCTAATCTAAGTCTCATCCATGGATCATAGCTTGGTAAAAAATAGATTCAAAGTTGATGATGAATAGTGATGTGAATAGTAAACTCATAAGATCTTGTTTTGTTTTGATGATTTTAGGTTTGATTAGCATAGTTAAGGAGAAAGGAAGGATATACCATCCATATATAGCCTTTTTTAAGTTCCAAAGAAGGTATGAAACTTCTTTCTTTTTAAGATTATGTCTTGATCTAGTAGTTATAAGTGATTAGTTAAGAACTATGTAGTAATAAAGCATGTATGCATGATTTTAAGCTTTGATGGTTGATTTGTGGATAAACTTATGAACTAAGGTGTGACCTTGTTTGGACAGAAAATGGTAGTATTAGTTTGAGGTTTGATTGGTGGTTGGTTGATGGTTGATTTGTAGTTGGATTGAGTGTTTAAAAACACGGGAAGTACGCGTAAGCGCCGTTACCATGTCGGATTTTACTTAGGTAGTTTAGACAGAAACCATGATTGCATTACAGGGCATAAAATTGACGTTTCTGCCCATGAGTATGTAGGCTCTGTTTCCTAGATTGTTTTAACGAAATAATCGTGTAGTTTTGATTTACGGTTTAGGAGAAACGTCTGTTTTAGTGAAAGCGGTTTCGCGTAACTAGATAGTTCATTGTATGAACTTTGAGATAGGGATCAAGCCCTTTAAAATTGGAATTGGATTGAGATATTAAAATGGATACTAGTATGTATAGTCTAGAAAGGAACCTAGAAGGTTTCGTGTCAAAACGATAAGTTTGTGATTTTAGAAAAATGTGAGAACAAAGGTTGCGCGAGTGAAATACCCTTAAGGGGATGGTTTAAAACAAGGAAATGGTAAAGGAAAAGTACTTGGGATTTGTGAATAGATTTTCACCCAAACTTGTGACTTAAGAGTTACGGAACGTCATGAGGTTATAAATGACCAAGAGTGAGACAATGGATGTGCGTTAATAGAACGTTAGTGCTTAAGTTAAATGCACTTTAAATGATTAAGCCAGGGGACTGATCGGGTATTTCTTTGTTTATAGATTTCCCGGCAAGTTCTCGAAACCGTAACAACCAAGGACCCGAGGCAAGTTTTCTCATCCCATGCAGTACAATATTATGATAATATGCATATGATAGATGCATGCTTTCAAATGTAATATATGCATACGATATTATGCATGCTTTCAAACCTCACATCGTATATAGATGTGATGGTATTAAAAATGATGAGATGTGATGTATGCATATGATAGATGCATGCAAGTTTTCAAACCCTACACCATATAATGATGCTATTGTGATATATGTTGTGGTATTGCTAAATATGCTGCTTAATGCTGTGAAATGACTTATAAACTGTTTTCGCTTTTTATAAAAAGTTGTATAAGGTATAAAGTTTATATGCTAGATAAGTACTAGATATAAACCAAGGTTAAAGGTTAAAGACTCTAATTATAGAGTACTTGTACGATGGTTTTAAAACTTAGACCGGGAGTCAAATTATTATTTTGTTTTAAATTACTGTCAAAAGCTGGAAGGTTCCAGGGACAATTATATTTTAAAGATTTATTAAATATTCCAATATATATATTATGGGATATTTAAGGTGAGATATTTAAATAATATTATAATAAATATTATTTGAATATTATTTAATTAAAGTGAATATTATTTTGAATATTCACTTAAGTGTTTATATTGAATAAT
This sequence comes from Heracleum sosnowskyi, assembly GCA_030848705.1. NCBI lineage: Eukaryota > Viridiplantae > Streptophyta > Magnoliopsida > Apiales > Apiaceae > Heracleum > Heracleum sosnowskyi. Next base: position 46,202,335 of record CM061236.1, read on the forward strand.
AGTTCAATATTTATTAATTGGTTATTATTTAATTAAGTGAATATTATTTTGAATATTCACTTAAGTAGTTTATATTGAATAATAATTCAATACTTATTATTTGAAGATTATTTAACTAAGTGAATATTATTCTCAATATTCACTTAGGTGGTTTTATATTGAATAATAATTTAATATTTATTATTTGGGTATTTATTAAATATTCCAAATATGATTTAAAATCACAGAACCTTATTATATGATTAAAGGTTCTATTATTTACACAAAAATATAAATTTCTGATTTTCAGAAAAGGTATTAAAATAGAGATTCCCAGCTATTATCTTAAGAAAGTTAAAGGTAATTAAATGCGGTTAGTATTTTCCATCTCATCGAAAACTGGGAATCTAGTTCAAGAATTCGAGGACAAAGTTTTACCTCCACTGTTCCTCTAGAATACTTATAACTAAGGGGATGGTTCCCCCATTCAAGTAGAGTATTTCAAACTCGCTGAACTCTGAAATTTCAATAAACTCCCTGGTCATGATTTCAAAATATGTAGTAATCATCGGTAGTGTCGTTGACTAATGTCAACCCACACTTTGACTTACTCCTTTCAATTACTTTGGAGTAAGGTATTCTGAACGGTTACAAAGTTTTGACAAGTATTTGTACTTGGGAAAAATGGAATTAAATTCCGATTTCCATTTCATTAATATTTTTCATCATGGGAATTGGAAAGGCCTACACGGCAATGAAATAGGTGTCGGGGTAGTGCCAAAATTATCAAGGCTTACCCGGTGACGAAATAGGCCCGAGGTAGTGATCTCTTGCGTGCTAAGGCTTACCCGTGACGAGATAGGCACCGAGGTAGTGATCTCTTAGCACAGTGGCCTGTATGCGGTCAGGGTGATAACCGAACAGGAAGTCGTCCTTCTACTAGTAGAAAAGAAAAGTTACGATACAACGGCTGATCACCGTGTATCGGGTGTTCCAGTACATTCCCTTCCCTCCAATTGGAGTTGAGCTGCACATTGTAACAAAAGCCTAGGCGCTGAGTTACTGATAATGTGACAGTAATGAGTAATGATGTTCCTCATACAGTAGTCGTACTGTATGGTAGGTTTTGACGAAAAGAATAATAAAATATCATTCTGTATACGAATAAAGTTTAAAGGTTTTCCTTTATGATATAAGCTTACATATACGATTAAGTTGCTATATCTGATTGTTGAGCTATAGTGCTCATTCTTGCTTCTTTTATAAAAGGCGTTCATTACTGATATTTTACAGTATTTTGAACAGTATGAGATATCTAAATAGATATGCATGTATATATGTTGAGAAGTCATTTAAGATATACAGTATATTGAATTGTATAGTATTTGAATCAATGGATGGGTTTAAGTCTTGATTCCAATATTAATATCTATTTTAAAAAGAGATGTTTTGAGACTTGGTTTATCATCTTGATACCAAGGATCCCTAAAAGGATTTACGAAAAGTATTTGAGTATGATTATAAATCATACGATATTTTGAACGATATACTATTTTGGGGATAAACCCGAGTAGTTTTAAACATGGATCCTATATGGATTATCTACCTGAAAGGTTTAAAGATTTAAACTGCGATAGATTTCTTGCTGAGCGCTATTAGCTCATTCTTGATTTATTAAATCTTTCAGCATGAAGAAAACATTGCCAGTTCACCTCGTGTACGAGAGCAAGGGAATGGAGAGACCACCCTTGAGTTAGTTCAGCAAGATGGATACTGTCAGATTTAGCAGAACAGCTGTAGACTGAGTTAGTAAGAATTGTTTTCGAATAGGTTTGTATTATTAAACCTTGTATAGAATTGTGAGGTCTATTATTTTAACTTCAGGTAGAGGTTGTAAATGATAGATGAGATCCTGGATAGTACATTTGATTTGTAATAACAAATGTTACTTATTGTTGCTCATTTCCAAGGCTATAACTTATGTGTGTGTGTGTAAGTGATTGGGGTCTTTTGGATTTATATTATTAGAATGTTGTAAGTAATGCAGGTATTATATAATTGATGGAGCGTGACAACCCAGATTCCTGACCCCGGATCTGGGGGTGTTACAACTGCTATCAAACTTGTTGAAGACAAGAAAGGCAAGAAAGTTGACATCAAGGTTTACAGAGGCATGGTTGGATCATTACTCTATCTCACAGCTAGCAGGCCTGATATCATGTTTGCCACATGCCTTTATGCAAGGTTTCAATCTGATCCCAAGGAATCTCACATGATGGCTATCAAAAGAATCTTCAGGTATCTGAAAGGGACTCCTAATCTTGGGCTATGGTATCCAAAAGGCACTGGGTTCAACCTGGTTGGTTACACAGATTCTGATTATGCTGGATGCAGAATTGACAGGAAGAGCACCTCTGGAAGCTGCCAATTCTTAGGTCAAAGGTTAGTGTCCTGGTTCAGTAAGAAACAACAATCCACAGCAACATCCACAGCTGAGGCCGAATATATTGCTGTTGGAAGTTGCTGTGCTCAATTGCTTTGGATTAGAAATCAACTTATGGATTATGGACTGGTGTTGGAACACATACCTCTGATGTGTGACAATACTAGTGCAATATCCATAGTTGCCAATCCTATTAATCATTCTACTACAAAGCACATTGAGATCAGGTACCATTTCATTAGGGAACATGCTGCAAATGGTACCATAAAAGTCTCTTTTGTTCCAACTGAGAAACAATTAGCTGACATATTTACTAAACCTCTAAATGAAGCTGTCTTCAACAGACTTGTGAGTGAAATTGGAATGCTTAATCCTTCATTTAGTTGTTCCAAGTAAGTATGCTAGTTAATTGTTGCAGCAGTAAATTTTCACTATATTTAGATGCTCTATTCATTTAGAGTGAAAATTAGCTGAGATATGATTTATAAATATTTCAGTATTTTACTGCATATTTTTCAAATCATACTTTTCTGAGAAGTTATGAGTTTTTAAGACATCTCTACATAGGTGATCTTGAGAGTTCACGACTTAGCTTAAATCAAACAGACTTATATCGCAAACTGTTGAAACTGTGAGACTTCGCGATATAGTTCATTTCATGAGTTTGCGAAATAGTTCATTTTATGACTTCGCGACTTAGAATAACTATATCGACAAGTCTCCATATTTGACAGAATTTTGAATTAAATTAATTTTATTTCAGAATTTTGATACAAGTCTGACAAAATGCTTGAAATTCCAATACGAGAGTTTTAGACAGGGTATTTATACTGTATCGCAAAGTCCCCCCAATCTTTCTATCTCTAAGACTTTGCGACATAGTTCATTTTTAGACTCTGCGATATACTTTGTAAGACTTTGCGGTACATGCCATTTTGAGATTTCGCGACATACAAATAACCTGTACATATTCATAACTCCATATCGCAGTGTCTCTATCATATAAATACTTTTGGCCGACCGTTCACAACTTTTCATTCTGTCTATTGCTCTCAATTTCTAAAACCTAAACTCAAACTCTCTTCTCTCTTCTTCAATCTCAATTTCAAATGGCACCCAAATCTCAAACAGCTTCTTCTTCAAACCCTTTAACCATTCCCAAAGAAACCAATCTTCTCACCATTCCATCTGAAACCGAGGCCAATCCAACGTATAAGTGCTTTGTACGCTTTCTGAACACCTCATATCTTCGTCAGGCGTTGACGATGAATCCACCCATGTATGTTGATATTCTTGAGGCGTTTTGGAGGACGGCCAATTGCTCTTTACTGGCAAGGGAGGATGGCACTTCATTCTATGAAGTAACCTGCAGTATTGGAGGAAAGGAGTTGGTGTTTGGGGAGAAAGAAGTAAATGAAACATTTGGTTTTAAGACGGAGGGGCATGATGCTGAAGCTAGTGACCAGGAAATGGTGGATTTCCTGACGCTGATAAAGTATGCTGATGAGATAGATATGGGGAAGCTGACCAAGAAGCATGTAAGGAGGGAATGGTCATTCTTGTTTGATGCTCTGCAGAAGGTGTTTCTGTGCAGAAAGACTGGGTGGGATCAAATCAGCCACATTACAGTGAGGCTTGCTCATTCCCTTGCATACAACCAGGAAATCAATGTAGGAGCAATCATTGTAAGGGAGTTGGCTCAAAGGTTAGGTAAGTCTCCACGCCACAGAGGTACTGAAATCTTCTATCCTCGTTTTCTTCAATGCATTTTAAATCATTTAGATCCTCATTTGCATGAATTAGAAGGGATAGACACAACAAAATTGGCTTATCCTAAGTCCATGTCCAAAGTTCTATTTGGTACATTGGACAATAGGAATCAAGTTGATGTAATTTTGAGTGTGACTAAGCATATGCAAAACACATTGAAAACTTACACACTTGATCAGCCCATATATCATGAACTTTCTTGGAAAGGAAAGGCTAAGGCTGATGAAGCTACAGAGTCTAACCCAAGCCTTCCTAACCCATCCAATGACCCCTCTGCAAACAGTACAGTAGTAATTAGGGAGCCAAGTGCACCAGTCTCTCAAAAGATTGGTGTTACTAAAAAGAAGACAACGAAGAGACCCTTAGCTATTATCAATGAGTCTGTTGAAATAGGATGTGAGGAATCTGAGTCTCAACTCACCAGACCAAAGAAGAAGTCTAAAGAAATAACCACCACTGAATCCTCCCAACAGGATTCAGATGTGAAAAAAGGGGTACACCTGTTACTGTCAATGGCCTCTCAACGGGACATTGGAATTGAAAAGAGTAGTCTCCCCACTACATTCTGTACAGAGTCTGCACAGGGTCAAGAACTCACTCTTGACCCAAGTGGAAATAAGGGTGGTCCTACACAGAGTGGAGAGCACATCACAATTGAGACTCCTCCTATTTCTCAGGGGGAGTTGCCAAAATCTGTTCTACACCACACTTCTCTTCCAGAATCTACATCTAATATTTCTTCTCAACAGAATAGTCATTCTCATGACATTTCTGCAATTGATAAATCACAATCCAAATCTGTGATTGAGCCAACCTCAAGTGACATGGTGCATGACACTGTGCTCACCACCCAGGAACCACATCCAGTTGGTCAGGGAATGCATGTTGGGGCATATCCTAATCACACCAACACAAACATAGAGGATTCACTAGTTCTCACTGGAGACTCTATGCCAAACTCTCCATTCCTTATGGACATGGACCTGCCTTCACAGGCACATGGAGATGATGTTGTCACTCATCCCATTTCAATGGAGACAACATCAGACTCCACAGTCATTCCAAGACTGGAGGAAACTCTTACATCTATCCCCCCTGAGGTGCCTAGAACTAGCACTAACTTGGCCCAGGCCACAATTTCAGAATGGCTGAAACCTGTGCAACATGATAGGGCTTCAGGATCATCCTCTGTGCCACCAAAATTGACGGAAGAAGAATTGCAAAATCTTCATGTGGCACAGATAGATGAGTTCTCAAATATTGCCCAACATCTCCTCACAGCTGGACTCCCAAATCAAGACTATGAAGCTATTTTGCTCTGTCACAAGGAGGATGTTGAGGCTCAATCAGAAAAGATTGTGGATGAAGCCCAACAGGATGGTAATGTGGATGCTTGGTTGGATGCTAAGAGGTCAGTGAAGCTGAAGGATGCACTAGCCTATCTCAGGGAAGACTATCTCACAGCTCTAGGATCAAATGCCAAGGGTCTTTCTCCTGCAGATATCTATGAGGCAGTGAATGAGGTATATAAAAGTCAATTGAAGGCTCTGCACTATCTTGGGAAAGGTCTTCAATCAGAGGTCTACACTATTAAAGAGGAAACTGACCAATCCATGGCTCAGCTAAGGAATGCCTATCTCTCTGATTTTCCCAAGGTGGATGGCATCCTCAAAGAAGTCAGGAAGACCACTCAGCAAGTGTCTACAATGGATCTCTCTCTAGCTATGGTGACTGACAATTTTAAGAGAATATCCACCAAGTTAGACAACCAACTGCAGTCTAACATCAATATCAACTCTATGCTCTCAGTGCTGTGGAAAAACCAGTATGGTGACAAACTGGTGGATGAGGTTCCTGTCTCCAATATTACAAAATTTGACTTCTCAAAGCTCAAGGACCATGCCCTCAATCCTTTCAAGTCTGAGCAGCTGTTTTCCAAGTTTGAAAGGTTGGAGAAGGAAGTGGCATCCTTGAAATCTGAAAACCTAGGGATTTCTCAATCCTCGGAGCTCCTCAATGCCAAAATGGATGATCAAACCAACTCAACCTCCAACATCTTGTTGGTACAACAACAAATGATGACTTCCATGATGAGAAGCATGAATCTTCTTATTCCTGGAGAAGCTCAAGACATCTTGTCTGATCCCAAGCCTAAGGGGGAGAAAGGAAAGGAAGGTGTCATTCTAGAAAAGAGAGGGGGAGCTTCTACAAAGCAAAAACTGAAAGGGAAAGTTACATCAGAAGAGGAGCTCAAACCAATCACCTTTCCTACTGTTTCTGTCACCAGTCTAGCTGGCCAGAAAAGTAGTGTGACTACAACCTTCTACCCTGGCACATTGCCAAGTGATGTCTCTGCTCCTCTCATCTCAACAAGTGCTCAGCCTGTCAAAGCCAACACAATCACTGAGGCCAAGCTACAGGAAGTTGCCAACTCAAACATCTATCATGATGTGGCCTTTCTGGAGTTTCTGAAAGCCATCCTCATCAGTGTACAAGGTGACACCAAGAACTACAGGAGAATGATCAAGGAAAACATCAAATACCTAAATGTGGTAGTCATGAATATCAAGAATGCCTATCTAAGAGAAATTATCATGGTATCCAAAGAAAATGACCTTTGGCATTTGTCTTTTGAAACTCTGGAGAAGCTGAGATATTCTGAACTAGATGTTATACTAGAGCTAATAGAGAAGGAAGGTGACAACAACAAAATGCTGTATGAGGACTTGAAGAAGGACCAATTTTCAAGATTGCCTGAGGTCATCTCAAAACCAAAAACAGTAATTTTCCAAAGCACCACCAAAGCAAACTCTATTGATCAGATTGTAGTTCCTGCACAGTTGGTGATGAAGAACAAGGACAAAATAAATGGGGTACTTCAGATGCTCAGGGCAAAAAGAGGTTTCAGAACAGCAGAAGAGCTAGAGATGATCCAAACTCTTCAATCATTTCTCATTCATGGCAGAATTCCTGAGTCTTTAAAAGAAAGAAAGGACAGGAAGGATGACAAGGATGATGATGAAGATAAAAGCTATAGAAGAAGAGGCCAGTCAAGGAGTGATAAGGATAGTGCAAGTTAGAGAAGCAAGAGCAAAACCTCAAAGAAGACTAAAGATGTTGTTGATGACAAGAAGGACTCCCAGGGAAAGAAGGAAACTGTTAAGAGAAGTGGAAATCAACAAGTCAAGGACATTGCTAGCAGTACCTTAACCAAAACACAAGACTCTAAGTCTAGGGTGGGCACTGTTAGTAATGATCCTCCAAAATCATTACCCAAGACTTCTGGACCTGATTTGCCACAGAAGAAAATCCAAGCCACAACAGAAAAATCTAAAAGACACTTCCACAAAGTCACAACTAGTGGAGTGTTACAGTGGATGAAAGGGAAAGGAATGAAGCTGCTTCCAAATGATGTGGCACTAAAGACTAATTCTCCCTGCTCCAGAAAGCTACCTCAAGTGAAGCATTTGAAGATCAAGAGTGTAGCCAGAAGGAAAAGGATAACAAAGAAGAATGGGGTAATCACTAATGTAGTAGGGATCAAAGTGCTTCCTCTGGATGAAGACTATGATGAAGATGCCCTAGCATTTTTGAGAGCTCAAAGAATCTTTGAAGTCAAAGTGAAGAACAATCATCTTGAGATCAAATACACTGATGGAAGGGAGAAAGAGATGAAGCAAGGAGGCTGGCAATACTTCTCACAATATGAGCTTGAAAGAATAAATGCTCTACTGAATTTTGAAGAAAAGGAGGAGAGATTGTGGAAGATAGAAGTTGCTAGATTCATGAAGATGCACTCTGACTATGAAGAAAGCCTAAGGAAGCTAAATGAAGAAAATAGGTGTCTGAAAGAAAAGGAGATGGCTGAGATGGAGGAAAAAGCAAAGGAGCTGAGGAAGAAAGGGCTATGCAGGGTAAAACAAAATCCTTATATTGTGGAGTACAAAAATCATTATGGAGGAAAAAACAAGATAAGGATGGAGTTTATAGATTCATATGTGGAAAGTGCCCTTAGAACAGCAGCTGAAGATCTAAAAGACTCTCCTCTCATTGAAGAGTTGATTGCAAGAGATGAAATTCTAATGGCCATTTCTGAGATAAAGAAGAATGAAGAAATAAGGAAGAAGAAGGTTTATGATGATTTCTTAGAGAAACAATTGGAAACTGAAGCCATGTAGCTCCAGGAGAAATTCTGTAAGCCTAAATTTCCAAGTTGTTATCAAATTCTGTTTATCCTTTTATCTTCTTTATATTTGTTCTTTTTATGTCAGTTAGGCTTGTTATGAGACATGAAATTGTGCCTAAGGTCTTACTCACAATTTGGGGGAGATTGTTAGGCTCAAGACATGTCTGAATACCACCATTAACAAGTCTACACTATGTGACTATGTCACACTACATGACCTAGTGAATTCTATCACTGGGATATAGTATAGGTATCTCTATGTACTTGTCTTGTTCTCATGAACATTAGCTTGATCATGTATGCTCAGAATTATAATGAGCTTAGTAGGTTTCTTGCAAACTAGAATGTATATAGGCCATTGAATAATTATCCTGGTAGAAGTTCAGAACTGTTCATGCAGCAGGATAGAGATGAATAAGGCCCTGAAGAAATAAGTTGCAGAAATTTGACTAAGAAATTATATAGCAAAGTCAGAATAAAGCTATGTCGTGAAGTCACCAATATCCATGTCGAGAAGTGCTGGATCGCATAGTCCATTTTGTACTATGTCGTGAAGTCCTCAAGACTCATGTCGTGAAGTGTTGAAGTCAGCAAAGTCAAGATGTACTAGATCGTGAAGTCCTCAATCAGCCTATGTCGCATAGTCATCAAATAGTCTATGTCGCATAGTCTTCGCGTAGTCTTCACAAGTGACATCGCGTAGTCTGAAATGAAGTGGAGTTCACGATATCAATACATAGCCATTTACAACAAGACAAATCAAGGTACAGAACCAAGAATCAAGAGAGACAAATACTGAAGCATTTGTTCTGGCAAGGTGGTCCAAAGAACAGATGGCAAATCTACAGCTAAACTTGGAGAGAAAGATAAGAGACAAGCAGCTACAGAAACGGGAAAGACTCCAAAAAGCAGGTGGTCCTTCCTGACACGGTTAACTTCTTATGGCAGGACAAGTTGGACTTTCAGCTAGGGGTAACTGTGTAAACAGGGGTGTGCCTAGTTTGTATAGGTGAATATATATCGTGCACACACCACTGTTAGCTGCAAGAGAGATACACATTGTTTTATCTTAAGCACTCTTTTCTCTGTAAGCAAAAACCAAGTACAAACTGTTCTTGTTTAGAAGCCAGAAATTCTGTTCTGAATTTCCGGAAAGCTGTAGTATTTAATTTACTTAATACAAAGTAGATTAAAGTGATTGTGTGTGTCGTTCATTTTCTGCATATTACATAGCATAATCATATACAGTTTATTTTAAGCTTCAAGAATCGAAAAATATCAAAACTATTCATTCACCCCCCCCCCTCTGTCTAGTTTCTAGTGGTATTCATTTCTAACAAACTTGATTGTGTTCTTTATTGCTTTACTTACTGCACTGCATTAGTTTCATTCAGCTTACCATTTGTCACTGTTCAAATTGAATTCAGTAAGTTGTTTATCGGTATTATTTAAAATTGACCATAGTTAGCCAATTACACCTATTCAGCCCCCCTCTAGGTGTGCACTTTCATTCGGTATCAGAGCTTGGTTTACTAACATTTATATAACATGAAAGTACATATCCTATGACACACCATTATGGAGATAAAGAATCATTAGACATGCCACCACTTCTCAATGGGGCAGAAAATTATGATTTATGGAGACTGGGGATGAAAATGATTCTTAGAAGAAATGCACTTGACTTGTTGGTCGTTAAAGAAGGTCCATTTACATTTCTGGACGAAAACGGCAAGCCAAAAGATGTTGACGATCTTACCGAGGCAGAATTGATAAAATCAAGCTATAATGGAAGAGCTAAGTATACATTAATATATGGTCTTTCTGATTCAGATTTTGACAAAGTATCTTCATGTAGCACAGCAAAAGAAGTATGTGATACCTTAAAGATGCATTACAAAGGAACAACAACAAAACAACCTACCATTTTAGAGATAGAAAAAAAATCAACGACACCAAGGACATGGATTGATGAAGAATCTACTTCCAGTAGAGAATCTAGTGAAGAAGTTACAAATTGTGCATTTGTTGGCATTGATGATGATATGGTTCGAGGAAACACGAAAGAAATTCTTACAAAATGCAAAGATTCGGACTCGGATGTTGAATCCAATGCGGTAAATTCGTTTTAATTTAATACATATTCTGAACATTGTATTTTGAAATCACTAACCATGCAGGGACATAGCAATGTATCTATTATTGAGTTCATGGAATTGAAGAATGAAAACAATCAGCTTGAAAAGAAAAATAATCATTTAAGGAAGATTATTGTTGATCTTACGGTAGAAGACTCCCACAAACAATCATGGTGATTTTATTGATGATCTAAAGTCAAAGATAACTCAATTTGAAGGAGTTAACAAAGTTATTCTCAAAAGAAATGAAGCTCTCATGAAGGAACTCAGCATGCTTGAAGCATAAGTTGATGCTAGAGATGCATGTTTAGCAACCTCTCAAATCAGAGACTCTACATCTGTTGAAGTATCCTAGTAAGCTGAAAAGATTAAAGATCTAGAAACTGAGATTGCAAGACTTTAGAAAGGAATTGGAAATTTGTTCAAGGTGAAGAAGTGCTCAAAACCATAATGAAGCAAACGAAGGTACCATTGGACAAAGAAGGACTTGGAAGTGCGTCAACATCAAAGGACAGAAGGTTCCAATATGAAGGCAAACATGGTATGCCTTATAAATATTCTATGTGTTAGGAACTATGTTGTTTCTTGATGATAACTAAATTAACTTAGTAAAAATTGTACAAGTAAAATGTAGCCGTTGAGAACCTATTGTTCCTCCACAAGCTGCACCCATGGATGTAGATCCAGTAGTAGAGACCTCAGTGGCCATTCCCAACCAAGAGGTTGAAAACCAACATCCTCTAACCATGGTCATAGAGACTTTGAAAGAGCCAAATGAAACAGAAACAGAAACTCCTACCCCTACTATACCATCCATCAAATATCTGAGAGGGTAGAGGGAGAAAGTGCCAAAGCAGCACCAAATAAGGAGAAACACCCTTCAACAACAGCTCTGCCTTCTGCTAAAAGAGGAAAACTTGAAACAAAGGCAACTATTGAATCTTCATTACCATCTTTCACTGAGCCTCTAACTGATTTTTCTGAAGCTGATTGGGCAGCAATAACCAAAGCAATATCTGAACCCCTAACCCAATCTGAGGAAGGAAAATTGACGGAAGCATCCAGTTCTCCAACCATATTACGGTCAGGACCACTGGATGAAGGTTCCTTAGTGAACCAAGAGTCTTCACAGACGTTGAGAGAAGGCGCTGACCAAAATGCACAATCTGAAAGGTCATTGCCTAACTCCCCAGATGGAACATATCTGGATCCTGCGGGTACCGGGTCTGACATAGGTGCAGATCGACAACTCGGTAACAATGAATCAATTTCATTTGAGGAGTTACCTGAGGAAATGTCTTCAAAGACTTTAGAGGGAGTTTCAGGGCCTCTGCTATTAATAGAGCCTGATTCCAACCCCCCAGAGATTCAAACTGTGGATCCTGTTGAGGATAAATCATCGCAAGATGATCAACAACTTGGTTCAACCAATGACGGGGACTTGTGAAGCCCCATTGCACCACCGGTGACCTCCTTAAGGACGGCTACGGTGATTTCACTTGCAGGTACACATAGAGCGAAGGATTTGAGTGAATCAAAAACACTTACACCTAGCCTGAGTGGGAAAGGAAAAATGAGTGAAACACCAACAAAAACATTGAGTGAACACCCAGAGCCAAAAGTGAGGAGTGACACCCAAACCCTAATAAATGTTGATGACCTGCTACCGCCAACGGACATGGAAATTCAAGTTCAATCCACTCTTAAGGAGATGATAGTCCATGACAAAGAGGGAAAACCTTTATTCAAAGTCCGTCTCAGACCTTCCTTTGCTCAAGGGATCTCCTCTGGTCAAGTTGATAGTTCTTTATCTTCAATTCAACAGAAAATTGACTTGGATGCAGCTGATTCCAGAAGAACGTACAGAGCTTTGAGCAGTGCATCTGGAACAATTACGGGCACAAAGGAGGCCGTGGACTCACTAAAAAAGAATACAATGGAAGAACTCATCGAGTTAAGAGCGGACGTCAAAGACCTAAGGGATGGATTCATAAATGAAGTACATGTAATACAGCAAGGTCAGGAATCTCTAACGGAGGACGTTTTGGTTGTCCGGGATGCACAAGCAAATGTCAAAGATGCTATGAATAGTTTGTCAAGGGTGGAGTCTCGCCTCAATAAAAGATTGGATAGAATCAAGCAGACGACCAACTCAAGACTAGACAATTTGGACAAAAAGCTTGCTGTGATGGAAGAGATGACGAAAGACATTGCTCTTTATATGGAGAATCAACAAGCTGGCCCCTCAACCCACTATGCGGAGGATAACTTTATGGAGGATTACTCAACTAAGGGGGAGAAGGGAGCAGTAATGGAAACACATATTCCGATAAGATAATACTGGATAGAAGAACTTAAGAAAGAAATTGAAGAGGAGTTTGAAAGTGGGAATGAGCCGACAAAAGAAGAGCATGAACCATATTATCCAGAGCCAATTGATCATCCAATCATTGACGATATTATGGAAGAAGCTGTTGAAGCAAACCCTCTGTCAATAGAACAAGAAGTTGCCTTGGAGAGATTAAAAGCCGAAAGAGTTGAAAGAGAAGCAAGGCAAGCTCAAAAAGAGAAGCACCAAGCAGTTCTGAGAAGTGAAAAGCTAAAGAGGTTCAAGATGTATAGTGAGATAAGGAAGAAGAAGTTGTTAGATTTGACACAAAAACAAGGAAAGGACTGGGAGATGGCTTACAAAACATTTTGTGGAGTTGAAGACGGATTATAAGTCAACGAAAACGCTGATGTGGAAGTGATCATTCTGGACATAAGAAGTGCAAATCAGGACACTCAGACTTATTTCACAGCATTGAGACAATCTATAATCTACCTGAAGGCTGGAGTTAAAGCAAGTGGTGCTTGGAACATAATAATCAGTTCCATCAATAGAGGTACATTTGTGATCTCCACAAAGTTTTTTGAACAAAGAACATATACAGATCTGCATGTGATACTCATCAAGATCCAAAGAAGCACAAAGCTAAATGAACTGCTCCGTGAGCATGTTAAGGAGATCTTGATGAAAGTCAGACCAAAAGTAAGTAAAGACCCTCCAATGGTAAGATTTATGAAGAACGACATGTTTAGAATCTGTTATCTGGATGAGCAAAAACTGAAGGATTACCCAAATAACTATCTAATATAAGTTGAAAAGTACTTGAGATCCACTGGATTCAGCACACCAGAGAAGACAAGAGCTGCAGACACTCTAAGGAACTATCTCATGGAGAATATGTCGTTCTATAGGAAGAGAGTGGAACGAGGATTGGATGTGCATCCCAGACTACCAACCATGCCAAAGCATAATCAAAAAGATGTCAAGAGGTTGAATATATTGGAATACTTATCAAAGGAGCAATCCTAAAACCTGGTGAACCACTGCACTATCCAACTATGATTGATCATCAAGCAGCAATTTCTGATCATGTAGCTAAAGAAGGTGAGATCCTTGTGGACTGAAGATGAAGCAAAGAACTATCTCCTCAGGCTAGGAGCAACTTCATTGTTAAACTTTTTTTGTTCTTTGTAAATCAGATATCCAGAAAATTAAATATTTAATCCAGAATGCAATTAATATTATTAATCTGTCGGAATTTAATTAGTTTTGTGTTTCCATTGGTTAGTTGAGTTATCCTCTAGGTATTTGTTTGTCAAACTCTAACAATCAAATAGGGGGATATTGTAAAGCATAATGTAACATAATATGTAACAGAGATAACTACAACTCAACACAGGAACAAGACAAACAATAATATTAACTGAAGCACAGGAATCCAAAAGAACAGAAGACATGGTAAACTCAAGAAATCAAAATATGGTATGTATTCTTGAAGTCCGTAAACATGTCACGGAAAGAAGTTCATTAATATGTTTAGGCCTCAGTGACAAATAAAGAATCAAGACTATCAAGACTACAGAAGTATTTAAATGATACAGAGTTAGTACCAAAGGATTTCAGTGATTTTATAATGAAGCAACCAACACGGCAAATGACTTGTCAATTGTATTGTATTGAAGACATAGAGGTTTTGATCAGTGTTAGTCACCTGTAAATCAGACTAGTTGTACTAGGTGTCAGCACAATTGAAGAAGATCAACATGTTTTATCGTCTCAGAATAAATTGATTTAAGTCAAACCTGAAACATCCTGGAAGTTAAAAGAAAAATTGATGAGGTATATTTAGGTTAAATTGAAGTGCAATATCCTTACTGCAAAGAGAAAGAATCTTCAAGGATCAATCTGCAATTAAAGACATTCGATAGTTTTCTTTTTTGAAAACTATCGAAAGAGAAAAGAAGGTTTTGGTGAAAACCATTGAAGTGGTGAAAATCCAATTCGATAGTTTCTACATTAGAAACCATCGAAGTGGAGAAAATGATTATGTTTGATAGTTTTATTTATAAAACTATCGAACTAGTTTCAAAGAAACAAGTTAATCTTTTCGATAGATTTTATTTAAATCTATCGAATGAAAAGAAAAAGCTTGTCTTCGATAGTTTTTAAATTGGAGCAGGTGAATTGCATTCAAGAATTGTCAGAGGTTGGTGAGGAAATGGACGGCTGAGATTTTATCCTAGCTGTAACACCCCCAGACCCGGGGTCAGGAATCTGGGTTGTCACGCTCCATCAATTATACAATACCTGCATTACTTACAACATTCTAATAATACAACTCCAAAGACCCCAATCACTTACGCACACACACACAAGTTATAGCCTTGGAAATGAGCAACAATAAGTAACACTTGTTATTACAAACCAAATGTACTATCCAGGACCTCATCTATTATTTACTATCAGTAACTCAGCACCTAGGCTTTCATTACAATGTGCAGCACAACTCCAATTGGAGGGAAGGGAATGTACTGGAACACCCGATACACGGTGATCAGCCGTTGTATCATAACTTTTCTTTTCTACTAGTAGAAGGACGACTTCCTGTTCGGTTATCACCCTGACCGCATATGGGCCATTGTGCTAAGAGATCACTACCTCAGCGCCTATTTTTCATCACCGGGCAAGCCTTAGCACTCAAGAGATCACTACCTCGGCGCCTATTTTTCATCACCGGGCAAGCCTTGATAAATTTGGCGCTACCCCGGCACCTATTTCATTGCCGTGTAGGCCTTTCCAATTCCCATGATGAAAAACATTAATGAAACGGAAATCGGAATTTAATTCCATATTTCCCAAGTACGAATACTCGTCAAAACTTTGTAACCGTTTAGAACACCTTATTCCAGAGTAATTGAAACGAGTAAGTCAAGTGTGGGTTGACATTAGTCAACGAGACTACCGATGATTACTACGTATTTTGAAATCATGACCAGGGAGTTTATTGAAATTTCAGAGTTCAGCGAGTTTGAAATACTCTACTTGAATGGGGGAGCCATCCCCTAGTTATAAGTATTCTACAGGAACAGTGGAAGTAAAACTCTGTCCTCGAATTCTTGAACTAGATTCCCAGTTTTCGATGAGTTGGAAAATATTAACCGCATTTAATTACCTTTAACTATCTTAAGATAATAGTTGAGAATCTCTATTTTAATACATTTTCTGAAAATCAGAAATTTATATGTTTGTGTAAATAATAGAACCTTTAACCATATAATAAGGTTCTATGATTTTAAATCATATTTGGAATATTTAATAAATACCCCAAATAATAAATATTAAATTATTATTCAATATAACTACTTAAGTGAATATTCAAAATAATATTCACTTAATTAAATAATAATCAATTAATAAATATTGAATTATTATTCAGTATAAACACTTAAGTGAATATTCAGAAATAATATTCACTTTAATTAAATAATATTCAATTAATACTTATTGAATTATTATTCAATATAAAACACTTAAGTGAATATTCAAAATAATATTCACTTTAATTAAACAATATTCAAATAATATTTGTTATAATATCTCACCTTAAATATCCAATAATATAGATATTGGAATATTTAATAAACCTTTAAAACATAACTGTCCCTGGAACCTTCCAGCTTCTGACAGTAGTTTAAAACAAAATAATAATTTGACTCCCGGTCTAAATTTTAAAACTATCGTACAAGTACACTTTACTTAGAGTCTTTAACCTTTAACCTTGGTTTATATCCAGTATTATCTAGTATATAAACCTTATACCTTATACAGCTTTTTATTAAAAGCGTAAACAATTGATAAATCATTTCATAGCATTAAAGCAAATTATATATCACAATATATATCACAACAGCATCACTTATGTAAGGTAGGGTTTGAAAACTTGCATGCATCTATCATATGCATACATCACATCTCATCATTTTTAATACCATCACATCTATATACGATGTGAGGTTTGAAAGCATGCATAATATCGTATGCATATATTACATTTGAAAGCATGCATCCATCATATGCATATTATCATAATATTGTATTGCATGGGATGAGAAAACTTGCCTCGGGTCCTTGGTTGTTATGGTTTCGAGAACTTGCCGGGAAATCTATAAACAAAGAAATACCCGATCAGTCCCCTGGCTTAATCATTTAAAGTGCATTTACTTAAGCACTAACGTTCTATTAACGAACATCCATTGTCTCACTCTTGGTCATCTATAACCTCATGACGTTCCGTAACTCTTAAGTCACAAGTTTGGGTGAAAATCTATTCACAAATCCCAAGTACTTTTCCTTTACCATTTCCTTGTTTTAAACCATCCCCTTAAGGGTATTTCACTCGCGCAACCTTTGTTCTCGCATTTTTCTAAAATCACAAACTTATCGTTTTGACACGAAACCTTCTAGGTTGCTTTATAGACTATACATACTAGTATCCATTTTAATATCTCAATCCAATTCCAATTTTAAAGGGCTTGATCCCTATCTCAAAGTTCATACAATGAACTATCTAGTTACGTGAAACCGCTTTCACTAAAACGGACGTTTCTCCTAAACCGTAAATCGAAACGACACGATTCTTTCGCTAAAACAATCTAGGAAACAGAGCCTACATGTCATGGTCAGAAACTTCAAGTTTATGCCCTGTAATTCAATCATGGTTTCTGTCTAAACTACCTAAGTAAAATCCGACATGGTAACGGCGCTTACGCGTACTTCCCGTGTTTTTAAACACTCAATCCAACTACATATCAACCATCAACCAACCACCAATCAAACCTCAACCTAATACTACCATTTTCTGTCCAAGAAAGGTCACACCTTAGTTCATAAGTTTATCCACAAATCAACCATCAAACATGCTTAAAATCATGCATACATGCTTTATTACTACATAGTTCTTAACTAATCACTTATAACTACTAGATCAAGACATAATCTTAAAAAGAAAGAAGTTTTATACCTTCTTTGGAACTTAACAAAGGCTATATATGGATGGTATATTCTTCCTTGCTCCTTAACTATGCTAATCAAACCTAAAATCATCAAAACAAAACAAGATCTTATGAGTTTGCTATTCACATCACTATTCATCATCAACTTTGAATCCATTTTTGACCAAGCTATGATCCATGGATGAGGCTAAGATTAGAGATCTACCTTGGATATAGGATGAGGGTGATTTAGAGCCCAAGATCAAGATTTATGGTTGAGTGGAAGTTGGAGCAAAAATTTTAAGGACTTGATGGAATGAAAAAGCCGAATGGTGTTCTTCAAGAATGCTTCTCTTTTCTTGATTTGTTTTGTTTGATTTTCTTTTTGTTTTGTTTTGTCTAAATACACTTAACACTTGTCATCTGATTTGTGTGGCCATAATCAAGACTTGTCACCAATGACAAGGCTCCTTTTGTATTTGTGGTGGTGGTGAAAGTGGTGACAAGGTGGTGATTCACCACATTGTCATCACTTGGTCATCCTTATGTCATGCTTATGTCACTCCTCTGCATCATGCTTATGTCATCATTTGTATCATCAATCCTCTTATATAATGCACTTGATGATCTTATATAATACTCCTCCTTTGGTTAAGGTCTAATCCATAATTTGTTACGCTTTTGTTTCGCGATAGTTTCAAGTGGTTTTAAAAACGTTTCTCTGTACCAAAGCTATGGGATACTTCCTTTATCTTTCCATTGTCTTGGTTTAATACATGGTTCTAGATTTCTCACCTTGGTTTAAGATATGATCATGGATTTCTCCTCCTACACACTTTCTCAAAACGATCAAATCAATTCACCCTTGATTGTCCGATGAATAATGATCAAAATTTAAAGTTGGAATCTCCTGATTCTGATCGCGTTTACATTCTTTTATTCTTCCTATACATCAATAATATAACCTCGAAACATTCATTCCATGTCTTCCATATAGGGTGGTCTGAAAAATTTTCCATCAGCAAATTTACTATTCATCACATTTACTATTCATCAAAATTTTTTAACTAAGTCCAAAATTTGGGGTTATTACACTAGCCTTCGATAGTTTTCCTAAAGACTACATTTTGTGAATTGAAGACACTGTCTTCATCAGTTCAAGAATTGAAGAAGTTGCAGAAAATTAAATACGGAGAAAATTTAAGAGCTTAAGAATTTTAGAGAAGTTATTATCAGTGCCTTAAATTCTATCATTTGTATTGATTACTGTAACTTGAACTCATTGAAGCTAATCCTACAGATTAGATTTGTAGCACCCATCGTGGTTTATATTTATAAAATGATATATTCCCCGACTTGTGTTTTTGATTTGGTTGATTTGATTTCGAACAAGAACACAAATAATTATCCGCAAATGAAATCGAATAATTTGTGAGTATCGTATTCAACCCTTCCTTCTACGATACTTTGGACCTAACAATTGGTATCAAAGCTTGTTGATTGACGTACAAATCAGATCCGGTGATATAGACCACAAACAAACAAGTTCTTGAAAATTAAGATAGAATTTTTTAATTTTCAAATTTTCATTTTATTGGAATTTTTTGAATCTGAAATAATTTGTAATTTTCAAAAACCATGAGTGCTCCAAAGACCACTGCTGGTATCAAAGTTCCCCCCTTTACGAGAGATGATTTCGGTTTGTGGAAGATGAAGATGCTATTATTTATCAAAGCTTCAAATCCTTCGTATCTTGGCATTTTAGAGAAAGGACCATTTGTACCAATGAAACCAGTGAGCGAAACTACAAAACTCTCAAATCAAGTGTCCAGTCAACTCACTCAGAGCAATGACACCTCTGCCATGATAAAGATATTGTGGCAAAACATTTATGGAGACAAACTGTTAAATGATGTTCCAATCCGTAATCTGAGCAAATTTGAAGTTGAAAGGCTCTGTTAGGAATATGTTGTTCTTGATGATAATAATAAAAACACTTAGTAGATTTTGTATTAAGTCATTTTGTAACTGTCAACGGAATGTCATGCTTTGTAGCGTTTCGTTGACAGGAAGCTCATCAACGAAATGAGTGATGTAGCAATTACACTGTACAATACTTCACAGTTTGATATGCATTTTGTTGTATGTATTAGATAGGTTTTCTAAGTCATGTTGACTTAGTACTAGATAGGCAAAATAGGCTGGTGAATTGTAAATATATTAAGCCATGTAATTTTGCCTAAGTGAAGACATGTCAACGGAATGAAGATTACTCTATCAACGAAACGAGGAATACACCATCAACGGAATGAAGAATAAAGCTATCAACGAAACACATTTCCCTGCTATCAACGAATCATTATTGCTTTTCTGAATAGTTGACAAAGTGATAGTGACAGTTTTCTGCCATATTAAAAGGGAGATTTGTAAGTGTACTTTGCATTGGAAGCCATCAAAATGGACATAGGGAATAAGGAAACATTCCAATTTCCAATCTGGTTTTTGAGTGGGATCACTATAAGACTGAAGACAGAAGACAAAGATCTCCAAGGACCATTGGACAAAAGGGATGAAAATCAAGCTACTGGCGGTTATCTTTAGTGTACTTTAGAGTAGCCAAAAATAGCATTGTAAACTTGGGAATATATATAACCAAGTGTAACAGTTAAAATAAGTGTGAGAGAAGAAAAACAAATAGATTATATTAGCTATCTTTGAGAGCATACTTCTCTACATTCTTGTAATTGAGAAGCTGTGTACATTTTGTATCACAGATTATTTCCGCAATAAAAACACTTCAGTTGGATCATCAAACAATCCAACTGAAATTATTTAAGTTCTTGTGTTTTTATTTTATAAGTTCAGTATTATTTCGAAAGTTGTTTTAAATCTAAAATATCTAGAATTGTATTCAACCCCCCCCCCCCTTCTACAATTTTGTTAGGTCATTTGGGATTAACAATTGGTATCAGAGCAAGCTTCTAACATACAAGAAGTTTAAAGATCAAGACCAAAACAGTAACCATGGTGAAGAAGGATGCAGGAGTAAAGATACCAGTTCTTGATAATGACAATTATTTTCACTGGAAAGTAAAGATGCATTTACATCTCATGTCTATGGATGAGAGGTATGTAGACTGCATTGAGAAAGGTCCACACGTTCCCATGAAGTTTGCATCTAGAGTTGGACTACCAGATGATGCTCCTGATGTAGAAATTCCAAAACCTGTCTCAGAATGGACTATTGAAGATGTTGCAGAAATCCATAAAGATAAAAGAACCATGAACATTCTGTTTAATGGTTTGGAGCAAGAGATGTTTGACAATGTCATAAACTGTACAACCTCTAAAGAGGTATGTGATACTGTTAGAACACTCTGTGAAGGAACTGAGCAAGTTAGGGAAAACAAAATGAAACTCCTTATACAACAATATGAGCATTTTCATTTTAAAGCTGGTGAAACCCTAAATGACACGTTTAGTAGGTTTCAAAAGCTTTTGAATGGATTAAAGTTGTATGGGAGGATCTATCAAACCAAGGATTCAAACCTTAAATTTATTAGAGTTCTTCCAAAAGAATGGAAGCCTATGACTGTTTCTCTCAGAAACACTCAAGAGTACAAAGACTACACTCTTGAAAGGCTTTATGGAACCTTAAAGACATATGAGTTGGAAATGGAGCAAGATGAAGAAATTGAAAAGGTACAGAAGAAAGGTGGATCTATTGCATTGATTGCATCTGTGAACCAACAGGAAGATGACAATGAAGAAGCTGCAAAAGCCACAACTAGTCGAGCTAGTTGTAGGAGTGATGTTAGCAAGGGTAAAGGCAAGATGACAGAAGAAGAAGAACCAGAACCAGCCAACTTGGATGACTTAGATGAGATTGATGAACACATTGCTTTTCTTTCAAGGAAATTCTCTAAGTTCAAGTTCAAGAGAAACTCAGAAGCAAGACCACCAAGGAGAGACTTTCAACCTAGCAAAAATAATTGGATTGAAAAGTCAAAGTCTAAATGTTTCAATTGTGGAATGATTGGTCACTTTGCTGGAGACTGCAGAAAGCCCAAGGTTGAGAAGGGCAACAGGAAATTTGAGCCTGTTGATTATAAAAAGAAATACTTTGAACTTCTCAAGCAAAAAGAAAAGGCTTTCATGTCTCAGGAGTATGATTGGGATGGTAATGGTGAAGATTCTGATGATGATGTTGAGTATGTCAACTTGGATCTTATGGCTAACAATCATGAGCAGGAAGCAAGCTCCTCAAGCAACCAGGTAACAATTACTAATCTTTCTGAGCTTTCTAAAGAGGAATGCGATAGTGCAGTAAATGAAATGTCTACTGTACTATATAATTTGCGTGTTACTCTTAAATCACTTACCAAAGAGAATTCTAGAATAAAAGAGACTAATTTGCTCTTAAGTGATAGGAATGCCATGTTAGAAGCACAGCTCATTGAATTTGAGAAAATGAGGTGTGTTAGTAGGGATGCTAAGAAGGAAATTGAGAACGTGTTAGAAAGGGAAGAGATTCTTAAAACACAACTTGAAATAGAACAAAGTGTGATTGCAAAATGGAAAGATTCCAGGAATGTTGCTACCAACATCATTAATGTTCAAGGTATGGAATCTTTCTGTGAGCAATCATGGAAAAAGAACAAAGAGAAGCTAGGGTATGCTGGTGAAACCTTAGAATCAGAAACAGAGTCAACAAACAACAATGATCATTTGTTGAAGGTTGATATGTCAACGGAATGCAAAGTTTCGTTGACAGATGAACCATCAACCGATCAGGCTGTTTCATTGACAGGGAAAAGAAAAGAAGAACTCACTAGACTTAATAACATGTATGGTTCTGTCACCAAGAACTTTGTTCAAGGTGAGTCTAGTAAATCAAAGAAAGTTGAGCAGCCTATTGAAAGAGCTAATGTAGGTCACTTGTCTAACAAGCAATTGAAAGACAAGGTAGAGAAAATTCAAGTTGAGGGTAAGGGCAATAAAAAGAATAACATGAATGGCAAAGTAGGGATTAACAAACATAACAATTACACACCTGATAAATATTCTACTAGAAAGACATGTGTTAATTGTGGAAGTGTTAGTCATTTATCTACTAACTGCAAATCTGTTAAGAAGACTGCTAATGTGAAAATGCCTAAGCCTGCAATGAATGGTTCTATGCCTACAATGCCTGTTATGCCTAACATGTTTGCTCCATATGCACAATTTCAGAATCCATATGCTAGCATGTCATTTGTGCCTAATCCATACATGAATATGTTTAATGTGCCACAAATGCCATGGAATATGAATAACATGTTTGTTCCTCCAACTATGCATGCTGTGAATGAAAATGTGAGCAACCCTCAGAAATCAGCACCAAAGATAAAGGTTGATTTAAATCAATCCGAGTCTCAAGTGAAAAATGATATAAAAGGAAAAGCAAAGGCTAACAAAACAGGACCCAAGGAAACTTGGGTACCAAAATCAACTTGATTTGGTTTTATTGTGTGCAGGGAGACAAAAGGAATCTTTGGTACTTGGATAGTGGTTGTTCAAGACACATGACTGGTGATTCTACCATGCTCACAGAGTTCCAAGAAAGAGCTGGCCCTTGTATTGCTTTTGGAGATGACAGCAAAGGCTACACTAAGGGATATGGCTTGATTTCAAAAGAGAATGTCATCATAGATGAGGTTGCATTGGTGGATGGTCTTAAGCACAATTTGCTTAGTATCAGCCAACTTTGTGACAAAGGATTTTTAGTTTCTTTTTCAAAAGAAGCATGTGTTGTTTCTAAGGTAGGAAACAACAATGTGGTCATGACTGGATTCAGAAGAGGGAATGTGTACATTGCTGACTTTAGTAGCACAAGTCCAGACACCATCACTTGTCTTTTCAGCAAGGCAAACAAGGATGAAAGTTGGCTATGGCACAAGAAATTATCTCATCTGAATTTCAAAGTTATGAATGATTTGGTGATGAAAGATCTTGCTAGAGGAATTCCACAGGTGGAATTCTCCAAGGATGGTTTGTGTGATGCCTGTCAAAAAGGAAAACAAAAGAAGGCATCATTCAAAAGCAAGACAGAGTCATCAATTGTCCAACAGCTTGAGTTGCTTCATATGGATCTATTTGGCCCTGTAAATGTCATGTCCATTTCAAAGAAGAAATATTGTCTTGGGATTGTTGATGATTTTTCTAGATTTACATGGACTTTCTTTTTGCACTCCAAAGATGAGGCAAGTGAAATCATTATCAATCACATCAAGATGGTAAACAATCATCCTGATTTCAAAGTAAGAAGGATTAGGAGTGACAATGGGACAGAATTCAAGAATTCAAGCATGAAGGTGTTCTGTGAAGAAAATGGTATTTTGCATGAGTTTTCTGTAGCAAGGACACCACATTAAAATGGTGTAGTTGAAAGGAAAAACAGAACACTTATTGAGGCTGCAAGGACAATGCTAGATGAATCAAAGTTACCAACTTATTTTTGGGCTGAGGTAGTTAACTCAGCTTGCTTCACTCAAAATATTTCTTTGATTAATCAGGCCAAGGGAATGACCCCTTATCAACTACTCAAAAGAAAGAAGCCACTATTGGACTTTATTCATGTCTTTGGATGCAAGTGCTTTGTTCTGAGAAATCAAGCTGAGCATTTGGGGAAATTTGAAGCAAAGGCAGATGAAGCAATATTTGTGGGATATGCAGCAGGGAAAGCTTACAGACTCTATAATCTCAGAACCAACATTGTTATGGAATCTGTACATGTTGTTTTTGATGATCTCAAAATTCAAGGTCTCTGTGATGATAGTTTCCATGAAAGTCTTTCTTTTGAGAATGAGGAAGGAGATCAAGTGAATCATGTCAAGGCTATTGAGAAACAGCCTAAAGTTGTTGTATCTAGCACAGATGAAAGCAGCAATGAAGATGAAATTGCTGCATTAAGATTGAAAAGAATAGCTGCTAGCAGACCAAATGGTCATTTCGTTGGCAGTCATGATGGTGGATTCGTTGACAGTCAGAATGAGCGTTTCGTTGACAATCAAAATGGTCATACCGTTGATAGTCACAGAAATGCCTCTAGAAGACAACAAACTCAGGGGGAGTTTCTCAAGGACATTTATCCAATCAAGGCAACCATGATCATGAAGCTACTTCTTCAAGAGCAAATCTTCCTCCCTCAAGGAAATGGACTAAAGATCATCCCTTTGAACTTATTATAGGTGATGTTTCTTCAAAAGTCCAAACTAGAAGAGCAACTCAAGAGGAATGCCTATATAGTAGCTTTCTGTCTCAAGATGAGCCTGTTGGAGGCCCATCATTTTGTTGGGCCGGACCGAGCCCATACCGAAGGCCCATCTCTTGGTAAGCCCACCAGTCTTGCCATAAGCCCAGTACCGCCATTCATAACGGCTGTCATTTATGGTGCGGGGGACACGCTCCCGTCCGCCCCGCCCCCGCTTAAGCCTCCTTCGGTTACAATCAGGAAGCACTATATATACAGGTTGAATCTATCTCTAAAAGGCATCTTTTTCTGGATACTGATAACACAAACATAAGTCTTTTACGTTTCGAGAATCATACCCAAGATCATATTAACTGTTTCTTACACCGGAGGTGAATCGGGGGCCAACACCCTCGCATTCTTCTTCTGCAGGTCCGAAGTAAGAGGCTGCAGGTCGAAATCTGCCTGCAACATTGGCGCCGTCTGTGGGAACGTAGAAGATCATTCTGTGGATTTATTACAAAGAGCTATGACGAACGGAACTACTGGGAAAGATAACGAAGGTATCGTTCCTCCCGGGTTCGGTACCAGTCGAACTCCCTCAACCCAGCCCAGAATCTTTGATCTGGATGGAGAGGAAGGCCCCATCCCCACTCCCGAAGAACAACGAGAACTAATTATGAGATGGAGGGAGGAGAAGATGGCCAAGGGAAAGGGTCCTGAAATTGAAGAAGACAAAGAGGCGGAAAGATTGGCCAAGAGGAGGGAGGCCTATCGCCTAAGGCTGCAAGCATTAAGGCTCCAAAGAGAGGAGTTGGATTTTGAGGAGAAGGCAATTCTTCGGGAAACCCTGGAGACTGAGCCCCGAAGGGAGAAGCGGGTCAGAGATGACGTAGATGACGAAGACGAGTCCTGGGACTCCGAGTCGCACTCAAGAAGGTCCCGGTCAAAAGTTGCCTACACCTCTGATTCAGGGGATGATGAAGGACCGGACACGCGGGATAGAATTCGTAGAATCGAAAAAGCCATGTTTGGCGAAAGAAAAGTCAGCCACGAGCCTGTGGTGACTGAAGAGATTGAGGATTTCCGACCACCCCCAGGGAGGCAGTTCCCGAAAATGAGCGAGTTCAATGGCAAGGGTGACCCAACAGACCATTGTGAGAATTACGAGGCCCTGATGACTGGAATGGGGCATTGTGACGTCATGCTGTGTAAGATGTTCAAGACCTACCTCAGGGGACCGGCGTCCATGTGGTATCGGTCGTTAAGGCCAAGGTCGATCGGGACCTATGAACAGGTGAAGCGGAAATTCTTGAGACACTATTCCCATTTGTGTCGAAGAGAGAAGGACACAGAGGCCTTGATCCATTGTAGACAGAGGTCGAACGAAGAGCTGGGTGATTACTTGGTTCGATTTAAGGAGGAGGCTGGGATGGTCACTAACTTAGACAAAGTCAAAGCGGCTGGCTTCCTTGCGGCAGGTCTTGACCCAATTAAAGGTAAAAAACTTCGCTCCTCACTTTACGATATACCCCCCAAGTCTTTAAATGATATATATGTGAGGGGTGAGGCAATAAGGAGAAAAATAGAGTCGATCGGGGGTTACAAGGAGGGAAGAAAGAACGATTCCAGGGAAGACAGGAAGAGCAACTCAAGGGACGACCGAAGGGGTCGAGGAGATATTAAGAGCAGGTTAACAGACAATAGGCCCGATAAAGGGGCCGACCGAAGAAGAGATAGAGATAGCGCGGTGTTCACACCTCTAAACACGCCTATCTTGAAGATTCTCCATGAGATAAAAGGCAAACCGGGATTCGTTCGACCGTCAAGGATGAGAACTCCTGAGAACCGAAGGAACGAGAACAAGTACTGTGACTACCACAGAGATAAAGGGCATAATACCGATGAGTGTTTTCACTTGAAGAAATTGATCGAGAGGATGATCAAGGATGGAGAGCTGGCCCAGTTTGTGGGCGACCTTAGGGACAAGTTAGAGTCCATGGAAAAACAAAAGACGATTGAAGGCGGAGAGAAGTACAGGGGAGAAGTCAGGACCATCTCTGGAGGAACCATACTCGATCGGGATAGTAAAACTGCCCGAAAGAAATACGCCCGACAAGTGTATAACCTTCATCAGACTAGTGCAGCCAAGCAACCACTCCCTATCTCCTTTACCGAGGATGATTATGAAGATGTCATATGGCCGCACGAAGACCCGCTTGTCATCAACCCGGTTATAGGGGAGAACAAGGTCTGGCGAGTGTTGGTGGACGGAGGAAGCTCGGTAAATATTCTTTACCACAACACTTACCTCAAAATGAATCTGGGAGGAGAACAGTTGGAGCCATGCTACGAAGCACCTCTTTATGGCTTCGGGAATCAGCCTGTGCCAATTGAAGGCACCATAACTTTGTCCGTTCTGTTGGGGAAAGCACCATACACGATAAAGAAGGAGGCAAAGTTCTATGTCGTTCGGGTGGAAAGCGCTTACAATGGGATATTAGGAAGACCCACCTTGTCTCTGTTCCAGGCGGTGGCTTCTGTTCCCCACTTGAAGCTGAAGTTTCCGACCGAAAATGGGATTGGTGAAATGAGAGGCGATCAGAAAGCTGCCCGACTAATAATGTTAGAGGATGTCGCGAAGGATGGAGAGTTTGAAACCCCCGAAGGAGGAAAAAGAAAGAGGAAAGTGAACGAGGTGGGAGGCAGTCACCAACTACTTAGTATCGAGCTGGAAAAGTTTGGGGCCGATCTTTCTAGCCCCATAGCCGAACCAGCAGTTGAAACCGAAGAGGTAGAACTATGTGTGGGACAGAAGGGAAAAATGATCCAAATTGGGAAAGGAATGGAACCCGAGTTGAAAGAAAAGGTCATCAAGGTAATCAGGGAATATCATGATGTGTTTGCATGGGGTCCCGAGGACATGCCTGGCCTAGACCCTTCGGTCGCTAAACATTGTCTTAATGTCAAAGGTGATGCTAAGCCGGTCAAACAGAAGAAAAGGAACTTCGCCATGGAAAGGCAGGAGGTCATACAAGCCGAAGTTGAGAAGCTACTCGAGGCAAAATTCATCGAGGATATTAGATATCCCGAGTGGTTGGCAAATGTGGTGGTGGTTAAAAAATCAAACGGAAAATGGAGGATGTGTGTCGATTATACCGATCTCAACAAGAACTGTCCGAAAGACCACTACCCATTGCCGAATATTGATCAGTTGATAGATGCTACTTCGGGACATCAGATTCTCAGCTTTCTAGATGCCTTTTCGGGCTACCATCAAATTGCGATGAATGCCGAGGACATTCCGAAGACAGCATTCATCACACCAAATGGCACATACGCATACATCAAAATGCCCTTCGGCTTGAAGAATGCAGGGGCCACTTTTCAGAAAATGATCAACAAAGTCTTCAAAAAGATGATTGGAAGGAACATGGAATGCTATGTGGACGACATGATAGTCAAATCCCTCCTGCGGGACCACGCAGAAGATCTGCAGGAATGCTTTGAAACTCTCCGACAGAATAACATGAGGATTAATCCAAACAAGTGTACGTTCGGAGTACGCAGTGGGAAATTTCTGGGATACATGGTTAGCGCCCGAGGGATAGAGGCGAACCCAGAAAAAATCAAAGCAGTGGTCGATATGGAGGCTCCGAAAACTATCAAGGACATTCAAAAGCTTACCGGACGGTTAGCAGCATTGAGGAGATTCATTTCCAGGTCAGCAGAAAAAGCGCTACCATTCTTTGAAGTGCTTCGGGGGTCGAAGACATTTGAGTGGGGGCCGAACTGCCAGAAGGCCTTCGAAGAAATAAAAGAATATTTGGTAAACACTCCACTCTTAATGAGACCAGACCCGAAGGAAACATTGCAACTATATTTGGTAGTGAATGATCGAACACTGGGAGCCGTTTTGGTCAAAGAGCATGAAGGGAACCAACACCCGGTTTATTACATCTCGCACATACTGAAGGATGCCGAGACCAGGTATCCTAACGCCGAAAAGTTTGCTTATGGACTCATAATGGCCTCCAGGAAGTTAAGGCATTATTTTCAAGGGCGAACGATCCAAGTCATAACCGATCAGCCCTTAAAGAAAATACTGCAAAGGCCAGAAGCATCGGGAAGAATCGTGGCATGGGCGATTGAACTAGGGGAATATGAGCTAGAATATGTACCAAGAACTTCGATCAAAGCTCAGGCCCTGGCAGATTTCATGATCGAGTGCACCTTTTCCGGCCCAAAAGACCTCGTTCCCGAAGAGCATCTGATACAGTCTCCGGGAAAATGGAAATTGTTTGTGGATGGATCGGTCGCCGGTAACAAATATGGGGCAGGTTTGATCTTAACTAGCCCCGAAGGATTCGAAATATGCCAGGCAATCCGCTTCAATTTCCCGGTAACGAACAATGAGGCCGAATACGAAGCTTTGCTGGCTGGTTTGGATTTGGCCCGAAGTTTAGAAGTTAAACACCTAAAGGCCTTCAGTGATTCAATGTTGGTGGTAAAACAGTACATCGGTGAGTATGGGCAGAAAGATCCTCGTACGAAGGCTTACGCCCAAAAAGTACGCGAGAACACTCAGTTTTTCCTTTCCTTTGAGTTAAGCCAAGTGGCCAGGGAAAACAACAGTCGGGCGGATGCGCTCTTAAGGCTAGCTTCGGCAGATACTCACAATTTAACAGGGTCCATCTATCTGACCGAAGCAAAGACACCTTCGATCGACAGAAAACAATGCCTGGAGATACACCAAGGAATTAATTGGATGACCCCGGTCAGGGCATTCCTCGAAAAGGGTACTCTGCCATTAGATCGAAGAGAGGCACAAAAGATTCGCTATCGGTCGGCCAACTACACTTTGGTAGGGGGCCGATTATTTCGAAGATCAGCCACTCAGCCACTCCTTCGCTGCCTGGACCCTGACGAACAAAAGTTGGCACTAGAAATGGTTCACGAAGGGATCTGCGGAGAGCATTTGGCCGGAAGGTCCTTAGCCTTCAAAATTCTCAGGCAGGGATTCTTTTGGCCGAAGATGAAAGAAGATGCAACGGAGTACGCCAAAAAATGCAAACAGTGCCAGCTATTTAGCACAATTCCGAAGCAACCACCCGAGACAATGTCTTCGGTCCTTAGTCCCATCCCTTTTGCCATGTGGGCCGTGGATATTGTAGGAATCTTACCCACCAGCACCAAGCAAGCAAAGTATTGTATAGTGGCAATTGACTACATGACCAAATGGATAGAAGCAAGGCCACTCTCCGCCATCACCGAAGCGGCGGCAATGAAATTCATGTTGGAACAGGTGATATTAAGGTTTGGGATTCCCATGGTGTGTATATCAGATAATGGAGCACAGTTCGTTGGGAGCAAGTTCAAGAAATTTCTGAGCCAATTCGGGGTCCAACAGAAGTTCAGCTCAGTCGGTCATCCCCAAGGCAACGGGGCGATAGAAGCAGCTAATAAAATAATTTTTGACGGGATTAAGAAGAGGTTGGGCGAAGCCAAAGGTTTGTGGGCCGAGGAATTACCTTGGGTTTTGTGGGCATACCGAACGACAACCAGGTCTTCGACCGGAGAGACTCCTTTTAGACTGGCATTCGGAACAGATGCCCTTCTACCAGTGGAAGTCGGACTAGAGTCATACCGAACCCAAGTGTTTGATATTGAGACAAATGAATTTGGTCTGAAGGCTAATGTGGATTTCTTAGAAGAAGAACGCGAGGTAGCACACCAGAGAAACGTAAGATACCAACTTCAGGCAGCCCAATATTACGACTCGGGAATAAAAAAGAGATCCTTCCAGGTGGGCGACCTAGTACTAAGAGAGCTAGCCACTTCCATGCCAGGCAAACAAGGCAAACTCATGCCGAACTGGGAAGGTCCTTATACAGTCGTAGAAGTCGTCCGACCTGGGACATATAAACTCCACCGTTCGGACGGCAGCCCAATCAAAAACACCTGGCACGCTTCACATCTTCGCCGTTTTTATCAGTAAGCCCCTCAGCCTTGTTATGTTTGTTCTTTTCAAAATATTGTTGTTACTAGCAAGAATTGAACACCTTTGGAAACAAAGGTATTTTATGTTCTTTTCAAAGTATTGGTTCACGCAAATTTGAAGATATTTACCTAAAAGCGGGCGACCGTATATGTCTGTCCGATGTACGAACATATGATTAAAATTATGAAATCGACAACTTGTTCGCCTACATAATTTGTTTTTATAGCACATTAAATTAAACTATCAGGACCCATTTTGGGAACTGAATTCTTTTACTGGTTTTAGTATTTCAATTGTTTTAACATGACTAAGGCCGGGAGCACAAAATTTCACCGACCGAAGAGGACCTTACTCATTTATAAAACCCCTCAAAATACCAAGGGGCAGCTAGGTTACGACCAAAGACGCTGAAGAAAAAAAAAAAAATTATGCTAAGGCAAATAAAACGCCGAAGATGCATAAGAAATAATAAAGAA
The DNA here is from genome assembly GCA_030848705.1 of Heracleum sosnowskyi. Lineage (NCBI taxonomy): Eukaryota > Viridiplantae > Streptophyta > Magnoliopsida > Apiales > Apiaceae > Heracleum > Heracleum sosnowskyi. The sequence continues at coordinate 46,233,879 of CM061236.1, forward strand.
AAATTATGCTAAGGCAAATAAAACGCCGAAGATGCATAAGAAATAATAAAGAAAAATTATGCTAAGGCAAATAAAACGCCGAAGATGCATAAGAAATAATAAAGAAAAATTATGCTAAGGCAAATAAAACGCCGAAGATGCATAAGAAATAATAAAGAAAAATTATGCTAAGGCAAATAAAACGCCGAAGATGTATAAGAAATAATAAAGAAAAATTATGCTAAGGCAAATAAAACGCCGAAGATGCATAAGAGAAAAAAGCAAAGTAAATTATGCTAAGGCTAACGAAGTGCCAAAGACGCATAAAATTGGGAAGCGAAATATTGAAGAAAAGACAAACTACTATTGAAGACTTAAGGTCGAATATTACAAAAGCCCGAAGGCATGTTTGAATAAAGCCTGAAGGCAAGTTCAAATAAAACATAAAAAATGAAATTAGTCAGATAAGTCTTCATCGGCACCCGAAGAAACAGTGGGTGGCTCGTCGACTATAGCCTCTCGGGTCACGGGATCCGACATCCCAGCCTCCAGCAAAAGCTTATAATCTAGTCCGACCGAGCTCGCTTTCGAGACAGCTTCATCGTAGCCCATTTGGAAGCACCTATCTTCGGTCACCTCCAAAAGCTTTTTGGCCTTACGAGCTTCACGACGAAGGCTTTTCAGCTGCTCATTACGGCGGCCGACCCGAGCCGTCTTAGACTCCAACTGCTCCTTCAGAAGATGGACTTCGGCTATTTGCTTCTCTTGGGATGTCAGCTGCTCCCGAAGCAGATTCCTCTCCTCCACCAAGGCTTTGGCCTGGCCGGTAACCCTCTCCAGCTCCAGCTCCGCCACTTTGAGCTTTCCTTCAGCTTTTACAGCCCTGACACGATCGTCCTCGGTCTTGTCAGCAGCGGAGGCGATAAGAGGGACAGCCTGAAAACAAAATGGAGATTATTAGTCAAATGGAAACGACAAAAGTATTAAAAGAAGGAAGAGAAGAAAAGGACTTCACCATAGAAAGGAGGCCCATCGCCTCAGTGAGAGCCTTCGCCGCCGAGAGTTTTTCATCTATTGCCCGGTCAGCTGGGAGAATCATCCCTCGGCAAAGGTCCGGTCCCACCTCGAGAGCCGACTGAGGAGCGGCCAGGGCGACCGAATCGGTAGCCAAGACACCCCACTGGGGAATATAGGTCTTGACCACCTCTTCGTTCGACCGATTCCTTTTACGGGGCTCTTTGAACAGCTCCCCCTCTGGCTCAGAATCCTTTCCCCGCTCTCTGCGAGGAGAAGTAGCAGGAGTTGCCTGTTGGGGAGATGGGGCAACCTGCCGCTCACTTGCAGAAGCCGTCTGGGCAGAAGCTTCGCCCCTCTCCCGGGCATCCTTCGCCTCTTGGAGTTTTCTCATTCGGCGATCAATCACAGCTTGACGAGAAGACACTGCACACAGAAAAATGCGAGTCAATAAAAATATAAGTCTAAATACCGAAGGAAAACCAGGAAAAAGAAGCTACAAAATAGAAAACAAGACAGAAAATAAACCGTTACCCCCATTACCCCAGAGGGCGAACAACCAATCTTTATCGCGACTAAGAGACAGAGGGACTCTTCCCATGTCCAGCTCGCACAATTTCCTGTAATCCTCTGTGTCAGCCCCCAGAATAGAAGGCATCACGAGGTCCTTCGGCTCTACATCCTTCCATACCGCAAATTGGGCGATTTTTGGGCCGGAGAAGAAGAACCACTTGGTGTGACTCTCCTTATTGTTAGAGTTGGTGGAAGCCCAGGCGACCCTATTGGTCTTTCGGGCAATGGTATAGAAGCCCTTACTCTTCCCGTTGCGTCGGAAATCATAATGATGCCAAAAGAGTGAAGTTCGGGGCTCCACGTTCGCCGCCATACACCGTGCTTGAAACACGTTGATGTGTATGAAGCTATTGGGGTCTAACTGCCCCAAGGCTATCCCCATGTCCTTGAACAGATGCTTCAAAAGCTGTAGCGTCGGCACCCGAAAGCCGCATTTAAGTGCTGCTTCGGAGAGACCTGTAGCTGTTTTTCCGTGCATCTCTAAGACCTTAGGATTGTGCCATATTCGGTCCGTCCGAGTGGCCAAATGAATAAACCATAGAGTCCTTGGAATGTGATATTCTTCATAAAATCCAACGACCGTCTCTTCGGTTAGTGTAGATCTATGGTTCGCCGCTGGGTACAGTGCGGCGTCACTAAACGGAGATGGGTTCGACCGATCCATATCCCTGCATCCGGTAATGAAGAGACAATTAGCCATGTACTCGGAATCAACATAAATAAACTAAAATATGGAGGATAATAGCCGAGTACAGAGGGCCAGGATCGGTCGAATATATTCTAAAATCTAAAGCTTCAGGGCGACCGAAGTGTTCTGATGGATTTAAAGATCCCAGAGGATTATAAACCCAGAACAATCAGGAGGCCCAAGAATAACGTCCCTAAAAGTACAAAACCTAAAAGCCCAGAGAATCAAAAAGATGTATTCCTAAACTACGCACATAGAGACACATGCATATCTGCTATCCTACTACAGACTACAGTCATGGTGGCAAAAAACGATACAAACAAAACATGAAAACTGATACAAAGATAAAGAGATTACTTACTGTTTTGAAGATAAAGCGAGAGTGGAATAGGAGGGCTTGGAAATTCTGGAGTTGAGATAACGGTCCCAATGTTGAAGTAAAGTGCCTGTTTGTTTGAAATCTTGAAGAAAATGCAGTGCTTGTTTGCGTAAAAAATGGGAATGAAGTGGCATTTGGGGATTTAAAGGAAAAGAAAAGACGTTTGGACAACCCAGGGTCTTTTCGAATTCAACGGCCAGGATGCAAGCTCGGATCCCAAGACCTGACAGCCGTCAAAATTAAAGAGGCACAGTTTCCCAAGTGACGTCACACCCCCCAACTGCCAATGTCCTTACCCGAAGAGAGATCTAGCACATTGTTCCGAAGCAGGGGTCGAATTTTGGTCTTCGCCCAGAGGAAGTACTCTGAACAAAGCCCAGGGACATGTTGGAGGCCCATCATTTTGTTGGGCCGGACCGAGCCCATACCGAAGGCCCATCTCTTGGTAAGCCCACCAGTCTTGCCATAAGCCCAGTACCGCCATTCATAACGGCTGTCATTTATGGTGCGGGGGACACGCTCCCGTCCGCCCCGCCCCCGCTTAAGCCTCCTTCGGTTACAATCAGGAAGCACTATATATACAGGTTGAATCTATCTCTAAAAGGCATCTTTTTCTGGATACTGATAACACAAACATAAGTCTTTTACATTTCGAGAATCATACCCAAGATCATATTAACTGTTTCTTACACCGGAGGTGAATCGGGGGCCAACACCCTCGCATTCTTCTTCTGCAGGTCCGAAGTAAGAGGCTGCAGGTCGAAATCTGCCTGCAACAGAGCCAAAGAAAGTTGAGGATGCACTTCTAGATCCAGATTGGGTTTTAGCTATGCAAGAGGAGCTAAACCAATTTGAGAGAAACAATGTTTGGAAGCTGGTGCCCAAGCCTAAAGACAGGAGTGTCATAGGCACAAAATGGGTGTTCAGAAACAAGATGGATGAAAATGGCATAGTCACAAGGAACAAAGCTAGATTGGTTGCAAAAGGCTATTCACAGGAAGAAGGAATTGATTTTGATGAAACCTTTGCTCCTGTTGCAAGACTAGAAGCAATAAGGATTTTCCTAGCCTATGCAGCCCATGCCAATTTCAAAGTCTATCAAATGGATGTGAAGAGTGCTTTTCTGAATGGGGAATTGGAAGAGGAGGTGTATGTAAGTCAACCTCCTGGTTTTGAAGATGATGATTTTCCAGAATATGTGTACTTCCTCCTCAAAGCACTCTATGGGTTGAAACAAGCACCTAGAGCCTGGTATGACACACTTTCACAGTTCCTCCTTGAGAATCACTTCACTAGAGGTACTGTAGATAAAACTCTTTTTCACAGGGTTGTGAATGGCTCTACTATACTTGTTCAAATATATGTAGATGACATAATCTTTGGGTCTACAGATGTAAAACTTTGTCAAAAGTTTGCCAAGCTTATGCAGAGTAAATATGAAATGAGCATGATGGGAGAATTAACTTACTTTCTTGGTCTCCAAGTGAAGCAAGTTAATGAAGGCATTTTCATTAGTCAAACAAAATATATTCATGATTTGTTAATGAAATTTAACTTAATGGAATGCTATCCTGCCAAAACTCCCATGCCTACTGCCACCAAACTTGAATTGAATACTAAGGAAAAATCTGTGGACATTTCAAGTTACAGAGGCATGGTAGGCTCACTTTTATATTTAACAACTAGTAGACCTGATATTATGTTTGCTACATGTCTATGTGCTAGATTTCAGGCTGATCCTAGGGAATCCCATTTAGTTGCTATTAAAAGAATTTTCAGATATCTCAAAGGAACACCAAACCTTGGAATTTGGTATCCTAGAGAATCTGGCTTTGAACTAATTGGTTATTCAGATGCAGATTATGCAGGATGTAAAATTGACAGGAAAAGCACAACTGGCACCTGTCAATTCCTACAAAACAAGCTTGTGTCATGGTTCAGCAAGAAACAAAACTCAGTTTCTACCTCCACAGCCGAGGCTGAGTATATTGCAGCTGGAAGTTGTTGTGCACAGATTTTATGGATGAAAAATCAACTACTTGATTATGGATTAAGAGTTGAGAAAATTCCTATCTTCTGTGACAACACTAGTGCCATTGCCATTACTTAGAATCCAGTACAGCACTCAAGAACCAAGCACATTGACATCAAGTACCATTTCATTAGAGAACATGTTATGAATGGTACTGTGGAGTTACATTTTGTTCCAAGTGAATAACAACTTGCAGACATCTTTACCAAGCCACTTGATGAATCAAGATTCTCAAGATTAGTAAGTGAGCTAGGTATGCTAAATTTCTCTTAATTAATTCTGAGATATTTGCAAGTTACAATGTAGCCAGGAATTTGCTATGATTTTTCTGTGAATTAATTTTCTCAGGAAAAAGTGAAATTTTGTCTAAGTCAAAATTACTATGTCAACGAAACGCACCATTTCATTGACAGTATTAGCATTTTTCTGGGTGTTTCGTTGATAGCTCTTTTATGTCAACGAAACGTAGCTTTATCAACGAAATTAACGGGACCTTAAACGCCCAATTCTGATTCGTTGATATAGCTCTTTTAATCTCAACCGTTGAAATTACACGTCCTTTACCACGATCTATGCATACACCCCTGTAAGTATAAATCATGGTAATATTTTAATTGTAACGGTTATATTTTTAAGCCAATCCAGTAATTTTCATTTATTATTGGACTTAACTTTTGAGAATTTTTGGGGGAGTATTTAAGAAATTTTATTTTCTTTAATTCTTTTCTACCTGCTCTCAAAAATTGCAAAAGCTTTCTTACTCTTTCTCTCTCAAAGTAAATCACAGTTCAAGCTTTCTTTACTCAACAATGGCACCCATCGTGAAACTCATGTCTGCTGGAGGGTTCATTTATGAAAAGAACAACTCCATTCCTTTTGTTGTCAAGGAAAGCCCGAACAACATCTTTTTCAAGATGATGGATTTCATGAAGAATTGCAAGCTAAGCTACGCAATGTTTCACTCTGCACCACTCTACAATGAGATAATCGAGGAGATTTGGACCTCATGTGAGTACAATGGGACAAATTGCACTTTGCAATTCACCATTCAAGGTAATGAGTACATAGTCAATTCTGATGTGTTGCAAGCATGTTTACACCTTACTGAAAATAATTGCTCTGCTTTGCCCACATATACTGAAATGATTAACATGCTAAATTCCATAAACTACTCTTTTCCTACTGATAATCTGGGTAAAATAATTAGGAGAGGTTTGGTTAGGGAATACAGTTATCTAGCTGATGCATTCATCAAGGTCTTTTCTGGTAAAATTAGTAATTTTGATGCATTAACTAATTCCATGTTGATTCTATTTACCATGCTCCTAACTGATAGATATTACAACTTTAGCACCCAACTTATGTATGAAATTGGTGCTAAGTTGGGTGATAAGGCTAATAGGAAGAAAAATATCTATTATGCTAGATTTCTGATGATGTTGGCTAACCATGTTAGTCCAGCACCATTGGTTATCACTAACCCTGTTTCTAGGTTTGATTGCTTTGTGCAAGAGAAGAGAGTATTGACAGACATACTGAGGCTGAACCACAATGGTGATGTTCCAGTGGTGTATCTGCCAATAATTGAGGTAACTACTGCTATCCCTACTAGTATAGCTATTACTTCTACTGTTTCACCCAACCCTGTTGCTATGGAGTCTGTAGCTGTGACCCAAAAGGCTCATGTCCCAGCAACAAAACCAAAATCAAAAAATCCTCCAAGCCAACCTCAGGTGCTTCCCAAAAGGCACCTGTTGTAAAATCCACTACACAACCAAAGGGGAGTGGTGTAGGTGCTGTGAGAGGTGAGGGAAGGGGTGAACATAAAAGAAACCCTAAGGATAAGGAAGGAGAGATGAGTGAGATCCGGCCAAGCCCCATTGTGTCTTCCCAACAAGGCACAATGAGTAATATGGATTTAAGCACAAGTCTAGTTGCATCCTCCCAAAAGGATGTAATTATTGAAACAAGCTCTCCTCCAAGAGCACACTCCAATAGGGTAAGGGACACTTCAAGCCCACAGTCTACTATTTCCCAATACCAAAGGAGAGTGAAGCAAAAATCCCAGGTTTCACAGGGTGCACACACACTGGAAGCAACACTTCCAGTTTCTCAAATTCAGTTTGATGTAACCCCTATTATTACTCTGGGGTTACAGTCCCACTCTCTAAATATAAATCTTGAACCAACTCCTCAAAATTCACCAACTCAATCATTAGATGTGGATATGATCCATTCATCTATCCCTGATTCTCCAACTCTTTTCTTGGAGAAGCCCCACTCTGAAATTGGTGACCATCACTTGTTAAGTGATTTGTTGGGCCACCAATCATCCTTTTCTGAAATTACAAGAGGATCTGTGGAACAATCTCTAAAATCAATCACCACAGATTCCACTGTAATCTCACTTTCTCAAAGTGCTTTCTTGACTTCATCAACGAAACAGTCTCTTTCGTTGACAAGTGTTTCTCCATCAACGGTATCCATACCGTTGACAGTTCAAACTACCATTCCGTTGATAGTTCATTCTGCACCTCTTATTTAAAATCAATTTGTTTCCACAACTAGTGCAGATGATCTAGTGGTAGTTGAAACACTTCTAGGATTGAGAGGGAGTGAAACTGAGAGGCTGGCTTGCAGCCAGGCAAAATGAGAGGCTGAGAGTGAGAGGCTGACTATTTCTTCCAGTCAGGCAAAAGGAGAGGCTGAGGGTACCACCTTAGTAGGTGAAGGTGAGGGTGTGAGAGGTGTGAGCCATGGGGAGCCCATGATGCAAGAAAATAGAGGAGAGAGAGAAGGGACTACAGGAGCTATAAGGGAGGAAGCAGTCATTGCTAATGAGTTAATGGAGGTCCATGAGGGAGAAAGGGAACTTACTTTCCAAGAGCATTATCAACAAACTCTGGATAGTATTTCCCTGGATCCTGAGACCTTTACTCATCCTGTGCCAGCCTATCAAATTATGGTTCAACAGGGCAATGTGGAGGTAGAAAGGTCATTCCACTTAATTCATACAACTGCATCTATGCAAAGAGCAAAGGATGCATTGACCAATTTGTCTCCAGGAGCTGCAACAAGTGGTGAGTTTGATTTTTCTGATGATGATGACAGTTTTGGTGACAATGTACAGGTGGCTATCACTTCATAGACTGGGACTTTTGTGGTGCCTCCTACACCAAACTGGCTTTCTCAGGATATGCAAGGAAGGTGCAACCTGGATGCTGCTATTACTAAGTAGTACAATGAGGCATATCTAGCTCATGAGTCTGCAAATGCCAGGGACAAGAAATTCTACAAGGCTATTATGGATTCACTGGAAGTCCAAAGGCTACAAATGTTGCAGACAAGGATTGAAGCTACAGAAATCAAGGACTCCATTAGCAATCTTAAGGATGCTACTGACAGGAGGCTAGATGAAAAGCTTCCTCTTCTCATTGTGTCCAAGATGAACAGGTTTTTCTCTAAGGAACCTAAAGTGGCTACCTCCTTGAAGACTCTCTCTTCCAGAATGGACAAGGTGGAAGCTACTTTATCTCAGATGCAAAAGGAACAGGAGAAGCAAACTCAACTTCTAACCCAGCTATTGGTAGCTCAGGGACTCCCTATCATCTCTCTTGATGATAACAAAAAGGGGGAGAAATCTAAGGAGCTTGACATTCAAATCACAAAGGTTATGGTCCCATCCATTTCCTTACCAAAGGAGCCACTAGCAATGGGGGAGTCAGGAAAGAAGAAAATGGATGCAATATACCTAATTCAGGATGCTTCTATGGACTTGCAGAACAGATCAAAGACCACTGGTCTAACATAGAAGCAAGAGTCAAGAAGATAGCTGAAACTGCAAAGAATTCAAATTCATCAACGGATCAAGCTACTTCTACAACACCATCAATGAATGCCATGGTTTTAGTGTCAACGGAATGGGAGCCACAGACCAATTCTTTCTATGAGGTAAAGCCGCTTCTACATGGAGTCACTCAAGGTCCAAGAAAGGAAAAAGGACAAACTTCATGCATTAGGGATGTGGAACAAGCTACATTTCAAAGAAGCTTATCTCCCAAGTCCCCTGCTAAACCAAAGGGCAAAAACATAGCAAGGATTTTCTATCCTGCACCTTATCCAGATGAGCTCAAGCTTCTTGGACTACTTATCACAAAATGCAAGGAAATAAATGATTATGAGATAAGGAAGCAAAGGGCAATTGTCTACAGGAATGGACAAGAAATCTGTGTTTGGGCTGGTCATCCAAACTTTGCTGAAGCTAAGGCTGAAGAATCAGAAAGAGCAGCAATGCAAGATCTTGTAGTTGCTCAATCTCTTGATGAAGAAGAAAGACAGCTAGAAGAAAAAGCAAGAGAGGAAAGGAGTACAAAGAAGAGCATAAGGCAACCAAAGGCAAGAGCTAGGAGAAACATAGCCTTTGCGAATGATGACTCTCAGAGTATTGCAACAGACTCTTCTGTACCTATTGCACCTCCAACAATTCCTGATCCAGTTTCTGAGGTAAAGTTAGCCTGTGATCCTAAACATCCTGTCAATTTTCATGAACAGCCAATTGAGCCAAAGGGAGAGCCAATTGAGTTTGATGAGGCCAACTTTCCAAAATGCCTCTTTGAAATGGATCCAAAGAAGAAATCTAAGCAGAGGGCTGCCAAGGCTAAGCCATTTCTTGTCAGGAGACCACAAGCTGAGAAACCCCCTACCAACCCAGAAGACTTCATCTACATTGCTGATATCAGGGAGGAGTCTGACCTACATATCAATCTTGATGACCTGGTTGAAGTGAGAGGAATAGCAGCTTCTTACAAACAACCAGAGAGATTGGTGTTTGTCTACAAGGGTGGGAGAGAACAAGTTTGGCCTTTACATAGGATTCTGGGAGACGACTATCAGACACTGCTATCTGTGTTTAAATGTCTGAAGAAAGATTTTGGTTTCACCAAAACAACCAAGTCTGAGGTTGTCTCCAAAATTTGTCAAATCAAAGCTAGTTGGAACAAGCCTGGTGCACTTCCCAGAGTATTGAAGGTCCCTCAAACAGAAAAGAAAATTCATCTCCAACCTTTTTGGATGATGGAATTCATAGACAAAGACAACTGTAGAAGATTCTTCAGAATAGAAGACCAACTGGAAAAGACATCCAATGAAACTCTCAGATTAATGCAATCCAGGTTGGAGAATCAAGAAGAAGAAGAGAAGATTTTCTACAGAAGACTTCAAGCTCAGATTGAGGAGAACAATGCAAGAAAAGGGAAGAAAACAAGACCACAGAGGCAAAGATGAAAAAACTGCTCAGACTAAAGGAGCAACTCTGTGCACCTGTTTTGTAAGATTTTCTACTTTGTATTTCAATTAAATTCAATAAAGCTTAATGCAATCTCTATTTTTATCATGTGTAATTTGAATGAGTGTTTTTGTTATCATCAAGGCTCTTGATTTATGGCTGTTATTCTATCAGTCATAAATTGGGGGAGATTGTTCGGAATATGTTGTTCTTGATGATAATAATAAAAACACTTAGTAGATTTTGTATTAAGTCATTTTGTAACTGTCAACGGAATGGCATGCTTTGCAGCGTTTCGTTGACAGGAAGCTCATCAACGAAATGAGTGATGTAGCAATTGCACTGTACAATACTTCACAGTTTGATATGCATTTTGTTGTATGTATTAGATAGGTTTTCTAAGTCATGTTGACTTAGTACTAGATAGGCAAAATAGGCTGGTGAATTGTAAATATATTAAGCCATGTAATTTTGCCTAAGTGAAGACATGTCAACGGAATGAAGATTACTCTATCAACGAAACGAGGAATACACCATCAACGGAATGAAGAATAAAGCTATCAACGAAACACATTTCCCTGCTATCAACGAATCATTATTGCTTTTCTGAATAGTTGACAAAGTGATAGTGACAGTTTTCTGACAGATTAAAAGGGAGATTTGTAAGTGTACTTTGCATTGGAAGCCATCAAAATGGACATAGGGAATAAGGAAACATTCCAATTTCCAATCTGGTTTTTGAGTGGGATCACTATAAGACTGAAAACAGAAGACAAAGATCTCCAAGGACCATTGGACAAAAGGGATGAAAAGCAAGCTACTGGCGGTTATCTTTAGTGTACTTTAGAGTAGCCAAAAATACCATTGTAAACTTGGGAATATATATAACCAAGTGTAGCAGTTAAAATAAGTGTGAGAGAAGAAAAACAAATAGATTGTATTAGCTATCTTTGAGAGCATACTTCTCTACATTCTTGTAACTGAGCAGCTGTGTACATTTTGTATCACAGATTATTTCCGCAATAAAAACACTTCAGTTGGATCATCAAACAATCCAACTGAAATTATTTAAGTGCTTGTGTTTTTATTTTATAAGTTCAGTATTATTTCGAAAGTTGTTTTAAATCTAAAATATCTAGAATTGTATTCAACCCCCCCTTCTACAATTATGTTAGGTCATTTGGGATTAACAGGCTCAAACAACAATCTCTTTCTGGGTTCAAGTTTTCTCAACTCTTCACCAAAGTGGATGGTCTAGAAAAGGAGGTTAGTCACCTCAAGCAAGGGAATGTTACACTTCGAGAATCTGTACACACTCTGAGCAATCAACTGGAGACTCAATCCTCCACCATTAACAATGTGCTCTTAGTTCAACAAGAAATGCTCACCAATTTGATGAAGCGCATGGGTCTCCCTATCCCTGGTGAATCTGCTCAGTTGACCAAGCAAACTTCTAAATCCACAGTGTCTGATAACAATCCTAAGGGGGGAGAAGTCAAAGTCAACCAATGTAACAAGGGCTAGAAGTGAAAAAATAATGGGACAGGCTGTGGCACAACAATTCAATGTGGCTTTGGAGGAAAGCACAATCATGCCAATCAAACTGCCTTATGTCCACACTATAAATGAGACTGGACAAAGAATGGAAGTTACCACAACTATCTTTCCCAGTACCATGCCATCTGGTGCTAGCACTCTAGAAACCAAGATTGAAGTTACTGAGCCTTTAGAAGTAGATGTTGTCACAGAGGCCAAAATACAAGAAATAGCAAATTCACATATCTATCATGATGCTGCCTTCTTAGAGTTTCTGAAAGTATCTCAACTTAATGCAGGTGGTGACACACGTGAATATACTAGAAATCTAAGAAGGCAAGTTAGTTATCTGACAGTCAAGGTTAGAAAAGCAAATGATGTATTCTACAAGGAGATCATAATGGTGACGAAGAACAAATTTTGGCATCTGTCATATGAGACTCTAAGTAATCTGAAGTTCTCAGAAGTGGATACATTCACAAAGCTGATTGAAAAGAAAAGGGGAAACAATAAAGCATTATTTGAAGATTTGCTCAAAGATCAATCCTCAAGGCTACCTGAAGTGATCTCCTCTCCCTGGACTATCTTATATTATTCTGGTAGTATAGTTAATGGTGTTGATCAAATTATCCTGCCCAGAGGACTAACATCAAATAACAGAATCATAATCAGGGAGGTGATCACTCAGCTGAGGAACAAGAAAGGAGTTAGAACAACTGAGGAGTTGGAAGCCATTAATGTGCTAACTTATTTCATTACAAATGGAGCCATTCCAGAAAGTGCGAAACACGGGAGAAATAAGGATGAAGACAAGGATGGAGACAAAGGTGGTAGTAGAGGAAGAGACCACAAGAGTAATAAAGATGACAAGAAGAAGAAGGATGATGAAAAGAAGAATGATGATAAAGGAAAGGAGAAGAGTGAAGTCTACACAAGGAGTAAAAGACAGCAAGCCCTGAACATTGAAGGTAGTACTCCCACAATAACACAAAACTCTTTGTCTAGGGTGGATACTCCTGGCAACAAAATCTGATTCTAAGGCTTCTGAAACTGTCTTACCAACAAAAGAAAGACCATCTCTAGCCAAGAAACCAATTACTTATTTCTATAAGCTATCTGTAAATGGAATGTTGCATTGGATCAAGGATCAAGGAATTAGAAAACTTTCAAATGATGATGTACTGAAACTCAAAGTGCCTTGTGCCAAAAAGTTTCCGAATGTTGAGCATGGGAGAATCAAAACTACATCCAGAAAACCATGGAAACTAAGGGAAATCACACTGATGCCTTGGCTTTCCTATGGGCTCAAAGAATTTATGAAGTCAAAGTTGTAGATAAACACTTGGAGATTAAGTACTCAGATGGAAGAGAGAAAAGAATGAATCATGGCTGCTGGCAATCTTTCAACATATGATCTTGAGAGAATCATGATACTTCTGAATTTTGAAGAAAATGACGAAAAAGGTTGGAAGATTGAAATTGTAAGCTACCTGAAGAGTCAAAGAAATTTAATGAAAAATCTGAGAAGAAGTAATGAAGAGAAGCTCAGAAAGAAAGAAGAGGAGCTAATTGCTTTGGAAGCCATATCAGAAGAGTTAAGAAGACAAGGGCTTTGCAGAGTTAAGTATGATCCTTACATTGTGGAGTATAAACGAAAGAATGGAAAGAATATGAAGGTCAGAATGAAATTTTTGAATGATTATCATGAACTTTATTTGTGAGAAGTAATTGAAGATCTTAGAGATTCCCCTCTTCAGGAAGAACTCATTACTAGGGAAGAAATGCTGCTCTCAAATGAAGAAAATCACAGAAAAGAGAAGGAAGCTAAAAATAAATAATACGACATGTATATGGCCAGAGAACAAGCAAAGATTAATGCTAAGAAAGATCATGGATAATTTGTGTTAAACTGTAAGATTCTTTTTTTTGTACCTATACTTAAAGCAAGCTCATTCATGTCTTTCAATCTTGTTACTAAATACTTTATGTATGGTAGGCTTGTTATCAGACATGAATTTGTGACTAATGATTTTACTCACAAAATTTGGGAAGATTGTTAGATATAGAGGCATGTCTGTAAATTCTAGATAACAAGCCTATAGTTCTATAATACTATGTGTTACTTACGTGACCCCTTAACTGGGGAATCCCTTGTTTCTGATCAATGTATCTAATGTGTACTTAGACTGTGTAGCTGCAATTCTTGTAATAGATTATACATAGGCCAAATGTAATAAGGAAGTGTCTGGAAGAAGATCACTCTGATCAGGCCCCTTACATGAGAAAGAAGGCTTTGAATAAATGGGTTACAAGAGTTGAAGTGAAATTAGTCCAAGGAAGAATTCGAGAAGTTCCGAATTTGTCTAGTGAAGAAGTCCAGATTCGAGAAGTCAAGTTGGTTGATTAGAGAAGTCAAGAAAAGCAGCTTCGAGAAGTCAAGAGACCTAATTCGAGAAGTTTGGGATTAGGAAAGCCTGCATGCTAATTCGAGAAGTCTGCATTAGAGAAGTTCAGCTTGATGTGATTCGAGAAGTGAAGAGTTAACTGATTCAAGAAGTCTAGTTATTGAATCAGATATAGTCAGAGTTATCGAGTGCGAGACTTAAGCAATTTGGAAAAGACAAATCTCTGCAAGGATCAGAACAACAGGTCAAAAACCCTGCGCACCTGCAAGTGATCCAATAGCTTTGCAGAAGCGCATGACAAGCCTACAAAGTAGCTCAGAGAGAAAGTCAAAGATGGTACAACTAAAGTAGTGGATCTGTGTCCGTAAAGAAAAGGTTATACAAAGTTTGGTTAGACATAGACAGTCAGGACAGTTTGTCTCCTTCCTAATTTGTATATGAGCTATGCACAGATCTATAAGTGAATAGATCACATATATTAGCCGTTAGAGGTTTTTCATTGTAAAATCTGAAAAAGCCTTTTCTCCGAGAAAATGAAGCTGAGAATACTTTTGTATTCATAGGTTGTAGCAACACACAATCTAATAAAACCCATTAGATTGAAAAGTAATTTATGTGTTCATTTCATTTCCGGAAACACTTTCACACACCGAATTACCTGTTGGTTGAAGAATTCAGTGATAATACATTCACCCCCCACTGTATTATCTTTCGTTGGCACTCATAACTAACAAAACCCCCGTTATAAAGAAAACCTAATGATTTCCCTCCTGAGCTCCCAGTGAACCAGGTAAAAAATGTATTGTTGATCACTATAAATCATAACTACAATTATAGTACAATATTATATGTGTATGAATTCCCTATCGCCCTGAATTTTGGATAACATCTTCGTTACTCAGGTATCTAAATTCTAGATATATGAGAGTTTTCAGTGTCAATCGAGTTTACACAAAATGCAGGAAGACAAAGTGAAAGGCATATGTTTAGGCCTATTAATATTCCGAGGAAACAACTTAATTTAAACAAGTATGTAATAAGTAAATAATAAGTTAATATGTAACAAGAATCTCAAAGAGTTTTATCTGTCAAGAGAATTGAGTATTAAAGTCATCTACAGACTTGAAGTTATTCTACATTGAAAGAAGTTCAATTTATTGTCCAAGCCTCAGTGAAGTATTCAAGAAAGTGGATTTACTGCAGTGACAGAGATTTCCAGTTGGTGACAGAAGAAGTACAGGATACAGAGTTTAGTCAAAGCTAAAGAAAAGAAGCCACAGCTTTAAATGTTCTAAAGATGAAGAATTATCATTGAAGTCAGTTATTCATGAAACCAGACAGTGCATTGAATGACGACATCAATCAGTGGAATTAAATCATCTATATTCAGTGGTTTTCAGAAGATAGAGGAATGCAAGAATATTAAGTTATCTTCTTTAATTTATTAATTAAATTTAATTAATAAATTAATTCTATCAGAATTAATTTATTTATTAAATTAATTAAGTTAGTTGTTTAAATTATTTATTAAATTAATTCTATAAAAGAATTAATTTAATCTAGAATTTAATCTATCTAAATAAATTAAAAGGATTTTCTTTTTAAATCTCGGTATGACCTGTTTAGAAGACTCGGTATGACCTAGTGTTCTAATACCCTAGGTTCTACCGAATTATACTTCAGGTCATACCATTCAATTCTGACAGGTCATACAGATTGCTTTCCCAGGTTCTATCCAGAGTTGGTGGAAGTACTGAAGGTCATACCGGACATTTTCTTGTAGGTCATACTGCTGAAGCATGGTTCTACCGAATATATTCTTCAGGTCATACAAGTGTTTTGATTTATTAATTAAATCATTCTGATTTAATTAATAGGTCATACAAGGAAATGCAATTGTGTTAAAACCGTGCAGAACAGACAGAAGAGATGAGTTAATGAAAAAGAAAGACACAGAAGCATTTACTCCGAAGAACAGCTGAAGCATTTAATCTCATTTCTTCTCAAGCAATTAATTCTAGTTTGTATTGTTAAATCCAAACCACTAGAAGTTGATTACTTGTATTTCTTTGATCATCTAGCGGATTTTTATCCCTAGAATTTATCTCGAACTTGCTTTTAGCATTCGATCTTTTTATTACAAATATTAGAAGAGTTCATGTCGAATTTATTCTAAATTTGTATTAATTAGTTTGAGATAAATACTTTGTAATCCTTATTGTATTTGCAACACCCTTCAAGTTTAATATAAGTTATATTTAACTTGAATCTTGTTTCATTTATATTCCGCATTAATTTGTTCTCAATTGTTAAATTATTCAAAGAACAAATTTCGATAAAACGGTATAGTTTGTTTTCAACCCCCTTCTACAAACTTATCAGGACCTAACAATTGGCATCAGAGCTTTTTGATTGATATACAAATCAAAGATCCAATTGTTTTGAGATTTTTCTTAAACTCTGATTTTTTTATTTTTCTTAAAAAAATCTCAAAAGATGTCTACTACACAGAAAGTGGGTACAGTCAAAATCCCAATGTTCAGCAAGGAGCATTATCCAATGTGGAAGAAGAAAATGCTCCTATTTCTTAAGGTTGCAAATCCTAAATACATTGATGTGCTGAAGAACGGTCCCAAAGTCCCTATGATTATTGAGGGAGAACTCATTGAGAATAATGTTGTGACTAGGGTTGCTAGAATGTACCCTAAAGATGCCAAGGATTACACTCCTGATGAGACAGAGGATGTTACCTTGGATTCCTGTCTTCAGTTGATCCTTATTGATTGTCTTGATCCAATCATGCATAATCATGTCCTCAATTGTGATACTGCCAAACACATTTGGGCAACCATAGAGATAATCAATGAGGGGACAGAGGAAGTTAGGGAGAATATGCTGGAAATTCTCACCTCACAATATGAGCATTTCAGATCAAACCCTGGTGAAGGTATCTCTCAGGTTTTTGAGAGATACAACAAATTAATCAATGATCTGAATCTCAATGGGAAGCACTACACCAACAAGGAGATTAACAAGAAGTTCCTTCTTACACTTCCACCTCATTTGGAGCACAAAATATCTGCCATTAGAGAAGCAAGAGATATGAATGAGATTGCTTTGGAGAGATTGTATGGTGTTCTGAAGACCTATGAGCTGGAGCAGATTCAACAAAGGGAGCTGTATGGAACTGGGAAGATTGTTAGTACTTCTACTGCACTAGCTGCTGAAGTCCCACAGAAACTGGAAGTGAAGGTTGTTCAACCTTCCAGTTCTAACATGAATGTTATTGATGCTGAATATGGATTAACATCCATTGATCAATCTGGTGGTGACTTCTATTCTTTAGAAGAACTTGATCAGCTGGAGGATGGTGATTTGGCTTTGATAGTCAGGAAGTTTGGGAAGTTCAGATTCAAGAGGAATCCCAATCTTAAGTTCAGGCCCAGATTTCAGAGAGGTGGATCTTCCTCTTCAAGTGGCACAAGGGGTGGCTACAAAACTGGAACTGTGGAAATGAGCACAATCATATGCTACAATTGCAATGAGTTGGGTCACTTTGCTACTGAATGCAGAAAGCCAAAGCAAGTGACTAGAAACACATTTGATTCTAGCAAGAAGAACAAGATTGGGAAAGCTTATGTTGATGAAGGAAAGAGTTGGGATGACACTGACAGTGATGAAGAAGCAGGTGAGATTGGGAATCTTGCACTCATGGCAATAGGAGACAAAATCCTTGATTCCATGTTATCTTCATCCAACCTGTCTGAGGTAAAGTTCACTGACAGTGAAATGATTCGTAATCTTGGTGATACTTTAAGTTGTGCACGCACTGAAAATGATAGAATAATTCTTTTAAACACAAATCTTGAAAAGGAAATAAAAGAATTAAAACTAGTGCATGTTAATCAGGATGAACTTATTGTGAAAATTGCATTTCTTGAGAATAGGGTTAAATGTTATATTCAACTGGAAACCATTCTTAAAGAAAAGAATAGTGAGCTTAATACTAAAGCCAATGCTTACTTTAATTCTTGCAAGACTGCTAAAGAGATTCTCAATAAACAAGCTAGGGGTAATCATGTCAGTATAGGTTATGATTATAATGAGGCCATTGGATTGCTTGGAATTAATTCCCCTTGTAGAGTCAGATCTGAAGGAAGGGGTGTTCCATAT
Organism: Heracleum sosnowskyi; assembly: GCA_030848705.1. Lineage (NCBI taxonomy): Eukaryota > Viridiplantae > Streptophyta > Magnoliopsida > Apiales > Apiaceae > Heracleum > Heracleum sosnowskyi. Next base: position 46,251,942 of record CM061236.1, read on the forward strand.
GTGCTTAAGGGTATTGAAACACCCTTCTGTAAGGAGTCCGAGGCAGAACCTCTGAATGAACACTCTATCATCATTGCAGAGGAGATTCGTGAAGAAGATATTGCGTTGGAAGTTGAACAATCCAAAAAGTGTATATCTGATATTCCAGTCAAAGTTGCTTCAACTAAAAAGACTAAATCAGATATCCATAAGTTGGATCAAAACAACTGTAGAACTAACATGCCTCCTGTTAATTCTTCTCATAAAGCATGTGGTGTGATTAATTGCATGTCTTGTGCTTTTAATGTTATGTATGCTTACTTTAATAAAAAGCATGTATCTAAAGATAAGACTGCTCCACGCCAACATGTTAATAATAAGAAGCATGTTAAAGCAAAGACTACTAGTCCTCCTCAGACTAGAGTGGATTCATTTATCCCTAAGCCTACTCAGAAATGTGTTAAGGCTGGCTATAAATGGAAACGCTCTTATGTGAAAGAGGTTGAAGTAGTTTTAGCTAAAAATGTTGTTTTGCCTGACAAAGGCCAGTTCTTTAAGTATGCCGGACCCAATCAATTTTGGGCTCCGAAGAAGGTCTAATCAATTTGATATTGCAGGGAGGTAAACAGGTAAACCGTGTTGTATGGATTCTTGACAGTGGTTGTTCAAGGCATATGACCGGAGATAGAGCCCTGCTATCAGATTTGGTTGAGAAAACTGGCCAAGTAGTTACCTTTGGAGATAACATCAAGGGTATTACGAAAGGATATGGCTGTTTGAAGTACGGAAATGTTATCATTGAAGATGTTTCATTTGTGGAAGGTCTGAAGTTCAATCTTCTCAGCATCAGTCATTTCCGTGACAGAGGATATGCTGTTTCCTTTGAAAGAGAGAAGTGTCAGATCCTTCACAAGAAGAATGGAAAGCCTGCTCTTCAAGGAGTAAGGAAAGGTGACTTGTTCATAGCTGATCTGAACTCGGGATTCAAAGATGAAGTTAATTGTTTTTATGCTAAAGCTTCATCAGATGATAGTTGGTTATGGCACAAGAAGATGTCTCACCTTAACTTCAAAACCATGAACTCTTTAGTCAAGAGGGAATTGGTTAGAGGTTTGCCTCAGATGGAATTTACACAGGAAGGACTGTGTGAGGCATGTCAGAAAGGAAAGTCAAAGAAAGCTTCTCACAAGGGCACTGATACATCATCAATAACTGAACCTCTTCAGCTACTGCACATGGATTTGTTTGGTCCAGTTAATGTGATGTCCATGTCAAAGAAACAATATGCACTTGTGATTGTTGATGACTATTCAAAATATACATGGGTTTTATTCCTACATTCCAAGGATGAGACCCCATACCTGGTGATTGGCCATATAAAGTTGATTGAGCTGGATTCTAGATTCCCTGTTAGAGCCATAAGGTCAGATAATGGTACTGAATTCAAGAATGCCATTCTAAATGACTTTTGTGCTGATAAAGGAATAACAAGACAGTATTCTGCCCCTAGAACTCCTCAACAAAATGGAGTAGTGGAAAGAAATAATCGTACATTGATTGAAGCTGCAAGGACTATGTTAAGTGAGTCCAAACTTCCAACGTACTTTTGGGCTGAAGCAGCTAATACAGCTTGTTATACTCAGAATCGAACTTTAATCAACAAGGACTTAATGAAGACTCCGTATGAGATCATGAACAACAAGAAACCAACTGTCAAGTACTTTCATGTATTTGGAGCAAAATGCTTTGTGCTTATAGATGACAATGTGAAACGTGGCAAGTTTGATGCAAAGGCACAAGAAGCTATTTTTGTTGGTTATTCCAGAAGATCTTACAGGGTCTACTTGGTTGGCAGTCACACTGTAAAGGAAAGTGTCAATGTTACTTTTGATGACACTACATTCCCTAATATCCAAATAGCAGATTCATCTGAGAAAATGAAGTTTGATAACTTGCCAGACTCAGATTCAGATGATGAAGCCCCACCTGAAGTTATTGCTGGTAATGATAATAACAATGATGATAATGATCATGGTGATGGTGGTGGAAACACTGGTAACAATGGAGATACCACTAACACTGGAGAAGAATCATCAAGGCAATCAAGCAACAACTCAGGGGGAGCAAATGAAGGATCAACTAGTCACTCACAACATCAAAGTGAATTTCAAGGTGAATCATCAAGATCAAATCTTCCAAGACAGACTGTATGGAATAGAGCTCATCCCTTTGAGCTGATCATTGGTGATCCAGATGTTGGAATTAAAACTAGAAGTGCAACTCAGAATGAATGTCATTTTTCAGCATTCTTATCTAAAATGGAGCCAAAGAAAACTGAGGAAGCACTGACTGATCCAGATTGGGTGATTGCTATGCAAGATGAACTCAATCAATTTGAACAACAGCAAGTCTGGAAGCTGGTACCCATGCCAAAGAACAAGAAAGTAGTTGGTACTAGATGGGTATACATGAACAAGCTAGATGAGGATGGCATTGTTACAAGGAACAAGGCAAGACTGGTTGCACAAGGGTATTCACAAGCTGAAGGCATTGATTATGATGAAACTTATGCACCAGTGGCTAGACTTGAGGCCATCAGGATGTTCATAGCATTTGAGGCTTATTCCAATTTTAAAGTCTATCAAATGGATGTTAAGAGTGCATTCCTGAATGGTGATCTTGATGAAGAAGTGTATGTGGAACAGCCCCCTGGCTTTTAAAATCAGGAGTTGCTGGACTTTGTGTACTTTCTCTTCAAGGCTATCTATGGTCTCAAACAAGCCCCAAGAAAATGGTATGACACTCTCTCTGGTTTTCTTTTAGAAAATGGTTTTGTTAGAGGTAACATAGACAAAACTCTTTTTTCAAAGAAACACAAAAGTGATATGATATTAGTCCAAGTCTATGTGGATGACATCATATTTGGGTCTACTAATGATAATCTCTGTAAGAGATTTGCTGAGCTTATGTACACCTAATCTAGGTATCTGGTACCCTGAAGATTCTAGTTTTAATCTTATTGGATATACAGATTCTGATTATGCAGGTAGTGTTGTGGATAGAAAGAGTACCTCTGGGAGTTGTCAATTCCTAGGAGGTAAGTTGATTTCCTGGTATAGCAAGAAACAGCAAACAGTTTCAAATTCAACAGCAGAAGCTGAATATATTGCTGCTGGAAGCTGTTGTGCTCAGATATTATGGATAAGGAATCAATTAAAGGACTATGGCTTTGCATTAGACAAAATTCCCATTTTTTGTGATAATACAAGTGCCATAGCAATCTCCAACAACCCTGTGCAGCACTCGAGAACGAAGCACATTGATATCAGGTATCATTTTATCAGAGAGCATGTTATGAATGGAACTGTGGAGTTACACTTTGTACCCACTGAAGAACAGACTGCAGATATTTTCACTAAATCTGTTGACGAATCCACATTTATCAGGTTAGTTGGTAAATTGGGTATGCTGAACAGTCTTAGTGATTGACAATATCTCCGGTAGGTTTGTTCTTATCTAAATCATTTTCTCTTGTTAATTTAAGATGTTAAATATTGCCAATCCATGTTTATTGTGTAAAGCTTGTTAATTTAAATATTCTGAATAATTTATTTTCTTTAAAAATATTTTTCTCATTTGTTATGGAGAAATGTATTTTTATTGAAAATATATTTATTTAGAATCATTTAAGTTTTTTTTTCAGATTGTAAATATTGTTGTTTAGATTTTTCTGCAAGTTTATTTTAGTTTAATGCATGTTTATAATTTTCTGCATTTGGTTCAGGTTTGTTAAAAATATTCTGTGAATATTTTCTGCTGTTCTTGTTTCTTTGTAAATAAAATTCGGTATGACCTTTTGTTTGGTCATATTGGCATTTTAGTTTATTTTCTGTTATTTCTTTTTCTTCTTCTTTTCGGTATGACCTCCTGTCAGGTCATATAAGAATTCGGTATGACCTATTCTAAGGTCATATTGGATTTTATTTCATTTTTTTTATTATTTATTCAGTTTTTATTTAATTTTCTCGGTATGACCTGAAGTACTGTTGGCTATTTCTCGGTATGACCTCTATCAAAACTCGGTATGACCTGCCTTTAGGTCATACCGAGCCCATCAGGTTTATTTCCTATAAATAGCTGATAACCTCAAGTTCTTTTCTCTCATTCCTTTCTAACTCAAGTTTTTACTTAGTTAACTTTGCTCTAGTTTGTGTTTTATTCCTAGAACAACGAACTATTGCAAAATTTTCTTGTGAATTACTTGGGATTTTATTTCTTCTCTGTTTAATATTATTATTAATTACTGCTTTATTTTATTTTTAAAAAAAAATGGCTGCTGAGTTTGTTGTTGAACGTTTTAATAATTACGTTGGCTATTGTGATCCCCTTAAGTGTTCTGCTGAACGTTTTAGGCCGTGGATTCATTTTTTAAATCAACAATCAATTGTTAGCTATGCTATCACAACTTCTATTGATTTAAAGATTGAACCCCTTCGTCTATTATGTTTAACTACTGTTGTTGCTGACGATATGCAATCTTTCACATTCACTATTTCTGATCGTCAGTACACAGTAACTAAGGAGATCTTTTGTCAAGTACTTCATTTTCCACTTGATAATTTTGTTGGATTCCCTACTGATGACGAGTTAGTTCAATTTTTCTCTAGTATTGATTACCAAGGAAATATTGTTCTTCCTCGTCTGAATAAGGGTAATCTAGCATGTGAGTGGGATTTGTTCTTTGACTGTCTAGCCAAAGTTTTTAGTAATTGTACCAAAAACAACTTTCCAGTCATCACTTCTGTCTTACAAAACATTGCCTATGCTGCTGTTTTCAACCTGAGATTGGACATAGGAACTCTTGTGTGGGATCTCTTGATAAGGAGGATTTTCAATTACACTAGAGATATTGAGAATGGAAAGAAAGTTAGATGCTTTTATTCTCGTTTCCTTTCTCTAGTGTTGAATCATGTTCTTTCTGATGAACATAAAACACTTTTTCAAAACACTCCTATTCAAGTCCCCGCACACACTAATCCTCTCATATATTCAACCTTGTCCACCAGTTCCAAGTCTGGAAGGAGACCCGTAGTTCCACAATCATATCTGCGAGGGATTCTGCAACCACAGTTACCTCTTCTCTTTATTGAACATCCAGTGGTTGGATCCTCGTCAGCAGGAACTTCAATGGTGCCTCCTAACACCATGGCACTTCAGGTAATATATCCTCTCTCAACTGCTCCACTAACCCAAGAGGTTCTTAGGATTGACCAAGGGATTGTAGAACCCCAATCTCTGTCCCTGGTCATAGAGCCACACACAGAGTCAAATCCATTGACCGCTCCCCTAGAACAACCAGCTACAATAAGATCGAGAGAGCAACTTGAAGTAGATTTTAATGTGAGTGATCCCACAGCTCTGCCTCCACCACTAAAGAAGAGAAGAACAATCCTTGAGGCATCTGTAAGCCAGTCTGTATCCTCCCAAAAGGATATGGATTCTCAAAAGGCCAATGAACAGTTACTAGAGACATCCTCTCAACAGGATTAATCTATTGAATTTCGTCATCAGGCCATGGCATTCTGTACAGAGTCAAGCACTCTCCCATTAATCACAATGGGAGCAAATACTTCTGAAACAATAGTAGAGACTCATACACAGGACACTCTGAGAGGAGAGCACATAGGAATGCTTATTGAAACAGTGTCTACCATTGTCACGGTAGAAGAGCCTTCACAGGCTTCAGAGGGAAAATCTGGTTCTTTGCCCACTATAACAGAACCATTTTCTCCCCTCCCAGAGGGAACATCTCTGGCTCCCCTAAGGGATTCTTCACTCGCAGTTTTAACTGGAGAAAGTGAAGGGCAACCTGGTGAGTCCATAACTGAAGCAATTCAGTTTTCCGTTTCGGATTATTTTTTGGACTTTACCAGGGACTGGGATTCGCGAACTCTCATTGCACCACCAGTGACCTCTCAAGAAGGGGCTATGGTGATTTTTTCTGCAGGTACTTCAACTCCAAACATGGATAAACAGCTAGTGGTTAGTTCTGAGAGACAAACACAGAGCGATACACAAGCACGTGAGGTGAGTGAAACACCATCGAGAGAAATTGAGATGAGTGCACACAATGACACATACACTGCTTCATTATTGGCTCAAATAGCTGGTCTACAGAAACAACTTCAACAGACCCGGGCTGAAAAGGAAATTCTCAAGGCACAAGTGGTTGAACAGTCTTCTTCTTCCACCTCTGTAACTAATCAGCTGGGTCATATTAGAGATGAGATAGAAGGAGTGAAGGTCACATTGATCCCCAAGATGAATGATGTTCAAGAATCACAGGTATTAATGGCTTCGGATATGTCAGAGCTTCTGATTTCTAATGCTGAGATCAGGGAGGCTGTCAAGCAGATTCCTATTATTTCAACTAGGGTAGACTCAATTCAAGATACTATTGATGAAAATCAGTACTTCAATGATGAGAGGTTTGCCAGAATTGAAGGAGGTATGGAACATCTGAATGAAGGCATGAAACATCTGTATAACATGATCAAGAACTCACAACAACCCAATACTGAACAGAAGAAATTCTTCGAGGGTGATGATGATGAAGAGGGCAATGAAGACAAGGATAAAGCAGGAGGAGAAGGAAGTAGGAAGGAGGATCCTAAGACTGATAAAGATAAATCTGTAGAGGATTCCTCAACTAAGGGGGAGAATGTGGAGAAGGTGGAGAATGTGGAGGAAAGGAAAGGAGGAGAAGCTGGAGGTTCTGGTTCTGTAAAGGACAAAGGGAAGCAGAAGTTAACTTTTTCTGATGCTGACTACTATCAAGGTGAACAGGGAGATTTTGACTGTACTGAATCTGAAGAAAACCCTGAAGATATCTTTGGTGAAGTGGAGGTTGAAGGAGAGGCTGAATATGCTGACTGGGAAGATGAACCTGAAGTGGATCCTGCCTTTGAAGCTGAGCTGTTAAGACAGAAAGCTGATCTGAAGAGAAGAGAGGAGGAGAATGTTAAAGTATCTGACATCATCTCAAAGCATCTAGTTATCCAGAAAGCTGAACATCAAGAAAAGCAACGGCTTCATGATATAAAGGTCAAGGACAGGAAGTTATATGTGAGGCTGAAGCTTGGAGAAGAATGGGATAGAGCTAGAGAGATGTTTTCACATTCGACAGGGTCAGAAAATGATGGAAAGTTTCTTAGCATGTTGGAAAGGTATAGAAAGGTCAATCCAGACAACTCAATCTATATGAAAGCTCTTCATGCGGAGATTTCAAGAATTACTACTGGATATGACAGAGTCAGAGAGGAGTTGAAGATCTACGTCTACACTCATAATGAGGGAACGTTTATAGTTTCTCTCAATCTTCTGGAAAGTAGAACTCTCTCTGAGCTTTGGGTGTTCATGACAAAGATTAAAAGGTCTTCACCTCTATGTGAGCTGTTGCATGATCAGCTTAGAGATTTTGCCATGAAAGCTAGTCCTCAAGTTTTGGATGTGCCGTATGAAGTTAAATTTTATAAAGGAAGGGCACTTCAAACTTGTGGTGTGGATCCCATCTCCTTGAAAGATTATCCTGCCAAGCATCTTGTCTATATGGAGAACATGTTGAGGACAACAGGGTTTGCTACACAAGAAAAGACAGAAGTTGCTGATTTGATTCAAGACTATTGCATTGCCAATATCAAGAGATATCATCAAATGAAGAATAGGCTGAAGAAAGTCACAGCTCAACCTGTCAGACCTAGTGGCATTACTTCTGAATCTGATCGTATTCTGGACAAGGATTTGCTTGAAGCACTTGAAGAAGGAGAGATGATTGAGTCTGAAATTTAAAGAAGCTCTGTTTGTAAATATTAAATGTTTAGAGCTTAGGTGATTCAAGATAGGATAAATGTATTCATATGTTCAGTCTAGAGGAACATCTATCTTGTACTTACCTGTAATGTTTGAATCTGGAAAATGTTAAATGAAATCCAGAACTTTTCTTGTTATTTACTTGGCTCTTAAAAGTCATTTCTATTTCTTGTTTAAGTTAGTTGAGTTATCCTCTAGGTATTTGATTGTTATTCTCTAACAAACAAATAGGGGGAGATTGAAAGGCATATGTTTAGGCCTATTAATATTCCGAGGAAACAACTTAATTTAAACAAGTATGTAATAAGTAAATAATAAGTTAATATGTAACAAGAATCTCAAAGAGTTTTATCTGTCAAGAGAATTGAGGATTAAAGTCATCTACAGACTTGAAGTTATTCTACATTGAAAGAAGTTCAATTTATTGTTCAAGCCTCAGTGAAGTATTCAAGAAAGTGGATTTACTACAGTGACAGAGATTTCCAGTTGGTGACAGAAGAAGTACAGGATACAGAGTTTAGTCAAAGCTAAAGAAAAGAAGCCACAACTTTAAATGTTTTAAAGATGAAGAATTATCATTGAAGTCAGTTATTCATGAAACCAGACAGTGCATCGAATGACGACATCAATCAGTGGAATTAAATCATCTATATTCAGTGGTTTTCAGAAGATAGAGGAATGCAAGAATATTAAGTTATCTTCTTTAATTTATTAATTCAATTTAATTAATAAATTAATTCTATCAGAATTAATTTATTTATAAAATTAATTAAGTTAGTTGTTTAAATTATTTATTAAATTAATTCTATAAAAGAATTAATTTAATCTAGAATTTAATCTATCTAAATAAATTAAAAGGATTTTCTTTTTAAATCTCGGTATGACCTGTTTAGAAGACTCGGTATGACCTAGTGTTCTAATACCCTAGGTTCTACCGAATTATACTTCAGGTCATACCATTCAATTCTGACAGGTCATACAGATTGCTTTCCCAGGTTCTATCCAGAGTTAGTGAAAGTACTGAAGGTCATACCGGACATTTTCTTGTAGGTCATACTACTGAAGCATGGTTCTACCGAATATATTCTTCAGGTCATACAAGTGTTTTGATTTATTAATTAAATCATTCTGATTTAATTAATAGGTCATACAAGGAAATGCAATTGTGTTAAAACCGTGCAGAACAGACAGAAGAGATGAGTTAATGAAAAAGAAAGACACAGAAGCATTTACTCTGAAGAACAGCTGAAGCATTTAATCTCATTTCTTCTCAAGCAATTAATTCTAGTTTGTATTGTTAAATCCAAACCACTGGAAGTTGATTACTTGTATTGCTTTGATCATCTAGCGGATTTTTATTCCTAGAATTTATCTCGAACTTTCTTTTAGCATTCGATCTTTTTATTACAAATATTAGAAGAGTTCATGTCAAATTTATTCTAAATTTGTATTAATTAGTTTGAGATAAATACTTTGTAATCCTTATTGTATTTGCAACACCCTTCAAGTTTAATATAAGTTATATTTAACTTGAATCTTGTTTCATTTATATTCCGCATTAATTTGTTCTCAATTGTTAAATTATTCAAAGAACAAATTTCGATAAAACGGTATAGTTTGTATTCAACCCCCCTTCTACAAACTTATCAGGACCTAACAGAAAGTTAGATCAAAGGCATGATCACACTGAGGACCGCATGATGACGCTAAAATAAGACATCATGGTCATAACAATGCATGACATGTTGATAGGGCTACATGATCATGCCAAAATCAAAAAAACACAACATTAGCTTTTCAGGAGGAATATGGTAGACGATGCATGCTCACGCTCAAAGTTGCATGATCATGCTGCTTTTTTTATTGTTTAATTTTAATTAGAAGTTGGTAAATTTTGTTTTATAGTTTATGATCCCTATTTAAACAATACTATGATGTAACGGATAAAAATTGTTAGGTCCTGATACGTTTGTAGAAGGGGGGTTGAATACAAACTATACCGTTTTATCGAATTTGTCCTTTAAAAGATTTAACTGTTTAGAACAAATTATTGCGGAATAAAAACTGAAACAATATTCAAGTTAAATAGAAACTCTATTAAACTTGAGGGGTGTTACTGTTGGGAACCACGGACTTGGGGTTCTACTACATTTTATGATACACAATTAAGGAGTGCGAAAAGAAAATCACCTTGTTAACGGTTGATTCCACGCTCTTCTATTGTATTCCCAAATTCCCTTGAGCGAAGTGTGGCCTCCGTCTTCTCAAGTTAACCTCTCTTCTTGCTCCTAGGTGGCTACAATATTTTTCTTAACCAACCCTAGCAAGAAGAGAATACGAATATATATAGGGCTACAATAGGGATCATGGATAATTAGGTTGGGCCTTTTAATTACATCATGGGCCTAGCCCAATGTAATTAAATATTAATTCAATCCACTAAAGAATTAATATTTGCACTACCTTTCCTAATACCGCAACTTAATTAATTAATTCGGTTCCAATATTATTTGCTTATTAAATTCCCCATGTTTAAAATAGCGCATGCCCATTAATTAAATAAATTACTGATAATTCATTTAATTAACATCTTATATCCTTGATCATCCACTCTACCTTTATTTAATTATGCCGGAATAAATCCACCTGCAGGGTTTCACATAATTAAATCCTTTTGAGCTTTCAAGGGGACATCATTAACCCGAATATTATCAGGACACGGATTCCTTCAATAAATAATATTCACCATATATATTATTCCATCACCCAAAATATAATGATATAATTCAAAAGAATTATTTCATATATAAATCAAAGCATGTAAATAATATACACGTGTCAATTACTATATCCGGATTAAGAACCTAAGCATTAATAATAACATAGAATCTTAGTTCACCTTCTTAATCAGTTTAAGGGAACAATTCTAAATTTGATCCTGTTCAATATACACAAAGTATACAAGTATTATTTAATAGTCTAGATAAACTATTCCCAAATAATACTTCAGTTATTCCAGTGGTTTGTCTAATTTCACTTAAACTGTGAACCCTTTATATTATATATAGACACTGATAATTTAATCTTCTGTTATCCCATTTGATACTAAATTATCCACAATATATAATAAATAGACAATGTAAAAATATGCAATCAAAATTCTCAATAAAATGGACAATGTTTATATACTACTAATGAATAGTTTAGTATAAAAGCCAACAATCTCCCACTTATACTCAAGCTATTCTTTGAGTATATCAGTGTTTATTAATATAATCCGCTACCCGTTTAAATAACTATTCCGTGACCAGACATCTGACTCCTATCTCCTCCACGTGTTCTTCAAAAACCTTAGCTGGTAAACTCTTCGTGAAAGGATCAGCCCGGTTGTCCTTTGATGCTATATCAGTCACAATAATATCTCCTCGCTTAACGAACTGTCGTATGAGGTGATACTTACGCTCAATGTGTTTTGCTGCTTTATGTTCTCGTGGTTCCTTTGTATTTGCAACAGCACCAGTATTATCACAATAAATTGTGATTTGCCGTGGCAAATTAGGAACTACATTCAAATCCAGCAGGAAATTCCGGAACCATATAGCCTCCTTGGCAGCCTCAGAGGCTGCCACATATTCAACTTCCATGGTTGAGTCTGCGATGCATTTCTGCTTCACACTCCTCCATATTACAGCTCCACCTCCTAAAGTAAAAACACACCCCAAGGTTGACTTCCTCTTATCCCTATCTGTCTGGAAATCTGAATCGGTATAACCCACAGGAAACAAGTCTGAAGCCTTGTAAATTAACATATACTTCTTAGTCCTTCGCAAGTACTTAAGTATCGTTTTTACTGCACTCCAATGCTCCTGACCTGGATTGGACTGATATCTACTGACCATGCCTACGGCAAAGCAAATATCAGGTCTCGTGCATAACATGACATACATTAAGCTTCCACATGCTGAAGCATAAGGAACTGCTTTCATGTTCTCTATCTCCTTAGGTGTCTTAGGACACTGCTCCTTTGATAGAGAGACTCCATGTCTAAAAGGTAAATTACCCTTCTTAGAGTCCTGCATGTTAAAACGAGCCAATACCTCATCAATGTACGGTTCTTGAGATAAAGCCAACGTTCTTTTCTTGCGATCTCTTATAACTTTGATCCCAAGAATGTATGCGGCTTCACCTAAGTCTTTCATTTCAAATTGTTTGAACAACCATGCCTTAATAGATGACAACATCTCTACATTGTTTCCAATGAGCAAAATGTCATCTACATATAGTACTAGAAAAACCACTGCATTTCCTTCACTTTTCCTATACACACATGCTTCGCTTGGACTCTGATCATAACCATTTGTCTGGACGGCCTGATCAAAACGAATGTTCCACTCCCTGGAAGCTTGTTTCAGTCCATAAATGGACTTCTTAAGCTTACACACTAGATGCTCTTGGCCCTCTTTGATGAATCCCTCTGGTTGCTGCATATGGATGTTTTCATCAAGACTTCCATTTAGGAAAGCTGTCTTGACATCCATTTTCCAAATCTCATAATCGAGATGAGCTGCTATAGATAAAAGAATCCGGATTGACTTAAGCATGACTACCGGAGAAAAGGTTTCCTCATAATCAATTCCTTGTTTCTGAGTATACCCTTTCGTAACAAGTCTTGCTTTCCAGGCTTTCACCTTTTTGTCAAAGATCTGCATCCTTATCTTGCATTGCTTCTTCGTATGTCCTGGGATCCTCATCATGTTCACCAGAGACTAAGTCCGAAGACTCTCCCAAAAACATGAACCTCTCAAGTTGTTTAACAACCCTCCCACTACGACGAAGCATTGGAGTGGTATTAGTGATAGGTTGTTCATTTACTTGTGGTTGTTCTACTTGTACCGGTGGCATATTAGAATTATCTTGTCCTCCCACTAGTTCCTCTAAAACAACAGTACTCATGGGTTTGTGATTCATTATATAGTCTTCCTCTAAGAATCTAGCATTGGTGCTTACAATGATATCCCGATCCTTAGGACTATAAAACAAATACCCTTTTGTTCCCTTGGGATAACCCACAAACAGCCTCACTTCTGTACGAGAATCTAACTTAGTCACGTTCTTGTTCAGCACATGTGCTGGACCACCCCAAATCCGAATGTGTTTCAAACTAGGTTTGGTACTAGTCCACAATTCTTTTGGAGTTTTTGGAACTGACTTAGAAGGTACCAAGTTTAGAAGATAAGCCGCTGTTTCTAGAGCATGCCCCCAAAACGACTTGGGTAAATTTGAATAACTCATCATCATCGATCTAACACTCTCTAAAAGAGTCTGGTTCCTTCTTTCTGCTACACCATTCTGCTGAGGTGTGCCAGGTGTAGTCAACTGGGATGAAATCCCATGTTCTGATAAATATTCTCTAAATTCTCCAAGCAGGTATTCGCCCCCACGATCTGATCGTAGTGACTTGATACATTTTCCTGAATGTCGCTTTTCCGCACTTGCTTTGTACTCTTTGAATTTTTCAAAGCACTCAGACTTGCGGTGCAACAGATAAATGTATCCATATCTCGAATAATCATCAATGAAAGTGACAAAATATTCATACCCACATCTCGCTTGGATATTAATAGGTCCACATAAATCAGTATGAACCAATTCTAACACATCTTTGGCTCTATTTCCTTTTGCCTTAAAAGGTCTACTGGTCATTTTTCCTTCCAAGCAAGATTCACAGACTGGAAATGGCTCCACTGCCAACGAGCCTAAAGGCCCATCTACTACCAATCTTTGAATCATCCTTAAGTTAATATGACCTAATCTCAAGTGCCAAAGATATGTTTGGTTCAATCCAGAAGGTTCCTTTCTTTTACTAGAGGTAGAAAGTGTATTATTAATTTCACTTGGTTGCAGCATTGGTTCTATAGGATTAATAATATATAAATTGTCTTGCAATGTACCAGAACATATAACTCGTTTATTCATCATAATGGAAACATTACGATCCAAACAAACATTATAACCATCCATAGCAAGTTTAGAAACCGAAATTAAATTCCTTCTAAATGAAGGTACATAAAGACAATTATTCAAAACCAAAATCCTATCATAACCAAAAGATAAAGAAATAACTCCAACTGCAACCACTGCTACTTTCGTAGCATCTCCCATGAACACATATATCTCGCCATCTCTAAGCAGCCTGGTTTTCTGGAACCCCTGCATGGAATTACAAACATGATCAGTGGCTCCTGTGTCTACACACCAAGTGCTCGTAGACATAGCCGCTATATATGTTTCCGTAACAAGAGAAAGAGACATACCAGCATTGTTCTTCTTAGACAGAGGACAATCCTTTTTCCAGTGACCCGACTGCTTGCACTTGAAGCACTTGCCCTTAGGCTTCTTCACTGAATTCTGAACTCCCAATGGTTTCACAACTTTCTGTGTCTGAACCTTCTTCTTCTTCTTTCCTTTCGGCTTTGAAGAAGAAACTTTCTCAGCCACATTTACCTGAACATGCTGCTGAAATAATGATTCCGCTGCCTGAAGCTCTGTCAGAAGTTCTGCAAGACTATACAACTTCTTGTTCATGTTGTAATTCAAGCGAAACGGCTCAAAGCTTTTTGGCAAACTCATAAGTATGATATCGACCTGCGTTTCCGCATCAATATCAGCACCAAGGACCTCTAGTTCATTTATATGAGACATCATCAGAAGAACATGGTCCCTTACAGGTGTTTTTTCAGCCATCTGAGTGTTCATTAGAGACTTCATTGCTACTTGCCTAGCAGCCCTATTCTGATCTCCGAAAAGCTCCTTGAGATTATAGAGCATATCTGCAGCAGTGGTCATGGCCTGATGCTGATGTTGCAAAACACCCGACATTGCTGCCAGAATGTAACATCGCGACATCTCATCTACCTTAGTCCACTTCTTAAAATACTCTTTATCCTCATCCGGAGCATCGGCAGCAGGCTGGTCCGGTTTGGGTTCAACAGTACAAAATTTAAACTCTTCAGCAGTCAACACTATGTCCAAATTGCGTTTCCATTCAATATAGTTAGGTCCGGTAAGTTTGTTATCCTTAAGTATGGTGAAAAGTGGATTAAAGCCCATTCTGTCCTGAGAATCATGCATATAACACTTAATCAGAAAATTGCATATATCTTAAAACCTATTTGTTTCCTCTAACAATTAATTAAAATTAATGCACTAATATTTAAATTCCATAAATATCTCGTACGCCATGATGGATGACATATATACCATTTAAATTTAAATATTACTTCGGTCCTACTACTAAATAATACGCCACGTTAGGGTGGACTATATATTATCTTTCATAGCTAAGTGTATACCATTATTTAGATCTGAAGTTGCCTTTAGTCAGACCCATCCGTTCGATGTATCAATGGATAAATCCCAGGTGTTTTCGGTGAAGTCACAGACGGACTCGCTTAAAAACACAACCCCTAAGACAGAAATATCCATTATCAACATCAATCAAGGAATGTCCAACTTTTTTCTCGAATTCTATGAAACTTGGTATGTCACGATGGGGTGAGCTTACCTTTCATTATTCGTGATTAACTTAAGAAGATTGTCCTAGTAATATCCTTAACACTACCCAGACGTCATAAATCATACGCCACGATGGGTGACATATATCCAATTCATAATCGTCCTAGTGTTAAATTACATACAACCAATAATGGATGACCATGGGATCTAATATCAAATTAATTCCCTCTCCCACTTAGTATTTTAACATGAGTAATTTTATCTAGATGCATCGCCCTATGTTATTTCTTCGAGGTCCACATGTTATCAAAATAACAATACAAAGAACACATAACATAGCATAGCATGCATCTCTACATAATTAAATGGGGCCTATGTCATTATAATTATGTCTAACATGCATTCCAAATACACACATAATTTAATAACATAAAACATTTAATTAAAGCAATAAATGAAAATTTATATCCATGTCGTCCTATTTATGTTAACCATGCAATTAAAATTACACACATAATTAACAACACACATAATAATTATTTAATGCAATAATTAAAATTAAATAGCAAAAAAATTAAAATAAAAAATAAATCCACTATTATGGCCAAAAAAATTTCATCCGAAAATCGTGCGAAAACTTCAACTCGCTGTTTGAGGGTCTAAACGAGCTCCGACGCACATGAAACTTTGACTGTGTCACTTTTCAATCGTGTAGAACATCGAAATCCCTTTCCGAAAAGGTATTACTCATCGAACGCCGACACCGTATGCAAAAGTTACAACAGTTCGAAGTTGCATAGGCGAAATCTTGTAGCATCAGCGGAAGAACTTTGTTTTCTTGCAACTCCGTCGATCAAATAGTTACATAAAACATAACATACCTATTCTATTACATCAGATCATAATCAAACATGAATACAAATCATGATTACAAGATTACAAAATCATAATAGAAAACAAAACTAGCACGATCAACCCTCTTGATTTACAACCACGATAAACCACGTGGAAACCAAAACAAAAAATAACCACGATTAAACCACGTGGGATCCAAACACATAATTAAAATAAAACGAGGCCATAATAGTGGATACTAAACAACCTGCAAAAGATTATTATCCAAGCATACCACTATACATACATAACCAATTTTAATTACGACATGGACATCATATCATAAAACATAGAACCCATAACCAGGCTCTTGATACCAATTGTTGGGAACCACGGACTTGGGGTTCTACTACATTTTATGATACACAATTAAGGAGTGCGAAAAGAAAATCACCTTGTTAACGGTTGATTCCACGCTCTTCTATTGTATTCCCAAATTCCCTTGAGCGAAGTGTGGCCTCCGTCTTCTCAAGTTAACCTCTCTTCTTGCTCCTAGGTGGCTACAATATTTTTCTTAACCAACCCTAGCAAGAAGAGAATAAGAATATATATAGGGCTACAATAGGGATCATGGATAATTAGGTTGGGCCTTTTAATTACATCCTGGGTCTAGCCCAATGTAATTAAATATTAATTCAATCCACTAAAGAATTAATATTTGCACTACCTTTCCTAATACCGTAACTTAATTAATTAATTCGGTTCCAATATTATTTGCTTATTAAATTCCCCATGTTTAAAATAGCGCATGCCCATTAATTAAATAAATTACTGATAATTCATTTAATTAACATCTTATATCCTTGATCATCCACTCTACCTTTATTTAATTATGCCGGAATAAATCCACCTGCAGGGTTTCACATAATTAAATCCTTTTGAGCTTTCAAGGGGACATCATTAACCCGAATATTATCAGGACACGGATTCCTTCAATAAATAATATTCACCATATATATTATTCCATCACCCAAAATATAATGATATAATTCAAAAGAATTATTTCATATATAAATCAAAGCATGTAAATAATATACACGTGTCAATTACTATATCCGGATTAAGAACCTAAGCATTAATAATAACATAGAATCTTAGTTCACCTTCTTAATCAGTTTAAGGGAACAATTCTAAATTTGATCCTGTTCAATAGACACAAAGTATACAAGTATTATTTAATAGTCAAGATAAACTATTCCCAAATAATACTTCAGTTATTCCAGTGGTTTGTCTAATTCCACTTAAACTGTGAACCCTTTATATTATATATAGACACTGATAATTTAATCTTCTGTTATCCCATTTGATACTAAATTATCCACAATATATAATAAATAGACAATGTAAAAATATGCAATCAAGATTCTCAATAAAATGGACAATGTTTATATACTACTAATGAATAGTTTAGTATAAAACCCAACAGTTACAATTCAGTGCACAGATTACATGGTTCTTGTTAAAACAAATCTAAAATAAATTCGACATGAATTTCTCTATATTTGTAATAAAAGGATCGAATACTAAAAAGTAGTTCGATAGAAATTCTAGGGATTATGATCCGCTAGATTGTCAAAGCAGTACAAGTAATTGAATTCTAGTGGATTGGATATAACTTTGATGGCTAGAATTTATTACAAGAATTAAATTGAGCTTTGCAGTTGGCTTCGTTTTAATGCAGAAGAGAGTAAAATGAGACTTTGTATTTTTCTTCTATCTTCAATTGTGTTTATGCCTGTTTGATCAAACATAACTATTTAACCAAGTCAACAGACTACTTCCCACGCGCCAAACAAATTCTCTGCATTTCATTTTGTTAAAACACGGTAGTACTATAATTATCCTTAGTAGTACTTTCGGTAGTACTAACCAATTATATTGGTAGTACTATCGGTAGTATTATAAAGGATAGTACTACTAGTAGTAACTGATAGTACTTCTAGTACTAAATGAAATTATGATTAAAACTGATTTAATGCATTCTACTTTTAATTGATTTAACAAATGAATTTATTCTTTTAGAATTAATTCACTGATTAAATAAATTAAATAAATGATTCAAATAATTTCATAAATAAATTAATTCAAGAGAATTAATTTATACATAAAATTACTTGAGATCTAGATTGATTAATTTAATATATGAATTAATTCTGAATGAATTAATTCATTGATTAAATTAATTATCTTATAGAATAATATTAAAAGAGAATTAAACTAATTCTTAGAACCACTAAAATTGATGACGAACTTCCATTGACTGGCGTTGACACTCCATGTACTGTCTGGTTCATGAGCGACTAACTTTAATGGTTGTTCTTCATACTTGACTTTAAGCTGTGATTCTTTTCTCCTTCTATTTAAACAAATGACTGTAACCTGTACTTTTTCCCGTCACACTTCTGAAATCTCTGTCACTTTAAATAGATCCACTTTCTTGAATACTTCACTGAGGCTTGATCAAATAAATGAACTTCTTCCAGTGTAGAATAACTTCAAGTCTGTAGATGACTTTAATCTTCATTCTTTGACAGATTTAATCTTCTGAGATTCCTGTGACATCTGTATTTATTATTTACTTATTACATCTTAATTAAAGTTGAGTAGAATCCTCGGTGTTTACAAATAGGCCTTGACATATGCCTTTTAATCTCCCCCTATTTGTTTGTTAGACAATAACAACCAAATACTCTAGAGGATAACTCAACTAAAACAAGAAAAGATAAGACTTTTAAGAGCCAAGCAAATAATAAAAAGTTCTGGATTAAATATAACAATATCCAGATTCAAACAGTAAAGATAAATACAAGATAGATGTTCCTCTAGACTGAACATATGAATACATTTTCCTATCTTGATTTACCTAGCTCTAAACATATAAAATTTACAAATTGAGCTAACTACATCATGCCTTTAGTCTCTAATTTCACCTTCTTCAGCTTCTTGCAAGGTGACTAGAAGATCTTTGTCAAGGACACGATCACTTTCAGAAACCACACCACTTGGCATTACTGGTTGAGTGGTGATCTTCTTCAATCTATTCTTCATCTGAGCATACCTTGGAATTTTCTCTGTGCAGTAGTCTGAAATCATATCAGCAACTTCAGACTTCTCTACAGAAGCAAACCCAGAAGTTCTAAGAAGATTCTCCAACTTCACCAGTTGCATAGAAGTCTGTAGCTTCATGGAATCAGGATCCAGCCTCACAGTCTCTAAAGTTGTACCTCTGTAGATTTTGACTTCATAAGGAAAATGTACAACTTGAGGGCTGGCCTTCATAGCAGAATCTCTCAGCCGGTCATACAGAAGCTCGTTCAAGCAAGAAGATCTCTTTACCTTACTCATAAGAATCCACAATTCAGAGAGAGATCTTCTTTGAAGTAGTTCAAGAGAAACAGTGATTGACCCTTCAAGAGCACTTGAGACATAGATGAACAGTTCCTGCCTCACTTGATCAAATGCAGACGTAATCCTTAGGATATCTTCCTTCAATGCCTTCATATATAATGAGTTGTCTGGATTAACAATTCTGATCTTCTCAAGCAGCTTCAGAAAAGTAGCATCATTGTTTGTGCCTCTCTGAGGAATATCAAACATCTCCCTTGCCTTATCCCATTTGACTCCTTGCTTCATCCTAACATCCAATCTCCTTTCTTTGACATGAATATTATGAAGACGTTGTTTGTCTTCATGTTCAGCCTTTTGAATTTTCAGCTTCTGAGAAATGATGTCAGAGACCTTGGCATTTTCATCCTCCTTTCTTCTCAACTATGCCTGTTGTTTCTTCAACTTCTTCTCAAACAAAGGGTCAGGTGTGTATAGATCAGCTTCATCTTCCCAATCATCAAAGTTGGCTGCCTCCTCAACCTCCTCCTCACCAAAAGCTTCTTCAGGTATGGTCTTCTCCAGATCACCAGATGTGTCAAATTGGAAGTCATCCTGTTCACCATGGTAGTAGTAGGCATCATCAAAAGCAGACTCCTCCATTGATTGTTTACCTTTCCCCTTATCCTTTCCAGAAGCTCCTCCAGCTTCCCTGTTTCCTCCTTCTTTCTCTTTCTCCCCCTTAGTTGAGGAATCCTCTACAGTTTGAGTTTTGGAAGCCCTAGGATTCACCTTAGATGTTCCCCCTATTTCTCCCCCTTCTCTCCTTTCATCCCTATCTCCTCCTTGATCTGCATCATCATCTCCCTCAAAGAATGTTCTTTGTTCAACTGTAGGTTGATGTGACTTCTTTATCATATCGTACAGATGCTTCATCCTTTCGTTCAGATGCTCCATTCCACCTTCAATTTTAGAGAATCTCTGATCATTAAACCATTGATTTTCATCAACAGTTTGCTGAATAAAATCCACTTGAAAAGTAATGGCAGCAAACTGATCAACATTTGACGTTGTAAGATCAGAGACGTCCGAAGCCAAAAGTACTTGAGATTGCTGAACAACATTGATCTTTGGTAGGAGAGTAGTCTTCAAGCTTTCAATATCATCCTTAATCAAACCCAGCTGATTTGTTACAGAGGTGGAAGAAGAAGACCGTTCAACCACTTGTGCTTTAAGAATTTCCTTCTCAGCCTGGGTTTCTTGCAGTTGTTTCTGTAGAGCAGCTATCTGAGCTAACAAAGAAGCAGTGTTTGTGTCAGTGTGTGCACTCACTTCAATTTCTCTCAGTGGTGTTTCACTCAACTCACGTGCTTGTGTATCACTCTCTGTTTGATTTTGATCTCTAATCACTAGCTGTCTTTCCAAGTTATCAGCTTGAGTACCTGCAATAGAAATCACCCTAGCCCCTTCAAGAGAGGTCAGTGGTGGTGCAATGGGAGTTCGCAAATCCCGATCCCTGGTTGAGTCTGTCAGAATATTTGACATTGTATACTGAATTGCTTCAGAGACAGACTCACCAGGTTGCCTTTCACTTTCTCCAGTAAAAACGGCGAGTGAAAAATCCCTTAAGGGAGCCAGAGATGTTCCCTCTGGGAGGGGAGAAAATGATTCTATTATAGGTGGCAAAGAATCAGATTTTCCCTCTGATGCCTGTGAAGGCACTTCTACCGTGACAATGGTAGGCACTGTTTCAGATCCTAAGTGCTCTT
The DNA here is from genome assembly GCA_030848705.1 of Heracleum sosnowskyi. Taxonomy (NCBI): domain Eukaryota; kingdom Viridiplantae; phylum Streptophyta; class Magnoliopsida; order Apiales; family Apiaceae; genus Heracleum; species Heracleum sosnowskyi. The sequence goes on from CM061236.1 coordinate 46,273,292, forward strand.
CTAACAACGTGTCCTGAGTTTCTTCTATTTGGATGTCTTTTCCCATTGTGAGTAATGGGAGAGTGCTTGACTCATTACAGGTTGCCAGGGCCCGATGGCGAATTTCAATAGATTCATCCTGTTGAGAGGATGTCTCCAGAGACTGTTCAATGGCCATTTCAAAGTCCATATCCTGTTGGGAGGACATGGATGAGCTTACAGATGTCTCTCTATAGGTTTTCCTTTTCTTTAGTGGTGGAGACAGAGCTGTGGGTGCACTCAGTGTTTGTTCACTACTAGACCTTTGTCTTATTAAGGAGGCAGTTTCAGGTTGAGAGATCAAAGGATTAGACACTGTGTTTGGCTCTCTGACCTGGGATAGAGATTGTGGTTCTACAACCTCTTGGTCTGTCCTATCAGCCACTTGGGTTTCAGCAAAGGTGCCAGATGATCCAGAGATAGGATGTATTACCTGTATTGGCAGTTCCTCTGAAGTTCCAGCTGCAATGACTAGTTGTTGATCAGGAACAAAAGGTTCAAAGGTAGGAAGGTTAATGAAATGTGCCATGAATGGACTTACAACCACTGGTGTCATATTCCATTTAAGAGAAGTATGGAGTCTTTGATAGAACTTACTATTAGTAGAAGGAGAATTAACAGATAAAGCATTTGAAAACAACTCCTTGTGAGCATCAGATAGCACATGATTGATTAAAATAGTGAGAAATCGAGGATAGAAACACCTGACTTTCCTACCACTATCATGATCAATCCTGGCATTGGATACTCTTCTAACTATAAGACTCCAGATTAGATGACCAATGTTAAGTCTAACATTAAACACAATAGCATAAGCAATGTACTGCAACAAAGATGGAATATGAGGAAAATTACTCTTAGTACAATTGCTGAAAACCTTAGCTAAAGTATCAAATAAGATATCCCATTCACAGACTAAATTAGCTTTACTGAGTTTGGGCAACTCCAAAGGACCTTGATAATGAATTCTGTTGAAAAACTGGATTAATTCAATATCAGAAGGAGTCCTATCAAAGTTATCCCTAGGAAGTTGAAAAACTTCACAAAACAAATCCTCAGTAATAGTGTAATGTGTGTGCTCAATAGTGAAAGATATAGAATTTAAATTCTCAGAAATCACAGCAGTAGAACACAATAATCTAAGTGGTTCAATCTTTAAATCAACAGATAAACATATAGCACGACTCACACAACACTGCGAATTTAAAAACTGAATCCAAGGTCGAAAACGATCAATCGGGCATTTCAACGGATCAAAATATCCAATATAATTGTTTTTAACAACCTCAAAATTCCGAGCCATAATTTACTAAGTAAAAATTAACACAGAAAATCAAAAACTCAAATAATTATGAATAATTCGAATTTAAGGATTTTAAAATTAATTAAAAATTAATTAAAAATCCAAATTTTCAAAGTTCTCCAAAAATTACCAAATTTTAGTATGTTAATCCTTGACACAAACCACACACTGTACTATTTTTAGAACTCAAAAACACCTATTAATCACTAAAAACGAATCACAAAACCCTTTGAATTTGAAAAACTCAAAAACTAAAATCTCAATGAAACTTGGATTTTAAGTACTCGAATTAATGGGCTTGATTAGATCTGTTCAGTGATGGGTTTAGATTCAAAAACAAGAAAGAAACGAACTCTGAAAATGAAAATGAAATGGACAGAGCTTCGTTTGAATGAAGAATAAAAGAGAGAATGTAAAAAATCAGTTATGTAAAAACATGAACTGGAAAGACTATGGTAAAAGGTAAAAAAACGACTATATATATATATATATTTGATAGTACTAAGTAATAGAACTAATAGTACTATGGTAAAAAGAAAAAAACACGGTAGTACTATTAACAAACCCGGTAGGACTATCATTATTAAAACAGAATTTTAATTAAAAACAATACTAGAAATACTATCTAAAAGAACGGTAGTACTATCGAACTGAACTGGTAGTACTATCATTTTAAAAGAAAAGAAAAGACGGTAGTACTATTAGCAGAAAAGGCTAGTAGTACTAAGAAATTAAAAGGAAACTAAAAAGCGGTAGTACTATCCTTTAAAAACAGACTAAGATAAATAGAAAAAAACAGAATAATTTAATAAAACTAAACAGAATTATTCTAAAATGCAGAAAAATACTGAGACTTTACAGAAAAATGCATAGAATTTATAAAAATGCATGAATTATTAATAAAAAATCTAGAAAAATTCACAGAAAATTCCATAAATTCTAGAAAAATATGCAGAAAATAATAGAAATGCATAAAATTAATATAAACTTGCAGAAATATTTAAACAACAATATTTACAATCTGAAAAATATCTAAATAATTCTAAATAAATATATTTTCAATAAAAATACATTTCTCTACTTAAAAAATATGAGAAAAATATTTTTAAAGAAAATAAATTATTCAGAGCTATTTAACTACACAAGCATGTAATATTAAATGAGAATTGGCAGTGAATATCATTTAAATGACAAGAGAAAATGAATTTTGAAAGAACAAACCTGACAGAGATATTGTCAATCACTAAGACTGTTTAACATACCCAATTTACCAACTAACTTGATAAATGTGGATTCGTCAACAGATTTAGTGAATATATCTGCAGTCTGTTCTTCTGTGGGTACAAAATGTAACTCCACAGTTCCATTCATGACATGCTCTCTGATAAAATGATACCTGATATCAATGTGCTTTGTTCTCGAGTGCTGCACAGGGTTGTTGGAGATTGCTATGGCACTTGTATTATCACAAAATATGGGAATTTTGTCTAATGCAAAGCCATAGTCCTTTAATTGATTCCGTATCCATAAGATCTGAGCACAACAGCTTCCAGCAGCAATATATTCAGCTTCTGCTGTTGAATTGGAAACTGTTTGCTGTTTCTTGCTATACCAGGAAATCAACCTACCTCCTAGGAATTGACAACTCCCAGAGGTACTCTTTCTATCCACAACACTTCCTGCATAATCAGAATCTGTATATCCAACAAGATTAAAACCAGAATCTTTAGGGTACCAGATACCTAGATTAGGTGTACCCTTAAGATATCTCAAGATTCTTTTCACAACAACGAGATGTACATCTCTAGGGTCCGCTTGGAACCTTGCACACAAGCATGTAGCATACATAATATCTGGTCTACTAGCAGTAAGATAGAGTAAGGAGCCAATCATACCTCTGTAGCTTGTAACATCTACCTTGATAGATTTGTCAGAAGCTCCAAGTTTGATGGCTGTTGAAGATGGAGTCCTTGCTGATGCTGAATCCTCCATGTGATACTTCTTGAGGAGTTCTTTGAGATACTTGGATTGACAAATAAATATACCATTTGACCTTTGACTTACTTGTAATCCAAGAAAGAACTTCAGCTCACCCATCATACTCATTTCAAACTTACTCTGCATTAGCTCAGCAAATCTCTTACAGAGATTATCATTAGTAGACCCAAATATGATGTCATCCACATAGACTTGGACTAATATCATATCACTTTTGTGTTTCTTTGAAAAAAGAGTTTTGTCTATGATACCTCTAACAAAACCATTTTCTAAAAGAAAACCAAAGAGAGTGTCATACCATTTTCTTGGGGCTTGTTTGAGACCATAGATAGCCTTGAAGAGAAAGTACACAAAGTCCAGCAGCTCCAGATTTTCAAAGCCAGGGGGCTGTTCCACATACACTTCTTCATCAAGTTCACCATTCAGGAATGCACTCTTAACATCCATTTAATAGACTTTAAAATTGGAGTAAGCAGCAAATGCTAAGAACATCCTGATGGCCTCAAGTCTAGCCACTGGTGCATAGGTTTCATCATAATCAATGCCTTCAGCTTGTGAATACCCTTGTGCAACCAGTCTTGCCTTATTCCTTGTAACAATGTCATCCTCATCTAGCTTGTTCATGTATACCCATCTTGTACCAACTACTTTCTTGTTCTTTAGCCTGGGTACCAGTTTCCAGACTTGTTGTTCAAACTGATTGAGTTCATCTTGCATAGCAATCACCCAATCTGGATCAGTCAGTGCTTCCTCAGTTTTCTTTGGCTCCATTTTAGATAAGAATGCTGAAAAATGACATTCATTCTGAGTTGCACTTCTAGTTTTAATGCCAACATCTGGATCACCAATGATCAGCTCAAAAGGATGAGCTCTATTCCATACAATCTGTCTTGGAAGATTTGATCTTGATGATTCGCCTTGAAATTCACTTTGATGTTGTGAGTGACTAGATGATCCTTCATTTGCTCCCCCTGAGTTGTTGCTTGATTGCCTTGATGATTCTTCTCCAGTGTTGGTGGTATCTCCATTGTTACCAGTGTTTCCACCACCACCACCATGATCATTATCATCATTGTTATTATCATTACCAGCAATAACTTCAGGTGGGGCTACATCATCTGATTCTGAGTCTGGCAAGTTATCAAACTTCAGCTTCTCAGATGAATCTTCTTTTTGGATATTAGGGAACTAGGTGTCATCAAATGTAACATTGATGTTCTTATTGACTGATAACATTTCTTGATTTCAAACAGGCCATATCCTCAGTTATACCCTTGCTGTTATCTCCAAAGGTAACTACTGGGCCAGCTTTCTCAACCAAATCTGATAGCAGGGCTCTATCTCCGGTCATATGCCTTGAACAGCCACTGTCAAGAATCCATATAACACGGTTTACCTGTTTAACTCCCTGCAATATCTAATTGATTAGACCTTCTTCGAAGCCCAAAATTGATTGGGTCCGGCATACTTAAAGAACTGGCCTTTGTCAGGCAAAACAACATTTTTAACTAAAACTACTTCAACCTCTTTCACATAAGAGCGTTTCCATTTATAGCCAGCCTTAACACATTTCTGAGTAGGCTTAGGGATAAATGAATCCACTCTAGTCTGAGGAGGACTAGTAGTCTTTGCTTTAACATGCTTCTTATTATTAACATGTTGGCGTGGAGCAGTCTTATCTTTAGATACATGCTTTTTATTAAAGTAAGCATACATAACATTAAAAGCACAAGACATACAATTAATCACACCACATGCTTTATGAGAAGAATTAACAGCAGGCATGTTATTTCTACAGTTGTTTTGATCCAACTTATGAATATCTGATTTAGTCTTTTTAGTTGTAGCAACTTTGACTGGAATATCAGATATACACTTTTTGGACTGTTCAGTTTCCAAAGCAAGATCTTCTTCACGAATCTCCTCTGCAATGATGATAGAGTCTTCATTCAGAGGTTCTGCCTCGGACTCCTTACAGAAGGGTGTTTCAATACCCTTAAGCACATATGGAACACCCCTTCCTTCAGTTCTGACTCTACAAGGGGAATTAATTCCAAGCAATCCAATAGCCTCATTATAATCATAACCTATACTGACATGATTACCAATAGCTTGTTTATTGAGAATCTCTTTAGCCGTCTTACAAGAGCTGAAATAGGCATTAGCTTTAGTCTTCAGCTCACTAATCTCTTTCTTAAGAATGGTTTCCAGTTGAATATAACATTTAACCCTATTCTCAAGAAAAGCTATTTTCTCAATAAGTTCATCCTGATTAACATGCACTAGTTTTAATTCTTTTATTTCCTTTTCAAGATTTGTGTTTAAAAGAATTATTCTATCATTTTCAGTGCGTGCACAACTTAAAGTATCACCAAGATTACGAATCATTTCAGTGTCAGTGAACTTTACCTCAGACATGTTGGGTGAAGATAAAATGGAATCAAAGAGTTTGTCTCCTATTGCCATGAGTGCAAGATTTCCAACTTCTTCATCTTCACTGTCTGTATCATCCCAGCTCTTTTCTTTAGACTTGTTCTTCTCAACCATCCCTGTTATATAGCCACCCCTTGTGCTATTTGAGGATGAAGAACCACCTGTCTGGTATTCGTCAGCATATGTCTTGAACTTGAAACTAGGATTTCTCCTGAACCTGAAATTTCCAAACTTCTTCACTACCCAGGCCATAGACTCATCTTCCAACTGTTCAAGCTCCTCCATAGAATAAAAATCACCACCAGATTGACGTGTAGATGTAACACCATATTCAGCTACAATTACATCCTTGTTAGGACTGGAAGGTAGAACAACCTTCGCTTCCTTTTTCTGTGGGACTCCAGCTACCAGTGAAGTAGACATACTAACCACTCTTCCTTCCCTTGGATTTGATCTGAAGTGCTCATATGAAGAGGTGAGAATTTCCATCTTATTCTCTCTGAGTTCCTCTGTTCCTTCATTGATTATTTCAATCGTATCCCAAATGTGTTTGGCAGAAACACAATTTAAAATATGATTATGCATGATTGGATCAAGACAATCAACCAGTATCAACTGTAGACAGGCATCCAAGGCAACATCTTCTTTTTCTTCAGGAGTGTAGTCCTTGGGATCCTTAGGGTATATCCTAGCAGCCCTAGTAACAACATCATTCTCTATTAGCTCTTCATCAACAAACATAGGAATTCTTGGTCCATTCTTCAGCACATCAAGATATTCAATATTAACCACTTGAAGAGACAGGAGCATCTTCTTCTTCCACATAGGATAGTGCTCCTTGCTGAACATTGGGATTTTTACTGTACCCACTTTCTGTGTAGTAGACATCTTTTGAGATTTTTAGGAATAATAAAAAATTCAGAGTTTAAGAAAAATCTCAAAACAATTGGATCTTTGATTTGTATATCAATCAAAAGGCTCTGATGCCAATTGTTAGGTCCTGATACGTTTGTAGAAGGGGGGTTGAATACAAACTATACCGTTTTATCGAATTTGTCCTTTAAAAGATTTAACTGTTTAGAACAAATTATTGCGGAATAAAAACTGAAACAATATTCAAGTTAAATAGAAACTCTATTAAACTTGAGGGGTGTTACAATTCAGTGCACAGATTACAAGGTTCTTGTTAAAACAAATCTAGAATAAATTCGACATGAATTTCTCTATATTTGTAATAAAAGGATCGAATACTAAAAAGTAGTTTGATAGAAATTCTAGGGATTATGATCCGCTAGATTGTCAAAGCAGTACAAGTAATTGAATTCTAGTGGATTGGATATAACTTTGATGGCTAGAATTTATTACAAGAATTAAATTGAGCTTTGCAGTTGGCTTCGTTTTAATGTAGAAGAGAGTAAAATGAGACTTTGTATTTTTCTTCTATCTTCAATTGTGTTTATGCCTGTTTGATCAAACATAACTATTTAACCAAGTCAACAGACTACTTCCCACGCGCCAAACAAATTATCTGCATTTCATTTTGTTAAAACACGGTAGTACTATAATTATCCTTAGTAGTACTTTCGGTAGTACTAACCAATTATATTGGTAGTACTATCGGTAGTATTATAAAGGATAGTACTACTAGTAGTAACTGATAGTACTTCTAGTACTAAATGAAATTATGATTAAAACTGATTTAATGCATTCTACTTTTAATTGATTTAACAAATGAATTTATTCTTTTAGAATTAATTCACTGATTAAATAAATGATTCAAATAATTTCATAAATAAATTAATTCAAGAGAATTAATTTATACATAAAATTACTTGAGATCTAGATTGATTAATTTAATATATGAATTAATTCTGAAAGAATTAATTCATAGATTAAATTAATTATCTTATAGAATAATATTAAAAGAGAATTAAACTAATTCTTAGAACCACTAAAATTGATGACGAACTTCCACTGACTGGCGTTGACACTCCATGTACTGTCTGGTTCATGAGCGACTAACTTTAATGGTTGTTCTTCATACTTGACTTTAAGCTATGATTCTTTTCTCCTTCTATTTAAACAAAGGACTGTAACCTGTACTTTTTCCCGTCACACTTCTGAAATCTCTGTCACTTTAAATAGATCCACTTTCTTGAATACTTCACTGAGGCTTGATCAAATAAATGAACTTCTTCCAGTGTAGAATAACTTCAAGTCTGTAGATGACTTTAATCTTCATTCTTTGACAGATTTAATCTTCTGAGATTACTGTGACATCTGTATTTATTATTTACTTATTACATCTTAATTAAAGTTGAGTAGAATCCTCGGTGTTTACAAATAGGCCTTGACATATGCCTTTCAAAAATCTTTTTTGAAATTAAAACCTAAGAGTTTTCTCTTATTTTCTTGTGGATTTAAGAACTCATTGTGGATTCAAGGATTGCCTTGTGGATTCAAGGTTTTCGAGGATTTCTCGTGTATGAGTCCTTGGGAGGATTAGCGCTTACTTTTTCTTGGCTTCCGTGTTGCTTTAGTTGGCATCAGAGCAGGCTTTTTATGTCTTTTCGGTACTCAATCCACTATGGGAGAGGAACCAATTACCAAAGAAGATCTTGTAGAGGTTACGACGACTTTTATCGCGACTCTCAAGGCTTTGACAGACAGGATGACTACGTTCACGAAAAACATGAATAACGATAACAACCAACATAGAGGGGAAATGAATATCAAAATCGAGTACCCTGGGACGGAAAGAATCGTGTTGGTGAGAGTTGTTGCTCCAATATATCTATGAGCAATCAGTGCAACAACAATGATTCTATGGAAGAGAGGCTGATATACCAAACTCTAATGGGTCTTTGGGAGTGGATGAGTTCCCGAATTGGTATATTGATGTTGATAGATTTTTTGATGTCACGGGGATTCTTGAAAATAAGCAAGTTAACATGGTGGCGGTCTGATTGATGACGTTGCTTCTATTTGGTGGGATATAATTGTTATACAAAGATAAAAATAAATGAAACGACCCATTAGAACATGGAGGAGGATGAAACAATTGATGATGTAGAGGTTTTTACCAGAGGGCTATGAGTCTAAGATGTATATGGAGCGTAAAAAAGTTTATGATAGAATTCAACATTATGAATACAATGATGCTCACAATGTGTTCATTGTTTATCCTCATCCAAAACATGACTTTGTTTGATTAAATATAAAGAAGTGTTTGACTTTGATAATACAGAATAATGCTTGAAACAATTAGAAGGTGCGGAAAAAGTTGTAGCAGGTGAAAATTTGAGTTGTCAAAATTTGGTGTCTACAAATTTTGGAGAATGTGAAATAATTGAAGAAGCAAACAAGATCGGAGATGTTGAAGAACACATCAAAGAAAAACTTGATGATGCTTATAAATATGAGAATGATGACGATGATAGACTACATGTTAAAGGCGTGCAAGAAAAGTCCTTCATTAACAAATTAGTAAGAGATTCAAAACCTCAAAGATTAATTCAATTATCATTGTGTAAGGTGAGTCACCAAACTTTTGAGATTATGCTGGATTGTGAAAATCACATGAACTTAATTACGAGGGACATAGCTAATGAAATCATGTTGCCTCCATTATTTTATGTAGCACCATATATTGTTGTTTGGAATAATTCATTGGTTGGTCCTAGCGTAAGAGAAAATAATGTGATTGATATCGCTAGTTTGAAGTACAAAAGATACTATAATTTTTGATAATTTTGATGTGGGTGCATGTCAATTGGTGATGTACAAATCATATCAGTTTGATTTGAATTTATGTCACAAAAGTTGAGGAAAGAGAATTGACTTCAAAGTTGGTGAAAGAGTATTGATGAGAGGTATAAGTTTGATTTGAAGTTAGTATGTACATATTGAAACTACTTGATTGTGGTGATTTTTATATGGCCACAAAAGATGACTGCCGGAGGTGATTGTTGGTAGTCGGAGATTATGTTGGAAGTTTAGGATGACAATAAAGATGTAATAAAAATAAGTGAGATTTAATTGGAGTATAAAAATAAATAGTTAAAATTAGATCTCATATCTCATATTTCAAATTTTCTTCGCAATGTTTGAAGTTTTACTAATTGTTATCTTACTATCACCATGAAGTTCTTATTTCAAAATATTCCAAACCTCTTCTGATTTAGTAGCATTTGCAATACGAGGAAAAATTTCATATGTAAAACCTTGATGCAGAATTATTATTAGAGCTTTCGAATCCTTCTTACAAAGTTCTCTCACCTTATTTGCATTCGTTGCATGATCATTATTGATAGGCTATGTATAGCCCGGACCCGTCCTGGACCCCGGATCACTACCAACGAACCCGGACTCATATCTCAATCATGGTCCACCAGCTAGTCTGGATTCATATTTTGTCATGACTCACCTACAAGTCCTAGCCCGTATCGGAGTCATAGCTCATCCATAAGTCCGAACTCGTACGGGAGTCATGGCTCATCTAGCAATCCGAACTCATCTTGGAGTCCTGATTCATCAACAAATCCGAACTCATATTGGAGTCCTGGCTCATCTACTAGTCCGAACTCGTATCGGAATCCGGGTCCATCAATAAGTCCGAGCTCATATTGTAGTCCGGACTCACCTACAAAACTCGAGCTCACAGATTGGGCTTAAGTTCAAAGTTTAATCCATCCCTGGCGACAAAGGCAATAACTCACATGAAGACTACACATTGGTACATGACGTGGTTAGGTCATGACGGATGGCCACACCTGGTGACGACACGTAAAGATTCCTAATGATTGGGATAATTATTTCCTATTTAGACCACACGCCAGCAGGAGCCTGGCACACGATGCCACAATCCTTCACCTGGACACGTGCAATCCATCAACATCACCCAGGTGTCCTACCTACCTAGGATTCAACGCTCATGATTGCAGGTACAACCCCTAAACCCTAATCCTGGGCCTATATATAGACCAAGGAGGAAAGGTGTAGGGGTTACATTCTCTTTTACACACCTAGCCTACATATACACACACTATACATACACCCTCCATATTTAGATTTCTCTATAGTCCTATCCTCCTTTCCAAAGCCGTTACTTATTCTCACGCCGGAGGCGCCGCCAGGGTCCAAACCCCCCTCCGGTGTTGTTTTGCAGAGTCCCAACCGCAGCGACACCGCTTCCAGGCGTGGGATCAGCCGGGAAGGACTAGATCGGGATCTGGAGTTATCATTTGGCGCTAGAAGGAGGGGCCAACCCTGTCTTGTGGTCACGGTGCCGCTAGACTCACCATCATCAACAAGCTCCTTCATCTTTGAAGGAGTCCTAGTTAAATCCAGTAAGATCTAAGCAAACTCCTTCGTTTTAACAACTAAACATGAACTCTTTAGCCCATATCTCCAATGTATGAATGTTTTTAACCTTATTTAGCCCAGATCTGTTTACTTTTAGCCTTGTTTAGCATTATCTAGCTTTCTTGCTCCCGTTTTTGCTTAGATCTGCATTGCTCTCTTATAAACCTGTCTTTAAAACCAAGTTTCTTGCTTCGAAAAACACCAAACCCAGAAATAACATGCATAAATTGTCTCGTGCTCCTTGACAAACCCAGATCTATCAGAAATTTACTTTGATTTTGCAAAATTGTGTTACCCCAAAAAAGTTGTATACATTGTTTGCTCTTGAATCATGGCTCGAGGTAGCAAATCTGTGTTAAGACCCGCATCCAGTACCCCAAGACAAGAACCACCCACAAATTTGAACCTGATTGTTGGTGAAGTACCCCCAGTCCTGACTCTGGCATCGCAGATAATCCGGCCTGGTGATGCCCGGGTTGAAATCGAGGTTAACAAATTCAAGTATACGGATATCAACATGGAACCCGGTCTCATGGAAAACTTGACCGGAGACCAGCTTGCTGATGCAATTCGGATGTATAAAGAAGCTCGGCTAAATGAAGTTGATCAGGTTGAGAACTCACATGACTCTGGAGACTCCCACCGGTCCCGCGCCTCAGTTTTCGACAGAATCGGAGGCAAGGACAAAGAAACCCGAAAAAGGACCCACCACAGGACCAACAGTCAAAACAAAGATACCGAAGCTGAAAAGCTCAGAAAACTAGCTGACTTGAGGGAAAGGATCCGAAATGAAGAGCAAGCTAAACTTGACCTCAAAATACAAAGAAGAATCCAAGAGGAGGAGGCCCGGATTATGGGCAGAAATCATGAAAAAAGGAGAACCCGGGCCCCTAGCCTCGACATATTGTCAGATGATGAAGAACCCCAGGAGGACTTGATGGACATGATCCATGAACTTCAGAAAAAGGTGGGGCAGGATTCGGGGATTGACATTGGAGATACACTAACCCCCTTCAGCTACTCCCTCGAAGCAACACCAAGGCAGAAAAATCTCAAACACTATAACTTTGATTCATTTGATGGTTTGGGTGACCCTGAGGAACATGTAAACTACTTTGAACAAATTGCAATGATATATTATTACAATGATCTAACCAAGTGCAGGTTTTTTGCATCAACCCTCAAGTCCGGGGCCCAAAGATGGTTTAGCAGAATCCCATCCCGTAGCATCCACAACTGGAAGCAGTTTCGGGAGTCCTTCCTGAGACGCTTCCGAGCCAATAAAACCCACGAAATGCACATGTGTCACTTAGAAACAATCCGGCAGGCTCGGGGAGAGGCATTGGCCACCTATATGAAACGCTTTCAGGAAGCCATAAACAATGTGAGTAACCTGGATGAGCGTGAAGCCCTTACAATTTTCCGAAGGAACCTAGACCCGGACAATAATGAGAGGTATGTCCTTGACCTCATCCACAAAGAGCCGCAGAGCCTGGCGGCTGCATACTCCATGGCAGCCCGGTTCATCAAAGAAACAGATGTCCTCCAAGCAATGAGGATGACTAGGCAGGGCATTTCTCCAACCCGAACTCAAGATCCACCCAAAAACAACTACAATCATCAAGACAAAAAATTCAAACCAAATAGACAAAGCAACTACATCCAAAGCTCTCAACTTGCACTACCAGCACCACCCCCGGACAACAGGCAGAAAGATGAGTCCGGACAGCCTAAACCCAGGCGTGAGCCCAGACCCGAACCCTCTTGGACACCTCTCAACCGGGCTCGCGCAGACATTCTGAAAGAGGTGCGAGATAAGCCATTCTACTACCCTCCCAAGCCAATGCTCACTGCCCCGGAAAACCGATCAGTCCATAAGCATTGCGACTACCATGAAACCCATGGGCATACAACAGAAAATTGCCTCTCTTTGAAATTTTTTGTGGAGGACCAAGTCAAAAAAGGCAACATGGGGCAGTACATAGCTCGGCGAGTGGCTGACCGAGGAGAGGGATCCGGAAAGGACAAGAATATTGTGAATGTTGTTATGGGCGGATCCAATTCACCCCCAAGAAGCCCGGACTCAGGAGACGAAGTAATGATGGTGCAGGCCTGTCCGGAACAAGTAATAACCTTCAGCAAGGATGACTTTGAAGGAATCAACCCCAACCACAACGAAGCCTTGGTCGTGAGCCTGGACATAGCAGAAAATGAGGTTAGGAGAGTCCTAGTTGACAATGGGTCTTCTGTAAATATCCTGTTCAAACACACAATGGACCGGATGCAGCTGGGCAGCATAAGAATGAACGATTGCAGGGAAGATCCACTCTATGGATTTGGAAACAATTTGGTCCCTATTCAAGGCACCCTTTATCTCCCAGTCCTGTTCGGGACCTTCCCGAAGCAGGTAACCAACATAGTAAAATTCTATATCATCAACACACCATCATCTTATAATGTCATTCTGGGAAGACCAGCCCTTACCAAACTCCAAGCTATAACTTCAACACCCCATCTCAAATTCAAGTTTCCCACTCCCGGCGGCATTGGAGAAGTCCGGGGTGACTATGAAATGGCCAGCCGTTGCTATGGGCAGGCTTTGGTAATGGCAGAAACCGACCCAGAGAATAAAAGGAAAGCAAACTCCTACCACAAAAACCTGAGCAGGAAGAAGCATAGATACAACAAAAAGACTGAGCCCGGTAAGGATGTCCATAACATTGAAAACCCACCAGCCCAGGTCTTCCTTGACCAGATTGTACAAGCCCGAGTCCAGCAGTATGTTTCTAAGGCGGAAATTACAAAAGTGGAGGCTGCTGTTGAGCTCGAATCGATCGAACTAATAGAAGGGAACCCGGAAAGACTAGTCAAAATTGGAACCGGATTAGACGTGGTGTTCAAGAAGGAGTTAACTGAGTTGCTTCGAGAATATGCCGACGTTTTTGCTTGGAGCCCGGATGACATGCCTGGGCTCCAGGAGTCTGTTGCTATGCATAGCTTGGATGTTGATCCTAGAAAGAAGCCGGTAAAGCAGAAACGAAGGAATTTTGCCCCGGAGAGACAGAAAGCGATCGATGAGGAAGTTGAAAAGCTCCTAAAGGCCGATATTATCTGCGAGATAAAATATCCGGAGTGGCTAGCCAATGTGGTCTTAGTCAAGAAACCAAATGGAAAGTGGCGAATGTGTGTGGACTACACTGACTTGAATGCTGCATGTCCCAAAGACCCTTACCCGCTTCCCAGCATTGACCAGCTCATCGATGCGACAGCCGGGCATGTCATGCTGAGTTTCATGGATGCCTTCTCCGGTTATAATCAAATAAAGATGAACCCAGCTGATATAGCCAAGACAGCATTCATAACACACCGGGCGGTCTACGCCTACAAACTTATGCCTTTTGGATTGCGGAATGCCGGATCTACTTACCAAAGGGCAATGGTAGAAATCTTCAACAGTCAACTGGGAAGAAATCTGGAATCATATGTCGATGACATGATAGCAAAGTCAGCAACAGTCCAGACACACATTTCTGATCTGAAAGAATGTTTCGAGAACTTAAGGAAGCAAAAGATGAAACTGAATCCGGACAAATGCACTTTCGGGGTTGGAGCGGGAAAATTCTTAGGTTTCATGATTAGCCAAAGGGGAATCGAAGCCAACCCAGAAAAAATCAAAGCAATAACTCAGATGCAAGCACCCCGGACCCAGAGAAGCATTGCGAAGGTTTATTCCTAAGCTCGCAGATCATTGCTTGCCTTTCTTCAACTTGCTGAAGGGAGCTCAGAAAAAGAAAGAAATTGTTTGGGGCCCGGATTGCCAACAAGCTTTCGACTCCCTCAAAGAATACCTATCCGCACCTCCAATCTTAACCAAACCCGAGCCCGGGGAGCCTTTAAGCATTTACTTGTCTGCAGGTACTCTGGCTGTGGGAGCAGCCCTAATCCGGGATCACGACGGTGAGCAGAAGCCAGTTTATTATGTGAGCCAAGTGCTCAAAGATGCTGAAACCCGTTACCCAAACCTCGAAAAATTTGCTTTCGCTCTCATCACTGCATCCCGGAAGCTGCGGCATTATTTCCAAGGGAGGGAAATCAAAGTTATAACTGATCAGCCACTAAGGAAAATTATTCACAAACCTGATGTCTCGGGGAGGTTGGTTAACTGGGCTATTGAGCTAAGCCAATTCTCCCTAACTTTTATCCCAAGAACATCTATCAAATCCCAAGCTTTAGCCGATTTCATTGTGGAATGTTGTTTCCCCGAACCTGTTCACATTTCAATGGAGACAGAACCCGGGGAGGAATCCACACTTGATCATGAAACCTGGATTTTGCATGTAGATGGCTCATCAACCAATGAGAGATCTGGAGCCGGGCTCATACTCAAGAGTCCGGATGGTTTCAAGATAAAGCAAGCAATTGGATTTCAGTTCCAAGCAACGAACAATCAGGCAGAGTACGAAGCTCTTCTAGCCGGACTCCGTCTAGCCCGAAGTTTAAAGGTGAACAAGCTAAGGATTTTCAGTGATTCTCAGATAGTAGTCAAACAAACGACCGGAGAGTACGTGGCAAAAGACCCAACACTGGGAAGGTATCAAGCCTTGGTTCAAGGTTTCCTAGCTATGATACCCAAATTTGAAATTTGTCAAGTAAATCGAGAGGACAACACAGAAGCTGACATCCTATCTAAATTAGTCCAGAACTCGGCTGATTTGGATAGCTCAGTTTACTTTGAGGAACTGGCTAAACCAACAATGGATCAAGAGGAAGTAATGGAAATTGATGATCAACCCAGCTGGATGACGCCCATAATTCTGTACTTGGAAAAGGGAGAACTGCCTTCTGAGAAGAGTCAAGCTCAAAGACTCAGGAATAAAGCGGCAAAGTTCTTTTTGGAAGAAGGGTTACTCTATCGCCGGACTTACTCGGCACCAATTCTAAAATGCGTGCGACCGGTTGAAGCTACCTATTGTCTGCAAGAAGTTCATGAGGGAATTTGTGGAGACCATCTATCTGCAAAGGCCCTGGCTCACAAGATTATAAGGCAGGGTTATTACTGGCCTACAATTCATAATGACGCTGTGGAGTTTGTGAAGAAGTGCAAGAACTGCCAACTTTTCAGCAATGTCCCACGACAGAGCCCGGTCTTACCATCCTCAGTCCTGTCTCCTATCCCGTTTGCAGTTTGGGGTATTGATATCATGGGTCCATTTCCCCGGGCTAAAGGCGACCTGAGATATTTGCTTGTGGCAATTGATTACATGACCAAGTGGGCGGAAGCTAAGGCAATGAGAACAATCAACCAACAGGATTGCATTCGGTTTATGGACAACATACTGATGAGGTTCGGGCTACCACTGGTTCTAGTTTCTGATAACGGGCCACAATTCGTGGGGTCCGATTTCGAAGGCTACCTGAAAGAAAGAGGAATCAAGCACAAAAAGTCATCTGTTGCATACCCAAGAGGAAACGGCCAAGTTGAAGTTACAAACCGGATTTTGCTTAGAGGAATTGAGAAGAGGCTACAGGAAAGCAAGAATAAGTGGCCCGAGGAGCTGCCAAACGTGTTATGGGCATACAGGACTAGTCCCCAGACTAGCACTGGTGAAACCCCATTCAAACTTGCCTACGGCACTGAAGCTTTACTACCAATTGAAGTGGGAAATCCTTCCCACCGGGCCATAAATTTTGAAGAAATAGCTAATGAAGAAGGGTTGCAGACTAACTTGATTTTGATTGACGAAGTCCGGGATCAAGCTATTGAGAGGATGGAAAAATATAAGGAAAAAACTAGAGAGTATTTTGGGAAGAAGGCCCGGGTTAAGAACTTTCAAGTTGGAGACCTGGTCCTTCGTGATACGGAGGCATCTGATCCTACCAATACCGGAAAACTCATGCCAAAGTGGGAAGGACCCTACAAGATTATGGAGGTAATCCGGCCTGGAACATACAAGTTGGTTCATATGGATGGTTCTGAGGTCCCAAATACTTGGCATGGCCTTAGACTCCGAAAATTCTACCAGTAAGAGGACTGCAGCGACCGGATAAAGAATAAGGAGCTCCCAAAAGCCCAGATTAGAATAAGAGCCTTGTATTCCTGATTTTTCCTATAAATAAGTCCGGTCTCATTGTTTTGTTTTCCTTTCATATAATCATGTCTTTTTTAATTTCCAGTAAAATTCAATCTCTTGTAATAACCCTGGCTCAGAGCTATACGCAGAAAATGAAGCCAGGGTCCCCAGCAATAAGCAATCTAACAACCCTGGCCCGGAGCCATAGGCAAATAATGTGGCCAGGGTTACCAGCCATAGGCAATCATAAACTTAGGAAATGTTCCTAAGTACAAAAATATATAAGCCCGGCCCGGACTAAGCTATGAGGCCGGGCTCCCAGCAATAAGCAATCTAAAACCCTGGCCCGGAGCCATAGGCAAATAATGTGGCCAGGGTTACCAGCCATAGGCAATCATAAACTTAGGAAATGTTCCTAAGTACAAAAATATATAAGCCCGGCCCGGACTAAGCTATGAGGCCGGGCTCCCAGCAATAAGCAATCTAAAACCCTGGCTCGGAAACCCTGGCTCGGAGCCATAGGCAAATAATGTGGCCAGGGTTACCAGCCATAGGCAATCATAAACTTAGGAAATGTTCCTAAGTACAAAAATATATAAGCCCTGCCCGGACTAAGCTATGAGGCCGGGCTCCCAGCAATAAGCAATCTAAAACCCTGGCCCGGAGCCATAGGCAAATAATGTGGCCAGGGTTACTAGCCATAGGCAATCATAAACTTAGGAAATGTTCCTAAGTACAAAAATATATAAGCCCGGCCCGGACTAAGCTATGAGGTCGGGCTCCCAGCAATAAGTAATCTAAAACCCTGGCCCGGAGCCATAGGCAAATAATGTGGCCAGGGTTACTAGCCATAGGCAATCATAAACTTAGGAAATGTTCCTAAGTACAAAAATATATAAGCCCGGCCCGGACTAAGCTATGAGGCCGGGCTCCCAGCAATAAGCAATCTAAAACCCTGGCCCGGAGCCATAGGCAAATAATGTGGCCAGGGTTACTAGCCATAGGCAATCATAAACTTAGGAAATGTTCCTAAGTACAAAAATATATAAGCCCGGCCCGGACTAAGCTATGAGGCCGGGCTCCCAGCAATAAGCAATCTAACAACCCTGGCTCGGAGCCATAAGCAAATAATGTGGCCAGGGTCACCAGCCATAGGCAATCATAAACTTAGGAAATGTTCCTAAGTACAAAAATATATAAGCCCGGCCCGGACTAAGCTATGAGGCCGGGCTCCCAGCAATAAGCAATCTAAAACCCTGGCCCGGAGCCATAGGCAAATAATGTGGCCAGGGTTACTAGCCATAGGCAATCATAAACTTAGGACATGTTCCTAAGTATAAAAATATATAAGCCCGGCCCGGACTAAGCTATGAGGCCGGGCTCCTAACACATGCAAATTCAAAATATGCACGCAAACATGGAACGTTTAAGCAAAATACGTTACAAGGTTATAAAGATTGAAGCCCGGGTTGTCCATACAACCCGGAAACACTTCCAATGTTAAGAGAAACAAGTCAAAGGAAAAAGTAGCAGTTACATGGGAATATAACCCCAAAAGGCAAACGTAGTTGCACTAGGTTATTCCGGAATGTGATTAGTTCATTTGGATGGCGGGGGAGAATCCGGACCAGCTGGAATGACAAATGGATTCGGACCATCAAAAGGCATGGGCTCTCCAAGGCCATCTTCAATGTCTTTCTTGGCCGCAACAAAGTGGTCTATGAAAGTTTCCCAGCAAGCGCCCGGATCAGTCTTCAGATGCTTTTCAGCAACAACGAAGGTCCGGAAAATCTCAGGAGCACCGGCATCAGCAATGGCTTGGTCATAAGCAGCAGATTTCTGAAACTCAGCGATAATCTCCTCTTTTGACTTGTTAAGCTCAGCCTGCAGGTCATCATATTTATCTTTCATAGCCCCGGACTCCTCTGTAGCGCTCCTGACTTGGGCCTTTAAGTTCGCAACCTCGGAGCTTAGATCGGCAACCTTACTCTCATAAGTCGTCTTCAAAGAGGACAACTCATTTTCAAGACTTTGATTCCGGTCCTTTTGCTCCTTCAACTCTTGATTCAAGCTTTCCAATTCATGAACAAAAACTGTGGCAGCCCCACTGATCAATGCCCCGGACTGCGAATAAACATTTTAACCCCGGACTGATGTTAGCGACACGAACATTAATAACTCAAATTTACAAGGAAAAACTATACTTACATGACCCCAGTGTCCAATGGCACGCTTCAGAATAGCTATAACCCCGGATTGTTTCATCTCGTCAATATCTTCGTCCGTGGGGATTTCCGATGCCAAACTGGCAAGCTTCTTCAAATCACAAGTTCCAACTAGGACCGGCTGTCCATCGGCACCTTTACCCTTGTCATCAGAGGTGATTTTCTCCACAACTATTCGGGGCCTAGAGGGGGGTTTCCGGCCAACACTAATTCTCCTTTTCTTAGTGGTCCGGTCTTCAGGAGTACCAAGGTTCTCCAAATCGATAGCTTCAGTATCAGGGGCGGGGTGGTTTATGCCCGGAGCAGCAGACTCTGCACCGCCCTCTTTCAAAGCGCTGGAACCGGAACCCTCACCAGCCTTCTTCACTCTGTCATGAACTCCAGAAAGTTTCCTTAGAGCCAGGGAATAGGTGTTGTGCGACATGATATCCTCCAACCTTGGATTATAGTGGGGGAAGCCTGAAACGTTTCATACCAATCCGGGCTGGAGGGCAACAATAAAGCCAGGAATTTTTTCTAAGTCACCCGAAGCCCCAAAGCTTTGGACTTGAGAGAATAAAGACTCACTCTCAACCCCGGATTGCCATCTTTGATAACAATCCGGGTTGGGGGGCAACAATCAAGCCAGAAACCTTTCATACCAATCCGGGCTGGAGGGCGACAATCAAGCCAGATATTTTTTCTAAGTCACACGAAGCTCCAACAGCTTTGGACTTGTGAAATAATAAAGACTCACTCTCAACCCCAATCCGGGTTGGGGGGCAACAATCAAGCCAGGAATTTTTTCTCAGTCACCCGAAGCCCCAAAGCTTTGGACTTGAGAGAATAAAGACTCACTCTCAACCCCGGATTGCCATCTTTGATAACAATCCGGGTTGGGGGGCAACAATCAAGCCAGAAATTTTTTCCACGTTACCTATTCAAGAGCTTCTACTCCCCCATCCAGAAAATCTGCATAAGGGAGTGGGGGGAAAATGATAGGCTATGTATAGCCCGGACCCGTCCTGGACCCCGGATCACTACCAACGAACCCGGACTCATATCTCAATCATGGTCCACCAGCTAGTCTGGATTCATATTTTGTCATGACTCACCTACAAGTCCTAGCCCGTATCGGAGTCATAGCTCATCCATAAGTCCGAACTCGTACGGGAGTCATGGCTCATCTAGCAATCCGAACTCATCTTGGAGTCCTGATTCATCAACAAATCCGAACTCATATTGGAGTCCTAGCTCATCTACTAGTCCGAACTCGTATCGGAATCCGGGTCCATCAATAAGTCCGAGCTCATATTGTAGTCCGGACTCACCTACAAAACTCGAGCTCACAGATTGGGCTTAAGTTCAAAGTTTAATCCATCCCTGGCGACAAAGGCAATAACTCACATGAAGACTACACATTGGTACATGACGTGGTTAGGTCATGACGGATGACCACACCTGGTGACGACACGTAAAGATTCCTAATGATTGGGATAATTATTTCCTATTTAGACCACACGCCAGCAGGAGCCTGGCACACGATGCCACAATCCTTCACCTGGACACGTGCAATCCATCAACATCACCCAGGTGTCCTACCTACCTAGGATTCAACGCTCATGATTGCAGGTACAACCCCTAAACCCTAATCCTGGGCCTATATATAGACCAAGGAGGAAAGGTGTAGGGGTTACATTCTATTTTACACACCTAGCCTACATATACACACACTATACATACACCCTCCATATTTAGATTTCTCTATAGTCCTATCCTCCTTTCCAAAGCCGTTACTTATTCTCACGTCGGAGGCGCCGCCAGGGTCCAAACCCCCCTCCGGTGTTGTTTTGCAGAGTCCCAACCGCAGCGACACCGCTTCCAGGCGTGGGATCGGCCGGGAAGGACTAGATCGGGATCTGGAGTTATCAATTATCAACCAGATCCCAAAGATCTTGAGAAATAAAAACACGTCTCATTTTAATCCCCAAAATTCGTAATTATCCCCATTAAAGACAGGCATCAATGAATGAGAATTCGAGACATTAAGATTATTCGTTTCAGTAATCAATATTCAGTTTGAAAAAAATCCCCCACTCTATAGACAACCTGCAGGCTCTGATGCCATAACCTGTTGGTTATACAATATTTATTCAAATACAAACTAGTAAAATTTACTTACGGATGCTGTTCATAATATAGCATACACAGAAACTCGTAATACCTTGCAACTGCCACTTGAAGTGAAGTGCTATTAACTAGTCATAAATCATTTAACTGAAACCACTAAATAGGAAACCAAATTATTGCAACTTCTCCTAATATATACTTGTGTTGTCGGTGAATAAATAACACATATTTTTGCATCAACCTTAACACTAGGCCTCTTGGACCTCTTTCAGCCTGTTTGTTCTTGAATTGAAGATAACAGCAGCTAGAATTCTATCTAGAGTTGATGACTGAATTATTTTAGTACTGTCTTCTTTTACTTTCTACCAAAAAAACACGAATGCATAGGATGTGAAATATGGACCTATTAAAGATGGGTTTTAAATCTGTATTTTGACAGCCCTGTATTGTTCATACTCCAAAAATGGCTGTGTTTGTAATCATTATGGTTTGGATTTTGAACAAGACGATGAGGTAAGTTTGGACTGTATATTGCATCATCACAGTGGTTATAAAGACAGATTCGTTGGATTAACTATAACCAACATCTACAAAAATACATCCCCGTTGTCCAACAGTTGCACATGAACAAGTTTATAGAAAAAAATATACATAGTCTTGAATCTTGAATCTTTCATCCAACCAATTGAATATCACCAACCTCGAGCGTCTCAGCAATCTCTTCAAGTTGTTTCTTAACACTCATATCAATCAATTTAGAGCCTCCGTTTCCATACCTTATCGTAAATCCCGCGACAAGTGATTCATCAATGGCCGTCTTAATTTTGACATTCTTAGCTCCAGTAAGTTTCTGCACTCCTTTGCCAATCTGCGCCAAGTTTGCCTCATCCAATTGCACAACAGAAGTGACCACAGCAAGCTCCGTCTCAGTCATCTTATTATACGTGACTTCAAACTCCTTAGCAATCTCCTTAATCTCGTCAATCCTCTTCATATCAATCAAAATATTCAAAAAATTGGCAATGTGAGGTTGCAGATTGGCCTCCTTGGTGTATGCATCCACTAGATTATTTTTATCCTCCACAGAGACAGTAGGGTTAATGAAGTACTTAAACACAGCTTCTTCGGAAAAAAGCTGATTAACTTTCTCCAGATCAGCTGCAGTTGCTTCTAGTGTTCCATTTGATTGTGCAACATCAGCAAGTGCATTAGCGTAGCTGCTGGCCACACTGTCAGACATTTTAGCACCACCGCGACGACGTGATTTTACATTGAGGGTGAGTTTGGGGAGACGGAGACCACCGGAGAAGGAGAGAGTGTGTGCTTTTGGAGGTGTGTACTGAGCACAAGGTGATCGGCATTGGAAGGTGATGGGAGTTTGTTGTAGAGTTGCCATTTGTTTGTTATTAGGCTGAGTCTGAGTGTATTGGAGATACAAAGTGTCAAGGGAGTAGTAGAGAAAAATGGTGTTTGGATGGTGAACTAGTATTTCATTATCTTCAAATCCAATTGGAATCAAGGATGGCCTCTTATCCTTTGTAGATAGATAAATGGCTCTGTGTGCGCCTCATATTCTTGTTTCTATTTCCTTTCCTATAAACAAAAACTCGCACCCTTATTTAGCGGGGGAAAAAACTCGCACTCTTTTGTATGACATAAAAGACCCGGGTTTTTAAGAATTGGGTTGGGCTGAGTTTTTCTAAAAATCGGGTCGGGTTGGACTTTCTCTTTGGGCTAGGTCGGGTCAGGTTTTTATTCAGGTTTCCTTTTTTAATTTATATATATATATATATTTTTTCTTTTTTGGCAAAGCTAATATATTAATATACAGAAAAGGAAAAACTTTACAAAAGAAACAACCACTAAAGAGCTATACGAGCTACTAGATTCCACGATATATAAGAAAAGACACCACGAAACCTACTGACGTAGTACTTGTTTTATCATAAAACATCACTGCAACTCAAAAATATTTTACTCATAATCTGTGTTATTGGACTTAAACTGACTGCGAGTCATATGAATCTTCTTGTACATGGCCATTTCGAGAAACGCATCATTTGCATTCAATAAATCTCATGGAAATAAGGGTTTATCATGCATATTGCTAATTCTCCTTAGCCTCAGTATCCTTCACAGCCCCTATGTTGCTATGTTTAATATTCTTGAAATTTATTAAAAATATTATCTATTTTTAAAATTTTATTTATAAAAAATCGGGGTTTTATTCGTATTTCTTAAAAAGTCCGGGCTTTTATCCGGACCGAACCGGGCTTTTATCCGGGTATTTTAAAAGCTCGGAATTTATCTAGACTTTTAAAAATCCCGAAATTTAACTGAGCTTTTCGGGTTTCGAGCTGGGCCGGACTTGGTGAAAAATAGGAGGCTCATCTAAGGCCCTTGGGTTGGACTTTTTTCAAACCGAGCTTTTTAGACTTTTTTGTGGATCGGATTAGACCGGATTTCGGATTTCATGCTTTTGAATATCTCTAGTATTGACATACATTTCTATAATTATTTTTATCAATCTATACTTACGATACTAAGTTTTCTAAAATTTAAAAACTTATTAATTTGTAAACGCAATTTACATACTTTTAATGGATAAAATATTTTTCTTTCAAAATCTATTGTTTCTCACGTAAAAACACTAAGGATAATATCTACATGGAAGCATTTACTTACCCAAAAGAACATTTTAAATAATCATAACTTTCTTGAGATATTGAATAAAAACACTTTATATTATAAAAAAATTGCATATCAAAATAATATCTAAAAGATTGTGCATCAAATGTTGTAGAGTAATTCTAGGGAACCATAAAAAGTTTTCATAAAGATCTACATAATGATGTGGCGATATTGACTTGGCAAAATGAGGAGGTTTAATTGAAAGATTCATATGAATGCACGTGTGATCCATCTTATTAATTAATATTATTCCACCCTTATTTTGGTTTCACTTCTAGAATCATATTTCTCTTACAACTTTACATTATTTTTTAATAAAATAATAAATAATATTATTAGAATCTTATTATAATTGCAACTCTTTTATTACAATTCTATTAAATTGCACAAATGATGTATCTATTGTTAGGATTTATGGGTGATAGCTTAGAGACAACTTAACTTTGTGTTTTGTAATACTTAATTTTATTAAGTAGAACATATTGTCATAGCCAAAATATGTTCTTGTAGCCAATTAATTTGTTGTAATAAAATTGTGTGTTCATCATGGAAAAAGTTCATTTGATTGTTCAAGCCTCAAGAAGTACATCAGGTCGACAACAAGAATAAAAGCTACTGTCATATCCTTGACAATAAGGTTACAAGAAGATAGCATGTTGCAAGTCATGACAGCATATTCACTCTGACAGCAACATTGGCGAAAGCCTTGAGACAACAACTCTCTATTCTCCTGACAACAAGTTTGGAACTCTTGACAACATCTATTGCGGGGATTTCATACTGTCATCAAAAGCGTATTCTTGTGATAGCAAACTTTGTAGTACAGGATACGGTCTCAAAGGGATAAACGTTGAATTGGGGATCTACCCAGTCAAACATGTGACAGTTTGGATGTTCAAGAAACAGGTGTGCTACAGTATCCCAACACTATATCAGGTCTGCAAAGACTACGACAGAAGCTTAAGGGATAACAAGACAAAGCTTACCAATTTGAGAGTATGACAAATCAACATCTACTGGAATTGTGTTAGCTAAATATATAATGTATCTAGATTGCTTTTTCTGTACAGATAACTCTGATTGTATAGAAATTTTGGTAAGACACACGGGTTGACAAATTGTAAAGAGCTGTCACAAGAAAATGATAGCAGCTCCACAAACCCGTGTTGATAGAGATAGGAGTAGTATACTTAGAATATCTCTCATTCTATGTTGTGTATTCCTGAAGAATCGAAGCTTGAGAGAACCCCACTTTTTCTCAAGGTTGTAACAACACTTTGAAAACTAAATAAAACATTTATTTTGTGAGTAATCTACTTGTGTTTGCATTCCTTCTACTGATAAACATTAATCTTAGTTTTAGTTGTTGAAACAGAGATTGAAATTTATCAGTATTGCATTCAACCCCTCTTCTACAATACTCAAGGACCAACAACTAGTATCAGAGCAACAGATTGATATACAAATATGAGATCATGATGAGTATACAGAAGTCAAGTAGCATCAAGATCCCAACTTTTGATAAAGAGAACTACAACATTTGGAAAAGAAAATTTTTGCTGTTTATCAAAGCTGCGAATCCACTATACATGGGAATCCTCGAGAATGGTCCCTTTATTCCCCAGAAAGAGATTGCAGCCTCGGCGGTGGATAGCGTTGTTATTCCAGCACACTGGGTTTATAAGAAGCCATCTGAGTTTTTAGAACCAGAAAAAGAAAAGATAGTTCTGGATGACTACTTGCAACTCATTCTGCTTGATTCTCTCACCTTGGATAAAGCCATGTGTGGGAATGTCATTGGATGCACATCA
The DNA here is from genome assembly GCA_030848705.1 of Heracleum sosnowskyi. NCBI lineage: Eukaryota > Viridiplantae > Streptophyta > Magnoliopsida > Apiales > Apiaceae > Heracleum > Heracleum sosnowskyi. The sequence goes on from CM061236.1 coordinate 46,299,315, forward strand.
ACCAAGGAAATATGGAACAAAATTGAGCTGCTCTGCGAAGGAAGTGAAGAGGTCAGAGAAAACCAAAGACAGATTCTTGTCTCCCAATATGAAGCCTTCATGGTAAAACCTGGTGAAGAACTGACACCGATGTTTGAAAGATTTAGCAAACTTCTAACTAACTCCAGATTCATGGCAAGCTCTATGAGAAGGAAATCAATGTCAAGTTTTTACTCACCCTTCCTGAGCATCTCGAGCACAGAATTACTGCAATAAGAGAAGGAAGAGATCTGAAAAATGTTTCTCTTGAAACATTGTATGGTGTGCTAAAGTCATATGAGTCTTTCTGGAAAAGAGCCATTCAAAGTGGATCTAAAGTTGTAATCCACTATTATGGTCATGTTTTATTTGATTATGTGATTGGATCCCACGTGGTTTATCGTGGATGTTTGATTGTTGTAAATCATGTGGTTTATCGTGAATGTTTGATTGTTGTAAATCACGAGGGTTTATCGTGATAGTTAAGATTATGATCAGATGTATGTAATAGAATAGGTTTGTTTTGCTGTTTTGGCTGCAGATTTTGCATACGATGTCCGATTTGGGCGAATAAGCACTTTTCGGAAACGGCAGAACGAGACGAACAGGCTGGAATGCATCTAAAGAACCATTCCCCGATTTTTCGACCCATTCTGACGCTGTTTAGGCCTCCAAACGGGCTCCTGAAGATTTCGGGAAATTTTCAACGAAAGCATTCGAAGCTAATTTTCTGGGGTCATAATAGTGGATGTGTTTTATTATGTTTTACATAATTTCTGCTATTTATTTTAATTATTGAAATTTTATATGTCTTATGTGATTATCATGCCATGCAATACTAACCTTAGTATGCTAGAACGACATGGACATAGGGTTATATGCTATGCTTTAATTATGTTGATCGTCATGCCATGTTCTTCTATGTTATGTGTTCTTTGTCTTGTTATTATGATAACATATGGACCTCGAAGAATTAACATAGGATGATGCATGTAGATATAAAAAAAAATCCTCAAAGTAAAATACTAAGTGGGAGAGGGAATTAATTTGAAATTAGATCCCATGGTCATCCATTATTGGTTGTATGTAATTTAACACTAGGACAATTATGAATTGGATATATGTCACCCATCGTGGCGTATGATTTATGACGTCTGGGTAGTGTTAAGGATATTACTAGGACAATCTTCTTAAGTTAATCACGAATATTGAAAGGTAAGCTCACCCCATCGTGACATACCAAGTTTCATAGAATTCGAGAAAAAAGTTGGACATTCCTTGATTGATGTTGATAATGGATATTTCTGTCTTAGGGGTTGTGTTCTTAAGCGAGTCCGTCTGTGACTTCACCGAAAACACCTGGGATTTATCCATTGATACATCGAACGGATGGGTCTGACTAAAGGCAACTTAAGATCTAAATAATGGTATACACTTAGCTATGAAAGATAATATATAGTCCACCCTAACGTGGCGTATTATTTAGTAGTAGGACCGAAGTAATATTTAAATTTAAATGGTATATATGTCACCCATCATGGCGTACCAGATATTTATGGAATTTAAATATTAGTGCATTAATTTTAATTAATTGTTAGAGGAAACAAATAGGTTTTAAGATATATGCAATTTTCTGATTAAGTGTTATATGCATGATTCTCAGGATATAATGGGCTTTAATCCACTTTTCACCATACTTAAGGATAACAAACTTACCGGACCTAACTATATTGAATGGAAACGCAATTTGGACATAGTGTTGACTGCTGAAGAGTTCAAATTTTGAACTACTAAACCCAAACCGGAACAGCCTGCTGCCGATGCTCCGGATGAGGATAAAGAGTATTTTAAGAAGTGGACTAAGGCAGATGAGATGTCGCGATGTTACATTCTGGCAGCAATGTCGGGTGTTTTGCAACATCAATATCAGGCCATGACCACTGCTGCAGATATGCTCTTTAATCCCAAGGAGCTTTTCGGAGATCAGAATAGGGCTGCTAGGCAAGTAGCAATGAAGTCTCTAATGAACACTCAGATGGCTGAAAAAACACCTGTAAGGGACCATGTTCTTCTGATGATGTCTCATATAAATGAACTAGAGGTCCTTGGTGCTGATATTGATGCGGAAACGCAGGTCGATATCATACTTATGAGTTTTCCAAAAAGCTTTGAGCCGTTTCGCTTGAATTACAACATGAACAAGAAGTTGTATAGTCTTGCAGAACTTCTGACAGAGCTTCAGGCAGCGGAATCATTATTTCAGCAGCATGTTCAGGTAAATGTGGCTGAGAAAGTTTCTTCTTCAAAGCCGAAAGGAAAGAAGAAGAAGAAGGTTCAGGCACAGAAAGTTGTGAAACCATTGGGAGTTCAGAATTCAGTGAAGAAGCCTAAGGGCAAGTGCTTCAAGTGCAAGCAGTCGGGTCACTGGAAAAAGGATTGTCCTCTTTCTAAGAAGAACAATGCTAGTATGTCTCTTTCTCTTGTTACGGAAACATATATAGCGGCTATGTCTACGAGCACTTGGTGTGTAGACACAGGAGCCACTGATCATGTTTGTAATTCCATGCAGGGGTTCCAAAAAACCAGGCTGCTTAGAGATGGGGAGATATATGTGTTCATGGGAGATGCTACGAAAGTAGCAGTGGTTGCAGTTGGAGTTATTTCTTTATCTTTTGGTTATGATAGGATTTTGGTTTTGAATAATTGTCTTTATGTACCTTCATTTAGAAGGAATTTAATTTCGGTTTCTAAACTTGCTATGGATGGTTATAATGTTTGTTTGGATCATAATGTTTCCATTATGATGAATAAACGAGTTATATGTTCTGGTACATTGCAAGACAATTTATATATTATTAATCCTATAGAACCAATGTTGCAACCAAGTGAAATTAATAATACACTTTCTACCTCTAGTAAAAGAAAGGAACCTTCTGGATTGAACCAAACATATCTTTGGCACTTGAGATTAGGTCATATTAACTTGAGGAGGATTCAAAGATTGGTAGTAGATGGGCCTTTAGGCTCGTTGGCAGTGGAGCCATTTCCAGTCTGTGAATCTTGCTTGGAAGGAAAAATGACCAGTAGACCTTTTAAGGCAAAAGGAAATAGAGCCAAAGATGTGTTAGAATTGATTCATACTGATTTATGTGGACCTATGAATATCCAAGCGAGAGGTGGGTATGAATATTTTGTCACTTTCATTGATGATTATTCGAGATATGGATACATTTATCTGTTGCACCGCAAGTCTGAGTGCTTTGAAAAATTCAAAGAGTACAAAGCAAGTGCGGAGAAGCGACATTCAGGAAAATGTATCAAGTCACTACGATCAGATCGTGGGGGCGAATACCTGCTTGGAGAATTTAGAGAATATTTATCAGAACATGGGATTTCATCCCAGTTGACTGCACCTGGCACACCTCAGCAGAATGGTGTAGCAAAAAGAAGGAACCGGACTCTTTTAGAGAGTGTTAGATCGATGATGAGTTATTCGAATTTACCCAAGTCATTTTGGGGACATGCTCTAGAAACAGCGGCTTATCTTCTAAACTTGGTACCTTCTAAGTCAGTTCCAAAAACTCTAAAAGAATTGTGGACTAGTACCAAACCTAGTTTGAAACACATTCGGATTTGGGGTTGTCCAACACATGTGCTGAACAAGAACGTGACTAAGTCAGATTCTCGTACAGAAGTGAGGCTGTTTGTGGGTTATCCCAAGGGAACAAAAGGGTATTTGTTTTATAGTCCTAAGGATCGGGATATCATTGTAAGCACCAATGCTAGATTCTTAGAGGAAGACTATATAATGAATCACAAACCCATGAGTACTGTTGTTTTAGAGGAAATAGTGGGAGGACAAGATAATTCTGATATGCCACCGGTACAAGTAGAACAACCACAAGTAAATGAACAACCTATCACTAATACCACTCCAATGCTTCGTCGTAGTGGGAGGGTTGTTAAACAACCTGAGAGGTTCATGTTTTTGGGAGAGTCTTCAGACTTAGTCTCTGGTGAACATGATGAGGATCCCAGGACATACGAAGAAGCAATGCAAGATAAGGATGCAGATCTTTGGCAAAAGGCTATGCAATCTGAGATGGAATCTATGTATTCCAATGAAGTCTGGGATCTCGTGGAACCACCCAATGGTGTAAAACCCATTGGATGCAAGTGGATCTACAAAAGAAAAAGAGGATCTGACAAAAAGGTGAAAGCCTGGAAAGCAAGACTTGTTGCGAAAGGGTATACTCAGAAACAAGGAATTGATTATGAGGAAACCTTTTCTCCGGTAGTCATGCTTAAGTCAATCCGGATTCTTTTATCTATAGCAGCTCATCTCGATTATGAGATTTGGCAAATGGATGTCAAGACAGCTTTCCTAAATGGAAGTCTTGACGACAACATCCATATGCAGCAACCAGAGGGATTCATCAAAGAGGGCCAAGAGCATCTAGTGTGTAAGCTTAAGAAGTCCATTTATGGACTGAAACAAGCTTCCAGGGAGTGGAACATTCGTTTTGATCAGGCCGTCCAGTCAAATGGTTATGATCAGAGTCCAAGCGAAGCATGTGTGTATAAGAAAAGTGAAGGAAATGCAGTGGTTTTTCTAGTACTATATGTAGATGACATTTTGCTCATTGGAAACAATGTAGAGATGTTGTCATCTATTAAGGCATGGTTGTTCAAACAATTTGAAATGAAAGACTTAGGTGAAGCCGCATACATTCTTGGGATCAAAGTTATAAGAGATCGCAAGAAAAGAACGTTGGCTTTATCTCAAGAACCGTACATTGATGAGGTATTGGCTCGTTTTAACATGCAGGACTCTAAGAAGGGTAATTTACCTTTTAGACATGGAGTCTCTCTATCAAAGGAGCAGTGTCCTAAGACACCTAAGGAGATAGAGAACATGAAAGCAGTTCCTTATGCTTCAGCATGTGGAAGCTTAATGTATGTTATGTTATGCACGAGACCTGATATTTGCTTTGCCGTAGGCATGGTCAGTAGATATCAGTCCAATCCAGGTCAGGAACATTGGAGTGCAGTAAAAACGATACTTAAGTACCTGCGAAGGACTAAGAAGTATATGTTAATTTACAAGGCTTCAGACTTGTTTCCTGTGGGATATACCGATTCAGATTTCCAGACAGATAGGGATAAGAGGAAGTCAACCTCAGGGTGTGTTTTTACTTTAGGAGGTGGAGCTGTAATATGGAGGAGTGTGAAGCAGAAATGCATCGTAGACTCAACCATGGAAGCTGAATATGTGGCAGCCTCTGAGGCAGCCAAGGAGGCTATATGGTTCCGGAATTTTCTGCTGGATTTGAATGTAGTTCCTAATTTGCCACGGCAAATCACAATTTATTGTGATAATACTGGTGCTGTTGCAAATACAAAGGAACCACGAGAACATAAAGCAGCAAAACACATTGAGCGTAAGTATCACCTCATACGACAGTTCGTTAAGCGAGGAGATATTATTGTGACTGATATAGCATCAAAGGACAACCGGGCTGATCCTTTCACGAAGAGTTTACCAGCTAAGGTTTTTGAAGAACACGTGGAGGCGATAGGAGTCAGATGTCTGGTCACGGAATAGTTATTTAAACTGGTAGCGGATTATATGAATAAACACTGATATACTCAAAGAATAGCTTGAGTATAAGTGGGAGATTGTTGGGTTTTATACTAAACTATTCATTAGTAGTATATAAACATTGTCCATTTTATTGAGAATCTTGATTGCATATTTTTACATTGTCTGTTTATTATATATTGTGGATAATTTAGTATCAAATGGGATAACATAAGATTAAATTATCACTGTCTATATATAATATAAAGGGTTCACAGTTTAAGTGGAATTAGACAAACCACTAGAATAACTGAAGTATTATTTGGGAATAGTTTATCTTGACTATTAAATAATACTTGTATACTTTGTGTATATTGAACAGGATCGAAATATTAGAATTGTTCTTCTATTCTGACAATAAAGAAGAACTAAGATTCTATGATATTATTAATGCTTAGGTTCTCAATCCAAGTGTAGTGATTGATACTTGTATGCAATGCACATGCTTTGATTCATATGTGATGTAATTAATTATTAATTATAATATTATGTATTGAGCAATGACATTGCATGCAGAGTGGGATATTAACTACATAAGGAAACCATGTCCTGATAATATTCGGGTTGATGATGTCCTCTTGAAAGCTCATAAAGATAATTATGCTTTAGTCCTGCAGGCAGATTTGTTCTTGCATAATTATAAGGTTGAGTGGATGATCAAGGATAAAAAGATATTAATTAAATTAATTATCAGAAATTAATTTAATTAATGGACATACGATATCTTAAACATGGGGAATTTAATAAGCAAATAATATAGGAGCCGAATTTAATAATAAAATAATTACGGTATTAGGAAAGGTAGTGCAAATATTAATTCGTTAGTGGATAGAATTAATATTTAATGACATTGGGCTTGACCCAGAATGTCATTGGGAGGCCCGACCTAATTGTCCATGATCCCTACTGGAGCCTATATATATTCTTGTTCTCCTAAAGCTGAAAACGTTTTTTCATAATTCGAGATTAAAACCTAGGGCAGCCGCAAGGAGCTAGGGTTTTGGGATTTCGAGGCTTTAAGGAAGGAAAACTTCGGGAGATCAAAGGCCACACTTCGCTCGAAGGGAATCAAGGAATTCAGTAGAAGACGTGGATCAGAATCGTATCGATTAAGGTAAAGTTTTCTTTTCGAACTCGTAATCAATCATATAGTAAAACGCAGAACAGTAATCATACGTTCCAACACACTATGTACCCATGAACAAGAGAGTGAGTGAGTTTCTTGATGTAGGTGGGAATTCCATTCCAGCCTGTCGTCTTAGTAGAGAACACTTTCACCATAGCATCAAACACCATGCTCCATTCCTTGCGGAGATATTTCCTGTCCATTTCACCAGAAGGGTACCATTTTGCTGTTCCCTCTTCAAGAATAGGTCCAGAATACCCAATCTTCAAGAAGAGCTTCTTCAGGGTCTCATCACTAGCAAGCTCGGTATAAGTCTTTCCTGGTTCCAGCACAATTCCCAAAGCTACATTGATGCCCTGAACATTGAGAGAGTAGCTGTTCTCCTTGATTTTGAACTGAATGGAGGAGATGTCACCATCTTCCTGAGAAAGGCTGTCTCCCAGAAATTTTTAATCCTGTCTAGGTCAAGAACAGGAGTAGAGGTAATTGCATACCCAAGGTAGGACTTATTCATGAAATAAACAAGCCCTTTGAAACCCTCACTAGCATCACTTGGTGAGTAGATTCCAGCAAAGTTGGTTTGTGAGATTGATTGCTTGGGGGCCATTTTTGCTTTTTGGAGAGAAGAGAGAAGGTAGGAGATGAATTTCTTGGAGATAAGAGAAAGGAGAGTGTTGTGTTTGCTTTTTGAGAACAGTTGTATGTTTGATGAATTCAAAGGGAAGTTCAAGGGTTTAACTGACAAAGTGGAAAAGTAAAATCGTGTCTTAACCCAATTAGTAGTCACGTGGGTTACTGGCTGATTTATCTCTCCTTGTGGAGGATGTGTGTCCAATTTTAACGGTCCACTACTTTGACAGTAACCTGTGCGCTCAAGACAACCGTGTCAGTAACTTTGGTGTGATGACAACATGTTTTGCGTGACAGTAACATTTCGCGCAAAACTTACTGTAAGATCCGGGAAAATTACGTGTTAATATTTGATGTGAAATGAGATTTTATTTTCATATCAAAATTTATTAAATGTTTTATCTGTTTAAATGCATTAAGTTATTCGTTAAATGGTCAAAGATGTGATGTTGAGATGTTATTTGAATATTTGTGGTGATTAGAAATTATTTTAAAAAGGATGTCATTCTATTTCATTTTATTTTAATTATCGAAAAGAAATATTATTCTGTACCCTAATTGTTTAGGGCGATTCATATATCGTTCATATCAATAATACATCTGTTATAGCCCCAGTATTCTTGAGCATTCGTTATATAAATGATATGTATTGATATGGATAATTATCAGTCCTTTTGGATAGTTATCACCTCGTAAAATGTGTACTTTACTTTATTAAAGATTTAAAACGATCCAGTGGATATATATCGATTCAAAAATGTCGTTTGGGGTATTATTTTCCACTAAGTATAAAAAGGAGAATCGTACATTATTATATGAATAATACATATATATATACAAAAAAAATATAAAAAAATTCCCGAACCGTGTTCTTCGTGTTCTTGAAAATCAAAATCAATTTTGAAGGTGTTATTGAAATCCAAATCTCAAGTGCAAGTACTCAAATCAAAGATCTTGATCTCTAGTTTCAGAATCTTCCAACCATATCATCATCTGGTAATGTTTCGATTTTATATGAATTTTTCAATATTCGAATTAAATTAGGGTTTTTGATAAAATTTGGGGATTTTCATTCTGTTGGTTCTCCGTTCAATTGATTGCTTCTAACATGTTGCTAGGGTTCTAATTAGTAGGAATTCATGCTTTAATTTCATGTTTCTGTTCGAATTTGATGAATTCGATTCTAGGGTTTTTGCCAAAAAAATTCTTTTGAATAGTCCGTTCTTGTTGATGATCTGATGTGATTTCTGATAGAGGACTTTGATTGTATGTGTTGTAAGCTTCATTTTAACATATAGAACGTTGAGTTTCATGTACGGAATAGGTAGATCGTGTTTCCGGCCGGAGTTGTTGCCACCGGTTTCTTTGACCGGATTTTGTGATCGATTCTGGCATCGTACAGGCGTGTGGTTGTGTTGGGTGTATTCGTCATGAAAAACCGAGCAAAAGCCCTCTGGTTTCGTGTTAATTTGACCGGGAATGAAGGATTCCGGCCACCGGACGTCGGCCGGATTCTGGAAAACCCAGATTCCGGCGGGTTGTTCTTGGTGACCCGTTTCCGTTCTTCCCGACCCGTTTACCCGAAGTTTGACCCGGTTTCAATCTTCGAAACCCTAAATTATTTTTAGAAAACTGTTTTTGATTTTTTTTTATAATTCGAAAATAGTATAAATATTTATAAAAATCATATTTTTGATTTAAAAATACATTTTATTATTCAGAAAATTTTATAATTTTATAAATATTTATTTAAATTCGAAAATTGATTAAATTTAATTATTTTAATTATTTTTGATTAATAATTAATTAATTTAATTAATTGATTAATTTTAATAATCAGTTAATTCTATTAAATAATTATTAATTAAATCTAGTTAATTTAAATTAGATTTAATTATTTTCTTGGCTTGGTTTTATTCATACAAATTGTTTAAGTGTTTGGAATTAGTCAATTAATTTTATATTAATTGATTAAATTGTTTTTAAATCTTTATATTGGGATAAATGATCCGATTTTTAATCTAAAAATATTTTGAGGATTAATTCCTTTGAAATGAGAGTCGAATATTTTTCTAAAATTATTTCTTGGACGTTACGAGACTTATGTGATTTATTTATCACAATTAAATGACAATGTGTGTTACGTGAAATATGTGAATTATTTTTTTATTGAGTCATAAATACGAATAAGTGATTGGAGACTTGTTTAAATACTTTGGTCGTGTCTAATATTATAACGAGGGGTAGTTGGAATAGCAATTTGTCAGTATTGTTAGAAAATGAGATTTACGAGACCGTTGACTTAGATGTTGACTTTTATAGTATAGAGATTTTCGACGAGCGTGATACGTGGATTATTTATTTAGTTAATCGTGATTATTCTATCAATTGAAATATGGTTATCTATGCAACAGAGGCTATTGGACGAGACGAGTCAGATTATCGAAGTATGTTAAATGAAAGACGTCGGGGAAGGACAAGGTATTGTTTACGACTGATTGGATTATTTGTGAGGCGATTTAACACCAAGGGGACATTTACAAGTATTTCATTCCCACGGAGATATCGGTAAGACTAGTAAGTGTGTCAGAGTTAAGTTACAATTGTTTATGGAATGTGAGAATCATACGTTGAAGACTAAAGTACCGTCTCATGTTTGACGATCGAAGCAGACGCGTGGATTGAAAATCGTAAGGATCAGATTGATGGTAATCACAAGAGTGTTAAATCAAAGAAGGACGGAAATAGAGAATCGTGCTATAAGACAGAATAAGGAGGAAGTCGTGTTATTCAGCTTTACGTAATAGCTAAGGACTAGAGGCAAGTGTTTATACCCTTGATTATTATTTGAGTGATATTCTCTTGAATTATTATTATGCAATTGGCATACTCTTCACTAAATTTTAAATGATGACTTTTTGCATTGAAGTGCGAGTATTTTATTTAATCTCGTAAATTGACGAGTATTGTTTCATATCTTTTGAGGTCAGATTCATATTTCCATACTAATTGGGAAAAGTATATTTATTATGTTGAAACGATTTAAAAGATAGTTTTGGGCCTTATACTAAGGCTTTCTTTCAAAAATCTTGATTTAAAAATATTAGGTTGGAATGTTGCCAACCCTAGATAAGTGGGAACTTGTGAACCCGATGAGGGTAAAAATGTTATTTTACATTCTGAAGTTGTGGTACTTGTTCTACAAGTATTCTATTTTTCCATCTTGCACCTATGCAAGTATTATTATCATTTCTTGTTGATTCGATTATCTGATCCAGTCCTTGATTCGAACTTATATATGATGTGCATGATTTAGGTTATTTCCTTCAAATATAAGGCTTATCTATTATAAGTATATTTTTGAAGGACTTAAACTATTTCTTTCAGAAATCAATAAACCCTTATTTCCCTATTCATAAACTTCACCTTGGATTTTTCCTAAACTTGAACTTGACCTTCTTGTCATTTATCAAACTGGTGAATCTTAACTATTCTTCCATAATGAGACAAATTGTACTGTCGAGGCCATCTAGAGCCTGTTCCTTAAACCCTACTTTATATTGAGTAGTTGCAAATTTCTTTTGCTATCGTAATGCTTGTTTCATTTCATATGTAACTTGTTAAGCATGTTATTGTTTATTCTCCATTATCACCCCAATTGTTGCATCGATCTCGTCGATGTTTATTGTAGTGTTACTTTTCATGTACACCTCCCACTATTGTGTCGATCTCGTCGATGTTTATCGTATTGCCACTTTTCATATGCACCTCCCACTATTGTGTCGATCTCGTCGATACTAGATTATATTGTTATTCCTTATTGATCCTTCATAGTTGAGTTGTTTCCTGGAACGTGAGTTTTCCAACGATTGTTGTATTAAGGTTGTCGATTCTTCCGACACCTGATTGTCGTAACAAGGTTGTCGATTGTACCGACACCTGGCGTATAAGATATAGAATTGGAATGTTTTTAAATGGACCAATAATGGTCGGACCAGATTCTTGGTCGGGATGAATTATGGCCAAGATGGCCAAGATGGCCAAGGATCCTAGTTGTAGGACTTTGATGTGTGCATTGTCCGGGGTTAGTGCGTGACTGATCAGCAGCCTAACCTTGTGTTTTAAAAAATAAAATAGAAGTCCAATTCTAATTCAAATATTGAACTCGAATTGTCTAGTAGCCACTTCCTTATGGCATTTGATTATTGTCGGAATTATCAGAACATATTCTATTCTTATCAGAAATTATATCTGTTACCATCATTGTTGGTTCATTGATTAATAAGAAGGGGTTTCAAGCCTGCTGAACCCACTTACTCGTAGTATAATGGATTTCAAATAGTCAAAATCCACTTCCTCGATTCTATTGGGAGTTGTGAGATATCTACCTTGATGAGTTTTATTCATACCGCATATCCAGTCGGTACCATATTGAAGTCGTGAAGTACGTTCTTTCTTCCATGGCCGAGCGCGTTGGCTCATTCTTACTCTTTTATTATTCTACTCTTCCAGAGTTGTTCGTTTCAGAAGATGTTGTGAATGGAACTGTTATCTTCAAAAACAGTAATTTTGTATAAGCTATGGTTTCCAAAACGTATGAGTGTATAATTATTTCATATTTCCTACATACTATTGTAGTTATTGTGGTTCGGGTAACCGTGGCGACCAATATAAATTCCTTCGTGTTTTAAACTATTCAGTTTCTAGAAGCTGAATGAGAAATTATGGCGAATTACCAAACTTGATTTAAAAGTTTTAGAAATTACAAATGTGTAAACCAAAAGCTTATTTTGGAAACTTTTCCTATTATACTTGATAATGCACCTGCTGAGCAATTCTTTCGCTCATACTTGCTTTCTTTATATTTTTAGCCTTTCAGTAAGAAGGCATATTGGTGGGAGTTATCCGCGTAGCTGGGCAGAGAAGGAAGAAGATGTTAGTGTAAAGACGTTATGATGCAGAGTATTTAGAACTAGTGTAAGGTTATTGTATAAAGTGAATTTTTATTAAATACTATGTTGTATCAGATTAGATTTGCCTGGTATACTTCTTGTCGAAGTTATACTAGTGTTATAGGATTTATGTAAAGAGAATGGTTGTAAAGAAGAAAATTTTGTGTAATGGAATTTTGGATTCTTGTTTCTAGCACTATAACCTTTGAAGATTCTTGGTAGAGTTGGGGTCGTAGATGTATATTGTATTGGTTTAATATCGAACAGGTTGTTTTATTTGAGAATGCAGAGTGACGACCAAATCCTTTGACCCCGGATTTGGGGCGTTACAAGTTGGTATCAAAGCAGGGTTATAGTAAAACTAGAAACGAGAGTGCGTGTATATAGTTATATAAGGAACGTCATAGCTCATTTAGAGTTCGTGTTGGACTATTGGGTATAGTACCAATGAGTGAGTTAAGATTGGGGTATTCGATTAAGATGATTGTGATAAGATGGATAGAACTTCTTCCGATTGTAGATGTCTACGGCGGAATCTTCAAGGACTATTACGAGTCGACGACAACGTATGATATTGCTAACTTTATGACGTGGAAATGAAGGGCTTAGAATCGGATAACGAGCTATCAAAGGAGTCGACAGAGAAGGCATATGTGGAGACCTTGGTAATACATTTCCATCCTAATGAAATATTTGACATTCCTTTAAGCAAAACTTGTGTTGGTGAATATATTCCACCTTTTGACCTTGTATTTGATATTTCTGATCAATCATGTTTGCAATTGTGTCAGAGGTTGCTGTGATATCTATTTCATATTTTGAGGCCTGTTGAAAATGTATTATTTGAATTTCAACTCCTTCATTCTTCAGGAGTGGATACCTCTAGTTGTAATGTAACACTATTTGTTGATACTTCCTTTTCTTGTTGTTTTTCTTTTCTGGAATAACACCTTTGGAATCTATTCAATTTCAATCCATGGTGTATTTCTGAGAATTTCTCATCGAAAGGCCTTGATTACTTTGACTTTAAATTTCTTTCATATTTCTCTACTCCAACTGAGACAAACAACCCTATTTATATGGGACACAAGGACTATCTGTCTATGTGATAGAAGTCTGAAGGGACGCCGTCACTTGTGTGTTGTGCAATACAAGAAGGCTAATTACCTTTAGTAATGTCTTAATTAACACACGCAACATTGAGTTCATGTGATCGAATTGATCTTTCAGTGATTCTTTATTTCCAATACCGTTCGCTTTAGAATATGTGAATTTGGTAACCACAAGTGTGGGACATTTTCTATGATGCGGAACCTTTTCACTTCAAAATATCATGAATCTTGTTATCTTTAATAATCTTGAAGGTATACCATCAGGTTGGAAGGAATTTACCTTACCATAATGAACAAAGAATTTGCGATTGAATTACCACGAGCGAGAGCGGATTACGATGCGATTAGAATACTAGTAACATATGACGGAGCCAGTTGTTCTCTCTTTATCGATTAATGTTACGATATGGAAAAGTGGATCAACTTTTATTTGACAGAAACGACAGTATTTGGAGATGAAATAATATTTGAAGAAACAATGACGCGCTATGAAGCCTCAGTAACCATTTATGTTAGTTAGGTAATTCAAGAGTTGAATGGAAATTGGGGAAAATGTGTAATTGTGCTGATGTTATCCCAGGTTGTGGAAATTGGACATAATAGAGTTTTGTCTCAATGAGAAGAACTTCTAATTTCAATGATAGGCTAATAATGGAGAATGATTGGATCTTTGAATATTTCAGGATTATATGATATGGTTGCAAGTCTTTTGCTCACTATAGTTAAGGTAGATCTTACCAGTCAACGTGGATGTATAGAATGAGAATCAAGATGATGTCAATTTGATCAAGTTATTTGGGGAATGAGATGGTACCCTGGGAAAGGTGTCCTGAGTGTTACTGTGAATGTATCTTCTGAATTATTTGGGAAATCAGATGGAGATCAGTTAAGTTCTTGGAACTAAGTGGAACAATTTTAAAGGTATGGAGCTAAGTCACCGAGTTGTTAATCTGTATTTCTCACTTTATTTATAACAAGGAAAAGAGGATGAAGAGGCTTTAACAAGGATTTAAAGATGATGGACAAGGAAATGAGGAGTTGTTTTAAACCAGATATTTATCTTACATTGGTACAGAAAGAATGTGATCATTGAAAGCAGTTGTTAGCTATATTGGAGCTAGATAGAATTGACCAAGGAATATGGATGGCTGATATTGTAAGTAGTAAAACGAGATTAAAGATGTAAATATCTTCGGTACAAGAATTGGAAATGATGGAGCTTTAAGGTTATAATAACAAGAGATTAACTAGAAGAAATGACTGAAATTAGGATTCAACCAGAATTGATCAAAGAGAAAGGGCCACCTTAAGGAAAGAATTATGGAAAAAGAAATGGATTTAATTAAAAGAGGGAACAAGAAAGTATAAGGGATAAGAAGGAAATGCAAGGATATATATGAGAGATTTAAAAGAATATTAATGTTGGTGAGTATCTAAGTACTTGAGATGTCAGAAAATGAAGACAGAACGAGAGAGATATAGTAGACTATTACAACTAAGAGATTCTTGAATGGAAGTGGAAACGTATTAAGATAGACTTTGTAGTAGAGTTGCCAAGGCCTAGAGCTAATCATGATGCTATTTTGGGATATTAGTGACCGATTGACGAGAGATATTCATTGGATAAGTTGGTTCATCTCTATTTGAACGAGATAGTAGTACGACATGGAATGTCGGGTTCAATTGTATCTGACCGAGATCTGCGACTTAATTTAAGAATTCAGACAGACGGCCAGAATGAGGAGACCATCCAAATGACTAAAAGACAGACTATAGTTGTGTATTAGATTTTGAAGGTAATTGGAAGGATCACTTACCATTGGTTAAATTCCTTTACAACAACAATTATTATGACAATTTTGAAATGCTACCTTACGTCGATCTACTCCGTGTTGGGAAACTTGCGTACGAATTTGCTTACCACTCCATATGTAGTGTATTCATAATGTATTTCATAGAATATGAACCCACAGAGATTTAGTTAAATTTGTTCTATGTTGAGTAACCGATTAAGATATTAAGTCGGTATGAGAAAGTGTTAAGTAATAAAACAGTCGAATTAATAAGAGTTTGGTGGAGGAATCCTAAGGTTGAAGAGTCAATCTAGGAACTTGAGAGTGAGATGTTGGAAAAGTATCCACATCTGTTTACATAAGCTGATTCTGAGGACAGAATCCTTTTAAGGGGGAAGGATGTAAGATCCGGGAAAATTACGTGTTAATATTTGATGTGAAATGAAATTTTATTTTCATATCAAAATTTATTAAATGTTTTATCTGTTTAAATGCGTTAAGTTATTCGGTAAATGGTCAAAGATGTGATGTTGAGATGTTATTTGAATATTTGTGGTGATTAGAAATTATTTTAAAAAGGATGTCATTCTATTTCATTTTATTTTAATTATCGAAAAGAAAAATTATTCCGTACCCTAATTGTTTAGGGCGATTCATATATCGTTCATATCAATAATACATATGTTATAGCCCCAGTATTCTTGAGCATTCGTTATATAAATGATATGTATTGATATGGATAATTATCGGTCCTTTTGGATAGTTATCACCTCGTAAAACGTGTACTTTACTTTATTAAAGATTTAAAGCGATCCAATGGATCTATATCGATCCAAAAATGTCGTTTGTGGTATTATTTTCCATTAAGTATAAAAAGGAGAATTGTACATTATTATATGTATAATACATATATATACAAAAAAAATATAAAAACATTCCCGAACTGTGTTCTTCGTGTTCTTGAAAATCAAAATCAATTTTGAAGGTGTTATTGAAATCCAAATCTCAAGTTCAAGTACTCAAATCAAAGATCTTGAGCTCTAGTTTTAGAATCTTCCAACCATATCATCATCTGGTAATGTTTCGATTTTATATGAATTTTTCAATATTTGAATTAAATTAGGGTTCTTGATAAAATTTGGGGATTTTCATTCTGTTGATTCTCCGTTCAATTGATTGCTTCTAACATGTTGCTAGAGTTCTAATTAGTAGGAATTCATGCTTTAATTTCATGTTTGTGTTCGAATTTGATGAATTCGATTCTAGGGTTTTTGCCCAAAATTTTCTTTTGAATAGTTCGTTCTTGTTGATGATCTGACGTGATTTCTGATAGAGGGCTTTGATTGTATGTGTTGTAAGCTTCATTTTAACATATAGAACGTTGAGGTTCATGTACGGAATAGGTAGATCGTGTTTCTGGCCGGAGTTGTTGCCGCCGGTTTCTTTGACAGGATTTTGTGATCGATTCCGGCATCGTATAGGCGTGTGGTTGTGTTGGTTGTATTTGTCATGAAAAACCGAGCAAAAGCCCTCTGGCTTGGTTTTAATTTGATCGGGAATGAAGGATTCCAGCCACCGAACGCCGGCCGGATTCTGGAAAACCCAGATTCTGGCGGGTTGTTCTTGGTGACCCGTTTCCGTTCTTCCCGACCCGTTTACCCGAAGTTTGACCTGGTTTCAATCTTCGAAACCCTAAATTATTTTTAGAAAACTGTTTTTGAATTTTTTTTTATAATTCGAAAATAGTTTAAATATTTATAGAAATCATATTTTTGATTTAAAAATACATTTTATTATTCAGAAAATTTTATAAATTTATAAATATTTATTTAAATTCAAGTATTTATTAAATTTAATTATTTTTGATTAATAATTAATTAATTTAATTAATTGATAAATTTTAATAATCAGTTAATTCTATTAAATAATTATTAATTAAATCTAATTAATTTAAATTAGATTTAATTATTTTCTTGGCTTGGTTTTATTCATACAAATTGTTTAAGTGTTTGGAATTAGTCAATTAATTTTATATTAATTGATTAAATTGTTTTTAAATCTTTATATTGGGATAAATGATCCGATTTTTGATCTAAAAATATTTTGAGGATTAATTCCTTTGAAATGAGAGTCAAATATTTTTCTAAAATTATTTCTTGGACGTTACGAGACTTATGTGATTTATTTATCACAATTAAATGACAATGTGTGTTACGTGAAATATGTGAATTATTTGTTTATTGAGTCATAAATACGAATAAGTGATTGGAGACTTGTTTAAATACTTTCGTCGTGTCTAATATTATCACGAGGGGTAGATGGAAAAGAAATTCGTCAGTATTGTTAGAAAATGAGATTTATGAGACCGTTGACTTAGATGTTGACTTTTATGGTATAGAGATTTTCGACGAGCGTGATACGTGGATTATTTATTTAGTTAATCGTGATTATTCTATCAATTGAAATATGGTTATCTATGCAACAGAGACTATTGGACGAGACGAGTCAGATTATCGAAGTATGTTAAATGAAAGACGTCGGGGAAGGACGAGGTATTGTTTACGACTGATTGGATTATTTGTGAGGCGATTTAACACCAAGGGGACATTTACAAGTATTTTATTCCCACGGAGATATCGATAAGACTAGTAAGTGTGTCAGAGTTAAGTTACAATTGTTTATGGAATGTGAGAATCATACGTTGAAGACTAAAGTACCGTCTCATGTTTGACTATCGAGGCAGACGCGTGGATTCAAAATCGTAAGGATCAAATTGATGGTAATCACAAGAGCGTTAAATCAAAGAAGGACGGAAATAGAGAATCTTGTTATAAGATTGAATAAGGAGGAAGTCGTGTTATTCAGATTTACGTAATAAGGAGGAAGTCGTATACCCTTGCTTATTATTTGAGTGATATTCTCTTGAATTATTATTATGCAATTGGCATACTCTTCACTAAATTTTAAATGATGACTTTTTGCATTGAAGTGCAAGTATTTTATTTAATCTCGTAAATTGACGAGTATTCTTTCATATCTTTTGAGGTCAGATTTATATTTCCATATTAATTGGGAAAAGTATATTTATTATGTTGAAACAATTTAAAAGATAGTTATAGGTCTTATACTAAGGCTGTCTTTCAAAAATCTTGATTTAAAAATATTAGGTTGGAATGTTGCCAACCCTAGATGAGTGGGAACTTGTGAACCCGATGAGGGTAAAAATGTTATTTTACATTCTGAAGTTGTGGTACTTGTTCTACAAGTATTCTATTTTTCCATCTTGCACCTATGCAAGTATTATTATCATTTCTTGTTGATGCGATTATCTGATCCAGTCCTTGATTCGAACTCATATATGTTGTGCATGATTTAGGTTATTTCCTTCAAATATAAGGCTTATCTATTATAAGTATATTTTTGAAGGACTTAAAGTATTTCTTTCAGAAGTCAGTAAACCCTTATTTCCCTATTCATAAACTTCACCTTGGATTTTCCCTAAACTTGAACCTGACCTTCTTGTCATTTATCAAACTGGTGAATCTTAACTATTCTTCCATAATGAGACAAATTGTACTGTCGAGGCCATCTAGAGCGTGTTCCTTAAACCCTACTTTTTATTGAGCAGTTGCAAATTTCTTTTGCTATCGTAATGCTTGTTTCATTTCATACGTAACTTGTTCACCATGTTATTGCTTATTCTCCATTATCACCCCAATCGTTGCATCGATCTCGTTGATGTTTATTATAGTGTTACTTTTCATGTACACCTCCCACTATTTTGTCGACCTCGTCGATGTTTATTGTATTGCCACTTTTCATGTGCACCTCCTTGAAGTTACAGTGTGCATCAAAGGCTAGAAAAATCCTAATAGCTTCAAGTCTGGCAACAGGTGCAAATGTCTCATCATAGTCTATTCCTTCCTGTTGACAGTAGCCTTTAGCTACTAGCCTTGCCTTGTTTCTAGTCACATTTCCATTTTCATCTAGTTTGTTTCTGAAAACCCACTTTGTCTCAATAACTTATTTTCCTTTAGGTCTTGGAACCAACTTCCACACATTGTTCCTTTCAAACTGGTTGAGTTCTTCTTGCATGGCAATCACCCAATCAGAATCCAACAATTCATCAATTGCCTTAGGCTCCATTTGAGAAAGGAAACAAGAAAACATGTTGTCAATAGAAACATTATTCCTGGTCCTCACCCCAGAGGTAGGATCTCCAATAATTAAATCATTTGTGTGATCCTTGTTCCACCTTGTGGTCCTGGGCAAGCTTCTTCTTTGATCTGAAACAGTAGCCTCTGTTTGAGGAACTGAGTCTTCACTAGGGCAATTATCTCCACCATTTTCTTCAATGTCTCCAGAGTCACCATCAATTTGAGTATTTCCTGTAATAGTCTGTGACTGGGCTGGAGTTTGATTAACATCATTATCAGTGACAACATCCTTTTCTGTTTCAACAGTTTGAGTGAAAGTAGGTTCTTCATCAACAATTTCTTCTTCCTCCAAGTATCCTTGATTCTCAAATCTAAGAATCTGCATTTGACCTTCTTCATGCAGTCCAGGAAACTTGGTTTCATCAAATGTGACATTCACACTTTCATCTATGATTCTGTGTTCCAAGAGATAGACTCTGTAGGCAGTCCTTTCTAGAGCATACCCCATGAAAATACCTTCATAAGCTTTGGTGTCAAATTTCCCTTTCTTTTCATGGTTGTCTTTCATCATGAAACATTTGCTCCCAAACACATGAAAATACTTGACAGTAGGTTTCTTTTCATGATAGTAAGGAGTGTTCCCATGAGTCTTGTTGATCAAGGTTCTGTTCTGTGTATAACAAGCTGTGTTGATAGCTTTTGCCCAGAAGTATGTAGGTAACTTTGCATCATGAAGCATAGTTCTGGCAGCTTCAATGAGAGTCCTGTTCTTCCTTTCTACAACTCCATTCCGCTGTGGTGTCCTTGCAGCAGAGAATTGTTGTACAATTCCTTCATCTTTGCAAAAATTACCAAGAGTGGCATTTCTGAACTCAGTACCATTGTCACTTCTTAGGATTTGAACTTTGGCATTTGGAGCTCTTTCAAGAACTCTTAAGTGATCAATGATGACTTGAGCAACTTCATCTTTTGATTCTAGATACTTCACCCAAGTATACCTAGAATAATCATCCACTATAACTAATGCATATCTCTTCTTGGCTAATGATGGAACATTGACTGGTCCAAAGAGATCCATGTGAATTAGTTTGAGTGGTTCAGTGTTGGTGTTGACTTGTTTTGACCTGTGCACAACTTTCTGCAATTTTCCCATTTGACAATCCTCACACAGTCCTTCTTGACAGAATTCTTGTTGAGGTAGTCCTCTCACTAGTTCCTTCTTCATCAGCATATTCATTGTCTTGAAGTTGAGGTGCGAGAGTTTCCTGTTCCAAAGCATACTGTCACCAACAGTAGCTTTACTGTAAAAATAGTAAATCTTGTCCTTCTTTGTTGAGCTCAGGTCAGCAACAAACAAGCTTCCTTTTCTTACCCCTTTCAAAGAGAGGCTTCCATCCTTCTTGTGATAGATGTTGCACACCATCATGTCAAAATCAATGTAACAGCCCCAAATCCGGGGTCAGGGATTTAGAGTAGTCACGATCCATTTACTCCTTGCCTTACCTGTATTACTCACACCGTGCATAATTCACCTGCTCATGACCCCACAATATATGTCTCACACACACACACACAGGTTAGAGTCTCAGAAACGACACAATACAACAACTGCGGAATAAATAATTTTTATTACAATACCCAAATGTCTTTGAATCTGTCACTGATACAATTTCTAAGTAATGTTACATTACCAACTTAGCCTTCTGATGCTCACAATCCTCTCATACCATTCATATCTATAAATAAGTGGAATACTATAAGCTGTAGCCTGATTCGATTGGTTCGTACTACTCTTCGGGACCACTGCTAGAAACTGTTTATGGAAACGCCTTGCGGGGTATGTGTCGTCCCATTGGCATCCTGCTTCGCTGCTATATAATATATATAAAACAATAGCAAGAGTGAGCGATAGCTCAGCAAGGTAGTGAAAGTATGGCATAATTCTGCCTTTAATTCAACCCAGAATAAAGCGGGTATAATACAATAATTTGTCAAAATATCTCGATACTGAAATTATTCCCTTATCGGAATGTATTAAAAAAAATAGTACCATTATTGTATTTCAAATATCATTTTCATAATATTTCCGCAAACTTTTGCTATATTATGAACAAGGTTCTAGTATAATATAAAAGATGAGGTTTCAAAGTAAACCAATATAACTTTTCCGAAAATATTTGCTATGTAAGCAGAATATCAACATATAACTTAAAAGAAGAAGTTATAAGGTGATTCAGCATAAACAACTCCCTTACCATAACTCATGTTATGTAGGGTATCCATAGAGTCATATGATATAAAAGATGAAGTTACGAGGAAAATTAATAAAATGTTTCCGTAACCCAAAATCCACTTATGCATATATATCCTTAGTCGGGTTTTATCAGAGTCATAACTCATAATAAAAGATGAAGTCGCAAGAATTTATTGCCACCTCATTTCCAAACACTTTTCGACCTCCTGCCAACATGATCGGTTCTTCACCCCAATACATGTTGCAGGAATATCCAAATTGGATGATGAACTAATACAGGAGTTGCTACCGCGTCCGCTGTGCCTAACCTTGCTATGATCAGTAGCAGGTCGCACCGCTCAAATAGTTTTCTACATGTAGATGGAAGAATCACGACAGCCTGACATTGTCTACCGCCTTATAGTGACCTCCCGGCCCACTTGGGGCAATAAAAGTTGGATCGGTCCACGCAACTTGACCACTTATACCACTCCTAGTTCAGATGAAATCCATGACTCTGAAACGTAAAGATCGTCCTCCTTTCCCCAAGTGTAACACTTGTTGATACGACTCCACTAAGTAGTTATATCTAGGTTGGAAAGGAAGATTCTCCAATATTTCCCAAGCTGTTGCTTGTTAATGGATATCGACTTGTTCCATGAATTTACCCCTCGAGCGTTGAGGTGGTAACACAATATTAAACTTGCAGCAACTAAATTGCTTCGAGAAAATATCTGTCCCCTGACAGTTTTGAGTTGAGAGTTTAAAAAGAGTAGCAGTCACTTAAATCAGGTTTTCCATATTTTTGATAGTTGAGCGAGCATTTAAATCCCCTTTAAAGGACATATTTAAATGGAAAAAAATTGTTTTGGGAACCTCTTTTTGATTTGAAAATAATTAATAATATTTATTAAATAAGTGACCTTAAACGAATATTTGAAATAATATTTATTAAATAATTAAGCCTCAAATGAATATTCAAAATAATATTCATTAATTAATAAATTTCAAATGAATATTCGAAAATAATATTCATTAAATAATTAATCTCAAATGAATATTCAAACATACTATTCATTACATACTCCCCAGATGAATAGGTACGATAATATTCTTAAAGTCAATATCCTCGAATGAATATAAATAATATTCTGTAAGTCGATAATCCTCAAATGAATATTAATAAATAATATTCTTAAAATGAATATTAATAAATAATATTCTTAAAGTCAATAATCCTCAAATGAATATTCAAAAATAATATTCATTAATAAATAATCCTCAAATGAATATTCAAAAATAATATTCATTAATAAATAATCCTCAAATGAATATTCAAAAATAATATTCATTAAATAAATAAGGATTGAATAACCGTAGCCCGATATCTTTATCGGAAAATAACCTTTAATACATACAAAAATATAATTACTTCTGATCTAAAGAAATATCATACGCCCTTAACCTAGGGCCTTTATAAAAACCTGGCTTCTAACTAATATCCCATATCTAGCTTAGAAGCCCATAATCAAATCATTTCCAAGTAATAAATACTTTCCGTAACATAAATAATGTTTGATAATAATATTCCTCAAGATGAATAGTACTCTGCCGCTGGAATCCCTCCGGGTTTCCACGACTATCTATATAACAAAAATATCGACTCCCGGTCTAGAGTCGAAACAATAAACATGCTCTTATCTATAGATCTACAAGGTATACCGGTTCATAAGTACATTATCTCAAAGCTCGTATAATATCCAAAAGGCCAGATTCTATTTAACACGATATAATCATTTATCTCAAAACTATACAACACTATACATGGCAAAAGCAGAATTATATAATTAATACTTCAAAGTATCGAAATATTCATATTTTCACTTGATTCTTTTTGGGTCATTTTCCTTACTGTCACACTCTTCTGTCACCAAAGTTCCAGAATTTTATCAATCTTTTAAGGGGTCTGAATTCAATTTACCATCCAGTGTCATGTAGCAGTTTTTGTTTCTTGACATCCTTACACTAAAATGACCATATCTTATAAACCATAAATCCTCTCAACATGAACTTTATATATATACAAACTACAAACCAATATATTGACAAGTATGGTCAGTGGTTTCTGAGGTTACAAATAGTTTTGTCCCGAATTCTTGTTACAAGACAGTACTAATCTCAAGAGTCACAAACTCGCTCATACAAAACTTAACTTTCATCCCTAGCCAAGATACTCCATTCAACAATTCTTAAATCACCAAAACCTCATCTTACACTCTAGGTCAGTTTATAAACATCAGTAATCCATCAAGAACATGCATCTAAAATCAAGTCACAACCATAAATCATCAAGATTTCATCATCCAAGCACCAAACTTCCAAGAACAAACTCATACTTAAACTCAAGCTTAAAACTCAAACTAAATAAAAAGGGTGGATGGTGTTCATACCTTTCTTGAAGTCTTAACATACTAACAAGAGCTTGTAAGCCTTAAGGAAGCCTTGATCCATGCTTAACATCCTCAAACTCACAAAAGAAATCAAGACACAAGTTAGTGTTCCCAGATTTTCTATTCTTCCGCAACTTTGACCCAATATTTGAACACGTTACACTACTTGGATTGCCACGAAACTTTTAACGTACCTTGGTTATGGATTGAGGAAGCTCTGGTAAAAGTTTGGTGATTTTATCATGAGTAGATATTAAGTTACGAATTTTTCTTCATTGCTTGGTCCTGCTAGGCAGAAAATCTGGAGAATGAGAGAGAGAGCTTTTCTCTTGCTTTTCTTCTTTTCTTTTTGTTTTGGTTAATTGATAATGCTGAAATTTTTGTATTAGAAAGTGGTGAGTCACCATATTTTGGCTAGTCACAGGGACACTTGTCGCGCATGCATGCGTTTGGCTAAAGTAGCTTTACTGGTTCGTTTCCTTTCACATGGATGATCCAAATGTTGCATCCCTCGAGTTAATCTTGTTACATGTTACTTCCATGTCTATATTTAATCCTGTAAATGTTGCCTTGTTCCTCTTGAAACGATTCTAAATATTTCCTAAAAAGAGCGAATAAAACTCTACGCGATTCTCGCAGTGAATAGTAACTATTCACTATTCACTTCAACAATCGAATCCTTAAATCGACTTTAATAAAATAATAAAATTCCAAGATATTAAATCCTCAAATCCTCAATTTTAATATCTCATTTCTTGAATATAATAATATATAATTCGCTGCCCGGTCAGATACTATACCCAAAAAAAAATTGGAATTTCTGAATTCCGATCGTCTTTGCATTCACTTATTTACTCCGTAGATCACTAATACGACTTCGGAACATCCACACTACGTCTCATACATAGGTGGCATGAAAAATTTTCTTAACCCTCAAAATCACAATTCATCCACCAATTTCACTATTCACTGATGCACTTAATCATAATAAGAAAAGTTTTAATTTTACCAAAAATTCGGGTTATTACAATCAACCTTGAATCCCTTGTCACTGAATTGGCTGACACTGAGCAGGTTGTGCTTCAATCCATCAACAAGTGCAATATCATTTATGACAACATTTCCAATTTCCAAACAGCCATATCCCACTGTGTAACCCTTGCTGTTGTCTCCAAAGGTTATGATTGGGCCAACTTTCTCTACAAATTGTGATAGCAGGGTTTTATCACCAGTAATGTGTCTAGAGCGGCCACTGTCAATGATCCATATGACCTGCTCTTTATTCTTACCCTGCAAAACAAATTGTATTTAAGAGGCATATGGTACCCAATCCTTGTTGGGTCCAGTTACTTCAGTATCACAAGTATAATCAACATTTTCAACTTTAATCATCACATCAGGAATCTTCTGTTGGACTCATTTCTTCTTAGTGGATGAATCCTTCTTACTGTTTCCAGTAGGCTCAGGAGTCTCAACAGTTTGCATATAGAGACATGGTTCAGTAGATGAAATAGGCAAATTGAAACAAGTACTCATGGCAGTCACTTTACAAGGCATACAGTCAATGTTATTGCAGACTACCATAGATCTATGCATAATGGGGGTTCTGTGTAAGTTACCATCTATTATGGTCACATTGTTCTTGAACTCCTTTGGTTTCTTACAAACATGAGTTAAGTGATATGAAGAGCCACAATTATTGCATAGTTTTCTAGGAGCATTAGCATTGCCATTTCCTAACTTACCATTCCTGTTTCTAGACTTGTAGATGATTGAGTCAACAAGATGTTCTGAAGTTGCTGTCGAGCCTTTCTTGACAGTACCTTTCACACCTTCTGTCATGACAGTAGGTTTGGAAGTTACTGTCTTTGAGGCTTTCTTGACAGTACCTTTGGAAGCTACTGTCTTGCCATTATTGACAGCATCTTTAGAACATTCTGTCAGATTGTTTGGGGAAGTTACTGTCTTGGGGATTGTGACAGCATCTTTTCCATCAACTGTTGTACTGTCAATACCTTCATCCTCATCATCAAGTTGTTGCTTGATGAGCATGGCTTCCTCATCAAACTCAAGTTCAGAAATTTTAAAAATGGGTTTGTTGATCTTCTTGAGAATATGAGGTTTGACAGAAGCATCAGTTGAACAATCCTGACTAACAATTTCCTTACCAGGTCTTTTGCCATACTCAAAACCTATCCCTACTTTTTGATCCTCTATGTGTTTCTCATGATAATCCTGAAGTTGTTTGGATGAGTTTCTATAGGCTTTAATCTTGAATTCATTTTCACTAATTTCTTTCCTTAGAAACTCCTCAATTTCTTTAGCACAGACTAATTCATTTTTAAGTTTAGCATTCTCCTGTGTTAAAGATTCTAAACGACTGGTCTTCAACAAAAGCAAATCATTTTCAGAAGTGAGTGTTTCATTCAATTTAGTTAACCTAGCAATCTCTTCATTTGCTGAAGTTAGACTAGTGTGAACATTGAACATTTCTGCACTCAATTCCTCAACGGTTTGTTTGTATTCATCTTTAGACATATCAAGTAAGACAAGTGAGGGTACCTGACTTGGAGAGCTAGAGGTGGCCTCATCAGACTTAGCCATGAGGGCTAGATTCACATATTCCTCTTCCTCTTCACCATCAGAATCATCCCAGCACTTTCCTTCAGCCACATAGGCCTTTCCCTGTCCTTTCTTGAAATGTCCACTTGACCCTTTATCCATCCTCTGATTCTGCTTTGGTCTTCTGCACTCAGTAGCAAAATGACCAAGCTCATTGCAGTTGTAACACCTGAACTTGGATCTGTCCACCATCCCTGTTTTGTAACCACCTCTTGTGGCACCACCTTCAATCTTGGAAGAGTTTCCTATGCTGAACCTTGATGTTTGACCCTGAGGCTTAAATGGCTTGTTTATCTTGAATCTTATGTTTTTAAATTTCTTAGCCATGTAAGCCATAGTTGGATTATCCATCTTCTCCATTTCTTCTAAGGAGTAAAAGTCTTCATCCTCAGCATCAGTTATCTGCAGTACAACTTTCTCCTCATCATCCACAACCTCTTCAATCTTAAGAGTGGGTACTGGAGCAGGTTGTGTGATTTGAGTTTCTTCACTAGGTTGAGTGATTCTTGGCACATGAGCCACGAGAGCACCTGACATATTAGCCATCTTTCCTCTGGATCCAGCTAAAATAGCTCTTTTCTGGAAAAACTCAAGCTCATATGATTTAAGCACACCATATAAAGTTTCAAGAGAAATATTGTTTAGATTTCTTCCTTCTCTTATGGCAGTGACTTTGTGCTCAAGAAGTGTGAGTAAGAACTTGACATTTAGTTCCTTCATATCATAGTACTTGCCATGAATCTGTAGCTCAGTCATCAGTTTACTAAACCTTTCAAACATTGTTGTTAGGTCTTCTCCTGGCTTTGCCATGAAAGCTTCATACTGAGAGATAAGAATTTGTCTTTGATTGTCTTTCACTTCTTCACTTCCTTCACATAGCAGCTCGATCTTATTCCACATATCCTTGGCTGATGAGCACCCAATGACATTCCCACACATGGCTTTGTCCAAAGTGAGAGCATCCAGTAAGATGAGTTGCAAGTAATCATCCAAGGCCACCTTCTCTTTTTCTGGCTCCAGAAACTCCGAAGGTAATTTGTTGACCCAGTAGGCTGGAATAAGAACACCGTCCACAGTTGAGGCTTCGATTTCTTTTCGTGGAACAAAGGGACCATTTTGGAGGATACCCAAGTATAATGGATTCGCAGCTTTGATAAACAACATGATCTTTCTTTTCCATACATTGTAGTTCTCTTTATCAAATGCTGGAATCTTTATGCTACTTGACTTCTGCATACTTGTCATGATCTCAGATTTGTAGAACAATCTGTCCGCTCTGATACCAGTTGTTGGTCCTTGACTATTGTAGAAGGGGGGGGGGGGGTTGAATACAATACTGATAAATCTCAATCTACGTTCCAACAACAAAACTAAGATTAAGGATTATCAGTTTATCAAATGCAAACACAAGTAGACACACGAGTAATTCTCACAAAATAAATGTTTTATTTAGTTTGCAATGGGTTGCTACAACCTCAAGAAAATGTTTGTTTTCTTGAGCTTCGGTTTCTCGAGTGATTACAGAGAATGAATTGAGAGATAGACTAAGTAGGCTAAACCTATCACTATCAACACGGGTCTTGTGAAGCTGCTGTCATTTTCAAGTGGCAGATTCTTACAAATTGCCTACCCGTGATTCTTTCCTAAATTGCTATACAACCAGCTTATCAATATGTAATAACCCCAAATTTTGGACTTAGTTAAATTTTTTTTATTTGATAAATAGTAAAATCCTGATGAATAGTAAATTTCTGAACCGAAAAAGATTTTCAGACCACCCTAGGTACGAGTTGGGATAATGAACTTTCGAAGTCGTATTAGTGATCTACTTTGAAAATGAAGGAATGCAAATGCTGTCAGAATCAGAAAAAGAGCATTTTCTGTTTTCTCCGAAATTTCACCTATTACTGATGGATTAATCATTATTTGAAATATATTGGAGGATTTAAATTATCAATTCCATGGATATGGATTTAATAAAAGAATTAGTGATATCAAGAACGTTTACGGTAAACTACTTCGATAGAACACTTAAGAAACCCTGCGAACATTCTACGAGATTAAGCGGTGACGGAACAACGCGACACTTACAGGATTAAATATAGGCATGGAAGTAACATGTAACGAGATTAATCCAAGGAATGCAACAATTGGATCATCCGTGTGAAAGGAAACAAACTGGTAAAGCTGCTTTACCACCATGGTATCCCGTTGCTTGACATGTGTCCGATGATGAGGCTTATTGCAATGACTCACCATTTAAACTACAAAATACCACAATTATCCAAAAGTAACCAAGGCAAAAAGCAAGAAAGAGAAACCCCATTTCTTCAACAATTCTGCCCAGCAGAAACCAAGCTCAAAGAAAAATTCATATCTCCACTTCTATCCATCCTTAAATCACCAAATTTTAACCATAGCTTCTCCACTCCATTGGTAACATTCTTTCCAAATTTCATGGTCAACAAAGGAGTGTAGCCTAGCCAAATCTCTTCCCCAAGTTGGAGAACCCAATCTGTCCAGTTTCTGTCCAGCGGAAATATGGGGCTCAAAACCCTAGCTAGGAAGCTTCAAATTTGATGATCTATAACGCAAAAGAAATCTTATCAAGAGCACAAGGTCTGGTAAAAATTTTAGCACCAAACTCTTATGTTTCGATTTGTTATGGATTTTACAAGATGAGGATGAATAGTAACTTCAAGTGGTTTCTTGTTTTGATCTTGAAGTTTAAGGCTTGTAAATGATAATCAAGGAGCAAGGAAGGGTATACTAGCCATCTATAGTCTATGTTAAGTACCAAGGAAGGTATAAACCCTCTCACACTTTTACTTACGATTTGATATTAGTGTACAAATGGATGATTGTTAGTGATAGTATGATTTAGAGATGATTTACATGATATGTATGAGGTTTAATGGATTGATTGATGGTTGAACTAGTGATTAGTGTTATGAGTATGTTTAGACAGAAATAAAGTGATTTGGAGGAGATCCTTGGGTTGTGATTGTTGGTTGTGGATTGATGAATTGATTAGAGTGTTTTAAACACGGGAATCGCGTTTAACCGTCATTACCATGTCAAATTTTACTTAGGAAGTTTGGACAGAAATCCCGAATACTTTAAAGAGCATAAACATAAGGTTTCTGACCATGATCATGTATTCCCTGTTTCCTAGTTTGTTTTAGCGAAATAATCGTATCGTTTCGATTTACGGTTTAGGAGAAACATGTGTTTTAGTGTAAGGCGTTCGTAAAACCAAACCGTGCCACTTAGTCAACTTTGAGGCTATGATCGAACCACTTAGAGGTCATTATAAAATGTGAAACTTTGTGATAACATGCTAGGTATGTTTAGGAAGACCCTCGAAAAGATTTCGTGCTAAAAGGATTAAATCTCAATTTTATAAAAATTTGTGAGCGAGCATGCTCGAGTAGAGGATCTTAAGGAGTTAACTTGAAAATGGACTTGTACTTGAGTTAGTATATACTTAGTATGGTGAAAGCGTTTAAGTTATTAATCTTGAACCTTATGTTGATTCTTGATTACTGGATCAACCTGAGACTTATTGCTACTTCGGGATTTTCAGGCAAGTTTTCTCATTCCATGCTTTATTTTAAGTTATAATATTCGGATGATGCATGTGATATGTATTATGCATGCTTTCAAACCTCACATCGTATATAGATGTGGCAGTATAAAATTGTTAAAATGGATTTGACCTTTGGATTATATAAAAAATTTTGAGTTAAGTAGTTATGAACCGGTTTACCTGGTAGCTCTAAATATAAGAGCATATTCATTGTTTTCGACTCTAAATCGGGAGTCGGTATTTTGAGATATGTAGATAGCCGTGGAAACCCGGAGGGATTCCATCGGCAGAATACTATGTACTTTGAGGATTGTTATTCGAGTATGATATCATTCGAGGAATGATATTTGCTTACTATATCTTTCAAGGAATGTTATTTGAGTATTATCTCAGTCGAGAAATACTATTACAAGACTATTTCCGTTATATATGCTAATGGAAGGCATAACTGTTTTCGAAAGTATATTGTGATACTTGTTTTATGATTATTTATTCAATGAATATTATTTTGAATATTCATTTAATCCTTGTTTATTTAATGAATATTATTTCTGAATATTCATTTAAGGTTTATTTATTTAATGAATATTATTTTGAATATTCATTTAATCTTTATTTATTTAATGAATATTATTTTGAATATTCATTCAGTCATTATTTATTTAATGAATATTATTTTTGAATATTCATTCAAGGTTATTTAATTAATGAATATTATTTTGGGATATTCATTTAATCTTTATTTATTTAATGAATATTATTTTGGAATATTCATTTAATCTTTATTTATTTAATGAATATTATTTTGGAATATTCATTTAAGGCTTATTTATTTAATGAATATTATTTTGAATATTCATTTAATCCTTATTTATTTAATGAATATTATTTTTGGATATTCATTTAATCATTATTTACTTATTGAATATTATTTTCGAATATTCGTTTCAGGTTTACGTATTTAATAAATATTACTCGATTATTTATTAAATACTTTTAACCCGTTTTAAAATGAGTTATATTATTTAGAGTTTATCCTTGACCTTCAATATTTACGAAGGATATTCTAAGCTGTATTATTGCTAGTGATAAAGTGTATATACTTATATATATATGCATAAACTAAATATGAGTTGAGGAATATTTTGAGGTAGGCATGGCTACCCTAAGTAATATATATGTATAAGGACTTGTGAATCCCTAGAATAGGGAAGTGTAATTAAGTGAAGTGGACTCAAATGAATGATACGGAGATGAACTAAGTATTTTGTTGGTAATAGTTATCATAGTTCGAAGATTGTTCCTTCGTACATTATATGAGTAAAGATTCTTCTTGTTATTAATGGGGCTTGTTAGTGCAGGGATCATTGTATATGATGCCCTAACAGATGTGACCGGATTGGTCAGTGTACTATTGCAACTAGATTGCGGTCGACTTGAATGTCGTTACTGCGGATTGAGAATACCGGATATGCGGTAATCCTGCGTAAGTGACCGTATCTAGTCGGTCCAGCCATTTTATTTCTGGCCCATGTGCTGCCAAAGGATGATTGACAAGTTCGAAAAGTGTTCTTGCATCATCAAGACAAGTTTGAAAAGTCGTTCTTGTCATGGTCAGGTTCGAAAAGTGTTCTTGGCCTGGTCAAGTTCGGGAAGTGTTCTTTTCCATCTACTAGTAGTAAAAAGGTCCCTCAGAAGGACATGATTGAAGCGACTGATCATCGTTTAATCATATCCAGTGGCTTGAAAGTCCCAGTCCCTCGGATAAGATAATACTGAAAATGTTTTAAAAGTGAATTATTTCAGATAAATGCTGTTAATAAATAGAGTAACTAATTGTGTTATCTCTACAACAGATTGAACTGTTAAGATTGATTGATATTGAAACAGCTTGGAGGCTGATGTTGATTGTTGAAAGAGTGATTGGGTCATTGTTGTTATTAAACTGTAGTTACAATAAATCCTTGCAACTTCATCTTTTATTTTATGAGTTATGACTTTGATAAAACCTTACTCAGATTATATATGCATAAGTGGATTTTGGGTTATGGAAACCTTATATTAATTTTCCTCGTAACTTCATCTTTTATGTTATACTAGCAACTTATCCGTTTAATGTGTAACATGTGGTTATAAAGATATGTTTGAGACTTGGTTTATCATAATGATACCAAGGATTTCCAAAGGATTTACGAAGAGTATATGAGTATGATTATAAGTCATACGGTATTTTAAACGGTCTACTATTTTGGGGTTAGACCCTAGTAGTGATAAAAGTTTTGATCCCTTATGGATTATCTCCCTAAAAGGTTTAAAGATTTAAACTGGGATAGATTTCTTGCTGAGCACTATTAGCTCATTCTTGCTTTATTAAATATTTCAGCATGAGGAAAACATTGTTGAATCCACCTCGTGTTACGAGAGCAAGGGAATGGAGAGGCCACCCTGGAGTTAGTTGATGCATGATGGATACTGTCGGTGTGAGCAGAATAGTTGCAACTTGAATTAGTGAGAATTATTTTGAGTGGGTTTGTATTACTAAACCTTGTATAGAATTGTGAGGTCTATTATTGTAACTTCAGGTAGAGGTTGTTAATAACAGATGAGGTCCTGGATAGTACATTTGGTTTGTAATAACAAGTGTTACTTATTGTTCCTCATTTTCAAGGCTATAACTTGTGTGTGTGTGTGTGCGTAAGTGATTGGGGTCTTTGGAGTTGTATTATTAGAATGTTGTGAGTAATGCAGGTATTGTATAATTGATGGAGCGTGACAACCCAGATTCCTGACCCCGGATCTGGGGGTGTTACATAAATGGTATCATAGAGTTAAGTTATAAACTTGGAGATGAGAGTGTTAAGAGTTATATCGAAATAAGAGAATGACGAGAGGACTCATATAAAGTTCATTAAGTGGACTACCGGAAGTAGTGCCATTGAGGATGTTAAGATTAAAAAGTTTAGTTGATGACTTATCGAAGGACCGATAGGACCGTTGAAGATCATCATAATGATGAGACGAATGTCTAGAATTATACCCGGATTATCAAGGACATTAAGATAAGACGCGAAGCAGAGTCTCGGTTGCAGTTGGGGTAAGGTCGGAATGGCCAATACCAATGGATAACTTGACTTAGTAAGAATCTAAGTGTTTGTAGTTCAGCATAGTTTGCCACGAGAAGGCAGCACATGTGAAGATTGAGACGTTTACAGTCCTTTACGCGGTTCGAATTACTAAATTACGTGGACTAGTTAGGGCATTATCTTGTGTATGAGGTCCAAGCTTTGAGAACAACGATTCCACAAGAGTTGGTGTCTTTTCCGTCGATGGATATTTTGTTACCTAAAAAGGAGACTATTGCGTACGTGTAGTACCAGAACGTTATCGTGAGACGAACGTGCTAAATCGCATCGCGAGTACATTTTGTACAATAGGCCATGGTGGCTCAACTCAGAAATCAAAGATATGAAGAATGAATAGCGTGATTCTGATAAAGACACGTATGGTTGCAACGAGCAATGCGACAATCTCAGGACCTACGAGGAACGAGACCTATGGTGGCCTGGGGTTGGATTCGTTCGATACGATTAGTGTTAAGAAATTACATATACGTTAATGGACCTCCATCTTTTGAGGATGTGTTGATACGGCCGTAGGAGACCCAATCTCTGAACGACTATCAGGGAATGGCGAATATGTTTCGAACTCCCGACCTATTTAAGGACTTGTACGATGTTGAGGTACCGTTGATTAGTACCCTTAGCCATAAAGGCAGAAAGATAAGATCATCCTCGTACGGGTGATGTTAGAAATTATGATGACCATTGACTTTTTGATATCTACTTGCTGGTACACTCCTCAATCTAAAACTGTTCCTGCCTATGTTACTTTGAATAGTTCATGTCAGGTAACCCCTTTAATTTCCTACTTCAACTTGGGATGCAACCAACAACTGTTATATTCAGTTTATTCATTTTCTTTCCTCCACACATTACCTTAAGGGTTAAATACGCAGAATTAAGTTACCATTACTCACCGGAGCGTTTTGTTCATGTTCCAGGATGACCTGAAGAGGGAACCATTATTCATCTATCCTTCCAGGTCTATAATTTATTTCGTATTCTTTCAATTATCTAAGGAATGTTCAATTAATATTTCCTTTATTATTTGATGAGTATTCTTTAACGATTATCTTGAAAAGCGATTTCTCCTTTCATACTTGGACTCCTCGAGTTCATAAATATCAAACTGTTTATTTAAAACATGGATGATATGTATTTCAGAGATTTCTCGGGAATTCTTTTCTCCTATTAAGGAGAGATTTGCACATCAGACGTTGAAATCATAGAAAGGATATCAATTTGATATTGATATTCCGAATTGAATTCTATTGGAAAATTTGATAAAGTTTATGTACGGAGACACCTTTGGGTGGACCGTTTCACTGATGAGAAATGTTTGGTGGGAGGTTATCGATTGTTCCGATACCAAGAATTTCCTATTCATATCATATTCAAGGGTTATAATTACCTTGTTCATCCTAAACTTATTTGCTCTTCTTTTCAATTCATTATCCGAGTAGTCAAAATTTTGTTTTCTCTTTCTTCGACTATGATGTCAAGATTTTGTACTAGTAGATTGAAAATGGCTAATTGCATGTGCCATAATGAGTGACTAGTTAATTGTTCTAACTAGTTGAAATTCTAATGATATGATGAAAATCTAGCTAATTATCCTAGCTAGATGTTGCGTCCCAAACTAATCGAACTAGCAAATTTTGTTCAGCTAGTTGTCAATGTTTATTGAAATGAACTAGTTATTGTATCACTAAGTTCAAATTTCGGTCAAATTTATATAAGTGAATTCACGATGCATTTGTATGCAGTGAAGTATGGTGGGAAGATTTTCAAACGAGAATTTGATTGAGACCCTCAGCGAGAATTTTTACAAAGTTTTTATATATATATATATACATAAAGCATTCTGTTGCTTGAAGTATTCCTGGTACCATGCAAGTATTTTCCTTAGTATTTGGAAAAATAGAGCGTTGAAGCTTAGAGCTAAAACAAATGAGCCCGATAAATTATGAATCGAAGTTTACGGAAATTGCCAAGGTTTGTTTCGCAGGATGCGAATTCAGAATAACGAAGTGTTCGAAACGACTGATTATGTTACCTTGGTTAATGAAACGACTATGATAGAAATGGAAGCAAAGTGGACAAGAAAGAAATGGGAATAAAGAAAATAGAGTATGAAACGTGCATAGATTGAGAAAGAAAGAAGGTAAGAATTCAGATTGTCGGAAGAGGGAACGATTGACCTCGAAGGATGTGAAACTTGTTTAGCGACTGTGATGGATACGAAACGGGAAGTACCTAGTGTACAGAATATCCCCGTGGTTAACGAATTCGAGGATGTATTTCCAGAAGATCTTCCGGGGTTACCACCTGATAGAGAAATAAAGTCTGGTATAGAATTAGCTCCAAGGACGGCGCCAGTTTCGAAGTCCCCGTACCGACTAGCTCCAGTCGAGATGAAGAAATTAGTCGCTCAATTGTAGAAATTATTAGGGGAAGGAATGATAAGACCAAGTGCGTCACCGTGGGATGCACCCGTGCTATTGGTGAAGAAAAAGGACGACAGCATGAGGATGTGCATAGAGTATCGAGAGCTAAATAGGCTAATTGTTAAGAATGAATACCCCTGCCAAGGATCGGTGATTTGATCGATCGGCTGCATGATGCAGTTAAATTCTCAAATATTGATTGAGAACTGGATGCCACCAATTGAATATTAAGCCTGAGAATGTACCCAAGACTGCGTTTCGCACCAAGTATGGACACTACGAGTTTTTAGTAATGTCGTTTGGGCTGACGAATACCCTTGCAGCTTTCATGGACATGCTGAATCGACTTTTCAAGAAGTATTTGGATAAGTATGTCATAGTAACATCAGCAATATTTAGGTTTACCTCAAAGACCGAGGAAGGACATGCAGAACATTTGAGGATCGTGTTAGAAGCACCGAGGAGAGAAAAGTTATATGCCAAGTTCTCAAAGTGTGAGTTTTGGCTAAAGGAAGTTGTTAGATATAATTGCTGATGATTGTTTATCAGTGTTTAAGCAACAGGTACTCATCAGAGTTTATGATAGAAGCCAGTCAGAGTTTGTTAAAGTCTGACGGGGTGAAAGTTTACTGAAGCTGTCGGTGCTAATATGAAGATTCTAGAAGCAATATATCTTGAAGATGGAAAGAAGCAAGATATATTGAGATAGCTAAAGAAACGGGAAAGAAGACAGAAGCAATCCTAATTTGATATAAATTGTATAGCTAATTTGTAGGAATATCAATTAGAGATTGAATCTATGTAGCTGTGTACTATATAAACACAGATAGGTTAACCCTAAAAGGAGCGCGAATACTGAATACATTATTCTTGTAACCTAGCAGCTCTCTGTGATAATTTACATCACTGAGAGAAGAGTTATTTAATATAATTCAGTTTATTGTTCATAAACAGAGTTCTTGATTGTTATTCTCATATATATATTGATTATATATTATGTATTCGGCCTAACAATTGGTATCAGAGCCAAGGCTGTTTAATATATACAGTTTATTGATCTAAAACACAAGTATAATCATGACTGAAAACTCTCAGGAAGGTTCTATTGCTCAAAAGGTTCAATCTGCTTCTGTAAGTCGATATGAATCAATCAGGGTTCCAATGCTCAAACCAGTGGAATATCCAATATGGAAGGTTAAGATGACCATGTTTCTAGAAGCCACAGATCCAGAATACCTTGATAGAATCTATGATGGTCCTCATATGCCAACAAAACTGGCTAACAATGTTAAGAAAGGCAAAGGATCCAAGCAAGTCTGGATCCTTAAATCTAACTCTTTGTAATTGTTTGTGATTGCAGGGCATAAGGGAAAGCACCCTAGTCTTGGACAGTGGATGTTCAGGACACATGACTGGTAATAAAGCCCTGCTATCAGACTATGAGGAGAAGGCTGGCCCAAAAGTTTCCTATGGAGATGGAAACATAGGACGTACTATGGGATATGGCAATATCAATCTTGGAAGTGTCATCATCACAAATGTAGCTCTTGTCCCAGGACTCAAGCATGACTTGCTTTCTGTGAGTCAAATCTGTGACAGTGGTTATCATGTAGATTTTCAACCTGAATACTGTGAGGTTATCAGCAAATCTACAGGGAAAGTTGTTCTAGTTGGACACAGACGTAACAATATCTATGAAGCAAGTTTGGTAACAAACTCTGAAGGAAAAGCTGTGTGTCTGTCTGCAAAAATGTCAAATAAAGAGAGTTGGAAATGGCATAAGAAGCTCTCTCACCTAAACTTGAACAACATCAATGAGCTAATTCGAAAAGATCTTGTAAGGGGACTTCCAAAGTCAATACTCAGCTTAGATGGTCTGTGTGATTCTTGTCAAAAGGCCAAGCAAAGGAAGTCATCTTTCAAGAGTAAGTCTGAATCTTCAGTTGTGGATCCTTATCATCTTCTTCATGTTGATCTATTTGGTCTAGTCAATATAATGTCTCTTGGCAGAAAGAAATATGCTCTAGTCATTGTTGATGAGTACACTAGGTACACATGGGTGTATTTCTTAGCAAAGAAGGATGAAACTGCTTTAACTCTGATGGATCATGTAAAGCTACTGGACAAAGGATCACAGTATAAAGTGAAAATTATCAGGAGTGATAATGGTACTGAATTCAGAAATGCAATAATGGAAGAATTTTGTAAAGAAAGAGGAGTGAAGCAAGAATTTTCTGCACCTGGTACTCCACAGAAAAATGGTGTAGTTGAAAGAAAGAACAGAACTCTACTCGAAGCTGGCAGAACAATGCTTGAAGAAGCAAAATTGCCAACCTACTTCTGGGCAGAAGCTGTTCAAACAGCTTGTTTTACTCAAAATGCTACACTGATCAACAAGCATGGGAAAACACCATATGAGATGGTAAAAGAAAAGAAGCCAAATTTGAAATATTTTCATATTTTTGGATGTAAGTGCTTTGTGTTGAAAACTCATCCTGAACAGTTGACCAAGTTTGACTTAAAAGCTGATGAAGGAATTTTTGTTGGATACCCGCTGTCAACTAAAGCATTCAGAGTCTACAATCTGAGAACTAAAGTGATCATGGAATCAATACATGTGTCATTTGATGACAAGAAGATAACTGGAATAGAAGATGAAGAATATCATGATCAACTTCGCTTTGAAAATGAAGATCTAAACTCTGATGACGTAAACTCTGATGAAGCAAATCCAACAAACTCTGATGAAGCATACTCTGAACCTCTACTGGTAAACACTGAGGAAGTTTCTCTGACAGAACAAAATAGAGAACCAGTTGAGGGGGAGCGTGAAGATACTTCAGCAACATCTCAAAATGATGACTCAAATTCTGAAAGTGAGTCAGTTGAAGAATCAAATAGAAACTCTGGGTTAAACTCTGAGCAGTTCAATTCAGGGGGAGCCTCAGAGAATGCAAATGGTCAAGAAGAAAATCAGGAAAGCATGGATCAAGGGGGAGGATCTAATGATACTAGAAGCCAATTACCTACAGCAAGAAGGTGGACACAAGCTCACACACCTGACTTGATAATTGAAGATCCAGAAGCTAGTGTGAGAACTAGAAGTGCTACAACTAATGAATGTCTGTTTCATGCAGTCTTGTCTCAAACTGAGCCAAAGAAAGTGGAAGAAGCTCTTCAAGATGCTAACTGGATAATAGCTATGCAGGAAGAGTTAAATGAATTTGAAAGAAATGAAGTATGGACTCTTGTACCAAGACCTAAAAACAGATCTATTGTTGGTACAAAGTGGGTTTTCAGAAACAAAACAG
This sequence comes from Heracleum sosnowskyi, assembly GCA_030848705.1. NCBI lineage: Eukaryota > Viridiplantae > Streptophyta > Magnoliopsida > Apiales > Apiaceae > Heracleum > Heracleum sosnowskyi. The sequence continues at coordinate 46,338,515 of CM061236.1, forward strand.
ACAATGATGGAGTGATTACAAGGAATAAAGCTAGACTTGTGGCTAAAGGCTATTCACAGCAGGAAGGAATTGACTATGATGAAACCTTTTCTCCGGTTGCAAGATTGGAGGCCATAAGGATTTTTCTAGCATATGTTGCTCACAAAAAGTTCAAAGTCTTTCAGATGGATGTGAAAAGTGCTTTTCTCAATGGGAAACTTGAAGAAGAAGTCTTTGTTGAACAACCACCTGGATTTGTGGATTCCAAACATCCAGATTATGTCTACAGGCTTGACAAAGCTCTTTATGGACTAAAGCAAGCACCTAGAGCATGGTATGAAACTCTGGCTCAATTTCTTTTAGAAAGTGGGTTCACTAGAGGTACAATTGATAAAACCTTGTTCTATTTCAATACTAGTAATGATCTGCTGTTAGTTCAAATCTATGTGGATGACATAATCTTTGGGTCTACTAATGATAAACTCTGTAAGAAGTTTGCAAAGCTAATGCAGTCAAGATACCAAATGAGCATGATGGGAGAGCTTAGTTATTTTCTAGGCTTGCAAGTAAAGCAAACAGATGATGGGATTTTTATCAATCAAGCAAAATATACCAGAAATATTCTCAAGAAATTTGGTATGCTTGATAGTTCATCTGCAACAACTCCTATGGCAACTGCAACAAAGCTAGACAAAGACACAGGAGCCTCAGTAGATATGACAAACTACAGAGGGATGATAGGGTCTCTTCTTTATCTAACTGCAAGTAGACCAGACATCATGTATGCAACTTGCCTTTGTGCAAGATTTCAAGCAGATCCCAGAGAGCCTCATCTAACAGCTGTGAAGAGAATTTTCAAATATCTCAAAGGAACCATAACTCTTGGTTTGTGGTATCCTAGAGAATCAGAGTTTAAATTAATTGGTTACTCTGATGCAGATTTTGCAGGCTATAAGATTGATAGAAAGAGCACAAGTGGAAGCTGTCAATTTCTAGGTGACAGATTAGTTTCTTGGTACAGCAAGAAACAGAAATCAATTTCCACATCCACAGCAGAAGCAGAGTATATTGCTGCTGGTAGCTGTTGTGCACGGATTTTATGGATGAAGAATCAATTGCTGGATTATGGATTAAGGTACTCTAAAATACCTATTTTCTGTGATAATCAAAGTGCTATTGCTATGACAGGTAATCCAGTACAACACTCCATGACCAAGCACAGCAGCATAAGGTATCATTTTATCAGGGAACACGTGGAAGAAGGAAATATTGAGCTTCATTTTGTGTCTACAGACCAACAGCTTGCAGATATCTTCACCAAGCCTTTGAGTGAAGCTACCTTTACAAGATTGGTAAATGAACTTGGACTGGTCTCTGGTTTTGATTAGAGATACTGGTTAGACTCAAAATCTATACTTTTGTGATTTGTTGCTCATGATTCTTTGCATATGTTAACTGTCATTCATACCAATTTGTCAAACTCTGAACTCATACTCTGTTAGTCATACTCTGTCAGTTATACTCTGATGTTAAACTCTGATTGTGATTTTGTCTGAAACATATGAACCGATGAAGAAAATTGTATGAAGCATGATTTTCAGTAAGTAATCATGAATCTTTCTGAGTGATATGAATTCTGATTTCAAAATGTGCAGAAATTTTACACAGCATGATACTGTCTCTATATTTATAGCATCTCTTAGTTTATTGATCCTATACACTGAGTCTGTATTAGCTATTTGCACTTTGTCTCATAAATTAATTGTATTAACTGATGAAAAGTCTAAACTCTGATAATTAGTTGCAAATATTTCACCCTCAAATTAAAAGATGCAAAATAAGCACAAATTCCTTTGAGATCATGTTGTGCCTAGGAAGACCCAGGAACTTATTGTATGAAATAAGGGCAAAAATATTTGATTTTTGGTGACTAGTGCCAACCACTGATTACTGGAAAAATAAAAATAAAATAAAATAAAAATCGAAGGGGGTGAAAATAATAAATTTAGAAGTACAGAGTTTAGATGAGATCAGATTTTATATTATACATGAGAGTTTAGGCAACCAGTTTTTACTGATTTATTTTGTGGATTTTATGCACTTTGAGATGATCTAAATATTTATATTCAGTAAACTCTGCTAAGTCACACACTATTATTCACACCTGTACAGTTTGTGAAAAGAGTTTATGAATAAAGAAGGAGGATTGGTAAACACTGATGAACTGTGTACTCTACGCCAAGGTAATTTAATTTTAATCTCTGATGATTAAAATAAATTTTGTTTGTTTCAGACATATTATGATTTTGAGAAAAGACATTTGTTTTGAAAATTCAAAAGAGAATGATTGGATAGTTGTTCAAGAGTGTATTAAACAGAGGAGAGAGGTTGAGTGTCTAGGAAAGTGTAAAAGGCGGTAATTATTGCTATTTTTACTGCGCATGCGCATTGGAAACTGCCAATTACTGTTGTCAGTCATTGCATGTGTGCCACGTGTCCCACTCACACGATTCACGGAGTAAGACAGTTGTGTGTATTAATTAGAAACTGTTCAGTTTTTTATTCTTTCTTTTTGTATTAATATACAATACACAAATTCGTTTGAACTTTTCACAACTTACTCTAATTCATACTCTTACTATCACACACACATTTTCACAAACACTTTTCTGCATACATCTCTCAAACACATTCTTGAAGCATAAACACTGTTTTCTTTGAAATATTCTAATGGCAACAACTATGTTTCAGTCTTTTGGTCTCGAATTTGGGCATTTCGAGAACTTTCTTGCTCAATCTGATATTGGGCATGATAGGTGAAAAGATGACAGAGAATAGGAGTGTAGTTTACTTTTCTCATTTTTGTCAATTAATCTTTTCTATGTGTGTTGATGGGGTTGAGATAGCTGAGGAGGATGTCATTCCCTCATTTAAATTATATAAGAGAATATTCTCTGATCTCACAAACAAGGATGTTAAGAAAGGGAATGTTGATGACTTGATGCTTCCTGCTTCAGTCCAACAGTTTTTTAAACCCTCAACCACAACCACAGGCACAACCAGAACCAATTCAGCCTCTAAACTCTGAACCTCTTCCATCTACATCTCAAAAACCAAAGGTTGGGGGTAGAACAAAGCATAGGGCTTTTAAAGTTTCTAAATCTCTAAATACTGATGATGTTCCAGTATATGTTGGTACTTCAAGGAGAAAGAAGAGGGCACACAGACCTGTTTCTGATGCAAATATGCCTTCTGATGAACCAGAATCTGCTAATTCTAAGAAAAGGAAGCTTGTTGCTGCTTATTTATTTGATGGATTGATTCCTGGTTCTACATCTATTGAATCTCCTGAGGTTGTAATTGAAGATGCTACTGTGTCTGAAGAAGCCAGAGCAGACACTGATAATAATGATGATGTCCATGATGATTTTCTTGAACCCATCTTGGAGATGGATTTTGAAGATGAAATTGAAGCACATCCCTCTGCAACTCTAGAAGAGTTTGGAAGTATAAATGAAACAGAGGATGTGGCAACTGATCAACCTACACTTATCATAGATGAGTCACTAGCTACTCCTACAGAGGTTCTCTCTGTCAATCACCAGGTACTTGAGAAAGGTGATGAGGTTGATCAGACAGCAAAGGCTGTAGCTGCAGAAAATATTATTGAAGAAACTGCAGAGAATAATGTTGAAGAAATTGCAGAGATTGTTGTTGAATCTACTGATGTTCATGCTGAAAATGAAGAAAATGCTCATATAATATAAACTCTGAGAAGCTTGCAAATGCTGATGCTCAGGAAACATTTGATGAGACTGTTCCTCATTCTTCAAATGCTAAGTCTTCTACAAAGTCTGATGATGGTCAAGCTACAAAGTCTGATGATGATCAAGCTGATTCATCTTCTCAAAGACTTTCTGCTCAACAAAATTCAAAGGATATTCAGCATGCCACTGAACTTCACTATCAGAATATGTACTTTTCCAAGTGGTCAAACAAGGATTGTATATTCACTGATCAAAGGGCTGCTGACTTTGTCACAAAATCTGTTGCATCAATTACGAATCCAGAACTTCTTACACATCTCAAGGCAACTATTGTTCAAGTCAAATCTCTTCATAATCGTTTTGATGAAACTCAGAAGTCAGTTACTGGGTTGAGAAATGATGTGGTTGCTAGAGATATGTCTCTAAAGCAAGATAAGTCTATTTTGCTTACTCTGGTCAACGATCAAGAAGTTCTCAAGAACAGATTGACTAAGGTTGAAGACAATCAGACTGTACTGTCTGATAAGCTTGATTCCATTGCTGCTTCAATAGAATTGCTCACATCAGTATTACTTCAAGATGATGTCAAAATGGGGGAGAGAGTACTTAAAGACAAATGCAAAAAGTCTCAAACTCTGAGTAGACAGGATGATTCTACTGATGGTGGTGCAAAGGGAAAAGATGTCAAATCTAAATCTACTCTAAAGCAAGGAAAGCTAAGATCAAACTCCGATGCTACAAACTCTGAACGGATAAATACTGGTGCTCAATATTCTTCAAGAGCTAGAAGTTTATTGTTTACTTCTCATCCAGTTACTGATGAAGAGATTGCTGCTCAGCTGTTTCTAGAAGAACATGGTGCTGATGCAACCATACAAGATATCCAAGCTGAAGAATTGATGTTAGCTAAAGAGCATGAGCAGAATCTAAAGTCTAGGAAAGTAAAGAAAGTTGTAAAGGTTTCAAGACCTAAAGAGAAAGGAATTGTAATCAAGGAAAATGTAAACTCTCAACAAAGTTTCCAACAAGCAAAGAAGGCTGAAGAAACTAGCTCAGATAAAGGTAAAGGGAAGTTAGTTGAAGAATTAGTACAGAAGAAAGCTCAAACAACCTCTGACAATGCTCAAGTTGTTAAAACATTGGAAGCTGTGACAACCTCTGATACTACTCAAGTTGTACAGACTGAGTTATCTTCACAATTACAAAGAACTTTTGCTAAGCCAATCATTGTTCAACATTCTTTGATTCCAGCAAATATAAATCTTCTCCAAAGCAGAACACTCATGGGAAAAGAATCAAGAGATAAATCTGGGCTTGGATCTCATAGAGAGAAAAGAGTGAACAATAGTCCAATGGATCACACTTCTTTAGCTGAACCTGGTGTTGGGGTAACTCAAGAAAATCTTGATACTCTAGAATCAGTTCAGTTAATATACCACAGAGGGTTAAAGAAGGATTTTCTGTTATACTTCAAATCTGATGGCAGAGTATACAGAGTTAGTGAAGATGATATTGGTTTAAAGATGAAAGAAGAACTGGAATATGTGTTGTATCTGTTGAAAGTTAAAAATCAAAGAACTCATCAAGCAGCCGAGGTGTTAAGAAGCAGAATGATGAAAGCTAGAATTCTTTCTGGTTTAAAGTCTGATGGCTCTTACATACCAAGGTTCAGAGATTACAATGGAAAGCTTGTTGAGATGCAAAGGAACAGTGCAAGACTCAGAATAGATCTTGGCATAAAGGTGTTGGAATTTAATCTGGAATCAGATAAATCCTTCATAATAAAGCTAGGAAATGATATGAGGAAGAACATCATTTATTCACTAAGGGCAGCTATCTACCAAACTGGAGAGAGTGATCCAGAGTTAAGGGAGATAAAGAAAATAATGATAGCTGAGTTAGAAAGAGCTGAAAGAAAACTACTTCAGGACTACATCAGGACTGTGCCTGACATTGAAGAGATTAAGTAACTGAAGTCTGTAAGTTTTTAAAAGTTTTCTGTTCTAAGTTAAAAATAAACTCTGTTATGTTATAAACACTGCATTTGTTGTATGTTTTGACATCATCAATTATCTTTTAACTTGTACATCTTTGTTATGCACAAGTTGGGGGAGATTGTTAGATATAATTGTTGATGATTGTTTATCAGTGTTTAAGCAACAGGTACTCATCAAAGTTTATGATAGAAGCCAGTCAGAGTTTGTTAAAGTCTGACGGGGTGAAAGTTTGCTGAAGCTGTCGGTGCTAATATGAAGATTCTAGAAGCAATATATCTTGAAGATGGAAAGAAGCAAGATATATTGAGATAGCTAAAGAAACGGGACAAAAGACAGAAGCAATCCTAATTTGATATAAATTGTATAGCTAATTTGTAGGAATATCAATTAGAGATTGAATCTATGTAGCTGTGTACTATATAAACACAGATAGGTTAACCCTAAAAGGAGCGCGAATACTGAATACATTATTCTTGTAACCTAGCAGCTCTCTGTGATAATTTACATCACTGAGAGAAGAGTTATTTAATATAATTCAGTTTATTATTCATAAACAGAGTTCTTGATTGTTATTCTCATACATATATTGATTATATATTGTGTATTCGGCCTAACAGAAGTACAAATTTAGGACATGTGGTCAATAGTAAAGGAGTACTGGTTGACCCTGCAAAGATAGGAGACGTTTCAAACTAGGAAAGACCAACCACACCAACCGAGGTGAGTAATTTTGTGGATTTAGTCGGATATTACCGAAGATGTGTACAAGATTTTGCTAAGATAGCAGCCCCACTGACCAAACTTACTCGAAAGACTGAAAAAGTTGAATGGATCGAGAAATGTGAGAAAATTTCCAGGAATCATAAGGCATATTTTACCAAGTTGGGATTCCAAATGTTCAAGAAATGAAAGATGCTAAATCTTCGGAATGACTAATAAGAAGAACTGAAAGGATGAAGTTTGAAGTCACGAGAACATAAAGGATTATTTAAAGGTCCTGAATGAGCCAGAACGAATTAAGGAATAAATATCTATCATAAAGAGACAGCTACACTAAGAGTACAAAAAGGTAAAGAAAGTTAAGGAAATGTTATAAGTGGTCGGATAAATAAAAGGATTTATCGATTGGTAAACAAATATTGGATATGTCAGAAAATGAAGGCAGAACAAAGACCTAGTTGACTATCACAGTTAATAGAGATTCCCGATTAGGAATGTAATTTTACTATAATGGATTCTGTGATAGGATCAACAAGAATCAAGTCGGACTATGACGTCAATTGAGCTATAATTGATGGATCAAATGAGTCTACTCATATTTTGTTATCAGCAAAGAGATCGTTAACCGAAGAGTTACGAAAGAGATAGTTGGGTGACGTGGAGTTCCAGTCACCATCGTGTCAGATAAGAACCAATGATTGAACTCCCGATTCGGGAGGAGTTTTCCAAACATGTTTGGCAACGAGATTGAGTGTGAGCACTACATAGGATCCGTAGACTGACGGACCGGCTGGAAGAAACCTTTCAGAGAACCGGAGTTACGGTAAGTGTTGTACCGCCGATTGCAAGAATAATCGAATGTTGATAGAAAATGGGTGTATATGAACATAGCCAGAATTGGCATATATAAAGCGTCCGGTAGATATCATAGACCGGAATGAGTAAGAGTGGTAATGAGACCAGAGGGTTGAAGAGTCAACCTGGAAACTTGAGATTACTATAGTGGAAGAGTAACCTCGGCTATTTTCTTAGATTCCGGGACGGAATCCTTTTAAGTAGGAGAGATTGTAATAACCCCAAATTTTGGACTTAGTTAAAAAAAAATTATTTGATGAATAGTAAAATCCTAATGAATAGTAAATTTCTGAACCGAAAAAGATTTTCAGACCACCCTAGGTACGAGTCGGGATAATGAACTTTCGAAGTCGTATTAGTGATCTACTTTGAAAATGAAGGAATGCAAAAGCTGTCTGAATCAGAAAAAGAGCATTTTCTGTTTTCTCCGAAATTTCACCTATTACTGATGGATTAATCATTATTTGAAATATATTGGAGGATTTAAATTATCAATTCCATGGATATGGATTTAATAAAAGAATTAGTGATATCAAGAACGTTTACGGTAAACTACTTCGATAGAACACTTAAGAAACCCTGCGAACATTCTACGAGATTAAGCGGTGACGGAACAACGCGACACTTACAGGATTAAATATAGGCATGGAAGTAACATGTAACGAGATTAATCCAAGGAATGCAACAATTGGATCATCCGTGTGAAAGAAACAAACTGGTAAAGCTGCTTTGCCACCATGGTATCCCGTTGCTTGAATGTGTCTGATGATGAGGCTTATTGCAATGACTCACCATTTAAACTACAAAATATCACAATTATCCAAAAGTAACCAAGGCAAAAAGCAAGAAAGAGAAATCCCATTTCTTCAACAATTCTGCCCATCAGAGACCAAGCTCAAAGAAAAATTCATATCTCCACTTCTATCCATCCTTAAATCACCATATTTTAACCATAGCTTATCCACTCCATGGGTAACATTAGTTCCAAATTTCATGGTCAACAAAGGAGTGTAGGCTAGCCAAATCTCTTCCCCAAGTTGGAGAACCCAATCTGTCCAGTTTCTGTCCAGCGGAAAGATGGGGCTCAAAACCCTATCTAGGAAGTTTCAAATTTGATGATCTATAACTCAAAAGAAATTTTATCAAGAGCACAAGGTCTGGTAAATAGTTTAGCACCAAACTCTTATTTTTCGATTTGTTATGGATTTTACAAGATGAGGATGAATAGTAACTTCAAGTGGTTTCTTGTTTTGATCTTGAAGTTTAAGACTTGTAAAGGATAATCAAGGAGCAAGGAAGGGTATACTAGCCATATATAGTCTATATTAAGTACCAAGGAAGGTATAAACCCTCTCACACTTTTACTTACGATTTGATATTAGTGTACAAATGGATGATTGTTAGTGATAGTATGATTTAGAGATGATTTACATGATATGTATGAGGTTTACTGGATTGATTGATGGTTGAACTAGTGATTAGTGTTATGAGTATGTTTAGACAGAAATAAAGTGATTTGGAGGAGATCCTTGGGTTGTGATTGTTGGTTGTGGATTGATGAATTGATTAGAGTGTTTTAAACACGGGAATCGCGTTTAAGAGTCGTTACCATGTCAAATTTTACTTAGGAAGTTTGGACAGAAATCCCGAATACTTTAAAGGGCATAAACACAAGGTTTCTGACCATGATCATGTAGGCCCTGTTTCCTAGTTTGTTTTAGCGAAAGAATCGTATCGTTTCGATTTACGGTTTAGGAGAAACATGTGTTTTAGTGTAAGGCGTTCGTAAAACCAAACCGTGCCACTTAGTCAACTTTGAGGCTATGATCGAACCACTTAGAAGTCATAATAAAATGTGACACTTTGTGATAACATGTTAGGTATGTTTAGGAAGACCCTAGAAAAGATTTCGTGCTAAAAGGATTAAATCTCAATTTTATAAAAATGCGTGAGCGAGCATGCTCGAGTAGAGGATCTTAAGGAGTTAACTTAAAAATGGACTTGTACTTGAGTTAGTATATACTTAGTATGGTGAAAGCGTTTAAGTTATTAATCTTGAACCTTGTGTTGATTCTAGATTACTGGACCAACCTGAGACTTATTGCTACTTCGGGATTTCCAGGCAAGTTTTCTCATTCCATGCTTTATTTTAAGTTATAATATTCGGATGATGCATGTGATATGTATTATGCATGCTTTCAAACCTCACATCGTATATAGATGTGGCAGTATAAAATTGTTGAAATGGATTTGACCTTTGGATTATATAAAAAATTTTGAGTTAAGTAGTTATGAACCGGTTTACCTGGTAGCTCTAAATATAAGAGCATATTCATTGTTTTCGACTCTAAATCGGGAGTCGGTATTTTGAGATATGTAGATAGCCGTGGAAACCCGGAGGGATTCCATCGGCAGAATACTATGTACTTTGAGGATTGTTATTCGAGTATGATATCATTCGAGGAATGATATTTGCTTACTATATCTTTCAAGGAATGTTATTTGAGTATTATCTCAGTCGAGAAATACTATTTGAAGACTATTTCCGTTATATATGCTAATGGAAGGCATAACTGTTTTCGAAAGTATATTGTGATACTTTCTTTATGATTATTTATTCAATGAATATTATTTTGAATATTCATTTAATCCCTGTTTATTTAATGAATATTATTTTTGAATATTCATTTAAGGTTTATTTATTTAATGAATATTATTTTGAATATTCATTTAATCTTTATTTATTTAATGAATATTATTTTGAATATTCATTCAGTCATTATTTATTTAATGAATATTATTTTTGAATATTCATTCAAGGTTATTTAATTAATGAATATTATTTTGGGATATTCATTTAATCTTTATTTATTTAATGAATATTATTTTGGAATATTCATTTAATCTTTATTTATTTAATGAATATTATTTTGGAATATTCATTTAAGGCTTATTTATTTAATGAATATTATTTTGAATATTCATTTAATCCTTATTTATTTAATGAATATTATTTTTGGATATTCATTTAATCATTATTTACTTAATGAATATTATTTTCGAATATTCGTTTAAGGTTTACGTATTTAATAAATATTACTCGATTATTTATTAAATACTTTTAACCCGTTTTAAAATGATTTATATTATTTAGAGTTTATCCTTGACCTTCAATATTTACGAAGGATATTCTAAGCTGTATTATTGCTCGTGATAAAGTATATATACTTATATATATATATATATATATATACATAAACTAAATATGAGTTGAGGAATATTTTGAGGTAGGCATGGCTACCCTAAGTAATATATATGTATAAGGACTTGTGAATCCCTAGAATAGGGAAGTGTAATTAAGTGAAGTGGACTCAAATGAATGATACGGAGATGAACTAAGTATTTTGTTGGTAATAGTTATCATAGTTCGAATATTGTTCCTTCGAACATTATATGAGTAAAGATTCTTCCTGTTATTAATGGGGCTTGTTAGTGCAGGGATCATTGTATATGATGCCCTAACAGATGTGACCGGATTGGTCAGTGTACTATTGCACCTAGATTGCGGTCGACTTGAATGTCGTTACTGCGGATTGAGAATACCGGATATGCGGTAATCCTGCGTAAGTGACCGTATCTAGTCGGTCCAGCCATTTTATTTCTGGCCCATCTGCTGCCGAAGGATGATTGACAAGTTCGAAAAGTGTTCTTGCATCATCAAGACAAGTTTGAAAAGTCGTTCTTGTCATGGTCAGGTTCGAAAAGTGTTCTTGGCCTGGTCAAGTTCGGAAAGTGTTCTTGTCCATCTACTAGTAGTAAAAAGGTCCCTCGGAAGGACATGATTGAAGCGACTGATCATCGTTTAATCATATCCAGTGGCTTGAAAGTCCCAGTCCCTCGGATAAGATAATACTGAAAATGTTTTAAAAGTGAATTGTTTCAGATAAATGCTGTTAATAAATAGAGTAACTAATTGTGTTATCTCTACAACAGATTGAACTGTTAAGATTGATTGATATTGAAACAGCTTGGAGGCTGATGTTGATTGTTGAAAGAGTGATTGGGTAATTGTTGTTATTAAACTGTAGTTACAATAAATCCTTGCAACTTCATATTTTATTTTATGAGTTATGACTTTGATAAAACCTTACTCAGATTATATATGCATAAGTGGATTTTGGGTTACGGAAACCTTATATTAATTTTCCTCGTAACTTCATCTTTTATGTTATACTAGCAACTTATCTGTTTAATGCGTAACATGTGGTTATAAAGATATGTTTGAGACTTGGTTTATCATAATGATACCAAGGATTTCCAAAGGATTTACGAAGAGTATATGAGTATGATTATAAGTCATACGGTATTTTAAACGGTATACTATTTTGGGGTTAGACCCTAGTAGTGATAAAAGCTTTGATCCCTTATGGATTATCTCCCTAAAAGGTTTAAAGATTTAAACTGGGATAGATTTCTTGCTGAGCACTATTAGCTCATTCTTGCTTTATTAAATATTTCAGCATGAGGAAAACATTGCTGAATCCACCTCGTGTTACGAGAGCAAGGGAATGGAGAGACCACCCTGGAGTTAGTTGATGCATGATGGATATTGTCGGTGTGAGCAGAATAGTTGCAGCTTGAATTAGTGAGAATTATTTTGAGTGGGTTTGTATTACTAAACCTTGTATAGAATTGTGAGGTCTATTATTGTAACTTCAGGTAGAGGTTGTTAATAACAGATGAGGTCCTAGATAGTACATTTGGTTTGTAATAACAAGTGTTACTTATTGTTGCTCATTTTCAAGGCTATAACTTCTGTGTGTGTGTGCGTAAGTGATTGGGGTCTTTGGAGTTGTATTATTAGAATGTTATGAGTAATGCAGGTATTGTATAATTGATGGAGCGTGACAACCCAGATTCCTGACCCCGGATCTGGGGGTGTTACACAATACATAGCAACACAATCTAGAAACATTCTATTTTAAGCTAACACAATTCAGTAGATGTAGATTTCAAGCTTTAGTCGTAGTCTTACAGACCTGTTACAGTGTTGGGATACTGCAACACGCCTGTTTCTTGAACATCCAAACTGTCACAAGTTTGATTGGGTTGTTCCCCAATACAAATGTTATCCCTTCATGACAGTATCCTGATGGCTAAGCTTGCTGTCAAAGGAATGCGCTTTTGGTGACAGTAGAAATCCCCGCAGAAGGTGATGTCAGGATTTCCAAGCTTGCTGTCAGGCTAAGGTAAAGTTGTTATCCGAGGGCTTCCGCCAATGTTGCTGTCAGAGTGAATGTACTGTTGTGACTTGCAACATGTTGTCTTCTTGTAACATTATTGTCAATGTTGTGACAGTAATCTTTATTCTTGATGTCCATCTTGAGTACTTCTTGAGGCTTGAACAAACAAATGAACTTCTACCAAGATGCACTAGAATCTTATTTGTACTAAACAAAATGGTTACAAAGACATACTCTGGCTGTGACAGTATGTTCATACTTAATAAAATTAAGTACATATAGTATCTAGTTAAGTTGTCTCATAGCTATCACCCATAAATCCTAACACTTTTGCACATGTTGCCAGACTTGAAGCTATAAGGATCTTTCTAGCCTTTGCTGCACATTGTAACTTCAAGGTTTTCCAGATGGATGTCAAAAGTGCCTTTCTGAATGGAGAGTTGGAGGAAGAGGTGTATGTTGAACAGCCACCTGGATTTGAAGATGCTGAAATGAATAACTTTGTATACAAACTGTTCAAAGCACTTTATGGATTGAAGCAAGCTCCCAGAGCTTGGTATGATACACTCTCCACCTTTCTATTGGAAAATCAGTTTACTAGAGGTGTGGTAGATAAAACTCTGTTCTAAAAGCATCATGGCAAGGACATCATTCTGGTACAAATCTATGTTGATGACATTATTTTTGGATCTTCAAATGAGAAGCTGTGTGAAAAGTTTTCATCTCTAATGAGAAACAAGTATGAGATGAACATGATGGGAGAACTATCATTCTTCCTTGGTCTACAAGTTCTTCAGGAAAGTGATGGAATCTTCATATGCCAAGCCAAGTACATCAAAGAACTTCTCAAAAAGTTCAACTTGGAAGATTCATCACCTGCCAAGACTCCAATCTCTACATCAACTAATCTGGATCTTGATCCCAAAGGAAAGAAAGTGGACTCTAGTGCATACAGAGGCATGGTAGGATCACTCCTCTATTTAACTGCTAGCAGACCAGACATAATGTTTGCTACATGTCTATGTGCAAGATTTCAAGCTGATCCAAAGGAGTCACACTTGGTTGCTATCAAGAGAATTTTTAGATATCTAAAAATCACTCCTAACCTAGGCCTTTGGTATCCTAAAAATACTGGATTTGATCTAGTTGGGTATTCTGATACAGACTATGCTGGATGTAGAATTGACAGAAAAAGTACAACAGGTAGCTGTCAATTTCTTAGTGGAAGATTGGTATCATGGTTTAGCAAGAAGCAGCATTCAGTTTCTACATCAACTGCAGAAGCTGAATACATTGCAGCTGGAAGTTGCTGTGCTCAAATTCTGTGGATTAAGAATCAGCTTTTGGATTATGGTCTAGTGTTAAACAACATTCCTATCTTCTGTGACAACACTAGTGCCATAGCCATATCAGACAATCCTGTTCAACACTCTAGGACAAAGCACATTGACATCAGACAATATCAAAACTGACACAAAACAACCAAAAAGCAAAACAACTTTCTTCTCTATTTCTCTCTCTACTCACTCAACTCACTTTATTTTTTCTATCCTACCCAAATTAACAACAATGTCTCCTAAGCAATCAATTTCTCAGACTAACTTTGCGGGTATCTATTCTCCAAATGATGCTGGTTAAGACTTCAAAGGAGTTGTTTCTTTCTTGAATAAGTCTTATCTTGGGTACGCTATTACTTCAACTCCTGTTCTAGACCTAGAAAGGATTGAAAACTTCTGGGAGTCAGCTGTTGCTCAGGGAGATGGTGACAATGCCGCCATTAAATTCAAAATCAAGGAGCACAGTTACACTCTCACTATTAAGGGCATCAATACAGCTTTAGGAATTGTTCTTGAACCAGGAAAAACCTTCAAAGAGCTTGCAGATGATGAAACCTTGAAGAAGCTCTTCTTGAAAATTGGGTATTCAGGACCCATTCTCGAAGAGGGTACAACTAAGTGGTACCCATCTGGTGAAATGGACAGGAAGTATCTCAGGAAAGAATGGAGCATGATTCTTGATGCCATGGTGAAGGTGTTCTCCACAAAAACCACCGGTTGGAACAGGATTCCCACATACATCAAGAAGCTCACCCACTCTCTTGTCCATGGGTACAAGGTGGATGTTGGAAAGCTACTCATGGCACACCTGAGATCTGCCATAGGTAAGAAGGTATATCTCTATCCTCGCTTTCTAATGTTGTGTCATAATTCTCTATGTGATTTTGATGAAGATGCTCCTCGCACAGAGGTTTGCAATGTTTTGAAAAGAAACACACACACAACTCTCACTTCACAGAATTTAAATACACATATTCCACTTTGCTTCACCAAACATATGGTTGATCAAGTGCCTAACTTTGATTTTCCATTGCCCTCTGGGTATGCAACCTTCTCTCTCGAGGATGAGGCTGGATTAGACCCAAATTCAGCTAACCCACATTCAACACCATACATTCAGCTTAGGTTCTCTAGACTTCCCAAAGTACAGAGACAAGCTTTGCAAGAATCCAGGAAAAGACCCCTAGAAACTGATGTTGGTGGTAGTATTGAGAGTCATGAGGGAGTTCCTGAACCTAGTGCAACAAATAAGGAATGTAGTCAAACAGAACCCACAGTGGTTCCTCTTGAGCCTAAGAAGAAGAGAGCTAAGAGGATCAAAACCACTGTCAGCCACCATGTAGTCTCCCAAAAGACTGTAGAGGACAATAGGGCATTAAACACCTCCCTAGATGTTTCTTCTCAAAAAGGGACATCTATTGAAACTGGCATGTCTCCCAAGGTACCCTGTACAGAGTGTGCACACCCTCATGTTTCACCTCATGAGGAGCCTCCACTTGCAGAAACACACATGGAGTCAGGGCACAGTGAGGATTTCACCTCAACAATTGATGCTTCACAAGTTCACTCTGTGGAGCAGCCAATATTCTCTTCTCCACCTTCACCTTCTTCCTTCCCTACTCATTCTTTTGTTTCTTCTCCACAACCTAGAGAGGGGGACAGTCCCAACCCTTCAGGTTTTGATCATCCATCTCCTATCTTGGATGAGCCCCCATCTAGTGGTCCATAAGAACCCATTTCTCAAAGTGAGATGGACACCACTCCTTCAAACACTGAGCTAGAACAAGGTACAACTCTTCCAGAAAGTGAAACAGCCAGTGCCTTGTTCAACCTCAAATGAGCATCTTACCTTCGGGAAGTTGCTGTCAAAGACCCTGTAAATGTTGTTGTCACAGACGAACCTACTGTCAAGGATGCAGTCAAAGTTGCTGTCACAACCAAACATGTTGTCCAAGATGCAGTGAAACCTACTGTCACCCCTTCAGCTGACAGTAACATTTCGGGAAAAGCTGATGTCACCTCTGCACAGCCTAATTATGATGAAGTTCTCATTGAGGATGTCTCTGATGATGATGTGCCACTCTCTCAGTTGATCAAGGTACATTCTAAATCCTCTTTTTCAATGCATGTCAGTACTGCTCATACCCATGCATCTAGGATGAGTGAGGGAGTGAAAAAAAAAGAGAGATAAAAGAACAGAGAGGTGAGCTTAAAAATGAGAGGCAGCCAAATGAGCTGGCAAAAGGAGAGGGACTTGAGCATGTCCAGAGTGCAATTGAGGGTGCCCACACTGTTCAGGCACTAGGCCTTGAGAGTTCTAATGTGAGGAGTGATGAGATCACTCAGAAAAACCATGAGAGTGTGAGAAACCCCTCAGCCTCCAAGCCCCACTCTTTTCTTTCCCCTCCAAGAAGGTTGAGAACTGGTGGCCCCTTTACTCAAGCTGCTCTAAGATTGGAAGCCCTGGAGAACAGATGCCTATCAATGGAAACCAAGCTTGACAACCTGTCTACCCTGGTGGCTACTGGATTTGCTAGTATTCAACAGTCACTTCAGCTTTTGTTTGCAAATTTTGATGCTGTCAACTTACCTAAAGGGGAGAAAAGGGTAAGATCAGAATCTGTCCAAGAGCAAGGTGGTGTAGCCAAAGGAGTGCCTGTATCTCAGGGGGAGTCTGGGAGTAAGGGAGAGTCAGGACGACAGGGGGAGCAATTAGAAAACCAACATGCAAGTGGAGCTGGCAACCTATTTGAATATGAAATTGATGGGGAGAAAGTATTATTGTCTAAAGAAGTACTGGAGCAAATGGAAGAAAAATCAAGATCTAAGAGGTCAATACTTCCTCCTGCATCAATTAGAGAGCCAACTCCTCAACCTCAAGAAACTGCATTACAAAAGATGTGGAGAGAAAAGGAGGAGCATAATAAGTTGGGGAAAGGCAAAGGGAAACTGCCTGAGCATTGCATATCAGGAATCTTATGGACTGAAGGCACTAAGATTGATCAGGAAGATGCAAATGCCTTGATGGTGGATTACAGGGAAAGCACATTGCACAACTTGAGGAGGTAATGAGGGAGCCAAGTAGAACTCTAACCAACACCTCAACTTTACTGGTGAAAAATATTGTGAGTGTGTGTGTGTGAAGATCAATGAGGAAAGAAGATGGGCCATTGATGTGTACTTGGATACAGGAATATCCATGTTTATCACTATGCAGTTATTGCAGAACCTTCCAGCAAGGGTGTTGAGTATAATGAAATCCAAGATTAAAGCAAACCACACATCCTTCAATGAGATTTTACAGATGCAGATCCATAGCTTAATCACAGAAAAACTTCCAGAGGTGTATTTTAATCCATTCAGTGTCTACTACAGAGTTGTCTCAAAGGATGGTGACCTGAAGTGTGCATATTTGAATCTAAAGGGCACATCAAGAATGGAGACAAAGTCAATAATGAAGGTGCTGAATATGATTCTCAATTCTAAGATCAACAAGGAGAGAGTTCAAGATGTCAAATCAATTCACAAACTACTGGCAAAGAGAGACAAGAAGCTAAGCTCTAAAGTAAAGGAGTTAATCTCTAAAGCCAATGCCAAAAGAACAGATCAAGGTGAAAGCTGTGCATTTGATGACTCTCTTAATGATGATGATGAGTTGGATGGAAGTGGAGGATCTGGTGTGGCAAGGAATGCTGGTGGGACATCTGCTGAAAAGACTATAAATCCAGCCCGGGATGAAGCTCCTGTACAAGACAAGAAAAATGCTGGTGCTACAGAAGAGGAGGAGTTTGAAACACTTGAAGCTTTGGAGGCAAACATCTTAAGGTTTGCAATTGACAGTATCAATGCTGAAAAAGATGATATCACCAAAGAAGTTGTCAAGGAAGATACTGTCATGACAGATGTTGTCAGCAAAGACACTGTCGAGAAAGATGCTGTCAGAAAAGACACTGTCATGGAGGATGCTGTCAAGGATGAAACTAAGCAAGCAGTCAAGCCTAAAAGGATAAAATCCTTAGCTAAGGCTTGGTTTTCTACACAGGAATCTGAAACTGAGAAGACCACCAGAGCAAAGAAAGGAAAAACAAAGTACTCAAGGAAAGAGAAAGCTACAGGATTTGGAAGGAAACTGAGGAAACCAATCCAAACAAAACTCTACAATAGTTTTGACATGCCGAGGAAAGAGGCTCTAGAAATCAAGAATGTTGAAGTGAAGTTGGATGATAACAATGAAGCCAGCCTGTATGTCCTTTGGTATGATAAATCAAAGTCAGTAAAGGTTGAAAAGGACTTTACTATGGAACTTGTTTCACAAGTGGTAACTAAAAAATACTCACTCAAAAAGGCGAAAGTCACAAGGAGAATTGATTATTTCATCTTAGAGAGAATGGTAAATCTAATGCAAGGTTATGACAATATACCCGATAAAGTCATGGAATATGTAAGATCCGTGAACTTTATTCATAATATAAATTGTATTATATGTGTGGAATACTTATTATGAAGTATTTTGAGTTATAATGATAAGGATTGTTAAGTGTTTATGTGTTATTTGGTGAGTCGAAAGCCCCTTTCAAATATTTCGTCATTTGAAATCTTATTCAATTTTGAGCCCCGTTTTGAAAATTCAAGGGCCCCGTTGAAATTTTGTACATCATTATTATTCCTTCGTCATCTGTGTTCGAATCATTATCGGAGGATTTCTTCATATTATTATATCCCTTATTATCCGATATGATCACTAGTAATTGTTTTATTCAAAGGAAGAAAAATTATTCTAAACCCTAACCCTAATTTTTCTACGGTAATTGATATATCGTCCGTATCAATAAATACATCTGTTATAGCCCCCGTATTCTTGAGCATTAGTTATATAATGATATGTATTGATTTGGATAACTATCAGTCTTTTTGAATGATTATCTTTTCGTAAAACGTGTTTTTTAACCTAATTAGGGTTTTTAAACGAACCAGTGGATCAATATCGATCCAAAAATGTCGTTTAGGGTATTATTTTTCAATAAGTATAAAAAGGAGAATCGTACATTATACCTCATATAATCCGTATTAAAAATATTGAAAAATATAAAATTCCCGAACCGTGTTCTTCGTGTTCTTGAATAATCAAACCAACTTTTGAAGGTGTTATTGAAATCAAATTCAAAGTTTAAGTACTCAAATCAAAGATCTTGAGCTCTAGTTTCAGAATCTTCCAACCTCATCATCATCTGGTAATTTTTCGATTTTATATGAATTTTACAAAATTTGAATTTAAATTAGGGTTTATATTCGAATTGGGGATTTTCATTCTGTTGATTCTTCGTTCAATTGATTGCTTCCAACATGTTCCTAGGGTTCTAATTAGTAGGAATTCATGTTTTAATTTCATGTTTATGTTCGATTTTGAGAAATCCGATTTCTAGGGTTTTGCCCGATTTTTCTTTTTAATAGTCCGTTCATATGAATGATCTGACATGATTTCTGATAGAGGGCTTTTGTTGTATGTGTTCTTAGCTTCATTTTAACATAAAGAACGTAGAGTTTCATGTAAGATTTTGGCAGATCGGAAAATTTGTTAAGCTCGCCGGAAAATAGTCGGGTTTTTGATTCCGGTGATGTTTTTGGTATGTTTTTGGCCTGAATAGATTGCTGAGTTAATAAGGAACGTTTTGGTATAAAAAGCCCTAATTTCTGTGCAGTTTTTGAGTCGCCGGAATCCAGAAAAATCCGGGTTGTTCTTCCCGACCCGATTGTGTTCTTCTCCCGACCCGTTGACCCGTTTTCTTGACCCGGGTTCAATCTTCGAAACCCTAAAATATTTTCAAAAAACTGTTTTTGAATTTTATTTTTAAATTCAATTCGAAAATAGTTTAAAATTTTTAAAAATTCATATTTTGATTTTAAAAATATATTTTTAATTCAGAAAAATTCTGGAAAATTATATTATTATTTTAAATTCGAAAATTTATTAAACTTAATTATTTTAATTATTTTTAATTAATAATTAATTAATTTAATTAATTGATTAAATCTTTTAATTAGTTAATTCTTAAAAAATAATTATTAAGTAGATTTAATTAATTTAAAATTCAGTTTAATTATTTTCAAGCCTGAATTATTATTTAAAAATAGTTTGAGCATTTAAAGAGTGTCAATTAATTTTATATTAATTGATTTAATTACTTTTAAATACTTATAATGGGATTAGAAATCCGATTTTTGATTTAAAAATTATTTGTGACTTATTTAAATTCAAATAAGCCTTGAATATTGTTTTAAAAATATTTATAAGTGCTATATGGTTTATATGAGTCGATTAATGTGTTTTAATGGTCCATAAATGCCCGTACGAGGGCTAGTGTCTGAGTTTTAAATACCGTAAATTAGACCGGACGTCCGATACGTAACCGGTTACTAGTTTAAAATGTGTTATTGATTAATTGTGTGTCGAGGATAGAATGAGGATAGTTAGACTTACTGTTCTAAGTTGTTTATTATAGAATCGAGTTCCCGGAGCAAGGGAAAGGGGAAAGTAGAGTGAACGAGATAGAAAACCGACAACGACGTAGACCAGGCAAGTATCTATTCCTTTACTTGTGATAATTTGTTATTGTTTTCAATTCTTACATGTTATTACCCCAGAACAAGTTAGATTATCAATCCTTACCCGTACTTGGGCAACTGATTCCATTTTCGTAAATTTTCTTAACTCTTTGATTTGATTTGCATCGGAAACCCTTATTTCCAAGTTCATCTGATTTTGTCTACAACCATTGATTGTTGATTATCATCATTTGATTATTGCCTACACCCATTGACAGTTTGATTCTATCATTGACTATTGATTACAGTCATTGATTATTGACTACAACTACTGATTACCTTCTTGAACGAGTGCATCGTACCGTTGAAACCATTCTGAATCTATTTCTCGGACTTTCTTTGATAATGAATAGTTGAAGCTCTTTTGCAACTATTACACCCCGTTATTGTGTACTTATCTTGTTATGCATATTATTGCTTATACCTTGTGATAGAATTGGCATGTTTTTAAATAGGACCAGTAATGGTCGGGCCATACTTATGGTCGGAATAATTTAAGGCCCGGATTGGCCTAGGATCAGGTAGAGGACTTTGCTATAAGCAAGTCCGGGGTTGTTGAGTGACTGATCAGCAGCACAACCTTTGTATTTGAAAAATGTAGAAGTCCAATTCTAATTCCTCTTTCTTCATTAAAGATTGTTAAAAGCATATGTTTGACTTGTGTATTGTTGATTCAGATAATTGAATTCTTTCCTTTCATTATAGAACTGTGATTGATACATATATCATGCTTGCTGAGCACATGTGGCTCATACTTGTTTTGTTTCTAACCCTATTCCAGTTAAGCGAGAGAATGAGCAGACACAGCGCTAGTGACAGTTCTCCCGATGCTAGGAGACCACCCCGAGTGATTGTCATTGGACGGGTAGTTGTTTTATCTTGGAAGTTAGACTAGATGTCTAGCTTTGTATATTAAGTGTGTAATAACTCTGAAACTGGTTTGTAATAATTATGACTTAGAAGCTTGTTTCATGCCATAATCTGGATGCGGTCTTGGATAAGGGGTATTTTATATTATTATATTATGCATGTGTTATATTCAGGTTTATGTTGTGTACCGTTGGTTGGGTGACTCCCCAAATCTGTACCCCGGGTTTGGAGGGCGTCACAGGTTGGTTTCAGAGCAACAGGTTATGGCATTTGAAACAAGTTAGGATTTAGGGTCCAGGATTACATAGAGGGTTAGGAATTCACCTAATTGTCGTAGAAGGTCGATTAGAGATAATATGCGTTGTAATCGAGTATGGTTATAATTGCAGCCACCTAGCTCTAGTTCCGATTCAGATTCGTCAGAGCACTCGATAGAGGAGAGACCTGTACCAGAGATGAGGGCAGGACCGTCGCGACCGACACTACCTCAGTCTGGACCTATAGTGGTCAGGAGAGATCCTATACCTTGTCCCGTTCCACTTCGACGCATACCCGCAGCACCGCGTTCTCAGGCTTCAGTTTCCGGACCTTTGTTCCAGATCTCCGAGCCACCAGTTCCTCATCACCGTTATCAGAGGATGAGTGAGGAGAGGGATTATTTTTGTAGACAGGTATTAGAGATGCGTGGGATGCGTACAGCGGAGGCAGGTGTAGCCAGAGATAGAGATAGATTCAGAGATCAAATAGGAGAGACATGGATGAGACTCAGGGTTGTGAGGACATTGGTAGAGACGAGGTTGCATGGACTAGCTACTAGCAGAGAGGGAGAGACTGTAGCAGGGATGAGAGAGATTTTGGACTTTGTGATGAGGGAGACTGGGGAGATTTCCGGACCAGCACAATGGGATACTAGAGATGATGATCCATGAGCCGGTAGAGATGAGGATGGATATTCTGTGGATTCCAGTCAGATAGTACATAGATGCATAGTATAGTACCAGCAGTGCACCAGGCTTATAGTATCGCCTTGGATTGTTGTTGTATTTTGTTGTTGTACTGTTGATCGGCAGTTGTAGTTCAGCTATGACACACTTTACTTTTGAAAGCGTTCTACGCTTGTATCGAATCTATGTATATATTTATGATAATCATCCTTTGTAGAACTATTATTATTCTCTTGTTATTCGTTTTCACTATCGTAATTGTTATTTTACTTGTGCAACGAGTGTACCCTTACGCCGTTGAAAATCCGTAAATCATGGTTCTACCAATTGTGTTCTTTTCTCTTCTATTTATGAATTATTAAATCAGTTATTGTTTGTTCATCAGCAATATGCCTCCTAGACGAAATACTCGTTCGAATAGTTCAGCTGACCAAGAAGGTCAACAGAATGCACCCCCAACGGGTCATTTAGATCCGGTTGTAATACAACTTTTGAACACCCTCACTCAACAAACTACTGCTCTAGCTCAACAACAACAACAGATCCAACAACAGTTACTACAACAGCAGCAGCAGCATCAGCAACTTCAGCATCACCAACAGCCGCACCAGCAGGTAGTACCCGTGGTTACGTTCAAATCCTTTCAAGCAGCAAAACCTCCAGAGTTCAAAGGATCTGTTGATCCAGTTGAGGCAAAGGCATGGTTGAAGGAAATGGAGAAAGCTTTTACGTTGATAGAGGTAATGGAAGAAAAGAAAACTGAGTATGCTAGTTATTTTCTGAAAAATGAGGCAAGTTATTGGTGGGAGACTAGTAAGGCTTTAGAACCTGAAGGATTAATTACGTGGGAGAGATTTACAGAATTGTTTTTAGAGAAGTATTTTCTTGACTTTATGCGGGATCAAATGGAGTTGAAATTTTTAGAATTGAATCAAGGTAGTATGACTGTTTCGCAGTACGAGACCAAGTTTATCGAGTTGTCTAGGTTTGTTCCGACATACGTTGATACGGAGAAGAAGAAGGCCAAGAGGTTCCAACAGGGACTGAGGTCATGGATTCGTAGTAAGTTAGCAGTTTTGGAATTAGATACATATACAGCCGTGGTACAGAAGGCAATGATTGCGGAAGGAGAAAGTGATTCATACATGAGAGAGAAAGAGAATAAGAAAAGAAAGGTAGGGACATCTGATAAAGTCCAGTCACCGGGAGATATTCAGAACCATCCAAACAAGAAGCCAGGATTCCAGCCGAGCAGAGGTACAACTTTCAAGAAACCAGACACCGGAAATGCAGGACCAATCAATCGTCCACCAAACAATAATCAGCAAGTAGTTTCCAGACCTCCACTGCCAGAATGCAAGACATGCGGGAAAAGACATCCATGTATATGCCACGGATTGAGTGTCACATGTTTTAAGTGTAACCAGAAGGGGCATTATGCCAGGGATTGCAAGATAGGTATTGTGTGCCATCGATGCAAGAGACCAGGCCATATGATCAAGGATTGTAGAGCGCCAGCACCCGTGAACAACATGATTCGAGCTATAGAGGCACCTCCAGCTGTTGATGTTCAGCCGTTAGCCAGAACCTATAATATGTCAATGAGGGAAGCGGTGAGAGACTCCGATGTGGTGGCAGGTACACTTCTAGTAAATTATGTTAATGCTAAAGTGCTGATAGATTCAGGAGCTACTAAGTCGTTATTTTGGAAGCGTTTGCTCGTAAATTGAATTGTTTAATGGAACCCTTAAATGGAGTGTTGAGTGTAGAAATAGCTAACCAGGATCGTATACCGGTCAGCTCGTATTGTCCCCGTTGTGAAATTGAGATTTTAGGGAGTCGTTTTTATGCTGATTTATTACCTTTCAAGTTGGGAGAATTTGATGTTATTTTAGGAATGGATTGGTTAACTGATTATGATGCGCGTATTGATTGTAAGGATAAGAGGGTTACTTTAGTTACCCCAGAAAAGAAAGAAGTGATATTTAAAGGAGAGAAACAAATGAAGAAATTTTTGTCGATGATTCAGACTAAGAGATTATTAAAACAAGGATGTGAGGCTTATCTCGCATATGTGATAGATACAGAGAAGGAAGTTTCTAAGTTAGAAGATATTCCAGTTGTGAGTGAGTTTCCAGATGTTTTTCCAGAAGAGTTACCAGGACTACCTTCGGATAGAGAGATTGAGTTCGCGATAGACTTGACACCAGGCGCGGAACCAGTATCCAAAGCACCATACAGAATGGCACCAGTGGAGATGAAGGAGTTAGCTAAGCAATTGCAGGAATTGTTAGACAAAGGAATTATCAAACCTAGCGTTTCACCGTGGGGAGCACCAGTGTTGTTTGTCAAAAAGAGGGATGGGAGTATGAGACTATGTATATAGATTATCGGGAGTTAAACAAACTAACCATCAAGAACAAGTATCCATTGCCCAGAATAGATGATCTGTTTGACCAATTGAAAGGAGCGGTTCATTTTTCTAAGATTGATCTACGATCAGGATATCACCAATTGAAGGTTAAACCAGACGATATACCGAAGACAGCTTTTCGAACAAGGTATGGACATTATGAGTTTTTAGTAATGGCGTTTGGATTGACGAATGCACCAGCAGCTTTTATGGATTTAATGAACAAGATTTTTAAGAAGTATTTGGATGAGTTTGTAGTGGTATTCATCGATGATATTTTGATATATTCTAAGACGGAAGAAGAACTATACGCAAAGTTTTCAAAGTGTGAATTCTGGTTAAGGGAAGTTCATTTCCTAGGGCACGTGGTAAGTAGTGAAGTCATCAAAGTAGATCCAGCCAAGATTGAAGCAGTGAAGGATTGGGAAAGACCAAGGACACCAACTGAAGTCAGAAGTTTCTTGGGATTAGCCGGATATTATCGGAGATTTGTACAGGATTTTGCAAAGATAGCTACTCCAGTGACCAAGCTGACAAGGAAAAGTGAACGATTCATATGGAACGACAAATGCAAAGAGAGTTTCCAAGAGTTAAAGAAGAGACTAACTACGGCACCAGTGTTAATGCTACCAGACGATCAAGGTCAATTTGTAATCTATAGTGATGCGTCTTACAAAGGATTGGGTTGTGTACTTATGCAACATGACAAAGTAATTGCTTATGCGTCGAGACAATTGAGACCCCACGAACAGAAATATCCTACACATGATTTGGAATTAGCAGCGATCGTATTTGCACTGAAGATATGGAGACATTACTTGTACGGAGAGAGATGTGAAATTTACACCGATCACAAAAGTTTGAAGTATATCTTTACTCAAAAAGAGCTGAACATGAGACAGAGAAGATGGTTGGAGCTAATCAAGGATTACGACGTTTCTATAAATTATCACCCCGGCAAGGCAAACGTGGTAGCAGATGCATTGAGCAGAAAAGAAAGATTGAATATGCTGACGATGACCAAAGAATTGTACAGAGAGTTTGAGAAGTTAGAAATAGAAGTACGTGTTCCGAAGGACGCGACATAAATGATTTATGCCATAACGTTTCAACCTGAATTGTTGGAAAAGATACGGAAATGCCAAGAGCAAGTCATGAACGACAATGCAAATAGTTTAACAGGCGAGGAAATATGTAGCCAACTGGACGACAAAGGAATCTTAAGGTTTGCTTCTCGAATATGGGTACCTAATGTAGCAGAACTAAAGAGTGAAATTTTGCAGGAAGCGCATAACTCGAAGTATTCAATTCATCCTGGAAGCACGAAGATGTATCGAGATCTTAAAATGAACTTTTGGTGGCCATATATGAAAAGAGAAATTGCTGAATGGGTGAGTAAATGTTTTACATGTCAAAGGGTCAAGGCGGAACATCAAAGACCAAGTGGATTACTGTAGCCGTTAGAAATTCCTGAATGGAAGTGGGAACACATCGCAATGGACTTTGTGGTTGGATTGCCTAGAATGAAGACTAACCATGATGCTATTTGGGTTATTGTAGATCGATTGACGAAATCCGCACATTTTCTTCCTATTAATGAGAGATTCTCGCTGGATAAATTAGTTCGTTTATATGTTAAAGAAATTGTGGTACGGCATGGAGTTCCAGTGTCAATAGTATCTGATCGAGACCCTCGATTCAACTCAAGATTCTGGAGAAGTTTTCAAGAATGCTTAGGCACCGAATTGAGAATGAGTACGGCTTATCACCCGCAGACAGACAGTCAAAGTGGAAGGACAATTCAAACCATCGAAGACATGCTTAGAACGTGTGCACTTGATTTTAAAGGTAATTGGGATGATCATCTACCCTTAGTAGAATTCTCATATAATAATAGTTTTCACGCGAGTATGGGGATGCCACCTTACGAAGCTTTATATGGACGGAAGTGTCGATCTCCAGTATATTGGGAAGAAGTTGGTGAACGGAAAGTGATAGGACCAGAATTAGTACAGCAGACAAAGGAAGTGATTGAATTGATTCAGAAAAGGTTGATAATAGCTCAGAACCGGCAGAAGAAATATGCTGACCTAGCAAGAAGGGATATGGGATTCGAAGTCGGAGAATAAGTGTTACTAAAAGTTTCACCATGGAAAGGATTGGTTAGGTTTGGAAAGAAAGGGAAATTGAGTCCGAGATACGTTGGACCATTTGAGATTTTGAAGCAAATTGGGAAAGTAGCTTACAAGTTAGCATTACCCCCGCATATGCAGCACGTTCATAATGTTTTTCACGTATCCATGCTTAAGAAGTATCGACCAGATTCGAACCATGTAATAGAGTATGAACCCATAGAGGTCCAGTCAGATTTATCTTATGTAGAGCGACCAATTCAGATATTGGATCGTAAGGAAAAAGTATTAAGAAATAAGACTGTAGAGATAGTAAGAGTTTTGTGGAGGAATCCTAAGGTGGAAGAGTCTACCTGGGAGTTAGAGAGTGATATGTTAGAGAAGTATCCCCAGTTGTTTCCTTGATCTGATTCTGAGGACAGAATCCTATTAAGGGGGTAAGGATGTAAGATCCGTGAACTTTATTAATAATATAAATTGTATTATATGTGTGGAATACTTATTATGAAGTATTTTGAGTTATAATGATAAGGATTGTTAAGTGTTTATGTGTTATCTGGTGAGTCGAAAGCTCCTTTCAAATATTTCGTCATTTGAAATCTTATTCAATTTTTAGCCCCGTTTTGAAAATTCAAGGGCCCCGTTGAAATTTTGTACATCATTATTATTCCTTCGTCATCTGTGTTCGAATCATTATCGGAGGATTTCTTCATATTATTATATCCCTTATTATCCGATATGATCACTAGTAATTGTTTTATTTAAAGGAAGAAAAATTATTCTAAACCCTAACCCTAATTTTTCTAGGGTAATTGATATATCGTCCGTATCAATAAATACATCTGTTATAGCCCCCGTATTCTTGAGCATTAGTTATATAATGATATGTATTGATTTGGATAACTATCAGTCTTTTTGAATGATTATCTTTTCGTAAAACGTGTTTTTAACCTAATTGGGGTTTTTAAACGAACCAGTGGATTAATATCGATCCAAAAATGTCGTTTAGGGTATTATTTTTCAATAAGTATAAAAAGGAGAATCATACATTATACTTCATATAATCCGTATTAAAAATACTGAAAAATATAAAATTCTCGAACCGTGTTCTTCGTGTTCTGGAATAATCAAACCAACTTTTGAAGGTGTTATTGAAATCCAAATTCAAAGTTCAAGTACTCAAATCAAAGATCTTGAGCTCTAGTTTCAGAATCTTCCAACCTCATCATCATCTGGTAATTTTTCGATTTTATATGAATTTTACAAATTTCGAATTTAAATTAGGGTTTATATTCGAATTGTGGATTTTCATTCTGTTGATTCTCCGTTCAATTCATTGCTTCCAACATGTTCCTAGGGTTCTAATTAGTAGGAATTCATGTTTTAATTTCATGTTTATGTTCGATTTTGAGAAATCCGATTTCTAGGGTTTTGCCCGATTTTTCTTTTTAATAGTCCGTTCATATGAATGATCTGACATGATTTCTGATAGAGGGCTTTTGTTGTATGTGTTCTTAGCTTCATTTTAACATAAAGAACGTAGAGTTTCATGTAAGATTTTGGCAGATCGGAAAATTTGTTAAGCTCGCCGGAAAATAGTCGGGTTTTTGATTCCGGTGATGTTTTTGGTATGTTTTTGGCCTGAATAGATTGCTGAGTTAATAAGGAACGTTTTGGTATAAAAAGCCCTAATTTCTGTGCAGTTTTTGAGTCACCGGAATCCGGAAAAATCCGGGTTGTTCTTCCCGACCCGATTGTGTTCTTCCTGACCCGTTGACCCGTTTTCTTGACCCGGTTTCAATCTTCAACACCCTAAAATATTTTCAGAAAACTGTTTTTGAATTTTATTTTTAAATTTAATTCGAAAATAATTTAAAATCTTTAAAAATTCATATTTTGATTTTAAAAATATATTTT
Source organism: Heracleum sosnowskyi (assembly GCA_030848705.1). NCBI lineage: Eukaryota > Viridiplantae > Streptophyta > Magnoliopsida > Apiales > Apiaceae > Heracleum > Heracleum sosnowskyi. The sequence continues at coordinate 46,367,292 of CM061236.1, forward strand.
TAATTCAGAAAAATTCTGGAAAATTATATTTATTATTTTAAATTCTAAAATTTATTAAACTTAATTAATTTAATTATTTTTATTTAATAATTTATTTATTTAATTAATTGATTAATTCTTTTAATCAGTTAATTCTTAAAAATTAATTATTAATTAGATTTAATTAATTTAAAATTCAGTTTAATTATTTTCAAGCCTAAATTATTATTTAAAAATAGTTTGAGCATGTAAAGAGTGTCAATTAATTTTATATTAATTGATTTAATTACTTTTAAATACTTATAATGGGATTAAAAATCCGATTTTTGATTTAAAAATTATTTGTGACTTAATTAAATTCAAATAAGCCTTGAATATTGATTTTCGATTAATGCGTTTTAATGGTCCGTAAATGCCCGTACGAGGGCTAGTGTCTGAGTTTTAAATACCGTAAATTAGACCGGACGTCCGATACGTAACTGGTTACTAGTTTAAAATGTGTTATTGATTATTTGTGTGTCGAGGATAGAATGAGGATAGTTAGACTTACTGTTCTAAGTTGTTTATTATAGAATCGAGTTCCCGGAGCAAGGGAAAGGGGAAAGTAGAGTGAACGAGATAGAAAACCGACAACGACGTAGACCAGGCAAGTATATGTGCCTTTACTTGTGATAAATTGTTATTGTTTTCAATTCTTACATGTTATTACCCCAGAACAAGTTAGATTATCAATCCTTACCCGTACTTGGGCAACTGATTCCATTTTCGTAAATTTTCTTAACTCTTTGATTTGATTTGCATCGGAAACCCTTATTTCCAAGTTCATCTGATTTTGTCTACAACCATTGATTGTTGATTATCATCATTTGATTATTGCCTACAACCATTGACAGTTTGATTCTATCATTGACTATTGATTACAGTCATTGATTATTGACTACAACTACTGATTACCTTCTTGAACGAGTGCATCGTACCGTTGAAACCATTTCGAATCTATTTCTCAGACTTTCTTTGATAATGAATAGTTGAAGCTCTTTTGCAACTATTACACCCCGTTATTGTGTACTTATTTTGTTATGCATATTATTGCTTATACCTTGTGATAGAATTGGCATGTTTTTAAATAGGACCAGTAATGGTCGGGCCATACTTATGGTCGAAATAATTTAAGGCCCAGATTGGCCTAGGATCCAGTAGAGGACTTTGCTAGAAGCAAGTCCGGGGTTGTTGCGTGACTGATCAGCAGCACAACCTTTGTATTTGAAAAATGTAGAAGTCCAATTCTAATTCCTCTTTCTTCATTAAAGATTGTTAAAAGCATATGTTTGACTTGTGTATTGTTGATTCAGATAATTGAATTCTTTCCTTTCATTATAGAACTGTGATTGATACATATATCATGCTTGCTGAGCACATGTGGCTCATACTTGTTTTGTTTCTAACCCTATTCTAGTGAAGCGAGAGAATGAGCAGACACAGCGCTAGTGACAGTTCTCCCGATGCTAGGAGACCACCCCGAGTGATTGTCATTGGATGGGTAGTTGTTTTATCTTGGAAGTTAGACTAGATGTCTAGCTTTGTATATTAAGTGTGTAATAACTCTGAAACTGGTTTGTAATAATTATGACTTAGAAGCTTGTTTCATGCCATAATCTGGATGCAGTCTTGGATAAGGGGTATTTTATATTATTATATTATGCATGTGTTATATTCAGGTTTATGTTGTGTACCGTTGGTCGGGTGACTCCCCAAATCTGTACCCCGGGTTTGGAGGGCGTCACAGAATATGTTCTGATATACAAAGATGAAAGAGATGAAGAATTTTATCTGAGACATGGGAATTTGACAGTGTGTGATGATGCTGATATTGTTAACCTATTGGAGTACTCTGACGAAGAAATAATTTCCCTGAAGAAGAAGTGCAAGCCATGCCAACTCAAGAAGGATCAACCAAAGTTGCACATGAACAGTCTGTTGAGGAAATGGAAGCCGAACTCTTGAGTAAATACAAGAATCTGAACAAAGGAAAGAGTGAAAAACCAAACTTTCAACCTTGTGTACTAGAAAGCCCAATGAGGATCAAGCAAGGAAAGGAAGAGATTTATTTGGACAGTTTCCACAAGCTCAAAACCAGTGTACTAAAAGAGTTATACTATATGGTGGTTGGATCAACTCACCATTTAGAACTGATGTGTTCCTTTGAACTTGAAGACATTCTTCAGAGAAGGAAATGTGAAGACTCAAAGCTGGATAGGGCCAGAAGAACAACCATAAATGCATTTCCTGGAAGAGGATTCAAGCTTGATCAAGACATCTTAAAATTCAGAATCTATGTCTTTGGTCAAGAGCAGTGAATGGATCTCCAGGATGCTCAACAGGTCAGCTCTAAAATAGCTCAACAATACATTGATGAAATTGAGGATGATGCAATTTCTCCCATGGAAATATCTCTGGTGGATGGTCTCAGAAGATGTGTAGCAGAAGCTCTCAGAAGAGAGGGAGAAACAAGGCAGAAAAGAAGATCAAAAGAATAAGCTAAGTAAAAATTCTATATCTGCTCGTTCATTAAGGAGCAATTATGTTTGTAGCCATTCTTATCTTTGTTAGTTAAGTTGTCAGCATGTATTGTTTGTAAATTTGTTGTTATTGTCCATAAAAACAAATTATGGGAGATTGTTAGGATTTATGGGTGATAGCTTAGAGACAACTTAACTTTGTGTTTTGTAATACTTAATTTTATTAAGTAGAACATACTGACACAGCCAAAGTATGTTTTTGTAGCCAATTAATTTGATGTAATAAAATTGTGTGTTCATCTTGGAAGAAGTTCATTTGATTGTTCAAGCCTCAAGAAGTACATCAGGTCGACAACAAGAATAGAAACTACTGTCATACCCTTGACAGTAAGGTTACAAGAAGACAGCATGTTGCAAGTCATGACAACATATTCACTCTGACAGCAACATTGGCGGAAGCCTTGAAACAACAACATTCTATTCTCCTGAAAGCAAGTTTGGAACTCCTGGCAGCATCTATTGCGGGGATTTCATACTGTCACCAAAAGAGTATTCTTGTGACATCAAACTTGGTAGTACAGGATACTGCGTGCTGCAGTATCCCAACACTGCATCAGGTCTGCAAAGACTACGACAGAAGCTTAAGGGATAACAAGACTGTTAGAAATGAATACCACTAGAAACTAGACAGAGGGGGGGTGAATGGATAGTTTTATATTTTTCGATCCTTGAAACTCAAGATAAACTGTATATGATTATGCTATGTAATATGCGGAATATAAACAACACACACAATCACTTTAATCTACTTTGTATTGAGTAAATTAAATACTACAGCTTTCCGGAAATTCACAACGGAATTTCTGGCTTCTAAACAAGAACAGTTTGTAACTTGTTTTTGCTTACAGAGAAAAGAGTGCTTAAGATAAAACTATGTGTATCTCTCTTGCATCTTACAGTGGTGTGTGCTTGATATATATATTCATCTATACAAACTATGCTCACCACTATTTACACAGTTACCCCTAGCTGAAAGTCCAACTTGTCCTGCCATAAGAGGTTAACTATGTCAGGAAGGACCACCTGCTTTTCGGAGTCTTTCCCGTTTCTGTAGCTGCTTGTCTCTTATCTTTCTCTCCAAGTTTAGATGTAGATTTGCCATCTGTTCTTTGGACCACCTTGCCAGAACAATTGCTTCAGTATTTGTCTCTTTTGATTCTTGATTCTGTACCTTGATTTGTCTTGTTGTAAACGGCTAAGTGTTGATATCGTGAACTCCTCTTCATTCCAGACTTCGCGATGTCCCTTGTGAAGACTATGCGATATGACCTTTGAGGACTTTGCGACATAGGTCATTTTAGGACTATGCGACTTAAGTCATTTGAGGACTATGCGACATAAGTCATTTGAGGACTATGCGACATAAGTCATTTGAGGACTATGCGACATAAGTCATTTGAGGACTATGCGACATAAGTCATTTGAGGACTATGCGACATAAGTCATTTGAGGACTATGCGACATAAGTCATTTGGGGACTTCACGATCTAGGCATCTTTGACCTTGCTGACTTCAACACTTCACGACATGAGTCTTGAGGACTTCACGACATAGCACAAAATGGACTATGCGATCAAGCACTTCTCGACATGGATATTGGTGACTTCACGACATAGCTTTATTTTGACTTTGCTATATAATGCCTTAGACAAATTTCTGCAACCTATTTCTTCAGGGCCTTATTCATCTCAATCCTGCTGCATGAACAAAACTGAACTTCTACCAGGACAATTATTTAATGGCCTATATACATTCTAGTTGCAAGAAGCTTACTAAGCTCATTATAATTTTGAGCATACATGATCAAGCTGATGTTCATGAGAACAAGACAAGTACATAGAGAGACCTATACTATATCCCAGTGATAGAATTCACTAGGTCATGTAGTGTGACATAGTCACATAGCTTAGGCTTGTTAATGGTGGTATTCAGACATGTCTTGAGCCTAACAATCTCCCCCAAATTGTGAGTAAGACCCTTAGGCACAATTTCATGTCTGATAACAAGCCTAAATAACATAAAAAGAACAAATATAAAGAAGATAAAGGGTTGAACAGAATTTGATAACAACTTGGAAATTTAGGCTTACAAAATTTCTCCTTGAGCTACATAGCTTCAGTTTCCAATTGTTTCTCTAAGAAATCATCATAGACCTTCTTCTTCCTTATTTCTTCATTCTTCTTTATCTCAGAGATGGCCATTAGAATTTCATCTCTTGCAATCAGCTCTTCAATGAGAGGAGAGTCTTTTAGATCTTCAGCTGCTGTTCTAAGGGCACTTTCCACATATGAATCTATAAACTCCATCCTTATCTTGCTTTTTCCTCCATAATGATTTTTGTACTCCACAATATAAGGATTTTGCTTTACCCTGCACAGCCCTTTCTTCCTCAGCTCCTTTGCCTTTTCTTCCATCTCAGCCATCTCCTTTTCTTTCTAACACCTCTTCTCTTCATTCAGCTTCTTTAGATTTTCTTCATAGTCAGAGTGCATCTTCATGAATCTAGCAATCTCTATTTTCCACATCCTCTCTTCCTTTTCTTCAAAGTTTAATAAGGCATTTATTCTTTCAAGTTTATAGATTGGAAAATATTGCCAGTTGCCTTGCTTCATCTCTTTCTCCCTTCCATCAGTGTATTTGATCTCAAGATGATTGTTCCTCACTTTGACTTCAAAGATTCTTTGAGCCCTAAAAAATTCTAGGGCATCTTCATCATAGTCTTCATCCAGAGGAAGCACTTTGATCCCTACTACATTAGTGATTACTCCATTCTTCTTTGTTATCCTTTTCCTTCTGGCTACACTCTTGATCTTCAAATGTTTCACTTGAGGTAGCTTGTTGGAGCAGGGAGAATTAGTCTTCAGTGCCACATCATTTGGAAGTAGCTTCACACCTTTCCTTTTCATCCACTGTAACACTCCACTAGCTGTGACTTTGTGGAAGTGTCTTCTTGATATTTCTTTTGTGGCTTCATCTTTCTTCTGTGGCAATTCAGATTCAGAAGTCTTGGATAAGGATTTAGGAGGATCATTACTAACAGTACCCACCCTAGACATGGAGTCTTGTTTTGTGGTTAAAGTACTGCTAGCAATGTCCCTGACTTGCTGAATTCCACTTCTTGTTCTCTTGACAGTTTCCTTTGTTCCCTTGGAGTCCCTCTTGTCATCATCAGCATCTTTGGATTTCTTGGATGTTTTGCTCTTGCTGATCTCACTACCTCCATCCTTATTACTCCTAGATTGGTTCCTCCTTCTATACCTCTTATCATCATCATCCCTATCATCTTTTCTTTCTTCCTTCTCTTTTTGAGTTTGAGGAATTCTGCCAGACTCCATAAATGTTTGTAGAATTTGAATGGTCTCCTTTTGCTCCTTACTTCTTTGTCCTCTCTTGGCCTTGAGCATTGAAATGATCTGAGCTGTTCAATTTTACTTGATTCAGGATTGCATTGATAGATAATTGTTCTTGGTTCCTTGATTACCTCAGGCAGCCTCAACATTTGATCTTTTAGAAGTTCATTTTGCAGTCTTTGATTGTTAGCTCCCTTATCCTCTATCAGAGTCACAAGCACATCAACCTCAGTGTATCTCAGCTGTGACAGGGATTGAAATGACAAGTGCCACAAGTGGTTGTCTTTGGAAATCATGATGATCTCACTTATGTATGCTCCATTTCTTCTGCATACAACCACTGTGAAGCAATGTATTTTACTCTTCAATTTTCTCATATACTCCAGAGTATTGTATCCAACACTTACCTCACTAGCCTTTAGAAGTTCCAAGAAGGCTTGATCATGAAAGATACTTGACTGTGCAACTTCCATCAGTTTGGCCTCTGTTACACAGTTTACTTTGACAGGCTGAGCTGCTGTTGATATCTGAGAAGATGTACTATTTACGTTCATTGTACTTGGATAGACAGTGGAAGTAACTGACATCTTTTGCCCTGCTGAGTCGATTACATCCACAGTGGGAAGAGTGATAGGTTTCAAAGTTGATTCTTCTTCAGTTGCTTTTCCCTTGCCCTTGCCCTTTTTCTTTTCATGTGAAACCTCCTTTCCTGTCTCCCCTTAGGCTTGGGATCAGACAAAGTGGCTTGAGCCTCACCAGGAATAGGAAGATTCATACTTCTGAGCATAGTTGTCATCATTTGCTGTTGCACCAGTAAGATGTTGGAAGTGTTGTTGCCTTGGTCATCCAGCTTGTCATTGAGCTTGTTTAAGGATTGAGAAAGCATCCTGTTTTCATCCTTTAGAGAGGTCACTTCTCTTTCTAGACCATCCACTTTAGAGAATAGTTGCTGAGATTTGAAAGAATTCAGAGATTGATCCTTGATCTTGGCAAAGTCAAATTTGGAGATGTTTGACATAGGGACCTCATCCACCAATTTGTCACCATACTGATTCTTCCACATTATATTTAGCATAGCATTAGAGGTTATGTTGGCTTTGACTTGATTGTCCAGTGTGATAGCCAGTTTCTTGATGTTGTCTGTGACCATGGCAAGAGAAAGATCCATCATGTTGACATTAGAAGAGGTTTTCTGGACTTCTTTGAGGATGCCATCCACCTTGGGAAAATCATAGAGATAGGAGTTTCTTAGTTGAGTGAGGGATCTATCTGTCTCCTCCTTTATAGAATAGATCTCTGATTGAAGCCCTTTCCCAAGATAGTGCAGAGCCTTCAACTGATTCTTGTAAACATCATTAACAGCATCATAAATTGCAGCAGGAGAGAGATCCTTTGCATTGGAGCCCAGAGAAGTGAGGTATTCTTCTCTTAGAAAAGCCAGGGCATCCTTGAGTTTGAGAGTTCTCTTTGCATCCAACCAGGCATCCACATTTCCCTCTGGTTCAGCTTCATCCACTATCTTCTCCTGTTGAGCTGCAACATCCTCCTTGTGGCAAAGTAAAATAGCTTCATAATCAGCATTTGGTAGATTTGAGGTGAGGAGATGTTGAGCTATCTTCGAGAACTCATCAATCTGAGACACATTAAGATGTAGAATGTCTTCTTCTGTCAATTTGGAAGGCACAGATGATGATCCTGAAGGCCTGTCATTTTGCACAGGCTTTAGCCATTCTGACATGGTGGCCTGAGCCAAGTAAGAGCTAGTGTTAGGCACTAATGCACTTTTCACATCCATTTGATACACCTTGAAATCTGAGTGAGCTGCAAAAGCCAAGAATATTCTGATGGCTTCCAGTCTAGCTACAGGTGCAAATGTCTCATCATAATCAATGCCCTCTTGTTGACAGTATCCTTTGGCAACCAACCTTGCTTTGTTTCTTATCACCACTCCTTCTTCATCCATCTTGTTTCTGAACACCCATTTAGTGTCAATAACATTCTTTCCTTCTGGAGGTGGCACTAGTTCCCATACTTTGTTTTTCTCAAATTGATTCAATTCTTCTTGCATGGCAACAATCCAATCAGAGTTCTTCAAAGCTTCTTCAATTACTTTTGGTTCCTCTTGTGATAGAAAGCAGCTATAAAGACATGTATTCATTGTTGCCCTTCTTGTTCTAACTCCCTCACCAGGATCTCCAATGATTTGATCCCTAGTGTGGGCTCTGTCCCATTTCCTTGTGTGACCCTGTTCATTTCCTTGACTTGATCCAGGATCATTTTGAGTGTCAGTTGCATTCTCTTCTTCTCCCCCTGTGTTTGTGAATCCTTGCACAGGTGTTTGAAGAAGATCATCAACTTCAGGAGTTTCATTTTCTGGAACAGTTTGAGCAGGAGGTTCATCCTCACTTTCAGAATCTTCAAGGTAACCTTGATTTTCAAATCTTAATGGCACACTGTCTTGTTCACTTGTTTTAAGTCCAGGAGTATTCTTGTCATCAAAGGTAACATCCATGCTTTCCATGACTTTGTGTTGCTCAGGTACAAACACCATGTATGTTGTCCTTTCCAGAGAGTATCCAATGAAAATACCTTCAAATGCTTTAGCATCAAATTTTCCAACATGTTCAGAGGTATCTTTCATCACAAAGCACTTGCTTCCAAACACATGAAGATGCTTGAAGGATGCTCTTTTGCCAGTCATTAATGAGTAAGGAGTTTTTCCAGACTTCTTATTGATCAATGTTCTATTTTGCACATAGCATGCCGTGTTAACAGCATCAGCCCAAAAGCTAGTAGGTAGCTTTGCATCCAACAACATTGTTCTTGTAGCTTCAATGAGAGTTCTATTGTTTCTCTCAACTACTCCATTTTGCTGAGGAGTTCTAGGAGCTGAAAATTGTTGAGAAATTCCATTATCTTTGCAAAACTCATACAGTGTTGAATTTCTAAACTCAGTTCCATTATCACTTCTCAATGAAACTACAAAGGAACCAGTGCTTTGTGCTTCCCTATCAACTCTCTTAATATGCTCTATGATTACTTGAGGTGCTTCATCCTTGGAGAATATAAATTCCACCCAAGTGTATCTTGAATAATCATCAACCATGACTAGAGAATATTTCTTCTTGGAAAGGGACATAACATTCACAGGGCCAAATAGATCCATGTGAATTAGCTGCAGAGGCTTGGAGTCTGAATTGAGCAACTTGTTCTTGTGACTTGATCTCTTAATCTTTCCCTTTTGGCATGCTTCACATGCTCCATCTTGCACAAATTCCAAAGCAGGCATATCTCTGATGAGTTCTCTCTTTGATAGAGAGTTCATTGCCTGAACATTCAAGTGAGACAGTTTCTTGTGCCATAGCCAGAATTCTTCATTTGTGGCCTTGGTGTAGAAACAACAAATTTCTCCCTTGTCTGCAGCCTTGAGGTCAGCTACAAACAAGCTTCCTTTCTTCACACCAGTTAAAACAACTTCACCACTTCCTCTTTTTGAGATTAGACAATGATCTTCATCAAATTCCACTTTGAAACCCCTGTTGGTGAATTGTCCAATACTCAAGAGATTGTGCTTTAGTCCTTCAACAAATGCTACATCTTCAATAATGACATTCCCAGATTTAACACTGCCATATCCCATTGTATAACCAATGTTGTCATTTCCAAAGGTTACTGATGGGCCAGCCTTCTCCTCAAATTGTGATAGCAGGGCTATATCACCAGTCATGTGACTTGAGCATCCACTGTCCAAGATCCAAATGACTCTTTTATTCCTGTTTCCCTGCATTCACAAAATGACTAAGTTGTTTTTGGTACCCACACTTGGTAGGGTCCAGTTGATTTAGAAACAGTTTTGTTAACAATTCCTCTATCATAAATAACATTCTTCACAGTAGGAGACTTCACTTTGGTTGTGGCTTTGGAGTTTACACTCTTAGGCTCACATGAAGTTTTCACCCTCTCAACCATGATTGGGGATCCTGTCCTGTGATTGTGCAAATGTGTGTGTGATTCACAAGATTGTGCAGAGTCAAGTTTATGCTTAAAAGATAAGAAATTAGCAATCACAGTCACATAGCATGTCATGCAGTTAGAATTACCACAGAAGGAATCATGGATAGAGTTCATGCCTACAGAATGGTTACTCAGGTTATCAACTTCAGCAATTTCAGGTTTACTGCACTTATGAGTCAAATGATTCACAAATAGGCATTTCTGACATTGTTTCCTAGGAGCATTTGGCACATAAGCATAATTGTTACTCTTGTTGACACATACCTTACCATTTCTGTTTTGTTTCTTTTTCTTAACAACTTCTTTCTTGATGTTAGGACTCTTGACAAGGTTGTCTTTGGTTTCTTTCTGATTCACAGATTTAGGAGAGGAAGAAGTGTCTTTAGCAGCTTCATCTTCTTCAAGAAGTTGTTGTTTGATGATCAATAGTTCTTCATCAAACTCAACAACACTCTTTTTGAAGATGGGCTTTTCAACACTAGACAAAATGGTTGGGGCATTTTTGTTTGTAAAAGATTCTTTTCCTTTGCCCTTTGCCTTCTTCCTTCCTTTATCATTCTCATAGTCAAAACCAACTCCAACCTTGCAATCTTCAGTGTGTTCCTTATGATAGGTTTGAATGAGTTCAGAGGAGTTCTTGAAACTTCTTAGCTTTAATTCATTTTCAGCAATTTGTTCTCTAAGAGCTTTTTCTATTTGTTTAGCACAAATCACTTTGTTTTTGAGATACTCAATCTCCTTTTTCAAACCATCAAGGCTCACAACCATTAGCTCAAGTTTTTCATTCTTTTCTGTAAGCTCAATATTTTTAGCAGTTAGCCTATCAATTTCTTCATTGGTAGCTAACATGCTAGTGTGAATATTGAACATCTTAGTACTCATATCTTCAACAGTTTGCTTATATTCAAAGGGAGTCATATCAAGAGAAGTAAGAATAGGTATCTGACCTGAGGAATCACCATCATCAGAAAATGCCATCAAGGCATAGTTTGAATACTCCTGTTCTTCTTCTTCATCAGAGTCATCCCGGCACTTTCCCTCAGCAATAAAAGCTTTACCCTGTTGTTTCTTGAGTAGAGCTTCATACTTAGCTTCAAGCTCTAAGTATGCTTTGTCCTTTTTGACTTGTTTGGGCCTCTTGCATTCTGTGGCAAAGTGCCCAAGTTCATTGCAGTTATAGCATCTAATTTTGGACCTATCCACACTCCCTGTTTTGTATCCTCCTTTAGCAACACCAGCAATCCCTTTTCCTTTATTGAAGGAGTTTGAGCTACTTGAACCACCAGCATTTCCACTATTAAATTTGGACTTGAATGGCTACTTCCTTCTTAAACCTAATGTTAGGAAATCTCCTAGCCATATAGGCAAAAGATTTGTTTTCCATCTTGTCCAGCTCATCTATGCTGTAGAACTCATCCTCCTCAGGCAAATCATAAACAACCTGAGTTTCATCACCAGTGTCATCACTTTCCAGTTCCTCAATCTTGACTTGACTGACTTTTAGTGTAATATCCCAAATTTTTGTAATATTTAAAACCTTGATCAATAGTAAATTTGCCACTGATGAATAGTAAATTTGTTGATGAAAAGTTTTTCAGACCACCCTATGTGGATGACATGGAATGAATGTTTCGAAGTTATATTATTGATGTATAAGGAGAATAAGTGAATGCAAACGCAATCAGAATCAGAAGCTTCCCATTCGAGTTTTAAATCACTATTCACTGGACAATCAAGGATGTATTGATTTGATCGTTTTAAGAAAGTATGTGGAATGAAAAATACATGATCATATCTTAAACCAAGGTGAGAAACCTAGGATTATATATTAGATAAAAGAAATGGAAAGATAAAGAAAGTACCCTAGCTTTGGTACAGAGAAACGTTTTTAAAATCACTTGAAACTATCGCGAAACAAAAGCGTAACAAATTATGGATTAAACCCTAACCAAAAGAGGAGTATTATATAAGATCATCAAGTGCAATATATAAGAGGATTGAGGATACAAATGATGACATAAGCATGATGCAGAAGAGTGACATATGCATGACAAAGTGATGAATCACCACCTTGTCACCACTTTCACCACAACCACAAGTCTAAAAGAGCCTTGTCATTGGTGACAAAACAAGACATTAGCCACACAATTAAATTACAAAGTGTTAAGTGTATTTAGACAAAACAAAACAAAAGAAATAATCAAAAAAAAAAACAAAGCAAAAAGGATGCATCTTGAAGAACCAAACTTTCGGCCTTTTCCATTTCTTCAAATCCTTAAGAATTTTTCTACCACTTCCACTCAACCATAAATCTTGATCTTGGGCTCTAAATCACCCTCTTCCAATATCCAAGGTATATCTCTAATCTTATCTTCATCCATGATGGATAGCTTACTCAAAAATGGATTCAAAGATGATGATGAATAGTGATGTGAATAGTAATCTCATAAGATCTTGTTTTGTTTTGAAGTTTTTAGGTTTGATTAGCATAGTTAAGGAGCAAGGAAGGATATACCATCCATATATAGCTTTTGTTAAGTTCCAAGGAAGGTATAAAACTCCTCCCCTTTTGAGATTATGCTTTGATTTAGTAGTTATAAGTGATTGTTTAGAACTATGTAGTAATGAAGCATGTATGCATGATTTTAAGTATGTTTAATGGTTGATTTGTGGATGAACTTACGAACTAGAGTATGACCATGTTTGGACAAAAAAGTGTAGTATTAACTTGAGGTTTGATTGGTGGTTGGTTGATTGTGGATTGGTGGTTGTAGTGAGTGTTTAAAAACACGGGAATCGCGTTTAAGCGCCGTTACCATGTCAAATTTTACTTAAGTAGTTTGGACAGAAACCACGGTTACATTAAAGGGCATAAACATGAAGTTTCTGACCATAAACATGTAGGCCCTGTTTCCTAGTTTGTTTTAGTGAAAGAATCGTGTCGTTACGATTTACGGTTTAGGAGAAACGTCCGTTTTAGTGAAAGCGGTTTCGTGTAACTAAGTAGTTCATTGCTTGAACTTTGAGATAGTGATCAAACCATTTAAAAATGGAATTTGGCCGAGATATTAAAATGGATACTACCATGGATTGTTAGGAAAGGAAACCTAGAAGGTTTTGAGTTAAAAAGAGAAGTTGGTGATTTCATAAAAATACGCGAACGAAGGTCGCGCGAGTGAAATACCCTTAAGGGGATGGTTAAAAACAAGGAATTAGTAAAGGAAAAGTACTTGGATTTTGTGAATAGATTTTCACCCAAACTTGTGACTTAAGAGTTTACGGAACGTCAGAAGGTTATAGATGACCGAGAGTGAGACGTTTGATTTTTATTAATGGAACTTGAGTGCTTAAGTTATAGCACATAAATTGGTTCAAGGGGACTGACTGAAATTGTATATCTTGTTATAGATCGACGTGTACACTCTCAAGCCCCCACTACCTCACCACCAAGACACCAAGGCAAGTTTTCAAACCCTACATCATATAAATGATGTTGTTGTGATATATATTGTGATTATGATAAATATTCCGCTTTAATGCTGTAAAATGATTTATAAACTGTGTACGCTTTTAATAAAAAGCGGTATAAGATATAAGGTTTATATGCTATGTAAATACTAGATATAAACCAAGGTTTAAAGGCTCTAAGTATAGAGCAGCTGTACGATGATTTTAAAATAATAGACAGGGAGTTAAATTATTATTTTGTTTTTATCACACTGTCAGAAGTTGAAGGGTTCCAGGGACAGTTATATTTTAAATATTGATTAAATATTCCAATATATGTATTATTGGATATTTAATGAAGAGATATTTAAATAATATTATAATAGATATTATTTGAATAATTATTTAAATTAGTGAATATTATTTTGCATATTCACTTAAGTAGAATGTGATTGAATAATAATTCGATACTTATTATTTGAATATTATTTAATTAAGTGAATATTATTTTAAATATTCACTTAAGTGGTTATATATTGAATAATAATTCAATATTTATTATTTGGATATTTATTAAATATTCCAAATATGATTTAAAAATCATAGAACCTTATTACATTATTTAAGGTTCTACTATTTACACACAAAACTTTCTGATCTTCAGAAAAGGTATTTAAAGCAGAGATTCCCAATTATTATCTTAAGATATTTAAAAATAATTAAATGCGAATAGTGTTTTCCACTCATCGGAAAGTTGGAATCTAGTTCAAGAAGTCGAGGACAGAGTTTTACTTCCACTGTTCCTCTAGAATACCTATAGTTGGGGATGACTCCCCTATTCAAGTAAAGAATTTCAAACTTACTAGACTCTGAAAATTTCAATAAACTCCCTGGTCATGATTTCAAAATACATGGTAATCATCGGTAGTTTCGTTGACTAATGTCAATCCACTCTGTGATTTACTCCCTTCAAATACTCTGGAGTAAGGAATTCTGAACGATGACAAAGTTCTTGACAAGTAATTATACTTGGGGAAAATAGGATTCAGTTCCGATTTCCGTTTCATTGATGTTGTTTTCTATAATGGGAAATGGAAGGGCCTACACGGCAATGAAACAGGTGTCGGGGTAGTGCCAAAATTATCAAGGCTTACCCGGTGACGAAATAGGCGCCGAGGTAGTGATCTCTTGAGTGCTAAGGCTTACCCGGTGACGAAATAGGCACCGAGGTAGTGATCTCTTAGCACAGTGGCCCGTATGCGGTCAGGGTGCTAACCGAATAGGAAGTCGTCCTTCTACTAGTAGAAAAGAAAAGTTACGATACAACGGCTGATCACCGTGTATCGGGTGTTCCAGTATGTTCCCTTTCTTCCCTCCGATTGGAGTTGTACTGTACATTGTAACAAAAGCCTAGGCGCTGAGTTACTGACAATGTGACAGTGAAGAGTAATGATGTTCCTCGTACAGTAGTTGCACTGTCTGGCATGTTTTGGACGAAAAGAAAACAAATATATCATTCTGTATACGAATGAAGTTTTAAAGGTTTTCCTTTATGATATAAGCTTACGTATATATGCTTATGCTGTGTTATATTATTGCTGGGCTGAGTGCTCACTCTTGCTTTTATATATATATATATATATATATATATCACAACACAACAACTAGGGTAGATGGCCAGGATTCGTCGTATCGCTCGGAAGCGCGTCAGGGATATACAGGCCGCCCGTAACAGGGTTGTTGCAGTTGATCAGATAGAACTAATGGGTTGGTTCGGAGTTTAACTCTTTTTGCTCCGGTTTATTTATAAGTATCACTTATGTATATTAATGAACCAGAAAAAACTTTTGCGCTACCTTTCTGGTTTCACGTAGAAATCACATTGGCAGTAGGTTGCTAGTATTTTACTTTTGGGTTGTAATAACTTTAATTTATGTATCATATGACTACTGTTTTTGTAAGTTCGTTTCTGAGACATAACTGGCGTGAGTATATTGATGGTGGGGTCACCATGTGTGTTGATTTATTATATTTTGATTCAAGTATTAAGTGGTTGTACGGAACAAGGGATCGTGACAACCTAGATCTCCGACCCCGGATCTGGGGGTGTTACAGAAATGGTATCAGAGCCTATAGTTATTAATCTCAGAAATGATAGGGCGTTAGGAATAATAAATGTAACTATAATAATAAGAAGAACTCCCATCGAGTTCGTGGTTGGGCTACCGGATGTAGCACTGACAGTTAAAACCCGCAAGGGAACTTTTATTACAAGGTATAATAACCTAGTTTTCGCTTGTATAGGTGTTTGCGACCGAGGAGGCTGATGACTTTGAGACCCAGCATGACGAGGCTCTGCTGGTGGCTGAGGACGACCCCGTGGACGGCCCCATGGAGGATCTCGAGGAGGATACTGAGGACCCGGACGAGGATCCGGAAGAGTACCCCACGACTGTGTTTGACTTTCCTACTTCTCCTGCTCCCTTTATTGATGGAGATTCGACTGAGGATGATGATTCCACTTAGGGGGATCAGATTGTACCTGTTGTAGTTACCACAGAGGACGATGAGACTTCTGAGGACAGTGCTAGCCGAGGAGGCATCAGGATGTACCCTCTGCCTATTATGAGAGTGCTTACCCCTCCTGTGCCCCCATTGAGCCCGTTACCATCAGACGATGACTATGATCTTGCCCCTGAGGGATATGAGGAGGACCATGCCATGACTGATCCAGACACACCTCCTCCCTCACCTACTGGAGTACCTACTGTGATCCATGATTGGATGATTGGCCGGCTGACCACTGACTTGGCAGCGGCAGAGGCTAGAGCTGATGAGCTGAGGAGATAGTTGGCAGCAGAGAGAGATACCCGTCGTTCCTATCAGGACGGGATGAGTTTCATGACTCCTATGGAGATGAGGCTTGAGATTTCCCGCATTGAGTGGCGAGCTATGGTCCGCATGAGAGGCATGTCTGTTATTGTTGAGGGATTGGTACCCTGACTGGCCACAGAGAGGATTTGGGCAGATGCTATGGCGCGTGTCGGGAACCTGACCCGCTCGGAGGGGGATACTTGATTGGTGATAGATAGCTTAGTTCTCTAAACTCAGATGGCCGTTAGTAGTGCCAGTTTTTGAGGGATGGTTCCGATGTATAGTAGTATCCTTTCTGAGTTAGAGATAGGCTGATCAGACTGACGTAGCAGATGTTGACTGGTTGATTGGTAGTACTTAGCTTTTGACTGTTGTACGGATGATGTATTTCAGCGATATGTTCGCTTTTGTTGGAACTTCGACTTCAGTATCTCGTGACTTTATGTCACTAATGTATATATTCGTGCATTTCAGTTTCTGTGAAGCTTTCAGTTTTAAAATTTGATATCCCCTGCTATTTCAACTGTTTTACAAGTTATTAGTTTGACATATAAACTGTGCAAAAAAAAAATTAATAAAAGAGTTTTGTTTGAGGAATGATGATTTCCAAGATTTTCACCGAGAAACTCAATTGATCCAACCACATATTTTGGAAAGAACAAATGGTTTTAATAATAAAAGTTTTGTTTAAAAATATCAGGACAATGCCACCCCGACGTATGGGGACATGAGCACGCCTTGCCAATTCTGCGGCTCAGGGCAGTGTTAACCAGGGAGATGAAAGGCAAACCTATCGTAATGAAGGAGAAAACCCAGACTTCCACGAGATGGAAGAACAGAACCATGAGGAAGGTGAGTATGAAGGAAGCGGAGAGGATGACGATTATAACGAGTTTGATGATCAGGACTACGAAGAGGAAGAGTATGAGAGTACTCAGAATGTGGAGGTCCCCGGTGAAAACCCGATGGACCAATTCATGCACCTACTCCGACAGAATTTGAATCAGCACCCACCGCCACCACCACCAGGCCCCAATACTGCGGGGCATAGTGCTTTTAAGGCTTTTAAGTCCCTAAGACCCCCGGAATTTCTGGGATCTGCTGACCCTGTTGAGGCAAGAGCTTGGTTAAAGGAAATGGAAAAATCTTTTGAAATCTTAGGCATTGAGGAAGCCCAAAAGACCGTCTTTGCTACTTACCTCCTGAAAGGGGAGGCTAACTACTGGTGGGAATCGAAGAGAAACCTAGAAACAAATACCGTTGTTACCTGGACAAAGTTTACTACCTTATTTCTGGAAAAGTATTTCCCTGTGTTTATGGAAGCATAAATGGAGAGGAAGTTTTTGGAACTAAAACAGGATAACATGACTGTGGTGGAATATGAAGCAAAGTTTACTGAATTGTCTAGGTTTGTGCCGGATTTTGTCAATACTGACTTAAAGAGGTCAAGAAGGTTTCAGCAAGGGCTACAGCAATGGATTCAGAATAGAGTATCGGTGTTGGAAATAACGGACTATGCATCGCTAGTGCAAAAGGCAACCATAGTGGAAGCAGGTACTGAGCAAAGTTAGAAAGGAAGAGAAGAGAAAAAGAGAAAGTTTGGTAGTCAAGGAGGAAGCTCAGTGAATAAGAGCTTTCCAGCAAGGACATTTGTAGGGACCAGATCCCAACCTTTAAGAAACTCGGGATTCAGGAAAACTGAGAATAAGAGTCTAAGCCAGGGCGGCAGACAGACTGGAGTGTCCCATTTTAATCAACCCCGACCCCCACTACCTGACTGCAAGACGTGTGGAAGAAAACACCTGGGAGAATGTACCCTAAAGTCGGTAACCTGCTACAAGTGCAACAAAACAGGGCATTACTCCAACACCTGCCCTCGAAACGATTAGAAGTGTTTTCAATGTGGAAAATTAGGACACATGAAAAGAGACTGCCCTATGGCAAACCCCGCCGGCTCGAGAATCAGTGGAGCCGCCTCTAATAGACCCCCGACTGCTAGAACTTTTAACATGACTGTGAAAGATGCCGTGAGGGACACAAATGTGATAGCAGGTACCCTTCTATTAAACACCGTCAATGCAAATGTTTTATTTGATTCAGGAGCTACCAAGTCTTTTATTTCGAGGGATTTCGCTAGTCAGTTAAGACTTAGAGCGGAAAAGGAGGTATTAGAGGTAGAGATAGCAAATAGGGAAGTAATTCCAGTTGATAAGATACACCTAGACTGTAGTCTAGAAATAGAAGGTCAACAGTTTCTTGTAAACTTGGTCCCATTTAAATTAGGGGAATTTGATGTTATTCTGGGAATGGATTGGTTGTCGATCAATGGTGCTCAGATCGATTGTGAAAGAAAGAAAATATGGATTAAAACATCTGAAGGGTGGGAGGTCGTGTTCAAGGGACAACGACAAACCCGTAAGTTTTTAACCATGGCCCAAACCAAGAGGTTGTTGCGGCATGGGTGTGAGGCTTATTTAGCCTATATGATAGATACAAATCGAGAGGTTCCTAAATTACAAAATATTCCTATAGTTAATGAATTTGAAGATGTATTTCCAGAAGCCCTTCCGGGATCACCACCCGATAGGGAGATAGAAGTCGCTATAGAATTAGCTCCAGGGACGGCGCAAGTTTCGAAGGTCCCGTACCGGTTAGCTCCAGTAGAAATGAAAGAGTTAGCTATTCAATTGCAGGAATTGCTAGATAAGGGAATGATAAGACCTAGTGTATCACCATGGGGTGCACCAGTGCTGTTTGTGAAGAAGAAGGATGGTAGCTTGAGATTATGCATAGACTATCGAGAACTAAACAAGTTGACCATTAAGAACTGATATCATTTACCAAGGATTGATGATTTGTTTGACCAGTTGAAAGATACGGTTTAATTCTCCAAGATTGACCTGAGGACTGGATATCACCAGTTAAAGATAAAACCTGAGGATATACCCAAAACTGCATTCCGTACTAGGTATGGGCACTATGAGTTTTTGGTAATGTCGTTTGGGCTGACAAATGCCCCAGCATCTTTTATGGACCTAATGAATCGAGTCTTCAAGAAATATTTGGACGAATGCGTCATAGTTTTCATTTATGATATTTTAGTCTACTCCAAGAAGGAGGAGGAACACACAGGACACTTAAGAATAGTGTTAGAGACGTTGAGAAAGGAAAAGTTATATGCCAAGTTTTCCAAGTGTGAATTCTGGCTAAGAGAGGTACAGTTTCTAGGCCATGTGGTCAGCAGTGAGGGAGTACTAGTAGACCCTGCTAAGATAGAAGCCGTATCAAATTGGGACAGACCAACCACCCCGACTGAGGTGAGAAGTTTTGTAGGCTTAGCCGGGTATTATCGGAGATTTGTGAAAGATTTTGCTAAAATAGCAGCCCCATTGACCCGACTGACCCGAAAGACTGAGAAGTTTGAGTGGACTTAGAAATGCGAGAAGAGTTTTCATGAATTGAAAAGGAGGCTAGTTACTGCCCCTGTACTGGAACTGCCAGACGGAAAGGGGAATTTTGTGATCTACAGCGACGCATCACACAAAGGGTTAGGATGCGTGCTTATGCAACACGAAAGGGTGATTGCATATACTTCTAGGCAGCTAAAAGAATATGAGAGTAGATATACTACCCATGATTTGGAGCTAGCAACAATAGTTTTCGCCCTGAAAATTTGGAGGCATTACTTATATGGAGAAAAGTGCCAAATCTACACAGACCACAAGAGCCTTAAGTACATTTTCACTCAGAAAGAGCTCAACATGAGACAGAGGAGATGGATAGAATTAATCAAAGATTATGATTGCGAGATTCTTTACCGCCCAGAGAAGGCCAATGTGGTGGCCGATACCCTTAGTAGGAATGAGAGACTCAAAATGATAACCTCCTCAGAGAAGTTAATCCAAGAGTTTGAAAAGATGGAGATTGAGGTTAAAATAACCGGAGATGGCACAGAGAAATTATTTGAAATCGCACTACAATCGGAATTGCTGCAAAAGATCAAATTAAGTCAAGAACGCATGATGAGTGAAGGGAAAGAGCTAATGACAAGAGAGGAATTAAGAACTGAAAGAGATGATAAGGGAGTTATGAGGTATACTTACCGAATTTGGATTCCTAATGACCAGGAATTAAAAGATGAGATTCTTCATGAGAGTCATAGCTCAAGGTATTCAATTTACCCGGGAAGTACCAAGATGTATAGGGATCTAAAGGAATATTAATGGTGGCCTAACATGAAAAAAGACGTAACAGGATGGGTAAGCAAATGCTTGACCTGCCAAAGAGTAAAGGCAGAACACCAGAGACCCGGTGGACTTTTACGACCCCTAGAGATTCCAGAATGGAAATGGGAACAGATAGCCATGGACTTTGTAGTAGGATTGCCCCGAACCAAAGCTAATCACGACGCCATATGGGTAATCGTAGACCGGTTGACGAAGTCATCCCACTTCCTACCGATCAATGAAAGGTACACTGTCGATAAGTTAGTGGATATTTATATGAAGGAAATTGTGGCGCGACATGGAGTTCCAGTCGCCATTGTGTCAGACCGAGACCATAGATTTAACTCCAGATTTTGGAGAAGCTTTCAATAATGTGTAGGAACCAAGCTAAACATGAGTACTGCTTACCATCCCCAGACGGATGGGCAAAGCGAAAGGACTATCCAAACATTAGAGGATATGTTGAGAGTATGTGCCATAGATTTCAAAGGAAATTGGGATGATCACCTACCCCTGATTGAGTTCTCCTACAATAACAGTTTTCATGCAAGTATCGGGATGCCCCCGTATGAGGCCTTGTATGGAAGAAGATGTCGATCTCCCTTGTACTGGGATGAAGTTGGAGAGCGAAAAATGCTCGGACCCGAAATGGTCCAACAGACTAAGGATGCAATAGACCTTATCAGAGGACGGCTGGTAGCAGCCCAAGACAGACAAAAGAAATATGCAGACTTGGCCCGAAAGGACAAGGAATATGAAATTGGAGATCTTGTGTTGTTGAAAGTATCTCCGTGGAAAGGACTGATGAGATTCGGAAAGAAAGGGAAATTGAGCCCTAGGTATATTGGACCGTTCGAGATCTTGAGACGCATCGGGGAAGTAGCTTACGAGCTAGCCTTGCCCCCAAACCTGCAGCAAGTTCACAACGTGTTCCATGTATCCATGTTAAGGAAGTACAATCCGGATGCCAGACACGTGGTAGAATACGAGCAAGTAGATATACAACCAGACCTGTCATATATAGAGCAACCGGTGGAAATCATTGACCGCAGGGATCAAGTAGTAAGGAATAAAGTTATAAAGCTGGTAAGAGTTTTGTGAAAAAATCATAATGTTGAAGAATCCACTTGGGAACTAGAGAGCGCAATGCTAGAAAAGTACCCTCGTCTATTTTGATCTGATTCCGGGACGAAATCCTTTTAAGTAGGGGAGACTGTAATATCCCAAATTTTTGTAATATTTAAAACCTTGATGAATAGTAAATTTGCCACTGATGAATAGTAAATTTGCTGATGAAAAGTTTTTCAGACCACCCTATGTGGATGACATGGAATGAATGTTTCGAATTTATATTATTGATGTATAAGGAGAATAAGTGAATGCAAACGCAATCAGAATCAGAAGATTCCCATTCGAGTTTTAAATCACTATTCACTGGACAATCAAGGATGTGTTCATTTGATCGTTTTAAGAAAGTATGTGGAATGAGAAATCCATGATCATATCTTAAACCAAGGTGAGAAACCTAGGATTATATATTAGACAAAGGAAATGGAAAGATAAAGAAAGTACCCTAGATTTGGTACAGAGAAACGTTTTTAAAATCACTTGAAACTATCGCTAAACAAAAGCGTAACAAATTATGGATTAAACCCTAACCAAAAGAGGAGTATTATATAAGATCATCAAGTGCAATATATAAGAGGATTGAGGATACAAATGATGACATAAGCATGATGCAGAGGAGTGACATATGCATGACAAAGTGATGACAAGGTGATGAATCACCACCTTGTCACCACTTTCACCACAACCACAAGTCTAAAAGGGCCTTGTCATTGGTGACAAAACAAGACATTAGACACACAATTAAATTACAAAGTTTTAAGTGTATTTAGACAAAACAAAAGAAATAATCAAACAAAACAAAGCAAAAAGGATGCATCTTGAAGAACCAAACTTTCGGCCTTTTCCATTTCTTGAAATCCTTAAGAATTTTTCTACCACTTCCACTCAACCATAAATCTTGATCTTGGGCTCTAAATCACCCTCTTGCAATATCCAAGGTAGATCTCTAATCTTATCTTCATCCATGATGGATAGCTTACTCAAAAATGGATTCAAAGATGATGATGAATATTGATGTGAATAGTAATCTCATAAGATCTTGTTTTGTTTTGAAGTTTTTAGGTTTGATTAGCATAGTTAAGGAGAAAGGAAGGATATACCATCCATATATAGCTTTTTTTAAGTTCCAAGGAAGGTATTAAACTCCTCCCCTTTTGAGATTATGCTTTGATTTAGTAGTTATAAGTGATTGTTTAGAACTATGTAGTAATGAAGCATGTATGCATGATTTTAAGTATGTTTAATGGTTGATTTGTGGATAAACTTATGCACTAGAGTATGACCATGTTTGGACAGAAAAGTGTATTATTAACTTGAGGTTTGATTGGTGGTTGGTTGATTGTGGATTGGTGGTTGTAGTGAGTGTTTAAAAACACGGGAATCGCGTCTAAGCGCCGTTACCATGTCAAATTTTACTTAGGTAGTTTGGACAGAAACCACGGTTACATTAAAGGGCATAAACATGAAGTTTCTGACCATGAACATGTAGGCCCTGTTTCCTAGTTTGGTTTAGAGAAAGAATCGTGTCGTTACGATTTACGGTTTAGGAGAAACGTCCGTTTTAGTGAAAGCGGTTTCGCGTAACTAAGTAGTTCATTGCATGAACTTTGAGATAGTGATCAAACCCTTTAAAAATAGAATTTGGCCGAGATATTAAAATGGATACTATAATGGATTGTTAGGAAAGGAAACCTAGAAGGTTTTGAGTTAAAAAGAGAAGTTGGTGATTTTATAAAACTACGCGAACGAAGGTCGCGCGAGTGAAATACCCTTAAGGGGATGGTTAAAAACAAGCAATTAGTAAAGGAAAAGTACTTGGATTTTGTGAATATATTTTCACCCAAACTTGTGACTTAAGAGTTTACGGAACGTCATGAGGTCATAGATGACCGAGAGCGAGACGTTTGATTTTTATTAATGGAACTTGAGTACTTAAGTTATAGCACATAAATTAGTTCAAGGTGACTGACTGAAATTGTATATCTTGTTATAGATCGACGCGTACACTCTCAAGCCCCCAATACCTCACCACCAAGACACCAAGGCAAGTTTTCAAACCCTACATCATATAAATGATGTTGTTGTGATATATATTGTGATTATGATAAATATTCCTCTTTAATGCTGTAAAATGATTTATAAACTGTGTACGCTTTTAATAAAAAGCTGTATAAGATATAAGGTTTATATGCTAGGTAAATACTAGATATAAACCAAGGTTTAAAGGCTCTAAGTATAGAGCAGTTGTACGATGATTTTAAATAATAGACAGGGAGTTAAATTATTATTTTGTTTTGATCACACTGTCAGAAGCTGGAGGGTTCCAGGGACAGTTATATTTTAAATATTGATTAAATATTCCAATATATGTATTATTGGATATTTAATGAAGAGATATTTAAATAATATTATAATAGATATTATTTGAATAATTATTTAAATTAGTGAATATTATTTTGCATATTCACTTAAGTAGAATGTTATTGAATAATAATTCGATACTTATTATTTGAATATTATTTAATTAAGTGAATATTATTTTAAATATTCACTTAAGTGGTTCTATATTGAATAATAATTCAATATTTATTTTTTGGATATTTATTAAATATTCCAAATATAATTTAAAAATCATAGAACCTTATTACATTATTTAAGGTTCTACTATTTACACACAAAACTTTCTGATCTTCAGAAAAGGTATTTAAAGCAGAGATTCCCAATTATTATCTTAAGATATTTAAAAATAATTAAATGCGAATAGTGTTTTCCACTCATCGGAAAGTTGGAATCTAGTTCAAGAAGTCGAGGACAGAGTTTTACTTCTACTGTTCCTCTAGAATACCTATAGTTGGGGATGACTCCCCTATTCAAGTAAAGAATTTCAAACTTACTAGACTCTGAAAATTTCAATAAACTCCCTGGTCATGATTTCAAAATACATGGTAATCATCGGTAGTTTCGTTGACTAATGTCAATCCACTCTGTGACTTACTCCCTTCAAATACTCTGGAGTAAGGAATTCTGAACGATTACAAAGTTCTTGACAAGTAATTATACTTGGGGAAAATAGGATTAAGTTCCGATTTCCGTTTCATTGATGTTGTTTTCTATAATGGGAACTGGAAGGGCCTACACGACAATGAAACGGGTGCCGGGGTAGTGCCAAAATTATCAAGGCTTACCCGGTGACGAAATAGGCGTCGAGGTAGTGATCTCTTGAGTGCTAGGGCTTACCCGGTGACGAAATAGGCACCGAGGTAGTGATCTCTTAGCACAGTGGCCCGTATGCGGTCACGGTGATAACCGAATAGGAAGTCATCCTTCTACTAGTAGAAAAGAAAAGTTACGATATAACGGCTGATCACCGTGTATTGGGTGTTCCAGTATGTTCCCTTTCTTCCCTCCGATTGGAGTTGTACTGTACATTGTAACAAAAGCCTAGGCGCTGAGTTACTGACAATGTGACAGTGAAGAGTAATGATGTTCCTCGTACAGTAGTTGCACTGTATGGCATGTTTTGGACGAAAAGAAAACAAATATATCATTTTGTATACGAATGAAGTTTTAAAGGTTTTCCTTTATGATATAAGCTTACGTATATGCTTATTCTGTGTTATATTATTGTTGGGCTGAGTGCTCACTCTTGCTTTCTTTTTATATTATATCACAACACAACAGCTAGGGTAGTTGGCCAGGATTCGTCGTACCGCTCGGAAGCGCGTCAGGGATATACAGGCCGCCTGTAACAGGGTTGTTGCAGTTGATCAGGTAGAACTAATGGGTTGGTTCGGAGTGTAACTCTTGTTGCTCCGGTTTATTTATAAGTATCACTTATGTATATTAATGAACAAGAACGAACTTTTGCGCTGCCTTTCTGGTTTCACGTAGAAATCACATTGGCAGTAGGTTGCTAGTATTTTACTTTTGGGTTGTAATAACTTTAATTTATGGATCATATGACTACTGTTTTTTTAAGTTCGTTTCTGAGACATAACTGGCGTGAGTATATTGATGGTGGGGTCACCATGTGTGTTGATTTATTATATTTTGATTCAAGTATTAAGTGGTTGTACGGAACAAGGGATCGTGACAACCTAGATCTCCGACCCCGGATCTGGGGGTGTTACATTTAGAGATTCCATTTTTTGACCTAGATTGTCAGCAATAAGGGCACAAGAGGTATTGGCCATTAATCCTTGCTTTGCTTGAATAGATCTCTTCTGAAACAACTCTAGCTCATATGTCTTCAAAACACCATACAACACATCAAAACTAATCTTTGTTAGATCTCTTTCTTTAAGGGAAGAGATTCTTGGTTCCAAGTGATCTGGTAGAGTTAGCAAGAACTTCATGTTGATCTCTTCTGTCTCATAGTATTTATCATAGAGTTTGAGTTCATTTATCAGCTTATTGAACCTCTCAAACACTTCTGTGATTCCCTCCTTTGGCTGAGCCATGAAAGCTTCATACTGGGAAACCAGAATCTGCTTTTTGTTCTTTCTTACTTCTGGAGTTCCTTCACATAGCACCTCTATAAGATCCCACATTTTCTTTGCACTACTGCAGTGAGCAATAGTGCCATACATGTTGAAATCCATAGATTCACAGATGATAAGTTGGAGATGTCCATCCAGTGCTATTTTCTCCTTTTCAGGATCAGTTTATTTTGAGGGGTCTTTAGGAACATGCTTTGCTGGTATTATCTCAGTGCCTACAGTTGTTTCACCAATCTCAATCATTGGAATAAAGGGAACATGCTTTAGTATATCTAAACACATGGGATTGGAAGCTTTGATGAAAAGTAACATCTTCTTCTTCCATAAGCTGTAGTGCTCCTTGTTGAAGGGAGGAATCTTTATACTGCTCAGTTTCTGTGAACTCATTGTTGATCTTTTCCTGTTTGTACGTTAACAGTCTCGCTCTGATACCACTAGAAACTAGACATAGGGGGGCTGAATGGATAGTTTTGATATTTTTCGATTCTTGAAGCTTAAAATAAACTGTATATGATTATGCTATGTAATATGCAGAAAATGAACGACACACACAATCACTTTAATCTACTTTGTATTAAGTAAATTAAATACTACAGCTTTCCGGAAATTCACAACAGAATTTCTGGCTTCTAAACAAGAACAGTTTGTACCTTGTTTTTGCTTACAGAGAAAAGAGTGCTTAAGATAAAACAATGTGTATCTCTCTTGCAGCTAGCAGTGGTGTGTGCACGATATATATTCACATATACGAACTAGGCACACCCCTGTTTACACAGTTACCCCTAGCTGAAAGTCCAACTTGTCCTGCCATAAGAAGTTAACTATGTCAGGAAGGACCACCTGCTTTTCGGAGTCTTTCCCGTTTCTGTAGCTGCTTTTCTCTTATCTTTCTCTCCAAGTTTAGCTGTAGATTTGCCATCTGTTCTTTGGACCACCTTGCCTGAACAAATGCTTCAGTATTTGTCTCTCTTGATTCTTGGTTCTGTACCTTGATTTGTCTTGTTGTAAACGGCTAAGTATTGATATCGTGAACTCCACTTCATTTCAGACTACGCAATGTCACTTGTGAGGACTACGCGATATGGCCTTTGAGGACTATGCGACATAGGTCATTTGAAGACTTCGCGATCTAGACTTTTTGAGGACTATGCGACATAGACTATTTGATGACTATATGACATAGGCTGATTGAGGACTTCACGATCTAGTACATCTTGACTTTGCTGACTTCAACATTTCACGACATGAGTCTTGAGGACTTCACGACATAGTACAAAATGGACTATGCGATCCAGCACTTCTCGACATGGATATTGGTCACTTCACGACATAGCTTTATTCTGACTTTGCTATATAATGCCTTAGTCAAATTTCTGCAACTTATTTCTTCAGGGCCTTATTCATCTCTATCCTGCTGCATGAACAGTTCTGAACTTCTACCAGGACAATTATTCAATGGCCTATATACATTCTAGTTTGCAAGAAACCTACTAAGCTCATTATAATTTTGAGCATACATGATCAAGCTAATGTTCATGAGAACAAGACAAGTACATAGAGAGACCTATACTATATCCCAATGATAGAATTCACTAGGTCATTTAGTGTGACATAGTCACATAGTGTAGACTTGCTAATGGTGGTATTCAGACATGTCTTGAGCCTAACAAAGTTTTAGCCAGGTTCGACCCCAAATCCCTAGGGTCTACGTCTTGGTCCCTTACCAACTTGGTAATAGAATATATTACTGATCAACGAAATAAACCAATTACAAGGTACAATAATATATCTCCCTTTTTACACCCAGTTGTTGAAAACAGCTTGCTGAAACAGTCTATTTCCCTTGAGTAAATAGCTCACTTGAACTCCAAAGTCTCTCTAACACGCTTGCTCCCTTGAACTTTGAATTCCTTGAGTCCCACTCCTGAATTCCTTAGTTCCCCGAATAACTTTCTTTTTAGAACAATGAATGCCCTTAAGAACTATACTACCCGATCACCAAGATCCATTTGCCATTAATTCAGTAACTACTCTTTACAATATGAAAAATACAAATTTTCAATAAAGAGATTACAACTCAAACTAGGGATTCTCTAATATATCTCACGTATATAATATATTATGTTAGATATAATTGCTGACGTTTGTTCATCAGTGTTTAAGTACCAGGTACATATCAGAGTTTATCTAGAAGCCAGTCAGAGTTTGATAAAGTCTGACTGGGTGAAGAGTTTACATTGAAGCCAGACAGAGTTTGATAAAGTCTGACGTGGTGATAGTTGACTTAGCTGTCGGTGCAAAGATAAAGATTCTAGAAGCAATATATTCTGAAGATGGAAAGAAGCAGAATATATTGATACAGCTAAGGAAACGGAATAGAAGATAAGAAGCAATCCTTAATTGATATGAATTGTATAGCTAATTTATAGGAATATCAATTAGAGATGGATTGTATGTAACTGTGTACTATATCAACACAGATAGGTTATCCCTAGAAGGGATGCGATTATTGAAATATTATTCTTGTAACCTAGTAGCTCTTTGTGATTCATTAACATCACTAAGAGAGAATTATTTTAATATAATTCAGTTTGTTGATTTATAAACTTGTGTTCTTGATTGTTATTCTCATACATACTTGATTATATATTGTGTATTCGGCCTAACAATTGGTATCAGAGCCTAGGCTGTTTAATATATACAGTTTTTCGATTCAAACACAGTAATAATCATGTCTGAAGAAAATCAAGCTCCTGCCAAGGTTGAACAGGTTAAACCTAATTCTGTGAGTCGATATGAAACAATCAGGGTTCCAATTCTCAGGCCAGTGGAGTATCCAATTTGGAAGGTGAAGATGACCATGTTTCTGGAGGCTACAGATCCAGAATACCTTGACAGAATATATGATCGTCCTCATATGCCGACTAAATTGTCTCCTGTTGTTGATGGTCAAGAACAAAAGACTGTTCCAAAGGAAAAGAAAGATATGACTCCTGAGGACATCTCATCAATTGCAAAAGATGCAAAGGTTAGACATCTTCTCCACAGTGCTTTAGATAATGTTATGTCTAACAGAGTGATTGGTTGCAAAACTGCAAAAGAAATCTGGGATGCTTTGGAAGTCAGGTGTCAAGGAACCACTGCTATAAAGAAGAACAGGAAAACAATACTCACTCAGGAGTATGAGCACTTTGATTCAAGAGCCAATGAAACCTTGACTGAGACATATGACAGATTCTGTAAACTGCTGAATGATTTATCTCTAGTTGATAAAGAATATGATCTTGAAGAATCAAATCTCAAATTTCTCTTATCTTTACCTGAAAGATGGGATTTGAAGACAACAACTATAAGAGATAATTACGAACTTGCTGAAACTGAACTTGATGAGATTTATGGGTTACTGAAAACTCATGAATTGGAAATAGAACAAAGAAACAGAAGATCAAGTAAAAAGACAAAATCTGTTGCTCTCAAAGTTGAGGAGAAGCCCATCAAGAAGGAATCATCAAGGAAGAAAGCCAAGGGAAAGGCTTTAGTCATTAAATCTGAAAGTGAGTCATCAAACTATGATAATGACTCAAACTCTGATGAAGCTTCTGACTCTGAGGATGATGAAGAACAGATGATGCAAATGGCTGCATTGATGGTGAAGACCTTCAAGAAGATGGGATTCAAGAACTTCAAGAAAGGAAAGAGATTCTCAAGGAAAGATTCAAACTCTGAAAGGAAAAGTTTTAGAAAGTCTGATGGAAGGGAGACCAAGTCTGGCAAGAAGGATAAATCTGAAATCCAGTGCTACAGGTGTAAGGAGATGGGTCACTATGCCCCAGAGTGCAAGAAAGGAAAATCTGAGAAAGCACTCATCTCTAAAGGCAAAGACTGGGCAGATACTTCAGACTCTGATGATGGAGTAAATTATGCTCTTATGGCAACTGTCAGAGATGAGACTGAATCATCTGAAAATAAGGTACCCCTAACTACTTATGCTTATGATACTGATAATATATCTGAGTTAAGAGTATATCTGAAAAGTGTACATGTTAGTTATAGGGATCAGACTTTAGAGAATGAGAGAATTAAATCTGAGAATCTTAGTCTTAAAGAAAGAAACAAGTTTCTTGAAGGAGAACTTGAGAATATGAAGCAGATTCAAAAAGAAAGAGATGATGCTGTTTATATTGAACAGGAATTGACTAAGAGATATAAGCAGTTAGAATCTGATCTAGAAAAAGAAAGAAAAATAATCAAGACTTGGACAAACTCTGGAAGAGACACTCTGTTATTCCCAAATGACCTAACAGAATTGTAGAAGGGGGGGGTTGAATACAATTCTTGATATTTTCTTAAACTTAAAACACTGATAAAATAAAACTGAACTGAATAAACAAAAACACAAGATATAAATAATTCAGTTGGATTGTTTGATGATCCAACTGAAGTGTTTTTATTGCGGAAATAATCTGTGATACAAAAGTACACAGCTGCTCAGTTACAGAGTTGTAGAGAAGAATGCTCTCAAAGATAGCTAATACAAACTATTTGTTTTTCTTCTCTTACCTCTTTCTAACTGCTACACTTGGTTATATATTCCCAAGTTTACAATACTATTTTTGGCTACTCTAAAGTACACTAAAGATAACCGCCAATAGTTTGCTTTTCATCCCTTTGTCCAGTGGTCCTTGGAGATCCTTGCTTTTGTCTTCATGCTTATTATGATCACTCCCAAGAGCCCAATTAGAAACTGGGATGTTTCCTTATTCCCCATGTCCATTTTAATGGTTTCCAATGCAAAGTACACTTCCACATCACCTTTAGATCTGTTCAGTAAACTGTCACTATCACTTTGTCAACTATTCAGAAAAGCAATAATGATTCGTTGATAGCAGGGAGATGTGTTTCGTTGATAGCTTTATTCTCCATTTCGTTGATGAGTAAACTTCATTTCGTTGATGAGTAAACTTCATTCCGTTGATGGTGTATCCTTGTTCCGTTGATAGAGTAATCTTCATACCGTTGACATGTCTTCACTTAGGCAAAATTACAAGGCATGATATACTTACAATTAACCAACCTATTTTGCCTATCTAGTACTTAGTCAACATGACTTAGGAAACCTATCTAATACATACATCAAATGCATATCAAACTGTGAAGTATTGTACAGTGCAATTGCTACAACACTCATTCCGTTGATGAGCTTCCTGTCAACGAAACACTGCAAAGCATGCCATTTCGTTGACAGTTACAAAATAACTTAATACAAAATCTACTAAGTGTTTTTACAATTATCATCAAGAATCAACATATTCCTAACAATCTCCCCCAATTTATGACTGATAGAATAACAGCCATAAATCAAGAGCCTTGATGATAACAAAAACACTCAGACATATTACCCATGATAAAAGTAAAAATTGCATTGAGCTTCATAAAGTTTTTAGACATAAAACAAGACTTACAAGACTAATGCCCAAATGTGCTCCTCTAGACTGAGCAAATGATTCATCTTGGTCTTCTTTGAGGCATAGTCTTCTTCCCTCTCCTAGAGTTGTTCTCCTCAATCTGGACCTGTAGCCTTCTGTAAAAGATCTTCTCTTCTTCATCTTGATCACCAAGCTTGGATTGCATGAACCTTAGAGTTTGATTAGATGCCTTATCCAGCTGGTCTTCCATCCTGAAGAACCTTCTGCAGTTGTCATTGTCCTTAAATTCCATCATCCAGTAAGGTTGAAGATGGATCTTCTTTCCTGTTGAGGGCACTCTTAGCATCCTGGGAAGAGCCTCAGGCTTGTTCCAGCTAGCCTTTATTTGACATATCTTGGAGACCACCTCAGACTTGGCTGTTTTGGTGAAGCCAAAGTCTTTCTTCAAGCATCTAAACACTGTGAGTAGTGTTTGGTAGTCTTCTCCTAAAATTCTGTAGAGAGGCCATATTTGTTCTCTACCACCCTTGTATGTGAAAACCAATCTTTCAGGTAACTTTTGAGAAGCTGCAATGCCCCTTACTTCCACCAGGTTGTCTAAATCAAGATGTAAGCTGGATTCTTCCCTGATGTCAGCAATGTACATGCAGTCCTCTGGATTTGTAGGGGGTTTCTGAGATTGTGGCTTCCTCACAAATACTGGCTTTGCCTTGACAACCCTTTTCTTTGTCTTCATTGGTTGATCCTTTTCAAATAGGAACTTTGGAAAATAGGCTTCATCAAATTCAATAGGCTCCTCCTTTGGCATGATTGGTTGATCATGAAAGTTGACAGGGTGTGCAGGGTCACAGGCCAACTTTCCTCCAATAGGTAGGTCAATAGGAATTTGATGTGCACTTGTTGTGGAAGGGGCTTGAGCAGTGTCCAGAGAGTCCTCTTTTTCAAAGTTCAGATTCCTCTTAGCTCTAGCCTTTGGTTGCCTTACACTTTTCCTTGCTGGTTCAGCTTCATTAGCTCCATCCTTGGCTTTTTCTTCCTGAAAGGTCTCTTCATCTTCAAGTGCTTGAGCAACTGCCAATGCTTGCATTGCTGCCCTTTCAGATTCTTCAGCCTTGGCCTTTGCAAAATTTTGGTGACCAACCCAAATGCAGATTTCCTTGCTGTCCCTGTAGATGATGGCCCTTTGATTCCTTATGCTTGGATGATTGCTTTCCTTGCTCTCAATGATCAGCTTCCCTAGGACTTTGAACTCATCTGGCTTTGGAGCAGGATAAAATATCCTTTCAATGTTCTTTCCTTTGGGTTTGGCAGGTGATATTGGAGACATCCCTCTTGTATCCACATTCTTAAAGCATGAAGATTGACCCTTCTCATTTCTTGAATCTTGAAGGATTCCATGCTGAAGGGGCTCTATAGCATAAGAGCTCTTGAACTGTGGCTCCATTTGTACAATCACCATTGCATTTGTTGATGGCTGATCTGTCTTTGAAGATTCAGTAATGTTCTTGAACCTTGCTTCTATGTTGGACCAGTGATCTTTGATTTGTTCTGCAAGTTTCATCCTCATAGAAGCTTCCTGGATCAGGTCAATACTATCCTTATTCTTCTTTCCAAACTCCCCCATTGCTAGTGGCTCCTGTGGCAGTGAAATGGCTGGGACCAACACCTTTGTGATTTGAAAGTTGAGCTCCTTAGATTTCTCCCCCTTTTTGTTAGCATCAAGAGAGATGACTGGGAGTCCTTGAGCTGCCACTAGTTGAGTGAGTAGCTGAGTTTGCTTCTCCTGTTCCTTCTGCATTTGAGAAAGTGTAGCTTCCACCTTGTCCACTCTTGTAGAGAGAGTTTTCAAGGATGTAGCCACCTCAGGTTCCTTAGAGAAAAACCTGGTCATCTTGGACACAGTGAGAAGAGGGAGCTTTTCATCTATCATCCTGTAGTTAGCATCCCTGAGATTGCTAATGGAGTCCTTGATTTCTGTAGCCTCAATCCTTGTCTGCATCATTTGTAGCCTTTGAATTTCCAGAGAATCCATGATGGCCTTGTAGAATTTCTTGTCCCTTGCATTTGCAGACTCATGAGCTAGATAGGCCTCATTGTACTGCCTTGAGATAGCAGCATCTAGAGTGACTCTTCCATGCATACCCTGAGAAAGCCAGCCTGGTGTAGGAGGCACCACAGAAGTCCCAGTCTGTGAAGTGGTGGCCACCTGTAGATTATCACCATAGCTGTCCTCATCATCAGAAAACTCAAAGTCTCCACTTGCTGCAGCTCCTGGAGGTAGATTGGTCAAGGCATCCTTTGCTCTTTGCATTGATGCAGTAGTATGAATTAAGTTGAGTGACCTTTCTGCCTCCATATTGCCCTGTTGAGCCATAACTTGATAGGCTGGCACAGGATGAGTAAAGGTCTCAGGATCCAGGGAAATACTATCCAGAGTTTGTTGATAAAGCTCTTGGAAAGTAAGTTCCCTTTCTCCCTCACTGACCTCCATTAACTCATTAGCAATGGCTGCTTCCACCCTTATTGCTCCTGTAGTCCCTTCTCTCTCTCCACTCTTTTCTTGCATCATGGGCTCCCCATGGCTCACACCTCTCACACCCTCACCTTCACCTACTAAGGTGGTACTCTCAAACTCTCCTTTTGCCTGGCTGGAAGAAATAGCCAGCCTCTCACTCTCATTCTCTCCTTTTGCCTGGCTGCAAGCCAGCCTCTCAATTTCACTCCCTTTCAAACCTAAAAGTGTCTCAACTACCACCAGGTCATCTACACTAGTTGTGGAAACAACTTGATTTTCAGTAAAAGGTGTAGAATGACCTATCAACGAAATGGTAGTTTGAACTGTCAACGGTATAGGTACCGTTGATGGAGAAACACTTGTCAACGAAAGAGGCTATTTCGTTGATGAAGTCAATAAAGCATTTTGAGAAAGTGAAATTACAGTAGAATCTGTGGTGATTGATTTGAGATTGGGGTCCACAGATTCTCTTGCAGTTTCAGAAAAACTTGGTTGATGGCCCAACAAATCACTTAATAAGTGATGACCATCAGCTTCAGAGTGGGGCTTCTCCAAGATTAGAGTTGGAGAATCAGGAAAAGATGTATGGATCATGTCCACATCTAAAGATTGAGTTGGTGAATTGGATGGAGATAAATCAAGATTAATGTTTAGAGAGTGGGACTGTAACCCCAGAGTAATAATAGGGGTTACATCAAACTGAATTTGAGAAACTGGAAGTGTTGCTTCCAGTGTGTGTGCACCCTGTGAACCCTTGGTCTTTTGCTTCACTCTCCTTTGGTATTGGGAAAATGTAGACTATGGGCTTGAAGTGTCCCTTACCCTTTTGGACTGTGCTCTAGGTGGAGAGCTTGTTTCAATAATCACATCCTTTTGGGAGGATGCAATTAGACTTGTGTTTAAATCCATTTTACTCATTGTGCCTTGTTGGGAAGACACAATGGGGCTAGGCTGGGAAACACTTACCTCACCTTCCTTATTCTTGGGGTTTCTTTGATTTTCACCCCTTCCCTCACCTCTCACAACTCCAGACTCACTCCCCTTAG
Organism: Heracleum sosnowskyi; assembly: GCA_030848705.1. Taxonomy (NCBI): domain Eukaryota; kingdom Viridiplantae; phylum Streptophyta; class Magnoliopsida; order Apiales; family Apiaceae; genus Heracleum; species Heracleum sosnowskyi. The sequence goes on from CM061236.1 coordinate 46,402,375, forward strand.
GTTGTGTGGTAGTTTTTACAACAGGTGCCTTTTGAGAAGCACCTGAGGTTGGCTTGGAGGATTTCTTTGATTTTGATTTAGTTGCTGGGGCAGGAGCCTGTTGGGTCACAGCTACAGACTCCATAGCAACAAGGTTGGAGGAGACAATAGAAGTAACAGCTATACTAATAGGGATAGTAGTAGTTACCTCAATGATTGGCAGATACACCACTGGAACATCACCATTGTAGTTCAGCCTCAGTATGTCTGTCAATACTCTCTTTTCTTGTACAAAGCACTCAAACCTGGCATTAGGGTTAGAGATAACTAATGGTGCTGGACTAACATGATTAGCCAGCATCATCAGAAACCTTGCATAATAGATATTTTTCTTCCTATGTGCCTTATCACCCAACTTAGCACCAATTTCATAAATAAGTTGGGTGCTAAAGTTGTAATATCTATCATTTAGAAGCATGGTTAGGAGAATTAACATAGAGTTAGTTAATGCATCAAAATTACTAATCTTTCCAGAAAAGACCTTAATGAATGCATCAGCTAAATAACTGTATTCCCTAACCAAACCTCTCCTAATTATTCTACCCAGATTATCAGTAGGCAAAGAGTAGTTAATTTATAGAATTTAGCATGGTAGTTATTTCAGTGTTAGTAGGCAAAGCATTACAGTTATTATCAGGAATATGTAAATATGCTTGCAAAACATCAGAATTAACTATGTACTCATTACCTTGGAGAGTGAATTGCAGAGTGCAATTTGTTCCACTATACTCACATGAGGTCCAAATCTCCTCGATTACTTCATTGTAGAGTGGTGTAGAGTGAAACATCGCATAGCTCAACTTACAGTTCCTCATGAAATCCATCATTTTGAAAAAGATGTTGTTCGGACTCTCCTTAACGACAAATGGAATGGAATTGTTCTTCTCATAGATGAACCCACCAGCAGACATAAGCTTGACTATGGGTGCCATTGTTGAGTGAGGAAAAGCTTCGAGCTGTATTGCTTGTTAGAGAGAAGAAGCTAGAAAAACTTTTGGAATTTTTGAGAACAGGTAGAAATGAAATAAAGAAATTAAAATTTCTTAAATACTCCCCCAAAAATTCTCAGAAATTAAGTCCAATAATTAATCTAAATTACCTGATTGGCTTAAAAAGTAACCGTTAGAATTAAATATTACCACGATTTATGCTTACAGGGGTGTATGTATAGATCGTGATAAAGAACGTGAAATTTCAACGGTTCAGATTAAAAAGCGCTACATCAACGAATCAGGATTGGGCGGTTAAAGTCCAGTCTTATTTCGTTGATAAAGCTGCGTTTCGTTGATATAAAAGAGCTATCAACGAAACACCCAGAAAAATGCTAAGACTGTCAACGAAATGGTGCGTTTCGTTGACATAGTAATTTTGACTTAGACAAAATTTCACCTTTTCCTGAGAAAATCAATTCACATAAAAATTATAGCAAGTTCCTGGCTGCATTATGACTTGCAAATATCTCAAAAATAATTAAGAGAAATTTAGCATACCTAGCTCACTTACTAATCTTGAGAATGTTGATTCATCAAGTGGCTTGGTAAAGATGTCTGCAAGTTGTTGTTCACTTGGAACAAAATGTAACTCCACAGTACCATTCATAACATGTTCTCTAATGAAATGGTACTTGATGTCAATGTGCTTGGTTCTTGAATGCTGCACCATGGATTCTCAGTAATGGCAATGGCACTAGTGTTGTCACAGAAAATAGGAATTTTCTCAACTCTTAATCCATAATCAAGTAATTGATTTTTCATCCATAAAATCTGTGCACAACAACTTCCAGCTGCAATATACTCAGCCTCAACTGTGGAGGTGGAAACTGAGTTTTGTTTCTTGCTGAACCATGACACAAGCTTGTTTCCTAAGAATTGACATGTGCCTGTTGTGCTTTTCCTGTCAATTTTACATCCTGCATAATCTGCATCTGAATAACCAATTAGTTCAAAACCAGATTCTCTAGGATACCAAATGCCAAGGTTTGGTGTTCCCTTGAGATATCTGAAAATCCTTTTAATAGCAACTAAATGGGATTCTCTAGGATCAGCCTGAAATCTAGCACATAGACATGTAGCAAACATAATATCAGGTCTACTAGCTGTTAAATATAAAAGTGAGCCAACCATGCCTCTGTAACTTGAAATGTCCACAGATTTTTCCTTAGTATTCAATTCAAGTTTGGTGGCAGTAGGCATGGGTGTTTTGGCAGGAGAGCATTCCATTAAGTTAAACCTCTTTAACAAATCATTAATGTACTTGGTTTGACTAATGAAAATGCCTTCATTAACTTGCTTTACTTGAAGACCAAGAAAATAAGTTAACTCTCCCATCATGCTCATTTCATACTTACTTTGCATAAGCTTGGCAAACTTTTGACAAAGTTTTTCATCTGTAGACCCAAAAATTATGTCATCTACATATATTTGAACAAGTATTGTAGAGCCATTCACAATCCTATGAAAAAGAGTTTTATCTACAGTACCTCTAGTGAAGTGATTCTCAAGGAGGAACTGTGAAAGTGTGTCATACCAGGCTCTAGGTGCTTGTTTCAAACCATAGAGTGCTTTGAGGAGGAAGTATACATATTCTGGAAAATCATCATCTTCAAAACCAGGAGGTTGACTTACATAGACCTCCTCTTCCAATTCCCCATTCAGAAAAGCACTTTTCACATCCATTTGATAGACTTTGAAATTGGCATGGGCTGCATAGGCTAGGAAAATCCTTATTGCTTCTAGTCTTGCAACAGGAGCAAATGTTTCATCAAAATAAATTCCTTCTTCCTGTGAGTAGCCTTTTGCAACTAGTCTTGCTTTGTTCCTTGTGACTATGCCATTTTCATCCATCTTGTTTCTGAACACCCATTTTGTGCCTATTACACTCCTGTCCTTAGGCTTGGGCACCAGCTTCCAAACATTGTTCCTTTCAAATTGGTTTAGCTCTTCTTGCATAGCCAAAACCCAATCTGGATCTAGAAGTGCATCCTCAACTTTCTTTGGCTCATCTTGAGACAGAAAGCTGCTATAAAGACATTCTTCTTGAGTTGCTCTTCTAGTTTGGACTTTTGAAGAAACATCACCTATAATAAGTTCAAAGGGATGATCTTTAGTCCATTTTCTTGAGGGAGGTAGATTCGCTCTAGACGAGGTAGCTTCATGATCATGATTGCCTTGATTGGATATTTGTCCTTGAGAAACTCCCCCTGAGTTTGTTGTCCCTAAATGATCACTTCTTGAGACATTTCTATGACCTTCAACGGTATGACTGTTTTGGCTGTCAACGAAACGCTCATTTTGACTGTCAACGAAACCACCATCTTGACTGTCAACGAAATGACCATTTGGTCTACTAGCAGCTATTCTTTTCAATCTTAATGCAGCAATTTCATCTTCACTGCTGCTCTCATCTGTGCTAGATACAACAACTTTAGGCTGTTTCTCAGTAGTCTTAACATGATTCATTCGATCTCCTTCCTCATTCTCAAAAGAGAGACTTTCATGGAAACCTTCATCACAGAGACCTTGAATTTTGAGATCATCAAAAACAACATGTACAGATTCCATAACAATGTTGGTTCTGAGATTATAGACTCTGTAAGCTTTCCCTGCTGCATATCCCACAAATATTGCTTCATCTGCCTTTGCTTCAAATTTCCCCAAATGCTCAGCTTGATTTCTCAGAACAAAGCACTTGCATCCAAAGACATGAAGAAAATCCAATAGTGGCTTCTTTCTTTTGAGTAGTTGATAAGGGGTCATTCCCTTGGCCTGATTAATCAAAGAAATATTCTGAGTGAAGCAAGCTGTGTTAACTGCCTCAGCCCAAAAATAAGTTGGTAACTTTGATTCATCTAGCATTGTCCTGGCAGCTTCAATAAGTGTTCTGTTTTTCCTTTCAACTACACCATTTTGCTGTGGTGTCCTTGCTGCTGAAAACTCATGCATAATACCATTTTCTTCACAGAACATCTTCATGCTTGAATTCTTGAATTCTGTCCCATTGTCACTCCTGATCCTTCTTACTTTCAAGTCAGGATGATTGTTTACCATCTTGATGTGATTGATAATGATTTCACTTGCCTCATCTTTAGAATGTAAAAAGAAGGTCCAAGTAAATCTAGAAAAATCATCAACAATCACAAGACAATATTTCTTCTTTGAAATAGACATGACATTTACAGGGCCAAACAGATCCATATGAAGTAACTCAAGCTGATGGACAATTGATGACTCTGTCTTGCTTTTGAATGATGCCTTCTTTTGTTTCCCTTTTGGACAGGCATCACACAAACCATCCTTGGAAAACTCCACCTGTGGAATTCCTCTAGCAAGATCCTTCCTTACCAAATCATTCATAACCTTGAAATTCAGATGAGATAATTTCTTGTGCCATAGCCAACTTTCATCCTTGCTTGCTTTGCTGAAAAGACAAGTGATGGTGTCTGGACTTGTGCTACTAAAGTCAGCAATGTACATATTCCCTCTTCTGAATCCAGTCATTACCACATTGTTGTTTCCTCCTTTAGAAACAACACAGGCTTCTTTTGAAAAAGTAACTAAAAATCCTTTGTCACAAAGTTGACTGATACTAAGCAAATTGTGCTTAAGACCATCCACCAATGCAACCTCATCTATGATGACATTCTCTTTTGAAATCAAGTCATATCCCTTTGTGTAGCCTTTGCTGTCATCTCCAAAAGCAATACAAGGGCCAGCTCTTTCCTGAAACTCTGTGAGCAGGGTAGAATCACCAGTCATGTGTCTTGAACAACCACTATCCAAGTACCAAAGATTCCTTTTGTCTCCCTGCACACAATGAAACCAAATCAAGTTGATTTTGGTACCCAAGTTTCCTTGGGTCCTGTTTTGTTAGCCTTTGCTTTTCCTTTTATATCATTTTTCACCTTGGGCTCAGATTGATTTAAATCAACTTTTACTCTTGGTGTTGATTTCTGATTGTTGCTCACATTTTCATTTACAGCATGCATATTTGAAGGAACACACATATTATTCATATTCCATGGCATTTGTGGCATACTAAACATATTCATGTATGAATTAGGCACAAATGATATGTTAGCATATGGATTCTGAAATTGTGCACATGGAGCAAACATGTTAGGCATAACAGGCATTGTAGGCATAAGATTATTCATTGCAGGCTTGGGAATTTTCACATTAGCAGTTTTCTTAACAGATTTGCAGTTAGTAGATAGATGACTAACACTTCCACAATTGACACAAGTCTTTCTAGGAGCATATTTATCAGGTGTGTAATTGTTGTGTTTGTTAATTCCTACTTTGCCATTCCTGTTATTCCTTTTATTTCCCTTAGCCTCAATTTGAACATTCTCTATCTTATCTTTCAATTGCTTGTTGGACAAGTGACCTACATTAGCTCTCTCAACAGGCTTCTCAATTTTCTTTGATTTACTAGACTCACCTTGAACAAAGTTCTTGGTGACAGGACCATACTTATTATTAAGTCTAGTGAGTTCATCTTTTCTTTTCTCTGTCAACGAAACACCCTGATCGGTTGATGGTTCATGTGTCAACGGAACATCGCATTCCGTTGACATATCAACCTTCAACAAATGATCATTGTTGTTTGTTGACTCTGTTTCTGAATCTAAGGCTTCACAAGCATACCCTAGTTTCTCTTTGTTCTTTTTCCATGATTGTTCACAGAAAGATTCCATACCTTGAACATTAATGATGTTGGTAGCAACATTCCTGGCATCTTTCCATTTAGCAATCACACTCTGTTCTATTTCTAGTTGTGTCTTAAGAATTTCTTCCCTTTGTAACACGTTCTCAAGTTCCTTCTTCGCATCCCTACTAACACATCTCATTTTCTCAAATTCAATGAGCTGTGCTTCTAACATTGCATTCCTATCACTTAAGAGCAAATTAGTCTCTTTAATTCTTGAATTCTCTTTGGTAAGTGATTTAAGAGTAACACGCAAATTATATAATACAGTAGACATTTCATTTACTGCACTATCGCATTCCTCTTTAGAAAGCTCAGAAAGATTAGTAATTGTTACCTGGTTGCTTGAGGAGCTTGCTTCCTGCTCATGATTGTTAGCCATAAGAGCCAAGTTGACATATTCAACATCATCATCAGAATCTTCACCATTACCAGCCCAATCATACTCCTGAGTCATGAAAGCCTTTTCCTTTTGCTTGAGAAGTTCAAAGTATTTCTTTTTATAATCAACGGGCTCAAATTTCCTGTTGCTCTTCTCAATCTTGGGTTTTCTGCAGTCTCCAGCAAAGTGACCAAGCATTCCACAATTGAAACATTTAGATTTAGACTTTTCAATCCAGTTACTTTTGTTAGGTTGAAAGTCTCTCCTTGGTGGCCTTGCTTCTGAGTTTCTCTTGAACTTGAACTTAGAGAATTTTCTTGACAGAAAAGCAATGTGTTCATCAATCTCATCTAAGTCATCCAAGTTGGCTGGTTCTGGTTCTTCTTCTTCTGTCATCTTACCTTTACCCTTGCTGACATCACTTCTACAACTAGCTCGACTAGTTGTGGCCTTTGCAGCTTCTTCTGTCATCTTCCAGTTGGTTCACAGATGCAATCAATGCAATGGATCCACCCTTCTTCTGTACCTTTTCAATTTCCTCATCTTGCTCCATTTCCAGCTCATAAGTCTTCAATGTTCCATACAGCCTTTCAAGAGTGTAATCTTTGTACTCTTGAGTGTTTCTTAGAGAAACAGTCATAGGCTTCCATTCTTTTGGAAGAGCTCTTAGAAATTTAAGGTTTGAGTCCTTAGTTTGGTAGATTCTCCCATACAACTTTAATCCATTCAGAAGCTTTTGAAACCTACTAAACGTGTCATTTAGGGTTTCACCAGCTTTAAAGTGAAAGTGCTCATATTGTTGTATAAGGAGTTGCATTTTGTTCTCCCTTACTTGCTCAGTTCCTTCACATAGTGTTCTGACAGTGTCCCATACTTCTTTGGAGGTTGTACAGTTTATGACATTATCAAACATCTCTTGCTCCAAACCATTAAACAGAATGTTCATGGTTCTCTTATCTTTATGGATTTCTGCAAGATCTTCAATAGTCCATTCTGAGACAAGTTTTGGAATTTCTACGTCAGGAGCATCATCTGGCACTCCAATTCTAGATGCAAACTTCATGGGAACGTGTGGACCTTTCTCAATGCAGTCTACATATCTCTCATCCATAGACATGAGATGTAAATGCATCTTTACTTTCCAGTGAAAGTAATTGTCCTTATCAAGAACTGGTATCTTCACACCTGCATCCTTCTTCACCATGGTTTCTGTTTTGGTCTTGATCTTTAAACTTCTTGTATGTTAGAAGCTCGCTCTGATACCAATTGTTATTCCCAAATGACCTAACAGAATTGTAGAAGGGGGGGTTGAATACAATTCTTGATATTTTCTTAAACTTAAAACACTGATAAAATAAAACTGAACTGAATAAACAAAAACACAAGATATAAATAATTCAGTTGGATTGTTTGATGATCCAACTGAAGTGTTTTTATTGCGGAAATAATCTGTGATACAAAAGTACACAGCTGCTCAGTTACAGAGTTGTAGAGAAGAATGCTCTCAAAGATAGCTAATACAAACTATTTGTTTTTCTTCTCTTACCTCTTTCTAACTGCTACACTTGGTTATATATTCCCAAGTTTACAATACTATTTTTGGCTACTCTAAAGTACACTAAAGATAACCGCCAATAGTTTGCTTTTCATCCCTTTGTCCAGTGGTCCTTGGAGATCCTTGCTTTTGTCTTCATGCTTATTATGATCACTCCCAAGAGCCCAATTGGAAACTGGGATGTTTCCTTATTCCCCATGTCCATTTTAATGGTTTCCAATGCAAAGTACACTTCCACATCACCTTTAGATCTGTTCAGTAAACTGTCACTATCACTTTGTCAACTATTCAGAAAAGCAATAATGATTCGTTGATAGCAGGGAGATGTGTTTCGTTGATAGCTTTATTCTCCATTTCGTTGATGAGTAAACTTCATTTCGTTGATGAGTAAACTTCATTCCGTTGATGGTGTATCCTTGTTCCGTTGATAGAGTAATCTTCATACCGTTGACATGTCTTCACTTAGGCAAAATTACAAGGCATGATATACTTACAATTAACCAACCTATTTTGCCTATCTAGTACTTAGTCAACATGACTTAGGAAACCTATCTAATACATACATCAAATGCATATCAAACTGTGAAGTATTGTACAGTGCAATTGCTACAACACTCATTCCGTTGATGAGCTTCCTGTCAACGAAACACTGCAAAGCATGCCATTTCGTTGACAGTTACAAAATAACTTAATACAAAATCTACTAAGTGTTTTTACAATTATCATCAAGAATCAACATATTCCTAACACACTCATCAAGTGTTTCAGACAGATTCTGTAGGTTTAGGCTATTGTGAAAATGATGAACTTAGGTTTAAAGACAAGGTTAAGGTTAAACCACAACTTAAACCTGTGAAATTTGTTCCAGAATCTACTATGTTAAAATCTGTTGTAGTAAGAGAAGCTGATATGGAATCAGATGAAACCTGTGAAAAACAGGAAAATATTATAACAGAAAATCTTATGGAAATAGAAGCTGTTAGAAAGCCAGTAAAAACTTGTGAAAAACAGGTTAATGTTGGTTTGATGACAGGAAAACAGTTCAATCATAAGCTGAAAGAGGTAAAGTCTGCCATGAAACCAAAAGGGTCCAAAAAAAATAGGAATGGAAAGATAGGCATAAATAAAAGAAATAATCATTTGCCTACTGCTGGTGCTCCAAGGAAAACATGTTATAATTGTGGTAGTTCTAATCATCTTGCTAGATTTTGCAATAAGAACAAACATATTAATTCTTTACCTTCTACATCAGGAGTAAAGAAAGATTATGTAAGGGTTAAACCACAGACTTTATGCACACACTGTGGGAGCACTTGGCATTCTATTTATACTTGTAAGAGTTATCATGCTATTTATCACAACTATTATGAGCTAAAACCCAACTTGAAATGGGTTAGAGCAAACTCTGCAAGTGTAAAGTCTGACAATGTTAGTTTAAACTCTGTTGATAGTGATTCCGCTGCAAAAGCTAACACTGTTAAGAAAGACAAAGGATCCAAGCAAGTCTGGGTCCTTAAAACTAACACTTAGTGTTTGTTTGTGATTGTAGGGTATAAAAGAGAGCACACTTATCTTGGACAGTGGATGCTCAGGACATATGACTGGAAATAAAGCCCTGCTATCAGACTTTGAGGAGAAGGCTGGCCCAAAGGTTTCCTATGGAGATGGCAACATAGGACACACTCTGGGATATGGCAATATTAATCTTGGAAGTGTCATCATCACAAATGTAGCTCTAGTATCAGGATTCAAGCATAATCTGCTATCTGTGAGTCAAATCTGTGACAGAGGAAACCATGTAGATTTTCATACTGAATACTGTGAAGTTATCAGTAAATCTACTGGAAAAGTTGTTCTAGTTGGACACAGGCGCAACAATATTTATGAAGCAAGTTTGGTAACAAACTCTGATGGAAAAACAGTGTGTCTGTCTGCAAGAATGTCAAATGAAGAGAGTTGGAAATGGCATAAGAAGCTCTCTCATCTAAACTTGAACAACATCAATGAACTTATACGAAAAGATCTTGTAAGGGGACTTCCAAAGTCAATACTAAGCTTAGATGGTCTGTGTGATTCTTGTCAAAAGGCCAAGCAAAGGAAGTCATCTTTCAAGAGCAAATCTGAATCTTCAGTAGTGGAACCTTATCATCTTCTACATGTTGATCTCTTTGGACCAGTGAATGTGATGTCTATGGGCAGAAAGAAATATGCTCTAGTAATTGTTGATGAATATACTAGATATACATGGGTGTATTTCTTATCAAAGAAGGATGAAACTGCTCAAACTCTGATGGATCATGTAAACCTACTGGACAAAGGATCACAGCACAAAGTGAAAATTATAAGAAGTGATAATGGAACTGAATTCAGAAACTCAATCATGGAAGCTTTCTGCAAAGAAAGAGGAGTGAAACAAGAATTTTCTGCACCTGGAACTCCACAGCAAAATGGTGTAGTTGAAAGAAAGAACAGAACTTTACTTGAAGCTGCCAGAACTATGCTTGAAGAAGCAAAGTTGCCAAATTATTTCTGGGCAGAAGCTGTTCAAACTGCTTGTTTTACTCAAAATGCTACACTGATTAACAAGCATGGGAAAACACCATATGAGATGGTGAAAAATAAGAAGCCAAATTTGAAATATTTTCATATATTTGGATGTAAATGCTTTGTGTTGAAGACTCATCCTGAACAGTTGACCAAGTTCGAGTTAAAGCTGATGAAGGAATCTTTGTTGGCTATCCATTATCAACAAAAGCATTCAGAGTTTACAATCTGAGAACTAAAGTGATCATGGAATCTATACATGTGTCATTTGATGACAAGAAAATAACTGGACTTGAAGATGAAATTGAATATGATCAACTGCGCTTTGAAAATGAAGGTTTATTTTCTGATGATGTAAACTCTGATGAAGCAGTACCGACAAACTCTGATGAAGCGGTTCTGATAAACTCTGACGAAGCATACTCTGAACCTCTACTGGTAAATACTGGAGAAACTGGAAATTCTCAAATTGAACAAAATAGAGAACCAGTTGAGGGGGAGCGTGAAGAAGCTCAACAAGACACAGCAAGTGAGTCAGTTGAGGAAACTGATTCAAACTCTGACAGTTCAAACTCTGAGCCATCCAATTCAGGGGGAGCCTCAGATGCTGCAGAAAGTCAACATATGAATCAGGAGAGCATGGATCAAGGGGGAGGATCCAATAATGATGCAAGAAACCACTTACCAACAGCAAGAAAGTGGACACAGGCACACACACCTGATCTCATAATTGGAGATCCTGATGCTAGTGTGAGAACTAGAAGTGCAACAAATAATGAGTGTCTGTATCATGCTTTCTTGTCTCAAACAGAACCAAAGAAAGTGGAGGAAGCTCTTCAAGATGCTAATTGGATTACAGCAATGCAAGAAGAGTTAAATGAATTTGAAAGAAATGAAGTCTGGACACTTGTACCTAGACCAAAGAATAGATCAATTGTAGGTACAAAGTGGGTTTTCAGAAAAAAGACTGACAGTGAAGGTGTGATTACAAGAAACAAGGCTAGACTTGTGGCTAAAGGTTATTCACAACAGGAAGGAGTTGACTATGATGAAACCTTTGCGCCAGTTGCAAGATTGGAGGCAATAAGGATCTTTCTGGCCTATGCTGCACACAAGAAGTTTAAAGTCTTTCAGATGGATGTGAAAAGTGTTTTTCTCAATGGGAAGCTTGAAGAAGAAGTGTTTGTTGAACAACCACCAGGATTTGTAGATCCCAAGCATCCAGATTATGTCTACAGGCTTGACAAGGCATTATATGGACTAAAGCAAGCACCAAGAGCATGGTATGAAACTCTTGCTCAATTTCTTTTAGAAAGTGGGTTCACAAGAGGTACAATTGATAAAACCTTGTTTTATTTCAATTCTGGTGATGATTTGCTTTTAGTTCAAATTTATGTAGATGATATTATCTTTGGATCTACTAATGACAAACTTTGTAAGAAGTTTGTAAAGCTTATGCAATCCAGGTACCAAATGAGCATGATGGGAGAGCTTAGTTACTTTCTAGGCTTACAGGTCAAGCAAACAGATGATGGTATCTTTATCAATCAAGCAAAATATACCAGAAATCTTCTCAAGAAATTTGGTATGCTTGATAGTTCATCTGCTACAACTCTCATGGCTACTGCAACAAAGCTAGACAAAGACACAGGAGCCTCAGTAGATATGACAAACTACAGAGGAATGATAGGGTCTTTACTGTATCTTACTGCAAGTAGACCTGATATCATGTATGCAACATGTCTTTGTGCAAGATTTCAAGCAGATCCCAGAGAGCCTCATCTAACAGCTGTAAAAAGGATTTTCAAATATCTCAAAGGAACCATAACCTTGGGTTTGTGGTATCCTAGAGAATCAGAGTTTAAGTTAATTGGTTACTCTGATGCAGATTTTGCAGGCTGTAAGATAGACAGAAAAAGTACAAGTGGAAGCTGTCAATTCTTAGGTGACAGATTGGTTTCTTGGTACAGCAAGAAACAGAAATCAATTTCCACATCCACAGTAGAAGCAGAGTATATAGTTGCTGGTAGCTGTTGTGCACAGATTCTGTGGATGAAGAATCAGTTGCTGGATTATGGTTTGAGGTACTCTAAAATACCTATTTTCTGTGATAACCAAAGTGCTATTGCTATGACAAGAAATCCAGTACAGCACTCCATGACCAAGCACATCAGCATAAGGTATCATTTTATCAGAGAACATGTGGAAGAAGGAAACATTGAGCTTCATTTTGTGTCTACAGACCAACAACTTGCAGATATCTTCACCAAACCTTTGAGTGAAGCTACTTTTACAAGATTGGTAAATGAACTTGGAATGATCTCTGGTTTCGACTAGAGATACGGGTTAGACTCAAAAACTATACATGTTTGATTTTTATGATTCCTTGCATGTATTAACTGTTATGAGTACCAGTGTCATAAACTCTGAAAGTCAACTCTGATGCTAAACTCTGTTAGTCATACTCTGTCGGTTAAAGTCTGATGTTAAACTCTGATTATGATTTTTTTTCTGAAACACATGGACCGATGAAGAAAAATGTATGAAGCATGATTTTCAGTAAGTAATCATGAATTCTTCTAAGTATTATAAATTCTGATTACAAAATGTACAGAAATTTTACACAGCATGATACTGTCTCTATATTTATAGCATCTCTTAGTTTATTGATTCTATACACTGAAGTTGTATTAGCTGTTTGCATTTTCTCTCATAAATTAATTGTATTAACTGATGAAAAGTCTAAACTCTGATTATAAATTGCAAATAATTCACCCTCAAATCAAAAGATGCCAAACAGAGCACAAATTCCTTTGAGATCATGTTGTGCCTAGGAAGATCCAGGACCTTATTGTATGAAATAAGGGCTAAAATCTTTGATTTTTGGTGACTAGTGCCAACCACTGATTACTGGAAAAATATAATTAAAAAAAATTAATTAAAAATATATATGAAAACATATATAGAAAGGGGGTGAAAAATAAAAGATATATCCAAATGAAAGGATATCAGTATACAGAGTTTAGATATAAAATCAGATTTTATGTTATACATGAGAGTTTAGGCAATCAGTTTTTACTGCTTTAGTCTGTGGATTTTATGCACTTTGAGATGGTCTAAATATTCATATTCAGTAAACTCTGCTAATTCACACACAAATACTCACACCTGTACAGTTTGTGAAAAGAGTTTATTTATAAAGGAGGAGGATTGGTAAACACTGATGATTTGTGTACTCTACGCCGAGGTAATTTCATTTTAATCTCTATTGATTAAAATAAATTTTGCTTGTTTCAGATAAATTATGATTTTTGAGAAAAGACATTTGTTTTGAAAATACAAAAAGAGTATGATTGGACAGTTGTTCAAGAATGTGTTAAACAGAGGAGAGAAGTTAATTTACTAGAAAAGTATAACAGGTAGTAATTATTGATGTTTTTACTGCGCATGTGCATTGAAAACTGTCAATTCTTGCTGTCATAGTCATTGCATGTGTGCCACGTGTCCCACTAACACAGTTAATGGAGTAAGACAGTTGTGTATTAATGATTAAAAACTGTTCAGTTTTTAATTTTGAATTTTACATTTATACAATACACACACCTTCGTCTAAACTTTTCACATCTTACTCCAACACACATCTATCGTCACACAAGCATATTCACAAACACTTTTCTACACACAAACTCTTTTGAAGCTTTTGAATCAGTTTCTTTGATTTTTCTTCTCAATTCGTACTAATGGCTACTACAGCTTTTGTTTCTTCTGGGTTAGAGTTCGTTCCTAATAATTATGCAGCCCCATTAAACACTGTCAATACACCAGAGGCGTTTCATATAATACAAGACTTTCTTGCTCAGTCAGCAATTGGGCGTGCTTTGGTGGAGCCTGCAAAACTTTCTGGTTCACAGATAAAGGCGTTCTGGGAAACAGGATTGTATGATGATGGTGGTGAGACAGGCAACCCATCGATTATTTTTGAATATGAAGATGCAGAGTATGTAATAACTGCTGGAACCATTCGCGCTGCAATGGGGTTTCCTGAATTTTCTTCGTATACAATTGGAATGGGTGATGAGGATTTGATAAGAATGATGCGAGAGATTGGGTATTCTGGACCCTTGTCGAAGATTGGACAGCTCAAACGACCATTCTTAAGGAAGGAGTGGAGCTTCTTCTTTGATTGCATCACGAGGACATTCAGCAAGAAATGCACAAACTGGGATGCTATTCCCACAGACAGTCTGCAAATCGGGTATTCTCTTTTATTTGATAATCATTTTGATTTTGCACGAATTGTTTTGAATAATTTAGGAGAGAAAATGACAGAGAATAGAGGAGTAGTCTATTTCTCTAGATTCTGTCAGACTTTGTTCTCTTACTGTGTTGAAGGAGTAGAAGTAAGTGAAGAAGATGTTTCTTGTTTTAAATTACATAAGAGAATATTTTCTGATCTTGTTAATAAAGATGTTAAGAAAGGGGTTGTTGGAGACTTGTTGCTACCTCCATCTGTGCAACGGTTTTTAAATGCTCAAGTGAATCCACCAACACAAGCTTCTTCTCAACCTGAGCCTCTACAACAAGAACTGCCTCCGTCAACTTCTGTTAAACCTGCAAGGGGTGGTCGAACTAAGCATGTTGGTACAAAACCTGCAAGGATTGCTAAGCCAGCAACTGAAGTTGGTATCTCAAAATCTTCTGTGCCAAACTCTGTTGGTACATCTAAAAAGAGGAGAGCAAATCGATCCAGAGCTGACAATGAAGAAGCAGCTGTGCTTGTCAAGAGGAGGAAGTTCGTAGCAAATTATCTTTTTGATGATTTGGATGAAGCTGAATTACAAGAAGACTCAAATGTTGTGATTCAGGAAGCTGCAAATGAAGCTACTATGTCCACAGAGGATAGAGCAAATGTTGAAGAGACATTTGAAGCTCCTGAAGCTGGAAATCAGGAGATTGCAGTTGAAGCTCCTGAAGCTGGAAATCAGGAGATTGCAGTTGAAGCTCCTAAAATTATTGTTCAGGAGGCTACAGAAAATGTTGAAGCAGCCTTTATGCCTGACTTGGCAAATGCTGAAGCAGAGGCTGAGATTTTTGAGCCACAAGGATTTGATATGGAAGTTGAAGCAAACATTTCTACAAACTCTGAACATTTTACAGAAGGTGTGGAAGCTGATCCGGATACTGTTGAAATTGAAGAATCTATGGCTTCTCACACTGAAATCATTTCTTTTGCATTTGAAAAGGGTGAGGAAGTCGATCAGACTTTACAAGCTACTGCTACTGAAACTGTTGTTGCACATCCTGATGTTGATGACAAGGTTGCAACAGAGAATGTTCCTGTTGAAGCAGAGTTTGTTGCAAACTCTGAGATTCATGAAGCTGAGCAGATAAACACAGAGACTGCTGCAGAAAATGTTCCTTTGGAAGATGATGCTGTTGTTGTAGCAAATTCTGTTCATAGTGAGGGAGCTCAAGTTGAAGCTGAGGAAGATGTTCCTGATTCTTCTAATGCTGATTCTTTTGCAAACTCTGTTGATAATTCTGAGAGAGTTGCTGCTCAACATGCTACAGATGCTCATTATCAAGATATGTATTACTCTGCTTGGTCATCCAAGGATACTATCTTTTCAAATGAAAGAGCTGCAGAGTTTGTCACAAAGTCATCTAAAGAGATTACAAATCCAGAACTTCTCAGTCATCTCAAAGCAACAATTGTTCAAATCAAATCATTAAACAATCGTTTTGATGATTCTGACAAGGTGATTGAAGGATTAAGGAATGATCTAGCAACAAGGGAGCTTACACAGCAAAAGGATAAATCATTATATATTTCCTTATGTAAAGATCAGAGAGTTTTTGATTCCAGGTTGACCAAGGTTGAAGAAAATCAAGTCAAAATGTCAACTAAGTTGGATGAAATTGCAAATTCCATTGAATTGCTCACATCAGTTTTGCTGTCTGATGATGTCAAAAAGGGGGAGAGAGTATCTCAAGACAAATGCAAGAGCTCTCAAACTCTGACTCGGAAAGATGACACTACTGATGGTGGTGCAAAAGATAAAAATCCAAGGACAAGGAATGTTCAAGGGCAAGGGAGGAGATCAAACTCTGATGCTTAGATAAATGCTAGAAAGAGAATAAACTATGGTGGTCAATCTTCTTCAAAACTCAAGAGTTTAGCTGTTTCAGCTAATCCAACTACTGATGAAGAGATTGCTGCTAAGGTGTTTATGGCAGAACATGGAAAAGGTGTTACAATTGAAGATATCCAAGCTGAAGAGCAAATGCTTGCTAAGGAACACAAGAAGAATCTTGAAGCTGGAATCTACAAGAAGAAGGAAATCAAGGCTCCTAGAAAGAAAGAAACTGGAATTTCTATTAAAGAAAATACTCAACAGAGTATACAATACACCAGGAGGCCTGTGATTACAAATGCTGATAAAGGAAAGGGTATACTGGTAGAAGAAGAACAGTTACCAAAGAAGAATTATTCAACCTCTGACAAAGCTCAAGTTGAAGTTTTTGAAGCTAAATCAACCTCTGACAAGGCTCAAGTTGATGTTATTGTTAAGAATGTGCCAACCTCTGACAATGCTCAAGTTGTGCAAACTCAGCTATCTTCACCACTCCAAGGTTTCAAAAGATCCTCATTATCTGAAACTCTGAAGCCTAGCCAGGTGAACTTTCTACAAACCAGAACAGTACTTGGAAAACAATCTTATGATAAATCTGGTTTGGGTTCCCACAAAGAGAAAAGAGTTAATAATAGTCCTTTAGATCATACATCACTGGCAGAACCTGGTGTTGGGATTACTCAAGAAAACCTTGATAAACTAGAATCTGTTCAGATGATTTACCACAGAGGCTTGAAGAAGGAGTTTTTATTATACTTTATGGCTGATGGCAGAGTTTACAGAATTGGAGAAGATGATATTCGTCTGAAATTATGGGAAGAGCTAGAGTATGTTCTATATCTCCTGAAGATCAAAAATAGAAATACTCATAATGCTGCTCTGGTTTTAAAAGACAGAATGATGAAATCGAAAGTTCTTCTTGGAGGAAGTGTTTCCAGTGCATATATTCCTAAGTACAGAGATGCTTATGGAAAGATTGTTGAAATGAAGAGGAATAGTGCCAAATTCACAACAGCACTTGGAACCAAAGTTTTAGAATTCAACCTAGAGTCAGACAAAGCTTATTATATTTGGCTAGGGAATGACATGAAGAAAAACAGTATCTATTCTCTGAGAGCTGCCATATATCAAACTGGTGAAGGAGATCAAGAGTATAAGGAGCTGAAAGAGATTATGATAGCTGAACTTGAAAGAGCTGAGAGAAGGTTACTGTCAGATTATATCAGGACTGTGCCTGATATCCAAGAAATTCAGTAAAGTCTGACTGTAAGTTTCTATGTTTTCTGTTCTAAGTTAAATTTAAACTCTGTTTTAAAATTAAACTCTGCTATATTTTAAACACTGCATTTGTTATATGTTTTGACATCATCAATTATCTGTTTAACTTGTACATTTTTATTATGCACAAGTTGGGGGAGATTGTTAGATATAATTGCTGACGTTTGTTCATCAGTGTTTAAGTACCAGGTACATATCAGAGTTTATCTAGAAGCCAGTCAGAGTTTGATAAAGTCTGACTGGGTGAAGAGTTTACATTGAAGCCAGTCAGAGTTTGATAAAGTCTGACGTGGTGATAGTTGACTTAGCTGGCGGTGCAAAGATAAAGATTCTAGAAGCAATATATTCTGAAGATGGAAAGAAGCAGAATATATTGATACAGCTAAGGAAACGGAATAGAAGATAAGAAGCAATCCTTAATTGATATGAATTGTATAGCTAATTTATAGGAATATCAATTAGAGATGGATTGTATGTAACTGTGTACTATATAAACACAGATAGGTTATCCCTAGAAGGGATGCGATTATTGAAATATTATTCTTGTAACCTAGTAGCTCTTTGTGATTCATTAACATCACTAAGAGAGAATTATTTTAATATAATTCAGTTTGTTGATTTATAAACTTGTGTTCTTGATTGTTATTCTCATACATACTTGATTATATATTGTGTATTCGGCCTAACATATTAAGAGCTCGAGAGAATCAAAAAGATGTAGCAATGAAAGCTCAGAGTTTTATTTGTTCTTGTTGCACTTGGTTCTCTCCAAAAACGAAATTAGCACAATAACATGTATTTAAACTTATGCAATCAATGTTCAAAAACTAACCCAACAAATTGCAACGGATAGAATCCAATTCTCACGTTCAAATTTGTTAAGATTATTTTCAAAGTTGATGTATACGTTAAACAAAAGAAGGATGAAGATAGAAACGTTCAAAAACCATTTCTTCTAAAAATATGGAGATAAAAACCGAATAAGAGAGTTTGAGTGAAGAGATAGAGTTTTGAATTAAAACGAACTCCTATATTTTAGGAAAAAAAATTTACTAAGTCAAAAAAGTTTTGTTTAAGAGCTCTAATATATTTAATATACGTATTATATATTAAAGAGTCCTTACAAAACGTCTAACAGCTGTTTCTGGAATATCTCCACGTTTTTAGCACTTCTGCTTATCTTTTGGTAATTCTGGACAAATGACTTTAGATTGTTGTTTGTGTAATTCCTGAAAGCAATTGTCTTGCCAATTTGACTTCGCCCAGTACCATTAGCTCGTTGTTTGAGTGTTCTGATAAACATATCAGTAAACTTGAATCTGAAAAACAATGTTGATCCAATACAGACTAACATGCTGCTTTACACCTGTAAACACTAACAACTTGCCGATATTATGATCATCAAAATTCATAGAGTTTCAATCTCTCCCTTATTGATGATTACAAACCAATATGAGATTGAGTTAAGAGCTCCCCCTCAAACAAAGCATCCTGCAAAATAATGTTAGATATCAGGTTATTACATTCACCAACAAGCTCATCTTGATGCTATATGTCATCATCAAAATCTATAGGGTTTCACTTCCTTGCCACTAGAGATTTCTCCAGTAAAACTGTTAACGATAACGGAGTATGAAATGATTAAACTTGAAAACATCAAGAGGAACTATGAAAAGCTTACGGCTCTAAATTTGGTTGCACTACTGGGCTGGTAGATGCAATGAAAAAGAACACAGGGAAAAAAAGAGGCGAGATGAAGATGCATATGTTCCAGAAAATGATGAAAAAAGTGAAGATGATGCTTTAGAAAGTGTGCCTAAGGTGTGTCGTAACTATAGTAGTTATTTTTGGGGGAAATCACAATAACTTCAAAGATTGAAAAATTCAGTACTAATTCAATGTTCATGTTTGGCATTTCAATAAGTTCGCTTATTTGTTAGTTAGCTGACTACTGCCTTGATTTTCTTTAGCTCAGTAATAGTAGTTATGTAATACTACACATACGAGATGAGTTTTTATTAAAATTATTTTAAAATTAATATTATGAAGTTTGTGGTAATTCTATAATAGAAACTTGGATTTAAATTTTTAACTTGAAATTTATGTACTAACCAAATAATTAATAGTTATGTGTTTAATTGAAATTTATTTTTACAATAATTAAACTTTATTGAATTTTATTTTAAATTACATAACATTTTATTATCCAAGTACTAAATTCAATTTAAATAAATTCATTTTCGTAAAATTTACTTATCACTTTTATCTCACTTATCCTCTATAAGTGAAAAGTTACTTTTATCTCACTTATCCTCAATCTCCGATATATTTTTCAGGAAACCGGAAAATTGAAGAAAAACAAGCTTCATATTGGACCAACTACTCGCTTGTGAGCTAGTCCTCTGACTGCAACTGAAAAGGGTTCTACTCGGACTGATACGAGTGAGGAGGTAGCAAATTCAGTGCTTGTATAGCCTACTGCACAAATTCAGTTACCATGTGCAGAAGGAGTTGGCACAATGGCCAATTACCTTGCTATGCAGGAACACAAACGAAAACAAGCTGCAAATGGTGTTGGTGCAAGTGGAAGTGGAACTAAAGATGATAGGGTTCTGGAAACGGACATGCCATTTTTTGAAAATGAAGAAGTTGAACCTGTAGGTTTGGGCATGTTTACTTGAACTGATGTTTGTAATCATTAGTGCCGACTATTTGTATGTTTGTGTAATGTCTTGATCTAACTATCTCTTTATTCATATGTTATAAACTCGGTACTTAAAGTCCAAGCTCCTAAAAGACTACGAGGAAGGAACATGATGGATAAAGTACATACAAGGCCATTCGAGAAAAAAAGTTTTCATCTCAGTGAATGACAAGTTCCAGCCTATGTCAGATGATGACAGAAGGATTTCTGAACTGAGTAACTTTCTAGGGACACTAAAGAGGTGTGTGCCACTGACTTATGCATCTTCGAAACATGTTACGGAAAGCTTAAAGGACACCTTTTGGAGTTAGACTAACGTAATCATTAAATCTTAACTATCCTTATGTAAATAATGTTGGTCAAATAGCATTCAATATTTATTTATTCCTTTTTATGTTTGATTTCTATATATGGAAGCAACGCTTTATTATTCCCGAAAAATGTCGAAAATGGTCGATGAAGACAATACAACAGGCTTGGAAGGGGTACAGGAGTCGAACAGAGAGGGATCATTATACGACTTATGCAACTGATGAGGAGAGCCTACAAAATAAGCCTGAGGAAATTCCGCTTGAGGAATTCAAGTTGCTCTTAAACTATTGGGGAGATCCTAAAGTTCAAGTATACGTAAACTTTAAAACTAGTTAAGAGAATCGTCTCTGTTAAATTTAATTTAGGGTCATAGTTATTTAGATAAGAGAGTTGAAAATAGACTTATTTATGAGAACAATTGAGTTTAAGTTAATCGTCTCCCTTTAATTTAATTTAATTTATGCCATTGGATAACAAATTAGCTCTTGCATAATTTTATTAAAATTGTACCACTACATTAGAAAATGTCTAATCTATAGATTCAAGTTATTTGGCGGTAAAGCGATTTGTATTGTATTATACAACTTCTTTTACAGTGTTAGATAATTTGAAGCACAACTGACACACTTCGATAGTAATAATAATTTACCTGACTCTGTTACCAATCTTATTTATTTGTAGTATATTAAATTGTTATTCTCATATCAAAATAATTGATATGAATATATATAATATTTGGTACCTGTGGTGATTTGCATATAGGTTTGTTGATTTTTTGCTAGAAAAAGAAGAAGCCAGAACGTAAGCTAACTGATGCAGTGATTTTTACTAAAACTCGAAAGCGCAAGCCTGGACGCAAATACAAGACTAGTCCTGAAGTGATGGACTTCATAATTGTAAGTAATTATATTCTTTAGTCAATCCCTTGAATCCATATTTTATCTTCCTCAATCGATTTTTTATTTTCATATACTGATGTTGGTTTATTTTGAAGGAAACGATTAACAAAAAACTCAAATCATCAGAAGGAGTTGATGGTATTTATGAGCTAGTTTCAGGTGGAAAAAAATCCCATGGCCCGAGTTGGCTTATAGGTAGACATGACGTGAAGGTAATCAAAACTTCTACTCAGGCTCCAACTCCAACAGATTCGTACTTAGAAGAGTTGACAAAAAAGATACGACAAGACCTTGTTAGCGACATGAAGCGAACCTAGAAAGGAAGGTGAATAAAGAAGTGGATGCCAAGGTCAATCAGAAGGTCCTCAAAAAATTGGCTGAAGCAAACCCCAGCGGTCCTAGCTCTTAGAAATCCACATAACATTTCCTTTTGAACTACTCTCTCGCTTTTTTAATTCCGTGTGTTATTTGTTCTAATACACTTTAACATTGTAATTACTTATGTTCTTAATTAACTTGGTGTTGGCATTTTTGATGGGATTATGTAGTTGGGGTTTATGATTGGAGGATGTAGTTGGTTGTATGGTTGGAGGTAGTTGGTTGTTTTGTGATGGTATTATGTAGTTGGATGATGTAGTTGTTTATGAATTGGATTGTTGTTTTTCTTAATGAGAAATTCTATATTTAAGCTGTACATTTTTATTTATTTAAACTTAAGGTGTAACCTTAGGTACTATACAGATGTTACTAAAGGTCTTCATTGGTAACACCTAACGTGTTGCAACAGGTTACAATAGGTGTTACCATAGACTGAAACCTGCTGCACATTTTATGGGTCCCACATATGGGCCCTGCATGTGGGCCCCACTGATTATTAATTTTGCAAAACTATAACATCTGTTGCAACATATATTTGGTGTTACAATAGAGTGCTTAGTATGTTGTTGTATAGGTCTTTTATAACAAATATGGCTATGTCAGTCTTGGGTACTCGACATGTTGCCTTTGACTCCAAAGGCAACTTGCTGAGAAACTAACACAACAAAGATGTTATCTTAGCCCTTTAGAGCATCTCCAATAGGGGTTGCCAAGAGGTTGCCAAATCTTATATGGCATGATAACCTTGGTTGTCCACCTATTAGAGTTGTATAGTTGCCAACAAGTTGCCAACAACTTCCTCATATAGTAAAATCACATACATTTTCTCAAAAATGTATTTTATCTCTACCCATTTTTCTATATTCCATATTTTTATTACTTATGTAGGGGACATACCACATTGGCAATTTTTAAAGTTTCCAACTATTGGATAGATTTTTAACAAAAGTTGCCAATAGTGAGATGGATGAGAGAGGAGATAAAAGAATAATATATGAGATGATGCGGTAGAGGTTGGCAACTATTTTGGCAAACTCTATTGGAGATGCTCTTATGGGCCTGTGGCAACAGAATATAGGGTCTAAGGTAACATAGTTTTGTTGTTATCGTAGGCCATTTATGGCGTAGTGTTGTTGGGTCGCTAGTAAATCTTCAAATCACAATAGTATGATATTGTCGGATCTGAATTTGATTCACGAATTTAATTTTGGATAACTCCGAAAACTTTTATGGAGTAAACTTGTTGCTTATTGATTAGATATCTACCCTCTCATTAATAATATAGGGGGGACTCTCAATAATCCCCACTCGATGATATTTCCATTCCGGCCATATTTTACAAACAGATTTGAGAATTTTCTTATATATATATTTTTTGGAAAAGGAAACGTAAAAGGTATCATAAAAAATTCAAATATGAACTAAAGGAACAAAATTAATATTTATAACAAACAACCCGTAACAAAATTTAATTATTATTAGGTACTTTTGGTCATAACCGATTGAACTTTCAGTCATGCAATGAGCTCATCATTCATTTTCCTTTTCCCAAGAGCTATATATATCAATATACATCTTTCATCCACATGCACACACTTTTAAAAATACCTTATTCCAGTGGCGGAACTAGAGGGGGGGGGGGGGGGGGCAGAGGGTGCTTGAGCTTCCCCTGACTTTGAAAAAAACAGTAAAAATAATTTTTTTTTATTAGTATTACATTATAGAGTAGCACCCTGTAAAAAAATTAAAAAAGAGTTTATATAGAAAATTATTAAGTGTAAAATAAACCTGTTCTTAACTTGAATTCGGCCGCAGAGTCAAATGCTTTCATTCCTGATACAAACACACCCACTCAAAAAAGAGTAAATATTGAATTTAATCCATATAGTATAATCTCCGATCCAGGGGCTAGAATTCTGATTGATTAGTATGATGTCAATATCAGAGACCAAGTTCTGAGGGCCTACATTGCAAAAGGTCATTTATGACATGTTGATTATACATTTTCGAAGAATAGTGATTCGAGAACTTTTCAAGCAAATTGGTTTGAGGAATTCGATTGGCTGGAATACAGTATACATAAGGATACAATGTTTTGTATGTGGTGTTATCTTTTCAATCCAAAGAAGGTTGATAACAGCGGAAAATTTTATCTATGATGTGAGAAATGATGAAGATTTGTCTAAACTTCAAAATATCGGAGATCTTGCTACTTGTTGAGTTAGCTTTAGTTTTACCGGTTGCCACTGCTACTGTTGAGAGGGTTTTTTCTACAATGAAAATACTAAAAATTTACCAGCGTAATCGGATTGGGGACGAGTAGTTAAATGATAGCGTGATGGTGTACATTGAAAAGGCCATTTTTGCAAAAGTAGATAATGAAGTTGTTTTACAAAATTATCAGAATATGCAAAGCCGCAGAATTCAGCTCTCATCCATTACTTCTTCAACTAAAAACACCTCATCAGTCGATAATTAAAATTTAGTTGTGTACTTTTCGATTTTATACACTTTTATTGCTTTTGTAAATTATTTATGTTAAATATTTAAGCCCCTCGTAAATTTGGGTCCCGGTTTCGCCACTACCTTATTCATGACCTTCCTCGTCTTTATCCAATATTATACTATTATTTTTTCTAATTAAATTAAACTAGTTTACTAAGTCGCGCATCGCAGCGCCCTTATAATAATTTTTCGATTTTCTAAAAAAAAAAATCTTCAAAAGTTATTTTTAAATAAAATAAATAAGTAAGGTTTCTTTTGGATTTTTCGTGTAGTCTTGATCATTCACGAAAATTTTGAATAAATATATAAAAAGGCAATTGTTTAATATTTTCATTATTTTAGTTTTATGTTGAATATTATTACATTGATTACTATTTATATTTTTTCAAAATTTGATTTCCAACTTATATTTTAAATAAATTACATGATTTTCAAATTTATTTTGTATTCTTAACATATAATACAATACATAGTTAAAAACCTCACCTTTATAGCCTTGAACATAGTTTTAGAATTTCCTTTTCAAGAATTTTGGACCAGAACCTACATTTAATAACGATGGGAAGTACTATATTGAAAAACCAGAGAACATCCGGAAAAAACACACAAAAAGAGAGAAGAAATATACCAAAACTTTTATCAAAATAATATAAAAACTAAATTAGATGACGTAAAATATGTACTTTGCAGTCTATAGTAGCCTAGTAGGATCTCGCTAGAGGACATTAATTCATGTGAATCATAATTGATACGTGCAAAACGTCATCATATATGCACCCACTTTCTTACTTTGATAAATAACTAATGTCATCGAATTCCTCTTCTTTGTAGTACAACAAAACTTTGACATCAGTTCTTGTATCTTACTTTAAACAAAAACAATCAAAACCAAGAGTAAGTTGGCATCAGTTCTTGTATCTTACTTTAAACAAAAACAATCAAAACGTGAGTAAAAATTCGGGTATGAGAATGTTAATATTCTAAAAGCAAACACAAATATGAGCTCAATGAAACAGAAAACAAAAACTTTTGGACTAAAAATTTGTTTATATAATAGTCTGAATTTTTAATATAAGAAAGTTGACATCTTCTCAAATTTAATAATTTCTTTCTATAGATTATTATAGAATGTAATTAAGTTTATAATTGTAGAATTATAGATATAGTCAATTGATTGTAAAATTTGATTAGATTCGTTATTTTTAGAATACTTGTCTTTAATAAGTACTATCTTGTTTAGAAATTAGGAATTAAAAAGGAAAATTTCAATTTTTAATATATTAAACGCTTAATTAATAGGATGTTTAACCCTAAAGTTTCATGCAATTTGAAATTCAAACCTTAACGTTTATATTTTTTAAAATAAAAGCTTCGCGAATCATTTAGTTGAAAATAAAACCTTAATGTTCGTTATTGACAAAATAAAACCTTAATATATCGTTTAACTAAAAATTAAACCTTATTTTCAATTACTAATACTAAAATGAATATGTGTATAATTATAATTTCAATATCTAAATTTTACTACATAATGTTTTACCATTTTCAGTAAATGATAGTTTATTGAGTTTTAATAATTTATTTTAGTACTATGATAACAACAATAATGATTACATCTTTATTTATCATCAACTAACTGTCCGTTTGAAAAAAAAATAGCTAAATTATAACTAAAAAATTAATAAAATTACAAATATAATAAATAGCGTGGAATGATATATAATTTCCAATATTTATTATTTGAACTTATCAAATTATGATACTACATCATGCATAAAATTTGGCACATTATTTACATTATGTTGTACTATGCAGTTTAATTACTATGTAGTTTATTATTTTTTAAATTAAAAATATTATTGATTAATATAGCGATATGTGGAGATTTTATTTTTTAAAATTTGAACTATAAAAATTGTATTTTCTACTAATTTATACATGAAGATTTTATTTTCAAATAAGTGATACTTGAAGGTTTTATTTTCAGAAATACAAACGTTAAGGTTTGAAGAACAAATTCAATGAAACTTCAAGGTTAAAAATCCTTTTAAACCTAGATTAAATTGTATATTTACTTTGTTCAATTAGTAAGGATTTAAAGACGAGAATATTAAAATTGTCTATTTAGTTTCTTCTATTAGTAAAGATTTAAAAGGCAAATTGTATATTTTGTTTCCTTTATTTATAAAGATTTAAAAGATAATTAAGATTTTTTCTAATCTTATTAAGTCAAAATTTTGAGGAAATTATAAAAATATATATTAAAGTGATTTGAGAGACGCCACCTCACCCCGTTTTCTCCCTTATATAAGCACATTTGTAATTTTTATAATACTTGTCTTTTATAAGTATATTGATACATTTTCTACAAATTATGAATTAAAAAGGGAAATTTCAATTTTTAAATACTTAAGATAGACGTGCTCTACAAAAATAGATTAAATTATATATTTACTTTCTATATTAGTAAAGATTTAAAGGCAATAATATTAAAAATTGTATATTTATTTTCGCTTAGATTTAAACGACAATTGAGAAAAATTTTAATCTTTGGTATTGTTAGATCCAAGACAACCGACACATCACCGCCCTCGTCTTATATTGATAAATAGATCCTGTCGATTATAAAGAAAATTAAAAAACAATTATCCTGTCCAACAGACCTTCCATCTACTACTGCTTCCACGTATTTATAGCTCCCTGACGTCGTTAAATTACGTGTAAATATACAAATTATTTTTGTGTTAAAAAGGCATGCATGCATGCAGCTGCAGTTGTAAAATTGTGGTGTTAACACCTGTCCAGACACGCGTCCACTGAGTTGCTGAATCAGTAGGGGGATAGTGTAACTTTCATTCCATGCACTTGACTCTTTGAGCTAGCTACAGTATATATATTCGTCGCCGTTTGATTATTTTATTATCTTTATACGTGTCACAAATTTAAAGTTGTGGACGTCTGTACTTATCTACTGCGGTGCCTGTGTTGTGCTGCGTATATAAATACTGCCCTTTCCTGCAACTTGATAGAATAAAAACTTAAAGGCAGGGAGGAGAATTATGGTGGTGGCAGAGACGGTGGACCCTCTTTCTGAGCTTAGTTTGCCACCTGGATTTCGATTTCATCCAACTGATGAAGAGCTTATGGTGAAGTATCTTTGGCCCAAAGTTGGTGGACAAACTTTCACATTCAAAGCCATTGCAGATGTTGATCTGTACAAGTTTGATCCCTGGGTTCTACCAAGTAAGATTTCATTATATTTGAAATTTAATTATGTGACTTCTCACGCGCCACTATATGTTTATGAATGCATTTTCATTTTGACTTGTCAAGCAGATTAATGTTTATTGTGATACTTTCGCTTTGAAGTTTTTAATTACCGAGTCGAGCTAGCATGCCTCTCCCAGGTCTTAAATTGTGGGTTACTATTTGTACAGGTAAAGCATTGTTCGGTGATAAGGAATGGTACTTTTTCAGTCCGAGAGATAGAAAGTATCCAAACGGATCACGCCCTAACAGAGTAGCTGGATCAGGTTATTGGAAAGCAACCGGAACTGACAAGCTTATATCCAGTGAAGGAAAAAAGGTTGGGATAAAAAAAGCCTTGGTTTTTTACATCGGCAAAGCTCCAAGAGGATCCAAAACCAACTGGATCATGCATGAGTACAGACTCTTGGAGCCACAAAGGAGAACTAGGAGTTCAAGGGTGCGTATTATCCATTTATTACTGCCTTTTTTTGCAATTTATCAATCATAATTTTATGCTATGTAACATCCATCTCTTTAAATAAACACACGGTTTCTCCAATTTTTATTAGAAATTGTTGTTGTTATTATTCTAGTTAGTTACTAATTTAAAAAATTATGTGCAGTTGGATGATTGGGTGCTGTGCCGGATATACAAGAAGAATTCAAATCCACAAAGGGCTGTTGAAATGGGTATTGCTAGAACAGACTGTAGCCATGGTGGTTCTTCTTCATCATCTTCATCTCAGTTTGACGAACCCTTGCAGCTGGCTATTAGTGATCGGTCCTTTACAGTGAACCAGGGCTGTGAAAAGCCCCCGGTTCAGAGTGTTGGATATTCTTTTGGTAATAATTTTGACTGGGCAGCTTTCGCTGGACTAAACAACACAGTGCCAGAACATTGTGGTGGGAGCAGTGGCGTTCAGTTTCCGATACAGAACGGAAGCCAGCAGGGAGTAATGAATACCAGTAACAACTATAATCGAAATGACATGTATGTTCCTGCAGTGAACACATGATTTGGAAGAATGATTGAGCAAGAGGTTCAAAGTGGGTTCACAGGGTTCAGTTTTAAACCCAAATGCTTATGCACAAGGATTCATCAACTCAATTGATCCATATGCTGCTATTCGCCATCCGAATCAACCCGGCAGCCCAGGCTATAAAAGAAACTGAAGAATCTGCAATAGAGTGGTGCTATTTTGTTTTTAAATGTGCTGAGTTCATTTCTAGTCGGTAGTTTTCGGGAAATTTAATCTCTGTTTTTCTTTTAACCAACTGTTTTTCTTTTTGTTTATTGTATTTCTGGTAAAAAAAACTCATCCTTCGTAATGTTGTTGTGCCTTTAGACTCTTTTCTAACGGAGTGTCAGTCACTTAGTAGCTTTTATAATAATGATAATAATGTCGACTCAAGATCTTTAATTTATGTGTTTATCAGTATTGAGCATTCTGTTACTCTTCCAGCTGGACCACTCTCCATCACAGCAAAGGATGCCACATCATCCATCATTTCCAGCTCAGCTATTTGAGTTGTTAGTTTACGCGGGAAAAGTGGTTAAAACTCTTTTGTATATAGTCTGTACCACACAAGTGGAATTAGTCAGTTAGACTCTCACTCATGTACTTTTCTTTTCTCTCCAAACATAGAGCTTTCTCTTAGTTCAAGAAACAATGGTGATTAGTTGCAATTAGCAGTTCATGTGTTCATAAGCTTCTGTTATAATTGATAATGCTTGATGTACTAATTCAATGCGCACCTGATAACATGGTATCAGAGACAGTTGTCTTCTCCGGTTACTAACTACTCCGGTTATCTTCTCCGGTTAGCTTCTCCGGACATCTTCTCTGGTTATCTTCTCCGGTTATAGAGCGGGTTCTCTTCTTCCTGAATCTCTGATTGAGATCTGCGTTCATTCAGTAAGAACATCTTGTTCCTTGTTTACAATTGACTGGCTACCTGTTTGATTGCGGTTACTAAACTGAAAATTCGTTTCTGATGTGTTCTTCGTTATGATGATTGGATTGAAAAGATTAGGCTATCGATTGATTGAATAGCTTACGATTTGTGTTGAATAGAGTTGATTGATTGCATAGTTTACATTCTGTGTTAATTCGAGTTAAAGATGGAGTTGAATCAGGATCCAAGTAGTGTCTATTATTTGCATCCCTCAGATCATACAGGCATGAAATTAGTATCTGTTGTGTTTAATGGATCAAACTTTGCAAACTGGAAACGTTCAATGACGATTGGTTTAGTAGCTAAGAACAAAATGACATTTGTTGATGGAACATTGACAAAACCTGAAATCACAGCAGAAAATTATAAGTCATGGAGTAGGTGTAATTCAATGGTAATCGGGTGGATAATTACTGCACTTGATCCACAAATTGCTGCTAGTGTTCTTTATGCTGATACGGCTAGAGATGTTTGGGTAGATCTTGAAGATAGGTTTGGTCAAGTTACTTCAGCTCAGATTTATTCATTACAACAAGAGGTTTATCAAACTTCTCAAGATAGTGTGCCAATTGCAGAGTATTATACTCAGTTAAAGAAGGTCTGGGATGAGTTAGATAATCTGCAACCTCTCCCCGTTTGTGAATGTGCAAATTGCACATGTAATATTACACATAAATTCCTGAAAATTCAGCAAGATCAGAGATTAATGTTGTTTCTTATGAAACTATCCAGCCAGTATGCTAATGTTAGGTCTCATATTTTGATGATGGAAACTATGCCAAACCTGCCACAAGCTTACAGAATGTTGTTGCAAGAGCAAAGGCATAAGGAAATTAGTAAAACTTCAAATGTGCTAGCAGAGAATGTGGCTTTTGCAGTAGAGAGAAGGCCTTATGGTGATAGGCAAACTAGTTATAGGCCTTCCAGTATGCCTCAGAATTCTCAGAATCAGTTTAAAGGACCTGGTCACAATTTGAGAGGTGATAATTTTGGGGCTAATCAGAAGGTTTTTACTACTAAAAGGTATTTTTGTGATCATTGCAAAGTGCCAGGCCATAGTGTTGAGAGGTGTTTTAAAATACATGGATATCCACCTGGTTTTAAGCAAGGTGCTCCAAGGAGATATGCTGCTTATGCTGCTGGTGAGGATTTGAATGATGCTTTGACAGAAAATAGTAGTACAGAGAATAATGGCAATCCATCAGCTAACTCTTCTTCTTCTTCACACATTACAATGGATCAATATAATCACCTGCTTTCTATGATTAATATCAAACAGAAGGATCAAGACAGTTCATACTCTGGTAATGGCAGTGAGTTTGGTTGTAGTGGTTTATTTGCAGGAAATTGTTGCTTGTTGTCATATACATCTAATGATGATTGGATTTTAGATAGTGGAGCGTCTGACCACATGTGTCATGACCTTGCCTTATTTGATGATTATTCTGAAATTCATGAAGAAAGCAACTACATTACAATCCCAGATGGCAGTAGAATTCGTGTGACACATATGGGAACTGTCAAGATTAATGCTACTCTCATTCTCAGAAATGTGCTTTTTGTCCCAACATTCAAGTTTAATCTCATTTCTGTACTCAAGCTGTGCAAGGATGATAATTGTACAATTCAGTTCAATTCAACTGGTTGCCTTCTTCAGAGTTCTATGACTGACAAATCACAGATTATTGGAAATGCTCAACATGGTTTGTATTTGGCTGCTGGAAATCTTCTTAAGGAAGGTTCATCTCTTTCATCAGACTTCAATAAATCTGCTCATCATTTTGCTCATAATGTGGTTTCTTCAAAACTTGACAGTGCAAAGTTATTACATCTTCGAATGGGGCACATTCCCTTTACTCAGTTGAAATACATTGCAGAAGGTATGCCTGGTGCAGAAATCAATGATACAATCTTGTGCACTATTTGTCCTCAAGCACGACAGAATAGGCTTCCATTTCCTGATGCTGTGATCAAAACGAGTAAATGTTTTGAATTGTTACATGTTGACACCTGGGGACCGTTCAAAACTACTTCTCATGATGGTTGCAAGTTATTTTTGACGATTGTTGACGATTTTTCAAGGCTTACATGGATTCATATGATGCACAACAAATCAGATGCTGTTTCAATTCTAACTACTTTCGTGGAATTTGTTCATACTCAATATTCTTCTACTGTTCAAATAATTCGAACAGACAATGCTCAAGAATTCTGTCATGGTCCTATTCAGGCTTTGTATCAATCTAAAGGGATTTCTCATCAAACTAGTTGCAGTGAAACTCCACAACAAAATGGTGTTGTGGAGCGTAAACATCATCATTTAATGGAAACAGCTCGAGCACTATATCTTCAATCTAAGGTACCGGTTCTTTACTGGGGCGAATGTGTTAAGACTGCTGCATTTTTGATCAATCGAATGCCATCTCGTAGGCTTAATAATCTTTCTCCTTATGAAATATTGTTTCATCATAAACCTGATTATTCTATACTTAAACCTTTTGGTTGCCTCTGCTTTGTATCCACTTTGAAGCGTGATCGTAGCAAACTTGATCCCAGGGCCAGTTCTTGTGTTTTTATAGGGTATCCTGTTAATCAAAAAGGGTATCGTGTTCTTAATCTACTTACTAAACAAATTTCAGTGTCTAGGGACATTCGTTTCTTTGAGAATCATTTTCCATTCCATATTTCTGCTAGTTTTCCCCAGTGTCCCCCACCTATATATTTGCCTATTCATACTGATATTCCTTTAATTGCTAGTTATCCTGAAATTGATGTTTTCAATTTTCCTATTCCTAATTCTCAAAACCAAGTTTCTAATGATTCTCAAAATCAGGTTTCTTCTGATTCTTTTTCTGATTCTTCTACTACGTCTGTATCTCTCCAACCTAGAAGGTCTACACGGTTTTCTAACAAACCGTCTCATTTAAGTGACTATGTTTGTGCCAATGTTACTCATCATTCTTTATCCACTAAACATTGGTGTAACCTGGTCTCTTACACTCATTTACCTTCAGTCCATAAAGCATTTATAGCCCGTACTTCTCAGATTCTTGAACCAGTTTCTTACCAAGAAGCTGTCAAAGATCCTAACTGGGTGCATGCCATGGATCTTGAACTTCAGGCTTTAGCTAAGAACAACACTTGGGACCTTGTTGATTTACCTAAAGGGAAAAGAGCTATTGGTTGCAAGTGGGTGTATAAAGTCAAGCTTAAGTCTGATAGTACCATTGAACGGTACAAAGCTCGTCTCGTAGCTAAAGGTTTCATACAGAAACATGGTATTGATTTCCATGAGACATTCTCACCTGTTGTTAAAATGACCACGGTTCGTAGTATCATTTCCTTAGCAGCTAGTCGTGGTTGGAAGCTATTTCAGCTAGACGTTAATAACGCCTTTCTCCATGGCGATTTACATGAAGAGGTTTACATGAAGCTTCCTGAGGGGTTAATTGCTGGCAATAAAGTTTGTCGTCTCAAGAAATCTTTGTATGGTTTAAGGCAAGCTAGCCGAGAATGGTTTGCCAAACTCTTAACTGAGCTCAAGTTTCAGGGATATATTCAGTCTAAGAACGACTATTCTCTTTTTCTCAAACATTCTGGTTCTCTTATTACCATTGCTGCTGTTTATGTGGACGACATAATTCTAACTGGCAGTGATCTTGTTTCCATTCAATCCTTAAAGGCTCATCTACATAAGACATTTAGCATTAAGGATTTGGGGCAGCTCAGTTTTTTTCTTGGCATTGAAGTTGGGTATTCTGCTGATGGTATTACGTTAACTCAAGGGAAGTTTACTCGGGAGCTTCTTGATGATAGTGGTATTACAAATTTCAAAACAGTCACAACCCCACTTCCTCTTTCTCTTAAACTTTCTGCAGATTCTGGTAATCTCCTGCCTGATCCTTCATCTTATCGTTGTCTTTTGGGCAAACTTAATTTTCTGACTCATACAAGGCCAGACCTGTCCTACACTGTCCAGACTTTAAGCCAGTTTATGCAATCTCCTCGTATGCCACATTTGCAAGCTCTACACCACACTCTCCATTATGTGCATTCTACTACAGGTCAGGGCATTTTGTTGAAGGGAAATTCTTGTCTGACTTTGCAAGCTTTTTCAGATTCCGATTGGGCTTCTTGTCCAAACACTCGCAGGTCGGTTACTGGCTATCTTGTTTTACTTGGTGATTCGCCCATTAGCTGGAAATCTAAGAAGCAATCTACAGTCTCTCGTTCCTCCTCAGAAGCTGAATATCGTGCCATGGCTGCTGTTGCTTCTGAGATAACCTGGTCGGTTCGTCTCCTTACTGAACTTGGCATTACTGATCTTCAACCTGTTCAACTAAAGTGTGACAATCAATCTGCAATACATATTGCCAAGAACCCTGTCTTTCACGAGCGCACAAAACATATTGCTATTGACTGTCACTTCACTCGTGAGAAGGTCCTTGAAGGTCTTATTCAGTTGTCTTATCTTCCTACTACTTCTCAGCCAGCTGACATTCTCACGAAGATTTTGCCTTCTCCTCAGTTCACTGAACTTAAGTCCAAGCTTGGGATGGTTCCCCTCCCGAGCTTGCGGGGGGGTATTGAGCATTCTGTTACTCTTCCAGCTGGACCACTCTCCATCACAGCAAAGGATGCCACATCATCCATCATTTCCAGCTCAGCTATTTGAGTTGTTAGTTTACGCGGGAAAAGTGGTTAAAACTCTTTTGTATATAGTCTGTACCACACAAGTGGAATTAGTCAGTTAGACTCTCACTCATGTACTTTTCTTTTCTCTCCAAACATAAAGCTTTCTCTTAGTTCAAGAAACAATGGTGATTAGTTGCAATTAGCAGTTCATGTGTTCATAAGCTTCTGTTATAATTGATAATGCTTGATGTACTAATTCAATGCGCACCTGATAACAATCAGCAAAAGTTTTATGGAGATTTCTTTTTAGTTCAAGACCATTGACACCAATCTGTATGGTCTGTTTAAATTCAATCCAGTGGTCTCCTTTTAAATCTTAACTAGCATGAAAACCCGTGCAAGTCACTATCTAGCATAATTGTTTTAACTTCTAAGTAGTTCAGTGTTTATTATAATTTATAGATCGTTTGACAGACGTCTCATTGTGGGTACAAAAGTTGGATTTAATCTCCGTAGTGAGATAATTAGCGTTGAAAAGTATCCTTGGTTGATGTATTTTTGAGTTAAGAAATAAGTAAATTCGATATTTATGATATTTGTTATGTGTAAGATCTAAGTCAAAATATGATTATCTTACATACAAGATATTAACTTGCATAATTTTACTAATTTAGCTCATTGAGCGAATGATACATTTTCTTGTTTGTGAAATGTAATTTGCATCGTAGTTATTTTATATATTTTGAAGTTAAATAAAATGTCTTCTATCAAATGACACTCACATATTTCGCGTGAATTTCTAAAAATCTGTGATTTTATATAGTGATATAAAGATGTTTTAGTTAATAAATAAACTCAAGTTCAATTTCTACAAACAACTTTTTCTAATAAATAATAAACACAGAGGCAAGTTAGTCAGTTCAAATCATGCACAAAATATCTCACCAATTATAAGATTATGTTAATCGATATAATAATAGATACCAAATACTCCTCTACTCACGCGACACACACATATACATATAATGTGTTTGATATAGAACATGTATGACTGAGTAGTGCTATGGTAGGAAGATGAGCAAATTAGTGCATAAATCCAAGTTCGATTCCATTCATTAACAATTTTTTTTTTTAGAAAAAAGAGTAAACACAAGGGAAATTTAGATATTTTAAATTAAATAAAATGTCTAACCAATTTAGATTAGATTAAATGTCTCATGAATCATTGCTTTTATTGGGCTATAATAAAATAGATATATAATAATAATACCAAATATTTTTTTACTCACACGACACACACATATGATGTGTGTAATTTATAACTCATATAATTGAGTGGTGTGGTGGTAAGAGGAGGTGCAAGTTATTGTGGATACCCAAGTTCGAAACCACTCAATATCAATTTTTTTAAGAATACTAAACATAAGGGCAATTTGGACATTTCAAATGCATTAAAATGTCTTGCCAATTTAGCATGAATAAAATGTCCCCCCAATTAATTGACCCATGTTGGGCTATTATTAATAGAAAGGCTAGCGTCCGTGCGAGTCACGGCACTAAAGGAATTTTTTGTCCAAAATTATTTATATATTGCCATAATTTTGTGATTAGAAATTCAAAAAATGATAAAATTTTGATTTTATCTTATCTATTACTATATATTATATTCCAACACAAGGGTAAAAGTTGCCAATTAAATGGTACTATATATTATATGCCAACACAACGGCAAAAGTTGTCAATTAAATGGTCGCGAAATTACTATTTTACCCTTTTTTTAAAATAACAAAAATGCCACTCGTATATTATTATACAAAAATGTTTTAATCGAACCTCCAACCTCCTTCCAATATATCCATGACTTAACCACTATGCTACACTCCTTTTTTAGCTTATTTCAAAAAACTTATTAGATAACCCACGTCTTTTATCTCTTATATTATTTTTTTTACTTTGATGTTTGAATAAATAAAATATTGGTTTGAATTATTTATATAAATTTGTTTTTCTTTTTTTCTTTTCGTAATTTTATATATTTATATATTCAATCACTATATATTATTATAGTTGTATGTTTTCCATTTAATATATATTAATTATATTGATTATAATTCATAATTTCTATTATATATTTATATTATACTTTATTTGAATTAAATTAATTATTCATGCATAAAATATACTATTAAAATTCGATCTAATATAAGAAATATTATACACATTATATCTCTCATTATTAGTTATTTCTATCATTTTTAAATTAAGAACATTAGCATTCAAATTATACAAAAAATTTGTCTACCTACTCTGTCCGTCGCATCCATTTCTTAACAATTTTCTTTTTCAGAATGTATTGTTCATTTGTTAACATTTTCTAAAGTAACATGTCATTCTTTATTAACTTATCTATATCTTTTTCCACCTTTCTAACCCCCTCCCCTCAACCCTAGTGACGTTCGTGTCAAAAATCGGGGTGAGATTTTAAAATATAGGATATTACATTAACTCCTTATATATAATAAGCGTAAGGGAGATCTTATCCAAAACTTTGGTCGGTCACTGTACTACCAAAAGTATACGATCCGTTGAATTATAAAACTATAAATATTCAAATCGATGAGGACCGTTAGATATAATATTAAAAATTGTATTTGATTAATAATAGGATAGTATTTAAATACTAAAAGGTGTATTTTGATAATTTAAACCTATTATAAATGGGTTTTCTATATTGAATAGAAATCTTTATGTAAAAATTCGTAATTATATTTTCTCTTTATTTTATGGATAGTTCCAGTTACATAATAATTATTAAACCATCAATAAATTAAAGATAATTTTGTAAGCTTCGCGTGGGCTGTAAAATCGTTAAAATCTGTTGTCTAAAACTCAAGATAGAGTCCAAGAGCCCAAACAGTAAAATTATTATCTAAATTTTAATAAATAATTTATTATTATTATAGCACCAATTTCATTTTTTTTCCTAATACTTTTAAATTTATAAATTCTATGTTTATTTCAATAAAATATTAAAATCAATTTAAGAAAAAATTAAAATCGATGTGGTCCGTGTACGATCAACCAAATTAATAATTATAGTTAGATCTTAAATAGATCGATGAGAATTGTTAGATCTAATATTAAAAAGTGTATCTGATTAATAATAGAATTATATTTAAATACTAAAAAGTTTATTTTGATAATTTAAAATTTTTCTATGTAAAAATTCTTAAATATCTTTTCTCTTGAATTTATGTATAGTTCCCGTTAGATAATAATTGTTAAACCAAATATCAAAATAACAACTCATATCGATTACAATGATACACTACGTTATAAGAGACTTAGGAGAACTCTGTACATGAATAAATTTAAACACTTTTTTTTCCTGAAGCAACATAACAATTCGATTAATCCAAATTATAGTTATATTATTTTACATATAACAAACATAAAAGGATAATATCAAAATATTATTAAAATGTTGAGGGTTTCATATTCATAAACGATAATTTTGAATATAATACTTATATTAAAATGTGTATTTGATTAAAGGTAGGATTATATTTAAATACTAAGAAGTGTGCTTTGATAATTTACACCAATTATAAATTGGTTTTCTATATTGAATTGAATTTTTTGTGTAAAACTTCTTAACCATCTTTTCTTTTCAGTTTATTTTATGGGTAGGTTAACTGGTCAAGTTAGATAATAATTATTAAACCATCATTAAATTAAAGATAATTTCGTTAGTTTCGCATGAGTTGTAAAATCGTCAAAATTCAATTTCTAAAACTCAGGATAGAACCCAAATAATAAAGTGAGTATCTAAATTTTAATAAATATTTTTTTTATTATTGTAGCACCAATTTATTTATTTTTCCACTAATTCTTTTAAATATAGAAATTTTATGTTTCTTTCAATAAACTATCAAAATTAATTAAGAACAAATTCAAATCGATAAAGAATATGAAAATATGAGAATAAAATTTTATATAATCATAACACAATTTTTATTCTATTTAATAATTTTTAAGTAATAATGTATTTTAAAATTTTATTTACACCGTAAATAAAACCGAAATATTAAAAGTAAAAGCAGTTAGTAAGATACTTATATCAGTATATACTTGATATCCTTATTATATTAAATCCTTATATATAATAATCATAATAGGGATCTTATCCCAAATTTTGGTCGTAGACAACCAAATTAATAAGGACCATTAGATCTTAACTAGATAAATAAAAATCGTTAGATCAAATATTAAAAAAGTTTATTTTATTAATAATAGGATTATATTTAAATTCTAAAAGGTGTATTTTGATAATTTAAACCAAATATACCAAATATAAATAAGTTTTCTATATTGAATAAAATTCTCCATGTAAAAAATTAGTGACTTTCTTTTCTCTTCCATGGACAATTCCACCTAGATAAAAATTGTTAAATCATCTTTTAATTAAAGATAATTTAGTTATCTTCATGTGGGGTGTAAAATCATCAAAATCTGATTTTTAAAATACAAGATAAAGCCCAGATTAATAAAGTGAATATTTAAATGATAATAATAATTACTATGTCATCATTATTTTAACACCAATTTAATTACTTTTTTCTAACTATTTTAAATTTAGAAATCTATGTTCAAAAATTAAAATCAATCTAAGAAAAATTCAAATCAACAAAGAATATAATAATACGAGGATAAAATTTTATAAAATTGTGCATATTTTTAATCCTATTTTATTAAGTTTTATATCATAACTAATTAAATATTATTTATTATTAAATAATAAATTATATGTAAATGGTGGTTTTGTTTTATAAGAACTCATAGAGACCTAATTTCATTGTTAGCAGAACTATATTCATATAAAAAAAAACCCTTATTTTGAAATTTTAGACTCAGACCAAACTTTTTAAACCTATATACATTGTAAATTATTAAATTCGAAACTTTAAAAGTTTGTTAATCAATTAGTATAGTACTTTTCTGAAAAATCGTACTTTTACAAAAAAATATTATCAAATAACATATGTTTGCAAGAAAAAAATGAAAAAAATTCTTATTTTTCAAAAAAACCTATAAATTTTAATATGTTGTTGGTAGATTCAAACCTTAAATCATTCTAAATGATAATTTTACTGTTATATCTAACGTTTTTCAACAATTTAATTTGAAAGATTCAACGATTATGGATTGAGTGATCAAACAAAGCGACCAAACTTAACAAGCTTTCATTATTTAGTCTTTAATATAATAACATAGATATTTACAGGATATACTATAAAAAAATAAAATTTATACAGAATTTTGATCATGGTGTACTACTTTAAAAGAAGAACTATTACAAAAAAAATTATATTTTAATTGATAATTTATTTTCTCAAAAGTTCAAAGTTCCCGCATCTTTAACATATTACAAAAAAGAGTATATTATATTTTAGCAATAAATATTTAAAAAAATTATAAATATTAAGAAAAATTAATGATGTTATCATGGTAGTTTGGTCCTAAATACCGCCAAAACATTCTCAACCGTTAGATCCAATACTTTTAAAAATACATGATCAAGATTATATCATATAAAAAGAAGTTATTATCTAAAAATGATATAAGTTAAAAGATATTATCTTAGGATTGGATTTTCTAAAAAGTCAAAACATAAAAATAGTTGTAATTAAATAAGGAAACTCATTTAATACCAAAATAATAAAAATCGTTTAATGTTAAATAGATAGGTGAAAACCGTTAGATTTAACATTAAAAACTGTATTTGATTAATAAATAGTATTCTAATAATCTAAACTACATACAAGTAGATTTCCTAAATCGAATAGAATTCTCAACATTAAATTTCGTCACTTTATTCTCTTTTTAGTTTTAGAATAGTTTTTAATTGAAAAAGAACTATTAAACCACAACTAAATTAAAGATTATTTTGTGAATTTCATGTGTACTATAAAATTGGCAAAATCTAATTTTTATAACTCAATATAAACAAATATTAAATTGAGCGTGTAAAATATAATAAATATCAAATTTTTAACTATAATTGTTTTGGCTAAATCTTTTTTAACAATAATTTAATCATGTAAACTAATAACTTTTAAATATTAAAATATTCATAAATAAATATAATTATAAATATTAAAAAACAATCGTGTGTTGCATGGGTAATTAAAATATAATTATAAACAAAATAATTATAAATAAAATTTAAGTAACCGTGCATCGCACGTGCTATAAGCTAGTAGTATATAATTACATAATGATGAGTCAGACTGTTAGTAGACGATAAAGTTTGGGAAAATTGAAAATTACAAGTTTTGAAAATAGAATTTCAAATTATATTCCAAAAATTATTGTACGATGTTAAAAAAAAGAATAATCTTTCATAATAATAATAGAACTTTATAGAATACATTAAATTGATTTGTAATGTCATATAATCATTTTGATAAAATGAAATTCTAAATAGGATTTGTGGGTCCTTGACGACATCCTCTACAACATATACAATATTTCTTATATTAGGTCAAATTTCAATAGTATATTTTATGTATGAATAATTAATTTAATTCAAATAAAGTATAATAAAGATATATAATATAAAAGTATGAATTTTAAACAACATAATTCATATATATTGAATCGAAAACATACAACTGTAATAAAATTCAGTGATTGAATATATAGATATATAAAATTACAAAAAGAAGCCTCTGGGCATGTAGATGAGTTGGTGAGAGCACTGGTTATTGACCAAAGCATTCAAGGTTCGATTCATGGGAGCGTGGGGAATTCTTCCTGCACTCTAGGGTCTGGCGTGATACCGGTTGGGGTGTCCGGAAAATACACTTTTTGACCAAAATTATGAAAAGATGAAAAGAAAAACTGATTTATATAAAGAATACAAACCAATATTTTATTTATTTAAACATCAAAGTAAAAATAATATAAGATAAGAGAGGAAAGACGTGGATTATCTAATAATTTTTTTGAAGTAAACTCAAACAGACATGTAGAATAGTGGTTAAACCCATGAACATCTTAAAAGGAGGTTGGAGGTTTGTTTCTTTGTACTAACAACTATTAATATATTTTTGCATAATAATATACGAGTGACATTTTTGTGACAGCCATTTAGTTGGAAACTTTTGCCCTTGTGTTGAGGTTTAATATATAGTAATAAATTGGATTAAAATTTGTAACTGTAAAACGATATTCCAAACACATTATTCATGCATTTACTAAGTGTGTTAATATAATTTAATATAAAGATGAACACATGAGAGGAGTGCAGAATCAGTTCTCAAGTAAAAAACCAAAAACAAATAGGTGACATGAATACTCCAAACTGTAATAGGTGTTCATCTCCCAAAGTGTTTATCACAAACTTGGGTGATGTGAGGGTGTGCAAAGATGCGTCGGCCTTCAGCTTCTTTTTAAAATCATCTATCTCATTCATGCATGTTCGATTATATTACAACAACATTGCATGCATATAACCTATTCATAATCTAGATTGTAAAAAAAACCAATCAATTCCCGAAAAACAGATAACAACCGCTCTCTAACGCAAATTACCAATCTATAAACTATCCTTTCTCTGACACACAAAACTCAGGTAAATCTGCTTATAATCGCAAGAAGAACAATCGTACACTCGTGCTTCAAATTCTACATTATTTCAATCTGGTCTCAAAATCAATAATAGTCACTATAAACAAGTCTTAGAGCCTTGACATAGTTACGTTTGTGATTCAAAGTAATTACACTATTCGCCAACAAAATTCTTTACTTCTCACTATGCATGAACCATACTTCTCATTTTACGCTCTCAAACTTAAGACTACACAATCCTTAAGCTAATAAATCGATCACGACCAACTTTTTCACAATAAAAATTATTGACATCTCTATGCAGGCCCGTGCCTTGCACGGGCTGTTACGCTAGTATTTTATAGTAACATACAAATTACATCAACCAAATATTTTATAACTTTATTAGATTTCATA
Source organism: Heracleum sosnowskyi (assembly GCA_030848705.1). NCBI lineage: Eukaryota > Viridiplantae > Streptophyta > Magnoliopsida > Apiales > Apiaceae > Heracleum > Heracleum sosnowskyi. Next base: position 46,444,679 of record CM061236.1, read on the forward strand.
AAATTTGGATAAATATTCATATGATAATAATCGCATGATTACTTTTAAGTGCTACTCTCTCTGTCCCTCTCATTTCTTTACACTTTCCTTTTTGGTACGTCCCTCTCATTTATTTACATACCAAAAATAGTAACATTTGATAATATAAAATCCAATCACATTCACTATTTTCCTCCACTATACCTACTTTATATCCATTTTATACATTAAATATTGATTGGTCCCACCACTTTACTCATTTTTCTTACTTTTCCCTATTAATTTACACTTTTTCTTAATCTCTGTGCCGTCCCCTCAATGTAAAGAATTGAGGGGGACGGAGGGAGTAAAATATTAATATGATTTTCAGTGATGTGATATGAATTTTATTAAATTGAACATTTGAGTGTAAAATAAATAAATATTTTAGCAAAATTATCGGTATATAATATAGGTGTATGTAAACTCGTGTGATTTTAATATAGTTAGAGTATATTTGTAAAAAATTGATATATACGTAAGGATAAGATATATTACGAAATTTATTAATATTATGTAAAAGTCATCATTGCGGTGTCTCTCTCATTTTTTTCATCTATTTTTATACATATTTATACACTTTTAAACTCAAATATTTAATTTTATTCCAATGTTTAAGAACACAGTCGGGTCACGAAGAACAACCCGGAATTTTCCAGAATCCGGCGACCAAACCCAGATTCTGGCGACTCAAAAACTGCACAGAAATTAGGGCTTTTTATACCAAAACGTTCCTTATTAACTCAACAATCTATTCAGGCCAAAAACATACCAAAAACATCACCGGAATCAAAAACCCGACTATTTTCCGGCGAGCTTAACAAATTTTCCAATCTGCCAAAATCTTACATGAAACTCTACGTTCTTTATGTTAAAATGAAGCTAATAACACATACAACAAAAGCCCTCTATCAGAAATCATGTCAGATCATTCATATGAACGGACTATTAAAAAGAAAAATCGGGCAAAACCCTAGAAATCGGATTTCTCAAAATCGAACATAAACATGAAATTAAAACATGAATTCCTACTAATTAGAACCCTAGGAACATGTTGGAAGCAATCAATTGAACGGAGAATCAACAGAATGAAAATCCCCAATTCGAACATAAACCCTTATTTAAATTCGAAATTTGTAAAATTCATAATAAATCGAACAATTACCAGATGATGATGAGGTTGGAAGATTCTGAAACTAGAGCTCAAGATCTTTGATTTGAGTACTTGAACTTTGAATTTGGATTTCAATAACACCTTCAAAAGTTGGTTTGATTATTCAAGAACACGAAGAACACGGTTCGGGAATTTTGTATTTTTGTATATTTGTAATACGGATTATATGAGGTATAATGTACGATTCTCCTTTTTATACTTAGTGAAAAATAATACCCTAAATGACATTTTTGGATCGATATTGATCCACTGGTTCGTTTAAAAACCCTAATTAGGTTAAAAACACGTTTTACGAAAAGATAATCATCTACAAATACTAATAATTATCCAAATCAATACATATCATTATATAACTAATGCTCAAGAATACGGGGGCTATAACAAATGTATTTATTGATACGGATGATATATCAATTACCCTAGAAAAATTAGGGTTAAGGTTTAGAATAATTTTTCTTCTTTTGAATAAAACAATTACTAGTGATCATATCGGATAAAAAGGGATTTAATAATATGAAGAAATCCTCCGATAATGATTCGAACACAGATGACGAAGGAATAATAATGATGTACAAAATTTCAACGGGGCCCTTGAATTTTCAAAACGGGGCTCAAAATTGAATAAGATTTCAAATGACAAGATATTTGAACGGGGCTTTCGACACACCAATTTAGCACATAATCACTTAACAACCTTATCATTATAACTTAAAATACTTCATAATAAGTATTCCACACATATAATACAATTTATATTATTAATAAAGTTCACGAATCTTACATCCTTCCCCCCTTAATAGGATTCTGTCCTCAGAATCAGATCAAGGAAACAACTGGGGATACTTCTCTAACATATCACTCTCTAACTCCCAGGTAGACTCTTCCACCTTAGGATTCCTCGACAAAACTCTTACTATCACTACAGTCTTTTTTCTTAATACTTTTTCCTTACGATCCAATATCTGAATTGGTCGCTCTACATAAGTTAAATCTGACTGGACCTCTATGGGTTCATACTCTATTACATGGTTCGAATCTGGTTGATACTTCTTAAGCATGGATACGTGAAACACATTATGAACGTGCTGCATATGCGGGGGTAATGCTAACTCGTAAGCTACTTTCCCAATTTGCTTCAAAATCTCAAATGGTCCAACGTATCTCGGACTCAATTTCCCTTTCTTTCCAAACCTAACCAATCCTTTCCATGGTGAAACTTTTAGTAACACTTGTTCTCCGACTTCGAATCCCATATCCCTTCTTGCTAGGTCAGCATATTTCTTCTGCCGGTTCTGAGCTGTTATCAACCTTTTCTGAATCAATTCAATCACTTCCTTTGTCTGATGTACTAATTCTGGTCCTATCACTTTCCGTTCACCGACTTCTTCCCAATATACTGGGGATCGACACTTCTGTCCATATAAAGCTTCGTAAGGTGGCATCCCAATACTCGCGTGAAAACTATTATTATATGAGAATTCTACTAAGGGTAGATGATCATCCCAATTACCTTTAAAATCAATTGCACACGTCCTAAGCATGTCTTCGATGGTTTGAATTGTCCTTTCACTTTGACCATCTGTCTACGGGTGATAAGCCGTACTCATTCTCAATTCGGTGCCTAAGCATTCTTGAAAACTTCTCCAGAATCTTGAGTTAAATCGAGGGTCTCGATCAGATACTATTGACACTGGAACTCCATGCCGTACCACGATTTCTTTAACATATAAACGAACTAACTTATCCAGCGAGAATCTCTCGTTAATAGGAAGAAAATGTGCAGATTTCGTCAATCGATCTACAATAACCCAAATAGCATCATGGTTAGTCTTCGTTCTAGGTAATCCTACCACATAGTCCATTGCGATGTGTTCCCACTTCAAATCAGGAATTTCTAACGGCTACAGTAATCCACTTGGTCTTTGATGTTCCGCCTTGACCCTTTGACATGTAAAACATTTACTCACCCAATCAGCAATGTATCTTTTCATATCTGGCCACCAAAAGTTCATTTTAAGATCTCGATACATCTTCGTGCTTCCAGGATGAATTGAATACTTCGAGTTATGCGCTTCATGCAAAATTTCATTCTTTAGTTTTGCTACATTAGGTACCCATATTCGAGAAGCAAACCTTAAGATTCCTTTGTCGTCCAATTGGCTACATATTTCCTCGCCTGTTAAACTATTTGCATTGTCGTTCATGACTTGCTCTTGGCATTTCCGTATCTTTTCCAACAGTTCAGGTTGAAACGTTATGGCGTAAATCATTTCCGTCGCGTCCTTCGGAACACGTACTTCTATCTCTAACTTTTCAAACTCTCTATACAATTCTTTGGTCATCGTCAGCATATTCAATCTTTCTTTTCTGCTCAATGCATCTGCTACCACGTTTGCCTTGCCGGGGTGATAATTTATAGAAACGTCGTAATCCTTGATTAGCTCCAACCATCTTCTCTGTCTCATGTTCAGCTCCTTCTGAGTAAAGATATACTTCAGACTTTTGTGATCGGTGTAAATTTCACATCTCTCTCCGTACAAGTAGTGTCTCCATATTTTTAGTGCAAATACGATCGCTGCTAATTCCAAATCATGTGTAGGATATTTCTGTTCGTGAGGTCTCAATTGTCTCGACGCATAAGCAATTACTTTGTCATGTTGCATAAGTACACAACCCAATCCTTTGTAAGACGCATCACTATAGATTACAAATTGACCTTGATCGTCTGGTAGCATTGACACTGGTGTCGTAGTTAGTCTCTTCTTTAACTCTTGGAAACTCTCTTCGCATTTGTCGTTCCATATGAATCGTTCGCTTTTCCTTGTCAGCTTGGTCATTGGAGTAGCTATCTTTACAAAAATCCTGTACAAATCTCCGATAATATCCGGCTAATCCCAAGAAACTTCTGACTTCAGTTGGTGTCCTTGGTCTTTCCCAATCCTTCACTGCTTCAATCTTGGCTGGATCTACTTTGATGCCTTCACTACTTACCATGTGCCCTAGGAAATGAACTTCCCTTAACCAGAATTCACACTTTGAAAACTTTGTGTATAGTCTTTCTTGTCTTAAAATCTCCAACACAATCCACAAGTGATTCACATGTTCTTCTTCCGTCTTAGAGTATATCAAAATATCATCGATGAATACCACTACAAACTCATCCAAATACTTCTTAAAAATCTTGTTCATTAAATCCATGAAAGCTGCTGGTGCATTCGTCAATCCAAACGCCATTACTAAAAACTCATAATGTCCATACCTTGTTCGAAAAGCTGTCTTCGGTATATCGTCTGGTTTAACCTTCAATTGGTGATATCCTGATCGTAGATCAATCTTAGAAAAATGAACCGCTCCTTTTAATTGGTCAAACAGATCATCTATTCTGGGCAATGGATACTTGTTCTTGATGGTTAGTTTGTTTAACTCCCAATAATCTATACAAAGTCTCATACTCCCATCCTTCGTTTTGACAAACAACACTGGTGCTCCCCACGGTGAAACGCTAGGTCTGATAATTCCTTTGTCTAACAATTCCTGCAATTGCTTAGCTAACTCCTTCATCTCCACTGGTTCCATTCTGTATGGTGCTTTGGATACTGGTTCCGCACCTGGTGTCAAGTCTATCGCGAACTCAATCTCTCTATCCGGAGGTAGTCCTGGTAACTCTTCTGGAAAAACATCTGGAAACTCACTCACGACTGGAATATCTTCTAACTTAGAAACTTCCTTCTCTGTATCTATCACATATGCGAGATAAGCCTCACATCCTTGTTTTAATAATCTCTTAGTCTGAATCATTGACAAAAATTTCTTCGTTTGTTTCTCTCCTTTAAATATCACTTCTTTCTTTTCTGGGGTAACTAAAGTAACCCTCTTATCCTTACAATCAATACGCGCATCATAATCAGTTAACCAATCCATTCCTAAAATAACATCAAATTCTCCCAACTTGAAAGGTAATAAATCAGCATAAAAACGACTCCCTAAAATCTCAATTTCACAACGGGGACAATACGAGCTGACCGGTATACGATCCTGGTTAGCTATTTCTACACTCAACACTCCATTTAGGGGTTCCATTAAACAATTCGATTTACGAGCAAACGTTTCTGAAATAAACGACTTAGTAGCTCCTGAATCTATCAGCACTTTAGCATTAACAGAATTTACTAGAAGTGTACCTGCCACCACATCGGAGTCTCTCACTGCTTCCCTCATTGACATATTATAGGTTCTGGCTAACGGCTGAACATCAACAGCTGGAGGTGCCTCTATAGCTCGAATCATGTTGTTCACGGGTGCTGGCGCTCTACAATCCTTGATCATATGGCCTGGTCTCTTGCATCGATGGCACACAATACCTATCTTGCAATCCCTGGCATAATGCCCTTTCTGGTTACACTTAAAACATGTGACACTCAATCTGTGGCATATACCTGGATGTCTTTTCCCGCATGTCTTGCATTCTGGCAGTGGAGGTCTGGAAACTACTTGCTGATTATTGTTTGGTGGACGATTGATTGGTCCTGCATTTCCGGTGTCTGGTTTCTTGAAAGTTGTACCTCTGCTCGGCTGGAATCCTGGATCTTGTTTGGATGGTTCTGAATATCTCCCGGTGACTGGACCTTATCAGATGTCCCTACCTTTCTTTTCTTATTCTCTTTCTCTCTCATATATGAATCACTTTCTCCTTCCGCAATCATTGCCTTCTGTACCATGGCTGCATATGTATCTAATTCCAAAACTGCTAACTTACTACGAATCCATGACCTCAGTCCCTGTTGGAACCTCTTGGCCTTCTTCTTCTCCGTATCAACGTATGTCGGAACAAACCTAGACAACTCGGTAAACTTGGTCTCGTACTGCGAAACAGTCATACTGCCTTTCTTCAATTCTAAAACTTTCAACTCCATTTGATCCGGCATAAAGTCAGGAAAATGCTTCTCTAAAAACAATTCTGTAAATCTCTCCCACGTAATTAATCCTTCAGGTTCTAAAGCCTTACTAGTCTCCCACCAATAACTTGCCTCATTTTTTAGAAAATAACTAGCATACTCAGTTTTCTTTTCTCCTGTTACCTCTATCAACGTAAAAGCTTTCTCCATTTCCTTCAACCATGCCTTTGCCTCAACTGGATCAGCAGATCCTTTGAACTCTGGAGGTTTTGCTGCTTGAAAGGATTTGAACGTAACCACGGGTACTACCTGCTGGTGTGGCTGTTGGTGATGCTGATGTTGCTGATGCTGCTGTTGCTGCTGTTGGATATTTTGTTATTGTTGAGCTAGAGCAGTAGTTTTTTGAGTGAGGGTGTTCAAAAGCTGTATTACAACCGGATCTAAATGACCCGTTGGGGGTGCATTCTGTTGACCTTCTTGGTCAGCTGAACTATTCGAACGGGTATTTCGTCTAGGAGGCATATTGTTGATGAACAAACAATAACTGATTTAATAATTCATAAATAGAAGAGAAAATAACACAATTGGTAGAACCATGGTTTACGGATTTTCAACGGCGTAAGGGTACACTCGTTGCACAAGTAGAATAACAACTACAATAGTGAAATTGAATAACAAGAGAATAATAATAGTTCTACAAAGGATGATTATCATAAATATATACATGGATCGATACAAGCGTAGAACGCTTTCAAAAGTAAAGTGTGTCATAGCTGAACTACAACTGCCGATCAACAATACAACAACAAAATACAACAACAATCCAAGGCGATACTATAAGCCTGGTGCACTGCTGGTACTATACTATGCATCTATGTACTATATGACTGGAATCCACATAATATCCATCCTCGTCTCTACCGGCTCATGGATCATCATCTCTAGTATCCCATAGTGCTGGTCCGGAAATCTCCCCAATCTCCCTCTTCACAAAGTCCAAAATCTCTCTCATCCCTGCTACAGTCTCTCCCTCTCTGCTAGTAGCTAGTCCATGCAACCTCGTCTCTACCAATGTCCTCACAACCCTGAGTCTCATCCGTGTCTCTCCTATCTGATCTCTGAATCTATCTCTATCTCTGGCTACACCTGCCTCCGCTGTGCGCATCCCACGCGTCTCTAATACCTGTCTACAAAAATAATCCCTCACCTCTCTCATCCTCTGATAACGGTGATGTGGAATTGGTGGCTCGGAGATCTGGAACAAAGGTCCGGATACTGAAGCCTGAGAACGCGGTGCTGCGGGTATGCGTCGAAGTGGAACGAGACAAGGTATAGGATCTCTCCTGACCACTACAGTTCCAGACTGAGGTAGTATCGGTCGCGACGGTCCTGCTCTCATATCTGATACAGGTCTCTCCTCTATCGGGTGCTCTGACGGATCTGAATCGGAACTAGAGCTAGGTGGCTGCAATTATAACCATACTCGATTACTACGCATAATATCTCTAATCGACATTCTATGACCATTAGGTGAATTCATAACCCTCTATGTTATCCTGGACCCTAAACTTGTTTCAAATGCCATAACATGTTGCTCTGATACCAACCTGTGACGCCCTCCAAACCCGGGGTACAGATTTGGGGAGTCACCCGACCAACGGTACACAACATAAACCTGAATATAACACACGCATAATATAATAATATAAAATACCCCTTATCCAAGACCGCATCCAGATTATGGCATGAAACAAGCTTCTAAGTCATAATTATTACAAACTAGTTTTCAGAGTTATTACACACTTAATATACAAAGCTAGACATCTAGTCTAACTTCCAAGATAAAACAACTACCCGTCCAATGACAATCACTCTGGGTGGTCTCCTAGCATCGGGAGAACGGTCACTAGCGCTGTGTCTGCTCATTCTCTCGCTTCACTGGAATAGGGTTAGAAACAAAACAAGTATGAGCCATATGTGCTCAGTAAGCATGATATATGTATAAATCACAGTTATATAATGAAAGGAAAGAATTCAATTATCTGAATCAACAATACACAAGTCAAACATATGCTTTTAACAATCTTTAATGAAGAAAGAGGAATTAGAATTGGACTTCTACATTTTTCAAATACAAAGGTTGTGCTGCTGATCAATCACGCAACAACCCCGGACTTGCTTATAGCAAAGTCCTCTACTGGATCCTAGGCCAATCTGGGCCTTAAATTATTCCGACCATAAGTATGGCCCGACCATTACTGGTCCTATTTAAAAACATGCCAATTCTATCACAAGGTATAAGCAATAATATGCATAACAAGATAAGTACACAATAACGGGGTGTAATAGTTGCAAAAGAGCTTCAACTATTCATTATCAAAGAAAGTCCGAGAAATAGATTTGGAATGGTTTCAACGGTACGATGCACTCGTTCAAGAAGGTAATCAGTAGTTGGAATCAATAATCAATGAATGTAATCAATAGTCAATGATAGAATCAAACTGTCAATGGTTGTAGGCAATAATCAAATGATGATAATCAACAATCAATGGTTGTATACAAAATCAGATGAATTTGGAAATAAGGGTTTCCGATGTAGATCAAATCAAAGAGTTAAGAAAATTACGAAAATGGAATCAGTTGCCCAAGTACGGGTAAGGCTTGATAATCTAACTTGTTCTGGGGTAATAACATGTAAGAATTGAAAACAATAACAATTTATCACAAGTAAAGGCACATATACTTGCCTGGTCTACGTCGTTGTAGGTTTTCTATCGTGTTCACTCTACTTTCCCCTTTCCCTTGCTCCGGGAACTCGATTCTATAATAAACAACTTATAACAGTAAGTCTAACTATCCTCATTCTATCCTTGACACACAATCATAATCATTATCGCATTTAAACAAGTAACCGGTTACGTATCGGACGTCCGGTCTAATTTACGGTATTTAAAACTCAGACACTAGCCCTCGTACGGGCATTTACAGACCATTAAAACACATTAATCGACTCATATAAACCATATAGCACTTATAAATATTTTTAAAACAATATTCAAGGCTTATTTGAATTTAAATAAGTCACAAATAATTTTTAAATCAAAAATCGGATTTTTAATCCCATTATAAGTATTTAAAAGTAATTAAATCAATTAATATAAAATTAATTGACACTCTTTAAATGCTCAAACTATTTTTAAATAATAAATCAGGCTTGAAAATAATTAAACTGAATTTTAAATTAATTAAATCTAATTAATAATTAATTTTTAAGAAACTGATTAAAAGAATTAATCAATTAATTAAATTAATAAATTATTAATTAAAAATAATTAAAATAATTAAGTTTTATATATTTTCGAATTTAAAATAATAAATATAATTTTCCAGAATTTTTCTAAATTAAAAATATATTTTTAAAATTAAAATATGAATTTTTAAACTATTTTCGAATTAAATTTAAAAATAAAATTCAAAAACAGTTTTCTGAAAATATTTTAGGGTTTCGAAGATTGAAACCGGGTCAAGAAAACGGGTCAACGGGTCGGGAAGAACACAGTCGGGTCACGAAGAACAACCCGGAATTTTCCAGAATCCGGCGACCAAACCCAGATTCCGGCGACTCAAAAACTGCACAGAAATTAGGGCTGTTTATACCAAAACGTTCCTTATTAACTAAGGAATCTATTCAGGCCAAAAACATCACCGGAATAAAAAACCCGACTATTTTCCGGCGAGCTTAACAAATTTTCCGATCTGCCAAAATCTTACATGAAACTCTACGTTCTTTATGTTAAAATGAAGTTAAGAACAAATACAACAAAAGCCCTCTATCAGAAATCATGTCAGATCATTCATATGAACGGACTATTAAAAAGAAAAATCGGGCAAAACCCTAGAAATCGGATTTCTCAAAATCGAACATAAACATGAAATTAAAACATGAATTCCTACTAATTAGAACCCTAGGAACATGTTGGAAGCAATCAATTGAACGGAGAATCAACAGAATGAAAATCCCCAATTCGAACATAAACCCTTATTTAAATTCGAAATTTGTAAAATTCATAATAAATCGAACAATTACCAGATGATGATGAGGTTGGAAGATTCTGAAAATAGAGCTCAAGATCTTTGATTTGAGTACTTGAACTTTGAATTTGGATTTCAATAACACCTTCAAAAGTTGGTTTGATTATTCAAGAACACGGTTCGGGAATTTTGTATTTTTGTATTTTTGTAATACGGATTATATGAGGTATAATGTACGATTCTCCTTTTTATACTTAGTGAAAAATAATACCTTAAATGACATTTTTGGATCGATATTGATCAACTGGTTCGTTTAAAAACCCTAATTAGGTTAAAAACACGTTTTACGAAAAGATAATCATCTACAAATACTGATAATTATCCAAATCAATACATATCATTATGTAACTAATGCTCAAGAATACGGGGGCTATAACAGATGTCTTTATTGATACGGACGATATATCAATTACCCTAGAAAAATTAGGGTTAGGGTTTAGAATAATTTTTCTTCCTTTGAATAAAACAATTACTAGTGATCATATCGGATAAAAAGGGATTTAATAATATGAAGAAATCCTCCGATAATGATTCGAACACAGATGACGAAGGAATAATAATGATGTACAAAATTTCAACAGGGCCCTTGAATTTTCAAAACGGGGCTCAAAATTGAATAAGATTTCAAATGACAAGATATTTGAACGGGCCTTTCGACACACCAATTTAGCACATAATCACTTAACAACCTTATCATTATAACTTAAAATACTTCATAATAAGTATTCCACATATATAATACAATTTATATTATTAATAAAGTTCACGGATCTTACATAGATGGATTTTGTGGGTACATTCACTATAAACCCTCACGAGACCTTACTCGTCCACTAGGGCTGCCTAGGGGTTTAAAGTGCTTGTTGCATATGCCAAATGTAACCGTGATCACCTACGGAAGTGGTATTATCTATTACATAGTAGTTTATAATATATTAGTTTTTCTCGAGGACGAGCAAAAGATAGGTATGGGGGCATTTGATAGGTCCATAATTAATACATTTTTAATACCTTTTTTATGTCTATTTTCGTAATTTTATTGTTTAATAAATTGTTTTTTTTTGTTTTGTAGGAAAACAAATAAAATCATATTTCAAGTAGAAAAAGGTGAAAAAGGCAAGGAGATGAAAATACTTGAAGTCAAAAAGAAATTGGAGAAAAATTGGAAAACTTATCGGAGAAGAAAAAGGAATTGAGGAAATATTTTTATAATCCGATTTGTAGTCAAAGAGCCCAAACCCATTATTTTTCCTATATATATAGATCTCCCATCTTGTATTTGAGATACCTAGAATTGAGACATCAATTTAGACTAGATCTGATAATTAGGAGTATGATTGATTTATTATTGTCTTTCAATACAAGTTATTTATTCTATTCAAACACTTTTGTTTGCATTCTTTATATTTAATTGTTTTGTTTCTTCTACCATGTCTAGCTAAGTTAATTCTCCTAGGATGAAGATGAAGTTAATTTAATTATTCTTGATATCTTCTCGTTCCTATTAATTGATTCTCATGATTTTTCTTGGTGCTTAATTGTTCAATTGACAAAGTGATTTCGATATATTATTGTTACCAGATTTATTTTTCATAGTCTATGCTTGCTCCATGAAGTTTTGATAGGTTATTGTTAGATAACAAGTTTCATAGTATATGATTGTCTCGTTAATTGATATATCTTATTTGTGAAGGAAAGATAATTGATTTTAGGGCGAGTTGATATTAATTGTGATTGATTAATGGATTCGGATTCCTAGGTTTTCCTTATCTGATTTTAATTGTTAATTAGGTTAAACAAATCTCATCTCAAATCTTATTTGTCTAGTTCGCCTGAGTTAATTGTTAGGGTTTCGAAAATTCATAGTCTCTGTGGATCGATCTGTTATTGCTACAACTAAACACTGTGCGATTGCAGTTACTTTATTTTTACACATCACCTCCCAACCCAAATCGTGTACACCCCTACTCACAGCCATTAAAATGGAACTTTTTTCCCTTGTGTTGAGGTTTAATATATAGTAACTAGCGTAACAGCTCGTGCAAGGCACGAGCCTGCATAAAAACATCAATAATTTTGTTATAAGAAAGATGGTTGAGATCGATTTATTAACTTGGGGATTGTGCAATCTTAATTTCAAGAGTGTAAGATGAGAAGCATGGTTGTGCATAATGTTAATCCCAAATGACCTAACAGAATTGTAGAAGGGGGGGGGGGGGGGGTTTGAATACAATTCTTGATATTTCTTAAACTTAAAAACAACTTACAAATAAAACTGAACTTAAAGTAAAAATCACAAGCACATAAATAATTTCAGTTGGATTGTTTGATGATCCAACTGAAGTGATTTTTATTTCGGAAATAATCTGTGATACAAAATGTACACAACTGCTCAGTTACAAGAATGTAGAGAAGTATGCTCTCAAATATAACTAATACAATCTATTTGTTTTTCTTCTCTTACTCTTATTTTAACTGCTACACTTGGTTATATATATTCCCAAGTTTACAAAGCTATTTTTGGCTACACTAAAGTACACTAAAGGTAACCGCCAATAGTTTGCTTTTCATCCCTTTGTCCAGTGGTCCTTGGAGATCCTTGCTTTTGTCTTCATGCTTATTATGATCACTCCCAAGTGCCCAATTGGAAACTGGGATGTTTCCTTATTCCCCATGTCCATTTTAATGGTTTCCAATGCAAAGTACACTTCCACATCACCTTTAGATCTGTTCAGTAAACTGTCACTATCACTTTGTCAACTATTCAGAAAAGCAATAATGATTCGTTGATAGCAGGGAGATGTGTTTCGTTGATAGCTTTATTCTCCATTTCGTTGATGAGTAAACTTCATTTCGTTGATGAGTAAACTTCATTCCGTTGACAGAGTAATCTTCATTCCGTTGACATGTCTTCACTTAGGCAAAATTACAAGGCACAAGATATTTACAATTATCCAACCTATTTTGCCTATCTAGCATTTAGTCAACATGACTTAGAAAACCTATCTAATACATACAACAAAATGCATATCAAACTGTGAAGTATTGTACAGTGCAATTGCTACATCACTCATTTCGTTGATGAGCTTCCTGTCAACGGAATGCTGCAAAGCATGCCATTTCGTTGACAGCTACAAAATGACTTTACACAAATTCTACTAAGTGTTTTATGTTTATCATCAAGAACATCATATTCCTAACAATCTCCCCCAATTTATGACTGATAGAATAACAGCCATAAATCAAGAGACTTGATGATAACAAAAACACTCTGATACATCATAATTTACAAAAGTAGAAAATGCATTAAGCTTCATAATATTTTAAACAAAATACAAGACTTACAAGACTAATGCCCAGAAGTGCTCCTCTAGACTGAGCAAATGATTCATCTTGGTCTTCTTTGTGGCATAGTCTTCTTCCCTTCCTTAGAGTTGTTTTCCTCAATTTGGACCTGTAGCCTTCTGTAAAAGATCTTCTCTTCCTCATCTTGATCCCCAAGCATGGATTGCATAAACTTTAGAGTTTGATTAGATGCCTTATCCAACTGGTCTTCCATCCTGAAGAATCTTCTGCAGTTGTCCTTGTCCTTAAATTCCATCATCCAGTAAGGTTGAAGATGGATCTTCTTTCCTGTTGAGGGCACTCTAAGCATCCTGGGAAGAGCCTCAGGCTTGTTCCAGCTAGCCTTTATCTGACATATTTTGGAGACCACCTCAGACTTGGCTGTTTTGGTGAAGCCAAAGTCCTTCTTCAAGCATCTAAACACTGAGAGTAGTGTTTGGTAGTCTTCTCCTAAAATTCTGTAGAGAGGCCACACTTGTTCTCTACCACCCTTGAATGTGAAAACTAATCTTTCAGGCAACTTTTGAGAAGCTGCAATGCCCCTTACTTCCACCAGGTTGTCTAAATCAAGATGTAAGCTAGATTCTTCCCTGATGTCAGCAATGTACATGCAGTCCTCTGGATTTGCAGGGGGTTTCTGAGGTTGTGGCTTTCTCACAAATACTGGCTTTGCCTTGACAGCCCTTTTCTTTGACTTTATTGGCTGATCCTTTTCAAATAGGAACCTTGGAAAATAGGCTTCATCAAATTCAATAGGCTCCTCTTTTGGCATGATTGGTTGATCATGAAAGTTGACAGGATGTGCAGGATCACATGCCAATTTTCCTTCATGAGGTAGATCAACAGGAATTTGATGTGCACTTGTTGTGGAAGAGGCTTGAGCAGTGTCCTGAGAATCTTCTTTATCAAAGTCCAGATTCCTTTTAGCTCTAGCCTTTGGTTGCCTTACACTTTTCCTTGCTTTTTCAGCTTCCTTAGCTCCATCCTTGGCTTTTTCTTCCTGTAAGGTTTCTTCATCTTCAAGTGCTTGAGCAACTGCCAGTGCTTGCATTGCTGCCCTTTCAGATTCTTCAGCTTTGGCTTTAGCAAAATTTGGGTGACCAACCCAAATGTAGATTTCCTTGCTGTCCCTGTAGATGATGGCCCTTTGATTCCTTATGCTTGGATGATTGCTTTCCTTGCTCTCAATGATCAGCTTCCCTAGGACTTTGAACTCATCTGGCTTTGGTGGAGGATAAAATATCCTTTCAATGTTCTTGCCTTTGGGTTTGATAGGTGATATTGGAGATATCCCTCTTGCATCCACATTCCTAAAGCATGAAGATTGGCCTTTCTCATTTCTTGAATCTTGAAGGATTCCATGCTGAAGGGGCTCTATAGCATAAGAACTCTTGAACTGTGGCTCCATTTGTACTATCACTGTTACGACCAAACTCAACACGCAAGTGCACGTGGTCACAAGTAATACAGATAGCAAGTAAGGTTCGTTCCTACAGGGACTCGTTGTATTGTCTAGTTAATTCACTCACCAATGTATGATTATTATTCGATGCTAAAACAAATAACAAATTGGATTTAGTTTACCACTAAAATTCTTCTAAAATTTATAACTAATTATCAACTATTTGAACGACGGGTTATATTGAATTACTTATGCAAATAAACATGGAATTTTAACTTCATTAAACAATCCATCTATAGTTTCCAATTCTCTAGCCTTTTCATGTGAGTTATTAATACCTGATCGAACACACAAAACTGATATAAGCCAACTTTCGTTGCACAAATACCATCCTAAATAATATCCACAATAAAGATAGAAATCACTTAGTCTCCCAATTATGCTTAGTCCCTATATGTCTATAAAGATTGAAAACATAATGGTTGAAGTACAAGCATTCAATTGATCACATAGTCGTCATAAAACGGTTAGAGTTACGACACTAATTACGAATGATATTCTCACGCATAAAACTATGCTAGCATGGCAAGTTCTAAACTCTTAAATCCACTTTCGCTTCAATAAGAATTAACACACAATTACAGGAGTTAGCTACTCTCCTATAACGAATTAAAACAACCATGATAGGATATCGCATCAATCACACTATAGGCATCGAGAAAATTCAACAAATAAACTTCATGAATAAATCCGCTAAAACCCCATGACAACGAATTAGTTCATAATCAAACTAATCGTCACCATGGGTTCTAATGTAAACATGATTGAAGGAAACGAATCAATATTGGAATAATTATCAAAGGTTCTAAAGAATACACCCAAACCAAGCATCCACAAGCTAGAAAGAATACAAGAATAAATTGAACACTATCTTCTTCCTTGCTTCTTCGTGCCTTAAAACTCCGTATATAATATGTGGTATGTGTCTCTCCTGTTCTCTAGGGTTTTCTTCTCTTTATATAGGCCTCCAGGTGCAAATAAGTCGTACGGACTTGTAATTTGACTTCAACTCGAAAAATCAGCAAATCGGGTTCAAAACAGGAAATTTCGTCAGAATGTCTGGCGCTGCCGCGCCACAGTTACATAGGAGAGCGGCGCTGCCGCACCATAGTTTTCATGCGGCGCTGCCGCGCCATAGGCAAGCTCAAACACGGCGCTGCCGCGCCGTGCCTTCTGTCCAGGAAGACGATTTTTTCCATTTTCTTCGTTTTAGCTCCAAATTGCATTCCGATTGCTCCGCTTCATTCCCCTTACACCTGTGATAGATATTCCTGCACAATACCCTTAAAAGAGATCAAAAATACCACAACTCGAGTACAAACAATCGTTTTAAGCCATACGGAAACGTTTTAAGTGAATAAAATACCCACTTATCACACCCCCAAACTTAAACCGATGCTTGTCCTCGAGCATAAACAAACAATTTATTACAACTAACTAGTACCACTTCCGTAGGTGATCACGGTTGCATTTGGCATATGCAACAAGCCCTTTAAACCCCTAGGCAGCCCTAGTGGACGAGTAAGGTCTCGTGAGGGCCTATAGTGAATGTACCCACAAAATCCATCTACTCATGCAACTAACAATGCAATACATGTATGCAACTAATATGAAAATGCAACGATCCCTTCAAACCAACCAAAACCAATCAACAAGCCAACATCTCAAAGAACACAGTCTTCCAAACAGAGTTCGACCAAATTCCCATCGACCAACGAGACAAACACAGAAACGTGCGTGTGCGATGCTCACCAATATACTCCCAAACTAAATCAAGACCATACCTACTCTTAGCCAAAACAACCACAAGCTTACAAACAGAATGAACGCTAGACACAAGAAACCACTTAAAGACACCTCAAAATCCACTTGAGCTAGACAGGAATTCATGCTTTATTACGACTCACATGCTTATTTGACCGTGCAATGGTTGAGACCCCAAAAGGCTTATACAATAATACCCATGTAGCGAGCGTTAGGTTAGTGGATCCCAGACCGGAAAAGTCTTAGGTCACTAGGCACAAAGTCCCCTAGAACTTAATTGCTCGAGTATTAAAGAGCTCAACCTGATCAATTCTGCATAAAACAACTAAAACAACTCTTTTTTTCTTTTTTTTTTTTTTTTTTTTTTTTTTTTTAAATTTCGGAATGAGTGCACTTTGCCTTTTTCTCATCCCACCCTAGACTACTCATATTTTCAATGAGCCGGCTACTAGCCATTTGACGCCTAGCCTTTATTGACAACTAGCATGAAATCCCTGGTTTCCCCCAAACTTATACATAAGTGCTCCTTCGTTTTCAAGAATCTAGCCAACATTCTAAATGTAAACAAGTGGTTAAATTCTAACACCAAACAAGCATGGTCTGATCAAATTCAAAAGCAACCAATGAGACTTATGAAATAGATTTGTTTCTGGCATGCAAGTCAATACTTAGAAACTTAATCAACCCTCTATTCATCACAACCACACTCCAATCAACATCGACTCACCAACGGAAATAGTCAAATCCTACGGGATCATGAATTATGCATGCAACTAAAATGGACTCACATAATAAATAAAAACTATGCAAACAGAATGCCCTATATGACATGAACATGCAAAACTATGAATAAACTACAACTACACATGCAATATGAATCCTACATGAACACACACACACTAATATTCCTTAATTACCACCCCCAAACTTAAAATATTCAATGTCCTCATTGAAGGTAATAAAAAGATAGTAGAAACATACCTAACACATGGGTTGCCTCCCACGAAGCGCTGTCGTTAATGTCATGTAGCCGGACAAATGTGAATCAAATCATGGTGGCTCGAAGATCGCATTTGACTTGTCCTTAGCAGAAGGACCATTCACCCATTGTTTGATAACCTTCTTGCTTTCTTCCCACATCTTTTCCAAATCAAACTTCACCTTGACTTTTCCATCAATCGATTTTTTCTTTTTCTTCTTTACACCTCTAAGGTGTTTATGCTTCTCCGTCGATTGATAAGAACACTCTTTTACCTCATCATCCTTGTTCCACCTTCTCAACACATTATCTTCACACTCTTTAAAAATCACCAACTCATCATTCAGAAGGACATACTTCAAATGTGGTGGAAGTTTTCCAAGCTTGACATTCGAAAGATCTCGAATGGAAGAATTGTCAATGGAATCACTGATGTGATGCTCGAACTTGTGCATGTCCGAATTTTTGCTCAACAGCTGATCAAACTCCTTTCTCTGACCCGTATCAACCATCTTCAAGCTAAAACACTCTTCCTCCTCTGTCGGAAATTTCATAGCCTTGAACACATTAAAGATGACCTTTTGATTACTCACCCTCATTGTGAGCTCTCCTTTCTGAACATCGATCAACGCTCGGCCAGTAGCCAGAAAAGGTCTTCCCAAGATGATAGGAATCTTCTTATCCTCCTCAAAGTCAAGAATAACAAAATCAGCAGGAAAAATCAACTTATCCACCTTTACCAAGACATCCTCCACTATACCCCTCGGATATGTGATCGACCGATCAGCCAACTGTAAGGTCATATTAACTGGTTTCGGCTCAGGCAACCCAAGTTGCTTAAAAACAGACATTGGCATTAGATTAATGCTAGCTCCCAAATCACATAAGCATTTGCTGAAAAGTTGATTGCCAATAGTGCAAGGTATGGTAAAACTTCCCGGATCTTTAAGCTTCGGTGGCAATTTCTGCTGTAGAACTGCACTACACTCCTCTGTCAAAGCAACGGTGTCCAAATCCTCGAGTTTCAACTTCCGAGATAGAATACCCTTCATGAACTTAGCATAGTTCGGCATCTGTTCAAGAGCTTCTGCAAAAGGTATGTTGATGTGTAACTTCTTGAAAACCTCGAGAAATTTGGCGAATTTTGTGTCAAGATTCTGCTTCTGTAGCCTCTTTGGATATGGAGGAGGAGGATAGATCTGGTTACTCTCTGTAGTCTTCTTCTGGAGCCTCTTTGGGTATGGAGGAGGTGGAAACACCTTTTCTTCTACTACTTTCTAAAAATTATCACTCTTCCCAGTTACATGAGTCGAGAGAGTAGCATTAGGTACCAAATCAGGAACAGAATCGACCCCAGCGTCAAAATTATCTTTTTCTTCCAGAAGGGCCGGCGCTGCCGCGCCGTTTTTATACTGGGGAGCGGCGCTGCCGCGCCGCACATTCTGATCAGAAAATTCATTTTTTTCCTTGGCTGAATTTTCTTCGTTCTGACCTTGTAGAATCTTCCCCGATCGTAAGGTTACTGCCTGGACCTGTTCCTTGTGATCTTTCTTGCCTGGATTCATCTCTGTGTCACTCGGAAGCGTTCCTGGTTGACGGTTCAACAATGCATTGGCTAGTTGCCCAATCTGATTCTCTAAAGTTTTCAACGACACCGCCTGACTCTTGTACATCATTCGAAGCTCTTCCAATTCAGACTTCTCAGACTGATTCAATGAATTCCCTTGAGATGGTTGAAATCCCGGTGGAATGAATGGTTGCCTTGGAGCATAAGGTGGTGGTTGATAGTTCTGATTATATGGCCTTGCATTGAACTGCTGATTTTGTGGTTGCTGAACACCACCCTGATTGTTGCTCCAACTGAAATTAGGATGATTCCGATTGTTGGGATGATACACATTAGGTGCTGGTTGCTGAGTTCTCTGAAAGTTACTAACAAACTGTGCTGATTCAGCTGAGATAGCACACAGATTCGTGTCATGAGCCCCTGCACACAATTCACACACCATAGCAACCTGGTTAGTCCCAAGATTAGAAAGGGAATCTACCTTCATTGTCAACGCTTTGAGTTGAGCAGCAATAGCAGTAGCTGCATCCAAGTCAAGAACTCCAGCCACTTTAGCAGGTGGCAAGCGTTGAGTAGGATTCTGAAACTCATTGGCCGCCATCATCTCGATAAGATTATAGGCATCCTCATAGCTTTTTGCCCATAGTGCTCCTCCAGAAGCTGCATCAAGCATAGGCCTTGACTGAGCTCCCAATCCGTTGTAGAAATTGCTGATTACCATCCAATCCGGCATCCCATGATGAGGACAACGTGCCAATATCTCCTTGTACCTTTCCCAAGCTTCCCCCAAAGATTCCTGGGGTTGCTGAGCAAACTGAGAAATAGAATTTCTATAAGCTGCTGTCTTCGCCATGGAGAAATACTTCGTCAAGAACTTTTGAGCACAGTCTGCCCATGTTTTAATAGAACCTGATGGCATAGAATGTAACCAACTCTTGGCTTTATCCCTAAGAGAGAAGGGAAATAGCCTCAATCTGATTGCGTCATCTGTAACTCCGTTGAATTTGAAGGTATCACAGATCTCAAGAAAGTCCCTAATATGAGCATTGGGATCTTCAGCAGGACTACCCCCAAACTGAACCGTATTCTGAATCATCTGAATGATGTTTGGCTTAAGCTCGAAATTATTTGCCCCAATAGCTGGACGAACAATGCTGGTATGAATGTCCTCCACTTTTGGCTGAGAGAATTCACTCAAAGCCTTCGCTGGTTGTGCTTGATCTTCCATATCTTCTTTTGATTCACGATTGTTTTCTACACTGATGTTCTCAAAGTCAAGTTTCCTTCGTGCTAGTTCTTCTCTTCTTGCTAATTCTTCTCTACGTGCTCGAGCTCGTGTACGCATACACTCTCAATAAGTACCTGAAATTCACCAACTAGAAAATTGGTGAGAAACGTCCTAGTCACCGAACTTTAATGACCACTGATGGTAAATACTGAAACTAAACAAATAAAACCGAAGTCCCCGGCAGCGGCGCCAAAAACTTGTTACGACCAAACTCAACACGCAAGTGCACGTGGTCACAAGTAATACAGATAGCAAGTAAGGTTCGTTCCTACAGGGACTCGTTGTATTGTCTAGTTAATTCACTCACCAATGTATGATTATTATTCGATGCTAAAACAAATAACAAATTGGATTTAGTTTACCACTAAAATTCTTCTAAAATTTATAACTAATTATCAACTATTTGAACGACGGGTTATATTGAATTACTTATGCAAATAAACATGGAATTTTAACTTCATTAAACAATCCATCTATAGTTTCCAATTCTCTAGCCTTTTCATGTGAGTTATTAATACCTGATCGAACACACAAAACTGATATAAGCCAACTTTCGTTGCACAAATACCATCCTAAATAATATCCACAATAAAGATAGAAATCACTTAGTCTCCCAATTATGCTTAGTCCCTATATGTCTATAAAGATTGAAAACATAATGGTTGAAGTACAAGCATTCAATTGATCACATAGTCGTCATAAAACGGTTAGAGTTACGACACTAATTACGAATGATATTCTCACGCATAAAACTATGCTAGCATGGCAAGTTCTAAACTCTTAAATCCACTTTCGCTTCAATAAGAATTAACACACAATTACAGGAGTTAGCTACTCTCCTATAACGAATTAAAACAACCATGATAGGATATCGCATCAATCACACTATAGGCATCGAGAAAATTCAACAAATAAACTTCATGAATAAATCCGCTAAAACCCCATGACAACGAATTAGTTCATAATCAAACTAATCGTCACCATGGGTTCTAATGTAAACATGATTGAAGGAAACGAATCAATATTGGAATAATTATCAAAGGTTCTAAAGAATACACCCAAACCAAGCATCCACAAGCTAGAAAGAATACAAGAATAAATTGAACACTATCTTCTTCCTTGCTTCTTCGTGCCTTAAAACTCCGTATATAATATGTGGTATGTGTCTCTCCTGTTCTCTAGGGTTTTCTTCTCTTTATATAGGCCTCCAGGTGCAAATAAGTCGTACGGACTTGTAATTTGACTTCAACTCGAAAAATCAGCAAATCGGGTTCAAAACAGGAAATTTCGTCAGAATGTCTGGCGCTGCCGCGCCACAGTTACATAGGAGAGCGGCGCTGCCGCGCCATAGTTTTCATGCGGCGCTGCCGCGCCATAGGCAAGCTCAAACACGGCGCTGCCGCGCCGTGCCTTCTGTCCAGGAAGACGAATTTTTCCATTTTCTTCGTTTTAGCTCCAAATTGCATTCCGATTGCTCCGCTTCATTCCCCTTACACCTGTGATAGATATTCCTGCACAATACCCTTAAAAGAGATCAAAAATACCACAACTCGAGTACAAACAATCGTTTTAAGCCATACGGAAACGTTTTAAGTGAATAAAATACCCACTTATCAATCACCATTGCATTTGTTGATGGTGGTATTGAAGTAGCTTGAACCGTTGATGCCTTTGTAGTGTCAGCTAACTTCTTGACTCTTGCTTCTATATTTGACCAGTGATCCTTAATCTGTTCTGCAAGTTTCATCCTCATAGAGGCTTCCTGGATCAGGTCAATACCATCCTTTTTCTTCTTTCCAAACTCCCCCATTGCTAATGGCTCTTCTGGTAAGGAGATAGCTGGGACTAAAACCTTTGTGATTTGTATATCAAGCTCTCTAGATTTCTCCAGCTCCTTAGTTTTCTCCCCCTTTTTGTTATCATCAAGTGGGATGATAGGGATTCCTTGAGCTGCCAGAAGCTGGGTGAGTAGCTGAGTTTGCTTCTCCTGTTCCTTCTGCATGTGAGAAAGTGTAGCCTCAACTTTGTCCACTCTAGAGGAGAGAGTTTTCAAAGATGAGGACACTTCAGGTTCCTTGGTGAAAAACCTTGACATCTTGGAGACAGTGTGAAGAGGAAGCTTTTCATCTAGCCTCCTGTCAGTAGCATCCCTAAGGTTGCTAATTGAATCCTTGATTTCTGTAGCCTCAATCCTTGTCTGCAACATTTGTAGCCTTTGAATTTCCAGAGAATTCATTATGGCCTTGTAGAATTTCTTGTCCCTTGCTTCTGCAGACTCATGAGCTAGATATGCCTCATTGTACTGCCTTGTGATAGCAGCATCCAAGTTGCATCTACCATGCATATCCTGAGAAAGCCAGTTTGGTGTAGGAGGCACCACAGAAGTCCCAGTCTGTGTAGTAGTGGCCACCTGTAGATTGTCACCAAAGCTGTCCTCATCATCAGAAAAATTAAAGTCTCCACTTGCTGCAGCTGCTGGAGATAGATTGGTCAGGGCATCCTTTGCTCTTTGCATTGATGCAGTAGTATGAATTAAGTTGAGTGACCTTTCTGCCTCCACATTGCCCTGTTGAGCCATAACTTGATAGGCTGACACAGGATGAGTAAAGGTCTCAGGATCCAGGGAAATACTATCCAGAGTTTGTTGATAATGCTCTTGGAAGGTAAGTTCCCTTTCTCCCTCACTGACCCCCATTAACTCACTAGCAATGGCTGCTTCCTCCCTTATCACTCCTGTAGTCCCTTCTCTCTCTCCACTCTTTTCTTGCATCATGGGCTCCTCATGGCTCACACCTCTCACACCCTCACCTTCACCTACTAAGGTGGTACTCTCAATCTCTCCTTTTGCCTGGCTGGAAGAAATAGCCAGCCTCTCACTCTCAGTTTCTCCTTTTGCCTGGCTGCAAGCCAGCCTCTCAATTTCACTCCCTCTCAAACCTAAAAGTGTCTCAACTACCACCAGGTCATCTACACTAGTTGTGGAAACAACTTGATTTTCAATAAGGGGTGTAGAATGACCTATCAACGGAATGGTAGTTTGAACTGTCAACGGTATGGATACCGTTGATGGAGAAACACTTGTCAACGAAAGAGGTTGTTTCGTTGATGAAGTCAATAAAGCACTTTAAGAAAGTGAAATTACAGTAGAATCTGTGGTGATTGATTTTAGAGATTGGTCCACAGATCCTCTTGCAACTTCAAAAAAAGTTGGTTGATGGCCCAACAAATCACTTAATAAGTGATGACCACCAGCTTCAGAGTGGGGCTTCTCCAAGATTAGAGTTGGAGAATCAGGAATAGATGAATGGATCATGTCCACATCTAAAGATTGAGTTAGTGAGTTTGATGGAGATAGTTCAAGGTTGATGTTTAGAGAATGGGACTGTAACCCCAGAGTAATGATAGGGGTTACATCAAACTGAATTTGTGAAACTGGAAGTGTTGCTTCCAGAGTGTGTGCACCCTGTGTACCCTTGGATTTTTGTTTCACTCTGCTTTGGTATTGGGAAAATGTAGACCGTGGGCTTGAAGTGTCCCTTACCCTTTTGGAGTGTGCTCTTGGAGGAGAGCTTGTTTCAATAATCACATCCTTTTGGGAGGATGCAACTAGACTTGTGTTTAAATCCATTTTACTCATTGTGCCTTGTTGGGAAGACACAATGGGGCTTGGCTGGATTTCACTCTGCTTTCCTTCCTTATTCTTAGGGTTTCCTTGATTTTCACCCCTTCCCTCACCTCTCACAACTCCTGAATCACTCCCCTTTGGTTGTGAAGTAGTTTTTGCAACAGGTGCCTTTTGAGAAGCACCTGAGGTTGGCTTTGAGGATTTCATTGATTTAGGTTTTGCTGCTTGGGCAGGAGCATGTTGGGACACAGATACAGACTCCATAGCAACATTGGTGGGTGAAATAATAGAAGTAGCAACTGTACTAACAGGGTTAGAAGAAGTTACCTCAATGATGGGCAAATACACCATTGGGACATCACCATTGTGGTTAAGTCTCAGTATATCTGTCAGAACCCTTTTCTCTTGCACAAAACACTCAAACTTGGAAACAGGGTTAGAGATAACTAATGGTGTTGGACTAACATGATTAGCCAACATCATCAGAAACCTAGCATAATAGATATTCTTTTTCCTATTAGCCTTATCACCCAACTTAGCACCAATTTCATACATAAGTTGGGTGCTAAAGTTGTAATATCTATCAGTTAGGAGCATGGTAAATAGAATTAACATAGAATTGGTCAATGCATCAAAATTGCTAATCTTACCAGAAAATACCTTGATAAATGCATCAGCTAAATAACTATATTCTCTAACCAATCCTCTCCTAATTATTCTACCCAGATTATCAGTAGGCAAAGAGTTGTTTATGGAGTTTAGCAAGTTAACCATTTCAGTATTTGTAGGCAAAGCATTACAGTTATTTTCAGGAATATGTAGACATGCTTGCAATACATCAGAATTAACTATGTACTCTTTACCTTGGATGGTGAATTGTAGTGTGCAGTTTGTTCCACTATACTCACATAAGGTCCAAATCTCCTCGATTATCTCATTATAGAGAGGAGTTGAGTGAAACATTGCATAGCTCAACTTGCAGTTCTTCATGAAGTCCATCATCTTGAAAAAGATACTGTTTGGACTTTCCTTGACAACAAATGGAATTGAGTTGTTCTTTTCATAAATGAACCCTCCTGCTGACATAAGCTTGACTATGGGTGCCGTTGTTGTGTGAAGAAAAGCTTCGAACTAAATTGCTTGTTAGAGAGAAGAAGAGAGAAAAGCCTTTGGAATTGTTGAGAACAGGTAAAAAGAAATTAAAGAAATTAGAATTTCTTAAATACTCCCCCAAAAATTCTCAGAAAAAGAGTCCAATAATAAATGTAAATTACTGGATTGGCTTAAAAAATATAACCGTTACTTTTAAAGAATTACCATGATTTATACTTACAGGGGTGTATGCATAGATCGTGGTAACGGACGTGTCAAATTTCAACGGTTCAGATTAATTGCGCTAAATCAACGAATCAGGATTGGGCGGTTAAAGTCCCGTCTTATTTCGTTGATAAAGCTGCGTTTCGTTGATATAAAAGAGCTATCAATGAATCACCCAGAAAAATGCTAAGACTGTCAATGAAATGGTTCGTTTCGTTGACATAGTAATTTTGCCTTAGACAAAATTTTACTTTTTCCTGAGAAAATTAATTCACAGAAAAACATAGCAAATTTCTGGCTGCATTTTAACTTGCAAAAATCTCAAAATAATTAAGATAAATTTAGCATACCTAGCTCACTTACTAATCTTGAGAATGTGGATTCATCAAGTGGCTTGGTAAAGATGTCTGCAAGTTGTTGTTCACTTGGAACAAAATGTAACTCCACAGTACCATTCATAACATGTTCTCTAATGAAATGGTACTTGATGTCAATGTGCTTGGTCCTTGAATGCTGCACTGGATTTTCAGTAATGGCAATGGCACTAGTGTTGTCACAGAAAATAGGAATTTTCTCAACTCTTATTCCATAATCAAGTAGTTGATTTTTCATCCATAAAATATGTGCACAACAACTTCCAGCTGCAATATACTCAGCCTCAGCTGTGGAGGTAGAAACTGAGTTTTGTTTCTTGCTGAACCATGAGACAAGCTTGTTTCCTAAGAATTGACAGGTGCCTGTTGTGCTTTTCCTGTCAATTTTACATCCTGCAAAATCTGCATCTGAATAACCAATTAGTTCAAAGCCAGATTCTCTAGGATACCAAATGCCAAGGTTTGGTGTTCCTTTGAGATATCTGAAAATTCTTTTAATAGCAACTAAATGGGATTCCCTAGGATCAGCTTGAAATCTAGCACATAGACATGTAGCAAACATAATATCAGTTCTACTAGTTGTTAAATATAAAAGTGAGCCTACCATGCCTCTGTAACCTGAAATGTCCACAGATTTTTCCTTAGTATTCAATTCAAGTTTGGTGGCAGTAGGCATTGGAGTTTTGGCAGGAGAGCATTCCATTAAGTTAAACTTCTTTAATAAATCATGAATATATTTTGTTTGACTAATGAAAATGCCTTCATTAACTTGCTTCACTTGAAGACCAAGAAAGTAAGTTAATTCTCCCATCATGCTCATTTCATATTTACTTTGCATAAGCTTGGCAAACTTTTGACAAAGTTTCACATCTGTAGACCCAAAGATTATGTCATCTACATAAATTTGAACAAGTATAGTAGAGCCATTCACAACCCTGTGAAAAAGAGTTTTATCTACAGTACCTCTAGTGAAGTGATTCTGAAGGAGGAACTGTGAAAGTGTGTCATACCAGGCTCTAGGTGCTTGTTTCAAACCATAGAGTGCTTTGAAGAGGAAGTATACATATTCTGGAAAGTCATCATCTTCAAAACCAGGAGGTTGACTTACATACACCTCCTCTTCCAATTCCCCATTCAGAAAAGCACTCTTCACATCCATTTGATAGACCTTGAAATTGGCATGGGCTGCATAGGCTAGGAAAATCCTTATTGCTTCTAGTCTTGTAACAGGAGCAAAGGTTTCATCAAAATCAATTCCTTCTTCCTGTGAATAGCCTTTTGCAACCAATCTAGCTTTGTTCCTTGTGACTATGCCATTTTCATCCATCTTGTTTCTGAACACCCATTTTGTGCCTATGACACTCCTGTCCTTAGGCTTGGGCACCAGCTTCCAAACATTGTTCCTCTCAAATTGGTTTAGCTCCTCTTGCATGGCCAAAACCCAATCTGGATCTAGAAGTGCATCCTCAACTTTCTTTGGCTCATCTTGAGATAGAAAGCTACTATATAGACATTCTTCTTGAGTCGCTCTTCTAGTCTGAACTTTTGAAGAAACATTACCTATAATAAGTTCAAAGGGATGATCTTTAGTCCATTTCCTTGAAGGAGGTAGATTTGCTCTTGAAGAGGTAGCTTCATGATCATGAATGCCTTGATTGGATATTTGTCCTTGAGAAACTCCCCCTGAGTTTGTTGTCCCCAATTGATCACTTCTAGAAGCATTTCTATGACTGTCAACGGTATGACCATTTTGGCTGTCAACGAAACGCTCATTTTGACTGTCAACGAATCCACCAACATGACTGTCAACGAAATGACTGTTTGGTCTGCTAGCAGCTATTCTTTTCAATCTTAATGCAGCAATTTCATCTTCACTGCTTCTTTCATCTGTGCTAGATACAACAACTTTAGGCTGTTTCTCAGTAGCCTTAACATGATTCACTTGATCTCCTTCCTCATTTTCAAAAGAAAGACTTTCATGGAAAACTTCATCACAGAGACCTTGAATTTTGAGATCATCAAAAACAACATGTATAGATTCCATAACAATGTTGGTTCTGAGATTATAGACTCTGTAAGCTTTCCCTGCTGCATATCCCACAAATATTGCTTCATATGCCTTTGCTTCAAATTTTCCCAAATGCTCAACTTGATTTCTCAGAACAAAGCACTTGCATCCAAAGACATGAAGAAAATCCAATAGTGGCTTCTTTCTTTTGAGTAGCTGATAAGGGGTCATTCCTTTGGCCTGATTAATCAAAGAAATATTTTGAGTGAAGCAAGCTGTATTAACTGCCTCAGCCCAAAAATAAGTTGGTAACTTTGATTCATCTAGCATTGTCCTTGCAGCTTCAATAAGTGTTCTGTTTTTCCTTTCAACTACACCATTTTGCTGTGGTGTCCTTGCTGCTGAAAACTCATGCAAAATACCATTTTCTTCACAGAACACCTTCATGCTTGAATTCTTGAATTCTGTCCCATTGTCACTCCTAATCCTTCTTACTTTCAAGTCAGGATGATTGTTTACCATCTTGATGTGATTGATAATGATTTCACTTGCCTCATCTTTGGAGTGCAAAAAGAAAGTCCATGTAAATCTAGAAAAATCATCAACAATCACAAGACAATATTTCTTCTTTGAAATAGACATGACATTTACAGGGCCAAACAAATCCATATGAAGCAACTCAAGCTGATGGATAATTGATGACTCTGTCTTGCTTTTGAATGATGCCTTCTTTTGTTTCCCTTTTTGACAGGCATCACACAAACCATCCTTGGAAAACTCCACCTGTGGAATTCCTCTAGCAAGATCCTTCCTCACCAAATCATTCATAACTTTAAAATTCAGATGAGATAATTTCTTGTGCCATAGCCAACTTTCATCCTTGCTTGCCTTGCTGAAAAGACAAGTGATGGTGTCTGGACTTGTGCTACTAAAGTCAGCAATGTACACATTCCCTCTTCTGAATCCAGTCATTACCACATTGTTGTTTCCTCCTTTAGAAACAACACAGGCTTCTTTAGAAAAAGTAACTAAAAATCCTTTGTCACAAAGTTGGCTGATACTAAGCAAATTGTGCTTAAGACCATCCACCAATGCAACCTCATCTATGATGACATTCTCTTTTGAAATCTAGCCATATCCCTTAGTGTAGCCTTTGCTGTCATCTCCAAAAGCAATACAAGGGCCAGCTCTTTCCTGAAACTTTGTGAGCAGGGTAGAATCACCAGTCATGTGTCTTGAACAACCACTATCCAAGTACCAAAGATTCCTTTTGTCTCCATGCACACAATAAAACCAAATCAAGTTGATTTTGGTACCCAAGTTTCCTTGGGTCCTGTTTTGTTAGCCTTTGCTTTTCCTTTAATATCATTTTTCACCTTGGGCTCAGATTGATTTAAATCAATCTTTACCCTTGGTGTTGATTTCTGAGAGTTGCTCACATTTTCATCCATAGCATGCATAGTTGGTGGAACAAACATGTTATTCACATTCCATGGCATTTGTGGCACATTAAACATATTCATGTATGGATTAGGCACAAACGACATGCTAGCATATGGATTCTGAAATTGTGCATATGGGGCAAACATGTTAGGCATAACAGGCATTGTGGGCATAGAACTGGTCATTGCAGGCTTGGGAATTTTCACATTAGTAGACTTCTTAACAGATTTGCAGTTAGTAGATAAATGACTAACACTTCCACAATTGACACATGTCTTTCTAGGAGCATATTTATCAGGTGTGTAATTGTTGTGTTTGTTAATCCCTACTTTGCCATTCCTGTTATTCTTTTTATTTCCCTTAACCTCAACTTGAACTTTCTCTAACTTGTCATTCAATTTCTTGTTAGACAAGTGACCTACATTAGCTCTCTCAACAGGCTTCTCAACTTTCTTTGAATTACTAGACTCACCTTGAACAAAGTTCTTGGTGACAGGACCATACTTGTTATTAAGTCTAGTGAGTTTATCTTTTCTTTTCTCTGTCAACGAAACAGCCTGATCGGTTGATGGTTCATTTGTCAACGAAACATTGCATTCCGTTGACATATCAACCTTCAACAAATGATCATTGTTGTTTGTTGACTCTGTTTCTGATTCTAAGGTTTCACCAACATACCCTAGCTTCTCTTTGTTCTTTTTCCATGATTGCTCACAGAAAGATTCCATACCTTGAACATTAATGATGTTGGTAGCAACATTCCTGGCTTCTTTCCATTTAGCAATCACACTTTGTTCTATTTCAAGTTGTGCCTTAAGAATTTCTTCCCTTTCTAACACGTTCTCAAGTTCCTTCTTAGCATCCCTACTTACACACCTCATTTTCTCAAAATCAATGAGTTGTGCTTCTAACATTGCATTCCTATCACTTAAGAGCAAATTAGTCTCTTTTATTCTTGAATTCTCTTTGGTAAGTGATTTAAGAGTAACACGCAAATTATATAATACAATAGACATTTCATTTACTACACTATCACATTGCTCTTTAGAAAGCTCAGAAAGATTAGTAATTGTTACCTGGTTGCTTGAGGAGCTTGCTTCCTGCTCATGATTGTTAGCCATAAAAGCCAAGTTGACATATTCAACATCATCATCAGAATCTTCACCATTACCAGCCCAATCATACTCCTGAGACATGAAAGCCTTTTCTTTTTGCTTGAGAAGTTCAAAGTATTTCTTTTTATAATCAACAGTCTCAAATTTCCTGTTGCCCTTCTCAACCTTGGGCTTTCTGTAGTCTCCAGCAAAGTGACCAAGCATTCCACAATTGAAACATTTAGATTTAGACTTTTCAATCCAGTTATTTTTGCTGGGTTGAAAGTCTCTCCTTGCTGGCCTTGCTTCTGAGTTTCTCTTGAACTTGAACTTAGAGAATTTTCTTGACAGAAAAGCAATGTGTTCATCAATTTCATCTAAGTCATCCAAGTTGGCTGGTTCTGGTTCTTATTTTTCTGTCATCTTGCCTTTACCCTTGCTAACATCACTTCTACAACTAGCTCGACTAGTTGTGGCCTTTGCAGCTTCTTCATTGTCATCTTCCAGTTGGTTCACAGATGTAATCAATGCAATGGATCCACCTTTCTTCTGTACCTTTTCAATTTCTTCATCTTGCTCCATTTCCAACTCATATGTCTTCAAGGTTCCATAAAGCCTTTCAAGAGTGTAGTCTTTGTACTCTTGAGTGTTTCTGAGAGAAACAGTCATAGGCTTCCATTCTTTTGGAAGAGCTCTGAGAAATTTAAGGTTTGAATCCTTGGTTTGATAGATCCTCCCATACAGCTTTAATCCATTCAAAAGCTTCTGAAACCTACTAAACGTGTCATTTAGGGTTTCACCATCTTTAAAATGAAAATGCTCATATTGTTGTATAAGGAGTTGCATTTTATTTTCCCTAACTTGCTCAGTTCCTTCACAGAGAGTTCTAACAGTGTCCCATACTTCTTTGGAGGTTGTACAGTTGATGACATTGTCAAACATCTCTTGCTCCAAACCATTAAACAGAATGTTCATGGTTCTTTTATCTTTATGGACTTCTGCAACATCTTCAATAGTCCATTCTGAGACAAGTTTTGGAATTTCCACATCAGGAGCATCATCTGGCAGTCCAACTCTAGATGGAAACTTCATGGGAACGTGTGGACCTTTCTCAATGCAGTCTACATATCTCTCATCCATAGACATGAGATGTAAATGCATCTTTACTTTCCAGTGAAAGTAATTGTCCTTATCAAGAACTGGTATCTTTACTCCTGCATCCTTCTTCACCATGGTTACTGTTTTGGTCTTGATCTTTAAACTTCTTGTATGTTAGAAGTTTGCTCTGATACCAATTGTTAATCCCAAATGACCTAACAGAATTGTAGAAGGGGGGGTTGAATACAATTCTTGATATTTCTTAAACTTAAAAACAACTTACAAATAAAACTGAACTTAAAGTAAAAATCACAAGCACATAAATAATTTCAGTTGGATTGTTTGATGATCCAACTGAAGTGATTTTTATTGCGGAAATAATCTGTGATACAAAATGTACACAGCTGCTCAGTTACAAGAATGTAGAGAAGTATGCTCTCAAATATAGCTAATACAATCTATTTGTTTTTCTTCTCTTACTCTTATTTTAACTGCTACACTTGGTTATATATATTCCCAAGTTTACAAAGCTATTTTTGGCTACACTAAAGTACACTAAAGGTAACCGCCAATAGTTTGCTTTTCATCCCTTTGTCCAGTGGTCCTTGGAGATCCTTGCTTTTCTCTTCATGCTTATTATGATCACTCCCAAGAGCCCAATTGGAAACTGGGATGTTTCCTTATTCCCCATGTCCATTTTAATGGTTTCCAATGCAAAGTACACTTCCACATCACCTTTAGATCTGTTCAGTAAACTGTCACTATCACTTTGTCAACTATTCAGAAAAGCAATATTCGTTGATAGGAGGGAGATGTGTTTCGTTGATAGCTTTATTCTCCATTTCGTTGATGAGTAAACTTCATTTCGTTGATGAGTAAACTTCATTCCGTTGACATAGTAATCTTCATTCCGTTGACATGTCTTCACTTAGGCAAAATTACAAGGCACAAGATATTTACAATTATCCAACCTATTTTGCCTATCTAGCATTTAGTCAACATGACTTAGAAAACCTATCTAATACATACAACAAAATGCATATCAAACTGTGAAGTATTGTACAGTGCAATTGCTACATCACTCATTTCGTTGATGAGCTTCCTGTCAACGGAATGCTGCAAAGCATGCCATTTCGTTGACAGCTACAAAATGACTTTACACAAATTCTACTAAGTGTTTTATGTTTATCATCAAGAACAACATATTCCTAACACATAATGAAAAGTAAGGAATTTTGTTGATGAATAATGTAATTACTTTTAATCATGAACGTAATTGTGTCAAGGTTATGAGACTTGTTTATTGTGAGTGTTATTGATATTGAGAACATATTGATTCTAAGAACAAATTGAAATAGTGTATAATTTGAAACACGAGTGGACTATTGTTCTCCTTGCGGTTATAAGAAGGTTTGCCAGAATTTTGTGTGTTGGAGAAAGTACAATTTGTAGATAGGAATTTTATCTTAAAAAGCGGTTGTTGTCTGTTTTTCAGCGATTGACTGGTTTGATTTTTTTTCCTTTGTAGTCTAGATTATGAATAGTTAAATGTACACAATGTTGTTGTAATATAATAGAACACACATGAATGAGATTGAGGATTTTAAAAATAAGCGGAAGGTCGGCGCGTCTATGCACACCCCCGCAAGACCTGATTTTATTATAAACACTTGGGAGATGAGTACCAATTGTAGTCTAGAGTATTCATACCACCTATTTGTTTCTTTTTTTTTAACTTGCAAACTCATTCTGCACTCCTCTCATGTGTCTGTCGCTATATTAAATTATATGAGCACACTTAGTAAATTCTTTAATAATGTGTTTGGAATATCGTTTTACAGTTACAAATTTTAATCCAATTTTTTTTATATATGATCATCGTTTACTTGTAATAATGTGTTTTAACTTGACTATATATATGTATTTTATGTAATTATTGAAGCGATAATTGATATCGAGTCCAAAATTCAAATCTCATATCGATTAATTTGATTATATATATTGGCGACCCAAACACCTTAAATTCACATTATATATTTTTTTTGAAATCGTAAATCAAACCATACATATGAAAAAAGATTACATAATTTTTTTAAGTATATTAACATATGTACAAATTGATATGATAGATGATGCAAAATCTGAGTCATTATCTACTTGATACAAATAAATATCATTTACAATACTAAAGTAATCCTATTATTTTCGGACCAATTTTATGACATTTTTTGTACCTACTTATCTTTGTATGTTGTGTTTTTTAAAATACTTATTTGTATATGTTATCATTCAACTGATGACCAATATCGAGTCCAAAATTTAAATTTAATATCTATTAATTGGATTATATATTTTTTGACCCAAACGTCTTCAAATTCACATTATTATTTTTTTGAATCGTAGAGCCAATCATATAAATAAAAATATTTACGTAAAAATTGTTAAATGTATTAAGTTACGTACAAATTAGTATGGTAGATGATGCAATTTATAATTTATAATATATAAAATCTGAACAACATGCAATCTTAAGAGTAGGTACTAGAGTAGGTTGGGTGATTTGAATTCCTTCAATAGGTTGTGTGATTCCTGGCACATGAGCCACAAGAGCACCAGACATATTAGCCATCTTTCCTCTGGATCCAGCTTGTATAGCTCTTTTCTGGAAAAATTCAAGCTCATATGACTTAAGCACACCATATAATGTTTCAAGAGAAACATTGTTTAGATTTTTTCATTCTCTTATGGCAGTGATTCTGTGCTCTAGATGCTCAAGAAGTGTGAGTAAGAATTTAACATTTAGCTCCTTCATATCATAGTACTTTCCATGAATCTGTAGCTCAGTCAGCAGCTTGCTAAACCTCTCAAACATTGTTGTTAGGTCTTCTCCTGACTTTGCCATGAAAGCTTCATACAGTGATATAAGAATTTGTCTTTGATTGTCTTTCACTTCTTCACTTCCTTCACATAGCAGCTCGATCTTGTTCCACATATCCTTGGCTGATGAGCACCCAAATTTCATTCCCACACATGGCTTTGTCCAAGGTGAGAGCATCCAGTAAGATGAGTTGCAAGTAATCATCCAAGGCCACCTTCTCTTTTTCTGGCTCCAGAAACTCTGAAGGTAATTTGTTGACCCAGTAGGCTGGAACAAGAACACCATCCACAGTTGAGGCTTCAATCTCTTTTCTTGGAACAAAGGGACCATTTTGGAGGATACCCAAGTATAAAGGATTTGCAGCTTTGATAAACAGTAAGATTTTTCTTTTCCATACATTGTAATTGTCTTTATCAAAAGCTGGAATCTTTATGCTACTTGACTTCTGCATACTTATCATGATCTCAGATTAGTAGAACAATCTGTCTGCTCTGATACCAGTTGTTGGTCCTTGACTATTGCAGAAGGGGGGGGGGGGGGGTTGAATGCAATACTGATAAATCTCAATCTACGTTTCAACAACAAAAGCTAAGATTAACGTTTATCAGTTTATGGAATGCAAACACGAGTAAACACACGAGTATTTCTCACAAAATAAATGTTTTATTTATTTTGCAATGGGTTGCTACAACCTCAAGAAAATGTTTGTTTTCTTGAGCTTCAGTTTCTCGAGTGATTACAAAGAATGGATTGAGAGATAGTCTAAGTAGACTAATCCTATCACTATCAACACGGGTCTTGTGAAGCTGTTGTCATTTTCATGTGGCAGCTTCTTACAAATTGCCTACCCGTGAATCTTTCCTAAATTGCTATACAAACAGCTTATCAATACAGAACAAAGAAATCTAGAAACATCAATATATATATATAAAGGAGGATACGCGGGAGATTAGGTAGCGCCCCTAAGATCGTCTCAATCTATTTTTCTAATTTTCTAGAATTTTAGAATTTTAAATACTGATAAATCAAAAAAAATATCCTTTAACATATTAGAAGTAGAATAGATGTTCGAATTTATTGAGGAGAAAAATTCGAATTTATAGCGAAGTTCGAAGTTCTATTTGAAGTAGAATAGGTGTTTGAATTTACAGAGGGTAAGAGTTCAAATATAAAAGAAGTACTTGCAAAGTTCTATTTGAAGTAGAATATGTGTTTCGATTCATAGAGGAGAAGAGTTCGGATATAAAAGAAGTACTTGCAATTAAAAATTCTATTGGAAGTAGAATGAGCGTTTATACTACATAACTAAAAATTCTATTTGAAGTAGAATAAGTAAAGTTATATAGATGTTTTTTCAACTAAAGAGTATCTCATTAGAAAGGAGTATGATTACATAAAAATTAATATATAAGACAAGTATATATTCAATATATTAAAGTTGAGATTTTGATATTAAAAAGGAAAGCGTGTTTCACGGGAGGACGGCTTATTAGCGAGGACCGAGTAATTTTCATAATTTATTTGATAGAGTTTTTTAAAAAATTTATTACGCCGCCGCGTAGCGCGGCTTTTACTACTAGTTTTATATTAAGCTAACACAATTCAGTAGATGTAGATTTGTCAT
The DNA here is from genome assembly GCA_030848705.1 of Heracleum sosnowskyi. Classification (NCBI taxonomy): domain Eukaryota; kingdom Viridiplantae; phylum Streptophyta; class Magnoliopsida; order Apiales; family Apiaceae; genus Heracleum; species Heracleum sosnowskyi. The sequence goes on from CM061236.1 coordinate 46,480,724, forward strand.
ACTCTGGAATTGGTGAGCTTTGTCATGTGATCTCTCAAGCTTCGGTCGTAGTCTTGAAGACCTGTTGCAGTGTTGGGATGCTGCAACACGCCTGTTTCTTGAACATCCAAACTGTCACAAGTTTGACTGGGTTGTTCCCCAATACAAATGTTATCCCTTCATGATAGTATCCTGATGGATAAGCTTGTTGTCACAATAATGCGCTTTTGGTGACAATAAGAAATCTCCGCAGAAGGTGCTGTCAGGATTTCCAAGCTTATTGTCAGGCTAAAGTAAAGTTGCTGTCTGAGGGCTTCCGTCAATGTTGTTGTCAGAGTGAATGTACTGTCGTGACTTGCGACATGTTGTCTTCTTGTAACCTTACCGTCAATGCTGTGACAGTAATCTTTATTCTTGCTGTCCATCTTGAATACTTCTTGAGGCTTGAACAAATAAATGAACTTCTACCAAGATGTACTAGAATCTTATTTGCACTAAACAAAAACAGTTACAAAGACATACTCTGGCTGTGACAATATGTTCATACTTAATAAAATTAAGTATTTAAAATATCTAGTTAAGTTGTCTCATAGCTATCACCCATAAATCCTAACAATCTCCCCCAATTTGTTTTTATGGACAATAACAACAAATTTACAATTAATACATGCTGACAACTTAACTAACAAGATCAGAATTGATAAAGGAGTTTTACTTAGATTCATATTTCCTTTTCTGTCTTGCTCCATCCTCTCTGTTGAGAGCTTCCTTAAGAACTTCTCTGAGTTCTTCCACCAGTGCTTTTTCATCAGGAGTGATAGCCTCATCTTCAATCTCATCAAGGTGCTTTTGGACTGTCTTGGAGAGGCATACTCTAGCATCCTGAAGATCCATCCATAAGTCTTTACCAAATGCATGAGTTCTGAACTTCAGTGTGCCTTCAAAAACTTTGAATCTACTTCCAGGGTATGCATTCAGGGTTTTTCTCCTTGACTTATCCAGCTTTGAGTCTTCACCCTTTCTCCTTTGAAGAATGCCCTCAATCTCAGAAGAGCATAGCTGTTCCAATGGATGAATTGATCCAATCACCAGGTAGAGTAAGTCTTTCAGGGCACTGGTTCTGAGTTTATGAAAGCTTCTCACTGGAATCTCTTCCCATATGAACTTGATTCTCAGAGGATTCTCAAGCATACAAGATTGGTAATTGGGTCCTTCACTCTCCACTTTATTGGCTTCTATGCTTTTATTCAAGAATGCATCTTCCATATCTTCAGTGGTTTCTCTTCTTGTAGGCTTTGAGGATTCTTCTTGACTTGGTTGGGTTTGCACCTCTTCTTCAGGAAGATCATCTTCATACTCAGCTATTTCTTCATCGGAATATTCAAGTAAATGAGCAATGTCAACATCATCAAACAGTGACCATTCCCCAAATTTCTGATAGAATTCTTCATCTCTCACAGCTTTGTATGCCAAGACATGGTTCATGACTTTTTCAGGAACATTGTCATAAGCTTGCATTAGATTGACCATCCTTACCAAGTAGAAGTATTCAATTCTCCTTGTTTCTGTTCTCCTACTGTATTCAAGAGTTTCTGATACATCATGTGATAACATCTCCACGGCAAAATCCTTTTTAACTATCACATATCTTGATGCATCAAACCAAAGAATATATTCAGTTGCTTCTTTGTTGTTATCCAACTTCACCTCAACATTCCTGATTTGTTCAGCTTCTTTTTCCAAAAGATCCAGAGAGCTGTAGAGTTTTGATTGGATGGGATTCTTCAGTTTCCTGCCAAGCCCAGTGGCTTTTTACTTTCCTGAGTACTTGTGTTTTCCTTTCATTGCTTTTGTAGTCTCCTCAGGATCAGGTTCCTGTCTAGAGAACCAAGCCTTGGCTAGGGATTTTGTCCTCTTTGGCTTGACAATAGGCTTGATTCCATCCTTGACAACATCTTTGTTGACAGTGTCCTCTATGACAGTATCTTCCTTGACAGTGTCTTCTGTGACAGCTTCTTTCATGACAGCTTCCTTGAGGACACTGTCTTCTGTGACAGCTTCTTTGGTGACAGTATCTTTTTCAGCATTTATATTGTCTATAGCACATCTTAAGATATTTGCTTCCAAAGCTTCAATCAATACAGACTCCTCTTCTTCTGTAACTCCAGCATCTTTCTTTTCTTGCACAAGAGCTTCTTCTTTATTTTCCTCCTGGGATTTAGATCCAACATTCCCAGAAGTACTTCCACTAGCATTTCCTGCTTCTCTAGTTCCTCCACTACCATCCAACTCATCATCATCACCATGAGGAACATCATAGGAACAACTTTCTCCATGTTCAGCTCTGTTGAAGTTTGCTTTGGAGATCATCTTCTTTATAGTGGAGCTCAGTTCCTTGTCTCTTTTCACCAGCAAGTCATAGATTGCCTTGACAACAAGAATTCTTTCCTTGTTGGCTTTAGAGTTGAGAATCATGTTTAACACCTTCAATATTGCCTTTGATTCCATTGTTGAAGTGCCTCATAGACTCATGTATGCACATCTCCTGCTACCACTTTTAGTGGTACTTTCATAGTAGATGTTAGGAATATGTTGTTCTTGATGATAATTATAAAACACTTAGTAGATTTTGTATTAAGTCATTTTGTAACTGTCAACGGAATGGCATGCTTTGCAGCTTTCGTTGACAGGAAGCTCATCAACGAAATGAGTGATGTAGCAATTGCACTATACAATACTTCATAGTTTGATATGCATTTTGTTGTAGGTATTAGATAGGTTTTCTAAGTCATGTTGACTAAGTACTAGATAGGCAAAATAGGTTGGTGAATTGTAAATATATCATACCTTGTAATTTTGCCTCAGTGAAGACATGTCAACGGATTGAAGATTACTCTATCAACGGAATGAAGATTACTCTATCAACGAAACGAGGATTATACCATCAACGAAACGAAGAATAAAGCTATCAACGAAACACATCTCTCTACAATCAACGAATCATTATTTCTTTTCTGAATAGTTGACAAAGTGATAGTGACAGTTATCTGACAGATCAAAAGGGAGATATGGAAGTGTACTTTGCATTGGAAGCCATCAAAATGGTTACTGGAAATAAGGAAACATTCCAATTTCCAATTAGGTTCTTGGGAGTGATCATAATAAGCATAAAGACAAAAGCCAAGATCTCCAAGAACCATTGGACAAAAGGGATGAAAAGCAAGCTACTGAAAGTTACTTTAGATTATTTTAGAGTAGCCAAAAATAGCATTGTAAACTTGGGTTATATAACCAAGTGTAGCAGTTCATTTTAGATATAGAAGTGAGTGAGATAAAATAGTTTGAATTAGCTTTTCAAGAGCACTCTCACTTTGTATCAAGAACTGAGCAGCTGTGATACTTGTGTAACACAGATTATTTCCGCAATAAAAATTATCTCAGTTGGATCCTCAAAACATCCAACTGAAATTTTATAGTTGTTTGTGTTTTTATTTCAGTTCAGTCTTTATTTTAGAAAGTTGTTTTAAAGTTTCGAAATATCTAGAATTGTATTCAACCCCCCCCCCCCCTTCTACAATTCTGTTACGTCATTTGGGATTAACAATAGACACAAAATGGATTGGTGTAGACTTCTGGAAGTTTTTCTGAAATTAAATTCAGCATTTGCAGATGTAAGATCTCATTAAAGGATGTATGGTTTGCCTTGATTTTGTTTTTCATCACTGTTAGCACCTTTGCTGGAAGGATCTGCAACAGTTACATGGTGATGAATGAAGATATCCCAGTGTTTAAGTACACATCAATAGCCCACCTTCTTTCTTCATTGATCTTTACACATACACTGGTGATTTTATCTTTAAGCAAGGTTGAGCAGTTATTCAACCTTCTGCTAGGCTCCTTCATAGCTCCCTCAACTATCTTGTAGAAGTCCTTATCATGATTCTTCAAAGTGCTTTCCCTGTAGTCAACCATCAAAGCATTGGCATCTTCCTGGCTGAACTCTGTTCCTTCACTCCATGTGTTACCTGACAAGATGTATTCAGGCATTTTGTCTTTCCCTTTTCCCAGCCTATTCTGCTCCTGCTTTTCTCTCCATTGCTTTTCAAGAGCACTCTCCTTTGGCATTGGAGTTGGCTCTCTTATTGACACAGGAGGTAGTACTGGTTTCATGGAAGGAACATTCCCTTGCATTGCTTCCAGGGCTTCTTTAGACATCAGAACTGTTTCTCCAGCCATCTCTTATTCAAAGAGATTTTCTGCTTCTTGCTCTTGCTCCCCATTACTTCCTGAACCTCCTTTTTCTCCCCTTTTTCTTTTTGCAGACACTGTTTTCTTTTTAGCTGCAGGCTCCCCCTCACTCCTTGAAACCTCCTTTGAGATAGGCTCCCCCTGAGCAACATCCTGCTTGGGGACACCTACTGATTCTGATTGCTCCCTTCCTGATTCTGCCCTTTGAGATTCTGATCTTGCCTTTTTCTCCCCCTTAGGTAAGTTGGTAGCATCAAGACTGGCAGAAAGAACCTGAATGGTTTCCTGAAGACTGGAGAAGCCAGAGGCCACCATGGTAGACAGGCTGTCAATCTTAGATTCTATGGAGAGACACATGTTCTCTAGAGCTTCCAACCTGAGTGTAGTAGAGGGGCCACCTGTTCTTAACCTTCTTGGGGGTGAAGGAAAAGATTGGGGCTTGGAGGCTGTGGGGGTTCTCACACTCTCATTGTTTTTCTGAGTGATCTCATCACTCCTCACAAAAGAACTCTCATGGCCTAGTGCCTGTAAGTGTGGGACTCCCTCAAATTCTCTCTAGACATGCTCAGGTCCCTCACCTTTTTCCAGCTCATTTGGCTGCCTCTCATTTTTATGCTCACCTCTCTTTTCTTTTATCTCTCTTTTCTTTTGCACACCCTCACTCATCCTAGATGCATGGGTATGAACAGTACTTACATGCAATGAAATAGATGGTTTAGAATGTACCTTTAAGAACTGAGATAGTGGCACATCATCATCAGAGACATCTTCAACAATGACATCATCAAAAGCAGGCTGAGCAGAGGTGACATGAACTTTGTCAGGAATGTTATTGTCAGTTGGAATATTGACAGTAGGTTCCACTGCATCTTGGACATCATGTTTGGTTGTGACAACAATGTTAGCTGAGTCCTTGACAGCAGGGTCACCTGTGACAGCAACATTCTCAGAGTCTTTGACAGCAACTGAAGTTGTGACAGCATCTTCCCTGAGGTAAGATGCTCCTTGGAGATTGAACAAGGTACTGGCTGTTTCACTTTCTAGCATATATGTACCTTGCTCTTTCTCAGTGTTTGAAGGAGTGGTGTCCATTTCACTTTGAGAGATGGGTTCTTGTGGACCATTTGATGGGGGCTCATCCATGATTGGAGATGGATGATCAAAACCTGAAGGGTTGGGACTGTCCCCCTCTCTAGGTTGTGGAGAAGAAACAAATGAATGAGTAGGAAAGGAAGAAGGTGAAAGTGGAGAAGAGAGTGATGGCTGTTCCACATATGGAACTTGTGAAGCATCAATGGGGGAAGTGAAATCCTCACTGTGTCCTGACTCCATGTGTGTTTCTGCAAGTGGAGGTTCCTCATGAGTTGGAACATGAGGTTGTGCAAACTCTTTACAGGATGCCTTGGGAGACAGGCCAATTTCAATAGATGTCCCTTGTTGAGAAGGAACATCTAGGGAGGAGTTTATTTCCCTGGTTTCCTCTACAGACTTCTGGGAGACTGCAGGGTGGTTGACAGTGGTTTTGGTCCTCTTAGCTCTCTTCTTCTTAGGCTCAGGAGGAACCACTGTGGGTTCTGTTTGACTACCTTCCTTATTTGCTGCACTAGGTGCAGGAACTCCCTCTTGACTCTTAACACTACCACCAACACCAGTCTCTAGGGGTCTTTTTCTGGTTTCTTGTAAGGCTTGTCTCTGTACTTTGGGAAGTCTAGAGAACCTAGGCTAAGTGTATGGGGTAGAATGAGGGTTAGCTGAATTGGGGTCTAATCCAGCTTCATTCTCAACAGTGAAGGTGTCAAAACCAGAAGGCAATGGAAAATCAAGGTTAGTCACTTGATCAACCATGTGTTTGGTGAAACATAGTGGAATATGTGCATTTAAGTTCTGTGAAGTGAGAGTTGTGTGAGTATTTCTTTTCAGTACAGGGTATACCTCTAAACGAGGGGCATTCTCATCAAAATCACATAAGGAATTAATGCACAACATTAAAAAGCGAGGATAGATGTTTACCTTCTTACCTATGGCAACCTTGAGGTGTGCCATGAGTAGCTTTCCAACATCCACTTTGTACCCATGAACAAGAGAGTGAGTGAGCTTCTTGATGTAGGTGGGAATTCCATTCCAGCATGTGGTCTTGGTAGAGAACACTTTCACCATTGCATCAAACACCATGCTCCACTCCTTGCGGAGATACTTCCTGTCCATTTCACCAGAAGGGTACCATTTTGTTGTTCCCTCTTCAAGAATGGGTCCAGAATACCCAATTTTCAGGAAGAGCTTCTTGAGGGTCTCATCACTAGCAAGCTCGGTATAAGTCTTTCCTGGTTCTAGCACAATTCTCAAAGCTGCATTGATGCCCTGAACATTGAGAGTGTAACTGTGCTCCTTGCTTTTGAACTGAATGGAGGAGATGTCACCATCTTCTTGAGCAACAGCTGTCTCCCAGAAATTTTCAATCATGTCTAGGTCAAGAACAGGAGTTGAGGTAATTGCATACCCAAGATAGGACTTATTCATAAAATAAACAAGCCCTTTGAAACCTTCACCAGCATCACTAGGGGAGTAGATGCCAGCAAAGTTGGTTTGTGAAATTGATTGTTTGGGGGCCATTTTTGCTTGTTGAGAGAAGAAAGAAGGTAGAAGATGAATTGCTTGGAGAGAAGAGAAAGGAGAGTGTTGTGTTTGCTTTTTGAGAACAATTGTATGTTTGATGAATTTAGAGGGAAGTTCAAGCGTTTTTAACTGACAAAGTGAAATCGTGTCTTAACCCAATTAACAGTCACGTGGGTTACTGGTGGATTTCTCTCTCCTCGTGGAGGATGAGTGTCCAAAATTAATGGTCCACTACTTTGACAATAACCTGTGCGCTCAAAATAGCCGTGTCAGTAACTTTGGTGTGATGACATCATGTTTTGCGTGACAGAAACATTTCGCGCAAAGCTTACTGTCATCGTTAAGTTCTCATATGACAGTATCTTTTACAAATCGTGACAGAAAGTTGTTTACTACTGTCGAGAAGCTTACTGTCAATTAATTGCGACAACTACTTTTCTTGATGACAGCAACCTTTGCAGGAAAACAACAACTGTCGAGACTTTGTATTGAAACTGTTATGATAAATAAATTAACTGAAGAGACACCAGTTAAACATATGCAATATTTATTACTGATTCATTATTCATTCATAACAAATTCAACCATTTAAGTAATTAGCAACACATACAGCAAGCAATAAGAAACTACAGAAGGAAAAGGATAAATTTTATTAATTGAAGAGGGTGAAATTACTACACTTGGTAAGATTAACTATTCATTACAGTTTTTCTTAACCAATTCTAGAAATTCTGCCCTAACTTCCTCTTCTGTGGTTCCTTCTTCCTTGAGGAGTGCTTGAAACTCCTTCTCCTCTTCTTACAACTTAACCTCCTCAGTGGCCTTAGCAGCAAGTTCTTTTTCTTCCTCCTCATCGAGGGCATCTAACAATTCATCAAATAACGCTTCAACTTCTTCTCTGTAGGGAGAATCACAGCTTGCATTTGGCCTGTATTCGATTCCTACCTTGTTTTCCATTTTACTTTTTTTTTGAATGATTTACTAATATGGCCTAAGGTTCATTTTATAGGCATACTAGGTAAAGGGAAGGTAAATGGTCAACAGTTTAGAATACCCATACAACTACCACAGATTGTAATTAAGTGATGTCTACCACTAATCCAACAATCAAAGCAAAACTGACCAATCAAGGAAATTCCTTGACCAATTTCAACATTATAAACCATGCAAGTTAATGTCATACAGAATCTAACTCTCAAGTAAAAGACTAGCACAAAATTCAATTTAACAAAGTCAAAGTGAACGTGCTGTCGAAAACAGATAGAGACTTAAGTAGACAGTAACTTTCTCATGACAGCAACTTGTTAGGGTTACTGTCACAAGCTTCATTTTAGAAACTAGAATGGAAAAACTAGTAAATTAACATACCAGATTCAGCATTCCCAATTCACTTACCAACCTGTTAAAGGTTGCTTCATCCAGTGGTTTTGTAAAGATGTCTGCAAGTTGCTTTTCTGTAGGCACATAGATCAACTTCACAGTTCCTCTTTCAACACGCTCTCTTATGAAATGATGTCTGATATCAATGTGCTTTGTTCTAGAGTGTTGAACAGGATTGTCTGAGATGGCTATGGCACTAGTGTTGTCACAGTAGATAGGGATATTATTTAACACTAGGCCATAATCCAACAGTTGATTCTTCATCCACAGAATTTGTGCACAGCAACTTCCAGCAGCAATGTATTCAGCTTATGCAGTAGATGTGAAAACTGAATTTTGCTTCTGTTAGGTCCAAAGTATCATAGAAAGGGGGGGGGGGGGTTGAATACGATACTCACAAATAATTCAATTTCGTTCGCGGATTAACCATTCAGTTCTATAGCGAAATCAAACACACCAAATCAAACCAAGAGTCGGGGAATATATCTTTTTATAAATATAAACCTCGAGGGGTGCTACAATTTCTAATCCGTAGATTAGCTTCAATGAGTTTAAGGTTACACAAATTCAATACAATGATCAAATTCTGAGCACTATTAATTTCTCTGAATTTCTCCGGCTCAAACTTCTCTCTCAGTAATGTCTCTGTGTATTTTGCCTTAACTGAAGAAGACACTTCTTCATCTCTGTATTAATTGTAGTCTTGATTTGAAAACTATCAAACCAAAATTGAAGGTGCAATCCTGGCCGTCCAATTTTCATCAACCTGTCAAACAAAGTAACCTTTTCACCTGCTCCTACATTTTTAAACTATCGAATCAATAAATGAATTTACCATTCGATAGTTTTTAAATAAAAACTATCGAAAAGTAAATTACATTACTTTAGTTTTCAAATGGTTTTCTAAAATCTCATTCGATAGTTTTCTAAATAAAAATACTATCGAATCCTTTTCTAGTCCTTGATCTTTTTAGAAAAGCTTTTGAGCTCCAGGGTGTTTCAGTTTTAGACTGTATCAATTTCTTCTGAGATGACAAAACAACTTTATCTTTTTAGTGCCGTCAACTAGTGCAACTGGTCTGGTTCACAGATGAATAACACTTGATCAATTCTTCTTCTATGTCTTGAATTCAATGCTTCTGATAAGTCCCTTGTCGTTCTGGTTGCTTCAATTAAATCACTGGAATCCTGTGGTACTAACCCTAAATCACTCACATACTTCTGTCGTCTTGAAAGTCTTGCTTCTTTTGCTGTCACTGAGGCTTGAACATTTTCATGAACTTCTTTCCGTGACCTGTTTACGGACTTCAAGAATACATAACGTATTTTGATTTTTTGAGTTTACCTTATCTTCTTTGATTCTGGATTCCTGTGCTTCTGTTAATATTATTGTTTGTCTTATCCTTTGTTGAGTTGTAGTTATCTCTGTTTCATCTTATGTTACATTATGCTTTACAATCTCCCCCTATTTGATTGGATAGAGTTCGACAAGCAAATATCTCGAGGATAACTCAACTAACTAAGGAAACATTAAACTAATTAAAGTAAGACAGCTTGAATAATATTAAATGCATTCTGGATCAGATATATATACATTTCCAGATTTCATAAATCAAAAAACAATAAAACTTTATACAATGAAGTTGCTCCTCTAGTCTGAGCTGATTGTTCTTTTTGCCTTTTGCTTCTTGTCTTCAGTCCATTCCGATATCACCTTCTTCAATCATTGGATCGGAGTTAGCATCTTGATAATCAATCACTGATGGATAGTGCAGTGGTTCTCCAGGTTTAAGGATTGCTCCTTGAATGTGTCTTCCAATGTACTCAACCTCTTGACCCACTCCAGCCCACAACCATGCAATGTTAACATCTTTCTTGTTTAGCTTTGGCATGTTTGGTAGTCTGGGAAGCACTTCCAATCCTCTTTCCACTCTCTTCCTATAGTAAGGAACATTCTCCATTAGAAATCTTCTCAGAGTGTCTTCTGCTTTGTCCTTCTCCGTTGATGTGAATCCAGTGGATCTAAGATACTTCTCCACTGATATCAGATAATTACTTGGATAATCTCTCAGTTTGTCCTCGGCAAAATAGCAGATTCTGAACAAGTCATTCGTCATGAATCTAACCATTGGAGGATCTTTAGTAATCTTTGGACCGACTTTCATCAAGATCTCCTTAACATGCTCACAGAGCAGTTCTTTTAGCCTTGTCATCCTTTGTATCTTGATGAGCATAACCTGCAGTTCTGTGTATGTTCTATGTTCAAAAAACTTAGTGGAAATCACAAAGGTACCTTTCTCATGAAAGTTGATCAATATGTTCCAGGCACCATTTTCTTTAACCCCATCTTTCAGAAAGATCACAGTATTTCTCAATGCAGTGAAGTAAGTGTGATCATCAGGATTTGCACTTCTTATGTCCTGAATTATGACTTGCACCTCCGCATTGTCGTTGACTTCTAATCCGTCTTCAACTCCACAAAAGGTTTTGTAAGCCACCTCCCAGTCAATACCTTCCTTCTGTGCTAAATCCATCATCTTCTTCTTCCTTACTTCAGCATACACCTTGAATCTTTTAAGCTCTTCACAATTTAGAACTGCTTGTTGTTTCTCTCTCTCTCAGCTTGCCTGGCATCTATTGCAGCTCTGTCAGCTTTCACCATCTCCAAGGCAGCTTGTTCTTCTAGTGACAGAGAATTTGCTTCTTCTTCCATATCATCATCCAAGATAGGATGTTCTATTGGCTCTGGATAATATGGCTCATGCTCCTCCTGTAGTGGTTGCTCTTGCATGATCTCAAATTCCTCCTCACTCTCTTCTTCTTGCACAATGTCTTCAATCCAGTACTGTCTAACTGGAATAGCTTCATTGGTTTCCCAAACTCCCCATCTAGTTGTTTGCCAACCTCCTTCATTAGTTTCCCCTTCTCCAACTTTCTCCCCCTTAGTTGAGGAATCCTCGATGTAGTTATCCTCATTGTAAAAGGTAGTAGAAGGATCAGGTTGTTGTTGTGAAGGTCCGGGTTGTTGGTTCCTCAACATATTCCAAATAGACTGTACCCCGTCACCTTGATTCTCCATGAACTCCATAATCTCCTTATTCATCTCATGCACAGAAGCTAGCTTCAGGTCAATGTTATCCAATCTTGAGTTGGTAGTCTTTTCAATGTGATCCCATCTCTTGTTTAGCTTAGACTCCACTCTTGAAAGGGTGTTCATTGCATCTTTTACCCTAGCTTGACCATCCCGGATAACCAGAACGTCTTCCTTCAAAGCTTCTTGTCCTTGTTGCAGAGCATTAACTTCATTCATGAAACCATCCTTAAGCTCTTTGACATCAGTCCTCAGTTCGACCAGTTCTTCCATAGCTTCCTTCTTCAAGGAGTCCACTGCCAGTTTAGTACCTGTTATAGTGCCAGATGCACTGCCTAAGACCCGATAAGTTCTTCTAGAATCAGCTGCAACCAAGTCAATCTTCTCTTGAATAGTCTTTAAAGAAGCATCGGCTTGACCAGAGGAGATTCCTTGGTCAAAGGAAGGTCTCAGTGGAACCTTGAATAGTGGATTCCCTTGTTTGTCGTGAACTGTCATCTCCTTGAGGGTGGATTGAACATGTACCTCTCTTTCTGTCGGTAATAGAAAATCATCTATGTTTGGTAGGGTTAGGGTGTCACTCCTCACATTTGGCTCTGGGTGTGCACTCAACGTTTCTGTTGGTGTTTCACTCATTTTAACTTTCCCACTCAGGCCAGGTGTAAGTGTTTTTGTTTCACTCAATCCCTCTTTGCTCATTGTACCTGCAGAAGAAAACACCGTAGCCGTCCTTAAGGAGGTCACCGGTGGTGCAATGGGGCTTCACAAGTCCCCGTCCTTGGTTAAACCAAGTTACTGATCATCCGTAGATGATGTATCCTTTGTAGGATCTATAGTTTGAATCTCTAGGAGGCTAGAATCAGGCTCTATTAACAGCAGAGATCCTGAAGCTTCCTCAATAGTCTGTGAAGACTTTACCTCAGTTAACTCCTCAATAGTAATTGATTCATTGTTACCGAGTTGCCGATATGCACCTACGTTAGACCCTTTACCCGCAGGATCCAGATATGTTCCATCTGGGGAGGTAGACAATGACCCTTTAGATTGTGCATTTAGGTCAAAGCCTTCTCTCGACGTCTGTGAAGACCCTTGGTTCTTAGAACCTTCAACCAGTGAACCTGACCGTAATATGGTCGGAACACCAGTTGCTTCCGTCAATTCTTCCTTACTTGATTGAGCTATGGGTTCAGATATTGCTTTTGTTAGCATTGCCCAATCAAAATCAAAAAAATCTGTGAAGGGTTCTTTGGATGAGAGAAATGAACTATCAACAGTTGCCTCGGTTTCTGTTCTTCTCCTTTTAGAGGTAGGCAGAGCTGCTGTTGAAGGGTGTATCTCCTTATGTGGTGCTGCTTTGGCACTATCTCCCTATACACTCATGGATGTTTGTATTCTGGGTATAGGAGGGGAAGGAGGTTCGTTTATGTTTTCATTTGGCTTGTCCAAAGGCTCTTCGACCGTGGTTAGAGATTGTGGGTTTGCAATCTCCTCGTCAGGAATGGCCACTGAGGGCTCTGGATCAACATCCATTGGTTCAGGTGCCATTTCAGGTTGAGGTGGAGGAATATTACCTTCTATTACCTGTTCCCCTGGGGGCAGAAGTGGTAGGGGCACCGTTCTTAGATATTCAGTGAGAACAGTGGGTACCCCTGGAAGATGATTCTTCTGATCAGAGCAGTTATGGCATTGTTCTTCATCCTCATGCACTCCTGTGTGGCTTCACCTTCAAAAGTCTCCCGTTCATTATCTGTTAAGATATCATTGAGAATTAGCTGTAGGAACCTAGGATAGAAACAAAGCACATCGTCCATGCCTGTTCTTTCATCCAGTGGTCCCATGCACAGAATGACTTGATCAATCAGTAGCCTTCCTATGTTAATATGCCTATTGTGAGCAATGGAAAACCCTATCTTTTGAAGGAATAAGGGAATACCATGCAGATTTGTTAGCTTGGCAGTAAAAACATGGATTAGGGTATGAAAGAAAAAATTCCATGGCTTTGTCAAATAATGCTTCAGAAACTCTTCCACAAAGAAGTTAGGTTGTTGACTTCTTATGAGAGTGAAGAAAGAATGTATCTCCTCAGTCGTGGGATCCGGAACAAGGTTTTATGTTGGAAAATGTAGTATTCTATTAAAATCATGTTCCGTCACCCTTATTGTTCTGCCCCCTGGCACAACAAAACTGAAGGACCGTACATTATTCTCACTTGTATCCGTCGCGGTTGTGTACAACGCTGATCGATACAAAGGACTACAGGAGTACTCAAGGAATATGCCACTAATGAACGTGTGTTCAGAAACTCTGCCCATGCACGAAATTGTAAGTTCGTAATGGCTTGCAAGTTTTGAAACGAGACATGATTAGTTTTGGTAATAATAAATTCTCCAGCCATTATGTTTCAAATTTCCAGAAAATTATTATTAAAATTTTTAAACCAAAACTAAATTTCACTTAAATTTAATTAATTATTTATAATTAATCAAACTTTAACAAAATTACCCTTTTTCTAAAATGACAATATCTAACCAAACACAAATCAAGAACCCTAATTGTTAACCTTTTGAATTAAGACTTTAAACTTAGAAATCCACTGTTTAAAATCGATTCCTCAGTATAACTATAGTTAACAAGAAGATTTAGATCCACAACCAAATTTGATAGTTTTCTTTATAAACTTAGATAAAAAACTCAACCTTATCAGTAATTCACAATAGGTTCACTGTAAAAATGAAAACACTGTGGTAATGATTGTTTTTGTCACGTTTACTAGATTAAAGCTTGAAGAAACTATCGATGGAGATGTTTTTGTGTTTGTATCTATTCTGTAAGCATATAAAACTCTAACCTTGGAATAATAAAATGAAAAACAAGCAAGGGAACGTTTTATACACCATGTACTGTAAGGGTATTTTTGTAAAAATACATTTCGATAGTTTTTTAAAAGAACTCTCGATGGTTTCTCAGGAGGGGCAAAAAAGTCTATTTCTGTTCGATAGTTTTCTCAAAAACTATCGAAGAGTTTTTAAAAAAGAATGCAAACAGACTTTTAATAGAAAACCATCGAAGCATTTTTGAATTAAACACATAAACTATCGAAGTCATTTATTTGAAAAATCTATCGAGAATTTAAATATTAATTAAAGTAAATTCCATTCGTTATATTTTCAATTTAATTTCAAAATCTATCGAGAATTGTTTTCGATAGTTTTTTCTTTTCCTTTTCAAAAACTATCGAAAATTAATTTCGATAGAATTTTCTTTGTACTTGAAAAACTATCGAATTTCCTAAATTCGATATATTTTGCTTCTGTCCAATTTTTAAAACCTGTTCTGTTTTAAAAAATCAGACTTTTTGTATTTCCTGTCAAGTTTTATCTTGAATAAATCTTTTAAAATTTACCAAAATCAATTGTTAACAGAAAATTCACAATTTTCTTAGAATAAAATCAACTAAATATCATTAAATGATATTAATTAATTAAAATCCAATAAATTATGCTGCATTAATCTACAATGTTAAAAACAAAGTAAATTAATTCAAATTAAATAGATGCTTCAATATTTAGAACAAATATTAGCACCTAAATAATTTTTAGAATTAATAACTAATTAAATGCCAGAAGATATATCATCTATAATTATGACATAAAATTAGTACAATAATCCTAACTACGAGAATTGCTCCAGAAAATAAATTCACGAGTCCTAAGGATATAGAAATTCTTAAACTCATGTATTTACTAGGACTTTCTGCAGTTATTGACTTCTAATCAAAATCAATTAGAAAGATTTAACATCCTAAGTTCACCAACCAGCTTTGAAAAAATGGATTCATCAAGCGGTTTAGTAAAGATGTCTGCAATTTGTTCCTCTGTGGGTACAAAATGTAACTCCACAGTTCCATTCATGACATGCTCTCGGATAAAATGATACCTGATGTCGATGTGCTTCGTCCTCGAGTGTTGCACTGGATTGTTAGAGATTGCTATGGCACTTGTGTTGTCGCAAAATATTGGAATCTTTGTCAACAAAAGCCCATAGTCACGGAGTTGGTTTCTCATCCACAAGATCTGAGCACAGCAGCTACCAACAGCAATGTATTCAGCCTCAGCTGTTGATGTGGACACTGAATGCTGCTTCTTGCTATACCAGGAAACTAACCTTCTTCCAAGAAACTGACAGCTTCCTGAAGTACTCTTCCGATCAATCTTACAACCTGCAAAATCAGAGTCTGTGTATCCAATAAGATCAAATCATGTATCTTTAAGGTACCAAATTCCAAGATTTGGAGTCCCCTTAAGATATCTAAATATTCGCTTAACAGCTATTAGATGAGATTCTTTAGGATCAGACTGAAACCTAGCACACAAGCATGTTGCAAACATTATATCTGGTCTACTTGCAGTGAGATAAAGTAATGAGCCTATCATACCTCTGTAGCCTGTGATGTCAACCTTCTTACCAGTTTCATCCTTATCAAGCTTAGTGGCAGTTGGCATAGGAGTCTTTGCTGTAGATGAGTCTTCCATTTGATACTTCTACAGAGATCATTAATGTACTTGGACTGACAAATGAATATACCATCTTGCCTTTGATACACTTACAGTCCAAGAAAGAATGACAATTCACCCATCATACTCATTTCATAACGACTCTGCATTAACTTTGCAAATCTCTTGCATAGATCGTCATTAGTAGAACCAAGTATTATGTCATCAACATATACTTGCACCAATATCAAATCATTTTTGTGCTTTTTGTAAAAGAGAGTCTTGTCTACAACACCTCTTGTAAAATCATTTTCAAGTAAGAATTCAGAGAGAGTGTCATACCATGTCCTTGGAGCTTGTTTGAGTCCATAGAGAGCTTTGAATAGAAAGTACACAAAGTCTGCCAGTTTTGAATCCTCAAAACCTGGAGGTTGTTCCACATACACTTCTTCTTCTAACTCCCCGTTCAGAAAAGCACTCTTCACATCCATCTGATATACCTTGTAATTGGAATGTGCTGCGAATGCCAGAAACATTCTGATGGCCTCAAGTCTTGCTACTGGTGCATAGGTTTCATCATAATCAATTCCCTCTTCTTGAGAGTAACCTTTAGCAACCAGTCTGGCTTTGTTTCTCGTTACAATGTGTTCGCACAAAATCACGCAAGCGTACGCGGTCACAAGTAATATATGAATAAGTAGAGTTCGTTCCCACAGAGACTGGTTTACCACAGTTATGCACTTATGCAACAATGTATGGCTATTGTTCAATGCTAAGACAAGTATCAAATTTGGGTTTTGACTATCTAAATTAACTAGCAACTTATAAAGACTATAATTAACTAAGGAAAATTACTGATGATTTACTTATGAGAATGAAAAATGGGATCCTAACTTCATTAAATACTTCATCTAGAGTCTTTTGTCTTTAATCAATGCATGTGACGGTTGTGACAACTAATCGGATAACACGAAATCAGTACACGCTACCTTTCAGTATACGTATACCATACCACTCAAACATCCACAAAAGAGATAGAAGTTGAGCAGATACCAATTATGCTTAGACCCTATATGTCTATAAGATTTGAAAACATAACGGTTTAACGAGCAAGTTATCCATTCAGATTAGATAGGGCAGGTAAGATGGTTAAAATTACTTACGAATCATGCATGACAAACATACATTGTTAATCCCAAATGACCTAACAGAATTGTAGAAGGGGGGGGGGGGGGTTGAATACAATTCTAGATATTTCGAAACTTTAAAAAAACTTTCTAAATTAAAAACTGAACTGAAATAAAAACACAAACAACTTTAAAATTTCAGTTGGATGTTTTGAGGATCCAACTGAGATAATTTTTATTGCGGAAATAATCTGTGTTACACAAGTATCACAGCTGCTCAGTTCTTGATACAAAGTGAGAGTGCTCTTGAAAAAGCTAATACAAACTATTTTATCTCACTCACTTCTATATCTAAAATGAACTGCTACACGTGGTTATATAACCCAAGTTTACAATGCTATTTTTGGCTACTTTAAAATAATCTAAAGTAACTTTCAGTCGCTTGCTTTTCATCCCTTTTGTCCAATGGTCCTTGGAGATCTTGGCTTTTGTCTTCATGCTTATTATGATCACTCCCAAGAACCTAATTGGAAATTGGAATGTTTCCTTATTTCCAGTAACCATTTTGATGGCTTCCAATGCAAAGTACACTTCCATATCTCCCTTTTGATCTGTCAGATAACTGTCGCTATCACTTTGTCAACTATTCAGAAAAGCAATAATGATTCGTTGATAGTAGAGAGATGTGTTTCGTTGATAGCTTTATTCTTCGTTTCGTTTATGGTATAATCCTCGTTTCGTGGATAGAGTAATCTTCATTCCGTTGATAGAGTAATCTTCATTTCGTTGACATGTCTTCACTTAGGCAAAATTACAAGGCATGATATATTTACAATTCACCAACCTATTTTGCCTATCTAGTACTTAGTCAACATGACTTAGAAAACCTATCTAATACCTACAACAAAATGCATATCAAACTATGAGGTATTGTACAGTGCAATTGCTACATCACTCATTTCGTTGATGGGCTTCCTGTCAACGAAAGCTGCAAAGCATGCCATTCCGTTGAAAGTTACAAAATGACTTAATACAAAATCTACTAAGTGTTTTATAATTATCATCAAGAACAACATATTCCTAACATACATAAACCTATGCTAGCATGGCAAGTTCTAAACCTCTATATCCACTTTCGCAATCAATAGAGATTAACAAACAACTTAGATGTTAGCTACGCATCCAAGAAGAATAAGCACAACCAAACTAGGATATCAATTAGCCATCACACACACATCTTTAAAACAATTAACTACTAAAATCCATAAATAAATCCGTTAGAATCCCACGACAATGATTAGTTCATAATCGAACCGTTCATCATTGTGGGTTCTGATGAAAACATGATAATAAATATGTCTGGAATACTAAATAAAAGTACTAGGGTTTATGAAGAAACAAACGAGAATCCAAAGTATCGCCTAATTAGAAGAATACAAAGATAAGTTGAAAACTAGATCTTCGTAATCAGCCGTCTCCTCGTTCTCCTTGCCGGTGGATGGATATGTATGTATGTATCAAGATATATGTCTCTGAATTCGTCCACCAAGTGTTTATATAGGTCTCAGGGTTGACTGGTCTCTGCTGGTTTCCATATCAGAACAGAAAAAGGCTTCTTCAGCATTTGGCAAGTGCGGGCGCGCTCCTCCCAAGCGCGGGCGCGCTTCAATAGTAACTTCAGGTGCGGGGCGCTTCATCCAAGCGCGGGGGCGCTTGTGGTTCTGCCAGAAATCTTCAAAACTCATTTTCATGAGTTTTCTTCGTGCTCTCAAGTCCCGAAACTTCTCGACTTCCACAATAATGCTCAATCACCACCACATAATAAAATTAGCTCCACGACTCTGCCAACAATGCAACTCTGCACGATCTAACACAAAACACATTAAAAACACCACGTACTTGAGTACAAACAATCAATTTAAGCCGATTTGAAGCATTCCAAACAGATATAAAATCCACTTATCACAATGCCATCTTCGTCCAACTTATTTCTGAATACCCATCTTGTTCCAATAACAGATTTTACCTTAGGCCTGGGTACCAGCTTCCAAACTTTCTGCCTTTCAAATTGATTTAGTTCCTCTTGCATTGCAATCACCCAATCTGGATCATCTAGAGCATCTTCAACTTTCTTAGGTTCTCACACCTGTGTCCGGATCACCAATGATCAAGTGAAAGGGATGATCTCTATTCCATACCCTTTGTCTTGGCAGATGCGATCTTGATGATTCTCCTTGTTCTAGATGTTGTGGAGTGTGACTAGTTGATCCTTCTCCTGCTCCCCCTGAGTTGTTGACGGTATGATCTGTTGACCCTGTTGATTGACTAGTGGATCCAGTAGTAGTTTGAGAATGTCCACCACTATCACCACTTGGTCCAGAATCATTATCATCATGATTATTATTAATAACTGTAACAACTTCAGGTTCTTCTTCATTGTCAGAGAGATCTCCTGATAAATTTTCAAATACCAAGGATTCAGAGTTCTCTCTTGTTTGCAGGCCTGGTCTTTTGGTGTCGTCAAATGTTACATTTAAGCTTTCCAACACCTTCTTATCTTCAATCACATATACCCTGAAAGCCTTAGATTCCAGAGAATAGCCCAGAAAAATGCCTTCATCTGCTTTGGCGTCAAACTTGCCAATATGTTCTCCATCTTTAAGTACAAAGCACTTTGCACCAAACATATGAAAGTACTTCAGTGTTGGCTTTTTGTTGGCCATTAACTCATACGGAGTCTTTTCATGATCTTTTTTTATCAGGGTTCGATTCTGAGTGTAGCAAGCTGTGTTCACTGCTTCAGCCCAAAAGTAAGTGGGAAGTTTTGATTCACTCAACATGGTCCTTGCTGCTTCAACCAAGGTCCTGTTCTTCCTTTCCACTACTCCATTCTGTTGAGGAGTTCTTGGTGATGAATACTGTCTTGATATTCCTTTCTCTGAGCATAAATCATTAAGAACTGAATTCTTGAATTCAGTTCCATTGTCTGATCTGATTGTCCGCATAGGTAGCTTAGCTTCCACTTCTATCTTCTTGATGTGATCAATGATTAGTTGTGTTGCTTCATCCTTTGATTGTATGAACAACACCCACGTGTACTTGGAGTAGTCATCCACCATCACCAATGCATATCTTTTTCTTGAAAGTGACATAACATTGACTGGACCAAATAAATCCATATGAATCAGTTGTAATGGTTCAGCAATGTTTGTCATTCCTTTGCTTCCATGTGATGCTTTCTTTGACTTCCCTTTTTCACATGCTTCACATAGTCCCTCCTGATTGAATTCCATCAGGGGCAACCCTCTCACTAACTCTGTCTTTACCAAAGAGTTCTTAGTTTTGAAGTTCAAGTGTGAGAGCTTCTTGTGCCATAACCAACTTTGTTCTGAAGATGCCTTTGCATAGAAACATGTAACTTCTCCTTCACTGGTAGAACTTAAGTCAGCTATAAACAAATTTCCTTTTCTCACTCCCAGTAGAGTAAGCTTCTCATCCATCCTGTTTGTGATCAAGCACTTGTCTTTTCTGAAATCTACAGTGTAGCCTTTATCACAGAATTGACTGATACTAAGAAGATTGTGCTTTAATCCTTCAACAAGAGAGATGTTCTCAATGATGACATTTCCATCTTTCAATTTACCATATCCCGTAGTGAATCCTTTGTTGTCATCTCCAAAGGTTACAATCGGGCCGGTCTTCTTAACCACATATGTAAGCAGGGACTCTTCACCTGTCATGTGTCTAGAACAGCCACTATCCAGAATCCACACAACCTTTGAGCTTTTAACCTTACCCTGCAATCACAGATTGATTAAGCGGACTTTGGTACCCAAAATTGTTTGGGTCCTGAAGGTTTAGATACTTTAACAGGAGTAACATTCAATTTTGTCTTACCCTGTTTGATATTCATAGTATCTGTGGATTTAACATTATCAGTGCTTTTGCTACTATCATTCATCAACTTAAAATAAGCATGCATGATGTTGTACTTACATAGCAAACACTCTTTCTTTCCACAGGGTTCATGAAGATCAGGCATGTCAGACATGTTATGCATTTCAGAAGTATTAGCAGTTTCTACTTTAACCTTTTTACATGCATGTATAAGGTGTCCAGCAGAATTACAAATAGTGCACAACTTCCTAGATGCAATGGGAGAATATGGAACCATTTCCTGATTAACAATCTTCTTCTTCCCATTCCTGTTCTTTTTAGCATTACTAACTAAGTCACCTACTTCAGTTTTAGGTAATTCAGCTTTTACTGATTTCCTAGGCAACTTAGTCTTTACCTCTTTAACCTTCAACAAATCCTCCTCAAGCAATTCTTGTCTTATGAAAAGATCATCCTCATGAAAGATTGGTGGAAAAGGCTTAACAAAAACTGGACAATCAACATTCTTAAGAACATGTGGAGTATTCCTTTTGACAACTGAAGGTGTCACAGGGAATTCCACTATCTTCTTACCAGCTTTCTTGTTATAGTCAAATCATATTGCAGTTTTATTCCCTATGGCCTGAGTATCAATGATCTCCTTAACAATTAGGGCGGAATTCTTAAAAGCATTCAGTTTCAAATCTAACTCTGAAATCTGCTTCCTAAGGATAGTCTCTATCTCATCATTACACTTGACCTTGTTCTCTAAGTACGCATTCTTTTGCTTAAGATCTTCTAATGTGACAGCTACAAGCTCTAGTTCTTCATTTTTAGATTCTAGATTTTTAATCTTAAGAACTAGTTTAGCATTTTCGATTTCAGATGCTAGCATGCTTGTGTGTACATTAAACAATTCTACACTTAGATCTTGCACAGTTTTCTTGTACTCAGAGTTAGACATATCAATTGTAGTTAAGATAGGTACCTGAGATGATTGTGGTGATTCCTCTGAAGAGTCAGCCATTAGGGCAACATTTACATACTCTTCCTCTTCATCTGAATCAGTATCATCCCAGTGCTTTCCCTCTGCTATATAAGCTTTCCCTTTCTGCTTTCCAGAGAATGCCTCCAATTGATGTTTAAGCTTGGCATTCTCTTTCTTCAACTCATCATAAGAATCCTTCTTCTCATAGACATCTTTCTTGTCTCTTGCTTGACGAGGCTTCCGGCATTCAGTGGCGAAATGCCCTAACTCATTGCAATTGTAGCATCTTGATTTGCTTCTATCAATCATGCCAGTCTTGTAGCCTCCCTTAAAGCCTGTACTAGGTGCATACTTGCTCTTCTGGAATCTGTTGGTTGAGCCCTTGAACTTGTACTTAGGGTTTCTCTTGTAACGAATATGACTAAACTTTGCAGCTAAGTACGCCATGGTTTTGTCTTCCATTTGCTCAAGCTCTTCTAGGGTGTATTAATCACTTTCATCAACACCCAGATTCACAGAATCCATCTCAGCTTCTATGATCACCTCCTTTCCAGCTCTATGGGTTTGAACCTGAATATCAGAAGTTGTTGGTTCATCCACTATAAGTGCTGCTGATCTCACAAGTGCATTGTGCTTGTTATCCACTGTCCCTGGTCCGTAGATTATCACTCTTTGTTCCTGTTCCATCTCATAAGTCTTCAACTTGCCATAGATCATCTCTAGTGACATCTTAGTGAAGTCTATTCTTTCCCTTATGGATGATGACTTGTGTTCTACATGATGGGGCAGTGTCATCATGAACTTCCTGTTGGTTTCTCTCAGTGGATAGGTCTTCCCTTTCATTGCCAATTCATTTAAAAGCTTAGTATATTTCTCAAAGACCTGAGTTATACTTTCTCCTGGAAGAGACCTAAAAGATTCGTACTGAGAAGTCAGGATGTCCAATCTGTTTTCCTGCACGTCTTCAGTTCCTTCCATTATCAAGTTAATGGTATCCCACATATGTTTCCCGCTTGTACAGTTCATCAACTGATAGCTCATTTCTTTGTTTGCGGAGTCTGCTAATATCAACATCAAACCTGTGTCCAATCGAATCAGTTCTTTGTCAGAATCTGTATACTCAGTAATATCCTTAGGTTGGGTGCCTTGAGGAATCCTGCTACCATCAGGAGTTGTAGATTCACTAACTGGTTTCATTGGTACAAATGGTCCGTTCTCTAATATGCCAATATACAACGGATTAGATGCCTTGATAAATAACAGCATCTTCATCTTCCACAAACCGAAATCATCTCTAGTAAACGGGGGAACTTTAATACTAGCAGTTGTCTTTGGAGCACTCATGGTTTCTGAAAATTTCAAATTGTTTAAAATTCAAGAAATTCCAATTAAATGAAAAATTTTGAAAGTTAAAAAATTTGCTTCGAATTTTCATGCTACGTTTGATTTTGGTCTCATTCACCGGATCTGATTTGTACGTCAATCAAGTAGCTCTGATACCAATTGTTAGGTCCAAAGTATCGTAGAAGGGGGGGGTTGAATACGATACTCACAAATAATTCAATTTCATTCACGGATTAACCATTCAGTTCTATAACGAAATCAAACACACCAAATCAAACCAAGAGTCGGGGAATATATCTTTTTATAAATATAAACGTCGAGGGGTTCTTCAATTTCTAATCCGTAGATTAGCTTCAATGAGTTTAAGGTTACACAAATTCAATACAATGATCAAATTCTGAGCACTATTAATTTCTCTGAATTTCTCCGGCTCAAACTTCTCTCTTAGTAATGTCTCTGTGTATTTTGCCTTAACTGAAGAAGACACTTCTTCATCTCTGTATTAATTGTAGTCTTGATTTGAAAACTATCGAACCAAAATTGAAGGTGCAATCCTGGCCGTCCAATTTTCATCAACCTGTCAAACAAAGTAACCTTTTCACCTACTCCTACATTTGTAAACTATCGAATGAATAAATGAATTTACCATTCGATAGTTTTTAAATAAAAACTATCGAAAAGTAAATTACATTACTTTAGTTTTCAAATGGTTTTCTTAAATCTCATTCGATAGTTTTCTAAATAGAAAAACTATCGAATCCTTTTCTAGTCCTTGATCTTTTTAGAAAAGCTTCTGAGCTCCAGGGTGTTTCAGTTTTAGACTGTATCAATTTCTTCTGAGACGATAACACAACTTGATCTTTTTAGTGTCGTCAACTAGTGCAACTGGTCTGGTTCACAGATGAATAACACTTGATCAATTCTTCTTCTATGTCTTGAATTCAATGCTTTTGATAAGTCCCTTGTCGTTCTGGTTGCTTCAATTAAATCACTGGAATCCCGTGGTACTAACCCTAAATCATTCACATATTTCTGTCGTCTTGAAAGTCTTGTTTCTTTTGCTGTCACTGAGGCTTGAACATTTTCATGAACTTCTTTCCGTGACCTGTTTACGGACTTCAAGAATACATAACGTATTTTGATTTTTTGAGTTTACCTTATCTTCTTTGATTCTGGATTCCTGTGCTTCTGTTAATATTATTGTCTATCTTGTCCTTTGTTGAGTTGTAGTTATCTCTGTTTCATCTTATGTTACATTATGCTTTACAGCTTCTTACTTAACCAGGACACCAATCTTCCACCAACAAACTGACAGCTTCCTGTAGTACTCTTTCTGTCAATTCTACACCCTGCATAGTCTGAATCAGAATACCCCACTAGCTCAAATCCAGTATTTTTAGGATACCAAAGGCCTAGATTAGGGGTGCCCTTTAGATATCTAAAAATTCTCTTGATAGCTACCAAGTGTGACTCCTTTGGATCAGCCTGAAACTTTGCACAGAGACATGTAGCAAACATTATATCAGGTCTGCTAGCAGTTAGGTAGAGAAGGGATCAAACCATGCCTCTGTAAGCACTAGAGTCCACTTTCTTCCCTTTGGAGTCTAGATCCAAACTAGTTGAAGTCGAGATGGGAGTCTTTGGCAGGTGATGAATCTTCTAGGTTGAACTTCTTGAGAAGTTCCTTGACATACTTTGCTTGACAAATGAAGATACCGTCATCTTTCTGAAGAACTTGTAACCCAAGGAAGAATGACAGTTCTCCCATCATGCTCATCTCATATTTGTTTCTCATTTGAGATGAAAACTTTTCACACAGCTTCTCATTTGATGAACCAAAGATGATATCATCAACATAAATTTGAACCAGAATGATGTCTTTGCCATGATGCTTGTAGAATAGGGTCTTATCTACTACACCTCTTGTAAACTGGTTTTCCAATAAGAAAGTAGAGAGGGTATCATACCAGGCTCTTGGAGCTTGTTTCAATCTATAAAGTGTCTTGAACAGCTTGTACACAAAATCATACATTTCAGCATCTTCAATCCTTGGTAAGGGAAAACAATCCTTAGGACATGCATCATTCAAGTCAGTGAAGTCGAAGCACATCCTCCATTTTCCGTTAGCCTTTTTGACCATCACGGGGTTAGCCAACCATTCTGGGAATTGAATTTCCTCAATGAACCCAGCTTCCAAAAGTTTATTAACTTCCTGTTTAATGGCTTCAAGCCTCTCTGGAGCAAAATTTCTCTTTTTTTGTTTCACCGTCTTCGTTTCAGGATCCACATTCAGTTTGTGAGTTATCAATTGGGGATCAATCCCTGGCATGTCAGCCGCTGTCCAAGTGAAAACGTCATTGTTCTCTTGAAGAAAAGATATGAGCTTGCTTTTCAATGGCTCAGGAAGTAGTGCCCCAATATAAGTCACCTTCTCCGGTTCACCAGGGACTAAGGGAATTGGGATTAAATCCTCAGCTGGTTTCCCTCTTCGGTCCTCATTGTCACTAGTATCCATGTCTTCAATTGGGAGAACTTGCCCCCCCCCCCGACTCCATCAGGCCTTAACGCGGCTACATAACAACTTCTAGCCATCTTTTGGTCTCTTCGTTCTTCACCAATCCCATTCCTCATTGGGAACTTGATTTTCAGATGATAAGATGAGGCAACGGCCTTGAACGCATAAAGACCAGTCCTTCCTAGGATCGCATTATAGGTCGAAGTTGCCTTTATAACTATGAAGTTCAACATTTGAGTAGACGTGTTCATTCCTTGTCCCATGGTCATTGGGAGTTCGATAGTGCCTTCCACCTTTGATTCCACTCCATTGAATCCATATATGGGCATATTCGAGGGTGTTAACTAAGAGTTAGTGTAGCCCATCTTGATGAAAGCATCATGGAACAAGATGTCCACTGAGGCTCCATTGTCAACCAAAACTCTCTTGGTTTCAGAATTTCCTATCACAGGAACGATGACTAAAGGATCATCGTGGGGAAACTTCACTCCCTCTAGGTCTGAATCATCAAAACCTATTGATACTTCTGTTCGGGCACGCTTCGGTGCTTCTCCAACTACGGTCATTACTTCTCGAGCATAAGCCTTTCTTGAGTTTCGGGAGGACCCATCAGCAGTTGGCCCTCCGAATATCATGTTGATTACTGGCCCTCGGGGCTTAGGGTTACGATCTTGATTGTTGTCCCTTCTGTCATAATCCTTTCTTTCATAGTTCCCCCTTTGACTTCCTTGGTTTCCATCTTTGGTGAACTTGCTGAGTTTTCCTCTTCGTGTCAGAAATTCAATTTCATCTTTCAATTGCCTACAATCGTCAGTGTCGTGACCGACTTCTTTGTGGAACCGACAGAACTGATTTTGGTTCCGTTTGGACATGTCAGCCCTCATTGGCTTCGGCCATTTGAGATCTCCTTCCTTGGCTATCTCCATCAGAATTTGACTCCTGGGAGTGTTCAATCTTGCATACTCCGTAAACTTTGGCCCAAAATTGTTTCTCTTAGGTGGAGAATCACAGTCCTTTGACATTCTGGGAAACTTTTCATTGACGTCGTACTCCTGAACATCCTTTCTTTTCTTTGAGTTTCCACTACCGCCAGCAGTGGGTTCATACTTTCTCATGCTTTCTTCAGCCTTGATATACTTTTCGGCTCTATCTTGCAGCTTCAGCATGCTCTCGGGTAGATGTTTTGCTAATGACCTTTTGAAGTGGTCATCAGTAGTTCCTTGTTGCAGGGCTATCATAGCCACTTTGTCCTCTAAGTCCGGGACTTTCAAAGCCTCCCGAGTGAATCGATTGATGTAGTCCCTTAGGGCTTCATTCTTTCCTTGCTGTATTGCCATGAGTGATGCAGAGATTTTCTCATGCACCCTTCCACTAATGAACTGATTGATAAAGGCTTTGTTTAGTTCCTTGAAAGACCCAATTGAGTTGGGAGGAAGAGGGCTATACCAGCGTTGGGCCATGCCTGCCAAGGTTTTTGGAAACGCCCTACACTTGACCGCATCGTTGGTTGGCTGCAACAACAGTGCATTGGAGAAGGTCCTTACATGATTTGCGGGATCCCTTGTCCCATCATAAGCCTTGATCGTTGGCATCTTGAATTTTCTGGATATTGTGGCTTTCATGATGTCTTGAGTAAACGGTGGTGTAGGATCATCAGGATCTCCTAGGGGCAGCAAAATACTAGGATCACCCCTTGGGGCTTCGGCCCTCTTGGTTCTTCTTGCCGGTGGATCCAAGTTGATTATCGGGATCCCTTCAGTTGTTCGGCCTTGAGATTGAGCGGCCTCCTCCTCAGCAAGGAGTTTCTTGAGTCTTGCAGTCTCTGCCTCATGGGCTGCAATTTTCTCCTTAGTAGTTTGGGGTTGATCCCGATTTGTCTGGGAAGAACGTCTCCTTCTTGGGGCGACATCCTCCCCAGTTGTATAACCCTCATCCTCGGTGTATGGGCCCGAGTAATCTTGAACGAAAGGGGTCTGGCGAGTTTGTTGGTTTTGGGGTCCCAGACCTTGAATGTAAGGGGGCACATATGCCTCATGGTAGATTGGATTAGTTCCACTACCGCCCGCCATAGGTCGAGGGGGCATGCCATAGCTTGGCATCCCCAAAGTCTGATTCGCGTATTGAGGGAGATCAGTAGTATGGAGTTGAAGGCTTCTCGGTGCATTCATGATGAGTGGAGAAGTCGAGATTGGTTGCTGGTGAACGGTCTCTTGTGGATTAGATCCATGAATGACCATCTGCAGGGGATTCGTCCCTTCAACCGAAATTGGGATTTCCAGTCCTTGAGTGTTGGTGGGGATATCCGTCCCTTGAGTGCCAGTAGTCGGCGGTGGTTGATTTCCGTGAGTATCAGCCTCAGAGGTGATAGGGCGATCTTCAGGAGTTAGAGTATCCCGAGCTGTTCTTCGTGTGTTTGCCATGGTTGATGTTGTTTTCCCACAGACGGCGCCAAATGTTATGGATTAAAAAACGTACTTGTATATTAATTGCTAGGATTAATGAGCTTTCGAGCTTTAATGGCTGCACTTGTGTTTCGAGACTAAATCGATCCTCACAAGATGCCTACGTATGTCAATTAATGCTGAGAATCAAGCCAAAGACGTAGTTCTGATTGTAGGATCAGGGTCCATATATAGGCATCTGGAGCCTATTATTTATGGTATGTTTGGGAGTCTTAGCGAATAAGTCTCCTTTTTGACATTGGATAAACATTGTATTTCTTGCAGGATAAGTCTTTTCCTTGTTGATAAAGGCTATGACTCATTAATTGGGATTCTGGATCCTTCTTTAAATAATTTACCATATTTTGGACTCTTTTCATGAGCTGTATATTTCCCTTATTTATTAATTATGAAATTAATAAATAATCAGGGTTTTGGGCCTTAATTACGGGGCCTTTCCAAGGAATCATTAATTATATTTCTAAAATTACTTTTCTGACCATATCAAGTTTGTTTTTTCAATTTATCAAAATAAGATTTGATATGCAGATCAAATCATATTTTGCTAACTTCGAAAAACAAACCTATTTGTCTTATTATTACATCTTCTGTATCCAAATTCCTTATTTGATTGATATTCATTGTCCACTCGCCATATCCATTATTTTTTATCATCATTTATTTGGTCTATGATTACTTTTGATCTCCCTAAATCGTCTACTATATAAGAAAATAAATGTAATAAACCAAATAGGGAACCTGAATACGAAATATGCATTCAGGCCAATGGTTTATTTTTTCAATTTAGCAAAATAAGATTTGATACGCATCACTTTACAATAGTGAATGAAGTTCTAAATTAGTTGATAATCTCCTTCAATTAACAATTATTAATCAACATTGTCACCATTTATTTAATGTTTAAAAGTTTTAATATTATATTTCATAAAAAAATAATATCTAGTCATAAATTGTTAATATTAAATATTGAAGTAATAATAAATATCAATGACATGCAATAATGAGTTGGACATAATTAATGTACACATATTAAAGTAGATGAGTATTAATAGTAATTAATACATGTATAATTAAAATATAATTTGGAAGGGTATTTTGGTAATTTAACTTGAATTAACTAATACATGTATAATTAAAATATAATTTGGAAGGATATTTTGGTAATTTAACTTCAATTAATTGGCTCATTGAACCCCCTAGTTGCTCTATTATATATATATATATATATATATATATATATAACTAGCGTAACCGCCCGTGCAAGGCACGAGCCTGCATAGAAACGTCAATAATTGTTTTGCGAGGAGGTCAATTTATTAACGTGAGGTTTGTGTAATCGTAAGTTTGATAGTCTAAGATGAGAAGTGTGACTTGTGCAGAGTAGTAAGAAATTTGTTGGCGAATAATGTAACTACTTTGAATGATGAACGTACCTTTGTCAGGTTTTGAGACTTGTTCATATATTAATTAAATAATTTCTCACTGAATTTGTTCATATATCGAAATAATTTTATAATTAAAAATACATTAGATGATAATATTTGCAATTTATCGTAAATTTGTAATATTGCGTACCGTTTTAATGAATCAAATACTTGTAAATTTGATTAGATTTCGTAATATTCAACTAATATCTATATGATAAAAGGCACATGATTATTTTTATCGGTGTAAGAATGATTAGACAACATTAATGACTTGTGCATATATATAATTTCCAAAGAACTATTTTTTGGTTCCATCTTTTTTTCCCCTTCATATAGAGTGGGTTCATGTTATAATGACGTAAGTAAATGTTTCAACTCAATCATCATAAATAATTGAAATCGTAAATTTTAAAAATTCATATATAACTCAAATTGAATTATCTTATATATATTTCTCAAAATTCATGTATTTTGCTCGGTTATATAATTTTATAAATATATGGTACAAATTAATGAATTCTGAATCAACTATAACCTATACTAAACTATAATAAACAAAATGGGGTATAATTTATCATTTGGTTCACAACTCATATTGGCTATCATTTTCAATCACAATCGATACTAATGGGTCTTTGAAGTCAAATTGATTGGAACATCTAGATATATTACTAAAAGTTATGCTACATAGAAGTTTAAGGTTCGAATCCCATCAACAACATATTAAAATAAACATTTATTACAAATATTTTAAAATTAACATTTACTCTGAGCGGCTGATCCGGCAGAACAACTCAAAAATTAAAAACATAAATAAAGGTAAAATACGTGAACTACTCGTTACTATATTTAATTTGATTATAATAATTTAAATAAAAAGGTAAAATAATACAAAAAATAACTCTATATTTAATTTGATTATAATAATTTAAATAAAAAAGTAAAATAATACAAAAAATAACTCGTGCTTTGCACGTGTTATAAACAAATATATACAAATAAATATATCATTTTTAAGACTAATTTTTTTTAAGTAATGTAAATGTGATAACTTTATAAATGTCTAGGGATTATTCATCTATTTAAAAGTGAAAAATGACCATGATTTTGACCTGGAGACTTATACGAGGTTATACTGTTTTTTTCAATACAAATATTGAATGAAATTTTTGTAATAATAAACTCACCCTTTTCATATACAAAAAATAAACTTTACTTGTATTTTATTGTGTCTTAGCTTCAATGTTGTAATTCGACGATGTCTTCAAAGCCCAAAAACCCAATTTAGAATTTCATTTATCAAAATGATTTTATGATATTACGCATCCATTTAATATATTATATAAAATTCTATTATTATTAAAGGCTTATACTTTTTTTTAACATCATTCAATAAATTTTTACATACAATTTGAATTTTTATTGTTAAAACTTATAGTCTAACTGGTCGTCATTAATAGTTAGACAATTTTATAATGCTTATGGTCGAGAAATATCATATCTTATTTCATCTATTGCATATTAATCATGTTAATTTTTTTATTTAAAACATAGATCCTGTTTTTGAGTTATCGTCTTGTTTGGAATCAATTCAATTGTATCTTCTACATTTTCAAATATTTATCTTTTTTAGTCGAATTATACATTTAAACCTCTCAAAGTCTAAATATTTGATCAATAAAACATTTCTAATTTAACTCAAATATTTGATATTTTATATACTTAAAAATTATGATATATAGTTCATATTTGATGTAGTTATATATTATGTATGATTTTATAAATAGAATTTAGATATTTTTATTTAAATAGTATAATACATTTATATATATATACAAAGAGAAAAATGTAAATGAAAATATTTTTTTATCCAGAATAATTTACATTCATGTGTAACATGTGAAATTATATCATATAAATTTTATTTTACATACTCATCATTTATCATGACAAAGAGAGTGTAAAGATATTATTTTCTAAATTTATCATTTATAACGAAAGAAAACCTTTTCTGTAATTATATACTCTGTAATATTCTACATTTTAAATCATCACCCCGATTTTTGACTCGGATTCAAATGGTGGTAAAAGTGAAAAAATTGACGGAAAAAATGAGTAAATTAGAGATATGCCGAAGCTAATAAAGAATGACATGTAATATTAGAAAATATCAACAAATGAAGTGTACATTCTGAAAAGAAATTTGCTAAGAAATGAATGTGAGGAACAGAGTGTATAAGCATTAGCATTACATAATTTTGATGCTAATTTTCTTAATTTTAAATTATAGACTTAACAAATAATGAGATACATAACATATACAATAGTTATTATATTAGATCAAGTTCATTACTATATTTTATGTATAATTAATTAATTCTAATAATGTAAAATAGTGATATATAATATGATATAAAAATATGAATTATCAACAACATAACTAAAGTATATTTAATCAAAAATATAAAACTATACTAAAAATTTATAACGATGATCGATCATTTGTCTTTATATATATATATATATATATATATATATATATATATATATATATAATATGGACCAATATTTCCTTTACTCAAATGTTCAAAATAAAAAAAGGAATATAGAATTAGAGGAAATGATGTGACTTATCTAATAAAATCTTTAAAGTAAACTCAAAAATCAATGTAGCATAGTGGTTTTGTTTTAGACTTCTTAGAAGGAGGTTGGAGGTTCGATTCTCTACATTAACAAATATTAATATATTTTTGCATAATAATATAACAGTGGTATTTTTGTTATTTTTCAAAAATAAGGGTAAAATTGTAACTTCACAAGCTTTAAAGTGACACTTTTTGCCCTTGTGTTGACATATAATATGCCCGTGCAAGGCACGGGCCTGCATAAAAATATCAATAATTTTTTGCGAGGAGGTCGATTTATTAACGTGAGGTTTGTGTAATTGTAAGTTTGATAATGTAAGATGAGAAGTGTGAGTTGTGCAGAGTAGTAAGAAATTTTGTTGGCAAATAATGTAACTACTTTGAATGACGAACGTGCCCCTGTCAGGTTTTGAGACTTGTTCATATATTAATTAAATAATTTCTCGCAGAATTTGTTCATATATCGAAATAATTTTATAATTAAAAATACATTAGATAATAATATTTGCAATTTATCGTAAATTTCTAATATTGCGTACCATTTTCATGAATCAAATACTTGTAAATTTGATTAGATTTCGTAATATTCAACTAATATCTATATGATAAAAGGCACATGATTATTTTTATCGATGTAAGAATGATTATACAACATTAATGACTTGTGTATATATATAATTTCCAAACAATTATTTTCTGGTTTCATCTTTTTTTTCCCTTCATATAGAGTGGGTCCATGTTATAATGACGTAAGTAAATGTTTCAACTCAATCATCATAAATAATTGAAATCCTAAATTTTAAAAATTCATATATAACTCAAATTGAATTATTATATATATATTTCTCAAAATTCATGTATTTTGCTCGGTTATATAATTTTATAAATATATGGTACAAATTAATGAATTCTAAATCTGTTGGTGAGATCACAAGGCAGTATGAACATGAAGACGTGATAACTCAACACTAGAACATGACAGGTAAATAATACTACGCCTACACAGAAATCAGGAAGAAATGAATACAAGGCAAATACAAAGAATCAAAACATTAGATAGATCTTTGAAGTCTACTACAGGTCACTGAAAGAAGTTCATTAACATGTTCATGCCTCAGTGAAGAATAAGGTTTAAAGATTTTCAAGGTTTCAGAAGGTGTGTAGATTCAGTATAAGTGCCACAAGAAGATTTCAGTGTAATAGCATTGATTGTGTTATAGACAGTGTTCGAAGCATAGGAATCTGGTTTAATTGAATATAGGGTAAAGACAAAGGTTAAAGAAGATAGCTATAGTCTTGAAGTTATACTCACTGAAAGAAGTTCATTTATATGTTTGAGCGTCAGTGAAGAATAGAGAATGAAGTATTCAAGATTGTAGTAGCAATGAAGACGTTGTCTAAGTACCAGGAAGGATTCCAGTGAAAGTGCGTTGTTTATTGACAATCTATGTTCGAAGCAATTTGTACTGCTGCCGACTTATCAAATGGAATGCAATGAAGATGTGAAGATTCAATTCAGTGTCAGTCGTCTGTGAACCAGACCAGTTGCACTAGGCGTCAACACATACGAAGAAGATCAACACATTTATTCGACAGAAAGAATTGATGAAGTCCGACATGATAATTCCAGAAACAATCAAGCAGATTAACAAGAATTATCAGTGTTGAAGAAAACCATGAGAAGCTAAATTGTCGAAAGGAAAATCGTATAGTCAAAAGGTGTTAAGTGTACAAAAGTTGAAACCTCAATAAAGAAACTGCAAGAAAGGAAACTTGAAGGTTTAAGTGCTGACCAACCAAATCTTGGGTACTAATCTACATTTTGACAAGGTTGGCCAAAAACCACTTCGATGGTTTTTGTTTTGGTCGATAGTTTTTAGTTTGAAAAACTTTGATAGTTTCTTTTGGGTTCACACTAGAACCAGTTCAGCTTTGTTGGGGCCGAGATTTTTTATTGCTGCGATACTTTTAATGCTCCGATAGTTTATGAAGTTTATTTTATAAACTTAAATAAATTTATTTTAAACTTATTAATTAAGTTTATTATAAATTTAATTAAGTTTATTATAAATTTAAATAAGTTTATTTTATAAATTTATTAAAATTAAAAAGGAGTATTTCGATAGTTTCTTTATAAGAAACCATCGAAGTGGTTTTGAAAAAGGAAAGCTTCGATAGTTTTTTTTTTTCTACAGCATGAAGAATTGCGTGGACACAATTAATTGTTGTGTTCGATAGTTTTTTAAAAAAACTAACAAGACTATACTTTTTGAAGCAGAAGGATTATTGAAGAGTACTTCTTCTGTTCTTCATCTTCCTCGACGAAGAGAAGAAAAACAGAGAGAGACAGAGAAGGAGACATTTATTTTATACCTGAACTTCTCACCGGGTAAACGTTATAATGCCCAAACTTTGTTTAATCTTAAGGGCCATTATAAAGTTTCTCCGGTAATTAAATCCTTTAGACAAACAAATAGATACAAACATTGTTTAGGATTTAATTTGTACAATCTTTGTAGAAGCAAGAACAAATTGTTCTTGGTAGCCGGTAAATTTATTTACCGGGTGTAGCACCCCTTCAAGATTTATATCGAATATAATTCTTGGAAAATCTTGTGTTGTTATTTTCATGTCCGAATTACTATTCACCCTCAAGAACACGAACCCACTACAAGAACACTAATTTAATTATCCGTAAAAGATTCGAAAGATTTTTTTTAGAATTAGTGAGTATCGTATTCAACCCCCCCCCCCCCTTCTACGATACTTCGGGACCTAACAATTGGTATCAGAGCTTGTTGATCGATATACAAATCAGATCCGGTGTTTTAGACCAAACATTCAAGTTCTCAGAATTTTCGAATTTTTTAATTTTCAAAAAATTTCATTTCTTGAAATTTTTGATTTTTAAATAATTTGAATTTTATTATCCTAAGCCAAGGGTTCTTAAAAGATTGTTAGATTCAAGATACCTCCGGGCGGTAAAGATGATTTTAATCTTTTGAAGAAAAAGTTGACCATGTGTTATTCAGACGGAAAATCCCTGAACACGGGAATTGAAGAAAATGGTTGTCTTAATTTAAAGAAGCTGATTTCAGAATCTATTGAAGAAAATTGTAGAATTTCCTCAAAGACTTACTCCATAGGATCCCACTAGATTTTTAGATGCAGGAAAGTAAGAAGTTTCTACAAATACAATTTTTCAAGAGATTTTTAATCAACTCTATTGATTCAGGGATACACAATCATAAAGTGAATTGTACCAATGCTACATTTATCTGCGAATCAAAAGAGGATATAAGGAAAGGAATTGAGGAGGTTAGAGAGAATGGAATGGACATTCAAATATCTCAGTAACATACATTAATGTTGAACCTCAGAAGATAATAGAAGAATTTCTAGTAGTTGAATCAGAGGAAGCTAAGGTAGATGAAAGTGACTTGTACACTTGAGAAAACCTAGAGAGACTGGACTACAGATCAGTGCTTCATATGTCAAGGAAGTTTAGTCACATCAGATTCAGAAGGAGTACAAAAGCTACATCCATGGATCAGGATTACTTATTCCGAAACAAAGACTCCCCAGGATTCAGTTCAAGAGGTAGTTACAAGACTGAGATGGTGACAAAAACAAGATTGATAGTTTCAACTATGATAAGAACTATGTTACAAGAAACTATCAGGGTTTGCTACACAATGCAAGGAGCCTGACAAACAAAGAAGAATGGGGACTCAGTTAATGAGCTGAAACAAAAGTGGAATGCTTTGTTGAGGAAGCATCAGGACAAAAATATGTTGCTTAAGGAAAGAGTTGGGATGGATCAGATGACGAGAAGATCATGGATATCTTTCTTTCATAGCAATCTCTAAAGATGATTCACCTCACATATCTCAGGTATCATTTCCTTGAACTAATGCAATATTTAATTCTCAATATTCAAAGCATGTTAAGATCTTTGTATTTAAATGTTAACACATGCACAAGCATGATAGCATCTCACATGGATGGATTGTTGAATCAGTACTTGAGCGTATACATAGAAGATCTTATATATGTGTGTATGAATATTTGTAGAATAAGATTATTTGCAATAGTGAGATAAAAGCTTTCTTAAGAAACAACTCTTAGTTTTAGGGGTTAAGTTTCTGGCATATAAGACCTTTGTTAAGCTAAGTTTCAGTTTCCCCAGTAGAACAAGATTTGCTCATTTATTCTGAATTGTTTGTTAAGGGATAAACAGTTTAAAAGATGGAAGAATTACCTTTAGTTTCAGTAAAATCTGTAGAACACCAAGCTATATCTAAAACTGGCTTAGGTAATAGAGAAAGTTAGATGACATACAACAGCAGACTGGATTAGATAGAATTAGTGATCTAATTGTTAATTCTTTTATTCCATGTGTGTTTAGAAAATCATTGAATATCTGTAAATCTACTTTCTACCTGTTACACTTGTGTATATTGGTTAAAGTAGAAAGTACTGAATTTTCTAAAATGCATAACATGCCTAATTTGCACATTTCTTATCTGCAATGTCATAATGCTGAATGTATGCCATGTATTCTTATTAACATGTCTGTTTATTTAAATGTTATGAATGCATCTCTTAGTACTTGCATTAATCATAGAAAAAGCATGTTTAAGAATCACATTAGGGCAACGACTGCAAGATCAGTCAGAGATAAGAATAAGCATGTATAGGTTGAAGCTGTTGTTACCTCTGTTAAAAGCAAAATCTCTAATCCATCTGGACCCAAGCAAATAAGTTGGGTACCAAGAACTTTTAATCCATTTGTGAGTGCAGGGCAAAACAGGTTAATCGATTTATATGGTTTCTTGGTTACTACTACGGAAGACATATGATCGAAGAAAGAACTTGCCATCAAATGTGATTGAGAAAGTTGTTCCGTCAATAATCTTTGGAGATGACAGCAAAGGTTTTTATCACGGGACATGGCTACGTTGGAAAAGGAATGTCATCATGTTTACAATAATTGGTATCATTGATAACAACTAATAATTGGAGTCAAGGATAACAATTAGAAGCATCTTTCTTGCTGAAGATTCAAAGCACAAATCTTCTTTTTAGACAGTTCTGCATCAAAGGACAAAATGTCAATTCAATGAAGGAGCAGTGTTTTATCTCAGCAGGAAGGTTGAGAAGCTTGCTCTTCAAAGAGTAAGGAAAGAATATGTTCATAGTAGGACAAAATGTCAATTCAAAGGTGAAGTCAACAGCTTCCACTGTAAAGCTTCATTAGACAAGAGTTTAGCTATGACATAAGAAGCTCTCACACTTGCATGATAATACAAGGAACTCTTTTGTAAAGAGGGAATTGGTGAGAGGACTGCCTCATCTAGGATTCAAGCTGGATGGAATATGTGAGGCATGTTAGAAAGGGAAGTCAAAGAAACTAGTTAATGAGCCGCTTCAGATGATACATATGGAATTCTACGGACTAGTTAATGTCATGTCTGCATCAAAGTAAAGATATACTTCAGTGATGGTTGATGACTACTCTTAATACAAAAAGGCGTTGTTCGTGCAATCTAAAGGACAGGACATCATAGATGATGGTTAATCACATTTCCCTGATTAGTAACGAATACAGGAAGACCCCGTATGAGTTAAAGGCCAATAGAAGCAAACCTGAATTTCAGGTGTACAAAAGTTGAAACCTCAATAAAGAAACTGCAAGAAAGGAAACTTGAAGGTTTAAGTGCTGGCCAACCAAACCTTGGGTACTAATCTACATTTTGACAAGGTTGGCCAAAAACCACTTCGATGGTTTTTGTTTTGGTCGATAGTTTTTAGTTTGAAAAACTTTGATAGTTTCTTTTGGGTTCACACTGGAACCAGTTCAGCGTTATTGGGGTCGAGATTTTTGACTGCTGCGATACTTTTCATGCTCTGATAGTTTATGAAATTTATTTTATAAACTTAAATAAATTTATTTTAAACTTATTGATTAAGTTTATTATAAATTTAAATAAGTTTATTTTATAAATTTATTAAAACTAAAAAGGAGTATTTCGATAGTTTCTTTATAAGAAACCATCGAAGTGGTTTTGAAAAAGGAAAGCTTCGATAGTTTTTTTTCTACAACATGAAGAATTGTGTGGACACAATTAATTGTTGTGTTCGATATTTTTTTTAAAAAAACTAACAAGACTACATTTTTTGAAGCAGAAGGATTATTGAAGAGTACTTCTTCTGTTCTTCATCTTCCTCGACGAAGAGAAGAAAAACAGAGAGAGACAGAGAAGGAGACATTTATTTTATACCTGAACTTCTCACCGGGTAAACGTTATAATGCCCAACTTTGTTTAATCTTAAGGGCCATTATAAAGTTTCTACGGTAATTAAATCCTTTAGACAAACAAATAGATACAAACATTGTTTAGGATTTCATTTGTACAATCTTTGTAGAAGCAAGAACAAATTGTTCTTGGTAGCCGGTAAATTTATTTACCGGGTGTAGCACCCCTTCAAGATTTATATCGAATATAATTCTTGGAAAATCTTGTGTTGTTATTTTCATGTCCAAATTACTATTCACCCTCAAGAACACGAACCCACTACAAGAACACTAATTAAATTATCCGCAAAAGATTCGGAAGATTTTTTTAGAATTAGTGAGTATCGTATTCAACCCCCCCCCCCCCTTCTACGATACTTCGGGACCTAACAAAATCAACTACAATCTATACTAAACTATAATAAACAAAATGGGGTATAATTTATCATTTGGTTCACAACTCATATTGGTTATATTTTTCAATCACAATCGATACTGATAGGTCTTTGAAGTCAAATTGATTGGAACATCTAGATGTATTACTAAAAGTTATGCTACATAGAAGTTTAAAGTTCCAATTCCATCAACAACATATTAAAATAAACATTTATTACAAATATGTTAAAATTAACATTTACTCTAAGCGACTGATCTGGTAGAACAACTCAAAAATTAAAAACATAAATAAAGGTAAAATATGTGAACCACTCGTTACTATATTTAATTTGATTATAATAATTTAAATAAAAAAGTAAAATAATAAAAAAAATAACTCATGCTTTGCACGTGTTATAAACAAATATATACTGGTAAATATATCATTTTTAAGACTAATTTTTTTTTTTAAAAAGTAATGTAAATGTGATAACTTTATAAATGTCCAGGGATTATTCATCTATTTAAAAGTGAAAAATGACCATGATTTTGACCTGAAGACTTATACGAGGTTATACTGTTTTTTCAATACAAATATTGAATGACATTTTTATAATAATAAACTCAACCTTTTCCTATAAAAAAAATAAACTTTACTTGTATTTTATTGTGTATTAGCTTTAGTGTTGTAATTCGACGATGTCCTCAAAACCCACAAACCCTATTTAGAATTTGATTTATCAAAATGATTTTATGATATTACGCATCCAATTAATATATTATATAAAATTCTATTATTATTAAAGACTTATACTTTTTTTTAACATCATTCAATAATATTTTACATACAATTTGAATTTTTATTGTTAAAAATTATAGTCTAACTGGTCGTCATTAATAGTTAGACAATTTTATAGTGCTTATGATCGAGAAAAATCATATCTTATTTTCATCTATTGCATATTAATCATTTTGATTTTTTTATTTAAAACATAGATCCTATTTTTGAGTTATCGTCTTTTTGGAATCAATTCAATTGTATCTTCTACATTTTCAAATATTTATCTTTTTAGTCGAATTATACATTTAAACCCCTCAAAGTCTAAATGTTTGATCAATAAAATATTTCTAATTTAACTCAAATATTTGATATTTTATATACTTAAAAATTCTGATATATAGTTCATATTTGATGTAATTATATATTATGTATGATTTTATAGATATAATTTATATGTTTT
The DNA here is from genome assembly GCA_030848705.1 of Heracleum sosnowskyi. Classification (NCBI taxonomy): domain Eukaryota; kingdom Viridiplantae; phylum Streptophyta; class Magnoliopsida; order Apiales; family Apiaceae; genus Heracleum; species Heracleum sosnowskyi. Next base: position 46,520,826 of record CM061236.1, read on the forward strand.
ATTTAAATAGTATAATAAATTTATATATATACAAAGAGAAAAATGAAAATGAAAATATTTTTTTATCCGGAATAATTTACATTCATGTGTAACATGTGAAATTGTATCATATAAATTTTATTTTCCATACTCATCATTTATCATGACAAAGAGAGTGTAAAAATTTTATTTTTTACATTTATCAATTATAATGAAAGAAAACCTTTTTTGTAATTATATACTCCGTAATATTCTACATTTTAAATCATCGCCCCGATTTTTGACTCGGACATCAATCGGGGGATTAAAATGGTGGAAAAAGTGAAAAAATTGACGGAAAAAATGAGTAAATTAGAGATATACCGAAGTTAATAAAGAATGCCATGTAATATTAGAAAATATCAACAAATTAAGTGTTCATTTTGAAAAGAAATTTGCTAAGAAATGAATGTGACGAACAGAGTGTATAATCATTAGCATTACATAATTTTGATGCTAATTTTCTTAATTTTAAATTATAGACTTAACAAATAATGAGATACATAACATATACAATAGTTATCCTATTAGATCAAGTTCATTACTATATTTTATGTGTAATTAATTAATTCTAATAATGTAAAATAGTGATATATAATATGATATAAAAATATGAATTATCAACAACATAACTAAAGTATATTTAATCAAAAATATACAACTATAATAAAAATTTATAACGATGATTGATAATTTACCTATATATATATATATATATATATATATATATATATATAATAACGTAAATAAAAAATACAGATTTATATAAATAATATGGACCAATATTTCCTTTACTCAAAGGTTCAAAATAAAAAAAAGGATATAGAATTAGAGGAAATGATGTGACTTATCTAATAAATTTTTTTAAAGTAAACTCAAAAATCAATGTAGCATAGTGGTTATGCTTCGGACTTCTTAGGAGGAGGTTGGAGGTTTGATTCTCTACATTAACAAATAATAATCTATTTTTGCATAATAATATAACAGTGGTATTTTTGTTATTTTTCAAAAAATAGGGATAAAATCGTAACTTCACAAACATTAAAATGGCAAACTTTGCCCTTGTGTTCACATATAATATATAGTAATAGATAGATTGATAAAATTCTAATAAAAAATCATTCAAACAGAATATAAACACGTGTTAATCTAAAACTAGAAATACTGAGATCAATCATTATCTAATAAAAAATAATATAATTGTTACGCCTAAAAATCAGCCTCACCTCCACGAGGCGTCGCCCTTTGTTGGGCTGGAAGAGGATGACCCGGTCCATAAGATATGAACAAAGAAGAAGGATATGTCTGCAGAGCCTAGCCCATATTTGCAGGAGACGTCGCTTCGCCCTGAGGCGTCACCCATAGACTAACTAGCGAAACAACAACTTCATCGAAAAAGGCGACATACGACTCAAGCTCAACATGGAATTGGTCACGCCCACTGTGAAGGGCCTCGCCCTCATGATATTATTTAGGACAAAAGACTTGGGCTGTCAGCTTTGACAAGCCCATCACCTTCAGGAAGGCCTCGCCCCACTAAAGGGCCTCCTCTACTTGGGCATAGGAGTTGGGGAATCTTCCCAAAACAGTTATTTGGAAGACGCTGGAGACTATGGGTCATGCCCAAATCATCTACTATCGCAGTTATAGAAGAGGACTAGGCCCCATCCAGGATAGCAGACATCGCCTTGCTAGGGGGGTCGAAGGGCGTCGCCCTCTAGTGATCTCAAGGTTGGCCTTATGATTAACTATCTTACTCTGTGTTTCAAGGTGGGCGTTGACTCTGATAATCTCGGGTCAATGACTTGGCCGCCAAGCTCCGAGAAAGTAGATGAGTTCTAAAGTTCCAAGACGATAACACTAGAGGCGGTAACCCCGGTCCTATGGGCTCCCTAAGAAAGGAAACATGCCCCATCTAGGTAACTTCCTCCCCAAAAACTACGTTTGGCTTGATCCCTATAAATAGGGTAATCGTCTTCTAAAGACCCTTCGGAGTGATTTTGTTTAACAGGCTCTACAGGGTAATCGTCTCCTGAAGTCCATTCGGGGTGATTTTGCTTTCAAGGCCCTTCTTGAAAACCCTCGGGAGATGACGCTACTTTGAAAGAGCACCAACATTTAAAAGATCAAGAACTAGTTTCTTTTAGAAAAATAATTTGTTGTAAGAAACTGGGAGTAGCTATTATACCCAAACATGCCTCGCTCTAATTGGAGACGTCGCCTCTACAATCGGAAGAAGATGTTTTTAAAGGCGGTACTATTTTGTGTAGGAGCATATCCTAAGTATATGAATGCGTGAAGGCTAGTTTGTGTCAATTTTAAAATCTTTTAAATATCAAGTAGACCACGTCTTTCCTGAGGACGACGCTTATGAAAAAAATGGTTTTAGTAAGAAGGACCTAAGGGGTGATTATCTTTAAAGGCCCGTCATAGTGGTTTTTTAGAAGGCCCTCAGGGGTGGTTTTCTTTGAAGTCCCTTTGGGGAGGTTTTCATTAGAACGCTCTTAGAGGTGGTTCTCTTTGAAGGCCCGTCGAGGTGGTTTTTTCTTGAAAGGCACTCCGGGGTGATGTTGTCGAGAAGTTTCTCAGGGGTAAATGTCGCTTTAAAGGCCCTTCGGGGTGATTCATTTTACATGTCTCTCAGGGGTAATATTGTTTCAAAGACTCTCAAGATGTCCTATGTTAGAAGAAAATTGAAGGGATACCAACTACTAGTTAAGCTTGTTCAGATAAAGGTCTATCACTATTTAGAGGATCAAGAGATTGTGACTATGCTTAGTTAATCGGCGGCTTCACCAAATTATTAGAAGTTTTGAAGAAGAACATATTTTGAAGATAATGTGCAGACACCAATTTGAAGGATTCAAAAGATGTGTTTATGCATATTTGTCAACCAACGTTCTCGCCTTCTATCGAAGTAGCCTCGCCCTCCTAGAGAATATATGTTAGAATTGTTAATTGAAGACTACAGTGAGATATTGAAGATGATGGCATGTGCCTCTTTATCAACTCAAGGCATTACCTACTTATCAACAGCCTACGCCACTAGTGAAACCTCACACTCTAAGAAAATCCTCTCCTTCTCTTTGTGTCCTCGCCCCCTAGGATCTCGCCAGGAGGCATCTCACCTAAAGGATTAGGATACACTCAGAAAGCCTACTAATGGAGGAAGAAAATGGTGAAGCATCTATATTGTCTTCGCCTAAGGAAGAATGTAGATATCAAGTGTCTCAACTTCAACATGATCTCTCGTTCAACCAGTGCCTCTCATATCAACGGCATTGCCCTCTCCCGCCAAAGGTCAAGGTCAAGAAAGCAACATTAGAAGAATAATTGTTTGGGATAAGACTATATCTCCAACAACTTTTCTCATTATTGGTATCAGCGTCGCCCTCTTGGGTGAAAGCTAGAAAGACTATCAACACATAAGGGGATCTTATTAGGTCAGACTCATCTTCATTACATGCATCACCTACTTAAGGCCTCTCTGAAGCGGCATCTACTAAAACGATGCCCAAGACAAAAGAAAAACGTGACAGTTTTTCGTCCATATGAGCGTCGCTCTCTCAAGTGGCCTCGCCTATTTCTATCCCATCATTGAAATGTTTCAGGTTTATATTGAAGAACGCATGACATTACCCATTCAAAAGGATCTCGCATAATTTCGGAAGATCGGAATTATCAGCAGTTTGTGCATGGATACGTCGCTTTCTCAAAATAAGGAAAAAATATACAAAATTACTTCGAAGAAACTTACAAGAAAAAATTTAAAAAAGCAACTACAAATAAAGAAGTCACCTCAAAATTTAACACTTCAGGTAATCATGCGACCAATGAAAAAATATGCTAGCTCGCGGTAGGTCAAGCATTTTTTATATCTAAAGTCAATAAGTTTTAAAAGACAGAAAATCCGATTACAAGTCATTCACTTAATAAACACTTAATAAACATAGGCCTTGTTTGACAATTTATGAAAAGAAATCTGAATAACCATTTCTTATATCTAAGGTCAACAGTTTGTTAAGACAAAAAGTCCGGTTACAAGAGTCTGATCCTGACGATTTTGAGGCACAATACCAAAATATTTTTGGGACCTTTGTCGAAAAATTGCTAAAAGTATTAATAAGAAAATTAATAAAAAAATTTTGAAATTGAATTTATGAAAAGAAATCTGAATAACCATTTTATATATCTAACGTAAACAGTTTACAAGTTTTTTGATTTAGTTGTTTTAACTAGCTAATTTGAGTCGGTTGTTTCGCATTAAAATGATTGGTAATTAACTGTTTGAATTAATTTTATATTTTAATTAGATACATTTACAATTCTCTAATTAAAAAAAATTCTCGTTATTTGAATCCGCTAACTATCACACCCAAATTAGAGGTTTCACTTCCAAAATGTGCCATACAAGTCCAGGCATATTCCACGTAGTTCTTTACCACAGAACCACGATGCTGATAAAACTATGATTTCTAACGTGAATGAAGGTAATATTTAGTGTAAATCCAATATACACCTGATATTTTTTTTTTTTGCTAAATATATACTCCTGATTGGTGTCGTAAAAAATGGAAATCGGAGTTAATCGGTGAAGGCACCGTTCAGAGATTAATCGGGTAATCAGGGATTAATCGGAATGATTAATCGGATCATTAATCGGAATAAATTTAATAATATTTTGTATATACAATTATAAAATTGTTTCGTTATTTTAACTAAATATATGTTATTATCGTATATTTATGCAAATATGTTAAAAATGTTATATAATTGTAATAAATAAAATTTTGAAGGTTTAACTTTTCAATTAGAGATCAATTTAAAAGGAAAACTTAAGAGAATTTACGATTTAAGCATCTAAAATTATAATTATATGTACAAAAATAATGTTTTTTCCTATTGTTTAATCAAGTTTCTACCTTTTAAATTTTTTATTATTTTTTTTAATTTTAATTATTTTTTAATAGTTAGCCCAATTTTTGACCGATTAATCCAATTTTTGACCGATTCAGCCAATTTTTCACCGTTTTTATGAAAAAACGATTAATTAACCGATTTTCGCTTAATCAGTTCGATGGTCTACCGTCTAGCGATTAATCGATTAATCGTCGATTTTTAGAACACTGATATTTCCTTCCAAGTAACAATAAAAACAATATGAATAAAGCCTCTTACAATTTGGTGCCAAAGGTTTGCGTGTTTGATACAATGGTTTTATTGTCAAAAAATAACGAGGACTCATAGATTAGAAGAGTCCCAGCTTGCATAAACAGCCCCAATGATTTTTTCATGTATTTTAACACCCGAACAAGCAATTATACCCCGGTCAAGTCCTTCTAGAAAGATTCCTCTTGAAAAGTTTAGAGGTCGTCCTCCAGCATCAGTTACAACACCACCAGCCTCTTGGACAATGAGCACGCCAGCAGCATGATCCCATATTTTCTCCTTGTATCCACCTCTTGCAAACTTCATATATATTTCAGCATCTCCCCGAGCTATTGCTGCATATTTCACCATGCTATGTACTCGAAGGGGCTTGTTTCTGCAATTAGGGAGTAAAGTTTGCTATGTTATTAACTCACCTTCACTTTCTTTGTTGCATACTTAAAAGATGGAGGATACATATAGAGTGCAATCAGTGGTTCAAAATTCCTGTGAATGATAGTAAAAAAATGACACACAAAACATAATTATAGTATATTACATATCAACCTCTCGAAAACTTTATGACAAGAGAATCATAAACAAACCTGAGTCCTACACCGTTAGCAAGTCCAGCTGTGAAGGAGTGGTTTGTATTAGCTTCCTCCACAGACTCGCAAAATGTTGCCAAGGCAGGATCATCTATTGAAGATACCTTGATCAGTTTGGCACGATTTGGCCCTTGAAGCCCCTCATTTCCATTAATCAGTGGCTGCATCCAAGCTTCACCACTACCTTTACTTGTATAGATCACACATCCTACTTCTGACATATTAGTAGAAGGAAACGTATGTCGATCAATATTGTTATGATAATTTAGTGATTCTTTCTCCAGAGGGTAATTGGGACACCCAAGAACACCAATAACAACTTTTCCATCATCAATCAGGGCTAGAGCAACAGCATACTGATCTCCACGCACAAATCCTAGTGTTCCATCAACAGGGTCAAGAACCCAATGCTTACCCACCGGACCCCCAGAGGAGTTGCACCTACCAATAGCCTCAAGAACTTGAGGAGCCCTAAGAGCTTCACTAGGACCATTAAGGCCATATGTTGGTGCTTTAGCCAGGGTTTCATTCACAGTATTTACCACCAGTTCCAAAAGACCCACCGAGTCAGGTTCTGATAGAGCTTGAACATCTTCTTCTGCAATTATAGAGAGCCTCTGACTGCCAAAATATTTGCAAAGCATCCAGCTTACTGTTGCTTGTACACTCCAATCTGTTTATGTGGACCAACTAACCACTCATTGAAATGAAGTATCAAGCCATGCAAGTGCACAAAGCATTCGTTTCACTTATTTCGACATATCTGATGGAAATCTAATCTTTTGCAGTAACATGAGACGGAATTGACAATTGAAACTACTATATATTCATTACAGCACACTCTCATAGACTGTTAGGCTGTTACCTACCAAATAGTAGTCATAACCATATAGAACTGATCACATGAATTTTGAAAGAGCGGACACTTTTAACTTACTGCAAAGAGAGAAAAAGTGCTACCCTAATATTATAGAAGGGAGAGAGTAGACAATAATGAGCGACTTTGCATATAGAACATGTAGGTATTGACTCTAAGTAGAACTGACCATTATAAATTCCTTTTTTATATGAAGAAGCCTCCTCCATATAGCTTTACACTCCAAAAATTAGTCCCAAACAAATAGAATTAAACTGAATCAATTTTGACAATATAGACACTTATCACTTGTTTAAACTAGCCAGGGGTCTCCGCAGATGCAGATACAGGCTCCTTACTGCACTAAGAGTAGTAGAGTAGAGGTAAGGTCTGTTTACTTCATACCCTCCCATACAGTGCAATACATATAAAGAACATGTAGGTATTAACTCCGAGTGGTATCAACCATTATAAATTCCCCTTTATTTATGAAACCTCCTTTTATTAGCTTTTCACTCCCAAAGATTCATCCTGAACAAATAGAAAAAAGTTACGGAAACAAACCTCACTTGAAGAGTAAAAGGTAAGGTTTGTGTACATCTTACCCTCACCACCAAAAAGCGGTATATACTATGTATGTTTGGTTTGGTTTCTACACTTGTAAATTACTGCACAAGGGAAAAAGTGCTTCCTAATATTTTCGAAAGGCGAGAGGCGACAATTCATATAAAAAAATGTAGGTATTAACTCTAAGTGGTATTAACAAAATAAATTCAATCTTTTTTTTATGAAGAAGGCTCTTTCCATTAGCTTTTCACTCTTTCGCATTAGAATCAAAATTGACTAAGAAGAGTTCTCATCAACATTTGAATAGAACTTTGTACAATGCCATGCCTTCACAACGAATATATTAAAGCAGACAAAGGTCAGGCTAGGGAGAAGGGTAGAAAGAACTTGGGAAAGCAATGGTGTTATCTTCATTGCAAAACTGAGAATACCGTGAATCTGAAGATAATCCAATGAAGTAGAATTGACTGAGACACGGTTAAACCAACACTGACCCCATCATGCCATGTTATAAATTCGTACATCTTTTTTCGTAAAAATTGTCCAACCCAAATAAAATACAATCAGCCAAAAAATTGATTACATTATTCGACTTATCTAATTCATTTTCTCATGTAATCAAATAACAGACATGGATCTAAGGTCTTGAGGATAACTAAATGAGCACATACAAAAGGTTTACTGCATTAGTTGCATCTGGAGGGGAATATGCAATGTTTTGGTACCATGAAGCAATCAAGCAATGATGAACTCTGAAGTGACTTGTGAACTAACATTGGACAAGAAAGACATTCCCGCAATTTCTGCACCAGTACAGACAATATTTTTGAGCAAGTACAGAGGTGCCAATGTTATTGAGCCTGACAATGCACCTTTAACTCCACGTTGTTACGATATTGTCCGTGCCACGAGCCAAGCTCACACGAATTTGTTTTTGTGCACATCTTAAAATGTTTCACACTGATTGAGTTACTTGGACGTGCTTATAATTCAAGAAAAAAAATTCTACCCTTGCAGCCTCTGGAATACTTTCCAGACTTTTGACACAAGCCACTAAAATCTCCGATTGCAATTGTCTACTTTGAGCCAAGATGCAAGCCTACATGAATGTATTTTTGGGCACATTCCACAACGCTTCATAAAGTTAATTGCCTTCTCATATTCATGATAAGTCTTTCTTGACTCCATGTAGGGCTTGGGTTGACACCCCTAAAAAATGTGACATCCCAGACCAATTTACACAGAAATGATTTCCAACTCACTGTTACCGATAATTAGGATGAGAGAGATCATTCAGGATAAAAGCTACAAAAGAATTAGAATGAGTCTAAAATCTTTATTCGGGTGATCCTTGCTAAAGTACCCTTAATTAATTTCTCTAAAGTGTAAGTCAGAAAAGTGTAGTCAAACTAAAACAGACTGGAAGTCTTTTCCCTAGAGATATGATACTCAATGAAAACACAATCCTAGATGTCTATAAATCACAATAACTATTCCAGAGACTAAGAGAGGTATTTGTCTATAAATTGTGCCGTTGTGCACCGATTATCAATCAGGATGTTAAAAACTTATAAGGAACTTATCTATCAAGAAACACACCGGAAACAAAATTGACTTGCAAATATCCCTTACAAAGTTCCGTATAGATGCAAGAGCATCAAAGTCATTGTTAATTACCATTTCCTGATCTGCCCAGGGAAGAAAAAGGGGAAAAAACCTAAAGCAAATGGGTGTTGTTGTAAACATATATAGCCATAATTACAGTTAGACATAGTGGTCTTGATTCACAAATAATCAACTACCAAAAAAGAAAAGAAAACAATAGCCACAATTGAGCTTAAGACTTTGTCAACAAACTGGGAATAGAATCTCCTATACCCAGCTATATTTTATTTTGTGGCCTAATACAAATAAACAAAAACAATAGAATTGACCCATCACATTAAAAATACAGAAATGAGGAAACAAACAAACAGTATTTAAAACAACCCACCTGCAACAGTAACAGGAGAATCATCATTCTTGGACTTAACCTGATTAAAAGTCCCAGAAAGTAAGGCCTTTTGAACTGTTTTGCAGAGAGAAGAAGCCATTTGTACCACTTTAACACCCACATCCAATTCTTTAGCATACTTATTATTCTCCATTCTATTGAATTTTGTATCAGGCCCGGATGATGTTTGTATTAACCCTGTCGCTGAATCTGTGTTTATTGTACCACATGGTTCACCACCCAATCACCGCAATGTGGGAAAGAGGAATATGAGAATGTATACTAGTCAAGAAAGTAAAATATATATTTTATATTACTTTCTTTATATGTTATAATTAATACTTGTACTGTTTATATCTTCTATAACAATTGCAACGATATGTACTGTTGTTTCTTTTCAATTTCTAAATTGTCTTTTATGGAATTTTTTAATTGTAATTTGTTTGTTATATCCTCATACGGTCATTTCATTATTTGGGTCATCCAGTGAATTGATATAAGTAGGCCTGGAAATTTGATAAATTATAAGAAAATTTAGCTTTTATATTTATATTTTGAATACAGAAATGTTAAAGTCCCCAAAAATATTTTCAAAATGTCCCTCAATACTTATGTGACAAGGTCTGGTTCGACGCGTATCTTAAAAATAAATAGACATTTCGTGTATAAATATTCTCCCACGAGGCCATGAATTAAAAAAATGATACGTGTCATTCGAGAATAATTTCGGGATCCCTAGCATTAGACCTGACAAATCAGTCATGTCGTGTAATTTCGTTTTCGTGTACTTTTTGGGTATACACGAACACAACACGAATTCAAAATAGATACTCAAAACTGAAATACGAACATGATTGGAGTAAAACACGACTTGACACGACACGATCCGAAATACACGATTTTTTTCACGAAATTTCTTAAAATTTACATTACATTATTCAAATTGATAGGAAATAGAAATGTTCTCCAACATTACACTGAACAGAAAACAAATTATAAAAGCATTACACTGCTCAGGCTAACAGAAAACCATGTACTAGTTGATAGACTAAGACTCCGTTTGGCATTGTTGTTGCAGACAGTAACAATAGCTTTTTTCTGAAAAGCAGTTAAAAAAGTGTTTGGTAAAATTTAAAAACTGCTTTTCTGAAAAGCGTTTTTTGCTGAAAAGCTGCTTTTAGAGAAAGCAGGTCACTCATGCTTTTGAAAAAACCTGCTTTTCAGCTTTTGCGAGAAACAGATACTGGTTTCAACATCAAAACTCACCAAAAACATTAATTTTTTATATTATACACCAAAACATGCACATATCAAAAATATTACCAAACAGTTATCTGATTTTCACAACAGTACTTATTTTAACAGCACTTTTTTCAACAACACAGTAATTTTTAATAACAATACCAAACAGAGCCTAAAACAGCACCTGCAATAGCTTCTTGTATTGAGTCATTGACCCGTGTCTTTGACACTTGTAGTTGTATAATATAATTGACTAATTGCAATATTGTATTATTAAAAATTTAAGTTTTATGAAATATTAATTAAACATTTATATTATATATATAATATATATTTTTAATTATTTTATATATTTATTTATGTCGTGTACTTCATGTCGTGTCGTGTATTTGAAGAGTAAATTCAAAAACAACACTAAATCGAGGTCGTATATTTTTATGTTGGTGTACTTTTGTGTCGTCTACTCAAAATGCAAACACAGACACAAACACTAAATTTTAGTGTCGTTTCGTGTCGTGTATAAAATTGTCGGGTCTACCTAGCATTGCTCTTTTGAATATAGGACACGAAAGTATACAATTTTGATTTAGTATCGTGTTTATGTTTTGCATTTGGGTACACGACATAAATAAATAAATTCATAAATAATGATATTTATAATAGGTTTATGTATATTTATTTATAAAATACATTAAATTATAATTATATATATGCCATAATTAATATTTCAAATATATATTTGTAAAATTTTTACCTAACATTTTAAATTTTTTAGTTATTTATTTAGTTATTATTCTTATATAATATTACACAAACTACAACACTAAAAGTACACGACATGAGTGTACACGAACACGAAAGCACACAGATCCTAAATAGATCATGTTTGGGTTTACCAATGAAGTACACGACACGAACAAATTATCAGGTCTAGATATAATGTAACAGCCTGTATTTCTTTTAATATTATTTTTAGGACATATTATTTAATATTTTAGTATTAAATAATGTTAATGAGTATTATTAATATTACGGTTTGTGTAAGTATGTACTAGGTTATTAAGCCGCGTTTCGCGGCGGCATTAAAATATATTTGTTAAGAAAAAGAATATTAAATTAAAAATTGTGAAATAAATATCAAAAAATTTATATAGATTATGAAATAAAATATATTTTGTAAAATTTGCATTTGGGTAGGTGTATTATAAATTATTTACATATTTATTTTGTTTATATAGTTTGATATTTTATTTTCTTCGATCAATACCATTGCCATATATAAAAGAAAATTTATATTGATTAAAAAATTCTAATTATTCGTAATAATAAAAATTTAAATACTTAAATATAATTTTTTTCTAGTCATCTTATCTTTTATATGAAGATTTATTATGTATGTTAAAAGAATCTATTCAAACCCGAAATTTTGAATTTTGAAATAAATTTGAATTTATTTTCTAAAATTAAAATAATTAGATTTTTAATTTTGAATATGTTAAAATCCTTTCAGATGATTTAGTCGTTAAAGAAGATGCTGAGAAAGGAAGGAAAATGTTTCAGTTAGTGTCTGTATATGAATAATTATTGCAAATTTTAAAAATACAAAAAAAGTTGTAAATAATAATGCATTAGATCCTAAAATTCGAAAGTAAATAAAAGAAAGTTCTATCAATTTTGAAAATAAGAAAAGAAAATTCTAAATAATAATGCATTAGATCCTAAAAGTTCGAAAGTAATAAAGAAATCAACATTGGATCTTACAAATTTGAGAAGGTGCAATTTTCCAATTCCCTTCCTACTAAATCGAAAATAATAAAGGAATTTTTAAATTTTCATTTGAAAATCTATAAAAGAAAATTTTCAATTATTAACATAAGATCCTACAAATTCAAAAATAATAAGGAAGTTGTAATTTTCTAATTCCTCTATTCTTACAAATTTCAAAATAATAAAAGAAAGTTATATCAAGTTTGAAAATAATAAAAGAAAGTTCTAAATAATAATACATTAGAGTAATAAAGAAATAAACATTAGATCTAGATCCTACAAATTCGAAAATAATAAGGAAGTTGTAAATTTTTAAATCCTCCATTTTTACAAATTTAAAAATAATAAAAGAAAATTCTATCAAGTTTGAAAATAATAAAACAAAATTCTTAATAATAATGCATTAGAGTAATAAAGAAATCAACTTTAAATCTTACAAATTTGAGAAGTTTTTGAAAATAATAAAAGAAAGTTTTATCAAGTTTGAAAATAATAAAAGAAAATTCTAAATAATAATGCATTAGATCCTAAAAGTTCGAAAGTAATAAAGAAATCAATATTACATCTAGCAAATTTGAGAAGTTGCAATTTTCCAATTCCCTTCCTACAAAATCGAAAATAATAAATGAAGTTGTATTTTTTCAATTTCTTTCCTACAAAATCGAAAATAATAAAGAAAGTTATAATTATTAATATTAAAAATTGTGAAAATTTGAGAAAATTAGAAAAATAGAACGAAATGATTTGAGAGGCTCCACCTCGCCGCCCCCGTCTTCTCCTTTATATAATGTCACAATTTTGAGATCTCTTTTTTCCCAACCGTTTTTGACAACTTCAATGCCACCCAAGTAGGTCAAGCAACCCATAACATCATACAGAGTTTGCACTGTATGGCACGTTTTGACGAAAAGAAAATAAATATATCATTCTACATATGAATGGAGTCTTAAATGTTTTCCTTTATGATATAAGCTTATATATATATGCTTATGCTGCTTTGTATTATTACTGGGCTTAGTGCTCACTCTTGCTTTCTTTTTTATATATATGTATCACAACACAACAACTAGAGTAGATGGCCAGGATTCGTCGTACCGCTCGAAAGCGCGTCCGGGATATACAGGCTGCCCATAGCATGGTTGTTGCAGAACATCAGGTAGAAGTACTGGGTTGTTTCGGAGTGTAACTCTTGTTGCTCCGGTTTATTTATAAGTACCACGTATGTATATTAATGAACAAGAACAAACTTTTGCGCTGCCTTTCTGGTTTCATGTAGAAATCATACTGGTAGTAGGTTGCAAGTATTTTACTTTTGGGTTATAATAACTTTAATTTATGGATCATATGACTACTGTTTTTGCAAGTTCGTTTCTGAGACATAACTGACGTGAGTATATTGATGGTGGGGTCACCATGTGTGTTGATTTATTATATTATGATTCAAGTATTAAGTGTTGTACGGAATAAGGGATCGTGACAACCTAGATCTCCGACCCCGGATCTGGGGTGCTACAGTTTTGGTACCTGTTTTTTGGTACGGTACTTGCCTTATTTAATTGTTTATTTAATTATTATAAAAATTATTGTTAGGCTCAAGACATGTCTGAATACCACTATTAACAAGCCTACACTATGTGACTATGTCACACTACATGACCTAGTGATTTCTATCACTGGGATAGAGTATAGGTCTCTAAATGTACTTGTCTTGTTCTCATGAACAATAGCTTTATCATGTATGCTCAGATTTATAATGAGCTTAGTAAAGTTCTTGCATCTAGAATGTATATAGGCCATTGAATAATTATCCTGGTAGAAGTTCAGAAGTGTTCATGCAGCAGGATAGAGTTGAATAAGGCCATGAAGAAATAAGTTGCAGGAATTTATCTAAGGCATTATATAGCAAAGTCAAAAGAAAAGCTATGTCGTGAAGTCACCAATATCCATGTCGTGAAGTGCTATATCGCATAGTTAACTTTGTACTATGTCGAGAAGTCCTCAAGACACATGTCGTGAAGTGTTGAAGTCAGCAAAGTCAAAGAAGCCTAGATCGTGAAGTCTTCAGAAGACCTATGTCGCATAGTCGTCAAATGAACTATGTCGCATAGTCATCAAATGACCTATGTCGCATAGTCATCAAATGACCTATGTCGCATAGTCGTCAAATGACCCATGTCGCAAAGTCTTCAAAGGCTATGTCGCGTAGTCCTCACAAGGGAGATCGCGAAGTCAGTGATAAAGTGGAGTTCACGATATCAACACTTAGCCGTTTATAACAAGACAAATCAAGGTACAGAACCAAGAATCAAAGGAGACAAATACTGAAGCATTTGTTCTGGCAAGGTGGTCCAAAGAACAGATGGCAAATCTACAGCTAAACTTGGAGAGAAAGATAAGAGACAAGCAGCTACAGAAACGGGAAAGACTCCGAAAAGCAGGTGGTCCTTCCTGACACAGTGAACTTCTTATGGCAGGACAAGTTGGACTTTCAGAAGGGGTAGCTGTGTAATATTGTGTGTGCCTAGTTTGTATAGGGGAATATATATATATCGTGCACACACAACTGTAAGCTGTAAGAGAGATACACATAGTTATTTGCTAAGCTCTTTTCTCTGTAAGCAAGCAAGTTCAAACTGTTCTTGTTTAGAAGCCAGAAATTCGATTGTGAATTTCCTGGAAAGCTGTAGTGTTTAATTTGCTTATACAAAGTAGATTAAAGTGATTGTGTGTGTTATTTACTTTCTGCATATTACATATCATAATCACATACAGTTGTTTACTTAGTTTTCAAGATCGAAAAATATATCAAACTATCCATTCACCCCCCCTCTGTCTAGTTTCTAGTGGTATTCATTTCTAACAAGTGGTATCAGAGCGTAGGCTGTTAACGTACAAACAGGAAAAGATCAAGAATGAGTTCACAGAAACTAAGCAGTATCAAGATTCCTCCCTTTAACAAGGAGCACTACAGTTTATGGAAGAAGAAGATGTTGCTTTTCATCAAAGCTTCTAACCCCATGTATTTAGATATTCTAAAGCATGGTCCCTTCATTCCAATGATCGAGATTGGTGAAACAACCATTGGCACTGAGATTGTTCCAGCAAAACATGTGCCCAAAGATCCCTTAAAATACACTGATCCTGAAAAGGAAAAAGTAGCATTGGATGGACATCTTCAACTTATCATTTGTGAATCTATGGACTTCAACATGTATGGCACTGTTGCTCATTGTACTAGTGCCAAGAAGATGTGGGATCTTATAGAAGTGCTCTGTGAAGGAACTACTGAAGTAAGAAAGAACAAGAAGCAGATTCTTGTTTCACAATATGAAGCCTTCATGGCTCAGCCAAAAGAGGGAATCACAGAAGTGTTTGAGAGATTCAACAAGCTGATAAACGAGCTCAAACTCTATGACAAACACTATGAAACAGAAGAGCTCAATATGAAGTTTCTCCTAACTCTGCCAGATCACTTGGAGCCAAGAATCTCCTCCCTTAAAGAAAGAGATCTGACAAAGATTGGTTTTGATGTGTTGTATGGTGTTTTAAAGACATATGAGTTAGAGCTGTTTCAAAAGAGATCTATTCAAGCAAAGCAAGGGTTAGTGGCTAATACCTCCTGTGCACTTATTGCTGACAACCTAAGTCAAAGAATGGACTCTCTTAAAATCAGTCAGGTCAAGATTGAGGAACTGGAAGTTGAAGACACTGGTGATGAAACTCAGGTTGTGTATGATTTACCTGAAGAAGATGAGTTCTACAGTATAGATGAACTGGACAAAATGGAAAACAAATCTTTTGCTTATATGGCTAGGAGGTATCCTAACATAAGGTTTAAAAGAAAGCAGCCATTTAGGTCCAAGTTCAATAATGGAAACACTGGTGGATCAAGTGGCTCAAACACTTTCAATAAGGGAAAAGGGATTGCTGGTGCTGCTAAAGGTGGATACAAGACAGGAAGTGTGGATAGGACCAAAATAAGGTGCTATAACTGCAATGAACTTGGGCATTTTGCCACTGAATGCAAAAAGCCTAAACAAGTCAAGAAGGACAAAGCATACTTAGAGCTTGAAGCTAAGTATGAGGCTCTACTCAAGAAACAACAGGGCAAAGCTTTTATTGCTGAGGGAAAATGCTGGGATGACTCTGATGAAGAAGAAGAACAAGAATACTCAAACTATGCCTTGATGGCATTCTCTGATGAAGGTGATTCAAGTCAGGTACCTATTCTTACTTCTCTTGATATGACTCCCCTTCAATATAAGCAAACTGTTGAAGATATGAGCACTGAGATGTTTAATATTCATACTAGCATGTTAGTAGCTAATGAAGAAATTGACAGACTAACTGCTAAGAATGTTGAGCTTACAGAAAAGAATGAGCAACTTGAGTTAATAGTTGTGAACCTGGATGGTTTGAAAAAGGAGGTTGAGTATCTTAAAAACAAAGTGATTTGTGCTGAGCAGATAGAGAATGCTCTTAGAGAACAAATTGCTGAAACTGAACTGAAACTTAGAAGCTTCAAAAACTCCTCTGAACTTATTCAAACCTACCACAAGGAACACACTGCAGACTGCAAGGTTGGAGTTGGTTTTGACTATGATAATGACAAGGGAAGGAAGAAAGTCAAGGGCAAAGGAAAGGAAACTTTTACAAACAAAAATGCCCCAACCATACTGTCAAGTGTTGAACAGCCCATCTTCAAGAAGAGTGTTGTTGAGTTTGATGAGGAACTACTGATCATCAAGCAACAACTACTTGAAGAAGATGAGGCTGCTAAGAACACTTCTTCCTCTCCTGAACTTGTCAATCAGAAAGAGACCAAAGACAATCTTGTCAAGAGTCCTAAAGCTAAGAAAGAAGTTGTTAAGAAAAGGAAACAAAACAGAAATGGTAAAGTTGGTGTTAACAAAGGAAACAACTATGCTTATATGCCAAATGCTCCCAGGAAACAATGTCAAAAATGCCTATCGGTTAATCATTTGACTCATAAGTGTAGTAAGCCTGAAACTGTTGAAGTTGACAACCTAAGCAACCTTTCTGCTAGCATGAATTCTAGTCATGATTCTTTCTGTGGTAAGTCAAACTGCATGACATGCTATGTGACTGTGATTGCAAACTGTTTATCTCTTAAACAAAAACTTGATTCTGCACAATCTGGTGAATCACACACACACATACATTCTCATAGGACAGGGTCCCCAATCAGGGTTGAGAGGGTGAAAACTTCATGTGAGCCTAAGAGTGTAAACTCCAAAGCCACAGGAAAAGTGAAGTCTCCTACTATGAGAAATGCAATTTATGACAGAAGAATTATTAATCAAAATGTTTCTAAATCATCTGGACCCTACCAAGTGTGGGTACCAAAAACAACTTAGTCTCTTTGTGAATGCAGGGCAACAGGAATAAAAGAGTCATATGGATCTTGGACAGTGGATGCTCAAGTCACATGACTGGTGATATAGCCCTGCTATCACATTTTGAGGAAAAGGCTGGCCCATCAGTAACCTTTGGAAATGACAACATTGGTTATACAATGGGATATGGCTGTGTTAAATCTGGAAATGTCATTATTGAAGATGTAGCATTTGTTGAAGGACTGAAGCATAATCTCTTGAGTATTGGACAGTTTACCAACAGAGGCTTCAAAGTGGAATTTGATGAAGACCTTTGTTCAATCTCAAAAAGGGAAAGTGGTGAAGTTGTTTTAACTGGTGTGAAGAAAGGAAGCTTGTTTGTAGCTAATCTCAAGGCTGCAGATAAGGGAGAAATTTGTTGTTTCTACACAAAAGCCACAAATGAGGAATTCTGGCTGTGGCACAAGAAACTGTCTCACTTGAATGTTCAGGCAATGAACTCTCTAACCAAGAGAGAACTCATCAGGGATTTGCCTGCCTTGGAGTTTGTGCAAGATGGAGCATGTGAAGCTTGTCAGAAAGGGAAGATTAAAAGATCCAGTCACAAGAACAAGTTGCTCAATACAAACTCAAAACCTCTGCAGCTAATTCACATGGACTTATTTGGCCCTGTGAATGTAATGTCCCTCTCCAAAAAGAAATATGCTCTAGTGATGGTAGATGACTATTCAAGATATACTTGGGTGGAATTCCTATTCTCCAAGGATGAAGCACCCCAAGTCATAATAGAGCATATCAAGAGAGTTGATAAAGAAGCACAAAGCACTGGTTCCTCTGTAGTTGCCTTGAGAAGTGATAATGGGACTGAGTTCAGAAATTCAACATTGTATGAGTTTTGCAAAGATAAAGGAATTTCTCAACAATTCTCAGCTCCTAGAACACCTCAACAAAATGGAGTAGTTGAGAGAAAGAATAGAACTCTCATTGAAGCTGCAAGGACAATGCTGCTGGATGCAAAGCTACCCACTAGCTTTTGGGCTGATGCTGTTAACACAGCATGCTATGTGCAAAATAGAACATTAATCAATAAGAAGTCTGGCAAAACTCCTTACTCATTAATGACTGGAAAAAGAGCATCCTTCAAACACCTGCATGTGTTTGGAAGCAAGTGCTTTGTGATGAAAGATACCTCTGAGCATGTTGGAAAATTTGATGCTAAAGCATTTGAAGGTATCTTCATTGGATACTCTCTGGAAAGGACAGCATACAGAGTGTTTGTACCTGAGCAACACAAAGTCATGGAAAGCATGGATGTTACCTTTGATGACAAGAAAACTCCAGGACTGAAAACAAGTGATCAAGACAGTGTGCTATTGAGATTTGAGAATCAAGGTTATCTTGAGGATTCTGAAAGTGAAGATGAACCCCCTGTTCAAACTGTTCTAGAAAATGAAATTCTTGAAGTTGACAATCTTCTTCAAACACCTGTGCAAGGATTCACAAACACAGGGGGAGAAGAAGAGAATGCAACTGTCAACCAAAATGAGATTGGAACAGATCAAGGAAATGAACAGGGGCACACAAGGAAATGGGACAGAGCCCACACTAGGGATCAGATCATTGGAGATCCTAGTGAGGGAGTTAGAACAAGAAGAGCAACATTAAACACTTGTCTGTATAGCTGCTTTCTGTCACAAGAGGAACCTAAATTAATTGAAGAAGCTTTGAAGAATTCTGATTGGATTGTTGCCATGCAAGAAGAGTTGAATCAATTTGAGAAAAACAAAGTATGGGAACTAGTGCCACCTCCAAAAGGAAAGAATGTTATTGACACCAAATGGGTGTTCAGAAACAAGATGGATGAAGAAGGAGTGGTAGTTAGAAACAAAGCAAGGCTGGTTGCCAAAGGATATAGTCAGCAAGAAGGCATTGACTATGATGAGACATTTGCACCTGTAGCCAGACTGGAAGCCATAAGAATCTTCCTGGCTTTTGCAGCTCACTCAGATTTTAAGGTGTATCAAATGGATGTGAAAAGTGCATTTCTCAATGGTGATCTTGCTGAAGAAGTCTATGTGTCTCAACCACCTGGCTTTGAAAGTGAAGACTTCCCAAACTTTGTGTATAGACTGCTCAAGGCACTCTATGGACTCAAACAGGCACCAAGAGCCTGGTATGAAACTCTATCTCAATTCCTTCTTGAGCATCAATTTACCAGGGGTACAATTGACAAAACCCTATTCTTCAAGAAGCATGGAAATGATATCATTCTTGTTCAAATCTATGTGGATGATATCATCTTTGGCTCTTCAAACGAAAAACTCTGTGAAAGGTTCTCTAAGTTGATGCAAAGTAAATATGAGATGAGTATGATGGGAGAGTTAACCTACTTCCTAGGCCTGCAAGTACATCAAAGGGAGGATGGCATCTTTATTAACCAATCTAAGTATGTCAAGGATCTTTTAAAGAAATATGGTTTAGAAGAGTCATCCCCAGCTAAAACTCCTATGTCTACTGCAATCAAGCTGGATGAAGACAAGAAAGGCAAGAGAGTTGATATCAAGGTCTATAGAGGAATGGTTGGATCCCTACTCTATCTCACAGCTAGCAGGCCAGACATCATGTTTGCCACATGCCTTTGTGCAAGGTTTCAGTCTGATCCCAAGGAATCTCACATGATGGCCATCAAAAGAATTTTCAAATATCTGAAGGGGACTCCTAATCTTGGGCTATGGTATCCAAAGGGCACTGGGTTCAACCTGGTTGGTTACACAGATTCTGATTATGCTGGATTCAGAATTGACAGGAAGAGCACCTCTGGAAGCTGTCAATTCCTAGGTCAAAGGTTAGTGTCCTGGTTTAGTAAGAAACAACAATCCACAGCAACATCCACAGCTGAGGCTGAATACATTGCTGCTGGAAGTTGCTGTGCTCAATTGCTTTGGATTAGAAATCAACTCATGGATTATGGACTAGTGTTAGAACACATTCCTCTGATGTGTGATAATACTAGTGCAATATCCATTGTTGCCAATCCTGTCAATCATTCTACTACAAAGCACATTGAGATCAGGTACCATTTCATTAGGGAACATGCTGCAAATGGTACCATAGAAGTTTCTTATGTTCCAACTGAGAAACAATTAGCTGACATATTTACTAAACCTCTGAATGAAGCAGTCTTCAACAGACTTGTGAGTGAAATTGGAATGCTCAATCCTTCATTTAGTTGTTCCAAGTAAGCATGCTAGGTAATTGTTGCAGCAGTAAATTTTCACTGTATTTAAATGATCTATTTGTTTGGAGTGAAAATTAGCTGAGATATGATTTATAAATATTTCAGTATTTTACTGCATATTTTTCAAAATCATATTTGTTAGTGGAGTTGTGAGCTTTTAAGACATCTCGATATAGATGATTTTCAGAGTTCACGACATAGTTCAAATTAAACAGACTTATATCGCAAACTGTTGAGATTGTGAGACTTCGCGACATAGTTCATTTCATGAGTTTGCGACATAGTTAATTTTATGACTTCGCGACTTAGAATAACTATATCGACAAGTCTCCATAGTTAACAGAATTTTGATTTAAATTAATTTTATTTCAAAATTTGATAAAAGTCTGACAAATTGCTTAAAATTCCAAAAAGAGAGCTTTAGACAGGGTATTTCTACTATATCGCAAAGTCTCCCCGATCCTTTCATTTTGAAGACTTTGCGACATAGTTCATTGTTGAGACTATGCGATATACTTTGCAAGACTTTGCGGTACAGGCCATTTTTGACTTCGCGACATACATATAGACTGTACACATTCATAACTCCATATCGCAGTGTCTCTATCATATAAATACCTTTTTCTAACCGTTTGCAACTTTTCATCTTGTCTATTGCTCTCAAACTTTCTAACCTAAGCAAAAAATTCTCTACTCACTTTCTTACTTTCTCTCTTGAAATGGCACCCAAATCTCAAACAGTATCAACCCCTATTCCTTTAACCATTCCCAAAGAAACAAATCTTCTCACCATTCCCTCTGAGGCTGAGGCTAAACCCAGGTACAAGTGTTTTGTACGGTTCCTGAATGATTCCTACCTCAGCCAAGCCCTAACCTTGAACCCCACGTTGTATGTTGATGTATTGGAAGGTTTTTGGCGAACGGCGCTGGTTTCTACTATGGCCAGGGAAGATGGAACTTCGTTCCAGGAGATAGCTTGTTCAATTGGAGGCAAACACTTCCAGTTTGGGGAGAAGGAAATAAATGAAGCTTTAGGGTTCAAGGTGGAGGGTCATGACCAAGAAGCTACAGATGCTCAAATTGTAGACTTCATGACTCTCATTCGGTATGCAGATGAGATTGATACTGGAAAGCTGAACAAGAAATTTGTAAGAAGGGAGTGGTCATTTCTATTTGATGCACTCCAGAAGGTGTTCCTTTGCAGAAAGACAGGATGGGACCATATCAGTCACATTGCTGTGAAGCTGGCCTATTCCCTAGCCTACAATCAGGAAATCAATGTTGGAGCAATAATCCTCAAGGAATTGGCTCAAAGGCTAGGGAGGACAATCCGTGGAAGAGGTAATGACATCTTTTACCCTCGCTTTCTTCAAGTTATTTTAAATTATCTTGATGCTAATGTCCATGACTTGGAGGGTATTGATAAATCAAAGATGGCTTATTCCAAGTCCATGTCCAAGATTCTGTTTGGTTCATTGGACACAAGGAATCAAGTGGATGTGATCTTGAGTGTGACCGAGCATATGCAGGACACATTCGAGTCTTATCCACTTGATAAGCCCATATACCATGCTCTTTCCTGGACAGGGGAGGCTGAGACTGAAGGAGCTTCACAGTCTAACCCAAGCCTCCCTATCCCATCCAGCAACCCCACTGAAAACACCACTGTAGAAATTAGGCAGCCAAGTGCATCAATCTCTCAAAAGATTGGTGTTACTAAAAAGAAGTCAAAGAAGAGAGCCCTTGAAGTAATTAATGAATCTGTAGGGGTAGGAAGTGAGAATCCTGAGTCACCTCTCACCAGACAAAGTAAGAAATCCAAATCCAAACCTACCACTGGATCCTCCCAACAGGATTCAGATGTGGAAAAAGGGGTACACCTATTACTGTCAATGGCCTCTCAACAGGTTATTGGCATTGAAAAGAGTAGTCTCCCCACTACAATCTGTACTGAGTCTGCATAGGATCAAGACCTCACTCTTGATCCTAGGAGAAATAAGGATGTTGACACCATGAGTGGAGAGCACATCACAATTGAAACTCCTCCTATTTCTCAGGGGGAGTTGCTAAAATCTAGTCTACACCACATTTCTCTTCCAGAATCTACATCAAATATTTCTTCTCCACAGGTTGGTCATTCACATGACTTATCTGTACTTGATCAATCACAATCCAAAACTGTGATTGAGCCAAACTCAAGTGACATGGTGCATGACACTGTGCTCACCACCCAGGACCCACATCTAGTTGGTCAGGGAATGCATGCTGGGGCATATCCTAATGACACCAACAAAAACATAGAGGATTCCCCAGTTCTTACTGGAGACTCTATGCCAAACTCTCCATTCCATTTGGACATGGACCTGCCTTCACAGGCACATGGAGATGATGTTGTCACTCATCCCATTTCAATGGAGACAACATCAGACTCCACAGTCATTCCAAGACTGGAGGAAACTCATTCAATCACCCCACCTGAGGTGCCTAGCACCAGCTCTAACTTGGCTCAGGCCACAATAGCAGAATGGCTGAAGCCTGTGCAACATGACAGACCTTCAGGATCATCCTCTGTGCCACCACAATTGACGGAAGAAGAATTGCAAAATCTTCATGTGGCACAGGTTGATGAGATCTCTAAAATTGCTCAACACCTTCTCACTGCAAATCTCCCAAATTCTGATTATGAGGCTATCCTTCTCTCTCATAAGGAGGATGTTGAAGCACAGCAGGACAAAATTGTGGATGAAGCCCAGCAAGCTGGAAATGTGGATGCTTGGCTGGATGGAAAAAGGACTGTAAAGCTCAAAGAAGCTCTAGCTTTTCTCAGGGAGGACTATCTCACAGCCTTGGGGTCAAATGCCAAAAGTCTCTCTCCTGCTGAAATCTATGATGCAGTTAATGATGTCTACAAGAGCCAGCTTAAAGCTATGCATTTTCTTGGGAAAGGTCTTCAGTCAGAAATCTCCACCATTCAGGAAGAGACAGCTCATTCTACTGCTCAGCTCAGGAACTGTTTTCTTTCAGACTTTCCCAAGGTAGATGGCATTCTAAAAGAAGTCCAGAAAACTGCCTCCAATGTTACCAAGATGGACTGCACCCTAGCTATGGTTTCTGATAATATGAAGAAGCTCTCCACCAAGCTAGACAATGTGGTGCAGGCCAATATCAACTCCAACTCCATGCTAACAGTACTATGGAAGAATCAGTATGGGAACAAGCTTGTTGATGAGGTTCCCATTTCTGACATCTCTAAGTTTGACTTCTCCAAAATCAAAGACCAATCCCTCAACTCTTTCAAATCTCAACAATTGTTCTCTAAGGTGGATGACTTGGAAAGGGAGGTAGCTGATCTTAGAGCTGACAACAAAGTGCTCTCTCACTCTTTGGCAAAGCTGAATGACAAGTTGGATGACCAAAGCACTTCAACCTCTAATATTTTGTTGGTGCAACAACAAATGATGACATCCATGATGAGACATATGAACCTGCCTATCCCTGGGGAAGCTCAAGACATCTTGTCTGATTCCAAGCCTAAGGGGGAGAAAGAAAAGGAGGTCATTCTGAACAAGAGAGGGGGAGTACCCACAAAGCATAAGGGCAAGGGCAAACTCACTGAGGAAACCATAAAGCCAATTATTCTTCCCTCTGTAGATGTCATCAATGCACAAGGTCAGAAAAGCACAGTCACCACTACCTTCTATCCCTCCACAATGCCAAAAGATATCTCCACTTCCCAACCTGCTCAACCTACTCCCAAGGCTCAACCCATCAAAGCTTTAATCATCACAGAGGCCAAGCTACAGGAAGTTGCCAATTCTCACATCTATCATGATGAGGCCTTCCTGGAGCTTCTGAAAGCCACTTACAGAGATGCACAAGAAGATGCAAGGACTTACAGAATGAAGCTCAAGGAAAACATCAAATACTTCACAGTAGCAGTAAGGAAAATCAAGGATGTCCATCTAAGAGAGATAATCATGGTGTGCAAGGACAACTGCTTGTGGCATCTTGCTTTTCAAACTCTAGAGAAACTGAGATTCACTGAGCTGTCAGTAATTATGGACTTAATAGAACAAGGTGGGGCTAACAACAAGAGATTGTTTGATGATTTGAAGATAGGTCAAGATCAAAGACTGCCTGAGGTTATCTCAAAGCCAAAGACAATAATTTTCCAAAATCTATCTAAAGACAGCAGTATTGACCAATTGATGATCCCTTCTGATTTGACAAAGAGGAATAATGCAAAGATCAATCAGGTACTACAAATGCTAAGGGCCAAGAGGGGAGCTAGGACAGCAGAGGAATTAGAGATGATTAACATTCTACAATCTTTTCTGATTCATGGTGTTTTGCCTGAATCTATCAAAGAAAAGAACATGAAGAAGGATGGGGAGGATGATGATGAGGAGAAAACCTACAGGAGGAGATCTCATTCAAGGAGTAATAAGGATGGACCAAGTGACAGCAGCAGAAGCAAATCTTCCAAGAAATTTAAAGATGCTGGTGATGACATAAAGGGGGCAAAGGAGACAGTGAAGAGAACTAGGAGTGGAATTCAGCAAGTCAAGGACATTGCTAGCAGTACTTTAACCACAACACAAGACTCTAGGTCTAGGGTGGGTACTGTTAGCAATGATCCTCCAAAATCATTATCCATGACTTCTGAACCTGAATTGCCACAGATGAAAGATGAAGCCACTAAAGAAATATCAAGAAAACACTTCCACAAAGTTACAGCTAGTGGAGTGTTACAGTGGATGAAGGGGAAAGGAATGAAGCTACTTCCAAGTGATGTGGCACTGAAGACTAATTCTCCTTGTTCAAGAAAGGTATCTCTTGTGAAGCATTTGAAGATCAAGAGTGTACCCAAAAGGATAAGGATAACAAAGAAGACTGGAAAACTCACAAATGTTATTGGCATCAATGTGCTTCCACTAGATGAGGACTATGATGAAGATGCCCTAGCATTTTTGAGGGCTCAAAGGATCTTTGAAGTCAAAGTGAAGTTGGATCATCTAGATATCAAGTACACTGATGGAAGAGAAAGGAAAATGAAGCAAGGAAGCTGGCAATATTTCTATAAGTATGAGCTTGAAAGGATAAATGCCTTACTGAATTTTGAAGAAAAGGATGAAAGGACATGGAAGATAGATATTGCCAGGTACTTGAAGCTGCATGCTGATTATGAAGAAAACATGAGGAAAGAGACTGAAGAGAAGAAGATACAGAGAGAAAAAGAAATGGCTGAGATGGAGGAGAGGGCTAAAGAGCTAAGGCAGAAAGGGTTGTGCAGGGTCAAACAAAATCCTTACATTGTGGAGTACAAAAACTCACATGGAGGTCAAAGCAAAATAAGGATGGAGTTTCTGGACTCATATGTAGAAAGTGCACTCAAAGCTGCAATTGATGACTTGGAAGGCTCACCTCTCATTGAAGAACTGATTGCAAGAGAAGAACTTCAAGAAGCCATCATAGACATGAAAAGAAAAGAAGAAATAAGGAAAAAGAAGATATATGATGATTTGCTAGAGAAGCAATTGGAAGCTGAAGCTGCTGAGCAACAAAAGTAATCTGTAAGCTTTCAATTTTTCTATGTAATCAAATTTCTGATCTCAAGGTTCATGAATTGTCCTCTCTGTTACTAAATTTCCTTTTATGTAAGTTAGGCTTGTTATCAGACATGAAATTGTGCCTAAGGATCTTACTCACAATTTGGGGGAGATTGTTAGGCTCAAGACATGTCTGAATACCACTATTAACAAGCCTACACTATGTGACTATGTCACACTACATGACCTAGTGATTTCTATCACTGGGATAGAGTATAGGTCTCTAAATGTACTTGTCTTGTTCTCATGAACAATAGCTTTATCATGTATGCTCAGATTTATAATGAGCTTAGTAAAGTTCTTGCATCTAGAATGTATATAGGCCATTGAATAATTATCCTGGTAGAAGTTCAGAAGTGTTCATGCAGCAGGATAGAGTTGAATAAGGCCATGAAGAAATAAGTTGCAGGAATTTATCTAAGGCATTATATAGCAAAGTCAAAAGAAAAGCTATGTCGTGAAGTCACCAATATCCATGTCGTGAAGTGCTATATCGCATAGTTAACTTTGTACTATGTCGAGAAGTCCTCAAGACACATGTCGTGAAGTGTTGAAGTCAGCAAAGTCAAAGAAGCCTAGATCGTGAAGTCTTCAGAAGACCTATGTCGCATAGTCGTCAAATGAACTATGTCGCATAGTCATCAAATGACCTATGTCGCATAGTCATCAAATGACCTATGTCGCATAGTCGTCAAATGACCCATGTCGCAAAGTCTTCAAAGGCTATGTCGCGTAGTCCTCACAAGGGAGATCGCGAAGTCAGTGATAAAGTGGAGTTCACGATATCAACACTTAGCCGTTTATAACAAGACAAATCAAGGTACAGAACCAAGAATCAAAGGAGACAAATACTGAAGCATTTGTTCTGGCAAGGTGGTCCAAAGAACAGATGGCAAATCTACAGCTAAACTTGGAGAGAAAGATAAGAGACAAGCAGCTACAGAAACGGGAAAGACTCCGAAAAGCAGGTGGTCCTTCCTGACACAGTGAACTTCTTATGGCAGGACAAGTTGGACTTTCAGAAGGGGTAGCTGTGTAATATTGTGTGTGCCTAGTTTGTATAGGGGAATATATATATATCGTGCACACACAACTGTAAGCTGTAAGAGAGATACACATAGTTATTTGCTAAGCTCTTTTCTCTGTAAGCAAGCAAGTTCAAACTGTTCTTGTTTAGAAGCCAGAAATTCGATTGTGAATTTCCTGGAAAGCTGTAGTGTTTAATTTGCTTATACAAAGTAGATTAAAGTGATTGTGTGTGTTATTTACTTTCTGCATATTACATATCATAATCACATACAGTTGTTTACTTAGTTTTCAAGATCGAAAAATATATCAAACTATCCATTCACCCCCCCTCTGTCTAGTTTCTAGTGGTATTCATTTCTAACAATTATTATAATCAGTTACTCTTTCAGTTATTTACATTACCATTTTTTTCTAAAAAAATCACGGGCAATTTACTTTTCAGCTAAAACATGTTACTTTTTCTATCTCCCTTGATAAAATCCCTCATTTCCCAAATATATCACGAGCAAACCCTTATTTATTTTAAAACCTATTTTAATACTTTTAATTGACAATTACCTTTCCCCTCTTTTTCTAGAAAAATCACGGGCAATTACCTTTTTTAGCTAAAACATGTTATATTTTTCCAATTTTCCTTACTAAAATCCCTCCTTTTCCAAATATATCACGGGCAAACCCTTACTTATTTACTTTAAAATCTATTTTAATAATTTTAAATGAAAATTATCTTTTTCAACTAAAACATGTCACATTTTTCTATTTTTCTTACTAAAACCCCTCTTTTTTCAAAAATATCACGGGCAAATCGTTACTTTTATATTTTAAAATTCAACGAATACATGTTACTTTCTATTTTTCTTACTAAAACCCCTCTTTTTTCCAAAATATAACGAGCAAACCATTACTTATTTATTTTAAAATCTATTTTAATACTTTTAATTATTTAAAAATGTTTAACACGCCTACTTATTTTTTTTAATAAATACAACTAATAAAATATAAAATATAAATAATAAATTTAAAAATTATTAAAAAAATCAGTGCATCGCACGGGTTTTAAGCTATATTATTAAAGACGAAACATTAAAAGTTTGGTAGTCGGACGGTCGGTATGTAGCGATTTTATAATATTACTTATTTTTTTTAAAAACTATCACTAAATAATAACATTATTTATAACCAATTACCTTTTTAGCTAAAATACATTACCTTTTTTTTATTTTGTTTCTAACAAAATCCTCTCTTTTTTCTAAAAAAAACACGGGCGGTTATCTTTTTTAACCAAAACATGAAACTCTTTCTATTTTTCCTTACTAAAACCCCTCATTATCCAAAAATATCACGGGAAAACCCTTACTTATTTATTTTAAAATATATTTTAAAACTTTTAATTATGAGCACTTTTTCAGCTGAAACGTGTTATTTTTTCTATTTTTTTCATTTTCTAAAGAAATTATTATTAAATAATAACATTTTTATAACCAACTACCTTTTTAGCTAAAATACATTACCTTTTCTATTTTTTCTAAGAAAATCCTCTCTTTTTCTAAAAACTTCACGGGCAATTACCTTTTTCAACTAAAACATGGTACTCTTTCTATTTTTCCTTACTAAAACCCCTCATTTTCCAAAAATATCTCGGGCAAATCCTTACTTATTTATTTTGAAACCTATTTAAATACTTTTATTTATGGGCACTTACCTTTTCAAGTAAAACATGTTACTTTTTCAATTTTTCCTTACTAAGACACCTCCTTTTCCAAAAATATCATGGATAAACAATTATTAATTTATTTTAAAATCTTTTTAAATACTTTTAATTATTTAAAAAAATTTAACACGCCTACTTATTTTTTTTAGTAAATGCAAATTAATAGAATATTAAAACATAAATAATAAAAATAATAATTATTAATAACAATCTGTGCATCGTACGAGTTTTAAGCTAGCGTTATTATAATACAATTATCAATTAAAATTTTAAAATTATTTTTCAAGTAACTGAAAATAGATTATTAATTTTCAAACAACCATAGGTATTTAATGATTTATTTTTCCAATTATAATAATCTAATGAACATATAATTTGAGATGTAGACGAATTGAGATATCCAATAAGTTCGGCTGGGTGTTATCGAAGTTCGATAAAAAAATTTATCAAACAATATTAAATTCTTTAAATCATTGTTTGATTTCGAAAGATAGTTTATGTAAGATCCGGTAAAATTACGTGTTAATATTTGATGTGAAATGAAATTTTATTTTCATATCTGTAATTATTAAATATTTTATCTGGTTAAATGTATTAGACTATTCGTTAAGAAATCGAATAAGTGACATTGGGATGCTATGTGAAAATCTGTGGTGATTAGAAATTATTTTAAAAAGGATGTCATTTTATTTCGTTTTATTTTAATTATCGAAAATGAAATTTAGATCATTCCCTAATTATTCGGGAAATTGATATATTGTTCGTACCAATATTTCATTCGTTAAAGTCGGAAATATTCGGGAATATTCGTGATAGAGGTATTTTGGTTCGTATATCTATTATTAAACGATTCTTGTAGTTATCCATATATTCTGGATAATTATCGTCTCGTAAAACGTGTATTCTATTTATTCATATTAAAACGATCCAACGGATCGTTATCGATCCAAAAATGTCGTTTGGGGTATTATTTTCCGTTTAATATAAAAAGGCGTATCGTGCATTATTTTGCATATAATCAAGCTTATTTATCGTTAAATATCTAAAAATTCTCGAGACGTGTTCTTCGTGTTCTTGAGAATCAAACCAACATTTGAAGGCGTTATCGGAATCCGATTTCGACATTCTTGTAATCAAATTGAAGCTCTCGACATCCTCTATCCAAATCCAGTATCAAATTCGCGTGGGTATAATTTCTTGAATTTTTATTATTTTTAATTATTTCGAATTTTTGTATTAATTTGGGGGAATCTTTAATTTCCATTGTTCTTGTTAATTGGTGGTATGAATGGCTTGTACATGTTATATGGAGCATGATTACGATTTTTAATTTGATTTTTGAGTTGGAAATTGGGCAAATCAGAATTTTCGAAGCTCACCGGATTTTATGGTATTTTGGCCGGATTTTGATTTCCAGGGCTTAGTTACTGTTCATACTTCCACCAATGATTAGATCTGGGGTCTAGGAGTATGAGTATGTAATTAAACTTGAGTTTGGGCCTCGTTTTCGTTGACCGGAAAATTTCCGCCGCCGACGAAATTTTAGTCGATTCGGGGTTCTTTCTCGCGTTTTTGAAGTGATGTAATCTGGATTGTTTGTTGTTGGGTAGCCCATGCATTTCCTGTGTAAAGAAGCGGAGGTTTTGGTTGAGTTTGGGGCTCGCCGGAACTGGGTTCGGTTCGCCGGAACTCCGCTGGCGGCGGGTTGTTCTTGGCGACCCACCCGTGTTCTTGGCGACCCGTTTACCCAATTTCTTGACCCGGTTTTGATCCAAAATTTCCCTAATTCATTCGAGAAAACTGTTTCTGGAATTTCTTTTTAAAAATAAATCGAAAATTGTGTTAAAAATTTTAAAAATCATATTTTTGATTTAAAAATACATTTTATTATTCAGAATTTTTTTAAATTTATAAATATTTATTTAAATTCGAAAATTGATTAAATTTAATTATTTTAATAATTTTTGATTAATAATTAGTTTATTTAATTAATTGATTTATTTTAATAATCAGTTAATTCTATTAAATATTTATTAATTAAATTTAATTAATTTAAATTAGATTTAATTATTTTCTTGGCTTGGTTTTATTCATACAAATTTTTTAAGTGCTTGGAATTAGTCAATTAATTTTATATTAATGGATTAAATTGTTTTTAAATCTTTATATTGGGATAAATGATCCGATTTTTGACCTAAAAATATTTTGAGGTTTAATTCCTTTGAAATGAGAGTCGAATATTTTTCTAAAATTATTTCTTGGACGTTACGAGACTTATGTGATTTATTTATCACAATTAAATGACAATATGTGTTATGTGAATTACGTGGATTATATGGTTAGTGAGTCATAAATACGAATAATTGTGCTGAGACTTGTTTAAATACTTTGGTCGTGTCTAATATTATCACGAGGGGTAGTTGGAATAGAAATTTGTCAGTATTGTTAGAAAATGAGATTTACGAGACCGTTGACATTTATAGTATAGAGATTTTCGACGAGCGTGATACGTGGGTTATTTATTTAGTTAATCGTGATTATTCTATCTATTGAATATGGTTATCTATGCAACAGAGGCTATTGGACGAGATGAGTCAGATTATCGAAGTATGTTAAATGAAAGATGTCGGGGAAGGATGATGTATTGTTTACGACTGATTGGGTTATTCGTGAGGTGACTGAACACCAAGGGAATGTCAACACTCGTAAGGGACATTTGCAAGTATTTTCTTCCAACAGAGATATCAGTAAGATTAGTAAGTGTGTCGGAGCTAAGTTACAATCGTTATGGAATGTGAGAATATATCGTACTCTGAAGACTAAAGTACTGTCTCATGTTTGACTATCGAGGCAGATGCGTGGATTCAAAATCGTAAGGATCAGATTCATGGTAATCACAAGAGCGTTAAATCAAAGGAGGATTGAAATAGAGAATCGTGCGATAAGACAGAATAAGGAGGAAGTCGTGTGATTCAGCTTTACGTAACAGCTAAGGACCAGAGGCAAGTGTTTATACCCTTGCTTATTATTTGAGTGATATTCTCTTGAATTATTATTATGCAATTGGCATACTCTTCACTAAATTTTAAATGATGACTCTTTTGCATTGAAGTGCAAGTATTTTATTTAATCTCGTAAATTGACGAGTATTCTTTCATATCTTTTGAGGTCAGATTCATATTTCCATATTAATCGGGAAAAGTATATTTATTATGTTGAAACGATTTAAAAGATAGTTATGGGCCTTATACTAAGGTTTTTTTTTTCAAAAATCTTGATTTAAAAATATTAGGTTGGAATGTTTCCAACCCTAGATGAGTGGGAACTTGTGAACCCGATGAGGGTAAAAAATGTTATTTTAAATTTTGAAGTCGGGGTACTTGTTCTACAATTATTCTATTTACCATCTTGCACTTATGCAAGTATTATTATCATTTCTTGTTGATGCAATTATCTGATCCAGTCCCTGATTCGAACTCATATATGCTGTGCATGATTTAGTCTAATTCCTTCGAAACAAGGCTTATCTATTATAAGTATATATTTCGAAGGACTTAAACTATTCCTTTCAGAAGTCAGTAAACCCTTATTTCCCTATTCATAAACTTCACCTTGAATTTTCTTAAACTTGAACTTGACTTTCTTGTTACTTATCAAATTGGTGAATCTTAACTATTCTTCCATAGTGAGACAAATTGTACTGTCGAGGCCATCTAGAGCCTGTTCCTTAAACCCTACTTTATATTGAGCAGTTGCAAATTTCTTTTGCTATCGTAATGCTTGTTTCATTTCATACGTAACTTGTTGAGCATGTTATTGTTCATTCTCCATTATCACCCCAATTGTTGCATCGATCTCGTCGATGTTTATTATAGTGTTACTTTTCATGTACACCTCCCACTATTGTGTCGATCTCGTCGATGTTTATTGTATTGCCACTTTTCATGTGCACCTCCCACTATTGTGTCGATCTCGTCGATACTAGATTGTATTGTTATTCTTTATTGATTCTTTATAGTTGAGTTGTTTCCTGGAACGTGAGTTTTCCAGCGATTGTTGTATTAAGGTTGTCGATTCTTCCGACACCTGATTGTCGTAACAAGGTTGTCGATTGTACCGACACCTGGCGTATAGGATATAGAATTGGAATGTTTTTAAATGGACCAATAATGGTCGGACCAGATTCTTGGTCAGAATAAATTATGGCCAAGATGGCCAAGGATCCTAGTTGTAGGACTTTGCTGTGTGCAATGTCCAGGGTTAGTGCGTGACTGATCAGCAGCCTAACCTTGTGTTTTTAAAAGAATAAAATAGAAGTCCAATTCTAATTCAAATATTGAACTCGAATTGTCTAGTAGCCACTTCCTTATGGCATTTGATTATTGTCGGGATTATCAGAACATATTCTATTCTAATCAGAAATTATATCTGTTACCACTATCGTTGGTTCGTTGATTAATACGAAGGGGTTTCAAGCCTGCTGGAACCACTTACTCGTAGTATAAATGGATTTCAAATAGTCAAAATCCACTTCCTCGATTCCATTGGCAGTTGTGAGATATCTACTTTGATGAGTTTTATTCATACCGCATATCCAGTCGTTACCATATTGAAGTCGTGAAGTACGTTCTTTATTCCACGGCCGAGTGCGTTGGATCATTCTTATTCTTTTATTGTTCTACTCTTCCAGAGTTGTTGGTTTCAGAAAATGTTGTGAATGGAACTGTTATCTTCAAAAACAGTAATTGTGTATAAACTATGGTTTCCAAAACGTATGAGTGTATAATTATTTCATATTTCCTACATACTATTGTAGTTATTTTGGTTCGGGTAATCGTGGCGACCAATATAAATTCCTTCGTGTTTTAAACTATTCAGTTGCTAGAAGCTGAATGAGAAATTATGGCGAATTACCAAACTTGATTTAAAAGTTTTAGAGATTACAAATGTTCAAACCAAAGGCTTACTTATTTGAAAATCCAAAGTTTATTTTGGAAACATTTCATATTATACTTGATAATGCACCTGCTGAGCTATTCTTTCGCTCATACTTGCTTTCTTTATATTTTTAGCCTTTCAGTAAGAAGGCATATTGGCGGGAGTTATCGGCGTAGCTGGGCAGAGAAGAAAGGAGATGTTAGTGTAGAGACGTTATGATGCAGAGTATTTAGAACTAGTGTAAGGTTATTGTATAAAGTGAAATTTTTATTAAATGCTATGTTGTATAAGATTAGATTTGCCTGGTATACTTCTTGTCGAAGTTATACTAGTGTTATAGGATTTATGTAAAAGGAATGGTTGTAAAAAAGAAAATTTTGTGTAATGGAATTTTGGATTCTTGTTTCTAGTACTATAACCTTTAAAGATTCTTGGTAGAGTTGGGGTCGTAGATGTATATTTGTATTGGTTTAATGTTGAACATGTTGTTTTAATTGAGGATGCAGTGTGACGACCAAATCCTTTGACCCCGGATTTGGGGGCGTTACAGTTTATTTGTGAATAAGGTTGAAGAAATATTGAAAATTTTGATTATTTTTTCGAGTTGGGCTCGCTTCAAACTCAATAACCTCGATTATAATACATAAGATACTTTGCAAATTGTAATGATCTATAAAACGTAGTCAAATTTTAGCAAATTTGTGATTACATTAAATTAAACAATTTATAAAAAATATATTTACTTTCGTCTATCGATATACAACAAACTCCTAATTTTGTGTTCAAGTGAGTGTTGCAAAAATCGCTAATCGAAATAAATCGATCTAGGTACCGATCTGAGATTTATCGGAAAGATAAATCGGGAATTAATCGGATGTAATTTAATAATATATTTTATAATATCTATTAAATTAAAATATTTATTATCTATCTACAAATATATAAAAACAAGTATATTTATGTGTGAAAATACTAAAACAAATCAAAAATTGTTAATAGAGAACTTAGAAATTGGGAAAAATGAAAATATCTTAACAAATAAGACATGCAAACAATTTAATAAACAAAATAGAAATACACCACTTGCAGAGTTGTAGATTAGTAATTTCAATCAAATAACACATCCTCTCACCCACCCTGCATCTACGACTTCTAATCAAATATATTTATTTAATAATATATTTTAGGATATCTATTAAATTAAACTATTTATTATCTATCTATGAATATAAATACTTCATATTTTATTATAAATAAATATATCTATGTGTGAAAATACTAAAACAAATCAAAAAATGTTAATAGTGAACTAAAAAATTGAAAATAATGAAAATATCTTAAAAATTAATACATGCAAACAATTTTATAAGCAAAATTGAAATACACCACTTGCAGGGTTGCAGATTAGTAATTTCAATCAAATAACACCTCCTTCCACCCACCATGCATTTACCAATTCTAATCATTCGCCCCCTCTTTTTTTTTTGTCTCTCTCTCTCTCTCTCATATATTCATATCACTTTCCCCTTATACACACATACATATCAAAAATGTTAAAAAAAGTGAAGAAAAAACAACTCTAATTAAGGCGTTAAACTTTCGTCGGAAAACAAAATTTCTTTCAGAATTTTTCTTCACAGCTCTGATATCCATCGATTTTCATCGAATTTTAACAAGATATGAAGAAAAACGATTAGTACACCGATTCTGGGAGATGAGATCGGAAATCGACCGGTTTTCGATATGTCGGCCGATTAATCGTCGGAATCGGTGATTTATAACACTGGGTCAAGTTTTAATTTATATAAATTTAAAAATGAAATAATAATATCTGTAAAATGTAAAAAGTAATACTCAACTGACGAAAAAAATATTCAAATCAATCATTAACCAATAATTTTGCAACAATTTACTTAAAAATGTTTATTTGTAATAACGTAACAGTTAAGGGAATGACGATCAATCGTAATAATCAAGTCGGTACACATTCAACCTACTGTGATCTAATTTTAGCATTGTCACACAAATCCTACAAATCGATCACCATTCAGAAGTCTTAATAATAGATCATCATCGTCGTATGAACGTGAATAAAATGGAATCAACAAATATAATCAACCAAAAAAAGATATGTTATAAAGAATAAAGAGACAAAATCTTCAACATTTTACTATCCGAGAATAGAACCAGATATACATCTTTTAAGAGTAATATGAAAAATGAATGGATAAAAAATATTTCCTTACCATTAGTTTCCTATTCTGTTTAATTTGAGAACTTTTTTTCATCGTTACTTTATATATATAGTCGACTTTCAAAATAAAAACTAAAGATATTAATCATTTGAATGATTAAGAATGTATATATTGAGATAGAGTAATATTTTAATAAAAACCCCTCCTAAATGAATTGTGAAATTTAATTCTAGCCACCCATTTCAATATATGAGATCT
Organism: Heracleum sosnowskyi; assembly: GCA_030848705.1. Lineage (NCBI taxonomy): Eukaryota > Viridiplantae > Streptophyta > Magnoliopsida > Apiales > Apiaceae > Heracleum > Heracleum sosnowskyi. The sequence goes on from CM061236.1 coordinate 46,557,360, forward strand.
AATCTTATTCACCCAATATATGCTCCATCTTCATCTTCTACCACCCCCACAATCTCCTTTTCACTTCAACCACAATCTCCGACCACTAGCAACCACTCCATCCAACCACCAACTTTTGTCCCAACCTCAAACCACCATTTCTGACAACCACCTACAAATCTTCATCTACATATTGAAATAATCAAATAATCACATTGTCATCACTTATCACCGGCCTTTCCACCATTACTACAAATATCTACAGGTCATCATTATTTGACTGAAAAACCAAATACAGTACAAGCCAATATCACCATAAAAATCACAAAACTCGACAAAAATTACCAAGTCATACGTTTGAATATGAGGAAAAAGACCGAGAAGACGAACTTGAAGAAATAAATAATGTGTCATAGAAACATGTGTTCATGAAGAGTCGATAAAATCGATACAACATAAATAGATTCGAAAAAACCGAGGAGGGGGGTTTAATTTTAATCATGAATGTCTATATATAAAATAGACCACTATTACAAAATTTATCTAAGAAATGATTAATTACTAATTTAACTAATAGACATAAACTTATATACTTTTATGATACAATGATGACTTTTATAATTTGTATACCTATATTTAGGTATTAATGAATATATTAATACAATTCGTGTAAATAAGGGATATGTACTTTTATTTATTTTTAATTTTACATTATAATATTATGTAAAAATAGATAGAGTGAGACGTTTAACATCAACAAATGTTAACAACATCATCTGTCAGAATCGAAAGGTAATGATGCAATAAATTAGAGTCATTAGAATATAACAAGTTGAATATCACTTTAAAATATATTATGACGAATTTAAAGCCTCCACTGCAGGAAGGGACATGCGACCAGTATCTTGAAAAATTGAAAGTCATCATAGAAAAACAATCTGACACCTACTTTAACTTTGAATGAAAAAAACTCATGGTGCATGGAAATACTGTCTACTTTGCTATAGACGTGGTTGAAAAAATTCAAACCTCCGGAGGTTCTACACCCTCACAAAAATCTGAAATCAACTCACATAACGTTCATTTGGTCATGGTGAATGTACACATTTCAATTAAAACAATTAGTTGTGAAATATGTATAGGATCATCTTTCAGACACCTTATAATAAATTATTTATTTATTTATTTTGAAATAGGTGTCTGATTTTGCTAACAATGACAGTGCTATTGACGGTACTCTGAAGTTAAAACCAGGAACAAATATACACATCCATATAAATGATAATGGAGGTAATAATAAGAATAAATCTAAAATAGTTTAGGATGTTCAATATTTTCATCCATTTGACATTGATGTTACGTTCCAAACAATTTTTAACTTTTTATTTTTGTGTCAGTTTGTCATTTTAATTAATTGAGGCATTGGTTGTCATCTTCACATATATAAATTTTGGTTACAGATATTTATTTTCTAAAACAACTATATTCGTTTAGCATATATATGTTTACCGATACAGGTACATGTATTAGCATAATTCGTAAAGATATATGGAAAAAAATATTGGAAACAAGTTTGATTTTAAAAAATCCCTTAAAATTTAAAGAAATTATCGAGTTATAATAATAATGAATTTACAATTTTTGACATAGTGTGTTTGGTGGGTAGCACGGGTAAAATACTAGTATTCATTAATTTTCATATATTAGAAAGAGAAAAATGGGCGTGAGGAGGTAACTCCCCTCAGATTATAACATCTTTCCGTATAATTTTAAGGGTTAAATATCAAAGTGGTCACTGAAGTGAAGACCAAATATCACTTTCATCACTGATCTCAACGAGGTATCACTTTAATCACTAAAGTCATCATAAATATCAAACTGATACCTCTAAATATGTGTTCGAAAAGTAAAAATAATTTATATCGAGTTCTACACATATTTCTTGAATGCTACCGCAACCAAATGAAAAGTTATGAACTCTAGTATTTATGATATTATATTTAGATTTTTAAAAAATTATTTACTTTTTATTTTTAATTTTATAGTTATTTACTTTGATTTAATTAAAAATAAATAGTAAATGAATTTTTTAAAATCTAAATAAATTATCTGAAATACTAGAATTCATAATTTTTCATTTGGTTGCAGTATTATTGAATAAATATGTGTAGAACTCGAAAAAAAATATTTTTACTTTTCGAACACATATTTAGAGTTATCTGTTTGATCTTATGATGAATTTAGTGATTGAAACGATACCCCGTTGAGATCAGTGATGAAAATGATATATGATCTTCACTTCAATGACCACTTCGATATTTAACCCATAATTTTAATGACATTCTTATAAATATTAAAAACACATCCTGAATTTATAAATTTACCATGGTATATTTATAAGAGGAACTATTATAACCTTATGGGCTTTGGTGGTATTTATCATGCACTTCAAGGACATGAGACGTAGAACCCTGCTATCATCCTCATGTACATGATTTTTTAATATTTGTAAGATGCCAGCTATTGTTTCCGAGTGAAATTGTCAATGGCTGGTTTCAGAAGCACATAAGCACTGCACTCAACATCACGTTGACCAAATTTAGAATATCAGCAAAGTGTAGTTGCAAGTTGCATTGTAGTAGTACATGGTGGCATAATAAAATTAATCACCCACTTGTTGGTAATTACTTGTATAAATCCAATTACTAGAAAGCATAATATTTTCAATTAGCTATTGAGTACTCTCTCATCTAAAAAAAGATGAAGATCTTTAACAACTCTGTTTTAGCAATTATTGTTTTCATTGTATGTAGTGCAATCCAAATCCATGCACAAACTCCTCAGAGGTCCACATGCTTTAGCCGTGCAAGTGCATGTTTCCTGAGGAGAATCACCTGCCCTACTCAATGCCCAACTTTTAGGCCATCGAATCCGAAAGATAAAGCTTGCTTTATCAACTGCGATTCTCCTCTATGCAGTGCCGAGTGCAAGAGTAATACCCACTTTAATCTTGTTTTTGTTAATAGTGGAGCAGTTTTAATGATGTTAAAGATATATAGTACTAAATTTGACTTGTTTATTGTCATGAAACTTTATTTGTTTAATTTCAGATCGAAAGCCAAATTGCAATGGTAATGGAGCTGCATGCTATGATCCACGATTTATAGGTGGAGACGGGATTGTCTTCTACTTCCATGGCCGAAGCAATGAGCATTTCAGCTTAGTTTCTGACCATAACCTTCAAATTAATGCTCGCTTCATTGGCCTGCGTCCAGCAGGACGCACCAGGGACTACACATGGATTCAAGCATTAGGCGTCCAATTTGGCTCACAAAAGTTCTCTATTGAGGCCACTAAGGCTGCTCTATGGGATGACAACATTGATCATCTGAAATTTTTGTACAACGAAGAGGATGTGATTCTAGAAGAAACACCTTTATCTGTTTGGGAATCAGCAGAAGGAAACATAAAAGCTGAGAGGATATCAGGCAGAAATGATGTAATTGTCTCGATCTCGAATTTTGTTGAGATTTCAGTTAGGGTGGTGCCTGTGACCAAGGAGGATAATAGGGTTCATAATTATCAAACACCATCCGGTGACTGTTTTGCACATTTGGAGGTGCAATTTAGGTTCTTTAGTCTTTCACCTGAGGTTGAAGGCGTACTAGGCCGGACTTATCGCCCTGATTTTGAGAATCCAGCAAAGCCAGGAGTGGCAATGCCAGTTGTGGGAGGAGAAGACAAATACAAAATTTCTTCACTTTTGTCTTCTGATTGCAGAAAGTGTATCTTTTCTCCCACTAAAGACGCTACCGAAAAGGGTACCATGGATCTGGAATATGGTACATTGGATTGCACTAGTGGGCAGTCCAAGGGCAATGGTATTGTTTGCAAGAAATAAATGCTGATAGTGTGGTAAAAAGTATTTTGGAATTATATAGTGCTAATTTACATTTTAATAAAAAAGGTTTCGTGTGTTTGAATACAATATAATATTATAAAAAGTGTATTCTTCTAACACCTTAAAGTTTAAATGATTTGGTTACTCAATATTGTGAACTTTCAGTGCTGGAAATTATGTTATTATTTTCTTCGGTCTTTTGTTCCGGGTTGCAAATTAATTTGTCTAGTACATGGACACGGTCTCCCAATGTGTATACAGATACATAGTACAAAACGTACTTTCGTGTTACATATGAATTATAATGTTATATGCCAGTATCAAATTTCACAAGTCGTCTGGATTGATGGCACCTTTTCGAGTAGATTTAAGTCGTCGTTACATAAATACCATTATAAGTCGCATGCATGTACAACCACTACCTTATGGATGTGCAAAGAGACTTAGACTTAGCGAGTGTAAGATTAAGCGCTAGAATTCATCTCAACCACTTAAATTCATTACTACTTTCTTACAAGTTACAACACCAAAGTTTGGCATGACAGAAGTTCATGTCATAGGCAGAAGCTAAGCTATGAATGTGATATGTTTATCATTAGATAGAAGATAGGCAGTTAAAACTAGATACAAACATCAATTGTGAACAGATTCAAAATTGTTACTATCGGTACCATACCAGCCTAGCTTCATATTCTCTGCGTATATATATTTATTACACTAATACAAGAGTCACTTTTCTTAATCAGCTATACTTATGTTCTAGGGTGTAATTATCATATTCCCCATATTTCTTGAAAGCTTTGACAATGAATCTGAAGTAATCAAGAAATGTATTGACTGATACAGCTACATGATCCCATTCACCATGCATGTACTCCTTCAAAAGGCAATAAACTAAAATTCTATAAGAAGCAATGGTGAGTATAGCTTGACCTATCTTTATCTTGCTTAAGAGAAACATAAGCAATGAAAACATGGAAAGTAATATCGGTGATTGTGCTGGTAATTGTTCTAATAGTGCAGGTCAAGGGAGAGTGTTGATACTCCATGGCCTCCTTAAGATTTGAGTTCTTTTAGTTATTCCTCCCTGTTGTTAAAAGCGGGAATCAGAGTTAATTGGTGAAACCGTTCATGGATTAATCGCATAATTAATTGAAATTATTAATCGGAATTAATTTAATAATATTTTTTATATACAATTATATTTGTTTTATTATTTTACATATACATGCATAATTATCATATATTTATGCAAATATAAAAAAAATTGAATGATAGGAATAAATAAAATTTTCAAAATCTAACTTTGAATCAATTTGAGATGAAAATTTTAGAAAATTTATGATTTAGGCATGTAAAAGAGTAATTATATGTAAGGAAATAATATTTTCCCCTTATTTTTAACTCAAGTTTCTACATTTTTAACTCAAGTTTCTACATTTTTAATTTTTATTATATCTTTTACTAATTCGTACTCCCTCTATCCCAATCAATTTTTTACACTTTTTTTTGGATGTACCTCTCAATTCTTTACATTTCTAAATTTTCCAAAAGTAGTAAACTTTTAACAATATTAAAATCAACTATTTCCACTAACTTCCTCCACTATCCTCACTTTATAGATTAAAAATTGATTGGTCCCACCACTTAACTCACTTTTTCTACTTTTTCTACTACTGTTATGGAATAAAATCTATGGTGTATTTAATACATATATTTATTGCTAGGGTTTGGGAGCTTCGAGCTTTAATGACTGCTCTTGTTGTCGGTGACTAACTCGGTCCTAACAAGATGCCTACGTATCTCTAGTGTTTAGAGAATCAAGCCAATAAAAACGTAGTTCTTGGTGTTGCCCTCGGGGCTATGGCGGCACACCAAGGACGTAGTGACTTGTATGTCCTTATTCGAGGATGAAGTCTAAAACGTAGTTCTGATATGAGGGGTCAGACCCTTTATATAGGCGTTTAGAAGCCTAGTGGATACATATTGATTTCATTGAAAGATTAATCTTATCTTTGACGGTGGATAAGTATTATCACTTCCTTGAAGGATAAATCTTATCCTTGACGGTGGATAAGTATTATCACTTCCTTGAAGGATAAGTCTTATCCTTGATGGTGGATAAGGATTAATTCTAGATCCTTCCTTGTAGGAGTTGTTTCCATATCATAACGGTCTTGTATTGAAACAAGCTCACTTGTATTAGAACAAGCCTGTATTGGACGTCTCCTAATACATGTTGTACTTCTAGCCCAAATATTAATTACGAAATTAATATTTAATTAGAGTTTCCAGCCTTATTAATGGGCCTTATTTATGGACCAACTAGGTTTAATTAATGCAATATTAATTATGTCTTTAGGGTTATTTTTAACCCATATCATTTGCCCTCCAACTTCTATGATAATGCACTAGGATTTCATAGAAGTTATACCGGTCTTTTTCGAGACTTGGGGTCTTTTTATCCCTTACCTGGGACTTACTACCCTTTTTTGGGGATTTTAATATACACTAGTGTTTCACGAGTATCGTCTTGATGTAAAGTGTGGAGCGACCTACACATTTACGATGATTTTGCCTTATTCGAGGCTAGCTTGACATTTGCATAAGCCTTTTATGTCTTATACCGTCTTGTTTTGGATTCAAGCCTTTCATTGAGCATATCGAATGATGGGGTTTGGACTGAATGTCTTAGGTTTCTGGGGTTTCAACCCTTCACCCTTACGAGTTCTTACTGATAGCTGCACTCATAGTGATTCATTCTCAAGTCTATCATATCAAACTTCTCCTGAGCTTGAAATTTTCGCTAATTGACAATACACATCTTAGGCTTTCTTTTGTATGTTTATTAGCAACATTCACCCTTCGGGGTTCGTTGTATTCAACTCTATTTGTGCAGTTGACATGCATATTTTGTATGTTTTCCTTTGCATTCATTTGTAGTTTGTCTTGGCAAAGCTTTGAAGATGTTTCTACCAATCAAAACGGGTTCAACCCTTCATCTGCTTTCTAGGAAGCTCATGATTTCATCGAACCTTATTTCTACTTGTCCTACTACTGGATCCTTTTAGGATGCACTAAACATAGTAAACTTTTAAATTTGAGGCATGCCAAGTCCTTGGCACCTCATATCCTTCGAGAGTTTCTAGCTTATACGAGTCTCGTCCAAACACATTCTTGACTTTGTAGGGGCCTTCCTAATTAGGGGCTAATTTTCCTTTCTGTCCAACCCCGGATGCTTCAATCTTTCTGAAAACCATGTCTTCTTGACAAAAGAACCTTTCTTTAACCCTCAGGTTGTAGTAGAAAGATGCTCGCTTTTGATGTTCCACGATCTTGGCATTTGCCTCATCTCTGACTTCATCAATTAGATCAAGAGCCAACCTCATACCTTCTTCGTTCGATTCAGGCTCAAAGGACCCTACTCTTGGGGAGGTATGAGTCATCTCCACTGGAACCACGGCTTCTACCCCATAGGCTAACATGAATGAAGTTGCTTCAGTAGTAACCTTGCAAGTGGTACGATATGCCCAAAGTATAGGGAGCAACTCGTCCACCCAAGTGTTCCTTGAGCGTTCAACTCTCTTCTTGAGTCCATCTAGGATGATTCGGTTGGCCACCTCTGCTTGTCCGTTTGCTTGAGGATGAGCAACTGATGTGAATCGCAACTCAATGTTGTTCTCCTCACAATACTTCTTGAAATCTTCATTGTCAAACTGCTTCCCATTGTCCGTAACCAGGATTCGTGGGATTCCTTATCGACACATTACACTTTCCCATAGAAATTGCAATACTTGTTTGGTGGTTATCTTGGCTAGAGGTTTAGCCTCAATCCACTTAGTGAAGTAGTCAATTGCCACTATCAAGAACTTCCTTTGTGCACTTGCCACTGGAAATGGCCCAAGTATGTCCATGCCCCACATGGAAAACGGGATTGGTGAGTTAACTGATGTTAAAATCTCGGGCGGTTTCCTAACCACATGTGCATGCTTTTGACACCGTTCGCACTTCTTGACATAATCTTTCGCATTAGCAAGCATATCTGGCCAATAGAAGCCTAGACGGGTGATTTTATGAGCAAGGGCCCTGCCCCCCAAGTGCTACCCACAAATTCCCTCATGAACTTCTTTCAAGGCTAACTCCGCCTCCTGGGGTCGTAGACACTTCAAGTAAGGAATGACAAAAGACTTCTTGTATAAGATCCATTCGATCAAGGCGTACCTCAATGCTCTCACTATCAACTTTCGTGCCTCCAAGGCATTATTTGGTAACCGACCGGTTTCAAGATGAGCCTTAATGGAGTCTATCGAACAACCACCTATGTCAATAGGTGCTATTAGTTTTCCATTGATGCTCGGGGTTTTCAAGACTTGGAAGTATACACTTCTGGCATAGTTCTCTATCTCAGAAGAAGCAAATTTAGACAAGGCATCGACCTTCATGTTTCATTCTCTAGGGATGTATTCCATATAGCATTCATCAAACTGGGTCATGATGGCTTTCACAAGCTTCAGATATTTGGCCATGGTTTCATCCTTAGCCTCAAATTCTCCATTTACTTGTGAGAATACCAATCTCGAGTGTAACGGCCCCAAATCCGGGGTCAGGGATTTAGAGTAGTCACGATCCACTTACTTCTTGCCTTGCCTGCTTTACTCACAATAGACACAATTCATCTGCTTATGACCCCACAATGTATATATCTCTCTCTCTCTCACACACACACAGGTTAGAGTCTCAGAAACGACACAAATACAACCATTGCGGAATAAATAATCTTTATTACAATACCCAAATGTCTTTTGAATTTGCTACTGATACAACTCCTAAGTAATGGTACATTACCAACTTAGCCTTGTAATACTCACCACCCTCTCATACCATTCATATATATACATTAGATGAATACCAAAAGCTCCAGCTTGATCTGACTGGTTCACACTACTTCCAGGATCACTGCTAGAAACTGCTCATGAGAATGCCTTGCGCTTACCACTCGCCTGAGGGATGTGCGCCGAATCCTTGGTATCGTACTTCGTTGCTATATAATATTTATAAAACAATAGCAAGAGTGAACGATAGCTCAGCAAGGTAATTAAAGTATGGCATAATCCTGCCTTTAACTCAACCCAGAATAAAGCGGGTATAAGACAATAATTTGTCAAAATATCTTGATACTACAATTATTTCCTTATCGGAATGTATTCCAAAAACAGTACCATTGTTGTATTTCAAATATCATTTTCATAATATTTCTGCAAACTTTTACTATATTATGAACAAAGTTCTAGTATAATATAAAAGATGAGGTTTCAAAGTAAACCAATATAACCTTTCCGAAAAATATCTTCTATGTAAGCAGAATATCAACATATAACTTAAAAGATGAAGTTATAAGGTGATTCGGTATAAACAACTCCCTTACCATAACTCATGTTATGTAAGGTATCCACAGAGTCATATGATATAAAAGATGAAGTTACGAGAAAAATTTCATATAATGTTCCGTAACCCAAAATCCACTTATGCATATATAATCTGAGTAAGGTTTTATCAGAGTCATAACTCATAAAATAAAAGATGAAGTTGCAAGGATTTATTGTAACTTCATTTTTGAACAATTTTCAAATTCCCTGCCAACATGATCGGTAAACCTGAACCAAGGGTGTTATCCTTAGTCCCTTTCAATACATGTTGCAGAATTATCCATAATTGGATGATGAACTAATACTGGAGCATTGTCGCACAGAAGCCACAACCTTTACGATGATCAGTCGTACGTTGTGCATCTCACCATTTGTTTCTCTACATGTAGAAGGAAGAACCGACGAATTTACTTGTCCACCGCCGACGGATTTACTTGTCCACCGCCTCCTAGAACCACCCGGCCAACGGTTGGGCCATTGATGGACCGGCGCCACTCAGCCACTTACTCGGCTCCTAGTTCGAATAAAATCCATGACTCTGAAACGTAAAGTTCGTCCTCCTTTCCCCAAGTATATTACTCGTTGATAGGACTCCACAAAGTAGTCGTATCTAATTGGAAAGGAAAATTTACCAATATTTCCCAAGCTATTGCTTGTTAATGGATATCAACTTGTTTCATCAATTTACCCCTCGATCGTTGAGGTAGTAACACAACATTTGACTTGCAGCAATTAAATTGCTCCGAGAAAATATCTGTCCCCTGACAGTTTTGAGTTGAGAGTTTAAAATGAGTAGCAGTCACTTAAATCAGGTTTCCCATATTTTTGGTAGTTGGGCGAGTATTTAAATCCTCTTAAAAGATAGATTTAAATGGAAAAAAGTGTTTGGGAACCTCCCCTTGATTTAAAATAATTAATAATACAGCTTAGAATATCCTTCATAATTATTGAAGGTCGAGGATAAACTTTATATAATACAACTCATTTTAAAACGTGTTAAAAGTATTTAATAAATAATCGAATAATATTTATTAAATAAATAAACTTTAAACGAATATTCAAGAATAATATTCATTAAATAAATAATGATTGAATGAATATTCAAAATAATATTCATTAAATAAATAATGATTGAATGAATATTCAAATAATATTCATTAAATAAATAAGGATTAAATGAATATTCAAAATAATATTCATTAAATAAATAATCATCGAATAACAGTTACCCGATATCTTTATCGGAAAAATAATCTTTAACATATACCGAAAATATAACTACTTCCGGTCTAAAGAATAAATCATACGCCCTTTACCTAGGGCATTTATAAAAAAACTGGCTTCTAACTAATATCCCATATCTAGCTTAGAAGCCCATAATCAAATCATAAAGCAAGTATCACAATATACTTTCGAAAACAGTTATGCCTTCCATTAGCATATATAACTGAAATAGTATTCAAATAGTATTTCTCGACTGAGATAATACTCAAATAACATTCCTTGAAAGATATAGTAAGCAAATATCATTCCTCGAATGATATCATACTCAAATAACAATCCTCAAAATACATAGTATTCTGCCGATGGAATCCCTCCGGGTTTCCATGGCTATCTACATATCTCAAAATACCGACTCCCGATTTAGAGTCGAAAACAATGAATATGCTCTTATATTTAGAGCTATCAGGTAAACCTGTTCATAACTACTTAACTCAAAAGATTTTATATAATCCAAAGGTCAAATCTATTTCAACAAGAAATAAGATATATCGCAAAACTGTCCAATTTTATACATGGAAAAAGCAGTATTATATAGTCAATACTTCAAAGTGTAGATTTAGAAACTTGCCTGATGCTCGAGAAGTGATAGGGGTTCGCGACGATGTCGGACAATCTAGACAAAGTCAAAGAAAACGCATGGTTAATCCCCTGGATAATCCACTTGTACACAATGCTTAAACACGTAAGCGAAACACAACCAAGGTATTACTAGCTCGTTATAGGCTCATACTAAGTCCATGTTAATCGACAATTACTTAAGTCGTAGGTTTAGTCCGAAATCGATCCTCGAATACAAGTTATACTTAACCATTTACATGGTTTCTAAGTCATGTTCTTAGTGGTTTTCACTTGCGCAACCTCGGCTAACACATTTTCATAAAATCGAAAAATAATCTTTTGGACTCGAAACCTTCGTACAAACTTTCATAACTGACCTTGGCACTTCAATACAAAATTTCATATTTTAAAACAACTCTTAAGGGTCTCAAACATAGCCACAAAGTTGGTACATTTCTGCAATCTCATTCCTTGAACCACTTTCACTAAAATGGTCATATCTCATAAACCGTAAATCGTAATGACATGATTCTTGCGCTCATGTAAACTAGAAACATAGATCTACACACTCATGTTCATAACTGAACCAAAAGAGGCAGTTAGGTTTTCGGATTCTAGGCAGTTTGTAGAGTTAACGAGAATCGGGCATTACAACGGCTTAAAACTTAACATTTTCCATTTTCAAAACACAACCAAATCAATACCAATCAATCCCAAACTCACCATCCACCTTATACTCCCTCATCTCAGTGAAATCCTCCATGAATACTCAAAACAAATTCATAACTCATCCTCCAAACTCAACCAACAATTCATCCTTATAATTAAAACAACTAAGCATAACATATACTAAGCATAAACACTTTCATCTTTCAATTATAAGCAATTTTTTTCTTGAAAAACACTATTCATCATCTTCTTTAACTTAAGAAATGAGCATGCTAGAGATGGTGGGTGTTGGAGATGTTACCTTTAAAAGAATGGGCTTGAGCTCTTCTTCGTTTTAAGCTATTAAACACTAAGTTTGGTGGAGAATTGCTCAAGCTTCAAGCTCCTTCTTCCTCATTCCTTAGGTTCGGTTTTTCTTCGAGAAAATTGGGGGGGGGGGGGGGGCTGCTACTTTTGTGAGAAAAGTGTGGTAGATGTGTGGTTAAAAAGGTGATGTGTTTAGTTTACCAAATTTTCAAGTTAGTCACTGCAAACTAGTCCCTCAAGTTTGCTAAGTTACAAAGCTTCTTCCACACAATTCTTCCACCCACTCTTTTTCTTTTAATACGTATATTCTTCTTTAATTCCTAAGTTATAATACGTCCAAGGTTTCTCCTTCAAGCGGATTTTCGATTCTCGTTTTCGTTTGCGATTTCTGACTACACGATTAGTAACCGTTTATTATTCCTGAACTTCCGCTGAAATATAGGATCAATCGAAGACTATAAAATTTTACTATTCACCTTGGAGTACTATTCATCAATGTTACTATTCATCCTTATTGTTGTTCCTCTTGAAACGATTCGAAAATATTTCCTAAAAAGAGCGAATAAAATTCTACGTGATTCTCGCAGTGAATAGTAACTATTCACTATTCACTCCAACAATCGAATCCTTAAATCGACTTTAATAAAATAATAAAATGTAAAATCCTTGGATTCTCAATTTAAATAAATCACTCTTTTGATCTCATCGATATGCTCTTCACTGCCCGGTCAAATATTCCATAACAATAAAGTTTGGATTTTCTGAATTCCGATCATCTTTACATACACTTATTTACTTCGTAGATCACTAATATGACTTCGGAATATCCACACTACGTCTCGTACATAGGTGGCATAAAAAATTTTCTTAACCCTCAAAATCACTATTCATCCACCAAATTCACTATTCACTGATGCACTTAATCATAATAAGAAAAGTTTTAATTTTACCAAAAATTCGGGTTATTACAGTCTCCCCTCCTTAAAAGGATTCCGTCCCAGAATCAGCTTAGGAATAACTGGGGGTACTTCTCTCCCATTGCACTTTCTAACTCCCAGGTGGATTCCTCCACTTCTTGATTTTCCACAAACCTCTCACTAGCTTGGCAACCTTGTCTCTTAGCACTTGTTCTTTTCTATCTGTGATTTCCACTGGTTGTTCTTTGTAAGTGAGACCAGGTTGTATATCTACCTGCTCGTACTCTAACATATGCCGGGCATCTATAGTATACTGACGTAGCATTGACACATGAACCCCGTTATGACCATTCGACAAGTTTGGGGGGGGGGGGTAAGGCTGGCTTGTAGGCCACCTTCCTGACACGTTTTAAAATCTCAGATGGCCCAATGAATCTCGGGCTCAACTTCCCTTTCTTTCCAAATCTCATTAATTCCTTCCACGAGGATATCTTTTAGCATCACGAATCTCTAACATCATATTCTCTATCTTGTTTGTACAGAAAATACACCAACATAAACTTGCTTGTCATTCATCAACATGCCATTTAGCTTATCAATAGCAGTACTATCTCTATGCCTGTGGGCTTAGTCCGCATACTTTCTCTGTCTGTCTTGGCTGTCACTAGCCGCTTGTTGGTGAAATCTTTTGTCTTTCTAGTTTGTTGGACTAACTTGGGTTTTGTGTAAAATCTCATCCTTTAATTCCCGATCATTCGGAATCCATCTCTGTCTCATTTTAATTAAGGGTATCGGCCACCACATTGGCCTTCCCCGGATGGTAGTGTATCTCACAGTCATAATCCTAGGTCAATTCTAGCCATTTCTCCATCTCATGTTACCTACTATCACGGGTAACTCAAAGCCAATTCATTACATTCCATAAAAATTTATGGGTGCATTAGTCAACCCAAAATAACCTCGCTGAAAACTCGAAGTGTCTATTCCTACTACGAATCGCAGTCTTGGGTATATCCTCGGATTTAACTTCCAACTGGTGATATCCAGTTCTTAAATAAATTTGGAAATACACCGCGTTCTTCCGCTGATCAAACAATCATTTACGAGGGTACCTATTCTCCATGTCGAACTCATTCAACTCTCGAGGTTCGATGCATAATCTTGTGCTAACATTTTTCTTTCTTACAACAACACCGGGCTCTCCACGGTGGTACACTAGGTCTTATCATATTCTTGCCCAGCAATTCCTGTAACTGAGTCACTAACTCTTTCATTCCCACTGAGGCTAACAGGAGATGCAGCACTATAACCTGAATACTCGTTATTCATTCTCATGTCATCCCAATCGATATTTGGTAGCGCATTAAGATCTTGTACAGCCTCCCAAAACCACTGTAGTTTCCTTTATACTCGGTGTCTCTTTTCTTGGCGTCAACCATAAGAGCTAATTAAACCTCATATCTCTGGCGTAATAGTTTCTTAGTCTGAACTATATTCAAGAATCTCTGAATCTGTCTCCATCCTTTATTTATTACTCTCTCTCCCTTACAATCAGTCTGGGCTCCATTGAGTGTGAACCAACCCATCCTTATTATAATATCAACTTCTTCGGACTTGAAAGGAATCAGGTCTATCAAAAGTGTCGACCTCATATTTCTAGTTCACAACCTGGATGTACCAGTCTTATGGGAAAATCCCTCGATTGACTATTTCTACTTGTAATTATTCCCTTAGCGGCTCGGCCTTAAGGTTTAATTGTCATGCAACTTCTTGATATACAACGATACATTAGCTCTGTCTAAATAGTATAGAAGGGTACCTGCTATTTAAAGGTCCTGACAGTGGGCTGCTTGTTGGAGGTAGCCCTGGTTGAAACCTACTGGCTTTCTTTTCTTCTGTGTTCACAAACTCCGGAACAAACCTCGATAATTCGGAAAACTTGGCCTCATACTCGGTCACAGTCATGGTTTCTTGTTTTAACTCTTTAACTTTTATTTGCATCCGGGTCTCCATATATTTCCGGAAATTATTTCTCTAAAAACAACACGCTGCACCTCTCCCAAGTCACAATACCAGCTCCCTCTGACTCCATTGCCAGTACTTATCTTGCTAACCCAGAGGTAGTGTCCATTCGTAAACAACTCCTCCAAAATCTCAATTCCACTATAGGGCATCTATCTAACACCGTTGTCACTGGAGTTCACGACACATCGCTATTCCTTTCACATATATCAATTGACCCCCTTTCCATTATCATAATATCCTTGGGAGAATAAACCAATTTCATTGATATGTCACTAATATTCTATTCGTCTTAGGGATCCGCTCCTGTCATAGACGATTTCGTTGCGAATTTAATTCCTATCAGCGAATTTTGACTTCTTTGACCTGGTTGGCCTCCCCTTGGAATTCAATGAGGATAACAAAAATTATGGGGCCTTGGAAAGATAGCTCCCATATCAAGGAAAACGTCACACACTGGTGATCATAAGGTTATGAGTTTTAAGGTAACCTTATTGGAGGTAAGAGAATTTACCGAGAGATCAACATGATCATAAGAACTCAACGTTGTGTGCCTCGATTGAGACATTACTAAAGGTAATTAGCCTTCTTGTATTTCACAACTCACAAGTGATGGCGTCCCATCAGACTTCTATCACATAGACAGATAGTCCTTGTAGCCCCTATAAGTATAGGGTTGTTCGTCTCAGTGGAAGTTGAAAAGTATGAAAGCAATTCGAGATCGATTTAATGATTATCGCCTTTCGATAATATTTCTCAAAGGAACACCTTGGATTAAAATTGAACAGATTCCAAAGGTGCGGTTTCCAAAGAAAAGAATAACCAAAAAGATACTGGTACTTAACAAGCAAGTGGTGAGGTATCATCATAGGGTTATCCATTATTTGAAGAAAAGTGGAAGCTTGAATAACATCATTTGACAGGGCTTCGAAAACCTGAAAGTAGGCATCATGACAGCCTCTAACACAATTGAAATTAAATATGATTTAACACAAGTGTTAAAAAATAACTTCGAAGAGGGAATATACCCTTTATCAGAATTCTTTCTTGGAGAGAGGTCAAGATAGATCATAGATTGGGGAGGTACCCCACATAATTTGCAAATGGGGAGGGTACTACCAAGGTCTCTACGAATGCCTTTTATGTCGGCTCCTCTAATGGATAATCGTTCAATTCCAAAGCTTTTCTTTTCCACGCACCCTAAGGTGTTCGATACTTACGTCATTGCCGACTTATAATAGTCGCTAAGAATTCAACCATCAACATTTGCAATCGCAGGGAGTTCTATTCGACTCGGTGCAAGCATCTCAAGCAAGCATTCTATCGTAAGAGGACTTCGATACCGGTGTCGCCCATAGCAACGACGAATTCCATATGTCAACTGGGCGGTACTCCGGAAGATCGTTAGAATCTATAGGCTTAAACCCAATTACTATTATAACCGTTTTCATACCAAACATTTCCTTTCTTGTATCAATCCCGGATGCTACATAAGCTTAACACTTGTGGCATAACAGCCTTTTTATTTAAGTCTTCCCCAAACTTTCTTAGTCCGTCTTGATTCTTTAAATATATCTCGTTTTGGCGCACTCGTGTTACAATGACACCTTGCGTAGTACGTACATACAAAAATCTTGCTCGAGGTAATAAAATGCCTCAGTACCGTAGTAAACACCTTCCTTGGTGGAATCGCTGATCGTGGGGGAGTTAAACCCCATAAATAAGGTAATGCCTCTAATAGTTAAGGTCACTAAGTACTCTTAATCATAGATGAAGTTTGAACGTCTTCGTTCTTACGTATGCTGCCTCCCTAGGCACTGCAACAGACTACGAGTAACGAGTCTCGTTCAAATCGAATCATTCCACCGGTATTGGCTATTCTGCCTCTACCTCTTCTGCTTTGGAGACTCTACCCCATTAATTCGTCATATCTCTTGTTGAATCATAACAATTCTAAACTCTCGTATCGGCACTTATTTGACCTCTGAAGGTTCGTCCGGTCCTATTATATGACCTCAAGTAACATACCACATCTTTATCAATCAACACGTTCTCTACAAGATTCTTTCCTTGACCCACTATGGGGTCTTCCTCTAGATCCTCCTATGGATCTTCCCGTATCGGGTCTCCGTCCATTTCAAGGAACGCATCATCAACTACCGACTCGAAGGCCTCAGGGTCTGGTATCTCAGAATCCCATCAATCTATAACTCATACGAATTGAGGTGACTAACCATGAAGTCCTAAGTACGGTTTCCCAGAAGAAGTCCCCTTTCGGGCCTCATCTTAAACAGTCAGGGTCATGTCCTTTAACTCGACTACGAACTCAATCTGAGCTCTAGATGTTCTTATCATTATTAAGGGTATTGTAAGACTCAATCTCCTATCGTTTCTGAGGACTGTAACCTAACTCTCAGATACCATTTCGGTAACAGCCCCAAATCCGGGGTCAGGGATTTAGAGTAGTCACGATCCACTTACTTCTTGCCTTGCCTGCTTTACTCACAATAGACACAATTCATCTGCTTATGACCCCACAATGTATATATCTCTCACACACACACACACACACATGTTAGAGTCTCAGAAACAACACAAATACAACCATTGCGGAATAAATAATCTTTATTACAATACCCAAATGTATTTTGAATTTGCTACTGATACAACTCCTAGGTAATGGTACATTACCAACTTAGCCTTGTAATACTCACCACCCTCTCATACCATTCATATCTATACATTATATGAATACCAAAAGCTCCAGCTTGATCTGACTGGTTCACACTACTTCCAGGATCACTGCTAGAAACTGCTCATGAGAATGCCTTGCGTTTACCACTCACCTGAGGGATGTGCGCCGAATCCTTGGTATCCTACTTCGCTGCTATATAATATTTATAAAACAATAGCAAGAGTGAGCGATAGCTCAGTAAGGTAATTAAAGTATGGCATAATCCTGCCTTTAACTCAACCCAGAATAAAGCGGGTATAAGACAATAATTTGTCAAAATATCTTGATACTGCAATTATTTCCTTATCGGAATGTATTCCAAAAACAGTACCATTGTTGTATTTCAAATATCATTTTCATAATATTTCTGCAAACTTTTACTATATTATGAACAAAGTTCTAGTATAATATAAAAGATGAGGTTTCAAAGTAAACCAATATAACCTTTCCGAAAAATATCTGCTATGTAAGCAGAATATCAACATATAACTTAAAAGATGAAGTTATAAGGTGATTCAGTATAAACAACTCCCTTACCATAACTCATTTTATGTAAGGTATCCACAGAGTCATATGATATAAAAGATGAAGTTACGAGGAAAATTTCATATAATGTTCCGTAACCCAAAATCCACTTATGCATATATAATCTGAGTAAGGTTTTATCAGAGTCATAACTCATAAAATAAAAAATGAAGTTGCAAGGATTTATTGTAACTTCATTTTTGAACATTTTTCAAATTTCCTGCCAACATGATCGGTAAACTTGAACCAAGGGTGTTATCCTTAGTCCCTTTCAATACATGTTGCAGAATTATCCATAATTGGATGATGAACTAATACTGAAGATGACATGCCAATTTCCTCTAAATTTAAGATAAATAAGGAAGTTGCTGATACTGCTATTGAAGCTGTGGCACCATCATCTAAGCCACAAAAGAAAAGGAAATTATCTAAAACAGGTATCATATTCCTTTGGAGACACAGACTACTGATGGTCAGGATCTATCAATTCCTGATGAGCAGTCAAATCCTGATGCTCAAGCTAATCTTGACATTGGTACTCCTGATGTCACTCCAACAAAAGTCGCTCTGTTTCAGACTCTCCAGCCAAATCCTCTCTTACTACAAGACATGTTGATATTTCATGGGAGAATTATGGTGCTGCTGCTTCCAATCTTGGGTTTCTACATCCATTGGAGAAGAAAAGGAAAGCAGAGAAAAAGGTCTTTCAGAGACAGAAGAAGCTGAAAGGATCAAGTCCACAAGAACCTGAATATCAATGTGATTCAGCAGCTACTAAAGATCCTGCCACACAAGAACCACTCAATCAAAGTTTGGGGGAAGGCTTAGCTATTGGAATGGTCACACAAGAACCATTTTCTAAAAGAGAGAATGAAGACATCAACATTCCAGCCACACAAGAACCATATAAAGATGCAGGCAAAGCTACAGCTTCTGAGGAATTTCCTGACACTACTCAAGGGATTTCTGGTGAAAATGAAAGAATGGTCGAGGACACTGTCAATGAGGGAAGTACACAAGAACCTTTAACTCAAAGTGTTAAAGCAACTTCAGAACCTCATGCTACACAAGAACCATCAGTATCAAATCCTGATGCAAGCTTATCTCATCTTGACGGTGTTGCTCCTGATGCTAGTGGTGCTACTGATAAGCCAATCCTGATACAGCCACTAAGCTCAAGACCAATGACAGAGTCTATCACAGCATCTCAGGATAAGCTGAAAGGTATTTCAATTCCTGATCCTGATGTTACTCTTGATTCTGATGCTGATAATAGTGATGATAGTGATAATGATAATAATGAAGAGAAGGATCAGCTTGCTACATCAATCAAAGCTAGTCTTGGAACCAACTTTGGTTCTTCAAGCACATTCATGGCTGGCAAGGCTTCTACTGGAAAAGATCTCAGACAAGATTTTTCCGTTCCTTCTGAAATTTCTTCTGCTGAGGCACTTGGACAATATGAATGGAACAATTCATGGTACAGATCTTCTGAGTCTGTTAGCTATCCATATGCTTTGGATCATGCCTATGATGCAGTGAAATTAATTGAGAATCAAGATTTGAAGAATCATTTGAAGGCAACTACTCTTTTATCTAAAGGCCTCAAACATGAAATTGATTCTATCAAGGCTGCTACAGAATTAGTAAGGATTGACATTTCTCAAAACTTCACAAAGGTGCCTACTGCTCTTCAACTAAGAATAGTGGAATCCCAAGTCAAGTCAGTCATTACTGAACAAACCTCCATCAACAGCAGAATTGATTCACTTGATTCTAAGGTAACTGATATACATACCTCTCTTGCCTTAATTTTGAATATATTGTCAAATGCTGATGTCAAAAAGGGGGAGAAGGTAAGTTCTACAAAATGTACACCTGATCTAGTATTAAGGAATAATGATGATGATACTGGAAATGATGGTGGTGACAAAGTTCTACAAGGAGAAACCTCTGATGCTGCTGTTATGAAGACTATTCAAACTTCTCAAAGTCAAACAACGCAGTCAACTCATGTTTCTGATTCTGGAGTAAGGACAGTGAGAACATTGGTACAATCTCAGATCCTGACGGAAGAACAAATCCTGACAGGTGATCAAATCCTGATGACTGATCAAATCCTGACGCCTGGTCATGGACATACACTTTATACAATTCCTGAGGGTGATGAAGATGTAATCATTGAAAATCCTGAAGATGCTGCTAACCTATTCCAGAAGTTCAAAACAAAGAAAGGTGATGTTGTGACTCTTTATCATACTGATAAGAGGGTACAACAGTTATTTGCTAGAAAGGCACTATCTACTGCTACTGAAGAATATCCTGATCTCTCACAAGAAGAGTTCTTAAATGCTCAAAGAGAAATGATGGAGAGTTTCAAGAATCCTGCTCCTGCTAGAGGTAGAGGAGGCAGAGGTAGAAGAAGTGCTCAAAGAGGTAGAAGAAGCTCATCAATTCCAATTATGCCTAGACAAACAAGGTCTAGAGGATTAAGGATTGAAGAAATTCCTGAACCTACTCAAACTCTATTAGTTCCTGACATGTCTACTTTTGGTGATGATGGAAATGTTGAAGAAGAACCAGAATTGAGAAGAAAAACAAGAAAATCAACTCTCAGTAATACAAATCAAATTGAAGATTCTAATCCTGATACTGTTCCTGACACAATTCAAGATATTGATGAATCCGATATTCTACAAGAGGTTGATCTGTTAATACTTTCTACTGTGGTGGATTCTCATAACAAGGAAGTAGATGAAGAAGAAGAAGCCAGAAGAAGAGAAATCACAAGAATAACAAATAGAGATTTCAATCTCTATGTACATAGGCTTAAACTCTCAAACAGAAGGTTGTGGAGAAATCCAAGCAGACAAGAACCTCAACTAGAAAGAAGCTATGCTTATGAGAAGGAAAAAGATAAGAAGTGGAAACACATTGACACACTTAGGTGTGATAGACCTATCAATTTTCAGTCTGGGAGAATTGTCACAAGTACCTCAAGTGTTGCTGATTTTTCTGAGTCAGTTAGATCAAAAACACTCTGGTTTTAAATGTTCTCAAATCTGAGGCAAATGGCAAACAATTCAAGAGGAGGTATTGGACACAGGGATGCTGAATATCTGAATACACCTCATGTTGATCCTTATGCCTTGACTGAAATTGAAGGTATTTTAACTTCTGAAAACCTGAACAATTTATTATCTGTTGATATAGTAATAGATTATCATGATGGTTCTGAAAAGAAAGAAAAGCTTCTGTGTTTTATGAGAGATGGTTCTGTGAAGATTCTATCCATTCAAGACTTGTTGGTGAAAACTACAAAGGAACTGAAATATGTTCATTATCTGTTAAGATGGAAGAATGAAGTGTGCAAAGTGTGGAGTGACATGATCTTGTCAACAATAAGAAGAAGACTGGATGGAAACATAAATTTCAATGGTGATTATACTCCCATGTACTTAAATCAAAGAGGTCAAGATGTGGAAATGCAAAGGGGCACTGCTGTTAAAGAAGTGACTTTTGGCATGACTCAACTTACTCTTAATCCTGATGGGAAGGAAATTGCTTATCTTTTGCTTGAAGAGCACAGTCTTCGGAGAAGCTCCATACAAAATCTCAGAGCAGCTATCTATCAGATTAATGAGGAAGATGAAGAACTCAGAAATCTTAAGGAAAGACTGATTCAAATTCTTGAAGAAAAAGAAGAAAATTTGTTATCCAACTTCTTGAAGATGAATCTGTTCTATCAAAGAATTTAAACAGATAAGTTGCTGCTGTAAATATTTGTACATTTTGTAAATATGTTTTTGACATCATTGAATCTAGGAATCTATACTTTATTTCACAAAGTATGAGATTGGGGGAGATTGTTAGATCAGGATTCAATGATCGTCAGGATCTAGACTCAACTGATCAGGATTGATGACGTCATCAGTATAACATGGTCATCAGTATTTGATCAAGCATCAGTATCAGGATTGTCATCAGGATATCTACATCAGGACTGGGATCAGGATTGATCATCAGAACTGGAAGCTGATCAGGATTTCTATTTCGAGTTATATTTGGAGTCTAGTTAAATAAGGAAGCTTATTTTGTCGGTTCCTTATTTATAGTAATGAAGCTATCAATTTAGGATAGGTTTCAATCTTTGTAATTGATTAGAACTTATCATGTAATTGATAGAGAAGCTGTGTAGTATATAAACACAGTTTAGGTTTCGATTTATAGAGATTTACACACTCGAGTATTTTTGTAACCTAGAAGCTCTCAAGAACATCAGAATTTCTTGAGAGAGTTTGTAACAGTTTTATATTAGAATTAATAAAGCTGTTATTATTCTTTCGTATCTGTGATATATACTTTGATAAGTCGAGAATCTTATACAATTGTATTCAACCCCCCTTCTACAATTGTTTATTACTGGGCAACATAAACAAATCACAATTTGAGCATGACCATGCATTTCATAGTCTCACTCAATCAAGAGGCCAATAATATCACTCCTAAAATAGGAGGGTTAAATCCTATATCCATCATTCATATTTCTCATATGATTCATAATATACTCAATGTCCACCTTTATCATTACCCAGTCAAAGGTAACTTTGAGTAGAATCAAAGTATATTAATTCTCATATAGAAATATAATGATTTCAAGTCTAAGGATCATTACACCATTATCATTGTGAGAATTGCTTATGACACTTGATAACATTTACCATAAAGAATTCACACAGTGGGTCTATCCAGTGCCTGTTGGGTTTTATACTAAACTATTCATTAGTAGTATATAAACATTGTCCATTTTATTGAGAATCTTGATTGCATATTTTTACATTGTCTATTTATTATATATTGTGGATAATTTAGTATCAAATGGGATAACAGAAGATTAAATTATCAGTGTCTATATATAATATAAAGGGTTCACAGTTTAAGTGGAATTAGACAAACCACTGGAATAACTGAAGTATTATTTGGGAATAGTTTATCTTGACTATTAAATAATACTTGTATACTTTGTGTATATTGAACAGGATCAAATTTAAAATTGTTCCCTTAAACTGATTAAGAAGGTGAACTAAGATTCTATGTTATTATTAATGCTTAGGTTCTTAATCCGGATATAGTAATTGACACGTGTATATTATTTACATGCTTTGATTTATATATGAAATAATTCTTTTGAATTATATCATTATATTTTGTGTGATGGAATAATATATATGGTGAATATTATTTATTGAAGGAATCCGTGTCCTGATAATATTCGGGTTAATGATGTCCCCTTGAAAGCTCAAAAGGATTTAATTATGTGAAACCCTGCAGGTGGATTTATTCCGGCATAATTAAATAAAGGTAGAGTGGATGATCAAGGATATAAGATGTTAATTAAATGAATTATCAGTAATTTATTTAATTAATGGGCATGCACTATTTTAAACATGGGGAATTTAATAAGCAAATAATATTGGAACCGAATTAATTAATTAAGTTGCGGTATTAGGAAAGGTAGTGCAAATATTAATTCTTTAGTGGATTGAATTAATATTTAATTACATTGGGCTAGGCCCAGGATGTAATTAAAAGGCCCAACCTAATTATCCATAATCCCTATTGTAGCCCTATATATATTCTTATTCTCTTCTTGCTAGGGTTGGTTAAGAAAAATATTGTAGCCACCTAGGAGCAAGAAGAGAGGTTAACTTGAGAAGACGGAGGCCACACTTCGCTCAAGGGAATTTGGGAATACAATAGAAGAGCGTGGAATCAACCGTTAACAAGGTGATTTTCTTTTCGCACTCCTTAATTGTGTATCATAAAATGTAGTAGAACCCCAAGTCCGTGGTTCCCAACAATTGGTATCAAGAGCCTGGTTATGGGTTCTATGTTTTATGATATGATGTCCATGTCGTAATTAAAATTGGTTATGTATGTATAGTGGTATGCTTGGATAATAATCTTTTGCAGGTTGTTTAGTATCCACTATTATGGCCTCGTTTTATTTTAATTATGTGTTTGGATCCCACGTGGTTTAATCGTGGTTATTTTTTGTTTTGGTTTCCACGTGGTTTATCGTGGTTGTAAATCACGAGGGTTGATCGTGCTAGTTTTGTTTTCTATTATGATTTTGTAATCTTGTAATCATGATTTGTATTCATGTTAGATTATGATCTGATGTAATAGAATAGGTATGTTATGTTGTATGTAACTATTTGATCGACGGAGTTGCAAGAAAACAAAGTTCTTCCGCTGATGCTACAAGATTTCGCCTATGCAACTTCGAACTGTTGTAACTTTTGCATACGGTGTCGGATTTCGATGCGTAATACCTTTTCAGAAAGGGATTTCGATGTTCTACACGATTGAAAAGTGACATTTGTCAAAGTTTCATGTGCGTCTGAGCTCGTTTAGACCCTCAAACAGCGAGTTGAAGTTTTCGCAGGATTTTCGGATGAAATTTTTTTTTGGCCATAATAGTGGATTTATTTTTTATTTTAATTTTTCTGCTATTTAATTTTAATTATTGCATTAAATAATTATTATGTGTGTTGTTAATTATGTGTGTAATTTTAATTGCATGGTTAACATAAATAGGACGACATGGACATAAATTTTCATTTATTGCTTTAATTAAATGTTTTATGTTATTAAATTATGTGTGTATTTGGAATGCATGTTAGACATAATTATAATGACATAGGCCCCATTTAATTATGTAGAGATGCATGCTATGCTATGTTATGTGTTCTTTGTATTGTTATTTTGATAACATGTAGACCTCGAAGAAATAACATAGGGCGATGCATCTAGATAAAATTACTCATGTTAAAATACTAAGTGGGAGAGGGAATTAATTTGATATTAGATCCCATGGTCATCCATTATTGGTTGTATGTAATTTAACACTAGGACGATTATGAATTGGATATATGTCACCCATCGTGGCGTATGATTTATGACGTCTGGGTAGTGTTAAGGATATTACTAGGACAATCTTCTTAAGTTAATCACGAATAATGAAAGGTAAGCTCACCCCATCGTGACATACCAAGTTTCATAGAATTCGAGAAAAAAGTTGGACATTCCTTGATTGATGTTGATAATGGATATTTCTGTCTTAGGGGTTGTGTTTTTAAGCGAGTCCGTCTGTGACTTCACCGAAAACACCTGGGATTTATCCATTGATACATCGAACGGATGGGTCTGACTAAAGGCAACTTAAGATCTAAATAATGGTATACACTTAGCTATGAAAGATAATATATAGTCCACCCTAACGTGGCGTATTATTTAGTAGTAGGACCGAAGTAATATTTAAATTTAAATGGTATATATGTCATCCATCATGGCGTACCAGATATTTATGGAATTTAAATATTAGTGCATTAATTTTAATTAATTGTTAGAGGAAACAAATAGGTTTTAAGATATATGCAATTTTCTGATTAAGTGTTATATGCATGATTCTCAGGATAGAATGGGCTTTAATCCACTTTTCACCATACTTAATTATAACAAACTTACCGGACCTAACTATATTGAATGGAAACGCAATTTGGACATAGTGTTGACTGCTGAAGAGTTTAAATTTTGTACTGTTGAACCCAAACCGGACCAGCCTGCTGCCGATGCTCCGGATGAGGATAAAGAGTATTTTAAGAAGTGGACTAAGGCAGATGAGATGTCGCGATGTTACATTCTGGCAGCAATGTCGGGTGTTTTGCAACATCAGCATCAGGCCATGACCACTGCTACATATATGCTCTATAATCTCAAGGAGCTTTTCGGAGATCAGAATAGGGCTGCTAGGCAAGTAGCAATGAAGTCTCTAATGAACACTCAGATGGCTGAAAAAACACCTGTAAGGGACCATGTTCTTCTGATGATGTCTCATATAAATGAACTAGAGGTCCTTGGTGCTGATATTGATGTGGAAACGCAGGTCGATATCATACTTATGAGTTTGCCAAAAAGCTTTGAGCCGTTTCGCTTGAATTACAACATGAACAAGAAGTTGTATAGTCTTGCAGAACTTCTGACAGAGCTTCAGGCAGCGGAATCATTATTTCAGCAGCATGTTCAGGTAAATGTGGCTGAGAAAGTTTCTTCTTCAAAGCCGAAAGGAAAGAAGAAGAAGAAGGTTCAGACACAGAAAGTTGTGAAACCATTGGGAGTTCAGAATTCAGTGAAGAAGCCTAAGGGCAAGTGCTTCAAGTGCAAGCAGTCGGGTCACTGGAAAAAGGATTGTCCTCTGTCTAAGAAGAACAATGCTGGTATGTCTCTTTCTCTTGTTACGGAAACATATATAGCGGCTATGTCTACGAGCACTTGGTGTGTAGACACAGGAGCCACTGATCATGTTTGTAATTCCATGCAGGGGTTCCAGAAAACCAGGCTGCTTAGAGATGGCGAGATATATGTGTTCATGGGAGATGCTACGAAAGTAGCAGTGGTTGCAGTTGGAGTTATTTCTTTATCTTTTGGTTATGATAGGATTTTGGTTTTGAATAATTGTCTTTATGTACCTTCATTTAGAAGGAATTTAATTTCGGTTTCTAAACTTGCCATGGATGGTTATAATGTTTGTTTGGATCGTAATGTTTCCATTATGATGAATAAACGAGTTATATGTTCTGGTACATTGCAAGACAATTTATATATTATTAATCCTATAGAACCAATGTTGCAACCAAGTGAAATTAATAATACACTTTCTACCTCTAGTAAAAGAAAGGAACCTTCTGGATTGAACCAAACATATCTTTGGCACTTGAGATTAGGTCATATTAACTTAAGGAGGATTCAAAGATTGGTAGTATATGGGCCTTTAGGCTCGTTGGCAGTGGAGCCATTTCCAGTCTGTGAATCTTGCTTGGAAGGAAAAATGACCAGTAGACCTTTTAAGGTAAAAGGAAATAGAGCCAAAGATGTGTTAGAATTGGTTCATACTGATTTATGTGGACCTATGAATATCCAAGCGAGAGGTGGGTATGAATATTTTGTCACTTTCATTGATGATTATTCGAGATATGGATACATTTATCTGGTGCACCGCAAGTCTGAGTGCTTTGAAAAATTCAAAGAGTACAAAGCAAGTGCGGAAAAGCGACATTCAGGAAAATGTATCAAGTCACTACGATCAGATCGTGGGGGCGAATACCTGCTTGGAGAATTTAGAGAATATTTATCAGAACATGGGATTTCATCCCAGTTGACTGCACCTGGCACACCTCAGCAGAATGGTGTAGCAGAAAGAAGGAACCGGACTCTTTTAGAGAGTGTTAGATCGATGATGAGTTATTCGAATTTACCCAAGTCGTTTTGGGGGCATGCTCTAGAAACAGCGGCTTATCTTCTAAACTTGGTACCTTCTAAGTCAGTTCCAAAAACTCCAAAAGAATTGTGGACTAGTACCAAACCTAGTTTGAAACACATTCGGATTTGGGGTTGTCCAGCACATGTGCTGAACAAGAACGTGACTAAGTTAGATTCTCGTACAGAAGTGAGGCTGTTTGTGGGTTATCCCAAGAGAACAAAAGGGTATTTGTTTTATAGTCCTAAGGATCGGGATATCATTGTAAGCACCAATGCTAGATTCTTAGAGGAAGACTATATAATGAATCACAAACCCATGAGTACTGTTGTTTTAGAGGAACTAGTGGGAGGACAAGATAATTCTAATATGCCACCGGTACAAGTAGAACAACCACAAGTAAATGAACAACCTATCACTAATACCACTCCAATGCTTCGTCGTAGTGGGAGGGTTGTTAAACAACCTGAGAGGTTCATGTTTTTGGGAGAGTCTTCGGACTTAGTCTCTGGTGAACATGATGAGGATCCCAGGACATACGAAGAAGCAATGCAAGATAAGGATGCAGATCTTTGGCAAAAGGCTATGCAATCTGAGATGGAATCTATGTATTCCAATAAAGTCTGGGATCTCGTGGAACCACCCAGTGGTGTAAAACCCATTGGATGCAAGTGGATCTACAAAAGAAAAAGAGGATCTGACAAAAAGGTGAAAGCCTGGAAAGCAAGACTTGTTGCGAAAGGGTATACTCAGAAACAAGGAATTGATTATGAGGAAACCTTTTCTCCGGTAGTCATGCTTAAGTCAATCCGGATTCTTTTATCTATAGCAGCTCATCTCGATTATGAGATTTGGCAAATGGATGTCAAGACAGCTTTCCTAAATGGAAGTCTTGATGAAAACATCCATATGCAGCAACCAGAGGGATTCATCAAAGAGGGCCAAGATCATCTAGTGTGTAAGCTTAAGAAGTCCATTTATGGACTGAAACAAGCTTCCATGGAGTGGAACATTCGTTTTGATCAGGCCATCCAGACAAATGGTTATGATCAGAGTCCAAGCGAAGCATGTGTGTATAGGAAAAGTGAAGGAAATGCAGTGGTTTTTCTAGTACTATATGTAGATGACATTTTTCTCATTGGAAACAATGTAGAGATGTTGTCATCTATTAAGGCATGGTTGTTCAAACAATTTGAAATGAAAGACTTAGGTGAAGCCGCATACATTCTTGGGATCAAAGTTATAAGAGATCGCAAGAAAAGAACGTTGGCTTTATCTCAAGAACCGTACATTGATGAGGTATTGGCTCGTTTTAACATGCAGGACTCTAAGAAGGGTAATTTACCTTTTAGACATGGAGTCTCTCTATCAAAGGAGCAGTGTCCTAAGACACCTAAGGAGATAGAGAACATGAAAGCAGTTCCTTATGCTTCAGCATGTGGAAGCTTAATGTATGTCATGTTATGCACGAGACCTGATATTTGCTTTGCCGTAGGCATGGTCAGTAGATATCAGTCCAATCCAGGTCAGGAACATTGGAGTGCAGTAAAAACGATACTTAAGTACTTGCGAAGGACTAAGAAGTATATGTTAATTTACAAGGCTTCAGACTTGTTTCCTGTGGGTTATACCGATTCAGATTTCCAGACAGATAGGGATAAGAGGAAGTCAACCTCGGGGTGTGTTTTTACTTTAGGAGGTGGAGCTGTAATATGGAGGAGTGTGAAGCAGAAATGCATCGCAGACTCAACCATGGAAGCTGAATATGTGGCAGCCTCTGAGGCAGCCAAGGAGGCTATATGGTTCCGGAATTTCCTGCTGGATTTGAATGTAGTTCCTAATTTGCCACGGCAAATCACAATTTATTGTGATAATACTGGTGCTGTTGCAAATACAAAGGAACCACGAGAACATAAAGCAGCAAAACACATTGAGCGTAAGTATCACCTCATACGACAGTTCGTTAAGGGAGGAGATATTATTGTGACTGATATAGCATCAAAGGACAACCGGGCTGATCCTTTCACGAAGAGTTTACCAGCTAAGGTTTTTGAAGAACACGTGGAGGAGATAGGAGTCAGATGTCTGGTCACGGAATAGTTATTTAAACTGGTAGCGGATTATATTAATAAACACTGATATACTCAAAGAATAGCTTGAGTATAAGTGGGAGATTGTTGGGTTTTATACTAAACTATTCATTAGTAGTATATAAACATTGTCCATTTTATTGAGAATCATGATTGCATATTTTTACATTGTCTATTTATTATATATTGTGGATAATTTAGTATCAAATGGGATAACAGAAGATTAAATTATCAGTGTCTATATATAATATAAAGGGTTCACAGTTTAAGTGGAATTAGACAAACCACTGGAATAACTGAAGTATTATTTGGGAATAGTTTATCTTGACTATTAAACAATACTTGTATACTTTGTGTATATTGAACAGGATCAAATTTAGAATTGTTCCCTTAAACTGATTAAGAAGGTGAACTAAGATTCTATGTTATTATTAATGCTTAGGTTCTTAATCCGGATATAGTAATTGACACGTGTATATTATTTACATGCTTTGATTTATATATGAAATAATTCTTTTGAATTATATCATTATATTTTGGGTGATGGAATAATATATATGGTGAATATTATTTATTGAAGGAATCCGTGTCCTGATAATATTCGGGTTAATGATGTCCCCTTGAAAGCTCAAAAGGATTTAATTATGTGAAACCCTGCAGGTGGATTTATTCCGGCATAATTAAATAAAGGTAGAGTGGATGATCAAGGATATAAGATGTTAATTAAATGAATTATCAGTAATTTATTTAATTAATGGGCATGCGCTATTTTAAACATGGGGAATTTAATAAGCAAATAATATTGGAACCGAATTAATTAATTAAGTTGCGGTATTAGGAAAGGTAGTGCAAATATTAATTCTTTAGTGGATTGAATTAATATTTAATTACATTGGGCTAGGCCCAGGATGTAATTAAAAGGCCCAACCTAATTATCCATGATCCCTATTGTAGCCCTATATATATTCTTATTCTCTTCTTGCTAGGGTTGGTTAAGAAAAATATTGTCGCCACCTAGGAGCAAGAAGAGAGGTTAACTTGAGAAGACGGAGGCCACACTTCGCTCAAGGGAATTTGGGAATACAATAGAAGAGCGTGGAATCAACCGTTAACAAGGTGATTTTCTTTTCGCACTCCTTAATTGTGTATCATAAAATGTAGTAGAACCCCAAGTCCGTGGTTCCCAACAGTGCCATGTTCTACTAACATGCACTTATGTCTTTGACTTTAGTTTCACCATACTTATGACCAATGAGATGTGGTCATCAGTCAACAAACATACTAATCTTAATGCATTATTATTATCCTCAAATAATAATACTCGACTAGGGATCTTTTAGGATTGTAAACACTACTCATATAATCTCATTTCTTAGTCACATACTTCGAGATATAGAATTCATGCTTATATTCCAAGGACATTTATTATTCTAACATTTATATCGCAGTTAATTAAGACATAATAAATAATTGAAAGAAAATCCATAGAACATATTTATTAATAATCAAAATGTCTTCCCTAAGAACATTATAGTATTGTCTCTGGGGCACAAGCACTAACAACTTATCCTCTATACAAATAGTTGACGCATGATAAACTTAAATACTAAAATTAGAGGTGCAACTCCACAAATTCAATAATCATAATCTTGCACATAACAAAATTTATTCTACTAGCACGATAAATCTTATCCAAATAATTGCATCAAATCATGTAGCAAGAAGTTCACATCCTTATTCTCAATAAGCTTTCAAAAGTCTAAACCTAAAACATATTAAAACAATGAACTGCAAATCCTAGCAAGTAACTATCACCCAAAGGCTCAAGATAATATTTAAAACAGAATTTCTGAACTTTTAATCGATAAAAGAATCTTAACGATAAAATCATATTTTATTCTCACAGTTTTAAATTACGGTCACACTATGCCAGTGACACGGCTTCTATAGTTCGATGGTTCGATGGGGGTCAGTTTATGTCCCTTGTTAAGTCTTACTCAACAAGGTATCTATGTGTTCTAGAACGTGCGTAAACTAGTTCTATATGTCACACTATCCACTGACATGATTTTATGATTCGATGCGCAACTAAAACTGGGGAGTTCTTATAAAAAGTTCTTTTCTAAATTCTACATTCGATATCACAATTTTTCAGAATTAAATATTTTGAATACAACAAAAATTAATCGAATGAAAATAGATTTGAGAATTGTAGTGAGCAATTCTCAACAAGTCCAGCCCCTCCAAGCCAAGAACCCTATATTATCTTGAACTCCAAATTTGTTGCCTCTTTTTTATTAACTCTTTTATTCTCTTTTTTAATCAATAAACCAATATCCTAATTATAAAAAGAATCAATATAGTTATATAAAGGAGAAGACGGAGGCGGTGAGGTGGAGCCTCTCAAATCGCTTCGTTCTATTTTTCTAATTTTCTCAAATTTTCACAATTTTTAATATTAATAATTTTATTTTCGATTTTATAGGAAGGAAATTGAAAAATTACAACTTACTTTATTATTTTCGATTTTGTAGGAAGGGAATTGGAAAATTGCAACTTCTCAAATTTGTAAGATGTAATTTTGATTTCTTTATTACTTTCGAACTTTTAGGATCTAATGCATTATTATTTAGAATTTTCTTTTATTATTTTCAAACTTGATAGAACTTTCTTTTATTATTTTCAAAAACTTCTCAAATTTGTAAGATCAAATGTTGATTTCTTTATTACTCTAATGCATTATTATTTAGAATTTTCTTTTAGTATTTCAAACTTGATAGAACTTTCTTTTATTATTTTCAAATTTGTAAGAATGGATGAATTAAAAAATTACAACTTCCTTATTATTTTCGAATTTGTAGGATCTAGATCTAATGTTAATTTCTTTATTACTCTAATGCATTATTATTTAGAACTTTCTTTTATTATTTTCAAACTTGATAGAATTTTCTTTTATTATTTTCGAACTTGATAGAACTTTCTTTTATTATTTTCAAATTTGTAAGAATGGGGGAATCAGAAAATTACAACTTCCTTATTATTTTCGAATTTGTAGGATCTTATGTTAATAATTGCAATTTTTTTATTGATTTTAAAATGAAAAATCACAACTTCGTTTATTATTTTCGATTTTGTAGGAAAGAAATTGGAAAATTGCACTTTCTTTTGTATTTTTAGAATTTGCAATAATTATTCATATACGGACCCTAACTCAAACATTTTCTTTCCTTCCTCAACATCTTCTTTAATGACTAAAGAGTATGCTTATAAGAAAAGTTGTATAACTTTTACAAATTAACTTAATATCTGAAAGGTAAGTTACTATTTAATACTTTTTAACTTGATAGAACTTTCTTTTATTTACTTTCAAATTTTTAGGATCTAATGCATTATTATTTATAAATTTCTTTTGTATTTTTAGAAGTTGCAATAATTATTCATATACGGACCTAACTCAAACATTTTCTTTCCTACCTTAGCATCTTCTTTAACGACTAAAGAGTACGCTTATAAGAAAATTTGTATAACTTTTACAAATTAACTTAATATCTGAAAGGTAAGTTACTATTTAATACTTTTTTGACTTTTAAACAGAATTAATTTCCAATTTATTCACCTTACAAACACCTATAAATTAAAGGTCATTCATAACAAAAAATCTACACCGAAACTTTTTTACATAGCTCTTAATCTTTACAATCATATTTACAATCAATATAAGTATGACCTACACCATGTTGGATGTTTTGAATGACAACATCTATACCTGGATGATAAGAGTATGAGTGTCTAGAATGTGAGAATCTGTCAATCCAAATAACTGAAGAACTGATCAGTCTTGACATGATTTTGATCGATGAAAAGGTTAATAAATCAATATACTTATAACTTATTAGTTTGTCAAATTGTATGATGTTATTAACGTTTCTAAGATATGTTGTATGACAGGAAAATTTGATCCATCAGGCTCCGTGTACAACATCAAAAATCTAAAAGTTGTTTCAAGTACAAGAAAATATAGGTCACTATCACATGGGTCTAAATTGCTCTTCATACGCATAACGTCGCCTAAGAGATTGGAAAAAAGTATCGTCAACATATCACTGCATGGATTTCAGTTCATATGTCCAGATATAGTTGATGCACGTATTATTGACACCAACATACTCCCAGGTATTTTGATTCAGTAATATATTAGAGTAATATATAAGTAATACTATTATATAAGTTAAAATTCAAACTTTCATGTTCTAATATTATCTTTTCTATGTTGATTTAGTACTTTGTTAAAATATCATTAACAATATCCGTAACTGGTATTTAACCATAGTTACCCAAAACATTTATGAAATTCCAATCCTTGGAAAACATGGGGAGTTGTACAGGGCTACACACTGGTATACGATGATCAGTCGTCATACCAAAGATTCTCTACTAGTAGATGGATAATCCCGAAGGTCATTACCCTAGCCGCATATGGGCTTTTAGGTTGGATCGGCGTCACTCGGCCTCTTACTCATTTGTAAGCACATGGCGACATCAAGGCCACACAAGTGGACCCGCTCCCTGCCAACGGATTCCACTGGACTGGCGTCACCCAGCCTCTTATTCATTTCCACCTGGCGACATCAAGGCCAGAAAAATAGTTTTATTTGCGGGGTCGTGCGTTACTCGGCCACTTACGCGAAATGTTGTTTCCCCCAAGCAAAAGCTTGTTGATAGGTTTTGTAAAAATACCCTTACTTCTGGATTATATCAGAAGTAAGTCACAATGTGGGTTGACCGTTGTCAACTGACCTCGATCCTCAAGTAAAACATTTTGAAATCACGACCTGAGAGTTTTGTAAAATATCTTTAGCTCTGATAATTCAGAAACTCAAACTATATCACTTTTAATGAAGGAGGCAAGTGAAATCATATGTTCACTTCCTGGAATGGATTCCCAATTTTTGATAAGTCCAAAACCTTATTCCTTATTTGGGATAAATAATTTAAAAGTAGTTGGGAACCCCTACTATAGTCACATAAATCTCTCTCGAGATCAGAAAATATTTTAAATAACTATTGGAACCTTACGTAATATTTAAATAAGGTTCTATGATTTTTAAATCATTTTTGGAATATTTAATAAATATTAAAATAATAAATATTGAATTATTATTCAATATAAATCCACTTAAGTGAATATTCAAATTAATATTCACTTAATTAAATAATTATTCAAATAATAAATATTGAATTATTACTCAATAAGATTCTACTTAAGTGAATATTCAAAATAATATTCACTTAATTAAATAATATTCAAATAATAAATATTGAATTATTATTCAATAAAATTCCCACTTAAGTGAATATTCAAATTAATATTCACTTAATTAAATAATTATCCAAATAATATTTATAATAAGATTATTTAAATATCTCACATTAAATATCCAATAATATATATATTGGAATATTTAATCAACATTTTTAAAAATATAACTGTCCCTGGAACCCTCCAACTTCTGACAGTATAATCAAGACCAAAATACTAATTTGACTCCCGGTCTAAGTTTTAAAATTCACGTACGAGTGCTCTACCCTTAGAGCCTCTATAACACCTCGGTTTATATCTAATATTTACTTAGCATATAAACCCTTATATAACACAAAGCTTTTTACCAAGCATAATCAGTTATAACTTCTTTTCACAGTATTAAAACAGAATATATCACAACACATCAGTAATCACAATAGCATCACTTAAATGATGTAGGGTTTGGAAACTTGCCTTGGTGTCTCGGTGGTGTGGTAGTGGGGGCTTGAGAGTGTGCTCGTCGATCTATAACAAGATACATAATTCACAGTCAGTCCCCTAGAACCAATGAACGTGCTATTACTTAAGCACTAAAGTTCTATTAATGAAAATCAAATGTCTCTCTCTCGGTCATCTATAACCTTATGACATTCCGTAACTCCTAAGTCAAAAGTTTGGGTGGAATTCTATTCACAAAACCCAAGTACTTTTCCTTTACTAACTTCTTGTTTTTAACCATCCCCTTAAGGGTATTTCACTCGCGCAACCTTTGTTCTCGCATTTTTATAAAATCACAAACTTATCTTTTTAACACGAAACCTCCTAGGTTTCGTTCCTAACAATCCATTCTAGTATCCATTTTAATATCTCAACCCAATTCCATTTTTAAAGGGCTTGATCCCTATCTCAAAGTTCATGCAATGAACTACTTAGTTACTCGAAACCACTTTCACTAAAACGGACGTTTCTCCTAAACCGTAAATCGAAACGATACGATTCTTTCGCTAAAACAAACTAGGAAACAGGGCCTACATGATCATGGTAAGAAACCTTATGTTTATTCCCTTTAAAGAATTCGTGATCTCTGTCCAATCTTCCTAAGTAAAATTCAACATGGTAACGACGCTTAAACGCGATTCCCGTGTTTAAAACACTCTAATCAATTCATCAATCCACAACCAACAATCACAACCCAAATATCTCTTCCAAATCACTTTATTTCTGTATACACAAGCTCATATTACTACTCACTAGTTCAACCATCACTTACTCCATTAAACATCATACATATCATGCAAAGCATCTCTACATCATACTATCACTAACAATCATCCATTTATTCACTAATATCAAATCATAAGTAAAAGTGTGAGAGGGTTTATACCTTACTTGGTACTTAGTATAGCCTAGAAATGGGTAGTATAACCTTCTTTGATCCTTGATTATCCTTTACAAGCCTAGAACTTCAAGATCAAAACAAGAAATCAAGAATTACTATTCATCTTTACTATTCATCATCAACTTTGAATCCATTTTTGAACAAGCTATCAATCATGGATGAAGCTAAGATCAAAGATTTACCTTAGTTTATGGACGAGGATGATTTAGAGCCCAAGATCTTGAATTATGGTTGAGTGAAAGTGGAGGAAAATTTCTTAAGCTTTTGGAGAAGAAGAAAAGCCGAATGCTTTTGTTTCTTCAAGGATGCATCTTCTTGTTTTGTTTTGTTTTCTTTTTGTTTGTATAATTACACTAAATACTTCTATTTTTTAATTGTGTTGTCATAAGCTAGTTTTGTCACCAATGACACATCTCATTTAATCTTGTGGTTGTGGTGAAAGTGGTGACAAGGTGGTGATTCATCACCTTGTCATCACTTGGTCATCATCTTGTCACCCTCCTGCATCATGCTTATGTCATCATTTGTATTATCAATCCTCTTATATATTGCACTTGATGATTTTATATGATACTCTTCCCTTGGTTAGGGTTTAATCCATAATTCGTTACGCTTTTGTTTCGCGATAGTCTCAAGTGATTTTAAAAACGTTTTTCTGTACCAATGCTAGGGGATACTTCCTTGATCTTTCCATTTCCTTGGTTTAATATATGGTCTTAGATTTCTCACCTTGGTTTAAGATATGATCCTGGATTTCTCATTCCACATACTTTCTCAAAACGATCAAATCAATACATCCTCGATTGTTCGATGAATAGTGATTTAAAATTCGAATAGGAATCTCCTGATTCTGAGTACGTTTACATTCTTTTATTCTTCCTATACATAGCTTCGAAACATTCATTCCATACCATCCACATAGTGTGGTCTGAAAAAAAATTCCATCAGCAAATTTACTATTCATCAGGGGCAAATTTACCATTCATCAGGGTTTCAATTATTACAAAATTTTGGGATATTACAAAAACTTTCAATGTTTCGTCTTTAATAATACTAGCTTAAAACCCGTGCGATGCACGGATTGTTAATTGTTATATTATTATTATTATTTTAATATTTTATTAATTGTAATTGTGTAAAAAATAAGTAGGCATGTTAAAATAGCTAAACACTTTTAATTAATTAAAAACATTAAAACAGATTTTAAAATAAATAAGTATGGGTTTGCCCATTATATTTTTGGAAAATGAAGGGTTTTAGTAAGAACAAATAAAAAATGTAACATATATTTAGTTTAAAAAGGTAAATGCCCTTGATATTTTTGGAAAATGAGGTTTTAAAATTTAATAATTAAAAGTATTTAAATATGTTTTAAAATAAATAAGTAAAGGGTTTCCTGTGATATTTTTGGAAAAAGAATGGATTTTATTGAGAAAAATAGAAAAAGTAAATTATAAAAGACAATTTCCCGTGATATATTTAGAAAAGGATGGACTTTGTTAGAAAAAATATATAATGTGTTTTATCTGAAAAGATAATTGGTTATAAATAGGTATTTGATTATTTATATTTTAATATTTTTAGTAATTGCATTTGTTAAGAAAAATAAGTAGACATGTTAAAATAGGTAAACTTTTTAAAAAATAATTATAATATTAAAATAGGTTTAAAAATAAATAACTAAAGTTTTTTCCGTGATATTTTTGAAAAAGGAGGGGTTTTAGTAAAGAAAAATAGAAAAACAAACATGTTTTAGTTAAAAAAGGTAACTGCCCATGATATATTTGAAAAAGTAGGGGAATTTGTTATAAAAAATAGAAAAAATAATGTATTTTAGGTGAAAACGTAATTGGTTATAAATAGGTAATATTATTATTTAATAATATATTTCTATAAATAAGTAAGGTTAATTAAGTAAAAACACGAAGTATAGTTAATTAAGGGCAATTAAGTAAAATCACAATGTACCATACCGACCAACCAAACTTTTAATGTTTCATCAATTATATAATAGTATTGATAGTATAGATAGATAGATAGATTTATAATATTAGTATTTTATGCTACTAAATGGAATAGCCCGTGATATTTTTGAGGTTTTAGTTAGGAGAAATATTAATTATAAAATATATAAAAAAAATACGTTTTGGAAAAAAAAACTAATCGGTTAGTCATTAATAATTATAATATTATTATTTTATTTTATTAAATAAAACTGTTCGTTACATTTTTCGAAAATGAGAGGTTTTATTTAGGAAAAATAGAAAAGAAAAAATTTTAGTTAGAAAATATAAAAAAGAATATACACTTTGGCTAAAAATGGTAATGGGTTAGTTATTAGCAATTATAACCTTATTATGTTATTTTATTAAATGAAACTGTCTGCGATATTTTTTGAAAATGAAATTTTTTAGTTAGGAAAAATAGAAAAGATATTCTATATAATAATTTTAATATTTTATCTAATGGTTCTCATCGATTTGATCAGAAATATCTAACGACTATAAATGGAGTGACCAGACTACAAAAACTTTGAGGACCAGACTACAAAACTTTTAATGTTTCGTTTTTAATATAATAGTATAGATATATTACAATAATAGAGTTTTTTTTCTAATGTTGTATTATACCTATTATATTTTACTGAATATAATAATAATATTCAACAATAATATTTGTATTGATAATATTATAATAGTATTATTGAGTATTATTATTATTATTCAATAATAAATTTAATTATAATTAATGATTAATATTAATAAAAAAAAAATATTGAATATTATCATTATCGAAAATAAATTTTATTAAATATAATGATGTTAGAATTATATATCTATACTATATTATTAAAGATGAAAAATTATAAGTTTGTTAGGTACGATAGCTGTTTTTTGGTATTTCGTGTTTTTACTTAATTATCCTTACTTATTGATAAAAAAATTATTAAATAAAAAAATTATCTATTTATAACGAACTAACTCAATATGTTTTAAATTTAAAAAGTGAATTATTAATACTACTGTATTTAGATTAGAATTGTGTAATATATGGCAATGTTAAATTAAGTAATATATATTAAAATTATTAACTAACCATGGTTAGTATAGTAGGACTAGAATAATAAATAAGGAATTTTTTTAATATAATATGATTGGTCTAAAATTTAGGAATGGTCTGTATCTATATTTTGTGATTTATAATATATATTTTTTGATTGGTTAACTGGACTTTGGTAATTGAGAAAATTATTTAATTTATTATGAATGGTCTAAAATTTAGGAATTGACTCTAATTGGTCTTAAGATAATTTATATTTTTTGATTGGTTAATTGGACTTCAATAATGAGGAAAATATTTTACTTATTATGATTGGTTTGAATTTTAAGAATTAAAATTTAGGAATCAAATCTGATTGGTCCTAAAATAATTTATATTTTCTGATTGATTTTTTTTTTGGATAGGCAAATAACATTGATGAAAAAGCCTAACGACACTTACAAAAGAACCTAGCAACTTGAACAACTAGAGCACTGAAGAGCTAAGCCTGCTAAAAACCAACCAACAAAAGTGATAGAACCACTACGAGACCAACTAATTAAAACAGTATCGACTTGACCATAAAGACTAGAGTTCTTAAACCATTCCTTTAATCATCCAGAGTAATAAATTCAATGTTCTTATTTCCCAGCCATTCTCGATGATGATTACCAACCGTACACTACAAGAAAAACGCAATCAGACAAAACTGATCAGACAACGCTCGGTCAAAAAAGTGTTGCCCAAAATTAATTGACAACGATTATTTTTCAACCTCGAAAAAGTATTGTCTAATCCAGGGTGATTACAACGGTTTCAAAACCATTGTCTAGAAAATTGAATTAGACAAGGGTATTTTTAAAGTGTTGTTGCGTAAGCGTGACCAATAGACAACTATTTCAGTAGTATTGTGTGAATAAACCTAAGACAATG
This sequence comes from Heracleum sosnowskyi, assembly GCA_030848705.1. Taxonomy (NCBI): domain Eukaryota; kingdom Viridiplantae; phylum Streptophyta; class Magnoliopsida; order Apiales; family Apiaceae; genus Heracleum; species Heracleum sosnowskyi. Next base: position 46,597,763 of record CM061236.1, read on the forward strand.
CTACAGAAAACCGTTGTTATAATGATACAACTATTTTCTTAGCCGTATTGTGCGAATAATCCTGAGACAATGGTGCAGCAAACCGTTGTGGTAATGAGACAAGTGTTTTTTAACATTTATTGTTTAAGAAGTCTACAAACAACGGTAGTTGTAGAGTGTTGTCTGAATTAGAGTACTTTAAAAAAAATTAATAGGGACATACCAATCATAGAATAAAATCTAAGTAACATACCCAATATTATTAAAAACAATATTGTCATATTCAAATTATTAATATACATATCAATATGATATAATTTAATTACAAAGTCGTGAGTAAGATGTATTATATTAATATATATATGTCGCGACTCACGTATGTTTTATGTATTCGATATATATATATATATATATATATTATGTTTTATGATATACACAATGGTTTTTTTCATAAAATTTTGTGTGAGTAATTATGTTACAACGCTTTTACTAGCTAAATCATTGTCTATATCAAAATCGCTGATTTTTCTTTTATAAATTTTATTTGTTGTCCTTATTACATAAGTGTCACACCCTTGATACAATGTTATCATATGAATCTTAAATATTTAATATTATCACACACTTCTTGCATTCGATTTTTTGAAAAATATTTATTTGGTTTGAGATCTTAACGGTCAACTAGTATTTCGTCCCAGATTGATTTTTCGATTTTTTTTAAAATACTTATCGACGATCCAACCGTATGGATATCAAGATCTATGTATTTTAATGATATTAAAATTTTAGAAAAAAATAAATTTATTTGGTTTGAGATCTTAACAGTCAACTACTGATTTGAATGGTACTCACGTATGTTTTGTTTATTCGATTTCATAAATGTTATGGTCACTGGTTTTTAAAAAAAAGTGTTGTAAGTTATAGTACTTAACAATGGTTTTGGTCGAAAAACTGTTGTAAAATTTACACAAGGGTTTTTGCTTTGATCCGTTCGTTGTTGAATTATCTTTGTAACAATTGTTTATGTTGTTAAACTGTTGTATGATATACACAATGGATTTTTTTTATAAAATCTTTGTGTGAGTAATTACAGTACAACAATTTTTTATTTAAATCGTTGTCTGTATCAAAATCGTTGATTTTTCTTTTATAACTTTTATTTGTTGTCCTTAATACATAAGTGTCACACACTCGATGCAATGTTATCATAGGAATCTTGAATATTTAATATTATCACACACTTGTTGCATTCGATTTTTTTAAAAATATTTATCTGGTTTGAGATCTTAACGGTCAACTAGTGATTTGACTAATAATTCTAACTAGTATTTCGTGCCAGATTGATGTTTTGATTTTTTTAAAAATACTTATCGACGATCCAACCTTATGGACATCAAGATCTATGTATTTTAATGATATTAAAAATTTTAGAAAAAAATAAATTTATTTGGTTTGAGATCTTAACGATCAACTATTGATTTGACTAGTACTTGTAACTAGTGTTTCGTCCCAGATTGATGTTTCGATTTTTTTAAAAATATTTATCGACTATCCAACCTTATGGATATCACGATCTATATATTTTGATGATATCACAAAAATTTCAGAAAAAAATAAATTTATTTGGTTTGAGATCTTAACGGTCAACCACTGATTTGACTAGTACTCACGTATATTTTGTTTATTTGATTTCATAAATGTTTAAGACACTGGTTTTTTTAAAAAAAGTGTTGTAAGTTATAGTACTTAACAATGGTTTTGGTTGAAAAACTATTGTAAAATATACATAAGGGTTTTTGCTTTGATCCGTTCGTTGTTGAATATTCTTTGTAACAATTGTTCATGATGTTAAACCGTTGTATGATATACACAATGGATTTTTTATAAAATCCTTGTGTGAGTAATTACGTTACAACGCTTTTATTAGCTAAATCGTTGTCTGTATCAAAATCGTTGATTTTTCTTTTATAACTTTTATTTGTTGTCCTTAATACATAAGTGTCACACACTCGATGCAATGTTATCATAGGAATCTTGAATATTTAATATTATCACACACTTGTTGCATTCGATTTTTTTAAAAATATTTATCTGGTTTGAGATCTTAACGGTCAACTAGTGATTTGACTAATAATTCTAACTAGTATTTCGTGCCAGATTGATGTTTTGATTTTTTTAAAAATACTTATCGACGATCCAACCTTATGGATATCAAGATCTATGTATTTTAATGATATTAAAAATTTTAGAAAAAAATAAATTTATTTGGTTTGAGATCTTAACGATCAACTACTGATTTGACTAGTACTTGTAACTAGTGTTTCGTCCCAGATTGATGTTTCGATTTTTTTAAAAATATTTATCGACTATCCAACCTTATGGATATCAAGATCTATGTATTTTGATGATATTACAAAAATTTCAGAAAAAAATAAATTTATTTGGTTTGAGATCTTAACGGTCAACTACTGACTTAACTGGTACTCACGTATGTTTTGTTTATTCGATTTCATAAATGTTTAAGACACTGGTTTTTTAAAAAAAGTGTTGTAAGTTATAGTACTTAACAATGGTTTTGGTCGAAAAACTGTTGTAAAATATACACAAGGGTTTTTGCTTTGATCCGTTCGTTGTTGAATATTCTTTGTAACAATTGTTCATGTTGTTAAACCGTTGTATGATATACACAATGGATTTTTTTATAAAATCCTTGTGTGAGTAATTACGTTACAACGCTTTTATTAGCTAAATCGTTGCCTGTATCAAAATCGTTGATTTTTCTTTTATAACTTTTATTTGTTGTCCTTAATACATAAGTGTCACACACTCGATGCAATGTTATCATAGGAATCTTGAATATTTAATATTATCACACACTTGTTGCATTCGATTTTTTTAAAAATATTTATCTGGTTTGAGATCTTAACGGTCAACTAGTGATTTGACTAATAATTCTAACTAGTATTTCGTGCCAGATTGATGTTTCGATTTTTTTAAAAATACTTATCGACGATCCAACCTTATGGATATCAAGATCTATGTATTTTAATGATATTAAAAATTTTAGAAAAAAATAAATTTATTTGGTTTGAGATCTTAATGATCAACTACTGATTTGACTAGTACTTGTAACTAGTGTTCCGTCCCAGATTGATGTTTCGATTTTTTTAAAAATATTTATCGACTATCCAACCTTATGGATATCAAGATCTATGTATTTTGATGATATTACAAAAATTTCAGAAAAAAATAAATTTATTTGGTTTGAGATCTTAACGGTCAACTACTGATTTAACTGGTACTCACGTATGTTTTGTTTATTCGATTTCATAAATGTTTAAGACACTGGTTTTTTTTAAAAGAGTGTTGTAAGTTATAGTACTTAACAATGGTTTTGGTCGAAAAACTGTTGTAAAATATACACAAGGGTTTTTGCTTTGATCCGTTCGTTGTTGAATATTCTTTGTAACAATTGTTTATGTTGTTAAACCATTGTATGATATACACAATAGATTTTTTTATAAAATCCTTGTGTGAGTAATTACGTTACAACGCTTTTATTAGATAAATCGTTGTCTGTATCAAAATCGTTGATTTTTCTTTTATAACTTTTATTTGTTGTCCTTAATACATAAGTGTCACACACTTGATGCAATGTTATCATATGAATCTTGAATATTTAATATTATCACACACTTGTTGCATTCGATTTTAAAAAAAATATTTATTTGGTTTGTGATCTTAACGGTCAACTAGTGATTTGACTAATAATTCTAACTAGTATTTCGTCCCAGATTGATGTTTCGGTTTTTTAAAAAATACTTATCGACGATCCAACCGTATGGATATCAAGATCTATGTATTTTAATGATATTAAAAATTTTAGAAAAAAATAAATTTATTTGGTTTGAGATCTTAACGATCAACTACTGATTTGACTAGTACTTGTAACTAGTGTTTCGTCCCAGATTGATGTTTCGATTTTTTTAAAAATATTTATCGACTATACAACCTTATGATTATCAAGATCTATGTATTTTGATGATATTACAAAAATTTCAGAAAAAAATAAATTTATTTGGTTTGAGATCTTAACGGTCAACTACTGATTTGACTAGTACTCACGTATGTTTTGTTTATTCGATTTCATAAATGTTTAAGACACTGGTTTTTTTTAAAAAAGTGTTGTAAGTTATAGTACTTAACAATGGTTTTGGTCGAAAAACTGTTGTAAAATATACACAAGGGTTTTTCCTTTGATCCGTTCGTTGTTGAATATTCTTTGTAACAATTGTTTATGTTGTTAAACCGTTGTATGATATACACAATGGATTTTTTTATAAAATCCTTGTGTGAGTAATTACGTTACAACTCTTTTATTAGCTAAATCGTTGTCTGTATCAAAATCATTGTCTAACATTGATTTTTTTTTAACGATGTTAAAAAATGTTTTAGACATCACTTCATGAATTAGCAGTTGTCTATTCTCAATTTTAAAAAAAATGAGAAAAAAACCCGTGCCTCACTTTCCCCCCGTTATTTCACAAATTTTCCCCCTTAAACAAAAATTTTATTTCCCCCCTTGACAAAATATCTATCCCTCCCCCCTTTTTCCCCTTACCTCACACCCTCAACCCACTCTCTCTCTCTCTCTCTCTCTCTCTCTCTCTCTCTCTCTCTCTCTCTCTCTCTCATCTCTCTCCATCCCCTCTCTCTCTCACCATATCTTCCGATCTCACCATCATCTGGGTATGTCCTCTCTCTCTCAATATATCTCTCTCCCGTCTCTCTCAACCCATCTCAAACCCTAATTTACACTATCTCTCACCAATTAGTACTAACCAACTCACAAGTTCAAAGCAAAAACCCTAATTAAGCATGAACCCAACTAGAAATTGGTTCCATTCATGCTAAATAACCTTGAAAGCACCTCATTCGATTTGATTTGGGTGAAATAAGTAAGTAAATTTTAATTTTATTTTCAATTTTTTATTATTTTATTTTTAATCAAGCTTTGTTTAGAGATTTGGATTTTATTGAGCTTGGAGTCGGCTTTTTTGATTTTTAATGGATCTTTGTTCACAGATTTGTTTTTTCTACTACAGTTCTTTTGTTTTTTGTTTTTATAATTTCTTATTTAGATTGCTTGCTTGCTGGTTGTATTACTTTTGTTTTTATAATTTCTTATTTAGATTGCTTGCTTACTGGTTGTATTACTTTTGTTCACTATATGTTTGCAGGGCCAAAAGTGTTATTGCAACATCTGATTTCTAATACTGTACCTGGAACAAAAGTGTTTTGTGGGCTTTCGTTGATAAAAGGCACATTTTCAAGAACATAAGCCATGACATACAAAGTGGAGGGAGAAATCTCAGCTTCATTCTTCTCCACTGAAGCAAAAAGGTTCTCCTCTGTATCATTTAGCCCCACAATTACATTACTGTACTATCTCTCAATTACATTACTGTATCTCTCATTTAGCTTCTCATCCTTGATAGAGTATATATTTAAGATTCCCTAATTCCTCCCTGTCTGAATGAGCTGTTTCCACACCTACATCATCGTAGAAAGGTTCTACTATTTAGCTACTTTTCCTTCACCTTCCATTCAGCAAAGCAAAGCAAGTGGACTGTAGTATTATTGGTTAGGGGAATAAATTTACTTTCTTGTAAAACATCAGAACATAAAAGAGCTCAGTATATATCACCTTGTGATAAGGCCATGAATAAGACTATTACAGGACTTGTCAAACAACATATAGATGGAATACTTCAGCATATATGTGAACCAAACATTCTCAGTTTCCCTTGACTATTGCAGCTATTGAACAGCTTCTAGTCAAGTATGCTGGAAAGTATGCCACTGGAGATGAAGTTTCTCTGGTTTATTCTCATTCATTTACCAAAAAAAAAACCATATGTTATCAACATGTTAGGTTACGAGTCATTGACAACGAGTGATGGTTCATAATCAATCTATAATAGGTTGCAAGCATTAAGAAGTATGAGTTGACTTTCAACTTTGATATATCAAAGACTTTAAATATGATTTAGTTAAAATTTAAGTAACTCTTAATTGATGAAAGCCTTATGAAAATAACATATGACGTCAATTTTAAATGGAAACTTCATCCATCTGTAAAGAGAATTTTTTTGATTTAGTTACTTGTATGAATTCATTATAAGAATTTTGTTTGGGTCTAGTAAATTTAAGACAATTTTTTTTTGTAGAGTAACATGTATGCTCAATTTCATCAGCTCATACCTTAGTAGATGTAAGTAATTTTGAAAGCCGATCCCAGTCTTAAAAACTTATTCAGTGAAGAATGGGTATTCTGACATTTTTTCTCTAAAATATGCTATGGATAAGTGGCTACACTCAAGATTATAAAAGCAGACATTAATCTTTTGTAATTGTTAAGAAAGCCAGATAGAAATGATCAACTTATGGATATTCCTTTTCGTTTGGTATCTGCAATATATCTAACTTGGAAATAAACTTGCAGGCGGATTTGTTTTTGGCACCCCAGATCCATGGATCAATCACAAGATTCAACATGGACTTGGTATGTCTTCTGCATTAAATTTTCAGTGTTTCAGGTAATGTATTTGGTGCATGAAAGTTCAAACATAATGACATTCCTAGTCCTAGGACAGGTTCTAGACTTTGATTCTCATCTCCCTCGACCCTATCCTAAAAATATGTATCAACTATAAGAAAAACATAATGTTGTCACTGTTCTCCTATTCTACATGACTTTTGTTCTATTTATTAGATGCAGATCCATATTCCATAGAGTTTTTTGTCAATTGTGTGAGAACTGAGAAGACAATCCGATTATAACAGTATTTTAAAATGTTTAGGTGTGTTGTGGAAAGTATTATACACAGAGTATAATATCTACATCTTTCTATTACACTTCTGAATTGTTTCCTTAATTACAGTTTTACAAATTTGTGCACAAAAAATTATGGATAATCTCTAGTTAAAAAGATAGTCCAAACTCCAAAGTTGGGGTTGTTTTCTATAGTCATTAATGTTGATATTGCTGCTCTCTTTTGCTGGTTATGACTTTAAATTTTCTAATTGTGTGCAGTTCCCTTTGATTTTAATTTCAACCGATCTAGATGGGTTCAATTTATATTTTTACTGTATCATAACTTTTCCAACTTCTACATCCACCTGTACTACATTTTTGACATTTAAGATTTACATTCTTAATGGTGTCTGCAGACAGGGTACCTTCTTCTTTTGAGGGTATACAAGGCTTATGAAATATTGTCTGCTTTCCAAGATGCTATGCCTGAAAAACAGCCAGATGCACCCAAAGATATTAAAGGTGAATGAATGTTGAGATTTCCACTTTTAATTAATTGTTTCTTCATTGTCCAGGAAATAAGCCTAGTTTAACAGAAATACGAGTAGTACTTGGGTAATATAGGTGTTTTTTAATAAAATTTGGGAAAAAAATGTTAGCAATTTAATTTTCTTATGATATATGTGCAGGATCCCAGTAAGTTTGTTGCTGCTGTTGCTCCATTTGCGACTGCTGATTCTGGTGCTGCTCCTGCTTGTGCAGCTACTGAAGAGAAAAAGGAAGAGCTTGCTGAAGAATCTGATGATGACATGGGCTTCATCTTGTTTGACTAAATTCTGTTTGCATGAATTGCTAAAATCAACTTTGATGTTTGGTGTTTTTTTTGCTGTTTAATGTTGAGACTTGCAAACCTTTAGACTTCTAGTATTTCTTTTAAACGATTGTGTTTTATTGCTTAATGGATATTGCAGATTTTTTTAAATTCCTGTGGTTTTCTAGGTTTATACTCTATATTGTGAGCCAATGAGATGGTTTTCTAGGTTTATTATGAGCCAATGAGGGCACAACTGTTCTCTACGAAAAAGACGATTGTTGAAAATAATAACAAACAACAAGTTGTCCAAGAAAAACAGTTGTGAATTAGATATTCAGACAACATTTTGCACTAAAGAACCATTGTCTAACTTCATAAAACGCAACATAACACAATATTGTTATGTTGAGTGCAATGAACTCAGACAACAAACATTAAACAACAAAGTGTTGTCTAGAATGAACAAACACAATATTTCCGAACAAAAAGACCATTGTTGAAATCTAAACCAAACAACCATTTTAGTAGAAAAATCGGTGTACAACAAAAATTAAAACAAGTTCTTTTTAGTTGAAAACTGCTGTCTATTTAGCAAACAACAACAAAACTTTAATAAGAACGTCTTGTTGGAGATGAATCTTTACAACACTTTTCTAAAAAAATGTGTTGTTGTTTCTGGTTATTATACAACAGTTTTGTAAGTAGTGTGTGTTGTTGTAAGCGTGTCACACAACGATTCCGCACCATTGTATGATATGCGTAAGAGACCGCGTCGTAATAGACAACAGGAAAACATGGTGTTACACAACGGGCAACCCCCGTTGTGTGAAGCTGTTTTTCTTGTAGTGGTATATTCATTGCCTGAAATGTTTCCTACTATTGCTTTGCCTTTACCTTTGTCGTTGTATGCCGAGGGCAAGAAACTTGGATGAGCAGACGAGTGAGAAGGTTCCTTAATAACCACACCCCTGTTATAGGGATTTCAGGAAAGCCTTCTCCATTCGGAAAGTAATCAATCATCGAAGTGTGCGGCTCATTCATTCCTAGAGGATAGTCAGTAACCCATGGAAAAGTTGAACCTCCCATTTTAGTAACCCATGGAAAAGCTGAATTAACAGTATTAGCATGAAACTCTGAGAAAGGAGTAAAAGCATTACCTCCCACCACCATGTTAAAGTTCTACAAAGATTGAGGGTCATTTATGTGATGAGTTTCATAGTAAAAAATCCTTTCCTGACTTCCACTGTCGTGTGGAGTAGACTATAGTAAATCACCCAGTCCAAATTTGGATGTCAAATGCAGGTAGATTTGGGCCTAGTCCATGATCCAAATCCAAGATTTCATAGAGATCGCCAAATGGAGTCGGAACTTCAACCAAACCAGAGCAGTTCCTAAATGCAAACTCAGCCATATAAGAAGGAGCCCTGTTCCTAGTGGTGAAGACTGAGTAGACCTTGCAACTTTTCTGGGATGCTAAATTCTGCCTTGGTTTATTATACTCCGTAAAAAGAATGTTGATTTGTTGCACAACGACAGTGAGACCTTCCTCCTCCAGTTCTTCCTCATCTTGGTCTACAAACATATCGAAAGCAATCATGTTATCACTTTGAATGTGTACATGCGGGATCTGCCTTTGAAATGTTATCTTCATCGCCAAATGAATCGCCCAGATTTGAGACTGGAATCCTTCCAAACCATGCATTGGAGCCATAATTCCCCAGAGAAAGCGACTGTTGTGATCTCGAACAATGATTCCAACCCCATTAGTATTACCATTGGCCCACGGTATTTCGTCGATTACACCGTGCACATTTATCTTGACTACATTTTGAGGGGGAGGAAACCACACATTGTTCATATTGATGTAAAGAGAGAATAAAGACAAAGGAAAGACTGAGAATGATAAACACAGAGAATGCCCAGAAATGATGAAGTATGTAAATAAGAGTCCTATATAAATAGTACTCCAGAAAACTGATCGTCTCATCCATCCCGACAGTCCATAATGAGCCGCCTTAGTGTACGCATGCTACTCGAGAGACACAAAAATAGGGCAAGATATATAGATATAAGACCATCTGCAATGCTAAAGCCCGAGTCCATTTTTTTCGGGCCCCACTTTCATGCCACAACAGCAAAAGTTAGTTTTTTTTGTAAAACTTGCTGCAGTCCTTGCAACGCAAAGCCCAACTCTGTTAATTAGTGGGTCCTACTCACTTCTTGTATATATCATATTTAATGAATATTAGAGTTTCAATATATTTGATATGGACAGAAAAGTAATTCTAGAAATATAATTAATGATACATTAATTAGACCTAGAATGGTCCAAGAATACGGCCCAATAAACAAGGCCCAAGACCCTAATTATTTATTAATTTCGTAATTAATAAATAGGGAAAATATACAGCACATCAAAGGAGTCCAAAATATGGTAAATTCATCAAAGAAGGATCCATAATCCCAATTACGAGAAATAATGAGTCTTAGCCTTTAGCAACAAGGAAAAAACTTATCCAGCAAGAAATACAAGATTGAGATACGTAGGCATCTTGTGAGGACCGATTTAGTCACGAAACACAAGAGCATCCATTAAAGCTCGAAGCTCTCTTAAACCCTAGCAATTAATTTACAAGTACACTTTTTAATCCATAACATTTGGCGCCGTCTGTGGGAAGACAACATCAACCATGGCAAACACACGAAGAACAACTCGAGATACTCAAACTTCTGAGGAGCTTCCTATCACCTCTGAGGCTGATACTCTCAGAAATCAACCGCCGCCAACTACTGGCATTCAAGGGGTGAATATCCCCCTCACCACTACTCAAGGACCCAAAATCCCAATTTCGATTGAAGGGACGAATCCCTTGCAGATGGTCATTCATTGATCTAATCCACAAGAGACCGCTCACCAAAAACCAATTACGACCTCCCCACTGCTCATGAATGCACCAAGTCGTCTTCAACTCCATACTACTGATCTTCCTCAATACGCAACTCAAACTTTGGGGATGTCAAGCTATGGCATGCCCCCTCGACCCATGGCGGGCGGTAGTGGTCTCAATCCCACCTACCACGAGGCATACATTCCTCCTTATATATAAGGTCTGGGACCCCAAAATCTACAAACTCAAATTCGAAGGACCCCTTTGATTCGAGATTACTCGGGACCCTACACCGAGGATGAGAATGACTCAACTGGAGAAGAGAGGGATGTTGCCCCAAGGAGAAGACGTTCTTCTCAAACAAATCGGGAAGAATCCCAAACTACTAAGGAAAAGATTGCGGCCCATGAGGCAGAGGCTGCAAGGCTCAAAAACTTATTGACAGAGGAGGAAGCAGCAAGAGCACAACGAGTCCCTGTAATTAATTTGGACCCGAAACCAAGAGGGTTGAAGCCCCAAGGGTTGATCCTAGTGTTTTGTTGCCCCTAGGAGATCCTGATGATCCTACACCACCATTCACTCAAGACATCATGAAAGCTACAATATCCAGGAAATTTAAGATGCCAACGATTAAAGCTTATGATGGAAAGGGAGATCCCGCGAATCATGTAAGAACCTTCTCTAATGCACTACTGTTGCAACCAACAAATGATGCGGTCAAGTGTAGGGCGTTTCCACAAACCTTGGCGGGCATGGCCCAACGTTGGTATAGCCGTCTTCCTCCCAACTCTATTGGTTCTTTCAAGGAACTAAGCAAAGCATTCATCAACCAATTATTTAGTGGAAGGGTGCACGAGAAAAGTTCTGCATTACTCATGGGAATCCAGCAAGGAAAGAATGAAGCTTTAAGGGATTACATCAACCGATTCACCCGGGAGGCTCTGAAAGTCCCGGACTTGGAGGAAAAAGTAGCTATGATAGCCCTGCAGCAAGGAACCACCGATGATCACTTCAAAAGATCATTGGCAAAACATCCACCGAGAGCATGTTGAAGCTCCAAGATAGAGCCGGGAAGTACATCAAGGCTGAGGAAAGCATGAGAAAGTATGAACCCACTACTGGTGGTAGTGGAAATTCAAAGAAAAGAAAGGAAACACGGGAGTATGACATCAAGGAAAAGTTTCCTAGAACATCAAAGGATTCTGATTCTCCACCCAAGAGGAGCAATTTTGGGCCAAAGTTTACGGAGTATGCAAGATTGAACACTCCCAGGAGCCAAATTCTGATGGAAATAGCAAAGGAGGAGGAACTCTGATGGCCGAAGCCACTAAGGACTGAATGTGGATCCTGAAAGGAAGACGGTGAAACAGAAGAAGAGAAATTTTGCTCCAGAAAGGCAAGAGGCCATTAAACAAGAAGTAGAAAAGCTTCTGGAGGTCGGGTTCATTGAAGAGATACAATTCCCAGAATGGTTGGCTAACCCAGTGATGGTCAAAAAAGCCAGTGGAAAATGGAGAATGTGTGTAGACTTCACCTATTTGAACGATGCATGTCCTAAGGATTGTTTTCCCTTACCAAGGATTGATGCCTTAATAGATGCCACAGCTGGGCACGAGATACTGAGTTTCATGGATGGCTTCAGTGGATACAACCAAATCAAAATGCACAAAGATGACATCTCCAAGGTATCATTCATCACTGACTTTGGTGTTTTCTGTTATCTAGTCATGGCATTTGGACTTAAGAATGCAGGGGCAACATACCAAAGATTGGTGAACAAAATTTTTGAACACCAGATTGGAAAAACCATGGAGGTCTATGTGGATGACATGTTGGTTAAAAGCCTCGATAAGGCCGATCATATAAACCATCTTCGGGAAGCGTTTGAAGTGCTGAGGCACCACAAGATGATGTTGAATCCAGCTAAGTGTGCCTTTGGTGTAGGCTCGGGAAAGTTTTTAGGCCTGATGGTTTCCAAGAGAGGAATCGGGGCTAATCCTGACAAAATCAAAGCAATTCTAGACATGGAACCACCACAGACTGTCAAGGATGTCCCGAAACTAACGGGAAGAGTGGCAGCATTGGGAAGATTCATCTCCATGTCAGGAGAGAAGTGCTTACCTTTCTTCAAAGCACTCAAGAACGAGAAAATTTTTGAGTGGACAACTGAAAGCCAAGAGGCCTTTGAGGCCCTGAAGAAATACATGGCTGAGGCACCACTGTTGGCAAAGCCAAAGCCAGGAGAAATTCTCTATTTGTACTTGGCGGTTTCTAACACATCCGTTGGAGCCGTTTTGGTAAAAGAAGAATTGAAGGTTCAGAAACCCATCTACTACGTAAGTAAGATTCTACATGGGGCAGAAATAAACTACTCTACGATAGAGAAGTTTGCCTTAGCCTTGATAATGGCCTCAAGAAAGCTACGTCCATACTTCCAGGCACACAAGATAGAGGTCTTGACCAATCAGCCTCTAAGAAACATCTTGCATAGCCCTCAAGTTAGTGGAAGGTTGATCAAATGGGCTATTGAATTGGGAGAATTTGACATCAAGTACAAGCCTCAAACGGCCATAAAAGCTCAAGCACTCGCTGACTGCATGGTTGAATGCACTATTGACAACCAGGAAGTCGGGGGGTAGGAGGTAATAGATGAAGATAATAAAGATGAAGACATGGTGTCCAAAGAGTGTTGGGTGCTCTATTTTGATGGAGCATCAAAAACAAAATCAAGTGGAGCAGGTTTGGTGCTAGAAAGTCCTGATGGATTCCTCAAAGAGTACGCACTAAAACTGGACTTCCCAACGACAAACAATGAAGCTGAGTACGAAGCCCTGATAGCTGGCTTAGGGCTGGCTGGAGCCTTGAGAGTTAAAACTCTGAAAGTGTGTGGAGACTCGAGGCTAGTGGTTTCCCAAGTAAATGGAGAGTTTGAGGCCAGAGATGAAGTCATGGCCAAGTACCTAAAACTTGTCAAGGCCATCATGACTCAGTTTGATGAATGCTATGTGGAACACATTCCAAGAGAAGAGAACATGAAGGTCGATGCCTTGTCTAAATTTGCTTCTTCTGAAATTGAGAACTACGCAGGAAGTGTATACTTCCAAGTCTTGAAGACCCCAAGCATCAATGGAAAGTTGGTAGCACCTATTGATGTTGCTAGCTATTGGATGGATCCCATCAAATCTCATCTGGAAACTGGTTGGTTACCCAACGATACCTTAGAAGCACGAAAGTTGTATGTGAGAGCACTAAGGTATACCCTGATTGAGGGAATCCTATACAAAAAATCTTTCATTGTTCCTTATCTGAAGTGCTTGAGGCCCCAAGATGCAGAATTGGCCCTAAGGGAAGTGCATGAAGGAATTTGTGGGCAGCACTTGGGGGGCAGAGCCCTTGCTCATAAAATCACTCGTCTAGGCTTCTATTGGCCAAACATACTTGCAGATGCTAAAAGCTACGTGAAAAAATGTGAACGGTGCCAAAAGCATGCACCGGTGGTTAGACAACCACCAGAGATGATGACATCCATTAACTCACCTATCCCATTCGCCATGTGGGGGATGGATATACTTGGACCATTTCCAATGGCAAGTGCGCAAAGAAAGTTCTTGATAGTAGCAATCGATTACTTCACCAAGTGGATTGAGGCTAAGCCTTTAGCCAAGATAACCACCAAGCAAGTGATGCATTTCTTCTGGGAGAATGTGATATGCAGATACGGGATTCCACGTATCTTGATCACAGATAATGGAACTCAGTTTAACAATGATGAATTCAAGAAATATTGTGATGAGAATGATATCAAGTTACGTTTCACTTATGTTGCCCATCCTCAAGCAAATGGGCAAGCTGAGGTTGCCAATTGAATTATCCTGGATGGACTGAAGAAAAGAGTTGAACGCTCTAGAAACACTTGGGTAGACAAATTGCTCCCCATACTATGGGCATATCGTACTACTTGTAAAGTCACCACTGGAGCAACCCCCTTTATGTTGGTATATGGGGGCAGAGGCAGTGGTTCCAGTGGAGATTACTCACACATCTCCAAGAGTTGAAGCTTATGAGCCAGAAACAAATGAAGAAGGCTTGAGGCTAGCTTTAGATCTAATTGATGAAGTTAGAGATGAGGCAAATGCCAAGATAGTTGAACATCAGAAATGGGCATCTTTCTATTACAACCTAAGGGTTAACGAAAGGTTCTTTCGACAAGGAGACTTAGTCCTCCAAAAGATTGAGGCATCCAGAGTTGGACAAAAAGGCAAGTTGGCCCCAAATTGGGAAGGACCATATCACGTTAAGAACGTATTTGGTCGAGGTTCCTACAAATTGGAAACCCTGGAAGGAATTGAAGTGCCAAGAACTTGGCATGCTGCAAACTTAAAAGTTTACTATATTTAGTGTTTCCTAACTGGACTCACTACTAGGACAAGTAGAAATAAGGTCGATGAAACCAATCCAAGTTTTTAAAACTTGAGTATTATGTAAGGGTCGAACCCATTTTCAAGTTATAATTTAATTCAGCATTTTCATGTTTTTATGATAAGTTTATGCATTGAGCATTGTCAAACATTCAAGAAAATTCAAGGAAAATCACGAAATAATAAATTAAAACTTACAAGAGTTAAGTTATGCCCGAAGGCAGATAATACATAAGTAAAAGCCACAAAACGGCTACAAAAGAAAAGACTACATAAGCTAGGCTTCTCCTCCCTTATCGACGGTGTCATCCTCTTCTTCTTCTGAGTCAGAACCAGAACCAGAGCGAGTAACTGCAGAATCAGCACCGGCTGTCTGACCAGGAAGAGAGAAATGCCCTAGATCCAGAATCCTATCGTCCTCCTCCATATCATCCTCTCCAGCCAAAGCCACCTCTAATGGGGTAGGAGCATAAGGGCTTGGAAAGTCAGAAAGGATAAGTGAACCAGGCATCTTCTCTAGAACTTCAGCTAAGGCGCCGTCCCATCCCTTAGTGAACCGGACTGGAAAGAGGAGCTCGTTATGCTTACCAATTAAGTCCTTGTACTCCTGGGAGTCACGGTACTCATCGATAAAGTCATCATTGCCCCTCCTAAGTGAAACCAGCTCAGCTTGGGAGTCAGCCAGCTCCTTCTCCCTCCTAGCTAGGGTAGCCCAAAGAGAGCCAACCTCCTCCTGAGACTTCTCAAACTTGCCTTGGTTGGCCTCAGAAGATGAGCGCCAAGCCTTGGCTTGAAAGAGAGCCCCTTGGAAGTTCGCATTAGTTTGCAAACAAGGTACAAATCAAAAAAAAAGAAATTTATAACATATTAAGTAAACTACAAGATGAAAAGGAAATAAAAGCTTACCGCAGCTAGGGCCTGAGAGCCTGCATGCTCCACTCCCTCCAGAGTGGAGTTAGAAACAAAGTCCTTGTAGTCACAAGGAGTGAGAGAGTGATAAGACCAATCAACAGCATGCTTGGACACCTCAAAAACTGTGTCCTTCTTCCTGATACCCCAGTTAGGGCGCCAAACAGAGCTCTTGGCTGAGGGAGGAGCCTCAACCTCCTCAACTGTGTCCTCATGAGGCCTTAATAAGGCTGGGACACTTGAATCTGCCCGAAGATCTTTGCCTCCCAAGTGAGCCCTTTTCATTCTCGCAGTTTCTCTATCTAAGGGCTGGTTGGATTTATTTATAAAGGCCGCAGCTGCAAAAACACAAGAAAAGAAACGGTGGGTATAAGAAAATCTTAGATAAATAAAAGAAAGTTTGGAATGGGAGTTACCCTTGTACGATACGCTCGAAAGTCCCAGGGACTTAAGCTGAAACTCATCTAGGAGCTCCCAGGCCAGTGTAGCATAATTGTCCTTAGTGAGCTCGGCATAAGCATGAGCCTCCTCGTCATTCAGGACAATATCATTGGGGCTACCATCTGAGACCCTACTGAATAATCTACGGAATAAGGTGCACAATCCCCTCCTTCCCAAACCAAATACATAAACTTATTTTTCCATTTCGGGTTGTTATCAGGAATGGATTTTGGGTGGAAAATGGGAGGTGTTGAAGGGCGATGGTTAATGTAAACCCAACCCAGGGAAATTGCGGAACTATTTTTAAACTGAAATATTTTCCTAAATAAAGCTACAGAAAGAGGAAAGTTGTTCTTTAAACAAAGTACAATAAAGCTCATAATTATTCTCCAGGCATTTGGGGGAAGTTGGCAAGGATTAATCTTAACGTCTGCTAGCAGTTTGGGAATGAAATTGTGAAAAGGAAACCTAAGTCCTGCAACAATGGTGTCCTTATAAATGCAGAGAGCATCAG
Source organism: Heracleum sosnowskyi (assembly GCA_030848705.1). Taxonomy (NCBI): domain Eukaryota; kingdom Viridiplantae; phylum Streptophyta; class Magnoliopsida; order Apiales; family Apiaceae; genus Heracleum; species Heracleum sosnowskyi. The sequence goes on from CM061236.1 coordinate 46,614,543, forward strand.
GACGCCAATGGCAGGAACGATCTCCTGGGCCAGCTGGGATAAGTCTATAGGGGGTTTTAACTCTATACATTTTGTTATAGTCCAAAATTTTATCAACTTCATGGAATTTATTACTACAATCAAAAGAGTCTATGTAATATCCGTGAATTTTATTATTTGATTAAATGATATATTTGATCTAAAATATTTATTGTGGAATATTGGAATATTATTAAATGATAATTATTGTGTGATTATGTGCTAAATGGTGAGTCGAAAGCCCCTTTCAAATATTTCGTCATTTGGAATTTTCTTCAAATCTGAGCCCCGTTTTGATAATTTAAGGGGCCCATTGGAATTTCGTACATTAATTATTATCTCTTCGTCTTTCGTATTCGAATATTTATCGGGAGAGATATTCGTATCATTTCATTCCTACCTATTTGATTCTGCAAGAATAATTCGTTTTGTTCAAAAAGGGAAAAATTGTTCCGAACCCTAATTGCTTAAGGGGACGGATATATCGTTTTATATCAGTATTTCATTTGTTATAGCCCCAGTATTCTTGAGCATTAGTTATATAATGATATGTATTGATTTGGATAATTATCAATCCTTGTAGATAATTATCTTCTCGTAAAACGTATTTTAACCTAATTAGGGTTTTTAAACGATCCAGTGGATCTATAACGATCCAAAAGTGTTCCTTAGGGTATTATTTTTCCAAAAATATATAAAGACGAATCGTACCTTATAACCTTCATAATCTGCATTGCGTATTATCAAAAAAGTAAAAATTCCCGAAATGTGTTCTTCGTGTTCTTGAGCTTAGATCCATTCGTTCGAGGTGTTATTGAAATCCAAATCTGAAGTTCTTGTACTCAAATTAAAGATCTTGATCTCTATTTTCAGAATCTTCCAACCTCATCATCATCTGGTAAGTTTTCGATTTATTATGAATTTTTCAATATTCGAATTTAATTAGGGTTCTTGATTAATTTGGGGATTTTTATTCTGTTGATTCTCCGTTCAATTGGTTGCTTCTAACATGTTCCTAGGGTTCTAATTAGCAAGAATCCATGCTTTAATTTCATGTTTAAGTTCAATTTAGTCGGGTTTGATTTTCGGGTTTTGACCCGAATTCTTCTTTTGCTTCGTTCGTTCTTGTTGTTGATCTGACATTGATTATGATATGGGGCTTTGATTGTATGAGTTATAAGCTTCATTTTGGTATATTAATCTTTGAGTTTCATGTAGAATTAAAGTAGATCGGGTTTCCGGCCGAAGTCGTCGCCGACGAATTCTTTGAACGGATTCTGGGCACGATTCCGGCATGGGACACATGTGTTTGTATGTGGGTTATGTTTGTCTTGAAAAAGCGAACAAAAGCCCTATGGTTTGGTTTTGTTTTGATCGGAAATGGCGAAGTCCGGCCACCGGACGCCGGCCGGATTCTGGAAAACCCAGATTCCGGCGGGTTGTTCTTGGTGACCCGGATTTGTTCTTCCCGACCCGTTTACCCGATTTTTCGACCCGGTTTCAATCTTCAAAACCCTAATTCATTTTCTAAAAACTGTTTTTGGTTTTTATTTTTAAAATTAATTCGAAAATAGTTTAAAAACTTTAAAAATTCATATTTTTATTTTCAAAATATATTTTAATATCAGAAAAATTCTGATAAATTATATTTATTATTTTCCGAAAATTGATTAAACTTAATTATTTTAATTATTTTTCATTAATAATTAATTTATTAATTAATTGGTTGATTCTTTTAATCAATTAATTCTTAAAAATTAATTATTAATTAGATTTAATTAATTAAAAATTCAGTTTAATTATTTTCAAGCCTATTTATTTATTTAAAAATAGTTGGAGTATTTAAAGAGTGTCAATTAATTTTATTAATTGATTTATTTGCATTTAAATGTTTATATTGGATTTAAAAATCCGATTTTCGATTTAAAAATTTGTAATAACTTATTAAAAATTCAAATAAGTTTCGTATGATGTTTTAAAAATGTTTATAAGTGCTATATGGTTCATATTAATTGTGTGTTGTGTTTTATAGTCTGTATATGCCCGTACTAGGGCAAATATCTGAGTTTTAAATATCGTAAATTATACCGGACGTCCGACACGTAACCGGTTACTTGTTTAAATGTGATTATTGATTGAATAAGTGTCGAGAGTAGAACGAGAATAGTTAGACTTATTGTGATGAGTTGTTTAAATATAGAATCGAGTTCCCGGAGCAAGGGAAAGGGAAAAGTAGAGTGAGCAGAGTCGATCCGACAGCAGCTTAGACCAGGCAAGTATCTGTGCCTTTACTTGAGATAAAATTTATTATTGTCTTGATTACTTGAATACCGTTATCCCCAGAACAATTCAAATTATCAATCTTTTAACCGCATTTGGACAACTGATTCCATTTCCTTAGAGATTCTTGATTCTTTGATTTGATCTGCATCGGAAACCCTTATTTCCAATTCACTTGATTATTGTTTACCACCTACTGTTATTGTTTATCATCCTTTGATTATCATTAACAACCATTGATTATTTGACTTCCATCTTGACTATTGATTACGGTCATTGATTATCGACTACCAATATTGATTCCCTTATTGAATGAGTACACTGTACCATTGAAATTACTCCATGATTATTTCTCGATCTTCATTTGATACTGAACAGTTGAAGCTCTTTTGCAATTACTATACATTCAGTTTATCTTATTGAGCATGTTATTGTTTATACCCTATTATAGATTTGGCATGTGTTTTAAAAAAAATGGACCAGTAATTGGTCGGGCCATATTTATGGTCAGAATAACTTAAGGCCCAAATTGGCCTGGGATCCAGTAGAGGACTATGTCATGAGCTAGTCCGGGGTTGATGCGTTGCTGGCCAGCAGCACAACCTTTGATTTGAATAAAAATGTATAAGCCAAATTCTAATTCTTTTCTTCAATTGTTATTGATACAAAGCATGTGTTAGCTAAATATTGTTGATTCTGATATCATAAATTCATATCCTTACAACTGTTATAGAAATGATTCATTGATGTTTGCTGAGAAATTTTGGCTCACTCTTGCTTGTTATTTTCTAACCCTATTCCAGTGAAGCGAGAGTATGAGTCGTCATAGCGTGACCGATAGTTCACTAGCAGCCAGGAGAGCCCCTCGAGTCATTGTCATTGGCAGGGTAGTTGTTGTTTTGCTTTTCTAGATTAGATGTCTAGATTTGAACTTTGGTTGTGATGTAATAACTCTGATAAAACTGGTATTGTATTAATAAAAGATTGTAGTAGCTTGTGTTCATTGCCATAATCTGGATGCGGTCTTGGTCAAGGGGTATTTGTGTCTTTATATATATTATGCATGTGTTAAATAGTATTCCGTTGGTCGGATGACTCCTCAAATCTGTACCCCGGGTTTGGAGGGCGTCACAGTTGGTATCAGAGCAACAGGTTATGGCATTTGAAACAAGTTAGGACTTAGGGTCTAGGATAACATAGAGAGTTAGGAGTTCATGTAAGGATATTAGGAGGTCAACTAGGGATATTATGCGTAGTGATTAAATGTGGTTATAATTGCAGCCCCCTAGTTCTAGTTCAGACTCAGACCCGTCCGAGGATACGATAGCAGAGATACCTACACCCGTTGAGAGAGCAGGACCGTCTCGGCCAGTGCGATATCAGCCTAGGCATCAGGACCCAGTGGTCAGGAGAGATCAGATACCTTGTCCTATTCCACTCCGACAAGTAGCCCCAGCACTAGTGTCTCAGGCATCAGTTTGTGGGCCTTTGTATCAGTTATGTGAGCCACCAGTTCCACACCATGTGTATCAGAGGGTGAGTAGAGAGAAGGAGTACCTTTATGGACAGGTTATGGAAATGGGTAGGGTTCGTTCGATCGAAGCAGCCGCTGTCAGAGAGAGAGACAGACTTAGAGATCAGATGAGAGACATTCAGATGAGGTTTAGGGTTACGAGGACCTTGGTTGAGACTCGATTGCACGGATTAGCTTCTAGTCGAGAGGGAGAGACAGTAGCAGGGATGAGACAGATTTTGGATTATGCGATGAGTGAGATTGCAGAGATTTCAGGACCCCCGTTATGGCCGGCAGGAGCAGGTGATCTGTGAGCAGGTATTAGTAGCAGACAGATGTGACGTGGATGTATGGTCTCTAGATAGTTAGTATATAGATGCATATTGTAGAATCAGCAGTGCACCGGGCTTATAGGAACGCCTCGGGTTGTTGTTGCATTTTTGTTGTATTGCTGGTCGGCAGTTATGGTTCAGCCATGATATATTTTCTTTTGAAGCGTTCTACGCTTGTACTAACTCTATCTATATATATATATGATAAACCTCTTTTATAGAACTGTATTTATTCCCCTGTCATTCATTTCCAGCATCATAACTGTTATTCTACTTGTTGCAACGAGTGTATCCATACACCGTTGAGAAGATCTGTAAACCTTCGAGATATCAATTGTGATCCTTCCTTCTCTTATATGGACTGTTTGATTAAGCCAATTATTGTTTATTCATCAGCGATATGGCTCCTAGACGACAAACCCGTTCAACTGATACCTCTGACCAAGAGGGTCAACAAAATACACCTCCCACGGGCCGCATGGACCCGATGGTAATCCAGTTGTTAAATACTCTTACTCAACAGACTACCGCATTAGCACAGCAGCAACGAGCATTTCAGCAACAGCTCTTAGAACTGCAGCAACAACATCAGCAACATCAGCATCAGCAACATCAACAACAGCACCAGCAAGCAGCACCGGCGGTTACGTTCAAATCTTTCCAGGCAGCAAAACCTCCAGAATTTAAAGGATCAGCAGACCCTGTAGAGGCTAAGGCATGGTTGAAAGAGATGGAAAAGGCTTTTGCCTTGATAGAGGTGACAGAAGATAAGAAGACGGAGTATGCAAGCTATTTTCTGAAGAATGAGGCCAGTTATTGGTGGGAAACGAGTAGGGCTATGGAGCCCGAGGGATTGATTACGTGGGCAAGATTTACAGAGTTGTTTTTGAAAAGGTATTTTCCGGACTATATGAGAGATCAGATGGAATTAAAGTTTTTGGAATTAAAGCAGGGAAGCATGACAGTGCCCCAATATGAAACAAGGTTTACGGAGTTGTCAAGGTTTGTTCCAACCTATGTGGATACGGAAAAGAAGAAGGCCAAGAGGTTCCAGCAGGGACTGAGGTCTTGGATTCGTAGTAAGTTAGCTGTATTGGAGTTGGACACCTATGCAGCGGTGGTCCAAAAGGCAATGATTGCGGAGACAGAGAGTGATTCTTACATGAAAGAGAGGGAGAACAAGAAAAGGAAAGCAGGGATACCCGATAAGGGACAGCAGCAGGGAAGTTTTCAAGGGCAAGCAAATAAGAAACTGGGATTTCAGCACGGAAGGAATACGAGTTTTAGGAAACCAGATACCGGAAGCGTAGGACAAGATAACCGTCTACTAACCGGCAGTCAGCAGGGACTTTCTAGACCCCCACTACCAGAATGCAAGACATGCGGGAAGCGACATCTAGGGATATGCCATCGATTGAATGTCACATGCTTTAAATGCAATCAGAAGGGACATTATTCCCGGGATTGCAAGATGGGCATTGTGTGTCATCGGTGTAAGAAACCAGGTCACATGATTAAGGACTGCAGAGCACCAGCAACCGTGAACAATATGATTCGGGCAATTGAAGCACCCCCAGTTGTTAACGTCCAGCCGTTAGCCAGGACCTACAATATGTCAATGGGAGAAGCAGTGAGAGATTCCGACGTGGTGGCAGGTACACTTCTAGTAAATTCTATTCCTGCACAAGTGTTAATAGATTCGGGAGCGACGAAGTCTTTTATTTCTGAAACGTTTGCTCGTAGATTGAATTACGTAATGAAACCTTTAAGTGGAATGTTGACTATAGAGATAGCTAATCAGGATCGTATCGCGGTCAGTTCATATTATCCTCGTTGTGAGATAGAGATTTTGGGAAATCGTTTTTATGTTGACTTGTTACCTTTTAAGTTAGGTGAATTTGATGTGATATTAGGGATGGATTGGTTGACTGAGTATGATGCAAGTATTGATTGTAAGAATAAGAGGGTTACTTTGGTTACCCTAGAAAAGAAAGAAATAATATTTAGAGGAGAGAAACAAAGAAAGAGGTTCCTGACGATGATTCAGGCTAAGAGGTTATTAAGGCAAGGTTGTGAGGCGTATTTAGCTTATGTGATAGATATAGATAAGGAAGTTTCTAAGTTAGAAGATATTCCAGTCGTAAATGAGTTTCCAGATGTTTTTCCGGAAGAATTACCAGGTTTACCTCCAGATAGAGAGATTGAATTTGCGATAGACTTAGTACCAGGCGCGGAGCCAGTATCTAAGGCCCCTTACAGAATGGCACCAGTGGAGATGAAGGAATTGGCTGATCAACTGCAAGATTTGCTAGAAAAAGGAATTATTAGACCCAGCGTTTCACCGTGGGGAGCACCAGTACTGTTTGTCAAGAAAAAGGATGGAAGCATGAGATTGTGTATAGACTATCGGGAGTTGAACAAGCTGACCATTAAGAACAAGTATCCGTTACCTCGAATAGATGATCTGTTTGACCAGCTGAAAGGAGCGGTACATTTTTCAAAGATTGACCTACGGTCAGGATATCACCAATTGAAGATTAGACCAGACGACATACCAGAGACAGCCTTTCGAACAAGGTATGGGCACTATGAATTCTTAGTAATGGCGTTTGGACTAACGAATGCACCCGCAGCTTTTATGGACCTAATGAACAGGATTTTCAAGAGATATTTGGACAAGTTTGTAGTGGTATTCATCGACGACATCTTGATATACTCAAGGACAGAAGAAGAGCATGCAGACCAATTACGAATTGTGTTAGAAACGTTGAGACAAGAAAGACTATACGCGAAGTTTTCCAAGTGTGAATTCTGGTTGAAAGAAGTTCATTTCTTAGGACACGTGGTGAGCAGCGAAGGCATCAAAGTGGACCCAGCAAAGATAGAGGCAGTGAAAGATTGGGAGAGACCAAGGACACCGACTGAAGTCAGAAGTTTCTTGGGATTAGCCGGATACTACCGGAGATTTGTGCAAGATTTTGCGAAGATAGCTACTCCAATGACCAAGCTGACAAGGAAAAGCGAGCGATTCGTATGGAACGATAAATGCGAAGAAGGCTTCCAAGAGTTAAAGAAAAGACTAACTACGGCACCGGTATTGATGCTACCAGACGATCAAGGTCATTTCGTAATCTATAGTGATGCGTCGTACAAAGGATTGGGATGCGTACTTATGCAACATGACAAGGTGATTGCTTATGCGTCAAGACAGTTGAGACCCCACGAACAGAAGTACCCTACACACGATTTAGAGTTAGCAGCTATTGTGTTTGCTTTGAAGATATGGAGACACTACTTGTATGGAGAGAGATGTGAAATTTACACCGATCACAAAAGTTTGAAGTATATCTTTACTCAGAAAGAGCTGAACATGAGGCAACGAAGATGGTTAGAACTAATCAAGGATTACGACGTTTCTATCAACTATCATCCCGGCAAGGCAAATGTGGTAGCAGATGCATTGAGCAGAAAAGAGAGATTGAATACACTGACGATGACCAAAGAGTTGTACAAGGAATTTGAGAAGTTAGAAATCGAAGTAATTAATCCGAAGGACGCGACAGAAATGATTTATACCATGACGTTTCAACCTGAATTGTTGGAGAAGATACAGAAGTGCCAAGAGCGAGTTATGAATGATGATGTGAGTAAAATGACAGGTGATGAAATATGTAGCCAACCGGACGACAAAGGGATCTTGAGATTTGCTTCTCGGATATGGATACCTAACGTAACGGAACTGAAAAGTGAGATTTTGCACGAAGCACATAACTCGAAGTATTCAATTCATCCAGGGAGTACGAAGATGTATCGAGATCTTAAGACGAACTTTTGGTGGCCAGATATGAAGAGAGAGATTGCGGAATGGGTAAGTAAATGCTTTACGTGTCAAAGAGTTAAGGCGGAACATCAGAGACCAAGTGGATTACTTCAACCATTGGAAATTCCCGAATGGAAGTGGGAACACATTGCGATGGACTTTGTAGTAGGATTGCCTAGAACAAAAGCTAACCATGATGCCATCTGGGTTATCGTGGATCGATTGACGAAATCTGCGCATTTTCTTCCGATTAACGAGAGATTCTCGCTAGATAAGTTAGTTCATATTTATATAAAAGAAGTCGTAGTACGACATGGAGTTCCAGTATCGATAGTGTCTGATAGAGACCCTCGATTCAATTCAAGATTTTGGAGGAGTTTTCAAGAGTGTTTGGGCACCGAGTTGAGAATTAGTACGGCTTATCATCCGCAGACGGATGGTCAAAGCGAAAGGACAATTCAGACTATTGAAGATATGCTTAGGACATGTGCACTTGACTTTGAAGGCAGTTGGGACGATCATCTACCCTTGGTGGAATTTTCATATAATAATAGTTTTCACGCGAGCATCGGAATGCCACCTTACGAAGCTTTGTATGGACGAAAGTGTCGATCTCCAGTATATTGGGAAGAAGTTGGTGAACGGAAAATGATAGGACCAGAACTAGTGCAACGAACAAAGGAAGTGGTTCAATTGATTCAGAGAAGATTGATAACAGCTCAAGACCGACAGAAAAAGTATGCGGATCTAGCCAGAAAGGATGTGGGATTCGAAGAAGGAGAGCAGGTGTTACTAAAGGTTTCACCATGGAAAGGATTAGTTAGATTTTGGAAAGAAAGGGAAGTTGAGTCCGAGATATGTTGGGCCGTTTGAGATTTTGAAGAAGGTGGGCGAGGTAGCTTACGAGTTGGCATTGCCACCGCATATGCAGCACGTTCATAATGTATTTCATGTATCTATGCTTAAGAGGTATCGACCAGATTCGAATCATGTAATAGAGTATGAACCCATAGAGGTCCAGGCAGATTTATCATATGTAGAACGACCGATTCAGATATTGGATCGTAAGGAGAAAGTACTAAGGAATAAGACAGTAGCGTTAGTGAGAGTTTTGTGGAGGAATCCTAAAGTAGAAGAGTCTACCTGGGAGTTAGAGAGTGAGATGTTAGAGAAGTATCCCCAGTTGTTTCCTTGATCTGATTCTGAGGACAGAATCCTATTAAGGGGGGAAGGATGTAATATCCGTGAATTTTATTATTTGATTAAATGATATATTTGATCTAAAATATTTATTGTGGAATATTGGAATATTATTAAATGATAATTATTGTGTGATTATGTGCTAAATGGTACGACTTTTCATTTCCTGTTCGGTCTTTCAGTCGAAAGCCCCTTTCAAATATTTCGTCATTTGGAATTTTCTTCAAATCTGAGCCCCGTTTTGATAATTTAAGGGCCCCATTGGAATTTCGTACATTAATTATTATCTCTTCGTCTTTCGTATTCGAATCATTATCGGGAGAGATATTCGTATCATTTCATTCCTACCTATTTGATTCTGCAAGAATAATTCGTTTTGTTCAAAAAGGGAAAAATTGTTCCGAACCCTAATTGCTTAAGGGGACGGATATATCGTTTTATATCAGTATTTCATTTGTTATAGCCCCAGTATTCTTGAGCATTAGTTATATAATGATATGTATTGATTTGGATAATTATCAATCCTTGTAGATAATTATCTTCTCGTAAAACGTATTTTAACCTAATTAGGGTTTTTAAACGATCCAGTGGATCTATAACGATCCAAAAGTGTTCCTTAGGGTATTATTTTTCCAAAAATATATAAAGACGAATCGTACCTTATAACCTTCATAATCTGCATTGCGTATTATCAAAAAAGTAAAAATTCCCGAAATGTGTTCTTCGTGTTCTTGAGCTTAGATCCATTCGTTCGAGGTGTTATTGAAATCCAAATCTGAAGTTCTTGTACTCAAATTAAAGCTCTTGATCTCTAGTTTCAGAATCTTCCAACGTCATCATCATCTCGTAATTTTTCGATTTATTATGAATTTTTCAATATTCGAATTTAATTAGGGTTCTTGATTAATTTTGGGATTTTCATTCTGTTGCTTCTAACATGTTCCTAGGGTTCTAATTAGCAAGAATCCATGCTTTAATTTCATGTTTAAGTTCAATTTAGTCGGGTTTGATTTTCGGGTTTTGACCCGAATTCTTCTTTTGCTTCGTTCGTTCTTGTTGTTGATCTGACATTGATTATGATATGGGGCTTTGATTGTATGAGTTATAAGCTTCATTTTGGTATATTAATCTTTGAGTTTCATGTAGAATTAAAGTAGATCGGGTTTCCGGCCGAAGTCGTCGCCGACGAATTCTTTGAACGAATTCTGGGCACGATTCCGGCATGGGACAGATGTGTTTGTATGTGGGTTATGTTTGTCTTGAAAAAGCGAACAAAAGCCCTATGGTTTGGTTTTGTTTTGATCGGAAATGGCGAAGTCCGGCCACCGGACGCCGGCCGGATTCTGGAAAACCCAGATTCCGGCGGGTTGTTCTTGGTGACCCGGATTTGTTCTTCCCGACCCGTTTACCCGATTTTTCGACCCGGTTTCAATCTTCAAAACCCTAATTCATTTTCTAAAAACTGTTTTTGGATTTTATTTTTAAAATTAATTCGAAAATAGTTTAAAAACTTTAAAAATTCATATTTTTATTTTAAAAATATATTTTAATATCAGAAAAATTCTGATAAATTATATTTATTATTTTCCGAAAATTGATTAAACTTAATTATTTTAATTATTTTTAATTAATAATTAATTTATTAATTAATTGGTTAATTCTTTTAATCAATTAATTCTTAAAAATTAATTATTAATTAGATTTAATTAATTAAAAATTCAGTTTAATTATTTTCAAGCCTATTTATTTATTTAAAAATAGTTGGAGTATTTAAAGAGTGTCAATTAATTTTATTAATTGATTTATTTGCATTTAAATGTTTATATTGGATTTAAAAATCCGATTTTCGATTTAAAAATTTGTAATAACTTATTAAAAATTCAAATAAGTTTCGTATGATGTTTTAAAAATGTTTATAAGTGCTATATGGTTCATATTAATTGTGTGTTGTGTTTTATAGTCTGTATATGCCCGTACTAGGGCAAATATCTGAGTTTTAAATATCGTAAATTATACCGGACGTCCGATACGTAACCGGTTACTTGTTTAAATGTGATTATTGATTGAATAAGTGTCGAGAGTAGAACGAGAATAGTTAGACTTATTGTGATGAGTTGTTTAATTATAGAATCGAGTTCCCGGAGCAAGGGAAAGGGAAAAGTAGAGTGAGCAGAGTCGATCCGACAGCAGCTTAGACCAGGCAAGTATCTATGCCTTTACTTGAGATAAAATTTATTATTGTCTTGATTACTTGAATACCGTTATCCCCAGAACAATTCAAATTATCAATCTTTTAACCGCATTTGGACAACTGATTCCATTTCCTTAGAGATTCTTGATTCTTTGATTTGATCTGCATCGGAAACCCTTATTTCCAATTCACTTGATTATTGTTTACCACCTATTGTTATTGTTTATCATCCTTTGATTATCATTGACAACCATTGATTATTTGACTTCCATCTTGACTATTGATTACGATCATTGATTATCGACTACCAATATTGATTCCCTTATTGAATGAGTACACTGTACCATTGAAATTACTCCATGATTATTTCTCGATCTTCATTTGATACTGAACAGTTGAAGCTCTTTTGCAATTACTATACATTCAGTTTATCTTATTGGGCATGTTATTGTTTATACCCTATTATAGATTTGGCATGTGTTTTAAAAAAAATGGACCAGTAATTGGTCGGGCCATATTTATGGTCAGAATAACTTAAGGCCCAAATTGGCCTGGGATCCAGTAGAGGACTATGTCATGAGCTAGTCCGGGGTTGATGCGTGGCTAGCCAGCAGCACAACCTTTGATTTGAATAAAAATGTATAAGCCAAATTCTAATTCTTTTCTTCAATTGTTATTGATACAAAGCATGTGTTAGCTAAATATTGTTGATTCTGATATCATAAATTCATATCCTTACAACTGTGATAGAAATGATTCATTGATGTTTGCTGAGCAATTTTGGCTCACTCTTGCTTGCTGTTTTCTAACCCTATTCCAGTGAAGCGAGAGTATGAGTCGGCATAGCGTGACCGATAGTTCACCAGCAGCCAGGAGAGCCCCTCGAGTAATTGTCGTTGGCAGGGTAGTTGTTGTTTTGCTTTTCTAGATTAGATGTCTAGATTTGAACTTTGGTTGTGATGTAATAACTCTGATAAAACTGGTATTGTATTAATAAAAGATTGTAGTAGCTTGTGTTCATTGCCATAATCTGGATGCGGTCTTGGTCAAGGGGTATTTGTGTCTTTATATATATTATGCATGTGTTATATAGTATTCCGTTGGTCGGATGACTCCTCAAATCTGTACCCCGGGTTTGGAGGGCGTCACAGTCTAGATGGGACACGGAGGGATAATCGTCACCACGTTCAATAATCATATCTTGTAAAGACATATGAGAAGAACGAATAGTGATACCTCTCTTCGAAGCTTGATTCATTTTTTGAAGGCGTTGAGCAGCACGATCAGACATCGTCAAATCTTCAAAGCAAATATTCAGAATCTTCAAAGTACAACACCCAGAAAACTTCAAATCTTCAAGGAAAATTTCCAGGAAACTTCAAATCTTCAAGGAAAATTTCCAGAATCTTCAAATCTTCAACAACAAGCCCAGAAAATCTTCAAATGATGAAGATCAATCCTAGAAAAAGATGAATACGGCTGAGAAAAACTCACCGGAAATTGCTTCACCACGGAGTAACTAGAGAGAAAGGCTAAAGAGAAATTTTTAGAAATTTGAAGGTATGAAGTGAAGAATGAAATGGAAATCCCACTCTTTTATAACCAAAACAGCCGGTCACCCAACCGGTCAAGGGAAGGGCAACCGACTATGGCCAGTCAAGGCCCATAAACCTTTTATTGGACTTCAAAAAATAAAAGCCCAAAAACAATTTGAGGCTCAGGCAAAATTAAGGCCCAATAAAACTTAAGCCTAAGGAGAAATCAGAGCCCAATAGGTTTGAGGTCGAAAAGACCTTAAAACGAGGTCGAACAATTAAGATCGAAAATATATGGGAAACCGAGGTCGAATCCATCGACCTCGCACCCATTTGAGGTCGAAAAGTAATAGATTTGAGGTCGAAAAGACCTTAGATCAAGGTCGAACAGTTGAGATAAAAAATATATAGGAAATCAAGGTCGAATCCATCGACCTCGCACCCATTTGAGGTCAAAAAGTAATGGGTTTGAGGTTGAAAAGACCTTAGATCGAGGTCGAACGATCGAAATCGAAAATATATGAGAAGTCGAGGTCGAATCCATCGACCTCACACCAATTTGAGGTCGCAAAGTAATAGATTTGAGGTCGAAAAGACCTTAGATTAAGGTCGAACAATTGAGATCGAAAATATATGGGAAACCGAGGTCGAATCCATCAACCTCGCACCAAAAATGAGATCGAAAAGAAGTTGGTTTGAGATCGAAAAGACCTTAGATCGAGGTCGAAAAAACACAGAAAAACGAAATCGAATTCATCGACCTCGTACCGAAATGAGGTCAAAAATAAATGGATTCGAGGTCGAAGGCTCGAGGTCAAAAATACACGAAAAAATGAGCTCGAATCCTTCAACCTCATACTAGTTTGAGGTCGAAAATAAGTGGATTCCTGGTCGAAGACTTAAGGTCGAAAAAGAACTGAAAAATGAGCTCGAAACCTTCGACCTCATACCAGTTGAGATCGAAATCCTGGTCGAAAAAGACCTATTTTGAGGTCGAAATCCTGGTCGAAAAAAACCTATTTTGAGGTCGAAATCCTGGTCGAAAATGACCTAGTTTGAGGTCAATTTTGAGGTCAAAAATACCCTTAAAAATAGAAGATTTTGAGGAAAAATACGCAATAACTTCTACAAAAACCCCGAGAAGATTTTTCCAGAAGTTGGGGGGCAAATGATATGGACAGAAAAGTAATTCTAGAAATATAATTAATGATACATTAATTAGACCTAGAATGGTCCAAGAATACGACCCAATAAACAAGGCCCAAGACCCTAATTATTTATTAATTTCGTAATTAATAAATAGGGAAAATATACAGCACATCAAAGGAGTCCAAAATATGGTAAATTGATCAAAGAAGGATCCAGAATCCCAATTACAAGAAATAATGAGTCATAGCATTTATCAACAAGGAAAAGACTTATCCAGTAAGAAATACAATGTTTATCCATTATCAAAAAGGAGACTTATTTGCTAAGTCTCCTAAACTTACTCTAAATACAAGGCTCCTGACGCCTATATTAAGGACCTGATCCTTCAATCAGAACTACGTCTTTGGCTTGATTCTCAGCACTGATTGAGATACGTAGGCATCTTGTGAGGACCAATTTAGTCACGAAACACAAGAGCAACCATTAAAGCTCGAAGCTCTCTTAAACCCTAGCAATTAATTTACAAGTACACTTTTTAATCCATAACAATATTTTTATAATATTATAATGACATAAATTAAATCATAAATAATAATTTTAAAATATAATAAATGAATAAGAAAACTTAAAATTTTATTGAATTACTTAATAAGAATTACATATTTAAAAACTATATAACAGAAAATAGTTTAGTATAAAATTTTATTGAATTTGAATTTTGTGGATTTGAAAATGAAGAACTTAGATTGGGATTCAGTTTTTTTCCCTAGAAAATACTCCGCCTTTACTTTCATTTGCAGCGCCATTGTCATATTTAGACAAATGGAGTAACAATTTGGGTGAATAAAAAGAAACGAAATGAAAGGAGACACATAAGTCGATACACATGCCTCTAAAACTAATAAAATAAGTAAAAAATCAGAAAGCCTGCTGCACTTGGCCAATCCCACCAATCCGGGCCCGACCAACTCTTTCACTTTCCTCCAACGCTATTTTGAAGAGCAGGATCCGAGACACATCCTCCAGCGCAGCAGGTAATAAACATTTTGGTTTCACTCTATGTAACATGCTTGTATAATTCTGTGTTAGCAGTTGAAGTATTAGTTTTAGGCTAAACTAAGTCATGTTGACTATCATGGATATGTAGAATAGGGAGACCAATTGTAAATAGTTTATGTCTTGTAATTTTACATAAGTGAAAATGAATGTCCACGAATAGCTGCTTTAGTCGTCAATGGATGAAGTCCCAACAACCTTAACGGATGATATCTGTACTTTGTGAAAAGGACAGTTCAGACAGAGCACATGGGTTGACAGAATTCACAGAGCATGGAAACAAGTATTTCTGGTAAACTCAGAAGAACAAGAAGCATTCTGTTTTCTTTGGTCGGGAGTGGCATTACTACAAAGGGTATTCAGCCAAAAGAAGCCAACCACCAACAAAAGGACCACTACTCAGAATGGAGAACCAAGCTTTTTGGACTCTACCAATTTTGTATTATTAGATGTTCAAATTGTCTTGTAAACTTGGGTTATATAACCAAGTGTAGCACTATTCTATATGCAAGAAATCAGTTAGGTCCTCAAGAGTATAAAGTAATATTCTCTGTAATTTGCTGAAGCTAGAATAGTGTATGCAGCTGTGTGTTTATTCATAAACATCACAAAGATTTTTTCAATAAAATCACTCAGGCGGAACAATCAATCCACCTGAATTTTTATATCTTGTGTTTTTAATTTAACTGCAAATATTTATTTTCTGTTCTTAGTTTCATTTGTTTAAATTGTTTGTTTGAAGAACTGCAAAATTTAAAGATTGTATTCAACTCCCCCTTTTACAATCTTGACTCCCTGCCTGGGAATAACAATTGGTATCAGAGCAGACTTCTAACATACAATAATTGTAAAGATCAAAGACATAAGAGTCATGGGTTAGAAGGATTATGGAGTAAAGATTTCAGTTCTTGATAAAGATAATTACTTTAACTGGAAAGTAAAGATGCAGTTACATCTTATGTCTATGGATGAAGGATATGTAGACTGCATTGATCATGGTCCTCATGTTCCAATGAAGCCAAACACTTCAATAGCTCAAGCACCTGCAGGAACCCCAGGCTCCATTCCAAAGTTATCTTCAGAATGGACTCCAGAGGACATCATTGCCATACACAAAGACAAAAAAACTATGAACATTCTATTCAATGGTCTTGAATCTGATATGTTTGACAATGTCATTAACTGCTCTACAGCTAAGGAAGTTTGGGACACAGTCTAAATCCTGTGTGAAGGAACAGAACAGGTCAGAGAAAATAAGATGCAGCTTCTCATACAATAGTATGAATACTTTCACTTTAAAAGTGGAAAATCTTTGAATGATACTTTTAGTAGATTTAAAAAATTGTTGAATGGATTAAAGTTGTATGGGAGAGTGTATCAAACTAAGGATTCAAATCTCAAGTTTTTGAGAGCCTTCCCCAAAGAGTGGAAGCCTATGACTGTTTCTTTGAGAAACACTCAAAATTACAAGGATTTTACTCTTGAAAGGCTGTATGGAACTCTAAAGACATATGAGCTAGAAATGGAGCAGGATGAGGAAATTGAGAAGGTCTAGAAGAAAAATGGATCTGTTGCCTTAGTTGCAAGTGTTAACAAGGCTGAGGACCTGAAGGAAGAATCTGCTAAAGCTACACCAAGCCCAAGTGATTGTGAAGGTAGGATTGAATCAAGAAAAGGCAATGGAAAGATGATTGAAGACAGTGAGCCCTCAAACCAAGATGAAATGGATGAGCTAGATGAACATTTAGCTTTTCTGTCAAGTAGATTTTCAAAGCACAACTTCAAGAGAAACCCTGAAGTGACCAAACCATTCAGAAAGGACTTTCAATCAAACACGAACTATGTTGAAAGGTCCAAATTAAAATGTTTCAATTGTGGAATGGGAGGACACTTTGCCAGTGAATGCAAAAGACCTAAAACTGAGAAGAAGGACATGAAGTTTGAGCCTGTTGATTATAAAGATCAATATTTTGAACTTCTCAAGCAAAAGGAAAGGGCATTCATAACTCAGGACTATGACTGGGCTGATGATGGGAATGACTCTGAAGAGGACACTGAGTTTGTAATCCATGCATTGATGGCTGATTCAAATGAGCAGGAAGCTAGTTCATCAACAAATCAGGTAATCACTACCAACCTCACTGAGCTTTCTAAAGAGGAATGCAATAGTGCAATTGATGATATGTCTACTGAATTATACCATATACGTGTATCTCTTAAATCACTTACAAAAGAAAATAGCAGGATTAAAGATGCTAATTTTTTTTGAAGTGATAGAAATGCTGTCTTAGAAACTCAGTTCATTGAGTTTGAGAAAATGAGGATGGAGTGTCAGATTGCTAAGGATGAACGGCTAGCTGTACTAAAAAGAGAAGAAATTCTCAAAGTGCAGTTAGTAAAAGAACATGAATTTATTGTTAGATGGAATGATTCCAGGAATGTTGCCACTAACATAATCAAAGTTCAAGGTGTGGATACATTCTACAAGGAATCAATGAAAAAGGAAAAATAGAAACTAGATTTCATTTCTGAAGATATAGGAGCTGATGATGCTTCAACGGATAGCGACCATCCGTTAAGAGACAACTCTTCAACGGATGAGAGGCATCCTTTGAAACATACAACAAGTAGTATTAAAGAACAATTGGAGAAACTGAACAAAAACTATGGTCCAACCAACAAAAATTTTGTTCAGGGAGAAAGTAGTAAAATCAAGAATGTTGAAAAGGTAAATATAGGTCACTTGTCCAACAAGCAATTGAAGGACAAGTTAGAAAACATAGAGGTCAATGTGAGGTTAAAAAGAAAAGGAACAAAAATGGTAAGGTAAGAATTAACAAGCATAACAATTACACACTTGATAAATATGCTCCTAGAAAGACATATGTTAAGTGTGGAAGTGTTAATCATTTGTCTACCAACTGTAAAGCTGTTAAAAATGCAAATGTTCAAATGCCAATGCCTATACCTAATGTGCCCATGCCTGTTATGCCTAACATGCCTGTACATAATGCTCATGCATCTAATATGTATGCTAACATGCCATTCATTCTAAATCCTTATATGAATGCATTTACTATGCCTCAAATGTCATGGAGCATGCCACACATGAGCACTATGTTTGCACATCACTCACAAATGCCAACACCAAACATCTATGCATCTGAACATTTTCAAAATGTTGTGTCTCAAAGGCCAACACCAAGAGTCAAGGTTCATTTAACTCAACCTGTGATGAAGGTGCAAAATGATAAGGGAAACAAAGTGAGGGCTAACAAGACATGGCCCAAAGAAACTTGGGTACCAAAATCAACTTGATCTGGTTTTGTTGTGTGCAGGGAAACAAAAGGAATCTATGGTACTTAGACAATGGTTGTTCTAGGCACATGATTGGAGATTTCACCCTGCTCACAGAATTCAAGGAGAGAGCTGGCCCTAGCATTACATTTGGAGATGACAACAAAGGATATACTAAGGGATATGGCTTGATTTCAAAAGAGAATGTCATCATTGATGAAGTAGAACTAGTTGATGGACTTAAGCACAATTTGATGAGCATCAGTCAACTATGTGACAAAGGTTTTTCAGTTTCATTCAACCAAGGAGTCTGTGCTGTCTCAAACAAAGAGGACACCAATGTGGTGTTGACAGACTACAGAAGAGGAAATGTGTACATAGCTGACTTCAATTCAACAAGTGCAAATTCAATTACTTGTCTCTTAAGTCAAGCGAGTAAGGATGAAAGTTGGATGTGGCATAAAAGACTGTCACATTTGAACTTTAAATCAATGAATGATCGGGTAAGAAAAGACCTAGTAAGAGGAATTCCACAATTGGAATTTTCCAGGGATGGACTTTGTGATGCTTGTCAAAAAGGGAAACAAAAGAAGGCATCTTTCAGAAGCAAGTCAGAATCATCAATTGAGCAACCTCTACAGCTGTTACATATCGATTTATTTGGACTAGTCAATGTCATGGCAATTTCAAAGAAGAGATACTGCCTTGTGATTGTAGATGATTTCTCTAAATTTACATGGACTTATTTTCTGCATTCTAACGATGAGGCCAGTGAAATCAGAATCAATCACATCAAGGTTGCTAATAATCATCCTGATTATAAAGTTAGAAGAATCAGGAGTGACAATTGCACTAAGTTCAAAAATTCAACAATGAGACTGTTTTGTGAGGGGAATGGAATTGTTCATGAATTTTCTACAGCTAGGACACCACAATAAAATGGAGTGGTTTAAAGGAAAAATAGAACACTTATTGAAGCTCCAAGGACAATGCTAGGTGAATCAAAACTACCTACATATTTCTGAGCTGAAGCAATTAACACTGCATGTTTCACTCAGAATATTTCTTTGATCAATCAAGCTAGAGGAATGACTCTTTACCATCTGCTCGAAGGAAGGAAACCATCCTTGGAGTTTCTACATGTCTTTTGTAACACCCCCAGATCCGGGGTCGGAGATCCGGGTTGTAACACTCTCAATTCCAACAATAATACATATACTAGCTCAACAAATCCAATAATACAACACCAAAAGACCCCAATCTCTTACACACACCAGTTATACCTTTAGAAACGAGTCACATAAGTAACATTAGTTATTACAACCAAATGTACTATCCAGGATCTCATACTATTAATCACAACCTCTACCTGAAGTTATATTAACACATAATCATAATTTACTAAGGTGCAGCTATAAAAACTATACTTGTACACAAGTCTCACTAATAGCAGCTGAACCCATGCAACTTACTTCTGCATTAACCATTCTGAATTAACCTACCTCAAGGTTGAATCTTCCACTTCCCTTTTCTTGTAGTACGGAATAACTGACTATGTTCTCCCTTTAAACATTTCTGTAAAGTTTAGAAATCCTTTGCTAGCAACATCATAGACAAAGGTTAAAAGTATAACTCTTAAATTTAAGCTATCGGGTAGTTCACTGTAAAATATCAGTTTTGAACAATTCTCAAACACTGCCAACATTATCGATAACTAAGCTCATAGGCCTTCGTTACAATGTTGTAGACAAAATTCCAATTAGAAGATGGGGACTATACCGGACAACCGCAATACACGATGATCAGTCGTTGTATTGCAAAATAACACTTTCTCTACTAGTAGAAGGACGATTTCCTATTTGATTATCACCCTGGCCGCATTCGGGCCCTTTATGCTATTCGGGCACCTATTTCATTGTCGAGCATGACTTCGTACTATTCGGGCACCTATTTCATTGTCGAGAACGAATTAAATTCCAGTCCCCTAATGAAAATCAATGAAACGGGAAACGGAGTTAATCTTGTTTCCCCAAGTATGTGATACTTATCAAGTTTTTAAAACATTTCTTGGCCTCCTTACTTCCAAAATCTTGGAGGAAGTAAGTTCCCATGTGGATCGACCTTAGTCGACAAATTTTTGTTTGGATATATTTCTCTTTAAAAGATTACGACCAGGGAGTCAAACTGTTTGAAAATCTTTAAGGGTATTCCCAGCCCGTTTGAGTGGTCATCAAATATTTAAATCATCCTTTAAGATAGATTTAAATTAAAATAATATTTGGGAATCCCTACTTTAATTAAAATAAATTTTATAAAGGTAAAAAATATTCTTCATAATTATTGAAGGTCAAAGATAACTTTTAAATAATATAATTCATTTTTAAATTGATTAAAAGAGTATAATAAATATTCAAATAATATCAAATAAATAATAAATGATTAAATAATAATCATAAGCTCAATAAATATTTAATAATCAATACTAGGTGAATATTAAAATAATATTCCCTTTAATAAATAAAACAATTAAATATATCTATTCAATATACTTATCGGAAAATAAACCTCAACGGTATGAAGAAATATATACCGACTCCCGGTCTAAGTTCAAAATATGATTCGCATGCTCTACTCCAAGAGCCTTTATAAAACCCGGCTTATAACTATCATAACATATAGCTTATAAACCAATCACAATTGAAAGATTCAAGTATAACAACAATACTATATATTTGCAAGATATATCTGAAAAAACTTTTAATCACAACAACAGTAGTAAGTCATAGGTTTTGAAAACTTGCATAAACAGGAATCAAATAATTTGATAAGTAGAATATAGTACTAGAAAACTTGCCACAATAATCAGAACAAAAGAGTTGATATATATCTTGGAATACACAAATATTGAACATTTGAAAATATACCTACTCTGAACAATAGAGTAAGAGTTAGTAAACTTGCCTGGAAATCCCGAAGTAGTAGTATTTCTCAGGTTGGTCCGGTAATCTACGAATCAACACAAGTTTCAAGATTAATCACTTAAATACTTTCACCATACTAAGTATATACTTACTCAAGTACAAAGTTCATTTCCAAGTTAACTCCTTAAGAACTTCTACTCGCGCACGCTCGCTTACGCATTTTTATAAAATTGAAATTTAATCCTTTTAACACGAAATCTTTTTGAGGGTCTTCCTAAACGTACCTAGCATGTTATCACAAAGTTTCACATCACTTTAAGGTACTTAAGTGATTCGATCATGGCCTCAAAGTCGGCTAAGTGGTGCAGTTTGGTTACGAACGCCTTTCGCTAAAACGCATGTTTCTCCTAAACCGTAAATTGTATTCACATGATTCTTGCGCCAAAACGAACCTTGAAACAAGACCTACACTTAAATGGGAAGTCTTGATCTTGGTAAGTGGTCAAAAGGTTCGAAAATCACAAGCAAAACATGGTTAAGTAAAATTGGGCATTACGACGGCTAATTTTTAGTGATTCCAAAAAGTTTAACTATAACCATTTCATAATCTAAACAACCATATCATCAAACCCACTTCTTTAACATATCAACTAAGCCATAAAAAATCATCAACCAAAGTCAAAAATAGCATCTACTTATTCACCATCAAAACAACACCATACTTTCATCAAAATCATCCATTCATCCTTATAATCAAACTAACATAGCTATACTTAAAACTAACCATATAAATCAATTTATAACTAAGGGTTTCAAGAGTTTATACCTTCCTTGATGCTTTGAACACACCCACAATATTTTATAATCCTTGCTTGAGCCTTGAACTAACCTTAATAAGCCTAATCTTTAAGAACAAAATCAAGAACACAATATATTACTATTCATTTCACTATTCACCCTCATCTTTGATCTAAGATTCAAGCATGCTATGATTAATGGATGAAGCTAGAAATTAGAGAATACCTTAGTATGGAAATATGGAATCTTTAGAATCAAACATCATGATTTTTGGTTGAGTGGAAGTTGAACTTTGAAAATTTTATCGTTGGTTGGACAAAATGGGCCGAATGTTGCTTAAGAAAAAGGGGGGATTGTTTCTTGCTTGATACTTGCTTGGTACTTGTCTAATCCTTGATATTTTGTTTCATAAAGCATGTGGTTAAAGTGCTTTGCTAAGCATTTGAAATGGTGATGTAATGAAGCTTGTGTCATCCTTGACAAATGTCATGTTAAGAAATGGTTAATGAAGTATCTAATTTGGTTTCTTTGTTTGGTTTCACATGGATGAATCAAATGCTGAATTCCTTGATTTAATCTTGTGCATATTGTTAGTATTAGTGCTCTAGAGACAATACTTTTATGTTTTAAAGAAAACATTTTATTATTATAAATTATGTTTTATTGATTATTATTATTAGTTTATTATGTCTTTATTTACTACGTTATAAATGTTAGCATAATAAATGTCCTTGGAATTATGATACGTATTCGATATCTTTAAGTATGTGACTTAAAAATGAGATTATATGAATAGTATCTTTATTCCTAAATATCCCTAGTCGAGTGTTATTATTTAAGGACAATAATAATGCACAGAGACTAGTATGTTTGTTGACTGATGACCACATCTCATTGGTCATAGGTATGGTGATACTAAAGTCAAAACATAGGTGCATGTAAGAGTATATGGCACTGGATTGACCCGCCGTGAGATTACACATGTTAAAAGTGTCATAAGTAATTCTCACTGTGATAATGGTGTAATGATCCTTAGACCTGAGATCATTATATTTTTATACGAGAATTAATATACTTTGATTACATTAAAAGTTACCTTTGACCGGGTGATGATAAAAGTGGACATTGGGTATATTATGAATCGTATGAGAAATATGAATGATCTAGATGAGATTTAACCCTCCTAATTTTAGGAGCGATATTATTGGCCTCTTGTTTGAGTGAGACTAAGAAATGCACGGTCGTGCTCAAATGTTGATTTGATTTATTAGTCTACTCATCGATCAAGAAAACTAAGATTAAATTATGAAGAGGATGACACATTACATGCCTCGAGTTTAATCTATAATATTAAGGTTAAAGGGATTATATTACCTGGAACATTATTCACGAAAGGCTTAATCGAATCACCGATTTAATTATTATTACTTGGGTGGCAATGATGTATTACTAGATGCCGCTCATTTTTTAAAATTTTAATTAGTTATTAAAATTGTTACCAACGTAATAATAACCTACAGGGTCACACACAAAGAACGCTTGAAGGAGAAATAATTTAAATTATGAATTTAAATTTAAATAAGTAATTTATTCTATTTATAATATTAATTAAGTATGACTTGATTAATTATTTAAATAGAAAATGGAATTACTTAAACTAGTTCTGAAATTAATTATTAATTAATTAAGTGCGACTTAATTAAATGATAAATTGGAATTTCGGATTAGTATTTTATTATAATTGGATTATAATTAGAAAACTATTTTCCTCTCTATATAAACTCTAAAAGAGGGCTGATTTTAATGATGAAAAACGTTTTTACATTAAAACCGTAGCTGCTTATGAGAGCAAGAAAAGAGAGAGAGAAAGAAGCAGTTTTTGGGTGCTAGTACACATCAATCCTTCAAGAAAAGCGTTCGTGTGGATACCGTAGAGCGTAGATCGCGAGAGCGGGATACATGGTGATTGAACAAGCTTTGGATATCCATTAATCTTCCATTAATGAACTGTTAAAACTTCTTAAGGTATTTGTTCTTAATCTCTGAATTAAATCTTTTGTTTTCGCATGGATCCTGCGGATGGGTTTCGAATTTTGATTTATTTTTACGTTTTCCGTTGCGTTTATGTGCTCGAAACCCTTCAATGGTATCAGAGCTACTTGCGAAACGTTTTAATTCAGTTGTGTGTTTAACAGTTTTCGATATATATGCATATTTGCGATCTACCATGTTTTTGTGTTGATTTATATATATGTATGTATATCTTTTTGAATATATGATATTCATGAGGATTTGATAATCATGAGATGATTGTGTATATTGATGTATGTATATGATACATATTAAATCAAATTATGATAATCGTATTCGATACGATTTCTGAATACGATGCGCAGCTTTAGTGAAATTTGCATACTGTGTCAGAATTTCGCCGAAAATACCTTTTCGGAAAGGGAAACGGGCGTCTGAACAAAACAGACAAAGTCACTCGTTCGTCTGTAAGGCGTTTGACGTCGTTTATTGTCTGTAAACAGCGATTTAATGTTTTAAGAATTCTGATTTTGATTTTCTGATTTACACTTTATTTGATTTCTATGATTGGATCATGAGAAATATGATATGGTATGATATGTTAATGCAATATGAGATGTTCTTATTGTTATATGAGCATGGTGATTGGTTATGGCCTAAAGACCCATAGATAGTGGTTTTGTTTTAATGGTTTGGTTTCTAAATACGACTTGCATGTCGTTATTCCTTGTAATGTTTAAATCTCGAATGTAACTCGAGTTCTACTTGTAAGTTCAGTAGGATAGGTTGTTTTTATTTATGTAATATATATGAAGACATCCAAGATGGAGAACTAAGGAAGCATTACAAGGAGGCAATCAAGGAGGCAAGTTAAATCTTGAAGACTTGTAACATTGTATTGTATTTTGATACCACCATAGATTGACCTTGATTTTTCCATTAGCTTGGAAAGATCATTTAGGTTGGGCCATAACCAAACACGTTTACTTTACGCACTTTACATATATGATGCATGTGATGATGATATGTATGCGTAGTTATAATGATGCATGCTTTAATTAGATTAAACATGTATGTATTAGATACGTCACCCATGCCATGTTTGCTAAACAAGATAAAATCTGTAACGATTCAATATTTTAAAATTGAACAAAACGAACATGAGATTCCTGTGTTTATGAAACACGGAAATAAGTATGAATTTTCAATTTTTTGATATGGGGCGATTTTGACAAAAATACAAGCAAAACTTGTAAGGAAGGCGGGTTTTAAGTGAGACCAGTGTGACTCCTCCGTTGGACTGGAAATCAAACCATTGATGAATTTTGAATTGAAGTACTTAGTTCAAGGAAAATTGGGAATCTCTTGATGATGGGATCATGGTCATTTTAATAATAAAATCCCTAAAGTTAAAATATTAAGTCGATTAGATGCCTTCCAATGGGCAACACTCGTCAAGATCTAGATCGAGAAAGAGTGGGTTCGCCAAAGCGAAGCACTCCTATCTATCGTGGTAAGACGCGATGAAGTAAATGTGATACTTAACTGTTAGACCATTGGGTTAGACTTAACTAAGTTACCACAATAGGATTGTGAACTTAGAGGCATGGAGCTTGGTATGATTTATTAGATAAATGTGAACAAATGTTGTTCTACCAAACTTTCCAAGAGTTATATATGATATAATTGACAAGAGTTGTCTACCTAAATAAATCATGTTTTGGGAGTAAAGCCAAAGCTGACCTTAAGCATGACGAAATATGGATCTTGGCTCACTAGAAAGATTTAAGAGAAATACTTTCCGAATTAATAGTTAGGGCTATTTATTTGATAAAAATTGTGGGAGGTATATAATGATATACCATAATCACTTAAACATAATAATTAATAAATTTTCAACCTAGATTAATTTTATGCACTTTAATATTGTATCTATCAAATGACAAATAACACAAACAACTTCTCTATGCGATCAGTCCTTGAGAAGGACAAGCTGACATGAACAAATTTCCTCGACTGATATAGGAGCTTGAGGATCATCCTCAGGCACCACGATGTTAGTCAAATTCTTCCCTTACCTTTTAGCTGAGAATGTAACATGTGCCGAACATAATGCTTATTGGAAGCAAATTGATGATTCGGCTGCTGATGTTTCATGTCTCATGCTTGCAACTATGAGTGTTGAGCTTAAGAAACAATATGAGCATATGGATGCTTATGAGATATTTGAGCACCTTAAAAGATGTTTGAGGAAAAGGCTCGTCAAAAGGGATTTGACAATAGCAAGACACCATACACCTACAAGTAGGGAACGTGAGATTCGGTTGGACCAGATGTTCTAAAGATGATAGGGTATAATGAGTACCTTGATTATTATTTATTTTGGGTTTCAAGATTGGTCTAGAGACTCAGAATGATTTGATCATACAAATCTTTGAACAATAACTATTCTCAATTAGTTAGTGAACAACGAAATAAATGAGATAGACATAGCACCCACTAAGTTGTGAAGCACGTTGAGAACTGCTGTAAGCAACATGATAAATGCATGGACTACTCCCATAATGATGGTGAATGTAGGAATGTGAATGGGAAAGGAAAATGGAATGGAAAAAGATTTGATCTAATTCTATAGCCATATTAAACTCCAATCCCAAAGAGGTTTTGTCGCCTAAAGGAGGTGTTGCTAATTAAAGAAGACGATTGTCGCTTCTGTGGAAAACCGAAAGACTGGAAGTTAAACTGTCATGCTTATTTGGAAGATCTAAGAAGAAGACCGGTGAGGGTCAAGCTTCAGGTTTCGGGTTAGAATTGGAGCAAAAGTTGTTGCTCTAGTTAAAGTAACTCGTTACTTAATTCTGCCTATAAGGCTAAGTTTAGAACTTGATAATTGTAACTACGTGCCTCTAAGAGTAGAGACATTATATTGATTTCTTGTATGGACAAGAAAGGTTTTTCATTTTAATTGGATATATAACAATTGTTGTTTATTACATTTCAATGAAAAGGTTAATGATGTTGCACAATTAGTTAACAATTTATATGTTCTAAAATGACTCAAATCAAACATTACCTTTGGCACTGTAATTAAGGCCATATTATAAGAAATGCATTTCCAATTTACATACTGGATGGATGATTGGATAAGTTTGATTATGAGTCATACGAAGAATGCGAATCTTGGTTTATTTGGTAAAAAGACAAAAGGCCCCTTTTACTAGAAATGGTGAAAGAGTCATCGAACGATTATGACTTATACATGGTGATGTATGTGGTCATATACGTACGATGGCAGAAGGTAGGTTTTACTACTTTATAGCGGTTACTGATGATTTCAGTAGATACGAATATGGATATGTTTTGAAGAACAAATTCGAATCTTTTGAAAAGTTCAAAGAATATTAAGCTGAAGTAAAAAGGTTCAATGAAAGGAGTTTCTAAGAGCTGAAATCACATTATGTTGGACATAGTGCGATGGATGATGAGTCAAGAGGATCTTTCAATAAGTTTCTGGGGTTATACCTGTTAGGTCCTGATAAGTTTGTAGAAGGGGGGTTAAATACAAACTATACTGTTTTATCGAATTTGTTCTGTTTAGAATCAAACAATTTAAGAACAAATTATGGTGGAATTAAATGAAACAGAATTCAAGTTAAATATAACTAATATTAAACTTAAAAGGTGTTACAAATGAAGTACTGATTACAAGATTGAATCTCAAACTAATTAAAACAAATCTAGAATAAATTCGACATGAATTTATCTATTTTTGTAATAAAAAGATATAACAATATTTGATAATTTGAGATACGTTCTAGGGATAAAAATCCGCTAGATAGTCAAAGCAGTACAAGTAAATGAATTCTAGTGGTTTAGATTTAACACAATGATTTACTAGAATTAATTCACAGAAGAATTGAATCGGCAGTTCTTGACAGAAGCTTTTCTTGAAATGTAATGTTCTTGATCTCTCACCTTTCTGTCTGATTACTTTTTCTAATTATACTAATCCACTTGACAAAAAGTAACCTGCACGTTCTGATTACTTTTCATTCCACTAGGAATGACTATCAAAATAGTCTTGGAATGACTATCTTAAAAGCCTGGAACGACTATCAAAAGAACTGGAATGACTATGAGAATTTCCATAAATTAAATTAGAATTACTAGAAATGTACTAGGATGACTATCGGGATGACTATCCCTTGATAGTCATTCCAGTACATTTTTAATATAAATAAACTTGGAATGACTATCGGGATGACTATCCTGGATAGTCATTCCAGTTCATTTTAATTAAGAAATTCTAAACTAATTCTAATTCTAATTTAAATTAATTCTGATAATTAATTTATTTCATAAATTAAATTCTGATGAATTTAATTTATTCAATAAATTAATTACTTAATTTATTTGTTAAATTAATTCAGAAGAATAAATTTAATAAATAAATGAATAACTAATTTAAAAGAGAATGTAAATTCTTATAACATAGTAAAACCAATTCTTGAACCACTTGAACTGCTGAAGAGTATCCATTGTCTGAGGTTGTCATTTGATGCACGGTCTGGTTCATAAATGACTAACTTCAATGTCTATTCTTCATCTTGACTTTAAGATGTGGTCCATTGTCTGCTTTTGACTGTTGATCAATCTTTGTAACCTGTACATTTGCTGTCACAAATCTGAAACCTCTATCACTTTAATAAATCCACTTCTTTGAAGACTTCACTGAGGCTTGAACAAATAATTGAACTTCTTTCAACTTAGTATATCTTTAAATCTGTAGGATGACTTGAATCTGTATTCTTCTGACAGATATGATCTTCTGAGATTCCTGTGACTGTGACAATTGAATTATTACTTACTTATTACAAACTTGTTTAAGTTGAGTTGAATCCTCGATGTAAACAAATAGGCTAAAACATATGCCTTTCAATCTCCCCCTATTTGTTTGTTAGAGAATAACAAGCAAATACCTAGAGGATAACTCAACTAAATAAACAAGTAAAAATAAGACTTTAAAAGTTAAGTAAATAATAACACAAAGTTCTGGATTTCATTAAACATTTTCCAGATTCAAACAGTAAAGATAAATACAAGATAGATGTTCCTCTAGACTGAACATATGTATACATTGATCCTATCTTGATTTACCTAAGCTCTATACATTTAACATTTACAGAACAGAGCTTCTTCAAATTTCAGACTCAATCATCTCTCCTTCTTCAAGTGCTTCAAGCAAATCCTTGTCTAGAACACGATCAGATTCAGAAGTAATGCCACTAGGTCTATGACTTTTCCGACGGCCTGGAAATCAAACCATTGACGAATTTTGATTTGAAATACCTAATTCAAGGAAAAATTGGGAATCTCTTGATGATGTGATCATGGTCGTTTTAAATAAGATTAACAAATCCCTAAATTAATATTAAGTTAAGTAGATGCCTTCCAATGAAAAACACTCGTCAAGACCTAGATCGATAAGGAGTGGACTCGCCAAAGCGAGGTACTCCCTTCTATCGTGGTAAGACGCGATGGAGTAAATGTGATACTCAATTGTTGGATAATTGGGTCTAACTTAACTAAATCATCACAATAAGATTGTGGATTTAGAGGCATAGTGTTTGGTGAGATTTATTGGATAAATGTGTACAAACGTTGTTCCACCAAACTATCCAAGAGTTATATATGATATAATTGACAAATGTTGTCTACCTAAATAATTATGTTTTAGGAGAAAAGCCAAAGCTGGCCTAATGCATGACGAAATATAGATCTTGGCTCACTAGAAAGATTTAAGAGAAATACTTTCTGAATTAATAGTTAGGGCTATTTATTTGATAAAAATAGTGGGAGGTATATAATGATATACCATAATCACTTAAACATAATAATTAATAAATTTGCAACCTAGATTAATTTTATGCACTTTAATATTGTAGCTATCAAATGACAAATAACACAAACAACTTCTCTATGTCATCCGTCCTTGAGAAGGACAAGCTGACAAAAACAAATTTCTTCGACTAACATAGGAGCTTGAGGTTCGTCCTCCGGCACCATGGTGTTAGTCAAATTCTTCCCTTACTTTTTAGCTGAGAATGTAATATGTGCCGAACATAAAGCTTGTTGGAAGCAAATTGATGATTCGACTGATGATGTTTCATGTCTCATGCTTGCAACTATGAGTGTTGAGCTTAAGAAACAATATGAGCATATGGATGCTTATGAGATAATTGAGCACCTTCAAAAGATGTTTGAGGAAAAGGCTCGTCAAAAGGGATTTGACAATAGCAAGGCACTATACACCTACAAGTAAGGAAATTGAGATTTGGTTGGACCACATGTTCTAAAGATGATAGGGTATAATGAGTACCTTGATTTTTTGGGTTTCAAGATTGGTCTAGAGACTCGAATTGATTTGATCATGCAATATTTGAACAATAACTATTCTTAATTAGTTATGAACAGCGAAATAAATGAGATAGACATTACACCTACTAAGTTGTGAAGCACGTTGAGAAGTGCGGTAAGCAACATGACAAATTCATGGACTACTCCCATAATGATGGTGAATGTAGGAATATGAATGGGATAGGAAAATGGAAAGGAAAGAAGAAGATTTGATCTATTTCTATAGCCAAATCAAAGTCCAATCTCAAAGAGGCTTTGTTGCCTAAAGGAGGTGTTGCTAAAGAAGACGATTGTCGCTTCTGTAGAAAACCGAAATACTGGAAGTTAAACTATCATGCTTATTTGGAAGATCTAAGAAGAAGACCGGTGAGGTTCAAGCTTCAGGTTTCGGGTTAGAATTGGAGCAAAAGGTGTTGCTCTAGTTGAAGTAACTCGTTACTTAATTTTGCCTATAAGGCTAAGTTTAGAACTTGATAATTGTAACTATGTGCCTCTAAGAGCAGAGACATTATATTGGTTTCTTGTATGGACAATAAAGGTTTTTCATTTTAATTGGATATATAACAATTGTTGTTTATTACATTTCAATGAAAAGGTTAATAATGTTGCACAATTAGTTAACATTTTATATGTTCTAAAATGACTCAAATCAAACATTATCTTTGGCACTGTCACTTAGGCCATATCAATAAGAAACGCATTTCCAATTTACATAATGATGGATGATTGGATAAGTTTGATTATGAATCATACGAAGAATGTGAATCTTGGTTTATTTGGTAAAATGACAAAAGCCCCTTTTACCAGAAATGGTGAAAGGGTCATCGAACGATTAGAACTTATACATGGTGATGTATGTGGTCATATACGTGCGATGGTAGAAGGTAGGTTTTACTACTTCATAGCGGTTACTGATGATTTCATTAGATACGAAAATGGATATCTTTTGATGAACAAATCCGAATTGTTTGAAAAGTTCAAAGAATAGTACGTTGAAGTAAAAAGGTTCAAAGAAAGGAGTTTCTAAGAGCTGAAATCACATTATGTTGGACATAGTGTGATGGATGATGATTCAAGTGGATCTTCCAATAAGTTTATGGGGTTATACCCTAGAGATGGCTGCATATGCACTTAACCGTGTTCCTACTCAATCGGTTCAAAAGAGCCCATATGAGATATGGACTGAGAAAAGTCATAGCATGTCATTTATGAAAATTAGGGGATGCAAAGCGTTTGTGAAACGTTTAACCTCGGACAAAATAGGACCAGAATCAGATAAATATAATTTTGTGGGATACCAAATTAAAACAAAATGGGTATTACTGCTTTAATCCTCCAGAGAACAAAGTGTTTGTTGCTCGAACTGCTGTATTTCTTGAGAGATAATTGCTTTATAAAAGAAATAGTGGGAGGACAATAGATCTCGATGAGGATCGAGAACCACGAGATAACATTGAACCGAAGTTGGAACAAGAGCATAATGTACAAGAAAATGTTAATGACAACACTGCTCAAGAAACACAGGTTGTTCGTAGGTCTAGTAGGATTCACCATGAGTCCGAGAGATATTACGAATTTCTCTTGACTCATGATGGTGATGTAATGCTTGTGAATAATGATAATGAGCCTCTTACATACCAAGACACTATGAACATTCCAAGATCTAAAAGTTGGCAGGAGGCCATGAAATCTAAGATGGATTCCATGTATGAAAAACCAAGTATGGACTTTGGTTGATCCACCTAAAGGGGTAAAACCTAAAAGGTGCAAATGTGTTTTCAAGAAGAAAACTAACATGGATAGTAATGTACAGACCTATAAGGCACGAATGGTGGCAAAAGGTTTCAAGTAAATTCATGGTATTGACTATGATGAAACTTTTTCACCAGTAGCAATGGTCAAGTCCATCAGGATTTTGCTTGCTTACTATGACTACGAAATCTGGCAAATGGATGTCAAGACTACTTTCTTAAATGGGATCGTTGAAGAGGATGTGAACATGACACAACTGAAGGTTTTGTAGATCCAAGTTTTGATAGAATGTTTTATAAGTTACGTCAATCCATTTATGGATAAAAGTAAGCCTCGAGGAGATGGAATATACGTTTTGAGGAAACAGTCAAATAGTTTGGCTCTATTCAAAATGAAGATGAGCCGTGTGTTTACAAGAAGGTTAGTGGGAACCATGTGGCATTCTTAGTATCATATGTAGATGATATATTATAAATAAGGAATGACATTCTTTCTCAACAGACTGTTAAGACGTAGTAGAGAAATAGTTTCTTGATGAAAGACTTAGGAGATGTGTCCTATATCTTAGGGATCAGGATATATAGAGATAGATCACGAAGATTTTTCGGCTTAAGTCAGAGTACATACATTGACAATGTATTGCACCAATTAGGGATACAAAAAGGCTAAAAGGGAAATGATCCCATGTCTCATGAGATAGTGATCTCAAAATAAATGGTCTGAAATCATTGGATGATATGGACCACATTAGTATGGTTCTATATGCTTCGGAAATTGGTTCGATAATGTATGTGATAATATGTACTCGTCCTGATTTCTCATATGCTTTAAGCATGACGAGCAGGTACCAGTCTAATCCAAGTGATGGTCACTGGATTGGAATCAAGAATATTCTTAAGTGTCTGAAGAGTACTAAAGACTCACTCTTGGTATATGGAGGAGATGGGAAGCTGGATGTAAAATTTTACGTGTATGCTAGTTTCTAGACAGACATGACGGTTTTGTGTCTTAGTTTGGATTTATATTTTGTCTAAATAGATGTGTTGTAAGCTAGAATAGTTCACAGCAAGAACTGTAACACCCCCAGATCCGGGGTCGGAGATCTAGGTTGTCACATTCCTTTATTTTGTACAAACACTTGATACTTTGAATCATAATAATATAAATCAACACACATGGTGACCCCACCATCAATATACTCACGCTAGTTATGTCTCAGAAACGAAATTGCAAAAATAGTAGTCATATGATCCATAAATTAAAGTTATTACAACCCAAAAGTTAAATGCTTGCAACCTACTGCCAGTATGATCTCTATGTGAAACTAGAAAGGCAGCGCAAAAGTTTGTTCTTGTTCATTAATATACATACGTGATACTTATAAATAAACCGGAGCAACAAGAGTTACACTCCGAACCAACTCAGTACTTCTACCTGAGGTGCTGCAACTGCCATCCTATGGGCGGTCTGCGCGGCCCAAACGCGCTTCCGAGCGGTATGACGAATCCTGGCCATCTACCCTAGCTGTTGTGTTGTGATATATATAAAAGAAAACAAGTGTGAGCACTAAGCCCAACAATAACATAAAGCAGCATAAGAATATATATAAGCTTATATCATAAAGGAAAACCTTTAAAACTTCATTCATATACAGAATGATATATTTACTTTTCTTTTCGTCAAAACATGCCATACAGTACAAATACTGTATGAGGTATAGTACTTTGTTAAAATATTATTAACAAGTATCCGTAACCGGTATTTAACCCAAGTTACCAAACATTTCCGAAATTCCAATCCTTGTAAAAACATGGGGAGTTGAATAGGGCTACGCACTGGTATACGATGATCAGTCATCATACCGTAGATTCTCTACTAGTAGATGGATAATCCTGAAGGTCATTACCCTAGCCGCATACGGGCTTTTAGGTTGGACCGACGTCAATCGGCCTCTTACATCGTAGTAACCACATGGCGACATCAAGGGCACACAAGTGGACCCGCTCCCTGCCAACGGATTCCACTGGACTGGTGTCACTCAGCCTCTTATTATATTTCCACCGGGCGACATCAAGGCCAGAAAATAGTTTTTATTTGCGGGACCGTGCGTTACTCGGCCACTTACGCAAAAATGTCGTTCCCCCAAGCATAAGCTTGTTGATAGGTTTTGTAAAAATACCCTTACTTCCGGATTATATCGGAAGTAAGTCACAATGTGGGTTGACCGTTGTCAACTGACCTCGATCCTCGAGTAAAACATTTCGAAATCACGACCTGGGAGTTTGGTAAAATATATTTAGTTTTGATAATTCAGAAACCCAAAATATAATCACTTTTAATGAAAAAGGCAAGTGAAACCATATATTCACTTCCTGGAATGGATTCCCAATTTTTGATAAGTCCAAAACCTTAATAATCAAATTATAACTAAAGGTTGGAGATGTTTATACCTTCCTTGGTGCTTGGTAAAGACTATCAAGAGCTTATATATCCTTGCTTGATCCTTAAACATCCTTAACAAGCCTTAAACTTCAAGAACAAATTAAGAACACTAAAAGTTACTATTCAAAACACTATTCATGCACATCTTATAATCAAGATTTGGATATGATGCAATCCATGGATGAAGCTAGGATTTAGAGATTACCTTAGTTTAGAAATATGGAAGCTTTAGAATCCATAACCATGATTTTTGGTGGAGTGGAAGTGGTAGCAAAAATTTTAAGAACTTGAAGAACAAAAAGGGGCCGAATGTTTTGTATTCTTTCTTGATGCATCTTCTCGATTTTTCTTTTCTTTTCTTTTTTGTCTAATAATGCTTAATTGGATGCATCTCTTTTGTGTGGTTTTGGTGGAGTTTAGTCACCCCTTGCCACATGTCAACTTGTTGTGGTTTGGTGGTGAAAGTGGTGACAAGGTGGTGATTCATCACCTTGTCATCACTTGTCATCACCTATGTCATCCTCCTGCGTCATGCTTATGTCATAATTTGTGTCGTCAATCCTCTTATATGTTGCACTTGATGATCTTATATGATACTTCCCCTTCGGTTAGGGTTTAATCCATAATTAGTTACGTTTTTATTTCGCGATAGGTTCAAGTGATTTTAAAAATGTTTCTCTGTACCAATGCTAGGAGATACTTCCTTGATCTTTCCATTACCTTGGCTTAATATATGCTCATAGATTTCTCAACTTGGTTTAAGATATGATCATGGATTTCTCATTCTAAATACTTTCTCAAAACGATCAAATCAATACATCCTTGATTGTCCGATGAATAGTGATCAAAATTTAAAGTTGGAATCTCCCGATTCTGATCGCGTTTACATTCACTTATTCTCCTTATGCATCACTAATATAACTTCGAAAAATTCATTCCATGTCTTCCATATAGTGTGGTCTGAAAATATTTTTCATCAGCAAATTCACTATTCATCAACATTTACTATTCATCAAATTTTTTTTAACTAAGTCCAAAATTTGGGGTTATTACAAGAACCGTAAATGATTCTACAATCGAGGCTTAATATATTGATACTAGCGAAGTAGCCAAAGAGGATGTTTTGGGAATTTACTAAGGCGATATCACCTTTATTAATGAGATTAATGATCAAGGAGATATACTTATATGTAAAGTGCATAATATTGATAATATTGCAGAACCACTGACTAAGGCCTTGTCGCAGCAGAAGCATGTAAGTCACACTAGTTCAAAATGTATTGGATACATGGGATATTGGCTCTAGTACAAGTGGGAGATTGTTAGTATTAGTGCTCTAGAGACAATAATTTTATGTTTTAAAGAAAACATTTTATTATTATAAATTTTGTTTTATTGATTATTATTATTATGTTATTATGTCTTTATTTACTGCATTATAAATGTTAGCATAATAAATGTCCTTGGAATTATGATACGTATTCGATATCTTTAAGTATGTGACTTAAAAATGAGATTATATGAATATTATCTTTATTCCTAAATATCCTTAGTCGAGTGTTATTATTTAAGGACAATAATAATGCACAGAGACTAGTATGTTTGTTGACTGATGACCACATCTCATTGGTCATAGGTATGGTGATACTAAAGTCAAAACATAGGTGCATGTAAGAGTACATGACACTGGATTGACCCGCCGTGAGATTATACATGTTAATAGTGTCATAAGTAATTCTCACTATGATAATGGTGTAATGATCCTTAGACCTGAAATCATTATATTTCTATACGAGAATTAATATACTTTGATTACATTAAAAGTTACCTTTGACCGGGTGATGATAAAATTGGACATTGGGTATATTATGAATCGTATGAGAAATATGAATGATCTAGATGGGATTTAACCCTCCTAATTTAGGAGCGATATTATTGGCCTCTTGTTTGAGTGAGACTATGAAATGCACGGCCGTGCTCAAATGTTGATTTGATTTATTAGTCTACTCATCGATCAAGAAAATTAAGATTAAATTATGAAGAGGATGACACACTACATGCCTCGAGTTTAATCTACAATATTAAGGTTAAAGGGATTATATTACATGGAACATTATTCACGAAAGACTTAATTGAATCACCGATTTAATTATTATTACTTCGGTATCAATGATGTATTACTAGATGCTACTCATTGTTTACAATTTTAATTAGTTATTAAAATTGTTGTCAACATAATAATAACCTACAGTGTCACACACAAATAACGCTTGAAGGAGAAATAATTTAAATTATCAATTTCAATTAAATAAGTAATTCATTCTATTTATAATATTAATTAAGTATGACTCAATTAATTAATTAAATAGAAAAGGGAATTACTTAAACTAATTCCGAAATAAGTTATTAATTAATTAAGCGAGACTTAATTAAATAATAAATTGAAATTTCGGATTAGTATTAATTATAATTAGATTATAATTAATAAAGATTATTCTTTTCTATATAAACTCTCTTAGAGGCTGATTTTATGGGTGGAAAAACGTTTTTATAAGAAAAACCCTAGCCGTTTATGAGAGCATGAAAAGAGAGAGAGAAAGAAGCAGTTTTTGGGTGCTTGTACACATCAATCCTTCAAGAAAAGCGTTCGTGTGGATAACGTAGAGCGTAGATCGCAAGAGTGGGATACGTGTTGATTGAACAAGCTTTGGATCTCCATTAATCCTCCATTAATGAACTTTTAAAGCTTCTTAAGGTATTTGTTCTTAATCTCCGAATTAAATCTTTTGTTTTTGCATGGATCCTGCGGAGGGGGTTTCGAATTTTGGTTTATTTTCACGTTTTTTTTGTTGCGTTTATGTGCTCGAAACCCTTCAAATATAGGGATGTGAAGCATTTGTGAAACGTTTAGTCTCTGACAAGCTAGGACCAAAATCAAACAAATGTAATTTTGTGGGATATCCAAATGAAACAAAAGGGTATTATTTCTATAATCGAACCGAGAACAAAGTGTTTGTTGCTCGGACTGTTGTATTTCTTGAGAGAGAATTGATTTCTAAGAAAAAATAGTGGGAGTATGATAGATCCCGATGAGGTTCGAGAACCACAGAATAACATTGAACTAGAGTTGGAACAAGAGCATGATATACAAAAAAATGTTACTTCTCAAAAAACACAGGTTGTCCGTAGATCTAGTAAGATTCGACATGAGCCTGAGAGATATTATGGATTTCTCTTGACTCAAAGTGGCGTTGTGATACTTATGGATCATTATGAGCATCTCACCGATCAAGATGCTATGAATAGTCCAGATTCTAAGAGATGGCTGGAAGCCATGAAATCTGAGATGAATTCCATGTATGAAAGACATATGTCAAGGCCTAATTGTAAACACCGAGGATTCTACTCAACATAAAATAAGATGTAATAAGTAAATAATAAAATTCATATGTCACAGGAATCTCAGAAGATTATATCTGTCAAGAGAATGAAGGTTAAAAGTCATCTACAGACTTGAAGTAATTCTACATTGAAAGAAGTTCAATTTATTGATCAAGCCTCAGTGAAGTATTCAATCTCAGTGGATTTATTAAAGTGACAGAGATTTCAAGATGTGACAGCAAATGTGCAGGCTACAGAGTTTAAGGAAAAGGGGAAAAGAAAATGAATCACTGCTTAAAGTCAAACAGATGAAGAAAAGACATTGTCGTTAGTCACTCATAAACCAGACAGTACATTGAGTGTCAACGTTCTATGGTGTTATTTCTTCTTCTAATTTTAGTGGTTCAAGAATTGACTTTGAAGACAAGGAATTATATTTATTCTCTTCTAAATAATTATTTCCACTAAGTACATTATTTATTAAATTAATTCTGTTAAGAATTAATTTAATACATAAATTACATAAATGATTATTTAAATTAGAATAGAAATGAACTAAGAAGACTTAGAAAATAAACTAAGAAGACTAACATGAGAGTTTTCCCGAAAGTCTTCCTAGGCATTTTCTAAGTATTTTTAGTTTAAAAGAGAGTCTTCCCGAAAGTCTTCCCAAGCCAATTCAGAGTCTTTCTGAAAGTCTTCCTAATGCAAATCTAAAGAAGTGAAATGGCGCGTGAAAGTAAAGAATCATTACATGTATTAACACATGTTTGATCAATTGAAAAAGTAATCAATACAGTACATTCAACACAAAGACAGAAAAGCACAGAAACATTCCATTCATTTACTTCTGCCTTTACCAAGAACTGTCCGAGCTTAAATCTTCAAAGTGAATTAAATTCTTGAATTGATTGTAACATTTAATCCATAAGAATTAGTTCTCTTGTACTGCTTTGACAATCTAGCGGATCATAATCCCTAGAAATTATATCGAACTACTTTTTAGTATTCAATCCTTTTTATTACAAAATAAGATAAATTCATGTCGAATTTATTCTAGGTTTGTTTTATCAAGAACTCTGTAATCTGTACACTGATTTGTAACACCCTTCAAGTTTAATAAAGTTTTATTTAACTTGAATCTTGTTTCA
Organism: Heracleum sosnowskyi; assembly: GCA_030848705.1. Classification (NCBI taxonomy): domain Eukaryota; kingdom Viridiplantae; phylum Streptophyta; class Magnoliopsida; order Apiales; family Apiaceae; genus Heracleum; species Heracleum sosnowskyi. The sequence continues at coordinate 46,653,827 of CM061236.1, forward strand.
TTTTATTCTGCAATAATTTGTTCCTAAATTGTTATATCTTCAAACGAACAAATTTGATTAAACGGTATAGTTTGTATTCAACCCCCCTTCTAAAAACTTATCAGGACCTAATAATGTATGAAAACAAAGTATGGACTTTGGTTGAACCACCTTAAGGGGTAAAACCTATTGGGTGCAAATGGGTTTTTAAGAAGAAAACTGACATGAATGGTAATGTGACGACCTATAAAGCACGACTAGTGGCGAAAGATTTCAAGAAAATTCCTGGTATGGACTATGATGAAACTTTCTCACCAGTAGCTATGGTTAAATCCATCAGGATTTTGCTTGCGATAGCAGCTTACTATGACTATGAAATCTGGAAAATGGATGTGAAGACCGCTTTCTTAAATGGGAGCTTAGAAGAGGATGTGTACATGACACAACCTGAAGGTTTTATCGATCCGAGATTTACTAGAATGGTCTATAAGCTACTGCGATCCATTTATGGATTGAAGCAGGCCTCAAGGAGGTGGAACATTCGTTTTGATGAAACTGTCAAAGAGTTTGGCTTCGCTCAATATGAAGATGAGTCATGTGTTTACAAGAAGGTTAGTGGGAGCCATGTGGCATTCCTAGTATTATATGTTGATGATATATTACTGATAGGGAATGACATAATTCTCTTCAGGCTGTTAAGACTTGGTTGGGAAAAAGTTTCTCGATGAAAGACTTAGGTGATGCTACCTATATTTTAGGGATCAGGATCTATAGAGATAGATCTAAAATATTAATCGACTTAAGTTAGAGTACATACATTGACAAAGTATTGCATCGTTTTGGCATGCAAGAGGCAAAGAGGCGATTTGTCCCTATGTCTCATGGGATAGCGATCTCAAAAGAAAACTGTCCTAAATCATCAGATGATAAGGACCATATAAAAAAAGTACCATATGCTTCGGCAATTGGTTCTATCATGTATGCCATGAGATGTACTCGTCCTGATGTCTCTTATACTTTGAGCATGACGAGCAGATACCAGTCTAATCCAGGTGAAGGTCATTGGATGGCAGTCAAGAATATTCTTAAGTACTTAAGAGGACTATAGATTCATTCTTGATATATGGAGGAGATGAGAAGCTAGTTGTAAAAGGTTACACTGATGCTAGTTTCCAGACAGACATAGACGACACAATGTCTCAGTCTGGGTTTGTGTTTTGTCTAAATAGAGGTGCTGTTAGCTGGAAGAGTTCGAAGCAAGAGACAGTAGCTGATTCTACAGTGGAAGCCGAGTATATTGCTGCTAGTGAAGCAGCCAAAGAGGCTGTTTAGATTCAGAAATTTATTTCGGGACTTGGAGTAGTTCCATCGATCGTAGATCCAGTTGTTCTATAGTGTGGTAACAATTGAGCTATAACGCAAGCTAAGGAACCAAGGTCCCATTCCCGGGCAAAGCATATACTTAGGCGATATCACCTACTTCGAGAGATTAACGAGAGGGGAGATATACTTATATGTAAAGTGCATACTAATGACAACGTTACAGATCCACTGACTAAGGCTTTGTCGCAGCAGAAGCACAAAGGTCACACTAGTTCCATGGGTATTAGATACATGGGTGATTGGCTCTAATACAAGTGGGAGATTGTTAGTATTTGTGCTCTACAAACAATACTATTATGTATGTATTCTATATCTCTAAGTATGTGATTTAGAAATGAGATTATACGAATAGTGTTTATAATCCTGAAGATCCCTAGTCGGGTATTATTATTTGTGGACAATAATAATGCATAAAGACTAGTCTGTTTGTTGACTGATGACCACGTCTCATTGGTCATAGGTATGGCGATACTAAAGTCAAAAACATAAGTGCATCTATGAAATACATGGCACTGGACTGACCCACCGTGAGATTCCACATGTTAGAAGTGTCATAAGAAATACTGATAGTGATAATGATGTAATGATCCTTAGACTTGAAACCGTTACATTTCTATACGAGAATTGTTATACTTTGATTACATTAAAAGTTACCTTTGACCAGGTGATGATAAAAGTGGACATTGGGTATATTATGAATCGTATGAGAAATGTGAACAATCTAGAAAGGATTTAACCCTCCTATATTTTAGGAGAGATATTACTGTCCTTGAGTTAGAGCGTAGATCGCATCAAGGCGGGATATGTGGTGATCAAAGCACGGACCTCCATCTGTCAACCATTCGTAAAGCTTCTTTAAGGTAAAGATTCTGAACTACAAATTAAATATCTATTTTTCGCATGGATCCCGCGAAGAGTGCCGTTATTTTTCAGTTTTTACGCATTTTTCTGCTGTGTTTACATGCCCAAAACCCTTCACGTAATTAGGTAAAACACGTACTGTACCGACCAACCAAACTTTTAATGTTTCGTCTATTATATTATAGTATAGTATAGATAGTATAGATAGTATAGATATATTTAATATTTTATTAATTGCATTAGTCAAAAAAATAAGTAGGCGTGTTAAACTTTTTTAAATAATTAAAATTATTAAAATAAATTTTAAAATAAATAAGTAACGGTTTAACCGTGATATTTTTGGAGAATGTGGGGTTTTAGTAAGAAAAATAGAAAAAACTAACTGTAATATTCCTAATTTTTCTTATAATTTTAATAGATTTTAATTTGCTAGAAATTAGAATTAGAAGTGGATTAAAATTTAAGATAATTATATAATTTGACTTTAGAATAAAATTGGATTAACGGGCCGTACTAATTTAATTGAGTTGGGCTTTAGTTTAATTGAATGATTTTGGTTAACCCAAGTTAATTAAATGGAGTACTATATAGATACAAACGTAGGTAATTTGTAAGCGAAAAACAAAAGAGAAAACCCTAGAAAATACTAGAGCACAGCAGCGAGAAAAAAAATATTTAGAGAGAGAGAGAGAAAGAAGAAGAAGAAGAACACGAAAAGAGGAAGATTTGTGACAAGTTTAGAAAAAGGGGTAACGATTCTTGTACTCTTTGTATATTTTTGTAAATTCATGTATATGATATTATGTGTAAATCATATTTTATTGATTATTTGTATAGGTGATAATGTTTTGGTATATAATATGATATATATCCATGAGTTCTTTGTTTTGTCTATTGTATTCGTATGACTACTCCGATTTTGTATGTATACTATATAAAGTCTGAATTCTTCTAAAAATCATATATGATTCGTTATTTGTCATAATTTTATGATATTAGACTTTCTGAAAAGATATTTGAATTATCTACGACTTTGATTCTTTGTGTTTTTTGAAATTAGGTTTGTAGATATGAGTTTTTCTGGGATTTATTGACCAGCCAGTATGTTTTTTAAGCTGAGATGTCTAACTTTGAAAATTCGTAATAAACTGAGTTTTTATGCTAATTTAACGAGTAATATCAATATTGAAAGGTATTTTCGTGTTCTGTGTTTCTTGTTTACACTCTGCTGCTATATTCTGTGATTTGGATGTCGTAAATAGCATAACACTAAATAAATCAGGGACTGATTCTGTTCTACAGTCCACAAATGTCTATGCTCTGAGTTCGTTACTTGTCCGTTTTTAACGAGTCTTATCATTCTGGAAAGCTCTCGGAATCTTCTACATTTGTCATGTTTTGTACTTTTCCAGATAAAATCATTTTCATAGAGTAAATTGCCAATTTTCAGAACTGGTCAGGATTGATTTTGTTAACAATAGTCTATTTTGCAAGATATTTTGATGTTTGATGTTTGGAATCTTCTTTGAGTAAATTATATGTAAATGGCGTATGAGTTCTATTGAGTTGTGTACTTGTTTGCTTTATTGTTTGCTTTATTTGACTGTTAATAGATTATAAGTTAATATTAAGGATTTGTTGTGATTTTATTTTCAGGGTGCGACATCGGTATCGAGGTAAGTGACTTTTTGTTGCTCACTATTATTATCAAATCTGTTTTTATTCGGTTATTTTATTATATTCGAAATAATGATTTTTGAAAATTGTGATATCGAAAAGAGAATTTAGAAAATATTTTTATAGAATTCCCCAGTTTTAGTTGCGCATCGAATCATAGAATCCGGTCACTGGATAGTGTGACATATAAAACTAGTTTACGCACGTTCCGGAACACATAGATACCTCGTTGAGTTTGTCTTATCGAGGGACGTAAACTGGCCCCTATCGAATCATTATTACTTTGAGCCGTTGGGCAATAGTTACTTGCTGGGCTTTGTAGCTCATTGTTTTAATATATTTCAGGTTCGGAGTTTTGGAAGCTAAGTAAGAATAAGGATGTGGAGTTATGAATTTTGTGCTATGTGATTTTGCATAAGACTATTCGAACAATTTGATTATCTGTTAGACATTGAATATTGTTGGATTTATGGAGTTGTGTCTCCGCTTTTATGTTTTGAATTATTATTGAGTTTGACCGTCGCGTTGACTTCTGTGGAATATTGAATTTATCGAATAAGGAATCTATTTTTATTTAAGTTTCGTATTTAGATTAATAGTCCCAAAAGTCGGGCTGTTACACTAACATATTTTAGTTGAAAAAGGCAATTGTCTGTAATTTAAATAGGTTTTAAAATAAATAAGGGTTTGACCGTGATATTTTTGGAAAAAAGAGGAATTTTAGTAAGGAAAATAGAAAAAGTAATATATTTTAGCTGAAAAAATAATTAGTTTTGAATAATGATATTATTTAATAATATTGTTTTAAAAATAATTAAGGTTAATTAAGTAAAATCACTAAGTACCGACGGACCAAAATTTTAATGTTTCGTCTATTATAGTGATATGGACAGAAAATTAATTATAGAAATATAATTGACTATTCAATGGAAAGACCGATATTTAAGGCCCGATACCCTAATTATTCATTAATTTCGTAATTAATGAATAGGGAAATAATACAGCTCATCAAAAGAGACCAAAATATGGTAAATTCGTCAAAGAAGGATCCAGAATCCCAATTAATGAGTCATAGCCTTTATCAACAATGAAAAGACTTATCCTGTAAGAAATACAATGTTTATCCAATATCAAAAAGAAGATTTATTCGCTAAGACTCCTAAACACCATAAATACTAGGCTCCAGACGCCTATATAAGGTCCCTGATCCTACAATCAGAACTACGTCTTTGGCTTGATTCTCTAAACACTAGAGATACGTAGGCATCTTGTGAGGACCGATTTAGTCTCGAAACACAAGTGCATCCATTAAAGCTCGAAAGCTCATTAATCCTAGCAATTAATATACAAGTACGTTTTTTAATCCACAACATTTGGCGTCGTCTGTGGGAAGACAACATCAACCATGGCAAACACACGAAGAACAGCTCGGGATACTCAAACTCCTGAGGATCGCCCTATCACCTCTGAGGCTGATACTCACGGAAATCAACCACCGCCGACTACTGGAACTCTAGGGGTGAATATCCCCACCAACACTCAAGGACCGGAAATCTCGATTTCGGTTGAAGGGACGAATCCCCTGCAGATGGTCATTCATGGATCTAATCCACAAGAGACCGTTCACCAGCAACCAATCTCGACTTCTCCACTCATCATGAATGCACCGAGAAGCCTTCAACTCCATACTACTGATCTCCCTCAATACGCGAATCATACTTTGGGGATGCCAAGCTATGGCATGCCCCCTCGACCCATGGCGGGCGGTAGTGGAACTAATCCAATCTACCATGAGGCATATGTGCCCCCTTACATTCAAGGTCTGGGACCCCAAAATCAACAAACTCGCCAGACCCCTTTCGTTCAAGATTACTCGGGCCCATACACCGAGGATGAGGGTTATACAACTGGGGAGGATGTCGCCCCAAGAAGGAGACGTTCTTCCCAGACAAATCCGGATCAACCCCAAACTACTAAGGAGAAAATTGTAGCCCATGAGGCAGAGACTGCAAGGCTCAAGAAACTCCTTGCTGAGGAGGAGGCCGCTCAATCTCAAGGCCGAACGACTAAAGGGATCCCGATAATCAACTTGGATCCACCGGCAAGAAGAACCAAGAGGGCCGAAGCCCCAAGGGGTGATCCTAGTATTCTGTTGCCCCTAGGAGATCCTGATGATCCTACACCACCGTTTACTCAAGACATCATGAAAATGGCTATATCCAGAAAATTCAAGATGCCTTCGATCAAAGCTTATGATGGAACAGGAGATCCCGCAAATCATGTCAGGACTTTCTCCAATGCACTGCTGTTGCAGTCAACCAACGATGCGGTCAAGTGTAGGGCGTTTCCAAGTGCAGGCATGGCCCAACGCTGGTATAGCCGTCTTCCTCCCAACTCAATTGGGTCTTTCAGGGAACTAAGCAAAGCTTTTATCAATCAGTTCATTAGTGGAAGGGTGCATGAGAAAAGCTCTGCATCACTCATGGCAATCCAGCAAGGAAAGAGTGAAGCCCTAAGGGACTACATCAATCGATTCACTCAGGAGGCTTTGAAAGTCCCGGACTTAGAGGACAGGGTGGCTATGATAGCCCTGCAACAAGGAACTACTGATGACCACTTCAAAAGGTCGTTGGCTAAACATCCACCCGAGAGCATGCTGAAGCTCCAAAATAGAGCCGGAAAGTATATCAAGGCTGAAGAAAGCATGAGAAAGTATGAACCCACTGCTAGCGGTAGTGGAAACTCAAAGCAAAGAAAAGAAACTCAGGAGTACGACGTCAAGGAAAATTTCCCAGAACGTCAAAGGACTCTGATTCTCCACCCAAGAGAAACAATTTTGGGCCAAAGTTTACGGAGTATGCAAGATTGAACACTCCCAGGAGTCAAATTCTGATGGAGATAGCTAAGGAAGGAGATCTCAAATGGCCGAAGCCAATGAGGGCTGACATGTCCAAACGGAACCAAAATCAGTTATGTCGGTTCCACAAAGAAGTCAGTCACGACACCGACGATTGTAGGCAATTGAAAGATGAGATCGAATTTCTGATACGAAGAGGAAAACTCAGCAAATTCACCAAGGATGGAAATCAAGGGAGTCAAAGAGGAAACTATGAAAGGAAGGATTACGACATAAGGGACAACGACCAAGATCGTAACCCTAAGCCCCGAGGGTCAGTCATCAACATGATATTCGGAGGGCCAACTGCTGCTGGGTCCTCCCGAAACTCAAGAAAAGTTTATGCTCGAGAGGTAATGACTGTGGTTGGAGAAGCACCAAAGCGTGCCAGAACAGAAGTGTCAATAGGTTTTGATGATTCAGACTTGAAAGGGGTGAAGTTCCCCCACGATGACCCTCTAGTCATCATACCTGTGATTGGCAATTCCGAAACAAAGAGAGTCTTAGTCGACAATGGAGCTTCAGTGGATATCTTGTTTCACGATGCTTTTATCAAGATGGGTTACACTGATTCTCAGTTAACACCCTCAAATATGCCCATATACGGATTCAATGGGGTGGAATCAAAAGTGGAAGGCACTATCCAACTCCCAATGACCATGGGGCAAGGGATGAATACATCTACTCAAATGCTGAACTTCATAGTTATAAAGGCAACTTCGACCTACAATGCAATCCTGGGAAGGACTGGTCTTCATGCGTTAAAGGCCGTTGCCTCATCTTATCATCTGAAAATCAAGTTCCCAACGAGGAATGGGATTGGTGAAGAACAAGGAGACCAAAAGATGGCTAGAAGTTGTTATGTAGCCGCGTTAAGGCCTGATGGAATCGGGGGGCAAGTTCTCCCAATTGAAGACATGGATACTGACGACAATGAGGACCGAAGAGGGAAACCAGCTGAGGATTTAATCCCAATTCCCTTAGTCCCTGGTGAACCGGAGAAGGTGATATATGTTGGAGCACTACTACCTGAGCCATTGAAAAGCAAGCTCATATCTTTTCTTCAAGAGAACAATGACGTTTTTGCTTGGACAGCGGCTGACATGCCAGGGATTGATCCTCAATTGATAACTCACAAGTTGAATGTGGATCCTGAAAGAAAGACGGTGAAACAAAAGAAGAGAAATTTTGCTCCAGAAAGGCAAGAGGCCATTAAGCAAGAAGTTGAAAAACTTCTAGAGGCCGGATTCATTGAAGAGATACAATTCCCGGAATGGTTGGCTAACCCCGTAATGGTCAAAAAGGCCAATGGAAAATGGAGGATGTGTGTAGACTTCACTGACTTGAATGATGCATGTCCTAAGGATTTTTTTCCCTTACCAAGGATTGATGCATTAATAGATTCTACGTCTGGACACGAGATGCTCAGTTTTATGGATGGCTTCAGTGGATACAACCAAATCAAAATGCATAAGGATGACATCTCCAAGGTATCATTCATCACTGACTTTGGTGTTTTCTGTTATCTAGTCATGGAATTTGGAAAAACCATGGAGGTCTACGTAGATGACATGTTAGTCAAGAGCCTCGATAAGGCCGATCACATTGAGCACGTCCGAGAGGCATTTGAAGTGCTAAGGCACCACAAGATGATGTTGAATCCAGCTAAGTGTGCCTTTGGTGTAGGCTCGGGAAAGTTTTTATGCCTAATGGTTTCCAAGAGAGGAATCGAGGCCAATCTCGACAAAATCAAAGCAATTCTAGATATGGAACCACCAAAGACTGTCAAGGATGTCCAAAAACTAACGGGAAGAGTGGCAGCATTGGGAAGATTTATCTCCAAATCAGGAGAGAAGTGCTTATCTTTCTTCAAAGCACTCAAGAATGTGAAAAACTTTGAATGGACAACTGAAAGCCAAGAGGCCTTTGAGGCCCTGAAGAAATACATGGCTGAGGCACCACTGTTGGTAAAGCCCAAGCCAGGGGAAATTCTCTATTTGTACTTGGCGGTTTCTAGCACAGCCCTTGGAGCCGTTTTGGTAAAAGAAGAATTGAAGGTTCAGAAACCCATCTACTATGTGAGTAAGATTCTACATGGGGCAGAAATAAACTACTCAACGATTGAGAAGTTTGCCTTAGCCTTGATAATGGCCTCAAGAAAGCTACGCCCGTACTTCCAGGCTCACAAGATAGAGGTCTTGACTGATCAACCTCTAAGAAACATCTTGCATAGCCCTCAAATTAGTGGAAGGTTGATCAAATGGGCCATTGAATTGGGCGAATTCGACATCAAGTATAAGCCTCGAACGGCCATAAAAGCTCAAGCACTTGCTGACTTCATGGTTGAATGTACCATTGACAACCAAGAAGTCGGGGGGGCAGGAAGTAATAGTGGAGGATGAGAAAGATCAAGAAATGGATTTCAAAGAATATTGGGTGCTCTATTTTGATGGAGCATCAAAAACAAAATCAAGTGGAGCCGGTTTAGTGCTACAAAGTCCTGATGGATTTCTCATAGAGTATGCACTAAAACTTGACTTCCCAACGACAAACAATGAGGCTGAGTATGAAGCTCTGATAGCTGGTTTAGGGCTGGTTGGAGACTTGAGGGTCAAAACTCTGAAAGTATGTGAAGATTCGAGGCTATTGGTTTCCCAAGTAAATGGGGAATTTGAGGCCAGAGATGAAGTCATGTCCAAGTACTTGAAACTTGTCAAGGCCATCATGACTCAGTTTGATGAATGCTATGTAGAGCACAATCCAAGGGAAGAAAACATGAAGGCTGATGCCTTGTCTAAATTTGCTTCTTCCGAAATTGAAAACTATGCAAGGAGTGTATACTTCCAAGTCTTGAGGACCCCAAGCATCAACGGAAAGTTGGTAGCACCATTGATGTTGCTAGTTGTTGGATAGATCCCATCAAAGCTCATCTGGAAACTGGGTGGTTACCCAACGACACTTCAGAATCACGAAAGCTGTATGTGAGAGCACTAAGGTATACCCTGATTGAGGGAATCCTATACAAGAAGTCTTTCATCGTTCTATATCTGAAATGTTTGAGACCTCAAGAGGCAGAATTGGCCCTGAAGGAAGTACATGAAGGAATTTGTGGGTAGCACTTGGGGGGCAGAGCCCTTGCCCATAAAATCACTCGTCTAGGTTTCTATTGGCCAAGCATGCTAGCAGATGCTAAAAGCTACATGAAGAAATGTGAAAGGTTCCAGAAGCATGCACCAGTGGTTAGGCAACCACCAGAGATGTTGACATCCATAAACTCACCAATTCCATTTGCCATGTGGGGAATGGATATACTTGGACCTTTTCCAATGGCAAGTGCACAACGAAAGTTCTTGATAGTAGCAATCGACTACTTCACCAAGTGGATTGAGGCTAAGCCATTAGCCAAGATAACCACCAAGCAAGTGATGCATTTCTTCTGGGAAAATGTGATATGCAGATACGGGATTCCACGTATCTTGGTCACAGATAATGGAACTCAGTTTAACAACGATGAGTTTAAGAAATATTGTGATGAGAACGATATCAAGTTGCGCTTCACTTCTGTCACCCATCCTAAAGCAAATGGACAAGCTGATGTTGCAAATCGAATTATCCTAGATGGACTGAAGAAAAGAGTTGAACGCTCCAGAAACACTTGGGTAGACGAATTGCTCCCCGTACTATGGGCATATCTTACTACCTGCAAAGTCACCACTGGAGCTACCCCCTTTCTGTTGGCATATGGGGCAGAGGCAGTGGTTCCAGTGGAGATTACTCACACGTCTCCAAGAGTTGAGGCTTATGAGCCAGAAAAAAATGAGGAAGGCTTGAGGCTGGCCTTATATTTGATTGATGAAGTTAGAGATGAGGCAAATGCCAAGATAGTTCAGCATCAGAAACGAGCATCTTTCTATTACAACCTAAGGGTTAAAGAGAGATTCTTTCGACAAGGAGATTTAGTCCTCCGAAAGATTGAGGCATCCGGAGTTGGACAAAAAGGCAAGTTAGCCCCCAAATTGGGAAGGACCATATCGCGTCAAGAACGTATTTGGTCGAGGCTCGTACAAACTAGAAACCCTTGAAGGGCATGAGGTGCCAAGGACTTGGCATGCCTCCAATTTGAAAGTTTATTATGTTTAAGGTGTTTCCTAAGTGGACTCACTACTAGAAATAAGGTTTGATAAAACCAACCCAAGTTTTTAAACTTGAGTATTATGTAAGGGTTGAACCCATTTTCAAAGTTATGAATTCCATATTCTTATGTTTTCATTATATACGCAATGCATTCTGATATACATGTTAAGTCGAGAATGTAAAAAGGCTGAACGAAAGCTTAAATATAAGCCCGTAGGCTGAAAGTACAGTACAAGCCATGAAAGGCCATAAATAAAACTACAAAAGAAAAACTACATCATCTAAGCTGCCTTGTCTACGTCCTCCTCCTCCTCCTCCTCTTCTTCTCCCTCTAAAGCAGAACCAGAGTGAGTGGCAGCATAATCATCCCTGGCAGTCTGACCAGGTGGAGAAGTATGATCTAGGTCTAAGATCCTGTCATCTTCCTCCATGTCGTCCTCTCCAGCCAAAGCTAACTCCAAAGGAGTAGGAGTGTAAGGGCTTGGAAAATCAGAAATGGTGAGAAATCCAGGCATCTTCTCCAAAACAGCAGCAAGAGCGCCATCTCATCCCTTAGTATACTGAACTGGGAAGAGGAGCTCGTCATGCTTATCAATCAAGTCCTTGTACTCCAAGGAGTCAAGGTACTCGTCGATAAAGTCATCATTGCCCTTCCTCAAAGAAACCAGCTCAGCCTGGGAGTCGTCTAACTCCTTCTCCTTCCTAGCCAGTGTGGCCTTCAGCAAGCCCACCTCCTCTTGGGACTTCTCAAACTTGCCTTGGTTGGCCTCTGAAGATGAGCGCCAAGCCTTGGCTTGAAAGATAGCCCCTTGAAAGTTGGCATTAGCCTACAAACAAGTTACAAGTCAATACAAGATATAAAACTTGAAAATGTTAAAACTACAAAGAAAAAAAGGAAGAAAACAACTTACAGCAGCAATCGCCTGAGAGCCTGCATGCTCCAACACCCTCCAAAGTGGAGTTAGAAACGAAATCCTTGTAGTCACAAGGAGTCAAGGAATGATAAGACCATTCCACAACATGTTTAGACACCCCCACTACGGTGTCTTTCTTCTTAAGACCCCAATTGGGGCGCCAAACTGAACTTTTGGCCGAGGAAGGACCCTCAACCTCATCAGTAAGGTTCACATGAGGCCTTATAAAGGCTGGGACACTTGCAGCACGGGGGTCTTTCCCTCCCAAGCGAGCCCTTTTCATCCTTGTTGTTTCTCCATCTTGGGGCTCGTTGGTCTTATTGATAAAGACCGCAGCTAAAAAAAACACAAGGAAAGAAACAGTTGGTATAAGATAATCTTAAATAAATAAAGGAGAATATGAGGTGAGAATTACCCTTTTCAGAAACGTTTGATAGTCCCAAGGACTTAAGCTGGAACTCATCCAGGAGCACCCAAGCCGTTGTAGCATAATCATCTTTTGTGAGCTCGGCATAGGCATGGGCCTCCTCATCATTCAAAATTATATTACTGGGACTACCATCCGAGACCCTACTGAAAGATCTGCGGAAAAGGGTACCCCAATCCCCTCCTTCCCAAACTAAATACATAAATTCATTTCTCCATTTTGGGTTATTATTGGGGATGGATTTTGGATGAAAATGGGAGGAGTGAAAGGACGATGGTTGATATAAACCCAACCCAAGGTAACGGCAGAGCTATTTTTAAACTGGAATATTTTCCTAAATAAAGCAACAGAAAGAGGAAAATTGTTCTTCAAGCAAAGAACAATGAACCAAATAATGATTCTCCAGGCATTTGGAGGAATTTGGCAAGGGTTAATCCCAACATCAGCCAAAAGCCTGGGAATGAACTCATGAAAGGGAAACCTGAGTCCCGCAACAATGGCATCCTTATAAATGCATAGAGCATCAGGACGCCAATGGCAGGAACGGTCCCCTGGGCCGGCTGGGACTAACCTATAGGGGGACTTAATCCTATACATTTTATTGTAGTCCCTAATCAAGTCGATTTCATGAAATTTATTGCTACAATCAAATGAATCTAAGTGCGAAACAGAAGGGTATTCATCACTACGTTCTAAAATCATATCTTGAAGAGACATATGAGAAGAACGAATGGTGATACCTCTCTTAGACGCTTGATTCATTTTATGGAGACGTTGAGCGGTACGATCAGACATCTTCAAATCTTCAAAGAAATTCTCAGAAAAGCTTTAAATCTTCAAAGAGAAATCCCAGAAAATCTTCAAATCTTCAAATCTCCAAACTAAAACCCAGAAAATCTTCAAGAGATGAAGATTAAGCCCAGAAAATCTTCAAGGGATGAAGATTGAACCCAGGAAATCTTCAAGGGAAGAAGATTAAACCCAGAAATCGAAGAAACCCACTAATGAAAATCTTGCCGGAAATCGCCTTACTACGGAATAAAAAGAGAGAAAAGCTAAGAAGGCTAGAGAGAAATTTTTAGAAGGTTGAAAGTATGATGTGAGGAATGAAATGGAAATCCCACTCTTTTATAATCGAAATGACTGGGAACCCAACCGGCTAAGGAAGGGCAACCGTCTATAGCCAGTCAAGGCCCATAAATCCATTTATGGATTATAATAATTTAAGCCCAAAATAATTTGGGTCTCAAGCAAATTCGAAGCCCAAAAAATAAGGCCCAATAAGGCCCAAGGCTGGAATAATTTAAGTCCAATTAAAAATTGGACTAGTTAAGGCCCAAGAAAAGAATGAGATTTGAAATATAGCCGAAGGCAAATCAGAGATTTGAAGTCGAAAAGACATTAAATCAATATCGTACGACCGAGGTCGAAAACATATGGGAAAACGAAGTCGAATTCAACGACCTTGCTCCCAAATAAAGTCGAAAAATTAAAGATTTAGGGTCGAAAAAACCCTAAATCGAGGTCGTAAGACCCAAGTCGAAAATACACACAAAATCGAGGTCGTATTTGTCGATCTCGCACCAAAATAAGGCACAAAAATTAGAAAAATAAGGTCGAAAAGACCCTTGATTGAGCTCGAAGGCTCGAGGTCGAAAATGGCTCAAAAAGTGAGCTCGTATCAATCGACCTAGCACCGAAATGAGGTCGAAAAGACCCTTGATCGAGCTCGAAGCCACGAGGTCGAAAATGGCTCAGAAAGTGAGCTCGTATCAATCGACCTAGCACCGAAATGAGGTCGAAAAGACCCTTGGCCACGAGGTCGAAAATGGCTCAGAAAGTGAGCTCGTATCAATCGACCTAGCACCGAAATGTGGTCGAAAAGACCCTTGATTGAGCTCGAAGCCACGAGGTCGAAAAAGACCTGTAGTTCGAGCTCGTAGCGATCGACCTGGGACCAAAATTGAGGTCGAAAAGACCCTTAACCTAGGTCGAAGCCACGGGGTCGAAAAAGACCTGTAGTTCGAGCTTGTAGCAATCGACCTAGGACCAAAATCGAGGTCGAAAAGACCCTTGATCGAGGTCGAATCCACGAGGTCGAAAAAGACTTGTAGTTCGAGGTCGAAACCATCGACCTGGGATTGAAATCGAGGTCGAAAAAAGAATGATCGAGGTCGAACGGTCCTGGTCTAAAATGACTAGGAATTTGAGGTCGAATCCTTCGACCTGGGACCATTCCTGGTCGAATTCCTGGTCGAAAAAGACTTGATTCCTGGTCGAATTCCTGGTCGAAAATGACCTAATTTGAGGTCAAAATGCCCTTAAAAATGGAAAATTTTGGGAAAAAACACGTTATATCTTCTACGAAAACCCCGAGGAGATTTTCCCAGAAGATGGGGGCAAATGGTATGGACAGAAAAGTAATTATAGAAATATAATTGACTATTCAATGGAAAGGCCGATATTTAAGGCCCAACACCCTAATTATTCATTAATTTCGTAATTAATGAATAGGGAAAATATACAGCTCATCAAAAGAGACCAAAATATGGTAAATTCGTCAAAGAAGGATCCAGAATCCCAATTAATGAGTCATAGCCTTTATCAACAAGGAAAAGACTTATCCTGCAAGAAATACAATGTTTATCCAATATCAAAAAGGAGATTTATTCGCTAAGACTCCTAAACATACCATAAATACTAGGCTCCAGACGCCTATATAAGGTCCCTGATCCTACAATCAGAACTACGTATTTGGCTTGATTCTCTAAACACTAGAGATACGTAGGCATCTTGTGAGGACCGATTTAGTCTCGAAACACAAGTGCAGCCATTAAAGCTCGAAAGTTCATTAATCCTAGCAATTAATATACCAGTACATTTTTTAATCCACAACATATAGTATAGATAGATAGATAGATAGATTTTTGTTATTATTATTATTATTCTAAAAATTACAGAATATTTTACCACTTATATTCGATGATACCCTTTAAACGTGTACTCAACAAATTGACTTTTAGAACACTACTAAAAAGAAACTAGAAAGTAGTAAATATGGAATGTGGATTTTTATTTTGACTATCATAATTGTTTGGAAATATGTATATCAAAATCATTCTTTTCATATATATCTGAAATATTATTTTCTTAAAAATTGAAAATTCAACTAAATTTTAAAAGGGATAGAGGATGTATAAGATATAATTTACTTTATTTTAATCTCTGGTTCCTTTTGGGGGAAAAAACACCGGTTCCAAAAGAAAAAAAAAATCTCTGGTTCCTGTTTAAGATCCTGTTTGCCAGAAAGTTTATACGGTAACAAATTTTTTGGTAAATTCTAAAAGGGTTAAATGGCATTTTGGTCACTCAACTCACTATAAATTTTCAATTGGGTCATCAAACTCAAAAAGTTTTCAGTCACATCATTTTACTCTTAAAAATTTTCATTCAGGCCACTGGCCGTTACACTCCGTTAAAAATTAGACGGAAAGCTGACTAAGCTTTGTGATTTAGCTTGAATAAATCCACCATGGCATGTACTGAAAGGCATTTGTTTAGGCCTATTAATATTCCGAGGAAACAACTTAATTTAAACAAGTATGTAATAAGTAAATAATAAGTTAATATGTCACAGGAATCTCAGAGAGTTTTATCTGTCAAGAGAATGGAGAATTAAAGTCATCTACAGACTTGAAGTTATTCTACATTGAAAGAAGTTCAATTTATTGTTTAAGCCTCAGTGAAGTATTCAAGTAAGTGGATTTACTACAGTGACAGAGATTTCCAGTGGTGACGGAAGAAGTACAGGATACAGAGTTTTGTCAAAGCTAAAGGAAAGAAGCCACAGCTTTAAATGTTTTAAAGATGAAGAATTATCATTGAAGTCAGTTATTCATGAAACCAGACAGTGCATCGAATGACGACATCAATCAGTGGAATTAAATCATCTATTTTCAGTGGTCTTCAAAAGAGAGAGAGATACTAAGTTTTTGAATTATCCTCTTTAATTTATTAAGTTAATTTAATTAATAAATTAATTCTATAAGAATTAATTTATTTATTAAATTAATTAAGTTAGTAGTTTAAATTATTTATTAACTTAATTCTATTTAGGAGAATTAATTTAATCTATAATTTAATCTAACAAATTAAATTAAAAGGATTTTCTGAAATAAAACTAGTATGACCTGTTTTATTAGAATTCATAAAGTCGGTATGACCTATTATACTTTGTATGACCTTGCATTAATTTTGGCAGGTCATACCGAATATTATAGAGGTCATACTAGTTACTTTTGACTTAATATACCAGGTCATACAAGTCCCTTTTTGCAGGTTCTACCGAAATGTTTGAGGATTGTCTCAGGTCATACAAGGCATTTGCTAGGTCATACAAGGCAAATCAAATTGTATATACCCGGGGCTAGAAATGCAAAAGTATATATAGAAATCATTCAAAAGAAAAAGGGGCAGTCATTTATTTCTCTCAAGAACAGCTCAAGCATTGAATATCATTTCTTCTCAAGCAATTAATTCTAGTTTGTATTGTTAAATCCAAACCACTAGAAGTTGATTACTTGTATTGCTTTGATCATCTAGCGGATTTTTATCCCTAGAATTTATCTCGAACTTGCTTTTAGCATTCGATCTTTTTATTACAAATATTAGAAAAGTTCATGTCGAATTTATTCTAAATTTGTATTAATTAGTTTGAGATAAATACTTTGTAATCCATATTGTATTTGCAACACCCTTCAAGTTTAATATAAGTTATATTTAACTTGAATCTTGTTTCATTTATATTCCGCATTAATTTGTTCTTAATTGTTAAATTATTCAAAGAACAAATTTCGATAAAACGGTATAGTTTGTATTCAACCCCCCTTCTACAAACTTATCAGGACCTAACATGTACAGTCAGCTGAAGTGGCGTTTTGGTGACTCAACTGACTAAAAACTTGCAATTGGGTCATCAAACTGAGTAAATTTTCATTCAAGACTGACGATTACATCCGTTAAAAATTGAAAAGAAATCGGACTAAGAGTTTTCCTACAACAACGTTAAGGGCTCTCCTACAACAAATACACACATTATCATTAAGGGTTATATTTTATCATATTAGAATTGTTTTTAAAATTCAAAATGGAAAATACACATTCAATTAATATACTTATAAATCGATACATTCGAACAAATATTTTAAAGATATCATATATTTTTTTCAATACAAAGTGTAATTTTTTTTCGGATGATTAGAATTTAATTTAATTTAAAATTGAACATACCCATTCAATTTATATGTTTTTAAATCGATACACGTGAACAATTTTTTTAAGATATCACGTTTTTTCAATCCAAAGTGTAATTTTTTTCAATTTGTAATTTTTTTCGGATGATTAGAATTTAATTTAATTTAAAATTGAACATACCTGTTCAATTTATATGCTTGTAAATCGATACATGTGAACAATGTTTTTTAAGATATCACGTTTTTTTTTCAATTTGTAATTTTTTCGGATGATTAGAATTTAATTTAATTTAAAATTGAACATACTCATTCAATTTATATGCTTTTAAATAGATACATGTGAATAATTTTTCAATCAAAAGTGTAATTTAATTTTTAAAGTGAAACCATTAATCTTTAGGTCAGTGACCTGAATGAAAGTTTCTTGAGTTTGATGACCCGATTGCAAGTTTGTAGTCAATTGAGTGACCAAAACGCTGCTTCAGTCAAGTGTACATGCCACAGTGAATTTATTCAAGCCAACTCACCAAACTTAGTCAGCTTTCCGTCTAATTTTTAACGGAGTGTAACGGTCAGTGACCTTAATGAAAATTTTTAAGAGTACAATGATGTGACTGAAAGTTTTTTGAGTTCGATGACCCAATTGAAAGTTTATAATGAGTTGAGTGACCAAAACGTCATTTAACCTAATTCTAAAAGATCTTTGTTTTAATTGTGCTATTAGTTCAAAAATGGATTTAAAAAAAACAATATTGATCCCATTTAAAAATTATTTTGACTATGAGTAGCAAAAATTCTTTTTGAGCAGGTCGGGTAGTACATGTTCATTTAGTTTTGTCAAGGGAAAAAACAAAACATTTGAAGGCGTGTCGACGACGTGCACATTTGAAAATGGAAGTCAAACTATACTCCCAGATCTTGTTTCTCTGTCTGCTGCTATTCTCTTGTGCACATTTGGTTGCTTATGCAAAAATTGAAGAAGAAATTAAAAGATCAGATTTCCCAGCTGGGTTTCTCTTTGGAGCAGCTACTTCTTCTTACCAAGTTTGTATCTTTTTTTTTTAAGTATAATTCTATATTCTATACACATATACATTTTTATACTCCGCTGTTTGGTAGATTGAAGGAGGATATTTAGAAGATGGTAAAAGCCTCAGTAACTGGGATGCTTTTTGTCATTTAAATGGTACTCCCTTGTTTTCTAAATAATTTTATAAATTATCCTAAATATTGTTATTCAAGAACATGAATGAATTCCATTGTTATATTCTTCTAGGTAGCATACAAAATGGCGATGATGGTTTTGTTTCTGTTGATCACTATCATCGCTATCTGGTACTTTGAAGCTTTTACTTTTGCAAGAATTAGTCAAGTGTTGTGGTGATTTTATGTTTTCTCAACTAGATGTCATATGTTAAATTAAATGTAGCACTTTCGCTCTATTAAATGGTTATTTGACATACCTTTTCAAGAATTTCTAAGTTTGGAAATTCTTGACTTATAAACTTTTCTTCTTTTGATTTTATTATATGCTCACAGGAAGACATTCAGATATTGCATTCCCTTGGTGTGGATGCATACAGATTCTCGATTTCCTGGGCTCGAGTTTTACCGAGTATGTCCTTAATTGCAAAACACCCCCACCCCCCTTGTATCCTAGTTTGTAATTTGATTGCAGTTAGTATTTTATTTTTATTCATATTGCTCCATTATTTCTTGAATTATGCCAGGTGGAAGATTTGGTGAAGTTAATCCAGTGGGAATCATGTTTTACAACAATATTATTGACAATCTCTTAGCTAAAGGTAGGTAACGGTCATCTAACAATGTCTGATTCTTAGTCCTATATGGAAATTGACATGCTATATGACTGTTTCAGGCATTGAGCCATTCGTGACAATCCATCATCATGACTATCCGCAGGAACTAGAGGATAGATATGGGGCTTGGCTCAGTCCTTTAATGCAGTATGCCCTCTTTTCTTTAATTGTGCATTTCAAAAATTGCTCAACCTTTTAAATATCAAAGGCTCGTTAAGAACATTTAAGTCTCCCTGTGAAATTTAGGCCATGCATCTTTCAATTTACAATGTTTGTCAATTGTCATAAATATTTTAAGCAATTTTGAGTTCCCTTTGAATCTTTCACGAGAGGTATTATGAATATATACATTTAAGTATTAAATATGGCCTACACTCTTTAGTTTCACCTTCTTTTATTATTGTTTTCCTAGTCGGTTGTTTTAATAGTTACAATTATTTTCGTAGGGAAGATTTTACCTACTTTGCAGAAATCTGTTTTAAGAGTTTTGGCGACCGTGTGAAGCACTGGTCTACAATCAATGAGCCAAATTTATTTGTGGAAATGGCCTATGGAAGGGGGGTATATCCTCCAGCTCATTGTTCAGAACCATTTGGGAATTGTTCTTTTGGGAATTCTGATGTGGAGCCTCTAATTGTGATGCATAACATGCTGTTGGCTCATGGCCAGGTTGCCAAGCTATACAAGGACTGTTTTAAGGCATTTAACCAACTATTGAATTCTAAACTTTAGTATTTTCACTTCTCAAGAAGTAGTTTCAGTTTCAATTTTAATAAGTTAATTATATTTATGTAGTCTGAACAAGGTGGAGTTGTAGGAACTGTTATACACATGTTCATGTATGAACCTCTAACCGATGATAAGCTAGACCAAGAAGCTGCAATTCGGGCCTTGGCTTTCAATGTCGGTTGGTAAGTGCTTAGTTCTGTAGGCATGTCAGAGTTGGATCACAATTATATTCTGTAAGTTCTGTATCAAATATATATTTTCAACTCAATACTTTAAGAAAACTATCCTGTGCTCATCTTCACCTTAACAAGACCAATGGTTAACTCACTATGTCTTTCAAGTCTCTGCCCAAGTAGGAATTTGTTGTTAAATTGAACTGTAGTCTGAACTCTGAAGTGTGTCAGTATCTCTAAGCTTACTATAACTGAATAACCTAGCCAGAAAATTTGACCAGACTTGTGTAATTAAAAATGACCAAACTTGGCCTACGTAATTCATTTGTTAGCCCTGAAATTTTTGTCTGATAGTAGAATTTTCTAAATGAACAACCATTCTCTTGAATGACTAATTGCAATATAAAAGGTGGACAGTTTATGACCCGACTCGGGCCAATTTGTCCAGAACTCATATTCAGGGTTCATTTATAGCTATAAAAAAATGTTCAGGGTTCATCATGGATAACATGACATACTTGAGGTTCATTGGATTATAGCGTCTGAATTACTCTTTGAAAAATCCTCATATTTCCACTTCAACATGTTTTTTGCAAGATTTAGAACAATCTAATATATTAAACTAACTGTGGCCATGAATTAAAAATTTCAGCTAGCTGCTTTTAATCTGGATAAAATATATATTTTGCTCAGGGCTTTGGATCCCTTAATATTTGGAGACTACCCTCCAGAAATGCATCAGTATCTTGGGAGTGAACTACCACAATTTTCTTTGGAGGAAATAAAGTATATAAATGGGAGTCTCGACTTTATTGGAGTAAATCACTATTCAAGCATATATACCAAAGACTGCACCCAATCTCATTGTCCTTTAGGTGGAGATCATGCAATAAAAGGTTTCACATACACCACAGGAGAACGAGATGGTGTTCCAATCGGAAAACGAGTATAAGTTTGAATTGTTTGGTATTCTTTAGTATTCTTAACTTATAATTTTTGGTTGAAATTATATCTTTGTTTTCATAGACTGGGATGGACAGGTTTTTCGTTGTTCCAGAAGGCATGGAGAAGATCATCAATTATGTTAAGAACAGATACCATAACATGCCAATGTATGTTACTGAAAATGGTGAGAAAACAAATAGATTGTACACATATATCTAATTACTTTGCTCTTCATAATTTATATAGTACATCTACCTGTGGTTATGTATGCTTCATGTACATATCTTTGTGTTTTGGGGTGTATTTCTTTCGAATAACAACTTAAGCAGTGTTATTGTTGCATCTTCGACTACTATAGTTTACTTCATTATGTGGTGTGAAACGTGCAAGCATCAGATTTTTTTTGGAGGGGGTGTAACTAAGTTTTAAGAATTACAGAATGATCGTCTCTAAATATAGTGCTGTACTTGCTGCTGTTGCTGGCCCCCATTACTTACACGAAGAGGTTTGCTTAGTGAACAACTTATATTGATATAGTTCATGGTAAGATCAAAGTATCAGTGAATGATATAAAACAATGATATAAAACGTAGAAGGTAAAGACTCTCGGAAAAGGTCCTCAGGAATCGGGCCGATGTAATGTACCAACATAAACCCTAAACAATCTCAGCCCTTAATTAATTAAAAACACCATCCACCACCATTTTTTTCCGGCGAATAACAATCGTCCTAGATATTGATTCCGGCGAAGACCCTCAAACTTTGTTGTCTCCAAATTCCTCCGTTAACAGGTTACGTTGAAATTTTTAAGACCCATTGTCTATACAGTCATCACCCTAATCATTAAAGTTTAACCACAGGTTATCCATCACCACAGCATCAGACATTGCACGACACAATGCAAGATTTAGATCGGATTGAATTTCACAAAGCATATCTTGCATCTTTGGCGAAAGCATTAAGGTATTCATGCTTGTATCTGGCTGTAACTGTTATATGTGCACCTTTTATCATGTTTTTCTCTGAAAAAGTTGTATGACCTTGGTGTAACATAAACATAGTCCATGCTTTATGTTGTAATCAATGACAATAATCCACGCTAAATGGTCCTTTATTACCACTTCAAGTGTGAATATGATTGTTCTGTGACAAATGACTCTCATAAATTTTCTCTGTGATACTGTCCTAACTAGTGTTCTTCTTATGAACAATTTCACTATTCAAATGACAGGAACGGTGCTGATGTACGTGGTTATTTTGTGTGGACGTTGATGGATGACTTTGAATGGGACCATGGTTACAACATAAAGCTCGGACTGTACTATGTCGATCCCAACACTCTGGATCGGATTCCGAAGCTTTCTAGTGATTGGTATAAGCAATTTTTGAGCAATGATAGCCTCGATGATAAATGGAACAACCAGGGCAAAATTATCTTAAAGAAGAAACAGAAATTTACCACAATTTGCAACTCCTGAAAATATAGTTTTGATTATGATACCTTTGACTTTGTAGAACCACAAGGAACCATATGTTACATGATATTTAGAAATTGTACGAGTATAACTGCAATTCTGAAAATATTAAATGATATCTCTTCATTTCCTTAAGTATCTATTACTTATTTGTGAATGGCATGTAACTGACTATGAAGTATATCATTACTGGTTTTAATTATTTCTATATATATTACTGTGTGATGTGGGTATCTTGAGATGCTTAATTTTGTGTTTTTTTTATGAGTATTACCATGATTAGGCACTAAATTTACAAGACAGGGATCAAAGCCACTCTAAATTGATGACTAAGGTTCCTGCACACTCTACACGAATAAATCGACCTGTGGCCTAGGAGCCATAACGCATCAAAACAAACCTTTAGTCAAAAAGTATTGCTAACACTAATCAAAGTATCTCTCAAGGAACGGGATACGATTTATTATTACACATGCATTTATAAGCCATGGGACAAGTCTCTGCTTCGGCTAGGGATGAGCAGCGAAAGTGTACCATCACCAGTCGGCAAGGGGAGCATGAACCACATGCATGCAAGCAATCAGGTAACCTTGATCCTGCAACCGCTCCTTCCATTGTCCAGGTTACCTCTGTTCCCCTCTCTTCATCACCTGTACAGTCATACACTACCAAACATAAAAATTCAAAGAAATATACCTAGAGATATAGTGAGCATAGTTGGATGAGAGAGAGAGAGAGAGAGAGAGAGAGAGAGAGAGTACTTGGATGTGTCTGTGGAGTGATCGTAGCAAGGGCATTAAATTGGACAAAAAGCAGATATAAAGCCAAAACAAGAATAATAATAGTACAATGGTTGAAAGTTTTTGAAACCTTATACGTTTGGGAAGTCATGAGGAGGGAAGTTTTTCAAAGTGGATAAGTGATACATGTCTAGACCATATCACATATGTAGAATATATATGAATACGGATTGCTTAACATTGAAGAAAATCACAGGTAGAAAATGGACAGAGATGAGGAAATCACATAATTTATGGTGGGGTGAAAAAAATGATCACATGCTTTTCTCCGTTACACTGAATAGCACTGCAAGTGCAACCCCATTCACTCACCAGTGTAGCTTTAGCTTGTCCATTTACATTACGTGAACTTCTCTAATGTCTTTTTTTTCTGACGGGAGGGGCTAATGTTGGATTACATTAATTAACAACAAGTTTCAATACATGCATAATTCCAGCTAGTCCATGGGCAGCTCCCCAGTACCTTTTTCCATGCCATTCATACATCAATGGACAACTTCCCTTCTGCCAGAGTTTAATATATGATTGATTACAGCTCTGCTCTCTACACGGAACAAAATGTGCATGAGACCATGGGAACTAAGAGTTAGCCATGAGGCCATACCTTTTGAGTGGCAGATATTGCCTCTTTACCGGTATTCTTATATATGAATGAGCATGCCCATAAGAATCCTGATCTACCATACAGTAATTCGTCTGGAAGATCTCTAGGCAGCTCAATCTACAACAGATTATAGATAATATAGATCAAGTTCATAATATCAATGGTGTTGTTGTAGGGAAGAGATAGAAGGTTTGCAAGACAGTTTCTCTTGACTAGTACTAGCAACAACACCACAAGAAGAAGAAGAAGAAGAAGAAGAATAAGCAAGTAGGTTGTTGTTTTCTGGGATGCATTTCGTTTTTAAAGTAACACTCTGCCATTTCGACTTCTTACTTTTTCAGACAAGTCTGGACGTCACTCCCTCAATTTACTGTTTGCCTCCCTATCTAATTAAATGAAACATTTTTTATAACACCAGCTAGCTATATTTTTCTCAATACATTTGCTCATTTGTAAACTTACCACCATACCATACCATACCATGTGAAAAGAAGTGAATCAAAAGAATTCTTTTGAATGTAATATAGTTGTGTCCGTATTAATGCAAAATGCATCAAATTAAAAGTAGACGTGAGTGAGACTATCTCTGATTCATGATACCAAAACAGTTTCCCTTTAATATTATTATTCTCGTATCAAAATCACAAATGTTTTTCAATCCATTAACACTTTACTTACTTGACACTAAAAAATTATACTATTACATTAAGTTAGAATATACTAACTTTTTTCAGTTTTTATAATTTTTAATAGCTACTACAACTTAAATGATAATATTTTGATTACATAATATTAAATCTTCTAGTATAGTTCGTGATTTATAAAAAAAAAAAATCGAAATTTTGTAAAAGTTTAAGTGAAAAAAAAAATAGAATCAAAGATACAAAAGATATTTTAGAATTAATAAAAATATTATAATTGAAAGATTAAAAAATCAAAATTATTAAGATTTAATATTGAAAAATATAAAAGAAATAAGTTTAGTAGGACATAAAGGGAAAAAAATTATTTTGCTAACAAATATAAGAGTAGAGTAGATATTTTAAAAGATACGGAATTTGGTGTTGAGAGGACACCAAATATATTTTTTACATCAAATTTGGTGCTACATTATTCATTTATTATTCATTTAATATACTTGTGACGCTTATAATAATATTCTAGTTTTGAATTTGAGTTACTCTAAGGGATGTACATCTAGCTCTTTTTCCTACTGAACACAAACTATCATTTTCTTAGTGGCACCACCATTCTAGGGCTTAGTGTATGATAAAATAAGAAATAATTTTAGAGCATTTTCATTTGACTCCCCATCCACTTACTAAAAATAGTGAATTTCCAACATTTTTCTTAAGTTCTATTTATCTTTTAAAAATTTCTTACATCCCATTCTCCATCTCTATCCTTATAATATATGTGTTAGGGTTAAAATGACAGAAATAGTAAAAAGGGATAAAGAGAAGTATTTAATAAGATGGGGATAAATGGGTGATGACTCCTGAAATCCCAAATATGAGGATTTAGTTTTAGTTCCTAAAACTATACCCCGTTTTGAGATCGCGGATGTTTGTCGCATTTTAATAAGATTTAGTAACTTTTATTAAACTAGGGGTTGAGGTTGATTATCGAGTTTGTAATTTGTTTAAGTGTTTTTGTTATCATCAAGGCTCTTGATTTATGGCTGTTTTTCTATCAGTCATAAATTGGGGGAGATTGTTAGGAATATGTTGTTCTTGATGATAATTATAAAAACACTTAGTAGATTTTGTGTTAAGTCACTTTTGTAACTGTCAATGGATTGGTATGCTTTGCAGCTTCCGTTGATAGGTAGCTCATCAACGAAATGAGTAATGTAGCAATTGCACTGTACAATACTTCACTATTTGATAGGCATGTGTTGTAGGTATCAGATAGGTTTTCTAAGTCATGTTGACTAAGTACTAGATAGGCAAAATACGTTGGTTAATTGTAAATATTCTGTGCCTTGTGATTTTGCCTAAGTGAAGACATGTCAACGGAATGGAGATTACACTATCAACGGAATGAAGAATGTACCATCAACGGAATGAAGAATAAAGCCATCAACGAAATACATCTCACTACTATCAACGAATCACTATCACTTTTCTGAACAGTTGACAAAATGTTAGGCCGAATACACAATATATAATCAATATATGTATGAGAATAACAATCAAGAACATTGTTTATGAACAATAAACTGAATTATATTAAATAACTCTTCTCTCAGTGATGTAAAATATCACAGAGAGCTGCTAGGTTACAAGAATAATGTATTCAGTATTCGCATCCCTTTTAGGGTTAACCTATCTGTGTTTATATAGAACAAAGTTACACAATCAATCTCAAATTGATATTCCTATAAATCAGCTATACAATTTATATCAATTTATGATTGCTTCTGTCTTCTGTCCCGTTTCTTTAGCTATCTCAATATATCTTGCTTCTTTCCATCTTCAAGATATATTGCTTCTAGAATCTTCAAGTATGCACCAACAGCTAAATAAACTCTCACCCCGTCAGACTTTAACAAACTCTGACTAGCTTCTAGTGTAAACTCTGATAAGTACCTGTTACTTAAACACTGATAAACAATCATCAGCAATTATATCTAACAATCTCCCCCAACTTGTGCATCAAAAATGTACACGTTAAAAGATAATTGATGATGTCAAAACATATAACAAATGCAGTGTTTATAACATAACAGAGTTTAACTTTTACTTAGAACAGAAAACTTTAAAAACTTACAGTCAGCCTTTACTTAATTTCTTCAATGTCAGGCACTGTCCTGAGATAATCTGTAAGTAGTCTTCTTTCAGCTCTTTCTAGCTCAGCAGTCATAATCTCTTTCAGCTCCTTAAGTTCTGGATCTCTTTCACCAGTCTGATATATGGCAGCCCTCAGAGAATAAATGTTGTTTTTGTTCATCTCATTTCCAAGTCTTATAAAGAAAGAATTATCAGACTCTAGATTGAACTCTAAGAATCTTATCCCCAGTGCAGTCCTGAACCTTGCACTATTCCTCTTCATTTCTACCAGCTTTCCATGAGCATCTCTATATTTAGGAATATAAGCACTTGAAATTCTGGCTCCAAGCAAAACTTTAGACTTCATCATTCTCTCTTTCAAAACTTGAGCACCATTATGAGTACTTTGATTTTTCACTTTCAGCAGATACAAAACATACTTCAGCTCTTCCCATAGCTTCAGATGAATGTCAGCTTCTCCAATTCTATAAACTCTTCCATCGGCCATGAAGTATAACAGAAACTCCTTTTTAATTCCTTTGTGATAGATCATCTGAACAGACTCTAACTTGTCAAGGCTTTCTTGAGTTACCCCAACACCAGGTTCTGCCAGTGATGTATGATCTAAAGGACTGTTATTTATTCTTTTCTCTCTATGTGATCCCAAACCAGATTTATCATAAGTTTCCTTTCCTAACACTGATCTGGTTTGAAGAAAATTCACATTTCCTGGCTTCAGAGTTTCATCTCTAGTTGGTTTTCCAAAAATACCTTGGAGTTGTGAAGATATCAACTGAGTTTGTACAACTTGAGCAGTGTCAGAGGTTGTCACAACTTTAACAGAATTATCAACTTGAGCAACGTCAGTGGTTGATTGATTAGGTCTTGATTCAACTTGAGCCATGTCAGAGGTTGAATGAGCCTTCTTTGATAACTCAGGTTCTTCAATCAATTTACCTTTACCCTTATCAGTGCTTGCTCCAACAGGCCTCCTTGAGTATTGTAAACTCTGTTGAGAGTTCACATTCTCTTTAATAAAGATTCCTTGTTCCTTTCTCCTAGGAGCCTTGACAGCCTTTTTATTGTAAGTTCCAGCTTCAACCTTCTTCTTATGCTCTTCAGCAAGAATCTGCATTTCAGCATCCATATCTTCAACTGTGGCTTCACCACCATGTTCTTCCAGAAAGAGCTTAGCTGCAATTTCTTCATCAGTAATTGGATTTGCTGAAATCACTAGACTTTTAAGTCTTGAAGAAGATTGAGCACCAGAGTTTACTCTAACAGAGTTTGTCAGCTTAGCAGAGTTTGACCTAAGTCTCCCTTTCTCTTGAGTAGATTTTGACCTTTTCTCTGATTCTTTGCTTCCACCATCCGTTGCATCATCCCTCCGTCTCAGAGTTGGAGCCCTTTTGCATTTGTCTTTAGGAACTCTCTCCCCCTTTTTGACATCATCGGGAATAAGTACAGATGTCAGCAATTCTAAAGATGCAACAATAGAATCAATCATTGTAGCCATGCCATCTTGATTTCTTTCAACTGTGCTTAGTATCTGCTTGATTTCGACTTGATCCTTGATCATAGAAGAATATTGAGCTCCATCAGTCTTCAAGGCCAATTCCTTAGCAACACTATCATTCCTCAGGCCTATGACAGCTTTGTGAGTCTCATCAAAGCGATTGTGCAAAGATTTAACTTGAACAATTGTAGCCTTTAAATGTGTCAACAGCTCAGGATTTGAAATTTCTTTAGCAGACTTAGCAACAAAATCAGCAGTTCTTTGTGTAGAGAAAATACAATCTTCCCCTGAACAATTTGCATAGTACATTTCTCTATAATGATCTTCAGTGGCACGTTGATTTTCCTTGACAGACTCTGCAGTAGGATCCCTTAGAAAAGGTATGGATTCATGATCATCAGAGTCTGAAAGTGCAATATTGATTCCAGAGTTTGCATGATCAGAATTTGAAGAAGTGTGATCATCACTGTCAGAAATAACTCTGTCTTCATCAACATTTTCTTCTAAAGGCTCTGCAGCTATATTCTCTGCAGTAACTTCAATGTTTAGCTGTGCAGCTTCATCAGGAACTTGCTCTGAAACAGCTTCATTCTTCTCAGAGTTAACTGCTTCAACAACCTCTTCTTCTTCTATAACAGCATTTTGAACAGAGTTTGCAACAAGAACATCTTCTTCCAGATTCTCTGCTGTAGCTTCATCCAGCTTCTCAATAGCAGCTTCAACAATCTTCTCAGAAGAGACAGATTTTGCTTCCTGATCAACTTCCTCACCCAATTCAAAAATTTTATTGGTGACAGAGAGAATCTCTGTATGAGTTGCCATAGACTCATCAACTACTAGAGTGGCTTGATCAGCTGCCACATCCTCAGTGTCACAAACACTGATAGCAGGATGTGCTTCAAAATCCATGTCTAAAGGATTGACAAAATTATCAGCATCAGCAGGTGCAGCATCTGCATTTACTCTGTCCTCTGTAGGCACAGTAGCTTCAATATTAACATCAGCCTCCTCAGTAACAACATCAGGAGCTGCATTCTGTTCAGCTTCAGTTTCTAACTCATCAAAAAGATAGTCAGCTACCAGCCTTCTTCTTCTTTGATGCAAAGTTTCAGTATCTTCCTCATCATCAGAACGTGGTCTCTTTGCTCTTCTCTTCTTAGAG
Organism: Heracleum sosnowskyi; assembly: GCA_030848705.1. Classification (NCBI taxonomy): domain Eukaryota; kingdom Viridiplantae; phylum Streptophyta; class Magnoliopsida; order Apiales; family Apiaceae; genus Heracleum; species Heracleum sosnowskyi. Next base: position 46,683,345 of record CM061236.1, read on the forward strand.
GGACCATCAGACTTTGGCAGAGAAGATTTAGACACTCCAACTTCAGTAGCTGGCTTAACAATCTTTGCAGGTTTAAAAGCCCTGTGTTTGATTCTACCACCTGTCTGAATTGGTTGTGATGTAGATGGAGGAACTTCAGTGTTTAGTGGTTCTGGTTGTGGATCTGCTTGGGTAGAATCATCCAAAAACCGCTGCACTAATGCAGGCAGTAAGAGATCACCTACAGCACCCTTCTTCACATCTTTGTTCACAAGATCAGAGAATATACGTTTGTGTAATTTAAAACATGGAATTACATCTGCATCATTAATATCTACCCCACTAACACAGGTAGAAAATAAAAGCTGACAGAATCTAGCAAAGTAAACTACTCCCCTATTCTCATTCATTTTCTCTCCTAAGTTACTTAAAACAAATCTACCAAAATCAAAATTGGTACCATAGAGAAGAGAATACCCTATTTGTAGACTGTCAGTGGGTATGGCATCCCAGTTTGTGCACTTCTTCCCGAACGTTCTTGTTATACAATCGAAGAAAAAGCTCCACTCCTTCCTCAAGAACGGTCGCTTCAACTGACCTATTGTTAGATATAATTGCTGATGTTTGTTTAATCAGTGTTTAAGTAACAGGTACTGTTCAGAGTTTAGTCTGAAGTACTTATCAGAGTTTACTGGAAGCCGGTCAGAGTTTGTTAAAGTCTGACAGGGTGAAAGTTGACTTAGCTGTCGGTGCATATCATGAAGATTCTAGAAGCAATATATTCTGAAGATGGAAAGAAGCAGAATATATTGATACAGCTAAAGAGACTGGACAGAGGACTGAAGCAATTCTAATTGATTACAAATTGTATAGCTAATTTGTAGGAGTATCAATTAGAGATTGATTGTAACTGTGTACTATATGAACACAGATAGGTTATCCCTAGAAGGGATGCGAACATAGAATTATTATTCTTGTAACCTAGTAGCTCTTTGTGATTCATTAACATCATAAAGAGAGAAGCTGTTAATATAATTACAGTTTATTTTGATTCATAAACAGTGTTCTTGATTATTGTTATTCTCATATATATTTGATTATACTGTATTCGGCCTAACAATTGGTATCAGAGCTTAGGCTGTTTAATATATACAGTTTTACGATTCAAACACAGTAATAATCATGTCTGAAGAAAATCAAGCTCCTCCCAAGGTTGAACAGGTTAAACCTAATTCTGTGAGTCGATATGAAACAATCAGGGTTCCAATTCTCATGCCAGTGGAGTATCCAATTTGGAAGGTGAAGATGACCATGTTTCTGGAGGCTACAGATCCAGAATATCTTGACAGAATCAATGATGGTCCTCATATGCCGACTAAATTGTCTCCTGTTGTTGATGGTCAAGAACAAAAGACTGTTCCAAAGGAAAAGAAAGATATGACTCCTGAGGACATCTCATCAATTGCAAAGGATGCAAAAGTTAGACATCTACTCCACAGTGCTTTAGACAATGTTATGTCTAATAGAGTAATTGGCTGTAAAACTGCCAAGGAGATATGGGATGCTTTAGAAGTCAGGTGTCAAGGAACCAGTGCTATAAAGAAGAACAGGAGAACTATACTCACTCAGGAGTATGAGCACTTTGATTCAAGAACCAATGAAACCTTGACTGAGACATATGACAGATTCTGTAAACTGCTGAATGATTTATCTCTAGTTGATAAAGAATATGATCTTGAAGAATCAAATCTCAAATTTCTCTTATCTTTACCTGAAAGATGGGATTTGAAGACAACAACTATAAGAGATAATTACGAACTTGCTGAAACTGAACTTGATGAGATTTATGGGTTACTGAAAACTCATGAATTGGAAATAGAACAAAGAAACAGAAGATCAAGCAAGAAGACAAAATCTGTTGCTCTCAAAGTTGAGGAGAAGCCTATCAAGAAGGAATCATCAAAGAAGAAAGCCAAGGGAAAGGCTTTAGTCATTAAATCTGAAAGTGAGTCATCAAACTCTGATGATGACTCAAACTCTGATGAAGCTTATGACTCTGAGGATGATGAAGAACAGATGATGCAAATGGCTGCATTGATGGTGAAGACCTTCAAGAAGATGGGATTCAAGAACTTCAAGAAAGGAAAGAAATTCTCAAGGAAAGATTCAAACTCTGAAAGGAAAAGTTTTAGAAAGTCTGATGGAAGGGAGACCAAGTCTGGCAAGAAGAATAAATCTGAAATCCAGTGCTACAAGTGTAAGGAGATGGGTCACTATGCCCCAGAGTGCAAGAAAGGAAAATCTGAAAAAGCACTTATCTCTAAAGGCAAAGACTGGGCAGATACTTCAGACTCTGATGATGGAGTAAATTATGCTCTTATGGCAACTGTCAAAGATGAGACTGAATCATCTGAAAATAAGGTACCCCTAACTACATATGCTTATGATACTGATAATATATCTGAGTTAAGAGTATATCTGAAAAGCGTACATGTTAGTTATAGGGATCAGACTTTAGAGAATGAGAGAATTAAATATGAGAATCTTAGCCTTAAAGATAGAAACAAGTTTCTTGAAGGAGAACTTGAAAATATGAAGCAGATTCAAAAAGAAAGAGATGATGCTGTTTATATTAAACATGAGTTGACTAAGAGATATAAGCAGCTAGAATCTGATCTAGAAAAAGAAAGAAAAATAATCAAGACTTGGACAGACTCTGGAAGAGACACTCATCAAGTGTTTCAGACAGATTCTGTAGGTTTAGGCTATTGTGAAAATGATGAACTTAGGTTTAAAGACAAGATTAAGGTTAAACCACAACTTAAACCTGTGAAATTTGTTCCAGAGTCCACTAAGTTTAAATCTGTTATAGTAAGAGAAGCTGATATGGAATCAGATGAAACCTGTAAAAGACAGGAAAATATTATAACAGAAAATCTTATGGAATTAGAAGCTGTTAGAAAGCCAATAAAAACTTGTGAAAAACAGGTTAATGTTGGCTTGATGACAGGAAAACAGTTCAATCATAAGCTCAAAGAGGTAAAGTCTGCCATGAAACCAAAAGGGTCCAAGAAGAATAGGAATGGAAAGCTAGGCATAAATAAAAGAAATAATCATTTGCCTACTGATGCTGCTCCAAGGAAAACATGTTATAACTGTGGTAGTACTTACCATCTTGCTAGTTTTTGCAATAAGAACAAAGATATTAATTCTTTACCTTCTACATCAGGAGTAAAGAATGATTATGTAAGGGTTAAACCACAGACTTTATGCACACACTGTGGGAGCACTTGGCATTCTATTTATACTTGTAAGGGTTATCATGCTATTTATCACAACTACTATGAACTAAAACCCAATCTGAAGTGGGTTAGAGCAAACTCTGCAAGTGTAAAGTCTGACAATGTTAGTTTAAACTCTGTTGATAGTGATTCCGCTGCAAAAGCTAACAATGTTAAGAAAGCCAAAGGATCCAAGCAAGTCTGGATCCTTAAGACTAACTCTTTGTAATTGGCTGTGATTGCAGGGCATAAAAGAGAGCACCCTTATCTTAGACAGTGGATGCTCAGGACACATGACTGGAAATAAAGCCCTGCTATCAGATTTTGAGGAGAAGGCTGGCCCAAAAGTTTCCTATGGAGATGGCAACATAGGACGTACTATGGGATATGGCAATATCAATCTTGGAAGTGTCATCATATCAGATGTAGCTCTAGTCTCAAGACTCAAGCATAATCTGCTATCTGTGAGTCAAATCTGTGACAGAGGAAACCATGTAGATTTTCATACTGAACACTGTGAAGTTATCAGTAAATCTACTGGAAAAGTTGTTCTAGTTGGACACAGGCGCAATAACATTTATGAAGCAAGTTTGGTAACAAACTCTGATGGAAAAATAGTGTGTCTGTCAGCAAGAATGTCAAATGAAGAGAGTTGGAAATGGCATAAGAAGCTCTCTCATCTAAATTTGAACAACATCAATGAGCTGATAAGAAAAGATCTTGTAAGGGGACTTCCCAAGTCAATACTTAGCTTAGATGGCCTATGTGATTCTTGTCAAAAGGCCAAGCAAAGGAAGTCATCTTTCAAGAGCAAATCTGAATTTTCAGTTGGGGAACCTTATCATCTTCTACATGTTGATCTCTTTGGACCAGTGAATGTGATGTCTATGGGCAGAAAGAAATATGCTCTAGTAATTGTTGATGAATATACTAGATATACATGGGTGTATTTCTTATCAAAGAAGGATGAATCTGCTCAAACTCTGATGGATCATGTAAATCTACTGGACAAAGGATCACAGCACAAAGTCAAAATTATAAGGAGTGATAATGGAACTGAATTCAGAAACTCAATCATGGAAGCTTTCTGCAAGGAAAGAGGAGTGAAACAAGAATTTTCTGCACCTGGAACTCCACAGCAAAATGGTGTAGTTGAAAGAAAGAACAGAACTCTAGTTGAAGCTGCCAGAACAATGCTTGATGAAGCAAAGTTACCAACCTATTTCTGGGCAGAAGCTGTTCAAACTGCTTGTTTTACTCAAAATGCTACACTGATCAACAAGCATGGAAAAACACCATATGAGATGGTGAAAAATAAGAAGCCAAATTTGAAATATTTTCATATATTTGGATGCAAATGCTTTGTGTTGAAGACTCATCCTGAACAGTTGACCAAGTTCGAATTAAAAGCTGATGAAGGAATTTTTGTTGGCTATCCATTGTCAACAAAAGCGTTCAGAGTATACAATCTGAGAACAAAGGTGATCATGGAGTCTATACATGTGTCATTTGATGACAAGAAAATAACTGGACTTGATGACCTAGATGAATATGATCGACTGCGCTTTGAAAATGAAGATTTATTCTCTGATGATGTAAACTCTGATGAAGCGGTTCTGACAAACTCTGACGAAGCATACTCTGAACCTCTACGGGTAAATACTGGAGAAACTGGAAATTCTCAAATTGAACAAAATAGAGAACCAGTTGAGGGGGAGCGTGAAGAAGCTCAACAAGACACAACAAGTGAGTCAGTTGAGGAAACTGATTCAAACTCTAACAGTTCAAACTCTGAGCCATCCAATTCAGGGGGAGCCTCAGATGCTGCAGAAAGTCAACATATGAATCAGGAGAGCATGGATCAAGGGGGAGGATCCAATAATGATGCAAGAAACCACTTTCCAACAGCAAGAAAGTGGACACAGGCACACACACCTGATCTCATAATTGGAGATCCTGATGCTAGTGTGAGAACTAGAAGTGCAACAAATAATGAGTGTCTGTATCATGCTTTCTTGTCTCAAACAGAACCAAAGAAAGTGGAGGAAGCTCTTCAAGATGCTAATTGGATAACAGCAATGCAAGAAGAGTTAAATGAATTTGAAAGAAATGAAGTCTGGACACTTGTACCTAGACCAAAGAATAGATCAATTGTAGGTACAAAGTGGGTTTTCAGAAACAAGACTGACAGTGAAGGTGTGATTACAAGAAACAAGGCTAGACTTGTGGCAAAAGGTTATTCACAACAGGAAGGAATTGACTATGATGAAACCTTTGCTCCAGTTGCAAGATTGGAGGCCATAAGAATTTTTCTGGCCTATGCTGCACACAAGAAGTTTAAAGTCTTTCAAATGGATGTGAAAAGTGCTTTTCTCAATGGGAAGCTTGAAGAAGAAGTGTTTGTTGAACAACCACCAGGATTTGTAGATCCCAAGCATCCAGATTATGTCTACAGGCTTGACAAGGCATTATATGGACTAAAGCAAGCACCAAGAGAATGGTATGAAACTCTTGCTCAATTTCTTTTAGAAAGTGGGTTCACAAGAGGTACAATTGATAAAACCTTGTTTTATTTCAATTCTGGTGATGATTTGCTTTTAGTTCAAATTTATGTAGATGATATTATTTTTGGATCTACTAATGACAAACTTTGTAAGAAGTTTGCAAAGCTTATGCAGTCCAGGTACCAAATGAGCATGATGGGAGAGCTTAGTTATTTTCTAGGCTTACAGGTCAAGCAAACAGATGATGGGATTTTTATCAATCAAGCAAAGTATACCAGAAATCTTCTAAAGAAATTTGGTATGCTTGATAGTTCATCTGCTCCAACTCCCATGGCTACTGCAATAAAGCTAGACAAAGACACAGGTGCTACAGTGGATATGACAACCTATAGAGGCATGATAGGGTCTCTTCTGTATCTCACAGCAAGTAGACCTGATATCATGTATGCCACATGTCTTTGTACAAGATTTGAAGCTGATCCCAGAGAGCCTCATCTAACAGCTGTAAAAAGGATTTTCAAATATCTCAAAGGAACCATAACCTTGGGTTTGTGGTATCCTAGAGAATCAGAGTTTAAGCTAATTGGTTACTCTGATGCAGATTTTGCAGGCTGTAAGATAGACAGAAAAAGTACAAGTGGAAGCTGTCAATTCTTAGGTGACAGATTGGTTTCTTGGTATAGCAAGAAACATAAGTCAATTTCCACATCCACTACAGAAGCAGAGTATATAGCTGCTGGTAGCTGTTGTGCACAGATTCTGTGGATGAAGAATCAGTTGCTGGATTATGGGTTGAGGTACTCTAAAATACCTATTTTCTGTGATAACCAAAGTGCTATTGCTATGACAGGTAATCCAGTACAGCACTCCATGACCAAGCACATCAGCATAAGGTATCATTTTATCAGAGAACATGTGGAGGAAGGAAACATTGAGCTTCATTTTGTGTCTACAGACCAACAACTTGCAGATATCTTCACCAAACCTTTGAGTGAAGCTACCTTTACAAGATTGGTAAATGAACTTGGAATGATCTCTGGTTTTGACTAGAGATACGGGTTAGACTCAAAACCTATACAAGTTTGATTTTTATGCTCTTGATTCCTTGCATGTATTAACTGTTATGAGTACCAGTGTCATAAACTCTGAAAGTAAACTCTGATGTTAAACTCTGTTAGTCATAAAGTGTTGGTCATACTCTGATAGTAAATCACTGAAAGTTACAGTCTAATGCTATACTCTGATTGTAATTTTGTCTGAAACATATGGACCAATGAAGAAATTTGTAGGAAGCATAATTCTCAGTAAGTAATTATGAATTCTTAAGAGTTATATAGATTCTGATCTCAAATCTGTGCAGTAAGTTAACACAGCATGATACTGTCTCTATATTTATAGCATCTCTTAGTTTATTGATCCTATACACTGAGATTGTATTAGCTGTTTGCATTTTCTCTCATAAATTAATTGCATTAACTGATGAAAAGTCTAAACTCTGATTATTAATAGTAAATAATTCACCCTCAAATCAAAAGATGCCAAAAAGAGCATAAATTCCTTTGAGATCATGTTGTGCCTAGGACGATCCAAGAACTTATTGTATGAAATAAGGGCCAAAATCTTTGATTTTTGGTGACTAGTGTCAACCACTGATTACTGGAAAAAAAAAAAAAAAAAAAAAGGGGGTTGAAAAATAAAAGATATATTCAAATGAAAGGATATCAGTATACAGAGTTTAGATATAAAAATCAGATTTTATGTTCTACATGAGAGTTTAGGCAACCAGTTTTTACTGTTTTAGTTTGTGGATTTTATGCACTTTGAGATGATCTAAATATTGATTTCGGTAAACTCTGCTATTGCACACACAATTATTCACACCTGTACAGTTTGAGAAAAGAGTTTATTGACAAAGAAGGACAAATGGTAAACACTGATGTATTGTGTGAAATACGCCGAGGTAACTTTGTTTTAATCTCTGATGGTTAAAATGATTTCTTTGTTTCAGACATTTTATAATTTTGAGATTAGACATTTGTTTAGAAATTTGAAAGAGTATGATTACAAACGGTTCATATTTGTATTAAACAGAGGAGAGAGAGAGAGGTTGAGTGTTTTGAACAATGTGAAAAGCGGTAATTTTGGCTATTTTTACTGCGCATGTGTATTGGAAGTTGTTACATACAGCTGTCAGCGTATGTATGTTGGACATCTGTCCCACTCACACATTTTTCAAAGACGCCTGTTGTGTGTAGTAATGATTAAAACGATTGAGTTTTAATTTTCACAGTTATTATTTAAACTTACTACATATAAACGGTTCATTCTTTTACACACTTCATCATTTCATAAGTTTTTACTCACAAACACTGTCTCAAACACTTTCACTGCATACATTCTACATTTTTCTCTGTCTTATTCCTTGCTTACTTCTAAACGTTTCTAATGGCTACTACAATGTTTACTGCTTCTGGGTTAGAATTTGTTCCTAATAATTATTCAGCTCCATTGGCAAATGAGAACGCACCGGAGGCATTTCATTTGATTCAGGATTTCTTGTCAAACTCTGATATTGGCACTGCTCTCACCGCACCATTGAAGCTGTCTGCCTCTCAAATCAGAACCTTTTGGCAGACAGGAACTTATGATAATGGAGGAGAGACTGGGTCTCCGTCTATTATCTTTGAATTCCAAGGAGAAGAGTTTATAGTTACTCCAACTACTGTTCGTGATGCTTTGGGTCTTGAGGATTTCAATGCTTTCACAATCTCTGTTGGCGATTCTGAGTTGGTTAGGATGATGAGAGAAATAGGCTACTCTGGACCATTGACAAAGATTGGTCAGCTGAAGAGGCCGTTTTTGCGCAAGGAATGGAGTTTCTTTTTCGATTGCATCACCAGGGCTTTTGGAAAGAAGTGCACGAATTGGGATGCGATTCCCACTGATAGTCTGCAAATCGGGTATTCTCTACTTTATGGAAGTAATTTTGATATTGATAGGCTAGTTCTAAATAATATTGGTGAGAAAATGACTGAAAACAGAGGTGTAGTCTATTTTGCACGATTCTGTCAATTGATATTCTCTGAATGTGTTTCTGAAGTAGAGATAGCTGAAAATGATGTGATTCCTTGTTTTAAATTGCATAAACGCATATTCTCTGATCTAACTAACAAGGATAACAAGAAAGGGGATGTTGGTGTTTTATTGCTACCTGAGTCTGTGCAACAATTTCAAGTCAATTCTGAACAACAACTTGCAAATGCTGAAGCTGGACCTTCTGTGTCTAAATCACAGAGGTCAAAGAAGACTAAGTTAAGAGCTGTTAAGTCTGCTAGAGTGAATTCATCAAATGCTGAAGCTGGGGTATCAAACACTGATGATATGCCTCAGAAGAAAAAGTTAAAGAAAAGAAGGGCCAACAGGGCAAAGTCTGATGCTGTTGATGAGGAGAGTGAAACTGATGATGAAACTCTTCATCAAAGGAAAAGAAGATTGGTAGCAGCACAATTATTTGGTGCTGAGAATGTTTCTTCAAAAGTTGTTGAAACTCCTGAAGTTGAGTTTCAGGAGGATGAAGCTGTCACTGAGGACAGAGTTACTATGGATAATGTAGCTCCTGAAGTTGTTCTTCAAGAGGAGATTTTTGACACTTCTGTGCCTACTGAGGACAGAGTAATTGAGGAAGCTGCTGGTCATTTTGACAGCAGAGTTTTTGAAAATGAAGCTGGGGCAATGGATTTCATTGTTGATGAAGATATTCAAGATGCACATCCTACTATCAGTATTTGTGATACTGAGGAGGTAGCAGCTGATCAAGCCACCTTGGTCATTGAAGATTCTGTTGCTTCTCACACAGAGAATCTTTCTGTTCACAATTTACATTCTGACCAAGGTGAGGAAGTTGATCAGAGGATAGAAGTTGCTATAGAGCCAATTCCTGATGAAGCTGTTGCAGAGAATGTACAAGAGGCTGCTGATAAGCTAAACTCTGAGGATATTGATAAGTGGATTTCATATCCACTTGGATCGTCCTAAATTGGCTTAAATTGATCGTTTTGTTCTCAAGTGTGTGGTGTTTGTGATGTGTTTTGTGTTATTATGTGCAGAGCTATAGAATTGGCAGAGTTGTGGATTTGTTGGGCTACCTGCACATCATTCACTGTTTGGGCCATATCTCGAGATCTAGAAGTCAGAATTGGACGATCTAACAGTCCACGCGAAGATAACGGAATTCTGGACAGGAAACCAGGTGCGCCCGTGCCACCTCCCGCGCGCCCGCGCCACAACTGACAGAAGTCTCCGCGCGCCACCTCCCGCGCGCCCGCGCCAGAAGAATGCTGAAAACTGCAAGTGTGTGGTCAGAAAAGGAAACTTGCCATAGATTTTCAGCCTTAAGCCTTTATAAGTATTTGATGGACGTTTTCTGAGGGATATAAGACATATATATCAATATACATACATACATATTCATCCACCGGTGAGGAGAACAAGAAGACGGCTGATTTACGAAGACCTAGTTTTCATCTAATCTTTGTATTCTTCTAAATTAGGCGATACTTTGGATTCTCGTTTGTTCTTTCTAAACCCTAGTTATTCTATTCAGTTTTCCAGACTTATTACTATCATGTTTTCATCAGAACCCACGATGATGAACGGTTCGATTATGAACTAATCGTCGTCGTGGGATTCTAACGGATTTATCTATGGATTTTAGTAGTTAATTGTTTTAAAGATGTGTGTGTGATGGCTAATTGATATCCTAGTTTGGTTGTGCTTATTCTTCTTGGATGCGTAGCTAACATCTAAGATTGTTTGTTAATCTCTATTGAATGCGAAAGTGGATATAGAGGTTTAGAACTTGCCATGCTAGCATAGGTTTATGTATGTTTGTCATGCATGATTCGTAGGTAATTTTAACCATCTTACATGCCCTATGTAATCTTAATGGATAACTTGCTCATTAAACCGTTATGTTTTCAAATCTTATAGACATATAGGGTCTAAGCATAATTGGTGTCTGCTCAACTTCTATCTCTTTTGTGGATGTTTGGGTGGTTTGGTATACGTATACTGAAAGGTAGCGTGTACTGATTTCGTGTTATCCGATTAGTTATCACAACTGTCACATGCATTGATTAAAGACAAAAGACTCTAGATGAAGTATTTAATGAAGTTAGGATCCCATGCTTATTCTCATAAGTAATTAATCAGAAATCTCTTAGTTAATTATAATCTTGTTAAGTTAATTAGTTAATTTAGATAATCAAAACACAACTTTGATACTTGTCTTAGCATTGAACAATAGCCATACATTGGTGCATAAGTGCTAAACTATTATAACCAAAGCAGTCTCTGTGGGAACGAACTCTACTTACTATTATATTACTTGTTGACCGCGTATACTTGCGTGATATTGTGTGAACAAGTGTTTGGCGCCGCTGCCGGGGACTCGGTATTATTTTTATAGTTTATGTGCTTGTCATCAGTGGTCGTTAAAGTTCACTGACTCGGATTATTCTTTCATCAATTTTACTTTGTTTGGTGAGTTTCAGGTATTCTAGTGAGAGTGTATGCGAACACGTTCTCAATCTCGTAAGGAATCACTTGAATTGAATCTAGTTATGGGAGAACCAGTAGCAGAAACGAAGGCTTTGAAGGACTATTCTCAGCCGAGAATCAATGACATTCAATCTAGCATTGTCAGGCCAGTTATTGCAGCTAATACTTTTGAAATCAAGCCTGGCACGATTCAGATGGTGCATAATTCAGTTCAGTTTGGGGGTGCTCCGACGGAAGATCCTAATATGCATATTAGGGATTTTATCGAGATATGCGACACCTTCAAGTTCAACGGAGTGTCGGAAGATGCTGTGAAGCTGAGACTTTTCCCATTTTCTCTGAGGGATAAGGCTAAGGGCTGGTTGCACTCTCTACCAGCAGGTTCTATTACTACATGGGAGGATCTTGCTCAGAAATTTCTTACTAAATTCTTCCCCATGGCTAAAACTGCTGCGATCAGGAATGCTCTTACTCAGTTTTCTCAGCATTCTGGAGAAACTTTATGTGAAGCTTGGGAGAGATACAAGGAGATGCTTAGGAGATGTCCACATCATGGATTGCCCGACTGGATGGTGATTAATTGTTTTTATAATGGTATGGGAGCACAATCAAGACCAATGTTAGATGCAGCATCAGGTGGAGCTCTATGGGCTAAGAGCTACGAGGAAGCTTATGAGTTAATTGAGATGATGGCTGCGAATGAATATCAGAATCCTACTCAGAGATTATCACAAGGCAAAGTAGCAGGAGTTCTTGAAGTTGATGCAGCTACAGCTATAGCAGCCCAGTTGAAGGCTTTGACAATGAAGGTGGATTCTTTGACGAATTATGGAGTTCAGCAGGTGGCTAGTGTTTGTGAGCTTTGTGCGGGCGCACATGAGACGAATAATTGTGCCATATCTAGTGAGTCGGCGCAGTTTGTGAGCAACTTTCAGAGACCATCACAGCCAGTTCCAGCCACCTATCATCCCAATAGCCGGAATCATCCTAATTTCAGCTGGAGCGACAATCAACAATCTCAGCAGCCTTATCAGCCATTCCAAGGTCAGCAATTTGGAGCAAAGCCTTACAATCCTCAGAATTTTCAGCAGCAGCAAGGGCAGAATTTTCAGCCACAGTATGCTCCTAGGCAACAATTTCAGCCACCAGGATTTCCGCAACAACCTCATGCTAGTGCGGGGCAGTCTTCGAATGAAAAATCTGAATTGGATGAGTTGAGAATGATAGTTAAAAGCCAGGCGGCATCGCTCAAGACTTTGGAGAATCAGATGGGGCAATTGGCAAGTGCCTTACTCAGCAGAGCTCAGGGAACTCTTCCTAGCGATACGGAGCCTAATCCAGGAAAGACAGTTGTCCAAGAACATGTGAAAGCAGTTACCTTGAGATCGGGAAAGGTCACGGGCAATCAAAAATCAGCAGTTGAAGAAGAGGAAGAAATTCAGCAGCATCAGGTGGAACCGTCTAAGGAAAAGCCAATTTTTGATTTGGCAGCTAAGCAGTTGGACGGTGAGGCTTAAAAGAGCAAAAATTCTGTTGACAAGTCTACTTCGGAGCAGACTATCTATCCTTCTCCTCCATATCCAAAGAGGCTACAGAAGCAGAATCTTGACACAAAATTCGCCAAATTTCTCGAGGTTTTCAAGAAGTTACACATTAACATACCTTTTGCAGAAGCTCTTGAACAGATGCCGAGCTATGCTAAGTTCATGAAGGGTATTTTATCTCGGAAGTTGAAACTCGAGGATTTGGACACCGTTGCTTTGACAGAGGAGTGTAGTGCAGTTCTACAGCAGAAATTGCCACCGAAGCTTAAAGATCCGGGAAGTTTTACCATACCTTGCACTATTGGAAATCAACTTTTCAGCAAATGCTTATGTGATTTGGGAGCTAGCATTAATCTAATGCCAATGTCTGTTTTTAAGCAACTTGGGTTGCCTGAGCCGAAACCAGTTAATATGACCTTACAGTTGGCTGATCGGTCGATCACATATCCAAGGGGTATAGTGGAGGATGTCTTGGTAAAGGTGGATAAGCTGATTTTTCCTGCTGATTTTGTTATTCTTGACTTTGAGGAGGATAAGAAGATTCCTATCATCTTGGGAAGACCTTTTCTGGCTACTGGCCGAGCGTTGATCGATGTTCAGAAAGGAGAGCTCACAATGAGGGTGAGTAATCAAAAGGTCATCTTTAATGTGTTCAAGGCTATGAAATTCCCGACAGAGGAGGAAGAGTGTTTTAGCTTGAAGATGGTTGATACGGGTCAGAGAAAGGAGTTCGATCAGCTGTTGAGCAAAAATTCGGACATGCACAAGTTTGAGCATCACATCAGTGATTCCATTGACAATTCTTCCATTCGAGATCTTTCGAATGTCAAGCTTGGAAAACTTCCACCACATTTGAAGTATGTCCTTCTGAATGATGAGTTGGTGATTTTTAAAGAGTGTGAAGATAATGTGTTGAGAAGGTGGAACAAGGATGATGAGGTAAAAGAGTGTTCTTATCAATCGACGGAGAAGCATAAACACCTTAGAGGTGTAAAGAAGAAAAAGAAAAAATCGATTGGTGGAAAAGTCAAGGTGAAGTTTGATTTGGAAAAGATGTGGGAAGAAAGCAAGAAGGTTATCAAACAATGGGTGAATGGTCCTTCTGCTAAGGACAAGTCAAATGCGATCTTCGAGCCACCATGATTTGATTCACATTTGTCCGGCTAAATGACATTAACGACAGCGCTTCGTGGGAGGCAACCCATGTGTTAAGTATGTTTCTACTATCTTTCTTATTACCTTCAATGAGGACATTGAATATTTTAAGTTTGGGGGTGATAATTAAGGAATGGTAATGTTAGTGTGTGTTCATGTAGGATTCATATTGCATTAGTAGTTAATTCATTCATATCTTTGCATGTTTTGTCATATAGAGCATTCTGTTTTGCATATTATTTGTTTATCTATCATGTGAGTCCATTTAGTTGCATTTGCATAGCATGCATATTTCATGATCTCTTATGACTTGGCTATTTCCGTTGATGAGTCGATGTTGATGGGAGTGTGATAGTGATGGTAGAGGGTTGATTAAGTTCCTATGAATTGACTTGCAGGCCAGAAACAAAATAATTTCACAAGTCTCATTGGTTGCTTTTAGATTTGATCAGACCATGTTTGTTTGGATGTTAGAATTTAACCACTTGCTTATATTTAGAATGTTTTCTATTCTCTTGAAATTGAAAGAAGCACTTAAGTCTAAGTTTGGGGGAAACCAGGGATTTCATGCTAGTTGTCAATAAGGCTAGGTGTCAAATGGCTAGTAGCCGGCTCATTGAAAAGATGAGTAGTCTAGGGTGGGATGAGAAAAAGGCAAAGCGCACTCATTCCGAAATTAAAAAAAAATAGAAAAAAAAAGAAGAAAAAAAAAGAAGAAAAAAAAAAGGAGTTGTGTTAGTTGTTTTTATGCAGAATTGATCAGGTTGAGCTCTTTAATACTCGAGCAATTAAGTTCTAGGGGACTTTGTGCCTAGTGACCTAAGACTTTTCCGGTCTGGGATCCGCTAACCTAACGCTCGCTACATGGGTATTATTGTATAAGCCTTTTGGGGTCTCAACCATTGCACGGTTAAATAAGCATGTGTGTAGTAATAAAGCATGATTTTCTGTCTAACTCAAGTGAAGGTTGAGGTGTCTTTAAGTGGTTTCTTGTGTCTAGAGTTCATTCTGTTTATAAGTTTGTGGTTGTTTTGGTGAAGAATTGGATATGGTCTTGATTTAGTTTGGGAGTATATTGATGAGCATTGCACACACGCACGTTTCTGTGTTTGTTTGTTAGTATAAGGGGATTTGTTCGAACTCTGTTTGAAAGATTGCATTCCTTGAGTTGTTGGCTTGTTGATTGGTAATGGTTAGTTTGAGGGGATCGTTTGCATTAGCATATTAGTTGCATTCATGCATTGCATTATAGTTATTAGAGTTTGTTTATGCTTGAGGACAAGCATCGGTTTAAGTTTGGGGGTGTGATAAGTGGATTTCATATCCACTTGGATCGTCCTAAATTGGCTTAAATTGATCGTTTTGTTCTCAAGTGTGTGGTGTTTGTGATGTGTTTTGTGTTATTATGTGCAGAGCTATAGAATTGGCAGAGTTGTGGATTTGTTGGGCTACCTGCACATCATTCACTGTTTGGGCCATATCTCGAGATCTAGAAGTCAGAATTGGACGATCTAACAGTCCACGCGAAGATAACGGAATTCTGGACAGGAAACCAGGCGCGCCCGCGCCACCTCCCGCGCGTCCGCGCCACAGCTGACAGAAGTCTCCGCGCGCCACCTCCCGCGCGCCCGCGCCAGAAGAATGCTGAAAACTGCAAGTGTGTGGTCAGAAAAGGAAACTTGCCATAGATTTTCAGCCTTAAGCCTTTATAAGTATTTGATGGACGTTTTCTGAGGGATATAAGACATATATATCAATATACATACATACATATTCATCCACCGGTGAGGAGAACAAGAAGACGGCTGATTTACGAAGACCTAGTTTTCATCTAATCTTTGTATTCTTCTAAATTAGGCGATACTTTGGATTCTCGTTTGTTCTTTCTAAACCCTAGTTATTCTATTCAGTTTTCCAGACTTATTACTATCATGTTTTCATCAGAACCCACGATGATGAACGGTTCGATTATGAACTAATCGTCGTCGTGGGATTCTAACGGATTTATCTATGGATTTTAGTAGTTAATTGTTTTAAAGATGTGTGTGTGATGGCTAATTGATATCCTAGTTTGGTTGTGCTTATTCTTCTTGGATGCGTAGCTAACATCTAAGATTGTTTGTTAATCTCTATTGAATGCGAAAGTGGATATAGAGGTTTAGAACTTGCCATGCTAGCATAGGTTTATGTATGTTTGTCATGCATGATTCGTAGGTAATTTTAACCATCTTACCTGCCCTATGTAATCTTAATGGATAACTTGCTCATTAAACCGTTATGTTTTCAAATCTTATAGACATATAGGGTCTAAGCATAATTGGTGTCTGCTCAACTTCTATCTCTTTTGTGGATGTTTGGGTGGTTTGGTATACGTATACTGAAAGGTAGCGTGTACTGATTTCGTGTTATCCGATTAGTTATCACAACTGTCACATGCATTGATTAAAGACAAAAGACTCTAGATGAAGTATTTAATGAAGTTAGGATCCCATGCTTATTCTCATAAGTAATTAATCAGAAATCTCTTAGTTAATTATAATCTTGTTAAGTTAATTAGTTAATTTAGATAATCAAAACACAACTTTGATACTTGTCTTAGCATTGAACAATAGCCATACATTGGTGCATAAGTGCTAAACTATTATAACCAAAGCAGTCTCTGTGGGAACGAACTCTACTTACTATTATATTACTTGTTGACCGCGTATACTTGCGTGATATTGTGTGAACAGATATTATTTTTCTTGAAGCTTTGCAACAATCTGTTGTTGAGATTGTTCAAAAAGAAGCAGAGTTTGATACTAATGCACACTCTGATAATCCAGAAACAATGGCAGAGAATGTTCCTGCAGAGAATACAGCAGAGGATGACAATGTTGAAGATAGTTCTGCTCATTCACAAGAGGAGTTATCTGATATTCGAGTACACTCTGATGAGGAAAGAGAGGTCAATCGAGCCACTGCTGAGCATTTTCAGGATATGTACTACAAAAGATGGGCAGCTGCAGATTGTATCTTTTCTGCACAGAGGGCTGCTGATTTTCTTAATGATTCTGTGAAGCAGATTTCAAACTCTGATGTTCTTACAAGTTTAAAAGCCACTGTGGTTCAAGTCAAAGCCTTAAACAATAGGTTTGATGAAACACAAACAGCGGTTACCAATCTTAGGAATGAAGTTGGTATAAGGGATCTTACCTTAAAGACTGATAGGTCTTATTATTCTGCCATGTTCAAGCATCAAGCCAAGGATTCTGATGAACTTAAGAAGAGGCTTGGGAAAGTTGAGGAGAATCAGACTGTAATGTCTGCACAATTGAATTCTATTTCTACTGCTCTAGAATTGCTGACATCAGTACTACTTTCTGATGATGTCAAAAAGGGGGAGAGTGTACCAAATGACAAATGCAAAGACACTAAAACTCTGAGACGGAGGGATGATTCTGCTGATGGTGGAAGCAAGGAAACTGAGAGGAATTTAACTTCTGGTCAAGGGAAAGGAAGATCAAGATTAAACTCTGATAGGTTGACAAACTCTGGTAAAGGAATCTCAAACTCTGCCAGTGGTTCAAGACTTAAGAGTTTAATTATTTCAGCAAATCCACTTACTGATGAAGAAATTGCTACGAAGATGTTTTTAGAAGAACATGGTAATGAAGCTACAGTTGAAGACATGGAAGCTGAAATGCTGAGTCTTGCTGAAGAGCATGAGAAGAGATTGAAGGATGGTACTTACAGGAAGAAAGCTGTCAAGGCTCCTAGAAAGAAAGAAACTGGAATTTCTATCAAGGAAAATACTCAACAGAGTATACAATACACCAGGAGGCCTGTGATAGCAAACACTGATAAAGGAAAGGGTAAACTGGTAGAAGAAGGACAGTTACCTAAGAAGAATTATTCAACCTCTGACATTGCTCAAGTTGAATCAAGGATAAGTAAATCAACCTCTGACGCTGCTCAAGTTGATATTTCTACTAAAGTTGTAACAACCTCTGACAATGCTCATGTTGTGCAAAATCAACTAGCACCTCAACTCCAAGGTATTTTTAGAAGACCTATACTTCCTGAAACTCTGAAGCCAGAAACTGTTAACTTCTCAGAAACCAGAACTGTATTGGGTAAAGAATCTTATGATAAATCTGGATTAGGTTCACACAAGGAGAAGAGAATAAACAACAGGTCTGGAGATCAATCATCACTGGCAGTATCTGGTATTATTACTCAAGAGAATCTTGATATGCTAGAATCTGTTCAGATGATATTTCATAAAGTGTTAAAGAAAGAGTTTTTGTTGTATTTTATGGCTGATGGAAGAGTTTACAAGGTTGCAGAGTCTGACATCAATCTCAAATCTTATGAAGAATTGGAGCATGTTCTGTATTTGTTAAATGTCAAAAATAGAAGTACTCATGATGCTGATTTAGTTATCAGAGAAAGGATGCTGAGATCAAAGATAATTCTTGGAGGAGGAGTCTCGAGTGCATATATTCCTAAGTACAGAGATGCTTATGGAAAGATTGTAGAAATGAAAAGAAACAGTGCAAGACTAAGGACTGATCTGGGAGTTAAAGTCTTAGAATTCAATCTAGAATCTGATAAATCATATTTTATTAAGCTAGGGAATGAGATGAGGAAAAATTCCATCTATTCTTTGAGAGCTGCAATTTATCAGACTGGAGAATCTGATCCAGAGTTGAGAGAATTGAAGAAAGTTATGGTTGAAGAGCTGGAAAGGGCTGAAAGAAGACTACTCATGGATTATCTCAGAACTGTTCCTGATATTCAAGAAATCAAATAAAGTCTGACTGTAAGTTTTTAAAGTTTTCTGTTCTAAGTTAAAATTAAACTCTGTTATGATTAAACACTGCATTTGTTATATGTTTTGACATCATCAATTATCTGTTTAACTTATACATTTTTATTATGCACAAGTTGGGGGAGATTGTTAGATATAATTGCTGATGTTTGTTTAATCAGTGTTTAAGTAACAGGTACTGTTCAGAGTTTAGTCTGAAGTACTTATAAGAGTTTACTGGAAGCCGGTCAGAGTTTGTTAAAGTCTGACAGGGTGAAAGTTGACTTAGCTGTCGGTGCATATCATGAAGATTCTAGAAGCAATATATTCTGAAGATGGAAAGAAGCAGAATATATTGATACAGCTAAGGAGACTGGACAGAGGACTGAAGCAATTCTAATTGATTACAAATTGTATAGCTAATTTGTAGGAGTATCAATTAGAGATTGATTGTAACTGTGTACTATATAAACACATATAGGTTATCCCTAGAAGGGATGCGAACATAGAATTATTATTCTTGTAACCTAGTAGCTCTTTGTGATTCATTAACATCATAAAGAGAGAAGCTGTTAATATAATTACAGTTTATTTTGATTCATAAACAGTGTTCTTGATTATTGTTATTCTCATATATATTTGATTATACTGTATTCGGCCTAACACCTATCTTGGCCAAAGATCCACCATAACCTATCTCCCTCATCATCCGCAGCAACTCAGCATCACCAACAGCAATGGTGTAAGCAGTATGTTCACCAAATCCCATAGCATCACGTACCGTACCAGGAGTAATGACATACTCTGTTTCTTGAAACTCGAAAATAATAGATGGCGTTCCAGAAACACCACCATCATCATAGATACCAGTCTCCCAGAAGATTTTGATTTGAACCGCAGAAAGCCTCTCTGGTTCTACAAGAGCACGCCCAATTGGAGATTGGGCAAGAAAATTCTGCATCAAATGAAACGCCTTCGGTGCGTTCACATTAACCAATGGAGCAGCATAATTATTTGGAACGAATTCAAGCCCAGAAGAGACAAAAGCAGTTGAGCCCATTAGTACGATTTAGAAATAAGCAGAGAATGACTTAGAGAATATTTGAGAGTGTTTGCAGTAAGAGTGTTTGTAAAAATGTGTATGTGACAATAAGGTGTGAATTGGAGTAAGTTGTGAAAAGTTCAAACGAGTTTGTGTATTGTATATTAATACAAAAAGAAAGAATTAAAAACTGAACAGTTTCTAATCAATACACATAACTGTCTTACTCCGTGAAACGTGTGAGTGTGACACGTGGCACTCATGCAATGACTGACAGCAGTAATTGACAGTTTCCAATGCGCATGCGCAGTAAAAAGAGCAATAATTACCGCTTATTACATTTTCCTAGACACTCAACCTCTCTCCATTTTCAAAAAAACTCAATCAAACCGTTTCAATCATACTCTCTATTTTCCAAAAATAATGTTCCTCAATAATTATGAAATGTCTGAAACAACCTTATTTATTTTAATCATCAGAGATTAAAAATAAATTACCTCGGCGTAGAGTACACAGTTCATCAGTTTTTATCAATTCTCCTCCTTCATTAATAATCTCTTTTCTCAAAATGCACAGTTGTGAATATTTGTGTGTGAATAGCAGAGTTTACTGAATATAAATATTGAGAGCATCTCAAAGTGCATAAAATCCACAAAATAAATCAGTAAAAACTGGTCGCCCAAACTCTCATATGTAAAACATATTCTGATTTCATCTAAACTCTGTATTTATTTGAATTCATTTGTTTTCACCCCCTTACATTTTATTTTTTTTATTCATTCTTTTTCCAGTAATCAGTGGTTGGCACTAGTCACCAAAAATTTGAAAATTTTAGCCCTTATTTCATACAATAAGTTCATGGGTCTTCCTAGGCACAACATGATCTCAAAGGAATTTGTGCATATTTTTGCATCTTTTGCTTAGGGGTGAATTAGCAGTAACTATTTATCAGAGTTTAGACTTACATCATTTAACGTTTATGATTTATGAGAGAAAGTGCAAACAGCTAATACAGACTCAGTGTATAGGATCAATAAACTAAGAGATGCTATAAATATAGAGACAGTATCATGCTGTGTAAAATTTCTTCACACATTTGAGATCAGATTTTATATAACTTAGAAAGATTCATGATTACTTACTGAGAATCATGCTTCGTACAATTTTCTTCATCGGTCAATATGTTTCAGACAATAACACAATCAGAGTATAACATCAGAGTTTATCATCAGAGTATGCTTCCAACAGAGTATGTTATCAGAGTCTATCAACATGATTTGCATGACAGTTAACACATGCAGAAAAACATGAGCAAATTTTCACAGATGAGTAAAGTTTGAGTCTAACCAATATCTCTAGTCGAAACCAGAGATCAATCCAAGTTCATTTACCAGTCTTGTAAATGTAGCTTCACTCAAAGGCTTAGTGAAGATATCTGCAAGCTGTTGTTCTGTAGACACAAAATGAAGCTCAATATCTCCTTCCTCCACATGTTCCCTGATAAAGTGATACCTTATACTGATGTGCTTAGTCATGGAATGCTGTACTGGGTTACCTGTCATAGCAATAGCACTTTGATTATCACAGAAAATAGGTATTTTAGAGTACCTTAACCCATAATCCAGCAATTGATTCTTCATCCACAGAATCTGTGCACAACAGCTACTAGCAGCAATATACTCTGCTTCTGCAGTGGATGTGGAAATTGATTTCTGTTTCTTGCTGTACCAAGAAACTAATCTGTCACCTAAAAATTGACAGCTTCCATTGGTGCTTTTTTTGTCTATCTTACAGCCTGCAAAATCTGCATCAGAGTAACCAATTAATTTAAACTCTGATTCTCTATGATACCACAAACCAAGGGTTATGGTTCCTTTGAGATATTTGAAAATTCTCTTCACAGCTGCTAGATGAGGCTCTCTGGGGTCTGCTTGAAATCTTGCACAAAGACATGTTGCATACAATATATCTGGTCTACTTGAAGTGAGATAAAGAAGAGACCCTATCATGCCTCTATAGTTTGTAATATCTACTGAAGCCCCTGTATCTTTGTCTAACTTTGTTGCAGTAGCCATGGGAGTTGTGGCAGATGAACTATCAAGCATACCAAATTTCTTGAGAAGATTTCTGGTATATTTTGCTTGATTGATAAAAATCCCATCATCTGTTTGCTTTACCTGCAAGCCTAGAAAATAACTAAGCTCTCCCATCATACTCATTTGATACCTGGATTTCATAAGCTTGGCAAATTTCTTGCAGAGTTTGTCATTAGTAGACCCAAAAATTATGTCATCCACATAGATTTGAACTAAAAGCAAATCATTACCAGTATTGAAATAGAACAAGGTTTTGTCAATTGTACCTCTAGTGAACCCACTTTCTAAAAGAAATTGAGCCAGAGTTTCATACCATGCTCTAGGTGCCTGCTTTAGTCCATAAAGAGCTTTGTCAAGTCTGTAGACATAATCTGGATGCTTGGGATCTACAAAACCTGGTGGTTGTTCAACAAACACTTCTTCTTCAAGTTTCCCATTGAGAAAAGCACTTTTCACATCCATCTGAAAGACTTTGAACTTTTTGTGAGCAGCATATGCTAGAAAAATTCTTATGGCCTCCAATCTTGCAACTGGAGCAAAGGTTTCATCATAGTCAATTCCTTCCTGTTGAGAATATCCTTTTGCCACAAGTCTAGCCTTATTCCTTGTAATTATTCCCTCACTGTCAGTCTTGTTTCTGAAAACCCATTTTGTACCAACAATAGATCTGTTTTTGGGTCTTGGTACAAGAGTCCATACTTCATTTCTTTCAAATTCATTTAACTCTTCCTGCATAGCTATTATCCAGTTAGCATCTTGAAGAGCTTCTTCCACTTTCTTGGGCTCAGTTTGGGATAGAAATGCATGAAACAGACATTCATTCGTTGTTGCACTTCTTGTTCTCACACTTGCATCTGGATCTCCAATTATCAGATCAAGTGTATGAGCTTGTGTCCACCTTCTTGCTGTTGGAAAGTGGTTTCTTTCATCATTATTAGATCCTCCCCCTTGATCCATGCTCTCCTTATTTTCTTCTTGACCATCTGTATTCTCTGAGGCTCCCCCTGAATTGGACTGTTCATTATTTGAACTTTCAGAGTTTGACCCAGAGTTTCTATTTGATTCTTCAGCTGACTCATTTTCAGAATGTGAATCATCATGTTGAGATGTTTCTGAAGTATCTTCAAGCTCCCCCTCGACTGGTTCTCTATTTCGTTCTGTCAGAGAAACTCCCTCAGTGTTTACCAGTAGAGGTTCAGAGTATGCTTCGTCAGAGTTTGTTGGATTTGTTTCATCAGAGTTTACGTGATCAGAGTTTAGATCTTCATTTTCAAAGCGAAGTTGATCATGATATTCTTCATCTTCTATTCCAGTTATTTTCTTGTCATCAAATGACACATGTATAGATTCCATGATCACTTTAGTTCTCAGATTGTAGACTCTGAATGCTTTAGTTGACAGTGGGTATCCAACAAAAATTCCTTCATCAGCTTTTAAGTCGAACTTGGTCAACTGTTCAGGATGAGTTTTCAACACAAAGCATTTGCACCCGAAAATATGAAAATATTTTAGGTTTGGTTTCTTTTTCTTCACCATCTCATATGGTGTTTTCCCATGCCTATTGATCAGTGTTGCATTTTGAGTAAAACAAGCAGTTTGAACAACTTCTGCCCAGAAATAAGTTGGCAATTTTGCTTCATCAAGCATTGTTCTGGCAGCTTCGATTAAAGTTCTGTTCTTTCTTTCAACTACACCATTTTGCTGTGGAGTCCTTGGTGCAGAAAATTCTTGCTTCACTCCTCTTTCTTTGCAAAATTATTCCATTGTTACATTTCTGAATTCAGTTCCATTATCACTCCTTATAATTTTTACTTTATACTGTGATCCTTTATCCAGTAACTTTACATGATCCATCAGAGTTAAGGCAGTTTCATCCTTCTTTGCTAGAAAGTACACCCAAGTGTATCTTGTATAATCATCAACTATGACTAGAGCATATTTCTTTCTGCCTAGAGACATTACATTTACTGGACCAAATAGATCAACATGTAGAAGATGATAAGGATCCACAACTGAAGATTCAGACTTACTCTTGAAAGATGACTTCCTTTGCTTGGCCTTTTGACAAGAATCACACAGACCATCTATGCTGAGTATAGACTTTGGAAGTCCCTTTACAAGATCTTTTCGAATTAGATCATTGATGTTGTTCAAGTTTAGGTGAGAGAGCTTCTTATGCCATTTCCAACTCTCTTCATTAGACATATTTCCAGACAGACACACAACTTTTCCTTCAGAGTTTGTTACCAAACTTGCTTCATATATATTATTCCGTCTGTGTCCAACTAGAACAACTTTCCCTGTAGATTTGCTGATAACCTCACAGTATTCAGGTTGAAAATCTACATGATAACCTCTGTCACAGATTTGACTCACAGATAGAAAGTCATGCTTGAGTCCTGGGACTAGAGCTACATTGGTGATGATGACACTTCCAAGATTGATATTGCCATATCCCATAGTACGTCCTATGTTGCCATCTCTATAGGAAACTTTTGGGCCAACTTTCTCCTCATAATCTGATAGCAGGGCTTTATTTGCAGTCATGTGTCATGAACATCCACTGTCCAAGACTAGGGTACTTTCCCTTATGCCCTGCAATCACAAACAATTACAAAGAGTTAGATTTAAGGATCCAGACTTGCTTGGATCCTTTGGCTTTCTTAATATAGTTAGCTTTTGCAGCGGAATTCTTATCTACAGAGTTTAAGCTAACTGTATCAGAGTTTGCACTATCAGAATTTACACTTGCAGAATCAACTTTAACCCATTTCAAATTGGGCTTCAACTCATAATAATTGTGATAAATAGCATGATAATTCTTGCAAGTATAAATAGAATGCCAAGTACTCTCATAGTGAGTGCATAAAGTGTGTGGTCTAACCCTACTATATTCATTCTTAACTCCAGACTTGGAGGGTAAAGAATTAATATCTTTGTTCTTCCTATAGAAATTTGCAAGATGGTTAGTACTACCACAATTATGACATGTTTTCCTAGGAGCATCAGTTATAGGCAAATGATTATTACTTCTGTTAATGCCTACTTTTCCATTTCTGTTCTTCCTGGACACTTTCTGTTTTTCAACAGACTTTACCTCTTTGAGCTTATACTTGAATTGTTTCTCTGTCATTAAACCAACATTCACCTGTCTAACACAAGTTTTTACTGATTCTCTCTTAACAGCTTCTTTCTCAAGTACAGAGTTTTGCTTACTGGATTCAGGAACAAATTTCATAGGTTTAAGTTGTGTTTTAACTTTAACTTTATCTTTAAACCTAAGTTCATCTTCCTCACAGTAACCTAACCCAACTGTATCTGTTTGAAAAACTTGATGTGTGTCTTTTCCAGAATTTGTCCAGGTTTTAATTACCTTCCTTTCTTTTTCCAAATCAGATTCTAATTCCCTAAATTTCTTAAGCAACTCATGTTCAACATAAACAGCATCATCTCTTTCCTTTTGAACTTGTTGCATGTTAACAAGTTCTTCTTCAAGAAATTTATTTCTATCTTTAAGCTTAAGATTCTCAGATTTAATTCTTTCATTCTCTAAAGTCTGATCTCTATAACTAACATGTATGCTTTTAAGATAAATTCTCAATTCAGATATATTATCAATATCATAAGCATAAGTTGTTAGGGGTACCTTATTTTCAGATGAGTCAGATTCATCATTGACAGTTGCCATGAGAGCATAGTTTACATCCTCATCTGAATCTGAAGTATCTGTCCAGTCTCTTCCTTTAGTGATGAGTGCTTTTTCAGATTTTCCTTTCTTGCACTCTGGAGCATAGTGACCCATCTCTTTACACTTGTAGCACTGGATCTCAGACTTGTCTTTCTTTCCAGGTTTGATATCCTTTCTTTCAGACTTTCTGAAATTCTTTCTTTCAGAGTTTGAATCTTTTCTTGAGAATCTTTTTCCCTTCTTGAAGTTCTTGAAACCCATCTTCTTGAAGGTCTCCACCATCAAAGCAGCCATTTGCATCATTTGTTCTTCATCATCCTCAGATTCAGAAGAAGCATCAGAGTTTGAATCATCATCAGAGTTTGATGACTCACTTTCAGAGTTTATGACTAAAGCTTTTCCCTTAGCTTTCTTCTTTGATGTTTCTTTCTTCATGAGTTTTTCTTCAACTTTGAGAGCAACGGATTTTGTCTTCTTTCCAGATCTTTTGTTTCTTTGTTCTATCTCAAGTTCATGAGTTTTAAGCAACCCATAAATTTCATCAAGATCTGTTTCTGCAAGATCATAATTATCTCTTATTGTTGTTGCCTTTAAATCCCATCATTCAGGTAGAGATAGTAGAAACTTGAGATTTGACTGTTCAAGGTCATATTCTTTATCAACAAGAGACAAGTCATTTAACAATTTACAGAATCTGTCATATGTATCTGTCAAAGTTTCATCAGATCTAGAGTCAAAGTGTTCATACTCATGTGTTAAAATAGTCTTCCTGTTCTTCTTTATAGCACTTGTTCCTTGACACCTAACTTCTAAAGCATCCCAGATTTATTTGGAAGTCTTGCAACCAATAACTCTGTTAGACATGACATTATCTAAGGCACTATGAAGAAGATGTCTAACTTTTGCATCCTTTGCAATTGATGAGATGTCCTCAGGAGTCATATCTTTCTTTTCCTTCGGAACAGTCTTTTGTTCTTGACCAGCAACTACAGGAGTCAATTTCGTTGGCATATGAGGACCATCATAGATTCTATCAAGGTATTCTGGATCTGTGGCTTCTAGAAACATGGTCATCTTAACCTTCCATATTGGATATTCCACTGGTTTGAGAATTGGAACCCTGATTGACTCATATCGACTTACAGAAGCAGATTGAACCTTTTGAGCATTAGAACCTCCATTAGAACCTGCCTGTGAGTTTTCAGTCATGATTATACTTGTGTTTGGATCAATAAACTGTATATATTAATCAGCCTTGGCTCTGATACCAATTGTTAGGCCGAATACACAATATATAATCAATATATGTATGAGAATAACAATCAAGAACACTGTTTATGAACAATAAACTGAATTATATTAAATAACTCTTCTCTCAGTGATGTAAAATATCACAGAGAGCTGCTAGGTTACAAGAATAATGTATTCAGTATTCGCATCCCTTTTAGGGTTAACCTATCTGTGTTTATATAGAACACAGTTACACAATCAATCTCAAATTGATATTCCTATAAATCAGCTATACAATTTATATCAATTTACGATTGCTTCTGTCTTCTGTCCCGTTTCTTTAGCTATCTCAATATATCTTGCTTCTTTCCATCTTCAAGATATATTGCTTCTAGAATCTTCAAGTATGCACCGACAACTAAATAAACTCTCACCTCGTCAGACTTTAACAAACTATGACTGGCTTCTAGTGTAAACTCTGATAAGTACCTATTACTTAAACACTGATAAACAATCATCAGCAATTATATCTAACACAAAATGATAGTGACAGTTTTCTGACAGATCAAAAGGTGATGTGGAAGTGTACTTTGCATTGGACAAAAGCATGAAGACAAAAGATAAGATCTCCAAGGACCATTGGACAAAAGGAATGAAAAGCAAGCTACTGGCGGTCACCCTTTGTACATTTTAGAGTAGCCAAAAATAGCATTGTAAACTTGGGATATATAACCAAGTGTAGCAGTTCATTTTACTGTAAGAAGTGAGATAGAATAATTTTTTATTAGCTTTCTTTCAAGAGCACTCTCACTCTACTTTAAGAACTGAGCAGTTGTGCTACGTTTGTAACACAGATTATTTCCGAAATAAAAACATCTCAGTTGGATCCTCAAAACAACCAAATGAAATTTTATATTTGCTTGTGTTTTTATTTTCTGTGTTAAGTTATTTAAAAGTTGTTTTAAGTTTAAAAATATCTAGAATTGTATTCAACCCCCCCCCCCTTCTACAATTCTGTTAGGTCATTTGGGATTAACAATTAGTATCAAAGCGAGCTTCTAACATACATGGAGTTTAAAGATCAAGGCCAAAACAGAAACCATGGTGAAGAAGGATGCATGTGTAAAGATACCAGTTCTAGATAAGGACAATTACTTTCACTGGAAAGTAAAAATGCATCTACATCTCATGTCTATGGATGAGAGATATGTAGACTGCATTGAGAAAGGTCCACACGATCCATGAAGTTTGCATCTAGAGTTGGACTGCCAGATGATGCTGAAGATGTGGAAATTACAAAGCCTGTCTTAGAATGTACTATTGAAGATGTTGCAGAAATCCATAAAGATAAAAGAACCATGAACATTCTGTTCAATGGCTTGGAGCAAGATATGTTTGACAATGTTATCAACT
Source organism: Heracleum sosnowskyi (assembly GCA_030848705.1). Lineage (NCBI taxonomy): Eukaryota > Viridiplantae > Streptophyta > Magnoliopsida > Apiales > Apiaceae > Heracleum > Heracleum sosnowskyi. Next base: position 46,711,628 of record CM061236.1, read on the forward strand.
GTACAACTTTTAAAGAAGTATGGGACACTGTTAGAACACTCTGTGAAGGAACTGAGCAGGTAAGGGAGAACAAAATGCAACTCCTCATACAACAATATGAACACTTTCATTTTAAAGCTGGTGAAACCCTAAACGATACATTTAGTAGGTTTCAAAAGCTCTTGAATGGATTAAAGTTGTATGGGAGGATCTACCAAACCAAGGATTCAAACCTCAAATTTCTTAGAGCTCTTCCAAAAGAGTGGAAGCCTATGACTGTTTCTCTTAGAAACACTCAAGAGTACAAAGACTATACTCTTGAAAGGCTTTATGTAACCTTAAAGACATATGAGCTGGAAATGGAGCAAGATGAAGAAATTGAGAAGGTACAAAAGAAAGGTGGATCTATTGCATTGATTGCATCTGTGAACCAACTGGAAGATGACAATGAAGAAGCTGCAAAAGCCACAACTAGTCGAGCTAGTTGTAGGAGTGATGTTAGCAAGGGTAAAGGCAAGATGACAGAAGAAGAAGAAGAACCAGCCAACTTGGATGACTTAGATGAGATTGATGAACACATTGCTTTTCTTTCAAGAAAATTTTCTAAGTTCAAATTCAAGAGAAACTCAGAAGCAAGGCCACCAAGGAGAGACTTTCAACCTAGCAAAAATAATTGGGTTGAAAAGTCTAAGTCTAAATGTTTCAACTGTGGAATGATTGGTCACTTTGCTGGAGATTGCAGAAAGCCCAAAGTTGAGAAGGGCAACAGGAAATTTGAGCTTGTTGATTATAAAAAGAAATACTTTGAACTTCTCAAGCAAAAAGAAAAGGCTTTCATGTCTCAGAAGTATGATTGGGATGGTAATGGTGAAGATTCAGATGATGATGTTGAGTATGTCAACTTGGCTCTAATTGCTAACAATCATGAGCAGGAAGCAAGTTCCTCTAGCAACCAGATAACAATTACTAATCTTTCTGAGCTTTCTAAAGAGGAATGTGATAGTACATTTAATGAAATGTCTATTGTACTGTATAATTTGCGTGTTACTCTTAAATCACTTACCAAAGAGAACTCAAGAATTAAAGAGACCAATTTGCTCTTAAGTGATAGAAATGCCATGTTAGAAGCACAACTCATTGAATTTCAGAAAATCAGGTGTGTTGGTAGGGATGCTAAGCTGGAACTTGAGAAAGTGTTAAAAAGGGAAGAGATTCTTAAAACACAACTAGAAATAGAACAGAGATTGATTGCAAAATGGAAAGGTTCCAGGAATGTTGCTAACAACATCATTAATGTTCAAGGTATGGAATCTTTCTGTGAACAATCATGGAAAAAGAACAAAGAGAAGCTAGGGTATGCTGTTGAAACCTTAGAATCAGAATCAGAGTCAACAAACAACAATGATCATTTGTTGAAGGTTGACATGTCAACGGAATGCAAGCTTTCGTTGACAGATGAACCATCAACTGATCATGCTGTTTCGTTGACAGAGAAAAAGAAAGAAGAACTCACTAGCCTTAACAACAAGTATGGTCCTGTTATCAAGAACTTTGTTCAAGGTGAGTCTAGTAAATCAAAGAAAGTTGAGAAGCCTGTTGAGAGAGCTAATGTAGGTCACTTGTCTAACAAGCAATTGAAAGATAAGTTAGAGAAAATTCAAGTTGAGGTTAAGGGCAATAAAAAGAATAACAGAAATGGCAAAGTAGGGATTAACAAACATAACAATTACACACCTGATAAGTATGCTCCTAGAAAAACATGTGTTAATTGTGGTAGTGTTAGTCATTTATCTGCTAATTGCAAATCTGTTAAGAAACCTACTAATGTGAAAATGCCTAAGCCTGCAATTAATGCCTCTATTCCTGCAATGCCTGTTATGCCTAATATGTTTGCTCCATATGCACAATTTCAAAATCCATATGCTAGCATGCCATTTGTGCCTAATCCATACATGAATATGTTTAATGTGCCACAAATGCCATGGAATGTGAATAACATGTTTGTTCCTCCAAATATGCATGCTATGGATGAAAATGTGAGCAACCCTCAGAAATCAACACCAAAGGTAAAGGTTGATTTCATTCAATCTGAGCCCAAGGTGAAAAATGATGTGAAGAGTAAATCAAAGGCTAACAAAACAGGACCCAAGGAAACTTGGGTACCAAAATCAACTTGATTTGGTTTTATTGTGTGCAGGGAGACAAAAGGAATCTTTGGTACTTGGATTGTGGTTGTTCAAGACACATGACTGGTGATTCTACCTTGGTCACAGAGTTCCAGGAAAGAGCTGGCCCTTGTATTGCTTTTGGAGATGACAGCAAAGGCTACACTAAGGGATATGGCTTGATTTCAAGAGAAAATGTCATCATTGATGAGGTTGCATTGGTGGATGGTCTAAAGCACAATTTGCTTAGTATCAGCCAACTTTGTGACAAAGGATTTTTAGTTACTTTTTCAAGAGAAGCCTGTGTTGTTTCTAAAGGTGGAGACAACAATGTGGTAATGACTGGATTCAGAAGAGGGAATGTGTACATTGCTGACTTTAGTAGCACAAGTCCAGATACCATCACTTGTCTTTTCAGCAAGGCAAGCAATGATGAAACTTGGCTATGGCACAAGAAATTGTTACATTTGAATTTCAAGGTTATGAATGACTTGGTTAGGAAAGATCTTGCTAGAGGAATTCCACAGGTGAATTTCTCCAAGGATGGTTTGTGTGATGCCTGTCAGAAAGTGAACAAAAGAAGGCATCATTCAAAAGCAAGACAGAGTCATCAATTGTCCAACAACTTGAGTTGCTTCATATGGATCTATTTGGCCCTGTAAATGTCATGTCCATTTCAAAGAAGAAATATTGTCTTGTGATTGTTGATGATTTTTCTAGATTTACATGGACTTTCTTTTTGCACTCCAAAGATGACGCAAGTGAAATCATTATCAATCACATCAAGATAGTAAACAATCAAGCTGATTTCAAAGTAAGAAGGATAAGGAGTGTTAAAAATGAATACTACCAGAAACTAGACAGGGGGGGTGAATGGATAGTTTGATATATTTTTCGATTCTTGAAAACACAAGATAAACTGTATATGATTATGCTATGTTATATGAAGAAAGTAAACAACACACACAATCACTTTAATCTACTTTGTATTAAGTAAATTAAATACTACAGCTTTTCAAAAATTCACAATCGAATTTCTGGCTTCTAAACAAGAACAGTTTGTGTCTTGCTTGCTTACAGAGAAAAGAGTGCTAAAGATAAAACCTTGTGTATCTCTCTTACAGCTTACAGTTGTGTGTGCACAATATATATATTCACCTATACAAACTAGGCACACACAATATTACACAGCTACCCCTGCTGAAAGTCCAACTTGTCCTGCCATAAGAAGTTCACTGTGTCAGGAAGGACCACCTGCTTTTCGGAGTCTTTCCCGTTTCTGTAGCTGCTTGTCTCTTATCTTTCTCTCCAAGTTTAGCTGTAGATTTGCCATCTGTTCTTTGGACCACCTTGCCAGAACAAATGCTTCGGTATTTGTCTCTTTTGATTCTTGGTTCTGTACCTTGATTTGTCTTGTTGTAAACGGCTAAGTGTTGATATCGTGAACTCCACTTTATTCCTGACTTCGCGATGTCTCTTGTGAAGACTATGCGGTATGGCCTTTGAGGACTATGCGACATAGGTCATTTGATGACTATGCGACATAGGTCATTTGATGACTATGCGACATAGGTCATTTGATGACTATGCGACATAAGCCATTTGAGGACTTCACGATCTAGGCATCTTTGACTTTGCTGACTTCAACACTTCACGATATGAGTCTTGAGGACTTCACGACATAGTACAAAATTGACTATGCGATATAGCACTTCTCGACATGGATATTGGTGACTTCACGACATAGCTTTCTTCTGACTTTGCTATATAATGCCTTAGACAAATTTCTGCAACTTATTTCTTCAGGGCCTTATTCATCTCTATCCTGCTGCATGAACATTTCTGAACTTCTACCAGGACAATTATTCAATGGCCTATATACATTCTAGATTGCAAGAAACCTACTAAGCTCATTATAAGTCTGAGCATACATGATCAATCTAATGTTCATGAGAACAAGACAAGTACATATAGAGACCTGTACTATATCCCAGTGATAGAAATCACTAGGTCATGTAGTTTGACATAGTCACATAGTGTAGGCTTGTTAATAGTGGTATTCAGACATGTCTTGAGCCTAACAATCTCCCCCAAATTGTGAGTAAGACCCTTAGGCACAATTTCATGTCTGATAACAAGCCTAACTAACATAAAAGGAACAAATATAAAAAGGATAAAGTTAAGAACAGAATTTGATAACAACTTGGAAATTTAGGCTTACAGAATTTCTCCTTGAGCTACATAGCTTCAGTTTCCAATTGTTTCTCTAAGAAATCATCATAGACCTTCTTTTTCCTTATTTCTTCATTCTTCTTTATTTCAGAGATGGCAATTAGAATTTCATCTCTTGCAGTCAGTTCTTCAATGAGAGGAGAGTCTTTTAGATCTTCAGCTGTTGTTCTAAGGGCACTTTCCACATATGAATATATAAACTCCATCCTTATCTTGCTTTTTCCTCCATAATGATTTTTGTACTCCATAGTATAAGGATTTTGCTTTACCCTGCACAGCCCTTTCTTCCTCAGCTCCTTTGCTCTTTCTTCCATCTCAGCCATCTCCTTTTCTTTCTGACACCTCTTTTCTTCATTTAGCTTCTTTAGATTTTCTTTATAGTCAGAGTGCATCTTCATGAATCTGGCAATCTCTATTTTCCACAACCTTTCTTCCTTTTCTTCAAAATTTAACAAGGCATTGATTCTTTCTTGCTCATAGGTGTCAAAAAGTTGCCATCCCCCTTGCTTCATTATTCTTTCTCTTCCATTAGTGTATTTGATCTCTAGATGGTCTAGCTTCACTTTGACTTCAAAGATCCTTTGAGCCCTCAAAAATGCTAAGGCATCTTCATCATAGTCCTCATCTAGTAGAAACACATTGATGCGAAAAACATTTGTGAGTTTTCCAGTTTTCTTTGTTATCCTTATTCTTCTTGGTACACTCTTGATCTTCAAATGCTTCACAATAGGTAACTTTCTGGAACAAGGTGACTTTGTCTTTACTGCCACATCATTTGGAAGTAGCTTCATTCCTTCGCTCTTGGTCCACTGCAACACTCCACTAGTTGTGACCTTGTGGAAGTGTTTCCTTGATATTTCTTTTATGGCTTCATCTTTCTTCTGTGGCAATTCAGGTTCAGAAGTCTTGGATAAAGATTTTGGAGGATCATTACTAACATTACCCACCCTAGACTTGGAGTCTTGTGTTGTGGTTAAAGTACTGCTAGCAAAGTCCTTGACTTGCTGAATTCCACTTCTAGTTTCCTTGACTTTTTATTTTGTTCCCTTGGAATCCCTCTTATCATCATTAGCACCTTTTGATCTCCTAGATGTTTTGCTCCTGCTGCTGTCACTTGATCCATCCTTATTACTCCTTGGTTGAGATCTCCTTCTGTAGGTTTTCTCCTCATCATCATGCTCACCATCCTTCTTCTTGCTCTTTTCTTTAATAGACTCAAGTATGACTCCATGAATCAAAAAGGATTGTAAAGTGTGAATCATTTCTAGCTCTTCAGCTGTCCTAACTCCTCTTTTAGATCTCAGCATCTGCAACACATGGTTGATCTTAGCATTGTTCTTCATTGTCAAGTCTGAGGGAATCACCAGTTGGTTAATGCTGCTGTCTTGAGATAGACTTTGGAAGATTATTGTTCTTGGCTTGGAGATAACCTCAGGCAATCTTTGATGTTGATCTATATTCAAGTCATCAAACAGTCTCTTGTTGTTTGCCCCATCCTTTTCAATTAAATCCATAATGATTGACAGCTCAGAAAATCTCAGTTTCTCCAGAGTTTGAAATGCTAGATGCCACAAGCAATTATCCTTGCACACCATGATAACTTCTCTTAGATGAACATCCTTGATTATCCTTACTTCCACAGTGAAGTACTTGATGCTTTCCTTGATCTTTTCTCTGTAGGTCCTTGCATCCCCTTTAGCATTGCTGTAGATGGCTTTCAGAAGCTCCAGGAAGGCCTCATCATGATAGATGTTTGAATTGGCAACTTCCTGTAGCTTGGCCTTAGTAATAATTTTGGCTTGGATAGGTTTGGCACTTGAGGAGGGTTGAGAGGCTGAAATGTCCTTTGGCATTGTAGAGGGATGGAAGGTAGTTGTGACTGTGCTCTTCTGGACTTGTGCATTTATGACCTCTACAGGGGGAAGGTGAAAGACGTGTGTCCTAAATCCAATCATGGATGATGAGTTAGGAGATACTTTGTTCAATCTGATTCAAGTTTGTTTAATTTAATAAAATGGTAATATGTTTTATAACGGGCTTTATCTATTTAAAGTGTTTAAATTAGATGATCCATAGTTTAGAGTAAAGCTTTAATGGATTATGATGAGATCATTATAATGAGACCTTAAAGATGAGAACTCTAAACTTAAATAGTTCCTGGTCGTAGGATAATTAATTGGTAGTTAATTAATCCGCAAAGATCGGTACATACTATGCTTGCTTCACTATGAAGGATGTCTGTTCTCATAGGCATTTGTGTGGTGACACTATAGCTAGTATGTAGGTGCTTATTAGGAATAAGTTCACTGAACATGACTCGATCAGTTGAACAACTAATGGAGTTCACTCATGTGTCAGTAGTTGTTCATATAGTGATGGTTGTACAAGTGTCCTTTGACTTGAGATCATCATAGTCATCTTGTGTACACTGAACTATACTTTGGTTTAGCTCTTAGTCTCGAGGGACAATAATTAGTGCTCTTCTGGGTATAGGAATTTGTGCACGAAGATAGTGAATGATCAATAAAGGATCTGCCCCTTCCAGTGAAGGAAGAGAATGTCCTATGTTATTCCATTTATGCTAGTTCAGGAACCTCTGGCCAGAGTGAATGAAATTAGAAAGAAGTTTCTAATTTACATTAATCGGAACTAGACATAGTGAATAGGAAAGCATATGATTAAATTAGATAGGCTTGACACGAGATCCATGCCTTGTATTTAATCGGGATATTGTAGGGTAGAAGGAATTGATTGTACTGTAACTAGTCACTGACAGGTTCTTGGTATTCTAAGCAGTGAATTCATATTATCCGGATAGTCGCGATATGTTGAGAAGTATCACTCACGATGTAGAATAAATATAATTGTTGGTCCTTGTGTATTGCAGAAGGGGGGGGGGGGATGAATGCAATACTGATAAAATTCAATCTCAGTTTCAACAACTAAAAATAAGATTTAATGTTATCAATAATATGTATGCATTCACAAACAGTAAAGTAGAGAAGACAGTATTCACAAAATAAATGTTTTATTTATTTTGCAAAGTGTTGCTACAACCTCAAGAGAGAAATCTTGAGCTTCGTTTTTCTTCAAGGCACTTGCTAGTCTTCGTTACATGTCTAGAATGAATTGACAGTAGGTATAAGACTAATCCTATCACTATCAGTCACAGGTTTGTGAAGCTGCTGTCATTGTCAAGCGGCAGCTTCTTACAGATTGTCTTACCCATGTGACTTTCCTAAATTGCTAATATGTCAGATATACATCATAACAAAAGCAACCTAGATTCATTCTATTTCTAGCTAAAACAATTCAGCAAATAGAGATTTGACCTTGCTCTTGAATTGATTCGCTTTTGTTTGCAGTGCTTGAAGCTTCTGTCGTAGTCTTGCAGACTTGGTGCAGCTTAGGGATACTGCATCACGCCTGTTTCTTGAACATTGAAACTGTCACGGGTTTTGACTGAGAAAGTTACTTAGAACAAGGGTCTTTCTCGGGACAGTTACTTTTGCCGCAAAGCTTGCTGTCACAGGAATGTGCTTTTGGTGACAGTAGGAGTTCCCCGCATAGTGTGCTGTCGAGGTTTCCAAACTTGTTGTCGAGGGCTAAAGTTGTTGTCGCGTAGTCTTCCGCCAATGTTGCTGTCAGAGTGAATATGCTGTCTTGACTTGCAACATTCTGTCTTCTTGTAATCTTACTGTCAATTCTTATGACAGTAACCTTTATTCATGCTGTCATCCAATATGCGTTCTTTGAGGCTTGAACACAGAAAGTGAACTTCTTCCAAATTACACAATTAAACTAACATTGCATACTGATTACAAGAACATACTTTGGCTGTGACAGTATGTTCTACTTAATTAAAAATTAAGTATATACAAAGTTAAGTTGTTCCTATGCTATCACCCATAAATCCCAACAATCTCCCCCAATTTGTTTTTATGGACAATAACAACAAATTTACAATATATGCTGACAACTTAACTAACAAGATCAGAATGGATTTAGAATGTTTACTTAGCTTGAGATTTCCTCTTCTGTCTTGTTACTTCCTCTCTTCTGAGAGCTTCTACCAAGCAGCCTCTTAGACCTTCTATAAGAGAAATTTCAGCAGCAGAAACTGGAGCATCTTCTATTTCTTCAATGATCTTCTTGATAGTAGGAGAAATAAGAGAACTGGCATCCCTGAGATTCAACCATTGCTCTTGATCAAATGGATAGCTTCTGAAATGGAGTTCTTCATGAATGAGCTTGAATCTACTTCCTCGATAAGAATTGAGAGACATCCTCCTTTGCTTGTCCAGCTTCGAATCTTCTCCTTTTCTCCTTTCCAATAATTCCTCTATCTTGTCAGAACATATCTGCTCCAGGGGATGAATTGATCCAGCAACCATATACTGTAAATCCTTCAGAATAGTTGTTTTTAGCTTGTGCAAGCTGCAAACATAGATTTCTTCTTTTAGATGCTTGATTCTTAAGGGATTTTCCAGCATACATGTTTGATAATTTGGAGCTTCACTTTCTGCCTTGTTGGCAGTCTTGCATCTTTCCAGGAGTTCAGCTTCCTTCTTATCAAGTTCTGACTGATATTTAGCGTATTGAGAAGAGTCAGGTCTTTTGCTTGGCTTGGGTTGCCCTTCCTCTGTGGGTTGGGTTTTCCTTTCTTCTGTGGGTGAGTCATCAAACTCATAGTACCAGTGATATGGAATAGGAGAAGCTGGTAAATCAGTTGAAATATCAGCATCATCAAAATCTGCAAAGTTGTAGCCAAATTTTTGATAGAATTCAGCATCCCTATCAGCTTGATATTTCAGAATATGTTCCATAACAGATTCTGGAACATTTTCATAGCTCTCCAGCAACTCTACCATTCTTTCCAGGTAGAAGAAGTCAATTCTTCTTTTATCAAAGGTTGATGTCCTACCACTGGTTGATATGGAGACCAGATTGAAATCCTTATCAACCTTGGTAGATCTTGATTCTTCCCACCAAAGAATGTACTCAGTGACCTCTTGATTTGCATCCACCTTTACCTCAACACTCTTGATTTCTCTAGATTGCATCTGTTGTATCTTAAGACTGTTGGGAGGAATTGATTGAATTGGCTTCTTAAGATTCCTGCCAAATCCAGTGGTCTTTTCCTTTCCCGAGTACTTGTGCTTTCCTTCAGGTTTCTGTCTAGAAAACCATGCTCTTGCTTTGGCTTTCAGTCTTTTGGGCTTGACAGCAGCTTTGGTTTCATCCTTGACAGAACCTTCCTTGACAGTACCTTTGTCGACAGCATCTTCCATGACAGCATCTTCTATGACAGTATCCTTGTCGACAGTACCTTTGGTGACAGCATCTTTTTCTGCATTGATGTAGTCAATAGAACATCTAGGAATGCCTGCCTCCAAAGCTTCCAGTATTCTTGACTCCTCTTCATCTGTAGCACCAGCATCTTTCTTTTCCTGATTAGGAGTTTCTTCATTGCCTTCATTTTGGGATTGAATACCAGTATTCCCAGAATTACTTCCACCAGCATTTCCAGCATTTCCAGAAGCTTCACCACCTCCAACCTCATCATCATCATCATCCTGAGGAGGAAGGTCATAGAGGCAACTTCCACCTTGATCATTTCTTTTGGCATTGGCTCTAGAGATTAGTTCCTTCACTCTAGCTCCCAGTGCCTTGTCTCTCAACACCAGCATTTTGTAGATCTCTTGAACAGCATAAGCTCTTCCTGGATTGGCATTTGAATTGAGTATTCCATCTAACACTTTCAGAATTGACTTGGTTTCCATTCTGGATGTGCCAACCAAATTCATGAAGTTGTTCCTTCTTGTGCCATCCTTAGTTTCAGATCTATAGAAAACACATGGTGGATTTGTGTAGACTTCAGGTAGTTTTTGTATGAGCAGGTTCTGGATTTGCATATCTAATATTTCATTGAATGGTGTTTGAGTTGCCCTGATCTTTCCCTTCAAGGCACACAACACCTTTGCTGGCAGACTCTGCAATAATTGCATTGTGATGAAATAAGATATGCCAGAAATGAGACAAATACTTACAGCCCATCTTTTCTCATTATTCACCATTACACTGACACTAGTAATTTGTTCCTTTAACAGTTTTGTGGTGTTGGTTGGACGGTTGCTTGGAGCATTCATTGCTTTTTCCACCAAACTGCTAAATTCACTGTCATGGTTGTGTAATGTGCTCTCCCTATAATCCACCATCAAGACATTGGCTTCTTCTTGATCAAATTGAGTACCATTTGTCCAAATAATTCCCTTTTGGATGGATTCAGGCAGTTTCCCTTTACCTTTCCCAAGTTTGTTTTGTTCCTCCATTTCTCTCCATTTCTTCTGTAGAGCAGTTTCTTGAGTTTCTGGAGTTGGCTCTCTAATCAACACAGGAGGCAAGATTGGATGTCTAGATGCAGGTCTTCTTTGCAATGCATCTTGAGTTTCCTTTGACATTAACACCCTTTCTCCATCCATTTCCACTTCAACAGGCTTTTCAACTTTATCCTGTGGTTGTGCACTGCTTGGTTTGACTTGCTCCCCCTTAGACATTGCTTTCCTTTTAGTTCCCCCTCTGGTCTCCACAGCTACAGGCTCCCCCTGAGTTCCACCTGATTCCTGAATAGGCAATGATTCTGATCTTGCTACCTTCTCCCCCTTAGTTGAGTTGGCAGCTACTAGGTCAGTAAGGAACTGAATAGAGAGTTGAGTAGCAGCAAAACCATCAACCATCAGTTGAGAGAGAGAGTCCATCTTGGAGTTGAGGGTAGCACACTGTCCTTCCAGAGCTGCAATCCTGTTACCATAAGTAGCAGAGGGGCCACCATACCTTAACCTTCTTGGAGGGGAAGGAAAAGAAAGGGGCTTGGAGGCTATGGGGGTTCTCACACTCTCAGGGTGTTTTTGAGTGATCTCATCACCCCTCACAGTTTGACTCTCAAGGCCTAGTGCCTGAATAGTGTGGGCTCCCTCAATAACTCTCTGGACATGCTCAAGTCCCTCTCCTTTTGCCAGCTCATTTGGCTGCCTCTCATTTTTATGCTCACATCTCTTTTCTTTTATCTCTCTTTTCTTTTGCACACCCTCACTCAACCTAGATGCATGGGTATGAGCAGTACTAACATGCATGGAAGGAGTAGATTTAGAATGTACCTTTAAGAGTTTGGCAAGAGGTAGATCATCATCAGAGGCATCCTCAATGATCACAGCATCAAAATCAGAGGCATCCTCAATGAGTTTGGCAGGAATGTTACTGTCAGTTGGAGTCTGGACAGCAGGTTCTGGCATGACAGCAACTTTGGGAGGTGGAGTGACAGTAGGTTCGGTAGTGACAGTATCTTTCTCTCCACCCATGACAGCAGCTGTGTCCAGGACAGCAACATTGCCAGTGTCTTTGACAGCAACAGAGGCTGTGACAGCATCTTCCTGAAGGTAAGATGCTCCTTGGAGTTCAGACAAAGTGTTGGCTGTTTCATTTTCTGACAAAATACCACTTTGCCCTAGCTCAGTGTTTGGAGGAGTGGTGTCCATCTCACTTTGAGAAATGGGTTCTTGTGGACCACTAGATGGGGGCTCATCCATGATTGGAGATGGATGATCAAAACCTGAAGGGTTGGGACTGTCCCCTTCTCTGGGTTGTGGAGAAGAAACAAAAGAATGTGTAGGGAAGGAAGAAGGTGAAAGTGTAGTAGAGAGTGGGGGCTGATTCACAGATGAAACATGTGAACCATCAATAGGAGTAGAGAAATCCTCACTGTGCCCTAACTCACTGTGTGTTTCTTCAAGTGGGGGTATCTCAGGTTGGGAACCATGAGTTTGTGCAGACTCTGTACAGGGTGCCTTGGGAGACAGGCCAATTTCAATAGATGTCCCTTGTTGAGAAGGCACATCTAGGGAGGAGTTTATTTCCCTGGTTTCCTCTACAGTCTTTTGGGAGACTGCAGGGTGGCTGACAGTGGTTTTGGTCCTCCTAGCTCTCTTCTTCTTAGGCTCAGGGGGAACCACTGTGGGTTCTGTTTGACTACCTTCCTTATTTGCTGCACTAGGTGCAGTGTCTCCCTCTTGACTAACAGAGCTACCACCAACATCAGCTTCTAAGGATCTTTTTCTGGATTCTTGCAAGGCTTCTCTTTGGGCTTTGGGAAGTCTAGAGGGCCTAGGCTGAGTGTATGGTGTTGAATGTGGGTTAACTGAATTTGGGTCTAATTCAGTTTCATTCTCAAGAGAAATGTTAGATATAATTGCTAATGTTTGTTTATCAGTGTTTAAGCAACAGGTACTGGTCAGAGTTTATCAGAAGCCGATCAGAGTTTAGTTAAACTCTGATAGGGTAAAGAGTTTAAAGGAAGCTAGTCAGAGTTTATTTAAAGTCTGACAAGGTGATAGTTGAATTAGCTGTCGGTGCAGAATTGAAGATTCTAGAAGCAATACATTCTGAAGATGGAAATAAGCAGAATATATTGATACAGCTAAGGAAACAGGATAGAAGATAAGAAGCAATCCTTAATTGATATGAATTGTATAGCTAACTTTTAGGAATATCAATTAGAGAAGGATTGTATGTAGCTGTGTACTATATAAACACAGATAGGTTATCCCTAGAAGGGACACGATCATTGAGATATTATTCTTGTAACCTAGAAGCTCTTTATGATTCATTAACATCATAAAGAGAGAAGCTGTTAATAAGATTACAGTTTTATTGATTCATAAACAGTGTTATTAATTATTGTTATTCTCATACATACTTGATTATATTGTGTATTCGGCCTAACAATTAGTATCAGAGCCAAGGCTGTTTAATATATACAGTTTTACGATTCAAACACAGTAATAATCATGTCTGAAGAAAATCAAGCTGCTCCCAAGGCTGAACAGGTTAAGCCTAATTCTGTAAGTCGATATGAAACTATCAGGGTTCCAATGCTCAGGCCAATAGAGTATCCGATATGGAAGGTGAAGATGACCATGTTTCTGGAGGCTACAGATCCAGAATATCTTGACAGAATCAATAATGGTCCTCATAAGCCAACTAAATTATCTCCTGCTGTTGGTGATAAAGAACAGACACTGATTCCAAAGGAAAAGAAAGATTATACTCCTGAAGACATATCATCAATTGCAAAGGATGCAAAGGTTAGACATCTACTCCACAGTGCTTTAGATAATGTTATGTCTAACAGAGTAATTGGCTGCAAAACGGCAAAGGAAATCTGGGATGCTTTGGAAGTAAGGTGTCAAGGAACCACTGCTATAAAGAAGAACAGGAAGACAATACTCACACAGGAGTATGAGCACTTTGATTCAAGATCTAATGAAACCTTGACTGAGACTTATGACAGGTTTTGTAAATTACTGAATGATCTGTCTCTGGTTGACAAAGAATATAATCTTGAAGAGTCAAATCTCAAGTTTCTCTTATCTCTACCTGAAAAATGGGATCTGAAGACGACCTCAATCAGAGATAATTATGATCTTGATGATACAGATCTTGATGAGATTTATGGCTTGTTAAAGACTCACGAACTTGAGATAGATCAAAGAAACAGAAGATCAAGCAAGAAGACAAAATCTGTTGCTCTCAAAGTTGAGGAGAAGCCCATTGAAAAGAAGGAATCATCAAAGAAGAAAGCCAAGGGAAAGGCTTTAGTCATTAAATCTGAAAGTGAGTCATCAAACTCTGATGATGACTCAAACTCTGATGAAGCTTCTGACTCTGAGGATGATGAAGAACGGTTGATGCAAATGGCGGCATTGATGGTGAAGACCTTCAAGAAGATGGGATTCAAGAACTCCAAGAAAGGAAAGAGATTCTCAAGGAGAGATTCAAATTCTGAGAAGAAGAATTTCAGAAAGTCTGATGGAAAAGATACCAAGTCTGGAAAGAAGGACAAATCTGAGATCCAGTGCTACAAGTGCAAAGAGATGGGTCACTATGCTCCAGAGTGCAAGAAAGGAAAAACTGGAAAAGCACTCGTCTCTAAAGGCAAAGACTGGGCAGATACTTCAGATTCTGATGATGGAGAAAATTATGCTCTTATGGCAACTGTCAAAGATGAGACTGAATCATCAGAAAATAAGGTACCCCTAACTACTTATGCGTATGATACTGATAATATTTCTGAATTAAGAATTTATCTTAAGAACATACATGTTAGTTATAGGGATCAGACTTTAGAGAATGAAAGGATTAAATCTGAGAATCTTAGTCTTAAAGAAAGAAACAAGTTTCTTGAAAGAGAACTTGAGAATATGAAGAAGACTCAAAAAGAAAGAGATGATGCTGTTTATGTGGAACAGGAGTTGCTTAAAAGGTATAGGCAATTAGAATCTGATTTAGAGAAGGAAAGAAAAATAATTAGAACTTGGACTAATTCTGGCAGAGATACACATCAAGTTTTTCAAACAGATGCTGTAGGTTTAGGATACAGTGAGGAAGATGAACTTAGGTTTCAAGATAAAATTAAGTTTAGAGCTTTCACAAGTTCATATTCAACTCCTGTAACATTTGTTCCTGAATCTGGAAAGTTAAAAACTGCAGTTGTGAAAGAAACTGTTATGGAGCCAGTTGAAACTTGTGTTGAACAAGTAGATACTGAATCTAAAACAGAGAAGCCTGTTGAGATAGAAGCTGTTAAAGAACCAATAAGAGTCTGTGAGAAACAGGTTAATGTTGGTTTAATGACAGGAAAACAGTTTAAACATAAGCTCAAAGAGGTTAAGTCTGCCATGAAACCTAAAGGGTCCAAGAGAAATAGGAATGGAAAAATAGGCATAAACAATAGAAATAATCATTTGCCTAATGCTGGTGCTTTAAGGAAAACATGTTACAGTTGTGGTAGTTCTAATCATCTTGCTAGATTTTGCACTAAGAACAAGCATATTAATTCTTTACCTTCTACTTCAGAAGTAAAGAATGATTATGTTAGAGTAAAACCACAGACCTTATGCAAACATTGTGGGAGCACTTGGCATTCTATTTACACATGTAAGAGTTATCATGCAATTTATCATAATTACTATGAGCTAAAACCCAACTTGAAGTGGGTTAGAGCAAACTCTGCTAGTGTAAAATCTGACAATGTTAGTTTAAACTCTGAGAAAGTTGATTCCGCTGCAAAAGCTAACACTGTTAAGAAAGGCAAAGGGTCCAAGCAAGTCTGGATCCTTAAAACTAACACTTAGTGTTTGTTTGTGATTGCAGGGTATAATAGAGAGCACACTTATCTTGGACAGTGGATGCTCAGGACATATGACTGGAAATAAAGCCCTGCTATCAGACTTTGTGGAGAAGGATGGCCCAAAAGTTTCCTATGGAGATGGCAACGTAGGACATACTCTGGGATATGGCAACATTAATCTTGGAGGTGTCATCATCACAAATGTAGCTCTAGTCTCAGGACTCAAGCACAATCTGTTATCTGTGAGTCAAATCTGTGACAGAGGAAACCATGTAGATTTTCATAGTGAATACTGTGAAGTTATCAGTAAATCTACTGGAAAAGTTGTTCTAGTTGGACACAGGCGCAACAATATTTATGAAGCAAGTTTGGTAACAAACTCTGATGGAAAAACAGTGTGTCTGACTGCAAGAATGTCAAATGAAGAGAGTTGGAATTGGCATAAAAAGCTCTCTCATCTCAATTTGAACAACATTAATGAGCTGATAAGAAAGGATCTTGTAAGAGGACTCCCAAAATCAACACTCAGTCTAAATGGCCTATGTGATTCCTGTCAAAAGGCCAAACAAAGGAAGTCATCTTTCAAGAGCAAAACTGAATCTTCAGTAGTGGAACCTTATCATCTTCTACATGTTGATCTTTTTGGACCAGTGAATATAATGTCAATGGGCAGAAAGAAATATGCTCTAGTAATTGTTGATGAATATACTAGATATACATGGGTGTATTTCTTGTCAAAGAAGGATGAAACTGCTCAAATTCTAATGGATCATGTAAATCTACTGGACAAAGGATCACAGCACAAAGTCAAAATAATAAGGAGTGATAATGGAACTGAATTCAGAAATTCATTCATGGAAGCTTTCTGCAAGGAAAGAGGGGTGAAACAAGAATTTTCTGCACCTGGCACTGCACAGCAAAATGGTGTAGTTGAAAGAAAGAACAGAACTTTAATTGAAGCAGCCAGAACTATGCTTGAAGAAGCAAAATTACCAACTTATTTCTGGGCAGAAGCTGTTCAAACTGCTTGTTTTACTCAAAATGCTACATTGATCAACAAGCATGGGAAAACACCATATGAGATGGTGAAAAATAAGAAGCCAAATTTGAAATATTTTCATATATTTGGATGCAAATGCTTTGTGTTGAAGACTCATCCTGAACAGTTGACAAAGTTCGAGTTAAAAGCTGATGAAGGAATTTTTGTTGGCTATCCACTGTCAACAAAAGCATTCAGAGTTTACAATCTAAGAACTAAAGTGATCATGGAATCCATACATGTGTCATTTGATGACAAGAAAATAATTGGACTTGAAGACAAGGATGGATATGATCAACTACGTTTTGAAAATGAAGATCTACTCTCTGATGATATAAACTCTGATGAAGCAGGGTTGACAAACTCTGACGAAGCATACTCTGAACCTCTACTGGTAAATACTGGAGAAACTGATAATTCTCAAATTGAACAAAATAGAGAACCAGTTGAGGGGGAGCGTGAAGAAGCTCAACATGACACAGCAAGTGAGTCAGTTGAGGAAACTGATTCAAACTCTGACAATTCAAACTCTGAGTCATCAAATTCAGGGGGAGCCTCAGAGAATGTAGAAAGTCAACACATGAATCAGGAGAGCATGGATCAAGGGGGAGGATTCAATACTGATACAAGAAGCCACTTACCAACAGCAAGAAAGTGGACACAGGCACATACACCTGATCTTATAATTGGAGATCCTGATGCTAGTGTAAGAACTAGAAGTGCAACAAATAATGAGTGTCTGTATCATGCTTTCTTGTCTCAAACAGAACCAAAGAAAGTGGAGGAAGCTCTTCAAGATGCTAATTGGATTACAGCAATGCAAGAAGAGTTAAATGAATTTGAAAGAAATGAAGTCTGGACACTTGTACCTAGACCAAAGAATAGATCAATTGTAGGTACAAAGTGGGTTTTCAGAAACAAGACTGACAGTGATGGTGTGATTACAAGGAATAAGGCTAGACTTGTGGCAAAAGGTTATTCACAACAGGAAGGAATTGACTATGATGAAACCTTTGCTCCAGTTGCAAGACTGGAGGCCATAAGGATGTTTCTGGCCTATGCTGCACACAAGAAGTTTAAAGTCTTTCAGATGGATGTGAAAAGTGCTTTTCTCAATGGGAAGCTTGAAGAAGAGGTATTTGTTGAACAACCACCAGGATTTGTAGATCCCAAGCATCCAGATTATGTCTACAGGCTTGACAAGGCATTATATGGACTAAAGCAAGCACCAAGAGCATGGTATGAAACTCTTGCTCAATTTCTTTTAGAAAGTGGGTTCACAAGAGGTACAATTGATAAAACTTTGTTTTATTTCAATTCTGGTGATAATTTGCTGTTAGTTCAAATTTATGTAGATGATATTATTTTTGGATCTACTAATGACAAACTTTGTAAGAAGTTTGCAAAGCTTATGCAATCCAGGTATCAAATGAGCATGATGGGAGAGCTTAGTTATTTTCTAGGCTTACAGGTCAAGCAAACAGATGATGGTATTTTCATAAATCAAGCAAAATATACCAGAAATCTTCTCAAGAAATTTGGTATGCTTGATAGTTCATCTGCTACTACTCCCATGGCTACTGCAACAAAGCTAGACAAAGACACAGGAGCCTCAGTAGATATGACAAACTACAGAGGAATGATAGGGTCTTTACTGTATCTTACAGCAAGTAGACCTGATATCATGTATGCAACATGTCTTTGTGCAAGATTTCAAGCAGATCCTAGAGAGCCTCATCTAACAGCTGTAAAAAGGATTTTCAAATATCTCAAAGGCACCATAACCTTGGGTTTGTGGTATCCTAGAGAATCAGAGTTTAAGTTGATTGGTTACTCTGATGCAGATTTTGCAGGCTGTAAGATAGACAGAAAAAGTACAAGTGGAAGCTGTCAATTTTTAGGTGACAGATTAGTTTCTTGGTATAGCAAGAAACAGAAGTCAATTTCCACATCCACAGCTGAAGCAGAGTATATAGCAGCTGGTAGCTGTTGTGCACAGATTTTATGGATGAAGAATCAATTGCTGGATTATGGGTTAAGGTACTCTAAAATTCCTATTTTCTGTGATAACCAAAGTGCTATTGCTATGACAGGAAATCCAGTACAGCATTCCATGACCAAGCACATCAGCATAAGATATCATTTTATCAGAGAACATGTGGAAGAAGGGAATATTGAGCTTCATTTTGTGTCTACAGACCAACAACTTGCAGATATCTTCACCAAACCTTTGAGTGAAGCTACTTTTACAAGATTGGTAAATGAACTTGGAATGATCTCTGGTTCTGACTAGAGATACGGGTTAGACTCAAAATTTATACATGTTTAATTCTTGTTGCTCATGATTTCTTGCATGTGTTAACTGTTATGAGTACCAGTGTGATAAACTCTGTTGGTTAAATTCTGATGTTAGTCTCTGTTCGTCATAAACTGTTGGTCATACTTTGAATGTTACAGATTAATGCTATTCTCTGATTGTAATTTTGTCTGGAACATAAGGACCAATGAAGAAATTTGTATGAAGCATAATTCTCAGTAAGTAATTGTGAATCCTTAAGAGTTGATAGATTCTGATCTCAAAAATGTGCAGTAAGCTAACACAGCATGATACTGTCTCAATATTTATAGCATCTCTTAGTTTATTGATCCTATACACTGAGTCTGTATTAGCTGTTTGCATTTTCTCTCATAAGTTAATTACATTTACTGATGAAAAGTCTAAACTCTGATTATTAATTTCAAATAATTCACCCTCAAATTCAAAAGATGCCAAACAGAGCACAAATTCCTTTGAGATCATGTTGTGCCTAGGACGATCCAGGAACTTATTGTATGAAATAAGGGCTAAAATCTTTGATTTTTGGTGACTAGTGCCAACCACTGATTACTGGAAAAATAAAAAAAATAAATATTAAAAAAAAAAAAAAAAAAAAAAAAAAAAAAAAAATTAATAAAGGGGGTGAAAAATAAAAGACATATCCAAATGAAAGGATATCAGTAATACAGAGTTTAGATATAAAATCAGATTTTATGTTATACATGAGAGTTTAGGCAACCAGTTTTTACTACTTTAGATTGTGGATTTTATGCACCTTGAGATGGTCTCAATACTGATTTCGGTAAACTCTGCTACTACACACACATATTTTCACAACTGTACAGATTGAGAAAAGAGTTTATTGACAAAGAAGGACAAATGGTAAACACTGATGTTTTGTGTGAAATACGCCGAGGTTACTTTATTTTAATCTCTGATGGTTAAAATAATTTTCTTGTCTCAGACAGTTTATGATTTTGGGTTTAGTCATTTGTTCTTAGGCAAAGTATGATTGAACAGAGAAAAGAAAGAGTTTGTTTGATACGTACTGATAGTGATCAGTAGTACTGATGAGTATGTTAGTTTATTGTTTTAAGTGATATCATGTCTTTCACTTTACAATTACTAGGTAAAATTGATAATACTGAAAGTAAAGCAATAAAATGAGTCTTTTTCATTAATTGATTCAAACTCTGTTACATTCAGTCAATTACATACTCATGCTTAGCTAATCTTTCTGGTACATACTAATCACTATGGTTACAAAAGAGAAGATCTATTTAACCAGGACAAGTACTTGAATGCTATCCAACATCGAAGCAGAAGAGCTAGAGCCAGAAGCTATTGTGCTCTACTACTTCTGATGATAGCTACCCAGTTGCTCATCTGGTCATTATACCATTTGGGATAGCTTGAAATCCTCCTAATGATGAATCATCATCATCATCTTCTCGGGATCTCTTTCTGCTTTGCAGCTTGCAGGATTGTAAGAAGAGGTTTTCTTTTGACCCCGACAAGAAACTCAGTTGAAAAAGCATAAAGCAGATCTCCATGGCATCTTCATCTGCGAGGATTGGTGCATCATATGGTCCTGGACGGAAGATGTATACATGAGGGTTGGAGAAAGGCCCTTCGGCTATTTCATCATCTACGATAAGACCTTCATCATTCAAGAATGAGAGAACAAGAAACTCATCGATAAGATAGTTTTCTTGTTGCTGCCAGTTCATGTTCAAAAACTCTTCCACATCCAGGAATTCGAAAGTTCCAGCCATTTTGGTGTATAGTAAGTTTAAGATATGAAGCCTGTTGTTACATTGCTTTGGTATTTAAAGCATTCAAACAGGGTATCTGAAAGGTTTTTCTTGGAGATTGAAAGGTTTTTGAAGCTTTTGGAAACAGTAACGTGCGGAGTTCCAAGACAGTCATTATTATACTGACTGTTGAGTTGCTTTGTACTTCGTTATTGTATTTCTGAGAGATTAAAATTGATAATTTTATTATTATTGATTTTTATTAAAGTGGATATTTTGAGCGTTTTATGTGTTGCCAGGTGTCTAAATGTTTGCACGATTGCACGTGTGTATTGGATACAACTATCAGCGTATGCACGTTTGACATCTGTCCCACTCACACACGTTTCAAGGACGCTTGCTGTGTATCGTGATTTTTTTTCAGTTATTATTTAAATACACTACACATAAACGGTTCAATCTTTTACGAACCTTAACTCTTCATACGCTTTTTCACAAACACCTTTCTACACTTAAACTTTGCTGTCTTTCGCATCAATTCAGAATCTTCTAATGGCAACCACAGCTTTTGTTTCGTCTGGATTAGAGTTCGTTCCAAACAACTATACTGCACCACTAAACACTGCAAACGCACCAGAGGCATTTCATATGATTCAAGAGTTTCTTGCTCAGTCAGCGATTGGGCGTGCTTTGGTAGAACCTGAAAAACTTTCTGGTTCACAGATAAAGGCGTTCTGGGAAACAGGAATGTATGATGATGGTGGTGAGACAGGCAACCCATCGATTATTTTTGAATATGAAGATACAGAGTATGTAATAACTGCTGGAACCATTCGCGCTGCAATGGGGTTTCCTGAATTTTCTTCGTATACAATTGGAATGGGTGATGAGGATTTGATAAGAATGATGCAAGAGATTGGGTATTCTGGACCATTGTCGAAGATTGGACAGCTCAAACGACCATTCTTAAGGAAGGAGTGGAGCTTCTTCTTTGATTGCATCACAAGGACTTTTAGCAAGAAATGCACAAACTGGGATGCTATTCCCACAGACAGTCTGCAAATCGGGTATTCTCTTTTATTCGATAATCATTTTGATTTTGCACGACTTGTTTTGAATAATCTAGGAGACAAAATGACAGAGAATAGAGGAGTAGTCTATTTCTCTAGATTCTGTCAGACTTTGTTCTCTTACTGTGTTGAAGGAGTAGAAGTAGGTGACGAAGATGTTTCTTGTTTTAAATTACATAAGAGAATATTTTCTGATCTTATTAATAAAGATGTTAAGAAAGGGGTTGTTGGAGACTTGTTGCTACCTCAATCTGTGCAACAGTTTTTAAATGCTCAAGTCAATCCACCAACACAAGCTTCTTCTCAACCTGAGCCTCTACAACAAGAACTGCCTCCTTCAACTTCTGTTAAACCTAAAAGGGGTGGTAGGACTAAGAATGTTGGTACTAAACCTGCTAGGGTTGTTAAGTCAAAACCTGAAGCTGGGGTATCAAGCACTGAAGAACTGCCTCAGAGAAAAAGAATGAAGAAAAAGAGAGCTCAAAGAGCAAAGTCTGTTACTGCTGATTCTGATGCAGAATCAGAAACTGAAACTGATGAAGAAAATCCTCATCAGAGAAAGAGAAGACAAGTTGCTGAATATCTTTTTGCTGATATCATTGCCAATATGGACAAAGTTCCTGAGGAAACTGAAGCTCCTGAAGCTTTTGTTCAGGAGGAAGCTGCAAATCCAGAAGCTGTCAATCAAGACAGGCTAAATACTGATGATATTGAAATGGATTTTGATAGAGAAGCTCCTACATCAAAGGCTAATGATGTAGTTGAGGAAGCTGCTGCTCATTCAGACAGCAGAATTTTTGATCTTGAAGAAAATGTAAGAGAAGCTGATCAAGCTACTACAGAATTGGTAGAAACTATTGCTTCCCACACAGAAATCATTTCTCTTGATTTTGAGAAAGGTGAGGAAGTTGATCAGATTAGAATTGATCATTCTACAGAAGCTGTTGCTGTACCTGCTGATGCAACAGAGAATGTTCCTGTAGCAGCAGAGTTTGTTGCAAACTCTGAAGATGCTCTTGTTCTTGAAGCTCTACAACAATCAGTTGTTGAGATTGTTCAGCGAGAAGCAGAGGTCATTGCTAAAGCAAACTCTGATATTCCTGAAACTGTTGCAGAGAAAGTCAATGATGAAGCTGCACAGTTAGAACATGAAATCACTGCTGAACATGTTCCTGAAGAGATTGCAAGAGAGGATGACAATGTTAATGCTAGTCCTGCTCATTCACCTTCACACATATCTGACATTCAAGCCAACTCTGATGAAGAAAGAGAGTTCAATAGGGCTACTGAAGAACATTTTCAAGATATGTACTTCAAGAACTGGACAGCAGCAGATTGTATTTTCACTTCACAAAGGGCTGCTGATTTAACTGCTAACTCTGTTAAAGAGATTACAAATCCTGAACTTCTCAGTCATTTCAAAGCAACTGTTGTTCAAATCAAATCATTAAACAATCGTTTTGATGCTTCTGATAAGGTGATTGAAGGGTTAAGGAATGATATAGCTACAAGAGAGCTTACACAGCAGAAGGACAAATCTCTATACATCTCTTTGTGTAAAGAGCAAAGGACTTTTAATTCTAGATTGTCGAAAGTTGAGGAGAATCAAACTGCCATGTCTGCCCAACTAACTTCAATTTCTACTGCTCTGGAGTTGCTGACATCAGTACTACTTTCTGATGATGTCAAAAAGGGGGAGAGTGTACCAAGTGACAAATGCAAAGACACTCAAGCTCTGAGACGGAGGGATGATGGTAATGATGGTGGAAGCAAGGGAGGTGAATCTGAAAAGAGTTTAGGCTTAAGACCATCAAGATCAAGATCAAACTCTGAGAGAAGATCAAACTCTGGTAAGGAAAAAGTAATTTCTGCCAGTGGTTCAAGGCTCAAAAGTTTGATAAACACTGATAAGCCTAGCACTGATGAAGAAGTTGCTGCTAAATTATTTATAGCAGAACATGGAAAAGATGTTACAATTGAAGATATCCAAGCTGAAGAGCAAATGCTTGCTGAAGAACACAGGAAGAATCTTGAAGCTGGGATATACAAAAAGAAAGAAATCAAGGCTCCTAGAAAGAAAGAAACTGGAATTATTATTAAAGAAAATACTCAACAGAGTATACAATACACCAGGAGGCCTATGATTAGAAACTCTGATAAGGGTAAAGGCAAAATGATTGAAGAGCCTAACCTGAAGGAGAAAGAATATTCAACCTCTGACATTGCTCAAGTTGAAACAAGATTATCAAAATCAACCTCTGACGCTGCTCAAGTTGATGATACTATTGAAGTTAAGCCAGCCTCTGACAAGGCTCAAGCTGTGCAAACTCAGCTAGCTCCACAACTCCAAGGTATTTTTAGAAGACCTGTACTATCTGAAGCTCTGACACTTCAACCTGTGGATTTCTCTCAAACCAGGACTGTACTTGGAAAAGAAACTTTTGATAAAGCTGGTTTAGGTTCACATAGGGAGAAGAGAATAAACAACAGATCTGGAGATCAATCATCATTGGCAGTATCTGGCATTATTACTCAAGAGAATCTTGATATGCTAGACTCTGTTCAGTTGATATTTCACAAGGGTTTGAAGAAAGATTTTCTGTTGTATTTTATGAATGATGGAAGAGTTTACAGAGTTGCAGAGTCTGATATAGATCTCAAATCTTATCAAGAATTGGAGTATGTTCTGTACTTGTTAAAAGTCAAAAACAGAAACACTCACAATGCTGCTACATTTATCAGACAAAAGATGCAAAGATCTAAGGTGATGCTTGGAGGAGGAATTTCAAAGGTATACATTCCTAAGTATAAAGATGCTTATGGAAATGTTATAGAAATGAAGAGAAACAGTGCAAGACTAAGGACTGATCTGGGAGTTAAAGTCTTAGAATTCAATCTAGAATCTGATAAAGCACATTTTATTAGGCTAGGGAATGAGATGAGGAAGAATTCCATCTATTCTCTGAGAGCTGCTATTTATCAGACTGGTGAATCTGATCCAGAACTCAAGGAACTGAAAGAAATCATGATTGAAGAGCTGGAAAAGGCTGAAAGAAGACTTCTAATTGATTATCTCAGGACAGTGCCTGATATTCAAGAAATCAAATAAAGTCTGACTGTAAGTTTTTAATATTTTCTATTCTAAGTCAAATTTAAACTCTGTTTTAAATTAAACTCTGTTATATGTTAAACACTGCATTTGTTATATGTTTTGACATCATCAATTATATGTTTAACTTGTACATTTTATTATGAACAAGTTGGGGGAGATTGTTAGATATAATTGCTAATGTTTGTTTATCAGTGTTTAAGCAACAGGTACTGGTCAGAGTTTATCAGAAGCCGATCAGAGTTTAGTTAAACTCTGATAGGGTAAAGAGTTTAAAGGAAGCTAGTCAGAGTTTATTTAAAGTCTGACAAGGTGATAGTTGAATTAGCTGTCGGTGCAGAATTGAAGATTCTAGAAGCAATACATTCTGAAGATGGAAATAAGCAGAATATATTGATACAGCTAAGGAAACAGGATAGAAGATAAGAAGCAATCCTTAATTGATATGAATTGTATAGCTAACTTTTAGGAATATCAATTAGAGAAGGATTGTATGTAGCTGTGTACTATATAAACACAGATAGGTTATCCCTAGAAGGGACACGATCATTGAGATATTATTCTTGTAACCTAGAAGCTCTTTATGATTCATTAACATCATAAAGAGAGAAGCTGTTAATAAGATTACAGTTTTATTGATTCATAAACAGTGTTATTAATTATTGTTATTCTCATACATACTTGATTATATTGTGTATTCGGCCTAACAAGAAAAGGAATCATAACCAGAAGGTAATGGATAATCAAGGTTGGACACTTGATCAACCATGTGTTGAGTGAAACAGAGTGGAATGTGTGCATTGAGATCTTGTGATGATAACAGTGTGTGTGTGTTCTTTTTCAAAACTGAGCAAGCCTCTAAACGAGGAGCAGCATCATTAAAATCATAGAATGAATTAATGCACAACATAAGAAAGCGAGGGTAGAGTGATACCTTCTTACCTATGGCAGCTTTGAGGTGTGCCATGAGGAGAGCTCCAACATTCACCTTGTATCCATGGACAAGAGAATGTGTCAGTTTCTTGATGTAGGAGGGTATTCCATTCCAGCCTGTGGACTTGGTAGAGAACACCTTGACCATCACATCAAATATCATACTCCACTCCTTTCGCAGATGTTTCCTATCCATTTCACCAGTTGGATACCACTTGGTAGTCCCCTCTTCGAGAATAGGGCCTGCATACCCAATCTTCAAGAAGAGCTTCTTGAGAGTGTCATCATTTGCAAGTTCAGTAAATTGTTGTCTTGCTTCAAGTGTAATTCCAAGAGCATTGTTGATGACCTCAGCTGTAAGAGTGTATTGTTGCCCAGAGATTGTGAATTGAATACCAGGGTTCTCACCCTCAGTTTGAGCAACAACAGTTTGCCAAAACGCCTCAAGTCTGTCTAAGTCGAGAATGGGGGTTGAGGTTATGGCATAACCGAGATAGGACTTGTTCAAGAAAAACACTAGTCCTTTGAAGCCTTCACCAGCATCATTTGGGGAAAAGATGCCAGCAAAGTTTGTTTGAGAGAGAGTCTGTTTGGGGGCCATTGAGATTTCAAGAAAAGAAGAAAGTAAGAAAATGGCTTTTTGATTAAAGAAAAGTATATTGCCTTGAGTTCGATGAGAGTGATATGTCTGAGTAACTGGAGAATAAATAGTGGTATCTCTAACGTTTTGTGCATAAAAAGTGGATTTCAAGAACGTGTCTTAACCCACTCTTAAACACGTGAGTTATTGCCCGTTATTCACTGACCAACGTGGGATAAATATCCAATTTCAACGGTCCACTATTGGTGACAGTAACCTGTGCGCTAGAAACAATCTGTCAGTAATAACAGGTGGTGACAGTAGGTTTTGCGCGACAGCAACTATTGCGCAAAAACTTGCTCTCACCGTTAAGCATATGAATGACAGTATCCTTTACAAGTCTTGACAGAAAGTCTTTTCCTGCTGTCAAGAAGGTTGCTGTCAAGAAACACACGACAGTATCCTTCTTAACGACAGTAACTTCGATTAGGAAATGGTTCTGTCATGAACTTATTAGAATGTTTGATTCATACACTTAACTTAATATTGACAAATTATGGATTTAGAAATGTAATCTTTTGAACACAGATATTAAGCAATTAACACAGACAAATCATGAACTCAATAACCACAAAGACAAGAACTTTTTTTATTATTATTAATAAAATCATTCAGAATAGAACATTGAGTACATCATTTTATGATTTTATCAACTAGTTCTAAGACTTCTTCCTTAATCTCTTCTTCAGAGCGACCTTCTTTTTCAAGAAGTGCCTGAAGCTCCTTCTCTTCTTCCATATCCTTGGCCTCCTCTTCCTTAGCCTTGGCCTCCTTTTCCTCGTCTATCTCATCCAAGGCGTCCAACAGTATCTCAAAGAGCTCATCGATCTCTTCATTGTCGGGTTCACTGTCACACTTCTTTAGACCAACTTCAATTCCTACTTTGTTTTCCATTATTTAATTTAAAACTGAGAGCAGACTGGTGAAACCTAAGGTTAATTTATAGGCAAAACCGTCTAAGGATTAAAGTCTAATGGTCAACAGTTAGAGTACCCATACAACTACCACAAAAGTAATTAATGGTCGTGTCCTCCTTTAATCCTACAGATTAAAGCAAAAAGGTTTGAAAGTCCAATGGAACAGATTTTTATCTCTCAAACTTAACAAGTAACCACATTAATGTCATACACGGTTTAAAAGTATGAGACTGGCACAAAATACTGACATGAAAAGTCAAATCAACACATGCTGTCACATAACAGACATAAACCAAGTAGACAGTAACTTCTCTTGACAGCAGGTTTGAAGTTGCTGTCATGAGCTTCAATAGAGAATTTGGAAATATCAAAAACTGAGTAAATCAACATACCAGGTTCAGCATTCCCAATTCACTTACCAACCTGTTGAAGGTTGCTTCATCCAATGGCTTAGTAAAGATGTCAGCAAGTTGCTTGTCAGTTGGGACATAGATCAGCTTCACAGTTCCTTGTTCAACATGCTCTCTGATAAAGTGATGTCTTATATCAATGTGCTTTGTCCTAGAGTGTTGAACTGGATTGTCTGATATGGCTATGGCACTAGTGTTGTCACAGTAGATAGGAATTTCACTTAACACTAGACCATAATCCAGAAGTTGATTCTTCATCCATAGAATTTGTGCACAGCAACTGCCTGCAGCAATATACTCAGCTTCTGCAGTTGAGGTAGAAACTGAATGCTGCTTCTTGCTAAACCATGAGACCAATCTTCCACCAAGAAATTGACAGCTACCAGTAGTACTCTTTCTGTCAATCTTGCATCCAGCATAGTCTGAGTCTGAGTAGCCAATTAGATCAAATCCAGTGTTCTTAGGATACCAAAGACCTAGGTTAGGAGTGCCTTTTAGGTATCTAAAGATTCTTTTGATGGCTACTAAGTGAGACTCCTTTGGATCACTCTGAAACCTGGCACAGAGACATGTAGCAAACATGATGTCAGGTCTGCTAGCAGTTAGGTATAGGAGAGATCCTACCATGCCTCTATAGGTGCTTGAATCAATTTTCTTCCCTTTAGGATCAAGATCTAGACTGGTTGAGGTGGACATTGGTGTCTTTGCATGTTAGGCCGAATACACAATATATAATCAAGTATGTATGAGAATAACAATCAAGAACACAAGTTTATAAATCAACAAACTGAATTATATTAAAATAATTCTCTCTTAGTGATGTTAATGAATCACAAAGAGCTACTAGGTTACAAGAATAATATTTCAATAATCGCATCCCTTCTAGGGATAACCTATATGTGTTTATATAGTACACAGTTACACAATCCTTATCTAATTGATACTCCTATAAATTAGCTATACAATTATTATCAATTAAGGATTGCTTCAGTCTTCTATTCCGTTTCCTTAGTTGTATCAATATATTCTGCTTCTTTCCATCTTCAGAATATATTGCTTCTAGAATCTTTATCTTTGCACCGACAGCTAATTCAACTATCACCACGTCAGACTTTATCAAACTCTGACTGGCTTCTAGATAAACTCTGATATGTACCTAGTACTTAAACACTGATGAACAAACGTCAGCAATTATATCTAACAATCTCCCCCAACTTGTGCATAATAAAAATGTACAAGTTAAACAGATAATTGATGATGTCAAAACATATAACAAATGCAGTGTTTAAAATATAGCAGAGTTTAATTTTAAAACAGAGTTTAAATTTAACTTAGAATAGAAAACATAAAAACTTACAGTCAGACTTTACTGAATTTCTTGGATATCAGGCACAGTCCTGACATAATCTGACAGCAATCTTTTCTCAGCTCGATCTAGTTCAGCAATCATATCCTTCTTCAGCTCCTTCAATTCTGGTTCATCTTCACCAATTTGATAAATGGCAGCCCTTAAAGAATAGATGATGTTCTTGTTCATTTCATTGCCAAGTCTGATATAAAAAGCCTTATCAGACTCTAGATTGAACTCTAGAACTTTCTTATCTAGTGCAGTCCTGAATCTAGCACTATTTTTCTTCATTTCCACCAACTTTCCATGTGCATCTCTGTACTTAGGAATATAAGCACTGGAAACACTTCCTCCAAAAAGAACTTTTGATTTCATCATTCTGTCTTTTAAAACCAGAGCAGCATTATGAGTATTTCTATTTTTGATCTTCAGGAGATATAGAACATACTCTAGCTCTTCCCATAATTTCAGACGAATATCATCTTCTCCAATTCTGTAAACTCTGCCATTAGCCAAAAAGTATAATAAAAACTCCTTCTTCAAGCCTCTGTGGTAAATCATCTGAACAGATTCTAGTTTATCAAGGTTTTCTTGAGTAACCCCAACACCAGGTTCTGCCAGTGATGTATGATCTAAAGGACTATTATTAACTCTTTTCTCTTTGTGGGAACCCAAACCAGATTTATCATAAGATTGTTTTCCAAGTACTGTTCTGGTTTGTAGAAAGTTCACCTGGTTAGGCTTCAGAGTTTCAGATAATGAGGATCTTTTGAAACCTTGGAGTGGTGAAGATAGCTGAGTTTGCACAACTTGAGCATTGTCAGAGGTTGGCACATCCTTAACAATAACATCAACTTGAGCCTTGTCAGAGGTTGATTTAGCTTCAAAAACTTCAACTTGAGCTTTATCAGAGGTTGAATAATTCTTCTTTGGTAACTGTTCTTCTTCTACCAGTATACCCTTTCCTTTATCAACATTTTTAATCACAGGTCTCCTGGTGTATTGTATACTCTGTTGAGTATTTTCTTTAATAGAAATTCCAGTTTCTTTCTTTCTAGGAGCCTTGATTTCCTTCTTCTTGTAGATTCCAGCTTCAAGATTCTTCTTGTGTTCTTCAGCAAGCATTTGCTCTTCAGCTTGGATATCTTCAATTGTAACACCTTTTCCATGTTCTGCCATAAACACCTTAGCAGCAATTTCCTCATCTGTGGTTGGCTTATCAGAGATTATCAAACTTTTGAATTTTGAACCACTGGCAGAGTTTGCATTTCCCTTTCCAGAGTTTGATCTTCTTGAAAGTAGTCTTCTATCAGCATTTAATCTTAAGCTCTTTCCATCTCCCTTGTTTCCACCATCATTACCATCATCCCTCCGTCTCAGAGTTTGAGTGTCTTTGCATTTGTCACTTGGTACACTCTCCCCCTTTTTGACATCATCAGAAAGTAGTACTGATGTCAACAACTCAATTGCATTAGAAATTGAAGTCAGTTGGGCAGACATAGCAGTCTGGTTGTCCTCAACTTTCCCAAGCCTCTTCTGAATTTCATCAGAGTCCTTAGCTTGCTTCTTGAACATGGAATTGTAGTAAGCTCTATCATTCTTCAGAGTAAGATCCCTCAGACCAACTTCATTCCTCAAAGCAGTGACTTCCTTATGAGACTCATCAAATCTGTTGTGGAGAGATTTAATTTGAATCACAGTAGCCTTTAGACTTGTAAGAACATCAGGATTTGAAATTGTCTTCACAGAATCACCAAGAAAATCAGCAGCCCTCTGTGCTGAAAAGATACAATCTGCAGCAGCCCATCGATTGGAGTTCATATCTTGAAAATGCTCAGCCGTAGCTCGATTGACCTCTCTTAGCTCATCAGAGTTTGCTTGACTACCAAATAACTCCTCTTGTGAATGATCAGAACTATCATCATCATTATCATTCTCTGCTGTATTCTCTGCAGGAATATTCTCAGCAGTAGTTTCAAAATTACCCTGTGCAGCTTCAACAATAACTTTCTCTGCATCAGGTTCTGGAATCTCAGAGTTTGCAACAAACTCTGTTTCAACAGGAACAGACTCTGCCATAGCTTCAGTGAAATTCTCTACAGCAGCTTCAGTAGTTATCTGCTCAGCTTTATTAGTCTCAGAGTTTGGAACAAACTCTGCTTCTATGAGAACATTCTCTGTTGCATCCTTGTGAGCAACATCAGGATTTGCAGCAACAGTTTCTGTAGCATTAGCAGCTAAAGACTGATCGACTTCCTCACCTTTCTCAAATGCAAAAGAAATTATTTCTGTGTGAGAAGCCATAGATTCTTCAATTTCAGCAGTATCTTGATCAGCTTCCAAACCCTCTGTGAAATGTTCAGAGTTTACAGAGATGTTTGCTTCAACTTCTATATGAAATCCTTGTGGCTCAAAATTTTCTGTAGCCTCCTGAACAATAATTTCAGGAGCTTCATCTGCAATCTCAACATTTGCTTCATTTGCAGCTTCCTCAACTACATCATCAGCCTTTGATGTAGGAGCTTCTAGTTCAGCATTTACCATTTCAGGCATAGATGCTACTTCAGCAACATTTACCTCAAAAACTCTGTCCATATTGACAGCTTCAGCATTTACATTTGATGCACCAAAGAGATGTGCAGCCACCAATCTTCTTTTTCTCTGATGAAGAGTTTCATCATCAGTTTCACTCTCCTCATCAGCATTATCAGACTTTGCCCTGTTGGCCCTTCTTTTCTTTAATCTTTTCTTCTGAGGCATATCATCAGTATTTGATGCCCCAGCTTCAGTTTCTGATGGCTTCACTCTTGCAGGTTTAGTACCAACATGCTTAGTCCTACCACCAGTCCGTGGTTGAACTGTAGAGGCTTCAGCATTTACTGGTTCTGATGGCCGTTGTGGTTGAGGTTGAGGGTTTAAGAACTGAAGCACTGTCTCAGGCAACAGCAATTCACCAACACTAACCTTCTTTAAATCCTTATTAGTAAGATCAGAGAATACCCTTTTGTGCAATTTGAAAGAGGGAATTACGTCCTCCTCATCAATCTCAGCATTTGGAACACAAGCAGAGAATAAAATTTGACAAAATCTAGAAAAATAGACTACATGCCTATTCTCTGTTAACTTCTCACCTATGTTCATCAAAACAAGTCTAGCAAAATCATAATTACTGGCAAAGAGAAGTGAATACCCGATTTGCAGACTGTCGATTGGAATCGCATCCCAATTTGTACATTTCTTCCCGAACGCCCTTGTTATGCAATCGAAAAAGAAACTCCATTCCTTTCTCAAGAGCGGTCGCTTCAGTTGGCCTATCTTCGCCAAAGATCCAGTATACCCAATAGCTTGCATCATTCTCTGAAGATCAGTATCACCAACACTAATGGTGTACGCGTCAGACTCTGCAAAGCCCATTGCTTCACGAACAGTTCCTGGAGTTATGACAACCTCTGTCTCTTGGAACTCAAAAACTATGGATGGGGTACCAGAATCACCACCATCATCATAGACACCAGTCTCCCAGAAAGCTTTGATCTGAGATCCATACAGCTTTGCAGGCTCCACCAAGGCACGCCCAATTGCTGACTGAGCAAGAAAGTCTTGTATTATATGAAACGCCTCTGGTGCATTGACAGTGTTTAATGGGGCTGCATAATTATTAGGAACGAACTCTAACCCAGAAGAAACAAAAGCTGTAGTAGCCATTAGTACGAATTGAGAAGAAAAATCAAAGAAACTGATGCAAAAGCTTCAAAAGAGTTTGTGTGTAGAAAAGTGTTTGTGAATATGCTTGTGTGACAATAGATGTGTGTTGGAGTAAGATGTGAAAAGTTTAGACGAAGGTGTGTGTATTGTATAAATGTAAAATTCAAAATTAAAAACTGAACAGTTTTTAATCATTAATACACAACTGTCTTACTCCGTTAACTGTGTTACTGGGACACGTGGCACACATGCAATGACTATGACAGCAAGAATTGACAGTTTTCAATGCACATGCGCAGTAAAAACATCAATAATTACTACATGTTATACTTTTCTAGGAAATTAACCTCTCTCCTCTGTTTAAAACATTCTTGAACAACTGCCAATCATACTCTTTTTGTATTTTCAAAACAAATGTCTTTTCTCAAAAATCACAATTTATCTAAAACAAGCAAAATTTATTTTAATCAACAGAGATTAAAATGAAATTACCTCGGTGTAGAGTACACAAATCATCAGTGTTTACCAATCCTCCTCCTTTATAAATAAACTCTTTTCACAAACTGTACAGGTGTGAGTATTTGTGTGTGAATTAGCAGAATTTACTGAATATGAATATTTAGACCATCTCAAAGTGCATAAAATCCACAGACTAAAGCAGTAAAAACTGATTGCCTAAACTCTCATGTATAACATAAAATCTGATTTTATATCTAAACTCTGTATACTGATATCCTTTCATTTGGATATATCTTTTATTTTTCACCCCCTTTCTATATATGTTTTCATATATATTTTTAATTAATTTTTTTTTTATTATTATATTTTTCCAGTAATCAGTGGTTGGCACTAGTCACCAAAAATCAAAGATTTTAGCCCTTATTTCATACAATAAGGTCCTGGATCTTCCTAGGCACAACATGATCTCAAAGGAATTTGTGCTCTGTTTGGCATCTTTTGATTTGAGGGTGAATTATTTGCAATTTATAATCAGAGTTTAGACTTTTCATCAGTTAATACAATTAATTTATGAGAGAAAATGCAAGTAGCTAATACAACTTCAGTGTATAGAATCAATAAACTAAGAGATGCTATAAATATAGAGACAGTATTATGCTGTGTAAAATTTCTGTACATTTTGTAATCAGAATTTATAATATTTAGAAGAATTCATGATTACTTACTGAAAATCATGCTTCATACATTTTTCTTCATCGGTCCATGTGTTTCAGAAAAAAAAATCATGATCAGAGTTTAACATCAGACTTTAACCGACAGAGTATGACTAAGAGAGTTTAGCATCAGAGTTTATCTTCAGAGTTTATGACACTGGTACTCATAACAGTTAATACATGCAAGGAATCATGAGCATAAAAATCAAACATGTATAGATTTTGAGTCTAACCCGTATCTCTAGTCGAAACCAGAGATCATTCCAAGTTCATTTACCAATCTTGCAAAAGTAGCTTCACTCAAAGGTTTGGTGAAGATATCTGCAAGTTGTTGGTCTGTAGACACAAAATGAAGCTCAATGTTTCCTTCTTCCACATGTTCTCTGATAAAATGATACCTTATGCTGATGTGCTTGGTCATGGAGTGCTGTACTGGATTTCCTGTCATAGCAATAGCACTTTGGTTATCACAGAAAATAGGTATTTTAGAGTACCTCAAACCATAATCCAGCAACTGATTCTTCATCCACAGAATCTGTGCACAACAGCTACCAGCAGCTATATACTCTGCTTCTGCTGTGGATGTGGAAATTGATTTCTGTTTCTTGCTGTACCAAGAAACCAATCTGTCACCTAAGAATTGACAGCTTCCACTTGTACTTTTTCTGTCTATCTTACAGCCTGCAAAATCTGCATCAGAGTAACCAATTAACTTAAACTCTGATTCTCTAGGATACCACAAACCCAAGGTTATGGTTCCTTTGAGATATTTGAAAATCCTTTTTACAGCTGTTAGATGAGGCTCTCTGGGATCTGCTTGAAATCTTGCACAAAGACATGTTGCATACATGATATCAGGTCTACTTGCAGTAAGATACAGTAAAGACCCTATCATTCCTCTGTAGTTTGTCATATCTACTGAGGCTCCTGTGTCTTTGTCTAGCTTTGTTGTAGTAGCCATGGGAGTTGTAGCAGATGAACTATCAAGCATACCAAATTTCTTGAGAAGATTTCTGGTATATTTTGCTTGATTGATAAAAATACCATCATCTGTTTGCTTGACTTGTAAGCCTAGAAAGTAACTAAGCTCTCCCATCATGCTCATTTGGTACCTGGATTGCATAAGCTTTGCAAACTTCTTACAAAGTTTGTCATTAGTAGATCCAAAGATAATATCATCTACATAAATTTGAACTAAAAGCAAATCATCACCAGAATTGAAATAAAACAAGGTTTTATCAATTGTACCTCTTGTGAACCCACTTTCTAAAAGAAATTGAGCAAGAGTTTCATACCATGCTCTTGGTGCTTGCTTTAGTCCATATAATGCCTTGTCAAGCCTGTAGACATAATCTGGATGCTTGGGATCAACAAATCCTGGTGGTTGTTCAACAAACACTTCTTCTTCAAGCTTCCCATTGAGAAAAGCACTTTTCACATCCATCTGAAAGACTTTAAACTTCTTGTGTGCAGCATAGGCCAGAAAAATTCTTATGGCCTCCAATCTTGCAACTGGAGCAAAGGTTTCATCATAGTCAATCCCTTCCTGTTGTGAATAACCTTTAGCCACAAGTCTAGCCTTGTTTCTTGTAATCACACCTTCACTGTCAGTCTTGTTTCTGAAAACCCACTTTGTACCTACAATTGATCTATTCTTTGGTCTAGGTACAAGTGTCCAGACTTCATTTCTTTCAAATTCATTTAACTCTTCTTGCATTGCTGTAATCCAATTAGCATCTTGAAGAGCTTCCTCCACCTTCTTTGGTTCTGTTTGAGACAAGAAAGCATGATACAGACACTCATTATTTGTTGCACTTCTAGTTCTTACACTAGCATCAGGATCTCCAATTATGAGATCAGGTGTGTGTGCCTGTGTCCACTTTCTTGCTGTTGGTAAGTGGTTTCTTGCATCATTATTGGATCCTCCCCCTTGATCCATGCTCTCCTGATTCATAAGTTGACTTTCTGCAGCATCTGAGGCTCCCCCTGAATTGGATGGCTCAGAGTTTGAACTGTCAGAGTTTGAATCAGTTTCCTCAACTGACTCATTTTCTATGTCTTGTTGAGCTTCTTCACGCTCCCCCTCAACTGGTTCTCTATTTTGTTCAATTTGAGAATTTTCAGTTTCTCCAGTATTTACCAGTAGAGGTTCAGAGTATGCTTCGTCAGAGTTTGTCAGACCAGCTTCATCAGAGTTTACATCATCAGAGAATAAATCTTCATTTTCAAAACGTAGTTGATCATATTCATTTTCATCTTTAAGTCCTATTATTTTCTTGTCATCAAATGACACATGAATGGATTCCATGATCACTCTTGTTCTCAGATTGTAGACTCTGAATGCTTTTGTTGACAATGGATAGCCAACAAAGATTCCTTCATCAGCTTTTAACTCGAACTTGGTCAACTGTTCAGGATGAGTCTTTGTTGGGATTTATGGGTGATAGCATAGAAACAACTTAACTTTGATTGTACTTAATTTTTTAAATTAAGTAGAACATACTGTCATAGCCAAAGTATGTTCTTGTAATCAGTATGTAATGTTATTCTAGTTGTATTATTTGAAAGAAGTTCACTTGTGTGTTCAAGCCTCAAAGAATGCTTTTTGGATGACAACATGAATAAAGGTTACTGTCCTAAAGCTGTGACAGTAAGATTACAAGAAGACAGAATGTTGCAAGTCACGACAGCATATTCACTCTGACAGCAACATTGGCGGAAGACTACGCGACAGCAACTATTGCCCTCGACAGCAAGTTTGGGATCCTCGACAGCACTCTATGCGGGGAACTCATACTGTCACCAAAAGATCATTCCTGTGACAGCAAGCTTTGCGGCAAAAGTAACTGTCTCAATAAAGATCCTTATGCTAGGTATCTTTCTCAGTCAAATCCCGTGACAGTTTAAATGTTCAAGAAACAGGCGTGATGCAGCATCCCTAAGCTGCACCAAGTCTGCAAGACTACGACAGAAGCTTCAAGGCACTACAAATCAAAAGCGAATCAATTCAAGAGCAAGGTCAAGTCTTTATCTGCTGAATTGGTTTAGCTGGAAATAGAATGAATCTAGGTTGCTTTCTTTGTAATGTATATCTGACATGTTAGCAATTTAGGAAAGTCACATGGGTAAGACAATCTGTAAGAAGCTGCCACTTGACAGTGACAGCAGCTTTACAAACCCGTGACTGATAGTGATAGGGTTAGTCATATACCTACTATCAACTCATTCTAGAATGGTAACAAAGACAAGCAAGTGTCTTAGAAGAAAACCCGCAGCTCGAGATCTTTTTCTTGAGGTTGTAGCAACACTTTGCAAAATAAATAAAACATTTATTTTGTGAATCTTGTTCTTACTAAATACTGTTCGTGATTGCATATATTGCTGATAACGTTTAATCTTGATTTTAGTTGTTGAAATTTAGATTGAATTTTATCAGTATTGCATTCA
The DNA here is from genome assembly GCA_030848705.1 of Heracleum sosnowskyi. Lineage (NCBI taxonomy): Eukaryota > Viridiplantae > Streptophyta > Magnoliopsida > Apiales > Apiaceae > Heracleum > Heracleum sosnowskyi. The sequence goes on from CM061236.1 coordinate 46,749,050, forward strand.
TCCCCCCCCTTCTGCAATACACAAGGACTAACAACTGGTATCAGAGCTTTCAGATTAACATACATATCTGAGATCCCGGAGAAAATGCAGAAATCAAACAGTATCAAGATCCCAGCTTTTGATAAAGAGAACTACAGCATTTGGAAAAGAAAAATCTTGTTGTTTATCAAAGCTGCAAATCCACTATACCCAGGTATACTCGAGAATGGTCCTTTCATTCCAAGAAAGGAAATTGAAGCCACAACAGTGAATGGTGAGATTATTCCTGCACATTGGGTTCCCAAAGATCCCTCAGAAATCTTGGAACCTGAAAAGGAGAAAATGGTGCTAGATGATCATTTGCAACTTATCTTGCTCGATTCTCTCACGCTGGATAAAGCCATGTGTGGAAGTGTAATAAGCTGCACATCAGCCAAGGAGATGTGGATCAGGTTAGCCTTACTCTGTGAAGGAAGTGAAGAGGTTAAGGGCAACCAAAGGCAAATTCTAATATCTCAATATGAGGCATTCATGGCCAAGCCTGGTGAAGACTTAACCTCCATGTTCGAAAGGTTCAGTAAGCTCTTAACTGAATTACAGATACATGGCAAGTACTATGACAGAAAAGAATTAAACGTCAAGTTCCTGCTCACACTGCCTGATCACCTTGAACACAAGACAACAGCCATACGAGAAGGAAGAGATCTCAACACTATAACCTTTGAGACACTTTATGGTATTCTGAAATCCTATGAACTCGAACTCTTTCAAAAGAGAGCCATACAAAGTGGAACAAGGAACAAGATGGCTAATATGTCAAGTGCCCTAGTAGCACATGTGCCAAGGATCACACAGCCAAGTGAAGTACCACAGATCACACAATCAACCCCAACACAGACCTTGAAGATAGAAGAGGTGGTTGAAGATGATGAGAAAGTGGTACTACAGATTAAAGATGTGGAAGATGAAGACTTCTACACAATGGAGGAACTGGAAAGCATGGATAACCCTACTATGGCTTACATGGCCAAGAAGTTCAAGAACTTTAGGTTCAAGAAGGATAGGTCATACAAGCCTCAAGGCCAAGCATCCAAGTTCAGCAAAGGAAGCTCATCAAAGGCTGCTGTGGGAAGTTCAACCAAAGGAGGATACAAAACTGGATTTGTGGATAGATCAAAGTTCAAATGTTACAACTGTGGAGAACCTGGTCATTTTGCTACTGAATGCAAAAGACCCAAACAGGTTCAAAGATATGAGAAAGGAACTGGTGGATACTCTAAGAAAAATCAAGGTAGAGCCTATGTGGCTGAAGGAAAGTGTTGGGATGATTCTGATGATGAAGAAGAGGAAGAATATGTTAACCTAGCTCTCATGGCTAGCACTGATGAGGTAGCATCAACTCCTTCAAGTCAGGTACCTTCACTTGTCTTACTTGATATGTCTACTGATGAGTATAAGAAAACCATTAAAGACTTAAGTGCTGAAATGTTCAATGTCTATACTAGCTTATCTGCTGCTAATGAGGAAATCTCTAGACTAAGTAAGCTAAATGAAACACTTCAGTCTGAAAATGATTCTCTTTTTCTCAAAACCAGTTCTCTAGGCTCTTTAGCTCAAGAGAATGCCAAACTTAAAAATGAATTAAAATGTGCTAAGGAGGTTGAGGAATTCCTGAGGAATGAGATTGCTGAAAATGAATTTAAGATTAAGGCCTATAGAAACTCATCAAAGATACTTCAGGATTACAATGATAAGCATACAGAAAATCAGTCTGTTGGTATAGGTTTTTCTTATGGTAGAAGACCTGGAAAGGAAACTGTGATTCAAGATTGTCCTGGAATAGCTGCTGTCAAACCCACCATTCTCAAGAAAGTTAAAACTCCTATTTTCAAAGCTGCTGAAATTGAGTTTGATGAAGAAGCCATGCTCATCAAACAAGAAATTCTTGATGAGGATGAAGGTGTTGACAGCACATTCAAGGAAGGAAAGGATACTGTCACAATCCCCAAGACAGTAAATTTCCAAGCAATCAGACAGTAAGTTCAAAGGATGTTGTCACGATTGGCAAGACAGAATCTTTCAAAGATACTGTCAAGAATGATTCCAAGACAGTAACTCTCAAACCTTCTGTCAAGACAGTAGGATTAAAAGATACTGTCAAGGATAGTTCGACAGCAACTTCTGAACATACTGTCAATCAAGTGACTCCCAAGTCTAGGAACAGGAATGGTAAGGTAGGTGTCAACAAAGGAAATGGATACACTAATGTTGGAGGTGCTTCTAGGAAACTATGCAATAACTGTGGATCTACACATCACTTAACACATGTTTGTAAGAAACCAATTGAGGATAAGATCAATGCAACTGAACTCAATGGTAACTTACACAGAACCCCCCTTATGCATAGAACTATGAGTGTCTGTAATAACATTGATTGTATGCCATGCAAAATCACTGCCATGAGTACATGCTTTAACTTACCTGTTCTCTCTACTGAAAAATGCTCATACCTAAACACTGTTGAGACTTCTGAGCCTGCTGGCAACAGCAAAAAGGCTTCATCCACCAAGAAAAGGACCAAGTCCAATTCTAAACCTAAGTGGGTGAAAAGAGAAGTCAAACAGGAAGTCTTTGATAATGCTTGTGATGTTGTGACTGGAAGAAACTCAGGGAACACTGAAACTGCAGGACCCAACAAAGATTGGGTACCATATGCAACTTAGAAACATTCTGTTTTGCAGGGTAAGAAGAAAAATCAGGTCATGTGGATAATTGACAGTGGTTGCTCAAGACACATGACAGGTGATAAAGCCCTGCTATCACATTATGTAGAGAAAGCTGGCCCAATCATAACCTTTGGAGACAACAGCAAGGGTTACACAGTGGGATATGGCTGTCTGGAAATTGGAAATGTTGTCATTGAAGATATTGCTCTTGTGGATGGATTGAAGCACAACCTACTCAGTGTCAGCCAATTCAGTGACAGAGGATTTAAGGTTGACTTTGACATGATGGTTTGCAACATCTATCACAAGAAGGATGGAAGCCTCTCTCTAAAAGGGGTCAGAAAAGGAAGCCTGTTTGTTGCTGATCTAAGCTCAACAAAGAAGGATAAAGTTTACTGTTTTTACAGTAAAGCTACTGTTGGTGACAGTATGCTTTGGCACAGGAAGCTCTCACATCTCAACTTCAAGACAATGAATATTCTGATGAAGAAGGAGTTAGTGAGAGGTTTGCCCCAACAGGAATTCTGTCAAGAAGGACTGTGTGAAGATTGTCAAATGGGCAAACTGAGAAGAGCTGTGCACAAGTCCAAACAAGTAAACACCAACACAGAAGCACTCAAGTTAATTCACATGGACCTCTTTGGACCAGTCAATGTACCATCTATGGCCAGAAAGAGGTATGCCTTGGTAATGGTGGATGATTACTCAAGGTACACTTGGGTGAAATTTCTTGAATCCAAAGATGAAGCTGCTCAAGTGATTATTGATCAAGTCAGAGTTCTTGATAGAACTCCAAACTCAAAAGTTCAAATCTTGAGGAGTGACAATGGTACAGAATTCAGAAATGCCACTCTTGGAAATTTCTGTAAAGATGAAGGAATTGTACAACAATTCTCTGCTGCAAGAACTCCACAGCAAAATGGAGTTGTAGAAAGAAAGAACAGGACTCTCATTGAAGCAGCTAGAACTATGTTGCATGATGCTAAGTTGCCAACATATTTCTGGGCTGAAGCTATCAACACAGCCTGTTATACTCAGAACAGAACCATGATCAACAAAACTCATGCAAGTACTCCTTACTGTCTGCTAACTGGAAAGAAACCTACTGTCAAATATTTTCATGTGTTTGGGAGCAAATGCTTTATGATGAAAGACAACCATGAGAAGAAAGGAAAATTTGACACCAAGGCTTTTGAAGGATTATTCATGGGTTACAGCACAGAAAGGACTGCCTACAGAGTTTATGTCATGGAACACAGGATTATTGAAGAAAGTGTTAATGTCACATTTGATGAAACCAAGTTTCCAGGACTGCATGAAGAAGGAAAGATGCAGACATTCAGATTTGAGAATCAAGGATACCTGGAAGCTGAGGAGATTGTAGATGAAGAACCTAGCTTCACTCAAATTGTTGAAGTTGACAAAGATGCTGTCAACACCACTACTGTCATTCAAACTCCAGCTCAATCACACACCATAACATCTAACATTCAGAACAGTGTTGACTCTGGAGACAATGAAGAACATGGTGGAGACAATGAAATTGATGAGCATTCAACTCAACAAGCTGAAGCAAATGTTCCTGTTCAATCAAGTAGCTTGCCCAGAATCACCAGGTGGACCAAGGACCACACAAATGACCTAATAATTGGTGATCCCAATTCTGGTGTGAGGACAAGGAACAAAGTCTCTGCTGACAGCATGTTCTCATGCTTCCTGTCACAAATGGAACCCAAGACAATTGATGAAGCATTGTTGGATTCTGACTGGGTGATAGCCATGCAAGAAGAGCTAAATCAGTTTGAAAGAAACAATGTATGGAGATTGGTTCCAAGACCTAAGGGAAAGTCAGTTATTGAGACCAAGTGGGTTTTCAGAAACAAACTTGATGAAAATGGATTGGTGACAAGGAACAAAGCAAGGCTAGTGGCTAAAGGTTACTGTCAACAGGAGGGAATAGATTATGATGAGACATTTGCTCCTGTTGCCAGACTTGAAGCTATAAGAATCTTTCTAGCTTATGCTGCACACTGCAACTTCAAAGTATTTCAGATGGATGTCAAAAGTGCCTTTCTAAATGGAGAGCTGGAAGAAGAAGTGTATGTGGAACAGCCACCAGGGTTTGAGGATGCTGACATGCATAACTTTGTGTACAAACTCTTCAAAGCTTTGTATGGACTAAAGCAAGCACCCAGGGCATGGTATGACACACTTTCCACCTTTCTTCTGGAAAACCAGTTTACCAGAGGAGTTGTGGACAAGACACTTTTCTACAAGCATCATGGCAAGGACATCATTCTGGTACAAATCTATGTGGATGATATCATTTTTGGTTCTACAAATGAGAAGCTGTGTGAGAAGTTTTCCCATCTCATGAGTAACAAATATGAGATGAGCATGATGGGAGAATTGTCATTCTTTCTAGGGTTACAAATTCTTCAACAAACTGATGGAATCTTCATAAGTCAAGCTAAGTATATCAAGGAACTTCTCAAAAAGTTCAACTTGGAAGATTCATCTCCTGCAAGGACACCAATGTCCACAGCAACTAGTCTGGATCTTGATCCTAAAGGAAAGAAAGTTGACTCAAGCACTTATAGAGGCATGGTAGGATCCCTCCTATACCTAACAGCTAGCAGACCTGACATCATGTTTGCTACATGTCTTTGTGCAAGGTTTCAAAGTGATCCAAAGGAGTCACACTTGGTAGCCATCAAGAGAATCTTTAGATACTTAAAAGGCACTCCTAACCTAGGCCTTTGGTATCCTAAGAATACTGGATTTGATCTAATTGGTTACTCAGACTCAGACTATGCTGGATGCAAGATTGACAGAAAAAGTACTACTGGTAGCTGTCAATTTCTTGGTGGAAGATTGGTATCATGGTTTAGCAAGAAGCAGCATTCAGTTTCTACCTCAACTGCAGAAGCTGAGTACATTGCTGCAGGCAGTTGCTGTGCACAAATTCTATGGATGAAAAGTCAACTTCTAGATTATGGTCTAGTGTTAAGAGATATTCCTATTTACTGTGACAACACTAGTGCCATAGCCATCTCAGACAATCCAGTTCAACACTCTAGGACAAAGCACATTGATATAAGACATAACTTTATCAGAGAGCATGTTGAACAAGGAACTGTGAAGCTGATTTATGTCCCAACTAACAAGCAACTTGCTGACATCTTCACTAAGCCATTGGATGAAGCAACCTTCAACAGGTTGGTAAGTGAATTGGGAATGCTGAATCTGGTATGTTAATTTACTAAGGTTTCTAAATTTTCAATTTTTTTTTATGAAGCTCATGACAGCAATTTCAAACCTGCTGTCAAGAGAAGTTACTGTCTACTTGGTTTATGTCTGTTATGTGACAGCATGTGTTGATTTGACTACTCATGTCAGTATTTTTGTGCCAGTCTCATATTTTTAAACCGTGTATGACTTTAATGTGGTTATCTGTTAAGTTTGAGAGTTAAAAATCTGTTCCATTGGACTTTCACACTCTTTTGCATTAATCTGTAGGATTAAAGGAGGACACGACCATTAATTACTTTTGTGGTAGTTGTATGGGTACTCTAACTGTTGACCATTAGACTTTAATCCTTAGACGGTTTTGCCTATAAATTATCCTTAGGTTTCACCAGTCTGCTCTCAGTTTTAAAGTAAATAATGGAAAACAAAGTAGGAATTGAAGTTGGTCTAAAGAAGTGTGATAGTGAACCCGACAATGAAGAGATCGACGAGCTCTTTGAAATGTTGTTGGACGCCATGGATGAGATCGATGAGGAAAAGGAGGCCAAGGCTAAGGAAGAAGAAGCCAAGGTTGTGGAAGAAGAGAAGGAGCTTCAGGCCCTTCTTGAAAAAGAAGGCCGCTCTGAAGAAGAGATTAAGGAAGAAGTCTTAGAACTAGTTAATAAAATCATAGAATAATGTACTAAATGTTCAATTTTAATGATTTTATTAATAATAATAATAAAAGTTCCTGTTTATGTGATTACTGAGTTTATGATTTGTCTGTGTTAATTGCTTAATATCTGTGTTCAAAAGATTACATTGCTAAATCCATAATTTGTCAATATTAAGTTCAGTGTATGAATCAAGCATTCTAATCAGTTCATGACAGAACCATTTCCTAATCGAAGTTACTGTCGTTAAGAAGGATACTGTCATGTGTTTCTTGACAGCAACCTTCTTGACAGCAGGAAAAGACTTTCTGTCAAGACTTGTAAAGGATACTGTCATTCATATGCTTAACGGTGACAGCAAGTTTTTGCGCAATAGTTGCTGTCGCGCAAAACCTACTGTCACCACCTCCTCTTACTGACAGATTGTTTCTAGCGCACAGGTTACTGTCAACAATAGTGGACCGTTGTAATTGGACATTCACCCCACGATTGACAGTGAATAACGGGCAGTAACTCACGTGTTAAGAGAGTGGATTAAGACACGTCCTTTAACTCCACTTTATGAGCAAACGTTTGAGAAACCCATATTTATTCTCCAGTTACTCAGACATATCACTCTCACAAAACTCAAGGCAAAATACTTTTCTTCAAGCAAAAAGCTACTTTCTCACTTTCTTCTTTTCTTGAAATCTCCATGGCCCCCAAACAGACTCTCTCTCAAACAAACTTTGCTGGCATCTTTTCCCCAAATGATGCTGGTGAGGATTTCAAAGGACTGGTGTTTTTCTTGAACAAGTCCTATCTTCGTTCAGCCATTACCTCAACTCCAATTCTCGACCTAGACAAACTTGAGGAATTTTGGCGCACTGCTGTTGCTCAAACTGAGGGTGAAAACCCAGCTATTCAATTCACGATTAATGGGCAACAATACATTCTCACAGCTGAGGTCATCAATACTGCTCTTGGAATTACACTGGAAGCAGGCCAAAACTTTGCTCCACTTGCTAATGATGACACTCTGAAGAAGCTCTTCTTGAAGATTGGGTATGCAGGCCCTATTCTCGAAGAGGGAACAACCAAGTGGTACCCGTCTGGTGAAATGGACAGGAAGTATCTAAGGAAGGAGTGGAGCATGATATTTGATGCAATGGTCAAGGTGTTCTCTACCAAGTCCACAGGCTGGAATGGGATACCCTCCTACATCAAGAAACTGACACATTCTCTTGTCCATGGATACAAGGTGAATGTTGGAGCTCTCCTCATGGCACAACTCAAAGCTGCCATAGGTAAGAAGGTATCACACTACCCTCGCTTTCTTATGATGTGTATCAATACTTTCTGTGACTTTAATAATGATGCCCCTCGTCTAGAGGTTTGTTCTGTCTTGAAAAAGAACACACACACACTGTTATCCTCACAGGATCTAAATGCACATATTCCACTTTGCTTCACTCAGCACATGGTTGATCAAGTGACCAACCTTGATTATCCATTACCTACTGGTTATGATTCTTTTTCTCTTGAGGATGAAGCTGGATTAGACCCAAATTCAGTTAACCCCCATTCAACACCATACACTCAGCCTAGGCCCTCTAGACTTCCCAAAGCCCAAAGAGAAGCCTTGCAAGAATCCAGAAAAAGATCCTTAGAAGCTGATGTTGGTGGTAGCTCTGTTAGTCAAGAGGGAGACACTGCACCTAGTGCAGCAAATAAGGAAGGTAGTCAAGCAGAACCCACAGTGGTTCCCCCTGAGCCTAAGAAGAAGAGAGCTAGGAGGACCAAAACCACTGTCAGCCACCCTGCAGTCTCCCAAAAGACTGTGGAGGAAACCAGGGAAATAAACTCCTCCCTAGATGTGCCTTCTCAACAAGGTGCTTCTATTGAATTTGGCCTGTCTCCCAAGGCACCCTGTACAGAGTCTGCACAAACTCATGGTTCCCAACCTGAGATACCCCCACTTGAAGAAACACACAATGAGTTAGGGCACAGTGAGGATTTCTCTACTCCTATTGATGGTTCACATGTTTCATCTGTGAATCAGCCCCCACTCTCTTCTACACTTTCACCTTCTTCCTTCCCTACACATTCTTTTGTTTCTTCTCAACAACCTAGAGAAGGGGACAGTCCCAACCCTTCAGGTTTTGATCATCCATCTCCAATCATGGATGAGCCCCCCTCTAGTGGTCCACAAGAACCCATTTCTCAAAGTGAGATGGACACCACTCCTCCAAACACTGAGCTAGGGCAAAGTGGTATTTTGTCAGAAACTGAAATAGCCAACACTTTGTCTGACCTCCAAGGAGCATCTTACCTTCAGGAAGATGCTGTCACAGCCTCTGTTGCTGTCAAAGACACTGGGGATGCTACTGTCCTGGGCACAGCTACTGTCAAAGGTGGAGAGAAAGATGCTGTCACTACAGAACATACTGTCACTCCACCTCCCAAAGATGCTGTCATGCCAGAACCTGCTGTCCAGACTACAACTGACAGTAACATTCCTCCCAAAGATGCTGTCAAGTCCTCCCAGCCTAATTTTGATGCTGTACTTGTTGAGGATGCCTCTGATGATGACCTACCTCTTGCCAAACTCCTAAAGGTACATTCTAAATCTTCTCCTTCCATGCATGTTAGTACTGCTCATACCCATGCATCTAGGTTGAGTGAGGGTGTGCAAAAGAAAAGAGAGATAAAAGAAAAGAGAGGTGAGCCTAAAAATGAGAGGCAGCCAAATGAGCTGGCAAAAGGAGAGGGACTTGAGCATGTCCAGAGAGATATTGAGGGAGCCCACACTATTCAGGCACTAGGCCTTGAGAGTCAAACTGTGAGGGGTGATGAGATCACTCAAAAACACCCTGAGAGTGTGAGAACCCCCATAGCCTCCAAGCCCCTGTCTTTTCCTTCCCCTCCAAGAAGGTTAAGGTCTGGTGGCCCCTCTGCTACTTTTGGTAACAGGATTGCAGCTCTTGAAGGACAGTGTGCTACTTTGGACTCCAAGCTGGACTCTCTCTCTCAACTGGTGGTTGATGGTTTTGCTGCTACTCAACTTTCTATTCAGTTCCTTACTGACCTGGTAGCTGCCAACTCAACTAAGGGGGAGAAGGTAGCAAGATCAGAATCAATGCCTATTCAAGAATCAGGTGGAACTCAGGGGGAGCCTGTAGCTGTGAAGACCAGAGGGGGAGCTAAAAGGAAAGCAATGTCTCAGGGGGAGCAAGTCAAACCAAGCAGTGCAAAACCACAGGATAAAGCTGAAAGGACTATTGAAGTGGAAATGGATGGAGAAAGGGTGTTAATGTCAAAGGAAACTCAAGATGCATTGCAAAGAAGACCTGCATCTAGACATCCAATCTTGCCTCCTGTGGTGATTAGAGAACCTATTCAAGAAACTCAAGAAACTGCTCTGCACAAGAAATGGAGAGAAATGGAGGAACAAAACAAACTTGGGAAAGGTAAAGGGAAACTGCCTGAATCCATCCATAAAGGAACTACTTGGTCCAATGGTACTGAGTATGATCAAGAGGAAGCCAATGTCTTGATGGTGGATTACAGGGAGAGCACATTACACAACCATGACAATGAGTTTAGCAGTTTGGTGGAAGAAGCAATGAATGCTCCTAGCAACCGTCCAACCAACACCACAAACCTGTTAAAGGAACAAATTACCAGTGTCAGTGTAATGGTGAATGATGAGAAAAGATGGGCTGTAAGTATTTATCTAACTTCTGGCATATCTTATTTCATCACAATGCAGCTATTGCAGAGTCTGCCAGCAAAGGTGTTGTGTGCTTTGAAGGGAAAGATCAGGGCAACTCAAACACCATTCAATGAAATATTGGATATGCAAATCCAGAACCTGATCATACAGAAGCTACCTGAAGTCTACTCAAATCCATCATGTGTTTTCTACAGATCTAAATCTAAGGATGGCATTAGAAGGAACAGCTACATGAATATTGGTAGCCCATCCAAAATGGAAACCAAGTCAATTCTGAAGGTACTAGATGGAATACTCAGTTCAAATGCCAATCCAGGAAGAGTTCATGCTGTTCAAGAAATCTACAAAATGCTGGTGTTGAGAGACAAGGCACTGGGAGCTAGAATAAAGGAGCTAATCACTAGAGCCAATGCCAAAAGAAATGATCAAGGTGGAAGCTGCTTCTATAACATTCCTCCCCATGATAATAATGATGATGATGATGATGAAGATGGTAAGGATGGAGGTGGTGAAGCTTCTGGAAATGCTGGAAATGCTGGTGGAAGTAATTCTGGGAATACTGGTATTCAATCTCAGAATGAAGGCAATGAAGAAACTCCTAGCCAGGAAAAGAAAGATGCTGGTGCAACAGATGAAGAGGAGTCAAGAATACTGGAAGCTTTGGAGGCAAGCATTCTTAGATGTGCTATTGACTGCATAAATGCTGAAAAAGATGCTGTCATCAAAGGTACTGTCGACAAGGATACTGTCATAGAAGATGCTGTCTTAAAAGATGCTGTCGACAGAGGTACTGTCAAGGAAGGTTCTGTCAAGGATGAAACCAAAGCAGCTGTCAAGCCCAAGAGACTGAAAGCTAATGCTAAGGCATGGTTTTCTAGACAGAAACCTGCAGGAAAGCACAAATACTCAGGAAAGGAAAAGGCCACTGGATTTGGCAGAAATCTAAGGAAGCCAATTCAATCAATTCCTCCCAACAGTCTTAAGATTCAACAAATGAAATCAAAAGAAATTAAGAGTGTTGAGGTTAAGCTGGATGCAAATCAAGAGGCCTCTGAGTATATTCTGTGGTGGGAAGAATCAAGGTCTGCCAAGATTGACAAGGACTTCAATCTGGTAGCCACATCAACCAAGAACAACACATCAACCATAGATAAAAGAAGAATTGATTTCTTCTACCTGGAAAGAATGGTAGAGTTGCTGGAGAGCTATGATAATGTTTCAGAGGCTGTCATGGAACATGTTCTAAAATATCAGGCAGATAGGGATGCTGAATTTTATCAGAAATTTGGCTATAACTTTGCAGATTTTGATGATGCTGATATTCTTACTGATCTCCCAGCCTCTCCTATACCATACCACTGGTACTATGAGTTTGATGACTCACCCACAGAAGAAGGGCAAGCCCAACCAACTCAGGAAGGGCAACCCAAGCCAAGCAAAGGACCTGAATCTTCTGCATATTCTCAAGCTCAGACAGAACTTGATAAGAAGGAAGCTGAATTACTAGAAATTCACAAGGCCTCTAACAAGGCAGAAAGTGAAGCTCCAAATTATCAACCATATATGCTGGAAAATCCCCTAAGAGTCAAGTTCCTAAAAGAAGAAATCTATGTTTGCAGCTTGCATAAGCTTAAAACATCCACTCTGAAGGATTTACAGTATATGGTAGCTGGTTCAATTCACCCCTTGGAACAGATTTGTTCTTATGAGATAGAGAAGTTATTGGAAGGGAGAAAAGGAGAAGACTCAAAGCTGGACAAGCAAAGAAGGAAGTCTCTCAATGCTTATCCTGGAAGAAGATTCAAGCTCATTAATGAAGAACTTCATTTCAGAACTTATCCATATGATATAGAGCAATGGCTGAATCTCAGGGATGTCAGCTCTCTCATATCTCCTTCCATAAAGAAGATCATTGATGAAGTAGAGGATGATGCAGTGTCTGCTGCTGAAATTTCTCTTGTAGAAAGTCTAAGAAGCTGCTTGGCAGAAGCTCTCAAAAGAGAGGATGCAGCAAGACAGAAGAGGAAATCTCAAGCTAAGTGAAAATTCTTGAATTCTGATCTTGTTAGTTAAGTTGTCAGCACATATTGTAAATTTGCTGTTATTTTCCATAAAAACAAATTGGGGGAGATTGTTGGGATTTATGGGTGATAGCATAGAAACAACTTAACTTTGATTGTACTTAATTTTTTAAATTAAGTAGAACATACTGTCATAGCCAAAGTATGTTCTTGTAATCAGTATGTAATGTTATTCTAGTTGTATTATTTGAAAGAAGTTCACTTGTGTGTTCAAGCCTCAAAGAATGCTTTTTGGATGACAACATGAATAAAGGTTACTGTCCTAAAGCTGTGACAGTAAGATTACAAGAAGACAGAATGTTGCAAGTCACGACAGCATATTCACTCTGACAGCAACATTGGCGGAAGACTACGCGACAGCAACTATTGCCCTCGACAGCAAGTTTGGGATCCTCGACAGCACTCTATGCGGGGAACTCATACTGTCACCAAAAGATCATTCCTGTGACAGCAAGCTTTGCGGCAAAAGTAACTGTCTCAATAAAGATCCTTATGCTAGGTATCTTTCTCAGTCAAATCCCGTGACAGTTTAAATGTTCAAGAAACAGGCGTGATGCAGCATCCCTAAGCTGCACCAAGTCTGCAAGACTACGACAGAAGCTTCAAGGCACTACAAATCAAAAGCGAATCAATTCAAGAGCAAGGTCAAGTCTTTATCTGCTGAATTGGTTTAGCTGGAAATAGAATGAATCTAGGTTGCTTTCTTTGTAATGTATATCTGACATGTTAGCAATTTAGGAAAGTCACATGGGTAAGACAATCTGTAAGAAGCTGCCACTTGACAGTGACAGCAGCTTTACAAACCCGTGACTGATAGTGATAGGGTTAGTCATATACCTACTATCAACTCATTCTAGAATGGTAACAAAGACAAGCAAGTGTCTTAGAAGAAAACCCGCAGCTCGAGATCTTTTTCTTGAGGTTGTAGCAACACTTTGCAAAATAAATAAAACATTTATTTTGTGAATCTTGTTCTTACTAAATACTGTTCGTGATTGCATATATTGCTGATAACGTTTAATCTTGATTTTAGTTGTTGAAATTTAGATTGAATTTTATCAGTATTGCATTCATCCCCCCCCTTCTGCAATACACAAGGACTAACAGTCTTCAACACAAAGCATTTGCATCCAAATATATGAAAGTATTTCAAATTTGGCTTCTTATTTTTCACCATCTCATATGGTGTTTTACCATGCTTGTTGAGTAAAACAAGCAGTTTGAACAGCTTCTGCCCAGAAATAGGTTGGCAACTTTGCTTCTTCAAGCATAGTTCTGGCAGCTTCAATTAGAGTTTTGTTCTTTCTTTCAACTACACCATTCTGCTGTGGAGTTCTAGGTGCAGAAAACTCTTGTTTCACTCCTCTTTCCTTGCAGAAAGCTTCCATGATTGAGTTTCTGAATTCAGTTCCATTATCACTTCTTATAATTTTCACTTTGTGCTGTGATCCTTTGTCCAGTAGGTTTACATGATCCATCAGAGTTTGAGCAGTTTCATCCTTCTTTGATAAAAAATACACCCATGTATATCTAGTATATTCATCAACAATTACTAGAGCATATTTCTTTCTGCCCATAGACATCACATTCACTGGTCCAAAGAGATCAACATGTAGAAGATGATAAGGTTCCACTACTGAAGATTCAGATTTGCTCTTGAAAGATGACTTCCTTTGCTTGGCCTTTTGACAAGAATCACACAGACCATCTAAGCTTAGTATTGACTTTGGAAGTCCCCTTACAAGATCTTTTCGTATAAGTTCATTGATGTTGTTCAAGTTTAGATGAGAGAGCTTCTTATGCCATTTCCAACTCTCTTCATTTGACATTCTTGCAGACAGACACACTGTTTTTCCATCCGAGTTTGTTACCAAACTTGCTTCATAAATATTGTTGCGCCTGTGTCCAACTAAAACAACTTTTCCAGTAGATTTACTGATAACTTCACAGTATTCAGTATGAAAATCTACATGGTTTCCTCTGTCACAGATTTGACTCACAGATAGTAGATTATGCTTGAGTCCTGAGACTAGAGCTACATCTGTGATGATGACACTTCCAAGATTAATATTGCCATATCCCAGAGTGTGTCCTATGTTGCCATCTCCATAGGAAACCTTTGGGCCAGCCTTCTCCTCAAAGTCTGATAGCAGGGCTTTATTTCCAGTCATATGTCCTGAGCATCCACTGTCCAAGATAAGTGTGCTCTCTTTTATACCCTGCAATCACAAACAAACACTAAGTGTTAGTTTTAAGGACCCAGACTTGCTTGGATCCTTTGTCTTTCTTAACAGTGTTAGCTTTTGCAGCGGAATCACTATCAACAGAGTTTAAACTAACATTGTCAGACTTTACACTTGCAGAGTTTGCCCTAACCCACTTTAAGTTGGGCTTTGGCTCATAATAGTATGTAAATCAAGTATGTATGAGAATAACAATCAAGAACACAAGTTTGTAAATCAACAAACTGTAATTATATTAACAGTTTCTCTCTTAGTGATGTTAATGAATCACAAAGAGCTACTAGGTTACAAGAATAATATTTCAATAATCGCATAAAGTCTGTGGTTTAACCCTTACATAATCATTCTTTACTCCTGATGTAGAAGGTAAAGAATTAATATGTTTGTTCTTATTGCAAAATCTAGCAAGATGATTAGAACTACCACAGTTATAACATGTTTTCCTTGGAGCACCAGCAGTTGTAACAACCCCAAATCCGGGGTCAGGGATTTAGAGTAGTCACGATCCATTTACTCCTTGCCTTACCTGTATTACTCACAACATTCATAATTCACCTGCTCACGACCCCACAATATATGTCTCACACACACACACACACACACAGGTTAGAGTCTCAGAAACGACACAAATACAACCATTGCGGAATAAATAACTTTTATTACAATACCCAAATGTCTTTGAATCTGTCACTGATACAATTTCTAAGTAATGTTACATTACCAACTTAGTCTTCTGATGCTTACAGTCCTCTAATACCAGTCATGTCTATACATAAGTTGAATACCAAAAGCCGTAGCCTGATTCAATTGGGTCGTACCACTCCCGGGATCACTGCTAGAAACTGCTTAATGGAAACGCCTTGCGAGTTATGTGCCGTCCCATTGGCATCCTGCTTCGCTGCTATATAATATATATAAAATAATAGCAAGAGTGAGCGATAGCTCAGCAAGGTAATGAAAGTATGGCATAATCCTGCCTTTAATTCAACCCAGAATAAAGCGGGTATAAGACAATAATTTGTCAAAATATCTCGATACTCAAATTACCTCCTTATCGGAATGTAATCCCAAAAATAATACCATTGTTGTATTTCAAATATCAATTTCATAATATTTCTGCAAACTTTGGCTATATTATGAACAAAGTTCTAGTATAAACGATGAGGTTTCAAAGTAAACCAAATATAACCTTTCCGAAAAATATCTGCTATATATGCAGAATATCAACATATAACTTAAAAGATGAAGTTATAAGGTGATTCAGTATAAACAACTCCCTTACCATAACTCATGTTATGTAAGGTATCCACAGAGTCATAACTCATAAAATAAAAGATGAAGTTGCATGGATTTATTGTCACTTCAATTCCAAACACTTTTCGACCCCCTGCCAACATGACCGGTAAACCTGTACCACGGTGTCATCCTTGGTCCCTTTCAATACATGTTGCAGAACCCCTCTGCCAACATGATCGGTAAACCTGTACCAACGGAGCCATCCGTGGTCCCTTTCAGTACATGTTGCAGAATTATCCAAAATGGATGATGAACCAATACTGGAGCTTTCTCCGCGCCCGTCGTACCAACCTTACTATGATCAGTAGCAGGTTGTACAACAAAATATGTTTTCTACATGTAGATGGAAGTATCACGACAGCCTGACATTGTCTACCGCCTTTCTGGATCTCCCGGCCCATTTGGGGCAATAAGGTGATGGATCGGCGCGACTCGACCTCTTACACATGCTCCTAGTTCAGATGAAATCCATGACTCTGAAACGTAAAGATCGTCTCCATTTCCCCAATTGTAATACTTGTTGATACGACTCCACTCAGTAGTCATATCTAGGTTGGAAAGGAAGATTCTCCAATATTTCCCAAGCGATGCTTGTTAATGGATATCGACTTGTTCCAGGAATTTACCCCTCGATCGTTGAGGTGGTAACACAATATTTGACTTGCAGCAACTAAATTGCTTCGAGAAAATATCTGTCCCCTGACAGTTTTGAGTTGAGAGTTTAAAAAGAGTAGCAGTTACTTAAAACAGGTTTCCCATATTTTTGATAATTGAGCGAGCATTTAAATCTTCTTTAAAAGACAGATTTAAATGGAAAAACATTGTTTTGGGAACCTCTTTTTGATTTGAAAATAATTAATAATATTTATTGAATAAGTAAACCCTCAAATGAATATTCGAAATTAATATTCATTAAGTAAATAAACTTTGAATGAATATTTAGAAATAATATCCATTAAATAAATAAGGATTAAATGAATATTCCACATAATATTCATTAACTAATAAACCTCGAATGAATAATTCAAAATAATATAACCTCGAATGAATATTCAAAATAATATTCATTAAATAATAATCTCAATTGAATATTTGAAAATAATATTCATTTAATAAATAATTAATCCTCAAATGAATATTTAAAGGTAATATTCATTAAATAAATAATCTTCAAGTGAATATTTGAAAATAATATTCATTACTAATCCTCAAATGGAAATATTATCCTTTAAGTCAATAATCCTCCAATGAATATAAATAATATTCTTAACGTCAATAATCCTCAAATGAATATTAATAAATAATATTCTTAAATAAAATAATTAACCCTCGAATAACAGATACCCGATATCTTTGTTATCATTCCGGAACAAAGCGATTTTAAGAAAACATTTTGAAAATGATATTCATCTAAGTAAACAAATTTAATTAGACGAATAAGGCTTATTTAATCCGTAAATGCTTCCAGAAGTATTTACTAATTAAATAAACACTGGTTTATTGGTGATGTTGCCTTTAGGTTAATTATTGCGAAAATCTTTCTAAAAAGCTCTGTCCGGGTTTTCGAAAATATACCTTACAAAATAACCCCGATACGCTGGCTAAGTTATAAACTCAATATATGCTCTGCCCTCTGAGCCTAGGGCCTTTATAAAAACCTGGCTTATAACCGCTATCCATATCTAGCTTATAAGCCCGTTACCAAATCATTTTCAAATAATAACCTTCGAATGAGGTAATATTCAAATAGCATTACTCAAATCATTTCCAGGTAATTAATACTTTCTAGAAATATAATTAATGTTTAATAATAATATCCCTCAAGATGAATAGTACTCTGCCGCTGGAATCCCTCCGGGTTTCCGCGACTATCTATATAACACAAATATCGACTCCCGGTCTAGAGTCGAAACAATAAACATTCTCTTATCTATAGAGCTACAAGGTATACCGGTTCATAATTACATTATCTCACGGCTCGTATAATATCCAAAAGTCAAATTCTATTTAACACGATATATAACATGTATCGCAAAACTGTATAACTCCACACATGGCAACAACAGTAATATACAATCGATACTTCCAAGTATAGATTTAGGAAACTTGCCTGATGCTCGAGAAGTGATAGGGCTCGTGACCATGTCGAACAATCTAGACAAAGTCAAACGAAAACACACGGTTAATCCCCTGGATAATCCACTTGTACTCAATGCTTAAACATGTAAGCAAAACACAACCAAGGAATTACTAACTCGTTATAGGCTCATACTAAGTCCATGTTATCCGTAAAATACTTATATCATAAGTTGGGTTCGAAATCCATCCTCAAATCCAAGTTATACTTAACCATTTGCAACATCGGTTTCTAAGTCATGCTCTTAGTGGTTTTCACTTGCGCGACCTCGACTAAAACATTTTTATAAAATCGAAACATAATCTTTTTAATCCGAATCTTTTTCGTGATCCTTCCTAACTGTCTCTAGTATTATTCCTCCAAGTTTCACATTTTAATATGGCTCCGAAGTGGTCCAAACATAGCCTCAAAGTGGCTGACCAGAGAGGGGTTGTTCCTCCGAACGATGTTTACTAAAACTCACTTTTCTCCTAAACCGTAAATCGTATAGGCATGATCTTTATACCAAAACAAACCTTAAAACAAGGCCTACAGGCTCCTGGTCAGTTCTGCTCAAAAATATGCCGAGAACAGTTCGTAATTCTTGCTCAAAACAACCTTAAATCAAATGGGCATTACGACGGCTATAATCGTAACGTTTTCCTTTTCCAAAACACAACCAAATCAATACCAATTAATCCCAAACTCACCATCCACCTTATACACCCTCCACTCAGTCAAATCCTCCATGAGTAATCAAAACAAATTCATAACACATCCTCCAAACTCAACCAACAATTCATATAATTACTTAATCATGATCTTAACCTTACATAAACATCAAAACCACTTCAAAACTCATATAAACAAAAAGGGGCAGGGGTTTTTATACCTTCCTTGGTGCTTCATATACACTAACAATGGTTTATAATCCTTCCTTGAGCTTTGAACAAACCTTATCAAGCTTAATCCTTAAGAAACAAAATCAAGAATCATGAAAAGTTACTATTCATTATCACTTTGTAAAATCCATATAAAATCGAAACACAAGAGTTTGGTTCTCAAATCTTTACCACACCTTCTACTCTTCAAGAGCTTTCTTTTGAGCTACAGATCATCACCAGGGGATGCTTGAATCTCGACTTATTGGCTCTCTAAGGTGAGAGGTTGAAACTGTCATGGACTGGACAGTTTGGTTTCTTCAACTTGGAGAGGATATTTGACTAGGCTAAACACCTTGGATTGCCATGAAATTGTGAACGAGTGTTACCCATGGAGTGGAGAAGCTATGGTTAAAATTTGGTGATTTAAGGATGGATAGAAATGGAGTTATGGATTTTTCTTTCCTCCTTGCACAAGCTGAGCCGAAAATGGGGGGAAGAGTTCTTCATCTCCTTTTTCTTTTTGTTTTGATAATTAGATAAGGATGCTGATTTTTTGTTACAAAAGTGGTGAGTCATCACATTGTCCTTGTCATCAGGACACGTGTCAAGCCATGGAGTATCATGGTGGCAAAGCAGGGACACGTGTCGCGCATGCATGTGTTTGGTTCGTTTCTTTTCACCTGGATGATCCAAATGTTGCATCCCTCGAATTAATCTTGTTACATGTTACTTCCATGTCTATATTTAATCCTGTAAATATTGCCTTGTTCCTCTTGAAACGATTCGAAATATTTTCCAAAAAGAGCGAGTAAAACTTTACGCGATTCTCGCAGTGAATAGTAACTATTCACTATTCATTCCAACAATCGAATTCTTAAATCGACTTTAATAAAATAATAAAATTCCAAAATATTAAATCCTCAAATCCTCAATTTTAATATCTCATTTCTTGAATATAATAATATATAATTCGCTGCCCGGTCGAATATTACACCAAAATAAAATTTGGAATTTCTGAATTCCGATCGTCTTTGCATTCACTTATTTACTCCGTAGATCACTAATATGACTTCGGAATATCCATACTACGTCTCGTACATAGGTGGCATGAAAAACTTTGTTAATCCTCAAAATCACTATTCATCCACCAAATTCACTATTCACTGATGCACTTAATCATAATAAGAAAAGTTTTAATTCTACCAAAAATTCGGGTTATTACAGTCTCCCCTCCTTAAAAGGATTCCGTCCCGGAATCAACTTAGGAGTAACTGTGGTACTTCTCTCCCATTGCACTTTCTAACTCCCAGGTGGATTCTTCCACCTCTTGATTTTCCACAAACCTCTCACTAGCTTGTCAACCTCGTCACTTAGCACTTGCTCTTTTCTATCCGTGATTTCCACAGGTTGTTCTTTGTAAGTCAGACCAGGTTGTATATCTTCCTGCTCGTACTCTAGCATATGCTGGGCATCTATAGTATACTAACGTAGCATTGACACATGAACCCCGTTATGACCATTCTACAAGTTTGGGGGGTAAGGCTGGCTCGTAGGCCACCTTCCTAACGCGTTTTAAAATCTCAGATGGCCCAATGAATCTCGGGCTCACTTCCCTTTCCTTCCAAATCTCCTTAATTCTCTCCATGGATATCTTTTAGCATCACGAATCTCTAACCTCATATTCTCTATCTTGTTTGTACAGAAATACACCATCATAAACTTGCTTGTCATCCATCAACATGCCACTTAGCTTATCAATAGCAGTACTATCTCTATACTCGCGGGCTTAGTCCGCATACTTTCTCTGTCTGTCTTGGTTGTCACTAGCCGCTTGTTGGTGAAATCTTTTGTCTTTCTAGTTTGTTGGACTAACTTGGGTTTTGTGTAAAATCTCATCCTTTAATTCCCGATCATTCGGAATCCATCTCTGTCTCATTTTAATTAAGGGTATCGGCCACCACATTGGCCTTCCCCGGATGGTAGTGTATCTCACAGTCATAATTTTAGGTAAATTTTAGCCATTTCTCCATCTCATGTTATCTACTATCATGGGTAACTCAAAGCCAATTCATTACATTCCATAAAATTTGTGGGGGCATAGTCAATCCCAAAATAACCTCGCTGAAAACTCGAAGTGTCTATTCCCGGTACGAATCGCAGTCTTGGGTATATCCTCGGATTTAACTTCCAACTGGTGATACCCAGTTCTTAAGTAAATTGGAAATACACAGCGTTCTTCCGCTGATCAAACAATCATTTACAAGGGTATCTATTCTCCATGTCGAACTCATACAACTCTCGAGATTCCATAATCTTGTGCTAATATCTTTCTCTCTTACAACAACACCGGGCTCTCCACGGTGGTACACTGGGTCTTATCATATCCTTATACAACAACTCTTGTAACTGAGTCACTAACTCTTTCATTCCCACTATACTCTGAATACTCGGTATTCATTCTCATGTCATCCCAATCGATATTTGGTAGCGCATTAAGATCTTGTACAATCTCCCAAAACCATTGTAGTTCCCTTTATACTTGGTATCTCTTTTCTTGGCGTCAACCTTAAGAGCTAATTAAGCCTCATATCTCCGGCATAATAATTTCTTAGGCTGACTATATTCAAGAATCTCTGAATCTGTCTCCATTCTTTATTTATTACTCTCTATCCCCTACAATCAGTCTGGGCTTCATTGGGTGTCAACCAACCCATTCGTATTATAATATCAACTTCTCCCAACTTGAAAGGAATCAGGTCTATCAAAAGTGCCGGCCTCATATTTCTAGTTCACAACCTGGATGTACCAGTCTTATGGGAAAATCCCTCGATTGGCTATTTCTACTTGTAATTATTCCCTCAGCGTCTCGGCCTTAAGGTTTAATCGTCATGCAACATCTTGATATACAACAATGCATTAGCTCTGTCTAAACAGTGTAGAAGGGCACCTGCTATTTAAAGGTCCTGACAGTGGGCTGCTTGTTGGAGGTAGCCCTGGTTGAAACCTACTGGCTTTCTTTTCTTCTGTGTTCACAAACTCCGGGACAAACCTCAATAATTCGGAAAACTTGGCCTCATACTCGGTTACAGTCATGGTTTCTGGTTTTAACTCTTTAACTTTCATTTTCATCCGGGTCTCCATATATTTCCGAAAATTATTCCTCTAGAACCACACACGCTGCACCTCTCCCAAGTCACAATACCAGCTCCCTCTGACTCCATCGTCAGTACTTATCTTTCTAACCCAGAGGTAGTGTACATTCGTAAACAACTCCTCCAAAATCTCAATTCCACTATAGGGCATCTGTCTAACACCGTTGTCACTGGAGCTCACGGCACATCGCTATTTCTTTCACATACATCGATCGACACGCTTTCTATTATCATAATATCCATGGGAGAATAAACCAATTCATTGATATGTCACTAACATTCTATTTGTCTTAGGGATTCGCTCCTGTCATAGGCGATTTCTTTTCGAACTAATTCCTATCGACGAATTTTGACTTATTTGACCTGATTGGCCTCCCCTTAGAATTCAATGAGGATAACAAAAATCATGGGGTCTTGAAAAGACAGCTCCCATATCAAGGAAAATGTCACACACTGGTGATCATAAGGTTATGAGTTTTAAGGTACCCTTATTGGAGGTAAAAGAATTTACCGAGAGATCAACATGATCATAAGAACTCACGTTGTGTGCCTCGATTGAGACATTACTAAAGGTAATTAGCCTTCTTGTATTTCACAACTTACAAGTGATGGCGTCCCATCAGACTTCTATCACATAGACAGATAGTCCTTGTAGCCCCTATAAGTATAGGGTTGTTCGTCTCAGTGGAAGTTGAAAAGTATGAAAGCAATTCGAGATCAATTTAATGATTATCGTCTTTCGACAATATTTCTTAAAGGAACACCTTGGATTAAAATTGAACAGATTCCAAATGTGCGGTTTCCAAAGAAAATACAAGGAAAAGAATAACCAAAAGATACTGGTACTTAACAACCAAGTGGTGAGGTATCACCATAGGGTCATTCATTATTCGAGGAAAAGTCAAAGCTTAAATAAAATCATTTGACAGGGCTTCGAAAACCTGAAAGTAGGCATCGTGACAGCCTCTAACACAATTGAAATTAATTATGATTTAACACAAGTGTTATAAAATAACTTCGAAGAGGGAATATACCCTTATCAGAATTCTTTCTTGGAAAGAGGTCAAGATAGATCATTGATTGGGGAAATATCCCACATAATTTACAAATGGGGAGGGTACTACCAAGGTCTCTACGGACGCCTTTTATGTCGGCTCCTCTGATGGATAATCGTTCAATTCCAAAGCTTTTCTTTTCCACGCACCCTAAGGTGTCTGATACTTACGTCATTGCCGACTTATAATAGTCACTAAGAATTCAACCATCAACATTTGCAATCGCAGGGAGTTCTATTCGACTAGGCGCAAACGTCTCAAGTAAGCGTTCTGTTCTCTAAGAAGACCTCGATACCGTTGTCGCCCATAGTAATGACAGTTCCACATGTCGACTGGGCGGTACCTCGGAAGCTCGTTAGAAACTACAAGCTTAAATCCGGTCTCTATTTCAATCATCTTTATACCCAATATTCCTTGAGATAATAAAATCCCTCAATGATGTAATAGACACTATTTCTAGTGGAATCGCTGGTCGCGGGGGATTGAAATCTCATAGCCAACGCAATTCCTTACACTATTCTAGGCAACTAAGTACCCTTAATCGTTCGTGAAAATCTGAACATCTTGGTTCTTACGTATGCCGCCTCCTTATGGGCAACTATAACCGACTACGAGTAACAGGTTTCGTTCAAGTCGAATCAATCCACTGATACTGGCTGTATTGCCTCTACCTTTTATGCTTTAGAGACTCTACTCCATTCTTTGTCATATCTCATGATGAGCCATAAACGATCCTTAAATTCTTGTCTCGTCACTTATTTGTCCCTTGAAGGTTCGTCTGGTCCTATTGTACGACTTCAAGTAACATACCACATCTTTATCAATCAACACGTTCTCTACAAGATTCTTTCCTTGACCCACTATGGGGTCTTCCTCTAGATCCTCCTATGGATCTTCCTTTATCGGGTCTCCGTCCATTTCAAGGAACGCATCATCAATTTCCTACTCGAAGGCCTCAGGGTCTGGTATCTCAGAATCCCATCAATCTATAACTCATACGAATCGAGGTGACTAACCATGAAGTCCTAAGTACGGTTTCCCAGAAGAAGTCCCCTCTCGGGCTTCATCTTAAACAGTCCGGGTCATGTCCTCTAACCCGACTACGAACTCAATTCGAGCTCTAGATGTCCTTATCATTCTTAAGGGTATTGTAAGACTCGATCTTCTATCATTTCTGAGGACTGTAACCTAACGCTCTGATACCATTTCTGTAACAACCCCAAATCCGGGGTCAGGGATTTAGAGTAGTCACGATCCATTTACTCCTTGCCTTACCTGTATTACTCACAACATTCATAATTCACCTGCTCACGACCCCACAATATATGTCTCACACACACACACACACACACAGGTTAGAGTCTCAGAAACGACACAAATACAACCATTGCGGAATAAATAACTTTTATTACAATACCCAAATGTCTTTGAATCTGTCACTGATACAATTTCTAAGTAATGTTACATTACCAACTTAGTCTTCTGATGCTTACAGTCCTCTAATACCAGTCATGTCTATACATAAGTTGAATACCAAAAGCCGTAGCCTGATTCAATTGGGTCGTACCACTCCCGGGATCACTGCTAGAAACTGCTTAATGGAAACGCCTTGCGAGTTATGTGCCGTCCCATTGGCATCCTGCTTTGCTGCTATATAATATATATAAAATAATAGCAAGAGTGAGCGATAGCTCAGCAAGGTAATGAAAGTATGGCATAATCCTGCCTTTAATTCAACCCAGAATAAAGCGGGTATAAGACAATAATTTGTCAAAATATCTCGATACTCAAATTACCTCCTTATCGGAATGTAATCCCAAAAATAATACCATTGTTGTATTTCAAATATCAATTTCATAATATTTCTGCAAACTTTGGCTATATTATGAACAAAGTTCTAGTATAAACGATGAGGTTTCAAAGTAAACCAAATATAACCTTTCCGAAAAATATCTGCTATATATGCAGAATATCAACATATAACTTAAAAGATGAAGTTATAAGGTGATTCAGTATAAACAACTCCCTTACCATAACTCATGTTATGTAAGGTATCCACAGAGTCATAACTCATAAAATAAAAGATGAAGTTGCATGGATTTATTGTCACTTCAATTCCAAACACTTTTCGACCCCCTGCCAACATGACCGGTAAACCTGTACCACGGTGTCATCCTTGGTCCCTTTCAATACATGTTGCAGAACCCCTCTGCCAACATGATCGGTAAACCTGTACCAACGGAGCCATCCGTGGTCCCTTTCAGTACATGTTGCAGAATTATCCAAAATGGATGATGAACCAATACTGGAGCTTTCTCCGCGCCCGTCGTACCAACCTTACTATGATCAGTAGCAGGTTGTACAACAAAATATGTTTTCTACATGTAGATGGAAGTATCACGACAGCCTGACATTGTCTACCGCCTTTCTGGATCTCCCGGCCCATTTGGGGCAATAAGGTGATGGATCGGCGCGACTCGACCTCTTACACATGCTCCTAGTTCAGATGAAATCCATGACTCTGAAACGTAAAGATCGTCTCCCTTTCCCCAATTGTAATACTTGTTGATACGACTCCACTCAGTAGTCATATCTAGGTTGGAAAGGAAGATTCTCCAATATTTCCCAAGCGATGCTTGTTAATGGATATCGACTTGTTCCAGGAATTTACCCCTCGATCGTTGAGGTGGTAACACAATATTTGACTTGCAGCAACTAAATTGCTTCGAGAAAATATCTGTCCCCTGACAGTTTTGAGTTGAGAGTTTAAAAAGAGTAGCAGTTACTTAAAACAGGTTTCCCATATTTTTGATAATTGAGCGAGCATTTAAATCTTCTTTAAAAGACAGATTTAAATGGAAAAACATTGTTTTGGGAACCTCTTTTTGATTTGAAAATAATTAATAATATTTATTGAATAAGTAAACCCTCAAATGAATATTCGAAATTAATATTCATTAAGTAAATAAACTTTGAATGAATATTTAGAAATAATATCCATTAAATAAATAAGGATTAAATGAATATTCCACATAATATTCATTAACTAATAAACCTCGAATGAATAATTCAAAATAATATAACCTCGAATGAATATTCAAAATAATATTCATTAAATAATAATCTCAATTGAATATTTGAAAATAATATTCATTTAATAAATAATTAATCCTCAAATGAATATTTAAAGGTAATATTCATTAAATAAATAATCTTCAAGTGAATATTTGAAAATAATATTCATTACTAATCCTCAAATGGAAATATTATCCTTTAAGTCAATAATCCTCCAATGAATATAAATAATATTCTTAACGTCAATAATCCTCAAATGAATATTAATAAATAATATTCTTAAATAAAATAATTAACCCTCGAATAACAGATACCCGATATCTTTGTTATCATTCCGGAACAAAGCGATTTTAAGAAAACATTTTGAAAATGATATTCATCTAAGTAAACAAATTTAATTAGACGAATAAGGCTTATTTAATCCGTAAATGCTTCCAGAAGTATTTACTAATTAAATAAACACTGGTTTATTGGTGATGTTGCCTTTAGGTTAATTATTGCGAAAATCTTTCTAAAAAGCTCTGTCCGGGTTTTCGAAAATATACCTTACAAAATAACCCCGATACGCTGGCTAAGTTATAAACTCAATATATGCTCTGCCCTCTGAGCCTAGGGCCTTTATAAAAACCTGGCTTATAACCGCTATCCATATCTAGCTTATAAGCCCGTTACCAAATCATTTTCAAATAATAACCTTCGAATGAGGTAATATTCAAATAGCATTACTCAAATCATTTCCAGGTAATTAATACTTTCTAGAAATATAATTAATGTTTAATAATAATATCCCTCAAGATGAATAGTACTCTGCCGCTGGAATCCCTCCGGGTTTCCGCGACTATCTATATAACACAAATATCGACTCCCGGTCTAGAGTCGAAACAATAAACATTCTCTTATCTATAGAGCTACAAGGTATACCGGTTCATAATTACATTATCTCACGGCTCGTATAATATCCAAAAGTCAAATTCTATTTAACACGATATATAACATGTATCGCAAAACTGTATAACTCCACACATGGCAACAACAGTAATATACAATCGATACTTCCAAGTATAGATTTAGGAAACTTGCCTGATGCTCGAGAAGTGATAGGGCTCGTGACCATGTCGAACAATCTAGACAAAGTCAAACGAAAACACACGGTTAATCCCCTGGATAATCCACTTGTACTCAATGCTTAAACATGTAAGCAAAACACAACCAAGGAATTACTAACTCGTTATAGGCTCATACTAAGTCCATGTTATCCGTAAAATACTTATATCATAAGTTGGGTTCGAAATCCATCCTCAAATCCAAGTTATACTTAACCATTTGCAACATCGGTTTCTAAGTCATGCTCTTAGTGGTTTTCACTTGCGCGACCTCGACTAAAACATTTTTATAAAATCGAAAAATAATCTTTTTAATCCGAATCTTTTTCGTGATCCTTCCTAACTGTCTCTAGTATTATTCCTCCAAGTTTCACATTTTAATATGGCTCCGAAGTGGTCCAAACATAGCCTCAAAGTGGCTGACCAGAGAGGGGTTGTTCCTCCGAACGATGTTTACTAAAACTCACTTTTCTCCTAAACCGTAAATCGTATAGGCATGATCTTTATACCAAAACAAACCTTAAAACAAGGCCTACAGGCTCCTGGTCAGTTCTGCTCAAAAATATGCCGAGAACAGTTCGTAATTCTTGCTCAAAACAACCTTAAATCAAATGGGCATTACGACGGCTATAATCGTAACGTTTTCCTTTTCCAAAACACAACCAAATCAATACCAATTAATCCCAAACTCACCATCCACCTTATACACCCTCCACTCAGTCAAATCCTCCATGAGTAATCAAAACAAATTCATAACACATCCTCCAAACTCAACCAACAATTCATATAATTACTTAATCATGATCTTAACCTTACATAAACATCAAAACCACTTCAAAACTCGTATAAACAAAAAGGGGCAGGGGTTTTTATACCTTCCTTGGTGCTTCATATACACTAACAATGGTTTATAATCCTTCCTTGAGCTTTGAACAAACCTTATCAAGCTTAATCCTTAAGAAACAAAATCAAGAATCATGAAAAGTTACTATTCATTATCACTTTGTAAAATCCATATAAAATCGAACAACAAGAGTTTGGTTCTCAAATCTTTACCACACCTTCTACTCTTCAAGAGCTTTCTTTTGAGCTACAGATCATCACCAGGGGATGCTTGAATCTCGACTTATTGGCTCTCTAAGGTGAGAGGTTGAAACTGTCATGGACTGGACAGTTTGGTTTCTTCAACTTGGAGAGGATATTTGACTAGGCTAAACACCTTGGATTGCCATGAAATTGTGAACGAGTATTACCCATGGAGTGGAGAAGCTATGGTTAAAATTTGGTGATTTAAGGATGGATAGAAATGGAGTTATGGATTTTTCTTTCCTCCTTGCACAAGCTGAGCCGAAAATGGGGGGAAGAGTTCTTCATCTCCTTTTTCTTTTTGTTTTGATAATTAGATAAGGATGCTGATTTTTTGTTACAAAAGTGGTGAGTCATCACATTGTCCTTGTCATCAGGACACGTGTCAAGCCATGGAGTATCATGGTGGCAAAGCAGGGACACGTGTCGCGCATGCATGTGTTTGGTTCGTTTCTTTTCACCTGGATGATCCAAATGTTGCATCCCTCGAATTAATCTTGTTACATGTTACTTCCATGTCTATATTTAATCCTGTAAATATTGCCTTGTTCCTCTTGAAACGATTCGAAATATTTTCCAAAAAGAGCGAGTAAAACTTTACGCGATTCTCGCAGTGAATAGTAACTATTCACTATTCATTCCAACAATCGAATTCTTAAATCGACTTTAATAAAATAATAAAATTCCAAAATATTAAATCCTCAAATCCTCAATTTTAATATCTCATTTCTTGAATATAATAATATATAATTCGCTGCCCGGTCGAATATTACACCAAAATAAAATTTGGAATTTCTGAATTCCGATCGTCTTTGCATTCACTTATTTACTCCGTAGATCACTAATATGACTTCGGAATATCCATACTACGTCTCGTACATAGGTGGCATGAAAAACTTTGTTAATCCTCAAAATCACTATTCATCCACCAAATTCACTATTCACTGATGCACTTAATCATAATAAGAAAAGTTTTAATTCTACCAAAAATTCGGGTTATTACAGCAGTAGGCAAATGATTATTTCTATTATTTATGCCTATCTTTCCATTCCTATTTTTCTTGGACCCTTTTGGTTTCATGGCAGACTTTACCTCTTTTAACTTATGATTGAACTGTTTTCCTGTCATCAAACCAACATTAACCTGTTTTTCACAAGTTTTTACTGGCTTTCTAACAGCTTCTATTTCCATAAGATTTTCTGTTATAATATTTTCCTGTTTTTCACAGGTTTCATCTGATTCCATATCAGCTTCTCTTACTACAACAGATTTTAACATAGTAGATTCTGGAACAAATTTCACAGGTTTAAGTTGTGGTTTAACCTTAACCTTGTCTTTAAACCTAAGTTCATCATCTTCACAATAGCCTAAACCTACAGAATCTGTCTGAAACACTTGATGAGTGTCTCTTCCAGAGTTTGTCCAAGTCTTGATTATTTTTCTTTCTTTTTCTAGATCAGATTCTAGTTGCTTATATCTTTTGAGCAACTCCTGTTCAACATAAACAGCATCATCTCTTTCTTTTTGAATCTGCTTCATATTTTCAAGTTCTCCTTCAAGAAACTTGTTTCTATCTTTAAGACTAAGATTCTCAGATTTAATTCTCTCATTCTCTAAAGTCTGATCCCTATAACTAACATGTACGCTTTTCAGATATACTCTTAATTCAGATATATTATCAGTATCATAAGCATAAGTAGTTAGGGGTACCTTATTTTCAGATGATTCAGTCTCATCTTTGACAGTTGCCATAAGAGCATAATTTACTCCATCATCAGAGTCTGAAGTATCTGCCCAGTCTTTGCCTTTAGAGATGAGTGCTTTCTCAGATTTGCCTTTCTTGCACTCTGGGGCATAGTGACCCATCTCCTTACACTTGTAGCACTGGATTTCAGATTTATCCTTCTTGCCAGACTTGGTCTCCCTTACATCAGACTTTCTAAAACTTTTCCTTTCAGAGTTTGAATCTTTCCTTGAGAATCTCTTTCCTTTCTTGAAGTTCTTGAATCCCATCTTCTTGAAGGTCTTCACCATCAATGCAGCCATTTGCATCATCTGTTCTTCATCATCCTCAGAGTCAGACGCTTCATCAGAGTTTGAGTCATCATCAGAGTTTGATGACTCACTTTCAGATTTAATGACTAGAGCCTTTCCATTGGCTTTCTTCCTTGATGATTCCTTCTTGATGGGCTTCTCCTCAACTTTGAGAGCAACAGATTTTGTCTTCTTGCTTGATCTTCTGTTTCTTTGTTCTATTTCCAATTCATGAGTTTTCAGTAACCCATAAATCTCATCAAGTTCAGTTTCAGCAAGTTCGTAATTATCTCTTATAGTTGTTGTCTTCAAATCCCATCTTTCAGGTAAAGCTAAGAGAAATTTGAGATTTGATTCTTCAAGATCATATTCTTTATCAACTAGAGATAAATCATTCAGTAGTTTACAGAATCTGTCATATGTCTCAGTCAAGGTTTCATTGGCTCTTGAATCAAAGTGCTCATACTCCTGAGTGAGTATTGTTTTCCTGTTCTTCTTTATAGCAGTGGTTCCTTGACACCTGACTTCCAAAGCATCCCAGATTTCTTTTGCAGTTTTGCAACCAATTACTCTGTTAGACATAACATTATCTTAGGCACTGTGTAGAAGATGTCTAACTTTTGCATCTTTTGCAATTGATGAGATATCCTCAGGAGTCATATCTTTCTTTTCCTTTGGAACAGTCTTTTGTTCTTGACCATCAACAACAAGAGACAATTTAGTCGGCATATGAGGACCATCATATATTCTGTCAAGATATTCTGGATCTGTAGCCTCCAGAAACATGGTCATCTTCACCTTCCAAATTGGATACTCCACTGGCCTGAGAATTGGAACCCTGATTGTTTCATACCGACTCACAGAATTAGGTTTAACCTGTTCAACCTTGGGAGAAGTTTGATTTTCTTCAGACATGATTATTACTGTGTTTGAATCGTAAAACTGTATATATTAAACAGCCTTGGCTCTGATACCAATGGTTAGGCCGAATACATAATATATAATCAAGTATGTATGAGAATAACAATCAAGAACACAAGTTTATAAATCAACAAACTGAATTATATTAAAATAATTCTCTCTTAGTGATGTTAATGAATCACAAAGAGCTACTAGGTTACAAGAATAATATTTCAATAATCGCATCCCTTCTAGGGATAACCTATCTGTGTTTATATAGTACACAGTTACACAATCCTTATCTAATTGATACTCCTATAAATTAGCTATACAATTATTATCAATTAAGGATTGCTTCAGTCTTCTATTCCGTTTCCTTAGATGTATCAATATATTCTGCTTCTTTCCATCTTCAGAATATATTGCTTCTAGAATCTTTATCTTTGCACCGACAGCTAATTCAACTATCACCACGTCAGACTTTATCAAACTCTGACTGGCTTCTAGATAAACTCTGATATGTACCTGGTACTTAAACACTGATGAACAAACGTCAGCAATTATATCTAACATTGCAGTTGATGAATCTTCCAAGTTGAACTTTCTGAGAAGTTCCTTGATGTATTTAGCTTGACAAATAAAGATTCCATCAGATTGTTGAAGAATTTGTAATCCCAGAAAGAATGACAATTCTCCCATCATACTCATCTCATATTTGTTACTCATGAGAGAGGAAACCTTCTCACACAGTTTCTCATTTGTAGAACCAAAAATGATATCATCCACATAGATTTGTACCAGAATGATGTCCTTGCCATGGTGTTTGTAGAAAAGTGTCTTGTCCACAACTCCTCTAGTAAACTGGTTTTCCAGAAGAAAGGTGGAAAGTGTGTCATACCATGCCCTGGGTGCTTGCTTTAGTCCATACAAAGCTTTGAAGAGTTTGTACACAAAATCATACACTTCAACATCCTCAAACCCTGGTGGCTGTTCAACATACACTTCTTCTTCCAAATCTCCATTTAGGAAGGCACTTTTGACATCCATCTGAAATACTTTGAAGTTACAGTGTGCAGCATAGGCTAGAAAGATTCTTATAGCTTCAAGTCTTGCAACAGGTGCAAATGTCTCATCATAATCTATTCCCTCCTGTTGACAGTAACCCTTAGCTACTAGCCTTGCTTTGTTTCTTGTCACTGATCCATTTTCATCAAGCTTGTTTCTGAAAACCCATTTGGTCTCAATGACTGACTTTCCCTTAGGTCTTGGAACTAGCTTCCATACATTGTTCCTTTCAAACTGATTTAGCTCTTCTTGCATGGCTATCACCCAGTCAGAATCCAACAATGCTTCATCAATTGTCTTAGGTTCCATTTGAGACAGGAAGCATGAAAACATGCTGTCAGCAGAGACTTTGTTCCTGGTCCTCACTCCAGAATTAGGGTCACCAATGATGAGGTCACTTGAGTGATCCTTGTTCCACTTGGTGATTCTGGGCAAGCTACTTGACTGCACAGGAACATTTTCTTCAGTTTGTTGAGTTGAATGATCACCAATCCCATTGTCTTCACCATGTTCTTCATTGTCTCCAGAGTCACCATTGTCATGAATGTTAGAGGATATGGTCTGTGACTGAGCTGGAGTTTGGTTGACAGTAGTGGCATTGACAGTATCTTTATCAACTTCAACAACTTGAGTGAAGCTAGGTTCTTCATCCACAATCTCCTCAGCTTCCAAGTATCCTTGATTCTCAAATCTGAATGTCTGCATCTTTCCTTCTTCATGCAGTCCTGGAAACTTGGTTTCATCAAATGTGACATTAACACTTTCTTCAATAATCCTGTGTTCCATAACATAAACTCTGTAGGCAGTCCTTTCTGTGCTGTAACCCATGAATAGTCCTTCAAAAGCCTTGGTGTCAAATTTTCCTTTCTTCTCATGGTTATCCTTCATCATAAAGCATTTGCTCCCAAACACATGAAAATATTTGACAGTAGGTTTCTTTCCAGTTAACAGACAGTAAGGTGTACTTGCATGAGTTTTGTTGATCATGGTTTTGTTCTGAGTATAACAGGCTGTGTTGATAGCTTCAGCCCAGAAATATGTTGGTAGTTTGGCATCATGCAACATAGTTCTAGCTGCTTCAATGAGAGTCCTGTTCTTTCTTTCTACAACTCCATTCTGCTGTGGAGTTCTTGCAGCAGAGAATTGTTGTACAATTCCTTCATCTTTACAGAAATTTCCAAGAGTGGCATTTCTGAATTCTGTACCATTGTCACTCCGCAAGATTTGAACTTTTGAGTTTGGAGTTCTATCAAGAACTCTGACTTGATCAATAATCACTTGAGCAGCTTCATCTTTGGATTCTAGAAACTTCACCCAAGTGTACCTTGAGTAATCATCCACCATTACTAAGGCATATCTCTTCTTGGCCATTGATGGTACATTGACTGGTCCAAAGAGATCCATGTGAATCAACTTGAGTGCTTCAATGTTGGTGTTCATTTGCTTAGACTTGTGCACAGCTCTTCTCAGTTTGCCCATTTGACAATCTTCACACAGTCCTTCTTGACAGAATTCCTGTTGGGGCAAACCTCTCACTAACTCCTTCTTCATCAGAATATTCATTGTCTTGAAGTTGAGATGTGAGAGCTTCCTGTGCCAAAGCATACTGTCACCAACAGTTGCTTTACTGTAGAAACAGTAAACCTTATCCTTCTTTGTTGAATTTAAGTCAGCAACAAACAAGCTTCCTTTTCTAACCCCTTTTAGAGAGAGGCTACTATCCTTCTTGTGATAAATGTTACACAGCATCATATCAAAATCAACCTTGAATCCCCTGTCAACCTTTAAGTCCAATTTCTAGACAGCCATATCCCACTGTGTAACCCTTGCTGTTGTCTCCAAAGGTTATGATTGGGCCAGCTTTCTCAACATAATGTGATAGCAGGGCTTTATCACCTGTCATGTGTCTTGAGCAGCCACTGTCAATGATCCACATGACTTGATCTTTCTTCTTGCCCTGCAAAACAGAATGTGTCTAAGATGCATATGGTACCCAATCCTTGTTGGGTCCTGCAGTTTCAGTGTCTCCTGAGTTTCTTTCAGTCATAAAGTCATAAGCATTATCAGTAATCTCCTGTTTGACTTCTCTTTTCACCCACTTAGGTTTAGAATTGGACTTGGTCCTTTTCTTAGTGGATGAAGCCTTTTTGCTGTTTCTAGCAGGCTCAGAAGTCTCAACAGTGTTCAGGTATGAGCATTTTTCAGTAGAGAGAACAGGTAAGTTAAAGCATGTACTCATGGCAGTGATTTTGCATGGCATACATTCAATGTTGTTACAGACACTCATAGTTCTATGCAAAAGGGGGGTTCTGTGTAAGTTACCATTGAGTTCAGTTGCATTGATCTTATTCTCAATTGGTTTCTTACAAACATGTGTTAAGTGATGAGTAGATCCACAGTTATTGCATAGTTTCCTAGAGGCACCTCCAACATTAGTGTATCCATTTCCTTTATTGACACCTACCTTACCATTCCTGTTTTTAGACTTGGGAGTTACTGGATTGACAGTATGTTCAGAAGTTGTTGTCGAACTTTCCTTGACAGTATCTTTTATTCCTACTGTCTTGACAGAAGGTTTTAAAGTTATTGTCTTGGAACCATTCTTGACAGTATCTTTGGAAGATTCTGTCTTGCCAACTGTGACAGCATCTTTTGAACTTACTGTCTGATTGCTTGGTAAGTTTACTGTCTTGGGGATTGTGACAGTATCCTTTCCATCCTTGAATGTGCTGTCAACACCTTCATCCTCATCAAGTATTTCTTGTTTGATGAGCATGGCTTCTTCATCAAACTCAATTTCTGCAGCTTTGAAAATAGGAGTTTTAACTTTCTTGAGAATGGTGGGTTTGACAGCAGCACTCCCAGGACAATCTTGAATCACAGTTTCCTTTCCAGGTCTTCTACCATAAGAAAAACCTATACCAACAGACTGATTTTCTGTATGCTTATCATTGTAATCCTGAACTATCTTTGATGAGTTTTTATAAGCCTTGATTTTAAATTCATTTTCAGCAATCTCATTTCTCAGGTATTCCTCAACCTCTTTAGCACATTTCAATTCATTTTTAAGTTTAGCATTCTCCTGAGCTAAAGAGTCTAGTGAACTGGTTTTGAGAACAAGAGATTCATTTTCAGACTTTAGTGTTTCATTTAGCTTACTCAGCCTAGTGATTTCCTCATTGGCAGCAGATAAGCTAGTATGGACATTGAACATTTCAGCACTTAAGTCTTTAATGGTTTTCTTATACTCATCAATGGACATATCAAGTAAGACAAGTGAAGGTACCTGACTTGAGGATGTTGATGTTACTTCATCAGTGCTAGCCATGAGAGCTAGGTTGACATATTCTTCTTCATCTTCATCATCAGACTCATCCCAACACTTTCCTTCAGCCACATAGGCTCTACCTTGATTCTTCTTGGAGTATCCACCAGTTCCTTTCTCAAATCTCTGAACCTGTTTGGGTCTTTTGCACTCAGTAGCAAAATGACTAGGTTCACCACAGTTGTAACACTTGAATTTAGATCTATCCACAAATCCAGTCTTGTATCCTCCTTTGAATGAGCTTCCCACAGCAGCCTTTGATGAGCTTCCCTTGGTGAACTTGGATGCTTGGCCTTGGGGCCTGAATGACCTATCCTTCTTGAATCTAAAGTTCTTGAACTTTTTGGCCATGTAAGCCATAGTAGGATTGTCCATGCTTTCCAGTTCCTCCATAGTGTAGAAGTCTTCATCTTCCACATCCTTGAGCTGTAGTACTACTTTCTCATCATCTTCAACAACCTCTTCTATCTTCAAGGATTGTACAGGGGTTGGTTGAGTGATTTGTAGTGCTTCACTAGGTTGTGTGATCCTTGGCACTTGTGCTACTAGGGCACTTGACATATTAGCCATTTTGTTCCTCGTTCCACTTTGTATGGCTCTCTTTTGAAAGAGTTCAAGTTCATACGATTTCAGAATGCCATAAAGTGTCTCAAAGGTTATATTGTTAAGATCTCTTCCTTCTCGTATGGCTGTTGTCTTGTGTTCAAGATGATCAGGCAGTGTAAGCAAGAACTTGACGTTCAATTCTTTTCTGTCATAGTACTTGCCATGTATCTGCAGTTCAGTTAAGAGCTTACTGAACCTTTCAAACATGGAGGTTAAGTCTTCACCAGGCTTGGCCATAAATGCCTCATATTGAGATATAAGTATTTGCCTTTGGTTGCCCTTAACTTCTTCACTTCCTTCACAGAGTAAGGCTAACCTGATCCACATCTCCTTGGCTGATGTGCAGCTTATCACACTTCCACGCATGGCTTTATCCAACGTGAGAGAATCGAGCAAGATGAGTTGCAAGTGATCATCTAGCACCATTTTCTCCTTTTCAGTTTCCAAAAATTCCGAAGGATCTTTGGGAACCCAATGTGCAGGAATGATCTCACCATTTACTGTTGTGGCTTCAATTTCCTTTCTTGGAATGAAAGGACCATTCTCGAGTATACCTGGGTATAGTGGATTCGCAGCTTTGATAAACAACAAGATCTTTCTTTTCCAAATACTGTAGTTCTCTTTATCAAAAGCTGGGATCTTGATACTGTTTGATTTCTGCATTGTCGTCGGGATCTCAGATATGTATATTAATCTGAACGCTCTGATACCAGTTGTTGGTCCTTGTGTATTGCAGAAGGGGGGGGGATGAATGCAATACTGATAAAATTCAATCTCAGTTTCAACAACTAAAACTAAGATTTAATGTTATCAATAATATGTATGCATTCACAAACAGTAAAGTAGAGAAGACAGTATTCACAAAATAAATGTTTTATTTATTTTGCAAAGTGTTGCTACAACCTCAAGAGAGAAATCTTGAGCTTCGTTTTTCTTCAAGACACTTGCTAGTCTTCGTTACATGTCTAGAATGAATTGACAGTAGGTATAAGACTAATCCTATCACTATCAGTCACGGGTTTGTGAAGCTGCTGTCATTGTCAAGCGGCAGCTTCTTACAGATTGTCTTACCCATGTGACTTTCCTAAATTGCTAATATGTCAGATATACATCATAACAAAAGCAACCTAGATTCATTCTATTTCTAGCTAAAACAATTCAGCAAATAGAGACTTGACCTTGCTCTTGAATTGATTCGCTTTTGTTTGCAGTGCTTGAAGCTTCTGTCGTAGTCTTGCAGACTTGGTGCAGCTTAGGGATACTGCATCACGCCTGTTTCTTGAACATTGAAACTGTCACAGGAATGTGCTTTTGGTGACAGTAGGAGTTCCCCGCATAGTGTGCTGTCGAGGTTTCCAAACTTGCTGTCGAGGGCTAAATTTGTTGTCGCGTAGTCTTCCGCCAATGTTGCTGTCAGAGTGAATATGCTGTCTTGACTTGCAACATTCTGTCTTCTTGTAATCTTACTGTCAATTCTTATGACAGTAACCTTTATTCATGCTGTCATCCAATATGCGTTCTTTGAGGCTTGAACACAGAAAGTGAACTTCTTCCAAATTACACAATTAAACTAACATTGCATACTGATTACAAGAACATACTTTGGCTGTGACAGTATGTTCTACTTAATTAAAAATTAAGTATATACAAAGTTAAGTTGTTCCTATGCTATCACCCATAAATCCCAACAATAATTAATCAGTTAATTATATTTAATGAATTATTAGAATTCATATAAATAATAAATAAAAGTTTATTATTATTTATTTCTACTACCGGCTTAATATTGAACCTACAGGGTCACACCATAAAAGATTAATTTATTGATGAAGGTATTTTGAGAGAGCAAGTTATTTTCTAAATAGTTTAGAAAAGGAAATAATGATTAAAATAGTTTTAATTATTATTAAAGCATTTTATAAGATAAAGTGTGGGGTTAATATATATATAAAGATATATTAAAAAACCCTAGGAGAGCCCTATAAATAGAATGAGATAGTTCATTCTAAAGGACTAGAGTTTTTGTGAAAACCTAGTTGCCACCCTCTTCTTCTTCTTCATCTCTCTCTCTCAAAAGAAGAGAAAAACTCCATTTTTATAAAAGCTTAGTTTTATAAAAAGCTTCATCGAAGGATTATTCTTGGTGGATACCGGTAGAGTGCTTCACACTCTGAGGAGCAACTGCTAGAATCCATTTTATAAAGCTTCGATTTTCAAGGTATGGTTACGATTCCCCTCGATCTAGATTTTATATGTTTTTCTATATGTGCGATACATGGTTTTTACGGAATAATTGTTATATCACGCTTCCGCTCATCCGTAAATTCCTTCAGAAGGATTATTGGCTTTATTGTTTCTTCAATGAGTTTGCCCTTAAGCTTTTGCTGCTTGGCAGGTACTCCCCCTTTCTTTTTCAGAATGACCTCCTTTTCTTTCTCCCCCTTAGGCTTGGAATCAGACAAGATGTCTTGAGCTTCCCCAGGGATTGGCAGGTTCATGTGTCTCATCATTGAAGTCAGCATTTGTTGTTGCACCAACAGAATATTAGAAGTGGAGTTGGTTTGATCATCCATCTTAGCATTAAGCTGCTCCAAGGAGTTAGATAGTCCTTTGTTTTCTGCTTTCAGATCATCTACCTCTCTTTCCAAGTTGTCCACCTTTGAGAAAAGTTGTTGAGATTTGAAGGAGTTGAGGGATTGATCCTTGATCTTGGAGAATTCAAACTTGGAGATATCAGAAATGGGAACCTCATCAACAAGCTTGTTCCCATACTGATTCTTCCATAGTACTGTGAGCATGGAGTTTGAATTGATGCTGGCTTGTAATTGGTTATCTAACTTAGTAGACATGTTCTTCAAATTGTCAGCCACCATAGCCAGAGAGAGATCCATTGTAGATACTTGTTGAGTTGTTTTCCTGACCTCTTTGAGGATGCCATCCACCTTGGGAAAATCAGAGAGATAGGAGTTTCTTACATGAGTGAGGGATCTATCTATCTCCTCCTTTATAGAATATATCTCTAATTGAAGCCCTTTCCCAAGATAGTGCAGAGCCTTCAACTGATTCTTGTAAATATCATTGACAGCATCATAAATTGCAGCAGGAGAAAGATCCTTTGCATTGGAGCCCAGAGAAGTTAGGTAATCTTCTCTTAGAAAAGCTAGGGCATCCTTGAGTTTGAGAGTCCTCTTTGCATCCAACCAGGCATCCACATTTCCCTCTGGTTCAGCTTCATCCACTATCTTCTCCTGCTGAGCTTCAACATCCTCCTTGTGGCAAAGTAAGATAGCTTCATAATCAGCATTTGGTAGATTTGAGGTGAGGAGATGTTGAGCTATCTTTGAGAACTCATCTATCTGTACCACATGAAGATTTTGTAATTCTTCTTCCGTCAATTGTGGTGGCACAGTAGATGATCCTGAAACCATGTCATGTTGCACAGGTTTCAGCCATTCAGTGATTGTGGCCTGAGCCAAGTAAGAGCTGGTTCTAGGCACCTCAGGAGTGATTGATTTATGAGTTTCCTCCAGTCTTGGAATGACTGTAGAGTCTGATGTTGTCTCCATTGAAATGGGATGTATTACAACACCATCTCTATATGCCCGTCAAGGCAAGTCCAAATCCATGAGAAATGGAGAGTCTGGCATAGAGTCTTCAGTAAGAACTGGTGAATCCTCTATGTTTGTGTTGGTGTCATTAGGATATGCCTCAGCATGCATTCCCTGACCAACTGATTGGGGGTCCTGAGTGGTGAGCACAGTGTCATGCACCATGTCACTTGAAATGGGCTCAATCACAGGAGTGGATTGTGATTGATCAAGGGCAAGATTGTCATTAGAATGACTCTCTTGTGCAGAAGAAATTTTTATGGAAGAATCTAATAGAGAAGTGGGGTGTAGATTGGATTTTGGCAACTCCCCCTGAGAAATAGGAGGAGTTTCAACAGTGATGTGCTCTCCACTCTGTGTATGATCATCCTTATTTCTCCTAGGGTCAAGAGTGAGTTCTGGACCCTGTGCAGACTCATTACAGGTTGCAGTGGGGAGGCTGCTCTTTTCAATGCCAATGACCTGTTGAGAGGCCATAGACAGTAGCAGGTGTACCCCTTTTTCCACATCTGAATCCTGTTGGGAGGATTAAGTGGTGGCTATAGATTTTGACTTCTTCTTTTGTCTGGTGAGAGGTGACTCAGGAGTCTCACTTTCTATTTCTACAGATTCATTTATCACTTCTAGGGCTCTCTTCTTTGACTTCTTTTTAGTAACACCAACCTTTTGAGAGATTGATGCACTTGGCTGCCTAGCTTCTAAAGTGGTGTTTGCAATTGGGTTACTGGATGGGATGGGAAGGTTGGGGTTAGAATGTGTAGCTCCTTCAGTCTCAGCCTCCCCTGTCCAGGAAAGAGCATGGTATATGGGCTTATCAAGTGGGTAAGACTCAAATGTGTCCTGCATATGCTTGGTCACACTTAGAATCACATCCACTTGATTCCTTGTGTCCAATGAGCCAAATAGAATCTTGGACATGGACTTGGAATAAGCCATTTTAGTTTTATCTATACCCTCCAATTCATGGATATTTGCATCAAGATAATTTAAAATAACTTGAAGGAAACGAGGGTAAAAGATGTCATTACCTCTACCACGAACGGTCCTGCCTAGCCTCTGAGCCAATTCCTTGAGAATTATGGCTCCCACATTGATCTCCTGGTTGTTGGCCAGGGAGTAGGCTAGCTTCAAAGCAATGTGACTGATATGGTCCCATCCTGTCTTCCTGCATAGAAACACCTTCTGGAGTGCGTCAAACAGAAATGACCACTCCCTCATCACAAACTTCTTATTGAGCTTTCCGGTATCTATCTCATCAGCATACAGAATGAAGGTCATGAAGTCTACAATTTGAGCATCAGTAGCTTCTTGGTCATGACCCTCCACCTTGAACCCCAAAGCTTCATTGATTTCCTTTTCCCCAAACTGGAAGTGTTTGCCTCCAATTGAACAATTTACCTCTTGGAATGAGGTTCCATCTTCCCTAGCCATTGTTGATACCAACGCCGTTCTCCAGAATCCTTCCAACACATCGACATACAAGGTAGGGTTCAGGGTTAAGGCTTGGCGTAGGTAGGAAGTGTTCAACAACCGTACAAAACACTTGTACCTTGGGTTAGCCTCAGCCTCAGAGGGAATGGTGATAAGATTTGTTTCTTTGGGAATGGTTAAAGGGTTTGAAGAGGAAGCTGTTTGAGATTTGGGTGCCATTGAAATTGAGATTGAGATTGAAGAAGAGAGAGAAGAGTTTAGGTTTTAGAAATTGAGAGCAATAGACAGAGTGAGAAGTTGTGAACGGTCGACAAAAAGTATTTATATGATAGAGACACTGCGATATGGAGTTATGAATATGTACAGACTAATTGTATGTCGCGAAGTCTCAAAATGGCCTGTACCGCAAAGTCTTTGCAGAGTATATCGCAGAGTCCTGAATTGAACTATGTCGCAAAGTCTTGAGGATAACAGAATTTGGATGACTTTGCGATATAGTGAAAATACCATGTCTAAAACTCTCTTTTTGAAATTTTAAGATTTTGTCAGACTTAAATCAAAACTTGAAATAAAATAAATTTAAATCAAAATTCTGTCAAATATGGAGACTTGTCGATATAGTTATTCTAAGTCGCAAAGTCATTAAAATGAACTATGTCGCAAACTCATGAAATTAACTATATCGCAAAGTCTCACAATTTCAACAGTTTGCGATATAAGTCTGTTTGATTTGTACTATGTCGTGAACTCTCAAAATCATCTATATCGAGATGTCTCAAAAGCTCACAACTCCAGAACCAAATATGATTTTGAAAAATATGCAGTAAAATACTGAAATATTTATAAATCATATCTCAGCCAATTTTCACTCCAAATAAATAGAGCATTTAGATACAGTGAAAATTTACTGCTGCAACAATTAACTAGCATACTTATTTAGAACAACTAAATGAAGGATTGAGCATTCCAATTTCACTCACAAGTCTGTTGAAGACAGCTTCATTCAGAGGTTTAGTAAATATGTCAGCTAATTGTTTCTCAGTTGGAACATAAGAGACTTCTATGGTACCATTTGCA
The DNA here is from genome assembly GCA_030848705.1 of Heracleum sosnowskyi. Taxonomy (NCBI): domain Eukaryota; kingdom Viridiplantae; phylum Streptophyta; class Magnoliopsida; order Apiales; family Apiaceae; genus Heracleum; species Heracleum sosnowskyi. Next base: position 46,791,510 of record CM061236.1, read on the forward strand.
GCATGTTCCCTAATGAAATGGTACATGATCTCAATGTGCTTTGTAGTAGAATGATTAACAGGATTGGCAACTATGGATATTGCACTAGTATTATCACACATTAGAGGAATGTGTTCTAACACTAGTCCATAATCCATGAGTTGATTTCTAATCCAAAGCAATTGAGCACAGCAACTTCCAGCAGCAATATATTCAGCCTCAGCTGTAGATGTTGCTGTGGACTGTAGTTTCTTACTGAACCAGGACACTAACCTTTGACCTAAGAATTGGCAGCTTCCAGAGGTGCTCTTCCTGTCAATTCTGCATCCAGCATAATCAGAATATGTGTAACCAACCAGGTTGAACCCAGTTCCCTTTGGATACCATAGCCCAAGATTAGGAGTCCCTTTCAGATATTTGAAAATCCTTTTGATAGCCATCATGTGAGATTCCTTGGGATCAGACTCGAACCTTGCACAAAGGCATGTGGCAAACATGATATCAGGCCTGCTAGCTGTGAGATAGAGTAGTGATCCAACCATGCCTCTGAAAACCTTGATGTCTACTCTTTTGCCTTTCTTGTCTTCATCAAGCTTGATTGCAGTGGACATGGGAGTTTTTGCAGGGGATGAGTCTTCTAAACCATATTTCTTCAAAATATCTTTGACATACTTTGATTGGTTTATGAAGATGCCATCCTCCTTTTGATGTACTTGCAAACCTAGAAAGTAGGTTAACTCTCCCATCATACTCATCTCATATTTGCTTTGCATCAACTTAGAGAATCTTTCACAGAGTTTTTCATTTGAAGAGCCAAAGATGATATCATCCACATAGATTTGAACAAGAATGATATCATTTCCATGCTTCTTGAAGAATAGGGTTTTGTCAATTGTACCCCTGGTAAATTGATGCTCAAGAAGGAATTGAGATAGAGTTTCATACCAGGCTCTAGGTGCCTGTTTGAGTCCATAGAGTGCCTTGAGCAGTCTATACACAAAGTTTAGGAAGTCTTCATTCTCAAAACCAGGTGGTTGAGACAAATAAACTTCTTCAGCAAGATCACCATTGAGAAATGCACTTTTCACATCCATTTGATACACCTTGAAATCTGAGTGAGCTGCAAAAGCCAGGAAGATTCTGATGGCTTCCAGTCTAGCTACAGGTGCAAATGTCTCATCATAATCAATGCCTTCTTGTTGACAGTATCCTTTGGCAACCAACCTTGCTTTGTTTCTAATTACCACTCCTTCTTCATCCATCTTGTTTCTGAACACCCATTTGGTGTCAATAACATTCTTTCCTTTTGGAGGTGGCACTAGTTCCCATACTTTGTTTTTCTCAAATTGATTCAATTCTTCTTGCATGGCAACAATCCAATCAGAATTCTTCAAAGCTTCTTCAACTACTTTAGGTTCCTCTTGTGACAGAAAGCAGCTATACAGACATGTATTCATTGTTGCCCTTCTAGTTCTAACTCCCTCACCAGGATCTCCAATGATTTGATCCCTAGTGTGGGCTCTGTCCCATTTCCTTGTGTGCCCCTGTTCACTTCCTTGGTCTGTTCCAAGCTCATTTTGGTTGACAGTTGCATTCTCTTCTTCTCCCCCTGTGTTTGTGAACCCTTACACGGGTGTTTGAAGGAGATTGTCAACTTCAAGAGTTTCATTTTCTAGAACAGTTTGAACAGGTGGTTCATCTTCACTTTCAGAATCCTCAAGATAACCTTGATTCTCAAATCTTAATGGCACACTGTCTTGATCACTTGTTTTAAGTCCAGGAGTTTTCTTGTCATCAAAGGTAACATCCATGCTTTCCATGACTTTGTGTTGCTCAGGTACAAACACCCTGTATGCTGTCCTTTCCAGAGAGTATCCAATGAATATACCTTCAAATGCCTTTGCATCAAATTTTCCAACATGCTCAGAGGTATCTTTCATCACAAAACACTTGCTTCCAAACACATGCAGATGCTTGAAGGATGCTCTTTTTCCAGTCATTAATGAGTAAGGAGTTTTGCCAGACTTCTTATTGATCAATGTTCTATTCTGCACATAGCATGTTGTGTTAACAGCATCAGCCCAAAAGCTAGTAGGTAGCTTTGCATCCAACAGCATTGTCCTTGCAGCTTCAATGAGAGTTCTATTCTTTCTCTCAACTACTCCATTTTGTTGAGGTGTTCTAGGAGCTGAGAATTGTTGAGAAATTCCTTTATCTTTTCAAAACTCATACAATGTTGAATTTCTGAACTCGGTCCCATTATCACTTCTCAAAGCAACTACAGAGGAACCAGTGCTTTGTGCTTCTCTATCAACTCTCTTGATATGCTCTATTATGACTTGAGGTGCTTCATCCTTGGAGAATAGGAATTCCACCCAAGTGTATCTTGAATAATCATCAACCATTACTAAAGCATATTTCTTCTTGGAAAGGGACATTACATTCACAGGGCCAAATAGATCCATGTGAATTAGCTGCAGAGGTTTTGAGTTTGTATTGAGCAACTTGTTTTTATGACTTGATCTTTTGATCTTCCCTTTCTGACAAGCTTCACATGCTCCATCTTGCACAAATTCCAGGGCAGGCAAATCCCTGATGAGCTCTCTCTTGGTTAGAGAGTTCATTGCCTGAACATTCAAGTGAGACAGTTTCTTGTGCCATAGCCAGAATTCCTCATTTGTGGCTTTAGTGTAGAAACAACAAATTTCTCCCTTGTCTGCAGCCTTGAGATCAGCTACAAACAGACTTCCTTTCTTCACACCAGTTAGAACAACTTCACCACTTTCTCTCTTTGAGATTGAACAATGATCTTCATCAAATTCCACTTTGAAACCCCTGTTGGTAAATTGTCCAATGCTCAAGAGATTATGCTTCAGTCCTTCAACAAATGCTACATCTTCAATAATGACATTTCTAGATTTAACACTGTCATTTCCAAAGGTTACTGATGGGCCAGCCTTTTCCTCAAAATGTGATAGCAGAGCTATATCACCAGTCATGTGACTTGAGCATCCACTGTCCAAGATCCATATGACTCTTTTATTCCTGTTGCCCTGCATTCACAAAGTAACTAAGTTGTTTTTGGTACCCACACTTGGTAGGGTCCAGTTGATTTAGAAACATTTTTGTTAACAATTCTTCTGTCATAAATTGCATTCCTCACAGTAGGAGACTTCACTTTTTCTGTGGCTTTGGAGTTTACACTCTTAGGCTCACATGAAGTTTTCATCCTCTCACCCTTGATTGGGGATCCTGTCCTGTGAGTGTGTACATGTGTGTGTGATTCATAAGATTGTGCAGACTCAAGTTTGTGCTTAAGAGATAAACAGTTAGCAATCACAGTCACATAGCATGTCATGCAGTTTGGCTTACCACAGAAAGAATCATGACTAGAATTTATGCTAGCAGAATGGTTACTCAGGTTATCAACTTCAGCAATCTCAGGCTTACTACACTTATGAGTCAAATGATTAACAGATAGGCATTTTTGACATTGTTTCCTAGGAGCATTTGGCACATAAGCATAGTTGTTACCCTTGTTGACACCTACCTTACCATTTCTGTTTTGTTTCTTGTTCTTAACAACTTCTTTCTTTACTTTAGGACTCTTGACAAGGTTGTCTTTGGTCTCTTTCTGACTAACAGATTCAAGAGAGGAAGAAGTGTCTTTAGCAGCCTCATCTTCTTCAAGAAGTTGTTGTTTGATGATCAATAGTTCTTCATCAAACTCAACAACACTCTTTTTGAAGATGGGATTTTCAACACTAGACAGAATGGTTGGGGCATTTTTGTTTGTAAAAGTTTCTTTTCCTTTGCCCTTTGCCCTTTGCCTTCTTCCTTCCTTTATCATTCTCATAGTCAAAACCAACTCCAACCTTGCAGTCTTCAGTGTGTTCCTTGTGATAGGTTTGAATAAGCTCAGATGAGTTTTTGAAACTTCTTAGCTTTAATTCATTTTCAGCAATCTGCTCTCTAAGAGCTTTTTCTATTTGTTCAGCACAAATTACTTTGTTTTTGAGATACTCAATCTCCTTATTCAAACCATCAAGGCTCACCATCATTAACTCAAGTTCCTCATTCTTTTCTATAAGCTCAAGGTTCTTAGCAGTTAGCCTGTCAATTTCTTCATTAGCAACTAACATGCTAGTATGAATGTTAAACATTTCAGTACTCAAGTCTTCAACAGTCTGCTTGTATTGAAAGGGAGTCATGTCAAGAGAAGTAAGAATAGGTACCTGACTTGAAGAATCACCATCATCAGAAAATGCCATCAAGACATAATTTGAGTACTCTTGTTCTTCTTCTTCATCAAAGTCATCCCAGCACTTTCCGTCAGCAATAAAAGCTTTACCCTGTTGTTTCTTGAGTAGAGCTTCATACTTGGCTTCAAGCTCTAAGTATGCTTTATCCTTTTTGACCTGTTTAGGCTTCTTGCACTCAGTAGCAAAATGCCCAAGTTCATTGTAGTTATAGCATCTTATTTTGGACCTATCCACACTCCCATATTTGTATCCTCCTTTAGCTGCACCAGCAATCCCTTTTCCTTTGTTGAAAGAGTTTGAGCTACCTGAACCACCAGCATTTCCACTATTGAATCTAGACTTGAATGGTTGCTTCCTCTTAAACCTGATGTTAGGATATCTCCTAGCCATATAAGCAAAAGATTTGTTTTCCATCTTGTCCAGCTCATCTATGTTGTAGAACTCATCCTCCTCAGGCAAATCATAAACAACCTGAGTTTCATCACTTGTGTCATCACTTTCCAGTTCCTCAATCTTGACTTGACTGACTTTCAAAGATTCCATTCTTTGACCTAGATTGTCAGCAATAAGGGTACAAGAGGTATTGGCCATTAATCCTTGTTTTGCTTGAATAGACCTCTTCTGAAACAACTCTAGCTCATATGTCTTCAAAACACCATACAACACATCAAAACCAATCTTTGCTCGATCTCTTTCTTTAAGGGAAGAGATTCTTGGTTCCAAGTGATCTGGAAGAGTTAGTAAGAACTTCATGTTGAGCTCTTCTGTCTCATAGTGTTTGTCATAGAGTTTGAGTTCATTTATCAGCTTGTTGAACCTCTCAAATACTTCTGTGATTCCCTCCTTTGGTTGAGCCATGAATGCTTCATACTGTGAGACTGGAATCTGCTTTTTGTTCTTCCTTACCTCAGGAGTTCCTTCACATAGCACTTCTATGAGATCCCACATTTTCTTTACACTACTACAGTGAGCAACAGTGCCATACATGTTGAAATCCATAGATTCACAGATGATAAGTTGGAGATGTCCATCCAGTGCTATTTTCTCCTTTTCAGGATCAGTATATTTTGAGGGGTCTTTAGGAACATGCCTTGCTGGTATTATCTCAGTGCCTACTGTTGTTTTAGCAATCTCAATCATTGGAGTAAAGGGACCATGCTTTAGAATGTCTAAGTACATGGGATTAGAAGCTTTGATGAAAAGTAACATCTTCTTCTTCCATAAGCTGTAGTGCTCCTTGTTGAAGGGAGGAATCTTGATACTGCTTAGTTTCTGTGAACTCATTCTTGATCTTTTTCTGTTTGTATGTTAATAGCCCGCTCTGATACCACTTGTTAGAAATGAATACTACCAGAAACTAGACAGAGGGGGGGTGAATGGATAGTTTGATATATTTTTCGATTCTTGAAAACACAAGATAAACTGTATATGATTATGCTATGTTATATGAAGAAAGTAAACGACACACACAATCACTTTAATCTACTTTGTATTAAGTAAATTAAATACTACAGCTTTCCAAAAATTCACAATCGAATTTCTGGCTTCTAAACAAGAACAGTTTGTGTCTTGCTTGCTTACAGAGAAAAGAGTGCTAAAGATAAAACCTTGTGTATCTCTCTTACAGCTTACAGTTGTATGTGCACAATATATATATATTCACCTATACAAACTAGGCACACACAATATTACACAGCTACCCCTGCTGAAAGTCCAACTTGTCCTGCCATAAGAAGTTCACTGTGTCAGGAAGGAACACCTGCTTTTCGGAGTCTTTCCCGTTTCTGTAACTGCTTGTCTCTTATCTTTCTCTCCAAGTTTAGCTGTAGATTTGCCATCTGTTCTTTGGACCACCTTGCCAGAACAAATGCTTCAGTATTTGTCTCTTTTGATTCTTGGTTCTGTACCTTGATTTGTCTTGTTGTAAACGGCTAAGTGTTGATATCGTGAACTCCACTTTATTCCTGACTTCGCGATGTCTCTTGTGAAGACTATGCGGTATGGCCTTTGAGGACTATGCGACATAGGTCATTTGATGACTATGCGACATAGGTCATTTGATGACTATGCGACATAGGTCATTTGATGACTATGCGACATAAGCCATTTGAGGACTTCACGATCTAGGCATCTTTGACTTTGCTGACTTCAACACTTCACGATATGAGTCTTGAGGACTTCACGACATAGTACAAAATTGACTATGCGATATAGCACTTCTCGACATGGATATTGGTGACTTCACGACATAGCTTTCTTCTGACTTTGCTATATAATGCCTTAGACAAATTTCTGCAACTTATTTCTTCAGGGCCTTATTCATCTCTATCCTGTTGCATGAACATTTCTGAACTTCTACCAGGACAATTATTCAATGGCCTATATACATTCTAGATTGCAAGAAACCTACTAAGCTCATTATAAGTCTGAGCATACATGATCAAGCTAATGTTCATGAAAACAAGACAAGTACATATAGAGACCTATACTATATCCCAGTGATAGAAATCACTAGGTCATGTAGTGTGACATAGTCACATAGTGTAGGCTTGTTAATAGTTGTATTCAGACATGTCTTGAGCCTAACAAGGAGTGACAATGGGACAGAGTTCAAGAATTCAACTATGAAGATGTTCTGTGAGGAAAATGGTATTTTGCATGAATTTTCAGCTGCAAGGACACCACAACAAAATGGTGTAGTTGAAAGGAAAAACAGAACACTCATTGAAGCTGCAAGGACAATGCTAGATGAATCAAAGTTATCAACTTATTTTTGGGCTGAGGCAGTTAACACAGTTTGCTTCACTCAAAATATTTCTTTGATTAATCAAGCCAAGGGAATGACCCCTTATCAACTACTCAAAAGAAAGAAGCCACTATTGGATTTTCTTCATGTCTTTGGATGCAAGTGCTTTGTTTTGAGAAATCAAGCTGAGCATTTGGGGAAATTTGAAGCAAAGGCAGATGAAGCAATATTTGTGGGATATGCAACATGGAAAGCTTACAGAGTCTATAATCTCAGAACCAACATTGTTATGGAATATGTACATGTTGTTTTTGATGATCTCAAAATTCAAGGTCTCTGTGATGAAGGTTTCCATGAAAGTTTCCATGAAAGTCTTTCTTTTGAGAATGATGAAGGAGATCAAGGAAATGGACTAAAGATCATCCATTTGAACTCATCATAGGTGATGTTTCTTCAAAAGTCCAAACTAGAAGAGCAACTCAAGAGGAATGTCTATATAGTAGCTTTCTGTCTCAAGATGAGCCAAAGAAAGTTGAGGATGCACTTCTAGATCCAGATTGGGTTTTAGCCATGCAAGAAGAGCTAAACCAATTTGAGAGAAACAAAGTTTGGAATCTGGTACCCAGGCCTAAAAACAGGAGTGTTATAGGCACAAAATGGGTGTTCAGAAACAAGATGGATGAAAATGGCATAGTCACAAGGAACAAAGCTAGATTGGTTGCTAAAGGCTACTCACAGGAAGAGGGAATTGATTTTGATGAAACCTTTGCTCCTGTTGCAAGACTAGAAGCAATAAGAATTTTCCTAGCCTATGCAGCCCATGCCAATTTTAAAGTCTATCAAATGGATGTGAAGAGTGCTTTTCTAAATGGGGAATTGGAAGAGGAGGTATATGTAAGTCAACCTCCTGGTTTTGAAAATGATGATTTTCCAGAATATGTGTACTTTCTCCTCAAAGCACTCTATGGGTTGAAACAAGCACCTTGAGCCTGGTATGACATACTTTCACAGTTCCTCCTTGAGAATCAATTCACTAGAGGTACTGTAGATAAAACTCTTTTTCATAGGATTGTGAATGGCTCTACTATACTTGTTCAAATTTATGTAGATGACATAATCTTTGGGTCTACAGATGAAAGACTTTGTCAAAAGTTTGCCAAGCTTATGCAAAGTAAATATGAAATGAGCATGATGGGAGAATTAACTTATTTCCTTGGTCTCCAAGTGAAACAAGTTAATGAAGGCATTTTCATTAGTCAAACAAAGTACATTCATGATTTGTTAAAGAAATTTAACTTAATGGAATGCTCTCCTGCCAAAACTCCCATGCCTACTGCTACTAAACTTGAATTGAATACTAAGGAAAAATCTGTGGACATTTCAAGTTACAGAGGCATGGTAACTTCTATATTTAACAGCTAGTAGACCTGATATTATGTTTGCTACATGTCTATGTGCTAGATTTCAAACTAATCCTAGGGAATCCCATTTAGTTGATATTAAAAGAATTTTCAGATATCTCAAAGGAACACCAAACCTTGGCATTTGGTATCCTAGAGAATCTGGCTTTGAACTAATTGGTTATTCAGATGTAGATTATGCAGGATGTAAAATGGACAGGAAAAGCACAACTGGCACCTTTCAATTCCTAGGAAATAAGCTTGTATCATGGTTTAGCAAGAAACAAAACTCAGTTTCTACCTCCACAGCTGAGGCTGAGTACATTGCAGCTGGAAGTTGTTGTGCACAGATTTTATGGATGAAAAATCAACTACTTTATTATGGATCAAGAGTTGAGAAAATTCCTATTTTCTGTGACAACACTAGTGCCATTGCCATTACTGAGAATCCAGTGCAGCATTCAAGGACCAAGCACATTGACATCAAGTATCATTTCATTAGAGAACATGTTATGAATGGTACTGTGGAGTTACATTTTGTTCCAAGTGAACAACAACTTGCAGACATCTTTACCAAGCCACTTGATGAATCAACATTCTCAAGATTAGTAAGTGAGCTAGGTATGCTAAATTTCTCTTAATTATTTTTGAGATTTTTGCAAGTTAAATTGCAGCCAGGAATTTGCCAAACACTTAGGTTCTTACTAAGTCAAGTTATCCATTGGTATTGGCCATTCCGACCTTACCTTAACTGCGACCGAGACTCTGCTCCGCGTCTTATCTTAATGTCCTTGATAATCCGGGTATAATTTTAAACATCCTTCTCATCATTATGATGATCTTCAACGGTCCTATCGGTCCTCCGATAAGTCCTCAACTAAACTCTTTAATCTTAACATCCTCAATGGCACCACTTCCGGTAGTCCACTTAACGAACTCTATATGAGTCATCTCGTCATTCTCTTACTTCGATATAACTCTTAACACTCTCATATCCAAGTTTATAACTTAACGCTCTGATACCATTTCTGTAACACCCCCAGATCTGGGGTCAGGAATCTGGGTTGTCACGCTCCATCAGTGATACAATACCTGCATTACTTACAACATTCTCATAATACAACTCCAAAGACCCCAATCACTTACGCACACACACACAAGTTATAGCCTTGGAAATGAGCAACAATAATCAACATTTGTTATTACAACCCAAATGATCTATCCCGGATCTCATCTATTATTTACAACCTCTACCTGAAGTTACAATAATAGACCTCACAATTCTATACAAGGTTTAGTAATAAAAACCCACTCAAAATAATTCTCATTAATTCAAGCTGCAACCAATCTGCTCATACTGACAGTATCCATCCTGCGTCAACTAACTCCAGGGTGGTCTCTTCATTCCCTTGCTCTCGTAACACGAGGTGGATTCGGCAATGTTTTCCTCATGCTGAAATATTTAATAAAGCAAGAATGAGCTAATAGTGCTCAGCAAGAATTCTATTCCAGTTTAAATCTTTACCTTATAACTTATAGTCATACTCATATACTCTTCGTAATCATTTTGAAAGCCTTGGTATCAGTATGATAAACCAAGTCTCAAACATATCTTTTTAAAATAGATATTAATATTGGAATCAAGGCTTAAAGCCTATCCATTGATTCAAAATACTATACAGTTCAATATACTGTATATCTTAAATACCTTCTCAACATATATACAGTTCGAAAATATCTTTATAACCCCATGCTATGCATTAAACGGATAAGAGACTAGTATAACATAAAGGATGAAGTTACGAGGAAAATTAATGTAATGCTTCCGTAACCCAAAATCCACTTATGCATTTATAACTTGAGTAAGGTTTTATCAGAGTCAAAACTCATAAAATAAAAGATGGAGTTGCAAGGATTTATTGTAACTTCATTTTGTTAAACACTTTTCGACCATCTGCCAACATGATCGGTAAACCTGTACTAAGGGGGCTACCCTTTAGTCCCTTTCAATACATGTTGCAGAATTATCCAAGTTGGATGATGAACTAATACTGGAGTAATCTCCGCGCCAGTTGTCCAACCTTACTATGATCAGTAGCAGGTTGTACAACTAAAAAGGGTTTTCTACATGTAGATGGAAGAACACGACAGCCTGACATTGTCTACTGCCTTTCTGGATCTCCCCGGCCCATTTGGGGCAATAAAATGATGGATCGGCGCGACTCGACCTCTTACACTTGCTCCTAGTTCGGATGAAATCCATGACTCTGAAACGTAAAGATCGTCCTCCTTTCCCCAAGTGTAATACTTGTTGATACGACTCCACTCAGTAGTTATATCTAGGTTGGAAAGGAAGATTCTCCAATATTTCCCAAGCTATTGCTTGTTAATGGATATCGACTTGTTCCATCAATTTACTCCTCGATCGTTGAGGTAGTAACACAACATTTGACTTGCAGCAATTAAATTGCTCCGAGAAAATATTTGTCCACTGACAGTTTTGAGTTGATAGTTTAAAATGAGTAGCAGTCACTTAAATCAGGTTTCCCGTATTTTTGATAGTTGAGCGAGCATTTAAATCCTCTTAAAAGACAGATTTAAATGGAAAAACAGTGTTTTGAGAACCTCTTTTTGATTAAAGATAATTAATAATACAGCTTAGAGTATCCTTCGTAATTACTGAAGGTCGAGGATAAACTTTAAATAACATTTCTCATTTTTAAAACGTGTTAAAAGTATTTAATAAATAATCGAATAATATTTATTAAATAAGTAAACCTTAAACGAATATTCGAAAATAATATTCATTAAGTAAATAATGATGAAATGAATATTCAAAAATAATATTCATTAAATAAATAAACCTTAAATGAATATTCAAAAATAATATTCATTAAATAAATAAGGATTAAATGAATATTCAAAATAATATTCATTAAATAAATAAACCTTAAATGAAGATTCAAAAATAATATTCATTAAATAAATAATGATTAAATGAATATTCAAAAATAATATTCATTAAATAATTAATCGTCGAATAACAGTTACCCGATATCTTTATCGGAAAAATAATCTTTCATAATCAAATCATAAAGCAAGTATCATAATATACTTTCGAAGACAGTTATGCCTTCCATTAGCATATATAACGGAAATAGTATTCAAATAGTATTTCTCGACTGAGATAATACTCAAATAACATTCCTTGAAATATATAGTAAGCAAACATCATTCCTCGAATGATATCATACTCGAATAACAATCCTCAAAGTACATAGTATTCTGCCGATGGAATCCCTCCGGGTTTCCACGGCTATCTACATATCTCAAAATACCGACTCCCGATTTAGAGTCGAAAACAATGAATATGCTCTTATATTTAGAGCTATCAGGTAAACCGGTTCATAACTACTTAACTCAAAAGATTTTATATAATCCAAAGGTCAAAATTCATTTCAACAAAAAATAAGATATATCGCAAAACTGTCCAATTTTATACATGGCAAAAGCAGTATTATATAGTCAATACTTCAAAGCATAGATTTAGAAACTTGCATGCATCTATCATATGCATATATTTCATCTCAACAATTTTATAAAGTCACATCTATATACGACGTGAGGTTTGAAAGCATGCATAATACCATATGCATCATCAGAATATTATAACTTAAAATAAAGAATGGAATGAGAAAACTTGCCTGGAAATCCCGAAGTAGCAATAAGTCTCAGGTTGGTCCAGTAATCTAGAATCAACACAAGGTTTCAAGATTAATAACTTAAACTCTTTCACCATACTAAGTATATACTAACTCAAGTACAAGTCCATTTTTAAGTTAACTCCTTAAGATCCTCTACTCGAGCATGCTCGCTCACACATTTTTATAAAATTGAAATATAATCCTTTTAACACGAAATCTTTTCGAGGGTCTTCCTAAACATACCTCGCATGTTATCACAAAGTTTCACATTCTATTATGACCTCTAAGTGGTTCGATCAAAGCCTCAAAGTTGACTAAGTGGTATCGTTTGGTCTCCCGAAACATCCTTTACTAAAACACTCGTTTCTCCTAAACCGTAAATCGGATTCACATGATCTTCGCACCAAAACGAACCTCGAAACAAGAACTAAACTCTACTAGGCAGTGGTGACCTTGGACAGAAGGTATTATGCTTGAACATCACAAACAAAACAAGGCTAAGGAAAATCGGGCATTATAACGGCTATGTTTTAACGATTCCAAAGTTTAATCATAAACTTTACATAATCAATCCAACCAAATCACCAAGTCAAATCCTAAACATCATTACTAACTCATAATCATCATCAACCAGTCAAAACCAACATCTACTTGCTTATCATCAAATCAACATCAAACTTTCATCAAAATCACTTAATCATCCTTATAGTCAAACTAACTAAACTATACTTAAAACTAACCATATAAATCAATTTATAACTAAGGGTTTCAAGAGTTTATACCTTCCTTGATGCTTCATATACACTAACAATGGTTTATAATACTTCCTTGAGCTTTGCACAAACCTTAACAAGCTTAATCCTTAAGAAACAAAATCAAGAATCATGAAAAGTTACTATTCATCCTCATCTTGTAAAATCCATAACAATTCGAAAAATACGAGTTTGGGGCTAAGATTTTTACCAGACCTTTTGCTCTTCATAATATTTCTTTTGAGTTATAGATCGCCAAATTTAGAGCTCCCTAGCTAGGGTTTTGAGCCCCATCTTTCCGCTGGACAGATTGGGTTCTCCAACTTGGGTTAGAGATTTGGCTAGGCTACACTCCTTTGTTGACCATTAAATTTTGAACGAATGCTACCCATAGAGTGGAGAATCTATGGTTAAAATTTGGTGATTTAAGGGTGGATAGAAGTGGAGATATGAATTTTTCTTTGAGCTTAGTTTCTGCTGGGCAGAATTATTGAAGAAATGGGGTTTCTCTTTCTTGCTTTTTGCCTTGGTTGCTTTTGACAAAAGAGTGATATTTTGTAGAAATGTGGTGAGTCATAGCTTACTTGCCTCCTCATCAGACACATGTCAGGCAGTGGGAGGGCATGGTGGCAAAACCGCTTTACTAGTTTGTTTCCTTTCACATGGATGCTACAATTGTTGCATTCCTTGGATTATTCTTGTTACATGTTACTTCCATGCTTTTATTTAATCCTGTAAATGTCGCGTTTTTCCGTCACCACTTAATCTCGTATTTAAATCGATTCGTGTCTCGTTGTTCGGTTACGGCTTAATCTTGATGAACGTTCGCAGAGATTTCTTAAGGGTTCTATCGAAGTAGTTTACCGTAAACGTTCTCGATATCTCTAATACTCCAATACTTTCAAATAATTTAATCCTCCAATACTTTCAAATAATGATTAATCCGTCCGTTATTGGTGAAATTTCGGAGAAAACAGAAATGCTATTTTTCCGATTCTGACAGCTTTTGCATTCCTTCATTTACATCGCAGATTACTAATACGACTTCGAAAGTTCATTATCCCGACTCGTACATAGGGTGGTCTGAAAATCTTTTTCGGTTTAGAAATTTACTATTCATCAAAAAAAAAATTAAACTAAGTCCAAAATTTGGGGTTATTACATTTCTTCATAAACCCTAGTACTTTTATTTAGTATTCCAGACATATTTACTATCATGTTTTCATCAGAACCCACGATGATGAACGGTTCGATTATGAACTAATCGTTGTCGTGGGGTTCTAACGGATTTATTTATGGATTTTAGTAGTTAATTGTTTTAAAGATGTGTGTGTGATGATTTGTTGATATCCTAGTTTGGTTGTGCTTATTCTTCTTGGATGCGTAGCTAACATCTAAGTTGTTTGTTAATCTCTATTGATTGCGAAAGTGGATATAGAGGTTTAGAACTTGCCATGCTAGCATAGGTTTATGTATGTTTGTCATGCATGATTCGTAGGTGATTTTAACCATCTTACCTGCCCTATGTAATCTGAATGGATAACTTGCTCGTTAAACCGTTATGTTTTCAAATATTATAGACATATAGGGTCTAAGCATAATTGGTGTCTGCTCAACTTCTATCTCTTTTGTGGATGTTTGAGTGGTTTGGTATACGTATACTGAAAGGTAGCGTGTACTGATTTCGTGTTGTCCGATTAGTTATCATAACCGTCACATACATTGATTAAAGACATAAAACTCTAGATGAAGTATTTAATGAAGTTAGGATCCCATGTTTTATTCTCATAAGTAATTTTATAGAAATCTCTTTAGTTAATTATAGTCTTGGTAATTTGCTTAGTTAATTTAGATAATCCAAACACAAATTTGTTACTTGTCTTAGCATTGAACAATAGCCATACATTGTTGCATAAGTGCATAACTATAGTAACCAAAGCAGTCTCTGTGGGAACGAACTCTACTTATTCATATATTACTTGTGACCGCGTACGCTTGCGTGATTTTGTGCGAACGGGTATTCCGTTGACGGCTCTTTTATGTCAACGGAATGCAGCTTTATCAACGAAATAGGCTGGAACTTAAACGCACATTTCTGATTCGTTGATATAGCGCTGTTAATCTAACCGTTGAAATTTGCACGCCTTTTTACCACGATCTATACATATATCCCTGTAAGTATAAATCATGGTCATATTTTAATTGTAACGGTTAAATTTTAAGCCAATCCAGTAATTTATAATTATTATTGGACTTAATTTTTGAGAAATTTTGGGGGAGTATTTAAGCATATTTGCTTTCTTTAATTCTTTTTATCTTATTCTCCAAATTTCCAAAGGCTTTCTCACTTTTTCTCTCTCAAAGCAAAACACAGTTCGAACTCTTCTTTACTCAACAATGGCGCCCATAGTTAAACTTATGTCTTCTGGAGGGTTCATTTATGAGAAGAACAACTCCATACCATTTGTTGTCAAGGAAAGCCCGAACAAAATCTTTCACAAGATGATGGATTTCTTGGTGAACTGCAAGCTCAATTATGCTATGTTTCACTCCACTCCGCTTTATAATGAAATCATAGAGGAGATGTGGACCTCCTGTGAGTACAGTTGAACTAACTGCACTTTGCAATTCACAATTCAAGGTAAAGAGTATGTTGTTAATTCAGATGTTCTGCAAGCATGCCTTCACATTCCTGAGAATAATTGCTTTGCTTTACCCACAAATGTTGAAATTGTTAACATGCTTAATTCTATTAATTACTCTTTGCCAACTGAGAATTTAGGTAAAATTATTAGGAGAGGTTTGGTAAGGGAATGGAGCTATTTAGCAGATGCTTTCATTAAAGTGTTTTCTGGAAAAATCAGTAATTTTGATGCCTTAACTAACTCCATTCTAATTTTGCTTACCATGCTTCTCACTGATAAGTACTATAACTTTAGCACTCAATTAATGTATGAACTTGGTGGTAAATTGGGTGATAAGCATTCTAGGAAAAAGAACATTTATTATGCTAGATTTCTAATGATGTTGGCCAACCATGTTAGTCCAACAACATTAGTTATCTCTAACCCCAATTCCAAGTTTGACTGTTTTGTTCAAGAAAAGAGGGTGCTAACAGACATATTGAGGCTCAATCACAATGGTGATGTCCCAATGGTATACCTGCCAGTCATTGAGGTAACACTTTCTCAACTTGTTAATTTAAATGTTACTTCAATTTCTGCTTCTACTACTACTGTTGTTGCAATGGAGTCTGTAGATGTGACCCAACAGGCTCCTGCCCCTGCAACTCGACCTAAATCTACAAATTCTAAATCTACCAAGCCAACCTCAGGTGCTTCTCAAAAAGCACATGTTGTAAAATCCACTACACAACCTAAGGGGAGTGTTGCTGGTGTGGTGAGTGGTGAGGGAAGGGGTGAAAATCAAAGAAACCCCAAGGATAAGGTGGGAGAGGTGAGTGTTGCCCAGACTAGCCCCATTGTGTCTTCCCAACAAGGCACAATGAGTAACATGGATTTTAGCTCAAGTCTAATTGCATCCTCTCAAAAGGATGTAGTTATTGAAACAAGCTCTCCTCCAAGAGCACACTCCAAAAGGGTAAGGGACACACCTAGCCCACAAACATCTAACTCCCAATACCAAATAAGGGTAAGACAAAAAACCCAGGTCACACAGGGTGCACACACACTGGAAGCAACAATTCCAGTTTCTCAAATTCAGTTTGATGTAGCCCCAATTTTTACTCCGGGGTTACAGTCTCACTCCCTCAATATTAATATTGAGACACCTCCACAAAATTCTCCTACACAATCATTAGATGTGGATATGATCCATTCATCTATTCCTGATTCTCCAACTCTATTCTTGGAGAAGCCCCACTCTGAAATTGGTGGTCATCACTTGTTAAGTGATTTGTTGGGCCAACAATCCTGAAACTACAAGAGGATCTGTGGAACCATCTTTCAAATCAATCACCACAGACTCTACTGTAATTTTAATTTCTCAAACCCCTTTATTGACCTCATCAACGGTATTATCTCTTCCGTTGACGAGTGTTTCTCCATCAACAGTATCCATTCCATTGACAGCTCAAACTACCATTCCGTTGATAGCTCATTCTGCACCAATTATTGAAAATCAAGTTGTTCACACAACTAGTGCAGATGACATAGTGGTAGTTGAAACACTTTTAAGATTGAAAGGGTGTGATTCTGAGAGGCTGGCTTGCAGCCAGGAAAAAGGATAGAATGAGAGTGAGAGGCTGGCTATTTCTTCCAGCCAGGCAAAAGGAGAGATTTAGAGTTCCACCTTAGTAGGTGAAGGTGAGGGTGTGAGAGGTGTGAGCCATGGGGAGCCCATGATGCAAGAAAATAGTGGAGAGAGAGAAGGGACTAAAACAGATCACAGGGAGGAAACAGCCATTGCAAGTGAGTTAATGGAGGTTAATGAGGGAGAAAGAGAATTGTCTTTCCAAGAGCTTTATCAACAAACTCTGGATAGCATTTCTCTGGATCCTGAAACCTTTACTCACCCTGTACCAGCATACCAAATCATGGCTCAACAGGGCAATGTGGAGGCAGAGAGGACTTTAAATCTAATTCATACAACTGCATCCATGATGAGGGCTAAGGATGCACTTGCCAATTTGTCTCCAGGAGCTGGTGGAAGTGATCAGTTTGCTGATTTTTCAAGTGATGATGAGAGTCTTGATGCTGATTTCCAAGGGGTGGCTACCACTACACAGACTGGGACATCTGTGATGCCTCCTAAGCCAAGATGGCTCTATCAAGATTCACTTGGATATTAAGGGTTGGATGCTGCAATTACAAGGCAGTATAATGAAGCTTACTTGGCTCATGAGTCTACACCTACAAATGAGAAGAAATTCTACAAAGCCATTTTGGACTCTCTAGAAATCCAGAGGCTCCAAATGCTACAGACAAGGATTGAGGCCAGGGAAATCAAGGACACAATTGCAAGCTTCAGGGACTCCAATGATAGGAGGTTTGATGGAAGACTTCTACTTCTCACTGTGACCAAAATGGACAAATTCTTCAGAAGGGATCATGAGGTGGCAACCACTTTGAAAACCTTCAGCCATGATTATACTTGTGTTTGGATCGATAAACTGTATATATTAAACAGCCAATG
Organism: Heracleum sosnowskyi; assembly: GCA_030848705.1. Lineage (NCBI taxonomy): Eukaryota > Viridiplantae > Streptophyta > Magnoliopsida > Apiales > Apiaceae > Heracleum > Heracleum sosnowskyi. The sequence goes on from CM061236.1 coordinate 46,809,507, forward strand.
CTCTGATACCAATTGTTAGGCCGAATACACAATATATAATCAATATATGTATGAGAAGAACAATCAAGAACACTGTTTATGAACAATAAACTGAATTATATTAAATAACTCTTCTCTCAGTGATGTAAAATATCACCGAGAGCTGCTAGGTTACTAGAATAATGTATTCAGTATTCGCATCCCTTTTAGGGTTAACCTATCTATGTTTATATAGTACACAGCTACATAGATTCAATCTCTAATTGATATTCCTACAAATTAGCTATACAATTTATATCAAATTAGGATTGCTTCTGTCTTCTGTTCCGTTTCCTTATCTGTCTCAATATATCTTGCTTCTTTCCATCTTCAAGATATATTGCTTCTAGAATCTTCATTGTCTTTGCACCGACAGCTAAGCAAACTCTTACCCCGTCAGACTTTATCAAACTCTGACAGGCTTCTAGTAAACTCTGATGAGTACCTGTTGCTTAAACACTGATAAACAATCATCAGCAATTATATCTAACAGAATGTCATTCTCATCCGTATTTTCATCTTCATCTCTTGGATTATGTAAATCCAATTTCCTCCGAACACTTGAAGACTTCAGATTCACATTTTCATCGCTAGCTTGATTATTGATCGGTGTCGACTTCCGAGCACCCTTCTTTTCAGTTGAATTAGGCTTCTTCTTGCTTATCATATCATTGATTTCTGGTCTAGCACTCATCTGTCTTGCTGACTTCCTAGTACTAGTACCTTCAGTACCTTCACCTGACTTCCGATACCTCTTGACTTCAGTTGGAATCTTCACTGGTACATTATTCAGTCGTGCAGACTTCCTAGGACTGCATACTTCAGTACACTTCTTAGTTCTTTGTTGTTGTTGCAATTGATGAGTGGTTACGAATTGACGTTTCAATACTTTTGTAGCTGCATCAATACATTTAAATTATCAGTACATACAAATATCAAAGCCATACATATTGATCAATAAAATAACATTGCAACTTTTTTTTAACAAGGGACTATGTAAAGAGGTTTATACCTTCAAATACATTAGGCCTTGGCCGGATGACTACATGTGGCTGCATTTGCTGTAGTGGCTCTAATCTAGTATCGACGACTGTAAAGCATAATGTAACATAATATGTAAAAGAGATAACTACAACTCAACAAAGGACAAGACAGACAATAGTATTAACAGAAGCACAGGAATCCAGAATCAAAGAAGAAAAGGTAAACTCAAAAAATCAAAATACGTTATGTATTCTTGAAGTCCGTAAAAAGGTCACGGAAAGAAGTTCATGAAAATGTTCAAGCCTCAGTGACAGCAAAAGAAACAAGACTTTCAAGACGACAGAAGTATGTGAATGATTTAGGGTTAAGTGCCACGGGATTCCAGTGATGAAGCAACCAGAACGACAAAGGACTTATCAGCAGGATTGAATTGAAGACATAAAAGAAGAATTGATCAAGTGTTATTCATCTGTGAACCAGACCAGTTGCACTAGGTGACGGCACTAAAAAGATCAAGTTGTTTTATCGTCTCAGAAGAAATTGATACAGTCTAAAACTGAAACACCCTGGAGCTGAATAGATTTTCTAAAAGGTCAAGGACAAGGAAAAGAATTCGATGGTTTTTCTTTTAAGAAAACCATCGAAGGTGACATAAAGAAAATCAAAAGAAAATGTTCGATAGTTTTCTTAATTAGAAAACCATCGAATGGAAAAGCAAAAATTGAATGAAAACTTTAATAAAGTAAAAGTTCCATTCGATAGTTTTTATTTTAAAAACCATCGAATGTAATTATTACTTTATTATTCGATAGTTTTCAATTCACAAAGTGGGTGAAAAGTTTTCTTTGTTTGTCAGGTTGATGAGAATTGGACGGCCAAGATTGTTTTAACAATTAAGGTTCGATAGGTTTCTAAAAACTAAGTCTATAATTACACAGAGAGAGGTAGTGTCTTCCTCAGTCAGGTTATTTCATAGTAGCAATTACGGAGAGAGAAATTTGAGCCGGAGAAGATCATAGAAATTTATAGTGCTCAGAATTCTATCAATGTATTGATTATGAATAACCTAGAACTCATTGAAGCTAATCTACGGATTAGAAATTGTAGCACCCTTCGAGGTTTATATTTATAAAAAGATATATTCCCCGACTCTTGGTTTGGTTTGGTGTGTTTGATTTCGTTATAGAACTGAATGAATTATCCGCGAACGAAATTGAAATTATTTGTGAGTATCGTATTCAACCCCCCCTTCTACGATACTTCGGGACCTAACAATTGGTATCAGAGCTTGTTAATCGATATACAGATTAGATCCGGTGTTTTAGGCCAATCACTCAAGTTCTCAGAATTTTCGGATTTTTTAATTTTCAAAATTTTCATTTCTTGAAATTTTTGAATTTTAAATAATTTGAATTTTATTCTTGAAATATTTTATTTTTCAAAAAGTTCGAAATTCTTGGAATTTAAAATATTTCATATCCTAAGCCAAAGGTTCTCAAAAGATTGTTAGAGAGGAGGTTAGGAATGGACAAACAAATATCTCAGTAACGTTTATTAATGTTGGAACCTCAGAACAGAATAGAAGAATTACTAGTAGCTGAATCAGAAGAAGCTCAGGTAGAAAACCTCGAGAGACTAGACTAAAGATCAGTGTTTCACTTGTCAAGGAAGTTTAGTCACATCAGATTCAGAAGGAGTACAAAAGCCACATCCATGGATCAGGCTTATTTATTACGAAGCAAAGATTCTTCAGGATTCAGTTCAAAGAGGTAGTTACAGACTGAGATGGTAACAAAAACAAGAGTGATAGTTTCAACTATGATAAGAACAATGTAACGAGAAACTATCAGGGTGTGCTACACAATGAAGAAGCCTAACAAACAAAGAAGAATAGGGACTCAGTTAATAGCTGAAACAGAAGTGGAATGCTTTGTTGAAGAAGCATCAGCACAAAACTTATGTTTCTTAATGAAAGAGTTGGGATGGATCAGATGACGAGAAGATCATGGATATCTTGCTTTCATAGCAATCTCTGAAGATGATTCACCTCACATATCTCAGGTATCTTTTCCTTGAACCAATGCAGTATTTAATTCTCAATATTCAAAGCATGTACATAGAAGATCTTAGATATGTGTGTATGAATATTTGTAGAATAAGATTTGCAAGTGAGATAGAAGCTTTCTTAAGAAACAACTCTTAGTTTTAGGGGTTAAGTTTCTGGCACATAAGATCTTAGTAAAGCTAAGTTTCAGTATCCCTAGTAGAACAAGATTTGCTCATTTATTCTGAATTGTTTGTTAAGGGATAATCAGTTTGAAGGATGGAGGAATTACCTTTAGAGTCAGTAGAATTTGTAGAACACCAAGCTGTATCTAAAACTGACTTAGGTAATAGAGAAAGTTAGATGCCATACAACAACAGAATGGATTAGATAGAATTAGTGATTTAATTGTTAATTCTTTTATTCCATGTGTGCTTAGAAAATTATTGAATATCTGTAAATCTACTTGCTACCTGTTACACTTGTGTATATTGGTTAAAGTAGAAAGTACTGAATTTTCTAAAATGCAAAACATGCCTAATTTGCACATCTCTTATCTGCAATGTCAAAATGCTCAATGTATGCCATTTATTCTTATTAACATGTTTGCTTATTTAAATATTATGAATGCATCTCTTAGAACTTGCATTAATCATAGAAAAAGCATGTTTAAGAATTACATTAGAGCAACGACTGCAAGGTCAGTCAGAGATAAGAATAAGCATGTATAGGTTGAAGCTGTTGTTACCACTTTTAAAAGCAAAATCTCTAATCCATCTGGACCCAAGCAAATAAGTTGGGTACCAAGAACTGTCAATCCATTTGTGAGTGCAGGCAAATCAGGTTAATCGATTTATATGCTTTCTTGGTCTTTACTACTGAAGACATATGATCGAAGAAAGAACTTGCCATCAAATGTGATTGAGAAAGCTGTTCCGTCAATAATCTTTGGAGATGACAACAAAGGTTTTCATCACGGGACATGGCTACGTTGGAAATGGAATGTCATCATGTTTACAATAATTGGTATCATTGATAACAACTAATAATTGGAGTCAAGGATAACAATTAGAAGCAACTCTCTTGCTGAAGATTCAAAGCACAAATCTTTTTATTCAATGAAGGAGCAGTGTGTTATCTCAAGCAGGAAGGTTGAGAAGCTCTCACCCTTGCATGACAATACAAGGAACTCTTTTCTAAAGATGGTATTGGTGAGAGGACTGCCTCATCTGGGATTCAAGCTAGATGAAATATATGAGGCATGTCATTAAGGGAAGTCAAAGAAACATCACAGAAAAGCTATAATGTGATAATCATTTCTGAGCCGCTTCAGATGATACGTATGGAACTCTACGGACTAGTTAATGTCTTATCTACAACAAAGTAAAGATATACTTCAGTGATGGTTGATGACTACTCTTAATACAAACTGGTGTTGTTCGTTCAATCTGAAGGACAGGACATCACAGATGAGATTAATCACATTTCCATGATACCCTGAATTGGCCAATAGAAGCAAACTCTGAATTTCTTTCAGGGGTTTGGAGGAAATTGTTTTACAAGTAAGCATCTTGGCAAGATTGGCAGCTAAGGCTCTTGAGGATATTCTCCTCGGCTAATCAGTGGAATCTAAAGCCTACGAGGTAAATTTGATTAATCAACAAGAGGTGATTGAAAGTCTGAATATGATGTTCAACAACTCCAAGCTCTCAGCTGTTATGTGTGAAATTAATGGTAATGATGATTCAAATCCAAGCAGTGGTAATGGTAGTTTAACTACACAGCTCAGTACTTCAACAGAACCACTCAGCGAGGATGAGGATTCTCAGGAAATCCCAGCAACAGCTTAGGGGGAGCAAAAGAAGGATCAATTAGTCAGATCAACACCACAATGAATATCTAGAGGACACTTCAAGAACGTATCTGTCAAGACAAAGGGTTTAGATTCAATATCATTCCCGATGTCTAGTTCTTAGTGATCCTAGTGGTGTAGTAAAGACTAGAGCTATAGAGTATGAATGATTATTTTCTTGGTTTTCTTTCTGAAGAAGAAACAAAGAAAGGTAAATAAGCTCTGATGGATCCAGATTGGGTGATTGCAAAGCAAAATGAACTCAATCAATCTGAAAGGCAGAAAGTTTGGAAGCTGGTACCCAGGCCTAAGGGAAAATCTGTTATTGGAACAAGATGGGTATCCAGAATACTGGATGAAATTGGCATTGTTATGAGGGACAAGGCCAAACTGGATGCTAGGTTACTATTAGGAAGCAGTATCTAACAAGAAGCACCAGTGACGAGACTTGAGGATATCAGGATATATCTGTATGGTGAATATGATCAAGTGCACTCCTGATTGGTGAGATAGTAGAAGAAGTCAATGTACAACAGATCCTGGCATTTGCTGTTGCAGATCAATTGGACGTTGTATAACTTCTCTTCACAAGATCACTACAGATTGGTATGAACCGGTATCAATACTCAAGCAATCGTCAAAGACATGGTATGACACTCTAACTGAACTTTTACAGAATATGAATTTATTAGAGTTGTCATAAGGCACAAACATAATGTCATATATGTGCAGTGATATCATGATTATATTATATGTTGGTCTACTAACGAAAACTTGAGCAAGAAATTTGCCAAGTCATTGCAGAGAATGTACAAGATGAGTATGTTGGGAAAGTTGCAATTCTTTTTGGAATTACTTTGAGCAAGCCAGAAGAATAATTCTTTTAGGAACACAAGTAAGCCAAAAGAGTGATGGCAATAAAAGTAAGTCAAGAATCTTTTGAATGTGCACAATTGAGAAGATTCTAGACATGCCAAGACTCCCTACCAACAGCAGCCACTAAAGCTTGATCAGGACAAATCAGGTAAAAGACAGAAATGACAAGCTAGAGAGGTATGCGTCTCATTAAGTTATTAGCCGCAAATTGACAACACATATTGTATTCTCAAGTTGCCAATGTGCAAGGTTCCAAGTGGATTTCAAAAATCTAGTCTTATAGTTATCAACATGATTTTGAGATATCTTAAGGGAATACCAAATCTCAGTATATGGTACCCTAAAGATACTTGTTAACATGTTTAGCTATTTAGATATAAAATACGCAGGTTGTAAGAAAGACAGGAGAAGCATCTCTGAATAACAGGAGGAGCATCTCTAGAAGCTGTCAACTTCGTGGAGGAAGATTGATTTCTTGTTATTATTTCAGGAAATAACTTTATCTCCAACAACTCTGTGGAACAATCCACGACAATGCACCTTGACAACAGGTATCATTTCTTTCGAGAGCATGTCTTCAATTCATAGAGTAACTTGCAGACACGCACCTTATTTGAAAATCTCATCTGCAAGAAACTCTTGAATAAGTTCACAAGTATAAAATTGTTCATATTATAAGGACTTGTGAATTTATTTAACATCCAGTCCTCATCTTAATAATTTAGTGCTAATATCTAACTCATAGATATTTAGTACTAATTTATTATTATTTATTTAATGAAATTTGAATTATGGAAATTGAAGCAGTTCAATATCTTATTTGCTCCATAATTTAAAATACATAAAATAAATATGCAGCATAATTTATTGGATTTTAATTGGTTAATATCATTCAATGATATTTAGTCGATTTTATTCTGAGAAAATTGTGAATTTTCTGTTGACAATTGATTTTGGTAAATTTGAAAAGATTTATTAGAATTAAAACTTGACAGGAAATAAAACAGTCTAAATTTTAAAACAAGAACAGGTTTTAAAATGAAGACAGAAGCAAAAAATATCGAATTTAGGAAATTCGATAGTTTTTCAAGTACATAGATAAATCTATCGAAATAAATTTTCGATAGTTTTTGAAAAGGAAAAAGAAAAAACTATTGAAAACATTTCTCGATACTTTTTGAGGAAAATTTGAAAAAGCATCGAATTGAATTTCATTATTCTTTATCTAAATTCTCGATGGTTTTTGAATTAAAATGAAAATCTATCTGAGAGAATTAATTTTTTCCTTTATTTTAATTCTCGATAGTTTTTCCACAAAGGATCCCTCGATAGTTTTTCAAGCTTTAAAAGGTAACAAGTTCGATAGTTTTTCAGAAAAACTTTTTAAATTCTGATTTTCAAACTCTTCGTTATTTTTCAAAATTTATCGAAGTAAAGTTGACAGTTTTACCCCCAACTTAAAACCATCGAACATACTATTAAAAACATCGAACACTGTAAAGACAATATTGCCCCTGTCAATTCAATAAGTATTTAACAACCCCTTACGTTTTTTTTCTTATTATCAGATCTAAGGGCTTTTGTTTATACTTACTAGAATACATATAACCAAGAACATCACTGCCTCAAGAACTTGTTTCTAAGAAAACTATTTTCACTATTGTTCTTTAGAAGTTAATTGTTTTCAATTGATTTCTTCAGATAATTCTGATTATTTGTGTTACCAAAAGTAGGGTTCTTGATAATAGTGATTCGAAGTTGTGTTTTTTAAGAAAAAGGGGTAATTTTGTTTTAAGGGTATTTTGTGTCAAGTTTGATTAATTAGTAATAATTAATTAAATTTAATTGGTTTTAGTTTTGGTTTAAAAGTAACCAAGACTAATCATGTCTCGTTTCAAAACTTGCAAGCCATTACGAATTTACAGTTTCGTGCATGGGCAGAGTTTCTGAACACACGTTCATTAGTGGCATATGCCTTGAGTACTCCCGTAGTCCTTTGCATCGATCAATTGACTGCGTTGTACATAACCGCCACGGATACAAGTGAGAATAACGTAAGATCCTTCAGTTTTGTTGTGCCAGGGGGCAGAACAATAAGGGTGACGGAACATGACTTTAACAGAATACTACATTTTTCTATAGAAAACCATGTTCCGGATCCCACAACTGAGGAGATACATGCTTTCTTCACTCTCATAAGAAGTCAACTTCCTAACTTCTTTGTGGGAGAGTTCCTTAAGCATTACCTTCCAAAGCCATGGAATTTTTTCTTTCATACCCTGATCCATGTTTTAACTGCCAAGCTTACAAATCTGCATGGCATTCCCTTATTCCTTCAAAAGATAGGGTTTGCCATTGCCAACTATAGGCATATTAACATAGGAATGATAGTGATTGATCAAGTCATTCTGTGCATAGGACCACTGGATGAAAGAATAGGAATAAATGAAAATGTGCTTTGTTTCTATCCTAGGTTCCTACAGCTAATTCTCAATGATATCTTAACAGATGATGAGCGTGAGACATTCGCTGACGAGGAGGCCATGGAGTGCATGAAGATAAAGAGCAATGCAATAACCGCTCTGATAAGAAAGAATCATCTTCCAGGGGTACCCACTGTTCAAACTTGAATATCTAAGAACGGTGCCCCTACCACTTCTACCCCCAGGGGAACAGGTAAATGAAGGTAACATTCCTCAACCTGAACTGGCTCCTGAACCACAACAATGGATGTTGATCCAGAGCCCTCAGTGGCCATCCAGACCATGAGATTGCAACCCACAATCTCTAACCACGGTCGAAGAGCCTTTGGAAGTGCCAAATGAAAACATAAACGAGCCTCCTTACCCTCCTATACCCAATATTCAGACATCCATGAGTGTAGAGGGAGATAGTGCCATAGCAGCACCACATAAGGAGATACACCCTTCAACAACAGCTCTGCCTTCCTCTAAAAGGAGAAGAATAGAAACCGAGGCAACTGTTGATACTTTATTTCAAACTTCCAAAGCGCCCTTTATTGATTTTTCTGATGCTGATTGGGCTACATTAACTAAAGCAATATCTGAACCAATAGCTCAATCAAGTAAGGAAGAATTGACGGAAGCAACTGGTGTTCCGACCATATTACGGTTAGGTTCACTGGTTGAAGGTTCTTTACTAAACCAAGAGTCTTCACAGACGTCGAGAGAAGGCTTTGACCTAAATGCACAATCTAAAGGGTCACTGTCTACCTCCCCAGATGGAACATATCTGGATCCTGCGGGTAAAGGGTATGACGTAGGTGCAGATCGGCAACTCGGTGACGATGAATCAATTACTATTGACAAGTCAACTGAGGTAAAGTCTTCACAGACTATTGGGGAAGATTCGGGATCTCTGCTGTTAAAAGAGCCTGTTTCTAACCCCCTAGAGATTCAAACTCTAGATCCTTTAAAGGATACATCATCCACGGATGATCAGCAACTTGGTTTAACCAAGGACGGGGACTTGAGAAGCCCCATTGCACCACCGGTGACCTCCTTAAGGACGGCTACGGTGATTTCTTCTGCAGGTACAATCAGCACTAAGGATTTGAGTGAAACAAAAACACTTACACCTGGCCTGAGTGGGAAAGGAAAAATGATTCAAACACCGACAGAAATGTTGAGTGTACACCCAGAGCCAAATGTGAGGAGTGACACCCTAACCCTACCTAATATTCATAATTTGCTGTTACCGACAGAAAGAGAGGTACATGTTCAATCCACCCTCAAGGAGATGACAGTTTGTGATAAAGAAGGAAATCCATTATTCAAGGTTTTACTGCGACCTTCCTTTGACCAAGGGATCTCCTCTAGTCAAGGCAATGCTTCTTTAAAGACAGTTCAAGAGAAGGTTTACTTGGCTGCAGCTGATTCCAGAAGAACATTCAGGGTCATTGGCAGTTCATCTGGCACTATAACAGGTACCAAACAGGCAGTGGACTCCTTGAAGAGGGAAGCTATGGAAGAACTGGTTGAATTGAGGACTGATGTCAAAGAGAATCAATGTGACGGGGTACAATCTATTTGGAATATGTTGAGGAACCAACAACCTGATCCTTCTACTACCTTTTATAATGAGGATAACTTCATCGAGGATTCCTCAACTAAGGGGGAGAAAGTTGGAGAAGGGGAAACAAATGAAGTGACTAATGAAGGTTGGCAAACAACTGGATGGGGAGTTTGGGAAACCAATGAAGCTATTCCAGTTAGACAATATTGGATTGAGGACATAGTACTAGAAGAAAGTGAAGAGGGATTTGAAGTCATGCAAGAGCAACCGATTCAGGAGGAGCATGAGCCATATCATCCGGAGCCAAATAGAACATCCTATCTTGGATGATGATATGGAAGAAGAAGCAAATTCTCTATCACTAAGAGAGAAAGACACATTCTCATCAAGATCCAAAGAACTACAAAGCTAAATGAACTGCTCCGTGAGCATGTTAAGGAAATCTTGATGAAGGTCAGTCCAGAGATTACTGAAAACCCTCCTATGGTTAGATTCATGACGAATGACTTGTTCAGAATCTGCTATCTGACGGAGGACAAACTGAGAGATTACCCAAACGAATATCTAATATCAGTTGAGAAGTATCTTAGATCCACTGGACTCACATCAACGGAGAAGGACAAAGCAGCCAACACTCTAAGAAGATATCTTATGGAGAATGTTCCCTATTATAGGAAGAGAGTGGAGAGAGGATTGGAAGTGCATACCAGACTGCCAAACATGCCAAAGCTAAACAAGAAAGATGTTAACATTGCATGGTTATGGGCTGGAGTGGGACAAAAGGTTGAGTTTATTGGAAGACACATCCAGGGAGCAATCCTTAAACCTGGAGAACCACTGCACTATCTATCCGTGATTGATTATCAAGCTGCTAACTCCGATCCAATGAGTGAAGAAGGTGAGATTGTAATGGACTGAAGAACAGAAGCAAAGAACAAAAGAACTATCAGCTCAAATAAGAGGAGCAACTTCAAAGTGAAAATTTTTATTGTTCTTTGAGTTATGAAATCTGGAAATGTATATATATCTGATCCAGAATGCATTTAATATTATTACGCTGTCTTACTTTAATTAGTTTCATGTTTCCTTAGTTAGTTGAGTTATCCTCGAAGTATTTGCTTGTCGAACTCTATCCAATCAAATAGGGGGAGATTGTAAAGCATAATGTAACATAAGATGTAAAAGAGATAACTACAACTCAACAAAGGACAAGACAGATAATAGTATTAATAGAAGCACAGGAATCCAGAATCAAAGAAGAAAAGGTAAACTCAAAAAATCAAAATACGTTATGTATTCTTGAAGTCCGTAAACAGGTCACGGAAAGAAGTTCATGGAAATGTTCAAGCCTCAGTGACAGCAAAAGAAACAAGACTTTCAAGACGACAGAAGTATGTGAATGATTTAGGGTTAAGTGCCACGGGATTCCAGTGATGAAGCAACCAGAACGACAAAGGACTTATCAGCAGCATTGAATTGAAGACATAAAAGAAGAATTGATCAAGTGTTATTCATCTGTGAACCAGACCAGTTGCACTAGGTGACGGCAATAAAAAGATCAAGTTGTTTTATCGTCTCAGAAGAAATTGATACAGTCTAAAACTGAAACACCCTGGAGCTGAATAGATTTTCTAAAAGGTCAAGGACAAGGAAAAGAATTCGATGGTTTTTCTTTTAAGAAAACCATCGAAGGTGACATAAAGAAAATCAAAAGAAAATGTTCGATAGTTTTCTTAATTAGAAAACCATCGAATGGAAAAGCAAAAAGTGAATGAAAACTTTAATAAAGTAAAAGTTCCATTCGATAGTTTTTATTTTAAAAACCATCGAATGTAATTATTACTTTATTATTCGATAGTTTTCAATTCACAAAGTGGGTGAAAAGTTTTCTTTGTTTGTCAGGTTGATGAGAATTGGACGGCCAAGATTGTTTTAACAATTAAGGTTCGATAGTTTTCTAAAAACTAAGTCTATAATTACACAGAGAGAGGTAGTGTCTTCCTCAGTCAGGTTATTTCATAGTAGCAATTACGGAGAGAGAAATTTGAGCCGGAGAAGATCATAGAAATTTATAGTGCTCAGAATTCTATCAATGTATTGATTATGAATAACCTAGAACTCATTGAAGCTAATCTACGGATTAGAAATTGTAGCACCCTTCGAGGTTTATATTTATAAAAAGATATATTCCCCGACTCTTAGTTTGGTTTGGTGTGTTTGATTTCGTTATAGAACTGAATGAATTATCCGCGAACGAAATTGAAATTATTTGTAAGTATCGTATTCAACCCCCCCCCCCCCCCCTTCTACGATACTTCGGGACCTAACAACGACATTGTCAATATACAAATCCAGGTGGTCAGCATTTTCAGATTCTCTAACTACGTCCCCATCATCTATCACCAATTTCCACTCCCCCGCCTCATCATTAGCATTTCTTTTGTAAATGCCTCCAACTTCAGTGTATTTGAGATCATCCTTAACATGTTCCATGAGCACCGAGTAGGAAAACCTGTCAGGATCTACATTCATTATCACAGTCTCTTTTCCACCAACATATTGTCCATTCTGAAATTTTCCCATGTGGTATAATATGAGATTAAATACCTGATCTCCCATCCTGTAAAAATAGAAGAAAATTACATTAGAACAGATAAAAAAAAACTTAACTGATTTCAGAAAATGCAAAGTAAATACACAAAGCAGTCCAACAAAAAACAAGTAAAAGATGCCAAATTAAATCACAATTATCACGTAAAAGGTGCTTATACATAAAGGTAGTCGATAAAATGTGTTCGATAAATAATGAATTAAAAGTCAATTTCCTTGACTAACTTTGACTACTGAAAGACAATAATACATAAAGAAGCTCTAATACAAAAGTACTTCTGAATTTGAGTGAAAGCACTAGACAATTCTTTTCACTACTTTTGTCTTAATGAAAATTTTTGTTGGCGGGATGTCTTCTCTAGCCCAATTCACATCACTAACTTGATTTCCGATTCCATAACCATGGTGAATATCATGTAAAATCGGATCAGTCCGATCATCCTCATCCTCGTTCTCGTTTTATGTTTCAACATCACACCAGCCCCTTGGTAATCTATTGATAACGTTATGGAATGTCTTCTCAGTTGGATCTTCTATGTAAAATACTTGTTGTACTTGTGAAGCCATTACATACCGATTAGATTTTGCGACCAATCTATTAAAATTCACTCGAGTCAGGCCGTACAAATCCTTTTCTACATGGTACCAACAACACTTGAATAAGACCACAGTGAAATCTCCCTAGTAGTCAATTTCTAGGATTTCTTCAATTGGTCCATAGTAATCAACAACACCAACCTGTGGATTCTGATCTTTTGAACTTGAAAAGCTAGTGGTCAAGGAAGACAAGTATACACCAATATTCTGTGTTGTACACTTAGTATCTCTTTCTTTTGTACAGAATCGGTATCCATTCATAACATATCCACTGAACCTCTTAGCTGCTCGATTAGGGCCCATTGCAAGAAGTTGTAGTTCCTTTGAAAGGTAATCTTTTTTCCCCACCACTTCCTTCAACCACTTCCAAAAATCTTCCATATGTGCCCTCTCCTTTTTATATCTTTTCGATATTGCATGACCATCAATTAAAGCTCGATGTTCCCTACAATAATCACCTAGTTAATATTATCAAAAAACAAGCATTTTAATTCTTATTAAAATAAATTAGCACTTTACACTTACTCAAGTAAACTCTCAATGTCCCTGTTACCACAATTGAATAAAATGTACCGGTGACATGCCATCCACTGAGATTCTTCGAGATGAATAGGTTTTCCATCTTTGTTTCTTCTTGTGCCTATTGGATATTCCATCTTTTGTGGAAAGCTCTCAAATTTAGGTATTGTGTCACCACTTAAAAATCTTGAGCAGAATGTCAAGCATTCTTCTGCAAGGTATCCTTCAGCGATTGAACCCTCTGGTTTAGACTTGTTGCGTGCATATGATTTTAGCTTAGCTAGATAACGCTCAATTGGCCACATGCATCTCAAGTGTGCAGGTCCCCCAAGTTCAACTTCCTTGCACAAATGAATCAACAAGTGAACCATTATGTCAAAGAAAGCCGACGGAAAAATCATCTCAAAACTGCAAACAATTTCTATAATTTCTTCTTGTAGCCTCTTCAGATCACGCAAATCGATTACTTTGCCCCAAAGACCTCTTAAAAATGCACCAAGTCTGATAAGAGGTTCAGCAACCTCAGGTTTCAATGTTTTTTTCACTGCAAATTGTAACAAGTAATGAAGAACAAAATGTGCATCGTGGCTCTTATATCCTGAGATTATCCTTTCCTTCGTGTGAACATATCGACTAATATTAGCTGCACAACCATATGGCAGTTTGGCCTTCTCCAACACTGAGCAAAATATTTCTTTCTCTTGTTTAGTCATGTCGAATATGGCAGTCTTGATCTCATGATATTTTCCATCACTTGATTTAATGGGATGAAGGACCTTCCTGATTCCCATATCTTGTAAATCAAAATGAGCATTCAAGTGGTCTTTCGACTTGCTGCTAATATTTAACAAAGTACCAAGTATATTGTCACGTATGTTCTTCTCGATATGCATAACATCAAGGTTATGCCGCAACAAATTGTGACCCCAATACGGTAAATTGAAAAATATTGACTTTTTTTTAAAGGGGAATCCCTTTTACGCTTTGTACCCCTTTTGACCTTTTTCTTGACATTTCCAAATTCATTTTCATACCCCGACAATAAATCAAGTACATCTGTTCCAGTTAAAATTGGTGGAGCCTGTCACCATTGAATCTTCTTTTGTCAAACCTCCACTTGTGGTCCGGAGCTAGAAATTTTCTATGACACATATAGCACATTTTTTTACTGTTCTTTAAGTACATTGAAGATGTTTCATAATGGCATATGGGACATGCAAATTTACCTTTAGTGCTCCAACCAGATAACATCGCATATCCCGGAAAATCGCTAATGGTCCACAACAAACTTGCACGTAGCCTAAACTTTTTATCAGTCAACGCATCATAGGTTTCTATGCCTATATCCCATAATTCTTTCAACTCTTGAATTAGAGGCTGCATAAATACATCTATATTATTCTTCGGAGAATCTGGACCGGAGATGATTGTTGAAAGAATCAAATTCTCAGGCTTCATGCATAGCCAAGGTGGGAGGTTATAATTTACCAATACAATTGGCCATGTTGAGTGAACTGAACCCATTGTACGGTAAGGACTGAATCCGTCAGCAGCTACACCAAGTCGTATATTTCTATTTTCTAGTGCAAAATCAGGATACCTAGAATCCATCGCCTGCCAAGCCTCGGCATCAGCTGGATGTCGAAGTTTCCCATCTATTTTTCGTCTGATGGCATGCCATAACAGAAGTTCAGAATACTTCTTGGACATAAACAACCTTTGCAGCCTCGGTTTCAACGGGAAATAGCGCATAACTTTGGCAGGGACTTTGCGAATCACCTTCTTTGGTTCATTGTCACCGCTGCCTTTCATTTCCACTACTGCCCATCTCGAAAAACCATAAGTTTCACAAACATCTTTATCTTTGTTCTCAGCCCAATATATCATGCAATCGTTTGGACATGCGTGTATTTTTTGGTAACTAAGCCCTAAATCTCTAATGATATTCTTTGCGGCATTGAATGACAAAGGTATGTGGGCCTCTGGAAAAGCCTCTCTGATCAACTCTAGTAAATCCCCGAATGCAGCCTCCTTAATTCCATGCGCACATTTTAAAGAATAAAGGCGAATGATAAAACTTAATCACGAAAATTTTGAACAGCCCGGATATAGTGGTATCTTTCCGTCTTTAACATGGTGATAAAATTTATCATTGCCATTGCCTGTTGTAGTGTTCTCATTTTCATCATTCTGCATTCCACGAGTACGGTGCAACTTGTCGTCTAGATTATCTCCAAAACCTATACTACCCTCACAATTCATATCTTCATCGCTCCCTAGTCGAGAAACCTCACACATCCATTTCATATACAATGGAGATGGACCATTGTATATGAGATGGTCGTATATGGTATCTTGACGAAACCACTTGTCATTCTTACATTTCTTGCAGGGGCATGTTATTTCTTCACCTATGACAAATCTAGAAACTGCAATTCGTATAAAATCCTTTATTCCACTAATATAACTGTCACTAAACTTTGGAAGTTTTATCCACGCGTTTTCCCCCCTCTGTTTTGACCTATTTTTTGTTTTCCCCCGTTTGTAATATTTTTGTTCTCCCCCGTCTTTTCACCAAATTTTCGTTTGCCCGGTTTTTTTTTCCTAAAACAAAAATATTACAAATTTATTCTAATATGTTTGATATTAAATTATGATTTATTATTTTAATTATTTCGTTCTTAAAATCTATTTTTAAATCTATTGTTAAAATTAGTTTTGCAAGTTGTTACTCTCTCTAATAAATTTTTTATTGGTTTTAATCAAAATTTAATGATTTTGAATTTTTTTTTTTAAACCTTTTCTAATATAAATTGATTAAAAACATTTTATAAAATATAAATAATTCATTTATTTCACAGAATATTAATTTTATAAAAATATTAATTTTATAAAAATATTACTTTTATTATTCAATGTTTTTTTAAAAATTAATTACTTTTAAAGTGAAATAATTATTGAATTATTAATTTTAAATAAAAAATTCAAAATTAATACTCTAAGGTAACACCCTCACTGTGTTACTCAGTTACAACAACTTTTTATATCTAAGGTAACATGGGTTTATGGATATGGTAACACCAAAACTACGATGTTATAATAGGTCCAAAATTTCATAGCTAAGGTAACATGCAACAGGGTAACACCCCTACTGTTGTGGAACGAAAAGTAGGTTTAGATATCGGCGGCGGTATTCAATGTAAGGTAGTGGACAAGCGTGTCTTTATGGCTGCTCTCGTGGTTCGTGACTGCACAGGTCCTCACAAGATGCCTACGTATCTCAGTTATTATTGGGAATCAAGCCAAGAAAACGTAGTTCTAATGTTGAGGGGTTAGGCCCTTTATATAGGCGTTTGGAGCCCTAAAATCGTGGTAGAATTAAGTTACTTGGTGGCCAAGTAACCGCCTTTGAATAGTGGGTAACTCTTATCAGAATTAGTTTCCATGCTGGAGTTGGTTTCCATGTTGGACGTTGTATTGGAAGCTTCCTAGTGGTTTCCAACCACTGGATTGCATATGAACCAAGCCCATGCCTTAGTGGTTTAAAACAAGGGTTGGACCTTGGCCCAATTATTGACTACGAAATTATCAATATAGTCATGGTTTTAGGCTTCATTAATGGGCCTCGTATTTAGACCATTTTAAGTACATTTAATGCATCATTAAATGTGTCGTTAGGGCTTTATTTTAACCCATATCATTTGCCCCCCTAACTTCGAGAAAACTGATCAGGTTTTCTAGAAGTTAAGTTGACCTATTTTCAATGGCCCCCCTTGGGTATGGCCTTTTGCGGCTTAGGGTACACTAGTGTTTCACGAGTATCGTCTTTTAGCGTGAAGTGTGGAGCGACATACACATTCACTACGATTTAGCCTTATTCGAGGCCTCATTTTTAATTGGCAGAGAACACTTGATAACTAAGTTATCGAGTATAGCCAACTTTTGTTAGTTAAAGTTTGATTTTTGCCAAAATTTGGCTAACTCTGAAGAACAATCACTGAAAATTGCCCTGAACGGGTTATGTCCGATGGGCATCGAGCCCTAAATGGCGCTATATGGTGCTAAACGGGAAATGTCGAAAAAATGACAACAATGGGGCGCGCGGGCATGCGGGGCGCGGGGGCAGGCGCGCGGGCATGCGGGGCGCGCGTCGGCTGAGGCTCTGGTCGGCCGAGGCTCTGGTCCGCCGGGGACCTGGTCGGCTGGCGCGGACGCTCGGGCTCTGGTCGGCCGCGACCTGGTCGGCCGGGGGCCTGGTCGGCTAGCACGCGGGCGCTCGGGCGCTGGTCGGCCGAGGCTCTGGTCGGCCGCGACCTGGTCGGCTGGGGACCTAAAAAATTTCCCATCATTCTATTTTTTGGTTGTTTGGCACAATTTTCAATCATCGTGTGTGGTTTCAAACAACCAAGGTTTAAACACGGTTTTTGGTTGGCCACATTGGCTTACTTTGTTGAAAGAGTGGTTTCAATCATGATAGTACTTCTTAGTCATCCTGGGCTCGTCATCGCAGGTTTCCCAACCAGGTTAGGCAATTTATTGTACTTAATCCTTACTTAAGATTAAACTTTGCTTTATTAAGCAAATCATGCTTAATTAGACTTAATCCCTTAACTGGCAGCTTTATATAGCCCCAGGTTGCATTTTTGTTCGTTTTCTTCGTTCTTGTTTAAAAGAATAGAAGTTTTGGTTCGACTATATGAACTTCTTCAGTCGTTTTATCATTGATTGTGACAATTAAACCTGTAAATGCGGGTCGTCTTGAAATGTGACTTGTTGTCACAGGTGACCATTTTCTATAAAAGAGAGGTGAGTGAGCTCATTCTACTCACACCTTCATTTATAAACTTCTTCATTGCATTTTTCTCTCTAGCATTTCCTCTGGTTTTTGTGTGGTTTTCAACTAAGAGATTTTCTTTGAGTCAAGTATCCATCTTTCAACCATGGCTGATCAACGAACAACTGGTCCATCATCCGCTTTTCCTCAGAGGTTGGCTGCAAGAGCCAGACACGGTAATCAACTTTCATGTGTTCCACTTGTTATAGATGAATCATTACCTACTTTGTTTGAGTTAGCAAACCAAATGGGGGATGCCTTTCCAAACAATGCTGAGTTAGATTCATTCAAGTTTCCAAGTACCCTAGGAAGGGATGATGTGAAGAAACTCAGAAAGAGGTACTCCTTCCCCCTGATCTTAAGATAGAGGTTCCCGGACCAGGTGATAGAACTTGCAACTGGCATCCGGAAAGGCTGTTTGTCTATAGAGGTGCTATAGCGGTCGGACTTAGGTTCCCGCTTCATCCCTTCGTGGTGAGCTTGTTAGCCGAGTTGAAGATCAATCCCTGCCAATTATATCCAAACTCGTGGAAGTTCATTTTTATCTTCATGGCAAGGTGTTTGAAAGAAGGAATTCCATTGAGTGTTCCTATCTTCAGAAGTATTTTTGTGCTCAAAAACAGCCCAGCCACCCGGAAAGGGTGGGTTTCTATTCAACATCGTTCGAATGTCAACCACATTTGTAACAACGCCTCTCTCCCCGATTCCACCCATGAATGGAGGCATCACTTCGTTGTGCTTTATTGGAAGGGGGGAGATTGGGGCCAATATTTTAGGTCTAGTTTCAACCACGTGGTGGATTTTGGGAGTCATATTAATGAGCTCAAGTCCCATGAGTTCCCTGACAGGGATGAACTTATAACGGGTTGCGAAGATGTTCATTATCGCTCTTTTCTGACCGAAAGAATCATGGTCGAAGTTGGAATGAGTAGATTGTCTTTGGAGGGTAATTTTTATTGTTATGCCTTGTTTTGAAACACACTTATTCTTATTCCGATGTTTATGCCTTGTATTTTTCAGCTGCTGATAACATTGACAAAGAGCCGGCAAATAGTGAGCAAGTTACCAAGAGGATGGCCAAGAAAGCTGAGCTTGCTGCCAATCCTCCACCTTCCAAGGTTCCAGATTTCCTTAGTCATTCTCAGAAAGCTGGGAAGAGATTTAGGAATTCAGAGGGCATCGTCAAGACTGCCTTTCAACCCTCGTGGGGGATATGTGATCAAGACTCCATTGCCGGGAGTTCTACATTGGCCATGGATCGGTCTAGGTTCTCCATTACCCCCCCCCCTGACATGGTAAACTTACTTGCACGTTCGGGGTTGGAAGAAACTGAACAATTGGGGAGCCAAGCTATGTATCAGGTTAACATTTGCTTGTTTCATTTTAACTACTTGTCTTCTACCATCCCTTGTTTATTGACCTGCTTTTATCTTTTGTCATAGATGAATTCCTATTTTCAGACCTCCATTCATCAAGGGAGGACTTTGAGGGATGATTTAAGGGCTTCTAACAAAGAGAAAAGTCGAGCTCTCAAAGAGGCGAAGGAATGGGAAACAAGAGCTTATGTTGCCGAGGAGGATGCCTCCTCTTACAAGGGAAAGTACGAGGCTTTGGAGAGTAAGTCTCATCAGGAAAACCAACAGGTGGTTGACAACTACCTGAATTCTAATGGTTTCCTTGAATTCATGGACCAGCATGACAATGAAGTTCGACCCACTTTCCTTTCAGTTGGTTGGAACCAGGCAATTTCGGATGTCCAACAGTCTTACCTGGGATTAGTCAAACCCTCTAAGTTCCCTAATCCTTGGGTTCCTGCCGTTGAGGCTGGCGATGATCCAACTTCCGATTCGGAAGAGGAAGAGGCGGAAGAGGAAGAAGAAGAGGAGTCTCAGTCATCCCAGTCTAGGGGCAGGCGCTCTGCCAGTCCCGTTATTGGAAAAGGGAAAGGTATGGCTCACCCTGCTGAGGGGAAACGTAGGGGAGTAATTCGTGAAGAGAAAGAGTCTTCATCCGGTTCAAGTGGTAGCTCGTCATCTAGACGAGGAAAGTAGCAAGGAAGAATTCTCCTTTGTGTTTCTGGCCTTGCAAGTCTTGTAGCCGTATGTGGCTTTTATTATTTCCGTACATGGCCCTTCGTTGGCTTTTCAAACTTGCTTTTAATCATTTGTAACCTTAACTTGAGGATCCTTTGGAACCTCTATTATCTCTACCCCTTGCTTTGCTTTCATGGTTTATTTCTTCTTTTGTTTACTTATTTTCGGTACTTATGATTGCACACATCGAGTGTTGGTACATAAAGCAAGACATAAGAAAATAAACATGCGTTAAAAACAAAACAAGGATGGGTTCAACCCTTTTATAAATAATAAGCTGTAAATATGGGCTACATGCCCTGGAATGGTTTCAATGAACCTTAGGTCTATTCTTCCTACCAAACATTAAGTTGCATCCTGAAAGGATAGTTAAACATAGTAGATCTTGAAATTCGAAGCGTGCCAAGTACGAGGCACCATAATCTCATTCAAGGTTTCAAGCTTGTAAGCTCCTCGTCCAAGGGTCTTTTTTACCCGATACGGCCCTTCCCAGTTGGGTGCTAGATTTCCTTTCTCTCCTACTCCCGATGCTTCTATTTTCCTGAGAACCAAGTCTCCTTGACGAAAGAACCTCTCCTTAACCCTTCGGTTGTAATGGAAGGAAGTTCGTTTTTGATATTCTACATTTCGAGTGTGTGCTTCATCCCTGACTTCATCAATTAAGTCGAGTGCCAACCTCATTCCTTCTTCATTAGTTTCTTGTTCAAAGGCTTCAATCCTTGGAGATACATGTGAGATCTCTAAAGTTACTACAGCTTCTGCTCCATATGCAAGCATGAACGGGGTTGTTCCAGTGGTGACTTTGCAAGTGGTACGATAAGCCCAAAGTATAGGCAGTATCTCGTCCACCCAAGTGTTCCTGGAACGTTCGACCATTTTCTTCAATCCATCCAGTATGATTCGATTCGCTACCTCTGCTTGCCCATTTGCTTGAGGGTGGGCAACCGAGGTGAATCTGAGCTCAATTGAATTTTCTTCGCAATACTTCCTGAATTCTTCATTGTTGAACTGTGTTCCATTATCTTTAACAAGAATGCGTGGTATTCCGTACCTACACATGATGATTTCCCACAGGAACTGAGCAACTTGCTTGGTGGTTATCTTGGCCAAAGGTTTAGCCTCAATCCACTTAGTGAAGTAATCAATTTCCACTATCAGAAACTTCCTTCGAGTCGTAGCCATTGGAAAGGGACCAAGTATGTCCATTCCCCACATAGCAAACGGAATTGGAGAGTTGATTGAGGTCAGCATCTCAGGCGGTTGCCTAACCATTAGTGCATGTTTCTGACAATGATCACACTTCTTAACAAAATCCTTGGCGTCATTCAGCATCTCGGGCCAGTAAAAACCTAGCCTGGTTATCTTATGAGCAAGGGCTCTGCCCCCCAAGTGTTGTCCACAAATCCCTCCATGGACTTCTTCAAGTGCTTCTCGTGCCTCTTGGGGCCTTAGACATTTTAGGTAGGGGATCACAAAAGACCTTTTATAAAGTATCCCTTCAATCAAAGTATACCTCAACGCTCTCACAGACAACTTGCGTGCCTCTTGGGCGTTATCAGGGAGCCATCCAGTTTCAAGGTGAGCCTTGATTGGATCCATTCAACAGCCTCCTATATCAATGGGAGCCACAAGTTTCGAATCAATAGTAGGGGCCTTCAAGACCTGAAATTAAACACTTCCCGAGTAATTCTCAATTTCAGAAGAAGCAAATTTAGACAAGGCATCAACCTTCATATTCTCCTCTCTGGGGATGTGTTCCACATAGCACTCATCAAATTGAGTCATAACAGCTTTCACAACTCTTCGATACTTAGCCATAGGTTCATCCCTGGTATCAAACTCGCCATTAACTTGCGAGATAACCAACCTTGAATCTCCACATACCTTCAGGTTCTTGACCCTCAGAATTCTAGCCAAGCCTAAACCAGCTATCAAGGCCTCATACTCAGCTTCGTTGTTGGTTGTTGGGAAGTCCAACTTCAAAGCGTACTCGATTGTAAACCCATCGGGGCTTTGCAAAACTAAGCATGCACCACTTCACTTTGTTTTTGATGCTCCATCAAAATAGAGTATCCATCGATCTTTCAGATCAAGCTCATCATCCTTATTTTCAACTTCAAGTGCCTCATCTTGCCCCCCCCCCCCCCCCCCGACTTCTTGGTTGTCAATGGTACATTCAACCACGAAGTCAGCCAATGCATGAGCCTTAATGGCTGTTCGAGGCTTATATTTGATGTCGAACTCTCCTAGCTCAACCGCCCATTTAATCAGCCTTCCACTGGCCTTTGGACTGTGTAGAATGCTTCTCAAGGGTTGGTCCGCCAGGACTTCAATTTTGTGCGCCTGAAAGTAAGGGCGTAGCTTCCTTGAGGCCGTGATTAGCGCCAAAGCGAACTTCTCAATAACGGAATAATTCAATTCTGCCCCATGCAAAATTTTGCTTACATAGTAGACTAGTTTCTGAACCTTTCGTTCCTCCCTTACAAGGACAACACCGAGAGCTTGATCGGAGGCTGCCAAGTAGAGAAAAAGAGTATCTTCCAGGCTTGGTTTGGCTAGCAATGGGGCCTCAGCCATGTACTTCTTAAGCTTTTCAAAGGCCTCTTGACTCTCTGATGTCCATTCAAAATCCTTGACCTTCTTTAGGGCTTTAAAAAATGACAAACATTTGTCTCCAGACTTTGAGATAAATCTCCCTAAGGCTGCAACTCTTCCAGTTAACCTTTGGACATCTTTAACAGAACGGGGTGGTTCCATGTCGATGATGGCTTTGATCTTGTCGGGGTTAGCTTCAATGCCTCTCTTGGAGACCATCAGACCCAAGAACTTTCCTGACCCTACTCCAAAAGCACATTTGGCAGGATTTAGCATCATCTTATGGTGCCTCAGCACTTCAAATGCCTCCTTAAGATGCTGGATGTGGTCATCTTTAAACAAACTCTTAACGAGCATGTCATCAACGTAGACCTCCATGGTTTTTCCAATCAAGTGCGCAAAAATCTTGTTAACTAGGCGTTGATAAGTCGCCCCTGCGTTCTTTAGTCCAAAAGCCATGACAAGGTAGCAAAAAAACCCCAAAATCAGTAATGAATGATACCTTGGATGTGTCATCCTTGTGCATCTTGATTTGGTTGTAACCACTGAAACCGTCCATGAAACTCAGCATTTCATGCCTTGCAGTAGCATCTATCAAGGTGTCAATCCTTGGTAGCGGGAAGCAATCCTTGGGACAAGCATCATTCAAATCAGTGAAGTCTATGCACATCCTCCACTTCCCATTGGCTTTCTTAACCATAACCGAGTTTGCCAACCATTCTGGAAATTGGATTTCTTCAATGAATCCAGCTTCTAGGAGCTTTTCAACTTCTTGTTTTATGGCCTCTTGCCTCTCTGGTGCAAAGTTCCTCTTCTTCTACTGTATCGCCCTTCTTTTTGGATCGACATTGAGCTTGTGAGTTATCAGTTGGGGATCAATCCCTGGCATGTCAGCAGCCGTCCACGCAAATACATCACTGTTCTCTTGTAGGAATGTGATCAACTCG
Organism: Heracleum sosnowskyi; assembly: GCA_030848705.1. Taxonomy (NCBI): domain Eukaryota; kingdom Viridiplantae; phylum Streptophyta; class Magnoliopsida; order Apiales; family Apiaceae; genus Heracleum; species Heracleum sosnowskyi. Next base: position 46,833,511 of record CM061236.1, read on the forward strand.
CCCTTCAAAGGTTCTTTTAGTAGTGCTCCAATGTAAGTCACTTTTTCAGGTTTGAGAGGATCCAATGGAATAGGAACCAAATCCTCAGTTGGCTTCCCTCTATGGTCCTCATCCTCTCTAACATTCATGTCTTCGATAGGGAGAACCTGCCCCCCCCCCCCCCCGACTCCGTATGGCCTTAACGCGGCTACATAACAACTCCTAGTCGTCTTTTGATCGCCCATTTCCTCTCCAACACCACTCCTGGTTAGGAACTTGACTTTTAGATGGTAGGTTGAGGCCACAGCCTTAAAAGCATGTAGTCCAGTTCTTCCAAGGATGGCGTTGTAGGTCGAGGATGCTTTGATTACCACGAAATTCAACATTTGAGTTACTTCTTTCGGTTCCTTACCAACAGTCATAGGCAACTGAATTGTGCCTTCAACTTTAGATTCCACCCCGTTAAACCCGTATATGGGCATGTTCGAGGGGATCAGTTGGGAATCATTATACCCCATCTTCAAGAACGTGTCATGGAAAAGGATATCAACAGAGGCTCCATTGTCCACCAGGACTCGTTTTACCTCATTGTTTCCAATCACGGGGGCTATCACTAAAGGATCGTCATGGGGGAATTTCACCCCTTCAAGGTCCGAGTCATCGAATCCAATCGACATCTCAGTTTTTGCACGCTTGGGTGCTTCTCCAACAATATGCATTACTTCTCGAGCATAAGCCTTTCGAGAATTTCTAGTGGTTCCGGCCGCGGTTGGCCCTCCTGAAATCATGTTGATCACTGGCCCTCGGGGTTCTGGGTTACGACCTTGATCTCGGTCCCCATCCCTTCTATCATAGTCTCTTCTAGGGGGGTTCCTGTCCTCATCCTTGGTGAATTTGTTCAACTTTCCTTTTCGAATCAGAAACTCAATCTCGTCCTTGAGTTGCCTACAATCATCAGTGTCATGGCCCGAGTCTTTATGGTACCTACAATACTTGTTCTTATCTCGCTTCTCAGGATCTCCCCTTAGTGGCTTCGGCCATCGGAAGTCTCTATCTTTCTCAATGTCATAAAGGATTTGACTCCTTGGAGAATTCAACCTTGCATATTCAGTAAATTTTGTGCCTGGATTGTTTTTCCTTGGAGCTGAATCAGAGTCTCTATTCCTACGAGGATATTTGTCCTTGACATCATACTCTTGCTCCGTATTTCGCTTCTTCGAGCCTCCATTGTTACCACTGCCAGGGGTAGGGGTGTCAGTTTTCTTCATGCTTTCCTCAACTTTGATGTACTTACCAGCCCTCTGTTGGAGCTCAGCCATGTTCTCAGGGGGGGTGTTTAGCCAACGACATCTTGAAAAAGACATCTGTGGTTCCTTGTTGAAGGGCTATCATAGCTACCTTGTTGTCTAGATCAGGTATATTCAATGTCTCCTTGGTGAAACGCTTGAGATAATCTCTCAACATCTCATTCTTTCCTTGGGTTAGATTCATGAGTGATGCAGAGCTTTTCTCATGTACTCGTCCATTGATGAACTGGTTGATGAAAGTCGTGCTCAGATCTCTAAAACAACTGATAGAGTTGGGTGGCAAGCGACTGTACCATCTTTGGGCCATGCCTGCCAGGGTTTGAGGAAACGCCCTACACTTAAGAGCATCGGTGACCATTCCGTCATATGCCTTGATAGTAGGCATTTTGAATTTTCTTGATACAAGAGCGGCCATTACCTCTTCAGTGAAGGGTGGAATAGGATCATCTGGGTCACCCAGTTGCGTTAAAACACGGGGATCTGACCTGGGAATCTCCGTCCTTGGAGCCCTAGCTCCTCCTTGTCTCCTTGAAGGTGTCTCTAAATCAATTATGGGGACATCTCCTGCCCCTTGGTTCGGAGGCTGAGTCTGCCTCCTTTGTTGCTCTATCTCCATGTTTTTCTTTAGTTTCTGGATCTCGGCCTCATGAGCCCTTATCCTCTCCATGGCAGTCATAGGTGCCCTTGTAGTTGCCCCCCGATTCCTTCTTCCGAGGGGCTCTTTGCTGGCTCTTCTTCTCCTAGGTGCTTGATCTCGACCTTCATGAAACTAGTAGTCGTCAGAGTAGGGCCCGAAATAATCCAAGTACCTTTGTTCAAAGACAGATCCCAATCCTCGAATGTAGGGTGGTTCGTATGGTTCATGGATTATTGGGGCATGGCCACTCCCTCCGGTTTCAGGGGGATAGTTAGGCAGTCCGTATGCTGGATTGGTGCTTATAGGAAGCACGGTTGTGGAGATCTGTGCTCCATGGGGAAGGTTGTGGTCGAGGGGCGAGACAACCATCTGAAGAGGGTTCGTCTCGTTCTGAGGTATGGAAGCCTGGGGATTCGTCCCTTGTGGTTGAGAAACCACCTCTGTGGTGATGGGCAACATCCCTAGTGGTTAAGAAACCACCTCTGTGGTGAGGGGTAACGACCCTGGTTCCGTGGTGATCGGAACAGTGGTGGTGACAGTTGATCCAGTAGCGGTTGCTGTTCTTCGTGTTATAGCCATGGTTGTTGTTCGATTTCCCATAGACGGCGCCAAATGTTGTGGAACGAAAAGTAGGTTTAGATATCGGCGGCGGTATTCAATGTAAGGTAGTGGACAAGCGTGTCTTTATGGCTGCTCTCGTGGTTCGTGACTGCACAGGTCCTCACAAGATGCCTACGTATCTCAGTTATTACTGGGAATCAAGCCAAGAAAACGTAGTTCTAATGTTGAGGGGTTAGGCCCTTTATATAGGCGTTTGGAGCCCTAAAATCATGGTAGAATTAAGTTACTTGGTGGCCAAGTAACCGCCTTTGAATAGTGGGTAACTCTTACCAGAATTAGTTTCCATGCTGGAGTTGGTTTCCATGTTGGACGTTGTATTGGAAGCTTCCTAGTGGTTTCCAACCACTGGACTGCATATGAACCAAGCCCATGCCTTAGTGGTTTAAAACAAGGGTTGGACCTTGGCCCAATTATTGACTACGAATTTATCATTATAGTCATGGTTGTAGGCTTCATTAATGGGCCTCGTATTTAAACCATTTTAAGTACATTTAATGCATCATTAAATGTGTCGTTAGGGCTTTATTTTAGCCCATATCACCTACCCAGATGTTGTAAAAGGCCATCTATGGCGTAGTGCTAATTCTAGCACGATTTTAGGGCTCCAGACGCCTATATAAAGGGCCTAACCCCTCAACATTAGAACTACGTTTTCTTGGCTTGATTCTCAGTGATAATTGAGATACGTAGACATCTTGTGAGGACATGTTCAGTCACGAAACACGAGAGCAGCCATTAAGTCACGTTTGTCCACTACCTTACATTAAATACCCGCCGTCAATATCTAAACCTACTTTTCGTTCCACAACAATATATATATACTATATATATATATATATATATATATATATATATATATAATTATATTCATAAAAATCAATATAAACATATAATATTACTTATATTTATATAGTATTATTAGAAAAGATAATATTAGAACATGATAATTTGAATTTTAACTTATATAATAGTATTACTTATATATTACTCTAATATATTACTGCATCAAAATACCTGAGAGCATGTTAGTGTTATTAATACGTGCATCAATCATATCCGGACAGATGAACTGAAATCCGTGCAATGATATTGTAAAGCATAATGTAACATAAGATGTAAAAGAGATAACTAGAACTCAACAAAGGACAAGACAGACAATAATATTAACAGAAGCACGGGAATCCAGAATCAAAGAAGAAAAGGTAAACTCAAAAAATCAAAATACGTTATGTATTCTTGAAGTCCGTAAACAGGTCACGGAAAGAAGTTCATGAAAATGTTCAAGCCTCAGTGACAGCAAAAGAAACAAGACTTTCAAGATGACAGAAGTATGTGAATGATTTAGGGTTAAGTACCACAGGATTCCAGTGATTTATTTGAAGCAACCAGAACGACAAGAGAATTATCAGCAGCATTGAATTGAAGACATAGAAGAAGAATTGATCAAGTGTTATTCATCTGTGAACCAGACCAGTTGCACTAGTTGACGGCACTAAAAAGATCAAGTTGTTTTATCGTCTCAAAAGAAATTGATGCAGTCTATTACTTAAACACCAAGGAGCTCTGAAAGGATTTCTTAAATAAATCAAGGACAAAAGAAAAAGGGTTCGATGGTTTTTCTTTAATAAAAACCATCGAATGAGATAAAAAGAAATCATTAGAAAACTAATATGAGTTAATGTTTCATTCGATAGTTTTTATTTAAAAACCATCGAATGGAATATTAACTTTAATATTCGATAGTTTTTCTAATGTGGAGCAGGTGAAAAGTATTACTTGTTTTTCCAGTTGATGGAAATTGGACGGCCAGGATTAGTTCTCTAGTTTTGGTTCGATAGTTTTCAAAACAAAAGACTACAATTACTAAGAGAGAGGCAGTGTCTTCCTCAGTCAGGTTATTAACACAGAAGCAATTACTGAGAGAGAAGTTTGAGCCGGAGAAGATCAGAGAAATTAATAGTGCTCAGAATTTTATCATTGTATTGATTGTGTTTAACCTAGAACTCATTGAAGCTAATCTACGGATTAGAAATTGTAGCACCCCTCGAGGTTTATATTTATAAAAAGATATATTCCCCGAATCTTGGTTTGGTTTGGTGTGTTTGATTTCGTTATAGAACTGAATGAATTATCCGCGAACGAAATTGAATTATTTGTGAGTATCGTATTCAACCCCCCCCCCCCCCCCCTTCTACGATACTTTGGACCTAACAGATATGTTGACGATGCCTTCTTCCAATCTCTTAGACGACGTTATGCGTATGAAGAACAATTTAGACCCATGTGATAGTGGTCTATATTTCCCTGTACTTGAAACAACTTTCAGATTTTTGATGCTGTACACAGAGCCTTCCTCTAAAAGATCTTTAAATCGAGAGACCGGAATCTTTGGGATCGTAGCATGGATAAAATTTTTGTGTCATACAACATATCTTAGAAAAGTTAATAACATCATAAAAGTTGACAAACTAATAAGTTATAAGTATATTGATTTATTAACCTTTTCATCGTTCAAAATCATGTCAAGACTGATCAGTTCTTCAGTATTTGGATTGACAGATTCCCACATTCTACACACTCGTACTTTTACCATCCAGGTATAGTTTTTGTCGTTCAAAGCATCCAACATGGTGTAGGCCATAGTTATATTGATTGTAAATATGGTTGTAAAGATTTGGAGCAATGTTAAAAAGTTTCGGTGTAAATTTTTTGTTATGAATGACCTTTAATTTATAGGTGTTTGTAAGGTGAATAACATGGAAATCCATTATGTTTAAAAGTCAAAAAGTATTGATAGTAACTTACCTTTCAGATATTAAGTTAATTTGTAAAAGTTATACAACTTTTCTTATATGCATACTCTTTAGTCATTAAAGAAGATGTTGAGGAAGGAAAGAAATTGTTTGAGTTAGGGTCTGTATATGAATAATTATTGCAAATCCTAAAAATACAAAAGAAAGTTATAAATAATAATGCATTAGATCCTAAAAATTCGAAAGTAATAAAGAAATTAACATTAAATCTTACAAATTTGTAATTTTTTTATTCCATTTTTACAATTTTGAAAATGATAAAAGGAAATTGTAATTATTAACATAAAATCCTACAAATTTGAAAATAATAAGGAAGTTTGAACATAAGATCCTAAAAATTTGAAAATAATAAGGAAGTTGTAATTTTTCTAATTCATCCAATCTTACAAATTTGAACATAATAAAAGAAAGTTCTATCAAGTTTGAAAATAATAAAAGAAAGTTCTCTCAAGTTTGAAAATAATAAAAGAGAAAAGTGCAATTATTAACATAAGATCCTGCAAATTCAAAAATAATAAGGAATTTGTAATTTTCGAATTCAAATAAAGTTCTATCAAGTTTGAAAATAATAAAAGAAATTTCTATCAAGTTTGAAAATAATAAGTAATTTTTAACATAAGATCCTAAAAATTTGAAAATAATAAGGAACCTCTAATTTTCTAATTCCTCCAATCTTACAAATTTGAAAATAATAAAAGAAAGTTCTATCAAGTTTGAAAATAATAAAAGAGAAAATTGTAATTATTAACATAAGATCCTACAAATTCGAAAATAATAAGGAAGTTGTAATTTTCTAATTGAAAGAAAGTTCTATCAAGTTTGAAAATAATAAAAGAAAGTTCTATCAATTTTGAAAATAAAATAAAGTTCTATCAAGTTTGAAAATAATAAAAGAAAGTTCTATCTAGTTTGAAAATAATACAATAAAATTCTAAATAATAATGAATTAGATCCTAAAAGTTTGAAAGGAATAAAGAAATCGACATTAGATCTTACAAATTTGAGAAGTTGCAATTTTCCAATTCCCTTCCTTCAAAATCGAAAATAATAAAGGAAGTTGTAATTTTTCAATTTCCTTCCTACAAAATCGAAAATCATAAAGGAAGTTGTAATTATTAATATTAAAAATTGAGAAAGTTAGAAAAATAGAACGAATTGATTTGAGAGCTGCCACATCACCGCCCCCGTCTTTTCCTTAATAATAAAAGAAAGTTCTATCAAGTTTGAAAATAATAAAAAAGTTTTAACATAAGATCCTAAAATTTTGAAAATAATAAGGAAGTTGTAATTTTTTAATTCCTCCAATCTTACAAATTTGAAAATAATTAAAGAAAGTTCTATCAAGTTTGAAAATAATAAAATAAAGTTCTATCAAGTTTGAAAATAATAAAAGAGAAAATTGCAATTATTAACATAAGATCTTACAAACTCGAAAATAATAAGGAAGTTGTAATTTTCTAATTGAAAGAAAGTTCTATGAAGTTTGAAAATAATAAAAGAAAGTTCTATCAAGTTTGAAAATAATTACAAAATCGAAAATAATAAAGGAAGTTGTAATTATTAATATTAAAAATTGAGAAAATTAGAAAAATAGAATGAAACGATTTGAGATTCGCCACCTCACCACCTCCGTCTTCTCCTTAATAATAAAAGAAATTTTTATCAAGTTTGAAAATAATAAGGAAGTTTTAACATAAGTACCTAAAAATTTAAAAATAATAAGGAAGTTATAATTTTCTAATTCCTCCAATCTTACAAATTTGAGAATAATCAAAGAAATTTCTATCAAGTTTGAAAATAATAAAAGAAAATTTTATCAAGTTTGAAAATAATAAAAGAGAAAATTGCAATTATTAACATAAGATCCTACAAATTCGAAAATAATAAGGACGTTGTAATTTTCTAATTGAAAGAAAGTTCAATAATAAAAGAAAGTTCTATCTAGTTTGAAAATAATAAAAAAAATCTAAATAATAATGCATTAGATCCTAAAAGTTCGAAAGAAATAAATAAATCGACATTAAATATGAGAAGTTGCAATTTTCCAATTCCCTTCGAACAAAATCAAAAATAATAAAGGAAGTTGGAATTTTTCAATTTACTTCCTACAAAATCGAAAAAAATAAAGGAAGTTGTAATTATTAATATTAATAATTGAGAAAAATTGAGAAAATTAGAAAAATAGAACGAAGCGATTTGAGAGGCGCCACATCACCGTCCTTGGCTTCTCCTTTATATAAGTATATTGATTAAGCAATTACCTTTATTACCCAAAGCGTATATTCTTTTTTATAACTAAAATTTCTACTTTTTTTATTTTTCCTAACTAAAACCTCTCATTTTCTAAAAATATCACGGGCAAATCTATTTAATAAAATAAAATTATTATAATTACTAATAACTAATTGATTAGCTTTTTTTTGCCAAAGTGTATATTTGTTTTATATATTTTCTAACTAATATGTCTCCTAAATAAAAGCTCAAAAATATCACGGGATATTCCATTTAGTAGCATAAAATAGTAATATTATAAATACTAATAATTAATTGATTACCTTTATTAGCCAGATAGTATATTTTTTTATACATTTTCTAACTAAAATTTCTCTTTTTCTAAAATTATCACATATGACATATATATAATTATCAATTACCTCGAATGCGACACTAAATACTGAAAATTAGAAAAGAACAATCCTATAAATTATTAAATAATGTTGAGTCAAATAAATATCCAATATAATTTTTTTAACAATTTAATATAGCAAATGAATGCATAAATTAATCATCAAAATATAAAAGCAAACAAGACAATATATTAAAATTATCATTTATAATATTAATTTCAAAAATATAAATAAAGATTAAATTTCGTCAAATATGTAATATTATACTTTTTTCTATAATATATAATAGATTAACTGTATCCTACATATAACTAACAAAAATTAAAATTAAAAATTAAGTAAGAAAATATTTAAAAATAACACTTGCAAAAGAAAGTTTTATTAGTAGTTTGGTTAATCGTTCTTTAATTTGTCCATTCAATAGTTAACATATTTATATAAAAAAATTAACTATACTAATTACAAAGCATCTCTCAAACCTATTTATTTGGGGTGTGTGATGAGCTTATACTTTATAAATCAACATACCTGGACTAATTTACGGGCTTATTTATTTAAAAATATTTAAGTACATCTCTAAAGATATTTATTTAATCATAATTATTACACATCAATTAAAATAATATACTAATAAAGTATATTATTTTTAATTAGTATAATATATTATAATTAATAATCACAAATTACTCTAATTATTTTAATAGTAGTATTAATTATTTGAAAAACTTATTTAAATAGTCATGTTTATTTTAAAGGGTTATTTATTATTATTAACATGTCTTATTATTATAATTATAAATTTTAATTAAAATATATTTAGAGACCTACTTAGTTTTTTAACAAATTCATTTAATATCCGACTAATAAAAATATTATACACAAACACAAATAATAAGTTAACAACTATTAAACAATCCGTGCATCGCGCGGGTTATAGACTGGTATTAAATAATAGCTGTTTCATTAAAAATTTTGGTTTTCAAGTTTTTTGGTTTTTTGGTTTTCGATCCTTTATTCTAATTAATAAATTTAAACTATTATATAATAATCGTTTCATTGAAAGTTTTGATTTTTCAAGTTTTTTGGTTTTCGGTCCTTTATTCTAATTAATAAGTAGTCATAATAAAATAAATAATAGTAACTAGTTGATTTTTACTAAATAATACCACTACTTGTTTATAACCAATTACTTTTTTCCGGCTAAAATACATTACTTTTTCTATTTTTTCTAACAAAATCTCCTCATTTCCCAAAAAAATCATGGGTATTTATTTTTTTCAACTAAAACATGTTAATTTTTCTATTTTTACTTATTTAAATCCCTCATTTTCCAAAAATATCACGGGCAAACCCATAATTATTTATTCTAAAATCTTTTTTAATACTATTAATTATTTTTAAAATTTTACCTATTTTAACATGCCAGCATAATTTTTTTAACAAATACAATTAATAAAATATTAAAACATAAATAATAAATAACAACTATTACCTACTTTAACATGCCTATTTAATTTTTTTAACAAATGCAATTAATAAAATATTAAAACATAAATAATAAAATAACAACTATTAAAAATAATTTGTGCTTTGCACGAATTTTAAACTAGTATATAAATATATATGTCACTGCTAGAATATTTTATAAATTGGTATTGTACTCTTTGTAATACTGATCTAACTAGAAGTCACGCCAGCAACTTAGTCATTGAAAAACAATGTTCAAAGATGCAGTTGTTGCATGAAGGCATCACATTTCTTTACTATCATGTACGGGTGTAATCGAACCGAGCCGAATACTATCAGACTCGAGTCGACCTCAACTAAAAAGTTCGGACTCGAGCTCGGTCGAGTCTTCAATTTCAAACTCAAAACTCGGTTCGTAAAAATTTTGATATGTTCGAGTTCGGCTCGAAAACTCGATCGACTTCACCAAATACTGACAAAAGATTGAATATGATCGGTTCGGCTCGAGTTCGACTAGATAATATGACTCGAGTTTGACTCGATTATATATAAATTTATATCTAAATATTAAATATTTATATAAATATATATATTTATAATATAGGCTCGATTAGGCTCGCGAACCTTACCAGCCGAGTAATTTAAAGCTCAAGCTCGGCTCGGTAAAATATTCGAATAACTCAAACTCAAGTTCGAGTAGCTCACGAAATATTTAACTCGTTTAGCTGATAATAAAATGACTCTGCTTTTGTTTAACTATCTACTTTTAAGAATCTTTATAATTACAAACTTGTAGGAAGCAACATCAGCAATTTCTCAGAACTTATAACTACCAGTTTTTACTAGAATATGAATGATTGCCCTCAAAAACAATAATGTGCAGAAAACTAGATTATCAGTTCTAATTATATCAATTTAATTATTACAAAAAATCAAAGCAGCTTTACCCCTATTTTCTATCAGACCTAGCTAATTTTGATGAACTAAGTGTTTGCATCAATTTTTCTGCTACCTAAATCATTTCAATTTTAGTTAAAATCTAACATGTTTCTTTATTTAATTTAGATTATATCTTCTAATCAAGGTTAAACTCAACTCAAGTTAAACTCATTACCAATTAAATTTTATTTTTTATATCAATAAACTAAACATAATAACTACTAATTTTTTATTTTGATGATTAAGTAATTAAAAATTTACAATAAATGAAAATACCAAATATACAATATCCTTATTATAATCAAAGAACAAACTCAAAATTAGAATTATTATATCAATTTCATCATTACAGCAAATCAAATGAGCTTTACCCCCACTTTTTAGCAGACCTAGCCAATTTTGATGAACTAAGTGTCGTTATTACTATTTGTAATATTTTTCTAACCCGTAAGATCAAGTGCAATTTTCCTTGAAAATAGTTTGAAGATTACTAAATAATATTATATATATATATATATTATTTAATTAAAATTTATATTTAAGTCTCTTCATATTGATTAATGACATAGAAAAACATCTTTACGAGCCTAAAATTTATATCTATGTTGATATCTAATACTCCCTCCGTCCCAACCATTTCTTTACACTTTTCTTTTTTGGATATCCCAACCATTTAAAGTTTTATAATATAAAATTAACTCCACACAATATTTTCTCCACTACTTTACTCCACTATATTCACTTTATACATAAATTATTGATGATCTTACCATTTTACCCAGTTATCTTGCAGTTTTCCACTACTTTATTTATTTTTCTTAACATCCGTGCACAAACCATTTGTAAACAAATGGTCGGGACGGAGGGAGTATATTATAAGAAAATTTTAACTAATTATATGAATATTTTTATAGGATCTTGAAGGTCTTGCAGATACAATGATCCCGGAAGTTATAATTTATATGTAACAAAATTGATCGGTTTACATGTTTTAAGGTAACTGGCAACAAGTTGCTTCGAAACTCCCACTTTACTTGGAGAATATTCATATAATAAGAAATTATGCTTTTGAACCGAAATTTCCGTAAAAGTAACATCTTTAAATTATTTGGGAAAAATCAAAAAAAATAAGAAAATAACTTATTTTTAAACACTTATATATGTTTTTGTAACTATTTTAGAGTGTCTGAAATTATGCTTTAGCACGGGTAAAATGTTAGTAACATATTAAAATTAAAATTTTATTTTAGTATTTCTAAACGATACATGTAAATTATTAGATAATAATTATTATTACCAATATTATATTATTAATATTATAATCTTATAAAATTATAAATGAGCCAATATAAATTACTAATACCAAGTTTAGTATGAAAATTAATTAAAATGACTAAAATACATATTTAATTTAATTAAAACAACTATTAAAAGAGTAAATGTATATAAACAAATAATTATAATAAAAAAGAAAAAATATAATATATTAAAAAATCTCGTGCATTTGTACATGTTATAAACTAATTAACTCCTTATATATAATAAGCGTAAGAGAGATCTTATCCAAAACTTTGGTCGGTCAATGTACTACCAAAAGTATATGATCCGTTGGATTATAAAACTATAAATATTCAAATAGATGAGGACCGTTAGATATAATATTAAAAATTGTATTTGATTAGTAATATGATAGTATTTAAATACTAAAAGGTGTATTTTAATAATTTAAACCAATTATAAATAGGTTTTCTATATTGAATAGAAATCTTTATGTAAAAAATCGTAATTATCTTTTCTCTTTAATTTAAGGATAGTTCCAGTTAGATAATAATTATTAAACCATCATTAAATTAAAGATAATTTTGTTAGATTCACGTGTGCTGTAATAAATTATAAGATGTGAAAATTTAAAAATGGGTGGAGTTAAGTATGCTTCTGAGAAATTATATGTATTTTAACTTGATTGAAAAGTCGCCAACATTTTACAACTTTGATTGGAAAATTCTTGACAATCATAGAATTTCAATAGGATGACAATCAAAGGTGTCCTACCACGTAAACATCGCCAAGCCCAACAGAAAAGGCTCTTAATAGCAAATCGGCAACAAACAATCACATCTAGATCATGCAATTGCCTATACAAAACTATTAAAAAAAGGAAAATTAACATCACTTTTAAATATTTCATAAATTTATCAAAATTAATCATGAATTACACACTTTTCTAAAATATGCTAGGTCTCATACCGATTTCAAAACTAGTTTTAAATCCTAAATGAACGAAAAGACGTTTGGTTCGTGACAAAATAACAGAATGAAATTCAGAAAGTGAAATGAGAAGAAAGAAAAAGAATGATTTTGAATTTTTTTACATGTTTGATTTTTGTTCATAAATGGAAAGAAAAGTATCTAATAACTATATAAAATAACATAAAATTAATTTATAAATTATTTTTAGTTTTTAAAAATAATTAACGTATTATTTATTTTTTTATGATTTAAACTATAAAATATAATTGAAAATAGAAAAGAAATCAATAAAGCAAAAAGGAAACAACTAGTGGGAGGTGGGAAATATTATGAGAATCATGAGATAAACCTTAAACTGAAAAATGTTGAAAGAAATGATAATTTTTTGCTAAATAAACGTCAACTAAGAAAATGAGCCAATTTGTTTCTGTTTTCCTTTGTTAATTACCCTCAAGGGCCTCAACAGAGCTCCCCCTATGGCGTAGTTTTTATAAATGCAAATTTTGATTTAATTTCCGTTTCCAATATTTACTCATCCTCGTTTATTGTTGTGAATGCCTTAAAAAACAAAAGACAATACGTAAGCAGCCTGACCTAATTGCTAATCGATTATTAGATCGTTCCTTATTTTTAATTGCAGTAGTTGAAATTGTGCCAACTTTATTGCCAAATTTCCACGAAAACTCCAAAAGTATATGATATGAATAAAAAATGACTGCAAATTGCTGTACAAGGTTTCTCCTTTACTAATGTTATTATTGTAGTAATAATATATATTTACGAGCCGGACAGAGGGATGCCCGAGAGTCTCGGGTCACATAATTAGTACTCCCTCCGTCTCTAAATACTTTTCCTATTTTTCTTTTAAGGCAATTCAAATAACTTTTTTTATTTCTATTTTGAGCCATAAAAAACAAATAAATTTATACATATATATTTACAATTTTATACACATATATTGACACCTGTTAAAAAAACAAAACAACGGTAATACTCAGTCTCCCCGCCTACTCTCATTTTAATCCCTAATTTATTTTCTCTCATTTTTCTCTTCATTTTTTCAGTCGTCTTTTTTTTAATCTATCAAAAACATGAGTTTTCATTATGGATTTTCAGATTCCGATGATGAATCGGCTAATACTGTTGATTATGCTTGCTCTGATCCCGATTACTGTGACAAAGGTGTTTGTTGTGATGGAGAACACAATTATAGTCGTGAATATGTTTGATTGAGATGGGGAAGTGATGGTGAATCGTTGGATAAATCGGAAGTGATCGTGGAAAAAAACCTTCGATCGCTGTTTCATGCAAGTGTTATTGAAGAACCCAAGGTTGAAGTGTCCCCTCTTTCTTCAGATTCAGATCCAGATCAAGTGTCCGTCATTGTTGCTCCAGAACCGTCGATCGATGACTCCGACGACGACGTTGAGGCTGATTCAGAAGATGCTTGCTCTCAGTCCTAATTTGTAAGTAAATACTCCATTTTGTGTACCTCTAATTTTGATTTGATTGGGAGTGATGACGTAGTTGAAAAAATGATATGCACGTCACATTCTTGTTTTATTCTTTGTGATGGTTGAGGTTTCATTTATTCTGTCCGTGTTTTTGGCTTGTCCGTGTTTTTAAAATTGTAATTGTCATTTTGGGACTTAACCAATTGTCCAGCGGATAATAAGAATGATATATACAATTCATAACTTTGTGAAGGTAAAATTTCTGAATGTTCTTTGAATATGTATAGAAAATTACATTTGGACCATTTAGAGATCATCTTTATATGGATATTAATGTATATAGGTATATCTAACTCACTATAACCTTGTATTGGATGTTTTCCATTTGAGGTTTGTATTAAAATTTCCTTGGTAGAAGTTGTAGTAACCCTAATTTTCAGGATTTATTAATATTATTATTTAAATATTTTATTGCTTTTCTCAAAAAGGAGGAAATGAAATTATGTGTATATTTTATTTAAAATATTGTGAAAGCTGGTTATTTTATAAAAGGAAGACCAAATATTTTCCAAAAAGAGTTTCAACTTTATTACGTGTCACATGGTTTGTGTAAATTGTTGTGGAGTCGTGAATGTATTATGCTGATCTTTGGATGTGATATGTGTTTAGATGAGATACTGAGTTGAGTATGTTATTTATAATTGTGAGTTTAGGTTGATTAAGTTGAATTATATGGATGAGGTTAGTTTGTAAGTTGGTTCTTGATTAATGATATTAGTTTTAAAACATGTGGATTATTATATAAATAGAGGAAGTGCTGCCGAATTTCCGGCAGAACTATTAAATGAATATTATTTGGTAAATGTATATGATATGATAAGCTAGTTTAAATGCGTACGTGAATGAAATGTGTTTAGGTGTTAAATGTGCAGCTAGTAAATTGTATAATTATAGGAGTTGTCAGTCCAAGCATGTGCTATGTGTTATCTGAAGTATATGAAATTATGTGAATTAGATGATGGACGTGCTATGTGATAAATGTTGTATGTGATTGCTTATTTCTAAATAGAGCTATTGCAAGTCAAGACAGGATTATGTTCTTATGTGTTTTCTACAAGTTGAAGCAAAATTATTTTCTTATATGTTTACTGCAAGTCAATGCAGGATTATTTTCTTATATGTTTACTGCAAGTCGAGGCAGATTAATTGAGTATTGATTAGATTGCGGATTGTTGTGGATATTTGAGTTAGAAAGTTTTGGTATTTTTAAAACAGGGCAATGTCCACTTTTCGAATAGGTCATGCCCAATTTTCTGTAGAATATGTGTTATTCCCAAATGACCTAACAGAATTGTAGAAGGGGGGGGGGGGGGGGGTTGAATACAATTCTTGATATTTTCTTGAAACTAAACACTTTATGAAATTAAACTGAACTGAATAAATAAAAACACAAGATATAAATAATTCAGTTGGATTGTTTGATGATCCAACTGAAGTGTTTTTATTGCGGAAATAATCTGTGATACAAATGTTCACAGCTGCTCAGTTACAATGTTGTAGAGAAGAAATGCTCTCAAAAATAGCTAATACAATCTATGTGTTTTTCTTCTTCTCTCCTTCTAAAGTGACTGCTACACTTGGTTATAAATCCCAAGTTTACAATTCTACATTTGGTTAAACTAATGAATAATAGAAGTAACCATCAGTAGCTTGCTTTTCATTCCTTTTGTCCAATGGTCCTTGGAGATCTTTGCTTTTGTCTTTATGCTCATTATAATCATTCCCAAGAGCCTTATTGGAAATTAGAATGTTTCCTTATTTCCAGTAACCACTTTGATGGTTTCCAATGCAAAGTACACTTCCATATCTCCTTTTAGATCTGTTCAGTAAACTGTCACTATCACTTTGTCAACTGTTCAAAAAGCAACATTGATTCGTTGATAGCAAGGAGATGTGTTTCGTTGATAGCTTCATTCTTCATTCCGTTGATGGTGTTTCCCTCGTTTCGTTGATGGGTAAACTCCATACCGTTGACAGAGTAATCTTCATACCGTTGACATGTCTTCACTTAGGCAGAATTACAAGGCATAACATATTTACAATTAACCAACCTATTTTGCCTATCTAGTACATAGTCAACATGACTTAGAAAACCTATCTAAAACATATAATAGAATGCCTATCATACTGTGAAGTATTGTATAATGCAATTGCTACAACACTCATTTCGTTGATGAGCTTCCTGTCAACGAAACACTGCTAAGCATGCTATTTCGTTGACAGCTACAAAATTGACTTTACACAAATTCTACTAAGTGTTTTATGCTTATCATCAAGAACAACATATTCCTAACAATCTCCCCCAATTTATGACTGATAGAATAACAGCCATAAATCAAGAGACTTGATGATAACAAAAACACTCAGATACATCATAAATTACAAAAGTAGAAAATGTATTAAGCTTCAAAACTTTATAGACAAAATATAAGACTTACAAGACTAATGCCCACAAGTGCTCCTCTAGTCTGAGCAAATGTTTCATCTGTGACTTCTTTGTGGCATAGTCTTCTTCCCTCTCTTGGAGTTGTTTTCCTCAATCTGGACCTGTAGTCTTCTGTAGAAGATTTTCTCCTCTTCATCTTGATCACCAAGCTTGGATTGCATCAGCTTTAGAGTTTGATTAGATGCCTTCTCCAGCTGGTCTTCCATTCTGAAGAATCTTCTGCAATTGTCCTTGTCCTTAAACTCCATCATCCAATAAGGTTGAAGATGGATTTTCTTTCCTGTTGAGGGAACTCTAAGTATCCTTGGAAGAGCCTCAGGCTTGTTCCAGCTAGCCTTTAACTGACAGATTTTGGAGACCACCTCAGACTTGGCTGTTTTGGTGAAACCGAAGTCCTTTTTCAAGCATCTAAACACTGAGAGTAGTGTTTGATAGTCTTCTCCTAAAATTCTGTAGAGAGGCCACACTTGTTCTCTACCACCCTTGAATGTGAACACTAGTCTTTCAGGCAACTTTTGAGAAGCTGCAATTCCCCTTACTTCCACCAGGTTGTCTAAGTCAAGATGTAGACTGGATTCTTCCCTGATGTCAGCAATGTACATGCAGTCCTCTGGGTTTGCAGGGGGTTTTTGAGATTGTGGCTTTCTCACAAAAATAGGCTTTGCTTTGACAGGCCTCTTCTTTGTCTTCATTGGTTGGTCCTTTTCTAACAGGAACTTTGGAAAGTATGCCTCATCAAAATCAATTGGTTCCTCTTTTGGCATGATTGGTTGATCATGAAAATTGACAGGATGTGCAGGATCACAGGCCAATTTTCCCTCAAAAACTGGATTAGCAATTGTTGGAGGTGCAATAGGTATAGAAGAGTCTGATGCAGTACTCTGAGAATCAGCACTCTCAAAGTCTATGTTTCTCCTAGCTCTCTCTTTGGGTTGCCTTGTGCTCTTCTTTGAACTCCTTTCCTCTCTAGTGCTTTCCTCTTGCTTCCTTTCTTCTTCATCTAGAGCTTGAGCTACTGCAAGAGCTTGCATAGCTGCTCTTTCTGATTCCTCAGCCTTGGCTTCAGCAAAGTTTGGATGACCAGCCCAAACACAGATTTGTTGTCCATTCCTGTAGACAATTGCCCTTTGCTTCCTTATCTCATAATTATTACTTTCCTTGCTTTTTTGTGATGAGTAGACCAAGAAGCTTGTGCTCATCTGGATAAGGTGCAGGATAGAAAGTCCTTGCTATGTTTTTGCCCTTTGGTTTAGCAGGGGACTTGGGAGATAGGCTTCTCTGAATTGTAGCTTGTTCCACATCCCTAATGCATGAAGTTTGTCCTTTTTCCTTCCTTGGTCCTTGAGTGACTCCATGTAGAAGGGGCTCTTGGTGATAGAAAGAATTTGTCTGTGGCTCCCATTCCGTTGATGCTAGTGCCATGGCATTCGTTGATGGCTGTTCCGTTGATGGATTTGAGTCCTTATCTTCAGTAATCTTCTTGAACTTTGCTTCTATGTTGGACCAATGTTCTTTGATTTGTTCTGCAAGTCTCATCCGCATAGAAGCTTCTTGTATAAGGTCAATACCATCCTTTTGCTGCTTGCCAAGCTCCCCCATTGCTAATGGCTCCTTTGGTAGGGAAATGGCTGGGACCATAACCTTGGTAATCTGAATGTCTAGCTCCGTAGATTTCTCCCCCTTTTTGTTATCATCAAAAGAGATGGCTGGGAGTCCTTGAGCTGCCACTAGCTGGGCCAATAGTTGAGTTTGTTTCTCCTGTTCCTTTTGCATCTGTGATAGAGTGGCTTCCACCTTGTCCACTCTAGAAGAGAGAGTCTTCAAGGAGGAATCCACTTCAGGTTCTTTAGAGAAAAACCTGTTCATCCTGGACACAGTGAGAAGAGGAAGCTTTTCATCTAGCCTCCTATCATTAGCAGCCCTAAGGTTGCTGATTGAATCCTTGATCTCTGTAGCCTCAATCCTTGTCTGCAACATTTGTAGCCTTTGAATTTCCAGAGAATCCATTATGGCTTTGTAGAATTTCTTGTCCCTTGCTCCTGCAGACTCATGAGCTAGATATGCTTCTTTGTACTGCCTTGTGATAGCAGCATCCAAATTGCTTCTACCATGCATATCTTGAGAAAGCCAGTTTGGTGTAGGAGGCACCACAGAAGTCCCAGTCTGTGTAGTAGTGGCCACCTGTAGAGTGTCACCAAAGCTATCCTCATTATCAGAAAAATCAAAGTCTCCACTTGCTTCAGCTCCTGGAGGTAGATTGGTCAAGGCATCCTTTGCTCTTTGCATTGATGCAGTTGTGTGAATTAGTTGTAGTGACCTCTCTGCCTCCACATTGCCCTGTTGAGCCAAAATTTGATAGGCTGACACAGGATGAGTAAAGGTCTCAGGATCCAGGGAAATACTATCCAGAGTTTGCTGATAAACCTCTTGGAAAGTAAGTTCCCTTTCTCCCTCACTGACCTCCATTAACTCATTAGCAATGGCTGCTTCCATCCTTATTTCTCCTGTAGTCCCTTCTCTCTCTCCACTCTGTTCTTGCATCATGGGCTCCCCATGGCTCACACCTCTCACACCCTCACCTTCACCTTCTAAGGTGGAACTCTCAATCTCTCCTTTTGCCTGGCTGGAAGAAATAGCCAGCCTCTCACTCACATTCTCTCCTTTTGCCTGGCTGCAAGCCAGCCTCTCAGTTTCACTCCCTCTCAGTCCTAGAAGTGTCTCAACTACCACTAGATCATCTGCACTAGTTGTGGGAACAACTTGATTTTCAATTAAAGGTGCAGAGTGAACTATCAACGGAATGGTAGTTTGAACTGTCAACGGTATGGATACCGTTGATGGAGAAACACTTGTCAACGAAATAGACTGTTTCGTTGATGAAGTCAAGAAAGCACTTTGAGAATGAGAAATTACAGTAGAGTCTGTGGTGATTGATTTTAGAGATTGGTCCACAGATCCCCTTGCAATTTCAGGAAAAATTGGTTGATGGCCCAACAAATCACTTAGCAAGTGATGGCCACCAGCTTCAGAGTGGGGCTTCTCCAAGATTAGAGTTGGAGAATCAGGAATAGATGTATGGATCATGTCCACATCCAAAGATTGAGTTGGTGAATTTGATGGAGATAATTCAAGATTGATGTTTAGAGAAGAGGACTGTAACCCCAGAGAAATGATAGGGGTTACATCAAACTGAATTTGAGAAACTGGAAGTGTTGCTTCCAGTGTGTGTGCACCCTGTGTACCCTTGGACTTTTGCTTCACTCTCCTTTGGTATTGGGAAAATGTAGACTTTGGGCTTGAAGTGTCCCTTACCCTTTTGGACTGTACTCTAGGAGGAGAGCTTGTTTCAATAATCACATCCTTTTGGGAGGATGCAATTAGACTTGTGTTTAAATCCATGTTACTCATTGTGCCTTGTTGGGAAGACACAATGGGGCTTGGCTGGTACACACTAACCTGTCCTTCCTTATCCTTGGGGTTTCTTTGATGTTCACCCCTTCCCTCACCTCTCACAACTCCAGACTCACTCCCCTTAGGTTGTGTGGTAGTTTTTACAACAGGTGCCTTTTGAGAAGCACCTGAGGTTGGCTTGGAGGATTTCTTTGTTTTTGGTTTTGTTGCTAGGGTAGGAGCCTGTTGGGTCACAGCTACAGACTCCATAGCAACATTGGAAGGTAAAACAGTAGAGGTGTTAGCTACACTAACAGGGATAGTAGTAGTTACCTCAATGATTGGCAGATACACCACTGGAACATCACCATTGTGGTTCAGCCTCAGTATGTCTGTCAATACTCTCTTTTCTTGCACAAAGCACTCGAACCTGGCATTAGGGTTAGAGATAACTAATGGTGCTGGACTAACATGGTTAGCCAACATCATCAGAAACCTAGCATAATAGATATTTTTCTTCCTATTTGCTTTGTCACCCAACTTAGCACCAATTTCATACATAAGTTGGGTGCTAAAGTTGTGATATCTATCATTTAGAAGCATGGTTAGGAGAATTAACATAGAGTTAGTTAATGCATCAAAATTACTAATCTTTCCAGAAAAGACCTTAATGAATGCATCAGCTAAATAACTGTATTCCCTAACCAAACCTCTCCTAATTATTCTACCCAGATTATCAGTAGGCAAAGAGTAGTTTATTGAATTTAACATGGTAGTTATTTCAGTGTTAGTAGGCAAAGCATCACAGTTATTATCAGGAATATGTAAACATGCTTGCAAAACATCAGAATTAACTATGTACTCATTACCTTGAAGAGTGAATTTTAGTGTGCAGTGTGTTCCACTATACTCACATGAGGTCCAAATTTCCTCGATTATCTCATTGTAGAGTGGTGTAGAGTGAAACATTGCATAGCTCAACTTGCAATTCTTCATGAAATCCATCATTTTGAAGAACAGTCTGTTCGGGTTTTCCTTGACAACAAAAGGGATGGAGTTGTTCTTCTCATAGATGAACCCTCCAGCAGACATAAGCTTGACTATAGGTGCCATTGTTGATTAAAGGAAAGCTTCGAACTGAATTGCTTGTTAGAGAGAAGAAGAGAGAAAAAGCCTTTGGAATTTTTGAGAACAGGTAAAAAGAAATAATGAAAATAAAATTTCTTAAATACTCCCCCAAAAATTCTCAGAAAATGAATCCAATAATAAATGTAAATTACTGGATTGGCTTAAAAATATAACCGTTACTCTTAAAGTATTACCATGATTTATACTTACAGGGGTGTATGCATAGATCGTGGTAAAAGACGTGTCAATTTTTAACGGTTCAGATTAAAAGCGCTTTATATCAACGAATCAGAATTGGGCGTTTAAGGTCCCGTCTATTTCGTTGATAAAAATTGCGTTTCGTTGATACAAAAGAACTATCAACGAAACACCCAGAAAAAGTGCTAAGACTGTCAACGAAATGGTGCATTCCGTTGGCATAGTAATTTTGACTTAGACAAAATTTTACCTTTTTCTGAGAAAATTCATTCACAAAAAAAAACATAGCAAATTTCTGGCTGCATTTTAACTTGCAAATATCTCAAAAATAATTAAGAGAAATTTAGCATACCTAGCTCACTTACTAATCTTGAGAATGTTGATTCATCAAGTGGCTTGGTAAAGATGTCTGCAAGTTGTTGTTCACTTGGAACAAAATGTAACTCCACAGTACCATTCATAACATGTTCTCTAATGAAATGGTACTTGATGTCAATGTGCTTGGTCCTTGAATGCTGCACTGGATTCTCAGTAATGGCAATGGCACTAGTGTTGTCACAGAAAATAGGAATTTTCTCAACTCTTAATCCATAATCAAGTAGTTGGTTTTTCATCCATAAAATCTGTGCACAACAACTTCCAGCTGCAATATACTCAGCCTCAGCTGTGGAGGTAGAAACTGAGTTTTGTTTCTTGCTGAACCATGACACAAGCTTGTTTCCTAGGAATTGACAGGTTCCAGTTGTACTTTTCCTGTCAATTTTACATCCTGCAAAATCTGCATCTGAATAACCAATTAGTTCAAAACCAGATTCTCTAGGATACCAAATGCCAAGGTTTGGTGTTCCTTTGAGATATCTGAAAATTCTTTTAATAGCAACTAAATGGGATTCTCTTGGATCAGCCTGAAATCTAGCACATAGACATGTAGCAAACATAATATCAGGTCTACTAGCTGTTAAATATAAAAGTGAGCCTACCATGCCTCTGTAACTTGAAATGTCCACAGATTTTTCCTTAGTATTCAATTCAAGTTTGGTGGCAGTAGGCATGGGAGTTTTGGCAGGAGAGCATTCCATTAGGTTAAACTTCTTTAATAAATCATGAATGTATTTTGTTTGACTAATGAAAATGCATTCATTGACTTGCTTTACTTGAAGACCAAGAAAGTAAGTTAATTCTCCCATCATGCTCATTTCATACTTACTTTGCATAAGCTTGGCAAACTTTTGACAAAGTTTCACATCTGTAGACCCAAAGATTATATCATCTACATAAATTTGAACAAGTAAAGTAGAGCCATTTACAACCCTGTGAAAAAGAGTTTTATCTACAGTACCTCTAGTGAAATGATTCTCAAGGAGGAACTGTGAGAGAGTGTCATACCAGGCTCTAGGTGCTTGTTTCAAACCATAGAGTGCTTTGAGAAGGAAGTACACATAGTCTGGAAAATCATCATCTTCAAAACCAGGAGGTTGACTTACATACACCTCCTCTTCCAATTCCCCATTCAGAAAAGCACTCTTCACATCCATTTGATAGACCTTGAAATTGGCATGGGCTGCATAGGCTAGGAAAATCCTTATTGCTTCTAGTCTTGCAACAGGAGCAAAGGTTTCATCAAAATCAATTCCTTCTTCCTGTGAATAGCCTTTTGCAACCAATCTAGCTTTGTTCCTTGTGACTATGCCATTTTCATCCATCTTGTTTCTGAACACCCACTTTGTGCCTATAACACTCCTGTCATTAGGCCTGGGCACCAGCTTCCAAACATTGTTTCTCTCAAATTGGTTTAGCTCTTCTTGCATGGCTAAAACCCAATCTGGATCTAGAAGTGCATCCTCAACTTTCTTTGGCTCATCTTGAGACAGAAAGCTACTATATAGACATTCTTCTTGAGTTGCTCTTCTAGTTTGGACTTTTGAAGAGACATCACCTATAATAAGTTCAAAGGGATGATCTTTAGTCCATTTCCTTGAGGGAGGTAGATTTGCTCTTGAAGACGTAGCTTCATGATCATGATTGCCTTGATTGGATATTTGTCCTTGAGAAACTCCCCCTGAGTTTGTTGTCCCTAAGTGATCACTTCTAGAAGTATTCCTATGACTATCAACGGTATGACCGTTTTGGCTGTCAACGAAACGCTCATTCTGACTGTCAACGAATCCACCATCATGACTGTCAACGAAATGACCATTTGGTCTGCTAGCTGCTATCCTTTTTAACCTTAATGCAGCAATTTCATCTTCACTGCTGCTTTCATCTGTGCTAGATACAACAACTTTAGGCTGTTTCTCAGTAGCCTTATCATGATTCACTTGATCTCCTTCCTTATTTTCAAAAGAAAGACTTTCATGGAAACCTTCATCACAGAGACCTTGGATTTTGAGATCATCAAACACAACATGTACAGATTCCATAACAATGTTGATTCTGAGATTATAGACCCTGTAAGCTTTCCCTGCTGCATATCCCACAAATATTGCTTCATCTGCCTTTGCTTCAAATTTCCCCAAATGCTCAGCTTGATTTCTCAGAACAAAGCACTTGCATCCAAAGACATGAAGAAAATCCAATAGTGGCTTCTTTCTTTTGAGTAACTGATAAGGGGTCATTCCTTTGGCCTGATTAATCAAAGAAATATTTTGAGTAAAGCAAGCTGTGTTAACTGCCTCAGCCCAAAAATATGTAGGTAACTTTGATTCATCTAGCATTGTCCTTGCAGCTTCAATAAGTGTTCTGTTTTTCCTTTCAACTACACCATTTTGCTGTGGTGTTCTTGCTGCTGAAAACTCATGCAAAATACCATTTTCTTCACAGAACACCTTCATGCTTGAATTCTTGAATTCTGTCCCATTGTCACTCCTAATCCTTCTTACTTTGAAATCAGGATGATTGCTTACCATCTTGATGTGATTGATAATGATTTCACTTGCCTCATCTTTAGAGTGCAAAAAGAAAGTCCATGTAAATCTAGAAAAATCATCAACAATCACAAGACAGTATTTCTTCTTTGAGATGGACATAACATTTACAGGGCCAAATAGGTCCATATGAAGCAATTCAAGCTGCTGGACAATTGATGACTCTGTCTTGCTTTTGAATGATGCCTTCTTCTGTTTTCCCTTTTGACAGGCATCACACAAACCATCCTTGGAGAACTCCACCTGTGGAATTCCTCTAGCAAGATCTTTCCTCACCAAATCATTCATAACCTTGAAATTCAGATGGGATAACTTCTTGTGCCATAACCAACTTTCATCCTTGCTTGCCTTGCTGAAAAGACAAGTGATGGTGTCTGAACTTGTGCTACTAAAGTCAGCAATGTACACATTCCCCCTTCTGAATCCAGTCATTACCACATTGTTGTTTCCTCCTTTAGAAACAACACAGGCTTCTCTAGAAAAAGTAACTAAAAATCCTTTGTCACAAAGTTGGCTGATACTAAGCAAGTTGTGCTTAAGACCATCCACCAATGCAACCTCATCTATGATGACATTCTCTTTTGAAATCAAGCCATATCCCTTTGTGTAGCCTTTGCTGTCATCTCCAAAAGCAATACAAGGGCCAGCTCTTTCCTGAAACTCTGTGAGCAGGGTAGAATCACCAGTCATGTGTCTTGAACAACCACTATCCAAGTACCAAAGATTCCTTTTGTCTCCCTGCACACAATAAAACCAAATCAAGTCGATTTTGGTACCCAAGTTTCCTTGGGTCCTGTCTTGTTAGCCTTTGCATTCCCTTTTGTACCATTTTTCACTTTGGGCTCAGATTGATTCAAATCAATCTTTACCCTTGGTGTTGATTTCTGAGGGTTGCTCATATTTTCATTCATAGCATGCATAGTTGGAGGAACAATCATGTTATTCATGTTCCATGGCATTTGTGGCATGTTAAATATATTCATGTAAGGATTAGACACAAATGGCATGCTAGCATATGGATTCTGAAATTGTGCATATGGAGCAAACATGTTAGACATAACAGGCATTGTAGGCATGGAACTGTTCATTGCAGGCTTGGGCATTCTCACAATAGGGGTTTTCTTAACAGATTTGCAGTTAGTAGACAAATGACTAACACTTCCACAATTAACACATGTCTTTCTAGGAGCATATTTATCAGGTGTGTAATTGTTGTGTTTGTTAATTCCTACTTTGCCATTCCTGTTATTCTTTTTATTTCCCTTAGCCTCATTATGAACTTTCTCTACCTTGTCTTTCAATTGCTTGTTAGACAAGTGACCTACATTAGCTCTCTCAACAGGCTTCTCAATTTTCTTTAAAATACTAGACTCACCTTGAACAAAGTTCTTGGTGACAGGACCATACTTGTCATTAAGTCTAGTGAGTTTATCTTTTCTTTTGTCTGTCAACGAAACAGCCTGATCGGTTGATGGTTCATGTGTCAACGAAACATTGCATTCCGTTGACATATCAACCTTCAACAAATGATCATTGTTGTTTGTTGACTCTGTTCCTGATTCTAAGGTTTCACCAACATACCCTAGCTTCTCTTTGTTCCTTTCCCATGATTGCTCACAGAAGGATTCCACGCCTTGAACATTAATTATGTTGGTAGCAACATTCCTGGCATCCTTCCATTTTGCAATCACACTTTGTTCTATCTCAAGTTGTGTTCTAAGAATTTCTTCCCTTTGTAACACGTTCTCAAGTTCCTTCTTAGCATCCCTACTAACACATCTCATTTTCTCAAATTCAATGAGCTGTGCTTCTAACATTGCATTCCTATCACTTAAGAGCAGATTGGTCTCTTTTATTCTTGAATTCTCTTTAGTAAGTGATTTAAGAGTAACACGCAAATTATATAATACAGTAGACATTTCATTTACTGCATTGTCGCATTCCTCTTTAGAAAGCTCAGAAAGATTAGTAATTGTTACTTGGTTGCTTGAGGAACTTGCTTCCTGCTCATGATTGTCAGCCATAAGAGCCAAGTTGACATACTCAACATCATCATCAGAATCTTCACCATTACCAGCCCAATCATACTCCTGAGACATGAAAGCCTTTTCTTTTTGTTTGAGAAGTTCAAAGTATTTCTTTTTATAATCAACAGGCTCAAATTTCCTGTTGCCCTTCTCAACCTTGGGCTTTCTGCAGTCTCCAGCAAAGTGACCAAGCATTCCACAATTGAAACATTTTGACTTAGACTTTTCAATCCAGTTTGTTTTGCTAGGTTGAAAGTCTCTTCTTGGTGGCCTTGCTTCTGAGTTTCTTTTGAACTTGAACTTAGAGAATTTTCTAGACAGAAAAGCAATGTGTTCATCAATCTCATCTAAGTCCTCCAAGTTGGTTGGTTCTGATTCTTCTTCTTCTGTCATCTTGTCTTTACCCTTGCTAACATCACTCCTACAACTAGATCGACTAGTTGTGGCCTTTGCAGCTTCTTTATTGTCATCTTCAAGTTGGTTCACTGATGCAATCAATGCAATAGATCCACCCTTCTTCTGTACCTTTTCAATTTCTTCATCTTGCTCCATTTCCAGCTCATAAGTCTTCAAGGTTCCATAAAGCCTTTCAAGAGTGTAGTCTTTGTACTCTTGAGTGTTTCTGAGAGAAACAGTCATAGGCTTCCATTCTTTTGGAAGAGCTCTAAGAAATTTAAGGTTTGAATCCTTGGTTTGATAGATCCTCCCATACAACTTTAATCCATTCAAAAGCTTTTGAAACCTACTGAACGTGTCATTTAGGGTTTCACCAGCTTTAAAATGAAAATGCTCATATTGTTGTATAAGGAGTTGCATTTTATTTTCCCTGACTTGCTCAGTTCCTTCACAGAGTGTTCTAACAGTATCCCATACTTCCTTAGAGGTTGTACAGTTGATAACATTGTCAAACATCTCTTGCTCCAAACCATTAAACAGAATGTTCATGGTCCTTTTGTCTTTATGAACTTCTGCAATATCTTCAACAGTCCATTCTGAGACAGTTTTTGGAATCTCTACATCAGGTGCATCATCTGGCAGTCCAACTCTAGAGTCAAGCTTCATGGGAACGTGTGGACCTTTCTCAATGCAGTCTACATACCTCTCATCCATAGACATGAGATGTAAATGCATCTTTAGTTTCCAGTGAAAGTAATTGTCTTTATCAAGAACTGGTATCTTCACACCTGCATCCTTCTTCACCATGGTTTCTGTTTTTGGTTTTGATCTTTAAACTTCTTGTATGTTAGAAGCTCGCTTTGATACCAATTGTTATTCCCAAATGACCTAACAGAATTGTAGAAGGGGGGGGGGGGTTGAATACAATTCTTGATATTTTCTTGAAACTAAACACTTTATGAAATTAAACTGAACTGAATAAATAAAAACACAAGATATAAATAATTCAGTTGGATTGTTTGATGATCCAACTGAAGTGTTTTTATTGCGGAAATAATCTGTGATACAAATGTTCACAGCTGCTCAGTTACAATGTTGTAGAGAAGAAATGCTCTCAAAAATAGCTAATACAATCTATGTGTTTTTCTTCTTCTCTCCTTCTAAAGTGACTGCTACACTTGGTTATAAATCCCAAGTTTACAATTCTACATTTGGTTAAACTAATGAATAATAGAAGTAACCATCAGTAGCTTGCTTTTCATTCCTTTTGTCCAATGGTCCTTGGAGATCTTTGCTTTTGTCTTTATGCTCATTATAATCATTCCCAAGAGCCTTATTGGAAATTAGAATGTTTCCTTATTTCCAGTAACCACTTTGATGGTTTCCAATGCAAAGTACACTTCCATATCTCCTTTTAGATCTGTTCAGTAAACTGTCACTATCACTTTGTCAACTGTTCAAAAAGCAACATTGATTCGTTGATAGCAAGGAGATGTGTTTCGTTGATAGCTTCATTCTTCATTCCGTTGATGGTGTTTCCCTCGTTTCGTTGATGGGTAAACTCCATACCGTTGACAGAGTAATCTTCATACCGTTGACATGTCTTCACTTAGGCAGAATTACAAGGCATAACATATTTACAATTAACCAACCTATTTTGCCTATCTAGTACATAGTCAACATGACTTAGAAAACCTATCTAAAACATATAATAGAATGCCTATCATACTGTGAAGTATTGTACAATGCAATTGCTACAACACTCATTTCGTTGATGAGCTTCTTGTCAACGAAACACTGCTAAGCATGCTATTTCGTTGACAGCTACAAAATTGACTTTACACAAATTCTACTAAGTGTTTTATGCTTATCATCAAGAACGACATATTCCTAACAATATGCATGCGCTTAAGTGTATAAACATTTATATTATGTAGAAGTATAGTACGAAGGCTAAAGTATATCTTATATTTAACTAGTGAATAGTTGGGCAGGCACGATCTCGGTAGTGCAGACTCGTAGCAACCGCATATGTGACGGAACCAAGAGTTATCAGAATAGAGAATTGTGATGACATAAGATAGAAGAAGATGAGAATCATAGTACTTCGGCTTTACGTAATAGCTAAGGACTAAAGGCAAGTTTACTAACTCGTGCTCTTTTGTTCATAGTATCGTATCAAGATTCCTGTTTTCAACTCTTAATTTAATTACTGTTTCATAACTAGATTCTTTTATTATCCTGAGATTGAGATAACTTATTGTTCTTGATTTGACAAATTCTATTCATTTCATAACTTATACCTTGCAGCACCTTATATTGGTCAGATTTTACCTTGATTCCTTGTGATTGGAAATCTAATTCTTATGTATTTGTTTTAGCCTAATTCAGTTGATATAGTTAAGTAGACAGTTGAAAGTAATAGTTTAAATTATCGAGGTAGTCGATTGTTCCGACACCTAACTCCCAGTATTAAGTTTGAATTGGAAGTTTTTAATTAAAATGAAATGTTTTTAAGGACTTCAGACGCCAGTCAGAGTATCAGTATTATGTAGGCCAAAGTGGCCTTGGATCCAGTTCAGTATTTGGACATACCGTGGGTATGGTCCGGAGTTTTAGTGTGACTGATCATCCACTATAACTCATTGCGTCAGTAAAAATCCAATTCTAACTTACAGTTTGATATTGATTATTAGTATTGTTCATTGTTGCCAGTTCAGTTAATTCTTTCATTTATTGCCATTGTCTTGGCCAGTTGAGTTCATCTATATTGCTACCATTGCATCATTATTTTATCTTGTGCAGTACTATATACTTGCTGAGCTTCTTTTACTCACTCTTGCTTGTTTTACCTTTTAACCCTCCAGTGAAAAGGTAGATTGCAAGTATTTAATTGCATAACTATGAAGCGAGATGATTCAAGATGACGTTGGGAAAATGAGTTGATGCAGAGCATGTGGACCTATTGTAAGGGTATTGTATAGAGTTGATTTCTAGTAAATATAATATTGTATAATTTAGTTTTGCCTGGTATACTTCACATCGAAGTTATACCAGTGTTACAGATTTATGTAAAGAGTATTGTTGTAAAGAGAAAGCTTAAGTTTATTAAAGTTTGGATTCTTGTTTCTAGCACTATAGCCTAAAAGATTCTTGGTAGAGTTGGGGTCGTAGATGTTACATTTGTTTTGTTTTTATATTTAACAGGTTGTTTTAAATTGAGATTTTAGCGTGACGACCAAATCCACTGACCCCGGGATTTGGGGGCGTCACAGAAGTGATTTGACAAAATTTCAGTTTGATGTTAATGAGCTGGTGTAGCTCTCAACTTTGTTAGTGTTTGCACTCTGTTGATTTATTTCTGTTGTTAGACTTTTGTATGCTATCTTGGTGTTTGTTTGAATGAATGAGAGAGTTGTATGTTTAATGGAACAACACTTCATGTTCCAGAAAACCTAGACTACACTTCATGAAATGCTCCTTAACATCTCTTTCTTAGCTAAGAGAGTATTGAAAGAACCAAGCAGGCAGACTGTTATCTATCAACAGAAACTATTTTGTTGCCTAGTTAGTTAGCAAGTGAATATATGATATGAGCCCTGAATATTTAGAACTTGTCTAGATTTAGTCTTTTCTTGATGGATTGACAATATATTAGTAAAAGGCAAAGTAGATTTTGTGTTTAAATGCTAATGCAAGTACTCCTGCTGAAAACACCCATTGCTGAACTTTTCTGATCATACTTTTCTGATCATACTTATAGTTTACATCTACTGCTTGTTTGAATTACATGTACTGCTTGTAGTTAAGCTTACTTTTAATACATGTCATCAAAACACAAAAGTATGCATGACTCCCCTGTTCCATTGCACTTAACCTGTTGAAGTTGATGCCATGTTTGTTCCATGTAAGTAATTCCATGCCTCATGGACAGCCCACATTAATGCAGTGACTTGAACTGGTAACTTACCCTCAGCTGCCAATTTTTTCTTATTAACATGGGGCATAAGATAATCATTGGAACCTTTCACTTTTAGTACTTCATTCATGACATATTGATAGGATAGCCATACATTTCCCAGTGTTGTTGCTTTTAGTTCAAAATATGCCTGGTGTACTGCCTCCATCACATCATCAACGTCTTTTGGCATTTTTTTGTGCATTAAAGATTGAATGCTTCTAAAAAAAACCTAAGTCCAAAATATTTAAATCTGGACTGTTTGGTGGTTGTTGCACAAGAATAAATGTGAAGTCCCCTTGTTGATGAACTTGTTGCCACTCTAGGTCATCTTGAGTTATATGGGTTCTTGCATTGTCTTGCTGTCTGTATATAGGTTTTGGACCTTCACTTATTAGCCATTTCTGCATGATTTCTGGTATGGTCTCATTAATTAACATGCTTCTTGTTTCCTTTTTCCCAACTGATTCAACAACCTTGGTGATTACTGTCCCTTTAGCTCTGTATTTGGAAGCCCTCCTAGCTGGTTCTTGGTAGGTGAATGGGAAGATACCTAATTTTCCATCAAAGGTGCACTCATTTTCTACATTAAATTGTGGTCTTGCTACAGCAGCTGTAAACATAACTTTGGGTATGAATTTTCTTGACTTGCCAGCCCTATACTTGCCCTTTTCATTTCTTTCTAAGTAAACCCTTTGTGATTTTTTGCTTAAATAGAACCACTTCTCATCAATATGAACAAAGTTGTACATAGGGTAATAATACCTCTTTGTTGTTGGTGTGTCTCCCATTAACAAGTTTAAAACCCATTCAACTCTTTGCATTAGGTTTGCATCTTTCAAAGCTGGGTGTAAAGGATTTGTGTGAGGTTTAATGAGTCCCCTCTTTACCATTCTGTTTGCTGTACTTGCACACACTTTCAGTTGTACTGCCAAGTCTCTTATGCATGATATGTCCCCCATGTTGATGTCAGTTATTGCATTAGGTTGCAATTGAATTCTTTTTCTCCCTGAGTTATGACCCTTTGTTGCCATGTTGTATGTTTGCCTTGCTAACTTTTTCCTCTTTGCAGTGCTCCATATTGTGCTGATTGTTCTTGTTGTTACATTGTAGATTTTGGTCACATCTTGAATTGCACCTCGTCTAAGTTTTCCATTTGTCTGGTTGTTCAAAAGCCACATGACTACTTGCATCCTTGAATCACAGCTGAGCTTTGGCCTTTTTTTGTGATGATGAGCATTTGTTGGTGTTTGTTGTTGATGTGTTTGCCCTTCCGTGTCTCCATCTGCAGGCTGATTTAAATCAAAAGGGAAGCTGCCATCTGCTGGTTCATTGAGATCAAAAGGAAAAATATAATTCATTTCTGAACAAACAGGGCAAAGCAATTATGCTGGCAGATTAATTTTTCAATTTATATTTTTATAAGTTTTGTTGTATAAGTGTGAGTTTTTAGCACAATCCTTATATATGTAATCTTAAGCTTTGATTGGTTGTTTAAAATTAATCTTGTAAGCTGATTGGTTGAAAGCATTAGTGGTGGATTGACCATAATTTTGAATTACTGAACCACTAATTCAAGTACTCCAGTTCCCCATGCATTAACTCAACCATTAATTTTCTTAAAACCTGTGTCATTCACCAAACCAGAAAAGAATTTAGAGACAGAGGGAGTATTGAACTATTCAAAAAAAATTAATGTTTTACTTTTTATAATTAAAAATTATTTGTTTTTGATTTTTCGTTCTCTGGAACTTTATATATATGCACAAATTATTTGAAAAAATTATGGATTAAAATGCGAAAATTCAGAGATTGTAGTATTTTGAATAAAGGAATCGAAAGCTGCCTTTAGGAGTTTAGGTATTTATCTAAAGTTAAGCTTATCAAACAATGTAATAACACACGCTATTAATAGATCAGATTATAGCACAATAAGTTTCTAGTAGATTCAATTTATTGAAAATTATATTATTTTTCATTATAATTTCATTGTTTTAACAACTTAACTTTAGAAAATTATCTAAAAGTGCCTATAAATTTTTTGTACCCAAATTTTTTGTATTTAAAATTATGTATTAAAATATTTTAATCCTATTAGTATATATTGTTGAAAAACTTTCGCCTCCTCAAATCTCATTTTCTGACAACGTACCTTATTATGCAATATTTCAAAATACTCGCTTGATTCAAAATACTTGGTTTGACTTTATCACGTATTTTCAATACCTAATTTTGTTAATTATTTTTAAATATTTATTTTGTAAATAAAAATTTAAAACAAAATTCAAAAAAATCGTTAACAACGTTTCAATGTTCTTAAAATACGCATAAAAATTAAAACTCACGACTAATTTAAAGCGGAAGGAAGTAGTTTGAGACGGAAGGAGCACTGCTATGTATAGAAAATGAGCAAGGAATCTGCAAGGCCCGCGTGGTAAAACATGAAGACAAAGACAACTAGACAATTACTCCCTCCGTCTCATTCATTTCTATACACTTTTCATTTTGGGATGTCTCATTCATTTCTATACATTCCAAAAATAGTAACTTTTAATAATATAAAACACCATTACACCCACTAATTTCTCAACTATCTCTATTCTATAACAATATAAATC
Organism: Heracleum sosnowskyi; assembly: GCA_030848705.1. Lineage (NCBI taxonomy): Eukaryota > Viridiplantae > Streptophyta > Magnoliopsida > Apiales > Apiaceae > Heracleum > Heracleum sosnowskyi. The sequence goes on from CM061236.1 coordinate 46,866,750, forward strand.
ACTATTACACCCACTACTTCCTCCACTATCTCAAATCTATTATTAAATATTGATAGGTCCCACCACTTTACTCACTTTTCATCTAATTTTACTCATTTTTTATATTTTTTCTTAGTCCACGTGTTCAATCTCAATGTATACAATTCACTGGAACGAAGGGACTAATGTGTACCTACATACATACCTTCCCCTGCGATGCTTATTTACACAGCTGAAAATTACGTTGGAAACTACGTGGCCTTTGCCTATAATATAAACAACTCTTAAACTAATCGGTCTTTGTCTATAATATAAACTACTCTTATAAGTCTTAGGACCTGTTTGGCTAGCGATTTAAAAGTTAGCTTATGTATTATAAATTGATAATAGCTTACGAGAGGTGTTTGTGTACTCAGCTTATTTGATAACTTATAAGTTGATAAGTTGAATGTTAGAAATCATCAACATTTTACTTAACTTATCAATTTATTCTTTGATTTTTTTTATTTTTTTTAAAACTTTATAAATAAATTTAGCAAACTCTTAACTAACTTATAAATAAATTTATCCAAACACCGTATAATTTATAAGAATCCATCAACTTAAAACACTTACTCATTTTAGGTTATAAATCAACTTTTTTATGATACTCAAGCACTTACTTACTCTTGTCCTTACTCTCTCTCTATTTATAGTCTACAATCTTGCAGCAAACTCTTCAGTGAAGAGTCTTGAATTTACACAATTACTAAACAATATGATTAGTGGTGAATTGTGGACTAGTTTAGGCTCTTTGCTTGCAAGCCTAATGTTTGTGTGGGCAATTTGTAAGCAGTATTTTCCTTATGATATCAGCCGGTTTTTCCACAGATATGGTCATAAATTTGTGTCGTTTTTGTACCCTTATATCCAAATCACATTCCATGAGTACTCTGGTGATGGTTTTGATCGCGGCACAGCCTATGTCGCAATTCAGCGTTACCTGGCTGCCAATTCTTCGGCTACAGCGAAGAGGCTCAAGGCTGATTCAGTGAAAGACACCGAAACACTTGTTCTTAGCATGGATGATCATGAAGAGATTACCGATGAATATCAAGGGATTAAGGTATGGTGGGCTTCTAGCATGACTATGCCTAAGGCGCAGTCCATTTCTTTTTTTCCCCGAGAGGATGACAAGAGGTTTTATACTTTGAGTTTTCACAAGAAGTACCGCGATTTGATTACCAAGTCTTACTTGAGTCATGTGTTGGCTCAAGGAAAATCTATTGCGGTGAAAAATCGACAGCGAAAATTGTATACGAATAATAAGAATGAGACATGGTCTAGATATGGTGGAAGGACTATGTGGAGTCATGTTGTTTTTCAACATCCGGCTAGTTTCGAGACTCTTGCATTGGAGGCCAAGACCAAGAAGGATATCATGAATGATTTAATCACTTTTAGCAAGGCTAAAGATTATTATGCAAAAGTAGGCAAGGCTTGGAAAAGAGGGTATCTTCTTCATGGTCCTCCTGGAACCGGGAAATCTACTATGATTGCTGCTATGGCTAATCTGTTGCAGTATGATGTGTATGATCTGGAATTAACTTCTGTCAAGGATAATACAGAGTTAAGAAAACTGCTTATTGAGACTTCAGGAAAATCAATAATAGTTATTGAGGACATTGATTGTTCTCTGGATCTCACTGGGCAAAGGAAAAACAACAAGGACAAGGATGTGGAAACCAAGGATGAAAAAGAGGCTGTTAAGAAAGCAGTTGAAAATGCAGGGACTGATGGGAGCAAAGTTACTTTATCCGGACTACTAAATTTCATTGATGGCCTTTGGTCTGCTTGTGGAGGGGAAAGAGTCATCGTCTTTACAACCAATTATCTGGAGAAACTTGACCCTGCTTTGATTCGAAGAGGCCGAATGGACAAGCATATCGAGATGTCTTATTGTTCGTTCGAAGCATTCAAGGTTCTTGCAAAGAATTATTTAGATGTAGAATCTCATCAACTATTTACAAGAATTGAAGAGTTGCTTGGAGAAACTGATATGACTCCTGCTGATGTTGCGGAGAATTTGATGCCCAAGTCTGCTCAAGAGGACGGTGAGAGTTGCTTAAATTGTTTGATAAGTGCTATGGAGGATGCAAAAGTTGCAGTAGCTAAAGCTGAGGAAGAGAAACTCAAGGCCGAGGAAGAAGAGAAACTCAAGGCCGAGGAAGAAGAGAAACACAAGGTTGAGAAACAAGAGGAAATGAAACAAAAGGCTGGTGAAGAATCAGCAGCAAGCAAAGATGTGAAAGAAAATGGGGCACTGCTTATCTGACTTGTGGTGTCTGCATTGTAGAGGGAACTATATTGCATTCTAGCTTCAGATATGTTGTAATTTGCATTCATATGCTATAATAAAAATCTAAATCTTACAAAAAAATGTGATCTTGTTTTTTTATCATCTTTATATGGTGCACTATAGGGTTGTTCACGAACCGAGCTGTTCGCGAACAAGCTCGAGCTCGGCTTGTTAAGAGCTCGACTCGGCTCGGTTCGTGAACAGCTCGAGCTCGAACACAAAAATGAGCTCGTTAAGAAAATGAGCTCGAGTCGAGCTATTAGTGAGCTCGACTCGAACTCGGCTCGAACTCGTTCGGCTCGAGATCGGCTCGTTACAACTCGAAAAAAAATAACACATATCCTTAATATATACAATATTCATATATAAAATATTCAACCCAGGCATGGTGATTTGGGCGCAACATTACATTACTTGATCAGAACATAAAACCATCACAAAACCAACATATACACTTCAAAGATTACATCTTATTACCTTACCATCAAAATCAAACCATCCGCTTTAGGATGATTCTTGCAGTCTAGTCTTGTTATTGACCCTTTCGTGTTTAATTAGATTATAACCAGGATGAGCCCTTGAGTCACTTAATTGTCTTGAATGGTCATGATTCCGGACATCACACTTGACACTTTCCTTCATATCCTCCTTGTCGCCTTTAAATCTCTGAACCCCTTTTTCAATATCTTCGATTAGGTATTTAGGGGATTTAGGTAATTTAGGCGTGTGAATTTTGTATATAAAAAGATGGGAAACTGAGAAGGCCGGCTTTAGGTTTAGTTGTTTAGACTTTAGAGAACTGGGTTGAGCTTTAAAACAAGGTTTTATTTTGTTGGGCCAAAGAAATTGGATTTGTTTGTCAGTAAAAATTTTAGTCTTAACGAGTTGTTCGATAACAGCTCGTGTGCGGCTCGGCTCATTTTTGTTCGATAAAAGTTCATGTTCGGCTCGTTAGTTAACGAGCTCGAGCTCGAACACATATTTTGTGCGATAAGAAAGCTCGGCTCGGCTCGGTTCGTCAGGAAAAATATTGAAGCTCGACTCGTTTATGTCAAAACTCGGCTCGGCTCGGTTCGTGAACATCGCTACTGCACTATTCAAATGTTTATTTGGAAAGTAATTCGCTGCAAATTTTCAGGATTACAAATATAACTAGAAATACTAGTTTGGTTTTAAGCATTTATCGAACAATATATATATTCAGTTTCTCTATCCTTCCCACACTTTTAATTTACAACTACAAGGGCTGCATAAAAAAAGAAGGTTGTAATAACCAAACGGACATGTGAGATTTTGGTCCTAGCTAGTGGAACAAGAAAGACATGGATCTATATTCAATACACAATCAAAGGATTTCCCCAAAAAAAAATACAAGAATTTCTCTTGCTTTGTTTTAGCTCCGCTCGTGCGTGGCACTCCTTGCTCGCGAGCCGGCATACCTATACCTAGGAAAGAAAGGTACAGCATGCGGTCTAACTAACCTGGGAATAGACCCGGCAATTTTATACATGACACGACTTACACGACACGAAACGACACGAAAATTTAGTGTTTGTGTTTGCATTTTAAGTACACAACAGGAAAATACACGAACACGAAAGTACACGACCCCGATTTAGTGTCGTTTTTGGATTTACCCTTCAAGTACACGACACGACACGAAGTACACGACATAAATAAATATATAAATAATCAAAAATATATATTATATATATATAGTATAAATATTAATTGATATTACACGAAAGTAATGTGAACTTTAAGAAATTTCGTGTAAACATTCGTGTTTTCGTTGCTATTCGTGTCTATTTCGTTTCGTTTAGTTTTGTGTACACGAATGGTACACGAAAAAATTCAGGTATCTCGTGTCGTGTCGTGTCAAGTCGTGTATCACTCGTGTCGTGTTCGTGTAACAGTTTCAGGTACACGATTTGAATTCATGTCGTTTTCGTGTATAGCCAAAAAGTACACGGAACACGAAATTACACGACACGAAACGACACGACACGACTGATTTGCCAGGTCTACCTGGGAACAAGCACAAATCTAAACAAATACTCCTCCTTCCTAAGTTCCTCTCATTTTTTTATAATTTTTTTTGATACGTTTGTCTCATTTTTTTACATAACAAAAATAGTAACATTTTATAATATAAAATTCAATCACATTCACTAGTTTCCTCAACTATACCTATTTTATACTCACTTTATACATTAAATATTGATTGATCCGATCACTTTACTCATTTTTCTTACTTTTCTCTATTAATTTACACTTTTTATTAACCTTCGTGACGTCCCCTCAATGTAAAGAATTGAAGGGGACGGAGGGAGTACTATATATTCATCAGGTTCAGCCGTTTTGGTTTAATATTTTCAACAACCAGGCCTGTGACTGTGAACAGAACAGCTTCATTTGTCTGTGGCTTTAAAAAATTGTATGCTACATTACCTAGCGTGTTTTGATTATTTTAAAAAAGTTGACTTATATCTTAAAAATGAATAAGTGTTGTGATAATTGGATGAATTCTTATAAGTTGTATTGGTGTTTGGATAAATTTACTTATAAGTTAGTTACAAATTTCCTAATTTACATTTTAAAAATAATTAATAAAATACAATGAGCTAAATACATGTATTTTAAATTAAAAAAATATTTAAAAACACAAATGTAAAAATATGAAGTATTAAAAGATAAATAAATCAAGTAATAAGAGCAACTCCAACCCAACATTAAATCACTATAATAGTGACAGGTATAGTGTCAAAATAACTCCGATTAGGGGTGAACAAAAAACCGAATTAAAACCGAAACTGAACCGAAACCGATAAAAACCGAACCGTAAAAAACCGAAACCGAGTTGAAACCGAACCGAAACCGAAAATTAAAAAACCGAACCGTTCTTGAGGTTTCAGTTTCGGTTTTAGGTCCAAATCGAACCAAAAAAAAACCGTACTGATTCGATTAATAAAAATAAAGAAATAAATATATTATATATTCTACTAGACCAATTTTTATTAGTGGGAGTAGATTAATAAAGATCCTGACATTCCTTTTAATAATTCCTCTGAAAGTGAACAAGAGTCACTTAGTCACTTAGTTTGGAAGAGGAGCTTGAAGAAATAAATACAGAGCAAGAAGGACTTTTACGTTTGATAAACTCCAACAATGGTCTTACTGCTCACATTCTCAACCACAAAAGTGAATATGTGATTCGTTGGGTTCAGTTACGGGTATTATTTGGGAAATGTTATTTTCAGAGCACTTTTTTAATTTTCAGAGCATTATGTGTTGCATATTTTTCATGCATTCACAATTTTTAGCATATTGTAACATCAAATGCAACATATAGCTCTATAAATAAAAAAAACGTTTTGGAAATAACATTTCTCTATTATTTTTATAAAAATTAAAAATTTAATATTGTGCGATCATAACATTATAATTTAAAATATAGTAGTTATTTATAATATAAAAAATGAACAAAGTTTGAATATTTTATTTTCTAGACGAAAGATTCTTTTTAGTGACAAGTATAGTGTCCCTTGGTTGAAGTTTATTTTATGGATGATGTCTTTTTGACACCAAAATAGTGTTATAGTGACACTATTTTGGTGTTCTTGGTTGGAGATGGTCTAAGTCAATAAGTTAAGGAAAATGTAGATTCTTACTAACATTCAACTTATAAACATATCTATACTATATTATTAAAGACGAAACATTAAAAGTTTTGGTCGGTCGGTCGGTCGGTCGGTCGGTATTTGGGCCGATTCACGGGCCTATCTATAATCAATTTATTAATAATCAATTACATTTTTCACTACATTACCTATTTTATATTTTTTTAAAACCAAACCAACTCATCTTCTAAAAATAAAACGGGCAACATATATATAATATGGTAATATTATTATATATTTATAACCGATTACCTTTTTCAGCTAAAACACATTATTTTTATATTTTTTACCTAAAACAACTCATCTTATAAATAGGACACATATATATGGAAACCAAGTTATTGATAACCAATTACCTTTTTCAGCTAAAACATATTACCTATTTCATATATCTATTTAACTAAAACAAATCATTTTCTAAAAATAAGACGGGCAATATATATATAAAATGGTAATATTATTATATATTTATAACCGACAGCTAAAACACATTATGTGTTTTATATTTTCTAACTAAAACAACTTATCTTCTAAATATAATACATGCAAAATAAATATACAATGGTAATATTGTTTTATATAAATATTAATAAATAACAAGTTATTCTTTTCAGCTAAAACAAATTACCTCTTTTATATTTTCTAACTTAAACAACTAATTTTCTAAAAGTAATGCAGACGTATATATAAAAAAATTAATATAATTTTATATAATTGTTAATAAGTAATTAATTGTCTTTTTAAGGATATTACCTGTTTATATTTTTTAACTGAAACAACTCATGTTCAAATTAAAAATAACACGGGTAAAAGATAGATATATTGATAATATTATTATATTAAACTTATGAAATTCATGTTTATTATAATTGTTTTAACATTCAATTTAAACGAGATAATTAATGAAAATAAAAGTAACAGTATATTCAAATAAACTCGGTATATTGAACAAGCACATATTTTGATATTTGCACTTGAGTCCCTTTTTAGATTTTTAAGAGTAAAAAAATATGAATCATTAGATATGTTATTTTAAAATATTTTATATTTTAATATCTAAAATACTAATATTGATTACGTCAATAATATATTAAATTTAAATATTATATTGTTAGATTTATAAATCCAATATATATATATATATATATTAAAATTTTATCAAATTATATATAATAACTAAAATCTAAATAAAAAATAAGAAAATATTAAAGAAGACCGTGCATCGCACGGGATATAAGCTAGTAAGTTATATATAAGCAATGTTCTAAAAGTCGGCGATTAATCGCTAGACGGTGGACCATCGAACTGATTAACCAAAAATTGGTCAATTAATCATTTTTTCAGAAAAACAGTCAAAAATTGGCTGAATCGGTCAAAAATCGGGCTAATTATTAAAAAATATTTAAAATTTAAAAAAATAATTAGAAATTTAAAATGTAGAAACTTGATTAAATGATAGAAAAAAAATATTATTTTTGTACATATAATTATAATTTTAAATGCCAAAATCGCAAATTCTCTTAAATTTTCCTCTTAAATTAATCTATAATTAAAAAGTTAAACTTTCAAAATTTTATTTATTAAAATTATATAATATTTTTAACATATTTGCATAAATATATGATGATAACATATGTTTAGTTGAAATAACGAAACAATTATATATATATGAATATAATTGTATATAAAAAATATTATTAAATTTATTCTGATTAATGACCCGATTAATCATTCCGATTAATCCCCGATTACCCGATTAATCCATGGACGGTGCCTTCATCGATTAACTCCGATTCCCGCTTTTTACAACACTGGTTATAAGTTGGTTTATACGTTGGATTGGCAAATATAGAATGTTTACAGAAGGTTATTTTCTCATTGATAATATCCAAGTATATATATATTGTTACATGATGAGTTTTGGACAGACTACCTACAATTAGTGGTAACAGAAACATAATTATGACCAGATTTAAGGAGTGATTAATATCTAAATATCTACACAATATTGACAACTAATGATTGATACAAAATCAATCAATCCTTATCACGCCCCCTCAAAACGGGCGGCCAATGAGAGAGGCCAATTTTGTGAACCAAAGAAGTGAAGGTAGTCCTTGGAAGTGGCTTTGTAAGAGCATCTGCCAATTGATCATTCGTGGAGATGTATGCAACTCGTAGGTTACCGGACTGAACATTCTCTCGGACAAAGTGATAATTCAATCCCAGGTGTTTCATTTTGGAGTGAAAAACTGGATTAACACAAACATATGTGGCTCCTGCATTGTCGCAATATATTACTACTGGATCTCTTGTAGAGTTGAGACCAAGTTCTTGAAATAGATTTCGTGTCCATAAGAGCTCTGCTGTAGTGTTTGCCACTGCTCTATATTCCGCTTCAGTAGAGGAGCGAGCTCGAGTACGCTGCTTTTTAGATGTCCAAGAAATTGGATTTTTACCAAGGTACACAATGTAGCCTGTTGTGGATATATAATCATCTGAATAGCGAGCCCAATCTGCATCAGAGTAAGCGTGTAACGAGAGAGGAGAGTCTTTGTTTATAGTTAAAACCATGTGTGATGTACCACGGAGGTAACGCAAAAGACGATGCAAGGATTGCATATGTTCCTCAGTAGGGCGCTGCATATATTGTGCCAATTTATTTACAGTGAATGAAACATCAGGCCTTGTTAGACTCAAGTATCGGAGACTGCCAATCAAAGCACGATATTCAGTAGGATCAGATAGTAGTTTCCCACTTTTTTTCAATGGAGGATGGATTGCTAGCGGTGTTGCAACAGGTTTTGCATCTTCCATATTTGCTCTACATAAGATGTCAGCAATATACTTCTTTTGGCTCAGAAAGATCCCATTTGTATGAGGCATAACTTCAACACCCAAGAAATAAGACAACTCACCTAAATCCTTGAGAGAAAATCGGGATGACATCTTCTTTATAAAATCTTCGAGAAATTTTGGATCATTGCTTGTAACAATTATGTCATCAACATAAACCAACAAATAAATAATTGAGCTATTTAAATGTAGAATGAATAAAGAAGAATCTGATATTGAATTTTTGAAGCCAAAATCAAGCAAGTACTGTCGTAGTTCCTTGTACCACACCCTAGGAGATTGTCTTAAACCATAAAGACCTTTGTTTAATTTGCATACATAAGTAGGGTACTTGGGATCAACATAACCAGGAGGTTGAATAGTATATACTGTTGGGTTTCGGGGCAACAAACGCAGCGAAAAACAGCCGTAAAACAATAAAAATTCCGAAACCCTAACCCTAGGATCCGTGTACAAGACATGGCTGATTATGGAGAAACAAAATCATACCTTAAAGAGCTTTAAAGTTCGGAAAGATGGAGGTCCTTGTTGTAATCACCACACAGCCCTTGTCCAAGATCTGCGTCGCCAAAGTCGTCCACACGAACGCTCGATCGTCCAACGATCAACGGAGTTCGGTACTAGCCGAAAAACTGCCCCTCTCTCTCTCTCTCTAGCCTCTCTTAATGCAGAGCTGCTAGGGTTTTCTTTAATTCGAAATTGCAGAAAAAAATCATACCTGAATAATACATCATAATGTATTTATATGAGATAGAGGATTGGGCCAAAACCCTAAATCCGTTTTTGGGCTTCTTAAAACCCAATCTGATTTTGGTTTTAGTATTAAATTCGAAATTCTATTTAATTAAGACCATCTCAATTAAATGACTAATTTCGAAAATAATCAGTTAATATTAAATTCGAATTCTGATTTAATTAAGACCAGCTCAATTAAATAACTAATTTCAAATTTAATCATTTAATTTAAATTCATAATTTAAATTAAAACTCCATTTAAAACGTTCTAAGTGTGTGACCCTTTAGGTTATTATTTCGTTGGCCATAATTTTATTCTTAAATAAAATTATAAACAATGAGCGGCATCTAGTAATACATCATTGCTCCCCAAGAAATAATAATAAATGGTGATCCAATTAAACCTTTTGTGACTAATGTTTCCGTGTAATATAATCCCTTTAACCAACTATTATAGATTAAACTCGAGGCATGTTATTAGTCATCCTCTTCAACATTTAATCCAGGTTTTCTTGATCAATGAGTAGACTATTAAAACAAATCAATATTTGAGCATGGCCATGCATTTTCATAGTCTCACTCAATCAAGAGGCCAATAATATCTCTCCTAATAATAGGAGGGTTAAATCCTATATCTATCATTCATATTTCTCATACGACTCATAATATACCCGATGTCCACTTTTATCATCACCCGGTCAAAGGTAACTTTTAATGTAATCAAAGTATATTAATCCTCGTATAGAAATATAATGATCTCAAGTCTAAGGATCATTACACCATTATCACTGTGAGCTATTCTAATGACTTTATTACCATGTAGAATCTCACTGTGGGTCTATCCGGTGCCATGTAGAATATTACATGCACCTATGTTCTTGACTTTAGTATCGTTATACCTATGACCAATGAGATGTGGTCATTTAGTCAATGAACATACTAATCTTTATGCATCATAATTGTCCTAATTTATAATGCTTAATTAGGGATAATTTAGGAATATAAACACTATTCATATAATCTCATTTTTAAGTCACATACTTAAAGATATAGAATACGTGTTCAATATTCCAAGGACATTTATTACTCTAACATTAATATCGCAGTAAATAAAGACATAATAATTGTTGTCGAATAATCAATAGAACATAATCATTATTAAATAACAAAATAGTGTTTCCCAGAAGTACAATTGTATTGTCTCTAGGGCTCTAACACTAACATATACTTCATCAGTAAGAGTGCCCTGCAAAAAAGCATTATTAATGTCAAGTTGACGAAGTGGCCAACTCTTACTTACTGCAATAGAGAGTACAAGGCGGACCGTAGCTGGTTTAACTACTGGACTAAACGTCTCACTATAGTCGATGCCTGGTCGTTGATTAAAACCTTTTGCTACATATCTTGCCTTGTGTTGAACTATGTTACCATCCTTATCCCTTTTTATTCGAAATACCCATTTGCACCCTATTACATTCTGTGAAGATGAGGGAGGTACAAGGTCCCATGTTTTATTTCGAATTAAAGCTGACATTTCTTCATCCATCGCCTTACGCCAAACCGGGTTCTTTAGAGCCTGTGCTATTGTCTTCGGTTCAGTTTCCTTGCTCAAAACTTCAGCACTAATATTAAGTTTATTAATTGGTTTGTGAATTCCATGTTGCAACCTTGTAGACATGATATGCGATGGTTGAGGCTGAGGGGATTGGATAATTTCAGGGTCATTATTTTGAAGTGAAGCATTTGTTGGTGTGTCATCTGAAGAAGAAGAAGAAAAAGTTGAGGTAGAGTGTGCAACAGAATTATGAGTAATAGAGGGACTTTCTATATGAACTGATGTTGGAATAGGAGAGTGATGCAGAGTATTAGAGGTAGATGAACTTGAGGCTGAAAATGGGGTTTGTACAGATGATGTAGAGATAAGTAAAGATAATGGACACCATTCATCAATTAGAGTCGGTGTAGATGTTATAGGCTTAACAAGTTCTGAAAATGGGAATTTATTTTCAACAAAGTGAATATGTCGAGATATGTAGATGCGACCTATTTTTGGATCTAAACAATAGTATGCACTTTGTATAGCTGAATAGCCAATAAAGACATAGGGAGTTGATTTGGGATCTAATTTATGCTTAGTGTATGGTTTTAACCAAGGATAGCAAAGACAACCGAAACTCCTTAATTTTTGATAATTTGGTTGTTTACCAAATAATTTAAAAAACGGAGATTGGTTTTTCAAGGTTGGAGTGGGTAATCGGTTTATCAAATAAACAGCTGTAGCGCAAGCATTGTACCAAAATTCAAGAGGCATTTTGGCATGAGTTAGAAGGGAGAGAAAAGTTTCAACAATGTGTCTATGTCGTCGTTCAGAATAGCCATTGTGTTGAGGAGTATGAGGAGGAGTTGTTAATCTCGATATCCCATTGATTGCTAGCTGATCTTTTAAGGCTTCATATTCACCCCCGTTATCAGAATAAAGAGTTATAATTGGAAGTTGGAAGAATTTTTCAACTAAGGCCTTAAAACGGAGAAATATATTTTTTGTATCAGATTTTTGTTTTAAAGGATACAACCATATATATTTACTATAATGATCCACAAAAATCAATTAGTATTTTTATCCGTCATGAGAATAAATGGGTGCAGTCCAGAGATCTGTATAAATATATTGAAGAGGAGCAGTAGATGTAATGGAAGAAATTGAGAATGGAAGTTGATGACTTTTATTGCAAGCACAAGAATTACAATCTAATGTTGAAATACTTGGAACATTAAGATTATTCTCAGAAACAAGTTGTCTAAAAACATTAAGAGATGGATGCCCTAAACGATGATGCCAGTCAAGAGATTTAGCTTTATTGCTTGTGAACACTTGAGGTAGAGTGGACTGAACTTCATAAATTCCTGACCTAACTGGACCCTGGAAAAGAAATGCCCCTGTTTTGTAATCCTTCATGACAAAAGAATGTGGTAAGAATTCTATTGATGCATTATTGTCAAAACACAGTTGAGAAATAGATATGATATTACGAGACATAGAGGGAACATAGATAACATTATTTAGCTTTATAGAAGAAGACATATGAGAGAAAGAAAGAGAGCCAATATGAGAGATTTTAAGACCTGTACCATCTCCAATGATTAATTCATCGGTGCCATCATAAGGAGTATGTAGGGCCAGATTATTGAGATCAGTTGTAACATGGTGTGAAGCACCACTGTCCAAGAGCCAAGTCGATGAAGATGGTGAAACAATATTTGTTGCATGTGCCTGAGGTTGGAAAGGTTTAGAGTTTGAATGGTTGGTCCCGAAGGCTGGAGTATTAGGTGGTTTGACATTAGGAAATCGTTGATTGAACACAGGGCATTGAGCAACAACATGTCCCTGTTCCCGACACCATTGACATTTTCCCAAGTAAGGACAATGTTGCTTATAAGAGGTATTAACTAGAGATGGAAGAATGCCCGGAGCATTGTTGCGAACAAATTTACGACCTTGGTTTCGAGTTGTGACAGAAAAGGCACTGGCTGGGAGTGATGGATCAGAACGACGTTGTTGGATGGTGAGCTCTTTGTTAATGAGTTTTTCATGCAATTCCTCAAAAGAAATGGAATTGTCCCTTCCGTTGACAGCATCAATAACAGATTTATAGGATTCATCGAGACCAGCAAGCACATGATCAATGAGATCTTCATGATCAACAGTTTTACCCAAAGCTGCGAGGTGATCTGCACAAGATTTAACAGCCTGTATATATTCGGTGATGGTTTTGTTACCTTTTGTGATATTATTCAGTTGATCCTTCAACTGTTTAATATGGCCTCGACTTGGTTTCGCATATGTCTTGGCGAGAATATCCCAAAGATCCTTCGCCGTGGCAGCCTGAGAGACAAGGGGGATGAGAGAGGGAGATAAAGTACCCACAAGTGCACCAAACAGTAATTTATCTTGTCGAACCCAAGATAGGTAGGCTGGGTTGGGTTCCGTTTTCTTGTCGGTGGTTATAGTTGTTGATGGGGGAAGAGATGAGTCATCAACAAAGCAATATAAGTCATGACCAATGAGAATTGCTTTAAGTTGTATTTTCCAGGAAAAGTAGTTTGTAGAGGTTAATTTGATGGAGTTGTTGACATTGATGAAGGTAAATGGCTTAGCAGGATCAGAAGAATTGGGAATGAGGTAGGATGAGTTTGGGTTAGCCATAAGATTGCAGAAGAAAAAAAAAGGATCAGAGGTCTGATACCATATAGAATGTTTACAGAAGGTTATTTTCTCATTGATAATATCCAAGTATATATATATATATATTGTTACAGGATGAGTTTTGGACAGACTACCTACAATTAGTGGTAACAGAAACATAATTATGGCCAGATTTAAGGAGTGATTAATATCTAAATATCTACACAATATTGACAACTAATGATTGATACAGAATCAATCAATCCTTATCAGCAAACACCCTGCTCCGTAAGTTCTTACGGGTTTAAAGGTGTATCCAAACACGTAGTAGGTAGCAAAACTTTTTTTTATTATAAAAAAATGGGTTCTTAAAGAAATAAGTTGTACATAAAAACTAATTGAATTTTATATTTATGGATTTCTTGTGATGGGACTAGATAAAGTAGGTTGAAAGTGTATATAATAATTTACATAATTAAAATATAAAAATGAATTAGAGAAAACTAAAATTTAGATATAAAATTATATGCGTGAAGATGGGGGCTAATGAATTCATTTAATATTTGAACCATTTGTTATTCCCAAACAATGTAACCACCATGAAGATTGGATAAGGAATTTATTTGATATTTGACTCATTTGTGATTCCCAAATAATGTAACCACTAAATTCTACAAGGGGTTGAATACAATCTATTAAAATTCTTGCAATTCTTTGACAAACACACAACAATGAACAGAAAATTATAAGTACATAAATTACAAATACAATACTTAAAAATTTCAGATGGATTGAATGTTCCACCTGAGAGATTTTATTTGAAAAAATCTCTGTGATGTTCAGTTACAAACACACAGCTGCAATTACATTATTTTTGCTTCACAATTGTGCTAAGAGCTCTAAGAAAAATACTTGTATTCTTTCTAAATTTTTTAGCTCTCATAATTACTGCTACACTGGATTATATACTCAAAGTTTACAATCATACTAGATTACAGAATTATACAATAAACTAAGTCCAGTAAGTTGCTTTGACATTCTAAAATTCATTGGTTCTTTTGATGATTTTGTCTTTAAGCAGATTATCATTTTTCAATCATCTCTATTGTCCAGATTAAAATAGAATGCTTCATTTTTTTTCAGAGTTTCTCAAATTGCTGGTTTCTATGTTCCTTTTTTATCCATCAACTCATGTGATCTGTCAGGCCTATCCACTTTGTCAACTGCTAATCATGCACTTCATATTTGTTGAGGTTGATCAGACTTGTATCCATTAATAGCTAGGGTCATATCTGTTGATAATCATATCCGTTGATGACATCTTCACTTATACAAAATTACAAAACATATAATATTTACAATTGACTAACCTATTCTGCATATTCATTGATATTCAACATGACTTATTCAATCCTATCAACTATACTATCAACTGCTATCATGAATCAAAATGAACATATTACAAAAGTCTTATCTGTTGATAAGTTAACTGTCAACGGATACTGAGAAAATATGCTATCCGTTGATAGCTACAATTTGACTTATACAAATTTGCTGAGTGTTAAATTATCATCAAGAATAACATGATTCTTAACATCATTTTCTTCCTCAAATAATGAGAAAAATCGAATGTAATTTGCACATGATATGGGATCATTTCAATGTAAGTTAACTCTTTTGGTGTTTCTTTTGTTTAATCCCATGTAAGAAGCCTCTTCTAATCGATTATGTTATTTACTTGCTTTTTAAAAGAAAAAAGAATTGATTTGGTAAATTTTGTTACAAACGAAACAAGTACTATTCCAAAATCTATTACTTTCCCTAAGTCAAGAATTTTATTCTGATAACTGATTATGAATTAATAATTTTAATTTTAAAAATCTATTTTTATGTTAGTTGGCAAAATTAAATTTTAAAACTTACTTATGACTAAATACGATTGAGCTCGTTGCCAAGACCAGGTTATAATACCCTTAAATAGCAATTTCTATAAACTTTGTCAAGTGCAAATGGTCGAATCTTATTTCATAAATCCCGTTTTTATAAAGTACTAGTACTTATTCTTTTTAACTAGGGAGTTTTTGCCCGCGCTACGCGCGCTCTAAGATTTTTCTAATTTTTTCATAATTAATTTAAACAAAAAATGTTAGAAAAAGGATTTTATTTATACATGTTAAGAATTGAGTTTATAAATTTTACTGTTTAAGACAATGAGTTTGTCGATATTTTCGTAAATTGTCTACACGGATATACGTATAAAAGGTCATTGCACATAAAATATTGCACTCTTAGCAATAGAGTTAACGATATTTAAATTATTATTTTCATGATAATTGTCAACACATATGTCTTTTTAGTACAAACTTAATAAAATTAACTTGTATTTGAAATATTTATTTAAATTTTTAAGAATTGTTTTGGTAAAATGTGATTTACTTGTAAATATTAATTAAAAAAATTTCATATTGTAACATAACTTCATAAATTTTATTAATATTTTTAAATTTCTTTTATCGGCAATAGTATTTTGGAAGATATAAACTACACTAAAAAATTGGTAAAAATATAAATATACTTATTTGGTAAAAAGGTTTTCCAATCTAAATTGAAAATTAATTGAACTTGGTGACAGGTGTATCTGTCCTAATTAACTCCTAATTAAGTCCCAATTGCAACCGTATCAAACACTATCTTCTTCGGCTATCTTCTTCAGCTGTATGCATCATCTGCAAATTGGGAATTTGACGAATTCAATCGGCTGCAACTTCAAGAACACCCGAATGGAGGTTAGCAACACGATTCTTCAGTTTCTGTAGCATTATGTTTTTAGGTACTGTGTATTGATTGATGATTGAATGAGCAAAGTTACAATGATCGAAGATGATATTAGATTCTTGTTGTTCCTCTTCAAGAATATGTACACTGTACTTTGAATTTCTTGCTTAAACTATGTTCCGAATAGGTTATTAGAGATTACTACTTGCCTGGTTGTATGTATTGCATGCAGAAGGTGTTATAGATTGGGTCAATATTATTTGATCTTATGGTTCTTGTCAAAAGAAGAGTACAATGAATTAAAGTTTGCAATGCTCCTAAGGATATAACAATCTACTCAAATGATCTATATTCAAGCTGGTATCAAATAAAATTAACTGAGTAAAAACATAGAATCGGGTAATATATCAATGGATTTTGTTTCAGTACCTGAAAATCTATATAGAATGGCTAATGGATTTGGATATCATTAGCAAGTTATTATAGAATCAATGGATTTATATTGGCGATAATATGATTTTACATTAGTGCAGTGCTTATATTGACTGCTTACTTAGGAACATAGTGCAAACTGTTGAAGTGCTTGTGTATTGTTACATATCTAACTCAGTGCAGTTTGATGAAGTGCAGACATAATGCAAAATTTAAATTTAAAATTCTTAATCATGCCTTAAATGTATCCTATTACTATATAAATCATAAAGATCATCCTTAATGTAGGCGTTCACCTGTTTTTGGTTGAATCAGAATTATAATGTATTGTACTAAGAGATGTCTGTTTTAAATGCAGAGAAGATTACTTCCAACTTATATGAAATTGAGAGCTGGCTGTACAACAGGTAAACATCATTGATTTAAGTTGTACTCTGTAAAAAAATCACATCAGCTTGTCTTTGTCTTGTTTAATTGAATCATGGTCTGATTAGGAGAGAATCGGAAACCATTATCCAGCTTTATTGCGTCAAATGTCGAAAGAGATGAAGATGGGTCATTTGTAAGTAAAATAGTCCTATAATCTTGATTGAAATAGAATAAGCACGCATATGATACTTTGTAGGATGACAGAGTATGTTTTTTTCTATGCAGAGGATTCCATCTTTTTTTCTTGACAAATTTGGAAGTTCCCTTTCCTACCATTTACAAATTAAGTGTAACAATCTGATGTGGCATGCCATTTACGATAACAATAAGAAAACAATTCGTGGTCTATATGACTTTCTAAGATTTTATGACCTGCGAATGTACTCAGTGGTCATTTTTGACTATTTTGGATGTGGTAAGTTTGTTGCGAAATGTTACACACATAATGCGACTGTAGTGGTTAATCCAACAGTTGAGCCTGATGATTTTTTCAAAAATGAAAAATCAAGATATTTGACGATGGATCAGTTTGTCTATGGTCATAATAATCTGGAAATTGAAAAACTTATAGCAATATCATCATATAATTCAATCAAGGAAAGTGCAGAGGAATTCAAACTCGAGGTCAAAGCAGTCGACAACATGCAAGAAATGCAATATATGGTAAATATTTCATTATTTCCTCATAATTAATTATACCTGACAAATGCTACATTTACATTCCTTTTATATTATACTTACATTTATTTTAACAGGAATTGGAGAAAGATTTAGAGGATCTTTACAAAAACTGGAAAGGAATGGATAAGATATACCTTACTCTTGGGATACGGATGTGGGAAATAGAGGTTCGTTGCGATGTTGAGTCCTGCACGTTCGGTTCTGGTTGGTATAAGTTTCTCAAAGAACTGGACATTTCAACCGGGGATGTTATAGCTATGAATATAGCAGAATCTCCTGATAATGTTCTCGCATGCATTTTTAAAAAGGAAGAGTTAATTTTTGAGAAAGAAGCAGGTATAATTCTAAGTGTTTATATCTGTATACATCATAAATTCTAAATCTTCTCTGCATTTCTTTATATAAATTATCTATTGTTACAATGTAAAACAGGAGTGAGGGATGGAAGGAGATCATTCTTCAAAATTGTACTTGAAACAACACTAAAGCATGGATATATCGTAAGTACATTATATTTTGTTTATGGTAAATAGTCCTATTTAATCATGTATGAATATATATGCACTCTTCGCTTTTTATTTAATAATTAGTTGTTAATGTAATTAAGTATATATGTTTTAACCGTAAATTAGGTATTGCCGGCTTTAATTGGTGTGGAGACAGAAAAATCTCTGTGCCGTGTTTCTCAAATTAGAATATATGGGATGGATTGGCAGATAAGATATCATGAAAAATTAAGAATTATTTATGGTTTGGAAAAGGTTGTCCAACACTTTAGTCTGGTGGAATTTGACGCTATTGTTTTTAGTTTTGATATGGATGGGGAGCTTTGTGGAAGGATTTTTAAGAGTAATGGAATGGAAATCGTATACTATACACCGGGAAGCATTTGTAGCGTTCAAGAATGTGAAGATTGTTTTATTTTTGAAGAAAAACATTCTGATTCTCGTTTGGATATGGGTATGTTCCGTGGTATACTACTTTGTATTTAATTTTGAACTAATATATATATCAGAACAACATTATAATCATTTGTATGTAACTTGTGAAGGTGATGCAAAACTTCTGGATGTAGTTACTGCGGGCAAAGTTCGAAGACATACTGTTAACAGACCTGATGTGATGGCTAATGTGGTACCTGATAACATAGGCCAGGTAGTTGGTGATGAAGCGGTAGATATTGTGGAACCTGAAGTGGTAGAAAATGCAGAAGATGCTGACGCTCTGCAATTCTCAAGGAGGTTGATTCCCTGCAACATGAACGGAAGATGTCATGGGCAGGTATATTGGCAAGATTTTATGATCATATACATTGTATAATGCCATCTCAGTTTCTTTCTAAAATGTATGTAAATATTTTATGTGTAGCATATACCTGCTGGTATTAGACTCGGTGACCGAGATTGGGAAAGAGGAGACCGTGTCGTCTTCAGGACTGAAGAAGGAATTTGGAATATAAATATTGTTTTAAATCATGGGAGTGCCAGGTTTTCTGGTGGATGGAGTAGGTTTGTCAAGGATAATAATCTGAATTTGCATGATAACCTGCGTTTCACTTTGCGCGAGGAAGCAAACACTGCTGTTTTTGATGTCGAAGTTAATCCAGTAGACTGAGATGCTATAAACAGTTTGGTACTTGTAACATAACTTTTAGAAGCATGGTGCTTCTTAGTAGTGGGTTTTAAATATTGGAGAAGGATGCGTTAAATCTGGTTATGAATCGTTTGGAAAACTTAAGTACAATTTTGATGTTTGCTTATATTTGCTTATTTTGAGTTTTTGGTTATGGATTGTAGAAGTATTATCATAATAATAACTATTTGCAAAACAAATGAACATGATATTGTTTTTTTGTGACAACATGGAGAAGAATGTTATATAAATATCTAATCTACTTTAATATTAGATTTATTTTTTGGATAAATCGTCGAAAATCGCAAAATATCTAACATAACTTTTTCCATCCATGTAAGTGTATTCTCCTGCAGAGTTGTATTTATAAGATAAGCTTCCAAATTCATATATTTTGATCATATTTGAAGGATTATTAATCTCATTCTTATAAAGGTTAGTCCTTAGACACAACATCCATAGGAAAAGGAGAAAGACAACTTGTAGTTCAGTTTTCATTGGATACGATGTTAAGTTCATTGTTCTATTCTTCCTATTTAAATTCAACAACAACCATAAATTCTTGCCATATCCGTTCCTTTTTATTAGTAGTTTTCAAACATTCTACACAAATCAAGGAATGTAGTGAATTATACAATAATGTAAATTATAAGGCAGAGTTTTACAAATTTATATCCTTGGAAACTTTATAGAGGAGGAGGATGACAGTTGGTGACTAATTAATGAAATAGCAAGTAGCGGAAAACCTTACAAATTGTAGCATTCAATATGTTTTTAAAATAGAGAATGACATATAGATAGTAATTAAAAAATTAATGAAGTGGCAATTCGTGAAAAACCTTACAAATTGTAGCATTCAATATTCTTTTAAAGTAGAGAATGACATATAAATAGGAATTAAAATGAAAACATAGAACAACTAACATATGGGAATAGAGGGAGTATTTGCTAGGAGCATAAATGACAATCCTTTTTGCACTCAACTTTAAGTTAATTGTAATGACCTTTAAAGTACACTATGTTGATGTTTGTGTTTTGGACCATAATGTAAATTTTGAGAGTAAGCTCTTTGCCTTCACCACCCAGTCTATGTATATTATTGAGCAATTTATAAATAAATCCATCTCGCTATACAATGTAGTATGGCAGCAAATATAAATGCATTTAAACATTAAACATTTTGTTCATTGTCGAGAATTCTTAACAAAGACTTACATATCAGCAAATTGAAAGATTGAGAATAAAAACATGATTATTAGCTTACGGAGTTAAGGAGAATTTTCTAAACCAATAGTTGTAGTCTGCAATGGTGACATTCAGAGCCCCAAATGTGCTGCATGTTCAGAATCTTTCCATATGGATTTCTTTCGTCGCGAAAGTTTTCTTCTACAGTTTTCTCACAAAGAGAAAGCCATAGTTCTTCAGACATAGGTCTCCCTTCTGATAAGTCGAATGGCTCTGGATTTCTTGCATTTGGACAGAATTTTTTACTGGGCAGGAGATAGTCTCTCTCAAACAGATAAAAATACATATCTTGAAGCAAATCAATTTGTTGTAAAACCTTACTTCTAACAGAACTTATATTAAGGAAATGAAACATCTCATCAGCTGCTTGATTTAGGCCAAATGGTATGTGTATTGCCTTAAATAAAAAGTAAGCAAATCGAGATGGCAAATGATTACTTGACAGAGTTTGTAAAACTGATATATTATGGTGAACATTGACATTTAAAAAAAGCTTTTGAACAGAGTTGTAGAACATCGCCTGCTCAACATGAAATCGTACTGCGAACCTTATGAATCCATGAAACTGGTCTCGTGTTACTTCAAAATCATGACGATGGAAGTGGTACAGCGAATCCCAGTCCAACCTTTCAAGAACATCCTTAATTCTATAAGCACTTCTCTTAGTCACCCATGCAATTAGTAATCTTCCAAACATGTAGAACTCACATCTGTCGAATATCAAACAGTTGAAAATCAAGCTTAGAGCATCAGATTTAAGATCGAGTATGTTGTTATTGTCCATCTTAAGTAAGATTTGGGAGGACTGTAGGATGAAGGCAATGAAAGGTCTTAAGGTAAAAAAGTGTTTTTATAGAGTGTCTATATGATAGATCTTGGACAATTATATAATGTGTAATCAATGTTATAATACATTTGTATATATTGAACAAATGCATGCACACGGTTGCTGGACTGTTCACCTTCTTTAATGCCAGAATATTAATGATATATTGTAGTAACATATGTTGCTTGTAGGAGATAGTACAATCATGATTGACTGATCTATTAATTATATTTATTTTCAAGATAAATTTTAAGAGGCATGTTAGATGAATAAAATAAGAGATATTTTAAAAGATTTCAACTGTATAATAATTTTTTTCTTAGTAAATAGTCTAAATGATGAAGCAATTATGCGACTTTTTCATTAAAATGGTATGGACTTTCGTTACAAAGACAAACGTTTGTGTATGCTTTTCAAAAACTTATCTCAAATATATTAGTAAGAGAGTACATAAGTTATTAAATTTTGACATATGTACACAATTATATTTTTCTATAATATTAAATCAAAAGGATTTTCAGTTATGATCGTGATGAGTTAATAATTATACAAAAAACCATAATATAATAAAATAATAAAAGAGAAATAAAAGAGAAATTAACGTGTATATTGTTTCAAAGTTGTCTAAATTATAAGTTTTCCATCAAAAATCCACACGTAAAGAATACCTATGTTTGTTTTACAGGGAGTTGTGGTGAGTTATTATGTTGGTTATTACTTTCGTATATCAAAAAACCTATGTATGTTTCGTAAAATGCAAATATGTATTATTTTATTATATATGCGAGAACGTAGAAAACGTAGTAACAGAATTCTAAAAATTAGTTAAATTTGTAACTGGTCTTTAAAAAATTAAATAGATTAGTGCTAAACATATGAGTAAATTGAAGCAAATGATATATTGTAAATATATCACGTCTTTAATATCTATATTCTAATTTTAAATATATAATATTTAATATTTGATCTTATGTTCTATAAATATATTACGTCTTTAAAATTAGTTTGGTCAAAATATAAGATTTGCTTCTATATTATATAAATATATAACACAACATAAAATTATAAATTTCAATTTGCTTACTATATCGGAAATACAGGGATTCTCAGAAGTACTTGGAGTCGGCAATGTAGTATCATATATATCTTCAGCTTGGAAGAAAGTGTTATCTTGAGTAACATTTGAATGATATCTTTTTCCAATAACTCCAATGATATCTTTTTCCAAACAAAATAAAAAAAATAGAATGAGTGCACCAGTTATATATTAAGTAAAATGCATATTACAATTTGAATTAGGAACTTGTAGTAAATTACCTATAGCAAATTCTGGATTCTCTCCCGGCTGAGATTTATTGGCTTCGGCAAATAAATCTTCTAAATCCAAAAATTCAAACTTATAGTGAGGAATCATGCCGTCGTCTTCAGCTTGCTTGACAGTAGTTGCATTAGTAAACCTAATGCAGTTTTTGGATTGGACCGGTTTCAAATTCCCCACAACATCCTTCACACTAAACTCATCAAAAACATATACACCTCCTTCTATTAGTTTTAAGATATTTGCGTATATTTGAACTTCCTTCTATTAGTTTGAGTTTTTGGTTTTGGATTGTAGAAGCAACTGATATATTGTGACCAGATCTTATAGTTTGTTGAATATATTACGTCTTTAAAAATTGTATTCTAATTTTAAATCTATAAGATTTAAGATTTGATCTTATATTTTATAAATATATTACGTCTTTAAAATTAATTAATTTGGTCAAAATATAAGATATAATCTTATATTCTATAAATATATTACGTTTTAAAAAAAAAATCATGTTGAATTAATTTAAACTACTTACAAATATTATTAACTATTGAGCAGTTACCACTAAAAAGTAACTTATGTGCAGTTACATGTACATGTTATAGCAGTTTTATAACTGATGACTATTGGATTACTCTTTAAACATTATTATAAATACTATTTTCTGTCTTTTAGATTACAATAACAATCATCACTAACATCATATCTGTATTTACAAAGATGAGTTCACCATCTGCAAAGAGGAGAAGGTATTCTAACATGAAGAATTTGGTGGTGAATGACTTGAATAGCATCAACATTTCATCTGCAGAGTTAAATGAAGATATACGTATAGCAAATGAAGATTTCTGTTTGTTTTTCAAAAGTATGGAAGATAGACAAACAGAATTATTTGCTCGCACTATTGGACTGGAGGAAAAATACATGTACACATACATATTTCTAATTTTAATTATAGTTATTCAGAAATGTTTTGCTATCCTATTTACCATTTTTTCTGTTGATATACAGTTTATGTTTATAAATCGCAGGGACCTTAACAAAGTGTTGAAAGGAAATCCAAATGCAGCAGTTGGTGAATCATCAATGACAAATGTGCAAATTGATAGAGACTATGCAGGAAGTGAAAGAAGATTTCTCGAAGATACTTCAACTTCTCTGAATGGTCACGTGAAGCAGTGCAAAGATCAGTTGGAAGAAATGTTGGCAGGTTTTAAAAAGTTTGAAGCGGAATGGATTAAAAGGATAAGCGACTGGATAATCAAGGCTGGTGAAATTGAGGATCAAAACTCAACCATGATTGCTCGAGTGGATGATTTAAGGCGTAATATCTGAATTCGTTTTATGTTATAATATATTCACATGCTTCATGTAGATATGTTACTCTGTTATGTTTATCTTAGGATTATGCTGTGACTGGCAACATTATTAGAATTGCATGTCAAGATATTGGCCTATGAAACTAAGTTCATAATGTTTTGTCTACATGTTTATACTTTATGCACCAGTTTTATTGTCAATAATTTAGATAGATTAAGAGTACCTATTTCAGTTGTTTGAATCAATGTAGAAGATATATTTTACATAAAAAGTAGTAACTTTAGCAAAGAACGCTGCATAAAAAAGTAACATAATTATTTATTTTATGCTCCACCGCAAAGATAACTGTTTTGCGTCTGAAAATTAAAGTAGTTTCATATGGACTCAAAACCACATCAAAACCAAAACAATAAGATAGAGAACAATCCAGAAATCCAGAAAATAAACAAAGTTTAATATGATAAGAATTTATTCAGAAAAAGCTTCAACTGTGAACTTCAGTAATCTTCACTGTCAAATCCATGCAATCAAGGTTCCTGTAAAGACCATTTGAAAAAATAGACTGTTACTTTTATTTTAAACTAAAGTTATAAGATAGAACAATATATTGAAATTACTCAACTTCCTTTACCATTTTAATTTTTTTGGTCACTGATTTGGCGGAACCTGGAGTCTGCATGAAGTCATTAACTTCAAAAGTCTGCAACAATGATGTTCACTTTAATAACTTGTAGATTCTTTATAATTATCAGAGCCAACAGTCTATCAAAACATATATTTAGATAGGATCACATTGTCAGTTAAGTCAACACTTGAAGCATCGGAAATACAGGGATTCTCAGAAGTACTTGGAGTCGGCAATGTAGTATCATATATATCTTCAGCTTGGAAGAAAGTGTTATCTTGAGTAACATTTGATTTGTTTAACTTTAACTGAACTGAAATTTCTTTCCCAACCAAAGTTTGAAGACGCTTAGGAATACCTTCTTCGGGAACCTACGACATCATGTAAACTATGATATGGATACAACTGACAAATCTATTAAAAATGCAAAATGTTCATTGTTACCTTCTTCAAATCATCAAGAACCTTGGCAGCGCTTGTGCCAAGAATTCTTCTAGCAGTTCGATCCATTAGAACAATATTGCATGAGAATGTAGAGTCTTCAGCAAGGACCATGATACGGAACCTGAATATAATTTAACACTTCATTGTTTAAGCAAACATCTCTGTTTTGACACAAAAATGTACTTATATCAAATCTGTTTGGAACAATTTACCTTTTAGAAGCAACAGGTATGATCCTTGGACAATCAGAACATTTGAGCCTATTGCCAAAGCTTTCAACTTCAGACTGACATTTGTTGCAACTATAAAACCACCAGGAGGAATCTTCATCTACTTTCATAATTGTAAAGCTACAACATATTATTTTCTACAACACAAACATATAGAACATGATTAATATATTAAACAATTGCCAAATTACAAAGAAAAATGTTTGTATAAATTTAAAAAATTACCTTGAGATGATCATAAGTCAAATTCTCATTCAAGTCCTTCAATGACAGCTTCTCAAAGAAGGTTAAAATCTGTTCAGGTCTTGAGGAAATGAGGCTTTTTTCTGCCTTCAAATGATACTCTTCAGCAATGAGCCTTTACATAAAATATTTATCATTAACATTCAAGAACAAAGAGAAACATTATTAAGAAAACTAAGTACAATATACTACCTCAGCCTCATGTCTGTAACAGCTTCATCATCTAAATTTATATAAACCTTTGTGGAAGGCAATGTAGCAATCTGCACAGAATCTATACAAACAACTTGTAAAAAAATACTGTTGTTAAGTGCCTTAGCATTTAAAAATGTATTAGTTGGATAAGTTCTTACTAATAAACTTGGTCACTTTTGTGCTTGTAAGAATTGCTATAATTGGTTTCTCAAGTTGTTTCACATACATTTCCTCAACAGAAAGAGCAAGATCTCCCCATATAGTGACTTTGTGAGCATTGCTATTTTAATTTAAAAAAACAAAAAAAATGTAAAATATAAGTCGCACTACATGATCTAGATGTATACAAATTCTAATATAGATAGTTAAAAAAACCTTGAATCGCAGATCCTGAACTTCACAATGTCTCTGTCCCCGAATTTGGTGTCAATACGCTTGACATTCTCATATTCCTCAATAACTCCAATGATATCTTTTTCCAAACAAAATAAAAAAATAGAATAAGTGCACCAGTTATATATTAAGTAAAATGCATATTACAATTTGAATTAGGAACTTGTAGTAAATTACCTATAGCAAATTCTGGATTCTCTCCCGGCTGAGATTTATTGGCTTCGGCAAATAAATCTTCTAAATCCAAAAATTCAAACTTATAGTGAGGAATCATGCCGTCGTCTTCAGCTTGCTTGACAGTAGTTGCATTAGTAAACCTAATGCAGTTTTTGGATTGGACCGGTTTCAAATTCCCCACAGCATCCTTCACACTAAACTGATCAAAAACATATACACCTCCTTCCACAATAGCAGTGCCAGTTGTCAATGCATTCCAAATGTTGTGATAGGCAAATGCATGAACATGGTTATTCTACAAAAAAGATAAACAGATTTCATGGTTCAGTTGTATACATTTCTCAAAATAAACTGTGAATAAACATAAAAAGATAAAATAAGGTTTACATCATCATCTAGGAGAATGAGATTGAAGCCCTTCAACGATCCACTCTCATTGGTAACACTGGGCCACTTCCTCGTCACTCTAACTTTAATCTTCCAGTTAGTAGTCGACTGGTTTAAGTTCTCAAGACGGTCAAAAACAATAATCTCCATTGACAATGAGGCTATAAGAAACAATAAAATATCATTGGGATAACCATTATATCATCAAAAAAATGACAACAGAATAGTAGTAATACATTACACAATGACATCAAGATATTGTATACACAAAGAAAGTTAGTATTACTTACTAACAACTTAATGCTGCAGAAAAATGAAAATGCAGAGAAGAGTACAATGAGTAAGTTATGGTTTTATGTTTTATAATAATAGTAAAAAGTATAACTAATGATAAACCAAAATTTATTGCTGATATTGTAGTCCAACTAATAATTGATTTGTGATTGATTCTTTGATGATTTCGATAAGGATTGATATATGATTGATTCTTTTATAATTTTGATAATGATCCGTAACAGATATATCCATGTTGTTCATGTTGTATTTTTGTGATTGATACTTATCAAATATATGTCATTTCAATATTTGACATTTTAGCAAATTTTTAGTGATATTTGACGTATATATTTATTAAAACAAAATGAATCCTGTAATGATTTAATGAATCTTGATATTCTAATTAAATAAATACTTCTAATTGATATTTTTATTGTAGCTAATATTTCACATGATTATAATAGATTCTTTTTACTACAACTTTGACAAAACTGGTTTTTTAATGATCTTGACATGTATAAATTGACATTTATATTAATAAACGTTTGATTTTTTATTGTACTGACATTTATAAAATGTTTTTTTGATTGAACTTGACATGTATATAGTAATCTTGGTATACAAACACTTGAATAATTTTAAAATTTATTTCATATCATACATTAATTGTAATTGATTTTTAAAAAATCAAATCTATAAAACACGATCAATTCCAACATAATGATCAAATTATTTTAAATGCAAATTAAAAAGGATTAAACCACAATATCTATGAAATAAAGAGTACATCAATCATCTACATTAGGAAGATTGTAAAAAATCTCCTCAAAAACTACATTGGAGGTAACATTTGTGGTAACACCAGAATCACTATCAATCAAAATATGAAGACCTTCCGGCCTTGTAACTCTTGAGATGGCAACATAGATGTGACCATGCGAAAAAGCAGCTCTAGGGAGATATAAACCAACATTATCAAGGCTCTGTCCCTGACTCTTGTTTATTGTCATTGCATAACATATTTGGATCGGAAACTGAATTCGTTTAAAGTCAAATGGCCATACGGTATCAGTTGGCATCATTTCGATCCTTGGTATCAAATGTTTAGTTCCGACATGAGAGCCACAAAGGATTTCACATTCAATACTATTTTTCTTGCATGCAATAACTATCATTCGGGTTCCATTGCACAATCCCATTATCTGGTTCAAATTCCTCATAAGCATAACTACGACTCCAACTTTTACTTTTAACTCATGTTTGGGAATGCACGGCATATTTATTGAATTCAAGTACTCAACTGGAAATGCAGCAGCGAAATCGTTATCTTCATCACCAGCATCATCAATAGAATCTTGACTAAGATAAGTATGTAGCATACCAGGAATCTTGTCAAGGATTTGATTATTGATGTCGTCCACCACAATATTTTTTGGTGTCAGAATAGCTCTAGATCTCAGGTAAGAATGTGAAGACATGTTGTTGCTAAAATCCGGATAAGTCACATCAAAAAGAGTCCGAATAGGATCTTCCGAGGTGTGAACAACATACTGATCTGGTATCTTTATCAACATTTCACCAACATCCGATTGAGTAGTTACGTGTTCCACTTTCCCATCACCAACAGCAAGCTGCCACTTGCTGAACTCGGCAATGATCTTATTCTGTTCTTCTGTATTACCTGAATGTAACCGCATATTCTGCTTCAGTAAATGTACTTGACAAAAGTCCCATAATTTAGAACTATTTAGAGCAGCACATACGACTTCGGCTCTTGTTGCCTTTGGAATTACAGGCAAAATTTGTCGAAAATCTCCACCAAAAACAACGGTGATACCACCGAATGGCTTCTTGGATCTTGTCTTATCAACAACAGACATGATATCTCTCAAAGATCGGTCTACGCATTCAAAAGCATGACGGTGTTGCATTGGAGCTTCATCCCAAATTATTAGATTAGTCTGTTGAATTAGCTCGGCAATATCAGTTCCATGTCTTATACCAGCTGTAGAATACTGATCAAGTTTCAAAGGAATATGAAAACGGGAATGCGCAGTTCTTCCACCAGGCAACAACACCGCTGCTATACCACATGAAGCAACAGGAAGTACAATTTTACCTTCGGAACGCAATCGACAACATAGAGTCTGCCACAAAAAAGTCTTGCCACAACCTCCACTTCCATACACAAAAAAAAATCCGCCTTTATCCTCATTTATATTGTTTATAATGGCCTCATAAACATTTCGTTGTTCAGCATTGAGGAGTTTATGGTTTTTTTCATGTTGTGATTTCATTTCTTCTTTGTTGTATCCAGTTTCTTCTTCAATGAGACGATTAACAGAATTTCTGAAATAAGCTTCACCGGGAAATGGCATAGTTGAAAAGTCTCTCAAACTCTTTCCGATATCATTTAACAATTTCTCAATTTCTGAAAAAAAAACACAATAAACTTTGTAATATAAGTAACATTTTAGAACCACAACAAATTAATTCAATAGTAAATAATGCACAATGATATTATTTGCCGTGTGTAAAAATCCTAACCTGCAAGAGCATATTTTTGAACATCATCGTCAGATAGAAATAAAGTATGATCATCAAGCAAGTGTCTTCGCAACAGTATAATGTCATCAGACATGCATCGCCAGTGAGCTTCCCAAAGCCTGAGAGGATCTGAAATTGGACTATAAGCCAAAATATTGACAAACATTGCACGCAACTGAGGAGGCATGGATGTGTGTGAATTTTCAGAAATAGCCTCATGCCATTGGTTATCGTTCTGAAGAAGACCAAGCGCTGAACATGCTTCCTTAAATGATTTATGAACATGACCATCTACATTTTTTAGATCCTCGAATGATGTAGCACCTTTTTTTCGAAGCAAAAGCATTCGTAGATATAATAGATCACCACTGGAAGAATGGACCTCACTAAGTCTACCAATAACATCACCTTTTTTCCTTTCTTTCCACATGCCTGGTCGTGCATGCCAAGTAAACTTACTTGGAAATTCAGAATAAGTCCAGTTCTTTGCATCAGGCAATGTTCTATTCGCATCAAACCAAGCTTCCAACTTGCTTTTTTTGGAATTGGCTTTATCACACACTTCCTGCAAAACAGCTCCAGTTTTGAACGACACATGTTTGTCATTTGGTAAATGTATAGGCAAACGATCGACAGATGGCCAACGTGAATGAATGTCAAAACCAAATATCCTCCAAGCCGCTTCTGATGCACAAACATATCTACCATCCAAATAATGTTTGATCTCATCAATAGGACGCTTTTCTGGATTTTCTGGAATGCAGGAAGAAAGATGCGGACCCTTTGTTTTTTTCTTTAGTAACATAGTAGCTGTATCATGTCCTTTTAAACAGTACTTGAATAGGTATTTTAAGGACCTCGAACTATTGCATATCTCCAAATTCGTGTGACATTGAAATCGAACTAAAAGATCTCGATTGTATGGGACGACATAACGATTATCCAAATCAATGCCTTTCTTTTTAACATATAATCCAGTCCTCCTTCTTTTGTAGACTGGAAAACCGCATTCATCGAAAAATGTGTGAGAGTTGTACCTTATAAAACAACAATGTTTTAAAAACATAGACATTTGTATCTAATTTGATAATTTTCAAAAAAAATTGAAAACTAACCTCTTAGGAAAATGCTTAATACATTTTCCTTTGAGCATACATGGAGATTTCACGCAATCAGTACCACATGGTCCGTGGATCATGTAATTATTAACAGCATGATATCCAACTGGATCAATGTCTAAGTCTGGAATTTCCGCAGATACTAAAGAGTCAATTTGTTCAAATGTCTTAGGCCTGTCATCAGGATGTAACCATATAAGCATATGGGCATGAGGCAATCCTCGTTTTTGAAACTCAATGACATGCATCACTACACAAAAACGGATACGATAATAAAAGATACAACTATGAGAATTAATTATAAGGTAATTATGTAGAAAAATGTGTGTAGCAACACCTCATAACATCACTTACCTCCTATGCAGCGACCAAAATAATTTTTTTTCTTTACCAATTCGATAAGCTGGTCAACTTTTAACTTAAATACTCTTGAAACGACATCAGCAACATCAACACCAGGTAGGTATTTGAGCATTCGTTGAATTTCTGGCCATTTGGTGTTACATGTCATAGTGAGGAACAAAGAAGGATGGCCAATTGTTCGACAAATAGCCAAAGAATCCTTAAAATATTGGTTCATGTAACGCTTGCAACTGGTGAAAGAGGCTGGCAGAATAATTGCTTTACCAACTTTTGATGGATTATTGTCTCCCTTCTGTACTGCATCCCTAATATTATGATATAGATAAGCACGTATAGTAGTCTGATGTTCTCTAATCCACTCCAATCTATATTGCTCAATTGCAGTAAATGCATCTACAATGTATTGCTGCCACAAACGTCCACCCAAATGTGGAGTCAAGCCTATCACATATATATATACAATTATTAAAACATAATTTTAAACAAAAACCTAAAAATAAATAAGTATTGCAAATTAGTAGCGATGCTAATACCTTCTGATGGACGTATCATTAGTTTATAATTGTAATACTCCTTCATGGTGATGTTCTCGCGAGGTCCTCTTTCTTCAGAATCATCAACATCACAATGTTCTGATGTTTTCGTCGGTTGCTTATGAGTTTTAATTAAAGGAATTTCACGGTGAAATCCTACATCTCCATGAGGAAAAAGAATTGGATATTGTAGTTGCATAAAGCGTGGATCAGTTTCATAAATCCTCTCCAATCCATTCACTCTTGAATGTATAATAGTATCTCTACATCCCTTGCTATAATCATCCGTCACAATCAATCCAGCAACCTCATTTGATGGTCCAACATGGTTTGGTCTACCACTCGCCGAGCTTGAAGATATAAGAACCAATTTAAACTCATCAATTGGATTTTCTTTTACTCTTTCCCGAGCCATACGAAATCCATGGACCAACCTGTTATGTTCATCCAACATTCGCAACAAAGACTCAACAATCTCTGGATCAACAGCATCACTTGAACCATTAACAGCATTGATTCTATTGTTTATTTCTTCTTCTGTGTCATAAATGTAGAGTTGACAGAATTTAGGAGTGTCACCTTCAGGTGGTAATAAGCTTCCAATATTATGATAATTCGTGCCACGAAGCTTGAAACAGTAAGGAGCACCACCCCTGTTTATTTTATGGTCAATCTTACCACCAGAAGAGGTCATTGCAAACATACAATTGTATATTCTAATATTTTTCTTGAAATGTTTAAAATGCACGCCACCGGTAAGAAGAGTTGCGAGAGGTTCAGGAGGCTGTTTTTCTTTTTCAAGAACAACCTGACCATTTTTACAACAAAGAGAGAAAGTTGGAGTTTTTTCTGTGTAGCTTTGTTGTTCCTTTCTTCATTCCACATTACAGACTCACATTTCCCACATAACTTGTCCGGAGCTCCAATATCCATGTATCCATTCCAAGAATCTTGTTGAGTGTAGAAAATCTCTTCATCGTCCAGGTCCTCATAATCACCTGGTTTTTAATTTTCTTAAAAATTAAAAATGCAAAGTAATATGTGTTCAGATAAAATTAACTAAAAATAACCAAATAATAGAGAGTGACCAAATATCAAAAATACCTTGTTCTAATGAATCACTTTCACTGCTAAAAGTGTCCTCGACATTGTTAAAGTCGCTCATTAAATTTATTGGGCCAGAAGTCTCGCCAACTTCAAAACTACTCCTTACACCATCTTTACCTACTGAAAATGGAATCGGTGACATTTTACCACAACTTTTCTTCGCAACATGCTGCTCTGTTTCATCATGTGGATGTTGTTTCTTGTAATCTGGCCGACGTTTATTAATAGGTTTTAATGTAGAGGCAGGCATGGAAAAGGTGAGAGTACTCTGGCCAGATTGATCCGTATTTTTATGATTGTTGTTTGTTTGATTTCTTTGCATATCACCTAATCAGAATTGGGAAAAAATGAATAATGTGAGTATTTTGGGGATTGTATGAAAAATACACAAAAATTAAGAGATATAATACATCAGAGTTGATAAATCTAAAAAAAACCTGAAAGATTAATGGTTTCCAGTCTACTGTGAAATGTAGTTCTAGGTGTCATATGAGATTTACTTGATATAGATGAACCTGTTGAAAATGTGTGAGACATCTTGATTAATAGTATGCAGATTAGCATCACTTTTGACAGAAACGGAACAACACTGAAATAATGAAATGTGCACTTGCCAATGATGAAGGACCTGAAGACTGAGAAATAAACGGTGACTGAGAATTCTGGTCTATTGTTGTCAAAGGAGGTCTGGAGTAGGCTTGTTTTGATACATTACTCATAATGTTATCAACATTTTTGCCACGAACTCGACATTTGCTTACTACATTCACATAAAAGTAGAAAATATAAGAAATGAGAAGGTTAGAATATATGGACATTAGAAAACTGAAATCGATAACATTAGACACTTGATATTATACCATTTTTTCCAGTGATATTTTTTCCTACATGACCTGATGACAATATAGCAGGATCATGTAGAATACTTTGTGGCAATCGTCTCAAGTTTGTAGAAACAGATGCAACATTTGGAGAGTAATTTTCTTTATTGTTTGTGGAATCAGCACTTGACAATACATTACTGACATTTTTTCCACGAACTCTTCTATTTGCACCTTCAGATTCAATCAAAATATGGATGTCAAACATGAAAAACCTCTCGTGTGAATCACAACATGGGTGTCAAACATGAAAACATATGTATTGTATTGACGAATATAACATTTGAGTTGACTAACAAAATCAAACATACCTTGATTTTCATCATAATTACTTCTCTGAAGGACTGTTTCAACATTCCGACCACGCACACGACGTTTTGTACCTATACAGAGACGTAAATCATCATATCATTGACAACATTATAATAACTTAAACATCAGAATGAGAACCTGATATAGAACTCCGATGAGAATCCATAAACACGTAGTTTCTGTGAGATATATTTGATTATTGTACAGAGAAGTCGCCACTATCACGATTAGGTCTGCAAAACTTGAAAAGAAACAGAAGAAAGAAACGGACGTACAAAAAAAAGAAAAGAAGGAAGAGATTGAGAAAATCAAGGAAGATATTGTAACCATAAATGTGTAATTTGAAATTCAAAATTAGGATAATATGATTTGGTATATGGGTCAACAAAATGGATAATCCATGGATCTTGTGAAATATAGTAGAAAATAGTACAAATAGGATCCATGGGTAAAAAATTTTACCCAGTGGGTAAATTCCTCATTACACTTTAAGAATACTAGGGAATTTTTTCCCGCGCTACACGCGCTCTAAAAATTATAATAAAATTTTAAAATTTTAATTTTTACATGATTTTGTGACATCGAGCAATTTATATTGTTATATATATATATATATATATAATATGATTAATGGCAAGTTACGTTTAGCATGTTATAAGACATTTATACAAAATTAGTTTGATAACAATTTAATTTAAATTTCAAAACTAATTGAAAAATAAATAAATATATATATATATTAAATAATTATTATATTTTAATCATTACAATATGATATATTTTAGGAAATGTGCTCTCGATTTGTGTGCTAATACTATCGATATTGTAATGAATATATAAAAATCAAGTAAAGAAATCTTATATATAAATATGAAATACAATTGACTATATGTTATACGTGGTGTAATACAATCTTACATCCCATTTTTAATTTAATACTTATACACATAGGTGTAATATAATCATACATCTTCTTTTAATAATTTTTATATTAAATATTTTCATTGTTCTATTTTAAATGTTTGTTGAGAATAAATTTATACATCGACAAAAAAATTAATTTTAGTTCTTTAATACATTTTATGATTATTAAGTTAAAAATTTATATTATGAAGTAATCCATTTATTATCATGTTCAAATTTTAAATGTATCAAAATATTAATATAATATAACGATCTCTAGTACTTTTTCCGTTAAGTTTTAAAAACAATTATTAAATGAAAACATTTGTTTATAAATAATTTTATTTAAATAAATTTTTAATAGGATAAGACCGAGATAGTAATAGAATATGATTATTATGATTTTGTAATTTTTCACTCAGTGACTTTATTTAATTATGTAGGTAAATGTTATGATGTTATCTCAAACATCATTTTGTATATTATAATATAATAATATTTATTGTTGTTATTGGAGCGAAATTAGAATTATTCAAAATGAAATTGCTGATAAATAAATTTCAGTAAAACAAACCAATCATATTTTCATCTTAAAAGGCGTAACAATTTCACATCTTTTTTTAACATTCTTTGTAAAAATATATGAAATATAAAATCTTGTATATATTTGATTTATTTTACAATTTGCATGAAATGTGGCCCAGTCCTTTTAGAGTATAATTTTATGTCAATTTTAGTTTATATAAGTATATATTATAATATTACTCTACGTCGCCTTACGGCGATGTCTCGCATTTTATTATATGAAAATTATTATTATCATAAAAGAAAATTTTAAATTAAGAACAAATTAAATTATTGAGAAATAAGTTTTGAAAGAAACGGATCATGAAATTTATCAATTAGAAAATATTAAATAACATGTGCATCTTTATTCATATATTAATTTCCATAACGTTACTTAAATATAACAATTTTGAGTGCTTAATTTAGTTATTTCAACGTCGCCGTCTCACTTTTTCATTCAAAATTAATTCATTTTTTTCTGGAAAAAAAGTTAAGTTGTAAGAAAGTAAAATTAGGATAAAACTATTCACCTTACTTTTTCAGCAAGTATAAAATATTAAAAAGTGCAACCATCCTTTATCATAATTTCATTGATCTTATTAGAATTTCTCTTTTTTTAATAGAATTTATTAAATATGATTTGGTATGTATTTAATTTAGTTTATTTAATTTAATATATTTGAAGATAATATTCAAAATTTGTTGTAAAATATGATTTTCATTAATTTGTAATTGCATTCAATATGAATTATTCATGACGACATTTTGGATTTTGTTTTGTGAAAATTATTACGGTTATTGAAACAAATTTAAAATTGTGTTAAAATTAATTTATTGAGAGATAACTTCAAGAAAAAAAATTCTATTATATTTTTATTAACAATACAACATTTACTGGTATGATAATTTCACGTTTTTTTAAAAATAATTATTTATATGACATTTGTGTAAGTTTGATTGGTTAATTACGGTTCGAATGAAATATGAATAGAAAAGTCATTGCAAAATATAATTTTCACTCAACAATATTACATATAATTATATAGTAGAATGTTACTCGGCATGGCTCGAGACGTCTCACATTCTATTTTCTGAAAATTATTTTTTTTCATGTATGAAAAATTTAAAATTATAAACAAAAAGTTATTGACAAATCATTTTTAAAAGAAGAAAATCATAATCTTTACCAAGTAGATAATTATTTTGTTCATTTGATTTAATTATTCGACTTTTATTGAAATGAGATCCGAAAAATATTTCAGAAATATGATTTTCAAAATTCTAAAAATTTCACTCAAGTGTTGTTATTTAATTTTATAGTAGAAGGTACTCGACATATTAAATTCTGAAAGAATAAGGTTAAGATAAATCAATCAAATATTGTTTTATATCAAGTTTTAACACACTAAGAGGTATATTAATATCTTAACATTTTTAATTAATTTTAAAATATTAATTAAATATAAAACTTAGTGTATAACTAATTTATATGATAAAATTTAAATAACTTGGTTCAGATTAAAAATGTGATAATAGTATATTATTCATAAATTTATAAACTCAGCCTAACTCTATAAAAATATATGTTGGAACCATATTCTTCAAAATCTCACGTACGTTTTATCTCACTTGTGTACATTAAATTTACTCGATGTCTTATTAGATATGTCGTATGACATTATATTATGTAAAATTTATTATTATCACTCGAAAAAAAATTAAATTATGTATAGTCTTTTTCATTAAATTAATTAATTTTGTGTGACAATGTATAAATTATTAACATAATGATACAAAATTAACTTATTTCATATATGATATTTCGAAATTTTAATAAAATTTTATAAATTTTATGTAATTTATTATAAAATGTAACTTTGAATTTATTATATTGCATAGGTGTATAATTTAATCTTAAGCACTACAAATATACAAAATAAAGGTGAATATCATATAATTAAACCCTAGCCCAAGCCCTAGTTTACTAACTTTTTGTTTTGGATTTAATATAATATCAATTGTTGTTTCTCTTGGGATCAAATTTTAAAAATTCGTTTGATCTGTCATAATTAGGATGTGTAATATTTTACTTGGAATCTGTATCTCAAAAAAAGTAAAATGGTAAATCATTACAATCTATGTGCAGCAACCGCTAAAATACAATTAAATTTTGTGTTAAAACTTAAAAGAATATATTCTGTGGAAAAATATATGACTTAAAAAAAACAGGTATCTTTAATCTGTAATAATGTAAAAATTGAATAAAATAATGAACATACTAATCTAAAAATCAAAATTCATTACTTAAAAAAAAATAAATATGACATGTCATATTCACAACTAAATATAATAATATTATAGTATTCTAACAATTAAAAAAAATCATATTTGCATACACATGTATTCTTTTGAAAAAGAAAATCCATTAAAATCATATAGCTTTACATGTGGCTAAAGTTTCAGGATTATCAGTCCCGCCCACCTAGATTCACCACAAAACTTAATTACATATTTGCATAAACTTGAATGACACTTAATTACAACAAAAAACTTCGTACTAAAACTTAACTAAAGTCAATAAGAAAGGTTGATCAATCAAGTTTTTTTACCGGAGCAACTTTGGCTTTTCCGGTTCACATCTCTTGAAACTTCCCATCTTAGCAACCTTGATGGCTGTACAAATCTTCCATGAAACCTATAACACTTGCTATTGCACAAATCCTGGCAGATCCGAGTTAAAAACATCAACTGGGTTAGTCTCATTTTGGATGCAGACATCATGGTTTCTCGTGTCATAAGATCCCAACCCCATGTTGTAGTCCAGACATATTAGTGTATCTCCGAACAGCCTTATTAAGTGGCAAAATCTATCATATTAATTGCATTCTAATGGAGCTAAACAAATAGCAGTATTCTTCTTCACCTGTCGATGCATCTACATAGCTTATCTTGTTTTTTACAGTTTATGAGAATAGCCATCTTTTTGAGCTCTGCATACACAGAATTAAATTAAAAAAAATTATAAGCCATTTTCCAAAGTTAGACTAATACTACTACATTAATATACTCAATCTCCCCTAACTAAAAGTTCTATAAATTTATCACTAAAACTGATTTTGCAAAGATTCCTACATACTCTAACTTATACTATTACAAAAACAATTACTGATTCTTCATTGCAAGTTATTCTCATAAAATCATGATGACTCGCTATCTATAAATTTTCTTGTTTGAAGCCAAAAAAATATACTAAAAAAGTACACAAACTATTGCATCAAATAGGTCTCTTGAAACCTCAACTAAAAGAAGCAAAACAAATACAAATTTAACAACCATCACAACCTATGAAAAAACGATCACAACATATGAGAATTCAAATAAGCATACCATATACATGCTCTTGCACTGCCTTTTAGAAAGCCTATGTTATATCAGAAATCTTCTCAAACATGTCTTCAAGACTCTATCCACTAAATTACCTTATCAAAGATTTTTTTCAAAATCTCTTCCCTGAAGCTTATGTTACAGAACAAATTCATCAACTCACCCATTACTCCAGCAACATCTATCATTTCTCCACCAGAATGCACTAAGCCTCTTGCATCAACCATTACTCCATGTACAACAAATAAGTCAATAGGTTCAACCTTGTTCTCTTGATTCCAGGGTTCCTAATTGTCTCAAATTATCTAATTTGAATAACACTTGAAAAAAAGATTAGGCTACCTTGAATAATATATCATAGTCTGTATCTGGTACCATAAAATTATAGATCTTTGAACCATTCCAATTTCTGATCTGCTTTATTTTTCTTGTCCATGTTTAGGTCTCCTAAAGTTCTTTCCCAATTTTATCTATCTACAAAATTCATTACCAGCTTAAATTATAGTATAAGTATTTAACTTGCAACAATGACACACACTCCCAAATTTTTCTTATTGCTTCATGTATATAACATTAAGTTAATGTCAACCTAATATAACAAAAAATTAATTTGTAAAAAAATGCGAGTATAATTTATGTTGAGCATAAATGGAGATTCTTAGCATTAAAAATTTTCTTTTCATAAACATGATTTGACATCTGACCTAGTTAAAATAGATAAAGAGTCAGATGCATGAAAGATTGTGAATGTGTGCTTATAAGATAAAGGTTCTTATATAAATTAGCTTTAAAATTGGAAAAAGTGACAAAAATATTCCAAGAATCTCCACCATTTACCTAGGCTTGAATTTATGTGCAATTTCATGCACAAAGCACATTGTTTATAATAGAAATCAAGTATCATTCAATTATAGAACCATGAAACATGAACTAATAATCATTTACATGAATCGAAAAACCTTCAATATAGCTAAGAATAGCTTTAAAAACCTCTATCAATATATAGCTAATTTAATCCTAAATTTGTACCAATGCAATCAATGAACAAAACTAAACTATATGTTGGGAATTAAGGAAATCAAATTCCAGAACTAAAAATTAATAACAAAGTGAGAATCATAAAAAAATAATAGATAAATTTTATTGGTCTAAATTTTGCGGAAACAAATCTGATGAAGCATAATTATTTCTTGTATCAAACCTGCACACACATGTATAATAATCACTGCATCTAGTAAATTAGTGTTACAAAATATCAAACTACTATTTAGGCTAGGATCTTTTATCTACGGAATGAAAAGATTGAATTAATCAGACTAAAGAAAAGGTATGCATGATCAAACTTGTCAGTTTGGAAAAGCTTATTATATGCACGCACTCAACAATTTAAAATTTATGTTCAACCAAGATCCACCTCCTAAACACTACTTCCCATTCAACTTCCTCAAAAGTGTGTGTTGCTTGTTCAGAAAATTCTCAACCGCAATGGGGTGTATGTTCTCTTATTTCTTGTAAAGTAAATGTGGTGTTTCTTCAGATATACAAAATCATTATATATGGCCTGATCTTAGAGGTGTTAATATTAATTGAATTTTTTAAATATATTAATATAAAGAGAAAGTTACTTACCATCTTATTATTCTGCTCCGCTGGCTACACCTGGACACTCTTCACTAAAACACTTCAGTTAATCTTTCATCTCCTCACCTTTATATTCTTGAGTTATGTGAAACCAATAAAAAGACACAACAACGTCAACCTCTCACAAGCTCTATTGATCCACAACTTTCTTTGATCATGTTATAAATATATTAACAACACATAACTTTTGTAAATTGTTAAGACATAAAAACTCCAAGCAAATAGTGCACACCTGGTACTGGTCTTGGATCAACAACATTAGATTTTTTTTGTGTTACAACCTTGATGCATAATTGTGAAGACATATATATTTGACGAATCACCTCATGTGAACGGTGCAAATTTGTTGTCCAGTGACCACCACCAGTAGCCATGCCTCTATCCATTTTCTCTTACATATTTGTACATGAAAAAGATAAGCATATTTTTGTGTGAAGTTTAAGTTTGGTCGTAATTGCATTTGGAATTATCAAAATCATAAACAAAACAGCCAAAAGGCATAGAAGAAAAATACTAAAAATAATCTCACATATGCAAATGCAAAAATTATACAATAAAACAAAAAACACTTTTTTACATACCAGAGTTCACCGTTGTTAAAAGAAACTCTGATAAATTCCATCACTGCTTTGCATCCTGTAAATTAAAACAATATAGGTAATCAAATTCAAAAACCAATACATATTTGAACATATACAATTGTTAACCAATATAAACAATTAAAGATTCATCCTTACATATCATGTTAATTAAAACAAATAAAAGTACAGGATAAATAATACAAATAAACTCAAACACAAAAAGATCATAGAGAGGTGGGAAAAACTTGGTTGTTTTGATGACTTGAATTCTATAGCAATGAACTCTTTTAATACAACTTCTGAAAGATCTGCAACAAAAGACACCAATACAAATTAGTTCACAATTAACAAAACCAAAAATTAAATACTGTATAAACATACATGTATACACATTTTATACATCCAAAATTGAAATCAATAAAAAGAAAAAAAAATCTATGGAGAAGGAGAGAAAGATAAAAGACGAAGATGAAGAAAAAAAGATGAGAGAGACAATGATAAAAGAAACTGAAATCGTGTGATATAATCAAAGATTAGATACATAATTAATTATGCATTTAAATTTTGAAAATAAAAGAGAAAATCAAGCAAGATAATCAGGAAGATATGTAGCCATAAATAAATATTTTGAAATTCAAAATTATGACAGCAAATTGGATTGATTGTGCTGATTTTATCATAGAATATGGGTAACTGTACGGATAGTCCATGGATCTTGCCAAATATGATAAGAATATAGTACAAATAGGATACATGGGTAAATTTTTTTACCCATTGGGTAAATTCCTCATTACACTTTAAGAATATATAGATATAGATAAAAATTTGGGCCGTTTTTGGGTGGTTGAGTAAGAAATAAAGTATTATTATATGTCATCTTTTACCTGTATCTTTTGAAATACATTTCATGGCAATTTTTTTTATTAATTATTTACAATTTTGCATATCATTAACATTCAACATCATATATCCTGCTAATATTATTTTATAGCTCGTGCAATACTCTTAGACTTGTTAATAAATTGAATTTGGATTCGATAACCCTGAATTCATATCTAAATTCATTAAAACTTTTGGATTAGATTGGATCATATCAAATTATTTAAAGGAATCTATATCCGTTTCACTAATATAATCATATCTGGTTTCTAAAATCAATTAACTATTTTATATAAAAGATATCAAACAAAGATGATATTAATTATAATTACAAAAGATCACTTAAACGATCACCAAAATATCAAAATGTATCAACACATAAGGCTAACAATCAAAATCAAAAATATATCCTCACAACTAAAATAAACATGTGAATGTTAAATTATTAATCAATATTAATGATAAAAATATATTAGTTTTTTAAATGATAAAAACACATTAATTAAGATTTAAATATTGGTCACAACCCACCACTAACAAATCGATCACTAAAAATACTAGTTATGCGAAAATTGATTCATTTATACAATCACGGAACACTAATTCATAACTAAAATGAAAAAGTACGAGGTTCACTCTATCTAAATTTTATTACTATTCTTCAAGGATGATGAATAGGGCCTGAAATTTAATATTTTAACAATATATAATATAAATATTCATACAATTTTATAAATAATTTATATAAGTTCGGATCACGTTCTTAACAAATTGGATTATACAAAATCTATATTCATATTTATTGGATCAAATTTTTATTGGATCAGATCATTATTGTATCAAATTTATTTTAGATGAATTAATATCCAGTTTTAAGTTCTCGGATCATATTGGATTGGAGACCATTGACTGACCTCTAAATGCACGTCTTTTAATATTTATAATCATCTCAATTTTTATCCAAAAAATAATTATATTAATTAATGATTCCTTTTTAATATGTATAATATTTTAATCCCTAAACTCTAGTAATATTTTAAATTATATTTATATAAATATTAAATTTTAATAAATTATTGTTTAAAATTGAATGCTAAATTTTGTGATATCTTTGGCATCGATATTATGTGTGTTTGAGGTATCATAAAAAAGTTGATTTATAGCTTAAAATGAGTAAGTGTCATAGAAGTGATAAGTTGATGAGTGTTTGGATAAATTTACTTATAAGTTAGTGAAGAATTTGCTAAATTAAATTTGAAAAAATAATTTTTAAATACAATGATTTCAACACTTGTATTTTAAATTAAAAATATATTTAAAAACACAAATGTTAAAATATAAAATATTAGAAAAATAAAGAAATCAAAGAATAAGTTGATAAGTTAAGTAAAATGTTGATGATTTTTAACATTCAACCAATTTATAGGTTAACTGAGTACACAAACACCTATAAGTTCTTATTGGTCTACGTTGGTACAGGCCCTATATCTTACTATAATTTATTCTAATTACTTACTCACTAGTACGATTTTTTTTTTTTTTTTGTGTGTAGTTGATTACTTTTCTTTTCTCTAATTAAATGTACTCACACACATAAGTTTTGAAGCCCGACTAAGAGACACCATCAATTATGTTTAAGATAATTATATAAATAATTATTTAATAAGAAATT
The DNA here is from genome assembly GCA_030848705.1 of Heracleum sosnowskyi. NCBI lineage: Eukaryota > Viridiplantae > Streptophyta > Magnoliopsida > Apiales > Apiaceae > Heracleum > Heracleum sosnowskyi. The sequence goes on from CM061236.1 coordinate 46,910,631, forward strand.
ATAATTTAGAAACTATTTAGTATATATGGAACTAATAATATAAATATTTATGTTGAATATATATTGATCGTTCCATCAATTTATTTTAAAATATGCGGATTCTTAATTTTTTTGGTACTATTATATAATAGCAACCCAAATTTGGAATAAAATTACTATAATGCTTATTACTTATAAGAATATAGTGTATTAATATTTTTTTGTTTTAAAACTTTTTTACGGGTAAGCAAAATTTTATTAAACAACAGAATCTGCCCCAAGACAAAACTAAAACTGTAATTCAACTGGAAGATCAATTCCGTTGAAGACTCGATTTCGGAAGGAACTTGATGTTCTAGTAAGTCTATGAATAACCATATTTGCAAATCATTTAATAAAAAATAACTCAACATTGTTTAAAGAATCTAGGATAGCACGACAGTCAATAATATCAATACCAATTGTTGATCATTTGAACTAAATTTTTGATTGTTTGTATAGCTACCAAGCAGTCTGATTCCAGTTGCACTCTCCCCATATTTTTATCATTTATCCATTCTCAAAATGGATTGCTTGCATACATTCTCAAAATGGAGTGGTCTACGTCCCAGTCCTTTGAATGGTACCTTTTATTTTCGTAATATGAGACAATCACTCTTTGATTGGTTTGATCATCATGTGGGCTTCCCTAGAGGCAGGTTGCCAGTTAAATTTCTTGGAGTTCCCTTATCGCCTCTTGACTATCTGTTTTGAACTATGTCTCATTACTTGAGAAAATTGCGAAGCGTATCCTCAAATGGACTTTCAAATTTCCTTTCTATGATGGATTAGTTTAACTAATCAAGACAGTGTTATTCTCTATTTAAACTTTCTCGGCACAACACTTTGTTCTAACAGTAGAAGTTTACTAATTAAGCAAGAGATTAATATATCGCTTTCTTTGGAAAGGAAACATAGGCATAAAAGGAGGTGATAAGATAACCTGAAAGACTCTACGTCTTCCTAAAGAGGATGGATTTCTGGTGTGAAATCATGCCCAATTTCTTCATTCGATTTGTCTGGTCTTTAATAGTAATCGGAACATATTTACTTGGGGGTGATAGGCTAGGTATAGCCTGGACTCATCTTTGGGCCCTGGTTACTCGGAACCCGGAGTATCACCCGAACTAAGTCTTGCCTCTATCATCTTGGAGTCAAGACCTACTTACTAATCCGGATTCATTATGGGATCATGGCTCACCGCCTAGCCCGAACTCATATCCAGGCTATGGCTCAAGTTCAAAGTTTAACTCACTCCTGGCGACAAAGGCAATAACTTGTGTAAGAAAAACTATGCCTTGTCACGTGACGTGCCTAGGTCATCACTGATGGTCACACCTTATAACGACACGTAAGGATACCTAATGATGGGCACAATTATGTCCTATCTAAGCCACACGCCAGCAGGAGCCTGGCACACGACACCACAATCCTTCACCTGGACACATGCAATCCATCAACATCACCCAGGTGTCTTACCTACCTAGGATTCAACGCTCATGATTGCAGGTACAACCCCTGAACCCTAATTCTGGGCCTATAAATAACCCAAGAAGGAAAGGTTTAGGGGTTACATTCTCTTTTTCACACTTAGCCTATATACACACACTATACATACACCCTCCATATTTAGATTTCTCTATAGTCCTATCTTTCCTTCCAAAAACCATTACTTATTCTCACGCCGGAGGCGCCGCCAGGGTCCAAACCCCCCTCCGGTGTTGTTTTGCAGAATCCCAACCGCAGCGACACCGCTTCCAGGCGTGGGATCGGCCGGGAAGGACTAGATCGGGATTTGGAGTTATCATTTGGCGCTAGAAGGAGGGGAACCCTGTCTTGAAGGAGTCCTGAGTAAACCCAGTAAGATCTAAACAAACCCACTCTTTTTAACCATGAAAATGAACTCTTTAGCCCATTTCTTCAATGCGTGCATGTGTGTTAGCCTTGTTTAGCCCAGATCTGTTGTTTTTAGTCTTGTTTAGCTTTATCTAGCTTGCTTACTTTATTTGTTGCTTAGATCTATAGTGCTCCCTTATAGATCTACCTTAAAAACCAGATTTTTCTTGCTTTGAGACACACCAAACCCAGAAACTACATGCATACGTTGATTCATCTTCATTGGTAAAACCCAGATCTAGTTAAGATTTTCCTTTTTACTGAAAAATTGTGCCAAAAATTGTGTAAATTTTTGTTGTTCTTGAATCATGGCTCGAGGAAGCAAATCCACAATGAGGCCCACAACCAGTACACCAAGACAAGAACCACCCCCAAACCTGAACCCAAATGTTATTGAACTACCACCAGCCCAGGCTCTGGCATCTCAGATAATTCGGCCTGATGATGCCCGGGTTGAAATTGAAGTTAATAAGTTCAAAAACACGGATGTCAACATGGAACCCGGACTCAAGGAAAACTTGACCGGGAACCAGCTTGTTGATGCAATCCGGATGTACAAGGAAGCTCGGCTAAATGAGGTTGATCAAAATGAGAACTCTAATGACTCTGGTGAATCTCACCGATCTCGTGGCTCGGTTTTTGACCGAATTGGGGGCAAAGACAAAGAAACCCGGAAAAGAGCCCACCACAGAACCCACAGTAAAAACCAAGATACTGAAGCTGAGAAGCTAAAGAAGCTAGCTGAATTGAGGGAAAGAATCCGGAACGAAGAGCAAGCTAAACTTGACCTCAAAATCCAAAAAAGAATTCAAGAGGAGGAGACCCGGATTCTGGGCAAGACACATGATAGAAAAAGGACCCGGGCTCCTAGCCTCGACATAGTCTCAGATGAGAACGAACCCCAAGAAGACTTAATGGACATGATCCATGAGCTCCAGAAAAAAGTTGGCCACGACTCAGGAATTGACATAGGGGATACTCTGACACCCTTCAGCTACTCTCTTGAGGCTACACCCAGACAGAAAAATCTCAAACACTACAATTTTGACTCCTTTAATGGTCTGGGTGACCCCGAAGAACATGTTAATTAATTTGAGCAAATTGCTATGATATATTACTACAATGATCTAACAAAGTGCAGGTTTTTCGCCTCAACTCTCAAGTCCGGAGCCCAAAGATGGTTCAGTCGAATCCCGTCCCGCAGCATCCACAATTGGAAGCAGTTCCGTGAGTCCTTCCTGAGACGCTTCCGAGCCAATAAAATCCATGAAATGCACATGTGCCACCTAGAAACGGTTCGGCAAGCCCGGGGAGAGGCATTGGCCACCTATATAAAACGCTTCCAGGAAGCCATCAACAGTGTAAGCAACTTGGATGAACGTGAAGCCCTTATAATTTTCCGAAGAAACCTAGACCCCGACAATAATGAGAGGTATGTTCTCGACCTCATCCATAAAGAACCATAGAGCCTGGCGGCGGCCTATTCCATGGCAGCCCGATTTATCAAAGAAACAGATGTACTTCAAGCTATGAGGATGACAAGGCAAGGACTCTCCCCACCCCGGGCTGAGGACCACCCAAAGAACAATTTCCACCAAGACAAAAAGTTCAAACCAAACAAACAGAGCAACTACATCCAAAGCTCTCAGCTTGCATTGCCATCACCACCCACAGACTCTAGTCAAAGAAGTGAGCCCGAACAGCCTAAACCCAAGCGTGAGCCCAGACCTGAACCTAATTGGACTCCTCTCAACCGGGCTCGTGCGGATATTCTGAAAGAAGTATGAGACAAGCCATTCTATTACCCCCACAAACCAATGCTCACAGCCCCAGAAAACCGATCAGTCCATAAACATTGTGATTACCATGAAACTCATGGGCATACAACCAAAAATTACCTATCCTTGAAATTTTTTGTAGAAGACCAAATAAAAAAAGGCAACATGGGGAAATATATAGCTCGGAGAGTTGATGACCGAGGAGAGGGGTCCGGAAAGGACAAGAATGTTGTGAACGTGGTTATGGGCGGATCTAACTCACCTCCAAGAAGCCCAGGCTCAGGGGATGAAGTAATGATGGTGCAAGCTTTCCCGGAACAATTAATAAGCTTCAACAAGGATGACTTCGAAGGAATTAACCCAAACCATAATGAAGCCCTTGTTGTAAGTCTTGATATAGCAGATAATGAGGTCAGAAGAGTCTTGGTCGATAATGGCTCTTCTGTCAATATTTTGTTCAAACACACTATGGACCGGATGCAGCTAGGAAGCATAAAAATGAATGATTGCATGGAAGACCCTCTGTACGGATTCGACAACAACTTGGTTCCAATCCAGGGTACACTGTACCTCCCAGTCCTGTTTGGAACTTTCCCAAAACAAGTAACTAATATGGTGAAATTCTACATCATCAACACCCCGTCCTCCTACAATGTTATCCTAGGAAGGCCAACCTTGACAAAGCTACAAGCTATAACCTCTACCCCACATCTCAAATTCAAATTCCCTACCCCCGGTGGAACTGGCGAAGTCCGGGGAGACTATGAAATGGCAAGTCGATGCTATGGGCAGGCTTTAGTCATGGCTGAAACGGACCCTGAGAACAAAAGAAAGGCAAGCTCTTACCAGAAAAACCTAAGCAGAAAGAAACACAGTTATAACCAGAAGAAAGAGCCCGGCAAGGAGGTTCACAACATCGAAAACCCATCAGCCCAGACCAACCTTGACCAGGTTGTGCAAGCCCGGGTTCAACAGTATCTCTCTAAGGCAGAAATGGCAAAAGTACAGGCTGCTGTGGAGCTCGAATCCATTGAACTGGTAGAGGGGAACCCGAATAGAAAAGTTAAAATTGGAACCGGTCTGGACACAATATTCAAGAAGGAGCTAACTGAATTACTCCGGGACTATGCTGACATATTTGCTTGGAGCCCGGATGACATGCTTGGGCTCCAGGAGTCTGTTGCTATGCATAGCCTGGATGTCGATCCAAAGAAAAAACCAGTAAAGCAGAAAAGGAGGAACTTCGCCCCAGAGAGACAAAAAGCAATTGATGAAGAGGTGGAAAAACTACTCAAAGCCGATATCATTTGTGAAATAAAATATCCGGAGTGGCTAGCTAATGTTGTTCTATTTAAAAAACCCAACGGAAAATGGCGAATATGTGTGGACTACACTGACCTCAATGCTGCATGCCCCAAAGACCCATACCCACTCCCCAGCATTGACCAACTTATTGATGCCACAGCCGGGCATGTCATGCTCAGTTTCATGGATGCTTTCTCCGGATACAACCAGATAAATATGAATCCGGCTGACATAGCTAAGACATCATTCATAACACACCGGGCTGTTTACGCCTACAAACTCATGCCATTTGGTTTAAGGAATGCTGGATCCACGTACCAAAGAGCGATGGTGGAAATTTTCAAAAGTCAACTGGGAAGAAACTTGGAGTCCTATGTTGATGACATGATAGCAAAATCTACAACTGTTCAAGACCATATTTCTGATCTAAAAGAGTGTTTCGATAACTTGAGAAAGCAAGAAATGAAACTTAATCCGGATAAATGCACCTTCGGGGTGGGAGCTGGAAAATTCTTGGGCTTCATGATTAGCCAGAGGGGAATTGAAGCCAACCCGGAAAAAATCAAAGCCATTACTGAGATGCAAGCACCCCGGACTCAGAGAGACATACAAAAGCTAGCTGGATCTTTGGCAGCATTGCGCAGGATTATTCCCAAACTCGCCGAGCGTTGTCTACCTTTCTTCAATTTGCTAAAAGGAGCACAGAAAAATAAGGATATTGTCTGGAGCCCGGACTGTCAACAATCTTTCGATTCACTTAAGGAATATCTGGCAGCACCACCAATTTTGACCAAGCCTGAGCTCGGGGAACCTCTAAGCCTTTACCTGTCCGCAGGAACCCTGGCTGTGGGGGCGGCACTAATCCGGGATCATGAAGGTCAGCAAAAAACGGTTTACTATGTGAGCCAAGTGCTCAAAGATGCTGAAACACGTTACCCGAACCTGGAAAAATTTGCTTTCGCTCTGGTCACTGCATCCCGGAAGCTGAGACATTATTTCCAAGGGAGGGAAATCAAAGTAATCAGTGATCAACCACTCCGGAAAATCATTCACAAACCTGATATCTCGGGGAGATTGGTTAATTGGGCCGTTGAGCTAAGCCAATTCTCCCTCACTTTTGTCCCAAGAACATCTATCAAGGCCCAAGCTCTAGCCGATTTTATTGTGGAATGTTCTTTCCCCGAACCTGTTCACATGTCAATGGAGACAGAGCCCGGGGAGGAGTCCACACTTGATCATGAAACCTGGATGTTGCATGTAGATGGCTCATCAACAAGTAGGAGATCTGGAGCCGGGCTCATACTCAAGAGTCCGGATGGATTCAAGATAAAGCAAACAATTGGATTTCAATTCCAAGCAACCAACAATCAGGCGGAATATGAAGCTCTTCTAGCCGGACTCCGTCTAGCCCGAAATCTGAGGGTGAAAAAACAAAGGATTTTCAGCGATTCTTAGATAGTGGTCAAGCAAACGACCGGAGAGTATGTTGCGAAGGACCCAATTCTGGGAAGGTATCAAGCCCTAGTTCAAGGTCACCTAGCTATAATACCCTAATTTGAAAATTTTCAAGTGGATCGAGAAGATAACACTGAAGCTGACATTCTATCTAAACTAGTTCAGAACTCGGCTGATTTGGATAGCTCAGTTTATTTTGAGGAGTTGAATAACCGAACAATGGATCAAGAGGAAGTCATGGAAATTGACAATCAACCCAGTTGGATGACTCCTATCATTTTGTACTTGGAGAAGGGAGAACTACCCTCTGAGAAGAATCAAGCTCAAAGACTCAAGAATAAAGCAACAAAGTTCTTTTTGGAAGAAGGTATACTCTATCGTCGGACTTACTCTGCACCAATTCTAAAGTGCGTTGGACCGGTTGAAGCTACCTATTGTCTTGAGGAAGTTCATGAAGGTATTTGTGGTGACCATATGGCTGCCAAAGCCCTGGCTCACAAGATTATTAGACAAGGTTACTACTGGCCAACTATACACAGTGATACTGTGGATTTTGTGAAAAAGTGCAAGAAGTGCCAACTATTCAGTAATGTCCCGAGACAGAGCCTGGTTATGCGCTCTTCAGTCCTATCTCCAATACCATTCGTAGTGTGGGGAATTGACATCATGGGTCCGTTTCCCCGGGCTAAAGGTGACCTGAGATATTTGTTAGTGGCAATCGACTACATGACCAAATGGTCTGATGCCAAAGCAATGAGAACAATTAATCAGCAGGATTGCATCCGATTTATGGACAATATACTAATGAGGTTCGGACTACCAATGGTTCTGGTTTCTGATAACGGCCCGCAATTTGTGGGGTCCGAGTTCGAAGGCTATCTGAAAGAAAGAGGAATCAAGCACAAAAAGTCATATGTCGCACACCCCAGAGGAAACGACCAAGTTGAAGTCACAAACCGTATCTTGCTTCGGGGAATTGAGAAACGGTTACAGGAAAGTAAGAATAAGTGGCCAGAGGAGTTACCTAATGTGTTATGGGCATACAGGACTAGTCCCCGGACTAGCACTGGCGAAACCCCGTTCAAGCTGGCTTACAGTACTGAAGCCTTGTTGCCCATTGAAGTGGGCAATCCGTCCCACAGGGCCATCAATTTTGATGAGATTACAAATGAAGAAGGGCTACAGACTAATTCAGTACTTGTGGATGAAGTTCGGGACCAAGTAGTTGAAAGAATGAAAAAGTACAAGGAGAAAACACGAGAGTACTTCAGGAAGAAAGCCCGGGTCAAGAACTTTCAAGTCGGAGACCTGGTACTTAGGGACACTGAGGCTTCTGACCCAACAAATACTGGCAAACGCATGCCAAAGTGGGAAGGACCTTACAAAATAATGGAAGTACTCCAACCTGGAACCTATAAACTCGCCCACATGGACGACTCTGAGTTCCCAAACACTTGGCACGGCCTCAGACTCAGAAAGTTTTACCAGTAGTTGGAAAGCAAAGCCCGGATAAAGAATAAGGAACTCCCGAAAGCCCAGAGACCTCGGCAGAAAATATCAATATTTCTTAATGGAGTTAGAATAAGAACTTTGTATTCCTGATTTTTCTATAAATAAAACCGGTCTTGCTGTTTTCTTTTCATATTATCATGTATTTTCTACTTTCAGTAATTTTCAATTTTTGTAATAGCCCGGTCTCAGAGCTAAACATGTAGCCCGGGCCCTAGCAATACACAATCTAGTAACCCTGGCTCGGAGCTATAGGCAAATATTACAGCCAGGGTCCCCAACAATATGCAATCTAAAAATCAAGAGTCCGGCTCAGAATTAAAACATGAGTCCGGACTCACAAGCAATATGGGAACTATTAACCCTGGCTCGGAGCTATAGGCAAATATTGCAGCCAGGGTCCCCAGCAATATGCAATCTAAAAATCAAGAGTCCGGCTCAGAATTAAAACATGAGTCCGGACTCACAAGTAATATGCGAACTATTAACCCTGGCTCAGAGCCATAGGCATACAGTGGAGCCAGGGTCCCCAGCAATACGCAATCTAAGAATCAAGAGTCCGGCTCAGAATTAAAACATGAGTCTGGACTCACAAGCAATATGCGAACTATTAACCCTGGCTCGGAGCTATAGACAAATATTGCAGCCAGGGTCCCCAGCAATATGCAATCTAAAAATCAAGAGTCCGGCTCAGAATTAAAACATGAGTCCGGACTCACAAGTAATATGCGAACTATTAACCCTGGCTCAGAGCCATAGGCATACAGTGGAGCCAGGGTCCCCAGCAATACGCAATCTAAGAATCAAGAGTCCGACTCGGAACTAAACAAGGAGTCCGGACTCACAAGCAATATGTGGACCATCAACCCTGGCTCAGAGCCATAGGCATGCAGTGGAGCCAGGGTCTCCAGCAATATGCAATCTAAAAATCAAGAGTCCGGCTTAGAATTAAAACATGAGTCCGGACTCACAAGCAATATGCGAACTATTAACCCTGGCTCAGAGCCATAGGCATACAGTGGAGCCAGGGTCCCTGGCAATACGCAATCTAAGAATCAAGAGTCCGGCTCAGAACTAAACAAGGAGTCCGGACTCACAAGCAATATGTGGACCATCAACCCTGGCTCAGAGTGATAGGCATGCAGTGGAGCCAGGGTCCCCAGCAATACGCAATCTAAGAATCAAGAGTCCGGCTCAGAATTAAGCCATGTGTCCGGACTCACGAGCAATATGCAATCAAACCAAAATCTTAGATTCTATTCTAAGTACAAAAGAAAGAGTCCGGCTCAGAATTAAGCCATGAGTCCGGACTCACGAGCAATATGCAATCAAACCAAAATCTTAGATTCTATTCAAAATACAAAAGAAAGAGTGCGGCTCAGAAATAAACTATGATACCGGACTCACGAGCAATATGCATCAAAACCAAAAACTTAGATTTTACTCTATGTACGAAAGAAAGAGTCCGGTTCAGAACTAAGCTGTGAGACCGGACTCACAAGCAACATAAATTTAGCAGAGAGGACAGTACAAAAACAAGGAAAACAACAGGATTACATGACGATTATATAAAATAAAGCAGTTGAAGCAAATACAGGGACCCGGGTCAGCCGTACAACCCGGAAACATCCCTAAAAGTTAAGAGTATAAACAACAAAACAGAGTTTACGGTTACAAAGGATCAAATCCCAAATGTTCAAAAGATACAATAAATTACTCGTCAACAGGTTTGTTTGGAGAAGGCACAACCGGGTTGGAGGGATGCGGAAGAAAGCTTGGCACAGGACCATCAAAAGGTTGTGGTTCTCCCTTTCCTTGCTCGATGGAGAGCTTTGCAGCTAAGAATTCACCAACGAAGGAATCCCAATCAGCTTTTGGATCAGTCTTGATATGACGTTCGACAACAAGCCAAGAACGAAATACCTCAGGAGCACCAACATCCGCGACAACTTGGTCATACTCCGGACTTTGATTGAACTCGGATATAATAGCTTCACGGGCCTTGGTGTTTTCCAAAAGAAGTTGTTTGTTAAATTCCTCAATGCCACTAGCCTTCTTCTCCACCTTTGAAATTTTAGCACGGAGTCCAGATATTTCAGATTTTAGCTCGGACTCCTTATCAACACTCTTGGCTTTCAAAGAAGCAACTTCAAGTTCCAAATCCCGGATGCGAGCATCCTTCTATTTTTCGAACTCCTTGGAAGCTTTGCGTTCAGAAACAACAACGCTGGCAATAGCACTGATCAAACCCCCAACCTAAAGGAAACAAATTGCAGTTAGCAAACAAGCAAACGAAAAACAAAGAAACGCAAAAACAAAAACTTACATGACCCCAATAACCAACGAGACGCTGAAGACAAGCGTTAGCACCGGATCCCTCCATCTCCTCAAAGTCAGCATCGGTAGGAATGTCCGCACACATACCAGCTAGTTCGGTCAAGGTAAAGTTCCCAATTCGGATAGGTTCCTCGTCCGGGCCTTTACCCTCTCCATCGGCATCAATCCTGTCAATAACAACCTTTGTCTTGGGAAGCGGCTTCTTGCCAACGTGAATCTTCCTCTTCTTCAGGGAGCGTCGCTCCGGATCATCAATTATCTCAATATCAGCAGCATCAACCAGAGGCTCGGGTCTAACGGGATTCAGAGCAATGGATTCTGCACCACCCTCCTTCAGAACGCTGGATCCGGATCCCCCAACTTCACCCGGACTCTTGGTACTATGGACACCACCAAGTTTCTTAAAGGAAGCGGCAAAAGCGTTACAAGACATGATGTTATGCAACTCCGGCTGGAAGAAAGGCAAACCTGTGAAAAAAGAAAGTGGACATTAGCAAATAAAAAGAGCTAGTTCGGATTACAAGAAAACTTTTAGTAACTTACATCCAAGATCAAATAATACGTCATGTTTCATGAAACTATCCCGGGTCATTTGGAAACCAAGGCATTCACAGAACTTGTGAACTTGAGCCAAGGCTTCCCCTTCAAGTGTGAAAACATCAAACACTTCGGCTTCAACACCAGCAACAATATAGGGCATGAATTCCAAGTCCAAGCCTTTCAAGAAAATAACTTCTCCATTCCAAAACTTCAAAGTTGACTGTTGAATAACTGGTTTGGCGGTGCCTGACGGATAACCACATTCCTCCGCACGAAACCGGATCTCATACAAAGGTTCTTTGTTAGATTGGACTAGCTTAAACAGCTGATGGAAAAGTCGCAATGTGGGCTGATACCCCATCTTTTCACAAGCAGCCAAAAACCAAGTCATCCACTTGACCCCGTTAGGAGTAATTTGCATTATGGAAATTTTATAAACATATTTACACATGTGTTTTACAAACTGATGGCACCTAGGATTCCATCCGGACCGTAGAGTTTCCAGCCACACACCAACATAACCATCCTTCGGTCTATGGTAAATTCTCTCCCCGGGTTAAGGCCATCTCCAACTTATTTCAGGCCCCAAGTGGAATGCAGCCCTGACCAATTTGTCCATCTGAATATCCGGGAGACTTATAAACTTTTCCTTCAAAGGATAAGGGGCTTCGCTAATACCCATTTTGGAAAAAGCGGCATCAAATTCGGACTCATTGTACGGTTCGGGATGGCCAAACTCCTGATGATTCCTATAACAAGTACTAAGATCTCTATAATAAAATTGTTGTTCTATAGCTGGATCTTTCTTCACAAAGAAATAGCTGGTGTCCGACCAATATCCGTCCGGAGTACTGAGCACACCGCCGCGGGGAGGTTCGTGAACAAAGAGTCGAGTTACTAAGGGTCCGAATTGTTTCTTCTTTTTAGCCATTGTACACCAAAATAATTCTACAAAATCTGGATTGCTAGGAGTTGGGGAGTCGTTACAACTAGAAAAAGGGTCAGAAAAGGGTATAAGTACACGACGGGCGCGATGAGCACGAGCCTTAATCCGAACCATAAACCTAAAAAGATCAATTCGAAGTAAGTTTTATTATTTCAGTCCGGATTATATATTCTCAATTATACACACTTCTGTTACCTATCAGTTATCATTCAGCCCCTATGTTCTACCGTAACCGGATTAAATACAAGCCATGTTATAACCAAGACTATTTTATCAACATCCTAAACCATCAAACCAAGACCACCCGGATTATATAATAATCCGGATTGCTTTTAAAACCTCATAAAAATGAATAGCCAAAAACATTTTATGCCAAAAGCAAACCACAAAAACAAGATCAAAATTATATAAACACAACAATACACACAAAGTTTGAACCAAGAAACAACAAGAACAGTCCCAAACCCAGAACCGAAAAGCATAAATCAACCAATTCAACACATGCGAACCAGTTTACAATTTGAAAGAACAAATACAAAGACATCACAACCACAAACCAACACCAAAACCAAACAAAACCGAGAACTTCTTAAAACCCCCAAACTCGAAATACGAACAGACAGATATAACAACACAATACAAAATAGAATAAGGGAATTCAGGGTAAGAAGCGAAAGAATGAGAAGAGATTGAGAAGCTTACAAGTAGCAGGAGAAGATGATGGCTTCACAAGATCCTTCGCCGGAAAAGTGACCCGCACCGCCGTTGAAGGAAGGCAAAGATTGAAGAGGGTTTTCGAAAATAGAGCAAAAGAAGAAATGAATTGTTGAGAGGTTTTTATAGAAAGAAGTGAAAATGGCATATAAGAGGACAGGTGGCAGAACCCCATTGGCTGGCAAGAAAATGAAGTACAAAACGAAGAAAAGACAGGAGTAATAATTATGACAACAGTTTACCTCGATTTTCGAGGTAAAAGGGGCCAATACATTTTCAAAAGAAAAGGGGGGAAAACTGAAATCGTTTCATATTCCAGAACGATAAATCTGCCACTCCGTCCGGACTAGGGCCCCAACGAAGCCAGAATTAACTCTCAACCCCGGATTTCCATCCTTGATAACAATCTGGGTTGGGGGCAACAATCAAGCCAAGAAATTTTTCTAAGTTACTCAAAGCCTTCCAGCTTTGGACTTGAGAAAGAACCATGGCTAACTCTCAACCCCGGATTTCCATCCTTGATAACAATCCGGGTTGGGGGGCAACAATCAAGCCAATAAATTTTTCTAAGTTACTCAAAGTTTTACAGCTTTGGACTTGAGAAAGAACCATGACTGACTCTCAACACCGGATTGCCATCCTTGATAACAATCCGGGTTGGGGGGCAACAATCAAGCCAGAAATTTTTTCTAAGTTACCCAAAGCTTTACAGCTTTGGACTTGAGAAAGAACCATGACTGACTCTCAACACCGGATTGCCATCCTTGATAACAATCCGGGTTGGGGGCAACAATCAAGCCAATAAATTTTTCTAAGTTACTCAAAGCTTTACAGCTTTGGACTTGAGAAAGAACCATGACTGACTCTCAACACCGGATTGCCATCCTTGATAACAATCCGGGTTAGGGGGAAGCAATCAAGCCAGAATTTTTTTCTAAGTTACCCAAAGCTTTACAACTTTGGACTTGAGAAAGAACCATGAATGACTCGCCTCTATCATCTTGGATTCATGACCTACTTACTAATCCGGATTCATTATGGGATCATGGCTCACCACCTAGCCCGAACTCATATCCAGGCTATGGCTCAAGTTCAAAGTTTAACTCACTCCTGGCGACAAAGGCAATAACTTGTGTAAGAAAAACTATGCCTTGTCACGTGACATGCCTAGGTCATCACTGATGGCCACACCTTATAACGACACGTAAGGATACCTAATGATGGGCACAATTATGTCCTATCTAAGCCACACGCCAGCAGGAGCCTGACACACGACACCACAATCCTTCACCTGGACACGTGCAATCCATCAACATCACCCAGGTGTCTTACCTACCTAGGATTCAACGCTCATGATTGTAGGTACAACCCCTAAACCCTAATTCTTGGCCTATAAATAACCCAAGAAGGAAAGGTTTAGGGGTTACATTCTCTTTTACACACTTAGCCTATATACACACACTATACATACACCCTCCATATTTAGATTTCTCTATAGTCCTATCTTCCCTTCCAAAAACCATTACTTATTCTCACACCGGAGGCGCCGCCAGGGTCCAAACCCCCCTCCGGTGTTGTTTTGCAGAATCCCAACCGCAGCGACACCGTTTCCAGGCGTGGGATCGGCCGGGAAGGACTAGATCTGGATTTGGAGTTATCAGGTGGTACCGAAGCCGATTGATTGTTCAGGGATGTGGGGGTAGCCTGCTCAAGCTTTGACATAAAGTTACGCGGCACCTTCGGGTAGTCCTTAATGGTCGCACATATTCCTGAGGTACATCTTGAGATGTCTATGAACGTTATTTTCGGGATTCTCAACATTGATTAATTGTAACTCGAGGATTTCGATAGGCGAAGGTGTAGACACATACATGTGGGATCTTACGGATGTAAGGAAGGTTAGTGCTAGATTGATTTGGGAAAACATTAGGCACTTTAATATTGTTCAGCGTTGGACAATATATGTATGGTACAAACTCAGGATACAATGCTATGTTTTCCTCTAATGGATTGTTTGTCAGGGGTGATTACCAACAAAAAGTAGATTGCACAGATTTGGGTGTGAAGTGGACTTACATTGCATGTTCTGTATTGCTGGAATAGAGATAATGGATCACTTAGTCCTTACCTTACCTGCCCATATTCCGAACATGTCCTTCACATACTACATTTTCTTCCCACTCCGAACATAAATCTTGTGTTTACTAGTTGGGTTGATCTTTTATACCATGCAAGCGAGAAGGTGACATACAAATCACTTCGAGAGTAATTTCTTCTTGTTCTTCAAGTGTCATGCTATCATATATGAAAACAAAAGAATGATATATAGATTACATGAAGGTGATTGCCTTGATTCAGTATCTATGTTTTGAGATCATAACATATGATGTGAGGTATAAAAAACTTGCTTTCGAATGCCGAATGGCTTCTTAGACACCTTCCTTCCAATATATGTTTGTTCATTGGACTATAATAGGAGTGACATAGCACAGATTGGGAGCAATGATAGATTGGCTTATCCAAACAGCATGATGTCTAGGAATTCCACTCGAGAGTTTCTCATTCAAGATGCTTTTGTTTCATCTTTTTTAGACGATTCAAGTGAATACAAATGGGTTCGTATGTCCGACGAGTGGTATTTTTGTATCATTTTTAGCTCTATTTTCCGGCTTAAATATGATATGTGGACTCGAGTTTTGTGATATTTTTATGTATTTTCAGGTAGAGAGTCGAATTCCCCGTAAGCCTATTTTGGTGGTGAAATAAAGTAAAAAGGAGCAAAAATGGTGGAAAAAGCTCAAGTGCATGTTTTGAGCTAGTTAAAGGAAGCAAGACACGAGTAAGGGTTAAAAAGGGAACAAAAAGACGAAGAATTGTTGGGCCAACAACCATGGCATCTGTCCAACACGCGCTCCGTGATGCCGCAGAGCGCCCATATAAGTCCTCGCGACATCGCAATCCGCGTCTATTCATAATTCAAATTCTAATTGATTTTCCTTGTACGACATTGATCTAATGGGATTTTGGGACAATACTATATAAACCTAGCCCTTGTCCATAGAGAAAACATTCTACATTATTGATTTTAAAATATTACATAGAGAGTAGACCTAAATACTTAGTACCTTCTTTTTATTGCTTTTCGTGGGAGAAGATTGTTTTCTTTCTTGTTAGTTTGTGGACGCTACTCAGTTTTGGAGCTTTTCTTCAATAAAGTAATACCATTCTACTCTCACTTTTTGTTTTAGTTATATTCATGTCTTATGCCATGTTTTACATAATATTGATTGTTTGTTTCGCCATGATTAGCTAGTTTACTTATGGGGTTTGAGATGAAACTCATCTTGTAGATCGAATGAACGTCGTTGATTAATACTTGTCAAAGCTTAGGAATGTATGTCTAGAGTAACTTGGATTATGTTAAATCAATGGCGATAAAACGGGAGTTTGAGTAATGGATAGAACTAGTTAGTCTAGCATGTGGCCTTGGTGTGAGTTATAAAACTCGTAAGTGAGAGTGAGAGTGAATACTTACCATAAGTTATCAAATCGGAACTTATACATTAAAATCTGGTTAAAGGCTTAATTCACCGAGGAATTGGGGGTTAAAGCTTAATTCACTGACCATGACACACCATACCTCATAGGATGGGTGAAACAGGGATGGCTAGGCCATGGGGACGTGGTCTATGCTTAGTTTAGTGTTCTGGATTTGCATGTGGACCTTAGATAGAGACAAGTGGAGATCAACGATTCACAAGTGGATTGCAAGGATGGGTAGATTCGAAAGACCCCATATTCTTTTAATATTGTTAAAACAAATTCTTAGTCATAATTTTCCAAACCATATTCACAATAGCACGGACTATTAAGAATAACACACACTGTTGCATTGGCACAATCACCATTTGGTGTGCTCCCCGTGGGAACAAAAACCCTCTACTTGAGGATACTACTTTCATCACGTATACTTTCGTGTATCGGCAAATACCCTGTGTGGGACTTGGCCCGTCAATGTCCTTGGATGATGTTGTTCCTAGACACTCCAGATCTCTTATGAAACTATCTTCCAAACAAGGAATTGCGAGTCCTCACCAGGTTTCATTTATTCACCCTAGTTCACCTTTTTTTAGACATCGATTCTACTAGTTCGGAAAATGTTTAATTTTGAGCGAACGGTGATATTCGTTTTAAACCTTCTGTTGGACCTCTATCTTACTTGGATGTGGATTTGGTTTGGGATAATTGTAATATCCCTGATTTTTCTTATAATTTTAATAGATTTTAATTTGCTAGAAATTAGAATTGGAAGTGGATTAAAATTTAAGATAATTATATAATTTGACTTTAGAATAAAATTGGATTAACGGGTCGTACTAATTTAATTTAGTTGAGCTTTAGTTTAATTGAATGATTTTGGTTGACCCAAGTTAATTAAATGGACCAATACATAGCTGGATGCAAGCGTGTGAAAAAAAAAGAAGATAAACCCTAGCCCTAGCAAATAGTCGTGTAAAAAAGGAACGGTAAGAGAGAAGAGAGAGAGAGAGAGAGAGAGAGAGAGAGAGAGAGAGAGAGAGAGAGAGAGAGAGAGAGAGAGAGAGAGAGAGAGAGATAGAGAGAGAGAGAGAAGGAGAAGAAGAAGAAGAAGAAGAAGAAGAAAAGGAAGAAGAAGAACACGAGAGAAGGAGGGAGTCGTAACAAGTTCAAGAACAAGGGGTAAATATTCTTTAATCAACAAAATCGAAATATAGTATTTGATTGATTTTGATTATGTTAAGGTTCTTCGTAGTTTTCTTGTGGTAATATTTTGATTTCAATAAGTTGTCATATTTGGTCTTCTACATATGCTGAGTTCTTGTAAAATCTGTATAAAATTCATTGTTTATCGTAATCTTGGTGTCCCTCGAAAGGTATTTGAATTTCCAATAACTTTTGTTCTTTAACATTTCTGAAATTCTGCGTGTAAGAGTGTGGTTTCTGCTATTTTGGCAACCTGCCAGGGTGTTTTCAAAACCGAGTCACTAACTTTGAAAATTCGTAATAAATTGAGTTTTTATTCTAATTTAATGAGTAATATCAATATTGAAAGGTATTTTCGTGTTCTGTGTTTCTTGTTTACACTCTGCTGCTATATTCTGTGATTTGGATGTCGTAAATAGCATAACACTAAAGAAATCAAGGGCTGATTCTGTTCTACAGTCCGCAAATGTCTATGTTCTGAGTTCGTTACTTGTCCGTTTTTAACGAGCCTTATCATTCTGGAAAGCTCTCGGAATTGTCTACATTTTCCATGTTTTGTACTTTTTCAGATAAAATCATTTTCATAGAGTAAATTGCCAATTTTCAGAACTGGTCAAGATTGATTTTGTTAACAATAGTCTATTTTGCAAGATATTTTGATGTTTGATGTTTGGAATCTTCTTTGAGTAAATTATATGTAAACGCCGCATGAGTTCTATTGAGTTGTGTACTTGTTTGCTTTATTTGACTGTTAATATAACGACTCAGAAAAACGTTTGTACAGTATTAATATTTAATAATATTTGAGATCTATGATATGTGAATATTGTGTGAAAGGTGGATATTTGAAAATGTGATGATTAGATGTTTACTTGGTGAATGGTATGGATTAAAATATATGTGTATGCTTTTAATTGCATTTTATATGAATTTCTTATTAAAAATTAGTTCTTTTTGACCTTCCGGGAATTTTATAAAATCATCGGAGATTCTTTTTATTGTGAAATCTTTTTCACAACCTTTATTTTATATTCTATTATTTTCTAAAATTAATGGAGGAATTTAGTTTTGGCTTTAAGGATTTAAAAACGATTTTATGAGTTAAATGTCATTTATGTGATCTAAACTTTGAAAATTCATATTTAATTCAATTTTGATCATAAAAATATTTTAAAAATATGTGTGAGCTTGTCAATTTGTATTATCGTTTTTAAAAATAAAATTTTGATTTTTAGATATTATTTTCATTTTATTTCGGATTTTAGAAAGACATTATATTGGTTTCCTTCTATTAAAAATCAGAATTTAGAATTGTGAACTTACTATTTTGCCCTTGGGGCTTATAAAACCCCCAAGCCCAGCATTCTCCCTTTTTCTTATTTTGGTCGACACCTCTGCTCTCTCTCTCTCTTGCTGTTCTCTCTCGGCCATAATTCTTTTCAGAAAAAAAACCTTCATCTCTTCTCTTTTCTCTCAACATAATTGATTGATATATATATATATGACCATGTATACATGTATGTGTGTGTGAGTGTGTGTATATGTATGTATCGAGGTGTGTGTAAGGTGGAGGGTGACATGCAATGGTGAAGAGGTAGTGTTTGAGTGAATTGGTGGAGGAATAAGGACGGATATTGTGATTGGGGGTGGTGTGCGGTTGTGTGGACCCATTCCGGCCATCACCGTGAACCACCGCCACCAGCGGTGATCGGAAGTGAGCCGGTGTCCTGGGTTTGAAGTTAAATAGCTCTATCTTGATTTTAATCCATGTCTTTAACTTTGCATGTTAGTTTTTTTTATGTTATGTGAACAATTTCAGTTTGCATGTGAATTCTTTGACCGGAATTGATGTGTAAATGGAAGATTGTGAATGATTTTGAGTTCTTATGAATTGCATGTTAATATTTCAGTGGTTATTAGTTTGGTCTTAGCAGAGAAATCAGTTTTTATAATAATGATAAGTGTTAGGGGTCTTAGTGTTTGGACTTTAATTAAAAAGATGATGAGAATCATGATGGGTTGTCAAGAAACTGCCCTGTTCTGCTCTGGTAATTCGTGACTGCGTGTTCCCTGTTTTGGACAGAGGGTATAGAATGTAAATGTTCTACTCGGAGTCTAGTTTGTCCACGCGAAAACCTTGTGTCATTTAATTTAACGAATAAAGAGTTATGCATGTTTTACTAAAGGTTGCGCAGCAGGATTTTCTGTGCTTCAGTATACACTTTAAACCTGTTCGTTTTTAGTCTAAATGAACTGTTCTGAATTTGAAAGTTTTATGCTAAGTTGGATTAATAACCAGGAAGTAGCCTGTCAAATATGGTATTTGTTTGATTATATTTGGATTTATGATAAATGTTTTGGTAAGGCTTGCGCAGCAGATTTTTCAGCTTTTGAGATGAAAACATTGTTTGTAAAGGTGTTAAGGATATGGTTAGCATTGATCAAGTTGATTTAAAGGAATACCAAGTGTGGTATGATCTGAAAGTTAGATAATATATATATGTATTAAAGGAGTATGTTATGTGAACTTGAATGGCAATGTGCGCTTATGTGAGTTTTGTGCTTAATATATGGTTAAGAGTTATAAGTGATATAAATATTATGTGTTTACGCGTTTAGAGAACGTTGGGTAGTTTAGAATAAGGATTAGAATTTTGAGAGGATCATTCTAAGATAGTATATACTCTTTTGTAGAGTCACGAGACGTGGAACATAGAGATAAAGGAAAGGCGAAGGCAGAAATTCAGTGAGTACGGTTGTTCTAAAAGCTACTTAAGAATCCAAAGAAGTAGAGTCTAGAAATAAAGGAAAGACCAAGGTGGAGAACCAGTGATTTCTCATAACCCTTTTTGCTATTAAGGCAAGTAATTCTGACTTGCTTTCGCTTCCATTCTTTCATTATATATAAATTGCTATCTTGTTTATATACCCTTTTAATCCTGAAAACATATCATGTTCATTTTGTAACTCTTATTTCCGTTCATATACCTTGTTGGTTCATACGCCATACTATGTTTAGTTCTTTCTTTGAACCTTTACACCCAAAGGTGAATATACCATAACTCACATTTTAGTACATATCCAAAACATACCTATGACATTTACTTCTTGATTTCCCATTGATAGAAATCCAGATTGATTAGATTGAACTTATCCAATTCCCAAAGGACTCTTTTATATACAAACATTATAGACACAACACAATGTCTTGTGAACCATATCTTGCTTAAACTCTTCTTCAGACCTTATCCTTATCCTTTGATTATACTTACATTTTAACCTGAGATGCTATTGCATCAGATTTGAACTTGTACCTATGAATCACATACTTACTTGAAATTGAGAATACATGAACCTTCACTTGGGTACTATACAAACACACATCCAATGATTTACAAAGAATTTCTTTCATAAGAAAGATTTTAAAAGAAAGGAAGTTTCTAAGTTTGGATTCATTTAAATTCTGATTTATGGTTACCACGGATTCCTAAGATTGGAGGCGTAAGAGGCCGAGTGACGCCGGCCCAGCACTTTTTATTTATAATAAATGGACTAGGGATGGACTAGTCTAAAGGCCAATGTGTGCCTATTGGGACCCAATACAAGGACCAGAGGGACTGTGTGTCCGGTATGGGGACTTTACGTGGCTGATCACCCGTATTGTCCGGTGCGTTGTGAAAAATCTCCAAATTACTTATTGCTTTTCTTGAAATCATATATCTATATAAGGAAATTGGTTTACCGTTTGAAATTGTATATTCATTTCATTGTTCTGATAATCCCTTGATATGGATTCTGCTATACCCATGACATACATATTGATATTGGAAATTGTTTCACAGTGGTTAACTATTTGGTTATATTATTACTTGCTGAGCATTTGACTCATTCTTTTCCCTGTTCTAACCCACAGTTAAACGAGAAGATGGTACGCACTTTTCAGACAGCTAGGAAATCTTCCTATAGGGTTATTTTTGGGATGCTAGCTCAGGCAGGTGATGGAGACCTGTAGAAGGTGTTTTGTACAAGGGAATGTAGAACTTTTTAAGACACGGTTGTAATAACTTTTTAGACTTTTAATATGTAATAAAATGAAGTAGATAGTTGATGCTTGTTTCATACCATTACCTGTTAAAGATCCAGGGTAAAGATGGGGTCGCGTCTACATGTTTATATTATTATTCACAGGTTTATAAGTATAGAGGTTGTAGTGACTCCCCAATCATGACCCCAGATTGGGAGGGCGTCACAGGTTGGTATCAGAGCGGTCAGTTTTTGGTCACTGAAACAAGCCAGGATTAGGTGTAACAATAATAAGGGAATATAAGGTGAGAAGTAGGACTTAAGCTTCATAGGTAAGATAGGATTTGTAGATGTAGGTTACCTTTAGGATGAGTATTAGTAGAATTAAGATAACCCTTTACCGTTTTAGTATCTTCTTGGTTTATTATTGTGTCGTTGCAGATAATGGCTGTTTCGAGAGATTAACCTTCATTTGAGATTCTTTTTCCCAAGCCAGAGTCGTCAATATCAGTATCAGTGCATGCACCCGGCCAAGCGGAGATTTCCATTACCCTTTGGGTAAATTTCTTTTCTGATAGTATAGCTGCAAGTCAAGGCAGATTTATTTTATTTTTTTCGTATAAAATGAAAGGGATTGGAGATGGATGGAATATTGAATGGATTATGGATTATGTGTGGATGATTGAGTTAGTATTTGAGATATTTTTAAACAGAGCGTAGTCCATTTTACGAATAGGTCATGCCGAATTTTCTACAGAAATATTAGCTTAAGTTACGCACTTTCATGTTATATAGTATTCTGACATATCGAGCGAGTACACGCCGGAACCATCTGAAGATCGGGTTACGGACGAGGAAACTAAATCGAAGCTGGAGGAATCAATCGGAGAATCAGACTACCAGTTCAGAAGACATCACTAGTAGATCCTTATGTACTTTACAGAATTTCATCTGCAACTTCGGTTGCACCGCGGAAGCTATAGGAATCACCACGCCAGGTGTCGTATCAAGTGTGGTTAGAGTTGAGCGAGAGTAGAATCCCCAAGATAACGTCTAGAAACACTTAGATAGATTCTTTACGATATAATAACGATTTTCCCCCACGATAGGGACATTTGCCCAGAGAAGTGGCCTAAGTGTAGATTCTTTCTTTATTCAAGATTACATACAGTTGATTTACTATCGGGACATACCTATAACCTCAAACTAGAAATTAACTCCCTTAAGGACCATCTACATGAGACAATGCATGATTATATCCATACGTTCGATGTAAGGATAAGTCGGTTCATAACTAGCCATTGATTTTGTTCAATTTACCTTTTTAAAAGATTCAATTTTTCAATTCTATTATTTTATTCTTTACAAAATACCTCTATTGTTCAGGGGCTACTTGATCCAAAATTATATACATACAAACCTTTGGAACTCTTAAACCTTTCATATGTTCCTCTTAAATTTTTGATCCTCCTTGTTGTAACTGAGATGAACAACCCTATATATATAGGGGATTCAGGTACTTTCTATCTGTGTGATAGAAGTCCGGTGGGACGCCACCAGTGGTGTGTTTGTCATGGAAGTACTAAAGGTTGGCCACCTTCTGTACCTTGTTGTTTAAATTGACAAATGCAACCTGATAAAGTTCGATGATCATTTTGATCTCTTAGTTTGATTCTTTTTACCAGAAATTCTTACTAAACATACTTGTCATATATCCATATCTATTGACACCTTCCTATCTATTGATTCATTCTGTCGGAAACTCTTAGAGGTATCAGCGATTTGAAATTGCAAAGGCGAATGACGGTATTCTGAGTGTCAAGCTGTACTTATATTGACGGGAAATTGTTTTGATCAAAAATGGGAAATTGCTTTAAAAGGAGGGATTGGATGTCGAGTAAATTGCTCATTAGACTTACAACACGATGTCAAGGTTTATTATTACTAAGAGTTTGGTTTGGACAAAGAGAAGGTAACAAGGATATACGAATACTAATCATGTTGAAGTATGAAGTAAAGTGATATTGGATATACTAAAAAGGAGTTGATTATTGTTGATGAAAGACTGTTATTCTACTTGTCAGAAAAGTATATATAGGCACCTGTTTATCCTATATTTCACTTTGGATATAGTAGTTAAAACATTACAAGGTTTTGAACGTCTTGAGACCAAATGTTGTACATATATTTTAGAACCGAAGCATGATAACTTGAGCGTAACATGGTTTGAACCAAAATTTATAGATCTGGCCAGGTTTGTGTCCGAATACGTGAATATTGATGAGAAGAGAGTTAAGAGACTTCAACAGGGGAAATGAGGTCGTGGATTAGGAGTAAAGTGATTGTAATTGACTTGACTATTTATACATTTGTGGTATGGAAGGCTATGAGAATAAAAAGTGAAAGTGATTGATCACAAACAGAAGAAACTAAAAAAAAAGGGAAGCCAGAGACACCGGAAGGAAGCCAACAAATAGGGAACTTTTAGAACCATTTCAATATAAGGCATGAGTTTCAGTCAAATAGGAATGTTGGATTTGGAAGACCAGAAACTGGAAGTGATGGGCAAGGGAACCGTCCACAAGATTTGGATCAACAAAGACCTCTGAAACCTCCGATACCAGAATATAAAACTTATGGAAAGAAGCAACCGAGATTTCATAATAAGATCAATGTAGTGTGTTACAAGTGTACTCAGAGAGGACACTACGCCAATGAGAGTCTGAATCCGAAGGCAAGAGTCAAGAGCAACAAGTGTAGGAAGGTATGACATTCCTTAAGAGATTACAAGCACTAGACCCAGTAAGCATTATGTTAAGGGTAACATGACCATTACACACTAAGTAACCAAGGACAAGAATCCTCAATATAACCATGAGTGATACAGTAAAGAACAAGAATGTGGTTGCAGATACGTTTCATATTAGCTACATAAGTGCCAAAGTGTTAACGGATTTGAAGCCACAAAGTATTTTATTTTCAGAGAATTTGCTCGTAAGTCAGACTGTAAAACGCAACGGTTAAGTAAAGTTTTGGCTACATGAATAGCTACTCAGGAGCATATATCGATTAATCTAGCTTGTCCTCACTGTGAGATTGATATAATAGAAATCTGATGTAAATTCTAAGAATGGATTGGTTAACAGAGTAGGAAGAAAATTGAAATTTCGAGCCCTAGATAATTTAAAAGTTGTTATCCGAGGCCGAAAGCAGACGAAGAGGTATCTAACTATCAAAGGTAAAAGATTATTGTGTCAAGGTTGTAAAGCTTATCGTCATACGAGGTAAAGGTTAGGAAAGAAACACCTTGGATAGAGAAGATTCTAGTAGCTAACGAATTTCAAATTGTATTACCTGACAATCTTTTAGGTTTACCTCCCGCCAGGGAAGTAGATTTGTTGAAGACTTAGCACCCGGGACAAAACCAGTTTCGACGGCTCCATATAGAATGGCATAAGTAGAAATGAAAGAGTTAGCAATTCAATTGCAAGATCTTAGGAAAAAGGGAGTTATAAGGTCTAGTGTATTCCCATGGGGTGCGCCAAGTTGACCATTAAAAAAAAATACTCATTGTCAAGGATTGATGATCAGTCCAGTTAAAGAACACAGTGTGCTTTTCAAAATTTATTTATGAAACCCGAAGATATTCCTTAGACGACGGTTTGAACCTGATGTATATGGACACTATGAGTTCGTAGTGATGGAGTTCGGTTTGATGAATTCAACTGCCACTTTTATGAACATGATGAATAGAAATTTTAAGAAATATTTGGATAAGTTTGAGAATAAATGACATCTTAAGGTATTCAAAGATGGAAGAAGAACATACAGATCATTTGAGAATAACCCTAGAATTTTAAGAAAAGAGATATTGTGCGCAAGGTTTTCTAAGTGCGAGTTTTGGTTGAAAGAATTACAATTACTAGGACAGGTAATTAGTAGAGAATGAATCAAAGTCGATCCAGCTAAGGTTGAAACAGTAATGAATTGAGTAAGGCCTAATGCACCTACAGAAGTTAGAAGTTTTATGAGATTGGATGGAGTTTATCGAAGGTTTGTCAAGGATTGTATCAAGATAGCCACACCATTAACCAATCTTACTGGAAAGCATCCAAGAGTTAAAGAAAAAGATAAATGGAAAAGGAAGTATTTAAATTGTTAGAGGAACGGAACTCTTTAGTCGAGCCATAATGGTAAAATAGATTCATTGTTACTGGAAATGATGACTCATATACCTTAGGACAATATCAATAACTAAAAAATTGAGATGACAGCCTTGTGTTAAGAATCAAGACTGATTTAACATGTTAAGATGACTGTATATGTTTCTAGACAGCTGAAGAACCACGAGTGGAAACACCCGACACATGACTGAGAACTAGCCACAATAGTCTTCGCATTGATTTGGAGGCCTACTTGTACGAAGAAAAGTATGAAATCTATTCGGATCATAAGCATTTGAAATATATTTTCACCGAAAAGGAGCTGTATACATAAGGTAGAGAAAATGGTTAGGACTGATCAAGGAATTTGAGAAAGTAGGAATAGAGGTTCGTATTTCAGATCAAGCTACGGAGATGATAAACATATATACAATGACTTTTCAACTTGAGCTGCTAGAGAAAAGTAGAAAAATGTTAAGCGGAAGTGATGAGCGATAACATGAGTAACTTTACAGGAGAAAGTAGAAGGAGTCAAAAGGATGAGAAAGGAATTTTTAGATTTTTCTCTAGAAATTGGATACCCAATGTGACATGGTTAAAGAATGAGATACTGAATGATGCACGTGAATTCGAAGTATTCGATCCATCCCAGAAGTACGAAGATGTAGCAAGGCTTAAAAGAAAATCTTGGTGGACATATACGAAAGAGATATTGCTGGATGAGTAAGTAAGTGTTTTACCTGTCAGAGAGTTAAAACTGAACATCAAAGACCTAGCGGATAATTACAACCAGTAGAAATTCCCGAGTTGAAATAGGAACATCTCATGATGCCAAGTCGGTACATTTCCTTTTTCTATCAACGAGAAACATTCATTGGATAAATTCGTTTTATCTGTAAGAGATAGTAGTAAAGCATGAGGTCCAAGTATCAATCGAATCTTACCAAGACCCTCAATTTAATTCAAGATTTGGAAGAAAGTTTTTGACATGCTCAGAAACCAAGTTAAATATGTGTACCGTTTATCGTCCTTAAGCATATAGTCATAGTGAATAGACTATCCAGACAATCGAAGATATACTTAGAATTTGTGCGATGGATTTTGAAAGCAATTGAGGTGATCATTTACCATTAGTGGAATTCTTTTGCCGCAACAGCTATCACGCAAGTACTGGAACGCCCCGTATGAAGCATTGTATGGAAGGAAATATAGGTCACCTGTGTATTGGGAAGAAGTGGGACAACGAAAAGTTTTGGGACCCGAGCTAGTACAACAAACGAAGGAAAAGATTGAAATCATTCGGAAAAGACTAGTTACGGCACAAGACAGACAACGGAAGTACGCTGACCAAGACATAAAGGATCTAATTTTTGAAGAAGGAAATCAAGTGTTGCTAAAAGTGTCACCATGGAAAGGAGTTACGAGATTTGGCAAGAAAGGGAAACTTAGCCCGAGATATGTAGGATCGTTTGAGATATTGAGACGTATTGGAAAAGTTGCATATGAGTTAGCGTTACCACCCCACATGGAGCACATTCATAACGTTTTTCATGTTTCGATGCTGAAGAGATTTAATCCTGATACAAATCACGTGATCGAATATGAGCCTATTGAGATTCAACCCGATTTGTCATATGTAGAACAACCTATAGAAATTCAGGATCATATGGATAGGAAACTAAGGAATAAGACTGTTATGTTAGTTAAGGTTTTGTGGAGGAATCCCAAAGTTGAAGAATCGACTTGGGAACTCGAGAGCGAGATGCTTGAAAAGTATCCACATCTTTTTTCATAAGGTTAGATTCTGGGGATAGAATCTTTTTAAGGGGGGAAGGTTATAACGACTCAGAAAAACGCTTGTACAGTATTAATATTTAATAATATTTGAGATCTATGATATGTGAATATTGTGTGAAAGGTGGATATTTGAAAATGTGATGATTAGATGTTTACTTGGTGAATGGTATGGATTAAAATATATGTGTATGCTTTTAATTGCATTTTATATGAATTTCTTATTAAAAATTAGTTCTTTTTGACCTTCCGGGAATTTTATAAAATCATCGGAGATTCTTTTTATTGTGAAATCTTTTTCACAACCTTTATTTTATATTCTATTATTTTCTAAAATTAATGGAGGAATTTAGTTTTGGCTTTAAGGATTTAAAAACGATTTTATGAGTTAAATGTCATTTATGTGATCTAAACTTTGAAAATTCATATTTAATTCAATTTTGATCATAAAAATATTTTAAAAATATGTGTGAGCTTGTCAATTTGTATTATCGTTTTTAAAAATAAAATTTTGATTTTTAGATATTATTTTCATTTTATTTCGGATTTTAGAAAGACATTATATTGGTTTCCTTCTATTAAAAATCAGAATTTAGAATTGTGAACTTACTATTTTGCCCTTGGGGCTTATAAAACCCCCAATCCCAGCATTCTCCCTTTTTCTTATTTTGGTCGACACCTCTGCTCTCTCTCTCTCTTGCTGTTCTCTCTCGGCCATAATTCTTTTCAGAAAAAAAACCTTCATCTCTTCTCTTTTCTCTCAACATAATTGATTGATATATATATATATGACCATGTATACATGTATGTGTGTGTGAGTGTGTGTATATGTATGTATCGAGGTGTGTGTAAGGTGGAGGGTGACATGCAATGGTGAAGAGGTAGTGTTTGAGTGAATTGGTGGAGGAATAAGGACGGATATTGTGATTGGGGGTGGTGTGCGGTTGTGTGGACCCATTCCGGCCATCACCGTGAACCACCGCCACCGGCGGTGATCGGAAGTGAGCCGGTGTCCTGGGTTTGAAGTTAAATAGCTCTATCTTGATTTTAATCCATGTCTTTAACTTTGCATGTTAGTTTTTTTTATGTTATGTGAACAATTTCAGTTTGCATGTGAATTCTTTGACCGGAATTGATGTGTAAATGGAAGATTGTGAATGATTTTGAGTTCTTATGAATTGCATGTTAATATTTCAGTGGTTATTAGTTTGGTCTTAGCAGAGAAATCAGTTTTTATAATAATGATAAGTGTTAGGGGTCTTAGTGTTTGGACTTTAATTAAAAAGATGATGAGAATCATGATGGGTTGTCAAGAAACTGCCCTGTTCTGCTCTGGTAATTCGTGACTGCGTGTTCCCTGTTTTGGACAGAGGGTATAGAATGTAAATGTTCTACTCGGAGTCTAGTTTGTCCACGCGAAAACCTTGTGTCATTTAATTTAACGAATAAAGAGTTATGCATGTTTTACTAAAGGTTGCGCAGCAGGATTTTCTGTGCTTCAGTATACACTTTAAACCTGTTCGTTTTTAGTCTAAATGAACTGTTCTGAATTTGAAAGTTTTATGCTAAGTTGGATTAATAACCAGGAAGTAGCCTGTCAAATATGGTATTTGTTTGATTATATTTGGATTTATGATAAATGTTTTGGTAAGGCTTGCGCAGCAGATTTTTCAGCTTTTGAGATGAAAACATTGTTTGTAAAGGTGTTAAGGATATGGTTAGCATTGATCAAGTTGATTTAAAGGAATACCAAGTGTGGTATGATCTGAAAGTTAGATAATATATATATGTATTAAAGGAGTATGTTATGTGAACTTGAATGGCAATGTGCGCTTATGTGAGTTTTGTGCTTAATATATGGTTAAGAGTTATAAGTGATATAAATATTATGTGTTTACGCGTTTAGAGAACGTTGGGTAGTTTAGAATAAGGATTAGAATTTTGAGAGGATCATTCTAAGATAGTATATACTCTTTTGTAGAGTCACGAGACGTGGAACATAGAGATAAAGGAAAGGCGAAGGCAGAAATTCAGTGAGTACGGTTGTTCTAAAAGCTACTTAAGAATCCAAAGAAGTAGAGTCTAGAAATAAAGGAAAGACCAAGGTGGAGAACCAGTGATTTCTCATAACCCTTTTTGCTATTAAGGCAAGTAATTCTGACTTGCTTTCGCTTCCATTCTTTCATTATATATAAATTGATATCTTGTTTATATACCCTTTTAATCCTGAAAACATATCATGTTCATTTGGTAACTCTTATTTCCGTTCATATACCTTGTTGGTTCATACGCCATACTATGTTTAGTTCTTTCTTTGAACCTTTACACCCAAAGGTGAATATACCATAACTCACATTTTAGTACATATCCAAAACATACCTATGACATTTACTTCTTGATTTCCCATTGATAGAAATCCAGATTGATTAGATTGAACTTATCCAATTCCCAAAGGACTCTTTTATATACAAACATTATAGACACAACACAATGTCTTGTGAACCATATCTTGCTTAAACTCTTCTTCAGACCTTATCCTTATCCTTTGATTATACTTACATTTTAACCTGAGATGCTATTGCATCAGATTTGAACTTGTACCTATGAATCACATACTTACTTGAAATTGAGAATACATGAACCTTCACTTGGGTACTATACAAACACACATCCAATGATTTACAAAGAATTTCTTTCATAAGAAAGATTTTAAAAGAAAGGAAGTTTCTAAGTTTGGATTCATTTAAATTCTGATTTATGGTTACCACGGATTCCTAAGATTGGAGGCGTAAGAGGCCGAGTGACGCCGGCCCAGCACTTTTTATTTATAATAAATGGACTAGGGATGGACTAGTCTAAAGGCCAATGTGTGCCTATTGGGACCCAATACAAGGACCAGAGGGACTGTGTGTCCGGTATGGGGACTTTACGTGGCTGATCACCCGTATTGTCCGGTGCGTTGTGAAAAATCTCCAAATTACTTATTGCTTTTCTTGAAATCATATATCTATATAAGGAAATTGGTTTACCGTTTGAAATTGTATATTCATTTCATTGTTCTGATAATCCCTTGATATGGATTCTGCTATACCCATGACATACATATTGATATTGGAAATTGTTTCACAGTGGTTAACTATTTGGTTATATTATTACTTGCTGAGCATTTGACTCATTCTTTTCCCTGTTCTAACCCACAGTTAAACGAGAAGATGGTACGCACTTTTCAGACAGCTAGGAAATCTTCCTATAGGGTTATTTTTGGGATGCTAGCTCAGGCAGGTGATGGAGACCTGTAGAAGGTGTTTTGTACAAGGGAATGTAGAACTTTTTAAGACACGGTTGTAATAACTTTTTAGACTTTTAATATGTAATAAAATGAAGTAGATAGTTGATGCTTGTTTCATACCATTACCTGTTAAAGATCCAGGGTAAAGATGGGGTCGCGTCTACATGTTTATATTATTATTCACAGGTTTATAAGTATAGAGGTTGTAGTGACTCCCCAATCATGACCCCAGATTGGGAGGGCGTCACAGTTAATAGATTATAATTTAATATTAAGGATTTGTTCTGATTTTATTTTGAGGGTGCGATATCGGTATCGAGTTAAGTGACTTTTCGTTGCTCACTAATATTATCAAATCTGTTTTTATTCAGATATATTTAGATATATTATCAAATCTTATTATATTCGATATATTTGATTTTGAAACTTGTGATATCGAAAATAGAATTTAGAAAAGACTTTGTTTTGATTCCCCAGTTTTAGTTGCGTATCGAATCATAGAATCCGGTCACTGGATAGTGTGATATATAGAACTAGTTTACGCACGTTTCGGAACACATAGATACCTCGTTGAGTTTGTCTTATCGAGGGACGTAAATTGGCCCCATCGAACCATCGAATATAGAAGTTGTGCCACTGACATAGTGTGACCGTAATTTAGAACTGTGGAAATTAAATGTGATTTTATTGTTAAGATTATATTATCAATTTAAAGTTCAGAATTTCTGTTTTAAATATTATTTTGAGCCGTTGGACGATAGTTACTTGCTGGGCTTTACAGCTCATTGTTTTAATATATTTCAGGTTCAGACTTTTGGAAGCTAAGTAAGAATAAAGATGTGGAGTTATGGATTTCGTGCTATGTGATTTTGCATATGACTATTCAAATAATTTGATTATCTGTTAGACATTGAATATTGTTGAATTTATGGAGTCGTGTCTCCGCTTTTATGTTTTGAATTATTGTTAAGTTTGACCGCTGCTTTGACTTTTGTGCAATTTCGTATTTATTGAATAAAGAAATACTTTTATTTAAGTTTTGAATTTAGAATTAATAGTCCGAAAAATCGGGTTATTACAATAATGGTTACTTTAATTTATTTCAAAATGTCCTTATTGTGATTTATATTTCACGAATTAAGATGAAGAGTATGCCCAATTATGGAAGGGGTTTGTTTGTAATTGGGTTAGATTTGTTGGATATTTGTGAGCCAAGTTCTTGGATCTATTCCAATAAATTTGTGTGTTTTAAATTTGAATTTGGGTGTGTTGATTTGGTTAGGAAGGGTGGTAGGGTTTAAAGACCCTAACCTTCATTATTGATCTGGATTGTGAATTTACTTCCTGTGAACTCTATGAACTGTTCAACAACTTCTTTGCTTTGAAAATGGAGAATGTTCAGCTCTATGACCTATTTTAGAACCAAAATTTGTTCATTTGGTTTGCTACTAAGAATTAGGTTACGCAGAAGATTTTCTTTGTTCTAAAAGATTTTGTTGAAGCTGATGTGCGCCCAATAAACCTGTTGTAGCTAGTGTTATGGTTAAATAGGAAGATTAAGAAAATGGTGATAGGTGGTCGTGTAGATACTAGAGATCAAGTGTTTGGTGTTGTAAAGGAGCCTGTAAATGAGCTAATACCTGATGGTGCTTGTGTTATAAATCGCAAGTTTATGATCTTTGACCATGTTGTTGATTGTTATGATAATCTGAGTACTATCCTTCAAGGGGTGTTGCATTTCTGGTTTGCAGGCAGCCGCTGCTGAAACGAAAATATGGAACTGATCCAATGTTGGCTGTTGAATGATCGCAATGCAATGGTTAAATTTGTTGCTTACTTAATTTATTCCAAGTAAGTTTGAACTCGATTTTTAGCGGAGTTTGAATAAATATTCGTAATAAATCCCTTTTTGTATTATGATATATAAATTAAATGATTAAAAAAAACTTTCTATGAATTTCAGTTAGTGGGGTTCATCTATATACTTTTTAAGAAACATAAAGATAGGACTTAAGAGTCAAGAATCGTGTACAAAATGGGTAACTGATTTAAAAATGCAAGTCACATTAAGAATTTGCGTGTACATCGTGCTAGTGCAGTGTACATGTTAGAGTATAGATAATAAATAGTGTGATGTAATAATGTATTTGGTTAGTGCACAGTGTGGAATCAATGGGGGTAATTGACGTTACTGAAATTTTAAAAACTAAAGTTTTTATTTATACAAATATTTTTATGAAAATATTTAAAGTAGAAAATTTTAAATTTTGCCCCTATTGAAAAATTTATTTTGTAGTAAAATATTTAAATTTGATCTCATAATATTGTATAGATAGTTAATTTTGTTTTTCATATTGAAATTTAATTTAACTTATTCATTTTCACAAATTTTTTGCATAGTTAAATAAAATTTTGAGCTCACTGATTTCAAATTTTGCCTACGCCCCCATGTATAGCACAAAATCCTGAAAAATTATGATGAATTAGCTGTAGTTTTAAGAATTTTATTATGAAATTATTACTACGTTTATACAAAATAAAATGTAATATATATTTACATATAATAGTAATATTAAAATAAACATCTATCGCAGTCACATGTTAGTCTTACATTTGATTCCTCTCCCCTCTCCCTCTTGATTAATATTTAAACTTTAGGTATCCTGTTTTTTAGTTGTATTTCAATTATTTTTAAACACTTGTTATCCATGTTGTTGTATGATGTATGATATTCACATTTTAATACTTGAAATAAAATATATTTATTTTGATGAAATTTAAAAATGGTGTATATATAGGCAATTTGAAAAGAATCTTTTAGGTTATTTTAATATCTTTCTATATATTGTAAATGAATATACCTATGACGTTATATTTTAATATAACTACTGGATTTATTATTAGTTATAAAGTAAAAGGTGAAAAACATCGGGTTTTGTGATTTGGTATTATGTATAATTTATAAAATGTTAAAAATGTAAAAATAAAAAATAATTTTAATTTGTATAAAATATAAATAATATAATATAAAAAAAGGAAAGTGTTAAAAAAAGGTAGGTGGTGGCCGGCTAGACACGCAAAGGAAATTGTTTTTTAATAAATAAAATAAAGGTTAAGAGAGAGAGAAGAAGTAGAGTATGGTACAAAAAGAGAGAAAGTCAGTAGAAGGAAAAACACGGACACACGGTTCTTACACTGATCGACTTTCACTTTCACTCTTGTTGTTGTGTAAATATACAGACGACCAAGGAGTTTGAGTTGGACGTGTAACTATAAATCTGTTGATTTTAATATCTTTATATAAACCATTAACCTATGCGCATTCATATCATCATTCAAATCACCCCCCCCCCCCCCCCCCTATGAATGATGTTGACGAATAAAAAAGTTGCTCTGCCTCTCCTCCTCCTCCTCGCCTTGTTATCTTGTCTTTTACTTGCTTCTCAGATCTCCGCCCGGAGAATCCCTTGCCATGCCAATTCAGATGTCGGGAGGATTCAAAATGTGGATGGACTACTTGAAGAAGAAGAAGAAGCAACTACATCATGTGAGCAGACATATGGCTTCCTGCCTTGCACCAACACCGGATTAGGAAACTTTTTCTTGATACTTGTCTATGCTTATCTTATGTATGTTGCTGCTACTTTTCTTTCCCATGGTAGTGAGCTTTTATTGGACATTCTTGGCCCTGGTATCATTGGTGGCCTCTTTCTTCCCCTTCTCGGTGCTCTTCCCGATGCTTTGCTCATTTTAGGTGAAATATATATATATATTTACTTAGCTTTGCTTTGCTTTGTAACATGTTCATGTCTTTTCATTTGCTGCCTCCTAAATTCTCACTTTTCTGATACAAATCATTATAAATTCATTCTATTATAATAAGGGTAACTTGATTAATCAATTCTAATACAAATCATTAACCATGTCCCCTGTTATCCCTTTTAAGAAAATGAGCCCTAATCTCAATTTTGTATAATGATCCCCACTATCCGATTCTTTACCTGCCAGGGTTTATCACATCTGTCTTCATAGCAACCTAATGGAGGTTGCTTAAACTAGTCTTATTCAATTTTACTGTCTATTACTGCTCCTAACATACAAAACGATTTTGTGTATAAAAGTCACTTCACATCTTAATTTTAGTGTTTGCTTTAACCTCTCTGCTTCTTAGTCTATCTCAGTTTTTGTTTCATCCCACTGAAATTTCAATGCCTTTTGTATGATTTCGTGCCATTACGCGGGGGTTAACCATGACACTGTTTCACCTAGCTCAATTTAGCTATAAATATCTGTTCAATATTTTCATTTTATCTGATCAATGTCATTGCTTTTCAGTCTCTGGATTATCTGGAAGTGCCAACACTGCTCAAAGTCAGGTTTCTGTTGGCATGGGGTTGCTAGCGGGATCCACCGTAATGCTTCTTACAGTAATATGGGGAACCTGTGTTATTGTTGGCAAATGCGACATAGAAAATTCTGTTGCTATAGACGGAAAAGATACCAAGGGATTTGACTTGCGTGGTTTGTCTCTTTCCTCTGAAAACCCGTTTCTTCACTTAAACATAAATTTGAATCTGTATTACTTTTCTATCACTGAAAGACTGCTCAAACTGCTTAGGACTATTTCTATATATCTTCTTGAGCTTATTTTCAAGTTTTCTTCCAGAGTCTGGCAATTGACAGCAATATACAGAATAAAAGATTGAACAATTATGCTTGAATCAACCGACAACCATTACATACAATTTATTTCTTGGAATTATATACTTCATTCTAGCAACTACAATCATATTTTATACATTTCAGATTGTTTAATCTTCACAATGATCTGCATTGCATGACTTTCTTCAGGAAATGTATTGATCTTATTTTTAGCTTTGTTACCATGTCTTTATACACCCCGATGGTGATGCAAAATCCATATTTTGATCCAAAATTAAAAACCTTCCAGATCGGATTTCACGGTCATTTATTAATAATAATATAAGTTGTCCTGATATCACCTTAAAGGCTACAGCCTACAAAAGAATGTTTATCAGCCAGTTTTAGATAAGACCTGATCATTGTTCATCCAAGCAAACTGATTCCTTTGTATAATCAGTTTTCTGTGGCATCAAGTTTGGGAACATTTACCTGATGCTTGTTGAGCAAATATAGAGGGCATACCATTTTTTTTAACAGAATTATTTTAATAAATTATGCATCTTGGTAAAAGTTGTGATTTTGATACAAAAGGGTTTCTGATGACTACACAGTCAGATATCAATCTTGTGGTAGCATTTAATCAAATAAACCTGATGTACAACTTTTAAAAATCATATTAAAGCTTGACGTTTACTTAGACTCTTGTATATGTTTCTCACATTCTTGCTCAGTTTGGTGATATTCTTAAAGCTGTCCAAGGGGCTTGCTTTTGATTGTTGAATTGTCGTCCCCGTTGATTAGACTAGTCTCAACTATGGACCCATATATGGTTTGTAAATGTGGACATACTGTCCCACTTTTTAACCAGATCCTAAATTTGAAATTCTTTATGACTAATTAGTGACTCTGCCATTGCAGGTTCAGGTGTCAGTACTGATATTTGGACAAGTTATGCCGCAATGATAATGGTTGTATCATTAATTCCTTTCATAGTTGTACAGTTTCCGCAAATTTTGCACTCAACTTCAGGAAGGCACTCGGCAGTCTTGATTGCGCTTGTTATCTCTGTCTTGCTACTAATTTCATATTGCATTTATCAGGTAATATAAAAAAAATTAACAAATATCTAAGTGTTTGTACCTATCACTTGTAATTGCCAATATATATGTTTTTCCCTGTAGCTCATTTTACGTTAACCAATTATATATGCAAATATTTAGAAGCATATAATAAATCTGGGAAGGACATAAGCTGCTGTTACCTCTTCTTGAAGCACACTCCTATCTTTGTTTTAGAAACTATTTCAAAATAAAATAAAATTAAAGCAACAGGTTCAGACATAACAGTAAACACTATCCCTGCCAATTCCACTGTTATACTAATTTAGGTGGCCTTTATGCATCATGTGCTTTTGTTTTATGAAGAGGAAAAGGAGCTTGCTTATTGAAGGCATAGTGTCTATTGTCAGCTAAGTTTACAAATAAATGTTATTTGACTTTTGATTTTTCACCTTTTCCGATGACCTATCATTCAGAGTCATTGGTTAAAGTGTTGTTAGTCAGCCTGGCTGATTTCTGTAATCTCAAGTTTATAGCTCCATTCTACCACTGGGATCGATTTTACTCCAAATATCATTATGCAGGTATTCCAGCCTTGGATTCAGAGCAGAAAGCTTGCTTATACAAAGGATAAGCATGTAAAATCCGGAATTCTGAAGAGTGCACTCGGAATACTGTCAACTGATCAGGGAACACCCAATGAAGAAGTCATAGAAAAGTTTGTGCATATACTTCTTGCTATAAGCTGCTCTTTTATAGTGCTTACCTTTCCTTTTTATTAAGTCTTATATGTGTTACTGACTTCTTTCAGGCTTTTTAAGGCAATGGATCTGGATTGTGATGGATATCTTACAGCTTCCGAACTTAGAGCCTTAGTTTTAGGAATTCAATTCGATCAAATAAATTTAAATCATGATGATGCTGTGGCTAAACTAATGAAAGATTTTGACAAGTCCGCTGATAATCAAGTTGATTTGCAAGAGTTCATTGGTGGGATTGCAGAATGGCTTGAGGATGTAAACAGGTCAAAGGCTTCCTCTCTTGTGAATGGTTCTGAAACAATCAAGTACCTGAACGACTATCACGAGGTTTGTGATGTGTCATCACTCCTCTTTTATATACATATATATTCTTTCCTTTTTATTGGAGCTATACATTAGAATAAGATCTTTTAATGCATTGGTGGCAGCAAAAAAAGAGGGAATATGATCTTTTGGGGGAACAAAGTGATGAAGCTGTTGAGGTTGTAAAAAATCCCAAGTGGACAACCATTAAAGCTGTAATACTGTTGACGCTTGGGACTGTTCTTGCAGCTGTTTTTGCTGATCCTCTGGTAGATGCTGTCGACAATTTCTCCAGTGCCACGAGTATTCCTCCTTTCTTTATATCATTCATTGCTCTTCCCTTGGCAACTAATGCTAGTGAATCAGTGTCAGCAGTTATATTTGCTAGCAGAAAAAAGCTGAGATCTGCATCCTTAACTTTTTCTGAGGTTTGTTTCTTCACTGGTTTAGTATATCGAGTAGCCCCAAGCCTATCTGTTCTATTCTCACTTGCTGCTAGCTGCATTAATTATTCCAATGCTTGTGATATTAATTTTATTAGTACTCTACTGGTGTGGCTAATGAGTATTTTAGAAATTGAAAGTCTAGAATCAGGACTTGTTTATTTTTATGCAATTGAGCTTTTGTGCACTTTGAAGGAAAACGCATACATTAATCTTGTTCAATTTATGAACACTGACAGAAAAGCAAAATTTTGCTCTCCAACACAGCAAGTAACACTACATATTGAAAAAGCTGCACCTGAAATTTCCAACTTCACCAAACTTGTAAGACTCGATGAAAATACTAATAATCAAGCAGTCTTGGCCGTTTGAGGGTCTTTGTATATGTTCTCAGTCTCAGTTAAGATGCAAATAATGCATGATTGAGAAGTCCCGTAAAGGGGGTGATGGAGATACCGCTATTCCAAGAGTTGTTGGGTTACACATCAACCTTCTAGTATAGTATATCATGACTATAGTTTACATACCTACTTCCCTCTTGGGCGATCAGGAAATTTGTATCTTACAGATAAGACAGAATCATCATTTTTTTCCTAATGACTTGAAACTGTTGCTGTTGTCTTGCAGATTTATGGAGCAGCAACCATGAACAACATTCTATGCCTGTCGGTCTTCCTGGCACTTGTTTATGTTAGAGGATTGGTATGGGACTTCTCTTCTGAAGTTGTGGTTATTATCATTGTCTGCGTTGTGATGGGTTTGATGGGTAGTATCAGCACGACGTTTCCTCTTTGGACAACTTCAATTGCTTTCCTGCTATATCCCCTCTCCCTGGTGCTAGTTTACGTCCTTGACTACATTTTTGGATGGTCGTAATCAATCACATGAATAACGATACTCTCTCATAACAACTACTTTTCAACTCCTTATGTCAAATATGTACATTCTTGGGGATAGCAAAAACATTCTTTACCCACAATCTCAGTTGATTATGACATAGCGGTTAGGCTAGATATGTAGAAAGCTCTAATATCTGTTTTTCCTGTTAAGTTGTACTAATTGAAGTAGCTCTCTAAATGGTTTACTTGTCTACTTTATTTCTCTCTTGTGCCATTAGTTACAAGTTACTACAGATCCACAGGAGATATTCAATGACGTGCATACTTGTGAAATTGGATATTACTTGTGAACCTAATAATAGCTAATCTCAACAAAAAAAAAAACTAGCTTCATAATATGAATTGTTTACCGCCAAATTTATTTTTAATCTATATTCCATAGTTAAGAACTTGAGATACATAACTAGCTTCAGATTTTGTTAGACAATTTGCAAAACCAGTATACAACAAACAATAATAACTTGTTCCAGTATGTGAATAACAAAGAAAATGAATAATCTAAAAGAGAACAAATGAGATAAAATAATTACATTTTAACGTGGAACTTACATTTCACTAACAAAATTTTCAATTTTAAGAGATCAACTTTGAATGATCATATCTCATCCATCTCTTCATCAATTTCAGTAATTAAACGTGGCTCAGAAAGTTTTCTGGGAGGAAAACACATTCTAGCATCACCCGCCGCCGCCTACTCAAAATTACTGGATAATGTTGGGCTAAAACCCACATTTTCCAACATGGTAATCCATTAGCATTGATACATAATGAACGACAATGTTCATTTGGGGGCAAAAGTGCTAAGTTGCATGTGAAAATGGAGAGTAATTAAAACTTCAATTTCAGATCAACAGCTCCTATTTGTTCGCCATTGCTGTTGCTTGCAGTGCCTGCTTATTAACTGTTTACTCCTGTTGCTGGTGGTAAAAAGTTCAAAAAGGGTTGGTGGAATGATCAACCTAGTTCCGTTCACTTGACTGCTTCATCGTCGACTTCCTGGGAATTAAATCCAATAGTGTGGAACATTCCGCAACAGCGTCTTGGTACATTTTCCTATCCCTAATATTAATTAACATAAAAATTAGTCCCGAAGATTATATTACTTGTTAACGGAGGAATTTGGTATTAACAAAGTTTGAGTTTTGTTGCCGGAATCAAGATCTATGACGGTGGTTTTTTGCCGGGTTTTCTTGGTGGTGGCTCGCTGAGCTCTTCGCTTCCAATCCCCTACAATGTGCCTACGTACCCCGTATTTATAGGGGATCAAGCTCAACGTAATTCTTGGAGAGAAAGTTACCTCCATGGGCTTGGTCTCTGATTTCCGAAGCCCATAAGAAGTCTTCCACCGCCTTCCATAATTAGACTCTGACTCGCTTTAGGAATGTCTGACGATGAGGCCTAGTCACAAAGGCCCAAGACTCGTCTATGACGTCAGAACTTCACGAATAAGGAAACTTCCCCCGTCGAGGACTAGTCCCATCCGTTACCAGCTATTTCCTTAATTCATAGACGCATGTATGGCCATGACTTACCCCAAATGCCAGACGCATCCTTGTCCCCCAAATGAGAAGCACCCACCAAATTGCAGGACAAGTGATCCCAAGCGTTTGGGTGCAAAGTGCAGAATTACTCCAAAGTTCCCCAATGAGGACGCGTCCATTGAGTACAGGAACAGAGCTCCCAAAGCACACACCAAGGTTCACCCAACATCCCCAATGAGGACGCGCCCATTGAATACAAGAGGAGGCCTTCAATCATCAGGCATACCCCTGGAGGCCTTCAACCACGGACATCCCCCTCCTAGGGCACATCATAGGAGGGAATTCTTCAATCATCAGGAAAACCCCTGGAGGCCTTCAATAACATACATCCCTCCCTTAGGAGGCATCCTAAGGGAGAAGTCTTCAATATCTTGTCATTATCAAGCCAATGGAGTCATCCTTCACCACCAAGTAGCTACTTCAAGCCAAGAGGACGCGCCCTCAAGGGGTGGACGGCCTAAAGGAACGCACCCTTACCCCCATGAGGGCAAACCCTAAGTCTTCCATATGCTAATCCAATGTCAATCTAGCTGTTATTCTCTGTCAAGTCATCCATTCATGTCAAGTTGTCAGTCCACACCAAAAGGACGCGTACTCAAGGGTTGGACGGCCAGAGGGCGCGCCCTCACCCCCATGAGGACAAGCCCTGAGCCTCCGTTATACTAGTTGAATCCCTAATTGCACCTTGGATATCCCCAATTGATTATTACTTGACCCGAATCTTCTCTAAAAACCCGATACCGAATTTTGGCTATAACATTACTTAAGTTCTTTAATTGAATAAATGTACCAAAAGATCCATGAAGTAGTTAGGTGCAAGTCAAAAATTAAAAAGAAATCCGTGTTATATATATGAACTAGCTCAAGACACTAACTCCTCAAGTCGGGTAATGGTTAATTGGTTATGATCCTTATCGAACATTTGTTTTCTCCTACGATCTCATCTACAGCCTATCTGCTTTCAAAGTACGATTTAGAAGCTATTCCACTCACATTTATCCTACCTTTAGCCTTTCTTTAACATTTAACATTTACTTGAGTAACCATATATAAAGCATGAAGCTGCTTTATGTAATCTAGGGAGAAGAGAAGCATATGAAGAAAGAAGGATGTTTAATATTGAAGGACGCGACAAGAGCATCTTCTGTGACGAATGGATATGTTGGAAAATGTGGGATTTAGCCCCACATTATTGAGTAATTTTGAGCTCCGATTTGAGTAAGCCTTGTATGCGTGTTCGCAACAAATTATGCTTGGATTGTGTTCTCCTCCACGAGAGCTTTCCAATGCATGTTT
The DNA here is from genome assembly GCA_030848705.1 of Heracleum sosnowskyi. Taxonomy (NCBI): domain Eukaryota; kingdom Viridiplantae; phylum Streptophyta; class Magnoliopsida; order Apiales; family Apiaceae; genus Heracleum; species Heracleum sosnowskyi. Next base: position 46,952,086 of record CM061236.1, read on the forward strand.
AAACACTCAAAACGACTAAGGGATGGATGAGTTATGATTATCCAAAGTTGCTCCCCTGGAAGTGGAAATTGAAGTTGTAACCTTATATCCCACATTGAAATGAAAAAGATGTTTCCACTGCTTTATATAGCAATACACTTGTGTAGTGTTCAAGTGTGTTAGTAATGTGTTGCTCCATCACCTACGTGTGCGCAAGGGGGTGCAAATCATGGGATTTCGAGGGGAAATTCGTGGCTTCACAAGTCTCCGGGCTTTCCGCGTGTGCGACCTGCGGACACGAATGGAGCATAAATTGGTTTTTAAAATATTATTTCCACTGGACTTGAGCTTAAAAAATATGACTTAGTTAATTCGAATTTGATTTTGAGTTATCTGATAAAATCAATTCCGTTTTTAACTTCGGATTTTTTGCAGATATGATTTTATCTGATAAAATCAATTCTGTTTTTAACTTCGGATTTTTTGTCACCGCCACAATTAATTAGCGTGACTAATTAATTAATGAAATTGCCACCGACTTAACTAACTAATGCGGTTAATTATTTAAGGTAATTGTGTAGCGCACAAGTTTTCATAGCCTATATAAACTCGTGTATAGCCTTATGATTATTCATTCGAAAACACAACCTCTCTTATACACATCTCTCTTCTCTTCCTCCGGTGATAGTTCTCTTGTTCGTCTCAAGCTCGCCGAGAGTGACGCTTTTCGACAGCCTCACTGCAAACCGTTTTATCCTGGAAAGCAATTCGCTCGCACATACGTGAGGGCTAATACGCTTTAAGGAGACAGTCATGCACTGGACTCGGTTTTATTCCTTGTCTCCTTACGTTATTCTTATTATTTTTTTATTGTTTTATATACACATTATCTATTATTCACACACAATCACGTTGTTTTTATGTATTAATATCACATATTGTCTAACAATCTTAAAGCGTATTATTCTATATTATAATCTGTGACTGATACATCTGCCTCTGTTTGATTTTGAGTAACAGATCTATGGAAAATATTGAAACTGTAAACAATGGAAGCTCGGTTAATCCCAATGCACAGGTTACACCTGATGGGGATCAGATATCGAGTGGACATGTGTCTTCGGGACATATTGTTATTGGACAATTTAATGTTCCGTTTGGACATACTATATGAGGTTTTGGTTCTACTTGTGTGCAGACATCGGTAGTACAGACGCCTATTATACCTATAATGGCTACTGCAGTTGATGCCTGGAAGCACGCTGATTATATCTGTCGGAACTACGTGCTATTGTTTGGCTGACTCGTTGTATAACGTGTATAGCTCAAAGCCAACAACTAAGGCCTTATGGGAATCTCTTGACCATAAGTATAAAATCGAGGACGCTGGGGCTAAGAAGTGGATTGTTGGCCGCTTTCTTGATTATAAGATGGTGGATTCAAAGATTGTGGTTAGTCAGGTGCAAGACCTGCAAATGATCATCCATGATATTCATGTTGAAAGGATGGTCATAAGTGGAATCTCGAAGTCGTCGAAATTTCAAGGGAAGTGCTACAACTGTGATAAAGTGGGTCATAGGTCTTCTGATTGCAGGAAGCCCAAGAAGCCCAACAAGAAGAAAGAAGCAAACATGGTCGATTATATCTCCAAGGAGATGGGTGACATAGACCTATGTGCTACGGTCTCTGAAGTGAACCTGGTTGACTCCAATTCAAAGGAATGGTGGATTGATATTGGTGCTACAAGACACGTTTGCTCAGACAAGGCGATTTTCTCTAGCCTCATAGCTTCCAATGCTGGTGAGAAGCTCTACATGGGGAATTCAGCGACTTCTACCATTGAAGGGGAAGGCACGGTGATTCCGAAGATGACCTCCGGGAAGGATCTAACTTTGAAGAATTTACTTTATGTGCCTGATATTCGCAAGAACCTTGTGTCTGGTTCCTTGTTGAATAAGCATGGCTTTCGCATTGTAATAGAGTCAGATAAAGTTATTTTGTCTAAGAATAGTATGTTTGTAGGCAATGGCTATGTAACCGATGGGCTTTTTAAGCTCAATGTGATGTTCGTTAAGGACAATAATGAAATAAAGAATTCTTCTGCTTACTTGCTCGAGTCTCCTAATTTATGGCATGCTAGATTGGGACATGTAAATTATGACACTTTACGAAGGTTAAGTGTAAAAGAACACATACCGAAATTGAATATCGATTCAAAACATAAGTGTGAAACTTGTGTTGAGGCAAAATTAACGAGATCATCGTTTAAACAAGTTGAAAGAAACACCAAAGTGCTACACCTAATACATAGCGACATTTGTGACTTAAAATTTGCTCCGACTAGAGGAGGCAATAAGTATTTTATTACATTCGTGGATGATTGTACGAAATATTGCTATGTATATTTGCTTAAAAGCAAAGACGAAGCTATAGATAAATTTAAAATCTATAAGGAAGAAGTTGAGACACAACAAACAGAGAAAATCAAAACGATACGAAGTGATCGTGGAGGTGAATATGTTGAACCTTTTGGGGAATTCTGTACACAACATGGTATAATCCATGAGGTCACTGCACCATACTCCCCTCAGTCAAATGGAGTGGCTGAGAGGAAGAATCGCACTCTCAAAGAGATGATGAATGCGATGTTGTTAAGCTCTGGTCTTCCGCAGTCGATGTGGGAGGAAGCCATCTTAAGTGCGAACCATCTTTTAAATATGATGATTCGTAAGAATAAGGATATGAGTCCTTATGAGATGTTTAAGGAAAAGAAACCAAGTTACCAAACTCTGAAAGTGTGGGGGTGCCTTGCGAAGGTACTAATCCCTGCACTTAAGAAGGTGAAGATTGGTCCAAAGACTGTGGATTGTATCTTCATCGGATATCCACCACATAGTACTGCATATCGGTTTCTTGTGTATGAATCTAATATTCCTGATATTCAAAAGAATACGATCATGGAGTCAAGGAATGCCTCATTCTTTGAGAATGTATTTCCTTGTAATCCTGAACACCCTACAACGTCCAAACGTACTAATGAGTCTATAAAAGACGATAATGAGAATGATGAGAGTGAAGACGAAGATGTGGGGGTAGTGAGAAGGAGCAAAAGACAAAGAAAGGAAAAATCCTATGGGTCAGAATTTCTGACATATTTGCTTGAAGAAGGTGATCCGAAAACCTATAAGGAAGCAGTAACATCACCTGATGGACCTATGTGGAAAGAGACCATCAAAAGTGAAGTTGATTCTATTTTACAGAATCATACTTGGGAATTAGTGGACTTGCCAAATGGTAGTAAACCATTAGGTAGCAAGTGGGTTTTCAAGAAGAAGTTGAAAACTGACGGAACGATCGATAAGTACAAGGCTAGACTTGTAATCATAGGATACAAGCAACAGTATGGCCTTGATTACTTTGATACATATTCTCCGGTATCTAGAATAACATCCATAAGGATGATGTTTGCTATCGCTGCTATGCGAAATCTAACAGTACATCAGATGGATGTAAAAACAGCTTTTCTAAATGGAGATATAGACGAAGAAATCTATATGGAACAACCTGAAGGATTTGTGGTCCCTGGACAAGAAAGAAAAGTATGTAGATTGGTGAAATCTTTATATGGCTTGAAGCAAGCGCCAACGAAATGGCATGAAAAGTTTGATGAAGTCGTGTTGGCTAATGGCTTCAAGATCAATGAATGCGATAATTGTGCCTATTACAGGGATAACGAAAATGGATATGTCATGATGACATTGTATGTAGATGATCTACTTATTGCTGGAAGCATTGATAAAGTGATCAAATCTACCATGGACATGTTAAAAGCAAGATTTGACATGAAAGACATGGGACTGGCAAATGTGATTCTAGGGATTCAAATTTCCAGAACATCTGAGGGTCTCGCACTAGGTCAACCGCATTATGTTGACAAGATTCTTGATAAGTTTCTCAAGGATGATTTTGAGAAAGCTAGAACACCTGTGGATCTGACTTTGCATTTATCCAAGAATAAAGGTGTAACAGTCTCCCAATTAGAATACTCAAGGATAATTGGAAGTTTGTTGTACTTAATGAGTTGTACAAGACCAGACATTGCATACTCAATTAGCAAATTGAGTAGATTTACGAGTAATCCGGGAGCTGATCACTGGAAAGCGATCATTCGAGTACTAAGGTACTTGAGAGGAACTCGAGACTATGGATTGCATTATGGTAGTTATCCAGCAGTATTAGAAGGATATACTGATGCAAACTGGATATCTAGTAAGAAAGCACTAAAGTCTACGAGTGACTATGTGTTTACACTAGCTGGAGCGGCAATATCATGGAAATCCTCGAAACAAACGGTGATAACTCATTCTATGATGGAAGCTGAGTTTGTGGCGTTAGATAAATGCGCTGAAGAGGCTGAATACTTACGCCAATTTTTCGAGGATATTCCGAGATGGCCAAAGCCTGTGTTAGCAATAGGACTGCACTATGATAGTCAGTCTGCTATTGGCAGATCACAGAGCACGATGTACAATGGAAAGTCCCGTCACATACGACGACGACATAGTTCCATTAGACAGTTAATGTCAACTGGAATTATCAATATTGACTTTATACCGTCAAAGGATAATATCGCGGATCCGCTAACCAAAGGGTTATCAAGAGAACTGGTTGACAAATCATCTAGAGGGATGGGCCTTAAGCCTATTGCTTAACGGCGTCATGGTGGACACCCAAACATTGCTGACTGGAGGTCCTAAGAACTTGGTTCAATGGACCAACTAAATCATGATGACCAAATCACTGTGGGGGTAACCCCTGGCCTGTTCCTATGATGCAGAAACAGTGAGACCTATATGGTACAAGGGTAAGATTTCGAGCTTTTAATGATCTTTCATGGAATACATGGAGTTCAAGGTTTTGAACGCATGGAATTCAGTTGAGTAAACACGGGTTACTCTATAAGACAAAGATCACCTGTGGGAGAGAAGTGGGGCCGCTTCAAAGGAGAATTACGAGGCACAATTCTTTAGAAACTCGTGCAGAACCAGGACGATGTTCCATGGCCAAAATGGACATAATCATGAGAGCTGAACGAATCAAAAAGGATATAGTGATAAGTAAATCATTGTTTACACAAACGGTCGAACAATTCAAAGACACTCGCGTCTACTGTCTACTAGTAAAGTCGGTATGCTTACTCGAGCAAAGGTTCAAGGAGCATTCTCTACCTATCTTATGCTATATCTGATCGAAGAAACTATCACCAAGCCAAACTCCGTGTTAGTCTGACTTGTGCATGCTACCGAAACATCCATGTGGGAGATTGTTGGAAAATGTGGGTTTTAGCCCCACATTGTCGAGTCATTTTGAGCTCCGATTTGAATAAGCCTTGTATGCGTTTTCGTAATAAGTTATGCTTGGATTGTGTTCTCCTCCGCGAGAGCTTTCCAATGCATGTATAAACACTCAAAACGACTAAGAGATCAATGAGTTATGATTATCCAAAGTTGCTCCCTTGGAAGTGGAAATTGAAGTTGTAACCTTATATCCCACATTGAAATGGAAAAGGTGTTTCCATTGCTTTATATAACAATACACTTGTGTAGTGTTCAAGTGTGTTGGTAAGAGCATCTCCAACAGGGTTGGCTAAATTGGTTGGCTAAAATCATATAAAATATTGATTATGTAAAATTTGCTCAACCTGTAAGAGTTTCACTACAGGTCCCTAGAGGTTCGACAAATATAGCCAATGTGTTGATGTTGGCTAAATTTATAGCTAACAAGAATGTCCCATTGGAGATTGCAAAATTTTACATATTGGCTATAATTTTTATTTTTGGCATGTTTTATCCATTTTTAGCTAAGGGTTCTTTGTGGTTGGAGATGCTCTAATGTGTTGCTCCATCACCTACGTGCGCGCAGGGGCAGGGGGTGCAAATCATGGGATTTCGAGAGGAAATTCGTGGCTTCACAAGCCTTCGGGCTTTCCGCGTGTGCGACCTGCGGACCGGACCAGTTTTGTTAAAATATTATTTCCACTGGGCGCGTGACTAATTAATTAAGGAAATTGCCACCGACTTAACTAATTATTTAAGGCAATTGTGTAGCGCATAAGTTTTTCGTGTATAGCCTTAGGATTATTCATTCGAAAACACATCCTCTCTTATACACATCTCTCTTCTCTTCCTCCGGTGATAGTTCCCTTGTTCGTCTCAAGCTCGCCGAGAGTGACGCTTTTCGACAGCCTCACTGCAAACCGTTTTATCCTGGGAAGCAATTCGCTCGCACATACGGTGAGGGCTAATACGCTTTAAGGAGACAGTCACGCACTGGACTAGCACTTGACTCGGTTTTATTCCTTGTCTCCTTACGTTATTCTTATTATTTGTTTACTGTTTTATATACACCTTATCTGTTATTCACACACCATCACATTGTTTTTATGTATTAATATCACAGATTGTCTAATAGGATACACCCTCTTTGTGCCAACCTTCTAGTCAGTTTGTAGAAGTTCACCGTAGCTTAATGAAGCAATTTGGAGCGAAAGAAACTTAAAATGTATACACAACATCAGTAGTTCAGGCTCTTGCAATTCTATATGCTCCACCACTAGAGTAATGATGAATTACATGTCTAAAAATCTAAACTAGGTAACGTTATAAAGGAATATGATTGTGAACCAGATCCGCTGTTTGATTCATTAATTGTGTTACTAAGAAAATATGAAGTATAGTATAAGAAATAGTATTCAAAATTCTGGAACTGAGTTTATTTAAATATATGTTCAGTATAGATAATATCGAGTTTCTGTGCATATTGAGAAAACTTGCGAATCAAACTCCCAGGGAAATTACAGTTCTTTTTGTACACACAGGTTTACAGGGGATATTTTTTTTTTTTTGGTATTCAAATTTATTTACCATATTAACTGAAAGTGAACAACCGTTTTGGGACAGACTGAATAACAAATAACAAATGTGGCCAAAACGAATGGGACGGAGGCAGTAATACAATTGAATATATTGAGCACATTCCATAAAAATGATACCAGACAAAACGCTGAACTAGGATACTAAATCCCACCAACCAGTAGTTACATGACAAAGATGTCATGGTAGATGCTTCTTTTAACCCAAATTTAAAAAAAAAAAAATTATAGATGCTTCAAACGCAAGACAGAGTTCATCCATAAAATTAAGAAACAAACAAGAAGAAAAAGTAGTGTCAAACAAATGAGTACATAGACAAACTTCAAGTTTCAGTTACTTCTTCTGCATCATCCCACCATTTCAACCACAATGACAACACAATCTCCTCCTGATCGCCGGCTCAGCCACCTAATATTTCCTGTTGCGTTGACATCTCTTCTTGTACTAGGCATGGTGCGAGTAGTGTTTGAAAGTTTGAAGAACAAAGGAAGTCTTAATATTGTTCATCTCTTGGGATCACATCACAACAGAGTTGTGAGGCTTCCGATTATTGTTTCTGATGAAGAAGTGATTCCTGGTGACTGCAATGTGTTTCAAGGGAAATGGATATGGGACAATGTATCTGCTCCACATTATACTGAAGAGAGTTGCTCTTATTTGGTCAAACAAGTTACCTGCAAAAGAAATGGCAGAACTGATTCAAAGTATCAGAACTGGAGGTGGCAGCCTTCTGCTTGCAACCTGCCAAGGTAATTTCGATATATAGACACACATGACACATGCACGCACAAACTGTTATAACATGGTGTGTACTAGCTAAAAACCTGTAGTTTATGACTTAATGTTAAGGTTTAGTGCCTTGAAGTTGTTGGAGATACTGAGGAACAAAAGGCTGATGTTTGTTGGAGACTCAATTCAAAGAGGCATGTTTGACTCGATGGTTTGTTTGGTACAATCTGTACTTGAAGATGGAAAGAAGTCTCTCGTTAGAATCCCACCTAGGAAAATTTTTAGAGCTGAGGTAATGTGTTTATTTATCCAAACAAGATACAAAAATAAAATAAAACAGATCAATGTTATAATTTCCTGGAGAATATTTGTTGATGCTCAGAGGTGTTTGTTGTAGGAATATAATGCATCAATAGAATTTTACTGGGCTCCATTCATAGTAGAATCCAATTCAGATCATGCAACAAATCATTCTGTACTAAGAAGATTTGTCAAGCTTGACAGCATTGATAATCATAGCAAACAGTGGGAAGGTGTAGATATTCTGGTGTTCGAGAGTTATGTATGGTGGATGTATAAACCTTTGATCAACGCAACGTGAGCCTCACAATTCAATCAATTTTTCATTCTATGATCCGATCTTTCATAATATTCGATAAAATTATCTTACTAAAATAATTCAATTCAGGATGAAAATTTCTGGTTTGATCAAAAGAGTTGTAGCAAGGAGGAACTCATTTTGTTGCTTTACCTTGTGTTTTGTTCTTCAGATACGGATCTCCGTACAAAGTTGGCGAGTATAATGTAACCACTGCATACAGATTGGCAATGGAAACTTGGGCAAGTTGGATAGAGAAAAGCATCAGCCCAACTACTCAAAAAGTCTTTTTCATGAGCATGTCCCCCACACATTTGTGGCAAGTACTTATTTTATGCTGATCTGTCGTGCAACAGATCAAATACACAAAATCCCGTAGTTGAACTCATGCATTGTTTACATATATATGCTGCTCAACTTAAGCATCCTTGATATTTTATTTTGGCAGGAGTTGGGAATGGGAAGCTGGAACAGATGGAAATTGTTTCAGTGAGACACATCCAATCCAAAAGCCATACTGGGGTACTGGTTCCAATCTCGATATCATGGGAACAATCAAAGATGTTTTAGGGAAGTTAAAGATCAATGTGAGATTGCTAAACATTACACAATTATCGGAGTTTCGAAAAGATGGTCATACATCAGTGTATGGTGAGCGTAAAGGAAAGCTTCTAACAAAAGAACAAAGATCAGATCCTAAAACATATGCTGACTGTATTCACTGGTGTTTACCAGGAGTTCCTGATACGTGGAATCAGATTTTGTATGCACATATTCTACAGGATTATCAAACTTCTTGATGTTGTACAAAGTTGTTGCAACATTTGCTTTCCTTACACAATTCTTGTACCAACTTTTCTTCTTTTTTATCAAAAATCTGCACAACGTTTATTCCCCTACTAATATTTATCTCAGGTCTCCACATCCCTCTTTATATTAGCGCAATGTTCATTAAGTAAAGAAAACAAATTGAATTGCTTTGAAACTTCACACAATTCCCATGATCTTTGTCCGCCGATATTTAGGCCTCAAAATTTTATTAATTTCTTTTATTTTTATTTCATGTTTTTATTTTGGTATGTTAATGTAGAGAAAAGTTCTATGAGACCCTATTTAGTTGGAGACTTGAAGACTATATATGTTCTGCAACTAAAATATATTTATAAAATGCTCTATAAAAATAATATGTAGAGTAATATTTAGTAAACATAACATATATGGTCTATAAAATATCCAATTTGATTGTAATTTTAGTTCTACAAACATATTATGCACATATCAATACTATTATATAATAGAGGAAACATTAAAAGTTTGGTTGGTCGGTATGGTACGTTGTGATTTTACTTAATTGCCCTTAATTAACTATACTTCGTGTTTTTTACTTAATTAACCTTACTTATTTATATAAATATATTATTAAATAATAATATTACCTATTTATAACCAATTATCTTTTTCACCTAAAATATATTATTTTTTCTAACAAATTCCCCTACTCTTTCAAATATATCACGGGCAATTACTTTTTTTTAACTAAAACATGTTAGTTTTTCTATTTTTCCTTACTAAAACCCCTCATTTTCCAAAAATATCATGGAAAAACATTTAGTTATTTTTTTAAACCTATTTTAATATTATAAATATTTTTTAAAAGTTTACATATTTTAACATGTCTACTTATTTTTCTTAACAAATGCAATTACTAAAAATATTAAAATATAAATAATCAAATACCTATTTATAACCAATTACCTTTTCAGCTAAAACACATTATATATTTTTTCTAACAAAGTCCCCCCTTTTCTAAATATATCATGGTAAATTGCCTTTTACAATTTACTTTTTCTATTTTTCTCACTAAAATCCATTTTTCCCAAAAATATCACAAGAAATCCTTTACTTATTTATTTTAAAACGTATTTAAATACTTTTAATTATTAAATTTTAAAACCTCATTTTCCAAAAATATCACGGGCATTTACCTTTTTAAACTAAATATATGTTACATTTTTTTATTTTTTCTTACTAAAACCCCTTGTAAAGCATAATGTAACATAAGATTTAAAAGAGATAACTACAACTCAACAAAGGACAAGACAGACAATAATATTAACAGAAGCACAGGAATCCAGAATCAAAGAAGAAAAAGTAAACTCAAAAAATCAAAATACGTTATGTATTCTTGAAGTCCGTAAACAGGTCACGGAAAGAAGTTCATGAAAATGTTCAAGCCTCAGTGACAGCAAAAGTAACAAGACTTTCAAGATGACAGAAGTATGTGAATGATTTAGGGTTAAGTACCACAGGATTCCAGTGATTTAAATGAAGCAACCAGAAAGACAAAGGACTTATCAGCAGCACTGAATTGAAGACATAAAAGAAGAATTGATCAAGTGTTATTCATCTGTGAACCAGACCAGTTGCACGAGTTGACGGCACTAAGAAGATCAAGTTGTTTTATCGTCTCAGAACAAATTGATACAGTCTATTACTTAAACACCCGGGAGCTCAGGAGTTATTACTAAAGGACAAATGACAAGTAAATCAATTCGATAGTTTTTCTTTTAAGAAAACTATCGAATGAGAGTTTAAGGTGATTGAATTAAAAACAAGTAAATCAATTTAGCATTCGATAGTTTTGTTTTAAAAACTATCGAATGGTAAAATGATTTGTTTCATTCGATGGTTTCTTAAACCATTCGATGGTTTTTTAATTGGGAGCAGGTGGAAAGTATTCTTTGTTTTTCAAGTTGAAGAAGATCCAATGGCCAGGATTGTTTCTACAATCTAAGTTCGATGGTTTTCTAATTCAAGTCTACAATTAATACTGAGAGAAGAGTGTGTCTTCTTCAGTTAAGGCATTCAACACAGAAACATTACTGAGAGAGAGAGAACTGAGCCGGAGAAATTATCAGAGAATTAATAGTGCTCAGAATTTGATCATTGTTTTGTATTTGTGTAACCTTAAACTCATTGAAGCTAATCTACGGATTAGAAATTGTAGCACCACTCGAGGTTTATATTTATAAAAAGATATATTCCCCGAAACTTGATTTAGTTTGGTGTGTTTGATTTCGTTATAGAACTGAAAGATTAATCCGCGAACGAAATTGAATTATTTGTGAGTATCGTATTCAACCCCCCTTCTACGATACTTTGGACCTAACAATTGGTATCAAAGCTACTTGATTGATATACAAATCAGATCCGGTGAATGAGACCAAAATCAAACGTAGCGTGAAAATTCGAAGCAAATTTTTTAACTTTCAAAATTTTTCATTTAATTGGAATTTATTGAATTTTAAACAATTTGAAATTTTCAGAAACCATGAGTGCTCCAAAGACAACTGCTGGTATTAAAGTTCCCCCGTTTACTAGAGATGATTTCGGTTTGTGGAAGATGAAGATGCTGTTGTTTATCAAGGCATCTAATCCGTTATACATTGGCATATTAGAGAACGGACCGTTTGTACCAATGAAACCAGTTAGTGAATCTACAGCTCCTGATGGTAGTAGGATTCCTCAAGGCACCCAACCTAAGGAAATAACTGAGTATACAAATTCTGACAAAGAACTGATTCGATTAGATACAGGATTGATGTTGATATTAGCAGACTCCGCAGACAAGGAAATGAGCTATCAGTTGATGAACTGTACAAGCGGGAAACATATGTGGGATACCATTAACTTGATAATGGAAGGAACTGAAGACGTTCAGGAAAACAGATTGGACATCCTAACTTCTCAATATGAAGCGTTTAGGTCCCTGCCAGGAGAAAGTATAACTCGGGTCTTTGAGAAATATACTAAGCTTCTCAATGAATTGGCAATGAAAGGAAAGACCTATCCACTGAGAGAATCAAACAGGAAGTTCATGATGACGCTGCCCCATCATGTAGAACACAAGTCATCATCCATTAGGGAAAGAATTGACTTCACAAAGATGTCATTAGAGATGATCTATGGCAAGTTGAAGACCTATGAGATGGAACAGGAACAAAGGGTGATAATCTACGGATCAGGGACAGTGGAGAACAAGCACAATGCACTTGTGAGATCAGCAGCACTTGTAGTGGATGAACCAATAACTTCTGAGATTCAGGTTCAAACCCCTAGAGCTGGAAAGGAGGTGATAATAGAAGCAGAAATGGATTCTGTGAATCTGGGTGTTGATGAAAGTGATTACTACACCCTAGAAGAGCTTGAGCAAATGGAAGACAAAACCATGGCGTACTTAGCTGCAAAGTTTAGTCACATTCGTTTCAAGAGAAACCCTAAGTACAAGTTCAAGGGTTCAACCAACAGATTCCAGAAGAGCAATTATACACCTAGTACAGGCTTTAAGGGAGGCTACAAGACTGGCATGATTGATAGAAGCAAATCAAGATGCTACAACTGCAATGAGTTAGGGCATTTCGCCACTGAATGCCGGAAGCCTCGTCAAGCGAGAGACATGAAAGATGTCTATGGAAAGAAGGATTCTTATGATGAGTTGAAGAAAGAGAATGCCAAGCTTAAACAGCAATTGGAGGCATTCTCTGGAAAGCAGAAAGGGAAAGCTTATATAGCAGAGGGAAAGCACTGGGATGATACTGATTCGGATGAAGAGGAGGAATATGTAAATGTTGCTCTAATGGCTGACTCTTCAGAGGAATCACCACAATCATCTCAGGTACCTATCTTAACTACAATTGATATGTCTAATTCTGAGTACAAGAAAACTGTGCAAGATCTTAGTGTAGAATTGTTTAATGTACACACAAGCATGCTAGCATCAGAAATGGAAAATGCTAAACTAGTTCTTAAGATTAAAAAATTAGAATCTAAAAATGAAGAACTAGAGCTTGTATCTGTAACATTAGAAGATCTTAAGCAAAAGAATGCGTACTTAGAGAACAAGGTCAAGTGTAATGATGAGATAGAGACTATCCTCAGGAAGCAGATTTCAGATCTAGATTTGAAGCTGAATGCTTTTAAGAATTCCGCTCTAGTGGCTAAGGAAATCATTGATACTCAGGCCATAGAGAATAAAACTGCTATAGGATTTGACTATAACAAGAAAGCTGGTAAGAAGATTGTGGAATTCCCTGTGACATCTTCAGTTGTCAAAAGGAATACTCCACATGTTCTTAAGAATGTTGATTGTCCAGTTTTTGTTAAGCCGTTTCCACCACTCTTTCATGAGGATGACCTTTTCATAAGACAAGAATTGCTAGAGGAGGATTTGTTAAAGGAAAAAGAGGTAAAAACTAAGTTGCCTAGGAAATCAGTAAAAAATGAATTACCTAAACCTAATTTACCTAAAACTGAAGTAGGTGACGTAGTTAGTAATGTTAAAAAGAACAGGAATGGGAAGAAGAAGATTGTTAATCAGGAAATGGTTCCATTTTCTCCCATTGCATCTAGGAAGTTGTGCACTATTTGTAACTCTGCTGGACACCTTACACATGCATGTAAAAAGGTTAAAGTAGAAACTGCTAATGCTTCTGAAATGCATAACATGTCTGACATGCCTGATCTTCATGAACCCTGTGGAAAGAAAGATTGTTTGCTATGTAAGTACAACATCATGCATGCTTATTTTAAGTTGATGAATGATAGTAGCAATAGCACTAGTAATGTTAAATCCACAGATACTATGAATATCAAACAGGGTAAGACTAAATTGAATGTTACTCCTGTTAAATCATCTAAACCTTCAGGACCCAAACAATTTTGGGTACCAAAGTCCGCTTAATCAATCTGTGATTGCAGGGTAAGGTTAAAAGCTCAAAAGTCGTGTGGATTCTGGATAGTGGCTGTTCTAGACACATGACAGGTGAAGAGTCCCTGCTTACAGAGGTGGTTAAGAAGACCGGCCCGATTGTAACCTTTGGAGATGACATCAAAGGATACACTACGGGATATGGTAAATTGAAAGCTGGAAATGTCATCATTGGAAACATCTCTCTTGTTGAAGGATTAAAGCACAATCTTCTAAGTATCAGTCAGTTCTGTGATAAAGGCTACAATGTAGATTTCAGAAAGGACAAGTGCTTGATCACCAACAGGAAGGATGAGAAGCTTACTCTACTGGGAGTGAGAAAAGGAAATTTGTTTATAGCTGACTTAAGTTCTACCAGTGAAGGAGAAGTTACATGTTTCTATGCAAAGGCATCTTCAGAACAAAGTTGGCTATGGCACAAGAAGCTCTCACATCTGAACTTCAAAACTATGAACTCTTTGGTAAAGAGAGAGTTAGTGAGAGGGTTGCCCCTGATGGAATTCAATCAGGAGGGACTATGTGAAGCATGTGAAAAGGGGAAGTCGAAGAAAGCATCACATGGAAGCAAAGGAATGACAAGCATTACTGAACCATTACAGCTGATTCATATGGATTTATTTGGTCCAGTTAATGTTATGTCACTTTCAAGGAATAGATAGGCATTGGTGATGGTGGACGACTACTCCAAGTACACGTGGGTGTTGTTCATACAATCAAAGGATGAAGCAACACAACTAATCATTGATCACATCAAGAAGATAGAAGTGGAAGCTAAGCTACCTGTGCGGACAATCAGATCAGACAATGGAACTGAATTCAAGAATGCAGTTCTAAATGATTTCTGCTCAAAGAAAGGAATATCAAGACAGTTTTCAGCACCAAGAACTCCTCAACAGAATGGAGTAGTGGAAAGGAAGAACATGACCTTGGTTGAAGCAGCAAGGACCATGTTGAGTGAATCAAAACTTCCCACTTACTTTTGGGCTGAAGCAGTGAATACAGCTTGCTACACTCAGAATCGTACCCTGATTAACAAAGATCATGAAAAGACTCCGTATGAGTTAATGGCCAACAAGAAACCAACACTGAAGTACTTTCATGTGTTTGGTGCAAAGTGCATTGTACTTAAAGATGGAGAACATCTTGGCAAGTTTGATGCCAAAGCAGATGAAGGCATTTTTCTGGGCTATTCTCTGGAATCTAAGGCTTTCAGGGTATATGTGATTGAAGATAAGAAGGTGTTGGAAAGCTTTAATGTAACATTTGACGACACCAAAAGACCAGGCCTGCAAACTGGAGAGAACTCTGAATCCTTGGTATTTGAAAATCTATCAGGAGATCTCTCTGACAATGAAGAAGTACCTGAAGTTGTTACAGTCATTAATAATAATCATAATGATAATGATTCTGGACAAAGTGGTGACCAAAGTGGAGATCCTCAACATACAGGATCCACTAGTCAGTCTTCAGAATCAACAGATCAAACCGTCAACAACTCAGGGGGAGCAGGAGAAGGATCAACTAGTCACACTCCACAACATCTAGAACAAGGAGAATCATCAAGATCACATCTGCCAAGACAAAGGGTATGGAATAGAGATCATCCCTTTCACTTGATCATTGGTGATCCGGACACAGGAGTGAGAACTAGGAGAACATCACAAAATGAATGTCACTATTCTGGGTTTCTTTCAGAAACAGAACCTAAGAAAGTTGAAGATGCTCTAGATGATCCAGATTGGGTGATTGCTATGCAAGAGGAACTCAATCAGTTTGAAAGGCAGAAAGTTTGGAAGCTGGTACCCAGGCCTAAGGGAAAATCTGTTATTGGAACACGATGGGTATTCAGAAATAAGTTAGACGAAGATGGCATTGTAATGAGAAACAAAGCCAGACTGGTTGCTAAAGGTTACTCTCAAGAAGAGGGTATAGATTATGATGAAACCTATGCACCAGTAGCAAGACTTGAGGCCATAAGAATGTTTCTGGCATTTGCTGCACATTCCAATTACAAGGTATATCAAATGGACGTGAAGAGTGCTTTTCTGAACGGGGAGTTAGAAGAAGAAGTGTATGTGGAACAACCTCCAGGTTTTGAGGATTCAAAACTGGCATACTTTGTGTATTTTCTATTCAAAGCTCTCTATGGACTCAAACAAGCTCCAAGGACATGGTATGACACTCTCTCTGAATTCTTACTTGAAAATGATTTTACAAGAGGTGTTGTAGACAAAACTCTCTTTGTCAAAAAGCATAAAAATGATTTGATATTGGTGCAAGTATATGTTGATGACATAATATTTGGTTCTACTAATGATGATCTATACAAGAGATTTGCTAAGTTAATGCAGAGTCGTTATGAAATGAGCATGATGGGTGAATTGTCATTCTTTCTTGGACTGCAAGTATACCAAAAACATGATGGTATATTCATTTGTCAGTCCAAGTACATCAAAGATCTTCTGAAGAAGTATCAAATGGATGACTCATCTACAGCAAAGACTCCTATGCCAACTGCCACTAAGCTTGATCAGGATAAAACTGGTAAGAAGGTTGACATCACAGGCTACAGAGGTATGATAGGCTCATTACTTTATCTCACTGCAAGTAGACCAGATATATTGTTTGCAACATGCTTGTGTGCTAGATTTCAGTCTGATCCTAAAGAATCTCATCTAATAGCTGTTAAGCGAATATTTAGATATCTTAAAGGAACCCCAAATCTTGGAATTTGGTACCCTAAAGATACAGGATTCGATCTTATTGGATATACAGACTCTGATTTTGCAGGTTGTAAGATTGATCGGAAGAGTACTTCAGGAAGCTGTCAGTTTCTTGGAAGAAGATTGGTTTCCTGGTATAGCAATAAGCAGCATTCAGTGTCCACATCAACAACTGAGGCTGAATACATTGCTGCTGGTAGCTGCTGTGCTCAGATCTTGTGGATGAAAAACCAACTCCGTGACTATGGACTTTTGTTGACAAAGATTCCAATCTTTTGTGACAACACAAGTGCCATAGCAATCTCTAACAATCCAGTGCAACACTCGAGGACGAAGCACATCGACATCAGGTATCATTTTATCCGAGAGCATGTCATGAATGGAACTGTGGAGTTACATTTTGTACCCACAGAGGATCAAATTGCAGACATCTTTACTAAACCGCTTGATGAATCCACTTTCAATAAGCTGGTTGGTGAACTTGGGATGTTAAATCTTTCTAATTGAT
Organism: Heracleum sosnowskyi; assembly: GCA_030848705.1. Lineage (NCBI taxonomy): Eukaryota > Viridiplantae > Streptophyta > Magnoliopsida > Apiales > Apiaceae > Heracleum > Heracleum sosnowskyi. The sequence continues at coordinate 46,969,322 of CM061236.1, forward strand.
TTTGATTAGAAATCAGTAACTGCAGAGATTCCTGGTGAATACATGAGTTTAAGAATTGCTATATCCTTAGGACTCGTGAATTTATTTTCTGGAGCAATTCTCGTAGTTAGGATTATTATACTAATTTCATGTCATAATTATGGATGATATATCTTCTGGCATTTAATTGGTTATTAATTCTAAAAAATTATTTAAGTGCTAATATTTGTTCTAAATATTCAAGCATTTATTTAATTTGAATTAATTTGCTTTGTTTTTAACATTGTAGATTAATGCAGCATAATTTATTGGATTTTAATTGGTTAATATCACTCAATGATATTTAATTGATTTTATTCTAAGAAAATTGTGAATTTTCTGTTAAGAATTGATTTTGGTGGATTTTAAAAGATTTATTAAAATTAAAACTTGACAGGAAATAAAACAGTCTAAATTTTGAAACAAGAACAGGTTTTAAAATGAAGACAGAAGCAAAAATATCGAATTTAGGAAATTCGATAGTTTTTCAAGTACATTGATAAATCTATCGAAAGTTAATTTCGATGGTTTTTGAAAAGGAAAAAGAAAATCTATCGAAAATATTTCTCGATAGTTTTTGAGAATCTTTTTTTTTAAAATACCCTCGATAGTTTTTGTTTTTAATAGAAAACACTTTCGATAGTTTTTCTGATAAAAGTCTGTTGATATTCAAATACTCAACTTCGATAGTTTTTCTAAAACTATCGAAGTACTTCTGACTTTTTTACCCCCTCAGAAAAACCATCGATAGTTCATTTACAAAACTATCGAACTAGAAATGACCATTTTGCCCCTGTCAGTTTCATTAAGTATAAAACGTTGCCTTGGTCAATTTCTTTTCATTTTCACAGATCTGAAAAACTGAGCTTTTGTCTTTATACTTACAGAAAATAGATACAAACTACATACATCACCATCGATAGTTTCTTGAGTTTTTACTGATTAAAACTTGAGATAATCACTATTTGTGACCAGTAAATTGTTTTTAACCGAGCAATTGTGATTACCTTAAGTTTCTGTTCATTCTTTGAAGAAGAAACCATCGAAAGTGATATATTAGAACTCACAAGATACTCAACTGTTTGCTTTAAGAAATTAGTTGTTTGTCAATTGATTTCTTTTTGTTGTTAAAGTGAAAATTTCGAAAACAACAGTTAAGGTTCTTGAATAGTTGTTATTAGTTTGTGTATTCGAAAAAAAAAGGGGTTAATTTTGTCAAGTTTGATTAATTAGAAATAATTAATTAAATTTAAAAGAAAAAAATTAGTTTTGGTTTATTTTATTTTTTTCTGGAAATTTAAAATGGCTGGAGAATTTATTATTACCAAGACTAATCATGTCTCGTTCCAAAACTTGCAATCCATAACGAACCTTCAGTTTCGTGCATGGGCAGAGTTTTTGAACACACGTTCATTAGTGGCATATGCTGTGAGTACTCCCGTGGTCTTTTGTGTTGATCAATTGACTGCGTTGTACACAACCGCCACGGATACGAGTGAGAATAATATTCGATCCTTCAGTTTTGTTGTGCCAGGGGGCAGAACAATAAGGGTGACGGAACATGACTTTAACAGAATACTTCATTTTCCTACAGAAAACCTTGTTCCTGATCCCACAACTGAGGAGATACATGCTTTCTTCACTCTCATTAGAAGTCAACAACCTAACTTCTTTGTGGGAGAGTTCCTTAAGCATTACTTGCCAAAAGCATGGAACTTTTTCTTTCATACCCTAATCCATGTTTTTACTGCCAAGCTAACAAATCTGCATGGTATTCCCTTATTCCTTCAAAAGATAGGGTTTGCCATTGCCAACAATAGGCATATTAACATTGGACGGTTACTGATTGATCAAGTAATCATATGCATGGGACCACTGGATGAAAGAACGGGCATAGATGAAGATGTGCTTTGTTTCTATCCTAGGTTCCTACAGCTAATTCTCAATGATATCTTAACAGATAATGAACGGGAGATCTTTGAAGGTGAAGCCAACCAGGAGTGCATGAGAATGAAGAGCAATGCCATAACCGCTCTCATTAGGAAGAACAACTATCTTCCAGGGGTACCCACTGTTCTCACTGAATATCTAAGAACGGTGCCCCTAACACTTCTACCCCCAGGGGAACAGGTAAATCAAGGTAATATTCCACAACCTGAACCTGAACTGGCACCTGAACCAATGGATGTTGATCCAGAGCCCTCAGTGGCCATTCCTGACCAGGAGGTTGCAAACCCACAACCTCTAACCACGGTCGAAGAGCCTTTGGAAGAGCCAAATGAAACAATAAACGAGCCTCCTTCTCCTCCTATACCCAATATTCAGACATCCGTGAGTGTAGAGGGAGATAGTGCCTTAGCAGCACCACATAAGGAGATACACCCTTCAACAGCAGCTCTGCCTTCCTCTAAAAGGAGACGAACAGAAACCGAGGCAACTGTTGATACTTCATTTCTTTCATCCAAAGCGCCCTTTATTGATTTTTCTGATGCTGATTGGGCTACGCTAACGAAAGCTATATCTGAACCATTAGCTCAATCAAGTAAGGAAGAATTGACGGAAGCAACTGGTGTTCCGACCATATTACGGTCAGGTTCACTGGTTGAAGGTTCTAAGAACCAAGGGTCTTCACAGACGTCGAGAGAAGGCTTTGACCTAAATGCACAATCTAAAGGGTCATTGTCTACCTCCCCAGATGGAACATATCTGGATCCTACGGGTAAAGGGTCTGACGTAGGTGCAGATCGGCAACTCGTTGACAGTGAATCAATTACTATTGAGGAGTCAACTGAGGTGAAGTCTTTACAGACTCACGGGGAAGATTCGGGATCTCTGCTGTTAAAAGAGCCTGTTTCTAACCCCCTAGAGATTCAAACTCTAGATCCTACAAAGGATATATCATCTAAGGATGATCAACAACTTGGTTTATCCAAGGACGGGGACTTGCGAAGCCCCATTGCACCACCGGTGACCTCCTTAAGGACGGCTACGGTGATTTCTTCTGCAGGTACAATCAGCACTAAGGATTTGAGTGAAACAAAAACACTTACACCTGGCCTGAGTGGGAAAGGAAAAATGATTCAAACACCGACAGAAACGTTGAGTGTACACCCAGAGCCAAATGTGAGGAGTGACACCCTAACCCTGCCTAATATTCATGATTTGCTGTTACCGACAGAAAGAGAACTACAAGTTCAATCCACTCTCAAGGAGATGACAGTTCGAGACAAAGAAGGAAATCCATTATTCAAGGTTCCACTGCGACCTTCCCTTGACCAGGAGATCTCCTCTAGTCAAGCCAATGCTTCTTTAAAGACTATTCAAGAGAAGGTTGACTTGGCTGCAGCTGATTCCAGAAGAACATTCAGGGTCATTGGCAGTGCATCTGGCACTATAACAGGTACGAAGCAGGCAGTGGACTCCTTAAAGAAGGAAGCTATGGAAGAACTAGTCGAATTGAGGATGGACGTCAGGGAACTTAAGGATGGATTCATGAATGAAGTAACTGCTCTGTCACAGGGACATGAAGCTTTGAAAGAAGACGTTCTGGTTATCCGGGATGGTCAAGCTAGGGTAAAAGATGCAATGAACACCCTTTCTAGAGTGGAGTCTAAGCTAAACCAGAGATTGGACAAAATTGAGAAGACTACCAACTCCAGATTGGATGACATTGACCTGAAGCTGGCTTCTATGCAAGAGATGAATAAGGATCTGCTAGATTTCATGGAAAATCAAAGTGATGGAGTACAGTCGATATGGACTATGCTGAAGAACCAACAAACTAGCCAACCTGGTCCTTCAAATCAGCAACCTGATCCTTCTACTACCTTTTACGCTGAGGATGCTTTTATCGAGGATTCCTCAACTAAGGGGGAGAAAGTTGGAGAAGGGGAGAAAGAGAAGCCTAAGGATGGATGGGGAGTTTGGGAGACAGTTGAAGCTATTCCTATCAGACAATACTGGATAGAGGAACTTGTAGAAGAAGAGAAGGAGAGTGAAGAGGAATTTGAGGTCATGCATGAGCAACCTAATCAAGAGGAGCGTGAGCCATATTATCCAGAGCCCGTTGAACATCCAATCTGGGAGGATATTATGGAAGTAGAAGCAAATTCTCTATCACCTGAAGAAGAAGCTGCCTTGGAAGCAATAAGAGCTCAGAGGGCTGCAATAGATGCCAGGCAAGCTGAGAAAGAGAAACAGCAAGCAATTCTGAGGAGTGAAAAACTGAAGAGATTCAAAGTGTATAATGAAGTGAGGAAGAAGAAGATGATAGATCTGGCAAAGAAAGATGGTACTGAATGGGAAATGGCTTATAAAACCTTTTGCGGAGTTGAAGATGGATTAGAAGTCAACGACAATGCTGAGGTGGAAGTTATTATTCAGGACATCAGAAGTGCTAATCTTGAAGATCAGACTTACTTTAAAGCACTGAGAAGCTCTATAATCTGTCTGAATGCTGGGGTTAAAGCAAATGGTGCCTGGAGCTTATTAATCAGTTTTCTGGAGAAAGGTACATTTGTGATTTCCACTAAGTTTTTAGAACAGAGGACATATACAGAATTGCAGGCTATACTCATCAAGATCCAAAGAACTACAAGGTTAAATGAACTGCTCCGTGAGCATGTTAAGGAGATCGTGATGAAAGTCGGTCCAGAGATTACTGAAGATCCCCAATGGTTAGATTCATGACGAATGACTTGTTTAGAATCTGCTATTTGGCTGAGGACAAACTGAGTGACTACCCAAGCAACTATCTAATCTCAGTTGAGAAGTATCTTAGATCCACTGGATTCTCATCAACGGAGAAGGACAAAGCAGCAGACACTCTTAGAAGATTTCTAATGGAGAATGTTCCTTAATATAGGAAAAGAGTGGAAAGAGGATTAGAAGTGCATACCAGATTGCCAAACATGCCAAAGCTAAACAAGAAAGATGTTAACATTGCATGGTTATGGGCTGGAGTGGGTCAAGAGGTTGAATATATTGGAAGACACATCCAAGGAGCAATCCTTAAACCTGGAGAACCACTGCACTATCTATCTGTGATTGATTATCAAGCTGCTAACTCCGATCCAATGATTGAAGAAGGTGAGATCGAATTGGACTGAAGATTGAAGCAAAGAACAAAAGAACTATCAGCTCAGACTAGAGGAGCAACTTCATTGTATAAAGTTTAATTGTTTTTTTTATTTATGAAATCTGGAAATGTATATATATCTGATCCAGAATACATTAATATTATTACGCTGTCTTACTTTAAGTAGTTTCATGTTTCCTTAGTTAGTTGAGTTATCTTCGAAGTATTTGCTTGTCGAACTCTATCCAATCAAATAGGGGGAGATTGTAAAGCATAATGTAACATAAGATGTAAAAGAGATAACTACAACTCAACAAAGGACAAGACAGACAATAATATTAACAGAAGCACAGGAATCCAGAATCAAAGAAGAAAAGGTAAACTCAAAAAATCAAAATACGTTATGTATTCTTGAAGTCCGTAAACAGGTCACGGAAAGAAGTTCATGAAAATGTTCAAGCCTCAGTGACAGCAAAAGTAACAAGACTTTCAAGATGACAGAAGTATGTGAATGATTTAGGGTTAAGTACCACAGGATTCCAGTGATTTAAATGAAGCAACCAGAAAGACAAAGGACTTATCAGCAGCACTGAATTGAAGACATAAAAGAAGAATTGATCAAGTGTTATTCATCTGTGAACCAGACCAGTTGCACGAGTTGACGGCACTAAGAAGATCAAGTTGTTTTATCGTCTCAGAACAAATTGATACAGTCTATTACTTAAACACCCGGGAGCTCAGGAGTTATTACTAAAGGACAAATGACAAGTAAATCAATTCGATAGTTTTTCTTTTAAGAAAACTATCGAATGAGAGTTTAAGGTGATTGAATTAAAAACAAGTAAATCAATTTAGCATTCGATAGTTTTGTTTTAAAAACTATCGAATGGTAAAATGATTTGTTTCATTCGATGGTTTCTTAAACCATTCGATGGTTTTTTAATTGGGAGCAGGTGGAAAGTATTCTTTGTTTTTCAAGTTGAAGAAGATCCAACGGCCAGGATTGTTTCTACAATCTAAGTTCGATGGTTTTCTAATTCAAGTCTACAATTAATACTGAGAGAAGAGTGTGTCTTCTTCAGTTAAGGCATTCAACACAAAAACATTACTGAGAGAGAGAACTGAGCCGGAGAAATTATCAGAGAATTAATAGTGCTCAGAACTTGATCATTGTTTTGTATTTGTGTAACCTTAAACTCATTGAAGCTAATCTACGGATTAGAAATTGTAGCACCCCTTGAGATTTATATTTATAAAAAGATATATTCCCTGAAACTTGATTTGGTTTGGTGTGTTTGATTTCGTTATAGAACTGAAAGATTAATCCGCGAACGAAATTGAATTATTTGTGAGTATCGTATTCAACCCCCCCTTCTACGATACTTTGGACCTAACACCCCTCATTTCCAAAAATATAACGGGCAAACCCATACTTATTTATTTTAAAATCTGTTTAAATGTTTTTAATTAATTAAAAGTGTTTAGCTATTTTAACATGTCTACTTATTTTTTGCACAATTACAATTAATAAAATATTAAAAAAAAAATAATAAAAAATAATTAACAATCCGTGCATCGCACGGGTTTTAAGCTAGTATATCTTATCTGCAGAACATTTATAATGGAGTAATATACACGACAATGTTCTGCAAGTATAACATACGTGATTTACAAAAATATTCAATTTGATGATGATTTTATACTGCAAAATATCTAATTTGACAATGATTTTGTTAAGTAAAGTTTGTTCTACACGTTATTTAGATTACAGAACGTAAATGGTTTCCAAGTCTCCAACTAAAGTCTCCGTAATAGTAGGCATTTTGTAGATTTTGACCCCTTTTTCTTACTGACTAAGAACATCTCTCACCCACCCACCCTTATAAGTTATAACCCATGTCTAAATTGACGTGCTCAGTTAGATCTAAAGAATGAGAATAAAAATGCACCCTCGATCTTATCCCATTAGGTAAAATTTTGCAATTCTTCATCTTGTTCTTCAAATGTGCTATTATATCTGTTTGTCTAAAATTGTCACATAGATATTTCACTTTTTTAAGTTACCAAATTAGTTTTACTCAAAAAAAATGTTAATTTTAAATTATAACTAACCACTATAAAGAATAACATTAAAGCAAAACATCTTTTTCATTCTTAATAATTTACAAATTTATTATTATACATTATTATGACTAACCAATTACAGAAAATAGTTGCGCATAGACCTAAAAATTTAATTTTTTTAAATTTAAATATTAAATGAATGATGAAATATATTTAGTTGTCATTTTTTCCTTTTTCCCTTAAGTCCCTACTACAGTTTTTACTTATGACTTTTGTGTGTGTACATGTTAGTTTCTCTATTTACTTATGGAATCTTGAAATGTGTATATTATATGTATTCTTGTTTAATGAATAAGCATTGGAACTAAGATATTTTGAAATTATGTGTTGAGCTACTAAAGAAGTAATAACCCCTTTTCGATTACATATTGATACTAGCTTAAAACCTGTGTGATGCACGGTTTGCTATTATTAATTGTTATTTTTATTATTTATGTTTTAATATTTTATTTATTGCATTTGCTTAAAAAATAAGTAGGCGTGATATTGTTAAAGAAAAATGCTAGAGTCCTCAAAATATGTACAAAAAACGTTACAAAATACATATGGCAAATTGTCAAAAAACACCATACTGCCACATCAACCATGCCAAGTCATTTTGTAACAATTTTTTGTAACAGTTACTTATTTTTTAAAATAAATAAGTAACTGTTTGCCCGTGATATTTTTGGAAAAAAAGGGTTTTTTGTAAGACAAAGTAGAAAACTTAACATGTTTTAGCTGAAAAGTTAATTGTCTGTAATTAAAAATATTAAAACAGATTTTAAAATAAATAAGTAAGGATTTGCCCGTGTTATTTTTGGAAAATGAAGGGTTTTAATAAGGAAAAACAGAAAGAGTAACATGTTTTAGTTGAAAAAGTTAATTGCCCGTGATTTTTAGAAAAAGGGAGGAGCTTGTTAGAAAAATTGAAAAGGTAATGTATTTTAGTTGAAAAAGTAATTGATTATAAATAATGTTATTATTTAATAATAATGTAAAATCACAAAATACCAACCGACCGATCGACCGACCAAAACTTTTAATGTTTCGTCTTTAATAATACTAGCTTAAAACCCGTGCGATGCACAAATTGTTAATTGTTATTTTATTATTATTTTTTTAATTGTATTTGTTAAAAAAATAAGTAGGCATGTTAAAATAGCTAAACACTTTTAATTAATTAAAAACATTAAAACAGATTTTAAAATAAATAAGTAAGGGTTTGCTCGTTATATTTTTGGAAAATGGCTAACATGTTTTAGTTAAAAAAAAGTAATTGTCCGTGATATATTTGAAAAAGTAGGGGAATTTGTTAGAAAAAATAATGTATGTTAGGTGAAAAAGGTAATTGGTTATAAATAGGTAATATTATTATTTAATAATATATTTCTATAAATAAGTAAGATTAATTAAGTAAAAAGACGAATGTAAGAAAGGGCAATTAAGTAAAATCACAACGTACCATACCGACTGACCAAACTTTTAATGTTTCGTCTATTATATAATAGTATTGATAGTATTGATAGTATAGATAAATATATACACATGTTTAGATATTTAAGTCTTGAACTCTGTACGTAAAAATATAAAACACAAAATATTTATAAAAATTATTTGAAATTTCATGGCACTTAAGAATGTATTAGATTATAATTTTGGCTGAATTTTAATTTACCGGTAAGCAAATATTTATAAAATAAATAAATTGTTTGTAAAAGTTTCTCGGCCTCGTCTTTGTTAGAACCTCGAACTTTATACATGAAAAAGTAAAAACAATTTATGAAAATAAATTATTCTTAACTATTTTCCAAATATTTATTCTTAACTATTGTTAAAAAAAGGTCGAATTTAAAATTTTTATTATAAAAGAATAATTTTATAATTAAAAATTAGAACTTACATATACACATGAAAGAAGAAATTCACCTATTGTATTTGATAATAAAATTTAAATGTCTATGTTTTTACTTATATAAAAGATATATTTCAATATTATAACTAAATTATATAAAATATAATATTTAAATACAATCGATTAATGGTCCGAAATTAATAGTTGTCTAGCTAGAAGGTAAGTTAACCGCCTAGCATTTTTAAAACATTGAACAAAATACATAAAATTTACCTTTAAATGAATAAGAATATCCAAAAGAGGCATGATAATTAACTGAATCAAATTCAAAATTTGTTGAACTAACTGGAAGTAATGTACTCAATATGATTAATTGACAATAATATGACTAGACCATAATTTGACTTGAGCCATAATAAAACAACCCAACAGTTTAAGATCGGACCACTAATATTCATCCCTATTTTAAAAATTAGGTAATATCAAGCTATGTTGTATTACTTGCACAAAGCAGATCGAGTAAAAAAGAAACCTGTAAGAGCATCTTCAAAGGGAATAGTGAAATTGGTTAACTAAAATAATATAAAGTATTAATTAGCTAAAATTTGTTGAATCTGTAAGAGATTGTACTTCAATGGAGTTAGTTATAACTGTTAGCTATATTTTTAAAATAATATTTTTTTTCTTATTTTAGAAATCATTATATATTTTTTATTTTTATAAAATAGTAGTTTTTATGTAATATCCTTTCACATTTGTTATGTACTTTCTTACGTAACTTCCTTTCATATTTCTGATGTGATTTTTTATGTAATTTAATTTTATATTGGTCTACTTAATTTTCCATTTTATTATTTATTAAAATATTTTTAGTAAATTTTTACTATGCTTAATACTTCCAAACTCATCTTTTTTTTTCATTTGAAAACTGCATCTAAGTTTGGCATGTATTTGTGAGAAAGAAGTGGCAGGACAGATGCAGAATAGATAATTTGTGCTGAAACCGACGTGGATGTATATAGAAGACCTGCAAAGGATCAACAAATTTGGCGTACCAATTCACGTTTTGTATAATTATAGCTAACAAGGGAAGTCCCTTGAAATGAGATTATTTTTAGAGGATATGTATATATGCTACTGTTTAACTGGACAATATAGCTAACAGGCTCACAAGGTTGGAGTTGCTCTAATAGCACTATCACTTTATAAACATTTTCTTTTGGACAAATCATCAAACACTTTCTTAACAAAGTGTAATCTACAATCAAAATAAGAAGAAAATGTTAGAGTAGAAGTGTTTCGAGAGAGAGAGAGAGAGAGTCAATACATCAAACAGGTTGCATCACAAATTCATTTCGCCATAAAAACAAAGCAACTTGTATCACAATTCATACAATTCAGAAAGAAGAAATAAGATGAAATATAATTAGTTAGAGAGAAAGAGAGAGAATAAAATGGTCATTCAAATAGCGTACTCGTATGCACTCTTCTTCAACTCCGGGATTCACTTTAATTTGAATTCTTCAACTCCAAAATTTCAAAATGAAGCTTCCTATATAAGTTTTAACTTTCAATCCTATAATAATCTTCTTTTCTGTTTGGCTGATTTGTCAAAATAGTGAATAATGGCATTTTTGCAATTAACCTGAACAATGGGGGAAAGTGTTAAAATGGAAAAAAGACGTCAGCAGTGTAACACTGTTCATAACATAAAGAAACTATTATATACTAGCTTTATAATCCTACATTTAATCAAATACACATTTTAATATAAGTATTATATTCAAAATTATCGTTTATGAATATGAAACCCTCAATATTTTAATAATATTTTGATATTATCCTTTTATGTTTGTTATATGTAAAATAATATAATTATAATTTGGATTAATCAAATTGTTATTGTTGGTCCTTGACTATTGCAGAAAAGGGGGGGGGGGGGTTGAATGCAATACTGATAAATCTCAATCTACGTTTTCAACAACAAGAACTAAGATTAAGGATTATCAGTTTATCAAATGCAAACACAAGTAGACACACGAGTAATTCTCACAAAATAAATGTTTTATTTATTTTGTAATGAGTTGCTACAACCTCAAGAAAATGTTTGTTTTCTTGAGCTTCGGTTTCTCGAGTGATTACAGAGAATGAATTGAGAGATAGACTAAGTAGGCTAAACCTATCACTTTCAATCACGGGTCTTGTGAAGCTGCTGTCATTTTCAAGTGGCAGCTTCTTACAATTTGCATGCTCGTGATTCTTTCCTAAATTACTATACAAACAGCTTATCAATACATATCAAAGCAATCTAGAAACATTCTATTTTAAGCTAACACAATTCAGTAGATGTAGATTTGTCATACTTTGGAATTGGTGAGCTTTGTCATGTGATCTCTCAAGCTTTAGTCGTAGTCTTGCAGACCTGTTGCAGTGTTGGGATACTGCAACACGCCTATTTCTTGAACATCCAAACTGTCACGAGTTTGACTGGATTGTTTACCAATGCAAATGTTATCCCTTCATGACAGTATCCTGATGGCTAAGCTTGCTGTCACAGGAATGCGCTTTTGGTGACAGTAAGAAATCCCCGCTGAAGGTGCTGTCAGGATTTCCAAGCTTGCTGTCAGGCTAAGGTAAAGTTGATGTCAGAGGGCTTCCACCAATGTTGCTGTCAGAGTGAATGTACTGTCGTGACTCGCAACATGCTGTCTTCTTGTAACCTTACTGTCAGCGCTGTGACAGTAATCTTTATTCTTGTTGTCCATCTTGAGTACTTCTTGAGGCTTGAACAAATAAATGAACTTCTACCAAGATGCACTAGAATCTAATTTGTACTAAATAAAACGGTTACAAAGACATACTCTAGCTGTGACAGTATGTTCATACTTAATAAAGATTAAGTAAATAAAGTATCTAGTTAAGTTGCCTCATAGCTATCACCCATAAATCCTAACAGTTATGTTTCTTCAGAAAAAAAAGTGTTTAAATTTATTTATGTACAAGAGTTCTCGTAAGTCTCTGTAGGTTCACGTGTATCATTGTTAGACATGAGCATTATATTGATAATTTTTAATATTTTAATCAATATGAATTATTATCTTGATATTTGGTTTAACAATTATTATCTAATTGGAACTATACATAAATTCAAGAGAAAATATATTTAAGAATTTTTACATAGAAAACTTTTAAATTATCAAAATACACTTTTTAGTATTTAAATATAATTCTATTATTAATTAGATACACTTTTTAATATTAGATCTAACAATTCTCATCGATCTATTTAAGATCTAACTTTAATTATTAATTTGGTCGTATAATGATCGTACACGGACCAGATCGATTTTAATTTTTTCTTAAATTGATTTTAATATTTTATTGAAATAAAAATAGAATTTATAAATTTAAAAGAATTAGGAAAAAATTAAATTGGTGCTACAATAAAAAAAATATTTATTAAAATTTAGATAATCACTTTACTGTTTGGGATATATCTTGAGTTTTAGACAACAGATTTTAACGATTTTACGGCCCATGCGAAGCTAACAAAATTATCTTTAATTTAATGATGGTTTAATAATTTTTATCTAACCGGAACTATCCATAAACTAAAGAGAAAAGATAATTACGAATTTTTACATAAAGATTTCTATTCAATATAGAAAACCCATTTATAATTGGTTTAAATTATCAAAATACACCTTTTAGTATTTAAATACTATCCTATTATTAATCAAATACAATTTTTAATATTATATCTAACGGTCCTCATCTATTTGAATATTTATAGTTTTATAATCCAACGGATCATATACTTTTGGTAGTATAGTGATCGACCAAAATTTTGGATAAGATCTCCCTTACGCTTATTATATATAAGGAGTTAATATATAGAGTAGGTAGTAGATAATTTGTTATATAATTTGTAAATAAAATATACTAGTTCTTTAGCTCGTGCAATGCACATGTGTACTTTAAATATGAGTTAACTATTTATTTGTTTGAAAAACATTTGGATGCACGGATTGTTATTAATAATTATTATTTTTATTATTTATGTTTTAATATTCTATTAATTTGCATTTATTAAAAAAAATAAGTAGGCTTGTTAAACTTTTTTAAATAATTAAAAGTATTAAAATAGATTTGAAAATAAATTAATAATTGTTTACCCGTGATATTTTTGGAAAAGCAGGGGTCTTGGTAAGGAAAAATAGAAAAAGTAACATGTTTTAACTGAAAAGGTAAGTGCCCGTAATTAAAAGTATTTAAATCGGTTTCAAAATAAATAAGTAAAGATTTGCCCGGATATTTTTGAAAAATGAGGGGTTTTAGTAAGGAAAAATAGAAATAGTAACATGTTTTAGTTGAAAAAGGTAATTGCCCGTGATTTTTTTAGAAAAAGAGAGGATTTTGTTAAAAAAAATAGAAAAGGTAATGTATTTTAGCTGAAAAGCTAGTTGGTTATAAAAATATTATTATTTAATAATACATTTTTTAGAAAATGAAAAAATAGAAAAAATAATACGTTTCAGCTGAAAAAGTGCTCATAATTAAAATTATTAAAATAGATTTTTAAAAAAATAAGTAAGGGTTTGTCCGTAATATTTTTGGAAAGTGGGGGGTTTTATTAAGGAAAAATAGAAAGAGTAATTGGTTTTTGTTAAAAAATATAATCGCCTTTGTTTTTTTTAGAAAATGGGAGAATTTTGTTAGAAAAAAATAAAAAAAGGTAATGCATTTTAGCTAAAAAGGAAATTGGTTATAAATAATGTTATTAATTAGTGATAGTTTTTAAAAAAAAAATAAGTAAGCGTAATTAAGTAAAATCACTAAGTACCGACCGACCGTCCGTCCGTCCGACTACCAAACTGTTAATGTTTCGTCTTTAATAATATAGCTTAAAACACGTGCGACGCACAGATTGTTTTTAAGAATTGTTAATTTTATTATTTATATTTTATATTTTATTAATTACATTTATTAAAAAATTAAGTAGGCGTGTTAAAATTTTTAAATAATTAAAAGTATTAAAATATATTTTAAAATAAATAAGTAACAGTTTACCCGTGATATTATGGAAAAAGAGGAGTTTTAGTAAGAAAAATAGAAAATGTGACAATTAAAAGAGGGGAAAGGTAATTGTCAATTAAAAGTATTAAAATATGTTTTAAAATAAATAAGTAAGGTTTTGCTCGTGATATATTTGGGAAATGAGGGATTTTAGCAAGGAAAATAGAAAAAGTAACATGTTTTAGCTGAAAAGCCCTTGATTTATTTAGAAAAAAATGGTAATGTATTTTATCTGAAAGGGTAACTGATTATAATAATTTTTATAATAATTAAATAAACAATTAAATAAGGCAAGTACCGTACCAAAAAACAGGTACCAAAACTTTCAATGTTTCGCCTTTAATCTATACTATTATATTAAAGAAGAAACATTGAAAGTTTTGTAGTCCGGTCATGAAAGTTTTTTTAGTCTGGTCACTCCATTCATAGCCGTTAGATATCTCTGATCAAATCAATGAGAACCGTTAGATAAAATATTAAAATTATTATATAGAATATCTTTTCTATTTTTTCTAACTAAAACATCTCATTTTCCAAAAATATCGCAGACAGTTTCATTTAATAAAATAACATAATAAGGTTATAATTGCTAATAACTAACTCATTACCACTTTTAGCCAAATTGTATAATCTTTTTTATATTTTCTAACTAAAATTTCCACTTTTCTATTTTTCCTAAATAAAACCTCTCATTTTCCAAAAATATCACGAATAGTTCTTGTTGTGGATTAAAAAACGTGCTTTGTGAATTTAATGCTAGGATTAATGAGCTTCGAGCTTTAATGGCTGCACTCATGTTTCCGGACTAAATTGGTCCTCACAAGATGCCTACGTATCTCAATTAATGTTGAGAATCAAGCCAAAGACGTAGTTCTTGGTGTTGCCCTCGGGGCTATGGCAGCAGGGGCACACCAAGGACGTAGTGACTTGTATGTCCTTATTCGAGGATGAAGTCTAAAACGTAGTTCTAGGGGTGCCTTAATGGCTTGTTGCGCCTTCGAGGCGTTGTGACGTATGGAGTTGTGCCCAAAATGTAGTAGATGACATATGGAGTTGTGTCCAAAACTTAGTAGATGATGTATGGAGCTGTGTCCAAAACGTGACGTATGGAGCTGTGTCCAAAACGTAGTAGATGACGTATGGAGCTGTGTCCAAAACATAGTGGATGACGTATGGAGCTGTGTCCAAAACGTAGTAGATGACGTATGGAGCTGTGTCCAAAAAGTAGTTCTGATTGTAGGATCAGGGTCCTTATATAGGCATCTAGAGCCTAGTATTTATGGTATGTTTAGGAGTCTTAGCGAATAAGTCTCCTTTTTGATATTGGATAAACATTGTATTTCTTGCTGGAGAATTCGTTTCCTTGTTGATAAAGGCTATGACTCATTAATTGCCTTTAATTGGGATTCCAGATCCTTCTTTGATGAATTTACCATATTTTGGACTCTTTTTATGAGCTGTATATTTTCCCTATTCATTAATTACGAAATTAATGAATAATTAGGGTGTCGGGCCTTAAATATCGGCTTTTCCATTGACTTGTCAATTATATTTCTATAATTACTTTTCTGACCATATCATTTGCCCCCCAACTTCTGGTAAAATCTTCTTGGGGTTTTCGTAGAAGTTATAACATGTTTTTCCTCAAAATTTTCCATTTTAAGGGCATTTTCGACCTCAAATTAGGTCATTTTCGACCTCCTTTTTGACCAGGAAACAAGTCATTTTCGACCTCAAATTCGACCAAGAAACAAGTCATTTTTGACCTGAAATTCGATCTGGATTTCGACCTCGACTGGAGTGAGGTCGAAGGTTTCGACCTCGATTTTTAAGTTTTTTTCGACCTCGGTCATTCGACCTCGATCCCTTATACTTTCGACCTCGATTTACAGGTCATTTTCGACATGGGTCATTCGACCTCGATTCCTCATACTTTCGACCTCATTTTGCAGGTCATTTTCGACCTGGGTCATTCGACCTCGTTCCAGCCTTTTTCGACCATGATTTCTAGGTCAATATCGATCTCGATCTCTAGGTCGTTTTCGATCTCATTTTGGCGTGAGGTCGAACGCTTAGACCTCGTTTTCTAGGTCATATTCGACCTCATTCTTTCGACCTTGAATCCTTCTGTTTTCGACCTCACTTGGGTGTGAGGTCGAGGGGTTCGAGCTCGATTTATAGTGTATTTTCGATCTCAATCAATCGACTTCGATCTAGGGTCTTTTTGACCTCGAATTTTCAATTTTTTGACTGGATTTTTGTTGCGAAGTCGATGGAAACGACCTCAATTCCTCGTATATTTTCGACTTCGATCTTTCGATGTCGTTCTAAGGTTTTTTCGACCTCAATTTCATTATTTTTCGACTTTATTTGGGAGCGAGGTCGTTGGAATCGACCTCGTTTTCCCATATGTTTTCGACCTCGGTCGTACGATTTCGATTTAATGTCTTTTCGACCTTAAATCTTTTATTTTTCCTTGGCTATATTTCAAATTTCATTCTTTTCTTGGGCCTTAACTAGCCCAATTTTTAATTGGACTTAAATTATTCCAGCCTTGGGCCTTATTGGGCCTTTATTATTTGGGCTTCGAATTTGCGTGATACCCAAATTATTTGGGTTTTAATCTCTATAATTCATAAATGGATTTGTGGGCCTTAACTGGCTATAGACGGTTGCCCTTCCTTAACCGGTTGGGTTTCCAGTCACTAGGCGATTCCTGGAGAGATTTTTTGTTAAATCTCATCGTTTTCTGGGTTTCTTACTTGAAGTTTTGAAGAATTCTTTGAAGATTCTGGGCTTTCTTTGAAGATTCTGGGTTTAAAATGGCTGATCGCGCTTCCCAACGTCTATGATAATGCACTAGGATTTCATAGAAATTATACCGGTCTTTTTCGAGACTTGGGGTCTTTTTATCCCTTACCTGGGACTTACTACCCTTTTTTGGGGATTTTAATATACACTAGTGTTTCACGAGTATCGTCTTGGTGTAAAGTGTGGAGTGACCTACACATTTACGACAATTTTGCCTTATCCGAGCCTAACTTGACATTTGCATAAGCTTTTTATGTCTTATACTGTCTTGTTTTGGCTTCAAGCCTTTCATTGAGCATATCGAATGATGGGGTTTGGACTGAATGTCTTAGGTTTCTGGGGTTTCAACCCTTCATTTTCTTTCTAGGAAGCTCATGATTTCATCGAACCTTATTTCTATTTGTCCTAGTAGTGAGTCCAATCAGGACACACTTTAAACATAATAGACTTTCAAATTTGAGGCATGCCAAGTCCTTGGCACCTCATGCCCTTCGAGGGTTTCTAGCTTGTACGAGCCTCGACCAAATACGTTCTTGACGCGATATGGTCCTTCCCAATTTGGGGCCAACTTGCCTTTTTGTCCAACTCTGGATGCCTCAATCTTTCGGAGGACTAAATCTCCTTGTCGAAAGAATCTCTCTTTAACCCTTAGGTTGTAATAGAAAGATGCTCGTTTCTGATGCTGAACTATCTTGGCATTTGCCTCATCTCTAACTTCATCAATCAAATCTAAGGCCAGCCTCAAGCCTTCCTCATTTGTTTCTGGCTCATAAGCCTCAATTCTTGGAGACGTTTGAGTAATCTCCACTGGAACCACTGCCTCTGCCCCATATGCCAACAGAAAGGGGGTAGCTCCAGTGGTGACTTTGCAGGTAGTACGATATGCCCATAGTATGGGGAGCAATTCGTCCACCCAAGTGTTTCTGGAGCATTCAACTCTTTTCTTCAGTCCATCTAGGATAATTCGATTTGCAACCTCAGCTTGCCCATTTGCTTGAGGATGGGCGACAGAAGTGAAGCGCAACTTGATATCGTTCTCATCACAATATTTCTTAAACTCATCGTTGTTAAACTGAGTTCCATTGTCTGTGACCAAGATACGTGGAATCCCGTATCTGCATATCACATTTTCCCAGAAGAAATGCATCACTTGCTTGGTGGTTATCTTGGATAATGGCTTAGCCTCAATCCACTTGGTGAAGTAGTCGATTGCTACTATCAAAAACTTTCTTTGAGCACTTGCCATAGGAAATGGCCCGAGTATATCAATTCCTCACATGGCAAAGGGGATAGGTGAGTTAATGGATGTCATCATTTCTGGTGGTTGTCTAACCACTGGTGCATGCTTTTGGCACCGTTCACATTTCTTCACGTAGCTTTTAGCATCAGCAAGCATGTTTGGCCAATAGAAACCTAGACGTGTGACTTTATGAGCAAGGGCTCTGCCCCCCAAGTGCTGCCCACAAATTCCTTCATGTACTTCCCTTAGGGCCAATTCTGCCTCTTGAGGTCTCGAACATTTCAGATATGGAACGATGAAAGACTTCTTGTATAAGATTCCCTCAATCAGGGTATACCTTAGTGCTCTGACGTACAGCTTTCGTGCTTCTGAAGTGTCATTGGGTAACCACCCAATTTCTAGATGAGATTTGATGGGATCCATCCAACAACTGCCAACATCAATGGGTGCTACCAACTTTCCGTTGATGCTTGGGGTCCTCAGGACTTGGAAGTAGACACTTCCTGCATAGTTTTCAATTTTGGAAGAAGCAAATTTAGACAAGGAATCAGCCTTCACGTTTTCTTCCCTTGGAATGTGCTCTACATAGCATTCGTCGAACTGAGTCATGATGGCCTTGACAAGTTTCAAGTACTTGGCCATGACTTCATCTCTGGCCTCAAATTCCCCATTTACTTGGGAAACCACTAGCCTCGAATCTCCACATACTTTCAGAGTTTTGACTCTCAAGGCTCCAGCCAGCCCTAGGCCAGCTATCAGAGCTTCATATTCAGCTTCGTTGTTTGTCGTTGGGAATTCCAGTTTTAGTGTGTACTCTATGAGGAATCCATCAGGACTTTGTAGCACTAAACCAACTCCACTTGAATTTGTTTTTGATGCTCCATCAAAATAGAGCACCCAACATTCTTTGGAGACCATTTCTTGATCTTTCTCATCCTCCACTATTACTTCCTGCCCCCCGACTTCTTGGTTGTCAATGGTGCATTCAACCAAGAAGTCAGCGAGTGCTTGAGCTTTGATGGCCGTTCGAGGCTTATACTTGATGTCAAATTCCCCTAGTTCAATGGCCCATTTGATCAATCTTCCACCAACTTGAGGGCTATGCAAGATGTTTCTCAGAGGTTGATCAGTCAAGACCTCTATCTTGTGAGCCTGGAAGTATGGGCGTAGCTTTCTTGAGGCCATTATCAAGGCTAAAGCAAACTTCTCAATCGTTGAGTAGTTTATTTCTGCCCCATGTAGAATCTTACTCACATAGTAGATGGGTTTCTGAACCTTCAATTCTTCTTTTACCAAAACGGCTCCAAGGGCTGTGCTAGAAACCGCCAAGTACAAATAGAGAATTTCCCCTGGCTTGGGCTTTGCCAACAGTGGTGCCTCAGCCATGTATTTCTTCAGGGCCTCAAAGGCCTCTTGGCTTTCATTCGTCCATTCAAAGTTTTTCACATTCTTGAGTGCTTTGAAGAAGGGTAAACACTTCTCTCCTGATTTGGAGATGAATCTTCACAATGCTGCCACTCTCCCTGTTAGTTTCTGGACATCTTTGAAAGTCCATGGTGGTTCCATGTCTAGAATTGCTTTGATTTTGTCGGGATTGGCCTCGATTCCTCTCTTGGAAACCATCAGGCCTAAAAAATTTCCCGAGCCTACACCAAAGGCACACTTAGCTGGATTCAACATCATCTTGTGGTGCCTTAGCACTTCAAATGCCTCTCGGAGGTGCTCAATGTGATCGGCCTTATCGAGGCTCTTGACTAACATGTCATCTACATAGACCTCCATGGTTTTTTCCAATTAGGTGTCCAAAAATTTTGTTCACCAATCTTTGGTATGTTGCCCCTGCATTCTTAAGTCCAAATGCCATGACTAGATAACAGAAAACACCAAAGTCAGTGATGAGTGATACCTTGGAGATGTCATCCTTGTGCACTTTGATTTGGTTGTATCCACTGAAGCCATCCATGAAGCTGAGCATCTCGTGTCCAGCTGTAGCATCTATTAATGCATCAATCCTTGGTAAGGGAAAACAATCCTTAGGACATGCATCATTCAAGTCAGTGAATTCTACACACATCCTCCATTTTCCATTGGTCTTTTTGACCATTATGGGGTTAGCCAACCATTCCGGGAATTGTATCTCTTCAATGAATCCGGCCTCTAGAAGTTTTTCAAATTCGTGTTTAATGGCCTCTTGCCTTTCTGGAGCAAAAATTCTCTTCTTTTGTTTCACTGTCTTTCTTTTAGGATCCACATTTAACTTGTGAGTTATCAATTGGGGATCAATCCCTGGCATGTCAGCCGCCGTCCATGCAAAAACGTCATTATTCTCTTGAAGAAAAGATATGAGCTTGCTTTTCAATGGCTCAGGTAGTAGTGCTACAACATATGTCACCTTCTCCGGTTCACCAGGGACTAAGGGAATGGGGATTAAATCCTCAGCTGGTTTCCCTCTTCGGTCCTCATTGTCACTAGTATCCATGTCTTCAATTGGGAGAACTTGCCCCCCGATTCCATCAGGCCTTAACGCGGCTACATAACAACTTCTAGCCATTTTTTGGTCTCCTCGTTCTTCACCAATCCCATTCCTCGTTGGGAACTTGATTTTCAGATGATAAGAAGAGGCAATGGCCTTGAACGCATGAAGACCAGTCCTTCCCAGGATTGCATTGTAGGTCGAAGTTGCCTTTATAACTATGAAGTTCAACATTTGAGTAGATGTATTCATCCCTTGCCCCATGGTCATTGGGAGTTGGATAGTGCCTTCCACTTTTGATTCCACCCCATTGAATCCGTATATGGGCATATTTGAGGGTGTTAACTGAGAATCAGTGTAACCCATCTTGATAAAAGCATCGTGGAACAAGATATCCACTGAAGCTCCATTGTCGACTAGGACTCTCTTTGTTTCAGAATTGCCAATCACAGGTATGATGACTAGTGGGTCATCGTGGGGGAACTTCACCCCTTCCAAGTCTGAATCGTCAAAACCTATTGACACTTCTGTTCTGGCACGCTTCGGTGCTTCTCCAACCACAGTCATTACCTCTCGAGCATAAGCTTTTCTTGAATTTCGGTAGGACCCAGCAGCAGTTGGTCCTCCAAATATCATGTTGATGACTGGCCCTCGGGGCTTAGGGTTACGATCTTGGTCGTTGTCCCTTCTGTCATAATCCTTCCTTTCATAGTTTCCTCTTTGACTCCCTTGATTTCCATCCTTGGTGAATTTTCTGAGTTTTCCTCTTCGTATCAGAAATTCGATATCATCTTTCAATTGCCTACAATCGTCGGTGTCGTGACCGACTTCTTTGTGGAACCGACAGAACTGGTTTTGGTTCCGTTTGGACATGTCAGCCCTCATTGGCTTCGGCCATTTGAGATCTCCTTCCTTAGCTATTTCCATCAGAATTTGACTCGTGGGAGTGTTCAATCTTGCATACTCCGTAAACTTTGGCCCAAAATTGTTTCTCTTGGGTGGAGAATCAGAGTCCTTTGACGTTCTGGGAAACTTTTCCTTGACGTCGTATTCCTGAGTTTCTTTTCTTTTCTTTGAATTTCCACTACCGCTAGCAGTGGGTTCATACTTTCTCATGCTTTCTTCAGCCTTGATATACTTTCCGGCTCTATCTTGGAGCTTCAGCATGCTCTCGGGTGGATGTTTAGCTAACGACCTTTTGAAGTGGTCATCAGTAGTTCCTTGTTGCAGGCTATCATAGCCACTTTGTCCTCTAAGTCCGGGACTTTCAAAGCCTCCCGAGTGAATCGATTGATGTAGTCCCTTAGGGCTTCATTCTTTCCTTGTTGGATTGCCATGAGTGATGCAGAGCTTTTCTCATGCACCCTTCCACTAATGAACTGATTGATAAAAGCTTTGCTTAGTTCCTTAAAAGACCCAATTGAGTTGGGAGGAAGACGGTTATACCAGCGTTGAGCCATGTCTGCCAAGGTTTGTGGAAACGCCCAACACTTGACCGCATCGTTGGTTGGCTGCAACAGCAGTGCATTGGAGAAGGTCCTTACATGATTTGCGGGATCTCCCGTTCCATCATTGGCTTTGATCGAAGGCATCTTGAATTTTCTGGATATAGTTGTTTTTATGATGTCTTGAGTAAACGGTGGTGTAGGATCATCAGGATCTCCTAGGGGCAACAGAATACTAGGATCACCTCTTGGGGCTTCGGCCCTCTTGGTTCTTCTTGCCGGTGGATCCAAGTTGATTATCGGGATCCCTTCAGTCGTTCGGACTTGAGATTGAGCGGCCTCCTCCTCAGCAAGGAGTTTCTTGAGTCTTGCAGTCTCTGCCTTATGGGCTGCAATTTTCTCCTTAGTCTGGGAAGAACGTCTCCTTCTTGGGGCGACATCCGCCCCAGTTGTATAACCCTCATCCTCGGTGTATGGGCCCGAGTAATCTTGAACGAAAGGGGTCTGGCGAGTTTTTTGATTTTGGGGTCCCAGACCTTGAATATAAGGGGGCACATATGCCTCATGGTAGATTGGATTAGTTCCACTACCGCCCGCCATGGGTCGAGGGGGCATGCCATAGCTTGGCATCCCCAAAGTCTGATTCGCGTATTGAGGGAGATCAGTAGTATGGAGTTGAAGGCTTCTTGGTGCATTCATGATGAGTGGAGAAGTCGAGATTGGTTGCTGGTGAACGGTCTCTTGTGGATTAGATCCATGAATGACCATCTGCAGGGGATTCGTCCCTTCAACCGAAATTGGGATTTCCGGTCCTTGAGTGTTGGTGGCGATATTCGTCCCTTGAGTGCCAGTAGTTGGCGATGGTTGATTTCCGTGAGTATCAGCCTCAGAGGTGACAGGGCGATCCTCAGGAGTTTGAGTATCTCGAGCTGTTCTTCGTGTGTTTGCCATGGTTGATGTTGTCTTCCCATAGACGGCGCCAAATGTTGTGGATTAAAAAACGTGCTTTGTGAATTTAATGCTAGGATTAATGAGTTTCGAGCTTTAATGGCTGCACTCGTGTTTCCGGACTAAATTGGTCCTCACAAGATGCCTACGTATCTCAATTAATGTTGAGAATCAAGCCAAAGACGTAGTTCTTGGTGTTGTCCTCGGGGCTATGGCGGCAGGGGCACACCAAGGACGTAGTGACTTGTATGTCCTTATTCGAGGATGAAGTCTAAAATGTAGTTCTAGGGGTGCCTTTATGGCTTGTTGCGCCTTCGAGGCGTTGTGACGTATGGAGCTGTGCCCAAAACGTAGTAGATGACATATGGAGTTGTGTTCAAAACTTAGTAGATGACGTATGGAGCTGTGTCCAAAACGTGACATATGGAGCTGTGTCCAAAACGTAGTAGATGACGTATGGAGTTGTGTCCAAAACGTAGTGGATGACGTATGGATCTGTGTCCAAAACGTAGTAGATGACGTATGGAGCTGTGTCCAAAACGTAGTTCTGATTGTAGGATCAGGGTCCTTATATAGGCGTCTAGAGCCTAGTATTTATGGTATGTTTAGGAGTTTTAGCGAATAAGTCTCCTTTTTGATATTGGATAAACATTGTATTTCTTGCTGAAGAATTCGTTTCCTTGTTGATAAAGGCTATGACTCATTAATTGCCTTTAATTGGGATTCCAGATCCTTCTTTGATGAATTTACCATATTTTGGACTCTTTTTATGAGCTGTATATTTTCCCTATTCATTAATTACGAAATTAATGAATAATTAGGGTGTCGGGCCTTAAATATCGGCCTTTCCATTGACTTGTCAATTATATTTCTATAATTACTTTTCTGACCATATCAGTTCTATTTAATAAAATAAAATAATAATATTATGATTATTAATCAGAGGCAAATCATTACTTTTATATTTTAAAATTCAACGAAAACATGTTACTCTCTATATTTCTTACTAAAGCCCCTCTTTTTCCAAAATATCACGGGCAAACCGTTACTTATTTATTTTAAAATATATTTTAATACTTTTAATTATTTAAAAATATTTAACACGCCTACTTATTTTTTTTAATAAATACAATTAATAAAATATAAAATATAAATAATAAAATTAATAATTATTAAAAATAATCTGTGTATCGCACGGGTTTTAAGCTATATTATTAAAGACCAAACACTAAAAGTTTGGTAGTCGGACGGACGGACGGTCGGTACTTGTGATTTTACTTAATTACCCTTACTTATTTTTAAAAAAAACTATCACTAAATAATAACATTATTTATAATCAATTACCTTTTCAGCTAAAATACATTATCTTTTTTATTTTTTTCTAATAAACTCCTCTCTTTTTCTAAAAAAAACATGGGCGATTATCTTTTTTAACAAAAACATGTTACTCTTTCTATTTTTCCTTACTAAAACCCCTCATTTTCCAAAAATATCACGGCAAACCCTTAATTATTTATTTTAAAATCGATTTTAATATTTTTAATTATGAGCACTTTTTTAGCTGAAACGTGTTACTTTTTCTATTTTTTTATTTTCTAAAGAAATTATTATTAAATAATGACATTTTTATCACCAACTACCTTTTCAGCTAAAATACATTGACTTTTCTATTTTTTCTAACAAAATCCTCTCTTTTTCTAAAAAAAATCACGGGCAATTACATTTTTCAACTAAAACATGCTACTCTTTCTATTTTTCCTTACTAAAATCTCTCATTTTCCAAAAATATCACGGACAATCCTCTCTTATTTATTTTGAAACTTATTTAAATACTTTTAATTACCGGCACTTACCTTTTCAGCTAAAACACGTTACTTTTTCTATTTTTCTTTGGTAAGACCTCTCATTTTCCAAAAATATCACGGACAAACGGTTATTAATTTATTTTAAAATCTATTTTAATACTTTTAATTATTTAAAAAAGTTGAACACGTCTACTTTTTTTTGCAAATGCAAATTAATAGAATATTAAAACATAAATAATAAAAATAATAATTATTAATAACAATCCGTGCATCGCACGGGTTCTAAGCTAGTAATATAGTATAGATAGATTGATAGATTTATAATATTAGTATTTTATGCTACTAAATGGAATATCCAGTGATATTTTTGAGGTTTTAGTTAGGAAAAATATTAGTTAGAAAATATAAAAAAGAATATACATTTTAGAAAAAAAGCTAATCGGTTATTCATTAATAATTATAATAATATTATTTTATTTTATTAAATAGAACCGTTCGTGATATTTTTGGAAAATGAGAGGTTTTATTTAGGAAAAATAGAAAAGTAGAAATTTTAGTTAGAAAATATAAAAAAGAATATACACTTTGACTAAAAATGGTAATGAGTTAGTTATTAGCAATTATAACCTTATTATGTTATTTTATTAAATGAAACCGTCTGCGATATTTTAGTTAGAAAAAATAGAAAAAATATTCTATATAATAATTTTAATATTTTATCTAACGGTTCTTTGATCATAAATATCTAACTGCTATGAATGTAGTGACCAGACTACAAAACTTTCAATGTTTCATCTTTAATATAATAGTATAGATAAATTACATGGAGACGTTTTTCTTATGTTGCAATTTTTGATTGAAAAATGCTAGAAAATCAAATAAATTTACTAAATTTTTTTCCAAATACCACGTGTCCCCTTGTAATTGGTTGATTAAATAATTAATGAGATGGACTTGTGCATTCATATGAATTCCATCAATCAAAATTCCTCATTTTACCAACTTAAACTTATCCCATTATTTTGGAGACATTTTTTGAAAAATTGTTTGGCTCATGTCTTTGCCATTTTATCTAATGTTGAAGGTGCACAGCTAGGCGGGCGCCCCATACATACATATAGACCCGACAATTTTATACACGACATGACTTACACGACACGGAACGACACGAAAATTTAGTGTTTGCATTTTAAGTACACGACATGAAAATACACAAACACGAAAGTGCACGACCCCGATTTAGTATCGTTTTTGGATTTACCCTTCAAGTACACGACACGAAGTACACGAAATAAATAAATACATAAATAATTAAAAATATATATTATATATATAGTATAAATATTAATTGATATTACACGAAAGTAAAGTGAACTTTAAGAAATTTCGTGTAAACATTCGTGTTTTCGTTGCTATTCGTGTCTATTTCGTTTCGTTTAGTTCCGTGTACACGAATAGTACACGAAAAATTCATGTATCTCGTGTCGTGTTAAGTCGTGTATCACTCGTGTCGTGTTCGTGTTACATTTTTGGGTACACAATTTGAGTTCGTATCATTTTCGTGTATAACCAAAAAGTACACGAAACACGAAATTACACGACACGACTGATTTGCCATGTCTACATACATCCAACTTACTGTCCAAAGTTCATCGTAAACACTCTGTTTCCTTGATGCATTTGGTGATGTTTCTTAAAAAAAAAGATTTTAATAATGAAAAATAGAAAATGTAACATAGTTGTTTGTGATGTTTTTGAAAAAAAAAATTTAGTAATGAAAAATAAAAAATAGGTATGTTAAAGGTATTAAAATAGTTCTAAAATAGGTATGTTAAAAGTATTAAAATAGTTCTAAAATAATAAGTACCGTTTCATGATATTTTTATAAAAAGGAGAGATTTTACGTTTTAGTAAGGAAAAATAGAAAATATAAAGTGTTTTAGTTGAAAAAGACAATTGCCCGTGATATTTAAAAAAAAAAAATTGTTAGAAAAATAGAAATGATAGTGTTGTGGAATAAAAAACGTACTTGTGTAATTAATGCTAAGGTTTAATGAGCTTCGAGCTTTAATGGCTGCACTTGTGTTTCGAGACTAAATCGGTCCTCACAAGATGCCTACGTATCTCAATTCGTAATTGAGAATCAAGCCAAAGACGTAGTTCTGATTGTAGGATCAGGGACCTTATATAGGCGTCTGGAGCCTAGTATTTATGGTATGTTTAGGAGTCTTAGCGAATAAGTCTCCTTTTTGATATTGGATAAACATTGTATTGCTTGCAGGATAAGTCTTTTCCTTGTCGATAAAGGCTATGACTCATTAATTGCCTTTAATTGGGATCCTGGATCCTTCTTTGACCAATTTGCCATAATTTGGACTCTTTTTATGAGCTGTATATTTTCCCTATTCATTAATTACGAAATTAATGAATGATTAGGGTTTCGGGCCTTTTATCGGGCCTAATTCTTGGACCGAACTAGGTCTAATTAATATATCATTAATTACATATCTAGGGTTATTTTTAGCCCATATCATTTGCCCCCCAATTTCTAGGAAAACTTTTCAAGTTTTCGTAGAAATTATATTGACCTTTTTCGAGATTCGGGGTCTTTTTATCCTTTACCTAGGACTTTATTTACACCAGTGTTTCACAAATATCGCCTTATTGCAAAGTGTGGAGCGACCTACACATTTACGACGATTGTTGCCTTATTCGAGGCTAATTTGACATATATATGAAATATTTCTAATATTTAAGAAATTTCCATGTACCCACAGGTATTTTTAATAATTATTCCTAATATTTTAGGAATTTTCATGTACCCACAGGTATTTTCGATCAGAAATTAAGCCAATTTCGACCAGGAAGTCAAGTCAATTTCGACCAGGAAGTCAAGTCAATTTCGACCAGGAAGTCAAGTCAATTTCGACCTGAACTGGAATGAGGTCGATCAGTTCGACCAGGAAATTTAGGTCTTTTTCGACCTCAAATTTTCGACCTCATCTCTTTGCATTTTCGAGCAGGAATTTTCGACCAGAAATTAGTATTATTTCGATCTGGATTTTTCGACCAAGAACCCTAGGTCATTTTCGATCAGGATTTTTCGACCAGGACTGGGGTGAGGTCGAATGGTTCGACCAGGAATTTTAGTATAAATTCGACCAGGAATTTTCGACCAGGAATCCAGGCTATTTCGACCTGGATTTTTCGACCAGGAATCCTAGGTCATTTTCGACCTGGATTTTTCGACCAGGAATCCTAGGTCATTTTCGACCAGGATTCTTCAGGCTATTTTCGACCAGAAAGGGGGACAAGGTCGAACATGTCGATCAGGAATTACAGTGTATTTTCGAGCTCAAAGTTTCGACCTCAACCTCGTGTAATTTCGACCAGAAACTTTATTCAGTTTTTCGACCTCAAACTGTCTTCAGATCGAACATGTCGAACTCATTTTTTAGTTCGTTTTCGAACAGGTTTGTTCGACCAGGATGCAGTGTAAATTCGACCTGGAATTTGGGTCGTGTGTATACTGATACATGATTTTGCTTGTATTCTGATACATGATTTTGCAAAATTTTCCGCGGGTTAGGGCTTTGTTTTAATTTGTGCTTGTGACATATGCTTTGTTTTTTAAAAAGTGATAAACACATTGAGGGGTCTTCATGAACGAAGGTAGACATAACATTTCACTCGTTTCCTTAATTTTGAGCTTCCAGTATATCGAATCGAAGCTCGTTCTGAGCTCCACTTCCTCGAATTTTCAGGGGTTTCAACCCTTCACCCTTCGGGGTTCGTAGTATTCAACTCTATTTGTGTAGTTGACATGCATATTTTGTATGTTTTCTTTTGCAATAATTTGTAGTTTGTCTTGGCAAAGCTTTTGAGGATGTTTCTACCAATCAAAATGGGCTTAATCCTTCATCTGCTTTCTGGGAAGCTCATAATTAATTTTCAAGTTTGAGGCCTGCCAAGTTTTTGGCACCTCATGCCCTTCGAGGGTTTCTAGCTTTTACGAGCCTCGTCAAAACACGTTCTTAACGTGATATGGTCCTTCCCAATTTGGGGCCAACTTGCCTTTTGATCTTGCACGTCTATTTAGCATTTTGCACATATCTATCAGTATGTAATGCATTCAAAACACAATGGATAAGAATATATAATTCATAACTTTGAAGAAATGGGCTCAGCCCTTACATAGTACCCAAGTTTAAAACTTTGGGTTGGTTTTATCAAACCTTATTTATAGTAGTGAGTCCACTTGGGAGACACCTTAAACATAATAAACTTTCAAATTGGAGGCATGCCAAGTCCTTGGCACCTCCTGCCCTTCAAGGGTTTCTAGTTTGTACGAGCCTCGACCAAATACGTTCTTGACGCGATATGGTCCTTCCCAATTTGGGGCTAACTTCCCTTTTTGTCCAACTCCGGATGCTTCAATCTTTCTGAGAACCAAGTCTCCTTGACGAAAGAACCTTTCTTTAACCCTTAGGTTGTAGTAGAAGGATGCTTTCTTTTGATGTTCGACTATCTTGGCGTTTGCCTCATCTCTAACTTCGTCAATTAGATCTAAAGCCAGCCTCAAGCCTTCTTCATTTTCTTCTGGTTCATAAGCATCAACTCTTGGGGAGGTGTGAGTAATCTCCACCGGGACCACTGCCTCTGCTCCATAAGCCAATAGAAACGGAGTTGCCCCGGTGGTGACTTTGCAAGTAGTACGATATGCCCACAGTATAGGGAGTAATTCGTCTACCCAAGTGTTTCTGGAACGTTCAACTCTTTTCTTTAATCCATCAAGGATGATTCGATTTGCAACCTCAGCTTGCCCATTTGCTTGAGGATGGGCGACAGAAGTGAAGCGCAACTTGATATCGTTTTCATCACAATACTTCTTGAACTCATCGTTGTTAAACTGAGTTCCATTGTCCGTGACCAGGACTCGTGGAATTCCATATCTGCATATCACATTTTCCCAGAAGAATTGCATCACTTGCTTGGTGGTTATCTTGGCTAATGGCTTAGCCTCAATCCACTTGGTGAAATAGTCAATTGCTACTATCAAGAACTTTCTTTGAGCGCTTGCCATAGGAAATGGTCCGAGTATATCCATTCCCCACATAGCAAAGGGGATGGGTGAGTTAATGGATGTCATCATCTCTGGTGGTTGTCTAACCACTGGTGCATGTTTCTGGCACCGTTCACATTTTTTGACGTAGCTTTTAGCATCAGCAAGTATGCTTGGCCAATAGAAACCTAGACGAGTGACTTTATGAGCCAGGGCTCTGCCCCCCAAGTGTTGCCCACAAATCCCTTCATGCACTTCCTTTAGGGCCAATTCTGCCTCTTGAGGTCTCAAGCACTTTAAGTATGGAATAACAAAAGATTTCTTGTATAGGATTCCCTCAATTAGGGCATACCTTAGTGCTCTGACGTATAGCTTTCGTGCTTCTGAAGTGTCGTTGGGCAGCCACCCAGTTTCCAGATGAGCTTTTATGGGATCAATCCAACAACTGGTGATACCAATGGGGGCTACCAACTTTCCATTGATGCTTGGGGTCTTCAAGACTTGGAAGTATACACTCCCAGCATAGTTTTCAATTTCTGAAGAGGCAAACTTAGACAAGGCATCAGCCTTCACATTTTCCTCCCTTGGAATGTGCTCCACATAACATTCATCAAACTGAGTCATAATGGCCTTGACAAGCTTTAAGTACTTGGCCATGACTTCATCTCTGGCCTCAAACTCCCCATTTACTTGGGAAACCACTAGCCTCGAGTCTCCACATACTTTCAGAGTTTTGACCCTCAGGGCTCCAGCCAGCCCTAAGCCAGCTATCAGAGCTTCATACTCAGCCTCATTGTTTGTCGTCGGGAAGTCAAGCTTTAGTGCATACTCTATTAGGAATCCATCAGGACTTTGTAGCACCAAACCAGCTCCACTCGATTTTGTTTTTGATGCTCCATCAAAATAGAGCACCCAACATTCTTTGAAGGTCATTTCCTCATCTTTCTTATCTTCCATAGTCACTTCCTGCCCCCCGACTTCTTGGTTGTCAATGGTGCATTCGACCATGAAGTCAGCAAGTGCTTGAGCTTTTATGGTCGTCCGAGGCTTATACTTGATATCAAATTCTCCCAATTCAATGGCCCATTTGATCAATCTTCCGCTAACTTGAGGGCTATGCAAGATGTTTCTTAGAGGTTGATCAGTCAAGACCTCTATCTTGTGAGCCTGGAAGTAGGGGCGTAACTTTCTTGAGGCCATTATCAAGGCTAAGGCAAACTTCTCAACCATTGAGTAGTTTATTTCTGCCCCATGTAGAATCTTGCTCACATAGTAGATGGGTTTCTGAACCTTCACTTCTTCCTTTACCAAAACAGCTCCAAGGGCCGTGTTAGAAACCGCCAAGTATAAATAGAGAATTTCTCCTGGCTTGGGTTTTGCCAACAGTGGTGCTTCAGCCATATATTTCTTCAGGGCCTCAAAGGCCTCTTGACTTTCAGTTGTCCATTCAAAATTCTTCACTTTTTTGAGTGCTTTGAAGAAGGGTAAACACTTCTCTCCAGACTTGGAGATGAATCTTCCCAAAGCAGCCACTCTTCCTGTCAGTTTCTGGACATCCTTGACAGTCTTTGGTGGTTCCATGTCTAGAATTGCTTTGATTTTGTCGGGATTAGCCTCGATTCCTCTCTTGGAAACCATCAGGCCTAAAAACTTTCCCGAGCCTACACCAAAGGCACACTTGGCTGGATTCAGCATCATCTTGTGGTGTCTTAGTACTTCAAAAGCCTCTCGGAGGTGCTCAATGTGATCGGCCTTATCAAGGCTCTTGACTAACATGTCATCTACGTAGACCTCCATGGTTTTTCCAATCAGGTGCTCAAAGATTTTGTTCACCAACCTTTGATAGGTTGCTCCAGCATTCTTAAGCCCAAAAGCCATGACCAAGAAACAGAAGACACCAAAGTCAGTGATGAACGACACTTTGGCGATGTCATCTTTGTGCATCTTGATTTGATTATATCCGCTGAAGCCATCCATGAAACTTAGCATCTCGTGCCCAGCAGTGGCATCTATCAAGGCATCAATCCTAGGTAAGGGGAAACAATCCTTAGGACATGCATCATTCAAGTCGGTGAAGTCGACGCACATTCTCCACTTCCCGTTAGCTTTTTTGACCATCACAGGGTTAGCTAACCATTCCGGGAATTGGATTTCCTCAATAAACCCAGCTTCCAAAAGCTTATTCACTTCTTGCTTAATGGCTTCAAGCCTCTCTGGAGCAAAACTTCTTTTCTTTTGTTTCACAGCCTTCCTTTCCGGATCCACATTCAATTTGTGAGATATTAATTGGGGATCAATCCCTGGCATGTCAGCCGCTGTCCAAGCAAAAACGTCATTGTTCTCTCGAAGAAAAGATGCGAGTTTGCCTTTCAATGGTTCGGGCAGTAGTGCCCCAACATAAGTCACCTTCTCTGGTTCATCCGGGACTAAGGGAACTGGGATTAAATCCTCGGCTGGTTTCCCTCTTCGGTCCTCATTATCACTAGTGTCCATATCTTCAATGGGGAGAACCTGCCCCCCAACTCCATCAGGCCTCAACGCGGCTACATAACAACTTCTAGCCATCTTTTGATCTCCCCGTTCTTCACCAATCCCATTCCTCGTGGGGAATTTGAGTTTCAGCTGGTAAGATGAGGCAACAGCCTTAAACGCATGAAGACCCGTCCTTCCAAGGATCGCATTGTAGGTTGAGGTTGCCTTTATAACTATGAAGTTTAGCATCTGAGTGGATGTATTCGTTCCTTGCCCCATGGTCATTGGGAGTTGGATGGTGCCTTCCACCTTTGATTCCACTCCATTAAACCCATATATGGGCATATTTGAGGGCGTCAACTGAGAATCAGTGTAACCCATCTTGATAAAAGCATCGTGGAACAAGATATCCACTGAGGCTCCATTGTCGACTAAGACTCTCTTTGTTTCGGAATTGCCTATCACAGGTACTATGACAAGAGGATCATCGTGGGGGAACTTCACCCCTTCCAAGTCTGAATCATCAAAACCTATTGACACTTCTGTTCGTGCACGCTTCGGTGCCTCTCCAACAACGGTCAGTACCTCTCGGGCATAAGCTTTTCTTGAGTTTCGGGAGGATCCAGCAGCAGTTGGTCCTCCAAATATCATGTTAATCACTGGCCCTCGGGGCTTGGGATTTCGATCTTGATCGTTGTCCCTTCTATCATAATCCTTTCTTTCATAGTTCCCCCTTTGGCTCCCTTGGCTTCCATCCTTAGTGAACTTGCTGAGTTTCCCTCTTCGTATTAGAAACTCGATCTCATCTTTCAGTTGCCTACAATCGTCAGTGTCATGACCAACTTCTTTGTGGAACCGACAAAATTGATTTTGGTTCCGCTTGGACAAGTCAGCCCTCATTGGTTTTGGCCACTTAAGATCTTCTTCCTTGGCTATCTCCATCAGAATTTGACTCCTGGGAGTATTCAATCTTGCATACTCTGTGAATTTTGGCCCAAAGTTATTTCTCTTGGGTGGAGAGTCAGAATTCTTTGATGTTCTGGGAAACTTTTCCTTGACGTCATACTCCTGAATTTCTTTTCTTTTCTTTGAGTTCCCACTGTCGTCAGCGGTGGGTTCATACTTTCTCATGCTTTCCTCAGCCTTGATGTACTTCCCGGCTCTATCTTGGAGCTTCAACATGCTTTCTGGTGGATGTTTAGCCAACGACCTCCTGAAATGGTCATCAGTGGTTCCTTGTTGCAGGGCTATCATAGCCACTTTGTCATCTAAGTCCGGGACTTTCAAAGCCTCCCGAGTGAATCGATTGATGTAGTCCCTTAAGGCCTCATTTTTTCCTTGACGTATTGCCATGAGTGATGCAGAGCTTTTCTCATGCACCCTTCCACTTATAAATTGATTGATAAAAGCTTTACTCAGCTCTTTGAAGGATCCAATAGAGTTGGGAGGTAGACGGCTGTACCAACGTTGAGCCATACCTGCAAGAGTTTGGGGAAACGCCCTACACTTGACTGCATCATTAGCGGGCTGCAACAGCAGTGCATTGGAGAAGGTTCTCACATGATTAGCGGGATCTCCCGTTCCATCATAGGCTTTAATCGAAGGCATCTTGAACTTTCTGGATATAGCCGTTTTCATGATGTCTTGAGTAAACGGTGGTGTAGGATCATCGGGATCTCCTAGGGGCAACAGAATACTAGGATCACCCCTTGGGGCTTCGGCCCTCCTGGTTCTCCTTGGTGGTGGGTCCAAATTGATAATCGGGATTCCTTCAGCTTGATTTTTTGCTCTTGCGGCCTCTTGTTCTGCCAATACTTTCTTAAGCCTTGCGACTTCTGCCTCATGGGCCGCAAGCTTGTCCTTAGTTGTTTGGGGTTGATCTCGGTTTGTTTGCGAAGATCGTTTCCTTCTAGGAGCGACATCGTCCCCAGTTGTATAACCTTCATCCTCGGTGTAAGGCCCAGAAAAATCGTCTCGAAACATCTGACGAGTTTGGGTTTCACGGTTTTGGGGTTCCAAACCT
This sequence comes from Heracleum sosnowskyi, assembly GCA_030848705.1. Lineage (NCBI taxonomy): Eukaryota > Viridiplantae > Streptophyta > Magnoliopsida > Apiales > Apiaceae > Heracleum > Heracleum sosnowskyi. The sequence continues at coordinate 47,003,731 of CM061236.1, forward strand.
GGTACATAAGGGGGCACATACGCCTCATGGTAGATTGGATTAGTTCCACTACCACCCGCTGTGGGGCGAGGGGGCATGCCATAGCCGGGCATCCCCAAAGTCTGATTTGCGTATTGAGGGAGATCAGTAGTGTGGAGTTGAAGACTGCGAGGTGCGTTTATAAGCAATGCAGAGGTTGTAATTGGTTGCTGGTGAACGATCTCTTGTGGATTAGATCCATGAATAACCATTTGTAGGGGATTCGTCCCTTCAGTAGTAATTGGGACTTCTTGTCCTTGAGTGTTGGTGGGGATATTCGCCCCTTGAGTGCCAGTAGTTGGCGGTGGTTGGCTTCCATGAGTATCAGCCCCGGAGGTGATAGGGAGGCCTTCAGAAGTATCAGAATCTCTGGTTGTTCTTCGTGTGTTTGCCATGGTTGATGTTGTCTTCCCACAGACGGCGCCAAATGTTGTGGAATAAAAAACGTACTTGTGTAATTAATGCTAAGGTTTAATGAGCTTCGAGCTTTAATGGCTGCACTTGTGTTTCGAGACTAAATCGGTCCTCACAAGATGCCTACGTATCTCAATTCGTAATTGAGAATCAAGCCAAAGACGTAGTTCTGATTGTAGGATCAGGGACCTTATATAGGCGTCTGGAGCCTAGTATTTATGGTATGTTTAGGAGTCTTAGCGAATAAGTCTCCTTTTTGATATTGGATAAACATTGTATTGCTTGCAGGATAAGTCTTTTCCTTGTCGATAAAGGCTATGACTCATTAATTGCCTTTAATTGGGATCCTGGATCCTTCTTTGACCAATTTGCCATAATTTGGACTCTTTTTATGAGCTGTATATTTTCCCTATTCATTAATTACGAAATTAATGAATGATTAGGGTTTCGGGCCTTTTATCGGGCCTAATTCTTGGACCGAACTAGGTCTAATTAATATATCATTAATTACATATCTAGGGTTATTTTTAGCCCATATCAGATAGCTGAAAAAATAATTGGTTATAAATATGAAGATGTTTTAGTTGAAAAAGGTAATTGTCGTAATATTATTGGAAAATGAGATAATTTTGGTAGAAAAAATATATAAAAAATTGGGTTTTAGGTGAAAGATAATTGGTTATAAATAGGTAATATTATTATTTAATAATGTTTTTACAAATAATTAAGGATAATTAAGTAAAAACATGAAATACCAACCGACTAACCGACCAAACTTTTAATATTTCGTCCTATGGATTGTTTATTTACGATACTATTGGATTAAACATATTAAAATTATTGTATTTTTATTAAATTACCCTTAGAAAAATGTCTTTTCTAAAAATTAAATAATTTTTTAATCAATACTATTATATAAAGGAGAAGACGAGAGCGGTGAGATGGAGTCTCTCAAATCACTTCGATCTATTTTTCTATTTTTCTCAAATATTTGAATTATTAATTTTAAAGTTTCGAAAATATCTCAATTTCTTTTAAAATCTTTACTAAGGGAGAAAACTAAATATACAATTTTAATATTCTTGTCTTTAAAAATCTTTAGTAACGAAGAAAACTAAATATACAATTTTAATATTTTTATCTTTAAAATTTTTTACTAATAGAGGAAATTAAATATAAAATTTTAATATTTTCCTAAATTTTTTATTAGAAAATATCTGAATTGCCTTTTAAATATTTACTAATGGAGGGAACTAAATATAAAATTTTAATATTGTTACCTTTAACATCTTTATTAATGAAAAAGACGAAGGCGGTGAGTTGCGCTATCAAATCATCTCTATCTATTTTTCTCAAAATTTTAATCACTGAGCTGGACCCTCTCAAATTACTTTGATCTATTTTTCTAATTTTCTCAAAATTTTGAATTATTAATTTTAAAGATTCGAAAATATCTAAATTTCCTTTAAAATCTTTACTAATGGAGTAAACTGGATATACAATTTTAATATTCTTGCCTTTGAAGATCTTTAGTAACGGAGGAAACTAAATATACAATTTTAATATTTTTACCTTTAAAAGTCTTTAATAATGGAAGAAACTAAATATACAATTTTAATATTTCCCTAATTTTTTTATTAGAAAATATCATAATTGTCTTTTAAATATTTACTAATGGAGGGAACTAAATATACAAATTTAATATAGTTACCTTTAAAATCAATCAATATCTTTATATTATATAAAGTAAAATCCCCAGGAGCTCTCAAATCGTCCGAAAGCTATTTATCTATTTTTTAGAGCTCCTGAATTTTATTTCAATAAAATTAAATTTCTTTATTTAAATTCGAATGTATAGGATAGAAAAATTATCAATTGCCTTTTAGATTTTAGTAATGGAGGAAACTAAATATACAATTTTAATATTCTTTCCTTTATCAATTTTAATTCAATAGAATTAAAGTTCCTTACTTAAATTTGAATTTATAAGATAGAGAAAATCTTAATTGCCTTTTAAATCTTTACTAAAGGAGGAAACTAATATACAATTTTAATATTCTTTCCTTTAAAATCTTTAATAATAGAGGAAAGTAAATATACAATTTTAATATTCAACATCTTTATCTTTTTATCTTATCAATCTTTTTATCTTCTTTCTTCTTTTATTTATCATTTTTTATATATATATAAAGGAAACCCCCAAGAAACTCTCAAATCATCTTAATTTATTTTTTTCAAAAACTCATCAATTTTAATTTAATAAAATTAAGTTTCTTTATTTAAATTCGAATTTATAAGAGATATATGATAATAAATTCTGTATAAAATTTAATTAAACATATATTAACTTATTCTTCAACTAACTTAAATCCTATTTATAATTTAAATTTTAGTTTAATTTTTAAATATTTCCTTTTTTACTCTCAACAATGCCTATAAATATATTCTTATGATTTATTTGTTTTGTATGTCGATCATGTAAGCCAATTAGCAAAAGGAGAGAATTTCTTAAGATTCGTCGAACATACAAATCTCAAGCCACAACATGTAAGTCTTTATACAAGTGTTATTCTACATTGATTCATGTCTTTTCTTTGCGGGTGTTCTTCATGTTTTGGTTTCATGTTTTGGTGAGTAGTTTAGGTTTATATTTTTATAATAGTATTAAGCACATTATTAGCCACACATATTTGTGTCTACGAATTGGTTTTAGATTTGAAAGATTTTCTAGCAAGTGTTCTTTGATTGGTATTTAAATTTTTTCTAATAATAATGTTAACCAACACAAATTGAATGTGTTTGGATTGGTTCGTCGTAGTTTTTCTTCATGTTAGATATGTTGTAAACAAAAATCTCGAAAACTCTTAAATTCTGTGATAAATATTTATCTTTTTTTCTAGAGCTCCTCTATTTTAATTTAATAAAATTATTTTTTTTATTTCGATTCAAATTTATAGGGAAAAAAATAAATATATAAAAATTAATTTTATTTAAAATTTAATCTTTATTATATTTATATACTGATTTGTTTTCCTCATGTCATAAATTTGAGAATTTTATGATAAATGTACAAAAGCATAGTTGTGTGCATTAATTGTTTTCTTAGATTGTTATTTCTTTTCAGAACTTAGTTATGTGTTTATGATATTTTATCATAAGGCTCATCTTTTCTAATTTTTGTTTATTGTTTGTTGCTCAAGATTTAGGATAATCTCTGATTATTTGATGTATTAAAATCGATGCCTACTCTGTTGCAAATTTTGGAGAGTTTTTATGTCTGTAACATCAAGTAAGATTTTAATATTATTTAGATTTTATGTACAATAGATTCTAAATTTTGTTTTAATATTATTTAGATTTTATGTACAACAAATTCTAAATTTTGGTATACATGTTCTCCATTAAGGCATAAGCTTTGACTATTGTTCCTTTTTATATTTAATTTAATATTCTATAAAGTTAAGACTGATATTATAGACTAAAGTATAATATTGTGGTTAGGGTGCAGAGCCAAGGCCATGAATTATAGACTAAAGTATATTTATGGAACACTACTTTAATATTATGTTTCTTATCGTGAATTATTTTGTACGTGAATTTTTTTTTTTTTATGTATATTATTTAAGTGAGAAGATCGTTGGTAGCAGTGTTGTTTGAGCCAGATGCAAAGAACATAAAAAGTCGAGCTTTATTTACGGAATCTTTTAAGTTAATAGCATGTTTTCTCATAGGATACAAATAATTTTTGTAATTTATTTTTAATAGATGCATAAGTCGTTATTTGTATTTTAAGTATTTAACGTGTAGTATTTTTTTATAATATATTTGTCTTAGGCTAGCTAGGTGTTTATATCGTGGTTTAAGAGTGAGATTTTTTGACATTCTAATTTGAGGAGATGAAATTATTATACAATTAAATTTATATAATATAAAATTCTTAAATTTTCATATCTTTAGAAAAAATTTATATTTTCAATCAATAATGATATGGGCTAAAAATAACCTTAGAAGTGTAATTAATGACGTATTAATTAGACCTAGATTGGTCCAAGAATACGGCCCGATAAACAAGGCCCAAAGCCCTAATTATTTATTAATTTCGTAATTAATAAATAGGGAAAATATATATCTCATAAAAAGAGTCCAAAGTGTGATACAATCTTCAAAAAGTCTGCCTCCTACAAAGAAGGATCTAGAATCTCAATCAAAGGAAATAACTAGTCACAATCCTTATCCTACGATAAGAAAAGACTTGCACACCAAGGAATACAATCCTTATCCACCGTCAAGAAGGAGACTTATTCGCTAAGTCTCCCAAACATACCCTAAATGCAAGGCTCCTGACGCCTATATAAATGACATGATCCTTCAATCAGAACTACGTCTTGGCTTGATTCTCAATTACGAATAGAGATACGTAGGCATCTTGTGAGGACCGATTTAGTCACGAAACACGAGAACAGTCATTAAAGCTCGAAGCTCTCTAACCCTAGCATTAAATTCCCAAGCACAATTTTTATTCCATAACATTTGGCGCCGTCTGTGGGAAGACAACATCAACCATAACAAACACGCGAAGAACGACTTGAGAAACTCAGAGCTCTGAAAGACTTCCTATTACTCCTGAAACGGAGACCAACCGCCACAAACTACTGGCACTCAAGGGGCGAGTATCCCCCTTACCACTACCCAAGGACCAGAAATCCCAATTTCGGTTGAAGGGACGAATCCCCTGCAAATGGTCGTTCATGGACCTAATCCACAAGAGACCACTCTCCAGCAACCAATCAGAACCTCTCCACTGCTCATGAATGCACCACGTAGCGTACAACTTCACACCACAGATCTTCCCCAATACGCGACTCAAACTTTAGGGATGCCAACCTTTGGTATGCCACCTCGACCCACGGTGGGCAGCAGTGGTATCAATCCAACCTATCACGAAGCATATGTGCCTTCTTATGTTCAAGGTCTGGGACCCCAAAATCAACAAACTCAGACTCGACAGACCCCTTTGATTCAAGATTAATCAGGTCCCTATACTGAGGACGAGAATTATTCAAATGGAGAAGAGATGGATGTTGCCCCAAGGATGAGACGTTCTTCCCAAACAAATCGGGAACAACCCCAAACCACCAAGGAAAAGATTGCGGCCCATGAGGTAGAGGCTGCAAGGCTCAAGAAAGTATTGGCGGAAGAGGAGGTTGCAAAAGGACAAAGCCGAGCAACTGGAAGGGTCCCGGTGATCAATCTAGATCCAGCACCGAGAAGAACCAAGAGGTCTGAAACCCCAAAGGGTGATTCTACTGTGTTGTTACCCCTGGGAGATCCTGATGATCCTACACCACCTTTCACTCAGGATATCATGAAAGCTAATATATCCAGAAAATTCAAGATGTCAACCATTAAAGCTTATGATGGAATGGGAGATCCCGCGAATCACGTGAGAACTTTCTCTAATGCACTGTTGTTGCAGCCTACCAATGATGCAGTCATATGCAGAGCGTTTCCACAAACCCTTGTGGGCATGGCTCAACGTTGGTACAGTCGTCTCCCTCCCAATTCTATTGGATCTTTTAAGGAACTGAGCAAGGCGTTTATCAATCAGTTTGTCAGTGAAAGGGTGCATGAGAAGAGTTCTGCATCTCTAATGAGCATTCAACAAGTTAAGAATGAATCCTTGAGAGAATACATAAATCGATTCACTAGGGAGGCTCTAAAAGTCCCGGGCTTGGAGGACAAAGTAGCTATGATAGCCCTGCAACAAGGAACCATTGATGATCACTTTAAGAGATCATTGGCAAAGCATCCACCCGAAAGCATGTTGAAGCTCCAAGATAGAGCCGGAAAGTATATCAAGGCCGAGTAAAGTATGAAGAAATATGAACCCACTGTTGAGGGAAACGAAGGATTCTAACTCTCCACCTAAAAAGAACAACTTTGGACCCAGCTTCAATAAGTATGCAAGGTTGAACACCTCAAGAAGTCAAATTTTGATGGATATTGAGAAGGAAGAAGATCTTAGATGGCCAAAGTCGCTAAGATCCGACTTGGAGAAACGAAACAAGAATCAATTCTGCCGTTTCCATAGAGAAGTTGGTCATGACACCGACGATTGTAGACAACTGAAGGATGAGATCGAGTTCTTAATTCGAAGAGAAAAACTCGATAAGTTCACTAAGGATGGGAATCGATGAAATCATCAAGGAAACTATGAAAGGAAAGACTATGATAAGATGGACAACGACCAAGATCGTAATCCTAAGCCCTGAGGGCCTGTCATCAACATGATATTTGGAGGACCGACTATTGTTGGGTCCTCCCGAAACTCAAGGAAAGCTTATGCCCGAGAGGTAATGACTGTTGTAGGAGAAGCACCGAAGCATGCCAAGACGGAAGTGGCTATTAGCTTTGATGATTCTGATCTTGAAGGGGTGAAGTTCCCCCATGACGACCCATTGGTCATTATACCTGTAATTGGCAACTCTAAAACCAAGAAGGTTCTGGTATATAATGGAGCTTCCGTGGACATCTTGTTCCATGATGCATTCATCAAGATGGGATATACCGATTTACAACTGACTCCTTCGAACATGCCCATATATGGGTTCAATGGGGTTAAATCTAAAGTAGAGGGAACTATTCAGCTCCCTATGACAATAGGGCAAGGTTCACAAACAACAACTCAAATGCTGAACTTCTTGGTGATAAAGGCAACCTGGACTTATAATGCAATCCTTGGGTGGACAGACCTTCATGCATTCAAGGCTGTTGCCTCAACTTACCATTTGAAAATCAAGTTCCCAACAAGAAACGAAGTTGGTGAAGAACAAGGAGATCAAAAGATGGCTAGGAGTTGCTATATAGCCGCGTTAAGGCCTGATGGAGTCAGGGGGTAGGTTCTCCCAATCGAGGTTATGGATTCAAGAGACGATGAAGAAATAAGGGACTGAGATGCCAAGAACATGGCATGCCCCAAATTTGAAAGTTTATTATGTTTAAGTGTTTCCTAAAAGGATCCACTAATAGGACAAGTAGCAATAAGGTCGACGAAACCATTCTGAGCTCTTAAACTCTTAGTAGGAAGTAAAGTACTATGTAAGGGTCGAACCCTCTTTTTAAAAAAACATTTCAAGTTCTTTTTCACCATTTTATTACTTATCTTTGTTTGAGTATTTCCTTATTGTTATACTAAAGAACAAGTTGTACCAATAACACTTGATCAAAGTGCCAGCCCATTCAAGAGGCCAAGTACTAGGAATTGCCTTACAAAAGATAAGATAGATAAATATAAGTGAATGCAAGAACGAAGAAACAGAATATGCACAAATAAGTTGCATAAACCCCGAAGAAGAAGTATCGAAAAGATAAGACTACAAGATATAACATAAATAACATACATGGATAGAAGATCCCGAAGGATCAAAGAGTTATGTTACAAGCATCAGATAAAGTCCTAAAGTCCATTAAAGGACCCTGAATAAAAGCAAGATATAGAGAGCCACGCGGGGCCAATAAAATCTACTCTAAGTCATCAGACGGGTCCTTGTCAAGAACAAGGGCATCCCTATGAGGGGCATCTAAGTCCTCTATGAAGTCATCAGTATGTTCGGACTCCTCCATTGGCAAGAAGAAGTATCAGAAGTATGCCAAAAGGCAAGATGCCTAACATGGAATGAAGACTCGAATCTTAGTTTTGAAAATTTTGAATCTTAGTCTTGAAGACCTCAACTTAATTGAATGCTTGAGTTTGTCCTATCTAGATCCCCAATTTAGATTAAAAAAGTCATGAAGACCACAATCCTTAAAATCGGAAGATCAATTGTAGTTCTAAAAACCTCAAGCTCAACTAAAAACCTAAAGAGGCCTATTGGAAGAAGGTTAATATATAGGTTGAAACCCCTGAAAATTCGAGGAAGTAGAGCTCAAAACGAGCTTCGATTCGATATACTGGAAGCTCAAATTAAAGAAACAAGTGAAACATTATGTCTATCTTCATTCATGAAGACCTCTCGATGTGAAAATTAAGATGTTAGACCTCAAACCAGGTCCTCTACCTATAAGCCACGTTTGGCATTGCTAAAACCTCAAACGAGGTCAAATGGCTTCAATCTCAATCCAGGTCGTTACTATTATACCTGAAAACAAAAATTAAAGCCACGTTTGGCGTTGTTGATACCTCAAATGAGGTCTAAGGTGTTAGAACTCAAGTTAGTTCTTGTATCTGTAAGCCACGTTTGGCGTTGTTGAAACCTCAAATGAGGTCTAAGGTGTTAGAACTCAAGTTAGTTCTTGTATCTGTAAGCCACGTTTGGCATTGTTGAAACCTCAAATGAGGTCTAAGGTGTTAAAACTCAAGTTAGTTCTTGTATATGTAAGCCACGTTTGACGTTGTTGAAACCTCAAATGAGGTCTAATGTAACACCCCCAAATCCGGGGTTAGAGGATTTGGTCGTCACGCGGAAATCTGAATTTAAACAACCTGAGTTGAGAGTAATATTGGCAAAATAGTTGAAGAAACATGTCACTTGAATAATAAGTGAAGTTATAGAATTTGCTATGATACTCCGAACAAAAGAGTATGAGTTAGTAAACTTGCCTTTGGTCCTTAGCTATTACATATATCCAAAGTAATACGATTCTCTTCTTCTTCTATCTTACGACATCATAATCTTCCATTTCACTCATTTCTTGGTATAACGCTTTTGCGATCGTCACGAATCTGATCCCACGATATCGAATCCGCGCATATGCGGTTGCTACGAGTCTGCACTACCGAGATCGTGCCCGCCCAACTATTCCTATAGTTAAATATAAGATGTACTTTAGTCTTCGGAATTCAATTTCTATATAATATAAATGTTTATAAACTTAAGCGAATGTATTTCCTACAGAGAAAATTAGGCATGACCTATTCGTAAAATGAACTTTGCCCGGCTTAAAAACATCTCCAATACAAATCACCATTTATCTATAACAATCCACAACATATCCACCCATCAATCATCTGTCATTTTCAACTACAACTCCGATAAGGTACTATGCCATTTCAAGTAGCCACGTTTGACACACAACGTATACTTTCATACAAAGATTGAATAGTTATGTACTATGTGATCTCGGTGTGTGAATTGTGATCATATATTTATAATCATTATATACATGTATACAACTAATCATGTAATTTGGTTTGAGCACACAACCCACTTATCAAAATATCTGCAAGTAAACCAATTGTAATTTGAACTATGTACTAAAAAAATAAATAATGAGAACTAGTTCCATGGATGGTCTTACTCCCTGATTTTTAATAAATAGAAAATTTATCATTTTTAAGTGAAATTTTTCTGGGACATCCCCAAACAGTTCATCCATCTGTAATAAAAATTTCAGAAACAAATTTCAGTTTTAAGGCCTCCAAACAGAGTCGGCAAACAGGGTACCAGACCCTGTTCAGGAATTCTGGAATTCTACGCACAACACACTAGATTGACCATAACTTTAGACTCGAACATGATTTTAATCTAATTCTTTCGCGAGTCAAAACTAGACTCCAGGGAGTATCTAAACATCAAAAGTTTTATTATACAGATCTAACCTAGGCCAGTTAACTAGCTGTTCCAAAACAGGGCACCAACAAGAAAGAAAATAGAATTATGGCTACAAACAGCCCTCACTCTATGATTTTTAATAAATCGAAAACAAAACATTTTTACATGAAATTTTTCAGAGATCTCCCTGTACAACCCCTCCTCTATCCTCAGTAAAAATTTCAGCTTAAAATACAAAGCTAAAGTAGGTACAATATTGCCTCAAAGTTGGAAACCGAGAGCGACATAGGTTCTGCGCAAGCTATACTAAAACCTTAATATCTACTAGCTCGCTAATCGGAATAACATGGAATTTTCGAGGGCTTAAACTATACTCTGAATAGAACACAAAATACACAAACCCACTGCAAAATTGCAGCAAGTTGTCCGAATACCCTGACCAAAAAAGGGGCAATACAGAAAATAAAATCCAACGCCAAAATGATTCAATAACTTTACTAATCCATTTTACTCTCATACCAAACCAACAACCACATGCGTAATCGACTCGTTTCTAACAGCTAAAACTCAAATAAACCAACTACAGTCAATTTTAACACTACAACAAACTAATAACAATTTAACTAACAAAACCGGCCGAAAAGTAAAAACAAATCCGGTGAAGCAACAGAATTTTCGATCAACCAAAATCTTGACAGAAAATTCATGGAAAGCTCTCCTAAATTCACTACTCTTACTGATACTAGCATAATCAAGCCCAACACTGCAATTAACAAATCAAAAATCTCAAAACGAATTACAAAACAAAAATTCACAATAAAATTCGAAAACACCATAATTCTAGCATGAAAGCCTAATTACGAATTTGTCTACGCATAACAATCCTCAATCAACACAAACCAAGACCACCGGCTCACCGGAGTTCTTCGCCGGGATCGGTCTTTCACAGACAAGCCCCAAAAGCCGGGACTAGCATTAAACTCATCAATTATAACATCAAATTCGAACAAAAACGAACCCCGATAAAAAAAATCCCAATTTTCGTAATTGTGCAGAACTCGAATTAAAGACTACGGGTAGGTAGAGAATTGAGTGCTGGTTAATTTGGTTACTAAAACTTTGATTTTGGACATCAGAATCACAGAGAAAAGGAGGTGTTAATCTTTGGTGGGTTGAAGAACAAGAGAGAGAAGATGGGAGAGGGAATCGGGGGAGATATTAGCCAGAGAAAAAAAATGAGACGGTGGGGGAGAAAGAAGTGTGCATGAGGGTTTTTGTGACCCAGGGGTGTTTTGGTAATCTAATAATGCTGAAAACTGATTTTTAATAAAGAAAATCAATAAATAGTATTTTTAAAATCTGAAATAAAATGAAAATAATAACTAAAAATCAAAATATTTATTTAAAAACAAAGAGCACATATTTACAAGCTCACACATATTTTTAAAATATTTGTTTGATAAACAATGAATTAAATATGAATTTTTCAAAGTTTAAACCACAAAATGGAATTTAAATCGAAAAATCATTTTTAAATCCTTTAAACCGAAAATAAATTCCTCCATCAATTTTAGAAAGTAATAGAATATAAAAGGAGAGTAATAAAAAATATTTCACAATTAATAGAGTCTCCGATGATTTTATAAAATTCCCGGAAAGTCAAAAAGATTTGATTTTTAATAAGAAAATCATATAAATGTGACTAAAAGCATGCATAAATTTTAACTCCTTCCATTCACCATGTAAACATATAATTACCATATTTCAAGTATCAATCTTTCACAAAAAGTTCACATGTCACAAATCTCAAAATATTATTAAATAATAATAATAATATTGATAAATCCTGAACATTCGGGTTACTACATCTAAGGTGTTAGAACTCAAGTTAGTTCTTGCATCTGTAAGCCACGTTTGGCGTTGTTGAAACCTCAAATGAGGTCTAAGGTGTTAGAACTCAAGTTAGTTTTTGTATCTGTAAGCCACGTTTGGCGTTGTTGGAACCAACCGAGGTCGAAGAAACTCTAGACTGAAGTCGAAAGGCTGAGGTCGAAAAAACATGGAAAATTGAAGTCGATTCGTTCGACCTAAGACCAATTTAAGGTCGAAACCGAGGTCGAAGAAACCCTAGACTGAAGTCGAAAGGCTGAGGTCGAAAACACATAAAAAATTGAAGTCGATTCGTTCGACCTAAGACCAATTTAAGGTCGAAATTGAGGTCGAAGAATCCCTAGACTGAAGTCGAAAGTATATGTGAAACTGAGGTCGAAATGTTCGACCTATGACCAAATTGAGGTCGAAAATCGAGGTCGACAATACCTCAAAAAATTGAGGTCGAAAATACCTCAAAATGAGGTCTAAAATACCTCAAAAATGAGGTCGAAAATACATAAAAAGATCAGGTCATTTTGTTCGACCTGGGGCCAAAATGAGGTCGACAAAACCTCAAAAATGAGGTCGACAATACCTCAAATGAGGTCGAATGTGTACGACTTCAAGACCAGGTCATTTTGTTCGACCTGAGACCAAAATGAGGTCGACAAAACCTCAAAATGAGGTCGAAAATACCTCAAAATGAGGTTTAAAATACCTCAAAAATGAGGTCTTAAATACCTCAAAATGAGGTCGACAATACCTCAAAAATGAGGTCGACAATACCTCAAATAAGGTCGAATGTGTACGACTTCAAGACCAGGTCATTTTGTTCGACCTAGGACCAAAATGAGGTCGACAAATACCTCAAAATGAGGTCGAAAATACCTCAAAATGAGGTCGAAAGTACCCTTAAAAAAATTGGGTAAAATAAATATTATTATTCAATAATAATATTTGAAAAAAAAACAATTATTTTGAAGTCAACCTCAATGAGGTCGAAAGTGAGGGGCCTCAAATGAGGTCGACACCTTCGACCTGAACCCCCAAAATGGGACTAAACTGCCAAAGTGCAGTTTAGTAACCCAAGTTCTGGATAGTTCACAAACTCTTCCCTGAAGTTTAAAAACTTACAGATTCTCCACTGAACTTTATAAACTAACAACTTTTCCACTGAAATTTCAAATCTGACAGATTCACCTCTGAGTTTTGGCAAATTACGAATTAGACCCTAAAAAATTATGAAAAATTGTTTATAATTATGGAAATTCCTAAAATATTAGGGATAATTATTAAAAATACTCGTGGGTACATGAAAATTCCTAAAATATTAGGAATAATTATTAAAAATACTCGTGGGTACATGGAAATTCCTTAAGTATTAAGAATAATTATTAAAAATACCTGTGGGTACATGTAAATTCCTTAAATATTAGAAATAATTATTAAAAATACCCGTGGGTACATGAAAATTCCTAAAATATTAGGAATAATTATTAAAAATACCCGTGGGTACATGAAAATTCCTTAAATATTAGGAATAATTATTAAAAATACTTGTGAATACATGAAAATTCCTAAAATATTAGGAATAATTATTAAAAATACATGTGGGTACATGAAAATTCCTTAAATATTTTGAATAATTATTAAAAATACTTATGGGTACATGAAAATTCCTAAAATATTAGGAATAATTATTAAAAATACCCGTGGGTACATGGAAATTCCTTAAATATTAGGAATAATTATTAAAAATACCCGTGGCTATATGAAAATTCCTAAAATATTAGGAATAATTATTAAAAATACATGTGGGTACATGAAAATTCCTTAAATATTAGGAATAATTATTAAAAATACCTATGGGTACATGAAAATTCCTTAAATATTAGGAATATTTATTAAAAATATTTGTGGGTACATGAAAATTCCTAAAATATCAGGAATAATTATTAAACATACCCTTTGGTACATGAAAATTCCTTAAATATTAGGAATAATTATTAAAAATACCCGTGGGTACATGAAAATTCCTAAAATATTAGGAAGGATTATTAAAAATACATGTGTGTACAAAAAAAAACAATTCCTGAAATATTAGAAAAAATATAAGAAAAATTATTTAAATATTTCCTTGGTAAGAAGGACAATAATTTATATAGATATTACGTAAAAAGCCCCGTAGTTGCCTAAGAAAGACGCAAATAAAGTTTTATTTTCCCCAAATTTTTTGAAATTAAGACATTCTTTTTTAGAATGACCATGAAATTTAGACAAAATAAACCGTGAAAGGTTCATTTAAATGTCAAATTAGCCTCGAATAAGGCAACAATCGTCGTGAATGTGTAGGTCGCTCCACACTTTGCAATAAGGCGATACTTGTGAAACACTAGTGTAAATAAAGTCCTAGGTAAAGGATAAAAAGACCCTGATGAAACTTTATGAATTTTGATGATCATATAGTGGCAAAGATGTTTGTATTTATAGATGTAAAGCAGCAAGCTATATGCTCTATCCTAACTTGTTGTTGCAGGGAAAGATGGCTTACTGATATGAAATATCAGTGCATATAAAATAGCATGCCATTATCATATGTACTAACTTGGTTTTGCAGGGCAAAATAGCTTACTGATATGAATGTCAGTTTATCTAAACAGCAAGCCATTAGTGCTGGACTGAGTCAGTTTGGCAAGCCAACTTCACATGTTCAATATACAAACAGCAAGCCAAGTTGTTCTGCTCAGAATCTGTCAAGATCGTGGATCATGGATCTATCTTAGGAAACTTGATTAAATATATTGTGAGGGCTCTTTTAAGACTTAATACGTACATAATATATTTAGAGCTCAAAATCTTTTATCAAATCCTTTTTAATAATCGCTTTCCAAAATTATAGGAGCTTGTCATGTTTAAAAGATTTTCTCTTACAAAACCTCCTAGACATGTTTTTGATACACACAAACAGAAGGGTTTTGTTTTGTCTTCGATTTAACTTCTCCACACCTCTGTCAAACGGTCACATGAACGTTGCTAAAATCTCTCCAACCAATTGAACGTTAGAATTGGATTCTAGACGTTGGTAATTGATTGGTTGATTTTTGAACGTTGTTTGTGAAGCTATTTAAACCTGTTCTTGTGTCTTTTTCGATGACCCATCCAAGCACAACAAGAACACACAACTTAGTTTTACTTTGCTATATTCAAACAAATTTTCTTGAGCTCTTTATATATCATATATGTACTATATCTTTGAGAGTTCATAGGTTTTGAGTTGTAATCACTTTATTGATTTGTATTACTCTATTTGTAATCAGTAGTTGCTGGATATATTGTCTAGGGAACAAGGGTTTGGTGAACGTTGTTAGAGAAGTATACTTGGGAAGTATAGCTTAGAGAGCAAGTTCTGAAACAGGTGTTCAGCAAGCCATTTGTCAGCAACCGGGAAGAAGGGTGGTATATTATTGTATCTTGTAATTGTTATTATCTTTGATCAATAATATATTCTCTTACCGGGTTGGTAAGGGATCAGGACGTAGACCATAGGGGACTAGGGGTCGAACCTGGCTAAAAGTTTATTGTGTTCTTTATATTTCTGCACATTACTTACTGTGTTGCATATTGTTATAATCAGCGTGCTGTTTGTACAATCAGCGTGCCATTTGTGTTTGCATAAATTGAACTCAGTAAGCCATTTCTGGTAAAACTTAAAATTGGTCATAAATTAGCCATTTACCCCTCTAGGTGTGCATTTTTCATTTGGTATCAGAGCTTTGGTGTACTAACAATTCTGTAACAGGAAAGTACAGATCCTATGGCACACTATGTAGGTGGAGAATCATTAGACATGCCACCACTTCTCATTGGGACTGAAAATTATGATTTTTGGAAACATAGAATGAAGGTGCTTCTCAACAGAGATGATGCAATTGAATGGAGAATTGTTAAGAATGGTCCATTTACTTTTCTGGACAAAGACGGCAAGCCGAAAGATGTTGATGATCTTAACGAGGAAGAATTGATTAAAATGGGCAATAATGCAAGAGCCAGGTACACATTAATATGTGGTCTTTCAATTTCAGATTATGACAAGGTGTCTTGGTGCATCACAACAAAGGAGGTATGGGACAAGTTAAAAATGTTGTATAAAGATACAACAAAATCGAAGGAAGTTTGTTTCAATTCCAAACAGCCTACCATTTTGAAATTTGAAAAGAAAGGAAGAGATCACTTGACATGCAATGATGATGTATCAACTTCTGGTGTGAAATTGAATGAAGACACAAATCATTCAGCTTTTGTTGGGCTTGATGATGAAGTCTTTCAAGAGAAAACAGAAGAATTTTTACTCGAAACTGATATTTTTGATTCGGAATCAGATACAAGTGAGGTAAACTCTTTTTATTCCAGGAAAACATCTGAAAATATTATTATGGAATCACTAACAATGCAGGAATCAAATAGTGTGACCATAGAAGAACATATGGCACTAAAGGCTGAACTCAGCAAGCTATCTGAGAAGAATTCCTATCTATCTAATATGATTAAAGATTTGCTGCCAAAAATTGAAGAATGGGATACAACCTCATCAAGTAAGGCTACAGAGATCAAGGAACTAAATGCTAAAAATAGTCAATTGGAGGCTATTATCAAAGCACTTGAAAAGATGAACAAGACCTTACCTGAAGAGATCAATGATCTGAGATCAGATAACAAATCTATAGTGGAAGCATTAGATTCATTCAAACTGAAGGAATCAAATCTAGCAGAATCTTCCAAAACATCTGAAATGGTATCTCAGCAAGCTGCAACCGTTAGTCAGCAAGCTGAAACCTCCAGTCAGCAAGCTGAAATGATCATTACCTTGGAAAAGGAAGTCAAGGATCTCAAGCAAGGTATGGGATCATTTATCCAAGGAGAAGAAGGTCTAAAATCAATGATGAAAAACACAAATGCTCCATTGGACAGAGAAGGATTGGGAATGAACTCCAACAAAAAGGGCAAAAACATCAAGTATGAAGGAAGAAATGGCATACCTTACAACTATGCCATGCCTTGGAAGACGTGCAACAAATGTGGAGGAAAAGGACATCTTGAAAGACACTGTACCTCTCAAGTCAATCAGAAAAACAAAGAATCTCCTCAGAATAAGACTTATCGACAGAAGTCAGCTTACCAACAGGGCTCTGGAAGACAACAAACAGCTTACCATCCGTCTGACAGAAAACAACAGAGAAGGAATCAAGTTCCAAAAGTGATCCAGAAGTGGATTAAGAAATCTGATCTACATGTTCTTTATGATCTATCTACTGACCATGGTGAATCCTACCAAATTTGGGTACCCAAGTAGTAAGTATGCTATTTGTTCGCATACATTTATTTAAATATGATTATATTATTATTATGGTACTAACAAGATTCCTCTAGTATATAGATGGGACATATATACGTATATATAGTTTTGTGCAGGAATTGAAAAAGGAGAATACTATTTCGGTTGTTTGATTGGTGATAAAGGTGTAAACCACATTCATGATTTTTTGGAATGTGCACTCTTCAATCAGCACGCTATCTTACATTTCAGTAGAACAGTTGGTATGGCAGAAAACCAGAATACATGTATTCAGCATGCTGGTTTGATTTATCAAACTTTATCATTATAACTAGCATACTGTTTGTTAAATGTTTACTACATGTTTTAATGTTACATGCTTATTTTGTTAATCCCTTTTCTGATGATGTCATAGGGGGAGAAGAACATGAATACATGTGATAAAAAGGGTTATAATGTTACATGTTTGCATTTATAAACTAATGTTTTATGCAGGGATGAGTCACGTTTGTATGTTATTGCATATGATGAATTATGCTAACCTGATTCTATGTTGAGATATTATATTAATCATGGGGATCATTGCTTTATGGGAACAACATAGTCTCTCCGATGTATTCAAGTATGTCATCATCAAAAAGGGGGAGATTGTTGGCGTGATGTTTTGATGATGAATACAAATGTTGCTTATGAATATTTCATACTTTATTATCTAATCTTGTTTTGCAGGAAGTATTGATTACTGATTAAGGGGGAGAAATTATTGATTCTCTATTTCATTTACTTTGTTTGGTTTGATAATGCTAAATGTTCATGTGACACCAAACCAAGATAGTGTTTATCTCCTTGTCTACATTGCTAATATTTTTGCAGGAGAAGCATAAATTTAGGGGGAGTTTTTAGCTCCTGAATATTGGTGTGTAATCATCAAAAAGGGGGAGATTGAAACCCTAGTGGTTTTGATGATGACACATAACAGCAAGCTGATTGCTTGTCATTGAATATATTAGCTTGTTATTTTGTTAACTTGTTTTGCTTGATGCTTTAATTGAGGGGGAGCTTTTAGCTCAATCAAATATGGATATATTATCATAAAAAACGGGGAGATTGAAACTCTATGAATTTTGATGATCATATAGTGGCAAAGATGTTTGTATTTATAGATGTAAAGCAGCAAGCTATATGCTCTATCCTAACTTGTTGTTGCAGGGAAAGATGGCTTACTGATATGAAATATCAGTGCATATAAAATAGCATGCCATTATCATATGTACTCACTTGGTTTTGCAGGGCAAAATAGCTTACTGATATGAATGTCAGTTTATCTAAACAGCAAGCCATTAGTGCTGGACTGAGTCAGTTTGGCAAGCCAACTTCACATGTTCAATATACAAACAGCAAGCCAAGTTGTTCTGCTCAGAATCTGTCAAGATCGTGGATCATGGATCTATCTTAGGAAACTTGATTAAATATATTGTGAGGGCTCTTTTAAGACTTAATACGTACATAATATATTTAGAGCTCAAAATCTTTTATCAAATCCTTTTTAATAATCGCTTTCCAAAATTATAGGAGTTTGCCATGTTTAAAAGATTTTCTCTTACAAAACCTCCTATACATGTTTTTTATACACACAAACAGAAGGGTTTTGTTTTGTCTTCGATTTATCTTCTCCAAACCTCTGTCAAACGGTCACATGAACGTTGCTAAAATCTCTCCAACCAATTGAACGTTAGAATTGGATTCTAGACGTTGGTAATTGATTGGTTGATTTTTGAACGTTGTTTGTGAAGCTATTTAAACCTGTTCTTGTGTCTTTTTCGATGACCCATCCAAGCACAACAAGAACACACAACTCAGTTTTACTTTGCTATATTCAAACAAATTTTCTTGAGCTCTTTATATATCATATATGTACTATATCTTTGAGAGTTCATAGGTTTTGAGTTGTAATCACTTTATTGATTTGTATTACTCTATTTGTAATCAGTAGTTGCTGGATATATTGGCTAGGGAACAAGGGTTTGGTGAACGTTGTTAGAGAAGTATACTTGGGAAGTATAGCTTAGAGAGCAAGTTCTGAAACAGGTGTTCAGCAAGCCATTTGTCAGCAACCAGGAAGAAGGGTGGTATATTATTGTATCTTGTAATTGTTATTATCTTTGATCAATAATATATTCTCTTACCGGGTTGGTAAGGGACCAGGACGTAGACCATAGGGGACTAGGGGTCGAACCTGGCTAAAAGTTTATTGTGTTCTTTATATTTCTGCACATTACTTACTGTGTTGCATATTGTTATAATCAGCGTGCTGTTTGTACAATCAGCGTGCCATTTGTGTTTGCATAAATTGAACTCAGTAAGCCATTTCTGGTAAAACTTAAAATTGGTCATAAATTATCCATTTACCCCTCTAGGTGTGCATTTTTCACCTGAATCTCGAAAAAGGTCAATATAATTTCTACGAAAGCTTGAAAAGTTTTCCTAGAAATTGGGGGGCAAATGATATGGGCTAAAAATAACCCTAGAAGTGTAATTAATGACGTATTAATTAGACCTAGATTGGTCCAAGAATATGGCCCGATAAACAAGGCCCAAAACCCTAATTATTTATTAATTTCGTAATTAATAAATAGGGAAAATATGCAGCTCATAAAAAGAGTCCAAAGTGTGATAAAATCTTCAAAAAGTCTGCCTCCAACAAAGAAGGATCTAGAATCTCAATCAAAGGAAATAACTAGTCACAATCCTTATCTTACGATAAGAAAAGACTTGCCCACCAAGGAATACAATCCTTATCCACCGTCAAGAAGGAGACTTATTCGCTAAGTCTCCCAAACATACCCTAAATACAAGGCTCATGACGCCTATATAAAGGACTTGATCCTTCAATGAGAACTACGTCTTGGCTTGATTCTCAATTACGAATTGAGATACGTAGGCATCTTGTGAGGACCGATTTAGTCACGAAACAGGAGAACAACCATTAAAGCTCGAAGCTTTCTAACCCTAGCATTAAATTCGCAAGCACAGTTTTTATTCCACAACAAATACTATTATATAATAGACGAAACATTAAAAGTTTGGTTGGTCGGTATGGTACGTTGTGATTTTACTTAATTGCCCTTAATTAACTATACTTCGTGTTTTTTACTTAATTAACCTTACTTATTTATTGAAATATATTATTAAATAATAATATTACCTATTTATAACCAATTATCTTTTTCACCTAAAATACATTAGTTTTTTCTATTTTTTCTAACAAATTCCCCTACTTTTTCAAATATATCACGGATAATTACTTTTTTTTAACTAAACTATGTTAGTTTTTCTATTTTTTCTTACTAAAACCCCTACTTTTCCAAAAATATCACGGACAAACATTTAGTTATTTATTTTTAAACCTATTTTAATATTATAATTATTTTTTAAAAGTTTACCTATTTTAACATGTCTACTTATTTTTCTTAATAAATGCAATTACTAAAAATATTAAAATATAAATAATCAAATACCTATTTATAACCAATTATCTTTTCAGCTAAAACACATTATATATTTTGTTAGGCCGAATACACAATATATAATCAATATAAGTATAATAATAGCAATTGAGAACACTGTTTATGAATCAACAACTGAATTATATAAATAACTCTTCTCTCAGTGATGTTAAAGAATCACAGAGAGCTGCTAGGTTACAAGAATAATGTATTCAGTATTCGCATCCCTTTTAGGGTTAACCTATCTGTGTTTATATAATACACAGTTACATAATCAATCTCTAATTGATATCCTATAAATCAGCTATACAATTTATATCAATCTAGGATTGCTTCTGTCTTCTGTTCCATTTATTTAGCCATCTCAATATATTCTGCTTCTTTCCATCTTCAGAATATATTGCTTCTAGAATCTTCAATTAAGCACCGACAACTAAACCAAATATTCACCCGTCAGACTTTAATAAACTCTGACTAGCTTCCGATAAACTCTGATGAGTACCTGGTACTTAAACACTGATGAACAAACGTCAGCAATTGTATCTAACAATCTCCCCCAACTTGTGCATAATAAAAATGTACAAGTTATCAGATAATTGATGATGTCAAAACATATAACAAATGCAGTGTTTAAAATATAACAGAGTTTAACTTTAACTTAGAACAGAAAACTTTAAAAACTTACAGCCAGACTTTACTTAATCTCTTCAATATCAGGCACTGTCCTGAGATAGTCAATAAGTAGCCTCCTTTCAGCTTTTTCTAGCTCTTCCACCATGACTTCTTTCAATTCCTTAAGCTCTGGATCACTTTCTCCAGTCTGGTAGATAGCAGCTCTCAGAGAATAAATGTTGTTCTTCCTCATTTCATTCCCTAGCTGAATAAAGTAAGATTTATCTGACTCTAGATTGAATTCTAAAACCTTTATACCCAGTGATGTCTTGAACTTGGCACTGTTTCTCTTCATTTCAACAATCTTTCCATAAGCATCTCTGTACTTAGGAATATATGCACTTGAAACACCTCCTCCAAGCATAGCTTTTGTTTTCAGCATCCTATCTCTTAGAACTAGAGCAGCATTATGAGTACTTCTATTTTTGATTTTGAGAAGATATAGAACATACTCAAGCTCTTCCCATAGTTTCAATTGAACATCAGCTTCTCCTACTCTGTATACTCTTCCATCAGACATAAAGTATAACAAAACCTCTTTCTTTAATCCTCTATGATAAACCATCTGAACAGACTCTAGTTTATCAAGGCTCTTTTGAGATACCCCAACACCAGGTTCTGCCAGTGATGAATGGTCAAAAGAACTGTTATTGATTCTCTTTTCTCTGTGTGAACCCAAACCATATTTATCATAAGATTGCTTTCCAAGTACTGTTCTAGTTTGAGAAAAGTCCACAACTTCTAGCTTCAGAGTTTCAGAAAGTACAGGTCTTAAGAAACCTTGGAGTTGTGGAGCTAGCTGAGTTTGTACAACTTGAGCATTGTCAGAGGTTGTCACAACTTTAGTAGAAATATCAACTTGAGCAACGTTAGAGGTTGATTGATTTATCCTTGATTCAACTTGAGCAACTTCAGAGGTTGAATAATTCTTCTTTGGTAACTGTCCTTCTTCTACCAGTATACCTTTTCCTTTATCAGTATTTGCAATCACAGGCCTCCTTGTGTATTGTAAACTCTGTTGAGAGTTCACATTTTCTTTAATAGAAATTCCCAGTTCCTTTCTCCTAGGAGCCTTGGCCTTTTTCTTGTAAATACCAGCTTCAACCTTCTTCTGGTGTTCTTCAGCAAGAAGTTTCATCTCAGCATCCATATCTTCTACTGTGGCTTCACCACCATGTTCTTCCACAAACAGTTTAGCAGCAATCTCTTCATCAGTAGTTGGATTTGATGAAATCACTAGACTCTTAAGTCTTGAAGAAAATTGACCACCAGAGTTTAACCTCTCAGAGTTTGTCTGTCTAGCAGAGTTTGACCTAAGTCTCCCTTGCTCTTGAGAAGACTTTGACCTTTTCTCTGCTCCTCTGCTTCCACCATCATTAGAATCATCCCTCAGTCTCAAGGTTGGAGTCCTTTTGCATTTGTCTTTAGGTACTTTCTCCCCCTTTTTGACATCATCAGGAATAAAAACTGATGTGAGCAACTCTAGTGATGTAGCAATAGAAGTAAGTTGAGAAGACATAGCAGTCTGACTCTCTTCCACCTTGCTTAGCCTCTGCTTGATTTCTTCTTGATCCTTGATCAGAGATGAAAATTGAGCTCTATCTTTCTTCAATGCTAATTCCTTAAGAGCAATATCATTACTCAATCCAATGACAACTTTGTGAGTCTCATCAAAGCGATTGTACAATTATTTGACTTGAACAACTGTAGCCTTGAAATGTGTCAACAACTCAGGATTTGAAATCTCCTTTGCAGATTGAGCAACAAAATCAGCAGTCCTTTGCTTGGAGAAAATACAATCAGCTCCTGACCAGTTTGCATAATGCATTTCCCTGTAATGAGCTTCAGTTGCATGTTGATTTTCTTTGATAGACTCTGCAGTAGGATCCCTTAGAAAAGGTATTGACACATTATCATCAGAGTTTGAAAGTGCAGCATTGATCCCAGAGTTTGCATGATCAGAATTTTCAGATGTGTGATCAGCATTATCAACATCAACTCTAGCTTCATTAACATTTTCTGCTATCTGCTCTTCAATTTCTTCAGAAACATTGTCTGCAGTAGCCTCAACATTTATCTGTGCAGCTTCATGAATCTCAGAGTTTGCATTTACAAGAACCTCTGCTTCTACAGGAACAGACTCTGCAACAACTTCTTCTTCTTGAACTACCTTTTCAACAGCATCTTCTTGCATATTCTCTACTGTAGCATCATCCAATTTCTCTACAGCAGCTTCAACTACCTGATCAACCTCCTCACCCATTTCAGGAATTTGATTAGTAACAGAGAGATTCTCTGTGTGAGTAGCAAGGGACTCTTCAATAATCAGGGTGGGTTGATCAGCTGCCACATCCTCAGTATCACAAACACTGATACTAGGATGTGCTTCAAGAATTTTATCCATATCAAAATCAGCAGATAAAGCATCTTGCTCAAACATATCAGCCTCTGTATCAGCATTTGCCATGTCAGGCACAGTGGCTGCTTCAACATCTTCAGTAGCCTCCTGAATAATAACCTCAGGAGCTTCATCCTGGACAGCTTCAGTGTCTGGTGTAGATTCATCCAAATTATCAAAAATATAATTAGCTACTAATCTTCTTTTCCTCTGATGAAGAGTCTCATTATCAACATCATCCTCATCATCAGTTTTTGGTCTATTTGCTCTTCTCTTCTTAGAATGACCAACACCCATTGACACAAAAGACTTGGACACTCCTACTTCAGTAGCTGGTCTAACAGACTTTACAGGTTTGGAACCAACATGTTTAGTCCTACCACTGGATTTAGGTTTGACAGATGTAGATGGAGGAAGTCCTGTTTGTAAAGGTTCTGGTTGGGGTTCTAATTGAGAAGGAGTTTGTGTTTGTGGATGAATTTGATCATTTACAAACTGTTGCACAGATTCAGGAAGTAACAAATCTCCAACAACCCCTTTCTTAACATCCTTGTTGATAAGATCAGAGAATATCCTCTTGTGTAATTTAAAACAAGAAATAACATCTTCATCAACTATCTCTACCCCTTGAACACAGGCAGAGAATAAAATATGACAAAATCTAGAAAAGTAAACTACCCCTCGATTCTCTGTCATTTTCTCCCCTAAATTAGTTAAGAAAAGTCTTGCAAAATCAAAATGATTATCATATAAAAGAGAATACCCGATTTGCAGACTGTCCGTGGGAATAACATCCCAGTTGGTACATTTCTTTCCGAACGTTTTTGTTATACAGTCAAAGAAGAAGCTCCACTCCTTCCTCAAGAACGGTCGCTTCAACTGTCCTATCTTTGTCAAGGGCCCAGAATACCCAATCTCTCGCATCATCCGTAGCAAATCAGTGTCACCCATTCCAATTGTATATGAAGAAAACTCAGGAAACCCCATTACATTTCGAATTGTACCAGAAGTAATTACATACTCTGCTTCTTGAAATTCAAAGATTATAGATGGGTTTCCAGAATCACCACCATCATCATAAGTACTCGTCTCCCAGAAAGCCTTGATTTGCGAACCAGAAAGTGTTGTTGGTTCTACTAGAGCACGCCCAATCGCTGACTGAGCAAGAAATTTCTGAATCATGTGAAACGCCTCTGGTGCGTTGGCAGTGTTTAGTGGTGCTGCATAATTGTTAGGAACAAACTCTAACCCAGAAGAAACAAACGCTGTAGTCGCCATTAGTAAGATTTGAAAGAATAACAGAGAATCAGATGCAAAAGCTCGAAAGAGTTTGAAAGTAGAAAAGTGTTTGTAAATATGTGTGTGTGACAATAGATGTGAATTGGAGTAAGATGGGAAAGGTGTAAACGTATGTGTGTGTATTGTTTAAATATGAAATTCAAAATTAAAAACTGAACAGTTTTTAATCATTAATACACAACTGTCTTACTCCGTTAATCGTGTGAGTGGGACACGTGACACACATGCAATGACTGACAGTAGTAATTGGCAGTTTCCAATGCGCATGCGCAGTAAAAACAGCAATAATTACCGCCTTTTACACTTTCCTAGACACGCAACCTTATTCTTCTGTTTAATACAAATTAGAACCGTTACCAATCATACTCTTTTGTTTTCAAGAATGTTTTCTCAAAATTGTTAACTGTCTGAAACAAATAATCAATTTTAATCATCAGAGATTAAAATAAAATTACCTCAGCGTAGAGTACACAGTTCATCAGTGTTTACCAATCCTCCTCCTTTATTCATAATCTCTTTTCTCTCAATGCACAGTTGTGAAAAAAAAATTGTGTGTGAATAGCAGAGTTTACTGAATATAAATATTTAGAGCATCTTAAAGTGCATAAAATCCACACAATAAATCAGTAAAAACTAGTTGTCCAAACTCTCATGTATAAAATAAAATCTGATCTCATCTAAACTCTGTACTATAAAATTTATTATTTTCACCCCCTTCGATTTTTTTTTATAAAATTTTTCCAGTAATCAGTGGTTGGCACTAGTCACCAAAAATCAAAGATTTTAGCCCTTATTTCATACAATAAGTTCCTGGGTCTTCCTAGGCACAACATGATCTCAAAGGAATTTGTGCACTTTTTGGCATCTTTTGATTGGAGGGTGAAATATTTGCAACTAATTATCAGAGTTTAGACTTTTCATCGGTTAATACAATTAATTTATGAGAGAAAGTACAAACAGCTAATACAGACTCAGTGTATAGGATCAATAAACTAAGAGATGCTATAAATATAGAGACATTATCATGCTGTGTAAAATTTCTGCACATTTTGAGATCAGATCATATATTACTCAGAAAGATTCATGATTACTTACTAAGAATCATGCTTCATACAGGTTTCTTCATCGGTCCATATGTTTTAGACAATATTACAATCAGAGCATAACATCAGAGATTAACTTCAGACTTTAACCGACAGAGTATGACTGACATTTTATGACGAACAGAGTTTACTATCAGAGTTTAACATACTGGTACAAATAACAGTTAACACATGCAAAGAATCATGAGCATTATATCAATCATGTATAGATTTTGAATCTAACCAGTATCTCTAGTCAAAACCAGAGACCATTCCAAGTTCATTTACCAGTCTTGTAAAGGTAGCTTCACTCAAAGGTTTGGTGAAGATATCTGCAAGTTGTTGGTCTGTAGACAAAAAATGAAGCTCAATATTTCCTTCTTCCACATGTTCCCTAATAAAATGATACCTTATGCTGATGTGCTTGGTCATGGAGTGTTGTACTGGATTATCTGTCATAACAATATCACTTTGATTATCACAGAAAATAGGTATTTTAGAGTACCTTAATCCATAGTCCAGTAATTGATTCTTCATCCATAAAATCTGTGCACAATAGCTACCAGCAGCTATATACTCTGCTTCTGCTGTGGATGTGGAAATTGATTTCTGTTTCTTGTTGTACCAAGAAACTAATCTATCACCTAGAAATTGACAGCTTCCACTTGTGCTTTTTCTGTCTATCTTACAGCCTGCAAAATCTGCATCAGAGTAACTAATTAATTTAAACTCTGATTCTCTAGGGTACCACAAACCAAGGGTTATGGTTCCTTTGAGATATTTGAAAATCCTCTTCACAGCTGTTAGATGTGGCTCTCTGGGGTCTGCTTGAAATCTTGCACAAAGACATGTTGCATACATGATATCTGGTCTGCTTGAAGTAAGATAAAGAAGAGACCATATCATGCCTCTGTAGTTTGTCATATCTACTGAAGCTCCTGTATCTTTGTCTAACTTTGTTGCAGTAGCCATGGGAGTTGTGGCAGATGAACTATCAAGCATACCAAATTTCTTGAGAAGATTTCTGGTATATTTTGCTTGATTGATAAAAATCCCATCATCTGTTTGCTTTACTTGCAAGCCTAGAAAATAACTAAGCTCTCCCATCATGCTCATTTGGTATCTTGACTGCATAAGCTTGGCAAATTTCTTACAGAGTTTGTCATTAGTAGATCCAAAAATTATGTCATCCACATAGATTTGAACTAACAGCAAATCATCACCAGAATTAAAATAGAACAAGGTTTTGTCAATTGTACCTCTAGTGAACCCATTTTCTAAAAGAAATTGAGCTAGAGTTTCATACCATGCTCTAGGTGCCATGCTCAAGCCTGTAGACATAATCTGGATGTTTGGGATCTACAAACCCTGGTGGTTGTTCAACAAACACTTCTTCTTCAAGTTTCCCATTGAGAAAAGCACTTTTCACATCCATCTGAAAGACTTTAAACTTCTTGTGAGCAGCATAGGCCAGAAAAATCCTTATTGCCTCCAATCTTGCAACTGGAGCAAAGGTTTCATCATAGTCAATTCCTTCCTGTTGTGAATAGCCTTTAGCCACAAGTCTAGCCTTATTCCTTGTAATCACTCCATCACTGTCTGTTTTGTTTCTGAAAACCCACTTTGTACCAACAATAGATCTATTCTCTGGTCTTGGTACAAGTGTCCAGACTTCATTCCTCTCAAATTCATTTAACTCCTCTTGCATTGCTGTTATCCAGTTAGCATCTTGAAGAGCTTCTTCCACTTTCTTGGGCTCTGTTTGAGATAAGAATGCATGAAACAGACATTCATTATTTGTAGCACTCCTTGTTCTCACACTTGCATCTGGATCTCCAATTATCAAGTCAGGTGTATGGGCTTGTGTCCACCTTCTTGCTGTAGGTAATTGGCTTCTATTATCATTATTAGATCTTCCCCCTTGATCCATGCTTTCCTGATTTTCTTCTTGACCATTTGCATTCTCTGAGGCTCCCCCTGAATTGGACTGTTCGGTATTTGAACTTTCAGAGTTTAACCCAGAGTTTCTATTTGATTCTTCAGTTGACTCACTTTCAGAATTTGAGTCATTACTTTGAGAAGTTTCTGAAGTTTCTACACGCTCCCCCTCGACTGGTTCTCTATTTTGTTCTGTCAGAGACATTCCCTCAGTGTTTACCAGTAAAGGTTCAGAGTATACTTCATCAGAGTTTGTTGGATTTGCTTCATCAGAGTTTACGTCATCAGAGTTTAGATCTTCATTTTCAAAGCGAAGTTGATCATGATATTCTTCATCTTCTATTCCAGTTATTTTCTTGTCATCAAATGACACATGTATAGATTCCATGATCACTTTAGTTCTCAGATTGTAGATTCTGAATGCTTTAGATCATAGTGGGTATCCAACAAAAATTCCTTCATCAGCTTTTAAGTCAAACTTGGTCAACTGTTCAGGATGAGTTTTCAACACAAAGCACTTGCATCCAAAAATATGAAAATACTTCAAATTTGGCTTCTTATTTTTCACCATCTCATATGGTGTTTTCCCATGCTTGTTGATCAGTGTAGCATTTTGAGTAAAACAAGCAGTTTGAACAGCTTCTGCCCAGAAATAAGTTGGCAATTTTGCTTCATCAAGCATTGTTCTGGCAGCTTCGATTAGAGTTCTGTTCTTTCTTTCAACTACACCATTTTTCTGTGGAGTTCCAGGTGCAGAAAATTCTTGCTTCACTCCTCTTTCCTTGCAGAAAGCTTCCAATTCAGAATTTCTGAATTCAGTACCATTATCACTCCTTAGAATTTTCACTTTGTAATGTGATCCTTTGTCCAATAACTTCACATGATCCATCAAAGTTAAGGCAGTTTCATCCTTCTTTGCTAAGAAGTACACCCAAGTGTATCTGGTGTATTCATCAACAATTACCAAAGCATATTTCTTTCTGCCCATTGACATTACATTCACTGAACCAAAGAGATCAACATGTAAAAGATGATAAGGTTCCACAACTGAAGATTCAGATTTACTCTTGAAAGATGACTTTCTTTGCTTGGCCTTTTGACAAGAATCACACAGACCATCTAAGCTGAGTATTGACTTTGGAAGTCCCCTTACAAGATCTTTTCGAATCAGCTCATTGATGTTGTTCAAGTTTAGGTGAGAAAGCTTCTTATGCCATTTCCAACTCTCTTCATTTGACATTTTTGCAGATAGACACAAAGCTTTTCCTTCAGAGTTTGTTATCAAACTAGCTTCATAAATATTATTGCGCCTGTGTCCAACTAAAACAACTTTTCCGGTAGATTTACTGATCACTTCACAGTGTTCAGTATGAAAATCTACATGGTATCCTCTGTCACAGATTTGACTCACAGAAAGTAGATCATGCTTGAGTCCTGAAACAAGAGCTACATTTGTGATGATGACACTTCCAAGATTGATATTGCCATATCCCAGAGTACGTCCTATGTTGCCATCTCCATAGGAAACTTTTGGGCCAGCTTTTTCCTCAAAATCTGATAGCAGGGCTTTATTTCCAGTCATGTGTCCTGAGCATCCACTGTCCAAGATAAGAGTGCTCTCTTTTATGCCCTTGTTTTCAGATGACTCAGCTTCATCTTTAACAGTTGTCATGAGAGCATAATTGACTCCCTCATCTGAGTCTGAAGTGTCTGCCCAGTCCTTGCCTTTAGTGATGAGTGCTTTCTCAGATTTTCCTTTCTTGCACTCTGGAGCATAATGACCCATCTCTTTACACTTGTAGCACTGGATCTCAGACTTGTCTTTCTTTCCAGACTTGGTATCTCTTCCATCAGACTTTCTGAAATTTCTCTTGTCAGAGTTTGAATCTCTCCTAGAGAATCTCGTTCCTTTCTTGAAGTTCTTGAATCCCATCTTCTTGAAGGTCTTCACCATCAAAGCAGCCATTTTCATCATCTCTTCTTCATCATCCTCAGAATCAGAAGCTTCATCATCAGTGTTTGAGCCATCATCAGAGTTTGATGACTCACTGTCAGATTTAATGACTAAATCCTTTCCCTTGGCTTTCTTTCTTGATGATTCCTTCTTGACAGGTTTTTCTTCAACTTTAAGAGCAACAGATTTTGTCTTCTTTCCAGATCTTTTGTTTCTTTGTTCTATTTCAAGTTCATGAGTTTTAAGCAACCCATAGATTTCATCAAGATCTGTTTCTGCAAGATCATAATTGTCTCGAATTGTTGTCACCTTCAAATCCCATCTTTCAGGTAGGGATAGAAGAAACTTGAGATTTGATTCTTCAAGTTCATATTCTTTATCAACCAGAGACAGATCATTCAACAGTTTACAAAACCTGTCATATGTCTCAGTCAAAGATTCACCAGGTCTTGAATCAAAGTGTTCATACTCCTGTGTGAGAATAGTCTTCCTGTTCTTCTTTATTGCACTTGTTCCTTGACACCTGACTTCTAAAGCATCCCAAATTTCTTTGGAAGTCTTACAACCAATGACTCTGTTAGACATGACATTATCTAAGGCACTGTGGAGAAGATGTCTAACTTTTGCATCCTTTGCAATTGATGAGATGTCCTCAGGAGTCATATCTTTCTTTTCCTTTGGAACAGTCTTTTGTTCTTGACCATCAACAACAGGAGACAGTTTGGTTGGCATATGAGGACCATCATTGATTCTATCAAGGTATTCTGGATCTGTGGCTTCTAGAAACATGGTCATCTTTACCTTCCATATTGGATATTCCACAGGTCTGAGAATTGGAACCCTGATTGTCTCATATCGACTTACAGAAGTTGATTGAACCTTTTGAGCATTAGAACCTGCCTGGATGTTTTCAGCCATGATTATACTTGTGTTTAGATCGAAAACTGTATATATTTAACAGCCTTGGCTCTGATACCAATTGTTAGGCCGAATACACAATATATAATCAATATAAGTATAATAATAACAATTGAGAACACTGTTTATGAATCAACAACTGAATTATATAAATAACTCTTCTCTCAGTGATGTTAAAGAATCACAGAGAGCTGCTAGGTTACAAGAATAATGTATTCAGTATTCGCATCCCTTTTAGGGTTAACCTATCTGTGTTTATATAATACACAGTTACATAATCAATCTCTAATTGATATCCTATAAATCAGCTATACAATTTATATCAATCTAGGATTGCTTCTGTCTTCTGTTCTATTTATTTAGCCATCTCAATATATTCTGCTTCTTTCCATCTTCAGAATATATTGCTTCTAGAATCTTCAATTAAGCACCGACAACTAAACCAAATATTCACCCCGTCAGACTTTAATAAACTCTGACTGACTTCCGATAAACTCTGATGAGTACCTGGTACTTAAACACTGATGAACAAACGTCAGCAATTATATCTAACATATTTTTTCTAACAAAGTCCCTCATTTTCTAAATATATCACGGGAAATTGCCTTTTACAATTTACTTTTTCTATTTTTCTCACTAAAATCCATTCTTTTTTCAAAAATATCATAGTAAACCCTTTACTTATTTATTTTCAAACGTATTTAAATACTTTTAATTATTAAATTTTAAAACCTCATTTTCCAAAAATATCACGGGCATTTACCTTTTTAAACTAAACATATGTTACATTTTTTATTTTTTCTTACTAAAACCCCTCATTTCCAAAAATATAAAGCGCAAACCCATACTTATTTATTTTAAAATATGTTTTAATGTTTTTAATTAATTAAAAGTGTTTAGCTATTTTAACATGTCTACTTATTTTTTGCACAATTACAATTAATAAAATAATAATAAAATAACAATTAACAATCCGTGCATCGTACGGGTTTTAAGCTAGTACTAGCGTAGAAGCCCGTGCAATGCACGGGCCTGTTCATATACGAAAATAATTTTCGCACAAATCAGCATCTTCGAAATAATTTTATAATTAAATATATGGTAAATTATAGTATTTCAACTTTATTTTATATTTGTAAATTAATTTTATAATATTGTATGCCGTTTTCATGAACCAAATATTTTATAATTTGACCAGGTTTAAAAAGTTGGATCAATATATCTATACGATAATAATTACATGATTATTATTATTATTAATTTCTTAAATAATAATTAAATTTCCAATGTCGTGAAAAGAAATTTATTAAAATGACATGATTATTATTATTATTAATTTCTTAAATAATAATTAAATTTCCAATGTCGTGAAAAGAAATTTATTAAAATGATCAATTAAGTGTAACATAAATAATTATTGTAGCATAATTGTTCGTGTATAACATAGATACGTAAACTCATGTGATTTTAATGTAATAAAAGTATATTTGTAAAAAAGATAATCATGTATATGAGATTATATAATATATTACAAATTTTCTTAATTTTTTATATCTTATACATAATTATTTTTTTGATAATCAAGTAATTCATTAATAAACGGTCATACCACATCTACAAAAATAATCAAAATAGAACAAACACTTAATAAAATAGATCAAATCAGAATTTTCTTCACCCCGAACTATGATTGTTGAGCAAATCATTCATTGTAGCACATCACTCGTTCATATCGCTGAAGTTTGCAGCCTTTTTAGAGAGACAATCTAATAATCTGTTGTAGTCGTGCAATATATATATATATATATATATATATATATATATATATATAATTCGTCCATACGTATTCAAACAATTAATCGTAATTGCGACTCCATACAATCCAAATCAATGAACCACTATTATAAATCCTGCAGATCTACGATCTCGGATACTAAAACAAACCAAACTCTCACAAGGAAAGAGAACAAACCCGAAGAATGGGTAGAGAAAATCCACTAAACGGGGTACTAAAACTCTCAATAATGAGAGAGACCTATACAAATCGAAAACAAAATCAAAAGAAAACAGTAAAGAGGGGTCTTATCACCAACTTTTTGGTTAATGACAACCCCTTAAATAAAAATTGTGAGTTAAGATTTTTTTGGCGGAAGTATAGATAATATATATGAGCGGTTATTGTATAATCACAAAGTCTACAATACATGTCAATAAGACATTTTACGTTTTTATCATTTATTTTCGTGTTCGTGTAATTTCATGCATCAAAAATTAAATCAAACACTAAATTTTCGTGTCATAAATCAAATTTTTGTGAAAGATGTGAACGGTGAAGGAATGATAAAAAAATGGACAAATTAGTGACATGTGAGATTTA
Organism: Heracleum sosnowskyi; assembly: GCA_030848705.1. NCBI lineage: Eukaryota > Viridiplantae > Streptophyta > Magnoliopsida > Apiales > Apiaceae > Heracleum > Heracleum sosnowskyi. Next base: position 47,037,062 of record CM061236.1, read on the forward strand.
TTAAAGTTGTAAAGAATAATATGTCTTTTGGAAAGATAAAAATAAAGGAGTGTACATTTCGAAAATAAAACTGTTAACAAATGAATGAGACGAACAAATTGTATAATAATTATTTCATAATTTAATGAAAAATATCAACGCTAACTTTCTTAATTTAAAAAATATTAACTAACGAATAATGAGATCCTTGTATCTAATATGTAATTTATATTAGATCAAATATTATTATTATATTTTATGTATAAATACTTGACCAGTTCAAATAAATATAAATTATATCAATTAACAATATAATTGGTATTTTTTAATTGAAAAGAAACATGTATAATAAAAAATTTACAAACATGATCGGATATGTAGTTATATACAAAGCTACAAAAACAAACATAATGGTATATAAATAATATAAGTCAACGTTCTATATACTTAAAATTTAAATTATGAAAAGAATAAAAGGAGATAATGTGATTTACCTAATAGGAATTCTAAATTACAAATCAAAAGTTAACTTAGCACAGTGGTTAAGACATGGAAATTAATTAATTTTTAGCATAACTTATAGAAAGTGGCATTTTTGTGATTTTTCAACAAATAAGGGTACAATTGTAATTTCACAGCCATTTTTTGGGCTCAATTTGCCCTTAGACGCCATTTAATATATATATAAGTAGATAGATAGATTTACCTATATATATATATAATAACGTAAATAAAAAATACAAATTTATATAAATAATATGGACCAATATTTTATTTACTCAAAGGTTCAAAATAAAAAAAAAGAATATAGAATTAGAGAAAATAATGTGACTTATCTAATAAAATCTTTAAAGTAAACTCAAAAAGCAACTTAGCTTAGTGGTTAGGCTTTGGACTTCTTAGAAGGAGGTTGGGGGTTCGATTCTCTACAATAACAAATATTAACATATTTATGCATAATAATATAACAATGGTATTTTTGTTATTTTTCAAAAAATAGGGGTAAAATCGTAACTTCACAAGCATTAAAATGGCAAACTTTGCCCTTGTGTTTATATATAGTAATAGATAGATTCTTCAATCTTAAATCTAATAAAATTTCTTAAATTTTTCATTTATAAAAAGTTTGTAAATCTCATTTTTTTTAATTAGATTGTTTTCCCTTATGATTATTATATAAAATTTGATGCCTAAATCCGTAAAAAACAAAAATCACCGGAAAAAGGTGTTGTATAAAGCAAAAATAAGAATATGACCTTGGCATACATATAACAATAATGTTCAGGTTTGAGATATTTATAATTTAAGTATTTTAAATTTCAAATTTAGTAAAAGAAGTCTTTAGATTTATTAATAATTTTTTCTATTACATAATAATTATTTTTGTACATATATATACATTTATTACAAGGGTGTCGGCATAAGAAAACGGAACACACAAACACGAAAAAAATATAATAACTTGTTTTATTTTCTATATACATTTCATTTGTACTAGAAAGGAGAAGACAAGTATATTTTTTCATGATACATAATAAGGCCGCTGCAATTTATAGGATAGAGAATAAATTCATTAAAATGCTATTTAAAATTTAATTTTTATTACATTTTTATATTATAATCTTATTTAGAATTTAATTTTTATATTATATCTTAAATTGTCTATAAAAACATGACATACTGATTTGTTGGACTCACATCACAAATTTGAGAATTTTATTATAACAACACACAAATATAATCATGTTCAATAATAACAATGCATATCATGATAATTGTTTAAATATTTTGATTTATTTTCTTTTTTGTGACATCTGTAACTTTGGATTTTGCAAATTAGCAACAACATGGAACATACACAAATAACATGTAGAACATACTTTACGTAACAAAATCATTATCAAATTAGATATCTTGCAGTATAAAATCATCATCAAATTGAATATTTTTGTAAATCACGCATGTTATACTTGCAGAACATTGTCATGCATATGACCCCATTATAAATGTTCTGCAAATAAGATATGTGCATAATATATTTGTAGAACTAAAATTACAATCAAATTGGATATTTTATAGATCATATATGTTATGTTTACTAAATATTACTCTACATATTTTTTTATAGAGCATTTTATGAATGTATTTTAGTTGCAGATCCAAGTCTCCAACTAAATATGGTCTCCATAGAACTTTTCTCATATATTTTAATAGATATTTCTGTTTATCAATATGTAACCTGTTTAGGTATATATATATGTATGTTTGAGTTGGATAAGGGCATAAGTTTGAACACGCACAATGGTGATGATTTAACATTACATGCGTGTATAAAAGTTTTGCCAATTTTTATAGTTAATTTTCTATAGCTAATAATAATTATTTTAAATGTTAACTTTGTATATAATTTTTAATATATTCTTTTTGTGATTTTGGGAAATAATTAAAGTTATATTTAATACTTTATGAGACGTGATAGATTTACAATTTTATATATTTCTTTCTTAATTAAGCATGTTTAGAGAATTGAATTTCTTTATTTACATTCAAATTTATAGTAAAGACAATAAATATATAAAAGTCAATTCTGTTTAAAATTCAATTAAACAAACATTAATTTTGTTCTTAACTAAAATAAAATTGACTTTCCTTACTTACATTCAAATTCATAAGAAACCAAATGATTATGTAAAAATCAATTATTTTCCCGTGATGAATCTTTTATATTATAATGATGCCCACTTACGTACAAAAAAATTGTTATAACATTTAGAAATATTTAAGAAATTTTTATTTTTTGTGATAATATGAATTATTGAAGTTTGAATCGGTGGTTAATACTTAAATTGTTATTATTGCTTATTTTTATATGTATTTAGTGTAATGGGCACCGATTCAAGAAAATGTGACACAAATTGACATATAAGGTATAGAGATATTTAAGAAATTTGTAATTTTTGTGGTAATACTATTGGTTAAAGTTTGAAGCGATGGTTTATACTTAAAATTTTATTATTGCATATTTTTAGTAATTTTTAATTTATATGTATTCAATACAACGGGCATCGGCTCAATAAAACATGTCACAAAATCGGCATATAAAGTCTAGGAATATTTAAGAAATTTGTAAGTTTTTTACTAATACGAAACGATAAAGTTTGGAGCAGTAGTAATAATTAAATTTTATTATTGCATATTATTAGTATTTTTTTAATTATATGTATTTAGTGCAACGGGTGTCGGCTCAAGAAAATTACACAAAATCGACATAAAAATTATGTAAATAGTTTTATTTTATTTTTTATGTATGTTTACTTGGTAAAATATCGTGTTCAACTATTTATATGATATTTTATATTTTTCTTCTCATTTTTTTCTTAAATAGTTAATATTGAAAATTTTATAAAACAATATAATAGGGCCGCAGCGAAGCGCGGCTTAGTCGACTAGTTTCTTTATATATATAAAGGAAAACCCCCAAGAGCTCTAGAATCACTTGATTCATAGTTTTCTAATTTTCTAGAGCTACTCAATTTTAAATACTTAAATTAAACTTCCTTCTTTAAATCTTATTTTTTAGAAATTAAAGTCAAAACCTTTTTTTAAGTTGTATAAAAGAAAGCATTGCATAAAAGGTAAGTATAACCTTTAATTTATATTGGATCATATTTATACTACAAATTTGAATTTAAATTTAAAAGGTAAGTAATAAAATTGAATTTCTTTATTTACATTCGAATTTATAGGAGAGAAAATAAATATATAAAAAAAAAATTTTGTTTAGAGTTTAATTAAACAAATATTAATTTTTTTCTCAATTTTTATATTATATAAACTGAAACATGGACTCTCAAATCGTGCACCACAAAGGCACAAACTGCATTGTCTTTTGACTTTCTTCTGTGTGTTATTAATGTTTATTAATGTCTTCGTTCATTGTTCTTCTAATCTATTATATATCTTATACTGCAACAAGAACTTTGTGAAACATTTTATTCAACAACTTGAAATTACATAACTGCCCCTCCAAAGTCAAATGTTAAAAAAATGTAAGAAAATTTTCATATTGATGGGAATCGAACCTAAGACACTTCAATACTAATTACTAAGAATTTCAAGTCACCAATTTAACCATTGAGCTACTTGGGCTCTTTTGTTGTGGTATAAAACCCATTAGTATGGTAATGTCTTTCACAAATATTATTTTACACTTTAGTTTTTATTCAAGATTCTTTCATGATAATTTCATTTGTCTGATTATTAATAAAAGTGGTTATTGGTATAAAGTATATCCAATAGACACGTATCTCTTTAATTAAATTTAATTATGTTTCTTCCTTTGTATTCACAATTTTAAGACAAAGTACAAATGCATTTTTAGTCACATAATATCACTTTTTAGTCTGAGCATCCAATAATACAAAATAATACAAAATAGTAATCATTTTGTCTCAACTATGTTCATACATATCAGATAATATAAGTAATAATATAAGCACCTCTATAATTGTTACCCTGAATAGAGATGAACGTAATCCGGATTCAGATCGGATTTTTCGATATCCGATAGGGCCGGGCTTTTTTAAATCGAGACAAATTTTCTCTAAAATATTTATACCTGTAGATAGGGTCGGGTCATGAGGGGCCAAATCGGATTTTTACAAATTATTTTAGATATTGATAACTTTAACTTTAATTTTAACTTTAACTTTTTTTTTATTTTTTTGGATTTAATTAAAAAAATTAAGCTTTTATCCGAGTTTTAATTGAAAATTCTAACTTTTTGGATTGGACTTTTATCCTTATCAAGACTACGTCCAAATCGAGATTAAATTTGGGTTTATTCGGCTCGAACCGGATCGGGGTTTTGTGAAAAATATGGGATCCGTTTAAGCCTGCGGGCTGGATCCAATTGAGGTGGACTTTTTTTTTAATCAGATTTTTTTTGATTTTTTTAACCAGTTCGAACAGTTTTTTTCGAATACGAATTTGTGTGCATCTCAATCCCGCCAGCTCATGCATTAAGGACACGTATACTACTCCGGCCGCTTATAGAGAATTATGGAGACCGGAGAGTATTGGTACTTTCGAAATGGAGCCTTTATTTGACACCTTTAACTAATTCCTATCTGATTATTAATTAGCTTATAAAACTAATCATCAAATACATTCAACTAAGAACAAAATCTTCTTCGGACTAATACCAAACCGATCTTCCTTGAAAATCTTCTCAATCATGTCACATAGTGTCACCAACAAGTTCAAACTGGTGGCAGGATCACCACAACAAAATGAAGAATACTTATCATCGCAAAATTAAACTGACGTGAACTAGAAAATATTGTCACAAAATAACATCAAGTTTTGTCGGTTAGAGCGATCCCGTGCCTTTAACGGGTACAAGTGCAGTCGCATCAGTAGTAGGAAACCATGGATGGTACACAAAGATAACCTAGATTTTTTACTACTCTAGGCTCAAGGTTCTGGTACCTTTTAAAGCTTATTAATAAATTTGTTCTTTTTGTTCTCTTTCTTTAGTTTCAACTCCTTTTGTCACACCATCGAATCTTACATAGAATTGTATGATATTTTTCAAGTTCTAAAATAATTATGATGCATTTGCTTAATACAACGTATCTATTCAATATTTTAGTTATGGCAATTAGTTGATTGATGTCACTAATAGAAAATGAACTTTTGATAAGAGCCGAGAAACTACTTCTTCTGTACGGGGAAAAGAAGCCAAAGAAATGAGCTTAGGAGCTCATCCATTGCAACGGATAACATCATGCAAACATAACAGATAAATCAGAAAAATGCGCTCACAATACAATAGGTATTTACATTTTTAGTGTGCATCCAAATCTAAAGCAACTAAACATAATTATTACACATGGTACCTGATCTTGTTCTTTCAACTCCAGGCTAACTTTAAAGTGTATGGATTCATATTATATATCATGCACGGTTGATGGGATGAATAGACAACAAGCAATGTCAACTATGCATAAAAATTAGTCTTATGTATGTGCAACCTGTAAAATTATTTTATGCATGACATATTGATCATAGTTATCAAGGTTCCAATTCTTTTTCATATTCTCATAATTTGATTTTAATAATATTGTGAGATACAATTGACCCTTTTTTAACGAAAATTTAATATTTTATTTTATAGAATACAACTAACAATCGACTTATCTTATTGAAGTTTTCTGGAGAGTTTTTTGAACAAGATCAAGTTAAAAATCACACGCAGTTATATTAACTCAACTCAAGGTAGTAATGCTTTTCCTCGGGTCTTCTTTAATATATTTCATTACATTAATTCATATAGATATTGTATACTTAAACTTTGTTAATTTTTAGACGTTTTAGTATTTTAAATACTGATATGGTCAGAAAAGTAATTATAGAAATATAATTGACAAGCCAATGGAAATGCCGATATTTAAGGCCCGACACCCTATTTATTCATTAATTTCGTAATTAATGAATAGGGAAAATATACAGCTCATAAAAAGGAGTCCAAAATATGGTAAATTCATCAAAGAAGGATCCAGAATCCCAATTAAAGGCAATTAATGAGTCATAACCTTTATCAACAAGGAAACGAATTCTCCAGCAAGAAATACAATGTTTATCCAATATCAAAAAGGAGACTTATTCGCTATGTCTCCTAAACATACCATAAATACCAGGCTCCAGACGCCTATATAAGGACCCTGATCCTACAATCAGAACTACGTTTTGGACACAGCTCCATACGTCATCTACAACGTTTTAGACTTCATCCTCGAATAAGGACATACAAGTCACTACGTCCTTGGTGTGCCCTTGCCACCATAGCCCCGAGGGCAACACCAAGAACTACGTCCTTGGCTTGATTCTCAATAACAATTTGAGATACGTAGGCATCTTGTGAGGACCGATTTAGTCTCGAAACACAAGTGCAGCCATAAAAACTCGAAGCTCATTAAACCCTCGCATTAAATTCGTAAGCTCAGATTTTATTCCACAACATTTGGCGCCGTCTGTGGGAAGACAACATCAACCATGGCAAACACACGAAGAACAGCTCGAGGTCCTCAAACTTCTGATGGACTTCCTCTTACTTCTGCAACAGAAACTCAGGGGAGCCAACCACCGCCAATCACTGGCACTGAAGGGGTAGATGCCCCCATCACCACCACTCAAGGACCGGAAGTCCCGATTATTGCTGAAGGGACGAATCCCCTACAAATGGTTGTTCATGGACGAGATCCACCAGAGACCACTCTCCAGCAACCAATCATAACCACTCCATTGCTTGCAAACGCAGCACGTGGTCTCCAACTTCACACCACGGATATCCCCCAATATAATACCCAAACTCTCGGTATGCCAACTTATGGTATGCCACCTCGACCCCCGATGGACAGTAGTGGTGCCAACCCCATCTATCACGAGGCCTATGTGCCCCCATATATTCAAGGTCTGGGACCCCAAAATCAGCGAACCCCTTTTCAAGACTACTCAGGTCCCTACACCGAGGATGAGAATTACTCAACAGGAGATGAGAGGGATGTTGCCCCAAGAAGGAGACGTTCCTCCCAAACCAATCGAGAAACTACTAAGGAAAAATTTGCGTCCCTTGAAGCCGAGGCTGCAAGGCTCAAAAATTTATTGGCAGAAGAGGATGCCACAAGTACACAAAATCAAGGAAGAGTCCTGATGATCAATCTCGACCCAACACCAAGGAGAAGCAGTAGGGCTGAGGCCCCAAGGGGTGATCCTACTGATTTGTTGCCCCTAGGAGATCCTGATGATCCAACACCACCCTTCACTCAAGACATCATGAAAGCCAACATCTCTAGAAAATTCAAGATGCCGACGATCAAGGCTTATGATGGAACGGGAGATCCCGCTAACCATGTGAGAACCTTCTCCAACGCACTGCTGTTGCAGCCGACCAACGATGCGGTCAAGTGTAGGGCGTTTCCCCAAACCTTGGCAGGCATGGCACAACGTTGGTATAGCCGCTTGCCTCCCAATTCTATTGGGTCCTTCAAGGAATTGAGCAAGGCGTTTATCAACCAATTCGTAAGTGGGAGAGTGCACGAGAAAAGCTCTGCATCCCTCATGGGAATTCAGCAAGGAAAGAATGAAGCCTTGAGAGATTACATTAATCGATTCACTAGAGAGGCTCTAAAAGTCCCAGACTTGGAGGACAAAATGGCTATGATAGCCCTACAACAAGGAACTACGGATGATCACTTCAAGAGATCATTGGCCAAACACCCACCTGAGAGCATGTTAAAGCTCCAAGACAGAGCCGGCAAATACATCAAGGTAGAAGAAAGCATGAGAAAGCATGAACCCACTACTGGTGGTAATGGGAACTCAAAGAAAAGGAAGGAAACCCAAGAGTACGATGTTAGGGAAAAATTTCCTAGAACGTCAAAGAGATCTGATTCTCCACCAAAAAAGAGCAACTTTAGGCCAAAATTTACAGAGTATGCAAGATTGAATACTCCGAGGAGTCAAATTCTGATGGAGATAGCAAAGGAAGAGGATCTCAAATGGCCGAAGCCAGTGAGGGCTGACTTGTCCAAACGGAGCCAAAACCAATTTTGTCGGTTCCACAAAGAAGTTGGTCACGACACCGACGATTGTAGGCAATTGAAAGATGAGATTGAATTTCTGATACGAAGAGGAAAACTCAGTAAGTTCACCAAAGATGGAAACCAAGGGAGTCAAAGGGGGAACTATGAAAGGAAGGACGATGACAGAAGGGACAACGATCAAGATCGAAATCCCAAGCCCCGAGGGCCGGTAATCAACATGATATTCGGAGGGCCAACTGCTGCTGGGTCCTCCCGAAACTCAAGAAAGGCTTATGCTCGAGAAGTAATGACCGTGGTTGGAGAAGCATCGAAGTGTGCCCGAACAGAAGTATTAATAGGTTTTGATGATTCAGACCTGGAGGGAGTGAAGTTTCCCCACGATGATCCTTTAGTCATCGTTCCTGTGATAGGAAATTCTGAAACCAAGAGAGTTTTGGTCGACAATGGAGCTTCAGTGGATATCTTGTTCCACGATGCTTTTATCAAGATGGGTTACACTGATTCTCAGTTAACACCCTCAAATATGCCCATATACGGATTCAATTGGGTGGAATCAAAAGTGGAAGGAACTATCCAACTCCCAATGACCATGGGACAAGGGATGAATACGTCTACTCAAATGTTGAACTTCATAGTTATAAAGGCAAATTCAACCTACAATGCAATCCTGGGAAGGACTGGTCTTCATGCGTTCAAGGCCGTTGCCTCATCTTATCATCTGAAAATCAAGTTCCCAACGAGGAATGAGATTGGTGAAGAACGAGGAGATCAAAAGATGGCTAGAAGTTGTTATGTAGCCGTGTTAAGGCCTGATGGAATCGGGGGGCAAGTTCTCCCAATTGAAGACATGGATACTGACGACAATGAGGACCGAAGAGGGAAACCAGCTGAGGATTTAATCCCAATTCCCTTACTCCCTGGTGAACCGGAGAAGGTGACTTATGTCGGGGCACTACTACCTGAGCCATTGAAAAGCAAGCTCATATCTTTTCTTCAAGAGAACAATGACGTTTTTGCTTGGACAACGGCTTACATGCCAGGGATTGATCCCCAATTGATAACTCACAAACTGAATGTAGATCCTGAAAGGAAGACGATAAAACAGAAAAAGAGAAATTTTGCTCCAGAGAGGCTTGAAGCCATTAAACAGGAAGTTAATAAACTTTTGGAAGCTGGGTTCATTGAAGAGATACAATTCCCAGAATGGTTGGCTAACCCCGTGATGGTCAAAAAGGCTAACGGAAAATGGAGGATGTGCGTCGACTTCACTGACTTGAATGATGCATGTCCTAAGGATTGTTTTCCCTTACCAAGGATTGATGCATTAATAGATGCTACAGCTGGACACGAGATGCTCAGCTTCATGGATGGCTTCAGTGGATACAACCAAATCAAAATGCACAAGGATGACATCTCCAAGGTATCATTCATCACTGACTTTGGTGTTTTCTGTTATCTAGTCATGGCATTTGGACTTAAGAATGCAGGGGCAACCTACCAAAGATTGGTGAACAAAATTTTTGGACACCTAATTGGAAAAACCATGGAGGTCTACGTAGATGACATGTTAGTCAAGAGCCTCGATAAGGCCGATCACATTGAGCACCTCCGAGAGGCATTTGAAGTGCTAAGGCACCACAAGATGATGTTGAATCCAGCTAAGTGTGCCTTTGGTGTAGGCTCGGGAAAGTTTTTAGGCCTAATGGTTTCCAAGAGAGGAATCGAGGCCAATCCCGACAAAATCAAAGCAATTCTAGACATGGAACCACCAAAGACTGTCAAGGATGTCCAAAAACTAACGGGAAGAGTGGCAGCATTGGGAAGATTTATCTCCAAATCAGGAAAGAAGTGCTTATCTTTCTTCAAAGCACTCAAGAATGTGAAAAACTTTGAATGGACAACTGAAAGCCAAGAGGCCTTTGAGGCCCTGAAGAAATACATGGCTGAGGCACCACTGTTGGCAAAGCCCAATCTAGGGGAAATTCTCTATTTATACTTGGCGGTCTCTAGCACAGCCCTTGGAGCCGTTTTGGTAAAAGAAGAATTGAAGGTTCAGAAACCCATCTACTATGTGAGTAAGATTCTACATGGGGCAGAAATAAACTACTCAACGATTGAGAAGTTTGCCTTAGCCTTGATAATGGCCTCAAGAAAGCTACGCCCGTACTTCCAGGCTCACAAGATAGAGGTCTTGACTGATCAACCTCTAATAAACATCTTGCATAGCCCTCAAGTTAGTGGAAGGTTGATCAAATGGGCCATTTAATTGGGCGAATTTGACATCAAGTATAAGACTCGAACGGCCATAAAAGCTCAAGCACTTGCTGACTTCATGGTTGAATGTACCATTGACAACAAAGAAGTCGGGGGGCAGGAAGTAATAGTGGAGGATGAGAAAGATCAAGAGATGGATTTCAAAGAATATTGGGTGCTCTATTTTGATGGAGCATTAAAAACAAAATCAAGTGGAGCCGGTTTAGTGCTACAAAGTCCTGATGGATTCCTCATAGAGTATGCACTAAAACTTGACTTCCCAACGACAAACAATGGGGCCGAGTATGAAGCTCTGATAGCTGGCTTAGGGCTGGCTAGAGCCTTGAGAGTTAAAACTCTGAAAGTATGTGGAGATTCGAGGCTAGTGGTTTCCCAAGTAAATGGGGAATTTGAGGCCAGAGATGAAGTCATGGCCAAGTAATTGAAACTTGTCAAGGCCATCATGACTCAGTTCGACGAATGTTATGTAGAGCACATTCCAAGGGAAGAAAACATGAAGGCTGATGCCTTGTCTAAATTTGCTTCTTCCGAAATTGAAAACTATGCAGGGAGTGTATACTTCCAAGTCCTGAGGACCCCAAGCATCAACGGAAAGTTGGTAGCACCCATTGATGTTGCTAGTTGTTGGATAGATCCCATCAAGGCTCATCTGGAAACTGGGTGGTTACCCAACGACACTTCAGAAGCACGAAAGCTGTATGTGAGAGCACTAAGGTATACCCTGATTGAGGGAATCCTATACAAGAAGTCTTACATCGTTCCATATCTGAAATGTTTGAGACCTCAAGAGGCAGAATTGGCCCTGAAGGAATTTATGGGCAACACTTGGGGGGCAGAGCCCTTGCCCATAAGATCACTCGTCTAGGTTTCTACTGGCCAAGCATGCTAGCAGATGCTAAAAGCTACGTGAAGAAATGTGAAAGGTGCCAGAAGCATGCACCAGTGGTTAGGCAACCACTAGAGATGTTGACATCCATAAATTCACCAATTCCATTTGCCATGTGGGGAATGGATATACTTGGACCTTTCCCAATGGCAAGTGCACAACGAAAGTTCTTGATAGTAGCAATCGACTACTTCACCAAGTGGATTGAGGCTAAGCCATTAGCCAAGATAACCACCAAGCAAGTGATGCATTTCTTCTGGGAAAATGTGATATGCAGATACGGGATTCCATGTATCTTGGTCACAGACAATGGAACTCAGTTTAACAACGATGAGTTTAAGAAATATTGTGATGAGAACGATATCAAGTTGCGCTTCACTTCTGTCGCCCATCCTCAAGCAAATGGGCAAGCTGAGGTTGCAAATCGAATTATCCTAGATGGACTGAAGAAAAGAGTTGAACGCTCCAGAAACACTTGGGTGGACGAATTGCTCCCCATACTATGGGCATATCGTACTACCTGCAAAGTCACCACTGGAGCTACCCCCTTTCTGTTGGCATATGGGGCAGAGGCAGTGGTTCCAGTGGAGATTACTCACACGTCTCCAAGAATTGAGGCTTATGAGCCAGAAACAAATGAGGAAGGCTTGAGGCTGGCCTTAGATTTGATTGATGAAGTTAGAGATGAGGCAGATGCCAAGATAGTTCAGCATCAGAAACGAGCATCTTTCTATTACAACCTAAGGGTTAAAGAGAGATTCTTTCGACAAGGAGATTTAGTCCTCCGAAAGATTGAGGCATCCGGAGTTGGACAAAAAGGCAAGTTGGCCCAAAATAGGGAAGAACCATATCGCGTCAAGAACGTATTTGGTCGAGGCTCATACAAGCTAGAAACCCTCGAAGGGCATGAGGTGCCAAGGACTTGGCATGCCTCAAATTTGAAAGTCTATTATGTTTAAAGTGTGTTCTGATTGGACTCACTACTAGGACAAATAGAAATAAGGTTTGATGAAATCATGAGCTTCCTAGAAAGCAAATGAAGGGTTGAAACCCCAGAAACCTAAGACATTCAGTCCAAACCCCATCATTCGATATGCTCAATGAAAGGCTTGAAGCCAAAACAAGACGGTATAAGACATAAAAGGCTTATGCAAATGTCAAGTTAGCCTCGAATAAGGCAAAATCGTCATAAATGTGTAGGTCGCTCCACACTTTACACCAAGACGATACTCGTGAAACACTAGTGTATATTAAAATCCCAAAAAAAGGGTAGTAAGTCCCAGGTAAGGGATAAAAAGACCCAAGTCTCGAAAAAGACCGGTATAACTTCTATGAAATCCTAGTGCATTATCATAGACGTTGGGAAGCGCGATCAGCCATTTTAAACCCAGAATCTTCAAAGAAAGCCAAGAATTCTTCAAAACTTCAAGTAAGAAACCCAGAAAACGATGAGATTCAACAGAAAATCTCGCCATGAATCGCCTAGTGACTGGAAACCCAACCGGTTAAGGAAGGGCAACCGTTTATAGCCAGTTAAGGTCCACAAATCCATTTATGGATTATAGAGATTAAAACCCAAATAATTTGGGTCTCAGGCAAATTCGAAGCCCAAACAATAAAGGCCCAATAAGGCCCAAGGCTGGAATAATTTAAGCCCAATTAAAAATTGGGCTAGTTAAGGCCCAAGAAAAGAATGAAATTTGAAATATAGCCAAGGCAAAATCAAAGATTTAAGGTCGAAAAGACATTAAATCGAAATCGTACGACCGAGGTCGAAAACATATGGGAAAACGAGGTCGATTCCAACGACCTCGCTCCCAAATAAAGTCGAAAAATAATGAAATTGAGGTCAAAAAAACCTTAGAACGACATCGAAGGCTCGAAGTCGAAAATATACGAGGAATTGAGGTCGTTTCCATCGACTTCGCACCAAAAATCCAGTCAAAAAATTGAAAATTCGAGGTCAAAAAGACCCTAGATCGAATTCGATTGATTGAGATAAAAAATACACTATAAATCGAGCTCGAACCCCTCGACCTCACACCCAAGTGAGGTCGAAAACAGAAGGATTCAAGGTCGAAAGAATGAGGTCGAATATGACCTAGAAAACGAGGTCTAAGCGTTCGACCTCACGCCAAATGAGGTCGAAAACAACCTAGAGATCGAGGTCGATATTGACCTAGAAATCAAGGTCGAAAAAAGGCTGGATCGAGGTCGAAAAAGACTTAAAAATCGAGGTCGAATCCTTCGACCTCACTCCAGTCGAGGTCGAAATCCAGATCGAATTTGAGGTCGAAAATGACCAGTTTCCTGGTCGAATTTGAGGTCGAAAATGACTTGTTTCCTGGTCAAAAAGGAGGTCGGAAATGACCTAATTTGAGGTCGAAAATGCCCTTAAAATGGAAAATTTTGAGGAAAAACACGTTATAACTTCTACGAAAACCCCAAGGAGATTTTCCCAGAAGTTGGGGGGCAAATGATATGGTCAGAAAAGTAATTATAGAAATATAATTGACAAGCCAATGGAAATGCCGATATTTAAGGCCCGACACCCTATTTATTCATTAATTTCATAATTAATGAATAGGGAAAATATACAGCTCATAAAAAGGAGTCCAAAATATGGTAAATTCATCAAAGAAGGATCCAGAATCCCAATTAAAGGCAATTAATGAGTCATAACCTTTATCAACAAGGAAACGAATTCTCCAGCAAGAAATACAATGTTTATCCAATATCAAAAAGGAGACTTATTCGCTATGTCTCCTAAACATACCATAAATACCAGGCTCCAGACGCCTATATAAGGACCCTGATCCTACAATCAGAACTACGTTTTGGACACAGCTCCATACGTCATCTACAACATTTTAGACTTCATCCTCGAATAAGGACATACAAGTCACTACGTCCTTGGTGTGCCCTTGCCACCATAGCCCCGAGGGCAACACCAAGAACTACGTCCTTGGCTTGATTCTCAATAACAATTTGAGATACGTAGGCATCTTGTGAGGACCGATTTAGTCTCGAAACACAAGTGCAGCCATAAAAACTCGAAGCTCATTAAACCCTCGCATTAAATTCGTAAGCTCAGATTTTATTCCACAACAAATACTAATTATATAAATATTAAATTTTAAGCAATGATACTGATTGGAATTCAAATTTCATTTTAATACATATAATTTTTTTATATTCAAGAGTCAACAACATATAAATTTAATATCCAACTGACTGAATTTAAATCTTAGAATACTTAATTTTATTATTATATCTTCAATTTATTCTTGTATATTTGGTGCTAATTTTAAATTATATTTTAATAAGTGTAGATGAGATTTAAACCCTTAATTTTTTATAAAAATATTAACTTTTTGAAACCTAAGCCTTTTTTAGTAAACTTAAAATAAATATTAATTTTGTTAAATTATTGATGTTATTCGAATCTTATAATTTGAAAAAATAGTTTTTATGTTGAAGTATAAAATATTTTTTTATATTAAATTCAACAATTTGTAATTGTTTATTTAAAATTTAACAATTTTTCTCTAATACTTTATTATGATCATTAAATTTATTTTACTTTTATCATCATTGTCATTTAAATCGTAAGGATATAATAGATAGGTCGGAGAAAACCAAAAGAATTCTCTTTTAATGCGTATATGCTATGTCTCAGAGATACATGAATGGCATACATGAATGGCTGGATTCATGTGTTATCAAGTTTAATTATATTAAATTATTATTTTTTTTGAATAAACGACGTAATTGTATTCAACTAATCAAGTCCATCTCCAGTACATGAGAAATAAAACGAGGAGGAATATAAACCCACTCCCCTACATCTGACATAGAATATGAGGCTTGTGCTAACACGTGAGCCACCGTATTCGCAGATCGGTAAACAAAATCAACTAGCACCAGATTTATGTGCTTTAACAAATATAGACAATCACCAACTATAGTGCTAAAAAACGCTCTCCCTGAACGACCATTACAAGCCAAAGCAAGAGCATGAGAATCCGTTTCAAACACACATTGTTGATACCCCTGCGCAATAGTCCACGAAAGGGCCTCCTTCAATCCTATAGCTTCTGCTTCCCTAGGATTCCATGCACCTTTTATTCTTCTGCACCTAGCTGCCACAAATTCTCCATGAGCATTTCTGATAACTGCTCCAACACCTACACTTCCGTCCTGGAACACGGCTGCATCAGTGTTCACTTTCATCCATCCATCTTCTGGTTTGTTCCATGTACGAGCTCCCATTCCTCCATTGCATACTCGCTCATCAACTCTCATCTGCTCTTCCCTCCAGTCTGTAAGTAGATGCCTAGCTGCAGCTCTCACACCGAAAACTGACCCATTCACTCGATCCCAGACCCACTTATTTCGACGCGACCAAATGCTCCAACACAACATCACAATCTGCACACATTGCTCCTTATTACTTCTGGCAAATATAGCAGCAATTACCTCCACTACTGTATCAGTCAAGGATTCTTGTTTGTTTGTGTGCAAAGCTTTAAATTGCATGTATTTTTTTTCAATCTGCTGGACTATCTTTGTAGCTTCTCGTAGGAGTCAACAAAACTTGACAAAATGTACTATATTAGAATTTAGAATGTATGCACCTATTTTTTTAAGAATTTATTATAATATTTATTTTAAATATTTCATAATATTTATAAATTTTTTCTTAAATTGAATAAAAATTTGTAACTTATTTTTTCTTTTCCCTTCAGTTTCCGGATAGTTGCACTTAGATAATACTACAATAGTGTTAAATCATCACAAAATTAAAGATTATTTTATAATTTTTGATTATAAAACCATAATGATGCACATAATAATCAATAATAAATTCTAAATAAGGTTTATTATAAGTTCTACTTTTAGGTTTTGATCAGTTTTGCCCTAAATCCTTTTATATGAAACATGAATTGATTTTCAAATAATAATCAATTTTAGTTACAATTTAATCATTATTATATCGTTATATTATAATCATATTTACAATTTAATCTTTATTTTTAATCTTTTATATTATAATGATGTACATGTACGTAATAAAAAAATTATTATAACGTCTTGGGGTATTTAAGAAATTTATAATTTTTTGTGATAATACAAATTGTTGAAGTTTGAAGCAGTGGTTAATACTTAATTTTTTATTATTGATTAATATTAGAATTTTTAATTTATATGTATTTAGTGCAATGGAAGTCGACTCAAAAATATATATGACACAAAATCGGCATATATTGGGGATATTTAAAAATTTTGTAATTTTTGTTATAATACTAATGGTTGAAGTTTGAAGCGGTGGTTAATACTTAATTATTAATACTACATATTTTTAGTAATTTCTATTTATATGTATTTATGCAACAGACGTCATCTCAAGAAAATATGGCCGAAAATCGACATATAAAGTATAAGGATATTTAAGAAATTTGTAATTTTTGTGATAATACGAATGATTGAAGTTTGAAGCGGAGTTTAATACTTAAATTTATATTATTGCATATTTCTAGTATTTTTTGTTTATATGCATTTAGTGTAACGGGTGTCGGCTCAAGAAAATATGACACAAAATCAGCATAAAAAATATGCAAATAGTTTATTGTATTTTTTATGTATTTTTAATTTGTAAAATATTGTGTTCACTACGTATATATTTTATATTTTTTTCTTACATAGTTAATATTTAAAATTTTACAAAAAATATTATCGGGCCGCTGCGAAGCGCGGCTTAGTCGACTAGTACTTATATAAAGGAGAAGACGAGAGCGGTGATGTGGCGCTTCTCAAATCGCTTCGATCTATTTTTCTAATTTTCTCAAAATTTTGAATAATTAATGTTAAAGATTCGAAAATATCTCAATTGATTTTAAAATCTTTACTAATGGAGGAAACTAAATATACAATTATAATATTCTTGTCTTCAAAATCTTTATTAATGTAGGAAACTAAATACAATTCTAATATTCTTGGCTTTAAAATTTTTACTAATAGAATAAACTAAATTTATA
Source organism: Heracleum sosnowskyi (assembly GCA_030848705.1). NCBI lineage: Eukaryota > Viridiplantae > Streptophyta > Magnoliopsida > Apiales > Apiaceae > Heracleum > Heracleum sosnowskyi. The sequence goes on from CM061236.1 coordinate 47,054,845, forward strand.
ATTCTAATAGTCTCCTAAATTATTTTATTAGAAAATATCTTATTGCCTTTTAAATTTTTACTAATGGAGGAAAGTAATATACAATTTTAATATTCTTACCTTTATAATATTAGATAAATTCTCAATTTCTTTCTTACTATTTTCTAATAGAGGAAACTAAATATAGTATTAGTATTTAAGCCCAGTGCTGAGCCATTTCAATTTTGTAATTTCTATTAATGTAAAACAATAAATATTTTCTTGTGCCGTTGATTTTAGTTTAGATGTTTACCTACAATATTATGTTACATGTTTTTTTTTGCTAATTAAACTCACACACACCAGGGGTCGAACTCTTGACCTCCTCCAAATGAGGCAAGAGGCTACCTGACTTATATTTTGTGCTCCTATGACCTTCCATCTAATAAAATAATATCCTCAACTTTTTAACGACATTTCCTGTTTTTTTTGTTACAATTACTTAATTGTTCTTACTTAATTGTACTTCATGTTTTTACTTAATTACCTTTATTTATTTATAAAAAATATTATTAAATAATAATATTACCTGTTTTTTTTTTGCTGAGCTAATATTACCTATTTATAAATAATTACCTTTTACACCTAAAATATATTACTTTTTTTATTTTTTCTAAAAAATTCCCTACTTTTTCAAAAATATCACGGGTGATATGGGTTAAAAATAACCCTAGGGACATAATTAATGATACGTCAAATAGACCTAGATTGGTCCAAAAATTAGGCCCGATAAATGCGGCCCAAAACCCTAATTATTTATTAATTTCGTAATTAATAAATAAGGGGAAATCTACAGCTCATAAGAGAGTTCAAAGTGTGTCAAATACTTCAAATATTGGTCTCCAAGGCATACAAACCCAATATGAGTCAACCTCCTACAAAATAGGATTCACAATCCTGATCTAAGAAGGCGACTTGGACCCCAAGTCACCTAAATTCTACCCTAAATGCAAGGCTCCTGACGCTTATATAAGAACCATGATCCTTCAACCTAGAACTACGTTTTTTGGCTTGATTCTCAACTATGAATTGAGATACGTAGGCATCTTGTGAGGGTAGATTTAGCCACGAAACACTAGAACAACCATTAAAGCTCGAAAGCTATTAAACCCTAGCATTAAAATTCAAAGTACGTTTTTTATTCCGCAACAACGGGCAATTACCTTTTTTAACTAAAAAATATAAGCTTTTTATTTTTGCTTATTAAAACCTCTTCTTTTCCAAAAATATCATAGACAGTTTCATTTATTAAAATAAAATAATAAAATAATAATTGTTAATAACTAACCAATTACCTATTTTAGCCAAAGTGTATATTCTTTTTTATATTTTTTAACTAAAATTTTTACTTTTCTATTTTTTCTAACTAAAACCTCTTATTTTTCAAAAATATAACGGGTAGTTCTTTTTAATGAAATAAAATAATAATATTTATAATTGCAGATAACTAACCGATTAGCTTTTTTTCCCAAAACGTATATTCTTTTTTATATTTTCTAACTAAAATTTTTCCTAAGTAAAATCTCACATTTTTCAAAAATATCACATGCAATTTCATTTAGTAACATAAAATATTAATATTAAAAATACTAATAATTAATCGATTACCTTTGTTTGCCAAAGCGTATATTCTTTTTTATATTTTTTAACTAAAATTTCTCATTTTCTAAAATTATCGCAGATGATATCTATTTATACTATACTATTATATAATAGCCGAAACATTTAAAGTTTTGATTTCAATTTTCGGTAATTTATTCTATTTAATCTATCTACCTGTACTATTATATAATAGCCGAAACATTGAAATTTTTGATTTTCGATTTTCTCACATATATAACATAACTACAAACTCTTTTGATTATAATTTACTTAGAATTAAAAAAAACGACATTTTTTTAGAAAATATTTATATTTATATTTATATATATTACAGCAAAATATATTGATAATTTTGACGGTTATCTTTACTAACATGCTTACTAAGCTAATAAACTATTATAAAATTTTGATCGGTTGATTGGTCAGTTAATTTCAATTGTCGATTAGCATAGTAAAATTTTCTAGAGTGGATTAACTTCAATTGTCGATTAGCATAGTAAAAACTTGAGTATGGGTTCTTACATATCAAAATAGCAACACCTGGTTGCCAAATTTTTTAAGAAGTTACCAAAATAGCAACACCTAGATTACACTCAATCAAGGATAACAGTCACATGCATAACAAATCAAGATATTGTTGTTTTAATAAAAATTTGAAATCAGATATCTCATTGTCATGGATATTCCTCTGCTTCATCCATAAAAAAGCTTTACCCATTATTAGTCCCTTTTCAGAATCTACACCTCAAAGCAGTCAAGAGATCTTATAAACAGGTCCGCACTTGTATTGTACGGATATTAATTTTTTTAGCAAATTATACTGCACATTAAATTTACTGAATATATAATTTTGTCATTCTCAAATGTCTGCATGGTCATTAGTAACTGTTAGCATTGTTACTTAGCATCTACACAATATTTATTTGTACATAATTTCCAGCTGTATATTATTGATTAGTTAGTTAGTTCTAACAAACTTTCCCGCCAGATTAGTTTTGTATATAAACTATAAGCTCATTTCATTTTGTACTTGGAACAATTCAGTATGAATGTGAATACTTTTCTTTCTCTCCTTCTCTTTTAATCTCTTTGATTAATCATCAAATTCACATGGTATCAGAGCAATAATAGTACGATTCTCTTCCGCGATCTTCATCATCTCCTTCGCATTACTCAGTCATGGCGATTCTCTATAGTATCTGTATTTTTCTTCGTATTTCGTCAATTCAGGTGTCAATTCTTGATCATTTCCTTACATAATCTTGATTTGCTTCACTTTCAACTCGATTTGTACCTATTTCTTCTTATTGTGAAATTTCTCTTAGTTCATTATAGCGATTTCATATAGATACTGGTGATTTACACATTTTTGGATAATTCTTTGATTACGTATTCATCGTCTTGTTCAATTGCTATTATAAGATTGAGAATTCATCAATTTTCCTCTATAGTTCTTTCTGACATTCTATCAAACACCTTATCTTCAAACCGATTGTTGTCAATCTCTTATCAATTTTATCACTATTTCTTGATATCTTTACTACAAAATGGCTGGTGCTTCACAGACTTCAACTCCTGATAATAACACTCATCTTGAAACTTCTGGTTTTTAAGATAATCCATATCATTTACAATCTTCAGATAGTCATGGTATGAAATTAGTTAGTGATGTTTTTGATGGCACTGGTTTTAGCAATTGGAAACGTTTTGTGACTATTGCATTGTCTACACACAATAAGTTAGGGTTTGTTGATGGTTCTTTGCCTAAACCAGATGCTATTAGTCCTACATTTAAGAGTTGGTCTAGATGCAATGATATGGTTATTTCCTGGCTTCTTAGTGCATTGTCGAAGTCTATTGGACGTAGTGTGATTTACTCAAACTCTGCACATCAGATTTGGATGGAATTAGAGGAACGTTATGGTGTTTCTAATGGTACACAACTGTTTGGACTTCATAAGGAGTTAAATGAGCTATCCCAAGGAAACAACAATATTGCTGATTATTTTACTAAGTTGAAAATGTTATGGGATGACATTGAGTCTCTTTCTATCATACCTATGTGTTCATGTGGTTGCACCTGTGATGCTACTCAGAAACTTTCTAAATTTCAGCAAGATCAAAAGGTTCTACAATTTCTGATGGCCCTGAATGACACTTATGCTATCATGAGGGGATCTATTCTCATGAGATCACCTTTGCCAACAGTTAGCCAAACCTACAGTCTTCTTTTACAAGAAGAATCATAGAGGGAAATACATTCTGGTGGACATTTCATGTCTGATTCTGCTTCATTGAATGCTAGTTCTTCTAGGTCTCAACAACAATCTTATTATCAGTCTGGTGGATCTTTCCCTAAGAAGTTTGCAGGTGACTCAAAGAAGTCCTCTCTACAATGTAACTACTGTAAGAAACCAGGTCATTCTATTGACAAATGCTACAAGTTGAATGGTTTCCCTTATGACTTTAAGTTCACAAAGTCTAAAAGATTTGTTGCTCAAGTTACTGTACCAGATTCTACTGATGATTCTCACCAGTCTTCAAATGTTACTGATCATGGTTCTTCAAATCAGTTGTCAACTTCTGGTTCTAATGCTACTAGTTCTGGTGGTCTTACACTAGAAATGGGTGCTCAATTGATGAACTTTCTTAAGATAGCTCAACTCTCAGATTCCAGAGATCTCAATTTCTCATCTGCAAATTTTGCCGGTAACTCTGTTTCTACTGCTTGTTTTTCATCTTCTCAAAACATTACTTGGATTACAGATAGTGGTGCTAGTGATCACATGTGTGCACACAAATCACTCTTTTCTACACTACAACCACTACCTCATGCTCTAACTGTTTCTCTACCAAATGGTCATGTTATTGATATAAATTCAATTGGTACAGTTCCTTTGACTCCTGATATTATTCTAAGGAATGTTTTATATGTTCCTCACTTCAAACTTAATTTGTTTTCAGTTCATAGTTTCACTGAACAATTTCAGTGCACTATCAGTTTTTCTCACTCTGGTTGTTTTGTGCAGGGCTCTTCTCTGAAGATGCCACTGGCTCTTGGTAAAATTCAAAAGGGTCTTTACATTCTTCCTCAAGCTTTTACTTTGAAATCTGCCATTCCTTCTCCAGATATGTCTGTTTCATCTGCTAATTTGTGTAGCAATGATTCTATTTTACTTTGGCATTCTAGATTAGGGCATTTACCTTTGTCCAAGATACAAACTCTTTCTCTATGTAAGATTGATGACAAACAATCTCTTGTTACTTGTGAAATCTGTGCTAAAGCCAAAAAACACAAACTTCCATTTCCTCATAGTACAATTCATACTACTAAATGCTTTCAGCTTATTCATGTAGACATATGGGGACCTTATCATGTCCCAACTTACAACAAATATAAATATTTTTTACTATAGTGGATGATTTTTCCAGAGTTACATGGACTCATTTACTTAGTTCAAAAAGTAACGCCTTCACCTTCATCAAATATTTTGTAGCTATGGTTCATACTCAATTTTTTACTTCAGTTCAAACTATTAGAACTGATAATGCTTTAGAATTGGGTTTAAGTCATGATGCTAGTCATTTCTTCTTATCACAAGGTATTATTCATCAGACCTCTTGTGCCTACACTCCACAACAAAATGGTGTTGTGGAGAGAAAGCACAAACACTTGTTAGAAACATTAAGAGCTTTGCTTTTTCAGTCTAACCTACCAATTAAATATTGGGGGGAATGTGTTTTAACATCTACATATCTTATCAATAGATTTCCATCAAAACTTTTGAATGGTGTCTCACCCTATGAAGTTTTATTTGGTCACAAGGCATCTTACTCTCATCTTAAACCTTTTGGATGTTTATGTTTCATTTCTACTTCTGCTGCTCATAGATCTAAATTCAGTCCTAGGGCTTCTCCTTGTCTTTTTATAGGTTATCCCTATGGCGAGAAAGCATACAAGTTCTTAAACATTGAAACAAACACTATACAAATTTCTAGGGATGTTACTTTTCGTGAAACAATTTTCCCTTTTATTTCCAGTTCTTCATCTCAATTTTTACCTCTTTCTGTTCCTGACACTACCATTCCATCTGATGTTCCTGCATTTTAATCTGTTTCTTTTCCACAATCTTCTGCCATTCCTATTAATACCTCAGCATCTGACATTGCACCTGAATCTATAGATATTTCTGACACAGTTGTTGTACCAGTAAGAAAGTCAACCAGAACATCTAAATTGCCTACATACTTGGATGATTTTGTTCATTCTCTTTCCCATCAATGTTCTACTGTTGTTTGTGCTTGTACTTTAACATCCTTATGTACACAATTTGACACTAGCACTACCTCTATTTCTTGTAATACTGTTGGTCCACTTTCTCTATCACCTGTTTCTGAGCCAACTTCTTATGAGGAAGCTATTAAATATCCTGAGTGGCAACAAGCCATTGCTGCTGAATTTGCTGCTTTGGAGGCAAACAACACCTCGGAATTGGTCCCTTTACCAACTGGTAAGAAAGGCATTTCTTCAAAATGGGTCTTTAAGGTTAAACATAATTCTGATGGTTCTATTGAAAGATATAAAGCCCATCTTGTGGTGAAGGGTTTTACTCAAAAACCTGGCATTGACTATACTGAAACCTTTTCTCCTGTGGTGAAAATGACAACTATAAGAACTCTTGTTGTTGTTGCTGTTAAAAAGGGCTAGCATATGTCTCAATTAGATGTTAACAATGTGTTTCTTCATGGTGATTTACATGAAGACATTTATATGAAACTACCAGCTGGTTTGATTTCTTCAAGTCCTAACCTTGTTTTTAATTGATTAAGTCCCTTAATAGCCTTAAACAAGCATCAAGGGAATGGCATTCTAAGCTCAGTACTTCTTTACTGTCCAGAGGTTATACTACTTCTAAAAATGATTCATCTTTGTTCTACAAGAAAAATGGTTCGTCTATCTTATTCTTGGCAGTTTATGTTGATGATATTCTTGTGGTTGGAAATGATCTTTCTGAGATACAATCCATTAAACAATATCTGGATTCTATATTCAAGATAAAAGATTTAGGACCATTACATTACTTCTTGGGTTTGGAATTTCTCTCAGTTCCTACTGGCATTGTGGTTACTCAAAGGAAATTCACTTTAGAATTGCTTCAGCTTTTTGATCCTTCTGATTCTACTCCTGTTATTAGTCCCTTGGATTTAAATGTCAAGATTTTGCCTAATTCTGGGGATTTTATTCCAGATCCTTCCTTATACATGATGTTAGTAGGGAAATTAAATTTTCTTACAAATCATTCTTATCCCGGTCAAATGTGATAGTCAAGCAGAAATTTATATTGCCAAGAATCCCGTTTTTCACGAACGAACTACACATATTGATCTTGACTGTCATTTCGTTCGTGAGAAATTGGCTTCTGGCTTGATATCTTTGAGCTATGTTCCTACACGAATTCAACTTGCAGATGTTCTTACAAACCTTTAACGAGACTTCAACATCACACCATTCTTAACAAGCTGGGAGTGAATTCTTCACCCTCCAACTTGACGGGGGGGGGGTGTTAGTATTGTTACTTAGCATCTACATAATATTTATTTGTACATAATTTCCAGCTGTATATTGTTGATTAGTTAGTTAGTTCTAACAAACTTTCCCGCCAGATTAGTTTTGTATATAAACTGTAAGCTCATTTCATTTTATACTTGGAACAATTCAGTATGAATGTGAATACTTTTCTTTCTCTCCTTCTCTGTTAATCTCTTTGATTAATCATCAAATTCACAGTAACACTCCCCAAATCTAACAAAACATGCTCAAAAATTACAAACACCAAGTTTTTATGTTCTACAAAATCAAGCCACAAATGATGTTCTACAAAATCAAGTCACAAATGAGAATATCCAAGTCTTTTGACGGTTTTCAGAATTTGTGGAGTGAAAATTAACATAAACATCCGCCTACCTCATGTTAACAAAATTGGGTGAGTCCCAACAAACTGGCATTCTGCCACCTTAAGGGCTTATAATCCCAGTGAGAGATTGACACCTAAAACCTTCCAAATTCTTGTATATGGTACACTACGAAGAACTTGTTGTCACTTCCATTTGACTAAACCTAAAACTCTAGCATCGGATGTCTTTGAATCACCTTCTTGAGCATGTGGTAAGGAATAAAATTCTATTTCTACATCACCAGCCTCTTCTTTGTACATGGATTATGGATTTTCACAAACATCCTTATGCATTTATGAACCAATCTGATACATGTGAAGGCATATAAACAAAAATCACATGTTTATCGACACCCAAATGTTGTGTGTTTTATATCTGCTCTGCATCAGTGATTGAAACTTAAGGAGTTATAAAAACGAAAAGTAAAGAACTACGAAAAGTTTTATCAGACAATAAAAAACTGGGGAGATGCCCGAATTACTCTAAGAAGCCAACTTTTTACTTCATCTTAATTCTTAAGCAATAATAGGAAAGTGAGTCTCCAACGGTAATAGTAGACTAAAATTAACATATTAGGAAAACTGAATCTATATAATACAGAATTAGAGTGTTTGATAAACATATATCAATTCTAAGTTTAAAATTTGGTGGATTTCACGAAAATTGATTTAGTGTTCTATTCAGAGTATGCTCTTACGACACAAAACTATGATTCATTTTATTAATATTTATATGATGACTACAAACTTTGCCATAATTTTGTTTTTGAGAAAAAAGTCATGCAGTTTCAAAATGAATGTACAACCAAGGTCCTGAAAACTATACTATACATACTCAATATAGAATTGTAACTTGTAAAATATATCTTTGTAAAAGTATATACGAAAAAGTAAATTATATTAGAGGGCGAGACAGCCTACCTTTTATTCAGTGTTTTATCCTCTCCTTCAGTGGCATTGATCCGAAAACAAATATAATTTTGTATGTAGTAATCCTCAAACTCCTAATGGAAGAGAATCAGTATTTGCAACTATCTCAACTAACAATTAGATAGAGTGAAAGAAGTAGGAAAAATAAAATCAAGCAATGGACCAAAATCCTATTGTGAAACGATGACCAATTATTGAAAATGTATCTGTGTATATACAAAGAATTAAAAACAAAAGAGCAAATATAGGTAAAAAGTGAATAGAACCCATTACAACATTAAAATTTCAAACCACAAAGAGCAAATATTGTTTTCAGCAACATTAAAGCAATTTGCCTTGCATTTCGTCAAGCATGCTTATCTTCTCTTCACGTGTTCCATTTAATTTTGTTTGGATTACGAAAGAGTGAAGAAAACAAAGGAGTGCGTAAATTGGGCACTTAATTCCATGTTAAAGAGATATAGTAGCTAAAGAAACATGTGCCGATGGACATCGTGTTATAAAGTTTAGCTAAATAAAAAATACACAGAAGTGAAATATATATGAGATTCCAATAAGAACTTACAAATTTACAAAATTATACATAACCATAAAGATATAAACTGCAAACTCACCTGAGAATGTGAATATAGGCAAGAGGCGAAGTGTGAAATCAATCTTCAGGATCCTAATAGCATATGCCTCATAGCACCTGACAGTTTTAGCTCCATATCTTTTTTACTTGCAAAATGGTGGTAGCATATTAGTTGATACAATTGTGATAGTGAAATTATAGCATCATGAACTGATGTACCTATCAATTTTCTTCTCATATTCAATACGTCGAACAGTTCATGGGCATAATGTAGTGTTCAAAAAACGCAAATGCGTCTATTCTTATAATATTTTTCTCCTGCACAAATCATCGAACAACTCGTTTAAAATAACAATAAGCTATCAAAAAATCAATTAAAAAATACCTAACAAAACTATATAGCAACTATAATGTTCTCGAGGATAAAGTTAAAAAGAAAATAGATATACCTTATGTATAACTCCACCAAACATATAATGTTGTATCTATCAATCTTCTTCTACTATTCAAATAACCCAGATGTAAATTTCAATTTGCAAAATAGCAATAGAACAAATAAGATTATTAAAAGGTTTTTAACAAACACGGTCATACAACAAAATTAATAGAATATGAGACTACCAAATAGGAGAGATATACATAAAGAAGTAAGAGAAATGCATTAAGAACTTTAGAGAGAAGAAATTGAAAGATGTGAAAGATGAGAAGAGTAGTCCGTAAATACAAATAAATTTGAATTCTTGGATACTGTGTTTGATTTTGTGAATTCAAATTTGAAATGAAGATTCCAAAGAAAGTTTCAATATACTTTTAGTTGTATGCTTGCTATGTATGTAGTACATTGTTTGTATGTAATCTATCTATTTGTGTCAGTAGCACGAGCAACTTGTAATTAGTAGGACTGTAGTAATGGCAAGGAGCTATAATATTGATCAATATTAGTGGCAATTCTACATTTTGAATTTAGACTGTAGCAAACACGCTACAGACACTATTATATAGATAGATGTTAATATTCTCATATACTCCCTCCACTGACCCAATCAATATACTTATATAAAGGAGAAGATGGGAGCTGTGATGTGGCGGCTCTCAAATCGCTTCGATCTATTTTTCTAATTTTCTCAAATTTTTGAATAATTAATGTAAAAGATTCGAAAATATCTCAATTGAATTTAAAATCTTTACTAATGGTGTAAACAAAATATACAATTAGAATATTCTTCCCTTCAAAATCTTTATTAATGGAGGAAACCAAATATACAATTCTAATGATTCAAAAATATCTCAATTGACTTTAAAATCTTTAATAATGGATGAAACTAAATATACAATTATAATATTCTTCCCTTCAAAATCTTTATTAATGGAGGAAACCAAATATACAATTCTAATATTCTTGCCTTTAAAATATTTACTGATGGAAGAAACTAAATTTACAATTTTAATAGTCTCCTAAATTATTTTATTATAAAATATCTTAATTGTCTTTTAAATTTTTACTATTGGAGGAAAGTAAATATACAATTTTAATATTCTTGCCATTATAATATTAAATAAATTCTCAATTTCTTTCTTACTATTTTCTAACCAATGAAACTAAATATAGTATGTTAATATTCTCCTAAACGCCCTCTACTGATCCAATCAATATACTTATATAAAGGAGAAGACGAGGGCGGTGATGTGGCGCCTCTTAGATCGCTTCGATCTATTTTTCTAATTTTCTCAAATTTTTGAATAATTATTGTTAAAGATGCAAAAATATCTCAATTGACTTTAAAATCTTTACTAATGGAGGAAACTAAATATACAATTATAATATTCTTGCCTTCAAAATCTTTATTAATGGAGGAAACTAAATATTCAATTATAATATTCTTGCCTTTAAAATCTTTACTAATAGAAGAAACTAAATTTACAATTCCTAAATTATTTTATTAGAAAATATCTTATTTGCCTTTTAAAATTTTACTAATGGAGGAAAGTAAATATACAATTTTAATATTTTGCCTTTACAATATTAGATAAATTCTCAATTTTCTTTCTTACTATTTTCTAACGTAGGAAACTAAATATAGTATGTTAATATTCTCCTACACGCCCTCTCCTGATCCAATCAATTAATATCAATACTATTATATAAAGGAGAAGACGAGGGCGGTGAGGTGACGCCTCTCAAATCGTTTCGATCTATTTTTCTAATATTCTCAATTTTTTGAATTAATAAATAAAAAAAATCTTATTTATTTTATATATTCCTAAACTTTCTCATTAATTCAAATTATCACCTTAATATTCTACTAAAATTTCTCTTCAAGTCAAATTACAATATTATATTCCCTTAAACTTTCTCTCTAATTCAAAGTTACCATCTTAATATTTTCTACTCACTCCTCTATTTTAATTTATAGAAATTGAAATTTCTTTATTTATATTATATATTTTCCTATATTTTCTATTCACTCCTCTATTTTAATTCATAGAAATTGAAATTTCTTTATTTATATTATGGAAAATACTTTGTTATGCAAAGAAAGTAATGTTATAGAATGAAAAATCAACTTATTTTCGGAGAGCCATTGTCACCTTCTTATAATAAAAAGAATTTCCTTAAATAAATTTTTCTCTCATTATATATACACAACCTATTTTGCTCACAGATTGTTTCCGATTAAACCCTAGAACTCATACTCTCTCGAACTCTCCATTATCTAACAATGTTTTTTTAATCTCATATTCTATATTGTCTCTTTTTTTTATTGCTACAACATTGATTAAGATTTGTGTTTCTGATTGTTTCAATAAGCAATTTTTTCTAGGCAATATGAAAGAGGAAGAAGACCATCAATCCACGACATCGTGAAAAAAGAAGAAGACCGCCAATACACAACAACTGAGATGTAAGTCATACATTGTAGACGGTAAAACTCATATTCTACCATACTCTCTCTTCTTTGACAATTTTATTTACAAATTTGTATTTTATGATATCCCCTATGTTTTGATTGCTACAGTTTTACTTGAATATTATTTTCGATTAAAATGAAAAGAAAGAAGGTTGTAGTCCACAACACCTCCAAAATGTACGTTTTGTTTCAAATAATATCAGTATCCATAATAGTATAGTTTTGTCTTGGCCTTTGAATTTCAAGTAAACCTCCGTTTAAATATCTTTAAACAAGAACAATTTTGCCAACGATTCTAATTTTCTCCTTGACATACCATATCAATATTTTAAAGACTCTACAGGCGATGTAAATATAACTATGATTTTTCACGTAAATATTCTTTTTGATTATTATGATTGCAAGTTGCTTCATGTTGGGACAGTGTAAGGAGTAATTATCACTGGCACTGCTACGATTTGAACAGTGAGTTCCGTAATATTTATGTGCCAATGTAATACATGCATGTCCTCATGTTCTCCTTATTGTTATGTATTTACTTTATTAGTTATGACTTATGATTATGATTCTAAAAAGAAAAGTTGGCAGCAAAGGGCTAGGCTGGACACAATGGGAAAAGATGTGACGCTCCATTCCAGTGGAGTGCCAAGTATTTCTGATGTGGTTTGTGGTCTTACTTTCGAAAATTATAAAATTTTGTTTTAGGTGTCTCAATCTACTTTTTTATTTTTTTCAAAATTTTAAATTAATAAAAAAACAATTATTAGATAAATTCTTAATTTTTTTTCTTACTATTTTCTAACGGAGGAAACTAAATATATTATGTTAATATTCTCCTAAACATTTCATACTAATCCAAATTATTTACTAATTTCTTTTTTTCTATGTTTCCAGGAAGGAAGCTATATATACTATGTTAATATCCCCCTAGACTTTCTCTTCGTCCAATTTATTTACTAATTCCTTCCTACTATCTTCTAATGAAGGAAACAAAGTTAGATGTATTAATATTCTCCTAAACTTACCCTACAGTCCAATTATTTACTAATCATTTTTTTATTATCTTTTAATCGAGGAAAATAATAAAGGACACGATTTGAGAGGCGCTAAACGATTTGAGAGGCGCCTTTTTCTAATTTTCTCAAAAAATTTAATAATTAATATTAAAGGTTAGAAAATATCTAAATGACCTTTTAAATTTAGTAAATGGAAATCTTAATTACCTTATATTCTCCTAAACTTTCTTTTTAAGTCGAATTACTATCTTAATATTCTCCTAAAATTTATTTTCAAGTCAAATTACCATGTTGATATTCTCCGAAACTTTCTCTTTGAACTAAAAGTTACCATCTTAATATTCTCCTAAATTGTTTCTTGATGTTCTAAAATTTATTTTGAAATCAGATTATCATATTAATATTCTCCTAAAAAACTATTAGAAATTATGTTTTCATAGTTTTTTTGTAAAAACCCCCATGTTTAATTTATCCACATGTTTTACATTTATATTAAAAATCATTTTTAAAGTTTTACCTTCTAATTTATATAGAAGATAATACTTACATAAAATGCAAGTTTCTATAAAATAAAATAAAATATAGTCTTATTTTCTTTTCATTTATTTTCTCGAGTACCTATATTTTAAACAATAAAAATTAGATTTTTTAAAAATATTTAAACTTAATATTATGAAATAATAAAATTGATTAATAGATGAAGTAATTTATTTAGTTAATTAGTTTGTCATCTCTTTAGACTTTGTAATAACGAGAAAGTGAGTCATTGAAAAGAAACATGTTTAACGATAGAGCGTTAGAAGGTACATATAATATGCTAGAATTTAATATTGATGTTATGTTATATATTTTAAAATAGAATATGAAATATGAATACTGGAAAAAAATAAAAATGGTGATAAATACACTAATATTTGATATAATATTAAAATAATGACAAATATTAAGGAATTGCCCTTTTTCTATATTTATTTAAAATTTCGTTAAATGACTAAGACGAAATGAAGAATTTAAAAAAACCCTTAATTTTATGTTAGAAATGTTATTTTATCTAAAAACATAGTTTTTATAAATTTTTTTAGAAAAATTTAGAGAAATTATTATCAAGCCGCTGCGAAGCGTGAAAGGCATATGTCTAGGCCTTTTTGTAAACACCGAGGATTATACTCAACTTTAATTAAGATGTAATAAGTAAATAATAAAAATCAAATGTCACAGGAATCTCAGAAGACTATATCTGTCAAAGAATGAAGATTAAAGTCATCTACAAACTTGAAGTGATTCTACATTGAAAGAAGCTCAATTTATTGATCAAGCCTCAATGAAGTATTCAAGCTCAGTGGATTTATTAAAGTGACGGAGATTTCAAGTGGTGACAGAAAAAGATACTGGTTACGGAGTTCTTGAATGAGAAGGAAGTGAATCACTGCTTAAAGTCAAATAGATAAAGAACAGACATTGTCGTTAGTCACTCATGAACCAGACAGTGCATCGAGTGTCAACGTACTATTGTGTTTGTTATTTATCTAAGTTTTAAGTGATTCTGGAATTAATTGAGAAGTCAACTAATTCTATTTATTCTCTTATAAATAATTAATATTATTAAGTATATTATTTATTAAATTAATTCTGTAAAGAATTAATTTAATACATAATTTATTTAGTTAATTATTTAAATTAGAATAAAAATGAACTAGGAAGACTTAGGTTTGAACTAGGAAGACTTAATTAAATGAACTAGGAAGACTCACAAGTGAGTCTATTGTCTTCCTAGGCTAATCTATTGTCTTCCCGATTGTCTTCCTAGGCTAATCTATTGTCTTCCCGATTGTCTTCCACTTGCATTTCCTTGTCTTCCCGATTGTCTTCTAAGGCATAATGACAGTTTTCCTTTAAGTCTTCCTAGTGCAATTCTTTTATTTGTTTTGCACGTGGGTAATTTAAAAGGACTGCTGTGTGTTAGATAAATACAAGACAGAAGATAATTCGAAGACCACTACTTATCATTACAACAACAAAGAGAAAAAGAAAGACAGAGCATTCATCATTAAAACCTTCAACAGCCTTCTTCATTTCTTCAACTGTAAAAGCACTCAAGATCATAAGTGATTTAATTCTTGACAAGGTCTTATCATTAAATTCATAAGGATCATTTCACTTGTACTGCTTTAGCTTTCTAGCGGATCATAATCCCTAGATTTTATATCGAACTACTTTTTAGTATTCGATCCTTTTTATTACAAAAATAGATAAATTCATGTCGAATTTATTCTAGATTTGTTTTATCAAGTTCTTTGTAATCAGTAATCAAAATTATAACACCCCTCAAGTTTAATAGAGTTTCTATTTAACTTGAATATTGTTTCAGTTTTTATTCCGCATTAATTTTTCTAATTGGTTTAATCTTAAACGAACAAATTTCGATAAAACGGTATAGTTTGTATTCAACCCCCCTTCTACAAACTTATCAGGACCTAACAATTGGTATCAGAGCCTTTTGATTGATATACAAATCAAAGATCCAATTGTTTTGAGATTTTTCTTAAACTCTGATTTTTTTATTTTTCCTAAAAATCTCAAAAGATGTCTACTACACAGAAAGTGGGTACAGTCAAAATCCCAATGTTCAGCAAGGAGCATTATCCAATGTGGAAGAAGAAAATGCTTCTATTTCTTAAGGTTGTAAATCCTAAATACATTGATGTGCTGAAGAACGGTCCCAAAGTCCCTATGATTATTGAGGGAGAACTCATTGAGAATAATGTTGTTACTAGGGCTGCTAGAATGTACCCTAAAGATTCCAAGGATTACACTCCTGATGAGAAAGAGGATGTTACCTTGGATTCCTGTCTTCAGTTGATCCTTATTGATTGTCTTGATCCTATCATGCATAATCATGTCCTAAATTGTGATACTGCCAAACACATTTGGGGAACCATAGAGATAATCAATGAGGGGACAGAGGAAGTTAGGGAGAATATGCTGGAAATTCTCACCTCACAATATGAGCATTTCAGATCAAACCCTGGTGAAGGTATCTCTCAGGTTTTTGAGAGATACAACAAATTAATCAATGATCTGAATCTCAATGGGAAGCACTACACCAACAAGGAGATTAACAAGAAGTTCCTTCTTACACTTCCACCTCATTTGGAGCACAAAATATCTGCCATTAGAGAAGCAAGAGATATGAATGAGATTGCTTTGGAGAGATTGTATGGTGTTCTGAAGACCTATGAGCTGGAGCAGATTCAACAAAGGGAGTTGTATGCAACTGGGAAGATTGTTAGTACTTCTACTGCACTGGCTGCTGAAGTCCCACAGAAACTGGAAGTGAAGGCTGTTCAACCTTCCAGTTCTAACATGAATGTCATTGATGCTGAATATGGATTAACATCCATTGATCAATCTGGTGGTGACTTCTATTCTTTAGAAGAACTTGATCAGCTGGAGGATGGTGATTTGGCTTTGATAGTCAGGAAGTTTGGGAAGTTCAGATTCAAGAGGAATCCCAATCTTAAGTTCAGGCCCAAATTT
Source organism: Heracleum sosnowskyi (assembly GCA_030848705.1). Lineage (NCBI taxonomy): Eukaryota > Viridiplantae > Streptophyta > Magnoliopsida > Apiales > Apiaceae > Heracleum > Heracleum sosnowskyi. Next base: position 47,071,385 of record CM061236.1, read on the forward strand.
CAGAGAGGTGGATCTTCCTCTTCAAGTGGCACAAGGGGTGGCTACAAAACTGGAACTGTGGAAAAGAGCACAATCAGATGCTACAATTGCAATGAGTTGGGTCACTTTGCTACTGAATGCAGAAAGCCAAAGCAAGTGACTAGAAACACATTTGATTCTAGCAAGAAGAACAAGATTAGGAAAGCCTATGTTGCTGAGGGAAAGAGTTGGGATGACACTGACAGTGATGAAGAAGCAGGTGAGATTGGGAACCTTGCTTTAGTGGCTAAAGAGGCAAGCACTTCATCTGCATACATGTCAGAGGTAAAGTTTACTGATACTGAAATGATTCGTCATCTTGGTGGCACCTTAGATTGTGCACGCACTGAAAATGATAGAATAATTCTTTTAAACACAAATCTTGAAAATGAGATAAAAGAATTAAAACTAGTGCATGTTAATCAGGATGAACTTGTTGAGAAAATAGCTTTTCTTGAGAATAGGGTTAAATGTTATATTCAACTGGAAACCATTCTTAAGAAAGAGATTAGTGAGCTGAAGACTAAAGTTAATGCCTATTTCAGCTCTTGTAAGACGGCTAAAGAGATTCTCAATAAACAAGCTATTGGTAATCATGTCAGTATAGGTTATGGTTATAATGAGGCCATTGGATTGCTTGGAATTAATTCCCCTTGTAGAGTCAGATCTGAAGGAAGGGGTGTTCCATATGTGCTTAAGGGTATTGAAACACCCTTCTGTAAGGAGTCCGAAGCAGAACCTCTGAATGAAGACTCTATCATCATTGCAGAGGAGATTCGTGAAGAAGATCTTGCTTTGGAAGTTGCTCAGTCCAAAAAGTGTATATCTGATATTCCAGTCAAAGTTGCTACAACTAAAAAGACTAAGTCAGATATCCATAAGTTGGATCAAAACAACTGTAGAAATAACATGCCTGCTATTAATTCTTCTCATAAAGCATGTGGTGTGATTAATTGCATGTCTTGTGCTTTTAATGTTATGTATGCTTACTTTAATAAAAAGCATGTATCTAAAGATAAGACTGCTCCACGCCAACATGTTAATAATAAGAAGCATGTTAAAGCTAAGACTACTAGTCCTCCTAAGACTAGAGTGGATTCATTTATCCCAAAGCCTACTCAGAAATGTGTTAAGGCTGGCTATAAATGGAAACGCTCTTTTGTGAAAGATGATGAAGTAGTTGTAGCTAAAAAGGTTGTTTTGCCTGACAAAGGCCAGTTCTTTAAGTATGCCGGACCCAACCAAATTTGGGCTCCGAAGAAGGTCTAATCAATTTGATATTGCAGGGAGTTAAACAGGTAAACCGTGTTATGTGGATTCTTGACAGTGGCTGTTCAAGGCATATGACCGGAGATAGAGCCCTGCTATCAGATTTGGTTGAGAAAGCTGGCCCAGTAGTTACCTTTGGAGATAACAGCAAGGGTATTACGAAAGGATATGGCTGTTTGAAGTTTGGAAATGTTATCATTGAAGATATATCATTTATGGAAGGTCTGAGATTCAATCTTCTTAGCATCATTCATTTCTGTGACAGAGGATATGTTGTTTCCTTTGAAAGAGAGAAATGTCAGATCCTTCACAAGAAGAATGGAAAGCCTACTCTTCATGGAGTAAGGAAAGGTGACTTGTTCATAGCTGATCTGCACTCTGATTCTCAAGATGAAGTTAGATGTTTCTATGCTAAAGCTTCATCAGATGAGAGTTGGCTATGGCACAAGAAGATGTCTCACCTTAACTTCAAAACCATGAACTCTTTAGTCAAGAGGGAATTGGTTAGAGGTTTGCCTCAGATGGAATTTACACAGGAAGGACTGTGTGAGGCATGTCAGAAAGGAAAGTCAAAGAAAGCTTCTCACAAGGGCACTGACACATCATCAATAACTGAACCACTTCAGCTACTGCACATGGATTTGTTTGGTCCAGTTAATGTGATGTCCATGTCAAAGAAACAATATGCACTTGTGATTGTTGATGACTTTTCTAAATATACATGGGTTTTATTCCTACATTCCAAGGATGAGACCCCACACCTGGTGATTGACCATATAAAGTTGATTGAGCTGGATTCTAGATTCCCTGTGAGAGCCATAAGGTCAGATAATGGTACTGAATTCAAGAATGCAATTCTAAATGACTTTTGTGCTGATAAAAGAATAACAAGACAGTATTCTGCCCCTAGAACTCCTCAACAAAATGGAGTAGTGGAAAGAAAGAATCGTACATTGATTGAAGCTGCAAGGACTATGTTAAGTGAGTCTAAACTTCCAATGTACTTTTGGGCTGAATCAGCTAATACAGCTTGTTATACTCAGAATCGAACTTTAATCAACAAGGACTTAATGAAGACTCCGTATGAGATCATGAACAACAAGAAACCAATTGTCAAGTACTTTCATGTATTTGGAGCAAAATGCTTTGTGCTTTTAGATGACAATGTTAAACGTGGCAAGTTTGAGGCCAAGGCACAAGAAGCTATTTTTGTTGGTTATTCCAGAAGATCTTACAGAGTCTACTTGGTTGGTAGTCACACAGTAAAGGAAAGTGTCAATGTTACTTTTGATGACACTAAGATCCCTAATATCCAAAAAGAAGACACATCTGAAAAGCTGAAGTTTGATGACTTGCCAGACTCAGAATCAGATGATGTAGCCCCACCTGAAGTTATTGCTGGTAATGATAATAACAATGATGATAATGATCATGGTGGTGGTGGTGGAAACACTGGTAACAATGGAGATACCACCAACACTGGAGAAGAATCATCAAGGCAATCAAGCAACAACTCAGGGGGAGCAAATGAAGGATCATCTAGTCACTCACAACATCAAAGTGAATTTCAAGGCGAATCATCAAGATCAAATCTTCCTAGACAGACTGTATGGAATAGAGCTCATCCTTTTGAGCTGATCATTGGTGATCCAGAGGTTGGAGTTAAAACTAGAAGTGCTACTCAGAATGAATGTCATTATTCAGCATTTCTATCTGAAATGGAGCCAAAGAAAACTGAGGAAGCACTGACTGATCCAGATTGGGTGATTGCTATGCAAGATGAACTCAATCAGTTTGAACAACAGCAAGTCTGGAAGCTGGTACCCAGGCCAAAGAACAAGAAAGTAGTTGGTACAAGATGGGTATACAGGAACAAGCTAGATGAGGATGGCATTGTTACAAGGAACAAGGCAAGACTGGTTGCACAAGGGTATTCACAAGCTGAAGGCATTGATTATGATGAAACCTATGCACCAGTGGCTAGACTTGAGGCCATCAGGATGTTCTTAGCATTTGCTGCTTATTCCAAGTTTAAAGTCTATCAAATGGATGTTAAGAGTGCATTTCTGAATGGTGAGCTTGATGAAGAAGTGTATGTGGAACAACCCCCTGGCTTTGAAAATCAGGAGCTGCTGGACTTTGTGTACTTTCTCTTCAAGGCTATCTATGGTCTCAAACAAGCCCCAAGAAAATGGTATGACACTCTCTCTGGTTTTCTTTTAGAAAATGGTTTTGTTAGAGGTATCATAGACAAAACTCTTTTTTCAAAGAAACATAAAGGTGATATGATATTAGTCCAAGTCTATGTGGATGACATCATATTTGGGTCTACTAATGATGATCTCTGTAAGAGATTTGCTAAGCTAATGCAGAGTAAGTTTGAAATGAGTATGATGGGTGAGCTGAAGTTCTTTCTTGGATTGCAAGTAAATCAAAGGTCAAATGGTATATTTATTTGTCAATCCAAGTATCTCAAAGAACTCCTCAAGAAATATCATATGGAGGATTCAGCATCAGCAAGGACTCCATCTTCAACAGCAATCAAACTTGGAGCTTCTGACAATTCTATCAAGGTAGATGTTACAAGCTACAAAGGTATGATTGGCTCCTTACTCTACCTTACTGCAAGTAGACCAGATATTATGTATGCTACATGCTTGTGTGCAAGGTTCCAAGCGGACCCTAGAGATGTACATCTCATTGCTGTGAAAAGAATCTTGAGATATCTTAAGGGTACACCTAATCTAGGTATCTGGTACCCTAAAGATTCTGATTTTAATCTTATTGGATATACAAATTCTGACTATGCAGGTAGTGTTGTTGATAGAAAGAGCACCTCCGGGAGTTGTCAATTCATAGGAGATAGGTTGATTTCCTGGTATAGCAAGAATCAGCAAACAGTTTCCAATTCAACAGCAGAAGCTGAATATATTGCTGCTGGAAGCTGTTGTGCTCAGATCCTATGGATAAGGAATCAATTGAAGGACTATGACTGTGTATTAAACAAAATCCCTATTTTATGTGATAATACAAGTGCCATAGCAATCTCCAACAACCCTGTACAGCACTCGAGAACAAAGCACATTGATATCAGGTATCATTTCATCAGAGAACATGTCATGAATGGAACTGTGGAGTTACATTTTGTACCCACAGAAGAACAAACTGCAGATATATTCACTAAATCTCTTGACGAATCCACATTTACTAAGTTAGTTAGTAAGCTGGGTATGTTGAACAGTCTTAGTGATTGAAAATATCTCTGTCTGTTTGTTCTTATCTAAAAATCATTTTTCTCTTGTGGTTGTTTAGTGATTTTACTGTTTATTCTTGTTAATAATTGCATGCTTGTTGATTTAAATGGTTCTGAATATTTTATTTACTTTAAAAATATTTTTCTCATATTTTTTTAAGTGGAGAAATGTATTTTTATTGAAAACATATTTATTTATAATTATTTAGATATTTTTCAGATTGTAAATATTGTTGTTTAAATATTTCTGCAAGTTTATATTAATTTTATGCATTTCTATAATATTCTGCATATTTTTCTAGGATTTATGGAATTTTCTGTGAATTTTTCTAGGTTTTTAAGTATTTTTCATGCATTCTTATATTAATTCTGCACTTTTCTGTAGTTATTTTAATTAATTCTGAGTTTTTTCTAAGTCTTCCCAGTTTAATACTAGGAAGACTACCGGGAAAACTAAGAATTTTTCTGATTTGTTTTGCATTTTCTGTTTTATTTTTAATTAATTTTAAGTCTTTTCCTAAGTCTTCCCAGTTTTTGAACTAGGAAGACTACCGGGAAGACTTAAAAATATTTATTTTAGTTTTCGGATTTTCTTTTATTATTTTTCCGAAAACTTCCTAATTTGAACTAGGAAGACTACCGGGAAGACTATCCTAAGTCTTCCCGATTGTCTTCCCAGTTCAAATTAAAAAAAAAAACGCTTCAGTTAATTTTTTTTGTTTTACAGTTATTTTGTCTCGTATATACATATATACATACACTGCACACACTTTTGCCTTAGCAATTTCTTATCAGTTTTCAAGCTTTTCAGAAAACCCCGTTCGAATTCTCATTGTCTTCAGAAAAGCTTTGATCTTAAACCTTTGTTGCTCAAGTCATTACTTAGCAATCTAATTCTGTTCTTTCAAAATTAAACATTTCAAGTCGAATTGCTGTTGAAATTTTCAATTTTCTCAAAGTATTTTCGATTTGTGGTCTTTTGATTTGCTAAAGTATATTCTGTGTGTTTGTTGATCAAAGTAAGTTTCTGGAGTTTTAAACTGAGTTGTGTGTTCTTGAAAATCAATTGCCCTTTCATTTTTTTTCTTCTCAAAGTTTAAGTTCGAATTTTAGGATCAATATCTAAAATTGATTAATTTTGATAAAATTTAATTTTGTGGATTTTAAGTAATTTTAATTAATTCTAAAAATCCCTAAATTTTTTAATTTTATTTTAAATTAATTAAGATTTCTTGTTTTATTTAAAATGGATCCTAATTTTGAACTTGTGTTAAATAATTATGTTGGGTATTTTGATCCGTTAAAATGCAAGGTGGAACGCTTTAGACCTTGGATTCAATTTTTAAATAGCGAGACTTGTATCAGTCATGCTATTTGTGCCAATGCACCTCTAAAAATTGATCCTTTAAGTTTTTTGTGTTCAAGTGTTGTTATTGATGGAAATTTAAAATCTTTTTCATTTAATATTTTAAACCAGCAATATACAGTCACTTTTGATTTATTTTGTGATGTTTTACAGTTTCCAAAGGACAGGTTTGATCCTTTACCCACTGATGATGAGTTATCACAGTTCTTCGTGAATATTCATTATCAGGGTCCCTTACAAATGGTTAAAATGTCCAAGAGCTTTGTTGTAAGGGAATGGGATCTGTTCTTTGATACTATAGCTAGGGTATTTGGTAACTGCACAAAAACAAACTTTCATTGCATTACCAGTCTTAATCAATATATTGCCTATGCTATAGTATTTGGTCGTAGATTGAACTTCGCTGAGATTCTGTGGAAGCTATTGCTCAACAGGCTTGCTCACTCTAGGAGAGATTCTGATAATGGTGTGAAAGTAAAGTGTTGGTACCCTCGCTTTCTAACTCTTATCATTAATCATCTTCTCACTGCTGAGCAGGTAGAACTGTTTCGAGAAGCAAGATTTGAAACCTCTCCAACCACAGACACTAAATTCTACACCAGACTTGATGTCTCATCCAAATTCCTCAATATACCTGTTCTTGTTTCACCATTGATGAGTCAATTCATTAATCTTCCTATCTTTGGTGAACAAGTTCCTGAACCACATCCAGTACCACTATAGGTAGTTATTCCTAACCCTGCATCTTCTTCTGGTTCTTTAATTCAAACCCAAGTGGTTGTTAGGGCTGACCCAGAGATTGTAGAACCACAGTCTCTGACCCAGGTCATAGAGCCAAACAGAGAGTCAAACACTCCTGATACACAACCTGAGCTTAATTTTCAAACCAGTTCAAGAAGTGTTAGAGAAATAACTGCAATGAGTGTTCCCACAGCTCTGTCTCCACCCTTAAAGAAAAGAAGAACCTATAGGGAGACAACTGTAAGCCCATCTGTATCCTCTCAAAAGGATATGGACATTGATATGGCCACTACACAGTCTCTGGAGACATCCTCTCAACAGGGTGGATCTATTGAAATTCGCCATAGGGCCATGGCATCTTGTACTGAGTCAAGCACACTCCCATTACTCACAATGGGAGAAGATATCCATATAGATGACACTCAGGACACCATGTCAGGAGAGCACTTTATTTTTGACTTTGAAACAGTGGCTACCATAGTTACGGTAGAAGTGCCTTCACAGGCATCTGAGGGAAAATCTGATTCTTCGCCAACTCAAATAGAATCATTTTCTCCCCTCCCAGAGGGAACATCTCTGGCTCCCCTAAGGGATTTTCCACTCGCAGTTTTTACTGGAGAAAGTGGAAGGCAACCTGATGAGTCTGTCCCTGAAGCAATTCAGTATACAATGTCAAATATTTTGACAGACTCATTCAGGGATCGGGAATTGCGAACTCCCATTGCACCACCACTGACCTCTCTTGAAGGGGCTAGGGTGATTTTTAATGCAGGTACATCTACTAAAAATCTTGAAAGACAGTTAGTGGTGAGAGATATGAATCAAATACCGAGTGAAACACAAGCACGTGAGTTGAGTGAAACACCACTGAGAGCAATTGAAGTGAGTGCACACACTGACACAAACACTGCTTTGTTGAAACAGCTAGCTGATCTACAAAAGAAGTTACAAGAAACCCAGGCTGAGAATAATCTTCTAAAAGCACAAGTGGTCTCTCAATCTACCACCTCTGTATCAAATCAGCTGGGTACTGTGAAAGATGACCTCGAAGGATTGAAGAATAATCTTCTCCCGAAGCTCAATTCCATCCAACAATCTCAAGTACTAGTGGCTTCGGACATTTCTGAATTAACAACGTCAAATGCTCAGATTTCAGAAAGTGTCAAGGAGATTGCTGCCATTTCTACCAAGGTGGACTTTATTCTGCAAACAGCTGATGAAAATCAAACGTTTAATGAAGAAAGGATTTTCAGGATAGAAGGAGGAATGGAGCATCTGAATGAAGGTATGAAGCACTTGTATAATATGATAAAGGAGTCTCATCAACCTACTGAAGAGCAAAGAATATTCTTTGAGGGAAATGATGGTGATGATGATGAGGATGCTGATGAAGGAAGAGATAGGAAAGAACAAGGAGATATAAGGAGAACATCTGAGGTGAATCCTAGTGCTTTCAAAGCTAAATCTGTAGAGGATTCCTCAACTAAGGGGGAGAAGAAAGGAGGAGCTTCTGGAATTGGAAAAGATAAAGGGAAAGGAAAACAATCATTGGAGGAGACTGTCTTTGATGATGCCTACTACTACCACGGTGAACATGATGACTTCCAATTTGACGCCTCTAGTGATCTGGGGAAGACCATACCTGAAGAAGCTTTTGGTGAGGAGGAGGTTGAAGAGGCGGCCAACTTTGATGATTGGGAAGATGAAGCTGATCTATACACACCTGACCCTTTGTTTCAGAAGGAGTTGAAGAAGCAACAGGCAGAACTAAGGAGAAAGGAGGATGAGAATGCCAAGGTCTCCGACATCATTTCTCAGAAGCTGAAAATTCAAAAGGCTGAACATGAAGACAAATAACGTCTTCATAGTATTCATGTCAAAGAAAGGAGATTGGATGTGAGGATGAAGCAAGGAAGCAATTGGGATAAAGCAAGGGAGATGTTTGATATCCCTCAGAGAGGCACAAACAATGATGCTACTTTTCTGAAGCTGCTTGAGAAGATCAGAATTGTTAATCCAGACAACTCATTATATATGAAGGCATTGAAGCAAGATATCTTAAGGATTACGTCTGCATTTGATCAAGTAAGATAAGAACTGTTCATCTATGTCTCAAGTGCTCTTGAAGGGCCATTCACTGTTTCTCTTGAATTACTCCAAAGAAGATCTCTCTCTGAATTGTGGATTCTGATGAGTAAAGTAAAGAGATCTTCTTGCTTGAACGAGCTTCTGTATGACCGGCTGAGAGATTCTGCTATGAAGGCCAGCCCTCAAGTTGTACATTTTCCTTATGAAGTCAAAATCTACAGAGGTACAACTTTGGAGACTGTAAGGCTGGATCCTGATTCTTTGAAGCTACAGACTACAATACAACTGGTGAAGTTGGAGAATCTTCTGTGAACATCTGGGTTTGCTACTGTAGAAAAGTCTGAAGTTGCTGATATGATTTCAGACTAATGCACGGAGAAAGTACCAAGGTATGCTCAGATGAAGAACAGATTGAAGAAGATCACCAATCAACCAGTAATGCCAAGTGGTGTGGTTTCTGAAAGTGATCGTGTCCTTGACAAAGATCTTCTAGTCACCTTGGCAGAAGATGAAGAAGGTGAAATTAGAGACTAAAGGCATGATGTAGTTAGATCAATTTGTAAATGTTATATGTTTAGAGCTAGGTAAATCAAGATAGGGTAATGTATTCATATGTTCAGTCTAGAGGAACATCTATCTTGTATTTATCTTTATTGTTTGAATCTGGAAATTGTTATATTTAATCCAGAACTTTTTATTATTTACTTGGCTCTTAAAAGTCTTATCTTTTCTTGTTTTAGTTGAGTTATCCTCTAGAGGTATTTGATTGTTATTGTCTAACAAACAATTAGGGGGAGATTGAAAGGCATATGTCTAGGCCTTTTTGTAAACACCGAGGATTCTACTCAACTTTAATTAAGATGTAATAAGTAAATAATAAAAATCAAATGTCACAGGAATCTCAGAAGACTATATCTGTCAAAGAATGAAGATTAAAGTCATCTACAAACTTGAAGTGATTCTACATTGAAAGAAGCTCAATTTATTGATCAAGCCTCAATGAAGTATTCAAGCTCAGTGGATTTATTAAAGTGACGGAGATTTCAAGTGGTGACAGAAAAAGATACTGGTTACGGAGTTCTTGAATGAGAAGGAAGTGAATCACTGCTTAAAGTCAAATAGATAAAGAACAGACATTGTCGTTAGTCACTCATGAACCAGACAGTGCATCGAGTGTCAACGTACTATTGTGTTTGTTATTTATCTAAGTTTTAAGTGATTCTGGAATTAATTGAGAAGTCAACTAATTCTATTTATTCTCTTATAAATAATTAATATTATTAAGTATATTATTTATTAAATTAATTCTGTAAAGAATTAATTTAATACATAATTTATTTAGTTAATTATTTAAATTAGAATAAAAATGAACTAGGAAGACTTAGGTTTGAACTAGGAAGACTTAATTAAATGAACTAGGAAGACTCACAAGTGAGTCTATTGTCTTCCTAGGCTAATCTATTGTCTTCCCGATTGTCTTCCTAGGCTAATCTATTGTCTTCCCGATTGTCTTCCACTTGCATTTCCTTGTCTTCCCGATTGTCTTCTAAGGCATAATGACAGTTTTCCTTTAAGTCTTCCTAGTGCAATTCTTTTATTTGTTTTGCACGTGGGTAATTTAAAAGGACTGCTGTGTGTTAGATAAATACAAGACAGAAGATAATTCGAAGACCACTACTTATCATTACAACAACAAAGAGAAAAAGAAAGACAGAGCATTCATCATTAAAACCTTCAACTGCCTTCTTCATTTCTTCAACTGTAAAAGCACTCAAGATCATAAGTGATTTAATTCTTGACAAGGTCTTATCATTAAATTCATAAGGATCATTTCACTTGTACTGCTTTAGCTTTCTAGCGGATCATAATCCCTAGATTTTATATCGAACTACTTTTTAGTATTCGATCATTTTTATTACAAAAATAGATAAATTCATGTCGAATTTATTCTAGATTTGTTTTATCAAGTTCTTTGTAATCAGTAATCAAAATTATAACACCCCTCAAGTTTAATAGAGTTTCTATTTAACTTGAATATTGTTTCAGTTTTTATTCCGCATTAATTTGTTCTAATTGGTTTAATCTTAAACGAACAAATTTCGATAAAACGGTATAGTTTGTATTCAACCCCCCTTCTACAAACTTATCAGGACCTAACAAAGCGCGGCATAGTACATTAGTTATGTTAATTCTTGGACAAATGTTTTGGTATAATTAGTTTTTTTACAGAACATGTTAGATTTTATGGAATGTATTTTTAGTATAGAACATATTAAGCTTAAAATACATATCTTTTATAAAAAAAATTATATTACATAATGTTATTTGTTTTTGCAAAATACTGACCACAAACTATATTTTATAAAACATTTTTATTTTTTTTTAAAAAATTGTAAATATTTTACAGAACACTGGTTTAGATAATCGAAATTTCTTTTCATAAACTACAAAATATAATTCCTTTTTAAATACAGAATGCTCCCTCCATCCCACCCATGGGTGTAGCGGTATCTCCCCTGACGGGATGTTGAGGGTTCGAACTAAAGTCAAATTACCATGTTGATATTTTCTTAAACTTTCTTTTGAACTTAAAGTTACCATTTTAATATTCTCATATATTTTTTCTTGAGGTTCTAAAATTTATCTTGAAATCATATTATCATCTTTACATTTTCCTAAAAAAATATATTAGAAATTATGTTCTCATAATTGTTTTGTAAAAAAACCCACGTTGAATTTATCTATATGTTTTACATATACATTAAAAATCATTTTTTTTTAAATTTTTACCTTCTTGATATGGACAGAAAAGTAATCCTAGAAATGTAATTAATGATGTATTAATTAGACCTAGATTGGTCCAAGAATACAACCCGATAAACAAAGCCCGAAACCCTAATTATTTATTAATTTCGTAATTAATAAATAGGGTAAATATACAGCTCATAAAATCATTAAAAAAGTCTGTCTTCTACAAAGAAAGATCTAGAATCTCAATCAAGGGAAATAACTAGTCACAGTCCTTATCCTACGATAAGGAAAAGACTTGTCCACCAAGGAATACAATACTTATCCACTGTCAAGAAGGAGACTTATTGGCTAATTCTCCGAAACATACCCTAAATACAAGGCTCCTAACGCCTATATAAGGATCATGATCCTTCAATCAGAACTACGTCTTTGGCTTGATTCTCAATTACGAATTGAGATACGTAGGCATCTTGTGAGGATAGACTTAGTCACGAAACACGAGAACAACCATTAAAGCTCGAAGCTCTCTAACCCTAGCAGTCAATTTACAAGTACGTTTTTAATTCCATAACATTTGGCACCGTCTGTGGGAAGACAACATCAACCATGGAAAACACACGAAGAACGACTCGAGATACTCAAATCGGAAAACCCGATTTCGGTTGAAGGAACGAATCCCCTGCAAATGGTCGTTCATGGACCTGATCCATAAGAAACCACTCTCCAGCAACCAATCACAACCTCCCCACTGCTCGTGAATGCACCACCTGGGCTTCAACTTCACACCACGGATCTCCCCCAATACGTAACTCAAACTCTCGGGATGCCAACCTATGGTATGCCGCCTCGACCCACGATGGGCAGCAGTGGTGTTAATCCAAACTACCATGAAGCATATGTTCCCCCTTACATTCGAGGTCTGGGACCCCAAAACCAACAAACTCAAACCAGACAAACACCCTTGATTCAAGATTACTCAGGTCCTTATACTGAGGATGAGAATTACTTAACTGGAGAAGAAAGGGATATTGCCCCAAGGAGAAGACGTTCTTCCCAAACCAATCGGGAACAACCCCAAACTACTAAGGAAAGAATTGCGGCCCATGAGGCAGAGGCTGCAAGTCTCAAAAAATTGTTGGCAGAAGAAGAAGCAGCAAAAGCATAGAGAGTCCCGATAATCAACTTAGATCCGACACCAAGAAGAACCAAGAGGGCTGAAGCCCCAAGGGGAGATCCTAGTGTTTTGTTACCTCTAGGACATCCTGATGATCCTACAACACCTTTTACTCAAGACATCAGGAAAGCTAACATATCCAGAAAATTCAAGATGCCAACGATCAAAGCTTATGATGGAACAGGAGATCCAGCGAATCACGTGAGAACGTTCTCTAATGCACTGCTGTTACAGCCAACCAACGATGTGGTTAAGTGCAGGGCGTTTCCACAAACCCTGGCGGGCATGGCTCAACGTTGGTACAGCCGTTTACCTCCCAATTCTATTGGATCCTTTAAGGAGCTGAGTAAGGCGTTTATCAACCAATTTGTTAGTGGAAGGGTGCATGAGAAGAGTTCTGCATCGCTCATGGGAATCCATCAAAGGAAGAATGAAGCTTTAAGAGATTATATAAATCGATTCACTAGGGAGGTTCTGAAAGTCCCGGACTTGGAGGACAAAGTAGCTATGATAGCCCTGCAACAAGGAACTACTCATGATCACTTCAAGAGATCCTTGGCAAAGCATCCACCCGAAAGCATGTTGAAGCTCCAAGATAGAGCCGAAAAATACATCAAGGCTGAAGAAAGCATGAGGAAGTATGAACCCACTGCTGGTGGAAGTGGAAATCCGAAGAAAAGAAAGGAGACCCAGGAATACGATGTCAAGGAAAAATTTCCTAGAACGACAAAGGATTCTGATTCTCCTCCTAAGAAGAACAATTTTGGGCCAAGGTTCACGGAGTACGCAAGATTGAATACTCCCCGGAGCCAAATTCTGATGGAAATAGCAAAGGAAGAAGATCTCCGATGGCCGAAGCCAGTAAGGACTGACTTGTCTAAAAGAAACCAGAACCAATTCTGTCGTTTCCACAAGGAAGTTGGTCACGACAAAGATGATTACAGACAACTAAAAGATGAAATTGAGTTTTTGATTCGAAGGGGAAATCTTAATAAGTTCACTAAAGATGGGAGCCAAGGAAGTCAAAGAGGAAATTATGAAAGAAAGGATTACGATAAAAGGGACAACGATCACGATCGTAATCCCAAACCCTGAGGACCTGTCATCAATATGATATTTGGAGGACCAACTACTGTTGGGTCCTCCCGAAATTCAAGGAAAGCTTATGCCCGAGAGGTATTGACTGTGGTAGGAGAAGCACTGAAACATGCCCGAACAGAAATAGCAATAGGTTTCGATGATTCTGACTTAGAGGGAGTGAAATTTCCCCATGACGAACCTTTAGTCATCGTACTTGTGATAGGCAATTCTGAGACAAAGAGAGTTCTGGTGGATAATGGAGCTTCAGTAGACATCTTGTTCCATGATGCTTTTATCAAGATGGGCTATACTAACTCTCAGTTGACACCTTCGAATATGCCCATATATGGATTCAATGGAGTGGAATCAAAGGTAGAAGGCACAATCCAACTCCCTATGAAAATGGGGCAAGGGTCAAAACCGTCTACTCAGATTTTGAACTTCATAGTTATAAAGGCAACTTCGACCTACAATGAAATCCTGGGAAGGACGGGTCTTCATGCGTTCAAAGCTGTTGCCTCGTCCTATCATCTGAAAATCAAGTTTTGTTAATCCCAAATGACCTAACAGAATTGTAGAAGGGGGGGGGGGTTGAATACAATTCTAGATATTTTCTTGAACTTGAAATTAAATAATAAAAACTGAACTGATTAAATAAAAACACAAGAAGTAAATAATTCAGTTGGATTGTTTGATGATCCAACTGAAGTGTTTTTATTGTGGAAATAATCTGTGATACAAAGATGTACACAGTTGCTCAGTTACAAGAATGTAGAGAAGTATGCTCTCAAAGATAGCTAATACAATCTGTTTGTTTTTCTTCTCTTACTTCTAAAGTAACTGCTACACTTGGTTATATAAACCCAAGTTTACAACTCTATTTTTGGCTACACTAAAAGTACAATGAGTAACCGCCAATAGTTTTCTTTTCATCCCTTTGTCCAGTGGTTCTTGAGTATCCTTGTCTTTTGCATATAATAATTCATTCCAAGAACCCAATTGGAAACTGGGATGTTTCCTTATTTCCAATGTCCATTTTAATGGTTTCCAATGCACTGTACCCTTCTACATCACCTTTTGAGCAGTCAGAGAACTGTCACTCTCACTTTGTCAACTATTCAGAAAAGCAACAATGATTCGTTGATAGTAGGGAGATGTGTTTCGTTGATAGCTTTATTCTTCATTCCGTTGATAGTGTATTCCTCGTTTCGTTGATAGAGTAATCTTCATTCCGTTGATAGAGCAATCTTCAATCCGTTGACATGTCTTCACTTAGGCAAAATTACAAGGCATAATATATTTACAATTCACCAACCTATTTTGCCTATCTAGTACTTAGTCAACATGACTTAGAAAACCTATCTAATACCTACAACAAAATGCATATCAAACTATGAAGTATTGTACAATGCAGTTGCTACATCACTCATTTCGTTAATGAGCTTCCTGTCAACGGATTGCTGCAAAGCATACCATTCCGTTGACAGCTACAAATTACTTTACACAAATTCTACTAAGTGTTTTATGTTTATCATCAAGAACAACATATTCCTAACAATCTCCCCAAATTTATGACTGATAGAATAACAACCATAAATCAAGAGACTTGATGATAACAAAAACACTCAGATACATCATAAATTACAAAAGTAGAAAATGCATTAAGCTTCATAATGTTTTAGACAAAATACAAGACTTACAAGACTAATGCCCAAAAGTGCTCCTCTAGTCTGAGCAAATGATTCATCCGTGTCTCCTTTGTGGCATAGTCTTCTTCCCTCTCTTAGAGTTGTTTTCCTCAATTTGGACCTGTAGCCTTCTGTAAAAGATCTTCTCTTCTTCATCTTGATCACCAAGCATGGATTGCATAAACTTTAGAGTTTGATTAGATGCCTTATCCAGCTGGTCTTCCATCCTGAAGAATCTTCTGCAATTGTCCTTGTCCTTAAATTCCATCATCCAGTAAGGTTGAAGATGGATCTTCTTTCCTGTTGAGGGCACTCTAAGAATCCTGGGAAGAGCCTCAGGCTTGTTCCAGCTAGCCGTCTTCCATCCTGAAGAATCTTCTGCAATTGTCCTTGTCCTTAAATTCCATCATCCAGTAAGGTTGAAGATGGATCTTCTTTCCTGTTGAGGGCACTCTAAGAATCCTGGGAAGAGCCTCAGGCTTGTTCCAGCTAGCCTTTATCTGACAAATTTTGGAGACCACCTCAGACTTGGCTGTTTTGGTGAAGCCAAAGTCCTTCTTCAAGCATCTAAACACTGAGAGTAGTGTTTGATAGTCTTCTCCTAAAATTCTGTAGAGAGGCCACACTTGTTCTCTACCACCCTTGAATATAAAAACTAGTCTCTCAGGCAATTTTTGAGAAGCTGCAATGCCCCTTACTTCCACCAGGTTGTCTATATCAAGATGTAAACTGGATTCTTCCCTGATGTCAGCAATGTACATGCAGTCCTCTGGATTTGCAGGGGGTTTATGAGGTTGTGGCTTTCTCACAAACACTGGCTTTGCCTTGACAACCCTTTTCTTTGTCTTCATTGGTTGATCCTTCTCAAATAGGAACTTTTGAAAGTAGGCCTCATAAAATTCAAGAGGCTCCTCTTTTGGCATTATTGGTTGATCATGAAAGTTGACAGGATGTGCAGGATCACAAGCCAGCTTTCCATCAAGAGGTAGATCAACAGGAATTTGATGTGCAATTGTTGTGGGAGAGTCTTGAGCAGTGTCCTGGGAATCATCTTTATCAAAGCTCAGATTCCTTTTAGCTCTAGCCTTTGGTTGCCTTACACTCTTCCTTTGCTTTCCAGCTTCCTTAGCTTCATCCTTAGCCTTTTCTTCCTGTAGGGTTTCTTCATCTTCAAGTGATTGAGCAACTGCAAGTGCTTGCATTGCTGCCCTTTCAGATTCTTCAGCTTTGGCCTTAGCAAAATTTGGGTGACCAACCCAAATGCAAATTTCCTTGCTATCCCTGTAAATGATGGCCCTTTTGTTCCTTATGCTTGGATGATTGCTCTCTTTGCTTTCAGTGATCAGCTTCCCTAGGACTTTGAACTCATCTGGCTTAGGTGGAGGATAAAATATCCTTGCAATGTTTTTGCCCTTGGGTTTGGCAGGTGATAATGGAGATATCCCTCTTGCATCCACATCCCTAAAGCATGAAGATTGTCCTTTCTCATTTCTTGAATCTTGAAATACTCCATGTTGAAGGGGTTCTATTACATATGAACTCTTGAACTGTGGCTCCATTGATACTATCACCATTGCATTTGTTGATGGTTCTGTAGAGGTAGCTTGATCCGTTGATGGCTGATTTGTCTTTGAAGTTTCAAAAATTTTCTTGACCCTTGCATCTATGCTAGACCAGTGGTCTTGTATCTGTTTTGCAAGCTGAAGCCTCAGTGATGCTTGCTGAATTAGGTCAATGCCATCAAGCTTGTTTTTCCCTGACTCCCCCATAGCTAATGGCTCTTCTGGTAAGGAAATGGCTGGGACCAAAACCTTTGTGATTTGTATATCAAGCTCCTTAGATTTCTCCCCCGTTTTGTTATCATCAAGAGAGATGATAGGGAGTCCCTGAGCTGCCAAAAGCTGAGTTAGGAGATGAGTCTGTTTCTCCTATTCCTTTTGCATTTGAGAAAGTGTAGCCTCTACTTTTTCCGCTCTAGAGGAAAGAGTCTTCAAAGATGAGGACACTTCAGGTTCCTTGGAGAAAAACCTGTTCATCTTGGATACAGTGAGAAGGGGAAGCTTCTCATCAAGCCTCCTTGCTGTAGCATCCTTCAAGTTCTCAACAGAGTCCTTGATGTCCCTTGCTTCCATCCTGGTCTGCAACATTTGTAGCCTTTGAATCTCCAAGGAGTCCATAATGGCTTTGTAGAAAGGCTTGTTTTCAACACTAACAGATTCATGAGCCAAGGAGGCTTCATTGTACTGTCTAGTGATTGCAGCATCCAGGTTGATTCTTCCATGACCATCCTGAGAAAGCTAGCTAGGTCTAGGAGGCACCACAGAAGTCCCAGTCTGTGAAGTAGTGGCCAGCTGTAGACTGTCACCAAAGTTGTCCTCATCATCAGAAAAATCAAAGTCACCACTAGCTGCAGCTCCTGGAGATAGATTGGTCTAGGCATCCTTTGCTCTTTGCATTGATGCAGTTGTATGAATTAGGTGTAGTGACCTCTCTGCCTCCACATTGCCCTGCTGAGCCATAATTTGATAGGCTGGCACAGGATGAGTAAAGGTCTCAGGATCCAGAGAAATACTATCCAGAGTATGTTGATAATGCTCTTGGAAAGTAAGTTCCCTTTCTCCCTCATTGACCCCCATGAACTCACTAGCAATGGCTGCTTCCTCCCTTATGACTCATGTAGTCCCTTCTCTCTCTCCACTCTTTTCTTTCATCATGGGCTCCCCATGGCTCACACCTCTCACACCCTCACCTTCACCTACTAAGGTGGTACACTCAACCTCTCCTTTTTCCTGGCTGGAAGAAATAGCCAGCCTCTCACTCTCATTCTCTCCTTTTGCCTGGCTGCAAGCCAGCCTTTCAGTTTCACTCCCTCTCGAACCTAAAAGTGTCTCAACTACCACCAGGTCATCTACACTAGTTGTGGAAACAACTTGATTTTCAATAAGAGGTGTAGAATGACCTATCAACGGAATGGTAGTTTGAACTGTCAACGGTATGGATACCGTTGATAGAGAAACACTTGTCAACGAAAGAGGCTGTTCCGTTGATGAAGTCAATAAAGCATTTTGAGACAGTGAAATTACAATAGAATCTGTGGTGATTGATATGAGATTGGGGTCCACAGATCTTTTTGCAGCTTCAGAAAAAATTGGTTGATGGCCCAACAAATCACTTAACAAGTAATGACCACCAGCTTCAGAGTGGGGCTTCTCCAAGATAAGAGTTGGAGAATCAGGAATAGATGAGTGGATCATGTCCACATCTAATGACTGAGTTGGTGAATTTTGTGTAGTTGGTTCAAGATTGATGTTTAGAGAAAGGGACTGTAACCCCAGAGTAATAATAGGGGTTACATCAAACTGAATTTGTGAAACTGGAAGTGTTGCTTCCAGAGTGTGCGCACCCTGTGTACCCTTGGATTTTTGCTTCACTCTCCTTTGGTATTGGGAAAATGTAGACTGTGGGCTTGTAGTGTCCCTTACCCTCTTGGAGAGTGGTCTTGGAGGAGAGCTTGTTTCAATAATCACATCCTTTTGGGAGGATGCAACTAGACTTGTGTTTAAATCCATTTTACTCATTGTGCCTTGTTGGGAAGACACAATGGGGATTGGCTGGGACACACTATCCTTTCCTTCCTTATTCTTGGGATTTCTTTGATTTTCACCCCTTCCCTCACCTCTCACAACTCCAGAATCACTCCCCTTTGGTTGTGAAGTAGTTTTTGCAACATGTGCCTTTTGAGAAGCACCTGAGGTTGGCTTGGAGGATTTCTTAGATTTAGGTTTTGCTGCTGGGGCAGGAGCCTGTTGGGACACAACTACAGACTCCATAGCAACATGGGTGGGTGAAACAATAGAAGTAACAATTACACTAACAGGGTTAGATGTAGTTACCTCAATGATGGGCAGATACACCACTGGGACATCACCATTGTGGTTAAGTCTCAGTATATCTGTCAAAACCCTCTTCTCTTGCACAAAGCACTCAAACCTGGAAACAGGGTTAGAGATAACTAATGGTGCTGGACTAACATGATTAGCCAACATCATCAGAAACCTAGCATAATAGATATTCTTTTTCCTATTAGCCTTATCACCCAACTTAGCACCAATTTCATACATAAGTTGGGTGCTAAAGTTGTAATATCTATCAGTTAGGAGCATGGTTAAGAGAATCAACATAGAATTAGTTAATGCATCAAAATTGCTAATCTTTCCAGAAAAGACCTTAATGAATGCATCATCTAAATAACTGTATTCCTTAACCAAACCTCTCCTAATAATCTTACCCAAATTATCAGTAGGCAAAGAGTAGTTTATAGAATTTAGCATGTTAATCATTTCAGTATATGTAGGCAAAACATTACAGTTGTTTTCAGGAATATGTAGACATGCTTGCAATACATCAGAATTAACTATATACTCTTTACCTTGAATGGTGAATTGTAGTGTGCAGTTTGTTCCACTATACTCACATGAGGTCCAAATCTCTTCGATTATCTCATTGTAGAGCGGAGTTGAGTGAAACATTGCATAGCTTAGCTTGCAATTCTTCATGAAATCCATCATCTTGAAAAAGATGTTGTTCGGGCTTTCCTTGAAAACAAAAGGAATGGAGTTGTTCTTTTCATAAATGAACCCTCCTGCTGACATAAGCTTGACTATGGGTGCCATTGTTGAGTGAAGAAAAGCTTCGAACTGAATTGCTTGTTAGAGAGAAGAAGAAAGAAAAGCCTTTGGAATTTTTGAGAACAGATAAAATAAATTAAAGAAAATAGAATTTCTTAAATACTCCCCCAAAAATTCTCAGAAATTAAGTCCAATAATAAATGAAAATCACTGGATTGGCTTAAAAATATAACCGTTATAATTAAAATATTACCATGATTTATACTTACAGGGGTGTATGCATAGATCGTGGTAAAGGACGTGTAATTTCAACGGTTGAGATTAAAAGCGCTATATCAACGAATCAGAATTGGCCGTTTAAGGTCCCGTCTATTTCGTTGATAAAGCTGCGTTTCGTTGATATAAAAGAGCTATCAATGAAACACCCAGAAAAATGCTAAGACTGTCAACGAAATGGTGCGTTTCATTGACATAGTAATTTTGACTTAGACAAAATTGCACTTTTTCCTGAGAAAATTAATTCACAGAAAAACATAGCAAATTTCTGGCTACATTGTAACTTGCAAAAATCTCAGAAATAATTAAGAGAAATTTAGCATACCTAGCTCACTTACTAATCTTGAGAATGTTTATTCATCAAGTGGCTTGGTAAAGATGTCTGCAAGTTGTTGTTCACTTAGAACAAAATGTAACTCCACAGTACCATTCATAACATGTTCTCTAATGAAATGGTACTTGATGTCAATGTGCTTGGTCCTTGAATGCTGTACTGGATTCTCAGTAATGGCAATGGCACTAGTGTTGTCACAGAAAATAGGAATTTTCTCAACTCTTAATCCATAATCAAGTAGTTGATTTTTCATCCATAAAATCTGTGCACAACAACTTCCAGCTGCAATATACTCAGCCTCAGCTGTGGAGGTAGAAACTGAGTTTTGTTTCTTGCTGAACCATGACACAAGCTTGTTTCCTAGGAATTGACAGGTGCCAGTTGTGCTTTTCCTGTCAATTTTACATCCTGCAAAATCTGCATCTGAATAACCAATTAGTTCAAAGCCAGATTCTCTAGGATACCAAATGCCAAGGTTTGGTGTTCCTTTGAGATATCTGAAAATTCTTTTAATAGCAACTAAATGGGATTCCCTAGGATCAGCCTGAAATCTAGCACATAGACATGTAGCAAACATAATATCAGGTCTACTAGCTGTTAAATATAAAAGTGAGCCTACCATGCCTCTGTAACTTGAAATGTCCACAGATTTTTCCTTAGTATTCAATTCAAGTTTGGTAGCAATAGGCATGGGAGTTTTGGCAAGAGAGCAATCCATTAGATTAAATTTCTTCAGCAAATCATGAATATATTTTGTTTGACTAATGAAAATGCCTTCATTAACTTGCTTCACTTGGAGACCACGAAAGTAAGTTAATTCTCCCATCATGCTCATTTCATATTTACTTTGCATAAGCTTGGCAAACTTTTCACAAAGTTTCACATCTGTAGACCCAAAGATTATGTCATCTACATATATTTGAACAAGTATAGTACAGCCATTCACAACCCTGTGAAAAAGAGTTTTATCTATAGTACCTCTAGTGAAGTGATTCTCAATGAGGAACTGTGAAAGTGTGTCATACCAGGCTCTAGGTGCTTGCTTCAACCCATAGAGTACTTTGAGGAGGAAGTACACATATTCTGGAAAATCATCATCTTCAAAACCAGGAGGTTGACTTACATACACCTCCTCTTCCAATTCCCCATTTAGAAAAGCACTCTTCACATCCATTTGATAGACTTTGAAATTGGCATGGGCTGCATAGGCTAGGAAAATCCTTATTGCTTCTTGTCTTGCAACAGGAGCAAAGGTTTCATCAAAATCAATTCCTTCTTCCTATGAATAGCCTTTTGCAACCAATCTAGCTTTGTTCCTTGTGACTATGCCATTTTCATCCATCTTGTTTCTGAACACCCATTTTGTGCCTATGACACTCCTGTCTTTAGGCTTGGGCACCAGCTTCCAAACATTGTTTCTCTCAAATTGGTTTAGCTCCTCTTGCATAGCTAAAACCCAATCTGGATCTAGAAGTGCATCCTCAACTTTCTTTGGCTCATCTTGAGACAGAAAGCTACTATATAAACATTCTTCTTGAGTTGCTCTTCTAGTTTGGACTTTTGAAGAAACATCACCTATAATTAGTTCAAAGGGATGATCTTTAGTCCATTTCCTTGAGGGAGGAAGATTTGCTCTTGAAGAAGTAGCTTCATGATCATGGTTGCCTTGATTGGATAAATGTCCTTGAGAAACACCCCCTGAGTTTGTTGTCCCTAATTGATCACTTCTAGAGGCATTTATGTGACTATCAACGGTATGACCATTTTGACTGTCAATGAAACGCTCATTCTGACTGTCAACGAAACCACCATCATGACTGTCAACGAAATGACCATTTGGTCTGCTAGCAGCTATTCTTTTCAATCTTAATGCAGCAATTTCATCTTCACTGCTGCTTTCATCTGTGCTAGATGCAACAACTTTAGGCTGTTTCTCAATAGCCTTGACATGATTCACTTGATCTCCTTCCTCATTCTCAAAAGAAAGACTTTCATGGAAACCTTCATCACAGAGACCTTGTATTTTGAGATCATCAAAAACAACATTTACAGATTCCATAACAATATTGGTTCTGAGATTATAGACTCTGTAAGCTTTCCCTGCTGCATATCCCACAAATATTGCTTCATCTGCCTTTGCTTCAAATTTCCCCAAATGCTCAGCTTGATTTCTCAGAACAAAGCACTTGCATCCAAAGACATGAAGAAAGTCCAATAGTGGCTTCTTTCTTTTGAGTAGTTGATAAGGGGTCATTCCCTTGGCCTGATTAATCAAAGAAATATTTTGAGTGAAGCAAGCTGTGTTAACTGCCTCAGCCCAAAAATAAGTAGGTAACTTTGATTCATCTAGCATTGTCCTTGCAGCCTCAATAAGTGTTCTGTTTTCCTTTCAACTACACCATTTTGCTGTGGTGTTCTTGCTGCAGAAAACTCATGTAAAATACCATTTTCTTCACAGAACATCTGCATGCTTGAATTCTTGAATTCTGTCCCATTGTCACTCCTAATCCTTCTTACTTTGATGTCAGGATTGTTGTTTACCATCTTGATGTGATTGATAATGATTTCACTTGCCTCATCCTTTGAGTGCAGAAAGAAAGTCCAAGTAAATCTAGAAAAATCATCAACAATCACAAGACAATATTTCTTCTTTGAAATGGACATGACATTTACAGGGCCAAATAGATCCATATGAAGCAACTCAAGCTGTTGGACAATTGATGACTCTGTCTTGCTTTTGAATGATGCCTTCTTTTGTTTCCCTTTTTGACAGGCATCACACGAACCATCCTTGGAGAATTCCACCTGTGGAATTCCTCTAGCAAGATCTTTCCTCACCAAATCATTCATAACTTTGAAATTCAGATGAGATAATTTCTTGTGCCATAGCCAACTTTCATCCTTGCTTGCCTTTCTGAAAAGACAAGTGATGGTGTCTGGACTTGTGCTACTAAAGTCAGCAATGTACACATTCCATCTTCTGAATCCAGTCATGACCACATTGTTGTTTCCTACCTTAGAAACAACACAGGCTTCTTTTGAAAAAGTAACAAAAAAACCTTTGTCACAAAGTTGGCTGATACTAATCAAATTGTGCTTAAGACCATCCACCAATGCAACCTCATCTATGATGACATTCTCTTTTGAAATCAAGCCATATCCCTTAGTGTAGCCTTTGCTGTCATCTCCAAAAGCAATACAAGGGCCAGCTCTTTCTTGGAACTCTGTGAGCAGGGTAGAATCACCAGTCATGTGTCTTGAACAACCACTATCCAAGTACCAAAGATTCCTTTTGTGTCCTTGCACACAATAAAACCAAATCAAGTTGATTTTGGTACCCAAGTTTCCTTGGGTCCTGTCTTGTTAGCCTTTGATTTCCCTCTCAAATCATTTTTCACTTGTGACTCAGATTGAGTTAAATCAACCTTTGTCTTAGGTGTTGATCTTTGAGGGTTGCTCACAGTTTCATTCACAGCATGCATAGTTGAAGGAACAAACATGTTATTCCATGGCATTTGTGGCATGTTAAACTTATTCATGTAAGGGTTAGGCACAAATGGCATACTAGCATATGGATTCTGATACTGTGCATATGGAGCAAACATGTTAGGCATAACAGGCATTGCAGGCATAGAAACATTCAATGCAGACTTAGGCATTTTCACATTAGCAGGTTTCTTAACAGACTTGCAATTAGTAGATAAATGACTAACACTTCCACAATTAACACATGTCTTTCTAGGAGCATATTTATCAGGTGTGTAATTGTTATGTTTGTTAATCCCTACTTTGCCATTCCTGTTATTCTTCTTATTGCCCTTAGCCTCAACTTGAATTTTCTCTACCTTGTCTTTCAATTGCTTGTTAGACAAGTGACCTACATTAGCTCTTTCAATAGGCTTCTCAACTTTCTTTGATTTACTAGACTCACCTTGAACAAAGTTCTTGGTGACATGACCATACTTGTTATTAAGTCTAGTGAGTTCTTCTTTTCGTTTCTCTGTCAACGAAACAGCCTGATCCGTTGATGGTTCATCTGTCAACGAAACTCTGCTTTCCGTTGACATATCAACCTTCGACAAATGATCATTGTTGTTTGTTGACTCTGTTTCTGATTCTAAGGTTTCACCAGCATACCCTAGCTTCTCTTTGTTCTTTTTCCATGATTCCTCACGGAAAGATTCCATACCTTGAACATTAATGATGTTGGTAGCAACATTCCTGGAACCTTTCCATTTTGCAATCACACTTTGTTCTATTTCAAGTTGTGTTTTAAGAATTTCTTCCCTTTCTAACACGTTCTCAAGTTCCTTCTTAGCATCCCTACTAACAAACCTCATTTTCTCAAATTCAATGAGCTGTGCTTCTAACATTGCATTCCTATCACTTAAGAGCAAATTAGTCTCTTTTATTCTAGAATTCTCTTTGGTAAGTGACTTAAGAGTAACACGCAAATTATATAGTACAGTAGACATTTCATTTACTGCACTATCGCATTCCTCTTTAGAAAGCTCAGAAAGATTAGTAATTGTTACCTGGTTGCTTGAGGAGCTTGCTTCCTGCTCATGATTGTTAGCCATAAGAGCCAAGTTGACATACTCAACATCATCATCATAATCTTCACCATTACCAGCCCAATCATACTCCTGAGACATGAAAGCCTTTTCTTTTTGCTTGAGAAGTTCAAAGTATTTCTTTTTATAATCAACAGGCTCAAATTTCCTGTTGCCCTTCTCAACCTTGGGCTTTCTGCAGTCTCCAGCAAAGTGACCAATCATTCCACAATTGAAACATTTAGACTTTGACTTTTCAATCCAGTTATTTTTGCTAGGTTGAAAGTCTCTCCTTGGTAGTCTTGCTTCTGAGTTTCTCTTGAACTTGAACTTAGAGAATTTCCTTGAAATAAAAGCAATGTGTTCATCAATCTCATCTAAGTCATCCAAGTTAACTGGTTCTGGTTCTTCTTCTTCTGTCATCTTGCCTTTACCCTTGATAACATCACTCCTACAACTAGCTCGACTAGTTGTGGCTTTTGCAGCTTCTTCATTGTCATCTTCCTGTTGGTTCACAGATGCAATCAATGCAGTAGATCCACCTTTCTTCTGTACCTTTTCAATTTCTTCATCTTGCTCCATTTCCAACTCATATGTCTTTAAGGTTCCATAAAACCTTTCAAGAGTGTAGTCTTTGTACTCTTGAGTGTTTCTGAGAGAAACATTCATAGGCTTCCATTCTTTTGGAAGAGCTCTAAGAAATTTAAGGTTTGAATCCTTGGTTTGATAGATCCTCCCATACAACTTTAATCCATTCAAAAGCTTTTGAAACCTACTAAACGTGTCATTTAGGGTTTCACCAGCTTTAAAATGAAAATGCTCATATTGTTGTATAAGGAGTTGCATTTTGTTTTCCCTAACTTGCTCAGTTCCTTCACAGAGTGTTCTAACAGTATCCCATACTTTTTTAGAAGTTGTACAGTTTATAACATTGTCAAACATCTCTTGCTCCAAACCATTAAACAGAATGTTCATGGTTCTTTTGTCTTTATGGATTTCTGCAACATCTTCAATAGTCCACTCTGAGACAAGTTTTGGAATTTCTACATCAGGAGCATCATCTGGTAGTCCAACTCTAGATGCAAACTTCATGGGAACGTGCGGACCTTTCTCAATGCAGTCTACATACCTCTCATCCATAGACATGAGATGTAAATGCATCTTTACTTTCCAGTGAAAGTAATTGTCCTTGTCTAGAACTGGTATCTTCACACCTGCATCCTTCTTCACCATGGTTACTATTTTGGTCTTGATCTTTAAACTTCTTGTATGTTAGAAGCTTGCTCTGATACCAATTGTTAATCCCAAATGACCTAACAGAATTGTAGAAGGGGGGGGGGGGGTTGAATACAATTCTAGATATTTTCTTGAACTTGAAATTAAATAATAAAAACTGAACTGATTAAATAAAAACACAAGAAGTAAATAATTCAGTTGGATTGTTTGATGATCCAACTGAAGTGTTTTTATTGCGGAAATAATCTGTGATACAAAGATGTACACAGTTGCTCAGTTACAAGAATGTAGAGAAGTATGCTCTCAAAGATAGCTAATACAATCTGTTTGTTTTTCTTCTCTTACTTCTAAAGTAACTGCTACACTTGGTTATATAAACCCAAGTTTACAACTCTATTTTTGGCTACACTAAAAGTACAATGAGTAACCGCCAATAGTTTTCTTTTCATCCCTTTGTCCAGTGGTTCTTGAGTATCCTTGTCTTTTGCATATAATAATTCATTCCAAGAACCCAATTGGAAACTGGGATGTTTCCTTATTTCCAATGTCCATTTTAATGGTTTCCAATGCACTGTACCCTTCTACATCACCTTTTGAGCAATCAGAGAACTGTCACTGTCACTTTGTCAACTATTCAGAAAAGCAACAATGATTCGTTGATAGTAGGGAGATGTGTTTCGTTGATAGCTTTATTCTTCATTCCGTTGATAGTGTATTCCTCGTTTCGTTGATAGAGTAATCTTCATTCCGTTGATAGAGCAATCTTCAATCCGTTGACATGTCTTCACTTAGGCAAAATTACAAGGCATAATATATTTACAATTCACCAACCTATTTTGCCTATCTAGTACTTAGTCAACATGACTTAGAAAACCTATCTAATACCTACAACAAAATGCATATCAAACTATGAAGTATTGTACAATGCAGTTGCTACATCACTCATTTCGTTGATGAGCTTCCTGTCAACGGATTGCTGCAAAGCATACCATTCCGTTGACAGCTACAAATTACTTTACACAAATTCTACTAAGTGTTTTATGTTTATCATCAAGAACAACATATTCCTAACAAGTTCTCAATAAGAAACGGGATTGGTGAAGAACACGGTGACCAAAAGATGGCTAGAAGTTGTTATGTAGCTGCTTTAAGGCCTGATGGAATAGGGGTCAGGTTCTCCCCATTGAGGATATGGATGCTAGAGATAATGAGGATAAAAGAGGGAAACCAGCTGAGGATTTAATCCCAATTCCCTTAGTTTCTGGTGAACCAGAAAAAGTCACTTACATTGGAGCATTGTTACCTGAACCATTGAAGAATAAAATCATATCTTTTATTCAAGAAAACAATGATGTTTTTGCTTGGACAGCGGCCGACATGCCAGGGATTGATCCCCAGTTGATAACCCACAAATTGAACGTAAATCCTGAAAGAAAGACTGTGAAAGAGAAAAAGATAAATTTTGCTCCAGAGAGGCAAGAGGCCGTCAAGCAGGAAGTAGATAAGCTTTTGGAAGCCGGATTCATTAAAGAAATTCAATTTCCAGAATGGTTGGCTAACCCAGTGATGGTCAAGAAAGCCAACGGAAAATGGAGGATGTGTGTGGACTTCACTGACTTGAACGATGCATGTCCTAAGGATTGTTTTCCCTTGCCAAGGATTGATACTCTCATAGATGCCACAGCTGGGCATGAGATGCTAAGCTTCATGGATGGCTTTAGTGGATACAACCAAATCAAAATGCACAAATATGACATCTCCAAGGTATCATTCATCACTGACTTTGGTGTTTACTGTTATTCGGTTATGGCATTTGGACTTAAGAATGCAGGAGCAACTTACCAAAGGCTGGTGAACAAAATCTTTGAACACCTAATTGGAAAAACTATGGAGGTCCATGTGGATGACATGTTGGTTAAAAGCCTCGATAAGGCTGATCATATAAACCATCTAAGGGAAGCCTTTGAAGTGCTGAGGCACCATAAAATGATGTTGAATCCAGGAAAGTGTGCCTTTGGTGTAGGGTCAAGAAAATTTCTAGGCCTAATGGTTTCTAAACGAGGAATTGAGGCTAACCCCGACAAAATCAAAGCAATCCTAGACATGGAGCCACCACGGTCTGTCAAGGATGTTCAGAAGTTAACAGGAAGAGTGGCAGCATTGGGGAGATTCATCTCCAAGTCAGGAGATAAGTGCTTACCTTTCTTCAAAGCACTCAAGAACGTGAAAAATTTTGAGTGGACAACAGAAAGCCAGGAGGCCTTTGAGGCCTTGAAGAAGTATATGGCTGAGGCACCATTGTTGGCAAAACCAAAACCAGGAGATACTCTCTACCTATACCTGGCAGTTTCTAACACTGCCCTTGGAGCTGTTTTGGTAAAGGAAGAATTGAAAATTCAGAAGCCCATCTATTACGTGAACAAGATTCTACATGGAGCAGAAATAAACTACTCTACGATAGAGAAGTTTGCCTTAGCCCTGATCATGGCCTCAAGAAAGCTACGTCCATACTTCCAGGCACACAAGATAGAGGTCTTGACTAATCAACCTCTAAGAAACATCTTGCACAGTCCTCAAGTTAGCGGAAGATTGATCAAATGGGCTATAGAGTTAGGAGAGTTCGACATCAAGTATTAGCCTCAAACGGCAATAAAAGCTCAGGCACTCGCTGACTTCATGGTTGAATGCACCATTGACAACCAGGAAGTCGGGGGGGGGGGGGGGGGCAGGAAGTAGTAATGGAAGACAAGAAAGATGAGGACATGGTGTCCAAAGAATGTTGGGTACTCTATTTTGATGGAGCATCAAAAATAAAATCAAGTGGAGCAGGTTTGGTGCTACAAAGTCCTGATGGATTTCTCATAGAGTATGCACTAAAGCTGGACTTCCCAACAACGAACAATGAAGCTGTAACACCCCCAGATCCGGGGTCAGGAATCTGGGTTGTCACGCTCCGTCAATTATATAATACCTGCATTACTTACAACATTCTAATAATATAACTCCAAAAGACCCCAATCACTTACGCACACACACACAAGTTATAGCCTTGGAAATGAGCAACAATAAGTAACATTTGTTATTACAAATCAAATGTACTATCCATGATCTCATCTATCATTTACAACCTCTACCTGAAGTTAAAATAATAGACCTCACAATTCTATACAAGGATTAATAATACAAACCTAATCGAAAACAATTCTTACTAACTTAGTCTACAGCTGTTCTGCTAAATCCGACAGTATCCATCTTGCTGAACTAACTCAAGGGTGGTCTCTCCATTCCCTTGCTCTCGTAACACGAGGTGAATCGGCAATGTTTTCTTCATGCTGAAAGATTTAATAAAGCAAGAATGAGCTAATAGTGCTCAGCAAGAAATCTATCCCAGTTTAAATCTTTAAACCTTTTAGGAAGATAATCCATATGGGATCCATGTTTAAAACTACTAGGGTTTATCCCCAAAATAGTATATCGTTCAAAATACCGTATGATTTATAATCATACTCAAATACTTTTCGTAAATCCTTTTAGGGATCCTTGGTATCAAGATGATAAACCAAGTCTCAAAACATCTCTTTTTAAAATAGATATTAGTATTGGAATCAAGGCTTAAACCCATCCATTGATTCAAAATACTATACAATTCAATATACTATATATCTTAAATGACTTCTCAACATATATACATGCATATCTATTTAGATATCTCATACTGTTCAAAATACTGTAAAATATCAGTAATGAACACCTTTTTGAAGCTGTTGGGTTGTGATATATAAAAGAAGCAAGAATGAGCACTATAGCTCGACAATAATATATAGCAACATAATCATATATGTGGGCTGATATCATAGCTGAAAGCTTTTAAAACCTCATTCGTATATAGAATGATATATTGGATACTCTTTTCGTCAGAACATGCAATGTAGTTCAAATACTATACACGGAACATCATTGTTCAATTTCTGTCACATTATCGGTAACTCAGCACCTAGGCTTTCGTTACAATGTGCAGCACAATTCCAAGTGGAAGAAGGGGATATACTGGAATACACGATACACGGTGATCAGCCGTTATATCGCAATTTAACTTTTCTACTAGTAGAAGGACGACTTCCTATTCGGTTATCACCCTGGCCGCATTTGGGCCCTTCATGCTATACTGGCACCTATTTCATTGCCGAACATGGAGTCATACTATACTGGCACCTATTTCATTGCCGAGCATGACTTCGTACTATACTGGCACCTGTTTCATTGCCGAGCACGAGTTAATTCCAGTCCCCAGATGAAAATCAACGTCACGGGAAATGGAAGTTAATCCTGTTTTCCCCAAGTACAATTATTTGTCAAAAACTTTGTGACCGTTCAGAATTCCTTACTCCAGAGTAATTGAAAGGAGTAAGTCAAAGTGTGGGTTGACATTAGTCAACGAAACTACCGATGATTACTACGTATTTTAAAATCATGACCAGGGAGTTTATTGAAATTTCAGAGTTTAGCAAGTTTGAAATACTTTACTTGAATGGGGGAGCCATCCCCAGTTATAGTTATTCTAGAGGAACAGTGGAAGTAAAACTCTGTCCTCGACTTCTTGAATTAGATTCCCAAATTTTCGATGAGTTAGAAAACACTATTTGCATTTAATTACCTTTAAATATCTTAAGAATATAGTTGGGAATCTCTATTTTAATACCTTTTGTGAAAATCAGAAATTTATATTTTGTGTAAATAATAGAACCTTTAATCATATAATAAGGTTCTATGATTTTTAAATCATATTTGGAATATTTAATAAATACCCAAATAATAATATTAAATTATTATTCAATATAAAACCACTTAAGTGAATATTCAAAATAATATTCACTTAATTAAATAATATTCACTTAATTAAATAATATTTATTCTAATAATATTTAAATATCTCCCCTTAAATATCCCATAATATTGGAATATTTAATAAATCTTTAAAATATAACTGTCCCTGGAACCTTACAGCTTCTGACAGTAGGATCAAAACAAAATAATACTTTAACTCCCGGTCTAAGTTTTAAAACTATCGTACAAGTACTCTATACTTAGAGTCTTTATAAAACCTCGGTTTATCTTTAATGTAATCATAGCATATAAACCATCCATCTTACGAAAGCTTTTAACCAAAAGCGTACATCAATACATAGTCCTTTTAACGATTTAAAACAGTATATATCACAACAGCATCTTATATCAGATGTAGGGTTGGAAAACTAGCATGTATCTATCATATGCATATTTTTCATCTCAACAATGTTAATACCATCACATCTATATATGACGTGAGGTTTGAAAGCATGCATAATATTGTATGCATATATTACATTTGAAAGCATGCATCTATCATATGCATATTATCAGAATATTTCACTTTAAAACATAGCATAGAATGAGAAAACTTGCCTTGAGTCCTTGGTATTAGGGGTTCGAGTCTTGTCGCAAATCTATAAACAAAGAAATACTCGATCAGTCCCCTAACGTAATCATTCGCTCATAACACTCATTTAAAGTCAACTATATGTTAAACACATCATGTAGTCACGTTATTCCTCAACAAGGTTCGTATTTTAATCGACTCGAAATACTCCTTTTATCTTAGTCGCAATGGTTGGTCAAAGTAGTACTCTAGAGTTGACTTTTCATAAAGTTACTATTACGCGACTCGTACTCTAACACTTTTAATATATCCGAAATCTCGTATTTAAATACGAGACCACTTCTAAAATCATCTTGAGTATTTTTAATATTTATCATAAAAGTTACGATCTCAAAACAGGGGTTTCACTTGGTGAAATGTATTCTCAAACTTGGATGAGCTACGGAAAGTTACTATTCGCACGCCTTTCACTAAAACGCTCATATCTCCTTAACCGTTAGTCAAAATAACACACCGTTTTCGCGTGCGCGATCTAGGGAAAGAATAGAACAAAATGCTTGAACATGTTTTTCTGCCTAAGGGGGTGAAATTCCCGAGAGCAGCAGATTTTTGGCAGTGAAGTGCAGAACCACTTACTCCTCGCGCAGCTTTGGTTCCGACATTTTTATAAAATCGAAAAATTATCTTTTTAACACAAAACCTTCTAGTTTCCTTTCCTAACTGTCCATACCAATATCCTTATTAATATCTCGACCCAATTCCATTTTTAAAGGGATTGATCACAATCTCAAAGTTCATACAATGAACTACTTAGTCATCCGTAACCGCTTTTACTAAAACAGACGTTTCTCCTAAACCGTAAATCAAAACGATACGATTATTTCGCTAAAACAAACTAGGGAACAGAGGCTACATGTTCATGGTCAGAAACCTCTATGGTTATGCCTTTAAGGTATTCGTAATCTCTGTCCAAATTTCCTAAGTGAAATCCGGCATGGTAACGATGCTTAAACGCGAATCCCGTGTTTAAAAGACTCCAAATAATCCAATAACATCAACCAAGCCATCAATCCATCATTATACACTCAAGGTCAGTCCATAAAATTTATGAGAATATTACCAATCATCAACTCATAACCATTAACCATCAATGTTTAGCCATTTATAACCCAAACTCCAAGAACTAACACATGCTTAAACATAAC
Organism: Heracleum sosnowskyi; assembly: GCA_030848705.1. NCBI lineage: Eukaryota > Viridiplantae > Streptophyta > Magnoliopsida > Apiales > Apiaceae > Heracleum > Heracleum sosnowskyi. Next base: position 47,104,461 of record CM061236.1, read on the forward strand.
TTAATTTAAGCTTAAAACTCAAGGTAAATCAAAAGGGTGGATGGTGTTCATACCTTTCTTGAAGTCTTAAAATAATAACAAGAGCTTGTAAGCCTTAAGTGAGCCTCGATCTATGCTTAAAATCCTCAAACTTACAAAAGAAATCAAGAACAAGTTAGTAAATTCTCGGAGTTACTATTCACCCGAACTTTGAGCAAGGCTTTGAGCATGCTATACTAATTGGATGACCATTAAATTTTGAACGTACCTTTCCTATGCCATGAGGAAGCGTTGGTCAAAATTTGGCGATTTTAGGATGAGTCGATTTGGAGTTATGAAATGTTCTTTCCACCATGGTCAAGCTGGGCAGAAATTCTGAGAAAATGGAGAAGATGATACTTTCTTGCTTTTTCTTTTCTTTTTGTTTGGTCTAATTACTCTTAATTACCAGCCATATAATTGTGTGGTCATAAGCAAGCCTTGTCACCCATGACATGCCTCTTTTTGAACTTGTGGTGGTGGTGAAAGTGGTGACAAGGTGGTGATTCACCACTTTGTCATCACTTGGTCATCCTTATGTCATGCTTATGTCACTCCTCTGCATCATGCTTATGTCATAATTTGTATCCTCAATCCTCTTATATAATGCACTTGATGATCTTATATAATACTCCTCCTTTGGTTAAGGTCTAATCCATAATTTGTTATGCTTTTGTTTCGCGATAGTTTCAAGTGGTTTTAAAAACGTTTCTCTGTACCAAAGCTAGGGGATACTTCCTTTATCTTTCCATTGTCTTGGTTTAATACATGGTTCTAGATTTCTCACCTTGGTTTAAGATATGATCATGGATTTCTCCTCCTACACACTTTCTCAAAACGATCAAATCAATTCACCCTTGATTGTCCGATGAATAGTGATCAAAATTTAAAGTTGGAATCTCCTGATTCTGATCGCGTTTACGTTCTTTTATTCTTCCTATACATCAATAATATAACCTCGAAACATTCATTCCATGTCTTCCATATAGGGTGGTCTGAAAAATTTTCCATCAGCAAATTTACTATTCATCAAAAAATTTTAACTAAGTCCAAAATTTGGGGTTATTACAGAAGCTGAGTATGAAGCCCTGATAGCTGGCTTAGGGCTGGCTAGAGCCCTGAGAGTTAAGACTCTGAAAGTATGTGGAGACTCGAGGTTGGTTGTTTCCCAATTAAATGGAGAGTTTGAGGCTAGAGATGAAGTCATGGCCAAGTATTTGAAACTTGTCAAGGCCATTATGACTCAATTTGATGAGTGTTATGTGGAACACGTTCCGAGAGAAGAAAACATGATGGCTGACGCTTTGTCTAAGTTTGCTTCTTCTGAAATTGAGAACTATGCAGGGAGTGTATTACTTCCAAGTCTTGAAGACCCCAAACATTAATGGGAAGTTGATAGAACCCATTGATGTGGCTAGCTGTTGGATGGATCCCATCAAATCTCATCTGGAAACTGGTTGGTTACCTAACGATACTTCAGAATCATGAAAGTTATATGTGAGAGCACTAAGGTATACCTTGATTGAGAGAATCCTATACAAAAAATCTTTCATCATCCCTTACTTGAAATGTTTGAGACCCCAAGAGGCAGAATTGGCCCTAAGGGAAGTACATGAGGGAATTTGTGGGCAACACTTGGGGGGCAGAGCCCTTGCTCATAAAGTTACTCGTCTAGGTTTCTATTGGCCAAATATACTTGCAGATGCTAAAAGTTATGTGAAAAAGTGTGAACGTTGCCAAAAGCATGCACTAGTGGTTAGACAACCACCAGAAATGTTGATATCTATAAGCTCACCTATTCCATTTGCCATGTAGGGAATGGATATATTTGGATCATTTCCGATGGCAAGTGCGCAGAGAAAGTTCTTGATAGTAGCAATCGACTACTTCACAAAGTGGATTGAGGCTAAACCTTTAGCCAAGATAACTACCAAGCAAATAATGCATTTCTTCTGGGAGAATGTAATATGCAGAGACGGGATTCCACGAATCTTGGTCACGGATAATGGAACTCAGTTTAACAATGAGGATTTCAAGAAGTATTGTGAGGAGAATGATATTGAGCTACGTTTCACTTCTGTTGCTCATCCCCAAGCAAATGGACAAGCTGAAATGGCGAATCGAATTATCCTGGATGGACTGAAGAAAAGAGTTGAACGCTCTAGGAGCACTTGGGTGGACGAATTGCTCCCCATACTATGGGCATATCGTACTCCTTGTAAAGTCACCACTGGAGCAACCCCGTTTCTGTTAGCATATGGAGCAGAAGCAGTGGTTCCAGTGGAGATCACTCATACATCTCCAAGAATTGAAACTTATGAACCAGAGACAAATGAAGAAGGCTTGAGGCTGGCTTTAGATCTAATTGATGAAGTTAGAGATGAGGCAAATGCCAAGATAGTTGAACATCAGAAGAAGGCATCTTTCTACTATAACTTAAGGGTTAAAGAGAGATTCTTTCGTCAAGGAGATTTGGTTCTCCGAAAGATTGAAGCATCCGGGGTTGGATAGAAAGAAAAATTGGCCCCAAACTGGGAAGGACCGTATCAGGTCAAGAACGTGTTTGGACTAGGCTCATATAAGTTGGAAACCCTCGAAGGGATCGAAGTGCCAAGAACTTGGCATGCTGCAAACTTAAAAGTTTATTTTGATTAGTGTTTCCTAACTGGACTCACTATTAGGACAAGTAGAAATAAGGTCGATGAAACCAATCCGAGTTTTTAGCTCGAGGTAGAAAGTAGAGTATTATGTAAGGGTTGAACCCATTTTTAAAGTTATGATTTTATTCAACATGCTCCTGTTTTTATGAAAGTTATATGCATCAAGTGTTGACAAACATGCAGAAATTCAGAAATGAAAGAAAATCAAAGGATGATAGATTAAAACTTACAAAAAGTTAAGTTATGCTCGAAGGCAAAGATTACATAAATAAAAGCCACATGCGGCTATAAAAGAAAAACTACACTAACTAAGCTTCTCCCCATTTGTCACCGGTATCAACCTCTTCTTCTTCTGAGCTAGAGACAGAACCAGAAGGAGTGCCAACTGTCTGACCAAGGGGAGAAGAATGCCCGAGGTCCAGAATCATGTCATCCTCGTCCATATCATCCTCTCCAGCCAAAGCCACCTCTAAAGGGATAGGAGCATAAGGGCTCGGGAAGTCAGAAAGGCTAAGCGACCCAGGAATATTCTCCAATACATCTGCTAAGGCACCATCCCATCCCTTGGTAAACTGAACTGGGAAGAGAAGCTCGTCATGCTTACCAATTAAGTCCTTGTACTCCTGAGAGTCAAGGTACTCATCGATAAAGTCATCCTTGCTCTTCCTAAGCGCAACCAGCTCAGCTCGGGAATCTGCCAACTCCTTCTCCTTCCTGTCCAGGCTAGCCTTAAGGGAGCCCACTTTGAAAGTCATATGTTTAGGCCTATTTGTATTTCGAGGAAGCAACTCAACTTAAACAAGTATGTAATAAGTAAGTAATAATTCAATTGTCACAATCACAGGAATCTCAAAAGATCATATCTGTCAGAAGAATACAGATTAAAGTCATCCTTCATATTTGAAGAAATACTACATTGAAAGAAGTTCATTTATTTGTTCAAGCCTCAGTGAAGTCTTCAAGGAAGTGGATTTATTAAAGTGACTGACAAGGCTGTCGCGTGCCTATCAAATAATAATATCTAACAAATCCTTCTAACTATGTAGTAGGGCAAGTTAGAGTCGATCCCACAGAGACAAACGTATCAATCACTAGTTATTCTTGATTCAATTCAACTAAGCAAGTAACACAATAAATTGTTGAGAGATTTTTAAACTAATATTATACTAAGGCAAATTGTGTTGTATTATCAATTAACTAAAAACATCTAGAATTAAGTATCCCCACTAGCATGAATCAATGCAATTATGATTTTCCACCCCAATTAATCATATGCTACTCAAGAGGAAAGATGCGCCCTATAAAATACCAATAACCTCTCTCGAGTATTAATGGCTTCTCTAAAATACACTCAAACCTATTTTCATGGTATCATACAATTTAGAGACATTAAACACAGCATCCTAACTTCCTAACAATCCGTTCTACCTATTTTCATGGAGAAGTTCATGTCCTTATTGGATAAATCACAACCATCTAAGTCCAACTTTCGATGATAAATAGATATTAGGTTCAAACAATACGCATAATCACGTCTGACATGTTATTGTTAATTAAGCACAACTCAATAAGCAAGAGCATTCAACATAACTAAACTGGGGGGTTATGGAAAATCATACATCAATCATAACTAGGGTTCAACTTAACCCTAGATTAAATAACTACTCACTCATAATTAAACTAACAAAACACATAATATAATAAGAACACATGATAATATTAAGAACAGAGAATAAAAACCTTTAATCTTTCTCCAAGAAGAAAAAGTACAAGATCCCTCTGTCTGTATGTATGTATCTATGTATATGTATATATGTATATCTGTATATATGTATCTCTCAGATCTGATGTTTATATACATATTCTCAAATATTTTAATGCCTTGAGGAAAGTACAAGTATGTTTCCTAAACTGATTCTGTTTTACAAGGAAAATTCGTAGCTGACTTTTCTTCAGTAATTCTGAGCCGTTCCTGATGTAATTTGATATTTGGACCACTTTAGAATAAAAGAGATTTCCATTATCTTCGCGTGGGCTGTTAAATCGTCCAATTCTGACTTCTAGAACTCAAGATATGACCCAAACAGTGAATTATGTGCAGGCAGCCCAACAAATCCGATTTTCCTTCTAATAAATCTCCAAATTAAGCTCTTTATTCTCCAATCCTTCCAAGTTTAGGATTTCCTTACTTCCTACAATAGAACATTAAAATCTATTAAATAAAAATCCAATTAAATGCAAAATATAATAAATATGAGGAATAAAATCATATAAAATATATATAAATATATACTCTATCAAACATCCCCACACTTAGCATTTTGCACGTCCTCGGGCAAATAAAGAAATAAAAATAATACTAACTAATAGGACCACCACTTTCGTAGATGACACGATTGCATTGAGCATATGCAACAAGCCGTTAAACCCCTAGGCAGCCCTAGTAGGACGAGTTTTGTCTCGTGAGGGTTTATAGAAGATATACCCACAAAATCAAATATTTTCAACCACCAAGTCTCTCAAACATGCAACATGTCATAGTACTCCACACTTTGTAAATTTCAATCACATAACAACCTGAAAGTGTCTGAAAGTACAAGTACTCTCACTTTAAGCATCATTAACACAAAATAATCCAAGTATGCACACAATGTCTAGATAGACAAAAATATCATGAGATAGACATCAAAATCGCATTCAACAAGTAAGCATGCTATGGATAAATATCTCACATTGCTCTCACTTCACACAAGTGTATGGGTATAAGTGTATCGCTCAAGTTCAATCAATGTACTCATGTGCTACCATATGCTTGGTTGTCCACCAAATCTCCACCACCTCGTATATATGCATACATGAATCAAAAGGTCTTTGTTAAAGGTTGTAACGGGGCTTAGGTACGGGGTAGGATATCAAAGAAACAGGCTAACAAGTGGCTAAACTTGATAACTAATAGAGCATAATGTTCACTTTTAATTAAAGCACCCAACATGAAACTTAGATTATGTAAAAGTTGATCAAGCTTTCACAAACATTAAGCTTCAAAGCACATATACCCCATGTACTTTCCCACTTTCACATTGTATCAATCAAATGAACACAACTCTACATTATCTTCCTCTTGCTCATAATTTCTCTTTTTTTTCTTTTTCTTTTTTTCAAAAGTCAAGTCATTCTCCAGTAACCAAGGGCAGTGAAAAGTCACCAAGAATGTACTTAATACCAGCACACATGGATCGTCCCTTTCATATGACATTGCACTTGCTACCCATTGATCTCAAAGGAGTACTTGATACTTGTTTGCAATTCCATACCATATTGTATCCCACCAAAATGTAACCTTTAACCAAAAGAAATCCCCACACTAAATATTCACCAACCCTTGAATTGAATCAATATGCTCTACCAGTAAATCAAGACAAGAATAAATAAGTAGGCTCAAAAATTTTTAGATTGGTGATATACGAAAGAAACGAGTATAAGCTCAAGGGGTTCACTAAGGATTATTTTTCATATGGGTACTGTATGGGTAAATGAGGTTAATCCTAGTGCCTTTATCATATTCATGCATACACATATCATGTAGTCTCAAAACGGTTTAAAACAAGTTCTAGAGCAACAAGAATCATGATGAACAACACACAACAAAAAAATGGATTGATAAAAAATCTATCAATCATAAATTAGGCTCAAATCCTCACATGGTGAAAGCATGCTTAACTCACTAAAATTGACCAAGAAACATCTCAAGATTTCAATTGTTCGCAAGCACACACAAGGAATTACCAAGCATCAAATGATTTTTCATGAATATGACACTCAGAATTAATCATGCGAAATTAATCTACACAATGTGTACTTATCAATGCTAACATGCTTTTGAGACTAGGCATTATATACAAAAAGTTTTAAATTTTCAAATTTTTTTGGATTTTTATAATATATAATTTTTTTTGTTTTTTATGTCATTGAGAACTCATCCCCACACTTAAATGGTTCATTGTCCTCAATGAATAATATATATAAATATACAAAACTAACAAGATCCTAAAAGAAATACAAAAAGAATAAGAGTGAAAAATTATACAAAGAAAGGTTAGAAATACTCCCCTAGTGCATGAAGTCTCGGTTGGAAAATTTGGGAGAGTGTTCCTCCTCCAAAATCTTGGGTTGCCTCCCAAGAAGCGCTTTTTTTTAAGGTCATTAGCTCGACCTTATTATCAATCAACCTGGTGAATGGATTGAAAGTGGATCATCCACTTTCTCAACATATTTTCTCATGATATCTCCCAAAAACTTATAACTTTCATCCACGGCTTTATCCAACAATACAACTCTTCTATCTCGAGCAAACTTTAAGAGTGCAACAACTATCCTTGACGTTTCATCTCGTGAGACAAACATAAAAAGAAATTTAATAAGTAAGTCTTCCCAAGTGGTAATGGAATTTGAGGGTAATGAAAATAACCAATTTTTAGCTCCATCCCTTAAAGATAAAGGGAATAATCGAAGTCGAATGACCTCATCAGAAACTCCATCACACTTGATAGTATCACAAATCTTCAAAAAGTTTTCAATATGAGCATCAGGATCTTCAACAGATAATCCACCAAACTGAATTTCACCAATTGATTTCATTGTTGAAGGCTTCAAATCAACATTAGTGACATGTAAATCTCTCACCAAAATTGCTGGAGGTTTAGAGAGAAAAATATCAACCTTCATATCTTGATCTCCACCCAAAGACTTAACCATAAGAACAGGTTCATTATTATTTCCAAGATCACTCTTCTTCAGAGAAGGGCTAAGCAAAGAGTTGGAAAATTTAAATTCCAATTTCTCAACTCCAACTTCAAAAGAAATTTTTCCATGCATCATATCAACTTTTGCACCAGCTGTAGCTAAGAAAGGTCTCCCAAGAATAATAGAATTTTGTGCATCTTCCTCCATCTCCATGACAACAAAATCACATGGAATAAAAAACTTTCCTACCTTGACAGGAACATCTTCAAGTATTCCAAGTGGAACTTTTACACTTCTATCTGCAAGTTGTAAAGATATACGCGTGGGTTTGAGTTCACCCATCTGAAGCTTATTGCAGATTGTTAAGGGCATTAGACTTACACTTGCCCCAAGATCACATAGAGCTCTTTTGATTTCAAAATTCCCAAGTTTCACAGGAATAGAATAGCTACCTGGATCAATTAGCTTTTTAGGAAGATTATTCTGCAAGATGGCACTACACTCTGCCGTTTATGAGATAATAGAACTTTCTTCAATCTTTCTTTTGTTTGACAATAATTCCCTAAGGAACTTCCCATACGAAGGCATCTCTTTGATAGCATCTAAGAAAGGAATATTAAGTTCTAACCTCTTCAAGATATCCATAAACTTCATAAACTTCTCTCCAAGCCTAGCTTGCACTAATCTTTGCGGAAACGGAACAGGTGGTACATAAGGTCTGACTGGAGCAACTGTGGGTTCCTTCTTCTCTTCTTCAACTGCTTCTTGCACAACAACATTTTCAGATTGAATTTTCTCCCCATCTTCTTCAACAATCAAATTATCACTACTCATCTTCATCTCCGACCCTTGCAATTCCTTACCACTTCTTAACGTTATAGCATTCACGTGGGCTCTATGTGGTTGTTCAGTTTGGCCAGGAAGTTGGCTTGAAGACTTGCTAAGTTGATTCAACTGTTGAGCAATTTGAGTGATTGAATTCTCCATTAACTTGTTATGAGCCTTTATCTCATTGATACTTGATTCAAAGTAATCATTCTTCTTTGCTTGTGTAGAGATAAATCCTTCCAAAAGATTCTCCAAGTTAGATTTTTGTGGCTGAGCTGGTTGAAAACCTGGATTGTATTGACAAACATGTTGAGTGTGTCCAACTACACCACATATTTCACATGAGGCAACTGTAGATGAAGTTCTAGAATCCAATTGCTCAATCTTCTTAACCATTGCCTGCATAGTAGCATTCAACATGGTTAGAGCATCAACATCATACTTACCACCCTTCTTAGGATGATTTCTGTCACTGTAAGGATAATTATCATTAGACGCCATCTCGTCTAACAAAGTTTTCGCATCCTCCGTACTCTTTTTCATAATAGATCCACCAGAAGAAGCATCAACAAAATTTCGAAACTCTTGTGTTAACCCATTGTAGAATGTTTGGATCAACAACCAGTCAGGAATTCCATGGTGAGGGCATTGTCTCTGAAGTCGTTTGAATTTTCTCCAAGCATCATGAAGTGACTCGTCATCATCTTGATGAAAGTTAGATATTTCATTCCTGAGCTTTGAAGTTTTCTTTTGACTGAAGAATTTAAGTAGAAACGCCTTTGCTAGACTATCCCAAGTAGTGAATGTGTTTGGTCTTTCATCCTTCAACCAATCTTTTGCTGCATCTCGGAGAGAGAATGGAAATAAGCGCAGCTTAATAGCATCATCACTAACATTGGTCAGCTTTATAGTATCACACTTTTCCAGAAAACTTTCAAGATGATCAACAGGATTTTCAGTTGATAATCCTGCGAAAGAATCATTAGAGACAAATTGTATGAATTGTGGCTTGAGTTCAAAGTGGGTAGCCGTGATTGTTGGTCTGACAATGCTTGAGAGTACGCCTGTAGCATCTGGCATACCATGCTCCCTGAGAGCCTTAGCTGCTGTCTCACCCATAACTTCCTTGTCTTTATCTTTCCTTCGTAATCCTGTTTGTCTTCTTGCTGTAGCTTCAATTTCAGGATCAAGAGCAATCAAATAACAAGGGAATAATAGCCGAAGCAACACAACCAAAAGACTTAGCTAAACTAACTCAAAAATTAACTAATCTAATACTACTTTGTCCCCGGCAGCGGCGCCAAAAATTTGACAAGGCTGTCGCGTGCCTATCAAATAATAATATCTAACAAATCCTTCTAACTATGTAGTAGGGCAAGTTAGAGTCGATCCCACAGAGACAAACGTATCAATCACTAGTTATTCTTGATTCAATTCAACTAAGCAAGTAACACAATAAATTGTTGAGAGATTATTAATCTAAATATTATACTAAAGCAAATTGTATTGTATTATCAATTAACTAAAAACATCTAGAATTAAGTATCCCCACTAGCATGAATCAATGCAATTATGATTTTCCACCCCAATTAATCATACGCTACTCAAGAGGAAAGATGCGCCCTATAAAATACCAATAACCTCTCTCGAGTATTAATGGCTTCTCTAAAATACACTCAAGCCTACTTTCATGGTATCATACAATTTAGAGACATTAAACACAGCATCCTAACTTCCTAACAATCCGTTCTACCTATTTTCATGGAGAAGTTCATGTCCTTATTGGATAAATCACAACCATCTAAGTCCAACTTTCGATGATAAATAGATATTAGGTTCAAACAATACGCATAATCACGTCTGACATGTTATTGTTAATTAAGCACAACTCAATAAGCAAGAGCATTCAACATAACTAAACTGGGGGGTTATGGAAAATCATACATCAATCATAACTAGGGTTCAACTTAACCCTAGATTAAATAACTACTCACTCATAATTAAACTAACAAAACACATAATATAATAAGAACACATGATAATATTAAGAACAGAGAATAAAAACCTTTAATCTTTCTCCAAGAAGAAAAAGTACAAGATCCCTCTGTCTGTATGTATGTATCTATGTATATGTATATATGTATATCTGTATATATGTATCTCTCAGATCTGATGTTTATATACATATTCTCAAATATTTTAATGCCTTGAGGAAAGTACAAGTATGTTTCCTAAACTGATTCTGTTTTACAAGGAAAATTCGTAGCTGACTTTTCTTCAGTAATTCTGAGCCGTTCCTGATGTAATTTGATATTTGGACCACTTTAGAATAAAAGAGATTTCCATTATCTTCGCGTGGGCTGTTAAATCGTCCAATTCTGACTTCTAGAACTCAAGATATGACCCAAACAGTGAATTATGTGCAGGCAGCCCAACAAATCCGATTTTCCTTCTAATAAATCTCCAAATTAAGCTCTTTATTCTCCAATCCTTCCAAGTTTAGGATTTCCTTACTTCCTACAATAGAACATTAAAATCTATTAAATAAAAATCCAATTAAATGCAAAATATAATAAATATGAGGAATAAAATCATATAAAATATATATAAATATATACTCTATCAGTGACAGAGGTTTCAGATTTGTGATAGCAAATATACAAGTTACAAGGATTAATCAACCGTCAAAGCAGACAATGGACCATAGCTTTAAATGTTTTAAAGATGAAGAATTTTCATTGAAGTCAGTTATTCATGAACCAGACAGTGCATCGAATGACGACATCAATCAGTGGAATTAAATCATCTATATTCAGCGGTTTTAAGAAGATAGAGGAAACTTGGTTTTTAGATTAAATTCCTTTCATGTTAAGTTAATTTAATTTATAATTTAATTCTATTAGAATTAATTTATTTATTAGATTAACTAATTTAGTTGGCTAAATTATTTATTAACTTAATTCTATAAGAGAATTAATTTAATCTTTAATATAATCTAACTAAATAAATTAAAAGTATTTTCTAATTAAACTTGTATGACCTTCAGAAATCTCGGTATGACCTGGTCTGTAAAGATCCCAGGTTCTACCGACTCCTTTCAGGTCATACAGGTTCTGTGTGCTAGGTCATACAGGTCTTTAATATAGTTTGTATTCAACCCCCCTTCTACAAACTTATCAGGACCTAACAATTGGCATCGGAGCCTTTTGATTGATATATAAATCAAAGATCCAATTGTTTTGAGATTTTTTTCTTAAACTCTGAAATTTTTATTATTCCTAAAAATCTCAAAATATGTCTACTACACAGAAGGTTGGTACAGTAAAGATTCCCATGTTCAGCAGGGAGCATTATTCAATGTGGAAGAAGAAAATGCTTCTATTTCTTAAAGTTGCTAATCCTAAATACTTTGATGTGCTGAAGAATGGTCCCAAAGTCCCTATGATTATTGAGGGAGAACTTATAGAGAATCAGATTGTTACTAGGGCTGCTAGGATGTACCCTAAGGATCCCAAGGATTACACTCCTGGTGAAAAAGAGGATGTTACCTTGGATGCCTGTCTACAGCTGATCCTTGTTGATTGTCTTGATCCTATCATGCATAATCATGTCCTAAACTGTGATACTGCCAAACACATTTGGGAAACTATAGAGATAATCAATGAGGGGACAGAGGAAGTTAGAGAGAATAAGCTGGAAATTCTCACCTCTCAATATGAGCATTTCAGATCAAACCCTGGTGAAGGTATCTCTGAGGTTTTTGAGAGATACAACAAATTAATCAATGATCTGAATCTTAATGGGAAGCGCTACACTATCAAGGAAATTAACAAGAAGTTTCTACTTACACTTCCACGTCATTTGGAGCACAGAATATCTGCCATTAGAGAAGCAAGAGATCTGGGAGAGATTGCTTTGGAAAGACTGTATGGTGTTCTGAAGACCTATGAGCTGGAGCAGATTCAACAGGATGAGTTATATGGAACGGGGAGGATAGTTAGTACTTCTACTGCATTGGCTGCTGAAGTCCCACAGAAACTGGAAGTGAAGGCTGTTCAACCTTCCAGTTCTAACATGAATGTTATTGATGCTGAATATGGATTAACATCCATTGATCAATCTAGTGGTGACTTCTATTCGTTAGAGGAACTTGATCAGCTGGAAGATGGTGATTTGGCTTTGATAGTCAGGAAGTTTGGGAAGTTCAGATTCAAGAGGAATCCCAATCTTAAGTTCAGGCCCAGATTTCAGAGAGGTGGATCTTCCTCTTCAAGTAGCACAAGGGGTGGCTACAAAACTGGAACTGTGGATAGGAGCACAATCAAATGCTACAATTGCAATGAGTTGGGTCACTTTGCTACTGAATGCAGAAAGCCAAAGCAAGTGACAAGAAACACATTTGATTCTAGCAAGAAGAACAAGATTGGGAAAGCCTATGTTGCTGAAGGTAAGAGTTGGGATGAAACTGACAGTGATGAAGAAGCAGGTGAGATTGGGAACCTTGCTTTAATGGCTAAAGAGGAAAGCACTTCATCTAGATACATGTCAGAGGTAAAGTTTACTGATACTGAAATGATTCGTCATCTTGGTGGTACCTTAGCTTGTGCTCGCATTGAAAATGATAGAATAATTCTTTTGAACACAACTCTTGAACATGAGGTAAAAGAATTAAAACTAGTGCATGTTAATCAGGATGAACTTACTGAAAAAATAGCATTTCTTGAGAATAGGGTTAAATGTTATATTCAACTGGAAACCATTCTCAAGGAAGAGAATAGTGAGCTTAAGACTAAAGCTAATGCCTATTACAACTCTTGTAAGACGGCTAAAGAGATTCTCAATAAACAAGCTATTGGTAATCATGTCAGTATAGGTTATGATTATAATGAGGCTATTGGATTGCTTGGCATTAATTCCCCTTGTAGAGTCAGTACTGAAGGAAGGGGTATTCCATATGTGTTTAAGGGTATTGAAACACCCTTCTGTAAAGAATCCGAGGCAGATCCTCTAAATGAATACTCTATCATTATTGCTGAGGAGATTCGTGAAGAAGATATTACTTTGGAAGTTGCACAGTCCAAAAAATGTATATCTGATATTCCAGTCAAAGTTGCTAAAACTAAAAAGACTAAATCAGATATCCATAAGTTGGATCAAAACAACTGTAGAACTAACATGCATGCTGTTAATTCTTCTCATAAAGCATGTGGTGTGATTAATTGCATGTCTTGTGCTTTCAATGTTATGTATGCTTATTTTAATAGTAAGCATGTATCTAGTGATAAGACTGTTCCACGTCAACATGTTAATAATAAGAAGCATGTTAAAGCTAAGACTACTAGTCCTCCTAAGATTAGAGTGGATTCATTTATCCCTAAGCCTACTCAGAAATGTGTTAAGGCTGGCTATAAATGGAAACGCTCTTTTGTGAAAGAGGTTGAAGTAGTTTTAGTTAAAAATGTTGTTTTGCCTGACAAAGGCCAGTTCTTTAAGTATGCCGGACCCAATCAAGTGTGGGTTCCGAGGAAGGACTAATCAATCTGATATTGCAGGGAGTTAAACAGGTAAACCGTGTTATGTGGATTCTTGACAGTGGCTGTTCAAGGCATATGACCGGAGATAGAGCCCTGCTATCAGATTTGGTTGAGAAAGTTGGCCCAGTAGTTACCTTTGGAGATAACAACGAGGGTATTACGAAAGGATATGGTTGTTTGAAGTACGGAAATGTTATCATTGAAGATGTATCAGTTGTGGAAGGTCTGAAGTTCAATCTTCTCAGCATCAGTCATTTCTGTGACAGAGGATATGTTGTTTCCTTTGAAAGAGAGAAGTGTCAGATCCTTCACAAGAAGAATGGAAAGCCTGCTCTTCAAGGAGTAAGGAAAGGTGACTTGTTCATAGCTGATCTGAACTCGGGATCCAAAGATGAAGTTAATTGTTTTTGTGCTAAAGCTTCATCAGATGATAGTTGGCTATGACAAAAGAAGATGTCTCACCTTAACTTCAAAACCATGAACTCTTTAGTCAAGAGGGAATTGGTTATAGGTTTGCCTCAGATGGAATTTACACAGGAAGGACTGTGTGAGGCATGTCAGAAAGGAAAGTCAAAGAAAGCTTCTCACAAGGGCACTGACACATCATCAATAACTGAACCACTTCAGATACTGCACATGGATTTGTTTGGTCCAGTTAATGTGATGTCCATGTCAAAGAAACAATATGCACTTGTGATTGTTGATGACTATTCAAAATATACATGGGTTTTATTCTTACATTCCAAGGATGAGACCCCACACCTGGTGATTGACCATATAAAGTTGATTGAGCTGGATTCTAGATTCCCTGTTAGAGCCATAAGGTCAGATAATGGTACTGAATTCAAGAATGCCATTCTAAATGACTTTTGTGCTGATAAAGGAATAACAAGACAGTACTCTGCCCCTAGAACTCCTCAACAAAATGGAGTAGTGGAAAGAAAGAATCGTACTTTGATTGAAGCTGCTAGGACTATGTTAAGTGAGTCCAAACTTCCAACGTACTTTTGGGCTGAAGCAGCGAATATAGCTTGTTATACTCAGAATCGAACTTTAATCAACAAGGACTTAATGAAGACTCCTTATGAGATCATTAACAACAAGAAACCAACTGTCAAGTACTTTCACGTATTTGGAGCAAAATGCTTTATGCTTATAGATGGCAATGTGAAACGTGGCAAGTTTGATGCAAAGGCACAAAAAGCTATTTTTGTTGGTTATTCCAGAAGATCTTACAGAGTCTACTTGGTTGGCAGTCACACAGTAAAGGAAAGTGTCAATGTTACTTTTGATGACACTAAGTTCCCTAATATCCAAAAAGAAGACTCATCTGAAAAGCTGAAGTTTGATAACTTGCCAGACTCGGAATCAGATGATGCAGCCCCACCTGAAGTTATTGCTGGTAATGATAATAACAATGATGATAATGATCATGGTGGTGGTGGAAACACTGGTAACAATGGAGATACCACCAACACTGGAGAAGAATCATCAAGGCAATCAAGAAACAACTCAGGGGGAGCAAATGAAGGATCATCTAGTCACTCACAACATCAAAGTGAATTTCAAGGCGAATCATCAAGATCAAATCTTCCAAGACAGACTGTATGGAATAGAGCTCATCCTTTTGAGCTGATCATTGGTGATCCAGGTGTTGGAGTTAAAACTAGAAGTGCAACTCAGAATGAATGTCATTATTCAGCATTTCTATCTGAAATGGAACCAAAGAAAACTGAGGAAGCACTGACTGATCCAGATTGGGTGATTGCTATGCAAGATGAACTCAATCAGTTTGAACAACAACAATTCTGGAAGCTGGTACCCAGGCCAAAGAACAAGAAAGTAGTTGGTACAAGATGGGTATACAGGAACAAGCTAGATGAGGATGGCATTGTTACAAGGAACAAGGCAAGACTGGTTGCACAAGGGTATTCACAAGCTGAAGGCATTGATTATGATGAAACCTATGCACCACTGGCTAGACTTGAGGCCATCAGGATGTTCTTAGCATTTGCAGCTTATTCCAATTTTAAAGTCTATCAAATGGATGTTAAGAGTGCATTCCTGAATGGTGAGCTTGATGAAGAAGTTTATGTGGAACAGCCCCTGGCTTTGAAAATCAGGAGCTGCTGGACTTTGTGTACTTTCTCTTCAAGGCTATCTATGGTCTCAAACAAGCCCCAAGAAAATGGTATGACACTCTCTCTGGTTTTCTTTTAGAAAATTGTTTTGTTAGAGGTATCTTAGACAAAACTCTTTTTTCAAAGAAACACAAAAGTGATATGATATTAGTCCAAGTCTATGTGGATGACATCATATTTGGGTCTACTAATGATAATCTCTGTAAGAGATTTGCTGAGTTAATGCAGAGTAAGTTTGAAATGAGTATGATGGGTGAGCTGAAGTTCTTTCTTGGATTGCAAGTAAGTCAAAGGTCAAATGGTATATTTATTTGTCAATCCAAGTATCTCAAAGAACTCCTCAAGAAGTATCACATGGAGGATTCATCATCAGCAAGGACTCCATCTTCAACAACAATCAAACTTGGAGCTTCTGACAATTCTATCAAGGTAGATGTTACAAGCTACAGAGGTATGATTGGCTCCTTACTCTATCTTACTGCAAGTAGACCAGATATTATGTATGCTACATGCTTGTGTGCAAGGTTCCAAGTGGACCCTAGAGATGTACATCTCGTTGCTGTTAAAAGAATCTTGAGATATCTTAAGGGTACACCTAATTTAGGTACCTGGTACCCTAAAGATTCTGGTTTTAATCTTGTTGGATATACAGATTCTGATTATGCAGGTAGTGTTGTGGATAGAAAGAGTACCTCTGGGAGTTGTCAATTCCTAGGAGGTAGATTGATTTCCTGGTATAGCAAGAAACAGCAAACAGTTTCCAATTCAACAGCAGAAGCTGAATATATTGCTGCTGGAAGCTGTTGTGCTCAGATCTTATGGATAAGGAATCAATTAAAGGACTATGGCTTTGCATTAGACAAAATTCCCATTTTGTGTGATAATACAAGTGCCATAGCAATCTCCAATAACCCTGTGCAGCACTCGAGAACGAAGCACATCGATATCAGGTATCATTTTATCAGAGAGCATGTTATGAATGGAACTGTGGAGTTACACTTTGTACCCACTGAAGAACAGACTGCAGATATTTTCACTAAATCTTTTGACGAATCCACATTTACCAGGTTAGTTGGAAATTGGGTATGTTGAACAGTCTTAGTGATTGACAATGTCTCTGGTAGGTTTGTTCTTATCTAAATCATTTTCTCTTGTCAATTTTAGATGTTAAATATTGCCATTCCATGTTTATTGTGTAAAGCTTGTTAATTTAAATATTCTGAATAATTTATTTTCTTTAAAAATATTTTTCTCATTTTCTTTAGGAGGAGAAATGTATTTTTATTGAAAATATATTTATTTAGAATCATTTAAGTTATTTTCAGATTGTAAATATTGTTGTTTAAATTTTTCTGCAGGTTTATATTAGTTTAATGCTCTTTTATAATTTTCTGCATATTTTTCTAGTTTTTATGTAAATATATATATTTTTTTTTATATACAGCTTTTCTGCATTTTTTTTGTTTCTTATTTTTTTCTTTTCTAATAGAACTCGGTATGACCTTCTCCCAGGTCATATTAATTCTCGGTATGACCTCTCTTAAGGTCATACTGAATTTTGATTTTATATTTGTTTTTATTCAGTTTTTTTTATTTAGGAAAAACTCGGTATGACCTCAGGTTTGTTTAGTTATTTCTCGGTATGACCTGTAATGTTTTCTCGGTATGACCTGCCCATAGGTCATACCGAGCCCATCAGAAATTCTGCCTATAAATAGCTGATAACCTGAAGTTCTTTTACTCACACTTTTTCCTAACTCAAGTTTTTACTTAGTTAACTTTGCTCTGGTTTGTGTTTTATTCCTAGAACAACGAACTATTGCAATTTTTTCTTGTGAATTACTTGGCATTTTATTTCTTCCCTGTCTAATATTATTATTAATTGCTGCTTTAGTTATTTAATTTGGTGGATTTTGTTTTAAAATCTAAGGAATTTCTTATTAATTTGAAATTTATTTCGAATTAATCTTATAATTCTTTTTGATTTTTCTCCATTCAGGTTAAGTAATTCCTCGTGTGTTTTTAATTATTTTTAATGCTGCTGGGTTTGTTATTGAACGTTTTAATAATTACGTTGGCTATTGTGATCCCCTTAAGTGTTCTGTTGAACGTTTTAGGCCGTGGGTTCATTTTTTAAATGAACAATCAATTGTTAGCTATGCTATCTCTACTTCTGTTGATTTAAAGATTGAACCCCTTCGCCTATTATGTTTAACTGTTGTTGTTGCTGATGATATGCAATCTTTCACGTTCACTATTTCTGATCGTCAGTACACAGTAACTAAGGAGATCTTTTGTCAAGTACTTCATTTTCCTATTGATAATCTTGTTGGATTTCCTACTGATGACGAGTTAGTTCAATTTTTCTCTAGTATTAATTACCAAGGGAATATTTTTCTTCCTCGTCTGAATAAGGCTAATCTAGCTTGTGAGTGGGATTTGTTTTTTGACTGTCTAGCCAAATTTTTTAGTAATTCTACCAAGAACAACTTTCCAGTCATCACTTATGTTTTACAAAACATTGCCTATGCTGCTGTTTTCAATGTCAGATTGGACATAGGGACACTTGTCTGGGATCTCTTGATAAGGAGGAATTTCAATTACCCTAGAGAAATTGAAACTGGGAAGAAAGTTAGATACTTCTATTCTCGTTTCTTATCTCTAGTGTTAAATCATGTTCTTTCTGATGAACATAAAACATTTTTCCAAAACACTCCTTTTCAAGTTCCCGCACACACTAATCCTGCTATATACTCTAGTTTGTCCACTAATCCTAAATCTGGAATGAGACCAATAGTTCCACCATCTTATCTGCGAGAGATTCTTCAACCACAGTTACCACTATTATTTATTGAACATCCAGTGGTTGGATCCTCGTCAGCTGGAACTTCAATGGCGCCTCCCAACACCGTTGCACTTCAGGTAATATATCCTCTCTCATCTGCTCCATTAACCCAAGAGGTTACTAGGATTGACCAAGGGGTTGTAGAACCACAACCTCTGTCCCTGGTCGTAGAGCCACACACAGAGTCAAATCCATTGACTGTTCCCCTAGAACAACCTGCTACAAAAAGATTGAGAGAAGAAGTTGAAGTAGATGTAAGTCCATCCCTGAAGCAATTCAGTTTTCAATTTCGGATGATTTTTTGGACTTTACCGGGGACTGGGATTCGCGAACTCCCATTGCACCACCAGTGACCTCTCCAGAAGGGGCTATGGTGATTTTAAATGCAGGTACATCAGCAACTGACAAGGATAAACAACTAGTGGTTAGAAAACAGAACCAAACAATGAGCGAAACACAAACACGTGAGGTGAGTGAAACACCACCGAGAGAAACTGAGGTGAGTGCACACACTGACACAAACACTGCTCTGTTGTTAGCTAAGATAGCTGAACTCGAGAAAAAGTTGGCTGACACCCAGGCTGAAAAAGATATTCTCAAAGCACAAGTGGTTGAACGGTCTTCTTCTTCCACCTTTGTAACTAATCAGCTGGGTACTATCAAGGATGAAATAGAAGGATTGAAGACTACTCTTATCCCCAGGATGAATGCCATTCAGGAGTCCCAGGTGTTAGTGGCTTCAGACATCTCTGAGATTATAACTTCAAATGCTGAGATAACAAAGAGTGTCAAGCAGATTGCTTCCATTTCAACAAGGGTGGACTCAATTTAGGAGACCGTTGATCAAAATCAGTGGTTCAATGATGAGAGGTTTTCAAGGATTGAAGGAGGGATGCAACATCTGAATGAAGGCATGAAGCATCTTTACAACATGATCAGGAACTCACATCAACCCAACGCTGAACAGAAGAAATTCTTTGAGGGTGATGATGATGAAGATGACAATGATGGCAAGGATGGAGAAGGAGAAGGAAGAAGTGAGGAGGATCCTAAGGCTGATAAAGTTAAATCTATAGAGGATGTTAGATCAGAATTCAATGATCGTCAGAAGCTAGACTCAACTGATCAGGATTGCTGACGTCATCAGTATTGCATGGTCATCAGTATTTGATCAAGCGTCAGTATCTTATTGATCATCAGGATTCCTACTCAGACTATGATCAGGTTTGATCATCAGGACTTGAAGCTGATCAGGATTCCTACTTCGAGTTATATTTGGAGTCTAGATAAACATGGAAGTTTGTTCCTGGTTTGTAGAATGCAGCTATCGATTAAAGATATGTTTCTATCTTTGTTATGATTAGGACTTATCTTGTTATTGATAGAGAAGCTGTGTGCACTATATAAACACAGTTTTGGTTTCGATTTATGTATTCATTCGAGAGAGAACATAATCGGAGAGAAGCTCTTAAGAACAGAATTTCTTGAGAGAGTTTTTTGTAAGCTAGCAGCTCTTAAGAACATCAGAATTTCTTAAGAGAGTTTGTAACAGTTTTATATCAAAGTTAATAAAGCTGTTATTGTTATTGTTATTGATCTTTCATATTTGTGTTATATAAAGTCGAGAATCTTATACAATTGTATTCAACCCCCTTCTACAATTGTTATTTACTGGGCAACAATTGGTATCAGAGCAAACTGATTTAATTCTGAATCAGATACGATCTAAAGATGTCGACAACCAAGTATGAAAGCATGAAGATTCCCATCTTGAAGATATCAGAATATCCTACATGGAAGGTAAAGATGCTGATGTACCTGGAGGCTATGGATCCTGACTACTTGGACAGGATTCGTGATGGACCATATATACCAACAAAGTTCGTAGAACGAACAGATACAGTACCAGAACATTATGTGGTCAAAGCTAAAGCTGAATGGACTCCAGAAGAAAAAGCTCATGTACTCAGGGAACCAAAGATAAAGAATATCTTGCATAATAGCCTTGATGCTGTCATGTCAAACAGAGTGATTGCATGCAAGTCTTCAAAAGAAATCTGGGATACTTTGGAAACTCAGTGCCAGGGATCTGCATCTGTTATGAAAAACAGAAGGGCTCTTTTGATTCAAGAATATGAACAATTCGATGCAAGACCTGAAGAGAGCCTGACTGATCTATATGATAGATTTCTGACACTATTGAACAGCTTATCCTTAGTTGACAAAGTATATGAAACTGAAGATTCAAACACCAAATTTCTTAGAGCTTTACCTGAAGAATGGGATACTCAGACCTCAATCATTAGACACCAGTATGATCTGAACATTGTGTCTCTTGATGAGATCTATGGGATGCTAAGAACTCATGATCTTGAAGTTCAACAGAGAAAGAACAAGAAAAGCAGCAAGGCAAAGTCAATTGCTTTGAATGTAGAAGCAAAATCAAAAGGGAAAGCTATGGAGGTCTCTAGAAGGAAAGCAAGAGTAGCTGAGTCAGATCCTGATGACTCTTCATCAGATACTGATGGCAATCCTGATGCCAATACTGGTGATGAATCTTCTGATTCAGACATGGAAGAGATGGTTGCTATGATTGTCAGAAACTTCAGAAGGATGAAGTTCAGGAAGAATAGAAGACAAGGCAACTTTCAGAAAAAGACCTTCAAAGCAGACAAAGACAAGTATATCAAAAAGGACAGCAAGGGTAGCAAATTTGACAAGTCAAAGGTTAGATGCTACAAGTGTAATGGTATGGGTCACTTTGCTTCTGAATGCAACAAGACAAAGGCACTCATCACATCAAGCAAGGATTGGATGGACTCTTCCTCAGAATCTGATACTGAGGTAGTCAACTATGCGTTAATGGCCAATGCTGATGTAACTGCTGCTCCTGATGATAAGGTACTAAATACTATCTTTGATTTTGATACTGATAATGCTTCTGAGTTAAGACGTTTTCTAAAGTCATTACATAGTAGCTTTAGAAGTCAAACTGCTGAGAATACTAGAATCTTATCTGAGATGTCTGACCTTAGAAAGAGGAATGAGATATTAGAAGCTGAATTTTCTCGTATGCAAGAAGTACAAAAAGAATGTGATAATGCTAAACACATGCACTTAGAGATGACATCTAAATGTACTTCCCTTGAAAAAGAACTTGAATTTGCTAATGAGAAAATCAGAACCTGGACAGACTCTGGTAGGAAATTTCATGAGATTAATACCTCTAAGAATTGGAAAGAGTGTCTAGGATATAAGTCAGATGAAGATAAGAAATTAGCAGAGAAAATTGTCATTGATGAGACAGTCAGTCCAAAGACATATAGACATGTTATAGACTCAACCAAATCTAAGATTACTCCTGTTAATTTTGTTTTTGGTAAGGATTCCAATTCTACTTTTGAAAAGGGATCTTCTTCTACTCAAGGAATTAAAATTATAAAGTCTAAACCTGTCATGAACAAAGTCACTAAGAATGTAGGTCTATTGTCTCAGAAACAGCTTAAAGATAAAATCTGTGAGGTTATAGATAAGAAAAAGGAAGCTACTGTTAAGAGAAACAGGAATGGTAAAGTTGGGATCAATAAAGAGAATGGTTATAAATATATCCCAAATGCACCTAGAAAGTGTTGTTTTAACTGTGGTAACTCTAATCATCTTGCTATTGATTGTAAAAAGAGTAAGAAGAAAATTGCTGAAATTCCTAAGTCTGATGTTAGGAATAGATCAGTATTTTACAAACCACAGAATTCCTGTTTTCATTGTGGTAGTCTATGGCATTCTATTTATACATGTAAAGAGTATCATGATTTGTACTATGATTTTTATGATCCATTGCCTAAGTTTGAAAGTAGTACAAAGTCTGATAGAACTGAAAATGTCATGATGAAGCATGCTTTTGTTAATACTGATACTGACAAAGCAAATCCTGATGGAGTAAATCCTGTCAGGACTGCTAAAGTCAAAAAGTCTTCTGCTGTTAAATTTAATAAAATGCATGAACAAGGAATCCAACAAGTGTGGGTTCCTAAACATTCTGACTAGTGTTTTACTATTCTGATGCAGGGTAAAAGGAAAAATGTGTTAGTCATGGATAGTGGATGTTCTGTGCACATGACTGGAAACAAAGCCCTGTTATCAGAATATGAGGAAAAAGTTGGCCCAACTGTGTCTTATGGAGATGGCAACATTGGACAAACCTTGGGATATGGCAATATAATCATTGGAAATGTCATCATTGAAAAAGTAGCTCTAGTGAAAGGACTAAAACACAACTTGTTGAGTATTAGTCAAATCACTGACAGAGGTTATCATGTCAATTTCTATTCCACACATTGTGAAGTAGTCAGTAAAGCAACAGGGAAGATAGCACTAACTGGCTACAGGCATGGTAACATATATGAAGCCAACATTCTCTCAGATACTGATGGCTCCCCTACTTGTTTCATCAGTAAAGCTTCAGTAGATGAAAGTTGGAATTGGCACAAGAAGCTTTCTCATCTCAACTTCAGCAACATCAATGAGTTGGTTAAGAAAGAGTTAGTAAGAGGATTACCTAATGTCTTATATACACCTGATGGACTCTGTGATGCATGCCAAAAAGCAAAACAAAGAAGGACATCATTCCAGAGTAAATCAGAATCCTCTATTGAAGAATCATATCACATGCTACATCTTGATCTGTTTGGTCCAGTCAACATCATGTCCATCAGTAAGAAAAGGTACACTCTTGTAATTGTTGATGAATATTCTAGATTCACCTGGGTGTATTTTCTGCATAGAAAAGATGAAACTCCTGAAGTTCTGTTGGATCATGTGAGGATGATTGAGACAACCACAAAGTACAAAGTCAAGATTCTGAGAAGTGATAATGGTACTGAATTTAAGAATTCAAAGATGGAAGAGTTCTGCAAATACAAAGGAATCATTCAACAATTCTCTGCTCCTGGCACACCTCAGCAAAATGGAGTAGTAGAAAGGAAGAATAGAACTCTTATTGAAGCTGGCAGAACTATGTTGGAAGAAGCTAAATTACCTACATATTTCTGGGCAGAAGCAGTCAACACAGCATGCTATACACAAAATCTCACATTGATAAACAGGCATGGTGTCACTCCTTATCAGTCACTCAAAGAGAAGAAACCAAGTCTGAAGCATTTGCATGTGTTTGGCTGTAAATGTTTTGTTCTCAGAACTCATCCTGAACAGCTAGGGAAATTTGAAACAAAGGCTGATGAAGGGATATTCATAGGTTATCCTACATCAAGAGCCTTCAGAGTTTTTAATTTGAGAACAAGAACTGTCATGGAGTCAATACATGTATCTTTTGATGATAAGAAGATAACTGGAATCATTGAAGACTCGCATGATAGATTGTTATTTAAAAATGAAGCTTCCAAGGAACCTGAAGAAAGTGAATCAGATCCTGTCCATTCATCCAGTACTGACGGGTCACCAAATCCTGATGACTCACCAGGTACTGATGGTGCTAATACTGATGATGCAAACAACAGTAATACAACTAGTAGTGCTAATGTTGAGGGGGAGCAACGGCATTCAACTACAAGTTCAGAGTCAACTCAATCATCAGGACAGAATTCTTCAGATACTGATTCTAGTGAAGATCCTGATAACACATCAGGAGGGCATAGCAATAATTCAGGGAGAGCTTCAAATCAATCAAATTCTTTCAATTAAGATAACACCAATCCAGGGGGAGCATCTACTTCAAGAAACAATTTGACACCAGCAAGGAAATGGACAAAAGATCATACTCCTGATTTGATAATTGGAGATCCTGATGCAGGTGTTCAAACACGAAGTGCAACTCAGAATGAATGTTTATATAATAACTTTCTATCCAAGGAGGAGCCTAAGAAAGTTGAAGATGCACTTAAAGATGCTGATTGGGTTACTGCAATGCAAGAAGAACTGAATGAATTTGAAAGGAATGAAGTCTGGAAACTGGTACCAAGACCAAAGAATAGATCAATTGTTGGTACAAAGTGGATTTTCAAGAACAAGACTGATTCTGATGGAGTCATTATCAGAAATAAAGCTAGACTAGTTGCAAAGGGGTATTCCCAACAAGAGGGAATTGACTATGATGAAACTTTTGCTCCTGTTGCAAGACTAGAAGCCATCAGGATATTTCTGGCTTATGCAGCACATAAGAAATTCAAGGTTTTCCAGATGGATGTTAAAAGTGCTTTCTTAAATGGTGAACTGGAGGAAGAAGTTTATGTTGAACAACCTCCTGGTTTCATTGATCCGAAATATCCAGATCATGTCTACAGACTGGATAAGGCACTTTATGGACTAAAGCAAGCTCCAAGAGCATGGTATGAAACCTTAGCTCAATTCTTACTGGAAAGTGGATTCAAAAGAGGTGCAATTGATAAAACTCTATTTTATTTGAATCATGGTAAGGAGTTACTGTTAGTTCAGATTTATGTTGATGATATCATTTTTGGGTCAACAAACAATAAGCTGTGTGAAAAGTTTTCCAAGCTTATGCAGTCAAGATATCAAATGAGCATGATGGGAGAAATGAGTTACTTTCTGGGTCTTCAAGTTAAACAGACTGATGAAGGGATTGTTATTAATCAGTCTAAATACACAAGGAATTTACTGACAAGGTTTAACATGCAAGACAGTACTCCTGCTTCAACTCCCATAGCTACAGCTACCAAACTTGATCCTGATCAAGGTGAAGAGGTAGATGTAACTCACTACAGAGGAATGATTGGCTCTTTATTGTATCTCACTGCCAGTAGACCAGATATCATGTTTGCAACCTGTCTATGTGCAAGATTTCAAGCAAAACCTAGAGAACCACATCTGATTGCAGTCAAAAGAATTTTCAGATATCTCAAAGGCACTCCTTCACTTGGCCTTTGGTATGCAAGGGAATCAGATTTTGGGTTGTGTGGTTATTCAGATGCTGATTTTGCAGGATGCAAAATAGACAGGAAAAGTACTTCAGGAAGTTGTCAGTGGTTCAGTAAAAAGCAGAAATCTATTTCCACTTCAACTGCAGAAGCTGAGTACATTGCTGCAGGAAGTTGTTGTGCTCAGATAATGTGGATGAGAAATCAGTTGTTAGATTATGGCCTGTCATACTCAAAAATCCCTATTTATTGTGATAACCAAAGTGCTATTGCAATGACAGGAAATCCAGTTCAGCATTCTCTTACTAAACACATAAGTATCAGATATCACTTTATAAGAGAACAGGTTCTGGAAGGAACAATTGAACTTCACTTTGTTCCTACTGATCAACAACTAGCTGATATATTCACCAAGCCACTACCTGAAGCTACTTTCAATAAGTTGGTGAATGAACTTGGAATGATGAATTTTGAGAATTTCTGAGGGAAAGCTACAGAGAGGAAATCCTGATAACTGTCAAATCCTGATGGTTATTCAGAAAGGTATGTATCTTTGATCAAATCCTGATAGGACTCAATCCTGACAGGAAGTCAACTGGTCAAATCCTGATGCTCAGATGATTGAAGCTGGTATGAAAACCAGAGGTTCTATGCTAATTTGTCATCAACACTCCTGGTAGACTCTGGACAATTAGATTATTACTTAGTCTTTGATTAAGTTTTCAGTCTTAATTATCAATTTCAATTTCATTATTAACAGAGTTTATTATTTATCATCTCTATATCACTTTGAGTGTTACTAACAAATTTTGCAGGCAAGTACAGGAAGCAAACAATTGAGAAAATAGACAAATTTCATTAATACTTGAAGATACATTACACATGAAATATGGAAATTACATATTTGTTTTCCTAGTCTATTTTCTACTCAAGAACTCGTGCTTTACAGATAAGCATGAACACGTGCCCTGCAAATTAGCATGAATGCTCCTGAGCAGCTTCACAGTCCTTCAGAACTGGAAGGTCTCTTGTTCCATCCTTAAGAGACAAGAAGAGGAGCTGATTTACTTGAAGGCGGATCGTCACCGTGACCACCGGGACGCCTCCGTGCCTCCAACTTGCATGACATACAAGCATCACGGATTCTCTTCTTACGTTTCTCAAGCTCTCGGATGAGCTCTTCATCATCTTCATCCTCATCCTCTTCATCATCCCAATCGTCTTCATCCTCTTCATTGACAACGATGAGATTTTCAAGAGGATTCCAATCAGGATTTGCCTGATGGAAGTTATGAAGAAGCACATCAGCCATTGCATTCACAAAAGCATGATGCTCCTGTGGATCAGGAATAGGCTGAGGTCCCTCTTGCTCTGCAATCTCTGCTAGAGCCTCATCCATTTGTTGCCAAATTCTATCAAGTTCTTCATCAGAGAATGTGTATTAAGGGTGCAGGTCATTTCTACAATCTCGATGAGACGGTTCGGTTTTCCATAAATATTTTTGCCTCATTTGCTGGTAAGCGTGTTTTAATTCTATGACCATTAATTTGGTTATTTTTCTTAAACCAAAACGCTATTCAGGATTGTTAAAATAAATTTTGTTTTCTTAAATAAAATTTTATTTTAATCTTATTGAATATTTTTTTTTAATCCTGATATGGCAAAATATTTTGTGCGGAAATGCTTTTATTCCTGATGAGGTTAGGTTTTTCGTACATCAGAAAATGCCTACTCGTTATGGACTACTTTCTAATGCTATGGTACAAGGTCCAACCCACCTTGTTCCTGACACAAGCATGCAACCTAAACAGTCTAAACAGTTAACAACCACCTCTACTGTCTCTCAAAAGACTTTAGTTGTAAACTCAAAGAAATCAGCTAGAACTGATGTGTCTGGAAGGCAATCAGGTTCAAAGGATTTTTCCTCTACACCACTCACTAAAAAGAAGATACAAGGGGGTGTACAAGGGGTCCTGGTCAAGAAAGCTGATAAGGTTGTTAAGAATGTTCCTGTGAAAAGGAAGTTAAGGTTGATTGATGAAAGTGATTCAGAGGATGACTTACCTATATCCTCTGTGATGAATGTGAACAAGGAAGTTGCTGATACTGCTACTAAAGCTGTGGTACTTTTATCAAAACCACAAAAGACAAGGAAATTATCAAAGAGCAGGTATCATATTCCTTTGACAGTGCAAATGAAGGATACTGATATTCAGACATCAAATCCTGATGTTAGTATTCCTGATGCAGCAACAAAAGTTGTCTCTATATCAGACTCTCCAGCCTCTCCATCTCAGATTCGAGGACATTCTTGGGAGAAGGTTTCTACAACTGCTTCCTTGGTTGGTCTTACACCTACATCAAAGAAAAAGAGGAATGCAGAAGAGTTAGTCTATCAGAGACAGAAGAAGCTGAAAGGATCAAGCCCACAAGAACCTGAATTTCAGAGTAATTCAGCAGCTACTGTTGATCCTGCCACACAAGAACCACTCAATCAAAGTTTGGGTGAAGGCTTAGCTAGTGGAATGGTCACACAAGAAACATTTTCTCAAAGGGAGAATGAAGACATCAACATTCCAGCTACACAAGAACCATCTTCTCAAAGTGAAGATGCAGGCAAAGCTACAGCTTCTGTTGAAAGATTGGTCGAGAACATTGTCAATGAGGGAAGCACACAAGAACCTTTAGCTCAAAGTGTTGAAGCAGCTTCTGAACCTCAAGCTCCACAAGAACCATTGGTAGCAAATACTGATGCAAGCATATCAAATCCTGACGATGTTCATCCTGACGTTAGTGGTGCTCCTGATACTGAGCCTATTTTGATACAGCCACTTCGTTCAAGACCAATGGATCATCCTATCTCAGAATCACAGGATAAACTGAAAGGTATTGCAATTCCTGATCCTGATAAATCTCATGGTTCTGATGATGATAATTCTGATGATGATAGTGATGATGATAATGAGAATAGAAAAGAGAAGGAACAACTTGCTACAACACTCAAGATTAGTCTTGGAACTAATTTTGGTTCATCAAGTACATATATGGCTAGCAATGCTTTCACTGGGAAAGATCAGAGACAAGATTTTTCTACTCCTTCCTTTGATCCTGCAGAGGCATTTAGACAGAATGAATGGAACAATTCATGGCACAATTCTGATGAATCTATCAGTTTTTCTTCTGCTATTGAACATGCCTATAATGCAGTGAAGTCTATAGAGAATCAAGACTTGAAGAATCATCTGAAGGCTACTACTCTGTTATCCAAAAGTCTGAAAAGTGAGATTGATTCTATCAAGGGTTCAACTGAAAAAGTGAGGACTGATATCTTTAATAATTTTACAAAGGTGCCTACTACTTTACAACTGAGGGTAGTGGAATCCCAAGTGAAATATGTTGTTTCAGAACAAACCTCCATCAATCAAAGAATTGATTCTCTGGATACTAAGGTAACTGAAATTCAAGCCTCTCTTTCCTTAATTTTGCAATTATTGTCAAATCCTGATGTCAAAAAGGGGGAGAAGGTTATTCAGACAAAATGTACACCTGATCTAGTATTAAGAAATAATGATGATGATACTGGAGATGATGGTGGTGACAAAGTGATACAAGGAGAAACCTCTGATGCTGTTGTTATGAAGACAATCCAAACTTCTCAAAGTCAAACAACGCAGTCAACTCATGTTTCTGATTCTGGAGTTAAGACAGTAAGAACATTGGTGCAATCTCAGATCCTGACGGAAGATCAAATCCTGACACCTGGTCATGGACACATTCTTGCTACAATTCCTGAAGGTGATGAAGATGTGATTATTGATAATCCTGAAGATGCATCAAATTTATTCCAGAAGTTTTCTACAAAAGACGGTAGAATTGTTACTCTTTATCACACTGATAAAAGAGTTCAACAATTATTTGCCAGAAAAGCACTCTCTACAGCAAGTGAAGAATATCCAGATCTCTCACATGAAGAATTCTTGAGACTACAAAAAGAGACAATGGAAAGCTATACTGCTCCTGCTAGAGGTAGAGGAAGCAGAGGTAGGAGAGGTGCTAGAAGAAATAGAAGAGGTTCTTCAACTCAAACAGTACCTAGACAGACAAGGTCTAGAGCATTAAGAATTGAAGAAATTCCTGAAGCTTCACAAAATCTAATAGATCCTGTTATCAAGGATATCATGGAGAAAGAAGACAAGGAATTTGTTGAAGAAGAACCTGAATTGAAAAGAAAATCAAGTAAATCAACTCTCAGCAATACAAATCAAATTGAAGATTCTAATCCTGACAATATTCAAGATCCTGACGAATCTGAAATTCTGCAAGAGGTTGATTTGATAATCTTATCTACTGTTGTTGATTGTCACAACAAAGAAGTAGATGAAGAAGAAGAAGCCATAAGAAGAGATATTACAAAGAGAACAAATGAAGATTCTAATCTCTATCTACAAAGGCTTAAAGTTTCAAATGAAAGAAAATGGAGAAATTCAAGCAGACAAGAATCTTTACTGGAAAGAAGCTATGTTTTTGAAAAGGAAAAGGATAAGAAGTGGAAACATATTAGCACATTAAGTTGTGATACACCTATCAATTTTCAGTCTGGTGGAATTATTACAAGCGCTTCAAGTGTTGTTGATTTATCTGAGATGGTTAGATCAAAAGCACTCTGGTTAAAGATGTTTTCAAATCTGAAGCAATTGTCAAGTAATTCAAGAGGAGGTATTGGACACAGAGATGGTGAATATCTGAATATGTCATATGTTGATCCTTACTCCTTGACAGAAATTGGAGGTACTTTAACTTCTGAAAACCTGAACAATTTATTAGCTGTTGATATAGTTATAGATTGTCATGATGGTTTTGAAAAGAAAGAAAAGCTTCTGTACTTCATGAAAGATGGTAGTGTGAAGATTCTATCTATTCAAGATCTGCTGATGAAAACTACACAGGAACTGAAATATGTTCACTATCTGTTAAGATGGAAGAACAAAGTGTACAAAGAATGGAGTGACATGATTTTGTCAACTATAAGAAGAAGACTGGATGGAAACAGTAATTTCGATGGTAATTATACTCCCATGTACTTAAATCAAAGAGGTCAGGATGTGGAAATGCAAAGGGGTACTGCTGTTAAAGAAGTAAATTTTGGCATGACTCATCTTTCTCTCAATCCTGATGGGAAGGAAATTGCTTATCTTTTGCTTGAAGAGCACAGTCTACAGAGAAACTCCATACAGAATCTCAGAGCAGCTATCTACCAGATTAATGAGGAAGATGAAGAACTCAGAAATCTTAAGGAAAGACTGATTCAAATTCTTGAAGAAAAAGAAGAAAGTTTATTATCCAATTTCTTGAAGATGAATCTGTTCTATCAAAAAGCTTAAAACAGATAAGTTGTTTCTGAAGATACTTGTACATTTTGATACATGTTTTTGACATCATTGAATATTTGGAATCTATACTTTATTTCACAAAGTATGAGATTGGGGGAGATTGTTAGATCAGAATTCAATGATCGTCAGAAGCTAGACTCAACTGATCAGGATTGCTGACGTCATCAGTATTGCATGGTCATCAGTATTTGATCAAGCGTCAGTATCTTATTGATCATCGGGATTCCTACTCAGACTATGATCAGGTTTGATCATCAGGACTTGAAGCTGATCAGGATTCCTACTTCGAGTTATATTTGGAGTCTAGATAAACATGGAAGTTTGTTCCTGGTTTGTAGAATGCAGCTATCGATTAAAGATATGTTTCTATCTTTGTTATGATTAGGACTTATCTTGTTATTGATAGAGAAGCTGTGTGCACTATATAAACACAGTTTTGGTTTCGATTTATGTATTCATTCGAGAGAGAACATAATCGGAGAGAAGCTCTTAAGAACAGAATTTCTTGAGAGAGTTTTTTGTAAGCTAGCAGCTCTTAAGAACATCAGAATTTCTTAAGAGAGTTTGTAACAGTTTTATATCAAAGTTAATAAAGCTGTTATTGTTATTGTTATTGATCTTTCATATTTGTGTTATATAAAGTCGAGAATCTTATACAATTGTATTCAACCCCCTTCTACAATTGTTATTTACTGGGCAACAGAGGAT
Organism: Heracleum sosnowskyi; assembly: GCA_030848705.1. Taxonomy (NCBI): domain Eukaryota; kingdom Viridiplantae; phylum Streptophyta; class Magnoliopsida; order Apiales; family Apiaceae; genus Heracleum; species Heracleum sosnowskyi. The sequence goes on from CM061236.1 coordinate 47,136,218, forward strand.
TCCTCAACTAAGGGAGAGAATAAGGAGAAGGAGATTCAAGGAGGAGAAGATGTCAGAGATCAAGGAGGAGAAGCTGGAGGTTCTGGTCCTGGGAAGGACAAAGGGAAGCAGAAGTTAACTTTTTCTGATGCTGACTACTATCAAGGTGAACAGGGAGATTTTGACAATATTGAATCTGAAGAAACCCCTGAAGATATCTTTGGTGAAGTGGAGGTTGAAGGAGAGGCTGACTATGCTGACTGGGAAGATGAATCTGAAGTGGATCCTGCCTTTGAAGCTGAGCTGTTAAGACAGAAAGCTGATCTGAAGAGAAGAGAGGAGGAGAATGCTAAAGTATCTGACATCATCTCAAAGCATCTAGTTATCCAAAAAGCTGAACATCAAGAAAAGCAACGGCTTCATGATATAAAGGTCAAGGACATGAAGTTATATGTGAGGCTAAAGCTTGGAGAAGAATGGGATAGAGCTAGAGAGATGTTCTCACATCCGACAGGGTCAGAAAATGATGGAAAGTTTTTTAGCATGTTGGAAAGGTATAGAAAGGTCAATCCAGACAACTCAATCTATATGAAAGCTCTTCATGCGGAGATTTCAAGAATTACAACTGGATATGATAGAGTCAGAGAGGAGTTGAAGATCTACATCTACACTCATAATGAGGGAACTTTCATAGTTTCTCTCAATCTTCTGGAAAGTAGAACTCTCTCTGAGCTTTGGGTTTTCATGACAAAGATTAAAAGGTCTTCACCTCTATGTGAGCTGTTGCATGATCAGCTTAGAGATTTTGCCATGAAAGCTAGTCCTCAAGTTGTGGATGTGCCATATGAAGTTAAATTTTATAAAGGAAGGGCACTTCAAACTTGTGGTGTGGATCCCATCTCTTTGAAAGATTATCCTGCCAAGCATCTTGTCTATATGGAGAACATGTTGAGGACAACAGGGTTTGCTACACAAGAAAAGACAGAAGTTGCTGATTTGATTCAAGACTATTGCATTGCCAATATCAAGAGATATCATCAAATGAAGAATAGGCTGAAGAAAGTCACAGCTCAACCTGTCAGACCTAGTGGCATTACTTCTGAATCTGATCGTGTTCTGGAAAAGGATTTGCTTGAAGCACTTGAAGAAGGAGAGATGATTGAGTCTGAAATTTGAAGAAGCTCTGTTTGTAAATATTAAATGTTTAGAGCTTAGGTGATTCAAGATAGGATAAATGTATTCATATGTTCAGTCTAGAGGAACATCTATCTTGTACTTACCTGTAATGTTTGAATCTGGATAATGTTAAATGAAATCCAGAACTTTGTGTTATTATTTACTTAGCTTTTAAATGTCATATCTTCTACTTGTTTAAATTAGTTGAGTTATCCTCTAGGTATTTGATTGTTATTCTCTAACAAACAAATAGGGGGAGATTGAAATGCATATGTTTAGGCCTATTTGTATTTCGAGGAAGCAACTCAACTTAAACAAGTATGTAATAAGTAAGTAATAATTCAATTGTCACAATCACAGGAATCTCAGAAGATCATATCTGTCAAAAGAATACAGATTAAAGTCATCCTTCATATTTGAAGAAATACTACATTGAAAGAAGTTCATTTATTTGTTCAAGCCTCAGTGAAGTCTTCAAAGAAGTGGATTTATTAAAGTGACAGAGGTTTCAGATTTGTGATAGCAAATATACAAGTTACAAGGATTAATCAACCGTCAAAGCAGACAATGGACCACAGCTTTAAATGTTTTAAAGATGAAGAATTTTCATTGAAGTCAGTTATTCATGAACCAGACAGTGCATCGAATGACGACATCAATCAGTGGAATTAAATCATCTATATTCAGTGGTTTTAAGAAGATAGAGGAAACTTGGTTTTTAGATTAAATTCCTTTCATGTTAAGTTAATTTAATTTATAATTTAATTCTATTAGAATTAATTTATTTATTAGATTAACTAATTTAGTTGGCTAAATTATTTATTAACTTAATTCTATAAGAGAATTAATTTAATCTTTAATTTAATCTAACTAAATAAATTAAAAGTATTTTCTAATTAAACTTGTATGACCTTCAGAAATCTCGGTATGACCTGGTCTGTAAAGATCCCAGGTTCTACCGACTCCTTTCAGGTCATACAGGTTCTGTGTGCTAGGTCATACAGGTTGCTTTTCAGGTTCTACCGAAAAAGGTCGGCAGAAATACAGCAGGTCATACCGGACACTTTTCTGAGGTCATACTGATGAAGCATGGTTCTACCGAGCATAATTCCTCAGGTCATACAAGTGTGTTGATTGATTAATTAGGTCATATTGATTTAATTAAAAGGTCATACAAGGCTAATCTAATTGCATATCAACCGGAGGCTGGACAGAAAAGAACATACTTGATTTATCAAACACACATACATTTTCTCTCAGCAAGAACAAGAAAGCCATTTGATCTCTTTTCTTCTCAATCAATTAATTCTAGTTTGTATTGTTAAATCCAAACCACTAGAAGTTGATTATTTGTATTGCTTTGATTATCTAGCAGATTTTTATCCCTAGAATTTATCTCGAACATTGCTTTTAGCATTCGATCGTTTTATTACAAATATTTGAAAAGTTCATGTCAAATTTATTCTAAATTTGTATTAATTAGTTTGAGATAAATACTTTGTAATCCATATTGTATTTGCAACACCCTTCAAGTTTAATATAGTTAATATTTAACTTGAATCCTGTTTCATTTATATTCCGCATTAATTTGTTCTTTATTGTTAAATTATTCAAAGGACAAATTTCGATAAAACGGTATAGTTTGTATTCAACCCCCCTTCTACAAACTTATCAGGACCTAACAATTGGCATCAGAGCCTTTTGATTGATATACAAATCAAAGATCCAATTGTTTTGAGATTTTTTTCTTAAACTCTGAAATTTTTATTATTCCTAAAAATCTCAAAAGATGTCTACTACACAGAAGGTTGGTACAGTAAAGATTCCCATGTTCAGCAGGGAGCATTATTCAATGTGGAAGAAGAAAATGCTTCTATTTCTTAAAGTTGCTAATCCTAAATACTTTGATGTGCTGAAGAATGGTCCCAAAGTCCCTATGATTATTGAGGGAGAACTTATAGAGAATCAGATTGTTACTAGGGCTGCTAGGATGTACCCTAAGGATCCCAAGGATTACACTCCTGGTGAAAAAGAGGATGTTACCTTGGATGCCTGTCTACAGCTGATCCTTGTTGCTTGTCTTGATCCTATCATGCATAATCATGTCCTAAACTGTGATACTGCCAAACACATTTGGGAAACTATAGAGATAATCAATGAGGGGACAGAGAAAGTTAGAGAGAATAAGCTGGAAATTCTCACCTCTCAATATGAGCATTTCAGATCAAACCCTGGTGAAGGTATCTCTGAGGTTTTTGAGAGATACAACAAATTAATCAATGATCTGAATCTTAATGGGAAGCGCTACACTATCAAGGAAATTAACAAGAAGTTCCTACTTACACTTCCACGTCATTTGGAGCACAGAATATCTGCCATTAGAGAAGCAAGAGATCTGGGAGAGATTGCTTTGGAAAGACTGTATGGTGTTCTGAAGACCTATGAGCTGGAGCAGATTCAACAGGATGAGTTATATGGAACGGGGAGGATAGTTAGTACTTCTACTGCATTGGCTGCTGAAGTCCCACGGAAACTGGAAGTGAAGGCTGTTCAACCTTCCAGTTCTAACATGAATATTATTGATGCTGAATATGGATTAACATCCATTGATCAATCTAGTGGTGACTTCTATTCGTTAGAGGAACTTGATCAGCTGGAAGATGGTGATTTGGCTTTGATAGTCAGGAAGTTTGGGAAGTTCAGATTCAAGAGGAATCCCAATCTTAAGTTCAGGCCCAGATTTCAGAGAGGTGGATCTTCCTCTTCAAGTAGCACAAGGGGTGGCTACAAAACTGGAACTGTGGATAGGAGCACAATCAAATGCTACAATTGCAATGAGTTGGGTCACTTTGCTACTGAATGCAGAAAGCCAAAGCAAGTGACAAGAAACACATTTGATTCTAGCAAGAAGAACAAGATTGGGAAAGCCTATGTTGCTGAAGGTAAGAGTTGGGATGAAACTGACAGTGATGAAGAAGCAGGTGAGATTGGGAACCTTGCTTTAATGGCTAAAGAGGAAAGCACTTCATCTAGATACATGTCAGAGGTAAAGTTTACTAATACTGAAATGATTCGTCATCTTGGTGGTACCTTAGCTTGTGCTCGCACTGAAAATGATAGAATAATTCTTTTGAACACAACTCTTGAACATGAGGTAGAAGAATTAAAACTAGTGCATGTTAATCAGGATGAACTTACTGAAAAAATAGCATTTCTTGAGAATAGGGTTAAATGTTATATTCAACTGGAAACCATTCTCAAGGAAGAGAATAGTGAGCTTAAGACTAAAGCTAATGCCTATTACAACTCTTGTAAGACGGCTAAAGAGATTCTCAATAAACAAGATATTGGTAATCATGTCAGTATTGGTTATGATTATAATGAGGCTATTGGATTGCTTGGCATTAATTCCCCTTGTAGATTCAGTACTGAAGGAAGGGGTATTCCATATGTGCTTAAGGGTATTGAAACACCCTTCTGTAAAGAATCCGAGGCATATCCTCTAAATGAATACTCTATCATTATTGCTGAGGAGATTCGTGAAGAAGATATTGCTTTGGAAGTTGCACAGTCCAAAAAATGTATATCTGATATTCCAGTCAAAGTTGCTACAACTAAAAAGACTAAATCAGATATCCATAAGTTGGATCAAAACAACTGTAGAACTAACATGCCTGCTGTTAATTCTTCTCATAAAGCATGTGGTGTGATTAATTGCATGTCTTGTGCTTTCAATGTTATGTATGCTTATTTTAATAGTAAGCATGTATCTAGTGATAAGACTGCTCCACGTCAACATGTTAATAATAAGAAGCATGTTAAAGCTAAGACTACTAGTCCTCCTAAGATTAGAGTGGATTCATTTATCCCTAAGCCTACTCAGAAAAAATTATATTTTAATTGATAATTTATACAGAATTTTGATCACAGTGTACTACTTTAAAAGAAGAACTATTACAAAAAAAATTATATTTTAATTGATAATTTATTTTCTCAAAAGTTCAAAGTTCCCGCATCTTTAACATATTACAAAAAAGAGTATATTATATTTTAGCAATAAATATTTAAAAAAATTATAAATTAAAAAAATTATAAATATTAAGAAAAATTAATGATGTTATCATGGTAGTTTGGTCCTAAATGCCGCCAAAACATTCTCAACCGTTAGATCCAATACTTTTAAAAATACATGATCAAGATTAAATCATATAAAAAGAAGTTATTATCTAAAAATGATATAAGTTAAAAGATATTATATTAGGATTGGATTTTCTAAAAAGTCAAAACATAAAAATAGTTGTAATTAAATAAGGAAACTCATTTATTACCAAAATAATAAAAATCGTTTAATGTTAAATAGAGAGGTGAAAACCGTTAGATTTAAAATTAAAAACTGTATTTGGTTAATAAAGGGTATTCTAATAATCTAAACTACATATAAGTAGATTTCCTAAATCGAATAGAATTCTCAACATTAAATTTCGTCACTTTATTCTCTTTTTATGTTAGATATAATTGTTGATGTTTGTTTATCAGTGGTTAAAGTACCAGGAAACTATCAGAGTTTAGCTGGAGGACTAGTCAGAGTTTAGCTGGAGGACCAGTCAGAGTTTGTTAAAGTCTGATGGTCAGAGTTTACTTAGCTGTCGGTGAATTCAATGAAGATTCTAGAAGCGATATTCTTTGAGGATGGAAAGAAGCAAAGAGATATCGAGATGGCTAAGGAAACGGAACAGAAGACAGAAGCAATTCTAGATTGATATTAATTGTATAGCTGATTTATAGGAATATCAATTAGAATTGTATGTAGCTGTGTACTATATAAACACAGATAGGTTAACCCTAAAAGAGATGCGAATACCTGAATTATCATTCTTGTAACTTAGCAGCTCTCTGTGATATTTTACATCACTGAGAAAGGAGTTTTTAATTCCATTCAGTTTATTGTTCATAAACAGTGTTCTTATTGTTATTCTTATACATCTATTTGATTATATATTGTGTATTCGGCCTAACAATTGGTATCAGAGCCAAGGCTGTTTAATATATACAGTTTTTGATCCAAACACAAGTTATAATCATGGCTGAAAATAGTCAAGCAGGTTCTAAATCTGAGAAGGTTCAACCAACTTCTATGAGTCGATATGAGACGATTAGGGTTCCAATTCTCAGACCAGTGGAGTATCCAATATGGAAGGTGAAGATGACCATGTTTCTGGAAGCCACAGATCCAGAATATCTTAATAGAATCAATGATGGTCCTCATATGCCAACAAAACTGTCTTCAGTTGTTGCTGGTCAAGAACAAAAGAGCGTTCCAAAAGAAAAGAAAGATTTGACTCCTGAAGACATCTCATCAATTGCAAAGGATGCAAAGGTTAGACATCTTCTCCATAGTGCTTTAGATAATGTTATGTCTAACAGAGTTATTGGTTGCAAAACTGCCAAAGAAATTTGGGATGCTTTAGAAGTCAGATGTCAAGGAACAAGTGCTATAAAGAAGAACAAGAAGACTATTCTTACACAGGAGTATGAACACTTTGATTCGAGACCTGATGAAACTTTGACTGAGACATACGACAGATTCTGTAAACTGTTGAATGATTTATCTCTTATTGATAAAGAATATGAACTTGAAGAGTCGAATCTCAAATTCCTTCTATCTCTACCTGAAAGATGGGATTTGAAGGCAACGACAATAAGAGATAATTATGATCTTGCAGAAACAGATCTTGATGAAATCTATGGTTTGCTTAAAACTCATGAACTTGAGATAGAGCAAATAAACAAAAGATCTGGAAAGAAGACAAAATCTGTTGCTCTCAAAGTTGAAGGAAAACCTCTTAAGAAAGAATCATCAAAGAAGAAAGCTAAGGGAAAGGCTTTAGTCATAAAATCTGAAAGTGAGTCATCAAACTCTGATGATGACTCAAACACTGATGAATCTTCTGAATCCGAGGATGATGAAGAACAAATGATGCAAATGGCTGCTTTGATGGTGAAGACTTTCAAGAAGATGGGTTTCACGAACTTCAAGAAAGGAAAGAGATTCTCAAGGAGAGATTCAGACTCTGAAAGGAAGAATTTCAGAAAGTATGACAGAAGGGATATCAAATCTGGGAAGAAAGACAAGTCTGAAATCCAGTGCTACAAGTGTAAAGAGATGGGTCACTATGCTCCAGAGTGCAAGAAAGGAAAATCTAAAAAAGCACTCATCACTAAAGGAAAAGACTGGGCAGACACTTCAGATTCAGATCAGGATGTCAACTATGCTCTCATGGCAACTGTTCAAGATGAATCGGATTCATCTGAAAACAAGGTACCTCTAACAACTTATGCTTATGATATTGATAATATATCTGAATTGAGAATTTATCTTAAAAGCATACATGTTAGTTATAGGGATCAGACTTTAGAAAATGAGAGAATTAAATCTGAGAATCTTAAGCTTAAAGAGAGAAATAAATTTCTTGAAGAAGAACTTGTTAACATGCAACAAGTTCAAAAGGAAAGAGATGATGCTGTTTATGTTGAACAGGAGTTGCTTAAGAAATTTAGGCAATTAGAATCTGATTTGGAAAAAGAAAAAAAGGTAATTAAAACCTGGACAAACTCTGGTAAGGACACACATCAGGTGTTTCAAACAGACTCAGTAGGGTTAGGTTACTGTGAGAAAGATGAACTTAGGTTTAAAGATAAGGTTAAAGTAAGAACACATCTTCAACCTATGAAATTTGTTCCTGAATCCAGTAAGCTAAACTCTGTACTTGAAAAAGAAACGGTTAAAAGAGAACTAGTAAAAACTTGTGTTAAACAGGTTAATGTTGGTTTAATGACAGAGAAACAATTCAAGTATAAGCTCAAAGAGGTAAAGTCTGTTAAGAAACAGAAAGTGTCTAGGAAGAATAGAAATGGAAAGGTAGGCATTAATAAAAGCAATAATCATTTGCCTATCACTGATGCTCCTAGAAAAACATGTCATAATTGTGGTAGTTCTAACCATCTTGCAAGTTTCTGCTAGAAAAACAAAGATATTAACTCTTTACCCTCCAAGTCTGGAGTTAAGAATGATTATGTTAAGGTTAGACCACAGACTTTATGCACTCACTGTGGGAGTACTTGGCATTCTATTTATACTTGCAAGAATTATCATGCCATTTATCACAACTATTATGAGTTGAAGCCAAATTTGAAATGGGTTAAAGTTGATTCTGCAAATGTAAACTCAGATACTGTTAGCTTAAACTCTGTTGATAAGAATTCCGCTGCAAAAGCTAACAATGTTAAGAAAGCCAAAGGATCCAAGCAAGTCTGGATCCTTAGATCTAACTCTTTGTAATTGTTTGTGATTGTTTGTAAGGGAAAGCAACCTAGTCTTAGACAGTGGATGTTCAGGGCACATGACTGGAAATAAAGCCCTGCTATCAGATTATGAGGAGAAAACTGGCCCAAAAGTTTCCTATGGAGATGGCAACATAGGACGTACTCTGGGATATGGCAATATCAATCTTGGAAGTGTCATCATCACAAATGTAGCTCTAGTTCCAGGACTCAAGCATGACTTGCTATCTGTGAGTCAAATCTGTGACAGAGGTTATCATGTAGATTTTCAGTCTGAATACTGTGAGGTTATCAGCAAATCTACAGGGAAAGTTGTTCTAGTTGGACACAGACGGAATAATATCTATGAAGCAAGTTTTGTAACAAACTCTGAAGGAAAAGCTGTGTGTCTGTCTGCAAAAATGTCTAGTGGAGAGAGTTGGAGTTGGCATAAGAAGCTCTCTCATCTAAACTTGAACAACATCAATGAGCTAATTCGAAAAGATCTTGTAAGGGGACTTCCAAAGTCTATACTCAGCTTAGATGGTCTGTGTGATTCTTGTCAAAAGGCTAAGCAAAGGAAGTCATCTTTCAAGAGTAAATCTGAATCTTCAGTTGTGGATCCTTATCATCTTCTTCATGTTGATCTACTTGGTCCAGTAAATGTAATGTCACTAGGCAGAAAGAAATATGCTCTAGTCATTGTTGATGAGTATACTAGATACACTTGGGTGTACTTTCTAGCAAAGAAGGATGAAACTGCCTTAATTCTGATGGAACATGTGAAGCTACTAGACAAAGGATCACAGTATAAGGTGAAAATTATCAGGAGTGATAATGGTACTGAATTCAGAAATGCAACAATGGAAGAATTTTGCAAAGAAAGAGGAGTGAAACAAGAATTTTCTGCACCAGGGACTCCACATCAAAATGGTGTAGTAGAAAGGAAGAACAGAACTTTAATTGAAGCTGCCAGAACAATGCTTGATGAAGCAAAATTGCCAACTTACTTCTGGGCAGAAGCTGTTCAAACTGCTTGTTTTACTCAAAATGCTACACTGATCAACAGGCATGGGAAAACACCATATGAGATGGTGAAGAAAAAGAAACCAAACCTGAAATATTTTCATATTTTTGGGTGCAAATGCTTTGTGTTGAAAACTCATCCTGAACAGTTGACCAAGTTTGATTTAAAAGCTGATGAAGGAATTTTTGTTGGATATCCACTGTCAACTAAAGCATTCAGAGTTTATAATCTGAGAACTAAAGTGATCATGGAATCTATACATGTGTCATTTGATGACAAGAAAATAACTGGAATTGAAGATGAAGAAAATCATGATCAGCTACGCTTTGAAAATGAAGATCTAAACTCTGATGATATAAACTCTGACAAAGCAAATCCAACAAACTCTGATGAAGCATACTCTGAACCTCTACCGGTAAATACTGAGGAAGTCTCTCAGACAGAAAAGAATAGAGAACCAGTTGAGGGGGAGCATGAAGATACTTCAGCAACATCTCAAAATAATGACTCACACTCTGAAAGTGAGTCAGCTGAAGAATCTAACACAAACTCTGAAAGTTCAAACACTGAACAGTCCAATTCAGGGGGAGCCTCAGAGAATGCAAATGGTCAACAAGAGTATCAGGAAAGCATGGATCAAGGGGGAGAATCCAATAATGATGAAAGAAGCCACTTACCTTGTTAGGTCCTGATAAGTTTGTAGAAGGGGGGTTGAATACAAACTATACCGTTTTATCGAAATTTGTTCGTTTAAGATTAAACAAATTAGAACAAATTAATGCGGAATAAAAACTGAAACAATATTCAAGTTAAATAGAAACTCTATTAAACTTGAGGGATGTTACAATTTTGATCACTGATTACAAAGAACTTGATAAAACAAATCTAGAATAAATTCGACATGAATTTATCTATTTTTGTAATAAAAAGGATCGAATACTAAAAAGTAGTTCGATATAAAATCTAGGGATTATGATCCGCTAGAAAGCTAAAGCAGTACAAGAGAATCAGTTCTTATGAATTAAATGTTAAGAACCAAACAAGAATTAATTCTCAGGTAGTAAATGATTTGCTCGGACAGTTGGAGAAATAGAGACAGTGAAGAATGTAATGCTTTTGTTCTTTGTCTTTGCTTCTGTTGTCTTGAATTGTAATTGATAAGTCTTCAGTAGTCTGCCTTGTCTTTAAATACTAATTGCTTTTCTTTTTGTTGACCACGTGTATTTGACAGATTGTAAGTGCACTAGGAAGACAAGCAGAAATACAATACTTTTACTCTTGGAAGACTCTCGGGAATACAATGATTGTAATAAGAAGACAATCGGGAAGACAATGGATTGGCCTAGGAAGACAATCGGGAAGACTCACTTGTGAGTCTTCCTAGTTCAATAAACTAAGTCTTCCTAGTTCAAACCTAAGTCTTCCTAGTTCATTTTTATTCTAATTTAAATAATTAACTAAATAAATTATTTATTAAATTAATTCTTTGCAGAATTAATTTAATAAATAATTTACTTAATAGTATTAATTATTTATAAGAGAATAAATAGAATTAATTGACTTCTCAAACAATTCCAGAATCACTTAAAACTTAGATAAATAACAAACACAATAGTACGTTAACACTCGATGCACTGTCTAGTTCATGAGTGACTAACGACAATGTTTGTTCTTTATCCATTTGACTTTAAGCAATGATTCACTTCCTTCTCATTCAAGAACTCTGTAACCAGTATCTTTTTCTGTCACCACTTGAAATCTCCGTCACTTTAATAAATCCACTGAGCTTGAATACTTCATTGAGGCTTGATCAATAAATTGAGCTTCTTTCAATGTAGAATCACTTCAAATCTATAGATGACTTTAATCTTCATTCTTTGACAGATATAATCTTCTGAGATTCCTGTGACATTTGATTTTTATTATTTACTTATTACATCTTAATTAAAGTTGAGTAGAATCCTCGGTGTTTACAAATAGGCCTTGACATATGCCTTTCAATCTCCCCCTATTTGTTTGTTAGACAATAACAACCAAATACCTCTAAAGGATAACTCAACTAAAACAAGAAAAGATAAGACTTTTAAGAGCCAAGCAAATAATAAAAAGTTCTGGATTAAATATAACAATTTCCAGATTCAAACAGTAAAGATAAATACAAGATAGATGTTCCTCTAGACTGAACATATGAATACATTTCCCTATCTTGATTTACCTAGCTCTAAACATATAACATTTACAAGTTGAGCTAACTACATCATGCCTTTAGTCTCTAATTTCACCTTCTTCAGCTTCTGCCAAGGTGACTAGAAGATCTTTGTCAAGGACACAATCACTTTCATAAACCACACCACTTGGCATTACTGGTTGATTGGTGATCTTCTTCAATCTGTTCTTCATCTGAGCATACCTTGGTACTTTCTCCGTGCAGTAGTCTGAAATCATATCAGCAACTTCAGACTTTTTTACAGTAGCAAGCCCAGATGTTCTCAGAAGATTCTCCAACTTCACCAGTTGAATTGCAGTCTGTAGCTTCATGGAATCAGGATCCAGCCTTACCATCTCCAAAGTTGTACCTCTGTAGATTTTGACTTCATAAGGAAAATGTACAACTTGAGGGCTGGCCTTCATAGAAGAATCTCTCAGTCGGTCATACAGAAGCTCGTTCAAGCAAGAAGATCTCTTTAATTTACTCATCAGAATCCACAATTCAGAGAGAGTCTTCTTTGGAGTAGTTCAAGAGAAACAATGAATGACCCTTCAAGAGCACTTGAGACATAGATGAACAGTTCTTGTCTTACTTGATCAAATGCAGACGTAATCCTTAAGATATCTTCCTTCAATGCCTTCATATATAATGAGTTGTCTGGATTAACAATTCTGATCTTCTCAAGCAACTTCAGAAAAGTAGCATCATTGTTTGTGCCTCTCTGAGGGATATCAAACATCTCCCTTGCTTTATCCCAATTGCTTCCTTGCTTCATCCTCACATCCAATCTCCTTTCTTTGACATGAATACTATGAAGACGTTGTTTGTCTTCATGTTCAGCCTTTTGAATCTTTAACTTCTGAGATATGATGTCAGAGACCTTAGCATTCTCATCCTCCTTTCTCCTTAGCTCTGCTTGCTGTTTCTTCAACTCCTTCTGAAACAAAGGGTCAGGTGTATATAAATCAGCTTCATCTTCCCAATCATCAAAGTTGGCTGCCTCCTCAACCTCCTCCTCACCAAAAGTTTCTTCAGGTATGGTCTTCTCCAGATCACCAGATGTGTCAAAGTGGAAGTCATCCTGTTCACCATGGTAGTAGTAGGCATCATCAAAAGCAGACTCCTCCATTGATTGTTTACCTTTCCCCTTATCCTTCCCAGAAGCTCCTCCAGCTTCTCTGTTTCCTCCTTCTTTCTCCTTCTCCCCCTTAGTTGAGGAATCCTCTACAGTTTGAGCTTTGGAAGACCTAGGATTCACCTCAGATGTTCTCCTTATATCTCCTCTTTCTTCTCTCCTTTCTCCTCCTTCATCAACATCATCATCCTTATCTTCATCATCACCCTCAAAGAATGTTCTTTGTTGTATTGTAGGTTGATGTGACTCCTTTATCATAGCGTACAGATGCTTCATCCCTTCGTTCAGATGCTCCATTCCACCTTCAATTTTAGAGAATCTTTGATCATTAAACCACTGATTTTCTTCAACAGTTTGCTGAATAAAGTCCACCTTGGTAGAAATGGCAGCAATCTCCTTGACACTCTCTGATATTTGAGAATTTGACGTTGTAAGATCAGAGATGTCTGAAGCTACCAGCACTTGAGATTGTTGGATTGAATTCAGCTTCGGGAGTAGATTATTCTTCAATCCTTCGAGGTCATCTTTCATAGTACCCAGCTGATTTGATACAGAGGTGGTAGATTGAGAGACCACTTGTGCTTTTAGAAGAGTGTTCTCAGCCTGGGTGTCTTGCAATTTCTTTTGTAGATCAGCTAGCTGTTTCAACAAAGCAGTGTTTGTGTCAGTGTGTGCACTCACTTCAATTGCTCTCAGTGGTGTTTCACTCAACTCACGTGCTTGTGTTTCACTCGGTGTTTGATTCATATCTCTCACCACTAACTGTCTTTCAAGATTTTCAGAAGATGTACCTGCATTAAAAATCACCTTAGCCCCTTCAAGAGAGGTCAGTTGTGGTGCAATGTGAGTTCGCAATTCCCGATCCCTGAATGAGTCTGTCAAAATATTTGACATTGTATACTGAATTGCTTCAGGGACAAACTCATCAGGTTGCCTTTCACTTTCTCCAGTATAAACTGCGAGTGAAAAATCCCTTAGGGGATCCAGAGATGTTACCTCTGGGAGGGGAGAAAATGATTCTATTTGAGTTGGCGAAGAATCAGATTTTCCCTCAGATGCCTGTGAAGGCACTTCTACCGTAACTATGGTAGGCACTGTTTCAAAGTCAAAAGTAAAGTGCTCTCCTGGCATGGTGTCCTGAGTGTCATCTATATGGATATCTTCTCCCATTGTGAGTAATGGGAATGTGCTTGACTCAGTACAAGATGCCATGGCCCTATGGCGAATTTCAATATATCCACCCTGTTGAGAGGATGTCTCCAGAGACTGTGTAGTGGCCATATCAATGTCCATATCCTTTTGAGAGGATACAGATGGGCTTACAGTTGCCTCCCTATAGGTTCTTCTTTTCTTTAAGGGTGGAGACAGAGCTGTGGGAACACTCATTTCAGCTATATCACTAACTCTTCTTGAACTGGTTTGAATATTAAGCTCAGGTTGTGTATCAGGAGTGTTTGACTCTCTGTTTGGCTCTATGACCTGGGTCAGAGATTGTGGTTCTACAACCTCTGGATCAGCCCTAACAACCACTTGGGTTTGAATTAAAGAACCAGAAGAAGATGCAGGGTTAGGAATAACTACCTGTAGTGGTACTGGATGTGGTTCAGGAACTTGTTCACCAAAGATAGGAAGATGAATAAATTCACTCATCAGTGGTGAAACAAGAACATGTATATTGAGGAATTTGGATGAGACATCAAGTCTGGTGTAGAATTTGGTGTCTGTGGTTGGAGAGGTTTCAAATCTTGCTTCTCGAAATAGTTCTACCTGCTCAGCAATGAGAAGATGATTAATGATAAGAGTTAGAAAGCGAGGGTACCAACACTTTACTTTCACACCATTATCAGAATCTCTCCTAGAGTGAGCAAGCCTGTTGAGCAATAGGTTCCACAGAATCTCAGCAAAGTTCAATCTACGACCAAATACTATAGCATAGGCAATATACTGATTAAGACTGGTAATGCAATGAAAGTTTGTTTTTGTGCAGTTACCAAATACCCTAGCTATAGTATCAAAGAACAGATCCCATTCCCTTACAACAAAGCTTTTGGACATCTTAACCATTTGTAAGGGACCCTGATAATGAATATTTACGAAGAACTGTGATAACTCATCATCAGTGGGTAAGGGATCAAACCTGTCCTTTGGAAAGTGTAAAACATCACAAAATAAATCAAAAGTGACTGTGTATTGCTGGTTTAAAATATTAAACGAAAAAGATTTTGAATTTCCAGCAATAACAACACTTGAACACAAAAACCTTAAAGGATCAATTTTTAGAGGTGCATTGGCACAAATAGCATGACTGATACAAGTCTCGCTATTTAAAAATTGAATCCAAGGTCTAAAGCGTTCCACCTTGCATTTTAAAGGATCAAAATACCCAACATAATTATTTAAGACTAGTTCAAAATTAGGATCCATTTTAAATAAAACACAAAATTTAATTAACTTAAAATAAAATTAAAATTTTAGGGATTTTTAGAATTAATAAAAATTACTTAAAATCCAGAAAATTAAACTTTTATCAAAATTAACCAACTTTTAATTTAAAATCCTAAAAAAAATTCGAACTAAAACTCTTTTGAAAAGCAAACTGAATTGGGCAAGTGATTCTTAAGAACACACACACAGTAAACACATAGTACTTTCCCTTAATCAAGAACACAAACAAACAAAACACTTAACAGATTAACACTCAAAAGTCGAAAAGAAAAGAAAAAAAATGGGCAGAGTTTCGACTTATAGTGCTAATATTCGAAATAAGTGAATGAGTGTATTGCTAAGTTAAAACTTGAGCAAAGTGAGCAAAGATCAAAGATATTCTGCAGAAGAAATTGGATTCGAAGGGTTTTATGAAAAACCAAAGAAGAAAAAGCTGATAAGGCAAAATAAATGAACAATCGTATGTACTGGTGTGTATATATATATATATATATATATATATAAAACAAATAAACTGTAAAAAGAAATATGAACGGTTGTTTTGTTTTTTTTTTTAAATTTGAACTGGGAAGACAATCGGGAAGACTTAGGATAGTCTTCCCGGTAGTCTTCCTAGTTCAAATTAGGAAGTCTTCGGAAAAATAAATAAAAGAAAAATCAGAAAATAAAACTAATTAATTCTAAGTATTCCCGATAGTCTTCCTAGATCAAAAACTGGGAAGACTTAGGAAAAGACTTAAAATTAACTAGAAAAAACAACAAAAAAAAACAAAAAGAAAGAAAATGAAAAATTAATTGTTTTCCCGGTAGTCTTCCTAGTATTAAACTGGGAAGACTTAGAAAAAACTCAGAATTAATTAAAATAACTACAGAAAAGTGCAGAATTAATATAAAAATGCATGAAAAATACTTAAAAACCTAGAAAAATTCACAGAAAATTCCATAAATCCTAAAAAAATATGCAGAATATTATAGAAATGCATAAAATTAATATAAACTTGCAGAAATATTTAAACAACAATATTTAAAATCTGAAAAATATCTAAATAATTCTAAATAAATATATTTTCAATAAAAATACATTTCTCTACTTGAAAAATATGAGAAAAATATTTTTAAAGAAAATAAAATATTCAGAACCATTTAAATCAACAAGCATGCAGTTATTAACAAGAATGAACAGTAAAATCATTAAACAACCACAAGAGAAAAATGATTTTTAGACAAGAACAAACAGACAGAGATATTTTCAATCACTAAGACTGTTCAACATACCCAACTTACTAACTAACTTAGTAAATGTGGATTCGTCAAGAGATTTAGTGAATATATCTGCAGTTTGTTCTTCTGTGGGTACAAAATGTAACTCCACAGTTCCATTCATGACATGTTCTCTGATGAAATGATACCTGATATCAATGTGCTTTGTTCTCGAGTGCTGTACAGGGTTGTTGGAGATTGCTGTGGCACTTGTATTATCACATAAAATAGGGATTTTGTTTAATACACAACCATAGTCCTTCAATTGATTCCTTATCCATAGGATCTGAGCACAACAGCTTCCAGCAGCAATATATTCATCTTCTGCTGTTGAATTGGAAACTGTTTGCTGTTTCTTGCTATACCAGGAAATCAACCTACCTCCTAGGAATTGACAACTCTCGGAGGTGCTCTTTCTATCAACAACACTACCTGCATAGTCAGAATCTGTATATCCAATAAGATTAAAATCAGAATCTTTAGGGTACCAAATACCTAGATTAGGTGTACCCTTAAGATATCTCAAGATTCTTTTCACAGCAACGAGATGTACATCTCTAGGGTCCGCTTGGAACCTTGCACACAAGCATGTAACATACATAATATCTGGTCTACTTGCAGTAAGGTAGAGTAAGGAGCCAATCATACCTCTGTAGCTTGTAACATGTACCTTGATAGAATTGTCAGAAGCTCCAAGTTTGATTGTTGTTGAAGATGGAGTCCTTGCTGATGTTGAATCCTCCATGTGATATTTCTTGAGGAGTTCTTTGAGATACTTGGATTGACAAATAAATATACCATTTGACCTTTGACTTACTTGCAATCCAAGAAAGAACTTCAGCTCACCCATCATACTCATTTCAAACTTACTCTGCATTAGCTTAGCAAATCTCTTACAGAGATCATCATTAGTAGACCCAAATATGATGTCATCCACATAGACTTGGACTAATATCATATCACCTTTATGTTTCTTTGAAAAAAGAGTTTTGTCTATGATACCTCTAACAAAACCATTTTCTAAAAGAAAACCAGAGAGAGTGTCATACCATTTTCTTGGGGCTTGTTTGAGACCATAGATAGCCTTGAAGAGAAAGTACACAAAGTCCAACAGCTCCTGATTTTCAAAGCCAGGGGGCTGTTCCACATACACTTCTTCATCAAGCTCACCATTCAGGAATGCACTCTTAACATCCATTTGATAGACTTTAGGGGGCTGCAATTATATAACCACATTCAATTACCACGCATAATATCCCTAATTGACCTTCTATAGTCTTTAAGTGAATTTCTAACTCTCTACGTTATCCTGGACCCTAAGTCCTAACTTGTTTCAAATGCCATAACATGTCGCTCTGATACCAACTTGTGACGCCCTCCAAACCCGGGGCACGGGTCTGGGGAGTCACTCGACCAACGAAACACAATATACCTGGATAAAACACATGCATAATATAATAATAACATAAAGCACCCCTCAACCAAGACCGCGTCCAGATTATGGCATTGAACAAGCTTCTAAGTTATTACAAACCAGTTTTCAGAGTTATTAATAGTACACAACTTAAAGTTCAAAGTTAGACATCTAGTCTAACTAACAAAATAGACAACTACCCTGCCAATGACAACCACTCGAGGTGATCTCCTAGCTGATGGAGAACTATCGCTCGCGTTGTGTCTGCTCATATTCTCGCTTCACTGGAATAGGTTAAAATAAACAAGTATGAGCCAAAGTGCTCAGCAAGCATAATATATTTCAATCACAGTTCCATAATGAATGGAAGATCACAATTATCTGAATCAACAAGGTTTAAGCCAAACATATGCTTTTTAACAATCTCAATGAGAGAAAAAGGGATTAGAATTGGACTTCTACATTTTTCAAATCAAAAGGTTGAGCTGCTGATCAGTCACGCATCAACCCCGGACTTGCTTATAGCAAAGTCCTCCACTAGGATCCATGGCCATCTTGGCCTTAAATTATTCCGACCATTATTGGTCCTATTTTAAAAACATGTCCATTCTATCACAGAGCATAAGCAATAACATGCATCACAAGATAAGTACACAATGACAAGGTATAATAGTTGAAGAAGAGCTTCAACTACTCAATATCAAATGAAGTCCGAGAAATAGATTCGGAACGGTTTCAACAGTAGATAAATACACAATGAACGGTATAATAGTTGCAAAAGAGCTTCAACTACTCAATATCAAATGAAGTCCGAGAAATAGATTCGGAACGGTTTCAACGGTAGATAAATACACAATGAAAAGTTATAATAGTTGCAAAAGAGCTTCAACTACTCAATATCAAATGAAGTCCGAGAAATAGATTTGGAATGGTTTCAACGGTAGATAAATACAAAATGAAAAGGTATCATAGTTGCAAAAGAGCTTCAACTACTCAATATCAAATGAAGTCCGAGAAATAGATTCGGAATGGTTTCAACGGTAGATAAATACACAATGAAAAGGTATAATAGTTGCAAAAGAGCTTCAACTACTCAATATCAAATGAAGTCCGAGAAATAGATTCGGAACGGTTTCAACGGTAGATAAATACACAATGAAAGGTATAATAGTTGCAAAAGAGCTTCAACTACTCAATATCAAATGAAGTCCGAGAAATAGATTCGGAATGGTTTCAACGGTAGATAAATACACAATGAAAAGGTATAATAGTTGCAAAAGAGCTTCAACTACTCAATATCAAATGAAGTCCGAGAAATAGATTCGGAATGGTTTCAATGGTAGATAAATACACAATGAAAAGGTATAATAGTTGCAAAAGAGCTTCAACTACTCAATATCAAATGAAGTCCGAGAAATAGATTCGGAATGGTTTCAACAGTACAACGTACTCATTTAAGAAGGTCAACAATGGTTATCGTCAATATAAACTGAATTGAAGGTGAAGGTTTCTGATATCCAACATGATTGTAGATTAATCAAAGAGTTAAGAATATTCGAGGAAATAACATCAGTTGCTGAAATACGGAGTAAAGATTGAATAATCTGAATTGTTCTGGGGGTAACATGGATAATCATTGGAAACAATATAAATTTAATCAACAAGTAATCGCACAGATACTTGCCTGGTCTACGTAGCTGACTTCGGTCTATCTCGCTTACTCTACCTTCTCCTTTCCCTTGTTTCGGGAACTCGATTCTATAATAAAAAGCTCATAAAAAAAAGTCTAACTATCCTCGTTCTACTTTCGACATAAACTCGTAACCATTTTTAAGTCTAAACAAGTAATCAGGTATTTAATCACATTTATCGGATGCTCGTTCTATTTTACGAAAATATAAACTCAGACATTAACCCTTATACAAAGCATTTACGGACAATAAAACACATTATTCAACTCATATAAACCATATAGCATATAAGTCACAAATAATTTTTAAATTGAAAATCGGATTATTAATCCCAATATAAGTATTTAAAAACAATTAAATCAATTAATATAAAATTAATTGACAATTTCCAAACACTCAAACTATTTTTAAATAATTAAATCAAGCTAGAAAATAATTAAACTTAATTTAAATTAATTAAATTTAATTAATAATTAATTAATAAGAATTAACTGATTAATAAACTAAATCAATTAATCAATTAAATTAATTATTAATCAAAAATAATTAAAATAATTAAATATAATCCGTTTTCGAATTTAAATAAATAAATATAATTTTTCAGAATTTTCTAAATTTAAAAATGTATTTTTAAAATAAAAATATGATTTTTATAAATATTTAAACTATTTTCGAATTATTTTAAAAATAAAATCCAAAAACAGTTTTCTGAAAATGAATTAGGGTTTTGAAGATTGAAACCGTGTCAGAAAACGGGTCAACGGGTCGGGTCACGGGTCGCCAAGAACAATCCGGGTCGCGAAGAACTTGTCGGAAAATTCCCAGAATCCGGTGACCTGCCCAGAATCCGGCGACTCAAAAACGTACTAAAAATTGGGGCTTTTTATATCAAAACACTCCTTATTAACTCAGAAACACATTCTGATCAAAAACAAACCAAAAACATAACCGGAAATTCAATCCCGAACAAATTTCGGCGAGCTCAACAAATTTTCCGATCTATCTTATTTCTACATGAAACTCTACGTTCTTTATGTTAAAATGAAGCTAAGAACACATACAACAAAAGCCCTCTATCAAAAACAATGTCAGATCATTCATATGAACGAACTATTAAAAAGAAAAATCGGGTAAAAACCCTAAAATCGAATTTCTCAAAATCGAACATAAACATGAAATTAAAGCATGAATTCCTACTCATTAGAACCCTAGGAACATGTTAGAAGCAATCAATTTATAACGACTCAGAAAAACGCTTGTACAGTATTAATATTTAATAATATTTGAGTTCTATGATATGTGAATATTGTGTGGAAGGTGAATATATGAAAATGTGATGATTAGATGTTTACTTGGTGAATGGTATGGATTAAAATATATGTGTATGCTTTTAATTGCATTTTATATGAATTTCTTATTAAAAATTAGTTCTTTTTGACCTTCCGGGAATTTTATAAAATCATCGGAGATTCTTTTTATTGTGAAATCTTTTTCACAACCTTTATTTTATATTATATTAGTTTCTAAAATTAGTGGAGGAATTTATATTTGGGGTTAAGGATTTAAAACTGATTTTATGAGTTAAATGTCATTTAAGTGATCAAAACTTTGAAAATTCATATTTAATTCAATTTTGATCATAAAAATATTTTAAAAATATGGGTGAGCTTGTAAATTCGTGTTCTCTGTTTTAAAAATAAAATTTTGATTTTTAGATATTATCTTCATTTTATTTCGAATTTTAGAAAGGCATTATATTGATTTTCTTTTACTAAAAATCAGATTTTGGAATTGTGGAATTTCCAAAATACCCCTGGTGCTTTAAAACACCTCACGGCCAGTTCTTCTTCCCCATTTTCTTTCCACTCAATTCTCTCTCTAATATCTCTTCCTTCTCCCTTATCTTTCTCTTGATTTTGTTGATGAAAATTGATGGGTAGATAGTCAAATCGAAGCTCTTGTCGAGCTCTACACTTATATACCAATAGTGTTGAGTTTGGTGAGGATTCAAAAATGGGTTTTGTAAATTGGGGTTTCGGATTTTTGACAAGAATCAAGTGTTCTTGAAGTTTAAATGTTTAATTGTGGTTGTAGAGTCGATTGGGGGTGAATTCATACAAAACCCCTTGGTAATTAAGGTTGCATGTCTTTTGTTTGATTTCGATTTTTTTTCTTTAAAATATAGGCTTCGGATTTTTGAGTTATTTTGATCAAAATGGGTTGCTTTAACTCATGATTAGGTGTTTTAATGATAGTAAGTAATTAATCTAAGTTGCATGCCGAGCTTTGGGTGATTTTCGGATTTTAGAGTTCGGTTTGATTCTTGAGATAAACTTGACATGAATATATGTGATTATTGTGTTAATACTAGTTTTTAGTGGAGTTATGAATTGCATGTTGAAAAACCGAAGTGCATGTGTATTTTCGATTTTTCCTCTTTTGATAATTAGTTTGAAATTTGATTATAATGGATGTTTGATGTGTAAATTCAAGGTTATAGTGATTGCATGTTAATTATTGGGTTAAGTTAAAGAATTTCAGATTATACATGATTGGTATTCGATTTTAATTTGAAAGTTTAAGTGGGTTTTGCTCGGATTTGAATTATAGTGAGAATGTTAGTTAATTTCGGTATTTAGTGATTATATGTATATGATTTTAGTATTTGTCAATGAGGTTTTGGTTTTTGAGAATTGGGGCAGCCAAACCAAGAAGTGTTGAGTGTGATTAATTGATGATTAGTTGTGATAAGTTTTGTGAAATAAGAATGTTAGTGTTTAAAAGTAT
This sequence comes from Heracleum sosnowskyi, assembly GCA_030848705.1. Classification (NCBI taxonomy): domain Eukaryota; kingdom Viridiplantae; phylum Streptophyta; class Magnoliopsida; order Apiales; family Apiaceae; genus Heracleum; species Heracleum sosnowskyi. The sequence continues at coordinate 47,158,661 of CM061236.1, forward strand.
AGTTGAAGAATGTGGAATTCCCAGAAAAACTGTCTGCCCTGTTTTGCTAAATTGCGAATTGTTGCTGCCTGTTTTAGACAGAGAGTCTAGGATTTAACTGTTCTAATTTGAGTCTAGTTTGTGCACGCGCAAACCTTGTGTCGATAGAGTTAACGAATAAAAAGTTATGTTTGTTTTACTAAAAGTTGCGCAGCAGGATTTTCTGTGCTTCAGTATACACTTTAAACCTGTTCGTTTTTAGTCTAAATGAACTGTTCTGAATTTGAAAGTTTTATGCTAAGTTGGATTAATAACCAGGAAGTAGCCTGTCAAATATGGTATTTGTTTGATTATTTTTGGATTTATGATAAATGTTTTGGTAAGGCTTGCGCAGCAGATTTTTCAGCTTTTGGAGATGAAAACATTGTTTGTAAAGGTGTTAAGGATATGGTTAGCATTGATCAAGTTGATTTAAAGGAATACCAAGTGTGGTATGATCTGAAAGTTAGATTATATATATATGTATTGAAGGAGTATGTTATGTGAACTTGAATGGCAATGTGCGCTTATGTGAGTTTTGTGCTTAATATATGGTTAAGAGTTATAAGTGATATAAATATTATGTGTTTACGCGTTTAGAGAACGTTGGGTAGTTTAGAATAAGGATTAGAATTTTGAGAGGATCATTCTAAGATAGTATATACTCTTTTGTAGAGTCACGAGACGTGGAACATAGAGAAAAAGGAAAGGCGAAGGCAGAAATTCAGTGAGTACGGTTTGTTCTAAAAGCTACTTAAGAATCCAAAGAAGTAGAGCCTAGAAATAAAGGCAAGACTAAGGTGGAGAACCAGTGAATCTGATTACTCTTTTTTTAGCTACTTAAGGCAAGTAATTCTGACTTGCTTGCGCTTCTAAATGCCATTCTTTCATTTTGACATATATGAATTGCTATCTTGTTTATATGCCCTTTTAATCCTGAAAACATATCATGTTCATTTGGTAATCCTTATTTCTGTTCATATACCTTGTTGGTTCATACACCATACTATGTTTAGTTCTTTCTTTGAACCTTTACACCCAAAGGTGAATATACCATAACTCACATTTTAGTACATATCCAAAACATACCTATGACATTTACTTCTTGATTTCCCATTGATAGAAATCCAAATTGATTAGATTGAACTTATCCAATTCCCAAAGGACTCTTTTATATACAAACATTATAGACACAACACAATGTCTTGTGAACCATATCTTGCTTAAACTCTTCTTCAGACCTTATCCTTATCCTTTGATTATACTTACATTTTAACCTGAGATGCTATTGCATCAGATTTGAACTTGTACCTATGAATCACATACTTACTTGAAATTGAGAATACATGAACCTTCACTTGGGTACTATACAAACACACATCCAATGATTTACAAAGGATTTCTTTCATAAGAAAGATTTTAAAGGAAAGGAAGTTTCAAAGTTTGGATTCATTTAAATTCTGATTTATGGTTTCCACGGATTCCTAAGATTGGAGGCGTAAGAGGCCGAGTGACGCCGGCCCAGCACTTTTTAATTATAATAAATGGACTAGGGATGGACTAGTCTAAAGGCCAATGTGTGCCTATTGGGACCCAATACAAGGACCAGAGGGACTGTGTGTCCGGTATGGGGACTTTACGTGGCTGATCACCCGTATTGTCCGGTGCGTTGTGAAAAATCTCCAAATTACTTATTGCTTTTCTTGAAATCATATATCTATATAAGGAAATTGGTTTACCGTTTGAAATTGTATATTCATTTCATTGTTCTGATAATCCCTTGATATGGATTCTGCTATACCCATGACATACAGATTGATATTGGAAATTGTTTCACAGTGGTTAACTATTTGGTTATATTATTACTTGCTGAGCATTTGGCTCATTCTTTTCCCTGTTCTAACCCACAGTTAAACGAGAAGATGGTACGCACTTTTCAGACAGCTAGGAAATCTTCCTATAGGGTTATTTTTGGGATGCTAGCTCAGGCAGGTGATGGAGACTTGTAGAAGGTGTTTTGTATAAGGGAATGTAGAACTTTTAAGACACGGTTGTAATAACTTTTGAGACTTTATTTATGTAATAAAATGAAGTAGATAGTTGATGCTTGTTTCATACCATTACCTGTTAAAGATCCAGGGTAAAGTTGGGGTCGTGTCTGCATGTTTATATTATTATTCACAGGTTTATAAGTATAGAGGTTGTAGTGACTCCCCCAATCATGACCCCAGATTGGGAGGGCGTCACAGGTTGGTATCAGAGCGGTCAGTTTTTGGTCACTGAAACAAGCCAGGATTAGGTGTAACAATAATAAGAGAATTTAAGGTGAGAAGTAGGACTTAAGCTTCATAGGTAAGATAGGATTTGTAGATGTAGGTTACCTTTAGGATGAGTATTAGTAGAATTAAGATAACCCTTTACCGTTTTAGTATCTTCTTGGGTTATTATTGTGTTGTTGCAGATAATGGCTGTTTCGAGAGATTAACCTTCATTTGAGATTCTTTTTCCCAAGCCAGAGTCGTCAATATCAGTATCAGTGCATGCACCCGGCCAAGTGGAGATTTCCATTACCCTTTGGGTAAATTTCTTTTCTGATAGTATAGCTGCAAGTCAAGGCAGATTTATTTTTTTTACGTATAAAATGAAAGGGATTGGAGATGGATGGAATATTGAATGGATTATGGATTATGTGTGGATGATTGAGTTAGTATTTGAGATATTTTTTAAACAGGGCATAGTCCATTTTACGAATAGGTCATGCCGAATTTTCTACAGAAATATTAGCTTAAGTTACGCACTTTCATGTTATATAGTATTCCGACATATCGAGCGAGTACACGCCGGAACCATCTGAAGATCGGGTTACGGACGAGGAAACTAATTCGAAGCTGGAGGAATCAATCGGAGAATCAAACTACCAGTTCGGAAGACATCACTTGTAGATCCTTATGTACTTTACAGAACTTCGGCTGCACCGCGGAAGCTATAGGAAACACCACGCTAGGTGTCGTATCAAGTGTGGTTAGAGTTGAGCGAGAGTAGAATCCCCAAGATAACGTCTAGAAACACTTAGATAGATTCTTTACGATATAATAACGATTTTCCCCCGCGATATGGACATTTGCCCAGAGAAGTGGCCTAAGTGTAGATTCTTTCTTTATTCAAGATTACATACAGTTGATTTACTATCGGGACATACCTATAACCTCAAACTAGAAATTAACTCCCCTAAGGACCATCTGCATGAGACAAGGCATGATTATCTCCATACGTTCGATGTAAGGATAAGTCGGTTCATAACTAGCCATTGATTTTATTCAATTTACCTTTTTAAAAGATTCAATTTTTCATTTCTATTATTTTACCCTTTACGAAATATCTCTATTGTTCAGAGGCTAATTGATCCAATATTATATATATATAATAGAAACTTTTGAAACTCTTAAACCTTTCATATGTTCCTCTTAAATTTTTATCCTCCTTGTTGTAATTGAGATGAACAACCCTATATATATAGGGGATTCAGGTACTTTCTATCTGTGTGATAGAAGTCCGGTGGGACGCCACCAGTGGTGTGTTTGTCATGGAAGTACTAAAGGTTGGCCACCTTCTGTACCTTGTTGTTTAAATTGACAAATGCAACCTGATAAAGTTCGATGATCATTTTGATCTCTTAGTTTGATTCTTTTTACCAGAAATTCTTACTAAACATACTTGTCATATATCCATATCTATTGACACCTTCCTATCTATTGATTCATTCTATCGGAAACTCTTAGAGGTATCAGCGATTTGAAATTGCAAAGGCGAATGACGGTATTCTGAGTGTCAAGCTGTACTTATATTGACGGGAAACTATTTTGATCAAAAATGGGAAATTGTTTTAAAAGGAAGGATTGGATGTCGAGTCAGATTGCTCATTAGACTTACAACATGATGTCAAGGTTTATTATTACCGAGAGTTTGGTATGGACAAGGAGAAGGTGACAAGGATATACGAATACTAATCATGTTGAAGTATGAAGTAAAGTGATATTGGATATACTAAAAAGGAGTTGATTATTGTTGATGAGAAGAGAGTTAAGAGACTCCAACAGGGGAAATAAGGTCGTGGATTAGGAGTAAAGTGATTGTAATTGACTTGACTATTTATACAGTTGTGGTATGGAAGGCTATGAGAATCAAAAGTGAAAGTGATTGATCACAAACAGAAGAAGCTAGAAAAAGGGAAGCCAGAGACACCGGAAGGAAACCAACAAATAGGGAACTTTTAGAACCATTTCAATATAAGGCCTGAGTTTCAGTCAAATAGGAATGTTGGATTTGGAAGACCAGAAACTGGAAATGATAAGCAAGGGAACCGTCCACAAAATATGGATTAACCAAGACCTCCGAAACCTCCGATACCAGAATGTAGAACTTGTGGAAAGAAGCAACTGGGAGTTTGTAATAAGATCAATATGGTACGTTACAAGTGTACACAGAGAGGACACTACGCCAATGAGAGCCATAAACCGAAGGCAAGAGTTACGTGTAACAAGTGTAGGAAGGTATGACATTCCTTAAGAGATTACAAGCACTAGACCCAGTAAGCAATATGTTAAGGGTGACATGACCACCACATACTAAGTAACCAAGGACAATAATCCTCAATATAACCATGAGTGATACAGTAAAGAACAAGGATGTGGTTGCAGATATGTTTCATATTAGCTACATAAGTGCCAAAGTGTTAACGGATTCGAAGCCACAAAGTATTTCATTTTTAGAGAATTTGCTCATAAGTCGGACTGTAAAACGCAACGGCTAAGTAAAGTTTTGGCTACATGAATAGCTACTCGGGAGCATATATCGATTAATCTAGCTTGTCCTCACTGTGAGATTGATATAATAGAAATCTGATGTAAATTCTAAGAATGGATTGGTTAACAGAGTAGGAAGAAAATGGAAATTTCGAGCCCTAGATAATTTAAAAGTTGTTATCCGAGGCCGAAAACAAACGAAGAGGTATCTAACTATCAAAGGTAAAAGATTATTGTGTCAAGGTTGTAAAGCTTATCGTCATACGAGGTAAATGTTAGGAAAGAAACACCTTGGATAGAGAAGATTCTAGTAGCTAACGAATTTCAAATTGTATTACCTGACAATCTTTTAGGTTTACCTCCCGCCAGGGAAATAGATTTGTTGAAGACTTAGCACCCGGGACAAAACCAGTTTCGACGGCTCCATATAGAATGGCATAAGTAGAAATGAAAGAGTTAGCAATTCAATTGCAAGATCTTAGGAATAAGGGAGTTATAAGGTCTAGTGTATTCCCATGGGGTGCGCTAAGTTGACCATTAAGAACAAATACCCATTGTCAAGGATTGATGATCAGACCAGTTAAAGAACACAGTGTGCTTTTCAAAATTTATTTATGATTTGGTTACCGTCATTTAAAAAATAAAACCCGAAGATATTCCTTAGACGACGTTCTGAACCTGATATATATGGACACTATGAGTTCGTAGTGATGGAGTTCGGTTTGATAGATATAACTGCCACTTTTATGAACATGATGAATAGAAATTTTAAGAAATATTTGGATAAGTTTGCGAATGTTTTCATAAGTGACATCTTAAGGTATTCAAAGATGGAAGAAGAGCATACAGATCATTTGAGAATGACCATAGAAATTTTAAGAAAAGAGATATTGTGCGCAAAGTTTTCTAAGTGCGAGTTTTGGTTGAAAGAATTACAATTACTAGGACAGGTAATTAGTAGAGAAGGAATCCAAGTGGATCCAACTAAGGTTGAAACGTTAATGAATTGAGTAAGGTCTAAGACACCTACAAAAGTTAGAAATTTTATGAGATTGGATGGAGATTATCGAAGGTTTTTCAAGGATTATATCAAGATAGCCACACCATTAACCAAGCTTACTAGAAAGAATCCAAGAGTTAAGATAAATGGAAAAGGAAGTATTTAAATTGCTAGAGGAATGGAACTCTTTAGTCGAGCCATAATGGTAAAATAGATTCGTTGTTACCGGAGATGATGACTCATGTACCTTAGGACAATACCAACAACTAAATTGAGAACACAACTTTGTGTTAAGAATCAAGATTGATTTAACATGTTAAGATGACTGTATATGTTTCTAGACAGCTGAAGAACCACGAGTGGAAACACCCGACACATGACTGAGAACTAGGCACAATAGTCTTCGCATTGATTTGGAGGCCTACTTGTATAAAGAAAAGTATGAAATCTATTCGGATCATAAGCATTTGAAATATATTTTCACCGAAAAGGAGCTGTATACATAAGGTAGAGGAAATGGTTAGGACTGATCAAGGAATTTGAGAAAGTAGGAATAGAGGTTCGTATTTCAGATCAAGCGACGGAGATGATAAACATATATACAATGAATTTTCAACTTGAGCTGCTAGAGAAAAGTAGAAAACTGTCAAGCAGAAGTGATGAACGATAGCATGAGTAACTTTATAGGAGAAAGTAGGAATTAAAAGGATGATAAAGGAATTTTTAGGTTTTTCTCTAGAAATTGGATACCCAATGTGCATTGGTTAAAGAATGAAATACTAAATGATGCACGTGATTTCGAAGTATTCAATCCATCCCAGAAGTACGAAGATGTAACAAGGCTTAAAAGAAAATCTTGGTGGACATATATGAAAGAGATATTACTAGATGAGTGATTAAGTGTTTTACATGTCAGAGATTTAAAACTGAACATCAAAGACCTAGCGGATAATTACAACCAGTAGAAATTCCTGAGTTGAAATGGGAACATCTCATGATGCCAATTGAGTCATGATCGACAGATTAAACAAGTCGGTACATTTCCTTTTTCCATCAACGAGAAACATTCATTGGATAAATTCGTTTTATCTGTAAGAGATAGTAGTAAAGCATGAGGTCCAAGTATCAATCGAATCTTACCAAGGCCCTCAATTTAATTCAAGATTTAGAAGAAAGTTTTTGACATGCTCAGAAACCAAGTTAAATATGTGTACCGTTTATCGTCCTTAAGCATATAGTCATAGTGAATAGACTATCCAGACAATCGAAGATATACTTAGAATTTGTGCGATGGATTTTGAAAGCAATTGAGGTGATCATTTACCATTAGTGGAATTCTTTTGCCGCAACAGCTATCACGCAAGTACTGGAACGCCCCGTATGAAGCATTGTATGGAAGGAAATATAGGTCACCTGTGTATTGGAAAAAAATGGGAGAACGAAAAGTTTTAGGACCCGAGCTAGTACAACAAACGAAGGAATAGATTGAAATCATTTAGAAAAGACTAGTTACGGCGCAAGACAGACAACAGAAGTACACTGACCAAGACATGAAGGATCTAAGCTTTGAAGAAGGAGACCAAGTGTTTCTAAAAGTGTCGCCATGGAAAGGAGTTACGAGATTGGGCAAGAAAGGGAAACTTAGCCCGAGATATGTAGGACCGTTTCAAATGCTGAGACGTATTGGAAAAGTTGCATATGAGTTAGCGTTACCACCACACATGGAGCACATTCATAACGTTTTTCATGTGTCAATGTTTAAGAGATTTAATCCTGATACAAATCACGTGATCAAGTATGAGCCTATTGAGATTGAGCCAGATGTATCTTATGTAGAACAACCTGTAGAAATTCAGGATCATATGGATAGGAAACTAAGGAATAAGACTGTTAAGTTAGTTAAGGTTTTGTGGAGGAATCCCAAAGTTGAAGAATCGACTTGGGAACTCGAGAGCGAGATGCTTGAAAAGTATCCACATCTATTTTCATAAGGTTAGATTCTGGGGACAGAATCTTTTTAAGGGGGGAAGGTTATAACGACTCAGAAAAACGCTTGTACAGTATTAATATTTAATAATATTTGAGTTCTATGATATGTGAATATTGTGTGGAAGGTGAATATTTGAAAATGTGATGATTAGATGTTTACTTGGTGAATGGTATGGATTAAAATATATGTGTATGCTTTTAATTGCATTTTATATGAATTTCTTATTAAAAATTAGTTCTTTTTGACCTTCCGGGAATTTTATAAAATCATCGGAGATTCTTTTTATTGTGAAATCTTTTTCACAACCTTTATTTTATATTATATTATTTTCTAAAATTAGTGGAGGAATTTATATTTGGGGTTAAGGATTTAAAACTGATTTTATGAGTTAAATGTCATTTAAGTGATCAAAACTTTGAAAATTCATATTTAATTCAATTTTGATCATAAAAATATTTTAAAAATATGGGTGAGCTTGTAAATTCGTGTTCTCTGTTTTAAAAATAAAATTTTGATTTTTAGATATTATCTTCATTTTATTTCGAATTTTAGAAAGACATTATATTGATTTTCTTTTACTAAAAATCAGATTTTGGAATTGTGGAATTTCCAAAATACCCCTGGTGCTTTAAAACACCTCACGGCCAGTTCTTCTTCCCCATTTTCTTTCCACTCAATTCTCTCTCTAATATCTCTTCCTTCTCCCTTATCTTTCTCTTGATTTTGTTGATGAAAATTGATGGGTAGATAGTCAAATCGAAGCTCTTGTCGAGCTCTACACTTATATACCAATAGTGTTGAGTTTGGTGAGGATTCAAAAATGGGTTTTGTAAATTGGGGTTTCGGATTTTTGACAAGAATCAAGTGTTCTTGAAGTTTAAATGTTTAATTGTGGTTGTAGAGTCGATTGGGGGTGAATTCATACAAAACCCCTTGGTAATTAAGGTTGCATGTCTTTTGTTTGATTTCGATTTTTTTTCTTTAAAATATAGGCTTCGGATTTTTGAGTTATTTTGATCAAAATGGGTTGCTTTAACTCATGATTAGGTGTTTTAATGATAGTAAGTAATTAATCTAAGTTGCATGCCGAGCTTTGGGTGATTTTCGGATTTTAGAGTTCGGTTTGATTCTTGAGATAAACTTGACATGAATATATGTGATTATTGTGTTAATACTAGTTTTTAGTGGAGTTATGAATTGCATGTTGAAAAACCGAAGTGCATGTGTATTTTCGATTTTTCCTCTTTTGATAATTAGTTTGAAATTTGATTATAATGGATGTTTGATGTGTAAATTCAAGGTTATAGTGATTGCATGTTAATTATTGGGTTAAGTTAAAGAATTTCATATTATACATGATTGGTATTCGATTTTAATTTGAAAGTTTAAGTGGGTTTTGCTCGGATTTGAATTATAGTGAGCATGTTAGTTAATTTCGGTATTTAGTGATTATATGTATATGATTTTAGTATTTGTCAATGAGGTTTTGGTTTTTGAGAATTGGGGCAGCCAAACCAAGAAGTGTTGAGTGTGATTAATTGATGATTAGTTGTGATAAGTTTTGTGAAATAAGAATGTTAGTGTTTAAAAGTATAGTTGAAGAATGTGGAATTCCCAGAAAAACTGTCTGCCCTGTTTTGCTAAATTGTGAATTGTTGCTGCCTGTTTTAGACAGAGAGTCTAGGATTTAACTGTTCTAATTTGAGTCTAGTTTGTGCACGCGTAAACCTTGTGTCGATAGAGTTAACGAATAAAAAGTTATGTTTGTTTTACTAAAAGTTGCGCAGCAGGATTTTCTGTGCTTCAGTACACACTTTAAACCTGTTCGTTTTTAGTCTAAATGAACTGTTCTGAATTTGAAAGTTTTATGCTAAGTTGGATTAATAACCAGGAAGTAGCCTGTCAAATATGGTATTTGTTTGATTATTTTTGGATTTATGATAAATGTTTTGGTAAGGCTTGCGCAGCAGATTTTTCAGCTTTTGGAGATGAAAACATTGTTTGTAAAGGTGTTAAGGATATGGTTAGCATTGATCAAGTTGATTTAAAGGAATACCAAGTGTGGTATGATCTGAAAGTTAGATTATATATATATGTATTGAAGGAGTATGTTATGTGAACTTGAATGGCAATGTGCGCTTATGTGAGTTTTGTGCTTAATATATGGTTAAGAGTTATAAGTGATATAAATATTATGTGTTTACGCGTTTAGAGAACGTTGGGTAGTTTAGAATAAGGATTAGAATTTTGAGAGGATCATTCTAAGATAGTATATACTCTTTTGTAGAGTCACGAGACGTGGAACATAGAGAAAAAGGAAAGGCGAAGGCAGAAATTCAGTGAGTACGGTTTGTTCTAAAAGCTACTTAAGAATCCAAAGAAGTAGAGCCTAGAAATAAAGGCAAGACTAAGGTGGAGAACCAGTGAATCTGATTACTCTTTTTTTAGCTACTTAAGGCAAGTAATTCTGACTTGCTTGCGCTTCTAAATGCCATTCTTTCATTTTGACATATATGAATTGCTATCTTGTTTATATGCCCTTTTAATCCTGAAAACATATCATGTTCATTTGGTAATCCTTATTTCTGTTCATATACCTTGTTGGTTCATACACCATACTATGTTTAGTTCTTTCTTTGAACCTTTACACCCAAAGGTGAATATACCATAACTCACATTTTAGTACATATCCAAAACATACCTATGACATTTACTTCTTGATTTCCCATTGATAGAAATCCAAATTGATTAGATTGAACTTATCCAATTCCCAAAGGACTCTTTTATATACAAACATTATAGACACAACACAATGTCTTGTGAACCATATCTTGCTTAAACTCTTCTTCAGACCTTATCCTTATCCTTTGATTATACTTACATTTTAACCTGAGATGCTATTGCATCAGATTTGAACTTGTACCTATGAATCACATACTTACTTGAAATTGAGAATACATGAACCTTCACTTGGGTACTATACAAACACACATCCAATGATTTACAAAGGATTTCTTTCATAAGAAAGATTTTAAAGGAAAGGAAGTTTCAAAGTTTGGATTCATTTAAATTCTGATTTATGGTTTCCACGGATTCCTAAGATTGGAGGCGTAAGAGGCCGAGTGACGCCGGCCCAGCACTTTTTAATTATAATAAATGGACTAGGGATGGACTAGTCTAAAGGCCAATGTGTGCCTATTGGGACCCAATACAAGGACCAGAGGGACTGTGTGTCCGGTATGGGGACTTTACGTGGCTGATCACCCGTATTGTCCGGTGCGTTGTGAAAAATCTCCAAATTACTTATTGCTTTTCTTGAAATCATATATCTATATAAGGAAATTGGTTTACCGTTTGAAATTGTATATTCATTTCATTGTTCTGATAATCCCTTGATATGGATTCTGCTATACCCATGACATACAGATTGATATTGGATATTGTTTCACAGTGGTTAACTATTTGGTTATATTATTACTTGCTGAGCATTTGGCTCATTCTTTTCCCTGCTCTAACCCACAGTTAAACGAGAAGATGGTACGCACTTTTCAGACAGCTAGGAAATCTTCCTATAGGGTTATTTTTGGGATGCTAGCTCAGGCAGGTGATGGAGACTTGTAGAAGGTGTTTTGTATAAGGGAATGTAGAACTTTTAAGACACGGTTGTAATAACTTTTGAGACTTTATTTATGTAATAAAATGAAGTAGATAGTTGATGCTTGTTTCATACCATTACCTGTTAAAGATCCAGGGTAAAGTTGGGGTCGTGTCTGCATGTTTATATTATTATTCACAGGTTTATAAGTATAGAGGTTGTAGTGACTCCCCCAATCATGACCCCAGATTGGGAGGGCGTCACACAATTGAACGGAGAATCAACAGAATGAAAATCCCCAATTCGAACAAGAACCCTAATTTAATTCGAATATTGAAAAATTCATAATAAATCGAAAAATTACCAGATGATGATATGGTTTGGAGATTCTGAAACTAGAGATCAAGAGCTTTGATTTGAGTACTTGAACTTGAGATTTGGATTTCAATAACACCTTCAAAATTGATTTTGATTTTCGAGAACACGAAGAACACGGTTCAGGAATTTTATATTCTTGTATATTTTTAATACAGATTATATGAAGGATAATGTAAGATTCGTCTTTTTATACTTAGTGTAAAATAATACCCCAAACGACATTTTTGGATCGATATCGATCCACTGGATCGCTTTAAACCTTTAATAAAGTAAAGTTCACATTTTACGAGGTGATAACTATCCACAAGGACTGATAGGTATCCATATCAATACATATCATTTATATAACGAATGCTCAAGAATACTGGGGCTATAACAGATATATTATTGATATGAACGATATATCAATCGCCCTAAACAATTAGGGTTCGGAATAATTTTTCTCTCTTTGAATAAAACAAATACTATTGATAGTATCGGGTAATAAGGAATATAATGATACGAAGAAATCTTCCAATAATGATTCGGATACGAAAGACAAAGGAATAATAATGTTGTACAAAATTTCAACGGGGCCCTTGAATTTTCAAAACGGGGCTCACAAGTCACAACTGAAGATATTTCTAAATGAAAAGATATTCGAAAGGGGCTTTCGACACATCAATTAACATACTATTACTCAATAACCTTAACCATTACGACTCCAAATACTCCACATAATTTATTTTTCACATAAAATATAATTTATATTATTAATAAAGTTCACGGATATTACAAGACTTGGATCATAGGTATTTCCACTGCACTGTCCAACACAGAATCCCTTTACAGAAAATCTTTGAAGAACCTGATCTTAGCACAGTAGATTTAGAGAATTGCCAGGCAGATGTTCCACTCATTTCTTTAACCATGACTTTAACTTCAAGGAGAAAGATTTGATGTCCAGGAAGTAGACATGCAGATTTGTGGGAGCTGGAAGATCTTGCCTTGATCCAAGTGAACACCTTATATCTTCAACCCGAAAATTGTCTTCAAGAGGACTTTCTTTTGGATTTTTGGAATAAGCTTCTTATGGTTGGTGCAGGTCTTGAAGATGTAAGAATATTCCCATCAGTATGATTATATGAGGTAGATCTTTAACTCAGAAAAACTCCCCCTAAGTTCATTGGGGTGATAATTCAGAGTTGTGATCCACATACGGATGCTTCACTTGCTTCCTACGGATGCTCCATTCTGGCTTCCTACGGATACTCCATTCTGGCTTCCAATCAGATGCTCCACTTAACCTTCCTATGGATGACTCATTTGGACTTGAATCATTCATAGTCTAGAAGAAAACCCATGGAGATACTGATCCATCCACATAATCATCATCTTCTTCATACCAAAACCACCTTCCATTTCAAACCTAAATCTGAGAATTCCAGAAAATCTCTCATCAATAAGCTTGATTTATCTGGAATCATTAGAAACAGCCTGTTTAGACTCCATAACAGTATTGATTCATTGACTTAAAGCCTTGTGGGCTTTTCCAGCTACATGCACTCCTTATGAGTTGCATACCCATCCTGGGTTTCTGAGTAGATAAAAGATCTGATCTTTGACAGGATGTCTTCTTGAAGTTGTAGAAGTAGATTAACACTTTTTGAGAAATGCTCACCCTGAGTAGATGTTCCATTCAGAAAACCCTTCAGAGAAGAACACAACATACTGTGGTTGGCTACTTACTTTCCCCCACACACGAGTGTCATTTCTTAAGATAGTCATAAATGCACGTAGAAGAAACCTCCACTCTCAGCTACACCTCTACTTCCTCTTAGCAAAGATCTTCTCTTTCACTCATTTATTTCTTGAGAATATTTATCCAGATGTCAGTTGAACTTAACCAATGTGAAAGGTTAAGTATTCGATCATGGACTTAATGTTCTTCAAGCAATTCCCATACAGATTCCCTTATCTCCTTTAGCTAAGCTTCTATTACTTCCTTGGCTGAGGAATGTGAAAAGAGAAAACTGTTGGCTACACTAATACACACAATTTTATGATCCCTCATTCAGGTTTTTGAATGATCAAGAAAACATTCTGGCTGCAATAAGTAACACCAGCCACAACTTTCCAGAACTCAAACAATTATCCTGATTTTCCAAGCAAAGTCTCTGCAGATTTTGTCATTTGTTTCATAAGACCTCTTCACACTGAATTCTTGACCTAAATTCTTTGGCGAGATTTCATGTGCAGTGGCTGAAGGAGTTTATCAAATGTATGATATGTCTTGTTCTTGATAGAGGTCTTCTATTGCTTCCCTCAATGGCATGCATCCTTTAACCCATCCTTGGCAAGACTTGGGGTTGCTCTAATCATGACTCAGACAGCTTCTTATTCACTGGCTACTTTTATTCTGATTTTGCCTTATCACAAAGAGGTCAAAAACATGCAATCCTCCAAGGCAATAGACAAATCAGCTACATACACTTTTCTAACAAGTGTCCAGTGTTTACCACTTTATTGTCTTTCTATTGATGGACAATGCAGGCTACAAATACAAAGTTTCCTTTGTCACATGCTTGATAGATACATAGCAAGTTATGCTTATATCCATCAACTAGTGCTTCAACCCTAACTGATGATATTGTTTTCCAAAGTCATGCTTCATTACTTAATCATGACTACAAATATCATCTCTACTTATAAGTAGAGGGGCTACGATCCTCTGAGCAATTAGTGAACATGACAAAAACTCTAGTGTGAAGCTAAAGCTCTGTATCTTTCTCCTGCACACTTTCAAAACCACATCAAGCTGGCTTAGGTACCCAAGTTTCCTTGAGCTTTGGCTTTTTAGCTTTTATGACTGTCATTTTCTCTTTCTGAGCTTTAAGCTTCAAAGGATTCGACCCCTTCTCATCCATTGGTTCTGACATTGAGAAATTAGCATTCACATGTTGCTCAAGAATATCAAATTTTGATGCTCGGCAGGGAAATGTTTGAGCATACAAATCATTCAAGTCAGGCATGCTCCATGACATTTGAGGCATATTGAATTCATACCAATATGGATGGGGAACAAATGGCATGTTCACATATCTTGTTGAATCTCGAGCATTGTGAGCAAAAATGTGATGCATGACAGGCATATTAGTCATAGGCAGTTGAGTAGATCTTGTATGAACAAATCTGCAAGAAGTATACAAGTGATTAACTTTACCACATCAAATGCAGGGCCTTCTGGAAACACTTTCTTCTGATGGGTAGCTGCTGCTACAGTCAATCCTTGTTGTTTCATTCAAGCATTCCTCTTCATTTGCATCTGACTCTTCTTCCTTGATGGTTTTGATTCTTAGTGATTGAACCTGATTCTTGAAACTTGGTCCAACCATATTGCTCAGTTTCTCTAGAGTCTGATTACTCCTAAATGGCTTTACCATCTTTGGAGCAATCTCCACATCCTGTAGCTTCTTGTTATTGCACTTCCAGGTCTCTTTACAAAGTGTGTCCATTCCTTGAGATTTGATAATGTTGGACACAATGTAACTGGAATTATTCCATCTTGCAATAACCTCTTGTTTCTTTCTCAGCTGCTCTTTCAAAACCACTTATCTTTTTAAGACAGCCTCAAGTTCATGTTTAGCATTCATGCTTTCAACAAGTGTTTCCTTAAACTCAGAGACTTGAGTTTCCAACATAGCATTTATCTCACTAAGCATAATATTAGTTGCTTTGAGTCTGACATTTTCTTCAATGAGATTGTTAAAGGAAATACGCACAACATGTAATTCATCAATTAAATTCATTACAGTGCTGTAACATACTTCTTTAACATGCTTAGTTGGCTTCAAAAAAAATACCTGATTTTTGGTTGAACTTGCTTCTTGATTGTCATAGGCTGTGGGTGCAAGGTTGATAGATTCCTCTGTTGATGTAGAACAACTCTCTTCAGTTGAAACCCTTCGCTCAAAAATGACTTTTTCTTCCGGTGCCATTCCTTCCTTGCCCTTGTCTTTTGTGGTCTTGATACATTCACAGATCTTCAATTTGAATGTTGAGCTTGCTGCTTCTGTTCTCTCCTCTTCTTCCGAATCTTGGTTGGAGATGACCACATCTCTTGTTTCTGTTCCTCCTTCTTCACTGATAATCATTGCATCCTGCATAGCCTCAAGATTTGAGCACTCAAGAGTACTTAACAGACTGCTAAAATTTAGATCTTTGGGTTCAGGAGTAGATCCAGAGATATGCTTCCATTTTCTGGGTAAAGAGTTTGTAAACTCCAACTTTGAGTCTTTGTTTTACAACTCATTCCCAGCTTCTTCATTGTCACCTCTTTCAATGGTTGCGGTTGCTTTTGATCTTCAAACTTCTTGTGTGTTAGAAGCTTGCTCTGATACCAATTGTTATTCCGAGAACAACGCAACCTAGATTGTAGAAGGGGGGGTTGAATACAATCTAGTTAATTTTATAAAACTTTTTTTCAAACCTTTTACAGTATGAATATATGAGTTGGTAAATTAACTAGGAATTGAAACAGGACCATGAACATATAAGAATTCTTCCAGTTAAAAAGACATGCAGGAGACAAGCAAACTTTTTAAACTTTTCAGGTGGGTTTCTCGAAAAAAGCCCACCTGAGGTGCATATTGAAGAATTCTCTGGTTTTGTTTTTCAACAAACTCCAGCTGCTTACACAGATGATGGAAGAGAGCCTAAGTGTTTTTACATTTGGCTTTGTGCTCTCTCCACATACTTTTCTATGCTACTCCACACAGTCTTACATACATCGACTGTGTGTTACAAACAAAACCTACAACATAAAAAAATATTACATTTTGGTTCTGCTTGTTCACATGTTCGTATCAGAAACTATCCTATTCGGGAAATGCCTTGGCTGGCATCAAAGATAAACTTGTATACTCCCAAATGGTGCTTTCTGATTGAGTGTGCTGCTCTCTTCAAAAATTACTAAGTCCATGCAATAGACCTACCTTCCAAGCCCATGTGACATCTGCATGAAAGAGACCTCTCCTCGGTAACCTGTCTGTCAAGTCACTATCAGCTGAGATAAGTGAACTTGTAGTATTCAAATAGGTCTTCATGCTTGTCAAGCTTTTCCTTTGTGTCCAGTTAGAAGTTAAACTTCTAGGTAGCTACCTTAACTCTTATTTATCCATCGAGACATAAGAGACAATAGATGACTTCACATTTCATTTGTAGGAATTTGAGCCTTCGAATATTTACAATTTTGACTCCCTATTCCATACATCTTTTGCATCGTCATCCAGCATCTTTTAGTCACGGGTGTGTAATGATGATCTCTGAGACTGTCCTCCATTCAAACTGCTACAATAAAGAAACCTCCAAAAGATTATGTTACATAGATTTGTTTTCCATGTTGAATGAGGTGAACATCAGTAGGCGTATTAATTCCATATCCGTAGACTGCTATTTTACGTCAACTAGCCGTAGAAAAGTAATCTCAGAATATCCATAAAAGTAATATTCCATAACTGTATCCATAGATGAGACATGACATTCTTGACTACATCCATAGATAGACCATGACCTCCTTAACCGCATCCATAGATAAAACATGACATCCTTAGCTGTTTCTGATGATCAACTTCCTTCAGCTTTTATCCGTAGATATGATGTCCCCAGCTTCTATCCGTAGATGAGATAAGTTGTTCCTAGCTTCTATCCGTTGATGAGATAAGATGTCCTCAGCTTCTATCCGTTGATGGCATATGATGTTTTCAGCTTGTATCCGGAGATGAAATGAGATTTCATAGCTTGATCCGTAGAAAGGATACTCTTAGCTTCATCTTTAGATAAAACACCTTGTCATCTTTATTCATTCACCATTACTGAGTTGTTTATGCAGACTTACCACTGAAACACTTGGTGCTTGATTAGACGTCCATTGGCTTGCTTCTGAAATGCTTCCTAACTTGATGACAGAATATCCTCCAATCATTTGATGTGGCTTTTAGACCTTGGCTAGATAAAGTGCCTTCTAGTTAGCTTCCTGATTTATCAGCTTTTGTGAACTAGCTTTCTGATAATCAGCTTCGGTGTCAAAATCAAATTCTTGTCTTGAGAATTTTGTTATCATCATTCCAAGTCGGTCAACCCTAACACTTAAGACTTATGAGATGGAGCAAGAACAAAGAGTGATAATCTACGGACCAGGGACAGTGGACAACAAGAACTCTGCACTCGCAAGATCAGCTGCACTTGTAGTGGATGAACCAACAACTTCTGATATTCAGGTTCAAATCCCTAGAGATGGAAAAGAAGTGATTAGAGAAGCTGAAATGGATTCTGTAAATCTGGGTGTTGATGAAATTGATTACTACACCCTAGAAGAGCTTGAGCAAATGGAAGACAAAACCATGGCGTACTTAGCTGCAAAGTTTAGCCACATTCGTTTCAAGAGAAACCCTAAGTACAAGTTCAAGGGCTCAACAAACAGATTTCAGAAGAGTAAGTATTCACCAGGAATTGGCTTTAAGGGAGGCTACAAGATTGGCATGATTGATAGAAGCAAATCAAGATGCTACAACTAAAATGAGTTAGGGCATTTCACCACTGAATGTCGGAAGCCTCGTCAAGCACGAGACAAGAAAGATGTCTATGAGAATAAGGATTATTATGAGGATTTGAAGAGAGAAAATGCAAAGCTGAAACAACAACTGGAAGCAATATCTGGAAAGCAGAAAGGAAAAGCTTATATTGCAGAGGGTAAAAGTTGGGATGATACTGATTCGGATGAAGAGGAAGAGTATGTAAATCTTGCCCTAATGGCCGACTCTTCAAAGGAATCACCACAATCATCTCAGGTACCTATCTTAACAACAATTGACATGTCTAATTCTGAGTACAAGAAAACTATGTGATAGGTCCATAATTTAATACATTTTTAATACCTATTTTATGTTTGTTTTCGTAATTTTATTATTTAATAAATTGTTTTCTTTTGTTTTGTAGGAAAATAAATAAAATCATATTTCAAGCAGAAAAAGGTGAAAAAGGCAAGGAGATGGAAATACTTGAAGTAAAAGGAAATTGGAGAAAAATTGGAAAACTTATCGGAGAAGAAAAAGGAATTGAGGAAATATTTCTAGAATCCGATTTGTAGTCAAAGAGCCCAAGCCCGTTATTTTTCCTATATATATAGTGTTAGATATAATTGCTGATGATTGTTTATCAGTGTTTAAGTAACAGGTACTTATCAGAGTTTACACTAGAAGCTAGTCAGAGTTTGTTAAAGTCTGACGGGGTGAGAGTTTATTTAGCTGTCGGTGCATACTTGAAGATTCTAGAAGCAATATATCTTGAAGATGGAAAGAAGCAAGATATATTGAGATAGCTAAAGAAACGGGACAGAAGACAGAAGCAATCCTAAATTGATATAAATTGTATAGCTGATTTATAGGAATATCAATTTGAGATTGATTGTGTAACTGTGTTTTATATAAACACAGATAGGTTAACCCTAAAAGGGATGCGAATACTGAATACATTATTCTTGTAACCTAGCAGCTCTCTGTGATATTTTACATCACTGAGAGAAGAGTTATTTAATATAATTCAGTTTATTATTCATAAACAGTGTTCTTGATTGTTATTCTCATACATATATTGATTATATATTGTGTATTCGGCCTAACAATTGGTATCAGAGCAAAGGCTGATTAATATATACAGTTTATTGATCCAAACACAAGTATAATCATGACTGAAAACTCCCAGGCAGGTTCTAATGGAGGTTCTAATGCTCAAAAGGTTCAATCTGCTTCTATAAGTCGATATGAGTCAATCAGGGTTCCAATTCTCAAACCATTGGAATATCCAATATGGAAGGTTAAGATGACCATGTTTCTAGAAGCCACAGATCCAGAATACCTTGATAGAATCTATGATGGTCCTCATATTCCAACTAAACTGTCTCCTGTAGTTGCTGGTCAAGAACAAAAGACTGTTCCGAAGGAAAAGAAAGATATGACTTCTGAGGACATCTCATCAATTGCAAAGGATGCAAAAGTTAGACATCTTCTTCATAGTGCCTTAGATAATGTCATGTCTAACAGAGTTATTGGTTGCAAGACTGCCAAAGAAATCTGGGATGCTTTAGAAGTCAGGTGTCAAGGAACAAGTGCTATAAAGAAGAACAGGAAGACTATTTTAACACAGGAGTATGAACACTTTGACTCTAGATCTGATGAAACTTTGACAGATACATATGACAGATTCTGTAAATTGTTGAATGATTTGTCTCTTGTTGATAAAGAATATGACCTTGAAGAGTCAAATCTCAAGTTTCTACTATCTCTACCTGAAAGATGGGATTTAAAGGCAACAACAATAAGAGATAATTATGATCTTGCAGAAACAGATCTTGATGAAATTTATGGGTTGCTTAAAACTCATGAACTTGAGATAGAACAAAGAAACAAAAGATCTGGAAAGAAGACAAAATCTGTTGCTCTCAAAGTTGAAGAAAAACTCATGAAGAAAGAAACATCAAAGAAGAAAGCTAAGGGAAAAGCTTTAGTCATAAACTCTGAAAGTGAGTCATCAAACTCTGATGGTGATTCAAACTCTGATGCTTCTTCTGAATCTGAGGATGATGAAGAACAAATGATGCAAATGACTGCTTTGATGGTGAAGACCTTCAAGAAGATGGGGTTCAAGAACTTCAAGAAGGGAAAAAGATTCTCAAGAAAAGATTCAAACTCTGAAAGAAAGAATTTCAGAAAGTCTGAAAGAAAGGATATCAAACCTGGAAAGAAAGACAAGTCTGAAATCCAGTGATACAAGTGTAAAGAGATGGGTCACTATGATCCAGAGTGCAAGAAAGGAAAATCTGAAAAAGCACTCATCACTAAAGGAAGAGACTGGGCAGATACTTCAGATGAGGATGTAAACTATGCTCTCATGGCAACTGTCAATGATGAATCTGACTCATCTAAAAATAAGGTACCCCCAACAACTTATGCTTATGATATTGATAATATATCTGAATTGAGAATTTATCTTAAAAGCATACATGTTAGTTATAGAGATCGGACTTTAGAGAATGAAAGAATTAAATTTGAGAATCTTAAGCTCAAAGATAGAAATAAATTTCTTGAAGAAGAACTTGTTAACATGCAACAAGTTCAAAAGGGAAGAGATGATGCTGTTTATGTTGAACAGGAGTTGCTTAAGAAGTTTAGGGAATTAGAATCTGATTTGGAAAAAGAAAGGAAGGTAATCACAACCTGGACAAATTCTGGAAAAGACACACATCAAGTTTTTCAAACAGATACAGTTGGGTTAGGTTACTGTGAGGAAGATGAACTTAGGTTTAAAGATAAAGTTAAAGTTAAACCACAACTTAAACCTATGAAATTTGTTCCTGAATCCAGTAAGCAAAACTCTGTACTTGAAAAAGAAGCTGTTAAGAGAGAATCAGTAAAAACTTGTGTTAAACAGGTGAATGTTGGTTTAATGACAGAGAAACAATTCAAGTATAAGCTCAAAGAGGTAAAGTCTGTTGAAAAACAGAAAGTGTCCAGGAAAAACAGAAATGGAAAAGTAGGCATTAACAGAAGTAATAATCATTTGCCTATTACTGATACTCCTAGAAAAACATGTCATAATTGTGGTAGTACTAACCATCTTGCAAGTTTTTGCAGGAAGAACAAAGATATTAATTCTTTACCCTCGAAGTCTGGAGTTAAGAATGAATATAGTAGGGTTAGACCGCAGACTTTATGCACTCACTGTGGGAGTACTTGGCATTCTATTTATACTTGCAAGAATTATCATGCTACTTATCACAATTATTATGAGTTGAAGCCCAATTTGAAATGGGTTAAAGTTGATTCTGCAAGTGTAAATTCTGATAGTGCAAACTCTGATACAGTTAGCTTAAACTCTGTAGATAAGGATTCCGCTGCAAAAGCTAACTATATCAAGAAAGCCAAAGGATTCAAGCAAGTCTGGATCCTTAAATCTAACTCTTTGTAATTGTTTGTGATTGCAGGGCATAAGGGAAAGTACCCTAGTCTTGGATAGTGGATGTTCAGGACACATGACTGGAAATAAGGCCCTGCTATCAGATTATGAGGAGAGAGCTGTCCCAAAAGTTTCCTATGGAGATGGCAACATAGGACGTACTATGGGATATGGCAATATCAATCTTGGAAGTGTCATCATCACCAATGTAGCTCATGTCCCAGGACTCAAGCATGACTTTTTATCTGTGAGTCAAATCTGTGACAGAGGTTATCATGTAGATTTTCAACCTGAATACTGTGAGGTTATCGGCAAATCTACAGGGAAAGTTGTTCTAGTTGGACACAGACGAAATAATATCTATGAAGCAAGTTTGGTAACAAACTCTGAAGGAAAAGCTGTGTGTCTGTCTGCAAAAATGTCTAATGAGGAGAGTTGGAAATGGCATAAGAAACTCTCTCACCTAAACTTGAACAACATCAATGAGCTAATTTGAAAAGATCTTGTAAGGGGACTTCCAAAGTCTATACTCAGCATAGATGGTCTGTGTGATTCTTGTCAAAAGGCCAAGCAAAGGAAGTCATCTTTCAAGAGTAAGTCTGAATCTTCAGTTGTGGATCCTTATCATCTTCTACATGTTGATCTATTTGGTCCAGTAAATGTAATGTCTCTAGGCAGAAAGAAATATGCTCTAGTCATAGTTGATGAGTATACCAGATACACTTGGGTGTACTTTCTAGCAAAGAAGGATGAAACTGCCTTAACTCTGATGGATCATGTAAAGTTACTGGATAAAGGATCACAGTATAAAGTGAAAATTATAAGGAGTGATAATGGAACTGAATTCAGAAATGTAACAATGGAAGAATTTTGCAAAGAAAGAGGAGTGAAGCAAGAATTTTCTGTACCAGGGACTCCACAGCAAAATGGTGTAGTTGAAAGAAAGAACAGAACTTTAATCGAAGCTGCCAGAACAATGCTTGATGAAGCAAAATTGCCAACTTATTTCTGGGTAGAAGCTGTTCAAACTGCTTGTTTTACTCAAAATGCAACACTGATCAATAGGCATGGGAAAACACCATATGAGATGGTGAAGAAAAAGAAACCAAACCTGAAATATTTTCATATTTTCGGGTGCAAATGCTTTGTGTTGAAAACTCATCCTGAACAGTTGACCAAGTTCGACTTAAAAGCTGATGAAGGAATTTTTGTTGGATACCCACTGTCAACTAAAGCATTCAGAGTCTACAATCTGAGAACTAAAGTGATCATGGAATCTATACATGTGTCATTTGATGACAAGAAAATAACTGGAATAGAAGATGAAGAATATCATGATCGACTTCGCTTTGAAAATGAAGATCTAAACTCTGATCACGTAAACTCTGATGAAGCAAATCCAACAAACTCTGATGAAGCATACTCTGAACCTCTACTGGTAAACACTGAGGGAGTTTCTCTGACAGAACAAAATAGAGAACCAGTTGAGGGGGAGCTTGAAGATACTTCAAAAACATCTCAACATGATGATACACATTCTGAAAATGAGTTAGCTGAAGAATCAAATAGAAACTCTGGGTCAAACTCTGAAAGTTAAAATAATGAACAGTCCAATTCAGGGGGAGCCTCAGAGAATGCAGATGGTCAAGAAGAAAATCAAGAGAACACGGATCAAGGGGGAGGATCTAATAATGATGAAAGAAGCCACTTTCCAACAGCAAGAAGGTGGACACAAGCTCATACACCTGATCTGATAATTGGAGACCCAGATGCAAGTGTAAGAACAAGAAGTGCAACAACAAATGAATGTCTGTTTCATGCATTTCTATCCCAAACTGAGCCCAAGAAAGTGGAAGAAGCTCTTCAAGATGCTAACTGGATAACAGCTATGCAGGAAGAGTTAAATGAATTTGAAAGAAATGAAGTATGGACTCTTGTACCAAGACCAAAAAACAGATCTATTGTTGGTACAAAATGGGTTTTCAGAAACAAGACTGACAGTGAGGGAATAATTACAAGGAATAAGGCTAGACTTGTGGCAAAAGGATATTCTCAACAGGAAGGAATTGACTATGATGAAACCTTTGCTCCAGTTGCAAGATTGGAGGCCATAAGAATTTTTCTAGCATATGCTGCTCACAAAAAGTTCAAAGTCTTTCAGATGGATGTGAAAAGTGCTTTTCTCAATGGGAAACTTGAAGAAGAAGTGTTTGTTGAACAACCACCAGGGTTTGTAGATCCCAAGCATCCAGACTATGTCTACAGACTTGACAAAGCTCTTTATGGACTAAAGCAGGCACCTAGAGCATGGTATGAAACTCTGGCTCAATTTCTTTTAGAAAGTGGGTTCACTAGAGGTACAATTGATAAAACCTTGTTCTATTTCAATACTGGTAATGATTTGCTTTTAGTTCAAATCTATGTGGATGACATAATTTTTGGGTCTACTAATGACAAACTCTGCAAGAAATTTGCCAAGCTTATGCAATCCAGGTACCAAATGAGCATGATGGGAGAGCTTTGTTATTTTCTAGGCTTGCAGGTAAAGCAAACAGATGATGGGATTTTTATCAATCAAGCAAAATATACCAGAAATCTTCTCAAGAAATTTGGTATGCTTGATAGTTCATCTGCCCCAACTCCCATGGCTACTGCAACAAAGCTAGACAAAGATACAGGGGCTTCAGTAGATATCACAAACTACAGAGGCATGATAGGGTCTCTTCTTTATCTCACTGCAAGTAGACCATATATCATGTATGCAACATGTCTTTGTGCAAGATTTCAAGCAGACCCCAGAGAGCCTCATCTAGCAGCTGTGAAGAGAATTTTCAAATATCTCAAAGGAACCATAACCCTTGGTTTGTGGTATCCTAGAGAATCAGAGTTTAAATTAATTGGTTACTCTGATGCAGATTTTGCAGGCTGTAAGATAGACAGAAAAAACACCAGTGGAAGCTGTCAATTTTTAGGTGACAGATTAGTTTCTTGGTACAACAAGAAACAGAAATCAATTTCCACATCCACTGCAGAAGCAGAGTATATTGCTGCTGGTAGCTGTTGTGCACAGATTCTGTGGATGAAGAATCAATTGCTGGATTATGGGTTAAGGTACTCTAAAATACCTATTTTCTGTGATAATCAAAGTGCTATTGCTATGACAGGTAACCCAGTACAGCATTCCATGACCAAGCACATCAGTATAAGGTATCACTTTATTAGGGAACATGTGGAGGAAGGAGATATTGAGCTTCATTTTGTGTCTACAGAACAACAGCTTGCAGATATCTTCACTAAGCCTTTGAGTGAAGCTACATTTACAAGACTGGTAAATGAACTTGGAATGATCTCTGGTTTTGACTAGAGATATTGGTTAGACTCAAACTTTACTCATCTGTGAAAATTTTCTCATGTTTTTCTGCATGTGTTAACTGTCATGCAAATCATGTGATAAACTCTGGTAACATACTCTGTTGGAAGCATACTCTGATGATAAACTCTGATGTTATACTCTGATTGTGTTATTGTCTGAAACATATTGACCGATGAAGAAAATTGTACGAAGCATGATTCTCAGTAAGTAATCATGAATCTTTCTAAGTTATATAAAATCTGATCTCAAATGTGTGCAGAAATTTTACACAGCATGATACTGTCTCTATATATATAGCATCTCTTAGTTTATTGATCCTATACACTGAGTCTGTATTAGCTGTTTGCACTTTCTCTCATAAATCATAAACATTAAATGATGTAAGTCTGTTATGGATTAAAACACGTGCTTTGTGAATTAAATGCTAGGGTTTGTGAGCGTTCAAGCTTTGATGGCTGCTCTTGCGTTTCGGGACTAAATCGGTCCTCACAAGATGCCTACGTATCTCTGCTGTATAGAGAATCAAGCCAATAAAAACGTAGTTCTTGGATGAAGGACGATGGTCCTTATATAGGCGTCAGGAGCCTTGTATTTAGAGTATGTTTAGGAGACTTAACAGATAAGTCTCGTTATTGATAACTGATAAGGAGTGTTTTGCTTGTCATGCAAGTATTATCCTCATCTGATAAGTGATGTGACTCATCGTAATATTTGATTGGGATTCTGGATCCTTCTATGAAGATATTATCATAATTGGACTCTTTTATGAGCTGTGTATTTCCCTTTATTTATTAATTATGAAATTAATAAATAGTTAGGGTTTCGGGCCTTTTGTCGGGCCTAGTTCTTGGACCAAACTAGGTCTAATTAATATATCATTAATTATTTCTAGGGTTATATTTCAGCCCGTATCATTTGCCCCCCAACTTCTGGGAAAATACCCTTGGGATTTTTGTAGAAGTTATCACATTTTTTCCTGAATTTTTCCATATTTTCCAGAGCATTTTCGACCAGAATTCTAGGTCATTTTCGACCAGGATTCTAGGTCATTTTCGACCAGGACTGGGATGAGGTCGAATAGTTCGACCAGGAATTTTAGTATAAATTCGACCAGGAATTTTCGACCAGGAATCCAGGCTGTTTTCGACCAGGAATCCAGGCTGTTTTCGACCAGGAATTTTCGGTCATTTTCGACCAGGACTGGGATAAGGTCGAATAGTTCGACCAGGAATTTTAGTATAAATTCGACCAGGAATTTTCGACCAGGACTTCAGGCCATTTTCGACCAGAATTCTAGGTCATTTTCGACCAGAATTCTAGGTCATTTTCACAGTTGTTTTCGACTAGAAAATAGGACGAGGTCGAATATGTCGACCTTGATTCCTAATGTAAATTCGACCTCATTTCTTCGAACTCGATTTCTAGTGTTTTTCGACCAAGATTTTTAGTCCAATTTCGAACAGAAGTTTTGGCCAGGGTCTAGTGTATTTGCGAGCAAAAACTTCGACCAGGACCGTATCAAGGTCGAACATGTCGATCTCAACTTTTAATTGAATTTCGAACAGGATTTTTCGACTTCAATTTATTTAGATTCGAGCTCAGCTTAATAATTTCGATCAGAAATTTTAAGGTGTTTTTTGAACTCGAATTTTCAAAGCTCAACTTGGGTCTTTTTTTACCTCAATTTTTCAATTCAAATTCGACCTCAAATTGCCACAAGGTCGAATAATTCGATTTCTTTTTTCAGTTTATTTTCGAACTCACTTTTCCGATCTCGATTTTTGGTAATTTCGAGCTCGATTTCGTAGTCGTTTTTCGACCTCAAATAGGTTTCAAGTCGTTTAGTCCGATTTGGTTTTTTAAGGTAATTTCGAACTCGACTTCTCGAACTTACTTTCAGCATATTTTCGATCTTGAATTTTCTTTATTGCCTTAGAATTATTTCTAAATTTTGAGATAGAATTTTCTCAAGCTTTCAACCTTTTGGGCCTTTATATTGGGCCTTCCTTTTAGACTTTGGGCCTTGAATTTTTTGGGCCCTAATTTCTTATCAGTCCTCGAACCTTCTTTAATTCTTGAGCCTCCTCTTTTATTTGGGCCTTGGGCCTTGACTTTTATTGATCATAACTCTTTTTGGGCCTTGATTCCAACAGCCCAAAGAGTAATTGTGGGCTTTTGACTGGCTGTAACCGGTTAGACTTTCCTAACCGGTTGAGTTTCCAGTCAACTTGCCTATAAAAGAGTAAGATTTCATTTCTTACTTTTCACTCAAAACTTTCCAAAAAATTACTTTCCTTAAATCTCTCTGTCTCTCTTCCCTTTTCTCTCTTTTTCTCCGCAATAAGGCGATTTCCGGCGAGCTTTTACGGTGGTGTTATTATTTTTCTGGGTTCAAATCTCCTTCCCAAGAAGGTTTCTGGATTTTAGTCTTCATAGCTTGAAGATTTTCTGGGTTCAAATCTCCTTCCCAAGAAGGTTTCTGGATTTTAGTCTTCATAGCTTGAAGATTTTCTGGGTTTCTGGGCTTTCACCTTCATCCCTTGAAGGTTTTCTGAGTTTTTGTTGAAGATTTTTCTGCATATTCTTTGAAGATTTGAAGATGGCCGATCGTTCTGCTCAATGTTTGCAGAAGTTGAACCAAGCGTCGAAAAGAGGTATCACTATCCGTTCTCCTACTATGTCTTTACAAGATATGATTCTAGAACGTAGTGAAGAATATCCCTCTGTATCTCATTTAGATTCCTTCAACCATAGCAATAGATTTCATGATGCTGATGCAATTGCTAATTATAAGAATATGTATAAAATTAGGCCACCTTATAGGTTAGTCGTAGCTGGTCCTGGGGATCGTTCCTGCCATTGGCGCCCAAATGCTCTTTGCATTTATAAGGGGGTCCTTGCTGCAGGAGTTCGATTCCCATTCCATCCTTTCATTCCCCAACTTTTAGCCGATGTAGGAATTAACCCCTGTCAGCTTCCTCCTAATGCTTGGAGGTTGGTTATGTGTTTTATCGTTTTGTGTCTAAAAAACAAATTTCCTTTGTCTGTCGCCCTTTTTAGAAAGATATTTCAGTTTAAGAATAGTTCTTCCAACACCCTGGGTTGGGTATACATTAGTCATCGTTCTTCGACTCCCCCTATTTTCCACCCAAAATCTATTCCTGACAACAATCCTAAGTGGAAGGATGAGTTTATGTATTTGATGTGGGACGAAGGGGATTGGGGCACCCTTTTTCAGAGCTCGTTCAGTAGAGTGTCAGATGGTAGCCCAGATGACATAGTCTTGACTGAGGAGGAGACTCATGCTTATGCTGAACTTATCAAGGATGATTATGCCACCATGGCTTGGGAGCTCTTGGACGAATTTGTTCTTAAGTCTCTGAAACTTTCAAAAGTTTCTGATCAGGGTAATTCCCTTTCTTTTATTTTCTTATGGTTGTATTAAGATTGCCTTATACCAATTGTTTTCCTTGACTTTTGTTTGCAGCTGCTGAGTTTATTAACAAGCAGAATGAGCCGGAAGGCGGGGAGACAACCAGAATCAAGAGGGCTTGCTTGAAGGACCCCAGGCTGGCTGCTAAAGGCCCTTCTATTCTGAGGCCTCATGTGGCCGAGGTTGAAGAAGTCGAGGGCTCTTCCTTAGTTAAGAGCTCAGTTTGGCGCCCCAACTGGGGAATTAGGAAGAAGGACACCATAGTTGGGGTGGCCCAGCACGCTGTTGAGTGGTCACATCATTCCTTAACTCCTTGTGACTACAAGGATTTTGTGGCCAACTCGACCATTGAGGGAGCTGAAAGCGCGGGCTCTCAAGCTTTTGCTGCTGTAAGTCTTTATTCCCTTTTTATTTGTAGTCCTTAGTATAATATTTAAGTTATCATACTAACTTGTGATCTGTTTGTAGGCTACTGCCAGTTTTCAAGGGGCTTTATTCCAAGCCAAAGCTTGGTGTGCATCCTCGGAGGCCAACAAGGCTAAGTTTGATAAGGCCCAGCTGGAGGTGGGTTCTCTTAGGGCTTCCTTGGACCAGAGGGAGAAGGAGCTGTTGGATGCTCAAGCGGAGCTGGTGGAGCTCAGGAAGGGGAAAGATCGCATTATTGATGAGTATTTTGACTCTGCCGAGTACCAGGAGATTATTACTCAGCACGATGATCTCCTTTTCCCCGTCCAGTTTACTAAAGGATGGGATGAGGCTTTGGCTGAGGTCTCGAGGAGACTTCCTGGGTCTCTTACTATTTCTGACTTCCCCAGCCCCCATGCTCCAAATCAGTTGGAGAAGGCCTTGGCCGGAGGGGATGATATGGATGAGGACGACAGGATTCTCAATCCTGAACATGCCTCTCAGCCTGGCGAAGAGTCTGAGGGATCCAGCTCCGGTGAGGAGGAGTCCGGTGAGGAGGAGGAGTCTGAGGAGGGAGAGGGTTCTGGAGAGGAGTCTGGCTCTGAGGAGCCATAGCTGTTTGTAGCTTTTATTTATTTTATGTAATTCTGCCTTCGGGCATAACTTTAACTTTATTGGAAGTTATTTAACTTATTTTCTTCATGCCTTTTAATTTCTCGTGTTTGCGTACTTAATTCGTACTTTGAATCTTATGAACATCAATATGCAATGCTTTGTAGAATATTTTGGAAATTGCTGAATAAATTCATAACTTGAAGAAATGGG
This sequence comes from Heracleum sosnowskyi, assembly GCA_030848705.1. NCBI lineage: Eukaryota > Viridiplantae > Streptophyta > Magnoliopsida > Apiales > Apiaceae > Heracleum > Heracleum sosnowskyi. The sequence goes on from CM061236.1 coordinate 47,188,470, forward strand.
TTCAACCCTTACATAGTTTGCTACTTCTACCTCAAGTTTAAAAACTTGGATTGGTTTCGTCGACCTTATTTCTACTTGTCCTAATAGTGAGTCCAATTAGGATACACTTAAACATAGTAAACTTTCAAGTTTGCAGCATGCCAAGTTCTAGGCACTTCAATCCCTTCCATAGTTTCCAACTTTTATGAGCCTCGGCCATACACATTCTTGACCCGATAGGGCCCTTCCCAGTTTGGGGCTAACTTTCCCTTTTGTCCAACTCCAGATGCTTCAATTTTTCGAAGGACCAAGTCCCCTTGACGAAAGAATCTCTCTTTAACCCTTAGGTTGTAGTAGAAAGATGCTCGTTTCTGATGTTCAACTATCTTGGCATTCGCCTCATCTCTAATTTCGTCAATTAGATCCAAGGCTAGCCTCAAGCCTTCTTCATTTACTTCTGGCTCATAAGCCTCAACTCTTGGAGATGTGTGAGTAATCTCCACTGGAACCACTGCCTCGGCCCCATATGCTAGCAAGAAGGGGGTAGCTCTAGTGGTGACTTTACAAGTAGTACGATAAGCCCATAGTATGGGAAGCAATTCATCTACCCAAGTATTTCTGGAGCGTTCAACTCTTTTCTTCAGTCCATCTAGGATAATTCGATTTGCAACCTCAGCTTGCCCATTTGCTTGAGGATGGGCAACGGAAGTGAAACGCAACTTGATATCATTCTCGTCACAATACTTCTTGAACTCGTCATTGTTGAATTGAGTTCCATTGTCCGTTACCAGGATTCGTGGAATTCCATATCTGCATATCACATTCTCCCAAAAGAAGTGCATCACTTGCTTGGTGGTTATCTTGGCCAAAGGTTTAGCCTCAATCCACTTAGTGAAGTAGTCAATTGCTACTATCAGAAATTTTCTCTGTGCACTTGCCATTGGAAATGGCCCAAGTATATCCATTCCCCACATAGCAAAAGGGATAGGTGAGTTTACGGATGTCAACATCTCAGGTGGTTGTCTAACCACAGGTGCATGCTTCTGGCACCGTTCACATTTCTTCACATAACTTTTTGCATCAGCAAGCATACTTGGCCAATAGAAACCTAGACGAGTAACTTTATGGGCCAAAGCTCTGCCCCCCAAGTGCTGTCCACAAATCCCTTCATGAACTTCTTTCAGGGCCAATTCTGCCTCTTGAGGTCTCAAACACTTTAGGTATGGAATAACAAAAGATTTCTTATATAGAATTCCCTCAATTAGGGCATACCTTAGTGCTCTGACGTATAACTTTCGTGCTTCTGAGGTGTCATTAGGTAGCCACCCAGTTTCTAAATGAGCTTTGATGGGGTCTATCCAGCAACTAGCAACACCAATAGGTGCTATCAGTTTTCCATTGATGCTCGGGGTTTTCAAGACTTGGAAGTATACACTTCCTGCATAATTCTCGATTTCAGAAGAGGCAAACTTACACAGGGCATCTGCCTTCATGTTTTCTTCCCTTGGAATGTGCTCCACATAGCATTCATCGAACTGAGTCATGATAGCTTTGACAAGTTTCAGATACTTTGCCATAACTTCATCTCTGGCTTCGAACTCTCCATTCACTTGAGAAACGACTAACCTTGAGTCTCCACATACTTTGAGAGTCTTAACTCTCAGGGCCCCAGCTAGGCCCAAACCAGCTATCAGAGCCTCGTACTCTGCTTCGTTGTTTGTTGTCGGGAAGTCAAGTTTTAGTGCATACTCTATTATGAATCCATCAGGACTTTGTAACACTAAACCAGCTCCACTTGATTTTGTTTTTGATGCTCCATCAAAATAGAGCACCCAACATTCTTTGTACACCGTGTCTTTATCTTTGTTGTCTTCCACTACTACTTCCTGCCCCCCGACTTCTTGGTTGTCAATGGTACATTCAACCATGAAGTCATCGAGTGCTTGAGCTTTTATGGCCGTTCGAGGCTTATACTTGATATCAAATTCCCCCAACTCAATAGCCCATTTGATCAATCTTCCACTAACTTGAGGGCTGTGCAGAATGTTCCTTAGAGGTTGATTAGTCAAAACTTCTATCTTGTGCGCCTGGAAGTATGGACGTAACTTTCTTGAGGCCATTATCAAGGCTAAGGCAAACTTCTCTATGGTAGAGTAGTTTATTTCTGCCCCATGTAGAATCTTACTCACATAGTAGATGGGTTTCTGAACCTTCAATTCGTCTTTTACCAAAACAACTCCAAGGGCAGTGTCGGAGACCGCCAAGTATAGATAGAGAATCTCCCCTGACTTTGGTTTTGCCAACAGTGGTGCTTCAGCCATATATTTCTTCAGGGCCTCAAAGGCTTCTTGACTTTCAGGTGTCCACTCGAAATTTTTCACATTTTTGAGTGCCTTGAAGAAAGGTAAGCACTTTTCTCCTGACTTGGAGATAAATCTTCCCAAAGCTGCAACTCTTCCTGTCAGTTTCTGCACATCCTTAACAGACTTGGGTGGTTCCATGTCTAGGATTGCCTTGATCTTGTCGGGGTTAGCTTCGATTCCCCTCTTGGAGACCATCAGACCTAAAAACTTTCCTGAGCCAACCCCGAAGGCACACTTCGCTGGGTTTAACATCATCTTGTGGTGCCTCAGCACTTCAAATGCTTCTCGAAGATGCTTTATATGGTCTGCCTTGTCGAGGCTCTTGACTAGCATGTCATCCACATAAACTTCCATTGTTTTACCAATCAGTGGCTCAAAAATCTTGTTCACCAATCTTTGGTATGTTGCCCCTGCATTCTTAAGTCCAAATGCCATGACTAAATAACAGAAAACACCAAAGTCGGTGATGAATGATACCTTGGAGATGTCGTCCTTGTGCATCCTGATTTGGTTGTACCCACTGAAACCATCCATGAAACTTAGCATCTCGTGCCCAGCAGTGGCATCTATCAAAGCATCAATCCTTGGTAAGGGAAAACAATCCTTAGGACATGCATCATTCAAGTCGGTGAAGTCCACACACATTCTCCACTTTCCATTAGCCTTCTTGACCATCACTGGGTTAGCCAACCATTCAGGGAACTGAATTTCTTCAATGAAGCCTGCTTCCAAGAGTTTTTCTACCTCCTTCTTGATGGCTTCTTGCCTTTCTGGAGCAAAATTTCTTTTCTTTTGTTTCACTGTCCTCCTTTCGGGATCCACATTTAATTTGTGGGTTATCAATTGGGGATCAATCCCTGGCATATCAGCTGCTGTCCAAGCAAATACATCACTGTTTTCTTGAAGAAAGGATGTCAACTTGCTTTTCATAGATTCAGGTAGTAGAGCTCCAATATAGGTGACCTTGTCTGGTTCTCCTGGGATCAAGGGGATGGGAACAAGATCCTCAGCTGGCTTTCCTCTTCTTTCTTCATCGTTTCTGATGTCCATGTCCTCAATTGGGAGAACCTGCCCCCCCCCCAACTCCATCAGGCCTCAACGCGGCTACATAACAACTTCTAGCCATTTTCTGATCGCCTTTCTCTTCGCCAATTCCATTTCTGGTAGGGAACTTGATCTTCAAATGATAAGATGAGGCAACAGCCTTGAATGCATGAAGACCCGTTCTTCCCAGAATTGCATTGTAGGTTGAAGTCGCTTTGATAACTATGAAGTTCAGCATTTGAGTAGACGTCTTTGAACCTTGTCCCATTGTCATGGGGAGTTGAATCGTGCCTTCTACCTTCGATTCTACTCCATTGAACCCATATATGGGCATGTTTGAGGGTGTTAGCTGAGAGTCAGTGTAACCCATCTTGATGAAAGCATCATGGAACAAGATGTCCACTGAAGCTCCATTGTCAACAAGAACTCTCTTTGTTTCTGAGTTCCCAATCACAGGTACTATGACCAGAGGGTCATCATGGGGAAATTTCACTCCCTCAAGATCTGAATCGTCAAAATTCAAAGATACTTCAGTCTTGGCACGCTTCGGTGCTTCTCCAACCACAGTCATTACCTCACGGGCATAAGCTTTTCTAGAGTTTCTGGAAGGTCCGGCCGCAGTTGGCCCTCCAAATATCATATTGATGACAGGCCCTCGGGGCTTGGGATTTCGGTCTTGATCATTGTCCCGTCTATCGTAGTCTTTCCTTTCATAATTTCCTCTCTGACTTCCCTGGTTTCCATCTTTGGTGTACTTACCAAGCTTTCCTCTTCGAATCAAGAACTCAATTTCATCTTTCAGTTGCCTGCAGTCATCTGTCTCGTGGCCAACTTCTTTGTGAAACCGGCAGTATTGGTTTTGATTTCTTTTTGATACATCAGCCCTCATAGGCTTCGGCCATTTAAGGTCTTCTTCCTTTGCAATCTCCATTAGAATTTGGCTCCTTGGAGCATTCAATCTTGCATACTCCGTAAACTTAGGCCCAAAATTGTTCTTCTTGGGTGGTGAATCAGAATCCTTTGATGTCCTAGGATACTTCTCCCTTGCATCATACTCTGGAGCATCCTTTCTCTTCTTTGAATTTCCATTGCCAGTAGCAATGGGCTCATACTTTCTCATGCTCTCCTCAGCCTTAATGTATTTTCCAGCTCTATCTTGTAGTGACAACATGTTTTCGGGGGGATGTTTAGCAAAAGACCTCCTGAAGTGGTCATCGGTAGTTCCTTGCTGTAGGGCTATCATTGCCACCTTATCTTCCAAATCCGGGACTTTTATAGCCTCCTTAGTGAATCTACTCAAGTATTCTCTCAATGTTTCATTCTTGCCTTGTCGAATCCCCATAAGAGAGGCGGAACTTTTCTCATGTATCTTCCCACTAACAAATTGATTGATGAAAGCCTTACTCAGCTCTTTGAAGGATCCAATAGAATTGGGTGGAAGGCGACTATACCAACGTTGAGCCATACCCGCTAGGGTTTGTGGAAACGCCCTACACTTTGCAGCGTCATTGGCAGGCTGCAACAGCAGTGCATTTGAGAAGGTTCTTACATGATTTGCGGGATCTCCCGTTCCATCATAAGTTTTAATGGTTGGCATTTTAAACTTCCTGGATATAGTGGCCTTCATTATCTCTTGAGTGAAGGGTGGTGTAGGATCGTCAGGATCTCCTAGGGGTAATAATACAGTAGGATCTCCTCTTGGGATTTCAACCCTTCTGGATCTCGGAGGAGTAGGATCCAGATTAATTACCGGAGTCTTCCCGGCTGCTCTTGCAGCCTCTTCTTCCTCTAACTTCTTTTTGAGTTTTGCAACCTCTGCCTCATGGGCTGCAATCCTTTCTTGAGTGGTTGGCTCCTTGTTTGCAGAACGTCTCCTTCGCGGGGGATAGTCATCATCAGTATTATAATTTTCATCCTCAGTGTGAGGACCAGAGAAATCGTCTCGAAACATCTAAAGAGTTTGGGTTTGTCGGTTCAGGGGTTCCAAACCTTGGACGTAAGGGGGCACGTAGGCCTCATGGTGTACTAGAGTGGTACCACTACCGCCCATCGGGGGTCGAGGGGGCCTGGTATGGATAGGCATCCCAAGGGTCTGATTCACATATTGAGGGAGATCAGTAGTATGTAGTTGAAGGCCCCTTGGAGCACTCATGAGCAGTGGGGAGGTTGTGATTGCTTGCTGGTGAGTGGTCTCTTGTGGATTAGATCCATGAATGACCACCTGCAGGGGATTCATCCCTTCATTTGGGATCTCCGGTCCTTGAGTATTGGCGGGGATATTCGTCCCTTCAGTGCTGGTAATTGGTGGTGGTTGAGCTCCTTGAGCACTAGCCTCAGAGGCAACAGGAGTTCCTTCAGAAGTTTGATTTGTTCTTCGTGTAACTGCCATGGTTGATATTCGGTTCCCACAGACGGCGCCAAATGTTATGGATTAAAACACGTGCTTTGTGAATTAAATGCTAGGGTTTGTGAGCGTTCAAGCTTTGATGGCTGCTCTTGCGTTTCGGGACTAAATCGGTCCTCACAAGATGCCTACGTATCTCTGCTGTATAGAGAATCAAGCCAATAAAAACGTAGTTCTTGGATGAAGGACGAGGGTCCTTATATAGGGGTCAGGAGCCTTGTATTTAGAGTATGTTTAGGAGACTTAACAGATAAGTCTCGTTATTGATAACTGATAAGGAGTGTTTTGCTTGTCATGCAAGTATTATCCTCATTTGATAAGTGCTGTGACTCATCGTAATATTTGATTGGGATTCTGGATCCTTCTATGAAGATATTATCATATTTGGACTCTTTTATGAGCTGTGTATTTCCCTTTATTTATTAATTACGAAATTAATAAATAGTTAGGGTTTCGGGCCTTTTGTCGGGCCTAGTTCTTGGACCAAACTAGGTCTAATTAATATATCATTAATTATTTCTAGGGTTATATTTCAGCCCGTATCAAAGTCTAAACTCTGATAAATAGTTACTGCTAATTCACCCCTAAGCAAAAGATGCAAAAATATGCATAAATTCCTTTGAGATCATGGTGTGCCTAGGAAGACCCATGAACTTATTGTATGAAATAAGGGCTAAAATTTTCAAATTTTTGGTGACTAGTGCCAACCACTGATTACTGGAAAAAGAATAATAAAAAAAAATTAAGGGGGTGAAAACAAATGAATACAAATAAATACAGAGTTTAGATGAAATCAGAATATGTTTTACATATGAGAGTTTGGGCAACCAGTTTTTACTGATTTATTTTTTGGATTTTATGCACTTTGAGATGCTCTCAATATTTCTATTCAGTAAACTCTGCTATTCACACACAAATATTCACAACTGTGCATTTTGAGAAAAGAGATTATTAATGAAGGAGGAGAATTGATAAAAACTGATGAACTGTGTACTCTACGCCGAGGTAATTTATTTTTAATCTCTGATGATTAAAATAAATAAAGTTGTTTCAGACATTTCATAATTATTGAGGAACATTATTTTTGGAAAATAGAGAGTATGATTGAAACGGTTTGATTGAGTTTTTGAAAATGGAGAGAGGTTGAGTGTCTAGGAAAATGTAATAGGCGGTAATTATTGCTCTTTTCACTGCGCATGCGCATTGGAAACTGTCAATTACTGCTGTTAGTCATTGCATGAGTGCCACGTGTCACACTCACACGTTTCACGGAGTAAGACAGTTGTGTGTATTGATTAGAAACTGTTCAGTTTTTAATTCTTTTTTTTATTAATATACAATACACAAACTCGTTTGAAATTTTCACAACTTACTCAAATTCACACCTTATTGTCACATACACATTTTCACAAACACTCTTACTGCAAACACTCTCAAATATTCTCTAAGTCATTCTCTGCTTATTTCTAAATCGTGCTAATGGGTTCTACTGCTTTTGTCTCTTCTGGGCTTGAATTCGTTCCAAATAATTATGCTGCTCCATTGGTTAATGTGAACGCACCGAAGGCGTTTCATTTGATGCAGAATTTTCTTGCCAAATCTCCAATTGGGCGTGCTCTTGTAGAACCAGAGAGGCTTTCTGCAGTTCAAATCAAAAGCTTCTGGGAGACTGGTATCTATGATGATGGTGGTGTTTTTGGAACGCCATCTATTATTTTCGAGTTTCAAGAAACAGAGTATGTCATTACACCTGGTACGGTACGTGATGCACTGGGCTTTGGTGAACATACTGCGTACACCATTGTTGTTGGTGATGCTGAGTTGCTGAGGATGATGAGGGAGATAGGTTATGGTGGATCTTTGGCCAAGATAGGATTGGAAGTGCATCCCAGACTACCAAACATGCCAAAGCAAAACAAGAAAGATGTTAGTATTGCATGGTTGTGGGCTGGAGTGGGTCAAGAGGTTGAGTATATTGGAAGACACATCAAATGAGCAATCCTTAAACCTGGAGAACCACTACATTATCCATCTGTGATTGATTATCAAGCTGCTAACTCCAATCCAGTAGTTGAAGAAGGTGATATTGAGATGGACTGAAGATTGAAGCAAAGAACACAAGAACAAACTGCTCAGACTAGAGGAGCAACTTCACTGTAAAAAGTTTTAATGTTCTTTGAATTTTGAAATCTAGAAATGTATATATTTAATCCAGAATGCATTTAATATTATCAATTTGTCTTACTTTAACTAGTTTCATGTTTCCTTAGTTAGTTGAGTTATCCTCGAGGTATTTGCTTGTCGAACTCTAACAATCAAATAGGGGGAGATTGTAAAGCATAATGTAACATAAGATGTAACAGAGATAACTTCAACTCAACAAAGGACAAGACAGACAGTAATATTAACAAAAGCACAGGAATCCAGAAGTAAAGAAGAAAAGGTAAACTCAAAAAATCAAAATATGGTATGTATTCTTGAAGTCCGTAAACAGGTCACGGAAAGAAGTTCATTAATATGTTCAAGCCTCAGTGACAAATAAAGAAACAAGACTTTCAAGACTACAGAAGTATTTGAATGATTAAGAGTTAGTACCATAGGGTTCCAGTGATTTTATTGAAGCAACCAGAACGACAAAGGACTTATCAACAGCATTGAATTGAAGACATAGAAGTATTGATCGAGTGTTAGTCATCTGTGAACCAGACCAGTTGCACCAGTTGTCAACACCTAAAAGATCAAGATGTTTATCGTCTCAGAAGAAGTTGATTTAAGTATAAATCTGAAACATCCTGAAAGTCAAAAGAATATTACAAGGTATGTTTAGGTTTAAATGGAAGTACAAATCACTTGTTGAAAAAGAAAAGAAACTTCAAGGGTCAAAGTGAAAGAAGAAAGAATTCGATGGTTTTCTTCTTAGAAAAACCATCGAAGTGGATCAAATGGAGTTAAAAGAAAAACCATCGAATGATAGCTTTTTCATTCGATAGATTTTAATAAAATCTATCGAATGAAATAAAAACTAATTCATTCGATAGTTTTTTAATAGAGGAGCAGGTGGAATTGTATTGTTTTGTCAGGTTGATTAAAAGCTTGAACAGCCAGGATTTCTCCTTAGCCTTCGATGGTTTTTGAAGTCTACAATTACGTGAGTTAAGGCAGTGTCTTCCTCAATTGGTTGATAGTTGATCAAAAGAGACAGAAGAAATTAAAAGCTCAAGAACATTTACAGAAGAGAATTTATGTTGCCTTAATTTCTATTGTTAGGCCGAATACACAATATAATCAAGTATGTATGAGAATAACGATAATTAAGAACACTGTTTATGAATCAATAAACTGTATTTATATTAACAGCTTCTCTCTTTATGATGTTAATGAATCACAAAGAGCTTCTAGGTTACAATAATAATATATCAATGATCGCGTCCCTTCTAGGGATAACCTATCTGTGTTTATATAGTACACAGCTACATACAATCCTTATCTAATTGATATTCCTATAAATCAGCTATACAATTTATATCAATTAAGGATTGCTTCAGTCTTCTATTCCGTTTCCTTAGCTGTATCAATATATTCTGCTTCTTTCCATCTTCAGAATATATTGCTTCTAGAATCTTCAATTCAGCACCGACAGCTAATACAACTATCACCTTGTCAGACTTTAAATAAACTCTGACCGGCTTCAATTAAACTCTTCACCCTGTCAGAGTTTAACTAAACTCTGACTGGCTTATGATAAACTCTTGTCAGTACCTGTTGCTTAAACACTGATAAACAAACATTAGCAATTATATCTAACAATCTCCCCCAACTTGTTCATAATTAAAATGTACAAGTTAAACATATAATTGATGATGTCAAAACCATTTAACAAATGCAGTGTTTAACATATAACAGAGTTTAATTTAAAACAGAGTTTAAATTTGACTTAGAATAGAAAATATTAAAAACTTACAGTCAGACTTTACTTGACTTCTTCAATATCAGGTACAGTCCTGAGATAATCAATCAGCAGTCTTCTCTCAGCATTCTCAAGTTCAGCTATCATAATCTCTTTCAGCTCCTTATACTCTGGATCTCCTTCACCAGTTTGATATATGGCAGCCCTCAGAGAATAGATACTGTTCTTCTTCATGTCATTTCCTAACTGAATGTACTGAGCTTTATCTGACTCTAAGTTGAATTCTAAGACTTTTATTCCAAGTGCATTTTTAAATCTAGCACTGTTTTTCTTCATCTTCACCAACTTTCCAGCATGATCTCTATACTTTGGAATATAAGCATTTGAGACTTCTCCTCCTCCAAGCATCACTTTTGATCTCAGCATCTTTTCTCTTAAGATTTGAGCAACATTATGGGTGTGTCTATTCTTAACTTTCAACAGATAAAGTACATATTCAAGTTCTTCCCATGATTTGAGATTTACATCAGATTCTCCAACTCTATAAACACTTCCATCACTCATGAAGTATAACAGAAACTGCTTCTTCAAGACTCTGTGAAAAATCAATTGAACAGATTCTAACTTATCAAGATTTTCTTGTGTACCCCCAATACCAGATCCTGCCAGTGAAATATTGTCTTGAGATCTGTTATTTATTCTCTTTTCCCTATGTGAAACTAAACCAGACTTATCATAAGATTCTTTTCCAAGTACAGTCCTGGTTTGAGAAAAATCCACAGGTTGAAGTGTCAGAGTTTCAGAGAGTACAGGTCTTAAAAAACCTTTGAGTTGAGGAGCTAGCTGAGTTTGCACAGCTTGGGCCTTGTCAGAGGCTGGCTTAACTTCAATAGTATCATCAACTTGAGCAGCGTCAGAGGTTGATTTTGCTAATCTTGTTTCAACTTGAGCAATGTCAGAGGTTGAATTATCTTTCTTCTTCAGGGTAGGCTCTTCAATCATTTTGCCTTTACCCTTATCAGAGTTTCTAATCACAGGTCTCCTTGTATATTGTATATTCTGTTGTGTATTCTCTTTGATAGAAATACCAACTTCTTTCTTCCTAGGAGCCTTGATTTCCTGTTTCTTGTAGATTCCAGCTTCAAGATTTTTCTTGTGTTCCTCAGCAAGCATCTGTTCTTCAGCCTGGATATCTTCAATAGTAACTTCCTTTCCATGCTCTTTAATAAAGATCCTAGCAGCAATCTCTTCATCAGTAGATGGGTTAGCTGAAACAACTAAACTTTTGTTGAGGTTTGAAGTAGATTGACCACCAGAGTTTATTACACGTCTTTGCCTTTGAGCAGAAATCCTTCTTTCATTTCCTCTGCTTCCCCCATCAGTAGAATCATCCTTCCGTCTCAGAGTTTGAGTATCTTTGCATTTGTCTTTAGGTATACTCTCCCCCTTTTTGACATCATCAGAAAGTAGGACTGATGTCAGCAATTCAAGCGCAGTAGAAATGGAAGTCAGTTGAGCAGACATAGCATTCTGATTGTCCTCAACTGTCCCAAGCCTCTTCTTGATTTCTTCAGAATCCCTGGCTTGCTGCTTGAACATGGCATAGTAAGAAGTTCTGTCAGCCTTTAAAGTAAGATCCCTCAGACTTACTTCATTCCTCAGTTTTGTAAGCATTTGTTGATTCTCATCAAATCTATTATTGAGAGATTTGACTTGAATAACAGTTGCATGTAAGCTCGTAAGGACATCAGGATTTGTAATCTTCTTAACAGAATCAGATAGAAAATCTGCAGCCCGTTGTGCTGGAAAGACACAATCGGCATTAGTCCATGTATTGTAGTACATATTCTGAAAATGCTCAGAAGCAGCCCTTTGAACTTCCCTCTCTTCAGTAGAATTTGCTTGAAGATCAGAAACTTCCACTTGAATATCAGAGTTTGAATGAGCAGGACTAGCTTCAGCATTGTCATCCTCTCTGTGAATATTTTCAAGCACATTTTCAGCAGTGATTTCATCAATTAACTGTGCAGTTGCATCAGGTACTCGATCTGCTACAGTTTGAGGAACATCAGAGTTTGCTGGAGCAGTAACCTCTGCTTCTCTCTGAACAATCTCAACAACTGATTGTTGCAAAGTTTCAAGGAAAACAATATCCTCATGATCATTATCTGTTGCATCAGCATGTACAGCAACAGCTTCTGGAACTGGATCAATTCTAATCTGATCAACTTCCTCACCTTTCTCAAAATCAAGAGAAATGATTTCTGTGTGAGAAGCAATAGGTTCTACTAATTCAGTATGTTTGAGACAAGAAAGCATGATACAGACACTCATTGTTTGTTGCACTTCTAGTTCTCACACTAGCATCAGGATCTCCAATTATGAGATCAGGTGTGTGTGCCTGTGTCCACTTTCTGGCTGTTGGTAAGTGGTTTCTTGCATCATTATTGAATCCTCCCCCTTGATCCATGCTCTTCTGATTCATATGTTGACTTTCTGCAGTATCTGAGGCTCCCCCTGAGTTGGATGGCTCAGTGTTTGAGCTGGCAGAGATTGAATCAGTTTCCTCAACTGACTCACTTGCTGTGCCTTGTTGAGCTTCTTCACGCTCCCCCTCAACTGGTTCTCTATTTTGTTCAATTTGAGAATTTCCAGTTTCTCCAGTATTTACCAGTAGAGGTTCAGAGTATGCTTCGTCAGAGTTTGTCAACCCTGCTTCATCAGAGTTTATATCATCAGAGAATAGATCTTCATTTTCAAAACATAGTTGATCATATCCATCCTTGTCTTCAAGTCCAATTATTTTCTTGTCATCAAACGACACATGTATGGATTCCGTGATCACCTTTGTTCTCAGATTGTAAACTCTGAATGCTTTTGTTGACAATGGATAGCCAACAAAGATTCCTTCATCAGCTTTTAACTCGAACTTGGTCAACTGTTCAGGATGAGTCTTCAACACAAAGCATTTGCATCCAAATATGTGAAAATATTTCAAATTTGGCTTCTTGTTTTTCACCATCTCATATGGTGTTTTTCCATGCTTGTTGATCAGAGTTGCATTTTGAGTAAAACAAGCAGTTTGAACAGCTTCTGCCCAGAAATAAGTTGGCAATTTTGCTTCATCAAGCATAGTTCTGGCAGCTTCAATTAAAGTTCTGTTCTTTCTTTCAACTACACCATTTTGCTGTGGAGTTCCAGGTGCAGAAAATTCTTGTTTGACTCCTCTTTCCTTGCAGAAAGCTTCCATGATTGAGTTTCTGAATTGAGTTCCATTATCACTCCTTATAATTTTGACTTTGTGCTGTGATCCTTTGTCCAGTAGATTTATATGATCCATCAACGTTTGAGCAGTTTCATCCTTCTTTGACAAGAAATACACCCATGTATATCTAGTATATTCATCAACAATTACTAGAGCATATTTCTTTCTGCCCATGGACATCACATTCACTGGTCCAAAGAGATCAACATGTAGAAGATGATAAGGTTCCACTACTGAAGATTCAGATTTGCTCTTGAAAGATGACTTCCTTTGCTTGGCCTTTTGACAAGAATCACATAGACCATCTAGATTGAGTATTGATTTTGGAAGTCCTCTTACAAGATCCTTTCTAATAAGCTCATTTATGTTGTTCAAATTGAGATGAGAGAGCTTCTTGTGCCAATTCCAACTCTCTTCATTTGACATTCTTGCAGTCAGACACACTGTTTTTCCATCAGAGTTTGTTACCAAACTTGCTTCATAAATATTGTTGCGCCTGTGTCCAACTAGAACAACTTTCCCAGTAGATTTACTGATAACTTCACAGTATTCACTATGAAAATCTACATGGTTTCCTCTGTCACAGATTTGACTCACAGATAACAGATTATGCTTGAGTCCTGAGACTAGAGCTACTTTTGTGATGATGACACTTCCAAGATTAATATTGCCATATCCCAGAGTGTGTCCTATGTTGCCATCTCCATAGGAAACTTTTGGGCCAGCCTTCTCCTCAAAGTCTGATAGCAGGGCTTTATTTCCAGTCATATGTCCTGAGCATCCACTGTCTAAGATAAGTGTGCTCTCTATTATACCCTGCAATCACAAACAAACACTAAGTGTTAGTTTTGAGGATCCAGACTTGCTTGGATCCTTTGTCTTTCTTAACAGTGTTAGTTTTTACAGCGGAATCTGTATTATCAGAGTTTAAACTAACATTGTCAGATTTTACACTAGCAGAGTTTGCTCTAACCCATTTCAAGTTGGGTTTTAGCTCATAATAGTTATGATAAATTGCATGATAACTCTTACATGTGTAAATAGAATGCCAAGTGCTCCCACAATGTTTGCATAAAGTCTGTGGTCTTACTCTAACATAATCATTCTTTACTTCTGAAGTAGAAGGTAAAGAATTAATATGTTTGTTCTTAGTGCAAAATCTAGCAAGATGATTAGAACTACCACAATTATAACATGTTTTTCTTGAGGCACTAGCATTAGGCATATGATTATTTCTATTATTTATGCCTACTTTTCCATTCCTATTTCTCTTGGACCCTTTAGGTTTCATGGCAGACTTAACCTCTTTGAGCTTATGTTTAAACTGTTTTCCTGTCATTAAACCAACATTAACCTGCTTCTCACAGATTCTAATTGGTTCTTTAACAGCTTCTAGCTCAACAAGCTTCTCTGTTTTAGATTCAATATCTACTTGTTCAACACAAGCTTCAACTGGCTCCATAACAGCTTCTTTCACAACTACAGATTTTAGCTTGGTGGATTCTGGAACAAATATCACAGGTTTAAGTTGTGGTTTAACCTTAACTTTGTCTTTAAACCTAAGTTCATCGTTTTCACAATAGCCTAAACCTACAGAATCTGTTTGAAACACTTGATGAGTGTCTCTTCCAGAGTTTGTCCAAGTCATAATTATCTTTCTTTCTTTTTCAAGTTCAGATTCTAGCTGCTTATTTAACTTAAGCACTTCCTGTTCAATATAAACAGCATCATCTCTTTCTTTTTGAATCTGCTTCATATTCTCAAGTTCTCTTTCAAGAAACTTGTTTCTTTCTTTAAGACTAAGATTCTCAGATTTAATCCTCTCATTCTCTAAAGTCTGATCCCTATAACTAACATGAACACTTTTCAGATATACTCTTAACTCAGATATATTATCAGTATCATAAGCATAAGTAGTTAGAGGTACCTTATTTTCAGAAGATTCAGTCTCATCTCTGACAGTTGCCATAAGAGCATAGTTTTCTCCATCATCAGAGTCTGAAGTATCTGCCCAGTCTCTGCCTTTAGAGATGAGTGCTTTTTCAGATTTGCCTTTCTTGCACTCTGGAGCATAATGACCCATCTCCTTACACTTGTAGCACTGGATTTGAGACTTATCCTTCTTGCCAGACTTGGTCTCCTTTCCATCAGACTTTCTGAAACTTCTCCTTTCAGAGTTTGAATCTTTCCTTGAGAATCTCTTTCCTTTCTTGAAGTTCTTGAATCCCATCTTCTTAAAAGTCTTCACCATCAATGCAGCCATTTGCATCAACTCCTCTTCATCATCCTCAGAGTCAGAAGCTTCATCAGAGTTTGAGTCATCATCAGAGTTTGATGACTCACTCTCAGATTTAATAACTAAAGCCTTTCCCTTGGCTTTCTTCCTTGATGATTCCTTCTTGATGGGCTTCTCCTCGACTTTGAGAGCAACAGATTTTGTCTTCTTGCTGGACCTCCTGTTTCTTTGTTCTATCTCAAGTTCATGAGTCTTTAACAATCCATAGATCTCATCAAGATCTGTATCAGCAAGATCATAATTATCTCTGATTGTTGTTGCCTTTAAATCCCACTTTTCAGGTAGAGATAACAGAAACTTGAGATTGGACTCTTCAAGTTCATATTCCTTATCTACCAGAGACAGATCGTTCAACAGTTTGCAAAATCTGTCATAAGTCTCAGTCAAGGTTTCATTAGTTCTTGAATCAAAGTGCTCATACTCCTGTGTGAGTATTGTTTTTCTGTTCTTCTTAATAGCACCTGTTCCCTGGCATCTGACTTCTAAAGCATCCCATATCTCTTTGGCAGTTTTGCAGCCAATTACTCTGTTAGACATTACATTATCTAAAGCACTGTGGAGAAGATGTCTAACCTTTGCATCCTTTGCAATTGATGAGATATCCTCAGGAGTCATATCTTTCTTTTCCTTTGGAACAGTCTTTTGTGCTTGACCATCAACAACAGGGGACAATTTAGTTGGCATATGAGGACCATCATTAATTCTGTCAAGGTATTCTGGATCTGTAGCCTCCAGAAACATGGTCATCTTAACCTTCCAAATCGGATACTCTACTGGCCTGAGAATTGGAACCCTGATTGTTTCATATCGACTCACAGAATTTGGCTTAACCTGTTCAGCCTTAGGAGCAGTTTGATTTTCTTCAGACATGATTAATACTGTGTTTGAATCGTAAAACTGTATATATTAAACAGCCTTGGCTCTGATACCAATTGTTAGGCCGAATACACAATATAATCAAGTATGTATGAGAATAACGATAATTAAGAACAATGTTTATGAATCAATAAACTGTATTTATATTAACAGCTTCTCTCTTTATGATGTTAATGAATCACAAAGAGCTTCTAGGTTACAATAATAATATATCAATGATCGCGTCCCTTCTAGGGATAACCTATCTGTGTTTATATAGTACACAGCTACATACAATCCTTATCTAATTGATATTCCTATAAATCAGCTATACAATTTATATCAATTAAGGATTGCTTCAGTCTTCTATTCCGTTTCCTTAGCTGTATCAATATATTCTGCTTCTTTCCATCTTCAGAATATATTGCTTCTAGAATCTTCAATTCAGCACCGACAGCTAATACAACTATCACCTTGTCAGACTTTAAATAAACTCTGACCGGCTTCAATTAAACTCTTCACCCTGTTAGAGTTTAACTAAACTCTGACTGGCTTCTGATAAACTCTTGTCAGTACCTGTTGCTTAAACACTGATAAACAAACATTAGCAATTATATCTAACATCTATAGTTTGTATTGATTACGTTAACCTGAACTCATTGAAGCTAATCTACGGATTAGATTTGTAGCACCCCTCGCGGTTTATATTTATAAAAAGATATATTCCCCTACTCATGTTTTGATTTGGTGCATTTGATTTCGATTTAGAACTGAAAGAATTATCCGCGAACGAAATTAAATAATTTGTGAGTATCGTATTCAACCCCCCCCCCCCCCCCCCCCGCCTTCTACGATACTTTGGACCTAACAGCTAAGTACACCATGGATTTGTCTTCCATTTGCTCAAGTTCTTCCAAAGTGTAGTAATCACTTTCATCAGCACCTAGATTCACAGATTCCAATTCAGCCTCAATAATCTCTTCTTTTTCAGCTTTAGGGGTTTGAACCTGAACTTTAGAAGTTGTTGGTTCATCCACTACAAGTGCAGCTGATCTTGCGAGTGCAGTACTTTTGTTTTCCACTGTCCCCGGACCATAGATAATTACTCTCTGTTCTTGATCCATCTCATAAGTCTTAAGCTTGCCATAGATAATCTCTAGTGACATCTTGGTAAAATCTATTCTTTCCCTTATGGATGAAGACTTGTGTTCCACATAGTGGGGCAGTGTCATCATGAATTTCCTGTTGGTCTCTCTCAATGGATAGGTTTTCCCTTTCATTGATAGTTCATTTAACAGCTTAGTATATTTCTCAAAGACCTGAGTCATACTTTCTCCGAGAAATGACCTAAATGCCTCGTATTGAGATGTCAGGATATCCAGTCTGTTTTCCTGCACGTCTTCAGTACCTTCCATTATTAGATTGATGGTATCCCACATATGTTTCCCGCTTGTACAACTCATAATTTGATAGCTCATTTCTTTGTCTACGGAGTCAGTCAATATTAGCATCAGACCTGTATCCAATCGAACCAATTCCTTGTCTGTCTCTGTGTACTCATGCAATTCCTTTGGGGTAGAACCTTGAGGAACTCTCGTACCATCAGGGTTTGTAGACTCGTTCACTGGTTTCATTGGTACAAATGGTCCATTCTCTAAGATGCCAAGATACAAAGGATTTGAAGATTTAATAAACAGTAGCATCTTCATTTTCCACAGACCGAAATCATCTCTTGTAAATGGGGGAACTTTGATACCAGCAGTGGTCTTTGGAGCACTCATGGTTTTTGAAAATTACAAATTATTTAAGATTCAAAAATTCCAAGAAAATGAAAATTTTGAAAATTAAAAAATTCGAGATTAATTTTCAAGAACTAGTTTATTTTTGGTCTATATCACCGGATCTGATTTGTACGTCAATCAACAAGCTCTGATACCAATTGTTAGGTCCAATGAATCGTAGAAGGGGGGTTGAATACGATACTCACAATTTATTCGATTTCTTTTACGGATAATTATGTGTGTTCTTGTTCGAAATCAAATCAACCAAATCAAAACACGAGTCGGGGAATATATCGTTTTATAAATATAAACCACGAGGGGTGCTATAAATCTAATCTGTAGGATTAGCTACAATGAGTTCAAGTTACAATAATCAATACACTTGATAAAATTTAAGGCACTAGCAATTACTCCTCTAAAATCTTAAGCTCTCAAACTCTCTCTCGTATTAATTCTTCTGTAACTGTAAACCGAAGAAGACAATGTCTTCTATCAATTTTTGTAGTCTTAGGAAAACTATCGAAGGCTTAGATTAAATCTCAGCCTTTCATTTTCCTCACTAACCTCTGACAGCCTTCAATGCAAAACACCAACTGCATTTGTAAAACTATCGAAGACAAGATATTTAGCTTATTCGATAGTTTTCAATAAGAAACTATCGAAATAAGTTTCTTGTTTTCCTTAATTCAGTTCGACATTTTTAATTATAAAACTATCGAAAATCTTCTTTCTGCCCACTTCGATGGTTTCTAATTAAGAAACTATCGAAATGGTTTTTCACTATTTCGATGGTTTTCAAAAGAATCTTCTCTTTTATCTCGATGGTTTCCAAAAAGGGAAACTATCGAACTTACTCATTTGCAATTTTGTCCTTGAGGATTCTTTCACTTTGCAGTAAAGATATTGCACTTCAATTTGACCTTAACACACCTTATCAATCTTTCTTTCAACTTCCAGGATGTATCAGGTCAGACTTAAATCAATTCCTTCTGAGACGATAAAACATGTTGATCTTCTTCAATTGTACTGACACCTAGTGCAACTGGTCTGGTTCACAGATGACTAACACTGATCAAAACCTCTATGTCTTCAATACAATACAATTGACAAGTCCTTTGCCGTCTTGGTTGCTTCAATATAAAATCACTGAAATTCTTTGGTACTAACTCTGTATCACACAAACACTTCTGTAGTCTTGAAAGTCTTGATTCTTTATTTGTCACTAAGGCCTGAACATATTAATGAACTTATTTTCGTGACCAGTTTACGAACTTCAAGAATACATACCATATTTTGATTTCTTGAGTTTACCATGTCTTCTGTTCTTATGGATTCTTGTGCTTCAGTTAATATTATTATTTGTCTTGTTCTTGTGTTGAGTTATAGTTACCTCTGTTACATATTGCGTTACATTATGCTTTACACAGTATTTCTTCTTTGAGATTGACATCACATTAACTGGTCCAAATAAATCCATGTGTAGAAGCTGTAGAGGTTGATCAATTGATGACTCAGCCTTGATTCTGAAAGAGGCCTTCTTTTGCTTCCCCTTTTGGCATGTATCACACAATCCATCCTTGGAAAACCCCAATTGTGGAATTTCTCTTACCAGATCTTTCTTCACCAAGTCATTCATAGACTTGAAATTTAAATGTGACAGCTTCTTGTGCCACAGCCAACTTTCATCCTTACTTGATTTGCTGAAAAGACACACTACGCCATAAGTGGGCAATAATGACGCTTTTTTCAGTGTTACAAGCAAAAGTGTAACCATATATGTCTTAAAATTGATTTACGCCTACACTGTTTTTCTCTGTTAGCATTGCTATAAATAAGTGTTACGGTAGACGTCGTTCAGTATCTATGCTAACGCCTAACTCGGTGTAGCCGTTGGTCTTTAAAAAATGTGTAACCGTTGGTCTTTAAAAATAAAAAAAAGGCGGGCTCATCAATTGTGCAAGGGGCGGGTCAATTTTTGTCCAAAAATTTGAAGTACGCGGGTCACAAAAAATACAGCAACTATACCCTAACTCCCACAACCCTCTCTCGCTCACAACTCTCTCTCTCTCACAACGCTCTCTCGCTCACACACAACTCTCTCTCTCAACTCTCTTTCTCACGGCAATTAGGGAAAAATAGTTATCTCTCTACGGGTTCTTCACAGGTAAAATAGTTATCTCTCTACGGGTTCTTCACAAGAAATTAGGGGTTCAATTAGGGGTTCTCTACGGGTTCGATTATGAGTTCAATTAGGGCTTTGGTGACAGTCTCTCTTCGATTACGAGTTCAATTAGGTCTTTGGATTTGCTTTTGTTGATTGTGCTGCTTTGAAGTTCCGGGTTGGTTCCTTTAAAGATGATAGTTCATATTCTGCTTTGGGGACTCTGCTAATGCAAGTATGTTCCTTCGATTTTATATGTTTTTTGACTATATAGATGTTGAAAGTTCTGAAGAAAAAATAATCCTAAAAGATGAGATATCTGATTTGCTTTAATTTTATTTCTGGATAGGTATCACCTAAGGAAATTCTATATGAAAGTCACGGTAGTTTTTCTTTTGTGATTTATTATTTGTTAATTTATTTTTAACGATTCTTGGTTTTGAAATTTTATGCTTTTGACTAATTAAATGTTTACAGGGCTGTCAAGAGAAGCCCAAAAAGCAGTGAAGAAATTATGCATTTATGGGACTCAGATGCTATTATTGCAGGGTGTTACTTTTTTCTTATTCCTCTGTCATTATGCATGGTGTTCTGATTTTAGAGTCACCACTATAGTAACTGCAAAGTAGCTAAGAGGAGAGTCATCTTTATAATGATTTTCTGATTTTAGAGTCCCCATGTGTGTTGGGATTTATGAAATTCTATTACTTAAGAAATTTGGAGTATCCAATTTTCATACATTCTACAGGGTCTAATTGAGTAGATACTGTATTGCTGTAGCCTAGATAAAAACTGAAACACTTCCACGTTTTAGACATTGTATATCCTGCACTTTTACGTTGTTCTCCACATGAACGTTTTTTGAGTAATGGTTATATACTTTAAATAGCTTATGGAATTCTTCATGCCGAGATTCCCACTTATTAGTTGCCATTGTTTCTAATTTAGATAATGTATACATGCACAAAATGGTTCCTCCTGGTGGGTTACGTAATCACAGTTTGACCTGTCGAAGTTGTTAATGTCAGGACACATTAGAGTTAGTTAGCATTCTATGCAGCAGACCTATATGAGTTTTTTTGTGCTGGCTGATTTTAAGTTGCCGCCTTTTCTAACAAAAACAAAGTTACCTATTTTTTTTCTTCTGACTTCTAATATAAACATTTATGTTCTAATATAGTTGTGGGGTTTCTAGAGTAGAGCTCATTGCAGTAGCTCGACAAATAATTTCTGTCATGCTAATCATTTTGATGCTTGCAGTGTTCACGCTTATATTGTTTTCAAGAGTGATGAATCTGCCAAGGCTTCTTTGTCTCACAATATGGCCGTGGTATGTTTCTTTTCCTAGAGGGGGCTGATTTGGTTTTCTGTTCCTTTTTTTGACAGACTTTAGTATTGGCTGCATCTATATGTTAGATCGAACACTTATGTGCTTGTGTATTTAGGTTGGAGGAAATCACATCAGGGTTGATAGGGCATGTCCACCTCGTAAGAAATTGAAGGGAGATGATGTTCCACTGTATGATTGCAAGAGGACTGTTTTTATTGTCTAATTCCTGCCCTGCACCATTTCACTTCCTGCCGTTTGCACTTGACCTATTAAGCTACTTTTTATGTGAAGGATGGTCATGCTGTTTAGTGAATTAGGTTATTTGTTTCGGAGCTTCTGTGAGAAACTTTTAAGCCCTTAAAATTTGGCTCAGATAATTTGTTGTCATTCTTTTATGTGTTCTTCTGAGTACGAGATTTCCATCCCTTATGATGATTGCCTAGTTGATTCCCTTCACTTGAAGATTTTCCGGTTTTGATTTGTCTATTATTTGTAGTTCTTTTCCCATATCAATTTTCTAGAATATTTCATTACTCCTGAATGCTTGTATGAATTTGCATCATGGTTTCAGATTCGACCTTTATGGAGGTTTTATTTTCAAAATACACAAGGGATCATCTTTGTGGTGGACAGTAATGATCGAGAGCGTGTGATGGAGGCAAGAGATGAACTGCACAGAATGTTGAATGAGGTACTGTTTGGTCTCTTGCACTTGATCCTGTACTAATAAGGGATGCAGATTGCAGAATGTTCTTCTGTGGAGTATCTCCCCTATGATGTGAAGAACAGTCTGCTTCATTTAATGCTACAACTCTGTTCCCTTTAGTAACTTCATAAGATGCAAAATATTTCTTGGAATTCTACGGTAAATTAAAAACAAGTGGACTTGCTCGTCAGTTGAAGAAGATGCTGGTTGAGCTCAATGAATACGACCATGCCAGGCAAATATCCAGAATTTTCAATCTGAAAGAGGCATTATGATCGTAGACATGAGATTATTATGTAGATATGGATGATTGATTATTATGTATTGGAATAGTGCGAATTTGATGTAATTATTTTAGATGGTTTTTTATGTATTGAAATGGCTTCTGAACAGCCTGTTTATGTATTGGAATGTTTGGTAATATTTTGAATGGGAAGTTCTATATTTCAATGTCATATGTTGCTATTCTGTATTTAAAGTGTTGGTAAAAAGCATGCAAAGTGTAACCATTGACTCCAAAATATTTAGTCTTTATGTGTTGGCAAAAGTATAGCAAAGTGTTGGCACAAAATCTAAAAATGTTTAAGAAAAAGTGTAGGCATAGTACTGAAAATGTGTTGGCATAGGTCTATAGCAATACTATTAGTAGTGTTACTACAAAGATAACTGTGTTGGCATAGATCTATAGCAACAACTAATAATATGTAGCCACAGAAATAAAAAGTGTTGGCGTAGGGGTCTACGCCTACACATTTCTCCCGTGTTACCAAAAACTACAAAAGTGTTGGCGTAGACCCCTATGGTAGCGGCACTATTTGTAACACCCTCAAATTTGGTCAAAGTGTGACCATAGCCTATTTTTTTCCTTTTACCAACAGTTTTTTGGGCTATAACCACACTTTTTCAGGTGTTGCTGTAGCCCACTTATGGCGTAGTGACAAGTGACTGTATCTCCATTTGTTGAATTGAAGTCAGCAATGTACACATTTCCATTTCTGTAGCATGTCAACACCACATTGTTGTCCTTTTTGCTTGTGACAACACAGGCTTCTTGTGAAAATGAAACTGAAAAACCTCTGTCACACAGTTCACTAATACTTAGCAGATTATGCTTGAGTCCATAAACCAATGCTACTTCATCAATGATGACATTTTCTTTTGCAATCAAGCCATATCCCTTTGTATATCCTTTGTTGTCATCTCCAAAGGTAATGCTAGGGCCAGCTCTCTCCTTGAACTCTGTGAGCAGGGTAGAATCTCCAGTTATGTGCCTAGAGCAACAACTATCTAGGTATCATAGATTCCTTCTTTTTCTCTGCACACATCACAACCAAATCAAGTTGATTTTAGTACCCAAGTTTTCTTGGGTCCTGTCTTGTTAGCCTTCACCTTATTTCTCAAGTCATTTTGCACTTTAGGCTTTGATTGATTTAAATCAACCTTGACCCACTACACCATAGATTAGCTATAGCAACCAAATTTTAAAATTTTGATCAAAAAATGTTGCTGTCGATATACCACCTCTGATATATGGCAATACTTTTAAAAACCGTTACAACTGAAGTGAAAAAATTAGAGATAGCCTAAAATTAGAATTCTACTACAATGATTTAAGAACTCGTTACTACATATTGTAATTTTGGGCCCAAAATTTAGGCGGGCTTATGAAAAACTTGTACGGGCTTTCAAAAAAAATGTTGAGCGGGCTTTCAGAAAAATGGCGCACTTAACAAAACAAAAAGAAAATAAAATAATAACAGATAAAGACATATAGACAACATACTTACACAAACACAAACACACACATCAAACCTCTACAGAGACTAAATCGAAGAAAACTAAAGATGGAAGAGAAGACAAAATTGAAAAAGACTCACGCTCCAAGAACGCATAAAATCGAGTTTCATCAAAAAAGGTATGTTCATCAAAAATCTTTTTCCCCAAATTGAGTTTTAAATCGAGTTTCAATTAGAGTTTATTTTTTGTGTTCTGGGATTCTTGTTAATTAGGGTTTGATGTATATTTTTCTTGTTTACATATGTATGTTTATATAAATATGTTTCAATTTGGGGTTTTCTTTAAGAGTAATGGTTTTGTATATTAAACTTTCCTTGTGTATTGTTTTTTTAGAAGCTCTGTTTTTCGATCTGTTAAATGTATTAATAAGTATGGAATAAAGGACTATTGCTTTGGTTGAACAAAGATTTGGTGACTAGCTCGTCAAACTATTTGACCTTGTTTACTGGCAAATGAAATTGGAGGATTTGGAGTCTGTGAATCTAAGGCTTAAAACACTTGATTGGAGTCGATGTAAGTGTTTGTTATGAATCTGTCAAGATTTGTACACTAAACATTATATTTATTTGGTCTCTATTTTTTTGTAGTTCATTTTCTAAGCTAATAGTATTGTTTGTAACAAATCTGTGATTCAAAGACCAGGGGCAAGAGGAGGTAGTGAGGTAGCGTAATTTTTAGTTCTTTCTCAATTGATACTGGTAATCAATATTTATAATAAGAAATTCATAAAATGTACTATGAGAAATACAAAGTGTTGCTTTTTGTTAAAATATAACCTTGTAATCTTGTGTTTGTCCTTACGTTTCAGGTATATCATCAAGTACTTGGGGACATCAACGGATGCAAATGGATGGAGATATTTCATCAGGATGCAGATTAAGAGAGCAAATATTAACTATCTCTTGGTTTTTGGTTATTAAAGTTGTTAGAGCTAAGATTTTGATGTACAAGAATTGTAATATAATTTGATATTTATTTGGTTTGTGTTTAGACTTTGAAGGTCATGTAGCACTATAATGGTGTAATTAGATATTTGGCATTAAGTTACCTTGATTTATGAAATGATGATACTTGGATTTTTGGCTATAAAATTGCCCTGATTTATTGTATTTCCAACAAGAACATGCTATTTGTTTTAGAAAAACTGTTACAATAGGGTCAAAAATGTTGCATTAATCTAAAATAAATCATTGCAATTGGTCTCAGAAGTGTTGCCTTAAAGTGTCAATTCACTACACACTTATGCTACCGCAATGGTTTTTTAGTTGTTGCTGTAGAGCCTAAAATGTTGCTACTAAAGCTTATTGCAATGATTTAATTACGTTGTTGTATGGTGTCAAAAACGTTGCGACATGGCTCTATTGCAGCGGGGACGGATGCAACGATCAATTTTTGCAAAATCATTGCCATAGAATATATTGCAACAAATATAGGCCTTAAGGCAATGTATTTTCGTCGTTGCAATATGCAATCTATGGTGTAGTGACCCTTGGTGTTGACCTTTGAGACATATCTCTTTGCATGTTCTCAGGTGCATAAATGTTTGATGCAGACATTCGTGAATGTTGTGCGTACATAGTGCTCATGTTTAGCATGTTCCATGGCATTTGTGGCATGTTAAATGCATCCATGTAAGGATTTGGAATAAATGGCATGTTAGCATACAGATTGGATGCATGAGCATTGTTCGCACTAATTCACGCAAGCGTACGCGGTCACAAGTAATATAAAATAAAATTAAGTTCGTTCCCACAGAGACTGGTTTAGGTTGTTATAGTCTTGTACCTATGCAACAATGTATGGTTTTTATTCACTGCTAAGACAATTAACAAGATAGGGTTTTGAATAACTAAGATTAACTATGAAGCAATTTAATAAACTAAGAATTAATTAACTAACAAGAATTGGAATCGAATTACTTATGCAGAGAAAACATGGGATCCTAACTTCATTAAATACTTTGCTTAGATCTGACACCTTTAATCACTATATGCAATTGTTATGATATCTGATCGGATAACACGAATCAAATACACGCTACCTGTCGGCATACGTATATCAAACTACCCATACATCCACAAAAGAGATAGAAGATGAATAGACACCAATTATGTTTAGACCCTATATGTCTATAGAATTTGAAAACATAACGGTTGAGGAACTAGTTATCCATAAAGATCACACAGGACAATATAAGTATTTTCATCTTATACTACGAATCATATTGATAAACAATTATGAACCTATGCTAGCATGGCAAGTTCTAAATCTCAAGATCCACTCTCGCTTCACAAGAGATTAACAGATTAGATGTTCGCGATGCATCTATCAATTAAGCTTAACCATACGAGGATATCAATTAATATACATCACACACAGATCTTTAAAGCATCAAGATACTAAACTGCATAAATAAATCCGTTAGAATCCCACGATAACGATTAGTTCATAATCGAACCGCTCGTCACCATGGGATTTGATGAAAACATGATAATGAACAAGATTTGAATAATATGGATACTAAAGTAATAGAGTTGAGAAAACAAATCCCAAAAGCATCCAAGAGTATCGCCGAGAAAAATACAAAAGAAAAGTAGATCTAGAACTCCGTTGCTTGTCACGCGCGTAGGAATCCTTCGTCAAACTTGAATCTCCGTGTCTCGGCTCTCTCTCTATGTGTTGCTGGGAATAGGTGGTGATTATTGGTGAAGGGTTGTGTTTATATAAACTCCAGGAGGCTTTTTCAGCAAGATATTTCCATATTTCCAATTAAAAATCGAAATCAGGAAAATTTCCAAGAATTTTGCCAGGCGGCCGCGCCCTAGGCGCGCGCCCGCACGTCCTGAATCCTCCCCGCGCGCGCCCCCGCACGCTAGCTGCGCCCCCGCGCGCTCCGTTTCTGCCTCGCGCGCGCGCCCGCGCGTTTGGTCCGCGCCCGCGCGCCTGATGACTGCCAAGGCCGCGCGCCTGGCCGCGCGCCCGCGCGCCAGGGTCCTGCCCATGGACTCCAAACAGCCTCCAAACGGATTCCTAAGTTCCTCCAAGGTGCCCCAAGTGCTTCCAAGAGTTTTGCAAGGTCCTCCAAGTGCTTCCAAGGGTCTTCCATATTTCTTGCTATCTTCAACTCCAATCCTAGGACTTAGAACCCACCATTTAGACCTGAAATCATGCTTGGTACTTCCAACTAGTTCACATGCATTAAAACACTAGAACATATCACACTTACCACATACTTGAGGTCAATTCCACCAATTTAAGCCGGTTTCTAAGCATTCCAAGTGGATATAAAATCCACTTATCACACCCCCAAACTTAAACCGATGCTTGTCCTCAAGCATAAACAAACATAACTATATACAACTAACTAGTACCACTTCCGTAGGTGATCACGGTTGCATTTGGCATATGCAACAAGCCCTTTAAACCCCTAGGCAGCCCTAGTGGACGAGTAAGGTCTCGTGAGGGCCTATAGCGAATGTACCCACAAAATCCATCTACTCATGCAACTAACAATGCAATGCATGTATGCAACTAATATGAAAATGCAACGATCCCTTCAAACCAACCAAAACCAATCAACGAGCCAACATCTCAAAGAACACAGTCTTCCAAACAGAGTTCGACCAAATTCCCATCGACCAACAAGACAAACACAGAAACGTGCGTGTGTGCGATGCTCACCAATATACTCCCAAACTAAATCAAGACCATACCTACTCTTAGCCAAAACAACCACAAGCTTACAAACAGAATGAACGCTAGACACAAGAACTCTTAAGAGACACCTTCACAGTCCATCTGAGTTAGACAGGAATTCATGCTTTATTACACAAAAACAACTACACACAACACACATGCTTATTTGACCGTGCAATGGATGAGACCTCGGAAGGATTTTGCAATAATACCCATTTAACGAGCTTTAGGTCAGCGAATCCCAGACCGGAAAAGTCTTAGGTCACTAGGCACAAAGTCCCCAAAGAACTTACTTGCTCGAGTACTAAAGAGCTCACCCTGATCAATTCTGCATAAACACAAAACAAACACAACTCTTTTTTTTCTCTTTTTCAACTTTTCTCTCTTTTTTTTCCCTTTTTTTTCAACAATTTCGGAATGAGTGCTCTTTGCCTTTTTTCTCATCCACCCTAGACTACTCATTTTTTACCAATGAGCGGCTACTAGCCATTTGACGCCTAGCCTTTATTACAACTAGCATGAAATCCCTGGTTTCCCCCAAACTTATACATAAGTGCTCCTTCGTTTTCAAGAATCTAGCCAACATTCTAAATGTAAACAAGTGGTTAAATTCTAACACCAAACAAGCATGGTCTGATCAAATTCAAAAGCAACCAATGAGACTTATGAAATAGATTTGTTTCAGGCATGCAAGTCAATACTTAGAAACTTAATCAACCCCTATTCATCACAACCACACTCCAATCAACATCGACTCACCAACGGAAATAGTCAAGTCATAAGAGATCATGAAATATGCATGCTATGCAAAAGCAACTAAATGGACTCACATGATAGATAAACAAATAATATGCAAAACAGAATGCTCTATATGACAAAACATGCAAAGATATGAATGAACTAACTAAATATGCAATATGAATCCTATATGAACACACACAAACACAACTAATCCTTAATTATCACCCCCAAACTTACAATATTCAATGTCCTCATTGAAGATAATAAAAAGATAGTAGAAACATACCTAACACATGGGTTGCCTCCCACGAAGCGCTGTCGTTAATGTCATTTAGCCGGACAAATGTGAATCAAATCATGGTGGCTCGAAGATCGCATTTGACTTGCCCTTAGTAGAAGGACCATTCACCCATTGTTTGATAACCTTCTTGCTTTCTTCCCACATCTTTTCCAAATCAAACTTCACCTTGACTTTTCCACCAATCGATTTTTTCTTTTTCTTCTTTACACCTCTAAGGTGTTTATGCTTCTCCGTCGATTGATAAGAACACTCTTTTACCTCATCATCCTTGTTCCACCTTCTCAACACATTATCTTCACACTCTTTAAAAATCACCAACTCATCATTCAGAAGGACATACTTCAAATGTGGTGGAAGTTTTCCAAGCTTGACATTCGAAAGATCTCGAATGGAAGAATTGTTAATGGAATCACTGATGTGATGCTCGAACTTGTGCATGTCCGAATTTTTGCTCAACAGCTGATCGAACTCCTTTCTCTGACCCGTATCAACCATCTTCAAGCTAAAACACTCTTCCTCCTCTGTCGAAAATTTCATAGCCTTGAACACATTAAAGATGACCTTTTGATTACTCACCCTCATTGTGAGCTCTCCTTTCTGAACATCGATCAACGCTCGGCCAGTAGCCAGAAAAGGTCTTCCCAAGATGATAGGAATCTTCTTATCCTCCTCAAAGTCAAGAATAACAAAATCAGCAGGAAAAATCAGCTTATCCACCTTTACCAAGACATCCTCCACTATACCCCTCGGATATGTGATCGACCGATCAGCCAACTGTAAAGTCATATTAACTGGTTTCGGCTCAGGCAACCCAAGTTGCTTAAAAACAGACATTGGCATTAGATTAATGCTAGCTCCCAAATCACATAAGCATTTGCTGAAAAGTTGATTGCCAATAGTGCAAGGTATGGTAAAACTTCCCGGATCTTTAAGCTTCGGTGGCAATTTCTGCTGTAGAACTACACTACACTCCTCTGTCAAAGCAACGGTGTCCAAATCCTCGAGTTTCAACTTCCGAGATAAAATACCCTTCATGAACTTAGCATAGCTCGGCATCTGTTCAAGAGCTTCTGCAAAAGGTATGTTGATGTGTAACTTCTTGAAAACCTCGAGAAATTTGGCGAATTTTGTGTCAAGATTCTGCTTCTGTAGCCTCTTTGGATATGGAGGAGGAGGATAGATCTGGTTACTCTCTGTAGTCTTCTTCTGGAGCCTCTTTGGGTATGGAGGAGGTGGGTAAATAGTCTGCTCCGAAGTAGACTTGTTAGCAGAATTTTTGCTCTTTTCAGCCTCACCGTCCAACTGCTTAGCTGCCAAATCAAAAATTGGCTTTTCCTTAGAAGGTTCCACCTGATGCTGCTGAATTTCTTCCTCTTCTTCAACTGCTGATTTTTGATTGCCCGTGACCATTCCCGATCTCAAGGTAACTGCTTTCACATGTTCTTGGACAACTGTCTTTCCTGGATTAGGCTCCGTATTGCTAGGAAGAGTTCCCTGAGCTCTGCTTAGTAAGGCACTTGCCAACTGCCCCATTTGATCCTCCAAAGTCTTGAGCGATGCCGCCTGGCTTTTAACTATCATTCTCAACTCATCCAATTCAGATTTTTCATTCGAAGACTGCCCCGCACTAGCATGAGGTTGTTGCGAAAATCCTGGTGGCTGAAATTGTTGCCTAGGAGCATACTGTGGCTGAAAATTCTGCCCTTGCCGCTGCTGAAAATTCTGAGGATTGTAAGGCTTTGCTCCAAATTGCTGACCTTGGAATGGTTGATAAGGCTGCTGATATTGTTGATTGTCGCTCCAGCTGAAATTAGGATGATTCCGGCTATTGGGATGATAGGTGGCTGGAACTGGCTGTGATGGTCTCTGAAAGTTACTCACGAACTGCGCCGATTCACTAGATATGGCACAATTATTCGTCTCATGTGCGCCCGCACAAAGCTCACAAACACTAGCCACCTGCTGAACTCCATAATTCGTCAAAGAATCCACCTTCATTGTCAAAGCCTTCAACTGGGCTGCTATAGTTGTAGCTGCATCAACTTCCAAAACCCCTGCTACCTTGCCTTGCGATAGCCTTCCAGTTGGATTCTGGTATTCATTAGCAGCCATCATCTCAATCAGCTCATACGCTTCATTGTAGCTTTTGGCCCAAAGTGCTCCACCTGATGCCGCATCAAGCATTGGTCGAGATTGACCTCCCAGTCCATTATAAAAGCAATTGATCACCATCCAATCAGGCATTCCATGATGAGGACACTTCCTAAGCATCTCCTTGTAACGCTCCCACACTTCACATAAAGTTTCACCAGAATGTTGTGAAAACTGAGTAAGAGCATTCCTGATTGCAGCTGTTTTCGCCATGGGAAAGAATTTAGTGAGAAATTTCTGAGCAAGATCCTCCCATGTAGCAATAGAACCTGCTGGTAGCGAGTGCAACCAGCCCTTAGCCTTATCCCTCAGAGAAAATGGGAAAAGTCTCAGCTTCACAGCATCTTCCGACACTCCGTTGAATTTGAAGGTGTCACGGATCTCGATGAAATCCCTAATATGCATATTAGGATCTTCCGTCGGAGCACCCCCAAACTGAAATGAATTCTGCACCATCTGAATCGTGCCAGGCTTGATTTCAAAGGTATTAGCTGCAATAGCCGGCCTGATAATGCTGGATTGAATGTCATTGATCTTTGGCTGAGAATAGTCCTTCAAAGCCTTCGTTTCTCCTGTTGCTGGTTCTCCCATATCTAGAGTTGATTCAAATTCTTCTTTCCGAGATTGAGAACGTGTTCGCATACACGCTCACTAAAACACCTGAAACTCACCAAACAAAGTAAAATTGATGAAAGAATAATCCGAGTCAGTGAACTTTAACGACCACTGATGACAAGCACATAAACTATATAAATAACACCGAGTCCCCGGCAGCGGCGCCAAAAACTTGTTCGCACTAATTCACGCAAGCGTACGCGGTCACAAGTAATATAGAATAAAATTAAGTTCGTTCCCACAGAGACTGGTTTAGGTTGTTATAGTCTTGTACCTATGCAACAATGTATGGTTTTTATTCACTGCTAAGACAATTAACAAGATAGGGTTTTGAATAACTAAGATTAACTATGAAGCAATTTAATAAACTAAGAATTAATTAACTAACAAGAATTGGAATCGAATTACTTATGCAGAGAAAACATGGGATCCTAACTTCATTAAATACTTTGCTTAGATCTGACACCTTTAATCACTATATGCAATTGTTATGATATCTGATCGGATAACACGAATCAAATACACGCTACCTGTCGGCATACGTATATCAAACTACCCATACATCCACAAAAGAGATAGAAGATGAATAGACACCAATTATGTTTAGACCCTATATGTCTATAGAATTTGAAAACATAACGGTTGAGGAACTAGTTATCCATAAAGATCACACAAGACAATATAAGTATTTTCATCTTATACTACGAATCATATTGATAAACAATTATGAACCTATGCTAGCATGGCAAGTTCTAAATCTCAAGATCCACTCTCGCTTCACAAGAGATTAACAGATTAGATGTTCGCGACGCATCTATCAATTAAGCTTAACCATACGAGGATATCAATTAATATACATCACACACAGATCTTTAAAGCATCAAGATACTAAACTGCATAAATAAATCCGTTAGAATCCCACGATAACGATTAGTTCATAATCGAACCGCTCGTCACCATGGGATTTGATGAAAACATGATAATGAACAAGATTTGAATAATATGGATACTAAAGTAATAGAGTTGAGAAAACAAATCCCAAAAGCATCCAAGAGTATCGCTGAGAAAAATACAAAAGAAAAGTAGATCTAGAACTCCGTTGTTTGTCACGCGCGTAGGAATCCTTCGTCAAACTTGAATCTCCGTGTCTCGGCTCTCTCTCTATGTGTTGCTGGGAATAGGTGGTGATTATTGGTGAAGGGTTGTGTTTATATAAACTCCAGGAGGCTTTTTCAGCAAGATATTTCCATATTTCCAATTAAAAATCGAAATCAGGAAAATTTCCAAGAATTTTGCCAGGCGGCCGCGCCCTAGGCGCGCGCCCGCACGTCCTGAATCCTCCCCGTGCGCGCCCCCGCACGCTAGCTGCGCCCCCGCGCGCTCCGTTTCTGCCTCGCGCGTGCGCCCGCGCGTTTGGTCCGCGCCCGCGCGCCTGATGACTGCCAAGGCCGCGCGCCCGCGCGCCTGGCCGCGCGCCAGGGTCCTGCCCATGGACTCCAAACAGCCTCCAAACGGATTCCTAAGTTCCTCCAAGGTGCCCCAAGTGCTTCCAAGAGTTTTGCAAGGTCCTCCAAGTGCTTCCAAGGGTCTTCCATATTTCTTGCTATCTTCAACTCCAATCCTAGGACTTAGAACCCACCATTTAGACCTGAAATCATGCTTGGTACTTCCAACTAGTTCACCTGCATTAAAACACTAGAACATATCACACTTACCACATACTTGAGGTCAATTCCACCAATTTAAGCCGGTTTCTAAGCATTCCAAGTGGATATAAAATCCACTTATCAAGCATTATGAGCAAACATATTAGGTATAACATGCATAGGAACATTTGGCATAGGCATTTGAACATTTGCACTTTTAACAGACTTGCAGTTAGTAGACAAATGATTAACACTACCACAATTAACACATGTCTTTCTAGGAGCATATTTATCAGGAGTGTAATTGTTATGTTTGTTAATGCCTACTTTACCATTTCTGTTTTTCTTCTTTTTAACCTCGGCCTTAACCTCAATATTTTCTAATTTGTCCTTCAATTGCATGTTGGACAAATGGCCTATGTTCATTTTCTCAACTTTCTTAGAGTTGCTACTTTCTCCTTGAACAAAGTTCTTACTGGTTGGACCATACTTTCTGTTCAATTTCTCAAGTTTTTCTTTACTGATGCTAGCTTCATGTTTCAATGGATGGTTCTCATCCGTTGAAGAGTTATCTTTCAACGGATGGTCACTATCCGTTGAAGCATCATCAACTCCTAGATCCTCAACAACAACATCTAGTTTCTTTTTCTCCTTATTCCAGGTTTCTTTATAGAATGTTTGCATTCCTTGAACTTTAATAATGTTGGTTGCAACATTCCTGGCATCATTCCAAGTAGAAATTATTTCATGTTCTTTTGCTAACTGATTTTTGAGAATTTCTTCTCTTTTCAATACAACTAGCAGTTCATTCTTAGCGTTCTGACAATCTAACCTCATTTTCTCAAACTCAATGAATTGAGATTCTAACACAGCATTCATATCACTTAAGAACAAATTAACATCTTTAATCCTAGTGTTCTCTTTGGTAAGTGATTTAAGAGTTACACGCAAATGGTACAATTCAGTAGACATTTCATTAATGGTAC
The DNA here is from genome assembly GCA_030848705.1 of Heracleum sosnowskyi. NCBI lineage: Eukaryota > Viridiplantae > Streptophyta > Magnoliopsida > Apiales > Apiaceae > Heracleum > Heracleum sosnowskyi. The sequence continues at coordinate 47,222,494 of CM061236.1, forward strand.
TATTGCATTCCTCTTTAGAAAGCTCAGTGAGGTTTGTAGTGATTACCTGATTATTTAATGAGCTTGCTTCCTGCTCAGTTGAATCAGCCATGAGCGCAATGTTGACATACTCAGTGTCTTCATCTGAATCATTCCCTTCAGCTGCCCAGTCATAGTCCTGAGTTATGAATGCCCTTTTCTTTCTGAGAAGCTCAAAGTATTTCTTCTTATAGCCCACAGGCTCAAATTTCCTGTCTTTCTTCTCAGTTTTAGGTTTCTTGCATTCACTTTCAAAGTGACCTCCAATTCCACAGTTAAAGCACTTGAATTTGGACCTTTCAACAAAGTTTTTGTTTGCTTGAAAGTCTTTCTTATATGGTTTGGTCACTTCAGGATTTTTCTTGAACTTTAGCTTAGAGAATCTTCTTGACAAAAAAGCTAAGTGCACATCTAGCTCATCCTGATTGGAAGATTCACCTTCCTCATACATCTTTCCCCTACCTTCGCTTGATTCACCTCTACCTTCACAAGCATCACTATTTGGTGTAGCTTTAGCAGTTTCCTTCTTCATGTCCTCGGCCTCATCCATACTAGCAACTAGGGCTACAGATCCACCTTTCTTCTAGACCTTCTCAATTTCTTCATCTTGCTCCATTTCAAGCTCATAAGTCTTTAATGTTCCATAAAGCCTCTCAATAGTAAAGTCCTTGTACTCTTGGGTGTTCCTCAAAGAGACTGTCATAGGCTTCTATTCTTTGGGCAAGACTCTCAGAAATGTGAGATTTGAGTCCTTAGTTTGATACACCCTTCCATACAATTTTAAACCATTTAATAATTTCTGAAATCTACTAAAAGTATCATTCAGAGATTCACCACTTTTGAAATGAAAGTGTTCATACTATTGTATGAGAAGTTACATCTTGTTTTCTCTAACTTGCTTAGTTCCTTCACATAGACTCTGAATTGTATCCCAAACTTCCTTAGCTATAGTACATCTATAGTACAGTTAATGACATTGTCAAACATATCACTTTCTAGACCATTGAACAGAATATTCATGGCCTTTTTGTCTTTGTGCATTTCAGTGATATCTTCAACTGTCCAGTCTGATGGCAGTTTAGGAATTGTGTCCTGAGCTCCTTCTCCATGTTGAGAAATTGCAGTGTTTGGCTTCATTGGTACATGAAGACCTTTTTTAATGGAATCCACATACCCTTCATTCATAGACATAAGGTGTAGATGCATCTTTACTTTCCAGTAAAAGTAATTATCTGTCCAGAATTGGTATCTTCACTCCATTATCCTTCTTTCCCATGATTCTTATTGTCCTTGACCTTTAAAATTCTTGTATGTTAGAAACTTGCTCTGATACCAATTGTTAATCCCTGACAATGTAATCACGTGATTGTAAAGGGGGGTTGAATACAATCCTTTCAATTTCCAATTCTTTTTACAGACAAAGATAATCTTAGAACATAAGTATAAAATTGCAGTAAACAAATAACACAAGAATTAAAAATTCAGGTGGATTGATTGTTCCACCTGAGAGATTATTTGAAGAAATCTCTGTGATGTTTAGAAGTAAACACACAGCTGCTATTACAATGTTTTTGCTTCAACAATTTACAAAGGAATATTGCTTAAGCTCTTGAAAACTAAATCTGATTTCTTAACTTCAAAAACATTGCTACACTTGGTTATATATCCCAAGTTTACAAGCTAATTTGAACTACATAAAAGTATACAATAGGTAAAGTCCAAAAACTTGCTTTTCCACTCTAAGTCCAATGGTCCTTGCAATGATTTACCTTTTAGCTTATTGTCCTTGTAGAATCATCTCTATTTATGAAAATAGAATACTTCATTTTCTTCAGGGTTTCCCAAAATGCTGGTTTCCATGCTTTTTCTGTTCCATCAACCCATGTGACTTGTCAGAACTGTCCCTTTCACAATTTCAACTGATAATAATTGAATTGACATCAGTTGAGGTTAAACTTCTAGCATCCGTTGAAAGTGTCATGGTTGCATTCATTGAAGCTTTCCAAGGTGCATCCGTTGAAAGCTGAATGACTATCCGTTGAAATACAATTTCACTTATGTAAAATTACAAGGCACATAGTATTTACAATTAGCCTCCCTATTCTACATATTTGTTGAAAGTCAACATGACTTATTCAACCTACACTATTACACTTCAACTGCTAGTACTTAAACAAAAAGAGTATGTTACATTTAGACTTATCAATCGATAAGCTACCTTTCAATGGATACTGAATACACATTCTATCCGTTGAAAACTACATTTTGACTTATACAATTTTCACAAGGCAATCTTGTTAATCATCAAGAAACAACATATTTCCTAACAATGTGTTTAGCTGAAAAAGGTAAATTGGTTCTAAATAGATAATTTAATTATTTAATAATATTTTTTATAAATAAGTAAGGGTAATTAAGTAAAATCACATAGTACCGATCGACCAACCAAACTTTAAATGTTTCGTCTATTATGTAATAGTATAGACTAGCTTAAAACTCGTGTGATGCATGGATTATTTTTAATATTTGTTATTTTTATTATTTACTTTTTAATATTTAATTAATTGCATTAGTTAAGAAAAATAAGTAGGTGTGTTAAACCTTTTTAAAGAATTAAAAGTATTAAAATAGATTTTAAAATAAATAAATAACGGTTTGCCCGTGATATTTTTGGAGAAGGAGGGGTTTTAGTAAGGAAAAATAGAAAAAGCAATATGTTTTAGTTGAAAAAAGGTAATTGCTCGTACTTTTACTTAGAAGTATTAAAATAGATTTTAAAATAATTAAGTAGAGATTTGTCCGTGATATTTTTGTAAAATGAGGAATTTTAGTAAGGAAAAATAGAAAGAGTAACATGTTTTAGTTGAAAAAACTAATTGTCAGTGTTTTTTTTTTTGAAAAGAGGGGATTTTGTTAAAAAAAATTGAAAAAGTAATGTATTTTAGCTGAAAAAGTAATTGGTTATAAATAATGTTATTATTTAATAACACTTTTTTAAAAATAAATAAGGATAATTAAGTAAAATTACTAAGGAACGACCGACCAAACTTTTAATGTTTCGTCGATTATAATATAGTATAGATAATATAGATATCATTTAAAAATATATTTCGTAGAATGTTTTCAAATTTTAGAGAAATTGTTATAAGGTTGCTACGAAGCGCGCGACTTAGTAAACTAGTCTTTACTAATGAAAAAGACGAAGGCACTGAGTTGCGCTCTCAAATCATCTCTATCTATTTTTCTAATTTTCACAACATTTTAAATTATCAAATAGAAAAAATCTTAATTATCTTATATTTTTCTAAACTTTCTCCTAAGTCAAATCACCGTCTTAAAATTCTCTTAAAATTTCTCTTCAAGTCAAATTACCTTATTAATATTTTCTTAAACTTTCTCTTCAACTTAAAGTCATCATCTTATTATTCTCCTAAATTTTCAGTTCATGTTCTAAAATTTACCCTAAAATCTTATTATCATCTTAAATTTCTTCTAAACTTTGTTTTACTTATATAAAATGCAAGTTTATAATTATTTTTTTAGAAATAAAAATAAATTTAATTATCTCTTAAATATTGACGAATAGAGGAAAGTAAAATATCACCTTAATATTTTATTAATTTTTTTATACAAGTAATAATAATTTATGTTTAACGAGAGAATGACTCACAAGACATTTTAACTATTAGAATGAGATAGCGACTATTGGGAGTAAACATGTTTAACAAGGGAGCGGCTCAGTGAGAGTAAACATGTTTAACGAGAGTGTGGTTAATTAGGAAAAAAAATCTTAATTACCTTATATTCTTTTAAACTTTCTCCTAAATCAAATTACCATCTTAAAATTCAACTAAATTTTCTCTTGAAGTCAAATTACCTTATTAATATTTTCTTAAACTTTCTTTTCAACTTAAAGTTACCATCTTGTTATTCTCATAAATTTTTTATTCATGTTCTAAAATTTATCTTAAAGTCATATTACCATCTTAATTTTCTTCTAAACTTTCTTTTACTTATATAAAATGTAACTTTATATTTTGTCTTCCAGTCAAATTTTAGAAGTAAAAATAAATTTAATTATCTCTTAAATATTGACGAATAGAGAAAATTAAATATATTACCTTAATATTTTGCTAATTTTTTTATTTAAGTAATAATAATTTGCGTTAAAGGAGAGAATGACTCACAAAACATTTTAATTATTAGAACGAGAGAGCGGCTCATTAGGAGGAAACATATTTAACGAGAGTTCGGTTAATTGGGAGGAGCGTATATAATAAAAATATTTAACTATTGTCATTTTCGGTATTTATTTAGAATTTTTTGTGAGTGACCAAGACGAAACGGATAATTCAAAAAAAACCTTAAAGTTATGTTAAGAATATTAATATTTATTTTATTAAAAATGTGTTTTGTAGAATATTTTTGAATTTTTTAAAAAAATTATTATAACGCCGCTGCGAAGCGGCTTAATAAAGTAGTATATGTGTATAATAAGAAAAATAAAGTAAAATCTGTTTGTAAGAACGTAGAAAACTGGTTTCTCTAATAAACCAAAAAACAGAAATTAAAACTGTAACAATAATAACATAAATTGACTTTGAAAAGAAATGGAACATAAATTAATGAATTAAAAATAATTTGAGTTGCTTGCAAAAATGAGTAAATAACGAGAGAGAGATTGATGTGAAGAAAATCCAGCCACAAACACACTCTTATCTCCTCCCTCAAATATTGGTTGGAATCTGTATGTAAATGCTTATGTCTGTCATCTACATTTCACAAATTGACCCTGAATCGCATTTATCTGCTCTCTCAAAATGATAATTCCTGACCTGTAAGCATCCTTCTCAACTTTTTTAATCTTCAGTCAAATCATATATATATATATTGTGCAAACGGGTTTAAATGAATTCAGCTGAAACAACAAAAAGTAGTACTAGTTGACTATCTTTCTAATTACTATGTTACAATCCGTACACCCTTCCATTGCTATTGTTTTGTTGAGTGTATTTTCTCAAGTTCAGGCTAAAAGATTTGATGGTTTCAACTTTTTTCAGGGGTTTGTCTTTTAAATGTGCATCTATCACCACTCTGCCTAACACTACATCTCATTTTGGTTATGTGGCCCAATACTCAATATATCAACAAAACACTATTTTGCCAAATTGTGGAATATCTATGCCTCCCTCATTCACCTCTTTCATACCAACACACTCTTATACACCATTTCCTAAGACCTTCTGTCTGAGGAATGCAACACAAACTTGTGACCCACAGTTTGGTGCCAACTCATCACACACGGATATTACAACCAAAGAGAGCTGTTTTGATGATTTTGACTTTGAAGATGATCCCGAACTCGTAAGAAGAAGAAAGATTGGAATGGCAAACAAAGGGAAAGTTCCATGGAACAAGGGCAGAAAACATAGTGCAGGTAGTAAGTTTTATGAATTCCTATATGTTATCATCAGACCTGTCTTCCAGTTTGGGATTATGGTTTCCTCTTTTAAACTGCAGAAACTCGTGAGCGGATCAGGCAAAGAACAATAGAAGCCTTAAGAGACCCCAAGGTGAAGTCATGTAAGAATCTCTCAGTTTTTTCTGTTGGGTATTATGATTGTCTCAACTGTAATCTTCACATATAGTCTTTATTAAATACTATTATTTTATTCTGGCTCACTTGCTATTTCAATTTCATTTGTTGCTAGAGCTTGCTAATCTTTTCAAAAGGGTATTTTTATTTCAAAAGTGTATTTTATAGAATTCTATTATTGAATCTTATCATGCATTTTTAAATATACTATAAGATCCAGTTGGGGCCTTCCTCTAACACCTTAAGGTTTTAGATGAGCTGGTTACTCGATGGGCGCCCGTGATCCACTCTTCAACCCAAAAATGGGTTTTCGAGCGAGGGGGAGTGTTAAATATACTATAAGATCCAGTTGGGGCCTTCCTCTAACACCTTAAGGTTTTAGATGAGCTAGTTACTCAACATGCATATTCCACTATGTTGGCTTTTTCAGCCTTTATTATTACATGTTGATATTATATATTTGTAACCTTGCTGTTTACGTTTATTTTCTTTCTCTCTTACTATTTGTTTCTTTCACTTTTGATTCTATCAGGTTAAAAAGAAGATGTCTGAATGTCCACGAGCTCATAGGTATACTTTGTCGTCTTATTTATGAGGTGATAAATTCTATTATCTGTGTTACATGATAACCTATTAACCTTAAAATTGCACGGTGTCTCTGTACAAGGCTTTTATGTTTTTTTTTTGAAAATAGCTAATCTAAGATGAATATGATGTATTTATGACTTAAAGATTTGGGGTAGCCTGTTCAATTCTTATAGGTTAACGAAAATAGCTTGAAACTGTGAATACCTTGGTTCCTAGGTATATCCTCATAGATATACAAGGACTTCTTACAACTATCAGGAATTTTATCAATGTTAGACCATCTCCAACCAAAGACACCAAAATAGTGTCACTATAACACTATTTTGGTGTCAAAAAGACACCATCCATAAAATGAACTCCAACCAAGGGACACTATACTTGTCACTAAAAAGAATCTTTCACCTATAAAATAGAATATTCTAACTTTGTTCATTTTTTATATTATAAATAACTACTATATTTTAAATTATAATGTTATGATCACACAATATTAAATTTATTAATATAACAAATTTTTTATAAAAAAATAATATCCAAATTTGTTTAAATTTAAAGTCAAAATGTTAAAAATGAATATTAAAATTAAACAAGGAGCTGCTGATAGGCAAAAGCTTTACGAACTATAAATGGTAAGAGCTCAAAATGAGTCGAGAAAGTTGGCACTCCAGGAACTTCGAGAAGATAATAAAATCATGGCTAAAGATTTGAGCTCAATAACAGACCCACTTCAACTCCAGTATTATCAAAGTGAAAGATCTAGGATTTGGGAAAAAAGAAATGCACAAGCTTGTGCAGCCGATGCGCCTCTGCATCGGCCGATGACTATTTGCAAAAATTTGGAAGTTCCCTGGATGATTAGCTAGAAGATTAGCTACTGTTAAAACTTGAGTTTATTTATTTATATATGTATTATAAGTTGCAGCCAGGTTAATTATTATCTTGTAACTTCTTATTTATCATTATGAATTTATGATGTTATTTTTATAATTAAATCTAGTGTGTTGTTTATAATTCATGATTTAAAAGAAAAATTTTGTGAAAGTTTGAAGTAAAAAAAATTAAAAAATAAAATTTAAAAGATTAGAATAAAAAGATACAAAAAAATATTTTAGAGTTAAGAAGAAAAGAAGTTTCAATTGATAAAATCTTAAGTTAAAATTTACAAAAATAATTAACTTTAGTAGGACATAGATGGAAGAAATTTGTTTTGTTAACAAACATAGGGATATTGTTGGAATTTTGAAAGTCACCAAAATTTGGTGTCAAAGGATCACCAAATGTACTTTTGTCACCAAATTTGGTGACCCAAAACTCATTTGGTGTCCTTGGGTCACTATTTTAGTGTTGCATTGGAGTTGCTTTGACACTATACCTATCACTATTATAGTGATTTAGTGTTGGGTTGGAGTTGCTCTTAGAACTTGAAGAATATAGAGATATTGACATAAAGGTTTTATACCATTTTGGCCCTTAAAGTTTGGCCGAAAATACACATTATCAGTCAGGGTGCAAAATTGTACCTCCGTGCCCCTAAAGTTAAGTACTTATACATCCCGACTCTTGTACTTATTTTTCCATTTTATTCTTCGTATTTTACCATTGTCATGTCCCATGCCAACACCCATGTCATTAACTTGAGCTGTTCAATTTATTTCATTTCTTTGTGGTGTCTGGTGTAAATAGGTAGATGCAGATCCATCATCCATGTACTAGAAAGGGAAAAGGATCCACTAACCCTGTTTTGGCAATCCAACGAGGAGCTAATAAAAATCTAGTCAGAAATGTAACCGACTTTATGAATATAGTCTATAAATATAATATAATAATTTTTGTACCAAAATCAAGTCCTGAATATTTAGAAGATATGTAATTAATATAATCAATATTATTTGAGTTTAACTGAATGTGCAACACATGCTAGTTAAATTGCAGTGTGAAGTTGATTTAAAACATAATGTATTCATGGCAAGTTGCCCTGAATGTCAAGATTAGAATGCAAAAAAAGTATTGTCAGTTAATGTGTTTTTCTTTTGTAGTAACCAAACAAAGGCTAGAATACGCTCATCGCTTAGACGGCTTTGGGACGAGCGGTTAAAGGAGAGAAGGGCTGGGGAGAAATTGTTTTTATCATGGGCTTCCAGTATTGCAGAAGCTGCTAAAATAGGTGGAAGTGATGAAGAAGAACTTGACTGGAATAGTTATGAGAAGATAAAAAGTGAGATAGCATTTGAACAGCGTCAGTGGGCAGCAGACAAGGTAAGTGCAAAGGAAATGGTACGCATACGCAGTCAGAGAAAAGCACAGTCAAAAGCAGAGAAGATGATGAAGCTTGCTGAAAAGAGAGAAGTACAAGAGAAGGCAAAATCTAAGGGTGAAAGAAAGAGAACCACGCACAAGAAGTCAAAAGAAGAAATAGAGGATTTAGTTGTTGCTCAAGAACTAAAACTAAAGGAAAGATTAACGAAGGTAAAAAATAAACTCATCAGAACAAATAATCTATCCTTTGTCAATTTTATCACAAATTTAATCAATCATGGTGTCATGTCTATAAAATCCGGGAACGTTAATTTGGTTGCTGGATAGTTGGCTTCAATGAAAGCTTCAGTTACACCTCAAATCTGGCTTGGCTGTTTTATATCAATGTCTTAAATGCTGAAGTAAATTAGATGTTGATTTTGAGATTCACTATTGTTTAGTGAACAAATCATATATCCTTCAAGGATTGGTAACAAAAAACCATGCATCTTGACTTTAAAGCATTGTACACAGATGAGCGTTTATTTTGTACTCACCTTGTTAGCAACCTACTTTTCTTATATTTTACCTCTTGCCTGTCTATAGATGCACAGGAGAAAATCCACAACCGGTCAGTTTACCAATCAAGATCACCGGTCCTGGGAAAGAATTGATTTGGAGTCGATTAAGAGAGATCAAATACACAAGGAAGCTTCACTTGCAGACCAGATCCGAGCTGTGAAGAACAGAAGAACTCTGACAAATTCATCTTCAATTTATCTATCCAGCGAGAGATCAGTGGAGTGAGCTTGATCCCAAGGTTCTGCTGCAACCCGATACAATTGATGAACGAAGGGTAAGCTAATCGGTAAGCTGATCATTCTTTTCATCAGGCTTGTATTGGTTAACAACTTATTTTTTTATAAGTGTTTATATAAATAAACAGTAGTTAGAATTAAATTAAGTATCTTGTTTTGACAATGAATATAACAAAAAATTGAATTAAAGTATCTCATATTCAAAACCCCATAGTAATAGAAAAGTTGTAGAGTAAACACTAGATCCTCTTTATAAGACTTCTTTTTTCATCTTTACTTATAAGTGTTATAATTCTTTTTCTATAATATTCTCTTATATTGTTGTAATCACTATACTGAAAGCTCCTATTGAGTTTTAGCAGTTCAAGTTTAATATAGGCTACATGCAGTGGAGAAACATTTCCCAAGGCAAGGAAGGAAATTTCATATTTTAGTCCGAGTTTTAAGTATTAAAATAAAATATATTTACATTGCCATCTCAACTAAAATAAATAATTATATGCATACATTGTCAAACTCTTTTTATTTTTATGCGGCGACTTTAGTGCTGGAATAGTGTATTAAGATCCTGTTGATCACTTGATCCTAATGAGGTATTTTTAGATCAAGTGTGATATGCTTTGGGCTAAAAAAATTCCTTACAATTTCGGCAAGCCTAATCACGAAACTACCTGGAGCTCTTAGATGTAAATAAGAGCATTTTTGAATTTTCATTGGAGCACCTGGAGCTTGGCTGACCCTTTTCCTTGTACACGTTTATCTGAAGGAGCTTTTATTTAGAGTGGTTAGGCTCCCCAGGTCAGACTAGCATATCATTATGCGTCATATGATAGCCTGAGTGTCATCCCCAACTTTTATCTCCCAACTCAAACGACAATCTTTACTTCAGTCAGTAGCTTTTAAAAGAATTATGGGTTTTTTACTAATATATCCCATTTTAAAAGCTGATTTACAAATATATCCTATTTATAATTGCATTTATAAATATATCCTATATTCAAAATGTTTCATAATTTTAAGTTAATCATGATTAACTTAACTTCTTCATATTTGTAAATGACATATATAACCTTATCACCAGAAATTAAAAACTAATTGTTCGGTTCAAGTTGGCCATATTTCTTGTGATGTGAAAGGATTCAACATCTGCAATTATCTTAATCTTGTGAACTTGAGGTTTGGTCCACCGCTCAACTCCATCTTCATGAACATTAACGTACAGAGAGGGAACAAGTATTTTTTCTTAAGCAACTACCCATTGACTAAGAAGAAATTGTGCAGATACTACTGCTTCCTCGACCACCAGAGCAATCCGGTTCCAAACTTTAGCATTCTTGGCCTTCCAAACAGCGCAGCATAAAACAGCCTCTTTATTAACAAGAGTTATATCCGAATTTCTAAAACAATGGTCCAGCCACACACCAAAACTACAAAAACTAGTTGTGGTAATCTGAATACACAGTTTGGACCAACAAGCCCTAGCAAAAGAACACTCAAGAAGCACATGAATCGGTGGTGATTCTACTGCTGTATCACAGAACGAACAGTTTAGTTGAACATCAATATGCTTCATACGTAGCTGAGTGTTGGTTGGTAGGCAACCTGTGGTTACCCGCCAAATCAGGTTTTTTTTTAATTTTACTTTTTGAGGTATCTTCAGTTGCCAAAGCTTCCTCCAGAAACCTGAACTATTGCTTTGAGTCTAATCTTCTTTTACAATTTGCAGTGCTTTAATAGGCGCTTTTGACTGATTAGTGACAATACTTTTCCCATGCCCAATACCAACCATCATCTCCACCATTAGGGTTCAAGGTGATTTGTTGAAATAAATCATAATCCCTCTCATTAAATAAATCTGAAATGAGATCCTAGTCCTACTCGACAGCTCCCACACGCGTTAAGGACTTGACAGAACTCCCAGTAAGAGCGGAGTGTCTAGACGTCACAAAAACATTGTCTTCATCTGGCAGTCACAGATTCGTCAGAATGCTAGTTGTATTACCATCAAAAACATAATTTTTAGTTTCCTACATTAGGTGTATTGTATAATGGGCACTATAGGGACAAATATTTGTATTTGTAATTTAATTATATTGATACAAGTTATATGTGAGTTAAAAGTTAACTATAGGACATGATTATAATTTTTGAATAAAATGGGATATATTGATAAAGTACCACTTTAATTTGGGACATATTATACAAATTCCCAAGAATTATTGAAAAAGGACAGATTTTTTCTTTAAAGTAAAACGATCTGCAAAGTAGTACTTTATTTTACACCTTTACGGCTAGGTTACATAATTGCTTTTGCTTGCTTTGTTTGCCTGCGTAATATTTATGACATCATTTTGTTCTCCGACTTCCTATTACATTTGTCTAAAATTCTCAGATTTCTTTATCAAAAAACTTGTGCAGGTGGTTATAATGTTCAATACTTCAGCGTACAGCATCACGAGGCCACAATCTACCCGCTGGAATGATAAATAAGGTAACCAAATGCTAACAAGTTATTTTGTCACGCAATGCTGGAGAAAATAACTCAGTAATGAAATGCATCTTACTTCCTTGTTTATGCTAGTCTTTTCAAAGCACAAAGCGCCTCTTCCAGGCAGGAACCACAACTGATGACGTACTAATTGACTAACCGATGATCTTATATGATCTCTTATGGTATCTGATTATTTTTGGAGCTGTAAAATCATTGATGAGTTTCACATGTAAATTTTATGAATCTGATTCGGTACTTCTGACTATATGATCATTCTGTTGTAATATTCTTAGTAAGTGCTCTGTATGTACAAGTTAATAAGAGCATATACAACCATACCATATTATGGGTAATGGTTAAAATGATATAAAATAATAATCAGCCCATATTATATAAAATGAAAAAATATTTTATCCTCAGTGATGTTATTTGCAATAATTAAATATATTTTAAAAATAATATTTTCTCATTGTTAATAAAAATTATTTGGTGACAAGTCTAAAATAACAATTAAAGGGGTTGGCTAAATTTTCTTGCAAAAGCAAATAGTCAAAATTTTACAAAGAAAAATAGTATGAACTCCGGTGGGCTTGGAGCATCTTTTTATGTGGCATATTTTATAAATAATTTGTATAAATTGTGAAGTTCCAATCATGCAAAATTCTTGATTAAAATTATTGCTGACCTCATTGATCAAGTTTATCGAATCATTGTAATAAAGCTCAACACACAAATTTAATCATTATAGCCAGCCCTGTTGGATTATATTACCTTATAGTAAATTTTAATCAATCATCATTTGATATTATTTTAACCAATCAATTTAATCAATCTAGTTAAAGATGCTCTTTAACTTTAATAATGACTGGATATTTTGCCTAGGGAATTTTCCTTTATTTAATACACCACGAGTTGTGTGTCCAATATTATAACTACATAGATTCAGGAATATATAGTATTCGTGTGAGTGCCAGGAAGGATGGTAATGCAACCAATACCAAGTTACCAACCCTTAACCCTTCACGGTCAACATGCAGTTCACCAGTATTTACAAACATATTTCTACAAGAAACAGTCCCAACTTTCAATCGTAGATTCAACCGATGCCAAATATTCACCAAACATATATACCCTCATCTTTCCTTTCTAGAACAAAACATCACAACAAAGCCCCCTGCAAAACATCAAGCCAACTAATAGTGCATTGGCTATCTAGTTCCCAACTCTTAACTTGGCGTGTATGCATTAGTCATAATACATGCAAGGTACCCACTTTTGTGTGTTAGCTCATCTTCTACCCTCCCATTTCCATTTTCTTTACAACTCTCGCAAATTTATCTCTTTGCTCTATTCCATCTACTTTCTTTTCCATGGAACAGCTGCCAGTAAAAGAACCGGTTTCTTCTGGTCGGAGTGTCTCATATACAATAAAAGCGAAGAAACTATCATATTCATTTCGTAGCTTGTATGATGATATCAGTTTTGTATCTTGTTGGAGGTCTCAAGATAGATGTCCAAAGTACATCTTGAAGGATGTAAATTGTGAAGCTCGGTCTGGGGAGATCACAGCCATAGCTGGTCCAAGTGGGGCAGGAAAAACAACATTGTTAGAAATACTTGGTGGGAAAATAAGTCCAAGTAAAATCTCTGGAAAAGTTTTGATCAATGGTGTTCCTGCTGACGCTAAGAGTTTTCGGAAACTATCCGGGTTTGTAACTCAAGATGATGCATTATTTCCACTATTAACCGTGGAAGAAACTTTAATGTATAGTGGTCTTTTGAGGCTACCTGGCGGGAAAAAAGATGCTAAAAGTAGAGTAAGACTACTATTGAGAGAACTTGGATTAGATCATGTTGCTGCATCAAGAATCGGGGAAGGATCGAATAATGGGATTTCTGGTGGTGAACGGCGCAGAGTTTCAATTGGAGTTGAATTAGTCCATAATCCAGCAGTTGTGTTGATTGATGAACCAACTTCTGGTTTGGACTCAGCATCAGCACTTCATGTGCTGAGTCTTCTGAAAGCAATGGTGGTAAAACAAGGTAAGACTATTCTTTTAACTATACATCAACCCGGTTTTCGAATTCTTGAGCTCTTGGATAGACTACTGTTGCTATCTAATGGATTTGTTCTACATGATGGGTCATTGAAACTCCTCCAAGATAGGCTTAAGTTTGCTGGTCATTTTATTCCTCCTCACATCAATGTTCTTGAATTTGCAATTGATGTCACTAGCAGCCTTGTCATACAAACTCCAGATAGTTTTCGCAATCAAATTTTACTCAAGAACCAAGAACATATTCAAGAAAGTGAACGTGATAATAATATGAGTTGTATCTTCCAATTGAACAGAAGGGAAGAGCATAAGCCTGTCACCAGTCCAAACTCCCACTCTGAGGAAATCCTAATATTGGGAGAAAGATTTTTCAAAAATATATTCAGAACAAAACAGCTCTTCTTCACAAGGATTATACAAGCCTTTTTCACAGGAATAATACTAGGAACCATCTTCATCAATGTTGCTACTGATCAAGGCAACCTTGCTTTACAAGCTCGAATTGGATTTTTCGCATTCAGTCTCACTTTTTTGTTATCATCCACAACAGAAGGCCTCCCAATATTCTTGCAGGAGAGGAGGATTTTCATGAGAGAGACCTCAAGAGGAGCTTATAGAGTATCTTCTTATGTTATATCAAACACCCTTATCTTCGTTCCGTTTCTTTTAATAATAGCCTTTGTTTACGCTACCCCTGTGTATTGGCTTGTGGGCTTAAGACGAAATGCAGACGGATTCTTGTATTTCAGCCTGGTGGTTTGGATGGTCATCCTAATGTCAAACTCTTTCACAGCCTGTTTCAGTGCTCTTGTGCCAAATTTTATCATGGGAACTTCAGTTATATCTGGGTTAATGGGTTCATTCTTCTTGTTTTCTGGATATTTTATATCAAAAGAAAATATCCCAAGTTACTGGGTTTTTATGCACTATTTGAGTTTATTCAAGTACCCATACGAGTGTTTTATGATAAATCAATACGGAGGAAATGAAGGGCGGAAAAAATGTATACAGAGTCAAGGGGGGGAATGTAAGATGTATGGAGATGGGTTCTTGAAGCAACAAGGTTTGAAAGAATCACAAAAGTGGAGCAACTTGGCTGTGATGTTGGGATTCATTATAGGGTACAGACTGCTCTGCTTCCTCATTCTTTGGTTCAGATGTTACAGAACCAGAAAATAGTACATTCTTTATTATTTACTCATCATGCCACAATACGAGGCACAGGAAACTGTATTCAATATAAATTTACACATTGATTTTCGTTTATTTGTTCCTTGCTGTCTGCTTCCTTTTGTTCTTCAACTATAAACTAGTCACAACAAGGTGATATGTTAGATCCACACACACATTTACATCCGCGGATATTCAAACACTCAACCTTTGGCAAGTAAGGACGACGGATGTCCTCTAGACTAAGCTTGCCAATCACGTTTATACTCCTCAATGGCTGCCGTAGAAAATTGCAAGTACAATTAATAGGTCAAAAGCCCATGACAAATTTTGGAGTACCCACAATGGTTGCCGCTTCAAGGAGATGACTAGAGGGATCTCAAACACCATATGTAGGAACTTCAACAAGACAGCTGCTTATTAATATTCCCTGCATTTCCAATTTAGAGAACAAATTCCACCAACTCTTCAATGAGCTTATCCGTAGGTAAACTGTTTACCAATTTGAAACACTGCAGACCACAATTCAGAAAACTGTGTACCCTGTAAGCCGAACCACCATGGCCAACTTGACCATCCCAGTTTTAAACAGGACATATACAAATATATGAACAATACATGCACCTAGTCTTCTTAATTTAGATTTCTTACTGAATTAATCATTTATGAAATTTTGGAGAAAACATATACTACGAACCAAAAAGAAAATAGCCAAAAGCCATAAATATGGTGTCTTTCTAATTGCTCTGGCATCCTTATTCTCTATTCACATACAAGCAGTCATATTTAGCCACTAAAATGAGAAATTTCTGGATAAAAAGCATCACTGACATAATCTCTGGGTGTACTATTGTTGACTCCGCACTCAATTCCCTTGCATGGACCTAACTGTAAAGTTAAACACACACATGTCCAGAATCCATAATAATACAAGGAAATATCTACCCAGGTGGATATTATTAGACAAGCATAGTTTTAGCTAGCTCTAGCGCCTTCCGGCGTCCAAACAGCTTTTCCACAATGGCGAGTGAAAATTCCAAGGAAGAGCCTGGGCCTTTGCTAGTTATGACATTGCCATCGACCACAATCCTATTATCTGTCTCAGTTTGATCGGACAGCTTTTCGCACAATGAGGGGAATGCTGTGGCCTTCTTTCCCTGAATTAGTCACATGTTTGTCAACGAACTGGGAAAAATATACAGCAAACAATCTGATGCACAAAAAACTGCCAACTACATTGGGACGAAGGCGTACTGATCTTCTATGAATACAACATATGATCATATGATCATGATTACAATCCACAAATTATTTAAGCAAAAGTCAATATTGCCGATAAAGAATATGAATAAAACCGAATTACTCATGTAATGGCTATAATGTGTCCCCCCCCCCCACTTCTTTTTGTTAAACAGATGACGTAATATACTAGTTAGACTTGGTTATAGGAAAAGATATCTGTGTGTGTGCGTGTGTGACACTTTTATGCTAGTAACTATGTCCAACATAACTGCCAAAGTGGAAATCCACTGTAAATGGCAAAAAGATCTAAGGAAGATCGCGATGATCAAAGTAGGAATCAGGGAAATCTGTAAACTGGAGAGCCAAGAAGTTACTTGCTTAACACAAATACACCAGTCCAGTCCAGCTTGGGGGGGGGGGGAGTATCTGCTTTGTTTAAAAATATATATAATGCCTATCAAGGCATCAGATAAGGCAACACGGCCAAAGAAGATACCTCAAGTAATCCATGGGGTTCCAGAACCAGAGCAGGGGACGCACAAATAGCTCCATAAGGTTTATTTGAAGATTTCTGTTTCTTTAGCATTTCAACTAGAGTTTCTGAACTAGCGAACTTTTTGGCACCAGGAAGCCCACCCTACATAAATATCACAAGTTCTTAACATCAACAGATGCATCAATAAATCCACTATCATGCGAAACAGCAACTTTACTTACTGGTAATACAATCAAATCATATGAAAGCTTTGAGGCCTCGTTAAGGAGCATGTCTGATACTATTTTCACTTTGCGTGAACCTACAGTCTCTTTAGTGTCTTCGACAGATGCTACTATAACCTCAGCTTTTGCTCTCCGAAGAACATCGACGATTGAAATAGTTTCCATTTCCTCTGACCCATTAGCAATAGGAACAAGAACCTGAACCGAAAGAAATTAGTGATAATATCCCTAGCATTTTAGCCTAGTAGATACCCTCACCCTTAACAAGAGATAGAGGGTCCGAGTCTCGGTAAAGACAAATATGCTCCTGAGTATTTAGATTTCTTGTAATTCACCGTATCCGGAAAAAAAAATCAGAATCATATTTCAAAACCAGCAGTCTTCCCAATGTGCCACAAGTGAATGAAATTCAACATGAGATTCTAAATAATTATAAAATTTCGTTTCACAAGGTGCCACAAAAAGAATTGGAGATAAAATATGTCCCCATGTGTTGGTCACCAAAAAGGCAGAATTGAACATATCAAATATAGAAAAAGCTTGAACCAGAAGTAAAAATCAGCAACCATATTGTCCATAAAACATTCTTACCTTAGGAGGATCATCCGATACCCACTCGACTGTGTTTAGCTCAGCAATTGTATATTCATCTCCAGGATTGGAACGCATTACCTAAGTTGAAGATAAAACAATTTATGATCTCCAACAATCCCAGGATTTCTATATCATCGATAGAGGAAACCTAATACCACAACCTAAATATAAACAAATCATAAATACAGCAAAGAAACAAAATTTTAATTTAGATGTTTAATTATTCATAGAAACAAATTGCTACTCAATTCTGGATTTGGGTTTTGATCCGATAAAGCCAATAACATGATAAACAGGCACTTGTGTACAATACTTTCATTGTTCATAGAATTTTTTGGAAGTGAAATAATAATAGAGGTGGTAAACCTAGACTAGACCCATAGACATAGTACAGTTTAAAATAAGATCGCAACTGCCAATTATCTTATATTCCACTAGTACTCTGTAAGAGGGTGGCACTGTCTGACAAGGTCATTTGCATACAGGACAGTCCGTAAACTGTCTTCTATTGCACAAAAGTTGACCTGTTTTTCCATGCAATCCGGAATACTTGAACGGTCGAGTAATAGGACTGGAGCCTGCCTTTGCAGAGAACCGGCCACTATATACTGAATACATTACTGTCTCACATAAACTGATTGGCAGCTAAACGTTCAATCTTAAATAAGACTCTTGGTCAGCAGGATGACAAAAACAACAAAAACTAATTAACTATGAATGAGGAACATACTAGAGGCCCTTTAACACTATCAGCTTTGTCTTTCCCGAACAATTGCTCAACTAGTGCAACAGAGAACTCCATAGTGGTGCCAGGACCACGACTTGTTATTGCATTGCCGTCCTGTTGGACTCGTGATTCCACCGTAGTTGCAGTAGAGGATAACTGCTCCATAAATGATGGATAACAAGTAGCCTAACAAGAGCAAAAAAGATCAGTAATAGTAAAAGCTGGTAAAATAAAATGCAGCTTAATGTAGCGAAGCTTGACGGAGAAGTAAGCAGCTTATACTTTCAGCCCCTTGAGCAGTCCCCATGATCCAAAAGCAACAGCTGGACTTGCACATATTGCAGCATAGAGTCGACCCTCTGCAGCCTGTTTCTTGACAATGCTTTCCAAGGTTGCACATTCTTTAAGAGTGGATGCACCAGGCAGTCCTCCCTGGGTCAAACAAAGGACCATGTCACACCATAAAGCAAGAAACATTAACAATGATATGGCATACATCACACTATTCACAATCTACTGCTCTAATATTAATTTGTTCATTTTTATATAATAATTTCAAATCCAACAAGTCTGGTCCTATGGAAAATCTGACTACTTGACTGAAGAAAAAGCTCTGAAATAAATGACAATAAAAGTGAAACATAGCCAAGACAACAAATAACAAGTAGTATAATTGATAGTGTGTGTTAGAACTTTGAACAAAGAACAGACTGCATTTTTGAAGTTGATACAAATCAGAAACTCAAGTTGTCATCAAAATTTAAAGTGCAATAAAAAGAATGTGAATTATTTTTATTTTTAATTTTAAAATCCAGCAATAAATTAAAAGAGAACAAGTGGGACCTAAGTTTGAGTGAGAAGATAAGGTATCAAGGAGATGACAAGATGAATATATATTTGGGGAGGAATTAAGGAGTGAAAAGGATAAGAATGGAATTATGAGATTTTGTTCGAGGAATCAAGCAAATGTGTAAATGAATGGAAGATTAACCCAAATTATAGATTAAACAGAAACAAAAAGAAATAACAACAACAGGTGGAGAATTGCATACAGGTAAAACAATGAGATGAAAAGTAGTATTAGCACAGTCATCAATAAAAGCATCAGCTACGATGTTAACACCGTGACAAGCATGGATAAGAAGCTGCTTCTCCACAGAAGCAACAGTCACATTAGCTTCAGCTCGACGGAGGATATCGATTATCATAGTCGCCTCGATAGGCTCAGTTCCGTTGCCAATAGGTACCAATACCTCCTGCAATCCCCAAAATTTAAAAAAAAAACTGTGTTTGCTTCATTAATTAATTAAATTCACAACTTGTTCGTACCTTGGCCATAACTGAGAGTGAAAAAGAGTTGCGCTTTGGTGGTGTTAAGAATGAGGGTTTAGGACTCAAATATTGCTTTGGAGGAGTATGCCAGGGCAGAAATGAGAGAGGGCTATGGCGTTTTATCATCATCCCCCCTTCCCTTTATTTTCTCTTTTATTATTCTATTCGTTACTATATAAATAAATTAACATAAGAGTAAAGTGCACTTTGTGTACTCGTACTTTAGTCAATACACCACTTGCAATACTATAGTTCTAAATCGAGCAGTTGCAATATCAATGTTTGTATTTCAATGCACTTTGTTGCCTTCCGTTAACCGAGGTTAACTCCGTTATTAATTTAGGGAGTAAAGTGCACTTTGTGTACTCGCACTTTACTCTAAAGTGCATTTTGTGTACCCGCACTTTGTTCAATACATCACTTGCAATACTTTACTTCAAAATTTAGAGTAAAGTGCGAGTACACAAAATGCACTTTAGAGTGAAGTGCGAATACACAAAGTGCACTTTACTCCCTATATTAATAACAGAGTTAACCTCAATTAACGGAATGCAACAAAGTGCAGTGAAATACAAACATTGATATTGCAACTGCTCGATTTTAAACTATAGTATTGCAAGTGGTGTCTTGACTAAAGTACGAGTACACAAAGTGCACTTTACTCTTAACATACCCATCATATTATCCACACACAACTTCTAATAAAAGGGTCCTCAAACCATTTATTTAACAATTTGTTCCTGAACAGCTAGATCAACAATTCGATGGCCAAGATTTTAAAAAAATATTCGTTCACTCCGCGTATTTTTTCCGCGGAGCCCTTTCCATCCGCGCAAATTTATCGCGGATCACTGTACCACTCCGCGCTTATTTTCCGCGGAGCGTTTGAGAATAAAAGTAAAGTTAGTTTTAACCCGTTTGAAACCCGAAATCCACATTCAAACCCAAATTACAAACGGACAGACGAAAAGTGCGATTGGAGCGATCTGTGGTGCGATTGGAGCAATCTGTGGTGCGAACGAAGTGCGATTTAAGCGATGGAGGCTACAAAGGATTACGAGCAGAGGTATGTGTTTAAATTCGAAGTAATTGGTTCTAGGGTTAGGGTTTGTACGTATTTATGAACTAATTCGAACGAATTGAGGTCTGGGATTTGTTCTTGCTATTTCTGAGTATAAGTCCAAGTAATTTTGGGTATAAAACCACATACTTGCGTCAATCTCAATTTTGGGTGTTGGTCTTTAACCACTTGTTGTTCTTGATCACGTAATTGTATATGTTAGTACTAATTTGCTAGCACTTCGTTAAAATTTATGCTTATTAGGAAGACATCTTGATCACATTAAAATTCGTTATCCTCATTAGGAAGACATCTTGCTTGGCTTTGGAATGCGGCTGGCACTTTAATTAAAGAAGTATATGTACTATTTAAGTACCTTCAATGTTGTGGCTTAGCTTTTGATTTCAGTCCCCACAGATTAACATTATTCATCATTATGTACATGCATCCACATCTAATATGGATTTTTTTATTTAATCATTTATCTAAATGGCTAGCCCTAGACTTCATGTTCTACACCTGATTGAATATGAAAGATACTAGTTCAACTTTGAAATATTTGGCGCCAAAAATTCAAATAAGAAAAAGAACATGTCCAAACTAGAAAGAGATCTAAAATAGTTGTGACATGTGAATAATGACATGTTTTGTCAAGTGGGAAAATGATGAGCACGTGGTATGAGCTGTTCAAATCTACTGTCGAATTTCACTGGTTCATCATAGCTCAGTGTTTGATGAAGTAAATAAACTAGCAACATATGTTGAGAGACTTAATTAGTACATAACACTAATTATCCTAAAGTACTAAGATTGAAGCAGAGGGCCTAGAGGCCAGGCCATTCAATTACTTCGACTAATTAGGATAGGAATCCATGAGCTTCCAGTCCGACTCGATTATGTAGTTTATTCACTAATAGGAGGAGTGTAAAAACATGTGTTTTATTCACTAATAGGATGAGTGTAGTTTATTGTGTAGTTTATTCGTGGTATGTGTTTTATTAATTCAAATGAGCATGTGTTCGTAAGTTGGATTATGTATGGCTAATGTATTTTAAATTGTGAATGTTTCAAGCTTGAGGATGTATTGACAGGCCCTATTAGTCAGACGGTTATATTCGGCAATGTCTATTATGTGAGTGAGGATGTTTGGGCTAGTGTTGATAGGGGTACCTTGCAGTATTTTTGTGGTAATAGATTGATGCGGTCATGGGTGTTAAACAATGCTCAGAAGGAGATATTGAACATGATTGGGTTTGGGTTGTTTGCAAATACAGATGTGGTGCTTCAGAATGATACTGCACTTATCACGGCCTTGGTGGAGCGTTGGCGCCCAGAGACAAATACTTTCTTCATGAGGCAGGGTGAGATGACAGTGATATTGCATGATGTCCATTACATTTTGGGATTGCCTATTATTGGTCAGCCATTGGTTGGGTGTGCAATCAAGAATCCTAAATCATATTTTAGTAAGAATTGGTTTTAGGAGCTTTCAGAGAAGGAGATTGGTGAGGCAATGGATACGAGAGGAGGTATAAAGTATACTTGGTTGTTTAGTAGGTACGGGGCAAATCCCGGTACTGACCCGGATAAGATTGTTCTTTACACGAAGGCGTACTTGATATTGGTTGTGGGGTCAGCCTTGTTTCCTACCAATAGTAGGAATGTGGTGCATCCCAGGTACATTGCCCCTCTTTACTACTTGGATAGTATTCAGACATTTTCTTGGGGTTCTGTAGTATTAGCATACTTATATAGGGGCCTTGAGCATGCATCGAAGAAAGGAGCCAACAGTGTTAGTGGTTTTTTATTCATGTTGATGATATGGTCTTATGAGAGGTTTGATATTGGGCTTCCTATTCCGGATCCTAAACGGGCTACCTTTCCCGTTGCTGAGTATTGGGCCAGGTCCACTGCGCCGAAGAAGAAGAAGGGGGAAGCCATTATTACCGAGGAGGAGGCTACTAAGGAGAAGGAGGTGCCTACTGAGGCAAAGGGGAAAGGGAAGGCGAAGGTAGTTGAGGAGGATATTGAGGATGATTTGGTCAAGGAGGATGCCTTAGTTGAGGAGTCGGTGAAGTTAGGTAAACGACGTAGACGTGATGTTAGTAAGGGGCCTCATCATAGCTTACCACACTATCGGGTTGAGTTTGATGGAGTTGGTTCAGATAGGGTTAACTCGACCCCTTATGAGGATTTTCACGCTTTTGGTGACGAGGATCCACATGGAGATGGTGATTTGGATTGGGAGGACTATGAGGTGTTTTATGCCGGGTGTGCTAGGGTTGCACTTCTACATTTCGATATTGTTGAGTACCAGCATTCTGACCGGGTTTTTAGGAAGTTGGGCTTCAGACAGGGTATCCCTAGGTCCCCTGTTGATATGTCACTGTATAGGAAGGCAAAACTGAATTTCGTGAGTTGGGATTGGATGGTTGTATGGTTTGCTGAGATAGGGGAGTGGTACGGATTTGCTGATCATCTAGATGATGTTAACTTGGATGATTCTCATTTTGTTTCTGAGGTAGACTACATGGCATGGTACGTAGACATTTCTCGGATGCGGGTTGGGAAGCCACAACCCCGTCAACAGCCAGAGTATGCTAGCCTAGAGTTGTTTAACAACTTAAAGGCGTACAAGCTTGTGAGTTTTCTTTCATCTCTCTAACGTTTGTTAATATTTCATTTGTACTATTTGAAATGTTTAATATATGTTGTTTCTTGCTGCAGATCATGAAGGGGTTGGAATTTGCTCAAAAGGTTGATAGTTCGATTCCTCATGAGTATAAGGCAGAGTTTGCTAGGATTGCACCCATCTTCTTGGACCCCTTCTGCAGTTTCATGAAGGAGGTTAGAGGTCCGGACTATAAACTCCCCAAATTTGAAAATGTTGACTTGTCAGGGAAGGGGAAGAAGAGTGCACTGCCAAACATTGCTGAGGCTGATATCATTCACCTAATACAACCTTCTCAGCATGTGTCAGAGACCCCTACTGTTGTAGTTGAGGGATCTTCTTCAAGGCCAGAGAAGCTTGATGTACGCCATGTGAATGAAAGAAAATGGCAGATCAATAAGCCTTTTAGGGCGGAGAAGAGGGACAACATCAAGTTTACTTGGGGATGGGGTGATGGGGTGCTGAAGTTAAAGAGGGGCATCATGCATAGACGATTTCATTTAAATGAGGCTGCGATTTTATCTTTGGAACCCGCTAGTTGGATAGATGACCGGGTTATCTATACATACATTGTATGATCTACAACTTACAAGTAATTTAGTTATTAACATGAATCGAGGTTGTTTAATTTTGTAGAATTACTAATTCTTTTTAATTACTAATGTTGTTGTAGACGTTGCTACGTGACCGCGAGGAAGCCATTGCTTTGGAGCACGTGTATGAGCAAAAGCCTACTTACTACTTCATGGACCCGTTTTTCATGAACTTTGCCAAGGTGGTGGACTATAGGCGGGAAACAACGAAGGGTGATCAAATTCTATCTTCACTGGGCCACTTGTAGTGTAGGTCCACCTATTAACAAGGTGGATTTCATATTTCTCCCTACTTATGTTTCTGGAAATCATTGGGTATTGTTCGTTTTCGCCGTGAAAAGTTGGGGGTTATTCTAGTAGATCCACTATATGATGATGCTGAGTATCCAAATGAGGAAAAAGTCATGGTATTCATTCTTTCTTTATGTTAACTATTACATATTAGCTTTTCTGTTTGTTAAAAATTTGTACTTTTTGTTAGGTTGGATTACTTCCTAGTATGTTGAGATACCTTGATAGGAACTCCATGAACCTACCAAAGGAGGAACCAAAAATTCAGTCATGGAGTATGAGGCCTAAACAGAAGAATAGAACGGATTGCGGCATCTTCGTAATGAAGTACATGGACCATCTTCTACAGGGCTATGAGATTGAATCATTGAGATGGACGGACGAAGACATTGAAATCTTCCGATATAGGATTGCGATAGAGCTCCAGAAAGGGGAGGCTAGAAGAATAGTAACTTTTGTCGTTTAGAAAATTTTCAGACCACCCTATGTACGGGCCGGTATAATGAACTTTCAAAGTCGTATCAGTGTTCTACTATGTAAATGAGTGAATGCAAAAGCTGTCAGAATCAGAAGAATAACATTTTCTGTTTTCTCCGAAATTCCACCAGATACTGAAAGATTAATCATTATTTAAATATATTGGAGGATTTTATATTATCAATTCCATGGATATGGATTTAGCAAAGGTATTAGTAATATCAAGAACGTCAGGGTAAACTACTTCGATAGAACACTTAAGAAAGCCCTGCGAACGTTCTACGAGATTAAGCGGTAACAGAACAACGCGACACTTATTGGATTAAACACAAGTATCGAAGTGACATGTAACAAGATTAATTCAAGGAATGCAACATTAGGATCATCCATGTGAAACCAAACTAAGCCACCAAGCAAGCTTCTTCCTTAAACACTTCTTAAGATGACATTTGGCAAGGATGATATAAGCTCCATTACATCATCATTTTCCATGCTTAGCAAATCACTTTAAGCACATGTTTTATCAACCAAAATATCAAGAAACCAAGCAAGTATCAAGAAAAGAAATTCTCTCCCTTGAAGAAGAACCATTCGGCCCAAATAAACCAACCAAGGTTTGATTTTCAAAGATCAACTTCCAAGCTTCCATAAATCATGATGTTGGATTCAAAAGTTTCCTAAATTCTAGACTAAGGTATTCTTTAATTCCTAGCTTCATCCATGAATCATAACATTCTTGAATCTTAGATCAAAGATGAGGGTGAATAGTGAAATGAATAGTAATCTTTTGTGTTCTTGATTTTGTTCTTAAAGATTAAGCTTGTTAAGGATAGTTCAAAGCTCAAGGAAGGATTATAAGCTATTGTGAGTGTATTTAAATCATCAAGGAAGGTATAAACTCTTGAAACCCTTAGTTTTAAATTGATTTATATGGTTAGTTTTAAGTATAGTTTAGTTAGTTTGATTATAAGGATGAATGGTTGATTTTGATGAAAGTATGGTGTTGTTTTGATGGTGAATAAGTAGATGTTGGTTTTGACTATGGTTGATGATGTTTATGGATTAGTTATGATTTTGAAGAAATGAGTTTGATGATTGGTTGGTTGATTATGTAAAGATGATGGTTTAAACTTTGGAATCATTAAAACATAGCCGTTGTAATGCCCAATTTTCCTTAACCTTGTTTTGCTTGAGATTTTCGAACCTAGTAACTCCTGCCCAAGGGTCACTACTGCCATGAGATTGTAGGTCTTGTTTCAAGGTTCGTTTTGGTGTGAGAATCATGTGAATCTGATTTACGGTTTAGGAGAAACAAGTGTTTTAGTAAAGGATGTTTCGAGAAACCAAACTACACCACTTAGCCAACTTCGAGGCAATGATCGAACCCCTTAATTGCCTTAATGGAATGTGAAAATTTGTGTTAACATGATAGGTACGTTTAGAAAGACCCTCGAAAGGATTTCGTGTTAAAAAGATTAAATTTCAATTTTATAAAAATGCGTGAGGGAGCATGCTCGAGTAGAGGATCTTAAGGAGTTAACTTGAAAGTGAACTTTGTACTTGAGTTACTATATACTTAGTATGGTGAAAGCATTTAAGTTATTAATCTTGAACCTTGTGTTGATTCTAGATTACCAGACCAACCCGAGATTTACCAATGCTTCGAGAATTCCAGACAAGTTTTCAAAACCTATGACTTACTACTGTTGTTGTGATGAAAAGTGCTTTCGGTTATATTTTGCAAACCTAGTATTGTTGCTATATTTGAATCTCTTGAATTGTGATTGGTTTATAAGCTATATGTTATGATAGTTATAAGCCGGGTTTTCAAAAGGCTCTTAGAGTAGAGCGCGCGAATCATATTTTGAAATTAGACCGGGAGTCGGTATATATTTCTTTAGACTGTTGAGGTTTATTTTCCGATAAGTATATTGAATAGATATATTCAATTGTTTTATTATTAAAGGGAATATTATTTTAATATTCACCTAGTATTGATTATTAAATATTTATTGAGCTTATGATTATTAATTAATCATTTATTATTTATTGTACTCTTTTAATCAATTTAAAAATGATTTATATTATTTAAAAATTATCTTTGACCTTCAATAATTATGGAGAATATTTCTGACCCTTATAAAATTTATTTTAATTAAAGTAGGGATTCCCAAATATTATTTTAATTTAAATATATCTTAAATGATGATTTAAATATTCGCTGACCACTCAAACGGGATGGGAATACCCTTAAAGATTTTCAAACAGTTTGACTCCCTGGTCGTAATCTTTTAAAGAGAAATCTATCCGAACAAAAACAATTTGTCGACTAAGGTCGATCCACATGGGAAATTACTTCCTCCAAGATTTTGGAAGTAAGGAGGCCAAGAAATGTTTTCAAAACTTGATAAGTATCACATACTTGGGGAAACAGGATTAACTTTTGTTTCCCGTTTCATTGATTTTCATCAAGGGACTGGAATTTAATTCGTGCTCGGTAATGAAATAGGTGCCCGAAAAGTATGACTCTATGCTCGGCAATGAAATAGGTGCCCGTATAGCATAAAGGGCCCAGATGCGGCCAGGGTGATAACCTAATGGGAAGTCGTCCTTCTACTAGTAGAGAAAGTGTTATTTTGCGATACATCGACTGATCATCGTGTATCGTGGTGTATTCCGGTATAGCCCCCATCTTCCAATTGGAATTTTGTCTGCAACATTGTAACAAAGGCTTAGGAGCTTAGTTACCGATAATGTTGGCAGTATTTTGAGAAATATTCAAAACTGGTATTTTTCAGTAAGCTACCTGATTTAGCTTGGTATAAAAGTTGTGTTTCAACAGCTAGTTTATGTTACAGTAAAGGCTTTCCAGTATTTTACAAATATTTAATATGGTTATGATCTAGTACAGATTTCATTACAGATTATATTGTGCGGCTTTATTGCTCACTCTTGCTTTGTTTTATAAATCACACAACAACAGATAGGAGAGATGGCCAGACCGAGGCACACTACTCGGAAGCGGGTGGGAAACACCCTGCGGTTCCACGCCCAGATACTAACCGCCATGGCTGAGGTGGGGATAACCAGTTAGTTAGGTTATCAGCTTTTGTGTATCAGACTTATTTATTTGTATGACTTAAGTAAGGCTATGTCCAGAAACAATTAACTTGTTAGGAATATGTTGTTCTTGATGATAATTATAAAAACACTTAGTAGATTTTGTGTTAAGTCACTTTTGTAACTGTCAACGGAATGGTATGCTTTGCAGCTTTCGTTGACAGGTAGCTCATCAACGGAATGAGTCTCATCAACGAAATGAGTAATGTAGCAATTGCACTGTACAATACTTCACTGGTTGATATGCATTTGTTGTAGGTATTAGATAGGTTTTCCAAGTCATGTTGACTAAGTACTAGATAGGCAAAATAGGTTGGTTAATTGTAAATATACTATGCCTTGTAATTTTGCCTAAGTGAAGACATGCCAACGGAATGAAGATTACACTATCAACGGAATGAAGAATGTACCATCAACGGAATGAAGAATAAAGCTATCAACGAAACACATCTCACTGCTATCAACGAATCATTATCACTTTTCTGAATAGTTGACAAAGTGATAGTTACAGTTTTCTAACAGATCAAAAGGTGATGTAGAAGTGTACTTTGCATTGGGAGCCATCAAAATGGACAATGGGAATGAGAAACATTCCAATTTCCAATTAGGTTCTTGAGTGTGATCATAATAAGCATGAAGACAAAATACAAGATCTCCAAGGACCATTGGAGAAAAGGAATGAAAAGCAAGCTACTGGCGGTTACCTTTAGTGCATTTTAGAGTAGCCAAAATAGCATTGTAAACTTGGGATATATAACCAAGTGTAGCAATTCATTTTATTAAGATGTAAGTGAGTGAGATAGAATAACTTTGTATTAGCTTCTTTCAAGAGCACTCTCACTCTACATTAGGAACTGAGAAACTGTGATACTTTTGTAACACAGATTATTCCCGAAATAAAATCATCTCAGTTGGATCCTCAAAACATCCAACTGAAATTTTATATTTGCTTGTGTGATTTTATTTTATCTGTCAAGTTATTTCAAAGTTGATTTTAAGTTTAAAATATCTAGAATTGTATTCAACCCCCCCCCCCTTCTACAATTATGTTAGGCTATTTGGGATTAACAATTGGTATCAAAGCAAGATTCTAACATACAAGGAGTTTAAAGATCAAGGCCAAAACAGAAACCATGGTGAAGAAGGATGCAGGTGTAAAGATACCAGTTCTAGATAAGGACAATTACTTTCACTGGAAAGTAAAAATGCATCTACATCTCATGTCTATGGATGAGAGATATGTAGACTGCATGTTCCCATGAAGTTTGCATCTAGAGTTGGACCGCCAGATGATGCTGAAGATGTGGAAATTCCAAAGCCTGTCTCAGAATGGACTATTGAAGATGTTGCAGAAATCCATAAAGATAAAAGAACCATGAACATTATGTTTAATGGTTTGGAGCAAGAGATGTTTGACAATGTTATCAACTGTACAACTTCTAAAGAAGTATGGGGCACTGTTAGAACACTCTGTGAAGGAACTGAGCAGGTAAGGGAGAACAAAATGCAACTCCTCATACAACAATATGAACACTTTCATTTTAAAGCTGGTGAAACCCTAAACGATACATTTAGTAGGTTTCAAAAGCTTTTGAATGGATTAAAGTTGTATGGGAGGGTCTACCAAACCAAGGATTCAAACCTCAAATTTCTTAGAGCTCTTCCAAAAGAGTGGAAGCCTATGACTGTTTCTCTTAGAAACACTCAAGAATACAAAGACTATACTCTTGAAAGGCTTTATGGAACCTTAAAGACATATGAGCTGGAAATGGAGCAAGATGAAGAAATTGAGAAGGTACAAAAGAAAGGTGGATCTATTGCATTGATTGCATCTGTGAACCAACTGGAAGATGACAATGAAGAAGCTGCAAAAGCCACAACTAGTCGAGCTAGTTGTATGAGTGATGTTAGCAAGGGTAAAGGCAAGATGACAGAAGAAGAAGAAGAACCAGCCAACTTGGATGACTTAGATGAGATTGATGAACACATTGCTTTTCTTTCAAGAAAATTTTCTAAGTTCAAATTCAAGAGAAACTCAGAAGCAAGGCCACCAAGGAGAGACTTTCAACCTAGCAAAAATAATTGGGTTGAAAAGTCTAAATCTAAATGTTTCAACTGTGGAATGATTGGTCACTTTGCTGGAGATTGCAGAAAGCCCAAAGTTGAGAAGGGCAATAGGAAATTTGAGCCTGTTGATTATAAAAAGAAATACTTTGAACTTCTCAAGCAAAAAGAAAAGGCTTTCATGTCTCAGGAGTATGATTGGGCTGGTAATAGTGAAGATTCAGATGATGATGTTGAGTATGTCAACTTGGCTCTAATGACTAACAATCATGAGCAGGAAGCAAGTTCCTCAAGCAACCAGGTAACAATTACTAATCTTTATGAGCTTTCTAAAGAGGAATGCGATAGTACAGTTAATGAAATGTCTATTGTATTATATAATTTGCGTGTTACTCTTAAATCACTTACCAAAGAGAACTCAAGAATTAAAGAGACTAATTTGCTCTTAAGTGATAGAAATGCCATGTTAGAAGCACAGCTCATTGAGTTTGAGAAAATGAGATGTGTCAGTAGGGATGCTAAGCAGGAACTTGAAAAAGTGTTAAAAAGGGAAAAGATTCTTAAAACACAACTAGAAATAGAACAGAGAGTGATTGCAAAATGGAAAGATTCCAGGAATGTTGCTAGCAACACCATTAATGTTCAAGGTATGGAATCTTTCTGTGAACAATCATGGAAAAAGAACAAAGAGAAGCTAGGGTATGTTGTTGAAACCTTAGAATCAGAAACAGAGTCAACAAACAACAATGGTCATTCGTTGAAGGTTGATACGTCAACGGAATGCATCATTCCGTTGACAGATGAACCATCAACCGATCATGCTGTTTCGTTGACAAAGGAAAAGAAAGAAGAACTCACTAGACTTAATAACAAGTATGGTCCTGTCACCAAGAACTTTGTTTAAGGTGAGTCTAGTAAATCAAAGAAAGTTGAGAAGCCTGTTGAGAGAGCTAATGTAGGTCACTTGTCTAACAAGCAATTGAAAGACAAGTTAGAGAAAATTCAAGTTGAGGTTAAGGGCAATAAAAAGAATAACAGAAATGGAAAAGTAGGGATTAAAAAACATAACAATTACACACATGATAAGTATGCTCCTAGAAAAACATGTGTTAATTGTGGTAGTGTTAGTCATTTATCTGTTAATTGCAAATCTGTTAAGAAGCATACAAATGTGAAAATGCCTAAGCCTGCAATGAATACCTCTATGCCTACAATGCTTGTTATGCCTAATATGTTTGCTCCATATGCACAGTTTCAAAATCCATATGCTAGCGTGCCATTTGTGTCTAATCCATACATGAATATGTTTAATGTAGCACAAATGCCATGGAATGTGAATAACATGTTTGTTCCTCCAAATATGCATGCCATGAATGAAAATGTGAGCAACCCTCAGAAGTCAACACCAAAGGTAAAGGTTGATTTAACTCAATCTGAGCTCAAGGTTAAGAATGATGTGAAGAGTAAATCAAAGGCTAACAAAACAGGACCCAAGGAAACTTGGGTACCAAAATCAACTTGATTTGGTTTTATTGTGTGCAGGGAGACAAAAGGAATCTGTGGTACTTGGATAGTGGTTGTTCAAGACACATGACTGGTGATTCTACCCTGCTCACAGAGTTCCAGGAAAGAGCTGACCCTTGTATTGCTTTTGGAGATGACAGCAAAGGCTACACTAAGGGATATGGCTTGATTTCAAGAGAAAATGTCATCATTGATGAGGTTGCATTGGTGGATGGTCTAAAGCACAATTTTCTTAGTATCAGCCAAATTTGTGACAAAGGATTTTTAGTTACCTTTTCAAGAGAAGCCTGTGTTGTTTCTAAAGGTGGAGACAACAATGTGGTAATGACTGGATTCAGAAGAGGGAATGTGTACATTGCTGACTTTAGTAGCACAAGTCCAGACACCATCACTTGTCTTTTCAGCAAGGCAAGCAAGGATGAAAGTTGGCTATGGCACAAGAAATTGTCTCATTTGAATTTTAAGGTTATGAATGACTTGGTGAGGAAAGATCTTGCTAGAGGAATTCCACAGGTGGAATTCACCAAGGATGGTTTGTGTGATGCATGTCAAAAAGGGAAACAAAAGAAGGCATCATTAAAAAGCAAGACAGAGTCATCAATTGTCCAAAAACTTGAGTTGCTTCATATGGATCTATTTGGCCCTGTAAATGTCATGTCCATTTCAAAGAAGAAATACTGTCTTGTGATTTTTGATGATTTTTCTAGATTTACATGGACTTTCCTTTTGCACTCTAAAGATGAGGCAAGTGAAATCATTATCAATCACATCAAGATGGTAAAAAATCATCCTGATTTCAAAGTAAGAAGGATTAGGAGTGATAATGGGACAAAGTTCAAGAATTCAACTATGAAGATGTTCTGTGAGGAAAATGGTATTTTGCATGAATTTTCAGCTACAAGGACACCACAGCAAAATGGTGTAGTTGAAAGGAAAAACAGAACACTCATTGAAGCTGCAAGGACAATGCTAGATGAATCAAAGTTACCAACTTATTTTTGGGCTGAGGCGGTTAACACAGCTTGCTTCACTCAGAATATTTCTTTGATTAATCAAGCCAAGGGAATGACCCATTATCAACTTCTCAAAAGAAAGAAGCCACTATTGGATTTTCTTCATGTCTTTGGATGCAAGTGTTTTGTTCTGAGAAATCAAGCTGAGCATTTGGGGAAATTTGAAGCAAAGGCAGATGAAGCAATATTTGTGGGATATGCAGCAGGGAAAGCTTACAGAGTCTATAATCTCAGAACTAACATTGTTATGGAATTTGTACATGTTGTTTTTGATGATCTCAAAATTCAAGGTCTCTGTAATGAAGGTTTCCATGAAAGTCTTTCTTTTGAGAATGAGGAAGGAGATCAAGTGAATCATGTTAAGGCTATTGAGAAACAACCTAAAGTTGTTGTGTCTAGCACAGATGAAAGCAGTAGTGAAGATGAAATTGTTGCATTAAGATTGAAAAGAATAGCTGCTAGCAGACCAAATGGTCATTCCGTTGACAGTCATGGTGGAGGATTCGTTGACATACAAAATGAGCATTTCATTGACAGTCAAGATGGGCATTCCTTTGACAGTCATAGAAATGCTTCTAGGAATGATCACTTAGGGACAACAAACTCAGGGGGAGTTTCTCAAGGACAAACATCCAATCAAGGCAATCATGATCATGAAGCTACATCTTCTAGAGCTAATCTACCTCCCTCAAGGAAATGGACCAAAGATCATCCCTTTGATCTCATCATAGGTGATGTTTCTTCAAAAGTCCAAACTAGAAGAGCAACTCAAGAGGAATGTCTATATAGTAGCTTTCTGTCTCAAGATGAGCCAAAGAAAGTTGAGGATGCACTTCTAGATCCAGATTGGGTTTTGGCTATGTAAGAGGAGCTAAACCAATTTGAGAGAAACAAAGTTTGGAAGCTGGTGCCCAAGCCTAAAAACAGGAGTGTTATAGGCACAAAATGGGTGTTCAGAAACAAGATGGATGAAAATGGCATAGTCACAAGGAAAAAAGCTAGATTGGTTGCTAAAGGCTACTCACAGGAAGAGGGAATTGATTTTGATGAAATATTTGCTCATGTTGCAAGACTAGAAGCAATAAGGATTTTCCTAGCCTATGCAGCCCATGCCAATTTCAAGGTCTATCAAATGGATGTGAAGAGTGCTTTTATAAATGGGGAATTGGAAGAGGAGGTGTATGTGAGTCAACCTCCTGGTTTTGAAGATGATGATTTTCCAGAGTATGTGTACTTTCTCCTCAAAGCACTCTATGGTTTGAAACAAGCACCTAGAGCCGGGTATGACACACTGTCACAGTTCCTTCTTGAGAATCACTTCACTAGAGGTACTGTTGATAAAACTCTTTTTCATAGGATTGTGAATGGCTCTACTATACTTGTTCAAATTTATGTAGATGACATAATTTTTGGGTCTACATATGATAAACTTTGTCAAAAGTTTGCCAAGCTTATGCAAAGTAAATATGAAATGAGCATGATGGGAGAATTAACTTATTTCCTTGGTCTTCAAGTGAAACAAGTTAATGAAGGCATTTTCATTAGTCAAACAAAGTACATTCATGATTTGTTAAAGAAATTTAACTTAATGGAATGCTCTCCTGCCAAAACTCCCATGCCTACTGCTACTAAACTTGAATTGAATACTAAGGAAAAATCTATGGACATTTCAAGTTACAGAGGCATGGTAGGCTCACTTTTATATTTAACAGCTAGTAGACCTGATATTATGTTTGCTACATTTCTATGTGCTAGATTTCAAGCTGATCCTAGGGAATCCCATTTAGTTGCTATTAAAAGAATTTTCAGATATCTCAAAGGAACACCAAACCTTGGCATTTGGTATCCTAGAGAATCTGGCTTTGAGCTAATTGGTTATTCAGATGCAGATTATGCAGGATGTAAAATTGACATGAAAAGCACAACATGCACCTGTCAATTTCTAGGAAACAAGCTTGTGTCATGGTTCAGCAAGAAACAAAACTCAGTTTCTACCTCCACAACTGAGGCTGAGTACATTGCAGCTGGAAGTTGTTGTGCACAAATTTTATGGATGAAAAATCAACTACTTGATTATGGATTAAGAGTTGAGAAAATTCCTATTTTCTGTGACAACACTAGTGCCATTGCCATTACTGAGAATCCAGTGCAGCATTCAAGGACCAAGCACATTGACATCAAGTATCATTTCATTAGAGAACATGTTATGAATGGTACTGTGGAGTTACATTTTGTTCCAAGTGAACAACAACTTGCAGACATCTTTACCAAGCCACTTGATGAATCAACATTCTCAAGATTAGTAAGTGAGCTAGGTATGCTGAATTTCTCTTAATCATTTATGAGATTTTTGCAAGTTTAAATTGCAGCCAGGAATTTGCTATGACTTTCTGTGAATTAATTTTCTCAGGAAAAAGTGAAATTTTGTCTAAGTCAAAATTACTATGTCAACGAATGTCTCATTCTGTTGCCAGTCTTAGCATTTTTCTGGGTATTCCCTTGACAACATTATTATGTGAACGAAATGCAGCTTTATCAACGAAATAGACGGGACCTTAAACACCCAATTCTAATCCGTTGATATAGCGCTGTTAATCTGAACCGTTGAAATTTGCACGTCTTTTTACCACGATCTATGCATACACTCCTGTAAGTATAAATCATGGTCGTATTTTAATTGTAACGGTTAGATTTTTAAGCCAATCCAGTAATTTATAATTATTATTGGACTTATTTTTTTGAGAACTTTTGGGGGAGTATTTAAGAAATTTACTTTCTTTAATTGAATTTTTATCTTACTCTCCAAATTTTCAAAGGCTTTCTCACTTCTTCTCTCTCAAAGCAAAACACAGTTCGAGCTTTTCTTTACTCAACAATGGCACCCATAGTTAAACTCATGTCTGCTGGAGGGTTCATTTATGAGAAGAACAACTCCATTCCATTTGTTGTCAAGGAAAGCCAGAACAAAATCTTTCACAAGATGATGGATTTCTTGGTGAACTGCAAGCTCAGTTATGTGATGTTTCACTCTAATCCGCTTTATAATGAAATCATAGAGGAGATTTGGACCTCCTGTGAGTACAGTGGGACTAACTGCACTTTGCAATTCACCATTCAAGGTAAAGAGTATATTGTCAATTCAGATGTATTGCAAGCATGCCTTCATATTCCTGAGAATAATTGCTTAGCTTTACCCACAAATGCTGAAATTGTTAACATGCTTAATTCAATAAATTACTCTTTGCCAACTGAGAATTTAGGTAAAATTATTAGGAGAGGTTTGGTAAGAGAGTGGAGTTATTTAGCAGATGCTTTCATTAAAGTGTTTTCTGGTAAAATTAGTAATTTTGATGCTTTAACTAACTCCATTCTAATTTTGCTTACCATGCTTCTCACTGATAAGTACTATAACTTTAGCACTCAATTGATGTATGAACTAGGTGCTAAGTTAGGAGATAAGAAATCTAGGAAAAAGAATATTTATTATGCTAGATTTCTAATGATGTTGGCCAACCATGTTAGTCCAATACCATTAGTTATCTCTAACCCAAATTCCAGGTTTGATTGTTTTGTCCAAGAGAAGAGGGTGCTAACAGACATCTTGAGGCTCAATCACAATGGTGATGTCCCAATGGTGTATTTGCCAGTTATTGAGGTAACACTTTCTCACCCTGTAAATTTAAATGTTACTTCGGTTTCTGCTTCTGTTACTAATGTTGTTGCAATGGAGTCTGTAGCTGTGACCCAACAGGCTCCTGCCCCTGCAACTAGACCTAAATTCACAAAGTCTAAATCTACCAAGCCAACCTCAGGTGCTTCTCAAAAGGCACCTGTTGTAAAATCCACTGCACAACCTAAAGGGAGTGATGCTGGTGTAGTGAGTGGTGAGGGAAGGGGTGAAAATCAAATAAACCCCAAGGATAAGGTGGGAGAGGTGAGTGTTTCCCAGACTAGCCCCATTGTGTCTTCCCAACAAGGCACAATGAGTAACATGGACATTAGCTCAAGTCTAATTGCATCCTCTCAAAAGGATGTAGTTATTGAAACAAGCTCTCCTCTAAGAGCACACATCAAAAGGGTAAGGGACACATCTAGCCCCCAAACATCAATCTCCCAATACCAAAGAAGGGTAAGACAAAAATCCCAGGTCACACAGGGTGCACACACACTGGAAGCAACAATTCCAGTTTCTCAAATTCAGTTTGATGTAGCCCCAATTTTTACTCTGGGGTTACAGTCCCACTCCCTCAATATTAATATTGAGACACCTCCACAAAATTCTCCTACACAGTCATTAGATGTAGATATGATCCATTCATCTATTCCTGATTCTCCAACTCTATTCTTGGAGAAGCCCCACTCTGAAATTGGTGGTCATCACTTGTTAAGTGATTTGTTGGACCACCAATCCTCTTTTTCTGAAGCTACAAGAGGATCTGTGGAACCATCTCTAAAGTCAATCACCACATATTCTACTGTAATTTCACTTTCTCAAACTCCTTTCTTGACTTCATCAACGAAGCAGTCTCTTTCGTTGACAAGTGTTTCTCCATCAACGGAATCCATTCCGTTGACAGTTCAAACTACCATTTCGTTGATAGCTCATTCTGCACCTATTATTGAAAATCCAGTTGTTCACACAACTAGTGCAGATGACCTAGTGGTAGTTGAAACACTTTTAGGAATGAAAGGGAGTGAATCTGAGAGGCTGGCTTGCAGCCAGGCAAAAGGAGAGAATGAGAGTGAGAGGTTGGCTATTTCTTCCAGCCAGGCAAAAGGAGAGATTGAGAGTTCCACCTTAGTAGGTGAAGGTGAGGGTGTGAGAGGTGTGAGCCATGGGGAGCCCATGCTGAAAGAAAATAGTGGAGAGAGAGAAGGGACTACAGATACTCAAAGGAAGGAACTAGCCATTGCAAGTGAGTTAATGGAGGTTAGTGATGGAGAAAGAGAATTGTCTTTCCAAGAGCATTATCAACAAACTCTGGATAGCATTTCTCTGGATCCTGAAACCTTTACTCACCCTGTGCCAGCTTATCAAATCTTGGCTCAACAGGGAAATGTGGAGGCAGAGAGGACTTTAAATCTAATTCATACAACTGCATCCATGATGAGGGCTAAGGATGCACTTGCCAATTTGTCTCCAGGAGCTGGTGAAAGTGATCAGTTTGCTGATTTTTCAAGTGATGATGAGAGTCTTGATGATGATTTCCAAGGGGTGGCATCCACTACACAGACTGGGACATCTGTGATGCCTCCTAAGCCAAGATGGCTCTATCAAGATTCACTTGGATATCAAGGGTTGGATGCTGCAATTACAAGGCAGTATAATGAAGCTTACTTGGCTCATGAGTCTGCACCTCCAAATGAGAAGAAATTCTACAAAGCCATTATGGACTCTCTAGAAATCCAGAGGCTACAAATGCTACAGACAAGGATTGAGGCCAGGGAAATTAAGGATCAAATTTCAAGCTTCAGGGACTCCAATGATAGGAGGTTTGATGAAAGACTTCCACTTCTCACTGTGACCAAAATGGACAAATTCTTCAGAAGGGATCATGAGGTGGCAACCACTTTGAAAACCCTTACTGATAGGGTGGACAAAGTGGAAGCCACATTAACTCATATACAACAGCATAGGAGAAGCAGACTCAGCTTTTGACCCAGTTAGTGGCAGCTCAGGGACTCCCTCTCATCACTCTTGATGATAACAAAAAGGGGGAGAAATCAAAGGAGCTAAATGTTCAAGTCACAAAAGTTATGGTCCCAGCCATTTCTTTACCACAGAAGCTGTTAGCACAAAATCATGCAAGCGCACGTGGTCACAAGTAATATACGAATAAGTCAAGTTCGTTCCCACAGAGATCTAATGAGGTGTTCAATTCAATTAATGTACCTATGCAACAATGTATGATTTTTATCCACTGCTAAGACAATTAACAATTTGGGTTTTGAATAACTAAGATTAACTAGAGAACAAATTATTAAACTAAGACTTAATTAACTAACAAGAATTGGAATCGAATTACTTATGCAGAGAAAACATGGGATCCTAACTTCATTAAGTACTTCATTCAGAGTCTTTTGTCTTTAATCAATGCATGTGACAGTTATGATAACTAATCGGATAACACGAAATAAGTACATGCTACCTTTCAGTATACGTATACCAAACCACTCAAACATCCACAAAAGAGATAGAAGTTGGGCAGACACCAATTATGCTTAGACCCTATATGTCTATAAGATTTGAAAACATAACGGTTTAACGAGCAAGTTATCCATTCAGATTACATAGGGCATGTAAGATGGTTAAAATCACCTACGAATCATGCATGACAAACATCCATAAACCTATGCTAGCATGGCAAATTCCAAACCTCTATATCCACTTTCGCATTCAATAGAGATTAACAAACAATCTTAGATGTTAGATACGCATCCAAGAAGAATAAGCACAACCAAACTAGGATATCAATTAGCCATCACACACACATCTTTAAAACAATTAACTACTAAAATCCATAAATAAATCCGTTAGAATCCCACGACAATGATTAGTTCATAATAGAACCGTTCATCATCGTGGGATTTGATGAAAACATGATAATGAACAAGATTCGAATAATATAGATACTAAAGTAATAGAGTTGAGAAAACAAATCCCAAAAGCATCCAAGAGTATCGCCAAGAAAAATACAAAAGAAAAGTAGATCTAGAACTCCGTTGCTTGTCACGCGCGTAGGAATCCTTCGTCAAACTTGAATCTCCGTGTCTCGGCTTTCTCTCTATGTGTTGCTGGGAATAGGTATATTATTGGTGAAGGGTTGTGTTTATATAAACTTCAGGAGGCTTTTTCAGCAAGATATTTCCAAATTTCCAATTAAAAATCGAAATTTCCAACTATTCTGCCAGGCGGCCGCGCCCTAGGCGCGCGCCCGCGCGTTTGCTGCGCCCCCGCGCGCCAGGTTACTGTTCATAATTATAGAAAATGTTGTCCTCTTCGCGTGAGCTGTAAGATCGTCAGAATCGGACTTGTAGAACTCCAGATATGGCCAAAACAATGAAGACTGCGCAACCTACCCGGAAAATCCGAATTTTAATCAAATTAACCTCCAACTCTTGGTTCTGCAAAACTTAATGAAAACACATTAAACACACCACATACTTGAGTTCAAGTCATCAATTTAAGCCGATATGAAGCGTTCCAAGTAGATATAAAATCCACTTATCACACCCCCAAACTTAAACCGATGCTTGTCCTCAAGCATAAATAATATAACTATATACAACTAACTAGTACCACTTCCGTAGGTGATCACGGTTGCATTTGGCATATGCAACAAGCCCTTTAAACCCCTAGGCAGCCCTAGTGGACGAGTAAGGTCTCGTGAGGGCCTATAGCGAATGTACCCACAAAATCCATCTACTCATGCAACTAACAATGCAATGCATGTATGCTACTAATATGAAAATGCAACGATCCCTTCAAACCAACCAAAACCAATCAACGAGCCAACATCTCAAAGAACACAGTCTTCCAAACAGAGTTCGACCAAATTCCCATCGACCAACAAGACAAACACAGAAACGTGCGTGTGTGCGATGCTCACCAATATACTCCCAAACTAAATCAAGACCATACCTACTCTTAGCCAAAACAACCACAAGCTTACAAACAGAATGAACTCTAGACACAAGAAACCACTTAAAAACACCTCAATATCCACTTGAGTTAGACAGGAATTCATGCTTTTATTACAGAACAACATACTAAACACAATACACATGCTTATTTGACCGTGCAATGGTTAAGACCCCAAAAGGCTTATACAATAATACCCATGTAGCGAGCTTTAGGTTAGTGGATCCCAGACCGGAAAAAAATCTTAGGTCACTAGGCACAAAGTCCCCTAGAACTTAATTGCTCGAGTATTAAAGAGCTCAACCTGATCAATTCTGCATAAAACAACTAACTCAACTTTTTTTTTTCTTTTTCAACTTTTCTCTTTTTTTTTTCTTTTTTTTTTTTCAACAATTTCGGAATGAGTGCACTTTGCCTTTTTCTCATCCCACCCTAGACTACTCATCTTTTCAATGAGCCAGCTACTAGCCATTTGACGCCTAGCCTTTATTACAACTAGCATGAAATCCCTGGTTTCCCCCAAACTTATACATAAGTGCTCCTTCGTTTTCAAGAATCTAGCCAACATTCTAAATGTAAACAAGTGGTTAAATTCTAACACCAAACAAGCATGGTCTGATCAAATTCAAAAGCAACCAATGAGACTTATGAAATAGATTTGTTTCTGGCATGCAAGTCAATACTTAGAAACTTAATCAACCCTCTATTCATCACAACCACACTCCAATCAACATCGACTCACCAACGGAAATAGTCAAATCCTACGGGATCATGAAATATGCATGCTATGCAAATGCAACTAA
The DNA here is from genome assembly GCA_030848705.1 of Heracleum sosnowskyi. NCBI lineage: Eukaryota > Viridiplantae > Streptophyta > Magnoliopsida > Apiales > Apiaceae > Heracleum > Heracleum sosnowskyi. The sequence continues at coordinate 47,263,340 of CM061236.1, forward strand.
AATGGACTCACATGATAAATAAAAACTATGCAAACAGAATGCCCTATATGACATGAACATGCAAAACTACGAATAAAACATGAATGAATTACCACAAACATGCAAAATATGATTTCCTACATGAACACATAACACCTATACAAACCCATACATCACCCCCAAACTTAACATATTCAATGTCCTCATTGAAGGTAATAAGAAAGATAGTAGAAACATACCTAACACATGGGTTGCCTCCCACGAAGCGCTGTCGTTAATGTCATTTAGCCGGACAAATGTGAATCAAATCATGGTGGCTCAAAGATCGCATTTGACTTGTCCTTAGCAGAAGGACCATTCACCCATTGTTTGATAACCTTCTTGCTTTCTTCCCACATCTTTTCCAAATCAAACTTCACCTTGACTTTTCCACCAATCGATTTTTTCTTTTTCTTCTTTACACCTCTAAGGTGTTTATGCTTCTCTGTCGATTGATAAGAACACTCTTTTACCTCATCATCCTTGTTCCACCTTCTCAACACATTATCTTCACACTCTTTAAAAATCACCAACTCATCATTCAGAAGGACATACTTCAAATGTGGTGGAAGTTTTCCAAGCTTGACATTCGAAAGATCTCGAATGGAAGAATTGTCAATGGAATCACTGATGTGATGCTCGAACTTGTGCATGTCCGAATTTTTGCTCAACAGCTGATCGAACTCCTTTCTCTGACCCGTATCAACCATCTTCAAGCTAAAACACTCTTCCTCCTCTGTCGGAAATTTCATAGCCTTGAACACATTAAAGATAACCTTTTGATTACTCACCCTCATTGTGAGCTCTCCTTTCTGCACATCGATCAAAGTTCGGCCTGTAACCAAGAACGGTCTTCCCAAGATAATAGGAATCTTCTTGTCTTCCTCAAAGTCCAGAATTACAAAATCAGCGGGAAAGATAAGTTTATCCACTTTAACCAAAACATCCTCCACTATACCCCTTGGATATGTGATCGACCGATCAGCCAACTGTAAGGTCATATTAACTGGTTTCGGCTCAGGCAACCCAAGTTGCTTAAAAATAGACATTGGCATTAGATTAATGCTAGCTCCCAAATCACATAAGCATTTGCTGAAAAGTTGATTGCCAATAGTGCAAGGTATGGTAAAACTTCCCGGATCTTTAAGCTTCGGTGGCAATTTCTGCTGTAGAACTGCACTACACTCCTCTGTCAAAGCAACGGTGTCCAATTCCTCGAGTTTCAACTTTCGAGATAGAATACCCTTCATGAACTTAGCATAGCTCGGCATCTGTTCAAGAGCTTCTGCAAAAGGTATGTTGATGTGTAACTTCTTGAAAACCTCGAGAAATTTGGCGAATTTTGTGTCAAGATTCTGCTTCTGTAGCCTCTTTGGATATGGAGGAGGAGGATAGATCTGGTTACTCTCTGTAGTCTTCTTCTGGAGCCTCTTTGGGTAAGGAGGAGGTGGGTAAATAGTCTGCTTCGAAATAGACTTGTCAACAGAATTTTTGCTCTTTTCAGCCTCACCGTCCAACTGCTTAGCTGCCAAATCAAAAATTGGCTTTTCCTTAGAAGGTTCCACCTGATGCTGCTGAATTTCTTCCTCTTCTTCAACTGCTGATTTTTGATTACCAGTGACCTTTCCCGATCTCAAGGTAACTGCTTTCACATGTTCTTGGACAACTGTCTTTCCTGGATTAGGCTCCGTATCGCTAGGAAGAGTTCCCTGAGGTCTGTTCAGCAACGCACTGGCTATCTGTCCAATCCGAGTTTCCAAAGTCTTGAGAGAAGCCGCCTGGCTCTTGCACATCAACCTCAACTCTTCCAATTCTGACTTTTCATTAGAAGACTGACCATGGTGACCTTGAGGTTGTTGATGAAATCCTGGTGGTGGCTGATAAGGTTGTCTTGGAGCATATTGCTGCTGATAACCAGAAGGGTTGAATGGCTTAGCTCCAAATTGTTGACCTTGAAACTGCTGATACTGCTGTTGAGGTTGATTCTGGCCACCCTGATTGTTACTCCAGCTGAAATTAGGATGGTTCCTGTTGTTGGGATGATAGGCATTAGGCACTGGCTGCTGTGATCTCTGAAAATTGCTCACGAACTGTGCCGATTCACTAGATATGGCACACTGATTCGTGCCATGTGCGCCCGCACAAAGCTCACAAACACTAGCCACCTGTTGAACTCCATAATTCGTCAAAGAATCCACCTTCATTGTCAAAGCCTTCAACTGGGCTGCTATAGCTGTAGCTGCATCAACTTCAAGAACTCCTGCTACTTTGCCTTGTGATAATCTCTGAGTAGGATTCTGATATTCATTCGCAGCCATCATCTCAATTAACTCATAAGCTTCCTCGTAGCTCTTAGCCCATAGAGCTCCACCTGATGCTGCATCTAACATTGGTCTTGATTGTGCTCCCAGACCATTATAAAAATAATTAATCACCATCCAGTCAGGCATTCCATGATGTGGACATCTCCTAAGCATCTCCTTGTATCTCTCCCAAGCTTCACATAAAGATTCTCCAGAATGCTGAGAAAACTGAGTAAGAGCATTCCTGATCGCAGCAGTTTTAGCCATGGGGAAGAATTTAGTAAGAAATTTCTGAGCAAGATCCTCCCATGTAGTAATAGAACTTGCTGGTAGAGAGTGCAACCAGCCCTTAGCCTTATCCCTCAGAGAAAATGGGAAAAGTCTCAGCTTCACAGCATCTTCTGACACTCCGTTGAATTTGAAGGTGTCGCAAATCTCGATGAAATCCCTAATATGCATATTAGGATCTTCCGTTGGAGCACCCCCAAACTGCACTGAATTCTGCACCATCTGAATCGTGCCAGGCTTGATTTCAAAGGTATTAGCTGCAATAGCCGGCCTGACAATGCTAGATTGAATGTCATTGATCTTTGGCTGAGAATAGTCCTTCAAAGCCTTAGCTGCAGGTGCTACTCCTTCTGGAGCGTCTCCCATCTTTACTAACTTTAATCTTTCTTCTTCCAATTTACGAGTCTGAGAACGTGTTCGCATACACGTTCAAGTACCTGAAACACACAGAACAAACAACTACAATCCGAGTCAGTGAACTCTAACGACCACTGATGACAAGCACATAAACTAAAATAAAACACCGATGATCCCCGGCAGCGGCGCCAAAAATTTGTTAGCACAAAATCACGCAAGCGCACGTGGTCACAAGTAATATACGAATAAGTCAAGTTCGTTCCCACAGAGATCTAATGAGGTGTTCAATTCAATTAATGTACCTATGCAACAATGTATGATTTTTATCCACTGCTAAGACAATTAACAATTTGGGTTTTGAATAACTAAGATTAACTAGAGAACAAATTATTAAACTAAGACTTAATTAACTAACAAGAATTGGAATCGAATTACTTATGCAGAGAAAACATGGGATCCTAACTTCATTAAGTACTTCATTCAGAGTCTTTTATCTTTAATCAATGCATGTGACAGTTATGATAACTAATCGGATAACACGAAATAAGTACATGCTACCTTTCAGTATACGTATACCAAACCACTCAAACATCCACAAAAGAGATAGAAGTTGGGCAGACACCAATTATGCTTAGACCCTATATGTCTATAAGATTTGAAAACATAACGGTTTAACGAGCAAGTTATCCATTCAGATTACATAGGGCAGGTAAGATGGTTAAAATCACCTACGAATCATGCATGACAAGCATCCATAAACCTATGCTAGCATGACAAGTTCCAAACCTCTATATCCACTTTCGCATTCAATAGAGATTAACAAACAATCTTAGATGTTAGCTACGCATCCAAGAAGAATAAGCACAACCAAACTAGGATATCAATTAGCCATCACACACACATCTTTAAAACAATTAACTACTAAAATCCATAAATAAATCCGTTAGAATCCCACGACAATGATTAGTTCATAATAGAACCGTTCATCATCGTGGGATTTGATGAAAACATGATAATGAACAAGATTCGAATAATATAGATACTAAAGTAATAGAGTTGAGAAAACAAATCCCAAAAGCATCCAAGAGTATCGCCAAGAAAAATACAAAAGAAAAGTAGATCTAGAACTCCGTTGCTTGTCACGCGCGTAGGAATCCTTCGTCAAACTTGAATCTCCGTGTCTCGGCTTTCTCTCTATGTGTTGCTGGGAATAGGTATATTATTGGTGAAGGGTTGTGTTTATATAAACTCCAGGAGGCTTTTTCAGCAAGATATTTCCATATTTCCAATTAAAAATCGAAATTTGCAACTATTCTGCCAGGCGGCCGCGCCCTAGGCGCGCGCCCGCGCGTTTGCTGCGCCCCCGCGCGTTTGGCTGCGCCCCCGTGCGCCAGGTTACTGTTCATAATTATAGAAAATGTTGTCCTCTTCGCGTGAGCTGTAAGATCGTCAGAATCGGACTTGTAGAACTCCAGATATGGCCAAAACAATGAAGACTGCGCAACCTACCCGGAAAATCCGAATTTTAATCAAATTAACCTCCAACTCTTGGTTCTGCAAAACTTAATGAAAACACATTAAACACACCACATACTTGAGTTCAAGTCATCAATTTAAGCCGATATGAAGCGTTCCAAGTAGATATAAAATCCACTTATCAGAAGCCACTAGCTATGGGGGAGTCTATCAAGGGTAAAATGGATGGAATTGACCTCATTCAACAGGAATCTATAAGACTACAACTTGCAGCACAGATAAAAGAGCAATGGTCTAGTATAGATGCACGGGTTAAGAAGATAGCTGAAACTGCAAGAAACAAACATCCATCAATGGATCAAGCTACTTCTACATCAACGGATGAGCCCATCCCATCATCAACGAATGCCATGGTATTAGTGTCAACGGAATTGGAGCCACAGACTAAATCCTCATATGATCTAAAGCCTCTTCTACATGGAGTAATTCCTGGTCCAAGGAAAGAAAAGGGACAAACTTCATGTATTAGAGATGTGGACCCAACTACCTTTGAGAGATGTTTATCTCCAAATTCCCCAGCTAAACCAAAGGGCAATAATATTGCTAGGACATTCTATCCTCCTCCACTTCCAGATGAGCTCAAGGTTCTGAGTGAACTAATTATAAAATGCAAGGGAAGCAATGTGCCTGAGATCAGGAATCAAAGAGCAATAGTCAACAGAAATGGGCAAGAAATCTGTGTTGGGGCTGGTCACCCAAATTTTGCTGAAGCTAGAGCTGAGGAATCAGCTAGGGCATACATGCAAGCTCTTGCAGTTGCCCAAGCTCTAGATGAAGAGGAAAGACAACAAGAAGAAAGAGCTAGAGCCGAAGCTGTGCAAGGAAAAAGAAAAAGTATAAGGCAACCTAAAACAAGAGCTAAAAGAAACTTGGCTTTTGATAAGGATGATTCTCAAAGCACTGTCACAGATGCACATGTAACAACAATGCCTTCAACCTTTTCTGATCAAGATTGTGGAGCAATATTAGCTTGTGATCCTAAACATCCAGTTAATTTTCATGATCAACCAATTGAGCCAAAGGAGGAGCCAATTGAGTTTGATGAAGCTAATTTTCCCAAATTTCTGGTTGAGATGGAATCAAGGAAGAAATCAAAGCAGAGGGCTACTAAGGCTAAACCAATTCTTGTGAGAAGGCCACAGGTTGAAAAACCACCTCCAAACCCAGAAGACTTTATCTACATTGCAAATATAAGGGAGGAGTCTGACTTAAACCTATATCTTGATGACTTGGTGGAAGTGAGAGGAATTGGAGCTACTCATAAACTACCAGAGAGATTAGTGTTTGTCTACAAGGATGGAGGGAACAGATTTGGCCTCTACACAAAATTCTAGGAGAGGATTATCAGACTTTGCTAGTGGTGTTCAAGTGCTTAAAGAAAGATTTTGGGTTCACCAAAACTGCTAAGTCTGAGGTTGTCTCCAAGATATGTCAAATAAAAGCTAGCTGGAACAAGCCTAATGCACTTCCCAGAACTCTAAAGGTCCCTCAAACAGGAAAGAAAATTCATCTCCAATATTTTTGGATGATGGAATTCAGAGACAAGGACAACTGTAGGAGATTCTTCAAAATAGAGGACCAATTGGAAAAGGCATCTAATGAAACTCTTAGATTTATGCAATCCAAGTTGGGTGATCAAGATGAAGAAGAGACGATTTTCTACAAGAGGCTCCAAGCTCAAATTGAGGAGAACAATGCCAAGAAGGGGAAGAAAACAAGGCCACAGAGACAAAGATGGTAAATCTGCTCAGGCTAGAGGAGCAACTCTGTGCACTTGTGTTGTAAGATTTTCTACTTTGTTTTCAATAAATTTTAAAGTATCTTGAAGCTCAATGCAATTTCTACTTCTGTAATTTGTAATTTGATTAAGTGTTTTTGTTATCATCAAGACTCTTGATTTATGGTTGTTATTCTATCAGTCATAAATTGGGGGAGATTGTTAGGAATATGTTGTTCTTGATGATAATTATAAAAACACTTAGTAGATTTTGTGTTAAGTCACTTTTGTAACTGTCAATGGAATGGTATGCTTTGCAGCTTTCGTTGACAGGTAGCTCATCAACGGAATGAGTCTCATCAACGAAATGAGTAATGTAGCAATTGCACTGTACAATACTTCACTGGTTGATATGCATTTGTTGTAGGTATTAGATAGGTTTTCCAAGTCATGTTGACTAAGTACTAGATAGGCAAAATAGGTTGGTTAATTGTAAATATACTATGCCTTGTAATTTTGCCTAAGTGAAGACATGTCAACGGAATGAAGATTACACTATCAACGGAATGAAGAATGTACCATCAACGGAATGAAGAATAAAGCTATCAACGAAACACATCTCACTACTATCAACGAATCATTATCACTTTTATGAATAGTTGACAAAGTGATAGTGACAGTTTTCTGACAGATCAAAAGGTGATGTAGAAGTGTACTTTGCATTGGGAGCCATCAAAATGGACACTGGGAATGAGGAAACATTCCAATTTCCAATTAGGTTCTTGAGTGTGATCATAATAAGCATGAAGACAAAAGGCAAGATCTCCAAGGACCATTGGACAAAAGGAATGAAAAGCAAGCTACTGGCGGTTACCTTTAGTACATTTTAGAGTAGCCAAAATAGCATTGTAAACTTGGGATATATAACCAAGTGTAGCAGTTCATTTTATTAAGATGTAAGTGAGTGAGATAGAATAACTTTGTATTAGCTTCTTTCAAGAGCACTCTCACTCTACATTAGGAACTGAGCAGATGTGATACTTTTGTAACACAGATTATTCCCGAAATAAAATCATCTCAGTTGGATCCTCAAAACATCCAACTGAAATTTTATATTTGCTTGTGTGATTTTATTTTATCTGTCAAGTTATTTCAAAGTTGATTTTAAGTTTAAAATATCTAGAATTGTATTCAACCCCCCTTCTACAATTCTGTTAGGCTATTTGGGATTAACATAACTTATTCGGTAATCATTTTGGGTTGTAATAACTTTTATCTTGTGGATTAATGACTCGATACTTATTTCAATTTCATCTCTGAGACTATAATTAGTGTTGTGGATTGTATTGTGGGGTCACAGCATGTTGTTTATTATTATTGTGATTCAAGTTCAAGTGATATTGATGGGATTTGAGGGTGTGACAACCTGAATATCCGACCCCGGATCTGGGGGTGTTACAGAAATGGTAATCAGAGCTTAGGGTTATAGATCTCAGAGATGATAGCGCGTTAAGAATAATAAATCCAGATATAATTATATAATAGTAGTAATAATAAGAACTTCTGACAGATTTCATAGTCGGGCTACCTAATGTAGCACTGGCGACTAAAACCCTCAAGGGAACTTTAACTTCATGATTAATAACATAGCTTCCATTTACCTTGTAGATTCTGGATATCCCAGACCCTGAGGTGTATGAGCAACAGCATGACGATGCACTTCTAGAGGCTGTAGACCCTGTTGAGTATGCCATTGAGGACCTAGATGAGAATCCGGAGGAGGACCCAGAGGACCCGGATGAGGATCCGGAGGAGGACCCAGAGGACCCGGATGAGATTCCGGAGGAGGACCCCGATGAGGATCCCGAGGAGGACCCCGAGGAGGACCCCATTGAGGAGGCGAAGGAGTCTAGTGACGATGATGTGGACTACATAGACATCCCCATGCACCCACTCCCTGCTGTCAGACCTCCTACCCCTCCACCACCACCACTGAGCCCTTTTGATGACGAGGACTGTAACACCCCCATACCCGGGGTCGGAGATCTGGGTTGTCACGATCCCTTGCTCCGTACAAACGCTTAATACTTGAACCATAAAACAATAAATCAACACACATGGTGACCCCACCATCAATACACTCACGCTAGTTATGTCTCAGAAACGAACTTACAATAACAGTAGTCATATGATCCACAAATTAAAGTTATTACAACCCAAAAGTAAAATACTTGCAACCTACTACCAGTATGATTTCTATGTGAAACCATATGGTAGCGCAAAAGTTTGTTCTTGTTCATTAATATACATAAGTGATACTTATAATTAAACTGGAGCAGCAAGAGTTACACTCTGAACCAACTCAGTACTTCTACCTGATCAACTGTAACAACCATGCTACGGGCGGCCTATATGTCCCTGACGCGCTTCCGAGCGGTACGACGAATCCTGGCCATCTACTCTAGCTATTGTGTTGTGATATATATGTATAGAAAGAAAAAGCAAGAGTGAGCACCCAGCCCAGCAATAATACAATACAGCATAAGCATATAAGTAAGCTTATATCAAAAAGGAAAAACCTTTAAAACCTCATTCGTATACAGAATGATATATTTATTTCTCTTTTCGTCAAAACATACCATACAGTACGACTACTGTATGAGGAACATCATTACTCATTACTGTCACATTATCAGTAACTCAGCACCTAGGCTTTTGTTACAATGTGCAGCTCAACTCCGATTGGAGGGAAGGGAATGTACTGGAACACCCGATACACGGTGATCAGCCGTTGTATCATAACTTTTCTTTTCTACTAGTAGAAGGACGACTTCCTGTTCGGTTATCACCCTGACCGCATACGGGCCACTGTGCTAAGAGATCACTACCTCGGCGCCTATCTCGTCACCGGGTAAGCCTTAGCACGCAAGAGATCACTACCTCGGCGCCTATTTCGTCACCGGGTAAGCCTTGATAATTTTGGCACTACTCCGGCACCTATTTCATTGCCGTGTAGGCCCTTTCCAATTCCCATGATGAAAAATATTAATGAAACGGAAATGGGAATTTAATTCCATTTTTCCCAATTACAAATACTTGTCAAAACTTTGTAACCGTTCAGAATACCTTACTCCAGAGTAATTGAAAGGAGTAAGTCAAAGTGTGGGTTGACATTAGTCAACGAAACTACCGATGATTACTACGTATTTTGAAATCATGACCAGGGAGTTTATTGAATTTTCAGAGTTCAGCGAGTTTGAAATACTCTACTTGAATGGGGGAGCCATCCCCTAGTTATAGGTATTCTAGAGGAACAGTGGAAGAAAAACTCTGTCCTCGAATTCTTGAACTAGATTCCCAAATTTTCGATGAGTTAGAAAACCCTATCCGCATTTAATTACCTTTAACTATCTTAAGATAATAGTTGAGAATCTCTATTTTAATACCTTTTATGAGAATCAGAACTTTATATTTTTGTGTAAATAATAGAACCTTTAATCATATAATAAGGTTCTATGATTTTAAATCATATTTGGAATATTTAATAAATACCCAAATAATAAATATTAAATTATTATTCAATATAAAACCACCTAAGTGAATATTTAAAATAATATTCACTTAGTTAAATAATCCTCAAATAATAAGTATTGAATTATTATTCAATATAAACACTTAAGTGAATATTCAAAATAATATTCACTTAATTAAATAATATTCAAATAATAAATATTGAATTATTATTCAATATAAAACACTTAAGTGAATAATCAAAATAATATTCACTTAATTAAATAATATTCAAATAATATTTATTATAATATTATTTAAATATCTCAACTTAAATATCCAATTATATAGATATTGGAATATTTAATAAACCTTTAAAATATAACCGTCCCTGGAACCTTCCAGCCTCTGACAATAGTTTAAAACAAAATAATAATTTGACTCCCGGTCTAAGTTTTAAAACCATCGTACAAGTACTCTATACTTAGAGTCTTTAACCTTTAACCTTGGTTTATATCTAGTACTTATCTAGCATATAAACCTTATACCTTATACAACTTTTTATAAAAAGCGAAAACAGTTTATAAGTCATTTCACATCATTAAGCAGCATATATAGCAATACCACAACATATATCACAACAGCATCATTATATGGTGTAGGGTTTGAAAACTTGCCTTAGGGTCTTGGTGGTGTGGTAGTGGGGGCTTGAGAGTGTGCGCGTTGATCTATAACAAGATATACAATTACAGTCAGTCCCCTAGAACCATTTAATGTGCTATAACTCAAGCACTACAGTTCTACCGATGAAAGTTAAATGTCTCGCTCTCGGTCATCTATAACCTCGTGACATTCCGTAAACTTCTAAGTCAAAAGTTTTGGGTGAAAATCCATTCACAAATCCCAAGTACTTTTCCTTTACCATTTCCTTGTTTTAACCATCCTCTTAAGGGTATTTCACTCGCGCAACCTTTGTTCTCGCATTTTTCTAAAATCACAAACTTATCGTTTTGACACGAAACCTTCTAGGTTCCTTTCTAGACTATACATACTAGTATCCATTTTAATATCTCAGTCCAATTCCATTTTTAAAGGGCTTGATCCCTATCTCAAAGTTCACAAAATGAACTACCTAGTTACGCAAAACCGCTTTCACTAAAACGGACGTTTCTCCTAAACCGTAAATCGAAACGACACGATTCTTTTGCTAAAACAATCTAGGAAACAGAACCTACATGCTCATGGTCAGAAACTTCAAGTTTATGCCCTGTAATGCAATCATGGTTTCTGTCTAAACTACCTAAGTAAAATCCGACATGGTAATGGCGCTTACGCGTACTTCCCGTGTTTTTAAACACTCAATCCAACTACAAATCAACCATAAACCAACCACCAATCAAACTCAAGCTAATACTACCATTTTTCTGTCCAAACAAGGTCACACCCTAGTTCATAAGTTTATCCACAAATCAACCATTAAACATGCTTAAAATCATGCATACATGCTTCATTACTACATAGATCTTAACCAATCACTTCTAACTACTAGATCAAAGCATAATCTTGAAAAGAAAGAAGTTTTATACCTTCCTTGGATCTTAAAAAAGGCTATATATGGATGGTATATCCTTCCTTGCTCCTTAACTATGCTAATCAAACCTAAAATCATCAAAACAAAACAAGATCTTATGAGTTTACTATTCATATCACTATTCATCATCAACTTTGAATCCATTTTTGACCAAGCTATGATCCATGGATGAGGCTAAGATTAGAGATCTACCTTTGATATTGGAAGAGGGTGATTTAGAGCCCAAGATCAAGATTTATGGTTGAGTGGAAGTTGGAGCAAAATTTTTAAGCTTCTTGAAGATGAAAATAGCCGAATGCTCTTGTTCTTCAAGATGCATCTCTTTTTGATTTTGTTTTCTTTGATTTTATTTCTTTTGTTTTGTCTAATTAATCCTTAATACTTTTGCCATTTAATTGTGTGGCTAATAACAAGTTTTGTCACCAATAACAAGGCTCTTTTGAACTTGTGGTGGTGGTGAAAGTGGTGACAAGGTGGTGATTCATCACCTTGTCATCACTTTGTCATGCTTATGTCATTCCCTTGCATCATGCTTATGTCATCCTTTGCATCCTCAATCCTTTTATATATTGCACTTGATGATCTCATATAATACTCCTCCTTTGGTTAGGGTTTAATCCATAATTTATTACGCTTTTGTTTCGAGATAGTTTCAAGTGGTTTTAAAGACGATTCTCTGTACCAAAGCTAGGGGTACTTCCTTTATCTTTCCATTACCTTTGTCTAATATATAATCTTAGGTTTCTCACCTTGGTTTAAGATATGATCATGTATTTCTCATTCCACATACTTTCTTAAAACGATCAAATCAATACATCCTTAATTGTACAGTGAATAGTGATTTAAAACTCGAATGGGAATCTTCTGATTCTGATTGCATTTGCATTCACTTATTCTCCTTATACATCAATAATATCACTTCGAAACATTCATTCCATGTCGTCTACATAGTGCGGTCTGAAAAACTTTTCATCAGCAAAATTACTATTCATCAGTGGAAATTTACTATTCATCAAGGTTTTAATTATTACAAAAATTTGGGATATTACAAGGACTATGAGGATCTTACCCCTACGGAGTATTAGATGGAGGATGCTTCGGCAGCTGACCCCGACACACCACCCCCAGCTTCAGTAATCGGAGTACTAGCATTCATCCATGATTGGATAGTAGGTCGCATGACCGTAGACTTGGCAGAGGCAGAGACTAGGTTGGATGAGTCGAGGAGCCAGTTGGCTGCTGAGATAGAGGCCCGGTATGCACACCGTGGCGGGATGAGGTTCACGACCCCTCGAGCTGCTAGGAGGGAGATGACGAGGATTGAGATGAGGGCACAGATTCAGATTCGGGCCTTACCAGCTGATGAGGATTGTAGAGTATCCAGGACGGACACTGAGGAGATCTTCAGAGGAGCCATGGCGAGGGTGAGGGACTTGACCCGCCCCGCTGACTGATTATTGACGATGGGATGTGTTAGCCTAGTCTTCTAGTTGTATCTGGCCATAGTAGAGTGCTGTTTTTCCGGGATAGTTTTATTGTATAGCAATATCCCTTTTCTGACTAGGTAGATAGGTAGGATGTTTTACTTTTGACTAGTGAAGTGACATACTTGACTCACTTTTGACTTGTTGTAGTTGTTGACCTCGATGATGTGACTTGTTGGTACCATGTATATATTTGTTTCCTTTCGGTTCAGTTCTGTCTCATTTTGATATGATTGGCAGTTGTTGTCCATACTTGTTAGGTCCTGATAAGTTTGTAGAAGGGGGGTTGAATACAAACTATACCGTTTTATCGAAATTTGTCCTTTGAATAATTTAACAATTAAGAACAAATTAATGCGGAATATAAATGAAACAAGATTCAAGTTAAATATAACTTATATTAAACTTGAAGGGTGTTGCAAATACAATACGGATTACAAAGTATTTATCTCAAACAAATTAATACAAATTTAGAATAAATTCAACATGAACTTTTCTAATATTTGTAATAAAAAGATCGAATGCTAAAAGCAATGTTCGAGATAAATTCTAGGGATATAAATCCGCTAGATAATCAAAGCAATACAAGTAATCAACTTCTAGTGGTTTGGATTTAACAATACAAACTAGAATTAATTGCTTGAGAAGAAATGAGATCAAATGGCTTTCTTGTTCTTGAGAGAAAATGTCTCCTGTGTATTTGATAATTTTTGTCTGCTGCTTTTCTGTCCAGCCTCGGGTCATATACAATTTAATTAAACCTGTATGACCTTTTAATTAAATCAAAATGATTTAATCAAACAATCAAAACACTTGTATGACCTGAGGTATAAAGCTCGGTAGAATGCTTCATCAGTATGACCTCAGAAAAGTGTCCGGTATGACCTCAAGTATTTCTGCCAACCTTTTTCGGTAGAACCTGAAAAGCAACCTGTATGACCTAGCACACAGAACCTGTATGACCTGAAAGGAGTCGGTAGAACCTGGGATCTTTACAGACCAGGTCATACCGAGTTTTCTGAAGGTCATACAAGTTTAGTTAGAAAATCCTTTTAATTTATTTAGTTAGATTAAATTAAAGATTAAATTAATTCTCTTATAGAATTAAGTTAATAAATAATTTAGCCAACTAAATTAGTTAATCTAATAAATAAATTAATTCTAATAGAATTAAATTATAAATTAAATTAACTTAACATGAAAGGAATTTAATCTAAAAACCAAGTTTCCTCTATCTCCTGAAAACCACTGAATGTAGATGATTTAATTCCACTGATTGACGTCGTCATTCGATGCACTGTCTGGTTCATGAATAACTGACATCAAATGAAAGTTCTTCATCTTTAAAACATTTAAAGCTGTGGCTTCTTTTCTTTAGCTCTGATTAAACTATGTATCCTGTACTTCTTCTGTCACCAACTGGAAATCTCTGTCACTGTATTAAATCCACTTCCTTGAATACTTCACCGAGGCTTGAACAATAAATTGAACTTCTTTCAATGTAGAATAACTTCAAGTCTGTAGATGACTTTAATTCTCCATTATCTTGACAGATAAAACTCTCTGAGATTCCTGTGACATATTAACTTATTATTTACTTATTACATACTTGTTTAAATTAAGTTGTTTCCTCGGAATATTAATAGGCCTAAACATATGCCTTTCAATACTATCATTTATACTGTGTTACGATTCCTTTTCCATAGTATATAATCATTGTGGAACGCTCTTATGTAGAGAGTCTAACGATTGTGAGAAAGAGAAAGGTATAAAAATGTATAAGATCTAATGTAAAATTTTTGTAATCCTCAGTAATATGCCACCAAGACGAATGGGAACTAGGGCAAACCCCCCTGACTCCGAGGGTCGGGGAAGCCATAACGTGAGAGAGAGAAACCCTGATCATGAGAAAGAAGAGGATGAAGATTATATCGAGCAAGATGACCCAAATTTCGGAAACGATGATAAGAGTTATGATGGACAAGAGTTCGAAGAGGAACCTGGGGAGGAAGGGACTAAGGTTGAACATGAGAGAGAACGCCCGGATGAGAATCCCATGGGGTAGTTTATGCAGTTACTTAGGCAGAATCTAAACCAACAACCCCCTTAGCAACCCCATGGCAGTAACAACGCGGTGGAAAACTCCTTTAGAGCTTTTTAATCACTAAAGCCCCCAGAATTTCAAGGATCAGCCGACCCAGTAGAAGCCAGAGTGTGGCTGAAGGAAATGGAAAAGTCTTTCAAGATTTTAAGTATTGACGAAGCACAGAAAACAGTCTTCGCCACCTACCTTCTGAAAGGAGAATCAAACTATTGTTGGGAAGCTAAGAAGAACATGGAAACAGACGCGATAATAACCTGGGAGAGGTTTAGTAGATTGTTTTTGGATAAGTATTTCCCAAGGTTCATGGAAAACCAAATGGAGCTCAAGTTTCTGGAGCTAAGGCAGAATAATTTGACCGTGGAAGAATATGAGGCTAAGTTTACCGAGCTGTCAAGGTTTGTACCAGAGTTTGTGAACACGGAAGAGAATAAAGCTAGAAGGTTTCAACAAGGGTTAAGACAGTGGATTCAGAACCGAGTGGCTATATTCGAGATCACAGATTATGTCACCTTGGTGCAAAAGGCATCGATTGTGGAAGCAGGAAGCGACCAGAAGCAAAAAGACAGGGACGGAAAGAAGAGGAAGAGTGTAAGCCAAGGAGGAGGTTTTGCGAGCGGGAACCTTCCAAACAAGTTTAACAAAGGGGCAACATCTCTGCCCGAAAGGAATTCAGGATTCAGGCGAACTGTAAGCGCAAACGTGAGCCAAGATGGCAGGTAGTCAGGGGTGTCCTACTCCAACCAATCTCGACCAAATCCGCCCCGATTCAACCAATCTCGATTCGACCAATCTCGACCCAACCAATCTCGATTCAACCAATCTCGACCCCCGCTACCGGAATGCAAGACATGTGGGAGGAGGCATCCCGGTGTGTGCGAACATGGGACCGTAACCTGTTATAGATGTGGAAAGTTGGGTCACTACTCTAATGTGTGTCCCCAAAAGGACCTCACCTGCTTTCAGTGCAGACAGTTAGGTCACGTGAGGAAAGATTGTAAGTCGGCGGTACCAATCGCGTCAGGAGCAAGTAGAGCTGCCTCCAACAGACCACCAACCGCTAGGAATTTTAACATGATAGTGCAGGATGCCGTGGGAGACATGGATGTGATAGCAGGTACCCTTTTACTCAACTTAGTCAATGCCAATGTTTTATTTGATTCTGGAGCGACTAAATCTTTTATATCACGGGACTTTGCGTATAAATTGAACCTTAAAGCTAGACCATTAAAAGAGTCGTTACAAGTAGAAATAGCCAACCAAGAGGTAGTCTCAGTTACACAAGTCCATCCCGATTGTGAACTAGAAATAGGGGAGCAACATTTTAACGTAGATTTAATTACTTTTAAACTTGGGGAGTTTGATTTTATATTAGGGATGGATTGGTTGTCAAGCAACAATGCTCAGATAGACTGTAAAGGGAAAAAGGTTAAGCTGAAAGTACCAGGAAAGAAGGAATTGGTGTTCAAAGGGAAACGACAAACCCAAAAGTTTTTAACCATGACCCAAACCAAAAGGTTATTGCGCAAAGGAAATGAGGCGTACTTGGCCTATGTTGTAGACACCCAAAGGGAGGTGCCCAAGTTACAGGATATCCCGGTAGTTAATGAATTTGAGGACGTGTTCCCAATAGATCTTCCAGGATTACCACCCGGCAGGGAAATCGAATTTGCCATTGAGTTAGCCCCAGGAACAACACCAGTTTCAAAGGCCCCGTACCGGCTAGCCCCATTAGAAATGAAAGAATTAGCTACCCAGTTACAAGAACTGTTGGAGAAAGGAATGATAAGACCCAGCGTGTCACCATGGGGTGCACCAATGTTATTTGTAAAGAAGAAAGACGATAGTATGAGATTGTGCATAGATTACCGAGAGCTAAACAAGTTGACAATAAAGAACAGATACCCCTTACCTAGGATTGATGATTTGTTCGACCAACTGAAGGACGCCGTGTACTTTTCCAAGATTGACTTGAGAACCGGATATCACCAACTGAAGATTAAACCAGAAGATATCCCAAAGACGGTTTTCCGTACCAGATATGGACATTATGAGTTCTTGGTGATGTCATTTGGATTAACCAATGCTCCAGCCGCTTTCATGCACTTAATGAATAGAGTTTTCAAAGAGTATTTAGACAAATGTGTCATAGTTTTTATCAATGATATTTTGGTCTACTCAAAGACAGAAGAAGAACATGCAGAGCATCTGAGGATAGTTTTGGAGGTACTAAGAAAGGAAAGGTTGTACGCCAAATTCTCGAAATGCGAATTTTGGTTAAAGAAAGTTCAGTTCTTAGGACATGTGATTAGTAGTGAGGGAGTGTTAGTCGACCCCACTAAAATAGAAGCAGCTTCAAATTGATAAAGGCCAACCACCCCGACAGAAGTGAAAAGTTTTGTAGGATTGGCTGGATATTATCGAAGATTCGTTCAGGACTTTGCTAAGATCGCAGCCCCATTAACTAGACTTACCCGTAAAACTGAGAAGTTTGAATGGACTGAGAAATGTGAGAATAGCTTCCAAGAGTTGAAGAAAAGGTTAGTGACAGCTCCTGTGCTAGAACTACCTGATGGAAAAGGAGATTTTGTGATCTATAGTGACGCATCGCATAAGGGATTAGGTTGTGTGTTGATGCATCATGAAAAGGTAATTGCGTATGCATCCAGGCAACTAAAGGAATACGAGTTTAGGTACCCTCCCAATGACTTAGAAATAGCAACGATAGTTTTCGCTTTGAAGATTTGGAGACACTACTTGTATGGAGAGAAGTGCGAGATTTACACGGACCATAAGAGCCTTAAATACATTTTCACCCAGAAAGAGGTTAACATGAGACAGAGACTGTAACGCCCCAAATCCGGGGTCAGAGGATTTGGCCGTCACACTGCACCCTTAATTCAAACAACCTGTTCAATAATAACTCAACACAATAATAATATATGTGACCCCAACTCTACCAAGAATCTTTAAAGGTTATAGTGCTAGAAACAAAAATCCAAAATTCTATTACATAAAATTTTTCTTCTTTACAACCACTCTTTACATAAATTCTAAAACACTAGTATAAATTCGATAAGAAGTATACCAGGCAACTAACTTATACAATATAACTTTCAATAGAAAACGTCTAAATACAAAACCTATCACTATCTCCAAATACTCTGGATCAAAATGTCTTTACGCTAACATCCTTCCCCATCTCTGATCAGCTACGCGGACAACTCTCGCCAATACACCTTCTTACTGGCAGGCTAAAATA
This sequence comes from Heracleum sosnowskyi, assembly GCA_030848705.1. Lineage (NCBI taxonomy): Eukaryota > Viridiplantae > Streptophyta > Magnoliopsida > Apiales > Apiaceae > Heracleum > Heracleum sosnowskyi. The sequence goes on from CM061236.1 coordinate 47,281,507, forward strand.
TATATAAAGAAAACAAGTATGAGCGAAAGAATTGCTCAGCAAGTGCATTATCAGGTATAATATACAATTTTCCAAAATAAGCTTTGGATTTTCAAATAAACAAACTTCTGTTTTGAACATTTGTAAACTCAACAATTCTCAAATCAAGCTTAGTAATTTACCACAACTTTTCTTTTAGTTTTTCGTAACTGAATAGTTTAAAACACAAAAGATTTATATTGGTCGTCACGGTGACCGAATCAACAATAACTACAATAGTATGTAGAAAATATGAAATAATTATAACTCATCAAGATAGATATCTCAGAACTGCCAATGGAATCAAGGAAGTGGATTTCGACTATTTGGAATCCAAATGTATTAAGAGTAAGTGATTTCAGCAAGATTGAAACCACTATTGATAATCAACGAACCAACAACTTCACGCAACGAATAAACCTGAGAATCAGGTCATAACTCACAAGTACAAAACGTATGGATGTAACTCATCTCAGAATAAGAACTTATGTTAGAATTGGATTTTTTTTATTTATCTCATTCAAATCAAAGGTTGAGCTGCTGGCCAACCACACATCAACCCCGGACTTGCTTATAACAAAGCCCTCCACTGGATCCTTGGCCATCTTGGCCTTAATTAACTTCGACCATAAATTTGGTCCTCATTTTTCAAAACATTCCAATTCTATTTTATATACATCAGGTGTCAGCAAAATTGACAACCTTACCTACGACAGCCAGGTGTCGGAAGAATCGACAACCTTAATACAACAATCGCTGGAAAACTCACGTTCCAGGAAACAACTCAACTATGAAGAATTCATCAAGGAATAACAATACAATCTAGTATCGACGAGATCGATGCAACAATTGGGATGATAATGAAGAATCAACAACAACATACTTAACAAGGTTAAGTCTGATATAAAACAGGCATTATAATAACAACAGAATTTGCAACAGCTCAATATGGAGTATGGTTCAAAGGATAGGCTCTAGATGGCCTCAACAGTTGACAAGAAAGCCAAGTTCGAGTTTAAGGAAGATTCAAAGTGACGTTTATCAATAGGGGAAACAATGCTTGCATATGTGCAAGATGGAAAATGGAATACTTGTAGAACAAGTACCACAACTTCAGAATTTCAAAATAACATTTTTCCCTCATAGGGTTCACAAGTTCCCACTCATCTAGGGTTGGCAATATTCCAACCTAATATTTTTAAATCATGATTTTTGAAAGAAAGCCTTAGTATACGGCCCATAACTATCTTTTCAAACGTTTCAATATAATAAGTATATCTTTCCAATCAATCATAAAAATATGAATCTAAGTTCATAAAGTATAAAGGAATACTCGTCAATTTACGAGATTAAATAAATACTTGCAGTTTAATGCAAAAGAGTCATCATTTAATATTTAGGGAAAAGTATGCCAATTGCATAATAATAATTCAAGGAAATATCAATCAATTAATAAGCAAGGGTATAAACACTTGCCTCTGGTCCTTAGCTATATCGTAAAGCTGAAGTAATACGATTCCTTCCTTATTCTGTCTTATCGCACGATCCTCTATTTCCTTCCTTCTTTGCTTTAACGCTCTAGTGAATATCACTTGCCTGCTCCTACCATTTTGAATCCACGTGTCTGCCATTCTTACCGATATCTCCGTTGGAAGAAAAATACTTGCACATGTCCTCTACGAGTGTTGACGTCCCCTTGGTGCTACGTCACCTCCCAATCCGTCGTAAACAATATCTCATCCTTTTTCGATATCTTTTATTTAACACACTCCGATAATCTGACTCGTCTCGTCCAATAGTCTCTGTTGCATAGACAACCATATTTCAATTGATAAACCAATCACAATCAACCACATAAGTAATCCACGTAATTCGCTTGACGAGAATCCCCATACTATAAAAGTCAACATCCAAGTCAACGGCCTCGTAAATCTCATTTCCTAATAATACTGACAAATTTCTATTCCAACTACCCCTCGTGATAATATTAGACACGACCAATATACTCAAACAAGTCTCAACACAATTACTCGCATGCATGACTCAACAACAGATAATTCACATAATTCACTTAACACATACCGTCATTTAATTGAGACAAATAAATCACATAAGTCTCATAACATCTAAGAAATAATTTTTAGAAAAACATTTGGCTCTCGTTTCAAGGAAATTAACCTCAAAATATTTTTAGGTCAAAAATCGGACTATTTCTCCCAATATAAAGATTTAAAAACCATTTAATCAATTAATATAAAATTAATTGACAATTTCCGAACACTGAAACTATTTTTAAATAAGTAAACCAAGCTAGAAAATAATTAAACTTAATTTTAATTAATTAAATCTAATTAATAATTAATTATTAAGAATTAACTGATTAAAAGAATTAATCAATTAATTAAATAAGTTAATTATTAATCAAAAATAATTAAAATAATTAAATTTAATCAATTTTCAAATTTCAATAAATATTTATGAATTTATAAAATTTTCTGAATAATAAAAAGTATTTTTAAATCAAAGATATGATTTTTAGAATTTTTAAACTATTTTTGATTTATTTCTAAAATAAATCTCAGAAACACTTTTCAGAAATTGAATTAGGGAAATTTTGGATCGAAACCGGGTCGGGTAGGGTTACGAAACGGGTCGTGAAGAACAGTTCACGGGTCGCCAAGAACACGTAACCGGAAACTGGGTTTCCCAGTTTCCAGCCGACGTCCAGCCACCGGGAAACGTCCGACCAAGCCCCGAACCTTCACCAAACCCGCCGTTAGCTACACCAATCTCTCTGCCTTCTAATTCTTAACAAAACTCAACCAAAAAAACTGCTCAAAATGTTTACAAAACTGTCCGGAAATCCTCACCGTCGACGGCGAGTTCCGTTTTCTGGCCAACTAAAAAACATACACCAAATTTGAAACTAACTACGTTAACAAGTTCTAAATGATCCGATCTATCCATCTACAACCTTAAAAACATTGCTAGCAATCGGGAATCCATTCTCCGGCCAAAACAGAGAAAACTCCGGTGACCTCAATTTTTCTCCGATTTGCTCGATTTAGGGTTCTAAAAATCAAATAAAAATCACCAACACACTCACAACATCATATACATCTTATTCATATCATCAATTATCAAGAACAATCGGAAACGAAGATTCCCCCAAATTTTAACCTAAAATTCGAAATATTTAAATAATTAAAAAAAAAGAAAAACTCAGAAATCATACCCACACAGATTTTGATGATGGATTTGGATAGGGGATGATGAGAGATTCGATTTGGTTACAAGAACATCGAAATCGGATTCCGATAACGCCTTGAAAATTGAGTTTGATTCTCAAGAACACGAAGAACACGTTTCAGGGGTTTTAAGATTTTTAACTGTATTTAAGCTTTATTATACGCAAAACAAAATAAGATTCACCTTTTTATACTAAACGGAAAATAATACCCCAAACGACATTTTTGGATCGATACTGATCCGATGGATCGCTTTAAATACAATTTAACAGAATAAACGCTTTAAATCTTTAATAAAGTAGAATACACGTTTTACGAGACGATAATCATCCAGAATGTACGGATAACTACAAGTATCGTTTAATAAAAGATATACGAACCAAAATACCTCTATTATGAGTATTTATGAATACTTCCCACTTTAACGAATGAAATATTGGTACGAACGATATACCAATTCCCCGAATAATTTGGGAACGATCTAAATTTTCTTTTCGATAATCAAAATAGAATAAAATAGTATGACATCCTTTTTCAAAATAATTTCTAATTCCCCACACATTTAAACAGATAAAACATTTAAAAATTTTAATATGAAAATAAAATTTCATTTCACATCAAATATTAACACGAAATTTTCTCGGATCTTACAGAGACGATGGCTAGAGTTAATCAAGGATTATGATTGTGAGATTCTTTATCACCCAGGGAAGGCCAATGTGGTGGCTGATGCCCTTAGTAGGAAAGAGAAACTTAAAATGATAACATCGTCATAGGAATTAATCAGAGAGTTGGAGAAGCTGGAAATTGAGGTTAAGGTAACAGGTAATGGTACTGAGAAATTGTTTGAGATTACAATGCAACCAGAGTTGTTACAAAAGATCAAGTTGTGCCAAGAGCGAATGATGAGTGAGGGAAGGGAGTTAATAACGGGAGAGGAAATAAAGACTGAGAGAGACGACAAAGGGATAATGAGGTATTCCTACCGAATTTGGGTTCCTAATGTCCAAGAGTTGAAGGACGAGATTTTGTATGAGAGCCATAGCTCAAGGTATACAATTCACCCGGGAGGCACCAAGATGTATAGAGATTTGAAGGAATACTATTGGTGGCCTAACATGAAAAAGGATGTAGCATAGTGGGTAAGCAAGTGCTTGACCTGCCAAAGAGTAAAAACAGAGCATCAGAGACCCAACGGACTTTTACGACCTCTAGAGATTCCAGAATGGAAATGGGAACATATCGCCATGGATTTCGTAGTAGGTTTACCAAGGACTAAAGCTAACCACGATGCCATATGGGGAGTCATAGACCGATTAACGAAAGATACACTATCGACCGACTAGTGGATATTTACATGAAAGAGATTGTAGTGCGACATGGAGTCCCCATTGCTTTGGTGTCCGACCGAGACCCCAGATTTAACTCCGGATTTTGGAGGAGCTTCCAGGAATGTGTGGGAACTAAACTAAACATGAGTACAACCTATCATCCCCAAACTGACGGCCAAAGTGAAAGGACCATCCAAACGTTAGAGGATATGCTGAGAGTCTGTGTTGTTGACTTTAAAGGAAGTTGGGATGAGAACTTACCACTGATCGAGTTTTCCTACAATAACAGTTTTCACAAAAGAATCGGAATGCCCCCGTATGAAGCCCTTTATGGAAGAAGATGCCGTTATCCCTTGTATTGGGATGAAGTCGGCGAACGAAAGATGCTCGGGCCCGAAGTGGTCCAAAGGACTAAGAAAACAGTAGATCTTATCAGAGGAAGGTTAGTAGCAACCCAAGATAGACAGAAGAAGTATGCAGATTTGGAACGAAAAGATAGAGAATATGAAGAAGGGGACCTTGTGTTGTTAAAAGTATCCTCGTGGAAAGGATTGATGAGGTTCGGTAAGAAAGGGAAGTTAAGTCCCAGGTACATTGGACTATTTGAGATCTTAAGACGCATCGGGGAAGTAGCTTACGAGCAAGCCTTGGCCCCAAACCCGCAACAGGTTCACAACGTGTTCCACGTATCCATGTTAAGGAAATACAATCCGGACGCCAGGCACGTGGTAGAATACGAACATGTAGACATACAACCAGACCTATCCTACGTAGAGCAGCCTGTAGAAATCATCGACCGGAAAGAGAAAGTACTCAGAAATAAGGTTGTTAAGCTGGTAAGAGTCTTGTGGAGGAACCATAATGTTGAAGAATCCACCTGGGAACTAGAAGGCGCAATGCTAGAGAAGTACCCCCATTTGTTTTCAAACTGATTCCGGGACGGAATCCTTTTAAGGAGGGAAAACTGTAATATCCCCAAATTTTTTACTTATTTAAAAACCACTGATGAATAGTAACTTTTGTCATGTAGAAAATTTTCAGACCACCCTATGTACGGGTCGGTAAAATGAACTTTCAAAGTCGTATCAGTGTTCTACTATGTAAATGAGTGAATGCAAGAGCTGTCAGAATCAGAAGAATAGCATTTTCTGTTTTCTCCGAAATTCCACCAGATACTGAAAGATTAATCATTATTTAAATCTATTGGAGGATTTTATATTATCAATTCCATGGATATGGATTTAGCAAAGGTATTAGTAATATCAAGAACGTTAGGGTAAACTACTTCGATAGAACATTTAAGAAAGCCCTGCGAACGTTCTACGAGATTAAGCGGTAACAGAACAACGTGACACTTACTGGATTAAACACAAGTATGGAAGTAACATGTAACAAGATTAATTCAAGGAATGCAACATTAGGATCATCCATGTGAAACCAAACTAAGCCACCAAGCAAGCTTCTTCCTTAAACAAGCTTCTTCCTTAAACACTTCTTAAGATGACATTTGGCAAGGATGATATAAGCTCCATTACATCATCATTTTCCATGCTTAGAAAATCACTTTAAGCACATGTTTTATCAACCAAAATATCAAGAAACCAAGCAAGTATCAAGAAAAGAAATTCTCTCCCTTGAAGAAGAACCATTCGGCCCAAATAAACCAACCAAGGTTTGATTTTCAAAGATCAACTTCCAAGCTTCCATAAGTCATGATGTTGGATTCAAAAGTTTCCTAAATTCTAGACTAAGGTATTCTCTAGTTTCCTAGCTTCATCCATGAATCATAACATGCTTGAATCTTAGATCAAAGATGAGGGTGAATAGTGAAATCAATAGTAATCTTTTGTGTTCTTGATTTTGTTCTTAAAGATTAAGCTTATTAAGGATAGTTCAAAGCTCAAGGAAGGATTATAAGCTATTGTGAGTATATTTAAAGCATCAAGGAAGGTATAAACTCTTGAAACCCTTAGTTATAAATTGATTTATATGTTTAGTTTTAAGTATAGTTTAGTTAGTTTGATTATAAGGATGAATGGTTGATTTTGATGAAAGTATGGTGTTGTTTTGATGGTGAATAAGTAGATGTTGGTTTTGACTATGGTTGATGATGTTTATGGATTGGTTATGATTTTGAAGAAATGAGTTTGATGATTGGTTGGTTGATTATGTAAAGATGATGGTTTAAACTTTGGAATCATTAAAACATAGCCCTTGTAATGCCCGATTTTCCTTAACCTTGTTTTGCTTGAGATTTTCGAACCTAGTAACTCCTACCCAAGGGTCACCACTGCCATGAGATTGTAGGTCTTGTTTCAAGGTTCGTTTTGGTGTGAGAATCATGTGAATCCGATTTACGGTTTAGGAGAAACAAGTGTTTTAGTAAAGGATGTTTCGAGAAACCAAACTACAGAACTTAGCCAACTTCGAGGCAATGATCGAACCTCTTAATTGCCTTAATGGAATGTGAAACTTTGTGTCAACATCCTAGGTATGTTTATAAAGACACTCGAAAAGATTTCGTGTTAAAAGGATTCAATTTCAATTTTATAAAAATGCGTGAGCGAGCATGCTCGAGTAGAGGATCTTAAAGAGTTAACTTGAAAGTCAACTTTGTACTTGAGTTAGTATATACTTAGTATGGTGAAAGCGTTTAAGTTATTAATCTTGAACCTTGTGTTGATTCTAGATTACCGGACCAACCCGAGATTTACCACTGCTTCGGGAATTCCATGCAAGTTTTCAAAACCTATGACTTACTACTGTTGTTATGATGACAAGTGCTTTCGGTTATATTTTGCAAACATAGTATTGTTGCTATATTTGAATCTCTTGAATTGTGATTGGTTTATAAGCTATATGTTATGATAGTTATAAGCCGGGTTTTCAAAAGGCTCTTAGAGTAGAGCGCGCGAATCATATTTTGAAATTAGACCGGGAGTCGATATATATTTCTTTAGACTGTTGAGGTTTATTTTCCGATAAGTATATTGAATAGATATATTCAATTGTTTTATTATTAAAGGGAATATTATTTTAATATTCACCTAGTATTGATTATTAAATATTTATTGAGCTTATGATTATTAATTAATCATTTATTATTTATTGTACTCTTTTAATCAATTTAAAATGATTTATATTATTTAAAAATTATCTTTGACCTTCAATAATTATGGAGAATATTTCTGACCCTAATAAAATTTATTTTAATTAAAGTAGGAATTCCCAAATATTATTTAATTTAAATCTTTCTTAAAGGATGATTTAAATATCCGCTGACAACTCAAACGGGTTGGGAATACCCTTAAAGATTTTTAAACAGTTTGACTCCCTGGTCGTAATCTTTTAAAAAGAAATCTATCCGAACAAAAAAAATCTGTCGACTAAGGTCGATCCACATGGGGACTTACTTCCTCCAAGATTTTGTAAGTAAGGAGGCCAAGAAATGTTTTCAAAACTTGACAAGTATCACATACTTGGGGAAACAGGATTAACTTCCGTTTCCCGTTTCATTGATTTTCATCAGGGGACTGGAATTTAATTCGTGCTCGGCAATGAAATAGGTGCCCAAAAAGTACGAAGTCATGCTCGGTAATGAAATAGGTGCCCAAAAAGTATGACTTTATGCTCGACAATGAAATAGGTGCCCGTATAGCATAAAGGGCCCAGATGCGGCCAGAGTGATAACCTAATGGGAAGTCGTCCTTCTACTAGTAGAGAAAGTGTTATTTTGCGATACAACGACTGATCATCGTGTATCGTGGTGTATTACGGTATAGCCCCCATCTTCCAATTGGAATTTTGTTTGAAACATTGTAACAAAGGCTTAGGAGCTCAGTTACCGATAATGTTGGCAGTATTTTGAGAAATATTCAAAACTGGTATTTTTCAGTAAGCTACCTGATTTATCTTGGTATAAAAGTTGTGTTTCAAAAGCTGGTTTATGTTACAGTAAAGGCTTTCCAGTATTTTACAAATATTTAATATGGTTATGATATAGTACAGATTTCATTAAAGATTATATTGTGGGGCTTTATTGCTCACTCTTGCTTTGTTTTATAAATCACACAACAACAGATAGGAGAGATGGCCAGACCGAGGCACACTACCCGCAAGCGGGTGGGAAACGACCGGCGGTTCCACGCCCAGATACTAGCCGCCATGGCTGAGGTGGGGATAACCAGTTGGTTAGGTTATCAACTTTTGTGTATCAGACTTATTTATATGTATGACTTAAGTAAGGCTATGTCCATAAACAATTAACTTATTCGGTAATCATTTTGGGTTGTAATAACTTTTATCTTGTGGATTAATGACTCAATACTTATTTCAATTTCATCTCTGAGACTATAATTAGTGTTATGGATTGTATTGTGGGGTCACAACATGTTGTTTATTATTATTGTGATTCAAGTTTAAGTGATATTGATGGGATTTGAGGGCGTGACAACCCGGATCTCCGACCCCGGATATGGGGTTGTTACATACTTCACTTAATTGTAATGAAAAAGTACATTTTATTTGGTTTATATCGGTCGTTTATCGACTGTGTCCCTTCCCCTTTTCCTTGAGATTTTTATTACTTGCATGGTACTTCTCCCCCTCCCCTATAAATTTTCTTGTTTGTTATTGTCCCCCTTCCCTTTGGTTTCAATTTCATTGGATTTAGAGGTGGTTATTTTTTCAGAATTTTGAAATTTTTGGTCCATTTTTGCCATATTTTGGAGGTTTTGTATTATTCGGGAATTTTGTTTTCATAATTTTATGGCCGGTACCGTTTGTGCTGTTGTTATATAGTATTTTGAATGGATTGGTACAAGTGGGAAGTGCATAAAACAGGTAGGACATGTCAAAAAAAAAAATATACCGCTCCGTGGAAATTATCCGCAGAGTGCTTTACTTCGCTCAGCGGAAAAAAACCGCGGACAGTCCATGCATTTTCTGGAAATTATGGTCATCAATTTTAATATTGTTCACTTCTATTACACTCCAACTTACCTAACTAACTTGGTTTTGGCAAAAAAAAAAACCTTGCAAAGAAGTTTAAATTCAAAATTTCAAAATTGGTTAAAGTTGAAAAATGCCTTTATAACTTCAAAATTGCTAGGAAAGCTTTAAGTACATGAAACAAGATTTAGACAGAAGGTTTCAAATACTACAATATTATAACATAAGTCATCCAAATCCCCAAAGGTTACATAATGGTTCAAATACTACGATATTACAACAAAAGTAATACAAAATCCTACAATATTTTGGTCATCTAACCAAAATATTCTAACACATTCGAGAATCCGGCAGACAAACGGTGAGTACGCACACCCGGAGGAGGATCCTTGTTGATGAACATGAGTACATGGTACAATACTACAACAAAACCATCGCGAAGGACACACGTACTAATGGCTTTGTGTGTAGCGGTGTCATTATGAAGGGAGACACATATAGTGTTTGTTCCATCATAAAGGCAGAATCTTGCATACAATCCCTTGACGTTGCCACCATCGGTTACGTTGGAAACCCATCCCTTCACATATTCAACGCGTATTTGATCGCGTGTGCAACCCTCCCTAGGCCTCAATTTGAACTCACTAACTTCATTGAACTCCATTATGTCATAATAAGGTGGTAAATTGCGACATATTTCATCCAAATCATCGCAAGTTGGTGACTCCATAAATACCTCTCCTTCGGAGCTCGGAAGTGAATCACTAACATGTGAAACCGAATCATTATCCGAAACATTACCACCATCCATGTTACCTACATATGACAATAAAAAAACTTTGTTAGATAATGTGAGAAGAACATAATGTAAAGTTAAAAATGGAAAAGTAGAGAGTTATATCAATTACAATTGACCACTTTCACCACCACATTGACCACTTTGACTACTTTGAGCATTTAATAAAATTTCTTTTTTTTTGTCACAAGTTCTAATATCATGTCCTTAAAATCCACATTTCGAGCATTTCCTCGGTGTTTTGCGAATTGTTTCGATGGGACTTTTGAAACGAGGGTCTTTTTTCCTTCCTTTGGTTTGTTACACTATGGGATCAAGAATTGGCTCATGCAAGCCATCACCATCTTCTTGAGTTGTTTTCGTGCCAACTTCACTACTTACATGCTCAATTCCATCAACTCCCATATTCTCAAGAATTTTGGTTTCCCGATTGATTACCGAAATGGCATACTCGTAACGCTCCTTTGATGCCATGCTACTATGACAAAAGGCCATTGTGAGTAAAGTCATTTTGAATCTTTCGGTATGAGTCAAATCATGGGATGATGCTTCTTCTCCGGTCAAATGATAAGGCAACATACCATCAACTCTATTGACATCCTTTGTCCAACGTTGTCTCAAAAAGGTATTAGGTATTTCGGAAACACATCTCTTTGTCAACACGACTATAATGTGTCGACAAGGAATGCCCAAATATTCATACATTCTACACTTGCAACTACCACTTAGAGCCAATTTTTTGAATGTAACAAGATACATTGTTCTTTTTTCGGGATCCACCAATTGCCTATAGCATTTGTAGTATGTATACTCATCTTCTTCCAAAGAACGTTCTCTATCTTTCTCCACAAAGTAAGTTGTAGCTTCCACCAATTGCTCTGGAAACTTCCTAAACATTGTTTTTGTGTAAATGGAAGCACCATGTTGCTCCAAGGCGGTCTTCATTTTTATCCCACGACAAGTTTGACGAGTCTTAAAATCCTCTTCTTTCTCCCTCATAAATTGCCTTTCCGAAGCTTTTTGAGCAGTTTCAACAAATTCTTTCAAACCCGTGCAAGAACTAACATAACAATAAAAAAAAGCATTCATTCCCTCACTCCTTGAATTTGTTGTTTGTCCCGCGGAAAATGTGCTTCGAGTGAAAGCCTTAATCCATTTATGCTTCAAACCGTACAATCCTTGTAGCCATGCATTATCTTCCAATTCGTACTTCACAACCAATGCTTTCCACATATCCTCAAACACATCTTCGATCAATGAGTTATAAATGCAATTATTGAAATCAACTTTGAAATCCGGGTGCTTCGAATAGTAACTTGCAAATTTCTCAGGGAATTTGTTACTAATGTGCCAACTACACAACAAATGAGTGGTGTTCGGTAGTTGTGATGAAAGAGCCCCAACCATGGCTTGGTCTTGATCCGTAATGATAGTCAAGGAATGTTGTTTTCAACCGCCTCAAGCCAACTACCTAATACCCATTCAAAACTTGTTTTAACCTCGTCCCTCATTAGTGCAAATCCAAAAACAACCGATTGGTAGTGATGATTTACCCCGATAAAAGGAACAAAAGGCATAGCATACCTATTAGTTCGGTAAGTCGTATCAAAGGCAACTACATCACCAAATTTTTGGTATACCATCAAACAACGGTGATCAACCCATACTAGACATTTCAACCTTTGTTCTTCATCAAGTAAGGTTTTAATGTAAAATTTCCCACCACTTTCTTCTTTCAACCTATTCAACAAGTCTAAACCCGCTTGAGCATCATTAACATCTAAATTGGTCTTCCTAAACTCACGTACCACATGTCTTACATGTTGTCCATCAAAACCAACATGTTGAGCTCCTCCTTTCAAATTGCTAAAAATGGACATTTGTTGCCTAGGAGGAACACCCAACATATGTAATGTTCTCAATATATTTCTTTGTGCAGCGCTTACATGTCTTTCCCTTCGAATCAAATTCATTTTCGAAGGTTTAACTACCTCGTGATTATGCTCTAACTCTAGCACGGTTATCTCCCAAAAACTTGTTTTCTTTTTATTTAAAACATACATTCTAACCTTACAACCACATCTAGGAAGAACATCTCGACGGCATTTACCTTTACCTTTTGTACTACCCATCAAACATGCATCATCATTACCACTTTTTTTATCCTTATTTTCACCAAATAAATTACAAACAAATAACCGAGCATATATTTCTTTATTAACACGCTTTTGTGTTTCTTGAACCTTAATTGCAAAATCATTTTTCAAGGCATAAGCTCTAAATAAATTCTCCGCGGCTTCTAAATTATCAAATCTTTGTTGCAAATAAGGGACAATATTATTAACATCTTCATCAACATTAGGTACATTTTTCTCATGCAAATTATCATCTTCACCATAATGCTCATCAATATTATCATCATCACTATCAATATTAACATCATCATCATCAATATTAAGATACTCTACTTGACCACTAACATTACCAACATCAATATCAAAATCATCTAACCCCATATCAACATCATTAACTTTAATTGTTTTTGATTTTTTTCTAGGAACAAACTTAGCAAACATCTTATCCGCCATATTAATTAATAAACAACAACAAAAATCACTTACACAATTCAAGAAATGATGACAATCTCTTCAAGCTCTTCAATCCCCTTTTTCCCCTCTTTCTTGATGCAAAGTGAGCAAAGTGGCTACAATGATCACAAAATTTGCTTTTAGGGCTAAAACCGCGGAGGGGCATTTTGGTCTTTACGCACTCTGCGGAAAATAAGCGCGGAGCGGTACAGTGATCCGTGATAAATTTGCGCGGATGGAAAGGGCTCCGCGGAAAAAATACGTGGAGTGAACGGATATTTTTTTTAAATCCTGGCCATCGGATTGTTGATCCAACGGTCCAGGAACAAATGGTTAAATAAATGGTCCCTGACAATCAATTGTCGGGGACCAGGACCCCTAAAAAAGCATAAATAAACATTTGTTCCACGGTCTGGTATAAGCACTCTTGATCTTTTGCCTATTTTAATATCTAAAATTTAGTTTACTAAGAGGTTTTACAGTAATTTCTCTAAATATTTCTTAAAAACTTTTTATGAATTTTTTTTAAAGGAAATAAATAATAATTTTTTTTAAAATAAAGTTTATTTTGAATTTTTTGTCTCATACTGATCTCACGAAAATTCTAAATGAATATAGTAAAAGACAATTATTTAATATTTCCATTATTTAATATTATTATATTGATAACCATTTGATTTTTTTTTCAAAATTTAAATTCCAATTTATATTTTAAAATACATAATATAATATCAATATTTAGTTCTAGCATATAATACACTACTACTAATGAACCGCTCTCTCAATAAAAAATTTCCTACAAATGAGTCGCTCTCTCGTTATTACCAAATTTAACATATAACACATTAATCTACTAAATAAATTACGAGTAATGCTAGAGGTACCGAAATAACGTACAAAATTTAGGTACAAAATGATGTGGAGATGATTATATGTCAATTTGGAATGTTTTAATTTGTGAGAATGATGTGAATGTAGGTATGGATGGGCATCCTCCCCGCCCAGACCGACCCCGATCTCGATCTGATCCCGCCCCGAACGGGGCGGGGAATCGTGGATTTTTTCGAGTACAGGACGGGGAGCGGGGAAAAATATATGAAATATTCGGGGATCGGGGTGGGGTTAGGGATTAGGATCTCCCCTCCCCGATCCCCGTACCTGCTCCCCGAACTTTATTTTTTTAAAAAAATAATTATTTTATATTTGTATATCAAATAAATTATCAAATATATATATATGTAATGTTATAATTTTAATTTCTTTATCCACTCTAGAATTAAAGTTTACATATGTTATTCTCTAACAATGAAATCACAGGATTGTAGAAAGGGGGAGGGGGGGGGGGGGTTAAATACAATCCTTTCAATTTCCAATTCTTTTTCAGTGACAAAGCTAAACTTTAGAAAAAAAATGTGAAATTGCAGAAAACTAATAACACAAGAATTAAAAATTCAGGTGGATTGATTGTTCCACCTGAGAGATTTCATTTGAAGAAATCTCTATGTAGTTTTTGAACAAACTCACATATGCTGTTGTAATATTTTTTTCTTCAGTAATTTACAAAGGAATATTGTTTAAGCTCTTAAAACTAAATCTGATTTCGTACCTACAAAAACATTGATACACTTGGTTATATACTCTAAGTTTACAAGCTTAATTGAACTACATAAAAGTCTACAGTAGGTAAAGTCCAAAAGCTTGCTTTTTCACTCTAAGTCCAATGGTCCTTGCAATGATTTGCCTATTATCTAATTGTCCTTGAAAATCATATCTTTTGACCATATGGAAATATAATGCTTCCTTTTCTTCAGGGTTTCCCAAAATGCTGGGTTTAATGCTCTTTTTGTTCCATCAACTCATGTGACTTGTCAGAACTATCCCTTTCACAATTTCAACTGTTAATAATTGAAGTCGTATCAGTTGAGGTTAATGATGTAGCATTTGTTGAAAGTGTTGTGGTTGCATCCGTTGAAGCTTTCCAAGGTGCATCCGTTGAAAGCTGAATGGATATCAGTTGAAATACAATTTCACTTATGTGAAATTACAAGGCATAGAGTATTTACAGTTAGCCTCCTTATTCTACATATCTATTTGTAAGTCAATAAAAAAACTTGTTCAGCCTACACTATTACATTTCAACTGCTAGTACTTGAACAAGAAATAGTATGTTACATTTAGACTTATCAAGAGATAAACTACCTTTCAACGGATACTGTAACAACCTGCTATTCGTTGAAAGTTAGATTTTCACTTATACAAATTTTACTAAGTTAATTTGGTTATCATCAAGAATCAACATAATTTCTAACAATCTCCCCCAATTTATTTCTGGTTGAGAATCAGACATAAATTCAGGGCTTGATGATAACAAAACACTCCTAAGAGAAATATACGGAAAAAGATAAAATTTATATTGAGCTGCATTAATGTGATAAAATGAAAGAGTTGAATTTTGAGAAACATTACAGAGAGAGTGCTCCTCTAGACTGAGCAATTTTAGTTCATTTTCTTCTCTCTGGAAGGCAGTATCTTCTTCTTCCCTTGCCTGGCATAGTTGGCCTCTATTTGCTGCTGCAATTGGTTGTAGAAATTGTCCTCTTCAAGAATCTTTGGATTTAGTTTGGATTGCAACCATCTAAGGTACTTAGAGCTTGCCTTAGACAGTTGGTCCTCCAATCTAAAAAACCTTCTGCAACCATCTTCATCCCTGAATTCCATCATCCAATAGGATTGGAGATGAATCTTTTGTCCATTGTATGGGATCTTCATTTTTACAGGCAAAATTTCATGTGAGTTCCAACTAGCCCTTATCTTCTCAATCTGTTTCATCACTAGTCCTCTTGAAATTGGTGAGAACCCTCTTGTACTCTTTATGCTTGAGAATACCTTAACCAAAGTTGGGTATCCTTCTCCTAGGATTCTCTGCAAGGGCCATGGTCTTTCTACTCCTCCTTTATAGACAAACATGAGTCTCTCTGGCAGATTTTTGTACTTGTCAATTCCTCTGACTTCAATCAATTCATCTAGAAAGTGATCCAGTTCAGAATATTCTTGAAGCCAGCTATGTAGAGATAATCATCATTGTTTTCTAATGGCTTGACAATTTGAGGCACTGATTGGAGTTTTACTGGTCCCTTAAGAATTTTCCTCATTGGCTCCCTTTTATTCTTTTCAGCTTCAAGAATAATCTTTAGGAATTCCAAGTTTTCAAACTCTATGGGCTCTTCTTTGAATTCAATAGGAGTGCCATGAAAGGTAGTTTCTGATTAAGTGACAGGCTTGATGATGTCTTCAATTGTAACATATTTGCCTTTAGTTTTCTTCACAACTTCTTCTTTCTCAAGAGAGACATGCCTATTTGATTTTCTTTTTATCCTCCTGATTGGATTTGTCTTGGGCACTGTCTTTCCCTTTTTCATTTTAGGAGGGGCCACTTCTTCTTCAGCTAACTCATCCCATAGCTCTTTAGCTAATCTAGCTAGCCTCTCAGGAGAGGTCTCATTTGGAAAAGAGCTAGGATGAGTTTCCCTCAGTAATCTTGAAGTTTCCTCTCTTTTGGCTTCAGTGAATCGAGGATGGCTAACTGTGATATGCAATGCTTTGCCATTCATGTAGATTACTGCCATTGTTTCCTTCAACCCCACATCATGTGTGTCTTTAAGTTCTTTAATGATCTTGCCCATCACCTTGTTGTCATCTAGCTTAGATAGAGGGTAATCCACTTCTAGTTTGTTCTTGCCATGATGCTTAGGTGGGGAACCGGTTCTTCCACTAAAAATTGGTTCAAACTCCTTAATGAGTGATGGTTCAACATCATTGATCTTCTCTGGGAGAACTACTTCAGGAATGAGAACTTTTAGAATTGTGGTGTGAGTATGAGCTGATTCTGAGGTTGAGGTAGCTTAAGATGTGGTCATAGCTTTAAAAATGGACTATTTTATTAGTCTCTCAGAGTTTAAGAACCTCTGATTGATCCTTTCATTGATTTCCTTTGTCTTTTGTGCTAGCTGTTCATGTTTTTCCATCATCTCTATTTCACTCATTCCAGAGAAGTCAAAGTCATTGCTTTAACTTGAGGTAGTGATACTGGAGGAAGGGAGAGCACCTTTGTGAGCTCAAACTCACTTGGATTGGCAATAATTTGAGGTGTTGGCTGCTCCCCCATAATTGATGGCACACTTAAGTTGACAGACTCTCCCTCAACTTGTGGCAATGATGATTGAATTGCTGTGAATGCTGGTTCAGAGACCACTAGTATATTCTCCCCCTTTTTGTTATCATCAAGGGTTTGAATAATGTTAGTAGCCTGCAACAATTGTTGTAGGAGTTAAGTCTGTGCATTTTGATTGGTAATGAAAGTGTCCATCTTCTGCTCCATTCTGTCCACTCTCTTAGAAAGAGTCTCCACAGACTCTGAGAGGGCATCTTCCTTGATTGCTTTCCTCTTGAGAGTATTAATTGTGGTAAGAGGAAAAACAGTGTCTATTCTTCTTCCCACGACATCTTTGAGATCTTCTATCTTAAGCTTGATCTCTTCTGTTTGAGCTCTTTGATGAAGAAGCTGCATTTTCTGAAGTTGGAGAGAGGTCATGAAATTGGACATAATGATCTTCCTTGTAGAATTTGCTGACTGTGATTCAGTAAAAGCTTATTGATATTGCTTTAATAGAACCATGTTGATCTCATCAAATTTGGCTTCAATTGAGAATAGCTAATCAGGTGTGCTTTCTGAGGTGGAAGGACCTTCACCTCCTCCTTCACCACCATCTGAATCACTTGTATCATCTTCTTCAAAAGTGCTATCATAGTTGAAGTCATCAGCAGCTTCTGGAGGCAGTGATGAGATTGCATCTTTAGCCCTTAACATGGACTCAGTAGTGTGTACCAAGTTCAATGTTCTTTCTGCCTCCACATTGCCCTGGTCAGCAAACACTTGATAGGCTGGTTCAGGATGAGTAAATGTCTCAGCATCCATGTTGATTTGATCCATTTCATCTTGATATTCTAACTAGAACAACCTCTCCCTTTCAGCTTCACTAACATTCATTAACTCACTAGCAATGGCTGAGTCTTCCATCCTTATATCTCCAGTACCTATATTTCTCTCATTTTCTCTATATTCTTGCATCAGGGGCTCCCCCTGGCTCACACCTCTCACACCCTCACCTTCACCTTCTAAGGTGGTACCCTCTAGCTCTCCTTTTGTCTAACTAGAAGAAATAGTCAGCCTCTCATTTACTAATTCTCCTTTTGCATGGCTGCAAGCCAGCCTCTCACTCTCAAGTTGTTCACTCCCTACCCTCAGTCCTAGGAGTGTTTCAACAACTACTAACTCATCTACACTTGATGTTGAAATTATTGAAGTTGAAATTTCAAGTGTAGCAGTAGTAGAAATGAGTTTCAACGGATGGCTGCTGTGAAGCGTATCTGTTGAAAGAGAAACACTCATCAACAGATGGGAGATATCCGTTGAAGAAGGGAATGAAGTAGCAATTGAATTAGAAACCAAGGTAGAATCTGTGGGGATTGATTTTAAATTTGATGCCACAGATGTAACCAAGGTTTCTGAAATGATAGATTGGTGATCCAACAAATCATATAAAAGATGATGACCAAAAATTTCAGAGTAGGGATCCTCCATGAATTTAAGAGATGGAGAATCTGGAATTGATGTGTTTATCATATCCACATCCAGAGAGATAGTTGGTGAGCTTGATGCTTCTGTTTCAATTTGGATATTGAGAGAATGGGGCTGTGACTCCACATTTGCTGGATCCACATCAATTTGAATTTGTGATGGTACAGACACAAAATCAGATATTTTGGTCTGCACTGTGTGTGAACCCTGTGCATCCCCAGTTGTCTTAGCCTTCTTTCTCCTGACATAGGCTTTGGACATATCCTTAGGGCTACTGGTGTCCCTATCCCTCTTGTTCTGTGTTCCTAGTTGGGAACTCTTTTCAATAGTGACATCCTTTTGGGAGGATGCCACTAGGGATGTGCTAATTTCCTTTTCAACCACTGTATCCTTTTGAGAAGATACAGGGTGGCTAGGTTGGGACTCACTCACCTCTCCTTCCTTATCCAAGGGGTTTCTTTGATTTTCACCCCTTCCATCACCCCTCACTACCACATGTGCACTCCCCTCAGGTTGAGTACTAGTTTTTGCAACAGATGCTTTTTGAGAAGCACCTGAGGTTTGTCTTTTTTATTTGGGTTTGGAAGTTTTTGTTATGGCCACTTGGGTAGGAGGTTGTTGGACAGTGTCAGCCCCCAATGTGGCACCAGAAGGCAAAGAAACCAAAGGTACAGAGGAAGATATAGTTGTAGAAGATACCTGAGTTACCTGGTCTCCCTGAGTTGCCTCTATGATGGGCAATACACCATGTTGACCTCACTGTTGAGGTTCATCCTATTCAAGTCCTCAAGGACTCTCTTATTCTGAACCCAACACTCCTTTGAGTTGGCAGGAAAGGAGATGGCCAAATCCTTTTCAACATGGTTAGCGAAAAGCATAATAAATCTAGCAAAATAAATGTTTTTGTTCCTAGATTCCTTGTGGCCTAATAGATCATAGGTTAAAGTATTTGTCATTTAGGAGCATGTAAATCATCTCTAGCATGGAAATAGTTACAACATCTCAATTACTTATTTTGCCAGAAAATACTTTAATAAAGGCATCATAAAAGAAACTCCATTCTTTTCTCATGCCCTTTCTCTGTATTCTACCTAAATTAGCGGTTTCCTTAGCATAATTAATAGAGTTTAGCATAACAACAATTTCATTTTTAGTGGGCTTATCTAAACAACTATCTTCAGGCAATTTCAAACAAGTAGTAACAACATCAGCATTGATAGTGTGTTCCTCACATTGTAGATTGAAGGTGATTGTGGTGTTGGTAGCATCAAACACGACAAAGGTCCAAATCTCATCTATCACCTCAAAGTACAGAGTTGGGGCTGCAAGCATTGCATGAGAGAGCTTGTACTCTTGCAGGAACTTCATCATCTTGTGATATGGCTTTGTTTGATCTTCAAAATATATCAAGACCGTGAAGTTGTCTGCTCATAAGTGAAGCCAGTGAGTGACATAGTCTTGTTTGTTGGTGCCATCGCTAAAGAGTAATTAGTTACAGAGAAAGGTTTTGCTTTGAAAGAGAAGAGAGTGTTTTTGCCTTAGTGAAGTTGGGGAAGATGAAAAATGAACAGTTAGAAGCAAAAATGAATTTATACTTCTCCCAAATAATTCACCAAGTTAATCAAAATAATTAGAAGAAATCACTTGATTGGTGCAAAAAGTAACCGTTTAAAAATAATGTAAGAAAAAGATAGCCATGAATTAACTACGGTTGTATACATACAGGCGTATATGTATACAACGGCAGATAGAGATGTGGCCATTAACAGTTGAGATTAAACGCTACTAATCAACGGATGAGATGTAAACCTTTTGAGATTCAGCGTATTCTTTGAAAAGTAAAAACCCAGCAATATGTTTTGACCTTCAACCAATAGTGGTATCGGTTGAAAGAGTAATTTTGACTTAGAGAAAATTATCACTTTTTCTAAGAATTACAATTCTCAAGAAAATCAACATTATACTGGCCGCATTACAGACTAGCAAACATTCAAAGTAGTTAAGAGTAGTTAAGCATACCTAGCTCACTTACCAACCTTGAGAATGTTGATTGATCAAGTGGCTTGGTAAAAATATCTACAAGCTGCTTTTCACTTGGAACAAAATGTAGTTCCACAGTACCATTCATCACATGTTCCCTGATGAAGTGATACTTAATGTCAATGTGCTTGGTTCTTGAGTGTTGCACTGGATTCTCAGTTATGGCAATTGCACTAGTGTTGTCATAGAAAATTGGAATCTTATCAACTCTTAAACCATAATCAAGAAGTTGATTTTTCATCCAAATTATATGTGCACAAGAACTTCCAACTGCAATGTATTCAGCCTCAGTAGAAACTGAATTCTGCTTTTTACTGAACCATGATACAAGCTTGTTTCCTAGAAATTGACATGTGCCTCTAGTAATTTTTTTGTCAATTTTGCACCCTACATAGTCTGCATCTGAATAACCAATTAGATCAAAGCCAGAATCTCTAGGGTACCAAATGCCGAGGTTTGGTGTACCCTTGAGATATCTGAAAATTCTCTTAATAGCAATTAAATGAGACTCTTTAAGATCAGCCTGAAATCTAGCACATAAACAAGTAGCAAACATAATATCAGGTCTACTAGCTGTCAAATATAAAAGTGAGCCTACCATGCCTCTATAACTTGAAGTCCACAGATTTTTCCTTAGTATTCAATTCAAGCTTAGTGGCAGTTGGCATAGGGGTTTTTGCAGAAGACCAATCCATTAAGTCAAATTTCTTTAGAAGATCATAAACATATTTTGTTTGACTTAAAAAGATTCCCCCTTTCACTTATTTAACTTGTAATCCAAGGAAATAGGTAAGTTCACCCATCATGCTCATTTCATATTTGCTTTGCATAAGTTTGGCAAACCTTTTGCAAAGTTTCTCATATGTAGACCCAAATATTATGTCATCTACATAAATTTGAACAAGTATACTAGAGCCATTAACATTTCTAAAGAAGAGAGTTTTATCAACAGTACCTCTAGTGAAGTGATTCTCTAAAAGAAACTGTGAAAGTGCGTCATACTAGGCTCTAGGTGCTTGCTTCAGTCCATAAAGTGCTTTGAGTAGGAAATAAACAAACTCCGGATAATTTGGATCTTCAAAACCAGGTGGTTGACTGACATACACCTCCTCTTCCAATTCCCCATTCAGAAAAGCACTTTTGACATCCATATGATAGACCTTGAAATTGGCAAGGCTGCATAGGCTAGGAATATCCTTATTGTTTATAGTCTTGCAACAGGAGCAAATGTTTCATCACAATCAACTCCTTCCTCTTGAGAATAGCCTTTGGCAACCAGTCTAGCTTTATTCCTTGTCACAATGCCATTTTCATCCATCTTGTTTCTGAATACCCATTTTGTACCTATAACACTTCTGTTTTTTAGGCTTAGGTACCAGCTTCCATACATTGTTTCTCTCAAAATGGTTTAGCTCTTCCTGCATGGCTAATACCCAATCTGGATATAGAAGAGAATCCTCCACTTTCTTTGGTTCATCTTGTGAAAGAAAGCTACTGTATAAACATTCATCTTGAGTGGCTCTTCTAGTTTGGACTTTTGTAGAGGCATCACCAATTATCAGTTCAAATGGGTGATCTCTTGTCCATTTTCTTTGAGGAGTCAAAGGAGGTCTTGAAGAAGTTGCTTCATTGTCATGATTGTGATCATGAAAGTTTGATGTTGAGTTTTAACATAGAGAAACTCCCCCTGAGTTTTTTGAGTTAGCCATTCTGTTTTGTGATCCTTCAACGGATGCCTCAAAATGACTTTCAACGGATGCATCAAGTTGGCTTTCACCAGATATGGCATTTTGTCTTTCAACCGATGCTCCATTTAACCCTTCAACATATGGTACCAAGACACTTGTACTTTTTGAGTTGTCCATTGTTGAAACATTAACTCTTGATGGAATTTCTTCACTTTCTTGATCATTGACTTCATCATCTTCTCCATGATACAGTTGTCCCTCGACCTCATTCTCAAACCTGAGAGTTTCATGAAAACCCTAATCTATAAGCCCTTGAACTTTTGCATCATCAAAAACAACATGTACAGATTCCATAACAATGTTGATTATGTGATTGTAGACTCTGTAGGCTTTTCCAGCTGCATATCCAACAAAAATGGCTGCATCTGCCTTTGCTTCAAATTTTCCAAGATTTTCACCTTGGTTTCTCAGTACAAAACACTTGCATCCAAAGACATGTAAAAAGTCCAGAGTTGGTTTCTTTTTCCTCAATAACTGATATGTAGTCATTCCTTTTGCTTGATTTATCAGAGAAATGTTCTGAGTGAAACATGCAGTATTAACTACCTCAGCCCAGAAATAAGTAGGTAACTTTGATTCATCTAACATTGTTCTTGCAGCTTCAAAAATAGTCCTATTTTTTTCCCCACCACTCCATTTTGTTGTGGTGTTCTTGCTGCAGAAAACTCATGAACAATTCCATTTTCTTCACATAACAGCTTCATTGTTGAATTCTTGAGCTCAGTACAATTATCACTCCTGATTCTTCTGGCTTTGAGTTCAAGATGATTGTTTGCAACCTTGATGTGATTGAGTATGATTTCACTTGCCTCATCCTTGGAGTGCAAAAAGTAAGTCCATGTAAATTTAGAAAAATCATCCACAATCACAAGGCAGTATTTCTTCTTTGAGATTGACATCATATTAACTGGTCCAAATAAATCCATGTGTAGAGAGGTTGATCAATTGATGATTCACTCTTGCTTCTGAAAGAGGCCTTCTTTTGCTTCCCCTTTTGGCATGCATTACACAATCCATCCTTGGAAAACTCCAATTGTGGAATTCCTCTCACTAGATCTTTCTTCAGCAAGTCATTAACTGGTCCAAATAGACTTGAAATTCAAATGTGACAACTTCTTGTGCCACAACCAACTTTCATCCTTACTTGCCTTGCTGAAAAGGCAAGTGACTTCATGTTAGGTCCAAAGTATCGTAGAAGGGGGGGTTGAATACGATACTCACAAATAATTCAATTTCGTTCACGGATTAATCTTTCAGTTCTATAACGAAATCAAACACACCAAACCAAATCAAGTTTCGGGGAATATATCTTTTTATAAATATAAACCTCGAGGGGTGCTACAATTTCTAATCCGTATATTAGCTTCAATGAGTTCTAGGTTATTCACAATCAATACATTGATAGAATTCTGAGCACTATAAATTTTTCTGATCTTCTCCGGCTCAAACTTCTCTCTCAGTAATTGCTACTATGAAATAACCTCGACTGAGGAAGACACTGCCTCTCTCTTAGTAATTGTAGTCTTTTGTTTTGAAAACTATCGAACCAAAACTAGAGAACTAATCCTGGCCGTCCCATTTCCATCAACTGGAAAAACAAGTATTACTTTTCACCTGCTCCTGCAAATAGAAAACTATCGAATGAGAGAATTAATATTCCATTCGATGGTTTTTTAAATAAAACTATCGAATGAAAGATTAACTAACTTTAGTTTTCTAATGATTTCTTTTTATCTCATTCGATGGTTTTTCTTAATCAAAAACCATCGAACCCTTTTCTTTTGACTTTGATTTATTAAAGAAATCCTTTCTGAGCTCCTTGGTGTTTAAGTAACAGACTGTATCACTTTCTTCTGAGACGATAAAACAACTTGATCTTTTCAGTGTCTTCACCTAGTGCAACTGGTCTGGTTCACAGATGAATAACACTTGATCAATTCTTCTTTTATGTCTTCAATTCAGTGCTGCTGATAAGTCTCTTGTCGTTCTGGTTGCTTCATTTAAATCACTGGAATCCCGTGGTACTTAACCCTAAATCATTCACATACTTCTGTCATCTTGAAAGTCTTGTTTCTTTTGCTGTCACTGAGGCTTGAACATTTTCATGAACTTCTTTCCGTGACCTGTTTACGGACTTCAAGAATACATAACGTATTTTGATTTTTTGAGTTTACCTTTTATTCTTTGATTCTGGATTCCTGTGCTTCTGTTAATATTATTGTCTGTCTTGTCCTTTGTTGAGTTTTAGTTATCTCTTTTACATCTTATGTTACATTATGCTTTACAATCTCCCCCTATTTGATTGGATAGAGTTCGACAAGCAAATACTTCGAGGATAACTCAACTAACTAAGAAAACATGAAACTAATTAAAGTAAGACAACGCAATAATATTAAATGCATTCTGGATCAGATATATATACATTTCCAGATTTCATAAATCAAAAAACAATTAAACTTATACAATGAAGTTGCTCCTCTAGTCTGAGCTGATAGTTCTTTTGTTCTTTGCTTCAATCTTCAGTCCATTCCAATCTCACTTTCTTCAATCATTGGATCGGAGTTAGCAGCTTGATAATCAATCACTGATAGATAGTGCAGTGGTTCTCCAGGTTTAAGGATTGCTCCTTGGATGTGTCTTCCAATATATTCAACCTCTTGACCCACTCCAGCCCATAACCATGCAATGTTAACATCTTTCTTGTTTAGCTTTGGCATGTTTGGCAGTCTGGTATGCACTTCAAATCCTCTTTCCACTCTTTTCCTATAGTAAGGAACATTCTCCATTAGAAATCTTCTAAGAGTGTCTGCTGCTTTGTCCTTCTCCGTTGATGAGAATCCAGTGGATCTAAGATACTTCTCAACTGAGATTAGATAGTTGCTTGGGTAGTCCCTCAGTTTGTCCTCAGCCAAATAACAGATTCTGAACAAGTCATTCGTCATGAATCTAACCATTGGGGGATCTTCAATAATCTCTGGACCGACTTTCATCATGATCTCCTTAACATGCTCACGGAGCAGTTCATTAGGCCTTGTAGTTCTTTGGATCTTGATGAGTATAGCCTGCAATTCTGTATATGTCCTCTGTTCTAAAAACTTAGTGGAAATCACAAATGTACCTTTCTCCAGAAAACTGATTAATAAGCTCCAGGCACCATTTGCTTTAACCCCAACATTCAGACAGATTATAGAGCTTCTCAGTGCTTTAAAGTAAGTCTGATCTTCAAGATTAGCACTTCTGACGTCCTGAATAATAACTTCCACCTCAACATTGTCGTTGACTTCTAATCCGTCTTCAACTCAGCAAAAGGTTTTATAAGCCATTTCCCATTCAGTACCATCTTTCTTTGCCAGATCTATCATCTTCTTCTTCCTCACTTCATTATACACTTTGAATCTCTTCAGTTTTTCACTCCTCAGAATTGCTTGCTGTTTCTCTTTCTCAGCTTGCCTGGCATCTATTGCAGCTCTCTGAGCTCTTATTGCTTCCAAGGTAGCTTCTTCTTCAGGTGATAGAGAATTTGCTTCTTCTTCCATAATATCCTCCCAGATTGGATGTTCAACGGGCTCTGGATAATATGGCTCATGCTCCTCTTGATTAGGTTGCTCATGCATGACCTCAAATTCCTCTTCACTCTCCTTCTCTTCTTCTACAAGTTCCTCTATCCAGTACTGTCTGATAGGAATAGCTTCAACTGTCTCCCAAACTCCCCATCCATCCTTAGGCTTCTCTTTCTCCCCTTCTCCAACTTTCTCCCCCTTAGTTGAGGAATCCTCGATAAAAGCATCCTCAGCATAAAAGGTAGTAGAAGGATCAGGTTGCTGATTTGAAGGACCAGGTTGGCTAGTTTGTTGGTTCTTCAGCATAGTCCATATCGACTGTACTCCATCACTTTGATTTTCCATGAAATCTAGCAGATCCTTATTCATCTCTTGCATAGAAGCCAGCTTCAGGTCAATGTCATCCAATCTGGAGTTGGTAGTCTTCTCAATCTTGTCCAATCTCTGGTTCAGCTTAGACTCCACTCTAGAAAGGGTGTTCATTGCATCTTTTACCCTAGCTTGACCATCCCGGATAACCAGAACGTCTTCTTTCAAAGCTTCTTGTCCTTGTTGCAAAGCATCCACTTCATTCATGAAACCATCTTTAAGTTCCTTTACGTCCGTCCTCAACTCGATCAGTTCGTCCATAGCTTCCTTCTTTAAGGAGTCCACTGCCTGCTTCGTACCTGTTATAGTGCCAGATGCACTGCCAATGACCCTGAATGTTCTTCTTGAATCAGCTGCAGCCAAGTCAACCTTCTCTTGAATAGTCTTTAAAGAAGCATTGGCTTGACTAGAGGAGATCTCTTGGTCAAAGGAAGGTCGCAGTGGAACCTTGAATAATGGATTTCCTTCTTTGTCACGAACTGTCATCTCTTTGAGGGTAGATTGAACTTGTAGCTCTCTTTCTGTTGGTAACAGCAAATCATCAATATTAGGTAGGGTTAGGGTGTCACTCCTCACATTTGGCTCTGGGTGTACACTCAACGTTTCTGTCGGTGTTTGAATCATTTTTCCTTTCCCACTCAGGCCAAGTGTAAGTGTTTTTGTTTCACTCAAATTCTTTGTGCTGATTGTACCTGCAGAAGAAAACACCGTAGCCGTCCTTAAGGAGGTCACCGGTGGTGCAATGGGGCTTCGCAAATCCCCGTCCTTGGTTAAACCAAGTTGCTGATCATCCTTAGATGATATATCCTTTGTAGGATCTAGAGTTTGAATCTCTAGGGGGTTAGAAACAGGCTCTTTTAACAGCAGAGATCCCGAATCTTCCCCGATAGTCTGTGAAGACTTTACCTCAGTTGACTTCTCAATAGTAATTGATTCATTGTCAACGAGTTGCCGATCTGCACCTACGTCAGACCCTTTACCCGCAGGATCCAGATATGTTCCATCTGGGGAGGTAGACAATGACCCTTTAGATTGTGCATTTAGGTCAAAGCCTTCTCTTGACGTCTGTGAAGACCCTTGGTTCTTAGAACCTTCAACCAGTGAACCTGACCGTAATATGGTCAGAACACCAGTTGCTTCCGTCAATTCTTCCTTACTTGATTGAGCTATTGGTTCAGATATAGCTTTCGTTAGCGTAGCCCAATCAGCATCAGAAAAATCAATAAAGGGCTCTTTGGAAGTTTGAAATAAAGTATCAACAGTTGCCTCGGTTTCTGTTCGTCTCCTTTTAGAGGAAGGCAGAGCTGCTGTTGAAGGGTGTATCTCCTTATGTGGTGCTGCTAAGGCACTATCTCCCTCTACACTCACGGATGTCTGAATATTGGGTATAGGAGGGGAAGGAGGTTCGTTTATGGTTTCATTTGGCTCTTCCAAAGGCTCTTCGACCGTGGTTAGAGGTTGTGGGTTTGCAACCTCCTGGTCTGGAATGGCCACTAAGGGCTCTGGATCAACATCCATAGGTTGTGGTTCAGGAGCCAGTTCAGGTTCAGGAATGGTACCTTGATTTACCTGTTCCCCTGGGGGTAGAAGTGGTAGGGGCACCGTTCTTAGATATTCAGTGAGAACAGTGGGTACCCCTGGAAGATAGTTGTTCTTCCTTATCAGAGCGGTTATGGCATTGCTCTTCATCTTCATACACTCCATGGTCTCCTCTTCGGCGAATGTCTCGCGCTCATCATCTGTTAAGATATCATTGAGAATTAGCTGTAGGAACCTAGGATAGAAACAAAGCACATCGTCATCTATGCTTGTTCTTTCATCCAGTGGTCCCATGCATATGATTACTTGATCAATCAGTAACCGTCCAATGTTAATATGCCTATTGTTGGCAATGGCAAACCCTATCTTTTGAAGGAATAAGGGAATACCATGCAGATTTGTTAGCTTGGCAGTAAAAACGTGGATTAGGGTATGAAAGAAAAAGTTCCATGCCTTTGGCAAGTAATGCTTCAGAAACTCTCCCACAAAGAAGTTAGGTTGTTGACTTCTAATGAGAGTGAAGAAAGCATGTATCTCCTCAGTTGTGGGATCCGGAACAAGGTTTTCTGTAGGAAAATGTAAGATTCGATTAAAATCATGTTCCGTCACCCTTATTGTTCTGCCCCCTGGCACAACAAAACTGAAGGACCTTACGTTATTCTCACTTGTATCCGTGGCGGATGTGTACAACGCAGTCAATTGATCGATGCAAAGGACCACGGGAGTACTCACAGCATATGCCACTAATGAACGTGTGTTCAAAAACTCTGCCCATGCACGAAACTGTAAGTTCGTTATAGATTGCAAGTTTTGAAACGAGACATGATTAGTCTTGGTAATAATAAATTCTCCGGCCATTTTAAATTTCCAGAAAATTAAATTAAATCAAAACTATTTTTCCTTTTAAATTAATTAATCATTTCTAATAAATCAACCTGGACAGAAAATAACCTAAAAACAAAATTACCCCTTTTTCTCAAAGATACACAAATTCGAACACCTTTATCAGAAACCTTAATTTGTTAACTTTTGAAAACAACCTTCTCTTTAAACACTAAAGAAATCAATTGACAACCAATTTCTTTCTAGAGTAGAAGAGTGTTAACAGAATTTAGGATTTAGAAATGAAATCACTTTCGATAGTTTCTTCTTCACAGGAGAAAGAAAACACAAAACAATTCACACTTTCACGGTTAAAAAACAAGTAACTATGAAAGAATACTAAAATTTTGAGTTTTAATCGGTTAAAAACTGAAGAATGTATCGATGGTGATGTTCTTGGATTGTGTCTATATTTTGTAAGTATTTTAAACGAGAGCTTGTATTTCTCAGATCTGTAAAACTGATAATGAAAAAAAGACAAGGAAATGTTTTATACTTTTGAAACTGTTAGGGGCAAAACTGTCCTTTCAGGTTTCGATAGATTTTTAATGTACTACCGATAGATTTTCAGAGGGGCAAAAGAGTCATCTACACTTCGATGGTTTTTTAAAAACTATCGAGGTGTTTTTAAATAGGAATGCAGAACACTTTTCTGAAAAAACTATCGAAGTCTAATCTGTTTAAATTCCAAAAACTATCGAACTATATTGGAAAAACTATCGAGAATTTTATCATTAAATTAATTCAAATTCACTTCGATGCTTTTCCACCTGAATTACAAAATCTATCGAGAATTTAAATATTGAATTAAGTAAATTCCTTTCGATATATTTTCAATTCAATTTCAAAAACTATCGAGAAATGTTTTCGATAGATTTTCTTTTTCCTTTTCAAAAACTATCGAAAATTAAATTCGATAGATTTATCTATGTACTTGAAAAACTATCGAATTTCCTAAATTCGATATTTTTTGCTTATGTCTTCATTTTAAAACATGTTCATGTTTTAAAAATCAGAATTTTTATTTCCTGCCTAGTTTTAATTCTAATAAATCTTTTCAAATTTACCAAAATCAATTCTTAACAGAAAATTCACAATTTTCTTAGAATAAAATCAATTAAATATCATTGAGTGATATTAACCAATTAAAATCTAATCAATTATGCTGCATTAATCTAAAATGTTAAAAACAAAGCAAATTAATTCAAATTAAATAGATGCTAGAATATTTAGAACAAATATTAGCACATAAATAATTTTTTTAGAATTAATAACTAATTAAATTCCAGAAGATATATCATTCATAATTATGACATAAAATTAGTACAAAAATCCTAACTACGAGAATTGCTCCAGAAAATAAATTCACGAGTCCTAAGGATATAGCAATTCTTAAACTCATGTATTCACCAGGACTATCTGTAGTTACTGACTTCTAATCAAAATCAATTAGAAAGATTTAACATCCCAAGTTCACCAACCAGCTTATTGAAAGTGGATTCATCAAGCAGTTTAGTAAAGATGTCTGCAATTTGATCCTCTGTGGGTACAAAATGTAACTCCACAGTTCCATTCATGACATGCTCTCGGATAAAATGATACCTGATGTCGATGTGCTTCGTCCTCGAGTGTTGCACTGGGTTGTTTGAGATTGCTATGGCACTTGTGTTGTCGCAAAATATTGGAATCTTTGTCAACAAAAGTCCATAGTCACGGAGTTGGTTTCTCATCCACAAGATCTGAGCACAACAGCTTCCAGCAGCAATGTATTCAGCCTCAGCTGTTGATGTGGAAACTGAATGCTGCTTCTTGCTATACCATGAAACTAACCTTCTTCCAAGAAACTGACAGCTTCCTGAAGTACTCTTTCGATCAATCTTACAACCTGCAAAATCAGAGTCTGTTTATCCAATAAGATCAAATCCTGTATCTTTAGGGTACCAAATTCCAAGATTTGGGATCCCTTTAAGATATCTAAATATTCGTTTAACAGCTATTAGATGAGATTCTTTAGGATCAGACTGAAATCTAGCACACAAGCATGTTGCAAACATTATATCTGGTCTACTTGCAGTGAGATAAAGTAATGAGCCTATCATACCTCTGTAGCCTGTTATGTCAACCTTCTTACCAGTTTCATCCTTATCAAGCTTAGTGGCAGTTGGCATAAGAGTCTTTGCTGTAGATGAGTCTTCCATTTGATACTTCTTCAGAAGATCTTTGATGTACTTGGACTGACAAATGAATATACCATCTTGTTTTTGGTATACTTGCAGTCCAAGAAAGAATGACAATTCACCCATCATGCTCATTTCATAACGACTCTGCATTAACTTAGCAAATCTCTTGCATAGATTATCATTAGTAGATCCAAATATTATGTCATCAACATATACTTGCACCAATATCAAATCATTTTTATGCTTTTTGACAAAGAGAGTTTTGTCTACAACACCTCTTGTAAAATCATTTTCAAGTAAGAATTCAGAGAGAGTGTCATACCATGTCCTTGGAGCTTGTTTGAGTCCGTAGAGAGCTTTGAATAGAAAGTACACAAAGTCTACCAGTTTTGAATCCTCAAAACCTGGAGGTTGTTCCACATACACTTCTTCTTCTAACTCCCTGTTCAGAAAAGCACTCTTCACATCCATTTGATATACCTTGTAATTGGAATGTGCAGCAAATGCCAGAAACATTCTGATGGCCTCAAGTCTTGCTACTGGTGCATACGTTTCATCATAATCTATACCCTCTTCTTGAGAGTAACCTTTAGCAACCAGTCTGGCTTTGTTTCTCGTTACAATGCCATCTTCGTCCAACTTATTTCTGAATACCCATCGTGTTCCAATAACAGATTTTCCCTTAGGCCTGGGTACCAGCTTCCAAACTTTCTGCCTTTCAAACTGATTGAGTTCCTCTTGCATAGCAATCACCCAATCTGGATCATCTAGAGCATCTTCAACTTTCTTAGGTTCTGTTTCTGAAAGAAACCCAGAATAGTGACATTCATTTTGTGATGTTCTCCTAGTTCTCACTCCTGTGTCCGGATCACCAATGATCAAGTGAAAGGGATGATCTCTATTCCATACCCTTTGTCTTGGCAGATGCGATCTTGATGATTCTCCTTGTTCTAGATGTTGTGGAGTGTGACTAGTTGATCCTTCTCCTGCTCCCCCTGAGTTGTTGACGGTTTGATCTGTTGATTCTGAAGACTGACTAGTGGATCCTGTATGTTGAGGATCTCCACTTTGGTCACCACTTTGTCCAGAATCATTATCATTATGATTATTATTAATGACTGTAACAATTTCAGGTACTTCTTCATCGTCAGAGAGATCTCCTGATAGATTTTCAAATACCAAGGATTCAGAGTTCTCTCCAGTTTGCAGGCCTGGTCTTTTGGTGTCATCAAATGTTACATTAAAGCTTTCCAACACCTTCTTATCTTTAATCACATATACCCTGAAAGCCTTAGATTCCAGAGAATAGCCCAGAAAAATGCCTTCATCTGCTTTGGCATCAAACTTGCCAAGATGTTCTCCATCTTTAAGTACAAAGCACTTTGCACCAAACACATGAAAGTACTTCAGTGTTGGTTTCTTGTTGGCCATTAACTCTACAGAGTCTTTTCATGATCTTTGTTGATCAGGGTTCGATTCTGAGTATAGCAAGCTGTATTCACTGCTTCAGCCCAAAAGTAAGTGGGAAGTTTTGATTCACTCAACATGGTCCTTGCTGCTTCAACCAAGGTCCTGTTCTTCCTTTCCACTACTCCATTCTGTTGAGGAGTTCTTGGTGCTGAAACTGTCTTGATATTCCTTTCTCTGAGCAGAAATCTTTAAGAACTGCATTCTTGAATTCAGTTCCATTGTCTGATCTGATTGTCCGCACAGGTAGCTTAGCTTCCACTTCTATCTTCTTGATGTGATCAATGATTAGTTGTGTTGCTTCATCCTTTGTTTGTATGAACAACACCCACGTGTACTTAGAGTAGTCATCCACCATCACCAATGCCTATATATTTCTTGAAAGTGACATAACATTAACTGGACCAAATAAATCCATATGAATCAGCTGTAATGGTTCAGTAATGCTTGTCATTCCTTTGCTTCCATGTGATGCTTTCTTCGACTTCCCCTTTTCACATGCTTCACATAGTCCCTCCTGATTGAATTCCATCAGGGGTAACCCTCTCACTAACTCTCTCTTTACCAAAGAGTTCATAGTTTTGAAGTTCAGATGTGAGAGCTTCTTGTGCCATAGCCAACTTTGTTCTGAAGATGCCTTTGCATAAAAACATGTAACTTCTCCTTCACTGGTAGAGCTTAAGTCAGCTATAAACAAATTTCCTTTTCTCACTCCCAGTAGAGTAAGCTTCTCATCCTTCCTGTTGGTGATCAAGCACTTGTCCTTTCTGAAATCTACATTGTAGCCTTTATCACAGAATTGACTGATACTTAGAATATTGTGCTTTAATCCTTCAACAAGAGAGATGTTTTCAATGATGACATTTCCAGCTTTCAATTTACCATATCCCGTAGTGTATCCTTTGCTGTCATCTCCAAAGGTTACAATCGGGCCGGTCTTCTTAACCACCTCTGTAAGCAGGGACTCTTCACCTGTCATGTGTCTAGAACAACCACTATCCAGAATCCACACAACCTTTGAGCTTTTAACCTTACCCTGCAATCACAGATTGATTAAGCGGACTTTGGTACCCAAAATTGTTTGGGTCCTGAAGGTTTAGATGATTTAACAGGAGTAACATTCAATTTAGTCTTACCCTGTTTGATATTCATAGTATCTATGGATTTGACATTAACAGTGCTATTGCTACTATCAGACATCAAATTAAAATAAGCATGCATAATGTTGTACTTACATAGCAAACAATCTTTCTTTCCACAGGGTTCATGAAGATTAGGCATGTCAGACATGTTATGCATTTCAGAAGCATTAGCAGTTTCTACTTTAACCTTTTTACATGCATGTGTAAGGTGTCCAGCAGAGTTACAAATAGTGCACAACTTCCTAGATGCAATGGGAGAAAATGGAACCATTTCCTGATTAACAATCTTCTTATTCCCATTCCTGTTCTTTTTAACATTACTTACTACGTCACCTACTTCAGTTTTAGGTAAATCAGGTTTAGGTAATTCATTTTTTACTGATTTCCTAGGCAACTTAGTCTTTACCTCTTTTTCCTTCAACAAATCCTCCTCAAGCAATTCTTGTCTAATGAAAAGATCATCCTCATGAAAAAGTGGTGGAAACGGCTTAACAAAAACTGGACAATCAACATTCTTAAGAACATGTGGAGTATTCCTTTTGACAACTGAAGATGTCACAGGGAATTCCACAATCTTCTTACCATCTTTCTTGTTATAGTCAAATCCTATAGCAGTTTTATTCTTTATGGCCTGAGTATCAATGATTTCCTTAGCCACTAGAGCGGAATTCTTAAAAGCATTCTCAGCATTACACTTGACCTTGTTCTCTAAGTACACATTCTTTTGCTTAAGATCTTCTAATGTTACAGCTACAAGCTCTAGTTCTTCATTTTTAGATTCTAACTTTTTAATCTTAAGAACTAGTTTAGCATTTTCCATTTCTGATGCTAGCATGCTTGTGTGTACATTAAACAATTCTACACTAAGATCTTGCACAGTTTTCTTGTACTCGGAATTAGACATATCAATTGTAGTTAAGATAGGTACCTGAGATGATTGTGGTGATTCCTCTGAAGAGTCAGCCATTAGAGCAACATTTACATATTCTTCCTCTTCATCCGAATCAGTATCATCCCAGTGCTTTCCCTCTGCTATATAAGCTTTCCCTTTCTGCTTTCCAGAGAATGCCTCCAATTGCTGTTTAAGCTTGGCATTCTCTTTCTTCAACTCATCATAAGAATCCTTCTTTCCATAGACATCTTTCATGTCTCTCGCTTGACGAGGCTTGCGGCATTCAGTGGCAAAATGCCCTAACTCATTGCAGTTGTAGCATCTTGATTTGCTTCTATCAATCATGCCAGTCTTGTAGCCTCCCTTAAAGCCTGTACTAGGTGTATAATTGCTCTTCTGGAATCTGTTGGTTGAACCCTTGAACTTGTACTTAGGGTTTCTCTTGAAACGAATGTGACTAAACTTTGCAGCTAAGTACGCCATGGTTTTGTCTTCCATTTGCTCAAGCTCTTCTAGGGTGTAGTAATCACTTTCATCAACACCCAGATTCACAGAATCCATTTCTGCTTCTATTATCACCTCCTTTCCAGCTCTAGGGGTTTGAACCTGAATCTTTGAAGTTATTGGTTCATCCACTACAAGTGCTGCTGATCTCACAAGTGCATTGTGCTTGTTCTCCACTGTCCCTGATCCGTAGATTATCACCCTTTGTTCCTGTTCCATCTCATAGGTCTTCAACTTGCCATAGATCATCTCTAATGACATCTTTGTGAAGTCAATTCTTTCCCTAATGGATGATGACTTGTGTTCTACATGATGGGGCAGCGTCATCATGAACTTCCTGTTTGATTCTCTCAGTGGATAGGTCTTTCCTTTCATTGCCAATTCATTGAGAAGCTTAGTATATTTCTCAAAGACCTGAGTTATACTTTCTCCTGGCAGGGACCTAAACGCTTCATATTGAGAAGTCAGGATGTCCAATCTCTTTTCCTGAACGTCTTCAGTTCCTTCCATTATCAAGTTAATGGTATCTCACATATGTTTCCCGCTTGTACAGTTCATCAACTGATAGCTCATTTCCTTGTCTGCGGAGTCCGCCAATATCAACATTAAACCGGTGTCCAGTCGAATCAGTTCTTTGTCAGAATCTGTATATTCAGTAATATCCTTAGGTTGGGTGCCTTGAGGAATCCTGCTACTATCAGGAGCTGTAGATTCACTAACTGGTTTCATTGGTACAAACGGTCCGTTCTCTAATATGCCAATATACAACGGATTAGATGCCTTGATAAATAACAGCATCTTCATCTTCCACAAACCGAAATCATCTCTAGTAAACGGGGGAACTTTAATACCAGCGGTTGTCTTTGGAGCACTCATGGTTTCTGAAAATTTCAAATTGTTTAAAATTCAAGAAATTCCAATTAAATGAAAATTTTTGAAAGTTAAAAAATTTGCTTCGAATTTTCACGCTACGTTTGATTTTGGTCTCATTCACCAGATCTGATTTGTATATCAATCAAGTAGCTCTGATACCAATTTTTAGGTCCAAAGTATCGTAGAAGGGGGGGGGGTTGAATACGATACTCATAAATAATTCAATTTCGTTCATGGATTAATCTTTCAGTTCTATAACGAAATCAAACACACCAAACCAAATCAAGTTTCGGGGAATATATATTTTTATAAATATAAACCTCGAGGGGTGCTACAATTTCTAATCCGTATATTAGCTTCAATGAGTTCTAGGTTATTCACAACCAATACATTGATAGAATTCTGAGCACTATAAATTTTTCTGATCTTCTCCGGCTCAAACTTCTCTCTCAGTAATTGCTACTATGAAATAACCTCGACTGAGGAAGACACTGCCTCTCTCTTAGTAATCGTAGTCTTTTGTTTTGAAAACTATCGAACCAAAACTAGAGAACTAATCCTGGCTATCCAATTTCCATCAACTGGAAAAACAAGTATTACTTTTCACCTGCTCCTGCAAATAGAAAACTATCGAATGAGAGAATTAATATTCCATTCGATGGTTTTTTAAATAAAACTATCGAATGAAAGATTAACTAACTTTAGTTTTTTAATGATTTCTTTTTATCTCATTCGATGGTTTTTCTTAATCAAAAACCATCGAACCCTTTTCTTTTGACTTTGATTTATTTAAGAAATCCTTTCTGAGCTCCTTGGTGTTTAAGTAACAGACTGTATCACTTTCTTCTGAGACGATAAAACAACTTGATCTTTTTAGTGTCGTCACCTAGTGCAACTGGTCTGGTTCACAGATGAATAACACTTGATCAATTCTTCTTTTATGTCTTCAATTCAGTGCTGCTGATAAGTCTCTTGTCGTTCTGGTTGCTTCATTTAAATCACTGGAATCCCGTGGTACTTAACCCTAAATCATTCACATACTTTTGTCGTCTTGAAAGTCTTGTTTCTTTTGCTGTCACTGAGGCTTGAACATTTTCATGAACTTCTTTCCGTGACCTATTTACGGACTTCAAGAATACATAACGTATTTTGATTTTTTGAGTTTACCTTTTCTTCTTTGATTCTGGATTCCTGTGCTTCTGTTAATATTATTGTCTGTCTTGTCCTTTGTTGAGTTGTAGTTATCTCTTTTACATCTTATGTTACATTATGCTTTACACTTCATCTCCATTTGTTGAATTGAAGTCAACAATGTACACATTTCCCTTTCTGTAGCCTGTCAACACCACATTGTTTTCCTTTTTGCTTGAGACAACACAGGCTTCTTGTGAGAATGAAACTGAAAAACCTTTATCACATAGTTGACTAATACTTAGCAAATTATGCTTGATTCCATCAACCAGTGCTACTTAATCAATGATGACTTTTTCTTTTGCAATTAAGCCATATCCCTTTGTATAACCCTTGATGTCATCTCCAAAGGTAATGCTAGGGTCAGCTCTTTCCTTGAACTCTGTGAGCAGGGTAGAATCTCCAGTCATGTGCCTAGAACAACCATTATCCAGGTACCATAGATTCCTTTTGTTTCCCTGCACACATCACAACCAAATCAAGTTGATTTTGGTACCCAAGTTTCCTTGGGTCCTGTCTCGTTAGCCTTCACCTTATTTCTCAAGTCATTTTGCACTTTAGGTTTTGATTGATTTAAATCAACCTTGACCCTTGGTGTTGACCTTTGAGATATATCTCTTTGCATGTTCTCAGGTGCATAACTGTTTGATGCAGGCATTTGTGAATGTTATGCATACAATAGTGCTCATGTTTGGCATGTTCCATGGCATTTGTGGCATGTTAAATGCATTTGTAACACCCCCAGATCCGGGGTCGGAGATCCGGGTTGTCACGCCCTCAATTCCAATAATAGTACCTGTACTAGCTCAACAATCCAATAATACAACACCAAAAGACCCCAATCTCTTACACACACCAGTTATAGCTTCAGAAACGAGTCACATCAGTATCATTAGTTATTACAACCAAATGTACTATCCAGGATCTCACTAATAGCAGCTGAACCCATGCAACTTACTTCTGCATTAACCATTCTGAATTGGACTACCTCAAGGTTGAATCTTCCACTTCCCTTCTCTTGTAGTACGGAATAACTGACTAGGTTCCCTATTTACTGAAAGTTAATATAAAGTAAAGAAAGAATGAGCGAAAGAATGCTCAGCAAGTATCCCATAATTAAATAAATAGTTTCACAACTATAAAGTCTGAAATCCAATAACCTTTGTTGGTTTAACAACCAAAACCTTTAAAGTATAACATTTGAGTTAAAATACCATACAGTTCAAAATAATGTACTAGGAATAGTAAGATTCCACAATATCTGAAAATAACATATAGTTCAAGATACTATATCAGAAGTCTAAACACTTCCCGCCAAAATATATAATCTGCAGCGGATAAAAATAACTTTAAACATTTCTATAAAGTTTAGAAATCCTTTGCTAGCACAACATAGGCAAAGGTTCAAAGTATAACTTTTAAGTCAAGCTAAATCAGGTAGCTTATTGAAAATACCAGTTTTGGATATTTCTCAACATACTGCCAACATTATCGGTAACTGAGCTCCTAGGCTTTTGTTACAATGTTGCAGACACAATTCCAATTGGAAGATGGGGGCTATACAGAAAACACCTACGATAAGCGCTGATCAGTCGCTCTACCGCATTAAACACCTTTTCTACTAGTAGAAGGACGACTCCCCACTGGTTATCACCCTGACCGCATTCAGGCCCTTTATGCTATATGGGCACCTATTTCATTGCCGAGCATAGGGTCATACTGTTTAGGGACTATTTCATCACCCAGTATGACAATAAATTCCAGTCCCCAGATGAAAATCATCGTCACGGAAAACGGAAGTTAATCCTATTTTCCCCAAGTACTTAGTACTTGTCTCTCTTTTGAAACCATTTCTGGCCTACTTACTCCTAGGATAATAGAGGAGTAAGTTACCGGAAGGGGTTGACCACTGTCGTCCCGCTTAGGATTTGATAAGATTTCTCTTTAAAAGATTACGACCCGGGAGTCAGACTATTTGGAAATCCTTAAGGGTATTCCCGTCCCATTTGAGTGGTCAACGAATATTTAAATAATCTCTTAAGATAGATTTAAATTAAAATAATATTTGGGAATCCCTATTTTAATTAAAAATAAATATTATAAAGATTGGAAATATTCTTCATACTCATTGAAGGTCAAAGATGACTTTTTAAACAATATACATCACTTTTAAATTAATTAAAAGAATAATAAATATTCAAATAATATTCATGAATTAATAAATGATTAAATAATAATCAAAAGCTCAATAAATATTTAATAATCAAATCTAAGTGAATATTAAAATAATATTCCTTGAATAGTAAAATAATTGAATATATCTATTCAATATACTTATCAGAAAATAAACCTTAATGGTTTAAAGAAAATATACCGACTCCCGGTCTAAGTTTCAAAATACGATACACCTGCTCTACTCTAAGAGCCTTTACAAAAACCCGGCTTATAACTATCATAACATATAGCTTATAAACCAATCACAATTCAAAATATTTAAGTACCACGACAATATTATATTACTTGCAATATACATCAGAAAGCACTTATCACAACAACAACAGTAAGATATAAGTTTTGAAAACTTGCCACAATACTCGCAACAAAAGAGTAAGGTTTAGTAAACTTGCCTGGAAATCCCGAAGTAGCAGTAAGTCTCAGGTTGGTCCAGTAATCTAGAATCAACACAAGGTTCAAGATTAATAACTTAAACGCTTTAACTATACTAAGTATATACTAACTCAAGTACAAAGTTCACTTTCAAGTTAACTCCTTAAGATCCTCTACTCGAGCATGCTCGCTCACGCATTTTTATAAAATTGAGATTTAATCCTTTTAACACGAAATCTTTTCGAGGGTCTTCCTAAACATACCTAGAATGTTATCACAAATGTTTACATTTTATTATGACCTCTAAGTGGTTCGATCATAGCCTTAAAGTTGACTAAGTGGTGCGGTTTGGTTTTACGAACGCCTTACACTAAAACACATGTTTCTCCTAAACCGTAAATCGTAATGACATAATTCTTGCGCTCACGTAAACTAGAAACAAATCTCTACACACTCATGTTCATCATTGAACCAAAAGAGGCAGTTAGGGTTTTGGATTCTAGGCAGTTTTTATCGCTACCGAAAATCGGGCATTACGTTGGCTTAAAACTTAACATTTCCGAGATTCAAATCTCATTCCAATTCACCACCAATCATCATACACATCAATTACCATACTTAAAGTCCATTATCAATCTCAAACCGAGCCAAACCAATTGGTATCACATTCAAAATCCATCCATAACTCATCCAACAACTAAACAAACTACATAATCCACTTACTCATGACCTTAACAATACATTCATGCTTCCATCTTTCAATTATAAACATAAAACTCAACAAAACACTATCCATCATCTTCTTTAACTTAATAAAAGAGATATCTAGAGTTCATGGGTGAGAGAGATGTTACCCTAGATGCGAAGAGCTTGGAAAGGGCTTCGATTCGAGTGGTAGAACACGAGAAACAAGCAAGCAAGCATTCCATCTTCTTCTTCTTCTTCCATTCGTTTTTTTCATCAAGAAATGGGGGTGGGGGGCTGCTCCCATTTGTGTGTGTAATGTGTGGTAGAGGTGTGGTGATGGTAGATATTTTGTTTTAACAAAATGCAAGTTAGCCCCTCAAGTTTGGTTAAGCTTACAAGCTTCTTTAACACACTTCTTCCACCAATTCATTTCTTTCTCTTTTTCTTTTAATACATATCTTCTTCTTTATTTCCTAAGTTATAATACGTCCAAGGTTGCTCCTTCAAGCGGATTTTCGATTCTCGTTTTCGTTTGCGATTTCTGATTACGCGATTAGTAACCGTTTATTATTCCCGAACTTCCGCTGAAATATAGGATCAATCGGAGACTATAAAATTTTACTATTCACCTTGGAGTAC
Organism: Heracleum sosnowskyi; assembly: GCA_030848705.1. Classification (NCBI taxonomy): domain Eukaryota; kingdom Viridiplantae; phylum Streptophyta; class Magnoliopsida; order Apiales; family Apiaceae; genus Heracleum; species Heracleum sosnowskyi. The sequence continues at coordinate 47,322,396 of CM061236.1, forward strand.
TATTCATCAATGTTACTATTCATCCTTTTTTTGTTCCTCTTGAAACGATTCGAAAATATTTCCTAAAAATAGCGAATAAAACTCTACGCGATTCTCGCAGTGAATAGTATTTATTCACTATTCGTCCTAACAATCGAATACTTAATTAAAATGGTTCGAGCTTTAATCTTGGAATAGAAATGGGATTTATATACTCTCATTTGTGTCGCCTTGTTCTGTTACCACTTTAATCTTGTTGAACGCTCGTAGGGATTTCTTAAGTGTTCTATCAAAGTAGTTTACTGTAAATGTTCTTGATATCTTAATTCCTTTACTAAATCCATATCCATGGAATTGATAATATAAAATCCTCCAATATATTTAAATAATGATTAATCAATCAGTCATAGGTGAAATTTGGGAGAAAACCGAAAATGCTATTCTTCTGATTCTAACAGCTTCTGCATTCCCTCATTTACATAGTAGATCACTAATACGACTTCGAAACTTCATTGTCCTGACTCGTACATAGGGTGGTCGGAAAATTTTCTAAACGACAAATATTACTATTCATCAGTGGTTTTTTTTTTGTATAAATAAGTACAAAATTTGGGGATATTACAGCATTCATGTAAGGATTAGGAACAAATGGCATGTTAGCATACAGATTTGATGCATGGGCATTATGAGGAAACAAGTTAGGCATGACAGACATTGGAACATTAGGCATAGACATAGGCATTTGAACATTTGCACTTTTAACAGACTTGCAGTTAGTAGACAAATGATTAACACTACCACAATTAACACATGTCTTTCTAGGAGCATATTTATCAGGAGTGTAATTGTTGTGTTTGTTAATGCCTGCTTTGCCATTTCTATTTTTCTTCTTTTTAACCTCAGCCTTAACCTCAATGTTTTATAATTTGTCCTTCCATTGCTTGTTCGACAAATGGCATATGTTCATTTTCTCAACTTTCTTAGAGTTGATACTTTCTCCTTGAACAAAGTTCTTACTGGTTGGACCATACTTCCTGTTCAACTTCTCAAGATTTTCTTTATTGATGCTGGATTCATATTTCAACGGATGGCTCTCATCCGTTGAAGAGTTATATTTCAACGGATGGTCACTGTCCATTAAACGATCATCAGTTCCTAGATCAACAACAACATCTAGTTTTTTTCTCCTTATTACAGGTTTCTTTACAGAATGTTTTCATTCCTTGAACTTTAATAATGTCGGTGGCAACATTCCTGGCATAATTCCAAGTAGCAATTATTTCATGTTCTTTTGCTAACTAATTTTTGATAAATTCTTCTCTTTTCAATACAACTAGCAGTTCATTTTTAGTATTCTGACAATCTAACATCATTTTCTCAAACTAAATGAATTGAGATTCTAACCCAGCATTCCTATCACTCAAGAACATATTAGCATCCTTAATTCTAGTGTTCTCTTTGGTAAGTGATTTAAGAGTTACACACAAATGGTACAATTCAGTAGACATTTCATTAATGGTACTATTGCATTCCTTTTTAGAAAGCTCAGTAAGGTTTGTAGTGATTACCTGATTGCTTGATGAACTTGCTTCCTGCTCAGTTGAATCAGCCATGATTTCAAGGTTGACAAATTCAGTGTCTTCATCAGAGTCATTTCCATCAGCAGCCCAATCATAGTCCTAAGTAATGAATGCCCTTTCCTTTTGCTTGAGAAGTTCAAAATATTTCTTTTTATAATCAACAGGCTCAAACTTCCTGTCCTTCTTCTCATTCTTAGGTCTTTTGCATTCACTGGCAAAGTGACCTCCCATTCCACATTTGAAACATTTGAATTTAGACCTCTCAACATAATTTTTGTTTGGTTGAAAGTCCTTTCTGAATGGCTTGGTCACCTCAGGATTTTTCTTGAACTTGAGCTTTGAAAATCTCCTTGATAGGAAGGCTAAAATGCTCATCTAGCTCATCTATTACCTCTTGATTCGATGATTCACCTTCTTCATACATCTTTCCCTTGCCTTTGCTTGATTCAGCTCTACCTTCACAAACATCACTGTTAGGTGTAACTTTAGCAGTTCCTTTCATCTTCATGTCCTCAGCCTCATCCACACTAGCAACTAGAGCTACATAACCGCCTTTCTTCTGGACCTTCTCAATTTCTTCATCTTGCTCAATTTCTAACTCATAAGTCTTTAATGTTCCATAAAGCCTCTCAAGAGTGAAGTCCTTGTACTCTTGAGTGTTTCTCAAAGAAACTGTCATAGGCTTCCAATCCTTGGGCAAGGCTCTCAGAAATTTGAGGTTTGAGTCCTTGGTTTGGTAAAATCTTCCATACAACTTTAATACATTTAATAATTTCTGAAATATACTAAAAGTATCATTCAGAGATTCACCATTTTTGAAGTGAAAGTGTTCATATTGTTGTATAAGAAGTTGCATCTTGTTCTCTCTAACTTGCTTAGTTCCTTCACACAGAGTTTGAACTGTGTCCCAGACTTCCTTGGCTATAGTGCAGCTGATAACATTTTCAAACATATCATTTTCTAGACCATTGAACAGAATATTCATGGTATTTTTATCCTTATGCATTTCAGCTATGTCTTCCAATGTCTAGTCTGATGGAAGTTTAGGAATTGTGTCTGGGGCTCCTTCTCGTTGCTGAGCAAGTCCAGTGTTTGGCTTCATAGGTACATGAGGACCTTTCTCAATGCAATCCACATACCCTTCATCCATAGACACGAGGTGCAGATGCATCTTTACTTTCCAGTGAAAGTAATTGTCTTTGTCAAGAATTGGTATCTTTACTCCATTATCCTTCTTTCCCATGATTCTGATTGTCTTTGATCTTTAAACTTCTTGTATGTTAGAAACTTGCTCTGATACCAATTGTTATTCCCTAACAATGAAATCACAGGATTGTAGAAGGGGGGGGGGGTTAAATACAATCCTTTAAATTCCCAATTCTTTTTTACTAGACAAAGCTAAACTTTAGAACAGAAATGTGAAATTGCAGAAAACTAATAACACAAGAATTAAAAAATTCAGGTGGATTGATTGTTCCACATGAGAGATTTTATTTGAAGAAATCTCTGTGTAGTTTTTGAACAAACTCACAGCTGTAGTTACAATGTTTTTGCTTCAGCAATTTACAAAGGAATATTGCTTAAGCTCTTAAAACTAAATCTGATTTCTTACCTACAAAAACATTGATATACTTGGTTATATACTCCAGGTTTACAAACTTAATTGAACTACATAAAAGTGTACAATAGGTAAAGTCCAAAAGCTTGCTTTTTCACTCTAAGTCCAATGGTCCTTGCAATGATTTGTCTTTTAGCTAATTGTCCTTGAAAAATCATCTCTTTTGACCATATGGAAATATAATGCTTCCTTTTCTTCAGGGTTTACCAAAATGCTGGTTTCCATGCTCTTTCTGTTCCATCAACCCATGTGACTTGTCAGAACTGTCCCTTTCATAATTTCAACTGTTAATAATTGAAGTGGTATCAGTTGAGGTTAATGATGTAGCATCTATTGAAAGTGTTGTGGTTGCATCCGTTGAAGCTTTCCAAGGTGCATCCGTTGAAATCTGAATGGCTATCCGTTGAAATACAATTTCACTTATGTGAAATTACAAGGCACGGAGTATTTAAAGTTAGTCTCCATATTCTACATATCTATTTGTAACTCAATAAAAAAACTTGTTCAACCTACACTATTACATTTCAACTACTAGTACTTGAACAAGAAAGAGTATGTTACATTTAGACTTATCAAGATATAAGCTACCTTTCAACGGATACTGTAACAACCTGCTATCGGTTGAAAGTTACATTTTCACTTATACAAATTTTACTAAGTTAATTTGGTTATCACCAAGAATTAACATAATTCCTAACAATATATGATATAATTTAATTAGAATAATATTATATTTACCAATTATTAATAGTACAAATAAAATTTAATTCAAATTAAGATTTAAAATATTTTTAAAAATACAAATAAAAATAAATATTATGATTTATCATGTTATTTTATATTAAAAATTTTATTTATTTATAATTTATAATTTTTTTAAAAGAAAATTTCTCGATTACCCATAGGGATCCCCGTTCTCCGTTCGAGACGGGGATCGAAGAGTAAAATAATCCCCGTTCGGGGATCGGGGCGGGGACGGGGACGGTTTTCGGGGTCGGGGATCGGGGGCGTGGATATCACTCCCCGACCCCGAAGTGACCCGAAGCCCATCCCTAAATGTAGGAGGTCCATTAATTTATATCTAATTAGATACTGACACGTGTCATTTTGCATCTATTTTGGTACCCAATTCGGTACCTCTATCATTATTCATAAATTATATGGTTTGCAATTATTTTTATATTCTTGACATATAATGCAATAGTTACGAAATATTACTTTCATAGCCTTGAAGATAAGTTTTTAAAAGTTTCTTTTTGAGGATTTTGGACCAGAACCTACATTCAATAACGATAAGATGTACTATATTGAATAACTAGAGGAAATCCGAGAAAAGCACACAAAAAAGAGAATAAATATACCAAAACGTTTTTCAAAATATAAAAACTAAATTAGATGGCGTAAAATCTCCACCTTGTAGTTTATGAGGAAATGAGATTCATGTGAATCAGAATTGATATGTAAAACTGTCATGATACATGCATCCATTTTCTTAATTCGATAATACAACTAATGTCATCAAATTCCTCTTGTTTATAGTACAATAGTACTTTGCCTCAATTCCTGCATATTCCCAAAAACAAAAACAATCAAAACTAAGAGTAAGTTGAGTAAAAGTTCGGGTACAAGAATATAAATATTCTAAAAGAAAACACGAATATGAGCTCGATAAAATAGAGAGCAAAATTTTTTTGACTCTATAAATTTATTTAAATAATCGTCTAAATTCTTAATAAAGAAATTTGTTCTTCATTTTTATAATTTCTTTATATAAATTATAGAATTAATTAAGTTTATAAATATAAGATTATAGATATAGTCAACTGATTGTAGAATTTGATTAGATTTATAATTTTTATAGTACTTGTATTTTATAAATACTAGCTTAAAACTCGTGCAATGCACGAATTGTTTTTAATAATTGTTATTTTTATTAATTACGTTTTATAATTTTATTAATTGCCTTTATTAAAAAATGTAGGTGTGTAAAAGTTTTTTAAATAATTAAAAGTATTAAAATATGTTTTAAAATAAATAAGTAACGGTTATTGATAATATTTTTGAAAAGGGAGGGGTTTTAGTAAGAAAAAATAGAAAAAGTGACATCTTTAGTTGAAGAAGGTAATTGTCCGTAATTAAAAGTATTAAAATAGGTTTTAAAATAAATAATGTTGCCCAGTAATAAACAATTGTAGAAGGGGGTTGAATACAAATGTATAAGATTCTCGGCTTTAAACACAAATATGAATAATAACAGCTTTATTAATTCTGATATAAAACTGTTACAAACTCTCTCAAGAAATTCTGATGTTCTTGAAAGCTTCTAGGTTACAAAATACTCGTGTGTGTGATTGATCACAAATCAAAACCTAAACTGTGTTTATATACTGTGACGCCCCTCCAAACCCGGGGTACAGATTTGGGGAGTCACTCGACCAACGAAACACAATAAACCTGAATATAACACATGCATAATAATATAATAACATAAAATACCCCTTATCCAAGACCGCATCCAGATTATGGCATGAAACAAGCTTCTAAGTCCTAATTATTACAAACCAGTTTTCAGAGTTATTATTACACAACTTAATATACAAAGCTAGACATCTAGTCTAACTTCCAAAAGAAGACAACTACCCGTCCAATGACAATCACTCGGGGTGGTCTGCTAGTATCTGGAGAACTGTCACTAGAGTTGTGTCTGCTCATTCTCTCGCTTCACTGGAATAGGGTTAGAAACAAAACAAGTATGAGCCAAAAGTGCTCAGCAAGCATAATTTATATCAATCACAGTTCCATAATGAAAGGAAGGATTACAGTTATCTGAATCAACAATATACAAGTCAAGAATATGCTTTTAACAAACTTTATTGAAGTGAGGGGGATTTGAATTGGACTTCTACATTTTTCAAATAAAAAGGTTGAGCTGTTGATCAGTCACGCATCAACCCCAGACTAGCTTATAGAAAAGTCCTCCACTAGGATCCATGGCCATCTGGGCCTTAAGTTATTACGACCATAAATATGGCCCGACCATTACTGGTCTCATTTTAAAACATGCCAATTCTATCACAGAGTATAAGCAATAACATGCATATCAAGATAAGTACACAATGACAGGGTGCAATAGTTGCAAAAGAGCTTCAACTGCTCAATATCAAATGAAGTTCGAGAAATAGATTCGAAACAGTTTCAATGGTACGTAAGTACACAATGACAAAGTACAATAGTTGCAAAAGAGCTTCAACTGCTCAATATCAAATGAAGTTCGAGAAATAGAGTCGAAATGGTTTCAAAGGTACATAAGTACACTTTTAAGAAAGTCAGCAATGATTATAGTCAACACAAGTGAATTGAAATGAAGATTTCTGATATTCAACACGATTGTGGATTTAATCAAGAATTTAGGAATATTCAAGGAAATAGCATCCGTTGCTCAAATACGGGGTGAAGATCGAATAATCTGAATCGTTTGATGGTAACATACATAATATCATTAAGAACAATAACAATTGAATCAACAAGTAAAGGCACGGATACTTGCCTAGTCTAGTAGTTGACGGAATTCTACCACGCTTACTCTACCTTCTCCTTTCCCTTGCTCCGGGAACTCGATTCTATAATAAACAACTCATTATAGTAAGTCTAACTATCCTCGTTCTATCCTCGATATACACTCATAACCATTTTCAAATTTAAACAAGTAATCGGGTTCCTATCGGATGCCCGATCTAATTTACGGAAATAAAAACTCAGGCATTAGCCCTCGTACGGGCATTTACGGACTATAAAACACATTATTCAACTCATATAAACCATATAGCACTTATAAATATTTTTAGAACAATATTCGAGACTTATTTGTATTTAAATAAGTCACAAATAATTTTTAAATCAAAAATCGGATTTTTAATCCCAATATAAGTATTTAAAAACAATTTAAATCAATTAATAAAAATTAATTGACACTTTTCAAACACTCAAACTATTTTTAAATAATTAAATCAAGCTAGAAAATAATTAAACTTAATTTAAATTAATTAAATCTAATTAATAATTAATTATTAAGAATTAACTGATTAAAAGAATTAATCAATTAATTAAATTAATTAATTATTAATTAAAAATAATTAAAATAATTAAATATAATCAGTTTTCGAATTTAAATAAATAAATATAATTTTTCAGAAGTTTCTGAATTTAAAAATGTATTTTTAAAATAAAAATATGATTTTTATAAATATTTAAACTATTTTTGAATTAAATTTAAAAATAAAATTCAAAAACAGTTTTCTAAAAATGAATTAGGGTTTCGAAGATTGAAACCGGGTCAACAATTTGGGTAAACGGGTCGGGAAGAACAAAAACGGGTCGGGAAGAACAACCCGGAAATTTTCCAGATTCCGGTGGGTTTTCCAGAATCCGGCGACTCAAAAACACCTCAGATTTTGGGGCTTTTTATACCAAAACATTCCTTACAAACTAAGCTATTCATTCCGATAAAAAACAAACCAAAAACATCACCGGAATCCAAAACCCGACCAAATTCCGGCGAGCTCAAACAATTTTCCGATCTACCTAAATCGTACATGAAACTCTACGTTTTTTATGTTAAAATGAAGCTAAGAACACATACAACAAAAGCCCTCTATCAAAAACAATGTCAGATCATTCATAAGAACAAACTATTCAAAAGAAAAATCGGGCAAAAACCCTAAAATCGAATTTCTCAAAATCGAACAAAAACATGAAATTAAAGCATGAATTCCTACTAATTAGAACCCTAGGAACCTATTAGAAGCAATCAATTGAACGGAGAATCAACAGAATGAAAATCCCCAAATTTAATCAAGAACCCTAATTTAATTCGAATATTGAAAAATTCATATAAAATCGAAAAATTACCAGATGATGATATGGTTGGAAGATTCTGAAACTAGAGCTCAAGATCTTTGATTTGAGTACTTGAACTTGTGATTTGGATTTCAATAACACAATCAAAATTGATTTTGATTTTCAAGAACACGAAGAACACAGTTCATGAATTTTATATTTTTGTATATTTTTAATACGAATTATATGAAGGATAATGTACGATTCTCCTTTTTATACTTAGTGGAAAATAATACCCCAAACGACATTTTTGGATCGATATCGATATCCACTGGATCGCTTTAAAACCCTAATTTAGAAAAATACACGTTTTACGAGGTGATAACTATCCACAAAGACTGATAGTTATCCAAATCAATACATATCATTTATATAACTAATGCTCAAGAATAATGGGGCTATAACAGATGTATTATTGATATGGACGATATATCAATTACCCTAAACAATTAGGGTTTGGAATAATTTTTCTTTCTTTGAATAAAACAAATACTATTGATAGTATCGGATAATAAGGGATATATTGATACGAATAAATCCTCCGATAATGATTCAGACACGAATGACGAAGGAATAATAATGATGTACAAAATTTCAACGGGGTCCTTGAATTTTCAAAACGGGGCTCAAAATTGAAGATATTTTCAAATGACAAGATATTTGAACGGGGCTTCCGACACACCAATTTAACACATAATCACTCAACAACCTTTATCAGCTAACTCAAAATACTTCATAATAATTATTCTACACATATAATACAAATTATATAATTAATAAAGTTCACGGATCTTACAAAAATGGTTATGAGTGTATATCGAGGATAGAACAAGGATAGTTAGACTTATTGTAATGAGTTGTTTATTATAGAATCGAGTTCCCGGAGCAAGGGAAAAGAGAATGTAGAGTGCGATCGGTAGAATTCCGTCAACTACTAGACCAGGCAAGTATCTGTGACTTTACTTGTTGATTCAATTGTTATTATTCTTAAGGATTACATGTATGTTACCATCAGAACGATTCAGATTATTCAATCTTCACCGTATTGAGCACTTGATGCTATTTTCTTGAATATTCCTAACTTTTGATTTAATCCACAATCGTGTTGGATATCAGAAACCTTCACCTTCAATTCAGTTTATATTGATGATAATCATTGTTGACTTTCTTAAATGAGTATGTTGTACCATTGAAACCATTCCGAATCTATGGAGGGGCGTCACAGGTTGGTATCAGAGAAACATGTTATGGCATTGAAACAAGTTAGGATTTAGGGTCCAGGATAACATAGAGGGTTAGGAATTCACCTAATGGTCATAGAAGGTCGATTAGAGATATTATGTGTAGTAATTGAGTATGGTTATAATTGCAGCCACCTAGCTCTAGTTCAGACTCAGATCCGTCAGAGTATCCGATAGAGGAGAGACCTGTACCAGATATGAGAGCAGGGTCGTCGCGACCGACACTACCTCAGTCTGGACCTATAGTGGTCAGGAGGGATCCTATACCTTGTCCCGTTCCACTTCGACGCATACCCGCAGCACCGCGGTCTCAGGCTTCAGTTTCCGGACCTTTGTTCCAGATCTCCGAGCCACCAGTTCCACATCACCGTTATCAGAGGATGAGAGAGGAAAGGGATTACTTTCATAGACAGGTATTAGAGATGTGTGGGATGCGTTCAACGGAGGCAGATGTAGCTAGAGATAGAGATAGATTCAGGGATCAAGTAGGAGAGACACGGATGAGACTCAGGGTTGTGTGGACATTGGTGGAGACGAGGTTGCATGGACTAGCTACTAGCAGAGAGGGAGAGACTACAGTAGGGATGAGAGAGATTTTGGATTTTTCGATGAGGGAGATTGGGGAGATTGCCGGACCAGCACTATGGGAGACCAGAGATGATGATCCAAGAGCCGGTAGAGACAAGGTTGGGATATTATGTGGATTCCTGTCAGATAGTACGTAGATGCATAGTATAGTACCAACAGTGCACCAGGCTTATAGTATCGCCTTGGATTGTTGTTGTATTTTGTTGTTGTACTGCTAATCGGCAGTTGTAGTTCAGCTATGACACACTTTAATTTTGAAAGCGTTCTACTCTTGTATCGAATCTATGTATATATTTATGATAACCATCTTTTGTAGAACTGTTATTATTCTCTTGTTATTCATTTTCAATATTATAATTGTTATTCTACTTGTGCAACAAGTGTACTTTTACGCCGTTAAAAATCCGTAAATTATGGTTCTACCAATTGTGTTCTCCTTCTCTTCTATTTATGAATTATTTGATTAAACCAGTTATTGTTTATTCATCAGCAATATGCCTCCTAGACGAAATACCCGTGCAAATAATTCCACTGACAAAGAAGGTCAACAGAATACACCCCCAACGGGTCATTTAGATCCGGTTGTAATACAGCTTTTGAACACCCTCACTCAACAAACTACTGCTCTAGCACAACAACAACAACAGATCCAACAACAGTTACTACAGCAGCAGCAGCAGCATCAACAACATTAGCATCAACAACAGCAGCACCAGCAGGTATTACCCGTGGTTACGTTTAAATCTTTTCAAGCATAAAAATCTCCGGAGTTCAAGGGATCTGCTGATCCAGTTGAGGCAAATGCATGGTTAAAGGAAATGGAGAAAGCTTTTACGTTGATAGAGGTAACGGGAGAAAAGAAAACTGAGTATGCTAGTTATTTTCTGAAAAATGAGGCAAGTTATTGGTGGGAAACTAGTAAGGCTTTATAACCTGAAGGGTTAATTACGTGGGAGAGATTTACAGAATTGTTTTTAGAGAAGTATTTTCCTGAATTTATGCGAGATCAAATGGATTTGAAATTTTTAGAATTGAAGCAAGGTAGTATGACTGTTTCTCAATACGAGACCAAGTTTACCGAGTTGTCTAGGTTTGTCCCGACATACGTTGATACAGAGAAGAAGAAGGCCAATAGGTTCCAACAGGGACTGAGGTCATGGATTCGTAGTAAGTTAACAGTTTTAGAATTAGATACATATGCAGCTATAGTACAAAAGGCAATGATTGCGGAAGGAGAGAGTGATTCATACATGAGAGAGAGAGAGAATAAGAAAATAAAGGTAGGGACACCTGAGAAGGTACAGTCACAGGGAGATCTTCAGAGCCATCCAAACAAGAAACCAGGATTTCAGCCGAGCAGAGGTACAACTTTCAAGAAACCAGATACCGGAAATGCAGGACCAATCAATCGTCCACCAAACAAAAATCAGCAAGTAGTTTCCAGACCTCCACTGCCAGAATGTAAGACATGCGGGAAAAGACATCTAGGTATATGCCACAGATTGAGTATCACATGTTTTAAGTGTAACCAGAAGGGGCATTATGCCAGGGATTGCAAGAAAGGTATTGTGTTCCATCGATGTAAGAGACCAGGCCATATGATCAAGGATTGTAAAGCGCCAGCACCCGTGAACAACATGATTCGAGCTATAGGGGCACCTCCAGCTGTTGATGTTCAGCCGTTAGCCGAAACCTATAATATGTCAATGAGGGAAGCAGTGAGAGACTCCGATATGGTGGCAGGTACACTTCTAGTAAACTCTGTTAATGCTAAAGTGTTGATAGATTCAGGAGCTACTAAATCATTTATTTCAGAAACATTTGCTCGTAAATTGAATTGCTTAATGGAACCCTTAAGTGGAGTGTTGAGTGTATAAATAGCTAACCAGGATCGTATACCGGTCAGTTCGTATTGTCCTCGTTGTGAAATTGAGATTTTAGGAAATCGTTTTTATGCTGATTTATTACCTTTCAAGTTGGGAGAATTTGATGTGATTTTAGGAATGGATTGGTTAACTGATTATGATGCATGTATTGATTGTAAGGACAAAAGGGTTACTTTAGTTACCCCAGAAAAGAAAGAAGTGATATTTAAAGAAGAGAAACAAACGAAGAAATTTTTGACAATAATTCAGACTAAGAGGTTATTAAGACAAGGATGTGAGGCTTATCTCGCATATGTGATAGATACAGAGAAGGAAGTTTCTAAGTTAGAAGATATTCCAGTCGTGAGTGAGTTTCCAGATGTTTTTCCAAAAGAGTTACCAAACTACCTCCGGATAGAGAGATTGAGTTCGCAATAGATTTAACACCAGGCGCGGAACCAGCATCCAAAGCACCATACAAAATGGCACCAGTGGAGATGAAAGAGTTGGCCAAGCAATTGCAGGAATTGTTAGACAAAGGAATTATCAGACCTAGCGTTTCTCCGTGGGGAGCACCAGTGTTGTTTGTCAAGAAGAAGGATGGAAGTATGAGACTTTGTATAGATTATCGGGAGTTAAACAAACTAACTGTAGTAACCCTAATTTTCAGGGTTTATTAATATTATTATTTGAATGATTTATTGTTTTTCTCAAAAAGGAGAAATTGTATTATGTGTAAATTTTATTTAAAATAATTGTGAAAGCTGGTTATTTTATTTGGGAAATTTAGGTGCGAATTTCCTATTTATTTAAGTAATAAAAATAGTAATATTTATTTATTCAGATTAATTTGAAAATTTCCGCAGTATGTGATTAAATGTTTAAAATGATATTATGTGGATATGTGATGTGCTATTATGTGATTAAAAATGATTTTCAGTATTTATTAGTAAATTTGAGCCCGACATATTTGTTTTAAGTAAATAATTTTAAAGTTCATTTAATTATGAATTTTGTGCATTTAAATATTTTTAGAATGATTTTAGTATACAAATAAATTTTATTAGTTGGATTTAATTATTTTAGAAATATTTCATTTAAAATTTTATGCTTTCAGTATCGTATTAGTTCCGCTAAATTTCAGTTGTGGGCTAATAAAAGAGTAGTAGTCGTTATCCTTATCTATCTACTTAATCTATCCTAATTTATTCTCACCACACAAATAAAAATGCATACATACAGTATACACTCGGGAAAAGAAAAGAGAGCAGTTGCTCCTTCTTCCCCCCCCCCGGTCCATTCCACGCGCGAACCCCCCCCCCCCCCCCTCGATCTTCTTCTTCTTCCGCGTAGGCCACCCCCTTGCTTCTATTTTAGCCAGAGCTGCGCAGCAGCCGCCATCCCCGTTTCTTCCCCGCCGCCCGCGGCCGCCTTGCTATTCCGTCCAGTCCGGCCGCCCCTGCCTCGTTTTCCGGCGAGAGAAGCATAATCACCCACCGCAGCTTGAAGCTCTATTCAGTGTTAGCTCAGAATCTGCGGTTGGAATGGGTAAAATCTCAAGCTATGATTTTTGAAATCTGTTTCTTTTCTGTAAAGTCAAAGTCATTTTTTTTGTATATGATGTTAAACTCATTTGATAATTGTTAAATTTCATTTATATATATAAACGTATATCGTATTAGTAGTTTATTCTTTGGTTTACGATGATTGTTTATAAATAGTGATAATCGAAATCCCCTGTATTAGTTCGTTTTTATTAGTGTATGTGAATTCAATTTCGTTTTAGTATTTATATGTTGATTATGTAAATTCGTTTTGGTATAAATGATTAATATTTCGTTTTAAGTGTTAATTCATGATAATTACTATTCGAATTTTTTTTAGTAATTAATAGTATCTGAGTTAATTATTATTTGGAAATCCGTTGTAGTAATTAATTACTTAATAGTTCGTTTTTGGATTAATGAATGATGGTATCAAAGGATATGTTTTTGTATAGTAAAAGGGATTGTAAATCCATTTTGTATGAGGTTGGTTATAAATTCGACTTGTTATTATTATGTTAATATTAAATGATTGTGAATTTTATAAAGAATGAACGTTTAGGCAGATTCTGTAGCTTGCTTATAATAGTTCGAGTAATCTAGTGGCATATGTAAATTCAGTGTATAATTCATGCTATATGTATGGTTTATTGTTTCGTTTGATGATGTAGTCTTTACTAATTTATTTTCCATTATAATTGTGATAAATAGTTATGCCAAATTTGAAGTATGTTAAATTATGTTTTGACAGAAAGTCTTTTAGTTGGTATGTATATATATATATAGATTCCAGTGGATGTACTATTTTGGTAAGTAATTGATTTTATTGATTGTGCAGTTTGTTTTATTAAAGAAGGGTGTGATGCGGAGTTTAGATATTTTATATAATTTTAGTGGTTATTGAATGGATTTAGGTTGTTAGTAGTGTATTTCTTTTTAAAGAATTCATTTTGTATGTCGAGTTGGATTTGAGTTATGTTTTCCTAACTCGTGAGTATTTCAAGAAATTGCAGTCGTATATTGTAAATTGTAATAGTTAAAGCTTAGTTGTAATTTGAAGTTAGTTTGAGTTGTAAATTAGTTGTGCTATTGATTTAGTATTCTGGTTTGATTCCCAGTTAGGGGATCTATGGTAGTGATGATTGAGATATTTATGTTGTTTAATTACTGTGATATATATACAGGTTATTGTGGTGCTGTACTATGTGATCCGTCCTATGATTGGGGACGCAACATAGTACATGCAAAATTTCTGGTTAGTCCTGTTTACGAACGGGTCATGCCGAAATTTCGTAAAATCTAAGTATTTATTTTATTATTTGTTTTAAAACCCTTAGAGTTAAAGAGTAATTGAAATTGATTATTTTTAATCAATTTTAGATAATAATGAAATTAATTTAATTGACCAATTAAGTTAAGAGTTAATTGGTGAATTTTATTAATTGGTTATGATTTAATTTTGATTATTATTTTCAAACTATTTTATTATTTTAGTATTTATTTATTCATTATTTGTTTGACTTGATTGATTTTAATTAATCGAGTGATAATCAGATTTAAAGTATAATGATTGTTTTTCGATCCATAGATTGTTATATTCAAATCTTTATAAAAGGAAGACCAAATATTTTCCAAAAAGAGTTTCAATGTTATTACGTGTCACATGGTTTGTGTAAATTGTTGTGGAGTCGTGAATGTATTATGCTGATCTTTGGATGTGAATGTATTTAGTTGGGATACTGAGTTGAGTATGTTATTTAAAATTGTGAGTTCAGATTGATTAAGTTCAGTTATGTAAATCTGTTAATTTGAGAATTGATTCTTGGCTATGATATTAGTTTTAAAATAGGTGGTTTATTATATAAATAGAGGTAGTGCTGCCGAATTTCCGGCAGAACTATTAAATGAACATTATTTGGTAAATGTATACGATATGATAAGCTAGTTTAAATGCGTACGTGAATGAAATGTGATTATGTGTTAAATGTGCAGCAAGTGATTTGTATAGTTACAGGAGTTGTCAGTCTATCCATGTACTATGTGTTACGTGAAGTATAGAAATCATGTGAATTAGATGATGAACGTGCTATGTGACAAATGTGAACGGGATTGCTTATTTTTAAATAGAGTTATTGCAAGTCAAGACATGATTATGTTCTTATATTTTTTCTGCAAGTTGAAGTAAGATTATTTTCTTATATGTTACTGCAAGTTAATGCAGGATTATTTTCTTATATGTTTACTACGAGTCGAGGCAGAGTATTTGAGTATTAAATAAATTGTGAATTGTGTGTGGGTGATTGGATTAGTACTTTTGGTATTTTGAAAGCAGGGCAATGTCCACTTTACGAATAGGTCATGCCCAATTTTCTGTCGAATATGCATGCGCTTAAGTGTATAAACATTTATATTATATAGTAGTTGCAGTGCGAAGGCTAAAGTATATGTTATATTTAACTAGTGAATAGTTGGGCGGGCACGATCTCGGTAGTGCAGACTCGTAGCAACCGCATATGTGATGGAACCAAGAGTTATCAGAATAGAAATTGTGATGACATAAGATAGAAGAAGATGAAAATCATAGTACTTCGGCTTTACGTGATAGCGAAGGACCAAAGGCAAGTTTACTAACTCGTACTCTCTTGTTCAGAGTATCGTATCAAGATTCATGTTTTCAATTCTTAATTTAATTATTGTTTCATAACCAGATTCTTTTATTATCCTGAGGTTGAGACAACCCATTGTTCTTGATTTGAAGAATTCTATTTCATTTCATAACTTATACCTTGCAACACCTTGTATTGTCAGATTTTACCTTGATTCCTTGTGATGGGAAATTTAATTCTTATGCAGTTGTTTTACCCTAATCCAGTTGATATAGTTAAGCAGACAGTTGAAAGTAATAGTTTGAATTATCGAGGTAGTCGATTGTTCCGACACCTAACTCCCAGTATTGAGTTTGAATTGGAAGTTTTTTTAATTAAAATGAAATGTTTTAAGGACTGCAAACGCCAGTCAGAGTATCAGTATTATGTAGGCCAAAGTGGCCTTGGATCCAGTTCAGTATTTGGACATACCGTGGGTATGGTCCGGAGTTTTAGTGTGACTGATCATCCACTATAACTCATTACGTCAGTAAAAATCCAATTCTAAGTTACAGTTGATATTGATTATTATTGTTGTTCATTTTGCCAGTTAAATTGATTCTCTCATATATTGCCATTTTCTTGGCCAGCTGAGTTCACTTTTATACATATTGTTATCATTGCATCATTATTTTATCTTGTGCAGTACTATATACTTGATGAGCTTCTTTTGCTCACTCTTGCTTGTTTTACCTTTTAACCCTCCAGTGAAAAAGGTAGATTGACAGTATTTAATTGCATAGCTATGGAACGAGATGATTCTAGATGACGTTTTGAAGATGAGTTGATGCAGAGCATTTGGACCTAGTGTAAGGGTATTGTATAGAGTTGATTTCTAGTAAATATAATATTGTATAAATTTAGTTTTGCCTGGTATACTTCACATAGAAGTTATACCAGTGTTATAGATTTATGTAAAGAGTATTGTTGTATAGTAAGTTAAAGTTTAATAAAGTTTGGATTCTTGTTTGTAGCACTATAACCTTTAAAGATTCTTGGTAGAGTTAGGGTCGCAGATTATATATTTGTTTTGGTTTTATATTTAGCAGGTGATTTTAATCGAGATTTAGAAACGAGAGTGTGTAGGAGTGTGTATAGTTATGTGAGGAACGTCAGAGCTCACGTAGAGTTCGTGTTGGACTATTGGATGTAGTACCAATGAGTAAGTTAAGATAGAGATACTCGTTTGAGATAGTTGAGCATAGTTGAGTTGAGTTGGATAGAAATCCTTGTGGCTGTAGATGTAGCTGGTGGAATCTTCAGAGACTATTGCGGGACGACGATGACGTATGATATCGATAACTTTAGGACGTGCATCAGAAGAACGTAGAATCGAATGACGAGCCATCAGAGGAGCTGATATAGAAGACATACCTGAAGACCTTGGCAATATTTTCCTTCTTATTGAATTATATGACATTTTTTTTAGTATCAAAAACCCTGTCAAGTTGTGATATTTGAATTTCTACTTTTCCTCAATCGGGAATAACTCTAGTATTGATAAATCATCATTCCTCGTATTGTGCCAGTAATTTCCTTTCTCGTTATTCTTTTCTGGAAGTAGTACCTTTGGAATCTATTCAGTTGTAATCCAGGGGTGTATTTGAGAATTTCTCATCAAAATGCCTTAATTGTTAGTTTGACTTTGGACTTCTTTTAATATTCTCTACTCTAACTGAGACGAACAACCCTATTTATAGGGGACACAAGGACTATCTATCTGTGTGATAGAAGTTGGATGGGACGCCATCACTTGTGTGTTGTGCAACACAAGAAGGTTAATTACCTTTAGTAATGTCTTAACTAAGACACGCAACATTGGTTAATTTGGCCATATTGGTCTCTCAGTAATTCATTTATTACAAAAACATTTACTTTGAAAATTTTAATTGGATAACCAAAATTTTGGGACACTTGTTATGATACGACATCTTTTACTTAAAAATATCATGAATCTGATTATCTCAAATAATCTTGGAAGTATGCCAAGCAGGTTGGAATTAGTTAACTTTTGCGGTGGGATTACCAAGAGTCAAAGCGGATCAAGATGCGATTAGAATACTAGTAACGCGTAGCGTGTTGTGGTACAGCCGGGTTTGCCCTATATAGAGGAACTGGTAGAATACCAGACTAGAAAGAATGAGTATCAAAGATTAAGGAGTTAGTATTATTGTGTATGCAACCAGAGTTAGAAGTCATTAAAAGAACCTTAGTGACACCTTCAGCTGATTCCGAGGACGGAATCCTTATAAGGTGGGTAGATTGTAGTAACCCTAATTTTCAGGGTTTATTAATACTATTATTTTAATGATTTATTGCTTTTCTCAAAAAGGAGAAATTGTATTATGTGTAAATTTTATTTAAAATATTTGTGAAAGCTGGTTATTTTATTTGGGAAATTTAGTTGTGAATTTCCTATTTATTTAAGTAATAAAAATAGTAATATTTATTTATTCAGATTAATTTGAAAATTTCTGCAGTATGTGATTAAATGTTTAAAATGATATTATGTGGATACGTGATGTGCTATTATGTGATTAAAAATGATTTTCAGTATTTATTAGTAAATTTGAGCCCTGCATATTTGTTTTAAGTAAATAAGTTTAAAATTCATTTAATTATGAATTTTGTGCATTTAAATATTTTTAGAATGATTTTAGTATACAAATAAATTTTATTAGTTGGATTTAATTATTTTAGAAATATTTCATTTAAAATTTTATGCTTTCAGTATCGTATTAGTTCCGCTAAATTTCAGTTGTGGGCTAATAAAAGAGTAGTAGTCGTTATATCTATCTACTTAATCTATCCTAATTTATCCTCACCACACAAATAAAAATGCATACATACAATATACACTCGGGAAAAGAAAAGAGAGCAGTTGCTCCTTCTCCCCCCCCGTCCATTCCACGCGCGAACACCCCCCCCCCCTCGATCTTCTTCTTCTTCCGCGCAGGCCACCCCCTTGCTTCTATTTCAGCCAGAGCTGCGCAGCAGCCTCCATCCCCGTTTCTTCCCCGCCGCCCGCGGCCGCCTTGCTATTCCGTCCAGTCCGGCCGCCCCTGCCTCGTTTTCCGGCGAGAGAAGCATAATCACCCACCGCAGCTTGAAGCTCTATCCAGTGTTAGCTCAGAATCTGCGGTTGGAATGGGTATAATCTCAAGCTATGATTTTTGAAATCTGTTTCTTTTCTGTAAAGTCAAAGTCATTTTTTTTGTATATGATGTTAAACTCGTTTGATAATTGTTAAATTTCGTTTATATATATAAACGTATATCGTATTAGTAGTTTATTCTTTGGTTTACGATGATTTTTTATAAATAGTGATAATCGAAATCCCCTGTATTAGTTCGTTTTTATTAGTGTATGTGAATTCAATTTTGTTTTAGTATTTATATGTTGATTATGTAAATTCGTTTTGGTATAAATGATTAATATTTCGTTTTTAAGTGTTAATTCATGATAATTACTATTCGAATTTTTTTTAGTAATTAGTAGTATCTGAGTTAATTATTATTTGGAAATCCGTTGTAGTAATTAATTATTTAATAGTTCGTTTTTGGATTAATGAATGATGGTATCAAAGGATATGTTTTTGTATAGTAAAAGGGATTGTAAATCCGTTTTGTATGAGGTTGGTTATAAATTCAACTTGTTATTATTATGTTAATATTAAATGATTGTGAATTTTATAAAGAATGAACGTTTAGGTAGATTCTGTAGCTTGCTTATAATAGTTCGAGTAATCTAGTGGCATATGTAAATTCAGTGTATAATTCATGCTATATGTATGGTTTATTGTTTCGTTTGATGATGTAGTCTTTACTAATTTATTTTCCATTATAATTGTGATAAATAGTTATGCCAAATTTGAAGTATGTTAAATTATGTTTTGACAGAAAGTCTTTAATTGGTATATATATATATATATATATATAGATTCCCGTGGATGTACTATTTTGGTAAGTAATTGATTTTATTGATTGTGCAGTTTTGTTTTATTAAAGAAGGGTGTGATGCGGAGTTTAGATATTTTATATAATTTTAGTGGTTATTGAATGGATTTAGGTTGTTAGTAGTGTATTTCTTTTTAAAGAATTCATTTTGTATGTCGAGTTGGATTTGAGTTATGTTTTCCTAACTCGTGAGTATTTCAAGAAATTGCAGTCGTATATTGTAAATTGTAATAGTTAAAGCTTAGTTGTAATTTGAAGTTAGTTTGAGTTGTAAATTAGTTGTGCTATTGATTTAGTATTCTGGTTTGATTCCCAGTTAGGGGATCTGTGGTAGTGATGATTGAGATATTTATGTTGTTTAATTACTGTGATATATATACAGGTTATTGTGGTGCTGTACTATGTGATTCGTCCTATGACTGGGGACGCAACATAGTACATTTAAAATTTCTGGCTAGTCCTGTTTACGAACGGGTCATGCCGAAATTTTGTAAAATCTAAGTATTTATTTTATTATTTGTTTTAAAACCCTTAGAGTTAATGAGTAATTGAAATTGATTATTTTTAATCAATTTTAGATAATAATGAAATTAATTTAATTGACCAATTAAGTTAAGAGTTAATTGGTGAATTTTATTAATTGGTTATTATTTAATTTTGATTATTTATAAATCAAATTTGATTATTATTTTCAAACTATTTTATTATTTTAGTATTTATTTATTCATTATCTGTTTGACTTGATTGATTTTAATTAATCGAGTGATAATCAGATTTAAAGTATAATGATTGTTTTTCGATCCATAGATTGTTATATTCAAATCTTTATAAAAGGAAGACCAAATATTTTCCAAAAAGAGTTTCAATGTTATTACGTGTCACATGGTTTGTGTAAATTATTGTGGAGTCGTGAATGTATTATGCTGATCTTTGGATATGAATGTGTTTAGATGAGATACTGAGTTGAGTATGTTATTTAAAATTGTGAGTTCAGATTGATTAAGTTCAGTTATGTAAATCTGTTAATTTGAGAATTGATTCTTGGCTATGATATTAGTTTTAAAATAGGTGGTTTATTATATAAATAGAGGTAGTGCTGCCGAATTTCCGGCAGAACTATTAAATGAACATTATTTGGTAAATGTATACGATATGATAAGCTAGTTTAAATGCGTACGTGAATGAAATGTGATTATGTGTTAAATGTGCTGCTAGTGATTTGTATAGTTACAGGAGTTGTCAGTCTATCCATGTACTATGTGTTACGTGAAGTATAGAAATCATGTGAATTAGATGATGAACGTGCTATGTGAAAAATGTGAACGTGATTGCTTATTTTTAAATAGAGTTATTGCAAGTCAAGACATGATTATGTTCTTATATGTTTTCTGCAAGTTGAAGTAAGATTATTTTCTTATATGTTACTGCAAGTTAATGCATGATTATTTTCTTATATGTTTACTACGAGTCGAGGCAGAGTATTTGAGTATTAAATAAATTGTGAATTGTGTGTGGGTGATTGGATTAGTACTTTTGGTATTTTGAAAGCAGGGCAATGTCCACTTTACGAATAGGCCATGCCTAATTTTCTGTAGAATATGCATGCGCTTAAGTGTATAAACATTTATATTATATAGTAGTTGAGGTGCGAAGGCTAAAGTATATGTTATATTTAACTAGTGAATAGTTGGGCGGGCACGATCTCGGTAGTGCAGACTCGTAGCAACCGCATATGTGATGGAACCAAGAGTTATCAGAATAGAAATTGTGATGACATAAGATAGAAGAAGATGAAAATCATAGTACTTCGGATTTACGTGATAGCGAAGGACCAAAGGCAAGTTTACTAACTCGTACTCTCTTGTTCAGAGTATCGTATCAAGATTCATGTTTTCAATTCTTAATTTAATTATTGTTTCATAACCAGATTCTTTTATTATCCTAAGGTTGAGACAACCCATTGTTCTTGATTTGATGAATTCTATTTCATTTCATAACTTATACCTTGCAGCACCTTGTATTTTCAGATTTTACCTTGATTCCTTGTGATGGGAAATTTAATTCTTATGCAGTTGTTTTACCCTAATCCATTTGATATAGTTAAAGTAGACAGTTGAAAGTAATAGTTTGAATTATCCAGGTAGTCGATTGTTCCGACACCTAACTCCCAGTATTAAGTTTGAATTGGAAGTTTTTTTAATTAAAATGAAATGTTTTAAGGACTGCAGATGCCAGTCAGAGCATCAGTATTATGTAGGCCAAAGTGGCCTTGGATCCAGTTCAGTATTTGGACATACCGTGGGTATGGTCCGGAGTTTTAGTGTGACTGATCATCCACTATAACTCATTGCGTCAGTAAAAATCCAATTCTAACTTACAGTTGATATTGGTTATTATTGTTGTTCATTTTGCCAGTTAAATTGATTCTCTCATATATTGCCATTTTCTTGGCCAGTTGAGTTCACTTTTATACATATTGCTATCATTGCATCATTATTTTATCTTGTGCAGTACTATATACTTGATGAGCTTCTTTTGCTCACTCTTGCTTGTTTTACCTTTTAACCCTCCAGTGAAAAAGGTAGATTGCCAGTATTTAATTGCATAGCTATGGAACGAGATGATTCAAGATGACGTTGTGAAGATGAGTTGATGCAGAGCATTTGGACCTAGTGTAAGGGTATTGTGTAGAGTTGATTTCTAGTAAATATAATATTGTATAAATTTATTTTTGCCTGGTATACTTCACATCGAAGTTATACCAGTGTTATAGATTTATGTAAAGAGTATTGTTGTATAGTAAGTTAAAGTTTAATAAAGTTTGGATTCTTGTTTCTAGCACTATAAACTTTAAAGATTCTTGGTAGATTTGGGGTCGCAGATTATATATTTGTTTTAGTTTTATATTTAGCAGGTGATTTTAATCGAGATTTCAGGTGACGACCCAATCCACTGACCCCGGGATTTGGGGGCGTCACACTAACCATCAAGAACAAGTATCCATTGCCCAGAATAGATGATCTGTTTGACCAGTTAAAAGGAGCGGTTCATTTTTCTAAGATTGATCTACGATCAGGATATCACCAATTGAAGGTTAAACCAGACGATATACCGTAGACAGCTTTTCGAACAAGGTATGGACATTATGAGTTTTTAGTAATGGCGTTTCGATTGACGAATGCACCAGCAGCTTTTATGGATTTAATGAACATGATTTTTAAGAAGTATTTGGATGAGTTTGTAGTGGTATTCATCAATGATATTTTGATATATTCCTAGACGGAAGAAGAACATACGAATAATTTGTGGATTGTGTTGGAGATTTTAAGACAAGAAGGATTATACGCAAAATTTTCAAAGTGTGAATTCTGGTTAAGAGAAGTTCATTTCCTAGGGCACATGGTAAGTAGTGAAGGCATCAAAGTAGATCCAGCAAAGATTGAAGCAGTGAAGGATTGGGAAAGACCAAGGACACCAACTGAAGTTAGAAGTTTCTTGGGATTAGCCGGATACTATCAGAGATTTGTACAGGATTTTGCAAAGATAGCTACTCCAATGACCAAGCTGACAAGGAAAAGCGAACGATTCATATGGGACGACAAATGCGAAGAGAGTTTCCAAGAGTTAAAGAAGAGAGTAACTACGGCACCAGTATTGATGCTACCAGACGATCAAGGACATTTTGTAATCTATAGTGATGCGTCTTACAAAGGATTGGGTTGTGTACTTATGCAACATGACAAAGTGATTGCCTATGCGTCAAGACAATTGAGACCTCACGAACAGAAATATCCTACACATGATTTGGAATTAGCAACGATCGTATTTGCACTGAAGATACAGAGACATTACTTGTACGAAGAGAGATGTGAAATTTACACCGATCACAAAAGTCTGAAGTATATCTTTACTCAGAAGGAGCTGAACATGAGACAGAGAAGATGGTTGGAGCTAATCAAGGATTACGACGTTTCTATAAATTATCACCCCGGCAAGGCAAATGTGGTAGCAGATGCATTGAGTAGAAAAGAAAGATTGAATATGCTGACGATGACTAAAGAATTGTACAGAGAGTTTGAAAAGTTAGAGATAGAAGTTTGTTAATCCCAAATGACCTAACAGAATTGTAGAAGGGGGGGGGGGGGGGGTTGAATACAATTCTTGATATTTTCTTAAACTTAAAACACTTTATAAAATAAAACTGAACTGAATAAATAAAAACACAAGATATAAATAATTCAGTTGGATTGTTTGATGATCCAACTGAAGTGTTTTTATTGCGGAAATAATCTGTGATACACAAGTACACAGCTGCTCAGTTACAGAGTTGTAGAGAAGAATGCTCTCAAGGATAGCTAATACAAACTATTTGTTTTTCTTCTCTCTTTCTATCTTAACTGCTACACTTGGTTATATATCCCCAAGTTTACAATACTATTTTTGGCTACTCTAAAGTACACTAAAGGTAACCGCCAATAGTTTGCTTTTCATCCCTTTGTCCAGTGGTCCTTGGAGATCCTTGCTTTTGTCTTCATGCTTATTATGATCACTCCCAAGAGCCCAATTGGAAACTGGGATGTTTCCTTATTCCCCATGTCCATTTTAATGGTTTCCAATGCAAAGTACACTTCCACATCACCTTTAGATCTGTTCAGTAAACTGTCACTATCACTTTGTCAACTATTCAGAAAAGCAATAATGATTCGTTGATAGCAGGGAGATGTGTTTCGTTGATAGCTTTATTCTTCATTCCGTTGATGGTGTTTCTCTCGTTTCGTTGATGAGTAAACTCCATACCGTTGATGGTGTATCCTTGTTTCGTTGATAGAGTAATCCTCATACCGTTGACATGTCTTCACTTAGGCAAAATTACAAGGCATAACATATTTACAATTAACCAACCTATTTTGCCTATCTAGTACTTAGTCAACATGACTTAGAAAACCTATCTAATACATACATCGAAATGCATATCAAACTGTGAAGTATTGTACAGTGCAATTGCTACAACACTCATTCCGTTGATGAGCTTCCTGTCAACGAAACACTGCAAAGCATGCTATTCCGTTGACAGTTACAAAATGACTTAATACAAAATCTACTAAGTGTTTTTATAATTATCATCAAGAACAACATATTCCTAACAATCTCCCCCAATTTATGACTGATAGAATAACAGCCATAAATCAAGAGCCTTGATGATAACAAAAACACTCAGTTAAATTACACATGATAAAAGTAGAAATTGCATTGAGCTTCATTGAATTTAATTAAAATACAAAGTAGAAAATCTTACTAAACAAGTGCACAGAGTTACTCCTCTAGACTGAGCAGATTTTTCATCTTTGCCTCTGTGGTCTTGTTTTCTTCCCTTTCCTTGCATTGTTCTCCTCAATCTGAGCTTGAAGTCTTCTGTAGAAAATCTTCTCTTCTTCATCTTCATTCCCCAACTTGGATTGCATTATTCTTAGAGTTTCATTGGATGCCTTCTCCAGTTGGTCTTCTATTCTGAAGAATCTTCTACAGTTGTCCTTGTCTCTGAATTCCATCATCCAAAAAGGTTGGAGATGAATCTTCTTTCCTGTTTGAGGGACCTTCAATACTCTGGGAAGTGCACCAGGCTTGTTCCAGCTAGCTTTGATTTGGCAGATTTTGGAAACAACTTCAGACTTAGCTGTTTTGGTAAAACCAAAATCTTTCTTCAGGCATTTGAACACAGAAAGCAGTGTCTGATAGTCTTCTCCCAGAATTCTATGTAGAGGCCAAACCTGTTCTCTCCCACCCTTGTAGACAAACACCAATCTCTCTGGTAGTTTGTAAGAAGCTGCAATTCCTCTCACTTCAACTAGGTCAACAAGATTGATGTGTAGGTCAGACTCCTCCCTGATATCAGCAATGTAGATGAAGTCTTCTGGGTTGGTAGGAGGTTTTTCAGCTTGTGGTCTCCTTACTAGAATTGGCTTAGCCTTGGTAGCCCTTTGCTTAGATTTCTTCTTTGGATCCATCTTAAAGAGGAATTTTGGAAAGTTGGCCTCATCAAACTCAATTGGCTCTTCCTTTGGCTCAATTGGCTGATCATGGAAATTAACAGGATGTTTAGGATCACAGGCTAACTTTTCCCCTAGAGCTGGATCAGGAATTGTTGGAGGTGCAGTTGGTACAGAAGAGTCTGATGCAATACTCTGAGAGTCATCATTCTCAAAGGCTATATTTCTCCTAGCTCTTGCCTTTGGTTGCCTTGTGCTCTTCTTTGCACTCCTTTCCTCTCTGGCTTTTTCTTCTTGCTGTCTTTCTTCTTCATCAAGAGATTGAGCAACTGCAAGTGCTTGCATTGCTGCTCTTTCTGACTCTTCAGCTTTAGCTTCAGCAAAGTTTGGGTGACCAGCCCAAACACAGATTTGTTGTCCATTCCTGTAGACAATTGCCCTTTGCTTCCTCACCTCATAGTCATTGCTTTCCTTGCTTTTTGTGATGAGAAGACCAAGAAGCTTGTGCTCATCTGGATAAGGTGCAGGATAGAAAGTCCTTTCTGTATTTTTGCCCTTTGGTTTAGCAGGAGACTTGGGAGATAGGCTTCTTTGCAATGTAGCTTTTTCCACATCCCTAATGCATGAAGTTTGTCCTTTCTCCTTCCTTGATCCTTGAGTGACTCCATGTAGAAGGGGCTCTACCTTATATGAAGAATTGGTCTGTGGCTCCCATTCCGTTGATGCTAAGACCATGGCATTTGTTGATGGCTCTGTAGAAGAAGCTTGATCCGTTGATGGATTTGAACTCTTTGCAGTACCAGCTAACTTCTTGACTCTTTCATCTATCCTGGACCAGTGGTCTTTAATTTGTTCAGCAAGCTGTAGCTTCATAGATGCTTGCTGAATCAGGTCAATGCTGTCCAGTTTAGCTTTACCTGACTCCCCCATAGCTAGTGGCTCCTTTGGCAGGGAAATGGCTGGGACCATAACCTTTGTGATTTGAATGTCTAGCTCCTTAGATTTCTCCCCCTTTTTGTTATCATCAAGAGAGATGACTGGGAGTCCTTGAGCTGCCACTAGCTGGGCCAATAGTTGTGTCTGCTTCTCCTGTTCCTTTTGCATCTGAGATAAAGTAGCTTCCACCTTGTCCACTCTAGAAGAGAGAGCCTTCAAGGAGGTAGCCACCTCAGGTTCCTTAGAGAAAAACCTGTTCATCTTGGACACAGTGAGAAGAGGAAGCTTTTCATCTAGCCTCCTGTCATTAGCATCCTTGAGATTGCTAATTGAGTCCTTGATTTCTCTAGCCTCAATCCTTGTCTGCATCATCTGTAGCCGTTGGATTTCCAGTGAATCCATAATAGCCTTGTAGAATTTCTTGTCATTGGCATTTGCAGACTCATGAGCCAGATAGGCCTCATTGTACTGCCTTGTGATTGCAGCATCCAGGGAGATCCTTCCTTGTAAATCTTGAGAAAGCCAGTTTGGTGTAGGAGGCACCACAGAAGTCCCAGTCTGTGAAGTAGTGGCCACCTGATTGTCACCAAAGCTGTCCTCATCATTAGAGAAATCAAACTCACCACTTGCTGCAGCTGCTGGAGATAGATTGGTCAAGGCATCCTTTGCTCTTTGCATTGATGCAGTTGTATGAATTAGTTGTAGTGACCTCTCTGCCTCCACATTGCCCTGTTGAGCCAAAACTTGATAGGCTGACACAGGATGAGTAAAGGTCTCAGGATCCAGAGAAATACTATCCAGAGTTTGTTGATAATGCTCTTGGAAAGTAAGTTCCCTTTCTCCCTCATTGACCTCCATTGACTCACTAGCAATGGCTGCTTCCTCCCTTATGACTCCTGTAGTCCCTTCTCTCTCTCCTCTATTTTCTTGCATCATGGGCTCCCCATGGCTCACACCCTCACCTTCACCTACTAAGGTGGAACTCTCAATCTCTCCTTTTGCCTGGCTGGAAGAAATAGCCAGCCTCTCACTCTCATTCTCCCCTTTTGCCTGGCTGCAAGCCAGCCTCTCAGTTTCACTCCCTCTCAATCCTAAAAGTGTCTCAACTACCACCAGGTCATCTACACTAGTTGTGGAAACAACTAGATTTTCAATAAGGGGTGTAGAATGACCTATCAACGGAATGGTAGTTTGAACTGTCAACGGTATGGATACCGTTGATGGAGAAACACTTGTCAACGAAATAGACTGTTTCGTTGATGAAGTCAAGAAAGCACTTTGAGAATGAGAAGTTACAGTAGAGTCTGTGGTGATTGATTTGAGAGTTTGGTCCACAGATCCCCTTGCAACTTCAGAAAAAATTGGTTGATGGCCCAACAAATCACTTAACAAGTGATGGCCACCAGCTTCAGAGTGGGGCTTCTCCAAGATTAGAG
The DNA here is from genome assembly GCA_030848705.1 of Heracleum sosnowskyi. Classification (NCBI taxonomy): domain Eukaryota; kingdom Viridiplantae; phylum Streptophyta; class Magnoliopsida; order Apiales; family Apiaceae; genus Heracleum; species Heracleum sosnowskyi. The sequence goes on from CM061236.1 coordinate 47,350,667, forward strand.
TTGGAGAATCAGGAATAGATGTATGGATCATGTCCACATCTAGAGATAGAGTTGGTGAATTTGATGGAGATAGTTCAAGGTTGATGTTTAGAGAATGGGACTGTAACCCCAGAGTTATAATAGGGGTTACATCAAACTGAATTTGAGAAACTGGAAGTGTTGCTTCCAGTGTGTGTGCACCCTGTGAACCCTTGGACTTTTGCTTCACTCTCCTTTGGTATTGGGAAAATGTAGACTGTGGGCTTGAAGTGTCCCTTACCCTTTTGGACTGTGCTCTAGGTTGAGAGCTTGTTTCAATAATTACATCCTTTTGGGAGGATGCAATTAGACTTGTGCTTAAATCCATTTTACTCATTGTGCCTTGTTGGGAAGACACAATGGGGCTAGGCTGGGAAACACTTACCTCACCTTCCTTATCCTTGGGGTTTCTTTGACTTTCACCCCTTCCCTCACCTCTCACAACTCCAGACTCACTCCCCTTAGGTTGTGTGGTAGTTTTTACAACAGGTGCCTTTTGAGAAGCACCTGAGGTTGGCTTGGAGGATTTCTTAGATTTTGGTTTTGTTGCTGGGGCAGGAGCCTGTTGGGTCACAGCTACAGACTCCATAGCAACTGGATTGGATGAAACAATGGAAGTAACAGCTATACTAACAGGGATAGCAGTAGTTACCTCAATGATTGGCAGATACACCACTGGAACATCACCATTGTGGTTCAGCCTCAGTATGTCTGTCAATACTCTCTTTTCTTGCACAAAGCACTCAAACCTGGCAGTAGGGTTAGAGATAACTAATGGTGCTGGACTAACATGATTAGCCAGCATCATCAGAAACCTTGCATAATAGATATTTTTCTTCCTATTTGCCTTATCACCCAACTTAGCACCAATTTCATACATCAGTTGGGTGCTAAAGTTGTAATATCTATCATTTAGAAGCATGGTTAGGAGAATTAACATAGAGTTAGTTAATGCATCAAAATTACTAATCTTTCCAGAAAAGACCTTAATGAATGCATCAGCTAAATAACTGTATTCCCTAACCAAACCTCTCCTAATTATCTTACCCAAGTTATCAGTAGGCAAAGAGTAGTTTATAGAATTTAGCATGGTAGTTATTTCAGTGTTAGAAGGCAAAGCATCACAGTTATTATCAGGAATATGTAAACATGCTTGCAAAACATCAGAATTAACTATGTACTCATTACCTTGAAGAGTGAATTGCAGTGTGCCGTTTGTTCCACTATACTCACATGAGGTCCAAATCTCCTCGATTACTTCATTGTAGAGTGGTGTAGAGTGAAACATCGCATAGCTCAACTTACAGTTCCTCATGAAATCCATCATTTTGAAAAAGATGCTGTTCGGACTCTCCTTAACGACAAATGGAATGGAATTGTTCTTCTCATAGATGAACCCACCAGCAGACATAAGCTTGACTATGGGTGCCATTGTTGAGTGAGGAAAAGCTTCGAGCTGTATTGCTTGTTAGAGAGAAGAAGATAGAAAAACTTTTGGAATTTTTGAGAACAGGTAGAAATGAAATAAAGAAATTGAAATTTCTTAAATACTCCCCCAAAAATTCTCAGAAATTAAGTCCAATAGTTAATCTAAATTACCTGATTGGCTTAAAAAGTAACCGTTAGAATTAAATATTACCACGATTTATACTTACAGGGGTGTATGCATAGATCGTGATAAAGAACGTGCAGTTTCAACGGTTCAGATTAAAAAGCGCTACATCAACGAATCAGATTGGGCGGTTAAATTCCCATCTTATTTCGTTGATAAAGCCGCGTTTCGTTGATATAAAAGAGCTATCAACGAAACACCCAGAAAAATGCTAAGACTGTCAACGGAATGGTGCGTTTCGTTGACATAGTAATTTTGACTTAGACAAAATTTCACCTTTTCCTGAGAAAATCAATTCACAGAAAAATTATAGCAAGTTCCTGGCTGCATTTTAACTTGCAAAAAATCTCAAAATAATTAAGAGAAATTTAGCATACCTAGCTCACTTACTAATCTTGAGAATGTGGATTCATCAAGTGGCTTGGTAAAGATGTCTGCAAGTTGTTGTTCACTTGGAACAAAATGTAACTCCACAGTACCATTCATAACATGTTCTCTAATAAAGTGGTACTTGATGTCAATGTGCTTGGTCCTTGAATGCTGCACTGGATTCTCAGTAATGGCAATGGCACTAGTGTTGTCACAGAAAATAGGAATTTTCTCAACTCTTATTCCATAATCAAGTAGTTGATTTTTCATCCATAAAATCTGTGCACAACAACTTCCAGCTGCAATATACTCAGCCTCAGCTGTGGAGGTGGAAACTGAGTTTTGTTTCTTGCTGAACCATGATACAAGCTTGTTTCCTAGAAATTGACAGGTTCCTGTTGTGCTTTTCCTGTCAATTTTACATCCTGCATAATCTGCATCTGAATAACCAATTAGTTCAAAACCAGATTCTCTAGGATACCAAATGCCAAGGTTTGGTGTTCCTTTGAGATATCTGAAAATTCTTTTAATAGCAACTAAATGGGATTCCCTAGGATCAGCCTGAAATCTAGCACATAGACATGTAGCAAACATAATATCAGGTCTACTAGCTGTTAAATATAAAAGTGAGCCAACCATGCCTCTGTAACTTGAAATGTCCACAGATTTTTCCTTAGTATTCAATTCAAGTTTGGTGGCAGTAGGCATGGGTGTTTTGGCAGGAGAGCATTCCATTAAGTTAAACCTCTTTAACAAATCATTAATGTACTTGGTTTGACTAATGAAAATGCCTTCATTAACTTGATTTACTTGAAGACCAAGAAAATAAGTTAACTCTCCCATCATGCTCATTTCATACTTACTTTGCATAAGCTTGGCAAACTTTTGACAAAGTTTTTCATCTGTAGACCCAAAAATTATGTCATCTACATATATTTGAACAAGTATTGTAGAGCCATTCACAATCCTATGAAAAAGAGTTTTATCTATAGTACCTCTAGTGAAGTGATTCTCAAGGAGGAACTGTGAAAGTGTGTCATACCAGGCTCTAGGTGCTTGTTTCAAACCATAGAGTGCTTTGCGGAGGAAGTATACATATTCTGGAAAATCATCATCTTCAAAACCAGGAGGTTGACTTACATACACCTCCTCTTCCAATTCCCCATTTAGAAAAGCACTCTTCACATCCATTTGATAGACCTTGAAATTGGCATGGGCTGCATAGGCTAGGAAAATCCTTATTGCTTCTAGTCTTGCAACAGGAGCAAAGGTTTCATCAAAATCAATTCCTTCTTCCTGTGAGTAGCCTTTTGCAACCAATCTAGCTTTGTTCCTTGTGACTATGCCATTTTCATCCATCTTATTTCTGAACACCCATTTTGTGCCTATGACACTCCTGTCCTTAGGCTTGGGCACCAGCTTCCAAACATTGTTCCTTTCAAATTGGTTTAGCTCTTCTTGCATAGCCAAGACCCAATCTGGATCTAGAAGAGCATCCTCAACTTTCTTTGGCTCATCTTGAGACAGAAAGCTGCTATATAGACATTCTTCTTGAGTTGCTCTTCTAGTTTGGACTTTTGAAGACACATCACCTATAATAAGTTCAAAGGGATGATCTTTAGTCCATTTCCTTGAGGGAGGTAGATTTGCTCTTGAAGAAGTAGCTTCATGATCATGATTGCCTAGATTAGATATTTGTCCTTGAGAAACTCCCCCTGAGTTTGTTGTCCCTAATTGATCACTCCTGGAAGCATTTCTGTGACTATCAACGGAATGACCATTTTGACTGTCAACGAAACGCTCATTTTGACTATCAACGAAACGCTCATTCTGACTGTCAACGGAATGTCCATTTGGTCTACTAGCATCTATTCTTTTCAATCTTAATGCAGCAATTTCATCTTCATTGCTGCTTTCATCTGTGCTAGATACAACAACTTTAGGCTGTTTCTCAGTAGCCTTAACATGATTCATTTGATCTCCATCCTCATTTTCAAAAGAAAGACTTTCATGGAAACCTTCATCACAGAGACCCTGAATTTTGAGATCATCAAAAACAACATGTACAGATTCCATAACAATGTTGGTTCTGAGATTGTAGACTCTGTAGGCTTTCCCTGCTGCATAACCCACAAATATTGCTTCATCTGCCTTTGCTTCAAATTTCCCCAAATGCTCAGCTTGATTTCTCAGAACAAAGCACTTGCATCCAAAGACATGAAGAAAATCCAATAGTGGCTTCTTTCTTTTGAGTAGCTGATAAGGGGTCATTCCTTTGGCCTGATTAATCAAAGAAATATTCTGAGTGAAGCAAGCTGTATTAACTGCCTCAGCCCAAAAATAAGTTGGTAACTTTGATTCATCTAGCATTGTCCTTGCAGCTTCAATAAGTGTTCTGTTTTTCCTTTCAACTACACCATTTTGCTGTGGTGTCCTTGCTGCTGAAAACTCATGCAAAATACCATTTTCTTCACAGAACACCTTCATGCTTGAATTCTTGAATTCTGTCCCATTGTCACTCCTAATCCTTCTTACTTTCAAGTCAGGATGATTGTTTACCATCTTGATGTGATTGATAATGATTTCACTTGCCTCATCCTTGGAGAGCAAAAAGAAAGTCCATGTAAATCTAGAAAAATCATCAACAATCACAAGACAATATTTCTTCTTTGAAATAGACATGACATTTACAGGGCCAAACAAATCCATATGAAGCAACTCAAGCTGATGGACAATTGATGACTCTGTCTTGCTTTTGAATGATGCCTTCTTTTGTTTCCCCTTTTGACAGGCATCACACAAACCATCCTTGGAAAACTCCACTTGTGGAATTCCTCTAGCAAGATCTTTCCTCACCAAATCATTCATAACTTTAAAGTTCAGATGAGATAATTTCTTTTGCCACAGCCAACTTTCATCCTTGCTTGCCTTGCTGAAAAGACAAGTGATGGTTTCTGGACTTGTGCTACTAAAGTCAGCAATGTACACATTCCCTCTTCTGAATCCAGTCATTACCACATTGTTGTTTCCTCCTTTAGAAACAACACAGGCTTCTTTAGAAAAAGTAACTAAAAATCCTTTGTCACAAAGTTGGCTGATACTAAGCAAATTGTGCTTAAGACCATCCACCAATGCAACTTCATCTATGATGACATTCTCTTTTGAAATCAAGCCATATCCCTTAGTGTAGCCTTTGCTGTCATCTCCAAAAGCAATACAAGGGCCAGCTCTTTCCTGAAACTCTGTGAGCAGGGTAGAATCACCAGTCATGTGTCTTGAACAACCACTATCCAAGTACCAAAGATTCCTTTTGTCTCCCTGCACACAATAGAACCAAATCAAGTCGATTTTGGTACCCAAGTTTCCTTGGGTCCTGTTTTGTTAGCCTTTGCTTTTCCTTTTATATCATTTTTCACCTTGGGCTCAGATTGATTTAAATCAATCTTTATCCTTGGTGTTGATTTCTGAGGATTGCTCACACTTTCATTCTTAGCATGCATAATTGGAGGAACAAACATGTTATTCATATTCCATGGCATTTGTGGCACATTAAACATATTCATGTATGGATTAGACACAAATGGCATGCTGGCATATGGATTTTGAAATTGTGCATATGGAGCGAACATGTTAGGCATAACAGGCATTGTAGGCATAGAACTATTCATTGCAGGCTTGGGAATTTTCACTTTAACAGTCTTCTTAACAGATTTGCAGTTAGTAGATAAATGACTAACACTTCCACAATTAACACATGTCTTTCTAGGAGCATATTTATCAGGTGTGTAATTGTTGTGTTTGTTAATTCCTACTTTGCCATTCCTGTTATTCTTTTTATTTCCCTTAGCCTCAACTTGAACATTCTCTAACTTATCTTTCAATTGCTTGTTGGATAAGTGACCTACATTAGCTCTCTCAACAGGCTTCTCAACTTTCTTTGATTTACTAGACTCACCTTGAACAAAGTTCTTGGTGACAGGACCATACTTGTCATTAAGTCTAGTGAGTTTATCTTTTCTTTTGTCTGTCAACGAAACTCCCTGATCGGTTGATGGTTCATCTGTCAACGGAACATTGCATTCCGTTGACATATCAACCTTCAACAAATGATCATTGTTGTTTGTTGACTCTGTTTCTGATTCTAAGGTTTCACAAACATACCCTAGTTTCTCTTTGTTCTTTTTCCATGATTGTTCACAGAAAGATTCCATACCTTGAACATTAATGATGTTGGTAGCAACATTCCTGGCATCTTTCCATTTTGCAATCACACTTTGTTCTATCTCAAGTTGTGTTTTAAGAATTTCTTCCCTTTGTAACACGTTCTCAAGTTCCTTCTTAGCATCCCTACTAACACATCTCATTTTCTCAAATTCAATGAGCTGTGCTTCTAACATTGCATTCCTATCACTTAAGAGTAAATTAGTCTCTTTTATTCTTGAATTCTCTTTGGTAAGTGATTTAAGAGTAACACGCAAATTATACAATACAGTAGACATTTCATTTACTGCACTATCGCATTCCTCTTTAGAAAGCTCAGAAAGATTAGTAATCGTTACCTGGTTGCTTGAGGAGCTTGCTTCCTGCTCATGATTGTTAGCCATAAGAGCCAAGTTGACATATTCAACATCATCATCAGAATCTTCACCATTACCAGCCCAATCATACTCCTGAGACATGAAAGCCTTTTCTTTTTGCTTGAGAAGTTCAAAGTATTTCTTTTTATAATCAACAGGCTCAAATTTCCTGTTGCTCTTCTCAACTTTGGGCTTTCTGCAGTCTCCAGCAAAGTGACCAAGCATTCCACAATTGAAACATTTAGATTTAGACTTTTCAATCCAGTTTGATTTGTTAGGTTGAAAGTCTCTTCTTGGTGGCCTTGCTTCTGAGTTTCTCTTGAACTTGAACTTAGAGAATTTTCTTGACAGAAAAGCAATGTGTTCATCAATCTCATCTAAGTCATCCAAGTTGGCTGATTCTGGTTCTTCTTCTTCTGTCATCTTACCTTTACCCTTGCTAACATCACTTCTACAACTAGCTCGACTAGTTGTTGCCTTTGCAGCTTCTTCAGTGTCATCTTCCAGTTGGTTCACAGATGCAATCAATGCAATAGATCCACCCTTCTTCTGTACCTTTTCAATTTCCTCATCTTGCTCCATTTCCAGCTCATAAGTCTTCAAGGTTCCATAAAGCCTTTCAAGAGTGTAGTCTTTGTACTCTTGAGTGTTTCTTAGAGAAACAGTCATAGGCTTCCATTCTTTTGGAAGAGCTCTTAGAAATTTAAGGTTTGAGTCCTTAGTTTGGTAGATTCTCCCATACAACTTTAATCCATTCAGAAGCTATTGAAACCTACTAAACGTGTCATTTAGGGTTTCACCAGCTTTAAAGTGAAAGTGCTCATATTGTTGTATAAGGAGTTGCATTTTGTTCTCCCTTACTTGCTCAGTTCCTTCACATAGTGTTCTGACAGTGTCCCGTACTTCTTTGGAGGTTGTACAGTTTATGACATTGTCAAACATCTCTTGCTCCAAACCATTAAACAGAATGTTCATGGTTCTCTTATCTTTATGGATTTCTGCAAGATCTTCAATAGTCCATTCTGAGACAAGTTTTGGAATTTCTACATCAGGAGCATCATCTGGCACTCCAATTCTAGATGCAAACTTCATGGGAACGTGTGGACCTTTCTCAATGCAGTCTACATATCTCTCATCCATAGACATGAGATGTAAATGCATCTTTACTTTCCAGTGAAAGTAATTGTCCTTATCAAGAACTGGTATCTTTACACCTGCATCCTTCTTCACCATGGCTTCTGTTTTTGGTCTTGATCTTTAAACTTCTTGTGTGTTAGAAGCTTGCTCTGATACCAATTGTTAATCCCAAATGACCTAACAGAATTGTAGAAGGGGGGGGGGGGTTGAATACAATTCTTGATATTTTCTTAAACTTAAAACACTTTATAAAATAAAACTGAACTGAATAAATAAAAACACAAGATATAAATAATTCAGTTGGATTGTTTGATGATCCAACTGAAGTGTTTTTACTGCGGAAATAATCTGTGATACACAAGTACACAGTTGCTCAGTTACAGAGTTATAGAGAAGAATGCTCTCAAGGATAGCTAATACAAACTATTTGTTTTTCTTCTCTCTTTCTATCTTAACTGCTACACTTGGTTATATATCCCCAAGTTTACAATACTATTTTTGGCTACTCTAAAGTACACTAAAGGTAACCGCCAATAGTTTGCTTTTCATCCCTTTGTCCAGTGGTCCTTGGAGATCCTTGCTTTTGTCTTCATGCTTATTATGATCACTCCCAAGAGCCCAATTGGAAACTGGGATGTTTCCTTATTCCCCATGTCCATTTTAATGGTTTCCAATGCAAAGTACACTTCCACATCACCTTTAGATCTGTTCAGTAAACTGTCACTATCACTTTGTCAACTATTCAGAAAAGCAATAATGATTCGTTGATAGCAGGGAGATGTGTTTCGTTGATAGCTTTATTCTTCATTCCGTTGATGGTGTTTCTCTCGTTTCGTTGATGAGTAAACTCCATACCGTTGATGGTGTATCCTTGTTTCGTTGATAGAGTAATCCTCATACCGTTGACATGTCTTCACTTAGGCAAAATTACAAGGCATAACATATTTACAATTAACCAACCTATTTTGCCTATCTAGTACTTAGTCAACATGACTTAGAAAACCTATCTAATACATACATCGAAATGCATATCAAACTGTGAAGTATTGTACAGTGCAATTGCTACAACACTCATTCCGTTGATGAGCTTCCTGTCAACGAAACACTGCAAAGCATGCTATTCCGTTGACAGTTACAAAATGACTTAATACAAAATCTACTAAGTGTTTTTATAATTATCATCAAGAACAACATATTCCTAACAAAGTTCATATTCCGAAGGACGCGACAGAGATGATTTACGCCACAACGTTTCAACCTGAATTGTTGGAAAAGATACGGAAATGCCAAGAGCAAGTCATGAACGACAATGCAAATAGTTTAACAGGCGAGGAAATATGTAGCCAACTGGACGACAAGGGAATCTTAAGGTTTGCTTCTCGAATATGGATACCTAATGTATCGGAACTAAAGAATGAAATTTTGCACGAAGCGCATAACTCGAAGTATTCAATTCATCCTGGAAGCACGAAGATGTATCGAGATCTTAAAATGAACTTTTGGTGGCCAGATATGAAAAGAGAAATTGTTGAATGGGTGATTAAATATTTTACATGTCAGAGGGTCATGGCGGAACATCAAAGACCAAGTGGATTACTGCAGCCGTTACAAATTCCTGAGTAGAAGTGGGAACACATTGCAATGGACTTTGTGGTAGGATTTCCTAGAACGAAGACTAACCATGATGGTATTTGGGTTATTGTGGATCGATTGACGAAATCTGCACATTTTCTTCCAATGAACGAGAGACTCTCGCTGGATAAATTAGTTCATTTATATGTAAAGGAAATTGTGGTATGGCATGGAGTTCCGGTGTCAATAGTATCTGATCGAGACCCTCGATTCAACTCAAGATTTTGGAGAAGTTTTCAAGAGTGTTTAGGCACCGAATTGAAAATGAGTACGGCTTATCACCCGCAGACAGACGGTCAAAGTGAAAGGACAATTCAAACCATCGAGGACATGCTTAGAACATGTGCACTTGATTTTAAAGGTAATTGGGACGATCATCTACCCTTAGTAGAATTCTCATATAATAATAGTTTTCACGCGAGTATCGGGATGCCACCTTACGAAGCTTTATATTGACGGAAGTGTCGATCTCCGGTATATTGGGAAGAAGTTGGTGAACGGAAAGTGATAGGGCCACAATTAGTACAGCAGACAAATGAAGTGATTGAATTGATTCAGAAAAGGATTAGTTAGGTTTGGAAAGAAAGGGAAATTGAGTCCGAGATACGTTGGACCATTTGAGATTTTGAAGCAGGTTGAGAAAGTAGCTTACGAGTTAAGCATTACCCCCGCATATGCAGCACGTTCATAATGTGTTTCACGTATCCATGTTTAAGAAGTATCGACCAGATTCGAACCATGTAATAGAGTATGAACCCATAGAGGTCCAGTCAGATTTATCTTATGTAGAACGACCAATTCATATATTGGATCGTAAGGAAAAAGTGTTAAGAAATAAGACTGTAGTGATAGTAAGAGTTTTGTGGAGGAATCCTAAGGTGGAAGAGTCTACCTGGGAGTTAGAGAGTGATATGTTAGAGAAGTATCCCCAGTTGTTTCCTTGATCTGATTCTGAGGAAAGAATCCTATTAAGGGGGGAAGGATGTAAGATCCGTTAACTTTATTAATTATATAATTTGTATTATATGTGTAGAATAATTATTATGAAGTATTTTGAGTTTTAATGATAAAGGTTGTTGAGTGATTATGTGTTAAATTGGTGTGTCGGGAGCCCCGTTCAAATATCTTGTCATTTGAAAATATCTTCAATTTTGAGCCCTGTTTTGAAAATTCAAGGGCCCCGTTGAAATTTTGTACATCATTATTATTCCTTCGTCATTCGTGTCCGAATCATTATCGGAGGATTTCTTCGTATTATTATATCCCTTATTATCCGATACTATCAATAGTATTTGTTTTATTCAAAGAAAGAAAAATTATTCCAAACCCTAATTTTTTAGGGCAATTGATATATCGTCCGTATCAATAATACATCTGTTATAGCCCCAATATTCTTGAGCATTAGTTATATAAATGATATGTATTGATTTGGATAACTATCAGTCTTTGTGGATAGTTATCACCTCATAAAACGTGTATTTTTACTTTATTAGGGTTTTAAAGCGAACCAGTGGATCAATATTGATACAAAAATGTCGTTTAGGGTATTATTTTCCACTAAGTATAAAAAGGAGAATCGTACATTATACTTCATATAATCCGTATTAAAAATATACAAAAATATAAAATTCCTGAACCGTGTTCTTCGTGTTCTCGAAAATCAAAATCAATTTTGATTGTGTTATTGAAATCCAAATCACAAGTTCAAGTACTCAAATCAAAGATCTTGAGCTCTAGTTTTAGAATCTTCCAACCATATCATCATCTGGTAATTTTTCGATTTTATATGAATTTTTCAATATTCAAATTAAATTAGGGTTCTTGATTAAATTTGGGGATTTTCATTCTGTTGATTCTCCGTTCAATTGATTGCTTCTAACATGTTCCTAGGGTTCTAATTAGTAGGAATTCATGCTTTAATTTCATGTTTGTGTTCGATTTTGAGAAATTCGATTTCTAGGGTTTTGCCCGATTTTTCTTTTTAATAGTCCGTTCATATGAATGATCTGACATTGTTTTTGATAGAGGGCTTTTGTTGTATGTGTTCTTAGCTTCATTTTAACATAAAGAACGTAGAGTTTCATGTAGAAATAAGCTAGATCGGAAAATTGTTTGAGCTCGCCGGATTTTGGTCGGGTTTTGGATTCCGGTGATGTTTTTGGTTTGTTTTTTATCGGAATGTATTGGTATGGTTATTAGGAGTGTTTTGGTATCAAAATCCCCAATTTTTGATGTGTTTTTGGCTCGTCGGATTCTGGAAAAGGTCGCCGGATTCTGGGAATTTTCCGGCTGTTCTTCGTGACCCGGTTTGTTCTTGGCGACCCGTGACCCGATCCATTGACCCGATTTCTGACCTGGTTTCAATCTTCGAAACCCTAAATTATTTTCAGAAAATTGTTTTTGAATTTTATTTTTAAATTTAATTCGAAAATAGTTTAAATATTTATAAAAATCATATTTTTATTTGAAAAATACATTTTTAAATTCAGAAAATTCTGGAAAATTATATTTATTTATTTAAATTCGAAAACTGATTAAATTTAAATATTTTAATTATTTTAAATAATAATTAATTAATTTAATTAATTGATTAATTCTGTTAATCAGTTAATTCTTAATAATTAATTATTAATTAGATTTAATTAATTTAAACTAAGTTTAATTATTTCCTAGCTTGATTTAATTATTTAAAAAAATAGTTTGAGCATTTAGAAATTTTCAATTAATTTTATATTAATTGATTTAATTGTTTTTAAATACTTATATTGGGATTAAAAATCCGATTTTTGATTTAAAAATTATTTGTGACTTTTTTAAATTCAAATAAGTCTCGAATATTGTTCTAAAAATATTTATAAGTGATATATGGTTTATATGAGTTGATTAATGTGTTTTAATAGTCTGTAAATGCCCGTACGAGGGCTAATGTCTGAGTTTTAATTACCGTAAAATAGATCGGGCATCCGATAGGAACCCGATTACTTGTTTAAATTTGAAAATGGTTATGAGTGTATATCGAGGATAGAACAAGGATAGTTAGACTTATTGTAATGAGTTGTTTATTATAGAATCGAGTTCCCGGAGCAAGGGAAAAGATAAGGTAGAGTGAGCTCGGTAGAATTCTGTCAACTACTAGACCAAGCAAGTATCTGTGCCTTTACTTGTTGATTCAATTGTTATTATTCTTAAGGATTACATGTATGTTACCATAAGAACGATTCAGATTATTCAATCTTCACCGTATTGAGCACTTGATGTTATTTCCTTGAATATTCCTAACTTTTGATTTAATCCACAATCGTGTTGGATATCAGAAACCTTCACCTTCAATTCAGTTTATATTGATGATAATCATTGTTGACTTTCTTAAATGAGTACGTTGTACCATTGAAACCATTCCGAATCTATTTCTCGGATATCATTTGATATTGAATAGTTGAAGCTCTTTTGCAACTATTGCACCCTGTCATTGTGTACTTATCTTGTTATGCATGTTATTGCTTATACTCTGTGATAGAATTGGCATGTTTTAAAATGAGATCAGTAATGGTCGGGCCATATTTATGGTCGTAATAACTTAAGGCCCAGATGGCCATGGATCCTAGTGGAGGACTATGCTATAAGCTAGTCCGGGGTTGATGCGTGACTGATCAGCAGCTCAACCTTTGTATTTGAAAAATGTAGAAGTCCAATTCTAATTCCTCTTCCTTCAATAAAGATTGTTAAAAGCATATGTTTGACTTGTATATTGTTGATTCAGATAACTAAAATCCTTCCTTTCATTATGGAACTGTGATTGATATATATATTATGCTTGCTGAGCACTTGTGGCTCATACTTGTTTTGTTTCTAACCCTATTCCAGTGAAGCGAGAGAATGAGCAGACACAGCGCTAGTGACAGTTCTCCAGATGCTAGGAGACCACCCCGAGTGATTTTCATTGGACGGGTAGCTGTCTTACTTTGTAAGTTAGACTAGATGTCTAGCTTTGTATATTAAGTTGTGTAATAACTCTGAAAACTGGTTTGTAATAATTATGACTCAGAAGCTTGTTTCCTGCCATAATCTGGATGCGGTCTTGGATAAGGGATATTTTATGTTATTGTTATATTATGCATGTGCTATATTCAGGTATGTTAAGTTTCGTTGGCCGAGTGACTCCCCAAATCTGTACCCCGGGTTTGGAGGGGCGTCACATTGACCGTCTGTCTGCGGGTGATAAGCCGCACTCATTTTTAATTCGGTGCCTAAACACTCTTGAAAACTTCTCCAAAATCTTGAGTTGAATCGAGGGTCTCGATCATATACTATTGACACTGGAACTCCATGCCGTACCACGATTTCCTTTGCGTATAAACGAACTAACTTATCCAGCGTGAATCTCTCGTTAATTGGAAGAAAATGTGCAGATTTCGTCAATCGATCCACAATAATCCAAATAGCATCATGGTTAGTCTTCGTTCTAGGCAATCCTACCACAAAGTCCATTGCGATGTGTTCCCACTTCCACTCAAGAATTTCTAACGGCTGCAGTAATCCACTTGGTCTTTGATGTTCCACCTTGACCCTCTGACATGTAAAACATTTACTCACCCATTCAGCAATTTCTCTTTTCATATCTGGCCACCAAAAGTTCATTTTAAGATCTCGATTCATCTTCGTGCTTCCAGGATGAATTAAATACTTCGAGTTATGCGCTTCGTTCAAAATTTCATTTTTTAGTTCCGCTACATTAGGTACCCATATTCGAGAAGCAAACCTTAAGATTCCCTTGTCGTCCAGTTGGCTACATATTTCCTCGCCTGTTAAACTATTTGCATTGTCGTTCATGACTTGCTCTTGGCATTTCCGTATCTTTTCCAACAATTCAGGTTGAAACGTTATGGCGTAAATCATCTCTGTTGCGTCCTTCGGAACACGTACTTCTATCTCTAACTTTTCAATCTCTCTGTACAGCTCTTTGGTCATCGTCAGCATATTCAATCTTTCTTTTCTTCTCAACGCATCCACTACCACGTTTGCCTTGTCGGGGTGATAATTGATGGAAACGTCATAGTCCTTGATTAGCTCCAACCATCTTCTTTGTCTCATGTTCAGCTCCTTCTGAGTAAAGATATACTTCAGACTTTTGTGATCGGTGTAAATTTCACATCTCTCTCCGTACAAGTAATGTCTCCATATCTTCAGTGCAAATACGATCACTGCTAACTCCAAATCATGAGTAGGATATTTCTGTTCGTGAGGTCTTAATTGTCTTGACGCATAAGCAATTACTTTATCATGTTGCATAAGCACACATCCCAATCCTTTGTAAGACGCATCACTATATATTACAAAATGACCTTGATCTCCTGGTAGCATCAACACTGGTGCCGTAGTTAGTCTCTTCTTTAACTCTTGGAAACTCTCTTCACATTTGTCGTTCCATATGAATCGCTCGCTTTTCCTTGTCAGCTTGGTCATTGGAGTAGCTATCTTCGAAAAATCCTGTACAAATCTCCGATAGTATCCGGCTAATCCCAAGAAACTGCTAACTTGGTGTCCTTGGTCTTTCCCAATCCTTCACTGCTTCAATCTTTGCTGGATCTACTTTGATGCCTTCACTACTTACCACGTGCCCTAGGAAATGAACTTCTCTTAACCAGAACTCACATTTTGAAAATTTTGTGTATAATCCTTCTTGTCTTAAAATCTCCAACACAATCCACAAATGGTTCGCATGTTCTTCTTCTGTCTTGGAATATATCAAAATATCATCGATGAATTATAACGACTCAGAAAAACGCTTGTACGGTATTAATATTTAATAATATTTGAGATCTATGATATGTGAATATTGTGTGAAAGGTGGATATTTGAAAATGTGATGATTAGATGTTTACTTGGTGAATGGTATGGATTAAAATATATGTGTATGCTTTTAATTTGCATTTTATATGAATTTCTTATTAAAAATTAGTTCTTTTTGACCTTCCGGGAATTTTATAAAATGATCGGAGATTCTTTTTATTGTGAAATATTTTTCAAAACCTTTATTTTATATTCTATTATTTTATAAAATGAATGGAGGAATTTATTTTTGGCTTTAAGGATTTAAAAACGATTTTATGAGTTAAATGTCATTTATGTGATCTAAACTTTGAAAATTCATATTTAATTCAATTTTGATCATAAAAATATTTTAAAAATATGTGCGAGCTTGTAAATTTGTAATCTCTGTTTTAAAAATAAAATTTTGATTTTTAGATATTAGTTTCATTTTATTTCGGATTTTAGAAAGGCATTATATTGGTTTTCTTTTATTAAAAATCAGATTTTTAATTGTGAAGTTACTGTTTTGCCCTTGGGGCTTATAAAACCCTCAAGCCCAGCATTCTCCCCCTTTTCTTATTGTCGACACCTCTGTTCTCTCTTCTCTGCTCTCTCTCTCTCTCTCTCGGCTATTCTCATTTTCTGTAAAAATCTTCATCCTTCTCTTCTTTTCTCTCTACACAATCAATTGTTATATATATATATATACATACATATACGATCGTGGTTGTGTGTGTGTGTATGGCCGTGTGTATATGTGTGTACCAGTTTTGCATGCAAGAGATTTTGGTGATTTTGATCTTATTTCAATTCGGAAAGCTTGTTTGTGATGATTTCGTGATTAATTGGTTGTTTTAAATTGCTTATTGGTGAGGTTTGTTGAAGGAAACCCGAATTCCGGGCACCTCCAAACCATGCTGCCGTCGGCAATGAGCTCCAGCGAGCCGACGGGGACGATGATGATGTTCTTGAGTCCAATTTATGTATTAATAGCTATGTTTAGATGTAATTTTGATTTCATGTTGAGAAATCGAAAAGCATGTATGTATTTTTGATTTTCTCCTTTTTGTACAATTGGTTTGAAGTATTGATGTTGATGATTAATTGATAGCCTCAAGGTTATAGTGATTGCATGTGAAACGGTCCATCCAAAGGTGTCTCCGTACATAACTTTGTCAAATTCTCCGATAGAATTGAATTCGGACTACCAATATCAAATTGATATCCTTTCCACGATTCCAACGTCTGATGTGCAAATCTCTTTTAAATAGAAGAAAAGAATTCATGAGTGATCTCTGAAATACACATCATCTATATTTTAAACAAATAGCTAGATATTTATGAACTCGACTGAGGAGTCCAAATATGAAGAAATAAAATGAATATTTAACGATTGTTGGTTGCATCCCAAGTTGAAGTAGGAAACTAGAAGGGTTACCTGGCATGAATTATTCAAGGTAACATGGGCATGAATAGTTTTAGATTGAGTAGTGTACCAGCAAGTAGATACCAAAAAGTCAATGGTCATCATAATTTCTAACATCACCCGTACGAGGATGATCTTATCTTTCTGCCTTTATGGCTTAGGGTACTAACCAACGGTACCTCAAAATCGTACAAGTCCTTAAATAGGTCGAGAGTTCGAAACATAATCGCCATTCCCCGATAATCGTTCAGAGATTGGGCCTCCTACGGCCGTATCAACACATCCTCAAAAGATGGAGGTCCATTAACGTATATGTAATTTCTCAAAACTAGTCGTATCGAATGAATCTAACCCCAGGCCACCATAGGTCTCGTTCCTCGTAGGTCCTGAGATTGTCGCATTGCTCGTTACAACCATACATGTCTTTATCAGAATCACGCTATCCATTCTTCATATCTTTGATTTCCGAGTTGAGCCATCATGGCATATCGTACGAAATATACTCGCGATGCGATTTAGCACTGTTAGGAATATGTTGTTCTTGATGATAATTATAAAAACACTTAGTAGATTTTGTATTAAGTCATTTTGTAACTGTCAACGGAATGGCATGCTCTGCAGTGTTTCGTTGACAGGAAGCTCATCAACGGAATGAGTGTTGTAGCAATTGCACTGTACAATACTTCACAGTTTGATATGCATTTGATCTATGTATTAGATAGGTTTCCTAAGTCATGTTGACTAAGTACTAGATAGGCAAAATAGGTTGGTTAATTGTAAGTATATCATGCCTTGTAATTTTGCCTAAGTGAAGACATGTCAACGGTATGAAGATTACTCTATCAACGAAACAAGGATACACCATCAACGGAATGAAGAATAAAGCTATCAACGAAATACATTCTCCTGCCATCAACGGATCATTATTGCTCTTCTGTATAGTTGACAAAGTGATAGTGACAGCTTTCTGACAGATCAAAAGGAGATGTAGAAGTGTGCATTTGCATTGGGAGCCATTAAAATGGTCACTGGAAATAAGGAAACATTCCAATTCCCAATTGGGTTCTTGAGTGGGATCAGAATAAGCATGAAGACAAAAGACAAGGATCTCCAAGGACCACTGGACAAAAGGAATGAAAAGCAAGCTACTGGCGGTTACCTTTAGTGTACTTAAGTGTAACCAAAAATAGTATTGTAAACTTGGGGAATATATAACCAAGTGTAGCAGTTAAAATAGAACAAGGGAAGAAAAACAAATAGATTGTATTAGCTATTTTTTAGAGCATTTTCTTCTCTAAAAATCTAGTAACTGAGCAGCTGTGTACTTTTGTATCACAGATTATTTCCGAAATAAAAACACTTCAGTTGGATCATAAAACAATCCAACTGAATTATTTATATCTTGTGTTTTTACTTATTCAGTTCAGTTTTATTTATAAGTGTTTTAAGTTTAAGAAAATATCAAGAATTGTATTCACCCCCCCCCCCCCCCCCTCTACAATTCTGTTAGGTCATTTGGGATTAACAATTGGTATCCGAGCAAACTTCTAACATACAAGAAGTTTAAAGATCAAGACCAAAACAGAAACCATGGTGAAGAAGGATGCAGGTGTGAAGATACCAGTTCTTGATAAGGACAATTACTTTCACTGGAAAGTAAAGATGCATTTGCATCTCATGTCTATGGACGAGAGGTATGTAGACTGCATTGAGAAAGGTCCACACGTTCCCATGAAGTTTGCATCTAGAGTTGGACTGCCAGATGATGCTCCTGATGTGGAAATTCCAAAACTTGTCTCAGAATGGACTATTGAAGATGTTGTAGAAGTCCATAAAGATAAAAGAACCATGAACATTCTATTTAATGGTTTGGAGCAAGAGATGTTTGACAATGTCATAAACTGTACAACCTCCAAAGAAGTATGGGACACTGTCAGAACACTATGTGAAGGAACTGAGCAAGTAAGGGAGAACAAAATGCAACTCCTTATACAACAATATGAGCACTTTCACTTTAAAGCTGGTGAAACCCTAAATGACACGTTTAGTAGGTTTCAAAAGCTTCTGAATGGATTAAAGTTGTATGGGAGAATCTACCAAACTAAGGATTCAAACCTTAAATTTCTAAGAGCTCTTGCAAAAGAATGGAAGCCTATGACTGTTTCTCTAAGAAACACTCAAGAGTACAAAGATTACACTCTTGAAAGGCTGTATGGAACATTAAAGACATATGAGTTGGAAATGGAGCAAGATGAAGAAATTGAGAAGGTACAGAAGAAGGGTGGATCTATTGCATTGATTGCATCTGTGAACCAACTGGAAGATGACAATGAGGAAGCTGCAAAAGCCACAACTAGTCGAGCTAGTTGTAGAAGTGATGTTAGCAAGGGAAAAGGCAAGATGACAGAGGAAGAAGAATCAGAACCAGCCAACTTGGATGACTTAGATGAGATTGATGAACACATTGCTTTTCTGTCAAGAAAATTCTCTAAGTTCAAGTTCAAGAGAAACTCAGAAGCAAGGCCACCAAGGAGAGACTTTCAACCTAACAAAAGTAACTGGATTGAAAAGTCTAAATCTAAATGTTTCAATTGTGGAATGCTTGGTCACTTTGCTGGAGACTGCAGAAAGCCCAAGATTGAGAAGGGCAACAGGAAATTTGAGCCTGTTGATTATAAAAAGAAATACTTTGAACTTCTCAAGCAAAAAGAAAAGGCTTTCATGTCTCAGGAGTATGATTGGGCTGGTAATGGTGAAGATTCTGATGATGATGTTGAGTATGTCAACTTGGCTCTTATGGCTAACAATCATGAGCAGGAAGCAAGCTCCTCAAGCAACCAGGTAACAATTACTAATCTTTCTGAGCTTTCTAAAGAGGAATGCGATAGTGCGGTAAATGAAATGTCTACTGTACTATACAATCTGCGTGTTACTCTTAAATCACTTACCAAGGAGAATTCAAGGATTAAAGAATCAAATCTGCTCTTAAGTGATAGAAATGCCATGTTAGAAGCACAGCTCATTGAGTTTGAGAAAATGAGACGTGTTAGTAGGGATGCTAAGCTGGAACTTGAGAAAGTATTAAAGAGGGAAGAAATTCTTAAAACACAACTAGAGATAGAACAGAGTGTGATTGCAAAATGGAAAGATTCCAGGAATGTTGCTAGCAACATCATTAATGTTCAAGGTGTGGAATCTTTCTGTGAGCAATCATGGAAAAAGAACAAGGAGAAACTAGGGTATGCTGTTGAAACCTTAGAATCAGAATCAGAGTCAACAAACAACAATGATCATTTGTTGAAGGTTTATACGTCAACGGAATGCAATGTTTCGTTGACAGATGAACCATCAACCGATCATGCTGTTTCGTTGACAGAGAAAAAGAAAGTAGAACTCACTAGACTTAATGAAAAGTATGGTCCTGTCACCAAGAACTTTGTTCAAGGTGAGTCTAGTAAATCAAAGAAAGTTGAGAAGCCTGTTGAAAGAGCTAATGTAGGTCACTTGTCTAACAAGCAATTGAAAGACAAGTTAGAGAAAGTTCAAGTTGAGACTAAAGGTAACAAAAAGAATAACAGAAATGGAAAAGTAGGGATTAACAAGCACAATAATTACACACCTGATAAATATGCACCTAGAAAGACATGTGTTAATTGTGGTAGTGTTAATCATCTATCTGCTAATTGCAAGTCTGTTAAGAAACCTGCTAATGTGAGAATGCCTAAGTCTACATTGAATGATTCTATACCTGCAATGCATGTTATGCCTAACATGTTTGCTCCATATGCACAGTATCAAAATCCATATGCTGGTATGTCATTTGTGCCTAACCCTTACATGAATATGTTTAACATGCCACAAATGCCATGGAATAACATGTTTGTTCCTCCATCTATGCATGCTGAGAATGAAACTGTGAGCAACCCTCAAAGATCAACACAAGTGAAAAATGATATGAGAGGGAAATCAAAGGCTAACAAGACAAGACCCAAGGAAACTTGGGTACCAAAATCAACTTGATTTGGTTTGTTGTGTGCAGGGAGACAAAAGGAATCTTTGGTACTTGGATAGTGGTTGTTCAAGACACATGACTGGTGATTCTACCCTGCTCACAGAATTTCAGGAAAAAGCTGGCCCTTGTATTGCTTTTGGAGATGACAGCAAAGGCTACACAAAGGGATATGGCTTGATTTCAAAAGAGAATGTTATCATCGATGAGGTTGCATTGGTGGATGGTCTTAAGCACAACCTGCTTAGTATCAGCCAACTTTGTGACAAAGGATTTTTAGTTACTTTTTCAAAAGAAGCATGTGTTGTTTCTAAGGTAGGAAACAACAATGTGGTCATGACTGGATTCAGAAGAGGGAACGTGTACATTGCTAACTTTAGCAGCATAAGTCCAGACACCATCACATGTCTTTTCAGCAAGGCAAGCAAGGATGAAAGTTGGCTGTGGCACAAGAAATTATCTCATCTGAATTTCAAAGTCATGAATGATTTGGTAAGGAAAGATCTTGCTAGAGGAATTCCACAGGTAGAATTCTCCAAGGATGGTTTGTGTGATGCCTGTCAAAAAGGGAAACAAAAGAAGGCATCATTCAAAAGCAAGACAGAGTCATCAATTGTTCAACAGCTTGAGTTGCTCCACATGGATTTATTTGGCCCTGTAAATGTCATGTCAATTTCAAAGAAGAAGTACTGTCTTGTGATTGTTGATGATTTTTCTAGATTTACATGGACTTTCTTTTTGCACTCCAAAGATGAGGCAAGTGAAATCATTATCAATCACATCAAGATGGTAAGCAATCATCCTGATTTCAAAGTGAGAAGAATTAGGAGTGACAATGGGACAGAATTCAAGAATTCAAGCAAGAAAGTGTTTTGTGAAGAAAATGGTATATTGCATGAGTTTTCAGCAGCAAGGACACCACAGCAAAATGGTGTAGTTGAAAGGAAAAAAAGAACACTTATTGAAGCTGCAAGGACAATGCTAGATGAATCAAAGTTACCTACTTATTTTTGGGCTGAGGCAGTCAACACAGCTTGCTTCACTCAAAATATTTCTTTGATTAATCAGGCCAAAGGAATGACACCTTATCAACTACTCAAAAAAAAGAAACCACTATTGGATTTTCTTCATGTCTTTGGTTGCAAGTGTTTTGTTCTGAGAAATCAAGCTGAGCACTTGGGGAAATTTGAAGCAAAGGCAGATGAAGCAATATTTGTGGGTTATGCAGTAGGGAAAGCCTACAGAGTCTACAATCTCAGAACCAACATTGTTATGGAATCTGTACATGTTGTTTTTGATGATCTCAAAATTCAGGGTCTCTGTGATGAAGGTTTCCATGAAAGTCTCTCTTTTGAGAATGAGGAAGGAGAACAAATGGATCATGATAAGACTATTGAGATACAGTCCAAAGTTGTTGTATCTAGCACAGATGAAAGCAGCAGTGAAGATGAAATTGCTGCATTAAGATTGAAAAGAATAGCTGCTAGTAGACCAAATGGTCATTTCGTTGACAGTCAGAATGAGCGTTTCGTTGACAGTCAAAATGGACATTCCGTTGACAGTCACAGAAATGCTTCCAGTAGTGATCAATTAGGGACAACAAACTCAGGGGTAGTTTCTCAAGGACAAATATCTAATGAAGGCAATCATGATCATGAAGCTACTTCTTCAAGAGCAAATCTACCTCCCTCAAGAAAATGGACTAAAGATCATCCCTTTGAACTTATTATAGGTGATGTTTCTTCAAAAGTTCAAACTAGAAGAGCAACTCAAGAGGAATGTCTATATAGTAGCTTTCTGTCTCAAGAAGAGCCAAAGAAAGTTGAGGATGCACTTCTAGATCCAGATTGGGTTTTAGCTATGCAAGAGGAGCTAAATCAATTCGAGAGGAACAATGTTTGGAAGCTGGTGCCCAAGCCTAAAGACAGGAGTGTAATAGGCACAAAATGGGTGTTCAGAAAAAAGATGGATGAAAATGGCATAGTCACAAGGAACAAAGCTAGATTGGTTGCAAAAGGCTACTCACAGGAAGAGGGAATTGATTTTGATGAAACCTTTGCTCCTGTTGCAAGACTAGAAGCAATAAGGATTTTCCTAGCCTATGCAGCCTATGCCAATTTCAAGGTCTTTCAAATGGATGTGAAGAGTGCTTTTCTGAATGGGGAACTGGAAGAGGAGGTGTATGTGAGTCAACCTCCTGGCTTTGAAGATGATGATTTTCCAGAGTATGTGTACTTTCTCCTCAAAGCACTCTATGGTTTGAAACAAGCACCTAGAGCCTGGTATGACACATTGTCGCAGTTCCTTCTTGAGAATCACTTCACTAGAGGTACTGTAGATAAAACTCTTTTTTATAGGATTGTGAATGGCTCTACAATACTTGTTCAAATTTATGTAGATGACATAATTTTTGGGTCTACAGATGAAAAACTTTGTCAAAAGTTTGCCAAGCTTATGCAAAGTAAGTATGAAATGAGCATGATGGGAGAATTAACTTATTTTCTTGGTCTTCAAGTAAAGCAAGTTAATGAAGGCATTTTCATTAGTCAAACCAAGTACATTAATGATTTGTTAAAGAGGTTTAACTTAATGGAATGCTCTCCTGCCAAAACACCCATGCCTACTGCCACCAAACTTGAATTGAATACTAAGGAAAAATCTGTGGACATTTCAAGTTACAGAGGCATGGTTGGCTCACTTTTATATTTAACAGCTAGTAGACCTGATATTATGTTTGCTACATGTCTATGTGCTAGATTTCAGGCTGATCCTAGGGAATCCCATTTAGTTGCTATTAAAAGAATTTTCAGATATCTCAAAGGAACACCAAACCTTGGCATTTGGTATCCTAGAGAATCTGGTTTTGAACTGATTGGTTATTCAGATGCAGATTATGCAGGATGTAAATTTGACAGGAAAAGCACAACTGGAACCTGTCAATTTCTAGGAAACAAGCTTGTATCATGGTTCAGCAAGAAACAAAACTCAGTTTCCACCTCCACAGCTGAGGCTGAGTATATTGCAGCTGGAAGTTGTTGTGCACAGATTTTATGGATGAAAAACCAACTACTTGATTATGGATTAAGAGTTGAGAAAATTCCTATTTTCTGTGACAACACTAGTGCCATTGCCATTACTGAGAATCCAGTGCAGCATTCAAGGACCAAGCACATTGACATCAAGTACCACTTTATTAGAGAACATGTTATGAATGGTACTGTGGAGTTACATTTTGTTCCAAGTGAACAACAACTTGCAGACATCTTTACCAAGCCACTTGATGAATCCACATTCTCAAGATTAGTAAGTGAGCTAGGTATGCTAAATTTCTCTTAATTATTTTGAGATTTTTGCAAGTTAAAATGCAGCCAGGAATTTGCTATAATTTTTCTGTGAATTGATTTTCTCAGGAAAAGGTGAAATTTTGTCTAAGTCAAAATTACTATGTCAACGAAACGCACCATTTCGTTGATAGTCTTAGCATTTTTCTGGGTGTTTCGTTGATAGCTCTTTTATATCAACGAAACGCAGCTTTATCAACGAAATAGAAGGGACCTAAAATTCCCAATTCTGATTCGTTGATGTAGCGCTTTTTAATCTGAACCGTTGAAATTGCACGTTCTTTATCACGATCTATACATACACCCCTGTAAGTATAAATCGTGGTAATATTTAATTCTAACGGTTACTTTTTTAAGCCAATCAGGTAATTTAGATTAATTATTGGACTTAATTTCTGAGAATTTTTGGGAGAGTATTTAAGAAATTTCAATTTCTTTATTTCATTTCTACCTGTTCTCAAAAATTACAAAAGTTTTTCTATCTTCTTCTCTCTAACAAGCAATACAGCTCGAAGCTTTTCCTCACTCAACAATGGCACCCATAGTCAAGCTTATGTCTGCTGGTGGGTTCATCTATGAGAAGAACAATTCTATTCCATTTGTTGTTAAGGAGAGTCCGAACAGCATCTTTTTCAAGATGATGGACTTCATGAGGAACTGTAAGTTGAGCTATGCGATGTTTCACTCTACACCACTCTACAATGAAATAATCGAGGAGATTTGGACCTCATGTGAGTATAGTGGAACAAACTGCACACTGCAATTCACTCTTCAAGGTAATGAGTACATAGTTAATTCTGATGTTTTGCAAGCATGTTTACATATTCCTGATAATAACTGTGATGCTTTGCCTTCTAACACTGAAATAACTACCGTGCTAAATTCTATAAACTACTCTTTGCCTACTGATAACTTGGGTAAGATAATTAGGAGAGGTTTGGTTAGGGAATACAGCTATTTAGCTGATGCATTCATTAAGGTCTTTTCTGGAAAGATTAGTAATTTTGATGCATTAACTAACTCTATGTTAATTCTCCTAACCATGCTTCTAAATGATAGATATTACAACTTTAGCACCCAACTTATGTATGAAATTGGTGCTAAGTTGGGTGATAAGGCAAATAGGAAGAAAAATATCTATTATGCAAGGTTTCTGATGATGCTGGCTAATCATGTTAGTCCAGCACCATTAGTTATCTCTAACCCTACTGCCAGGTTTGAGTGCTTTGTGCAAGAGAAGAGAGTATTGACAGACATACTGAGGCTGAACCACAATGGTGATGTTCCAGTGGTGTATCTGCTAATCATTGAGGTAACTACTGCTATCCCTGTTAGTATAGCTGTTACTTCCATTGTTTCATCCAACCCAGTTGCTATGGAGTCTGTAGCTGTGACCCAACAGGCTCCTGCCCCAGCAACAAAACCAAAATCAAAGAAATCCTCCAAGCCAACCTCAGGTGCTTCTCAAAAGGCACCTGTTGTAAAAACTACCACACAACCTAAGGGGAGTGAGTCTGGAGTTGTGAGAGGTGAGGGAAGGGGTGAAAGTCAAAGAAACCCCAAGAATAAGGAAGGTGATGTAAGTGTTTCCCAGCCTAGCCCCATTGTGTCTTCCCAACAAGGCACAATGAGTAAAATGTATTTAAGCACAAGTCTAATTGCATCCTCCCAAAAGGATGTAATTATTGAAACAAGCTCTCCACCCAGAGCACAGTCCAAGAGGGCAAGGGACATTGTAAGCCCACAGTCTACAATTTCCCAGTACCAAAGAAGAGTAAAGCAAAAATCCCAGGTTTCACAGGGTGCACACACACTGGAAGCAACACTTCCAGTTTCACAAATTCAATTTGATGTAACCCCTATCATAACTCTGGGGTTACAGTCCCATTCTCTTGATATCAATCTTGAACTATCTCCACCAAATTCACCAACTCAATCATTAGATGTGGATATGATCCATTCATCTATCCCTGATTCTCCAACTCTTTTCTTGGAGAAACCCCACTCTGACATTGGTGACCATCACTTGTTAAGTGATTTGTTGGGCCACCAATCATCCTTTTCTGAAGTTACAAGAGGATCTGTGGAACAATCTCTTAAATCAATCACCATAGATTCTACTGTAATTTCACTTTCTCAAAGTGAAACTGAGAGGCTGGCTTGCAGCCAGGCAAAAGGAGAGAATGAGAGTGAGAGGCTGGCTATTTCTTCCAGCCAGGCAAAAGGAGAGATTGAGAGTTCCACCTTAGTAGGTGAAGGTGAGGGTGTGAGAGGTGTGAGCCATGGGGAGCCCATGATGCAAAAAAATAGAGGAGAGAGAGAAGGGACTACAGGAGTCATAAGGGAGGAAGCAGCCATTGCTAGTGAGTCAATGGAGGTCAATGAGGGAGAAAGGGAACTTACTTTCCAAGAGCTCTATCAACAAACTCGGAATAGTATTTCCCTGGATCCTGAGACCTTTACTCATCCTGTGTCAGCCTATCAAGTTTTGGCTCAACAGGGCAATGTGGAGGCAGAGAGGTCACTACAACTAATTCATACAACTGCATCAATGCAAAGAGCAAAGGATGCCTTGACCAATCTATCTCCAGGAGCTGCAGCAAGTGGTGAGTTTGATTTCTCTGATGATGAGGACAGCTTTGGTGACAATCAGGTGGCCACTACTTCACAGACTGGGACTTCTGTGGTGCCTCCTACACCAAACTGGCTTTCTCAAGATTTACAAGGAAGGATCTCCCTGGATGCTGCAATCACAAGGCATTACAATGAGGCCTATCTGGCTCATGAGTCTGCAAATGCCAATGACAAGAAATTCTACAAGGCTATTATGGATTCACTGGAAATCCAAAGGCTACAGATGATGCAGACAAGGATTGAGGCTAGAGAAATCAAGGACTCAATTAGCAATCTCAAGGATGCTAATGAAAGGAGGCTAGATGAAAAGCTTCCTCTTCTCACTGTGTCCAAGATGAACAGGTTTTTCTCTAAGGAACCTGAGGTGGCTACCTCCTTGAAGACTCTCTCTTCTAGAGTGGACAAGGTGGAAGCTACTTTATCTCAGATGCAAAAGGAACAGGAGAAGCAGACACTACTCTTGGCCCAGCTAGTGGCAGCTCAAGGACTCCCAGTCATCTCTCTTGATGATAACAAAAAGGGGGAGAAATCTAAGGAGCTAGACATTGAAATCACAAAGGTTATGGTCCCAACCATTTCCCTGCCAAAGGAGCCACTAGCTATGGGGGAGTCAGGAAAAGCTAAACTGGAAAACATTGACCTGATTCAGCAAGCATCTATGAAGCTACAGCTTGCTGAACAAATTAAAGACCACTGGTCCAGGATAGATGAAAGAATCAAGAAGTTAGCTGATTCTGCAAAGATTTCAGATCCATCAACGAATCAAGCTTCTTCTACAGAGCCATCAACGGATGCCATGGTTTTAGCATCAACGGAATGGGAGCCACAGACCAATTCTTTATATAAGATAGAGCCCCTTCTACATGGAGTCACTCAAGGTTCAAGGAAGGAGAAAGGACAAACTTCATGCATTAGGGATGTGGAACAAGCTACATTGCAAAGAAGCTTATCTCCCAAGTCCCCTGCTAAACCAAAGGGCAAAAATATAGCAAGGACTTTCTATCCTGCACCTTATCCAGATGAGCTCAAGCTTCTTGGATTACTTATCACTAAATGCAAGGAAAGCAATGATACTGAGGTAAGGAAGCAAAGGGCAATTGTCTACAGGAATGGACAAGAAATCCGTGTTTGGGCTGGTCACCCAAACTTTGCTGAAGCTAAGGCTGAAGAGTCAGAAAGAGCAGCAATGCAAGCACTTGCAGTTGCTCAATCTCTTGATGAAGAAGAAAGACAGCAAGAAGAAAAAGCCAGAGAGGAAAGGAGTGCAAAGAAGAGCACAAGGCAACCAAAGGCAAGAGCTAGGAGAAATATAGCCTTTGAGAATGATGACTCTCAGAGTATTGCATCAGACTCTTCTGTACCAACTGCACCTCCAACAATTCCTGATCCAGCTCTAGGGGTAAAGTTAGCCTTTGATCCTAAACATCCTGTTAATTTCCATGATCAGCCAATTGAGCCAAAGGAAGAGCCAATTGATTTTGATGAGGCCAACTTTCCAAAATTCCTCTTTGAGATGGATCCAAAGAAGAAATCTAAGCAAAGGGCTACCAAGGCTAAGCCAATTCTAGTAAGGAGACCACAAGCTGAAAAACCTCCTACCAACCCAGAAGACTTCATCTACATTGCTGATATCAGGGAGGAGTCTGACCTACATATCAATCTTGATGACCTAGTTGAAGTGAGAGGAATAGCACCTTCTTACAAACTACCAGAGAGATTGGTGTTTGTCTACAAGGGTGGGAGAGAACAGGTTTGGCCTCTACATAGAATTCTGGGAGAAGACTATCAGACACTGCTATCTGTGTTTAAATGCCTGAAGAAAGATTTTGGTTTTACCAAAACAGCTAAGTCTGAAGTTGTTTCCAAAATTTGCCAAATCAAAGCTAGCTGGAACAAGCCTGGCGCACTTCCCAGAGTATTGAAGGTCCCTCAAACAGGAAAGAAGATTCATCTCCAACCTTTTTGGATGATGGAATTCAGAGACAAGGACAACTGTAGAAGATTCTTCAGAATAGAAGACCAACTGGAGAAGGCATCCAATGAAACTCTAAGATTAATGCAATCCAAGTTGGGGAATCAAGATGAAGAAGAGAAGATTTTCTACAGAAGACTTCAAGCTCAGATTGAGGAGAACAATGCAAGAAAAGGGAAGAAAACAAGACCACAGAGGCAAAGATGAAAAATCTGCTCAGTCTAGAGGAGCAACTCTGTGCACTTGTTTTGTAAGATTTTCTACTTTGAAATTTAATTAAATTCAATGAAGCTCAATGCAATTTCTACTTTTATCATGTGTAATTTGACTGAGTGTTTTTGTTATCATCAAGGCTCTTGATTTATGGTTGTTATTCTATCAGTCATAAGTTGGGGGAGATTGTTAGGAATATGTTGTTCTTGATGATAATTATAAAAACACTTAGTAGATTTTGTATTAAGTCATTTTGTAACTGTCAACGGAATGGCATGCTCTGCAGTGTTTCGTTGACAGGAAGCTCATCAACGGAATGAGTGTTGTAGCAATTGCACTGTACAATACTTCACAGTTTGATATGCATTTGATGTATGTATTAGATAGGTTTCCTAAGTCATGTTGACTAAGTACTAGATAGGCAAAATAGGTTGGTTAATTGTAAGTATATCATGCCTTGTAATTTTGCCTAAGTGAAGACATGTCAACGGTATGAAGATTACTCTATCAACGAAACAAGGATACACCATCAACGGAATGAAGAATAAAGCTATCAACGAAATACATTCTCCTGCCATCAACGGATCATTATTGCTCTTCTGTATAGTTGACAAAGTGATAGTGACAGCTTTCTGACAGATCAAAAGGAGATGTAGAAGTGTGCATTTGCATTGGGAGCCATTAAAATGGTCACTGGAAATAAGGAAACATTCCAATTCCCAATTGGGTTCTTGAGTGGGATCAGAATAAGCATGAAGACAAAAGACAAGGATCTCCAAGGACCACTGGACAAAAGGAATGAAAAGCAAGCTACTGGCGGTTACCTTTAGTGTACTTAAGTGTAACCAAAAATAGTATTGTAAACTTGGGGAATATATAACCAAGTGTAGCAGTTAAAATAGAACAAGGGAAGAAAAACAAATAGATTGTATTAGCTATTTTCGAGAGCATTTTCTTCTCTACAAATCTAGTAACTGAGCAGCTGTGTACTTTTGTATCACAGATTATTTCCGAAATAAAAACACTTCAGTTGGATCATCAAACAATCCAACTGAATTATTTATATCTTGTGTTTTTACTTATTCAGTTCAGTTTTATTTATAAGTGTTTTAAGTTTAAGAAAATATCAAGAATTGTATTCAACCCCCCCCCCCCCCCCTTCTACAATTCTGTTAGGTCATTTGGGATTAACAAGCACGTTCGTCTCACGATAACGTTCTGGTACTACATGTACACAAAAATCTTCCTCTTGGGTAACAAAATACCCATCGACAGAAAAGACACCAACTCTGGTGAAATCGTTGTTCTCAAGGCTTGGACCTCATACACAAGATAATGCCTTAACTTGTCCACGCAATTTAGTAATTCGGATCGCGTAAAGGACTGTTAACATCTTGATCCTCACATGTGCTGCCTTCTCGTGGCAAACTACGATGAACTACAAACACTTAGGTTCTTACTAAGTCAAGTTATCCATTGGTATTGGCCATTCCGACCTTACCCCAACTGCAACTAAGACTCTGCTCCACGTCTTATCTTAATGTCCTTGATAATTCGGGTATAACTCTAGACATTCGTCTCATCATTATGATGGTTTCCAATGGTCATATCGGTCCTTCGATAAGTTCCCAACTAAACTCTTTAATCTTAACATCCTCAATGGCACTACTTCCGGTAGTCCACTTAACGAGCTCTATATGAGTCCTCGCGTCATTCTCTCACTTATAACTCTTAACACTTTCATATCCAAGTTTATAACTTAACGCTCTGATACCATTTCTGTAACACCCCCAGATCCGGGGTCAGGAATCTGGGTTGTCACGCTCCATCAATTATATAATACCTGCATTACTTACAACATTCTAATAATATAACTCCAAAAGACCCCAATCACGTACGCACACACACAAAAGTTATAGCCTTGGAAATGAGCAACAATAAGTAACATTTGTTATTACAAATCAAATGTACTATCCAGGATCTCATCTATCATTTACAACCTCTACCTGAAGTTAAAATAATAGACCTCACAATTCTATACAAGGTTTAATAATACAAACCTATTCGAAAACAATTCTTACTAACTCACTCTACAGCTGTTCTGTTAAATCCGACAGTATCCATCTTGCTGAACTAACTCAAGGGTGGTCTCTCCATTCCCTTGCTCTCGTAACACGAGGTGAATCGGCAATGTTTTCTTCATGCAGAAAGATTTAATAAAGCAAGAATGAGCTAATAGTGCTCAGCAAGAAATCTATCCCAGTTTAAATCTTTAAACCTTTTAGGAAGATAATCCATATGGGATCCATATTTAAAACTACTAGGGTTTATCCCCAAAATAGTATATCGTTCAAAATACCGTATGATTTATAATCATACTCAAATACTTTTCGTAAATCCTTTTAAGGATCCTTGGTATCAAGATGATAAACCAAGTCTCAAAACATCTCTTTTTAAAATAGATATCAATATTGGAATCAAGGCTTAAACCCATCCATTGATTCAAAATACTATACAATTGAATATACTGTATATCTTAAATGACTTCTCAACATATATACATGCATATCTATTTAGATATCTCATACTGTTCAAAATACTGTAAAATATCAGTAATAAACACCTTTTTTGAAGTTGTTGGGTTGTGATATATAAAAGAAGCAAGAATGAGCACTATAGCTCGACAATAATATATAGCAACATAATCATATATGTGGGCTGATATCATAGCTGAAAGCTTTTAAAACCTCATTCGTATATAGAATGATATATTGGATACTCTTTTCGTCAGAACATGCAATGTAGTTCAAATACTATACACGGAACATCATTGTTCAATTTCTGTCACATTATCGGCAACTCAGCACCTAGGCTTTCGTTACAATGTTCAGCACAATTCCAAGTGGAAGAAGGGGATATACTGGAATACACGATACATGGTGATCAACCGTTATATCGCAACTTAACTTTTCTACTAGTAGAAGGACGACTTCCTATTCGGTTATCACCCTGGCCGCATTTGGGCCCTTCATGCTATACTGGCACCTATTTCATTGCCGAACATGGAGTCATACTATACTAGCACCTATTTCATTGTCGAGCATGACTTCATACTATACTGGCACCTGTTTCATTGCCGAGCACGAGTTAATTCCAGTCCCCAGATGAAAATCAACGTCACGGGAAATGGAAGTTAATCCTATTTTCCCCAAGTACAATTATTTGTCAAAAACTTTGTAACCGTTCAGAATTCCTTACTCCAGAGTAATTGAAAAGAGTAAGTCAAAGTGTGGGTTGACATTAGTCAACGAAACTACCGATGATTACTACATATTTTGAAATCATGACCAGGGAGTTTATTGAAATTTCAGAGTTTAGCAAGTTTGAAATACTTTACTTGAATGGGGGAGCCATCCCCAGTTATAGTTATTCTAGAGGAACAGTGGAAGTAAAACTCTGTCCTCGACTTCTTGAACTAGATTCCCAAATTTTCGATGAGTTAGAAAACACTATTCGCATTTAATTACCTTTAAATATCTTAAGAATATAGTTGGGAATCACTATTTAAATACCTTTTCTGAAAATCAGAAATTTATATTTTGTGTAAATAATAGAACCTTTAATCATATAATAAGGTTCTATGATTTTTAAATCATATTTGGAATATTTAATAAATACCCAAATAATAATATTAAATTATTATTCAATATAAAACCACTTAAGTGAATATTTAAAATAATATTCACTTAATTAAATAATATTCAAATAATATTTATTATAATAATATTTAAATATCTCACCTTAAATATCCCATAATATTGGAATATTTAATAAATCTTTAAAATATAACTGTCCCTGGAACCTTCCAGCTTCTGACAGTAGGATCAAAACAAAATAATACTTTAACTCCCGGTCTAAGTTTTAAAACTATCGTACAAGTACTTTATACTTAGAGTCTTTATAAAACCTCGGTTTATATCTAATGTAATCATAGCATATAAACCATGCATCTTACGAAAGCTTTTAACCAAAAGCGTACATCAATACATAGTCCTTTTAACGATTTAAAACAGTATATATCACAACAACATCTTATATCAGATGTAGGGTTGGAAAACTAGCATGCATCTATCATATGCATATTTTTCATCTCAACAATGTTAATACCATCACATCTATATATGATGTGAGGTTTGAAAGCATGCATAATATTGTATGCATATATTACATTTGAAAACATGCATCTACCATATGCATATTATCAGAATATTGTACTTTAAAACATAGCATGGAATGAGAAAACTTGCCTTGAGTCCTTGGTATTAGGGGTTCGAGTCTTGTCGCAAATCTATAAACATAGAAATACTCGATCAGTCCCCTAACGTAATCATTCGCTC
The DNA here is from genome assembly GCA_030848705.1 of Heracleum sosnowskyi. Classification (NCBI taxonomy): domain Eukaryota; kingdom Viridiplantae; phylum Streptophyta; class Magnoliopsida; order Apiales; family Apiaceae; genus Heracleum; species Heracleum sosnowskyi. Next base: position 47,383,815 of record CM061236.1, read on the forward strand.
ATAACACTCATTTAAAGTCAATATATATTAAACACATCATGTAGTCACGTTATTCCTCAACAAGGTTCGTATTTTAATCGACTCGAAATACTCCTTTTATCTTAGTCGCAATGGTTGGTCAAAGTAGTACTCTAGAGTTGACTTTTCATAAAGTTACTATTACGCGACTCGTACTCTAACACTTTTAATATATCCAAAAACTCGTATTTAAATACGAGAACACTTCTAAAATTATCTTGAGTATTTTTAATATTTATCATAAAAGTTTCGATCTCAAAACAGGGGTTTCACTTGGTGAAATGTATTCTCAAACTTGGATGAGCTACGGAAAGTTACTATTCGCACGCCTTTCACTAAAACGCTCATATCTCCTTAACCGTTAGTCAAAATGACACACCGTTTTCGCGTGCGCGATCTAGGGAAATAATAGAACAAAATGCTTGAACATGTTTTTCTGCCTAAGGGGGTGAAATTCCCGAGAGCAGCAGATTTTTGGCAGTGAAGTGCAGAACCACTTACTCCTCGCGCAGCTTTGGTTCCGACATTTTTATAAAATCGAAAAATTATCTTTTTAACACAAAACCTTCTAGGTTCCTTTCCTAACTGTCCATAACAATATCCTTATTAATATCTCGACCCAATTCCATTTTTAAAGGGCTTGATCACAATCTCAAAGTTCATACAATGAACTACTTAGTTATCCGTAACCGCTTTTACTAAAACGGACGTTTCTCCTAAACCGTAAATCGAAACGATACGATTCTTTCGCTAAAACAAACTAGGGAACAGAGGCTATATGTTCATGGTCAGAAACCTCTATGGTTATTCCTTTAAGGTATTCGTAATCTCTGTCCAAATTTTCTAAGTGAAATCCGGCATGGTAACGACGCTTAAACGTGAATCCCGTGTTTAAAACACTCCAAATAATCCAATAACATCAACCAAGCCATCAATCCATCATTATAAACTCAAGGTCAGTCCATAAAATTTATGAGAACATTACCAATCATCAACTCATAACCATTAACCATCAAGGTTTAGCCATTTATAACCCAAACTCCAAGAACTAACACATGCTTAAACATAACTTAACTTAAGCTTAAAACTCAAAGTAAATCAAAAGGGTGGATGGTGTTCATACCTTTCTTGAAGTCTTAACATAATAACAAGAGCTTGTAAGCCTTAAGTGAGCCTCGATCTATGCTTAAAATCCTCAAACTTACAAAAGAAATCAAGAACAAGTTAGTAAATTCTCGGAGTTACTATTCACCCGAACTTTGAGCAAGGATTTGAGCATGCTATACTAATTGGATGACCATGAAATTTTGAACGTACCTTGCCTATGCCATGAGGAAGCTTTGGTCAAAATTGGTGATTTTAGGATGATTAGATTTGGAGTTATGAAATTTTCTTTCCACCATGGTCAAGCTGGGCAGAAATTCTGAGAAAATGGAGAAGATGATACTTTCTTGCTTTTTCTTTTCTTTTTGTTTGGTCTAATTACTCTTAATTACCAGCCATATAATTGTGTGGTCATAAGCAAGCCTTGTCACCCATGACATGCCTCTTTTTGAACTTGTGGTGGTGGTGAAAGTGGTGACAAGGTGGTGATTCACCACTTTGTCATCACTTGGTCATCCTTATGTCATGCTTATGTCACTCCTCTGCATCATGCTTATGTCATCATTTGTATCCTCAATCCTCTTATATAATGCACTTGATGATCTTATATAATACTCCTCCTTTGTTTAAGGTCTAATCCATAATTTTTTACGCTTTTGTTTCGCGATAGTTCAAGTGATTGTAAAAACGTTCATCTGTACCAATGCTAGGTTTACTTCCTTGATCTTTCCATTACCTTGGCTTAATTTATGATCCTAGATTTCTCTCCTTGGCTTAAGGTATGATCATGGATTTCTCCTCCTACACACTTTCTCAAAACGATCAAATCAATTCACCCTTGATTGTCCGATGAATAGTGACCAAAATTTAAAGTTGGAATCTCCTGATTCTGATCGCGTTTACATTCTTTTATTCCTCCTATACATCAATAATATAACCTCGAAACATTCATTCCATATCATCCACATAGTGTGGTCTGAAAAATTTTCCATCAGCAAATTTACTATTCATCACATTTACTATTCATCAAAAAAATTTTAACTAAGTCCAAAATTTGGGGTTATTACAATCTTGCCTTTGCACTTTCTTGATTCAGTCCTACCTTCACAAGCACTTGTGCTTGGTGTAGTTTTCGCAGCTTCTTCTTTCATGTCCTCAGCCTTTTCAACACTTGCTACTAAGGCAACAGATCCAGTTTTCTTTTGGACCTTCTCAATTTCCTCATCCTACTCCATTTCCAACTCATATGTTTTTAGGGTTCCATACAGCCTCTCAAGTGTAAAATCCTTATACTCTTGAGTGTTTCTCAAGGAAACAGTCATAGGCTTCCACTCCTTTGGCAAGGCTCTGAGAAATTTAAGATTTGAATCTTTGATTTGATAAACCCTCCCATACAACTTCAATCCATTCAGCAATTTTTGAAATCTACTAAAAGTATCATTCAAAGATTCTCCACTCTTAAAGTGAAAGTGTTCATATTGTTGTATGAGGAGTTGTATCTTATTTTCCCTTACCTGCTCAGTTCCTTCACAAATGGTCTGGATAGTGTCCCAAATCTCCTTTGCTGAAGAACAATTAATAACATTGTCAAACATGTCATAATCAAGACCATTGAACAAAATATTCATGGTCTTCTTATCTTTATGAACTGCAATGTTGTCCTCAGGAGTCCATTCTGAAGGTAACTTTGGAATGGTGCTTGGAGCTCCTGCAGGTGCTTGAGCTATTGAGGTGTTTGGCTTTTTGGTACATGAGGGCCATGATCTATGTACTCTACATATCCTTCACCCATAGACATTAGATGTAGACGTATCTTTACTTTCCAGTGAAAATAATTCTCTCTATCAAGAACTGGTATTTTAACTCCATAATCCTTCTAACCCATGATTCTGATGTCTTTAGATCTTTAAACTTCTTGTGTGTTAGAAGCTTGCTCTGATACCAATTGTTATTCCCAGACAATGAATCAAGATTGTAGAAGGGGGGGTTGAATACAATCTTTAAAAATTCTTTAGTTCTTGACAGTGGAAATATGAAAGTAATTCAAGAACATAAAAATAAACAAGATAAGATAACACAACAATTAAAAATTCAGGTGGATTGATTTATCCACCTGAGAGATCTTTATTTGAAGAAATCTCTGTGATGTTGATGAATAAACACACAGCTGCATACACACAATTCTAGCTTCGACAATTTACAAAATATATAGCTTTGAGCTCTCTAAATTGCCTAACTGATTTCCTCTTGTTCTATAATGTTGCTACACTTGGTTATATATCCCAAGTTTACAAGATATTTTGAACAGTCAATAATACAAAAAGTAAATCTGTTCAAGATCCTTGTTTCTCCATTCTGAGTAATGGTCCATGTGTTGGTAGCTTGCCCTTCTTGGCTGATTGTCTTTTATAGAAATGCTACTTCTGACTAGACAAAACAGAATGCTACTTCTTCTCGTGAGTTTTCCAGAAATACTGGTTTCCATGCTCTGTGTAGTCTGTCAACCCATGTGCATTGTCTGAATTGTCCTTTTCAAAGTACAGTGTATATCCGTAAAAGCCATTTGAGTTGTATCCGTTGAGAGTATCTTGATCACATCCGTAGACGGCTAGTACTGTTATCCGTAGACAGTACATTGTCCACATCCGTAGAAGGCTAATGATGCTATCCGTAGACATTCAATTTCACTTATGTAAAATTACAAGGCATGGAATATTTATAATTAGCCTCCCTATTCTACATATCCATTGATAGTCAACATGACTTATTCAGCCTAAAATCTAATACTTCAACTTCAACATCAGGATTACAAATCAGGAATACACATCAGGACTGCACATCAGGATTGTACATCAGGATTACACAAGCATGTTACATTGAGTCTTATCCGTAGATAAGCTACCCTTCTACGGATACTGCAAAAGCATGATATCCATTGATGGCTACATTTACTTATACAATTTTCACTAAGTTAGTCTAGTTATCATCAAGAAACAACATAGTTCCTAACAATAAAGGAATGTCATGCATATTTGTGGTCTTGGCAGTAAACACATGAATACGTGTGTGAAAGAAGAAGTTCCAGTGCTTAGTGAAGAAGTTGGGTTGTTGACTTCTTATAAGAGTGAAGAAAGAATGTATTTCTTCAGTGGTGGAATCAGGAACAAGATTTTCTGTAGGAAAACGAAGAATTCTATTCACATCTTGTTCTGTCACCCTTATTGTTCTGCCCCTGGCACAACAAAACTGAAAGCTAACACATTGTCTTCAGACGTGTCGGTGGTAGTGGTGTACAATGTAGTTAATTGATCAACACAAAGAACCTTTGGAGTACTTGAGGCATATGCCACCAGTGAATGTGAGTTCAAAAATTGTGCCCATGCACAAAATTGTAAGTTCGAGATGGATTGCACGTTTTGAAACGAGACGTGATTAGTCTTGGTGATAATAAATTCTTCGGCCATTGAATTTTCACAAAGTCCAGAAAATTAATAAATAAAACCAAAAATAACCCCAATTAATTATTGCTAATTAATTTACTTTAAATAACCCTTATTACTAAATTTTAAACCAAACCAAAAAAAATCCCAATTCAAGAACCCTAATGTCCTGAACTCGAAAACTTTTAAAATTAATTGAAACTAGATTCAAGAGATTAATTAGTTAACAACTAAATATTACTTTTCAAGAACAAAAGTTAAGAATCAAGGCTCGAATAGTCACTCTCGATTGTTTTCTTTGAACCCCGAGTTGAAAGCTCAATACTAACACAAACACTCAGCACTTACATAGTAAAACAAGTTTTATTGTTGTAAATAATGAATTTCTTAAGGATTCAGGGTAAAAATTAAAAAGTCTCGAGTGTTCTTGGCTATGGTTTTGTATCTATTCGTAAATATATAATATGAAAACTTAGATCTAAGAATAAGAACAAAACAACGTCTAAGTGCAAACTTTATACTTACTAAACTGTCAAGGGTATTTTAGTAATTTCATGTTCAATAGATTTTAAAATGTATTGTCGGTACTTTTTATTCAGGGGCAAAAAAGTCAAATCACACTTCGATAGTTTTGTAAAAACTATCGAAGTGGATTAAATCAGAATTTAAACAAACTTTTACCAAAAACCATCGAAAGTTATTATACTTTAAAAACTAAAAACTATCGAAAAATGACCTAACTGAAAACTATCGAAAATTATGAATTTGAATAAAATAGAATTGTTCGATAGATTTCTGTCCTTTTTCAAAATTTGTCGAAAAACTACTTCGATAGTTTTTACTTTCCTTATTCAAAAACTTATCGAGATGAATTTTAAACACTTCGATAGTTTTTTTTGATAAAGTACATGAAAAACTATCGAACTTAACATTTCGATAGATTTTGCTACTCTTTCATTTTCAAACCTGTAACCAGTTTAAAAACAACCTTTCATTTCCTGTGAATTTCTACAGATCAAGAAATTCATTTAAATTCACAGAAACCAAAATTCACAATTAACTTAGAATAAAATTGACTAAATATCATTAACTGATATAAATCAATAAATATCTAATTAATTATGATGCATTAGTTTACTTTGTATAAAACAAAATAAAATAATTCGAATTAAATAAATGCATAATATTTAGAACAAATATTAGCACTTAATCAATTCTAAAATTATTTGCTAATAAAATGTCAGAAGATATGTTATTTATAAATATGACATATAATTAAGCAGATAATTCTCACTTACGAGAAGTATTCCTGGAAATAAGTTCACAAGTCCTAAGGATATGGAAATTCTTAAACTCGTGGACTTATTAGGATTAACTTGCAATTTTTGACTTCTAATTAATCAATTAAAAAGATTTAACATCCCAAGTTCACCAACCAGCTTAGAAAACGTGGATTCATCAAGCGGTTTAGTAAATATGTCTGAAATTTGTTCCTCTGTGGGTACAAAATGTAACTCCACAGTTTCATTCATGACATGCTCTCGGATAAAATGATACCTGATATCGATGTGCTTGGTCCTCGAGTGCTGAACTTGGTTGTTGGAGATTGCTATGGCGCTTGTGTTGTCACAGAATATTAGAATCTTGTTCAACAAAAGCCCATAGTCACAGAGTTGGTTTCTCATCCACAAGATTTGAGCACAACAGCTACCCGCATCTATGTATTCAGCTTCAGTTGTCGATGTGGATACTGAGTGCTGCTTCTTGCTATACCAGGAAACTAACCTTCGTCCAAGAAACTGACAGCTTCCTGAAGTACTCTTCCGATCAATCTTACAACCTGCAAAATCTGAGTCTGTATAGCCAATAAGATCAAATCTTGTATCTTTAGGGTACCAAATTCCAAGATTTGGGGTTCCCTTAAGATATCTAAAGATACATTTAACAGCTATAAGATCAGATTCTTTTGGATCAGACTGAAACCTAGCACACAAGCATGTTGCAAACATAATGTCTGGTCTACTTGCAGTGAGATAAAGTAATGAGCCTATCATACCTCTGTAGCTTGTGATGTCAACCTTCTTACCAGTTTCATCCTTATCAAGATTAGTGGCAGTTGGCATTGGAGCCTTTGCCGTAGATGAGTCTTCTATTTGATACTTCTTTAGAAGATCCTTGATATACTTGGACTGACAAATGAATAGTCCAAGAAAGAATGACAATTCACCCATCATGCTCATTTCATATCTACTATGCATGAACTTAGCAAATCTCTTGCATAGATCATTATTAGTAGAACCAAATATAATGTCATCAACATATACTTGCACTAATATCAAATCATTTTTGTGCATTTTCTAAAAGAGAGTTTTATCTATGACACCTCTAGTAAAGTTATTTTCAAGTAAAAATCCTGATAGAGTGTCATACCATGTCCTTGGAGCTTGCTTGAGTCCATAGAGAGCTTTGAACAGAAAATATACAAAGTCCATTAGATTTGAATCCTCAAAGCCTGGAGGTTGTTCCACATATACTTCTTCCTCTAGCTCCCCATTCAGAAATGCACTCTTCACATCAATTTGATATACCTTGTAATTGGAGTGTGCTGCGAATGCAAGAAACATCCTGATAGCATCAAGTCTTGCTACTGGTGCATAGGTTTCATCATAATCTATACCCTCTTCTTGAGAGTAACCTTTAGCAACCAGTCTGGCCTTGTTTCTCGTTACAATGCCATCTTCATCCAGTTTATTTCTGAATACCCATTTTGTTCATATAACAGATTTTCCTTTTGGTCTGGGTACCAACTTCCAAACTTTCTGCCTTTCAAATTGATTGAGTTCATCTTGCATAGCAATCACCTAATCTGGATCTTCCGGGGCATCTTCAACTTTCTTAGGTTCTGTTTCTGAAAGAAACCCAGAATAGTGAATTTCATTCTGTGATATCCTTCTAGTTCTCACTCCTGAGTCTGGATCACCAATGATCAAGTGAAAGGGATGTGCTCGACTCCATACCCTTTGTCTTTGCAGATACGATCTTGATGATTCTCCTTGTTCATAATTGTGTTGAGTGTAACTAGATGATCCTTCTCCTGCTCCCTCTGAGTTGTTGCCGGTATGATCTATTGACCCTTTTGTTTGACTAGTGGATCCAGTGGTAGTATGAGGGTCTCCACCACTGTCACCACTTGGTCCAGAATCATTATCATTGTCATTATTATTATTACCAGGAACAACTACAAGTTCTTCTTCATTATCAGAGAGATCTCCTGATAGATTTTCAAATACCAATGATTCAGAGTTCTCTTCTGTTTGCAGGCTTGGTCTTTTGGTGTCATCAAACATTACATTGAGGCTTTCCATAACCTTTTTATCTTCAATCACATAAACCCTGTAAGCTTTAGATTCCAGAGAATAGCCTAGAAAAATGTCTTCATCTGCTTTAGCATCAAACTTTCCCAGATGCTCTCCATCTTTCAATACAAAGCACTTTGCACCAAACACATGAAAATACTTCAGTGATGGTTTCTTGTTGGCCATTAACTCATACAGAGTCTTTTTATGATCTTTGTTAATCAGGGTACGATTCTGAGTGTAGCAAGCTGTATTTACTGCTTCAGCCCAAAAATAAGTGCGAAGTTTTGATTCACGTAGCATAGTCCTTGCTGCTTCAACCAAGGTACAATTCTTCATTTCCACTACTACATTTTGTTGAGGAGTTCTTGGTGATGAATACTGTCTTGATATTCCTTTCTATGTGCAAAAGTCATTTAGAACTGTTTTCTTGAATTCAGTTCCATTGTCTAATCTGATCGTACGCACAGGTAGGTTAGCTTCTGCTTCAATCTTCTTTATGTGATCAATGATCAGTTGTGTTGCTTCATCCTTTGTATGTAAAAATAACACCCACGTGTACTTGGAGTAGTCGTCAACCATCACTAACGCATATCTATTTCTTGATACTGACATGACATTTACTGGACCAAATAAATCCATATGGATCAACTAAAGAGGTTCAGAGATGCTTGTCAGTTCTTTGCTTCTGTGTGATGCTTTCTTAGACTTCCCTTTTTCACATGCTTCATACCTTCCTGATGAAATTCTATCAGAGGTAACCCTCTCACCAACTCTCTCTTTACCAAAGAGTTCATAGTTTTGAAGTTCAAGTGTGAGAGCTTCTTATGACATAACCAACTTTGATTTGTTAAAGCCTTGTTGTAGAAACATTTGACTTCTCCATCACTGGCAGAACTTAAGTTAGATATGAACAAATTTCTTTTTCTTACTCCTTGTAGAGCAAGCTTCTCATCTTTCCTGTTTGAGATCAAGCATTTATCTTTTCTGAAATCCACATTGTATCCTTTGTCACAGAACTGACTGATACTTAGTAGATTGTGCTTCAATCCTTCAACAAGAGAGATATTTTCAATGATGACATTTCCAATTTCCAGATTACCATATCTCGTAGTGAATCCATTGTTATCATCTCCAAAGGTTACTATCGGGTCGGTCTTCTCAATCACATCTGTAAGCATGGACTTTTCTCATGTCATGTGCCTAGAACAGCCACTATCCAGAATCCACACGACCTTTGCATTTTTAACCTTACCCTGCAATCACAGATTGATTAAGTGGACTTTGATACCCAAACATGTTTGGGTCCATAAGGTTTAGGAACTTTAACATGAGTAACATTTGATTCAATCTTAACCTGTTTAGTTTTCACATTGATTGTGGCTTTCTCAGTTTTAGTGCTAGTGCTACCAGATGCATTCATTAACTTAAAATAAACATGCATGATATTGTATGCACATAGTAAGCATTCTTTCTTACCACGGGGTTCATGAAGACTAGGCATGTCAGACATGTTATGCATTTTAGAAGATACAACATTTTCTACTTTAACCTTTTTACATGCATGTGTAAGGTGACCAGCAGAATTACAATTATTGCACAACTTCCTAGATGCAATGGGAGAGGATGTAAAATCATTCTGTTTATTAACACCTGTTTTCCCATTCCTGTTCTTTTTAGCCTTTTTTACTTTATTGCCTATATCAGTTTTAGGTAATTCAGTTTTTATTGACTTCCTAGGCAACACAGTTTTTACCTCTACCTTCTTCTTTAAATCCTCTTCAAGCATTTCTTGTCTAGTGATCAAGTCTTCTTCTAAGATTGGTGCTGAGATGGGCTTATCAAAAATTGGATATGCAACATTCTTAAGAATGTGTGGACTGTGGAACATTCTCCTTGACAGTTGGAAGTGTCACAGGAAACTCCACTTGCCTCTTTCCAGCATTCTTACTGTAGTCAAATCATATAGCAACTTTGCTCCCTAAGGTCTGATTATCAATTATTTCCTTAGCAATTAGGGAGGAGTTCTTATATGCATTCATTTTTGTCTCTAAATCAGAAATCTGCTTCATAAGGATAGTCTCTATCTCTTCATTACATTTGACCTTGTTCTCTAAGTACCCATTTCTCTGTTTAAGACCTTCTATGGTAACAACTACAAGCTCTAGTTCTGTATTTTTAGATTCTAGATTTTTAATCTTTAGAACTAGTTTAGCATTTTCAATTTCAGATGCTAGCATGCTTGTATGTACATTAAACAGTTCAACACTTAGATCTTGCACAGTTTTCTTGTACTCGGAATTAGACATGTCAATTGTAGTTAGGATAGGTACCTGAGATGATTGTGGTGATTCCTCTGAAGAGTCAGCCATTAGGGCAAGATTTACATACTCTTCCTCTTCATCTGAATCAGTATCATCCCAGCTTTTACCCTCAGCAATATAAGCTCTCCCTTTCTGCTTTCCAGATATTGCCTCCAGTTGTTGTTTCAGCCTTGCATTCTCTCTTTTCAAATCTTCATAATAATCCTTCTTCTCATAGACAACTTTCTTATCTCTTGCTTGAAGAGGCTTCCTGCATTCAGTGGCAAAATGCCCTAACTCATTACAGTTGTAACACCTTGATTTGCTCATGTCAATCATGTATGTCATGTAGCCTCCCTTAGAGCCAGAGCCTGAAGAATATTTGTTCTTTTGAAACCTATTTGCTGATCCCTTGAACTTGTACTTAGGGTTTCTCTTGAAACGTATATGACTAAACTTTGTAGCTAAGTACGCCATGGTTTTGTCTTCCATTTGCTCAAGTTCCTCCAAAGTGTAGTAATCACTTTCTTCAGCACCTAGATTTATAGATTCCAACTCAGACTCTATAATATCTTCTTTTCCAGCTTTAGGGGTTTGAACCTGAATTTTAGAAGTTGTTGGTTCATCCACTACAAGTACAGCTGATCTTGCGAGTGCAGTATTTTTGTTGTCCATTGTCCCTGGTCCATAGATTATCACTCTTTGTTCTTGTTCCATCTCATAAGTCTTAAGCTTGCCATAGATCATCTCTAGTGACATTTTAGTAGAATCTATTTTTTCCCGTATGGATGAAGACTTGTGTTCAACATGGTGGGGTAGTGTTATCATGAACTTTTTGTTGGCCTCTCTCAGAGGATAGGTTTTCCCTTTCATTGATAATTCTTTTAACAGCTTAGTATATTTCTCGATGACCTGAGTTATACTTTCTCCGGGAAGTGACCTAAATGACTCGTATTGAGAAGTCAGGATATCCAGTCTGTTTTCCTGCACGTCTTCAGTACCTTCCATTATTAGATTTATGGTATCCCACATATGTTTCCCGCTTGTATAGCTCATAATCCGATAGCTCATTTCTTTATCTGCGGAGTCAGTTAATATCTGTTAGATCAGGATTCAATGATCGTCAGGATCTAGACTCAACTGATCAGGATTGCTGACGTCATCAGTAATGCATATCTATCAGGATCGCATGATCGTCAGGATCAAGATGAATATCAGGACTGGGATCAGGATTGATCATCAGGACTGGAAGCTGATCAGGATTCCTACTTCGAGTTATATTTGGAGTCTAGTTAAATAAGGAAGATTATTATGTCGGTTCCTGGTCTGTAGGAATGCAGCTATCAATTTAGGATATGTTTAAATCTTTGTTATTGATTAGGACTTATCATGTAATTGATAGAGAAGCTGTGTAGTATATAAACACAGTTTAGGTTTCGATTTATGTGGTGAACATACCAATCGCATACACGAGTATCTTTGTAACCTAGCAGCTCTCAAGAACATCATAAATTTCTTGAAAGAGTTTGTAACAGTTTTATATCAGATTTAATAAAGTTGTTATTATTCTTTCATATTTGTGATTCATATCTTATTAAGTCGAGAATCTTATACAATTGCATTGAACCCCCCTTCTACAATTGTTTATTACTGGGCAACAATTGGTATCAGAGCAAACTGATTTAAATTTAAATCAGATACGATCTAAGATGTCGACAACCAAGTATGAAAGTATGAAAATTCCCATTCTGAAGAAATCAGAATATCCAACATGGAAGGTAAAGATGCTGATGTACCTGGAGGCTATGGATCCTGACTACTTGGACAGGATTCGTGATGGACCATATATTCCTACCAGGATTATAGAACGAACAGAAACTGTACCTGAACACTATGTGGTCAAGGCAAAGAGTGAATGGACTCCAGAAGAAAAAGCTCATGTACTGAGGGAGCCAAAGATAAAGAACATCCTGCACAGTAGTCTTGATGCTGTCATGTCCAACAGAGTGATTGCATGCAAGTCTGCAAAAGAAATCTGGGATACCTTGGAAACTCAATGCCAGGGATCTGCATCTATCAAGAAAAACAGATGGGCTCTTTTGATTCAAGAATATGAACAATTCGATGCTAAACCTGATGAGAGCCTGACTGATTTATATGATAGATTCCTGACACTCCTGAACAGTTTATCTTTAGTTGACAAGGAATATGAAACTGAAGATTCTAACACCAAGTTTCTAAGAGCTTTACCTGAAGAATGGGATACACAGACCTCGATCATTAGACATCAGTATGATCTCAACACTGTGTCTCTTGATGAAGTCTATGGAATGCTAAGAACCCATGATCTTGAGGTTCAACAGAGAAAGAATAAGAAAAGCAGCAAGGCAAAGACCATTGCCTTGAATGTAGAGGCTAAATCAAAAGGAAAAGCAATGAAGGTCTCTAGAAGGAAATCAAGAATAGATGAGTCAGATCCTGATGACTCTTCATCAGATACTGATGGCAATCCTGATGCCAATACTGATGATGACTCTTCTGATTCAGACATGGAAGAGATGGTTGTTATGATTGTCAGAAGCTTCAAAAAGATGAAGTTCAGGAAGGCTAGAAGACAAGGCAACTTCCAGAAAAGGACCTTCAATACAGACAAAGACAAGCATATCAAAAAGGAAAGCAAGGGTAGCAAATTTGACAAGTCAAAGGTTAGATGCTACAAGTGTAATGGTATGGGTCACTTTGCTTCTGAGTGCAAGAAGACAAAGGCACTCATGACATCAAGCAAGGATTGGATGGACTCTTCCTCAGAATCTGATACTGAGGTGGTCAACTATGCTCTAATGGCCAATACTGATGATACTGCTATTCCTGATGATAAGGTATTTAATACTGTCTTTGATTTTGATACTGATAATGCTTCTGAGTTAAGACGTTTTCTAAAATCATTGCATATTAGCTTTAGAAGTCAAACTGCTGAGAATTCTAGAATCTTATCTGAGATGTCTGAACTTAGGAAAAGGAATGAGCATCTAGAAGCTGAATTTTCTCATATGAAAAAAGTACAGATAAAATGTGATAATGCCAAACACATGTATTTACAGATGAAACTCAAATGTACTTCACTAGAAAAGGATTTAGAATATGCTAATGAGAAAATCAGGACCTGGACAGATTCTGGTAGAAAATTTCATGAGATTAATACCTCAAAGAATTGGAAAGAATGTATAGGATATAAGTCAGCTGAAGATAAGAAATTGAAAGAGAAAATTGTTGTTGATGAGACAGTTAGTCCAAAAACCTATAGACATGTCATAGACAAAACCAAATCTAAGATTACTCCTGTTAATTTTGTTTTTGGTAAGGATTCCAATTCAACTTTTGAAAAGGGATCTACTTCTTCTCAAAGTGTTAAAATTGTTAAGTCTAAACATGTCATGAGTAAAGTTACTAAGAATGTAGGTTTACTGTCTCAGAAACAACTCAAGGATAAAATCTGTGAAGTTACAGATAAGAAGAAGGAAGCTACTGTTAAGAGAAACGGGAATGGTAAAATTGGAAACAATAAAGAGAATGGCTATACGTATATCCCAAATGCACCTAGGAAATGTTGTTTTACCTGTGGTAACTCGAATCATCTTTCCATTGATTGTAAAAAGAGTTTAAAAAAAAGTACTGAAATCCATATTTCTGATGTCAGGAGTAGATCAGTATTTTATAAACCACAGAATTCCTGTTTTCATTGTGGTAGTATATGGCATTCTATTTATACTTGTGTAGAATATCATGATTTGTATTATAACTTTTATGATCCATTGCCTAAGTTTGATAAAAATAGTGCAAGTTCTGGTAGCATTAAGAATGCCAAGTTGGAACATGCTTTTGTTAATACTGATACTGACAAAGCAAATCCTGATGGAGTAAATCCTGTCAGGACTGCTAAAGTCAGTAAGTCTTCTGCTGTGAAAGTTAATAAATTGCATAGAAAAGGAACCCAACAAGTATGGGTTCCTAAATGTTCTAACTAGTGTGTTTCTATTCTAATTGCAGGGAAAAAGGAAAAATGTGTTAGTCATGGATAGTGGATGCTCTGTGCACATGACTGGAAACAAGACCCTGTTATCATAATATGAAGAAAAAGCTGGCCCAACTGTGTCTTATGGAGATGGCAATATTGGACCAACTTTGGGATATGGCAATATAATAATTGGAAATGTCATCATTGAAAAAGTAGCTCTAGTGAAGGGACTAAAACACAACCTGTTGAGTATTAGTCAAATCACTGACAGAGGTTATCATGTCAACTTCTATTCCACACACTGTGAAATAGTTAGCAAAGAAACAGGAAAGATAACACTGACTGGCTACAGGCATGGTAACATATATGAAGCCAACATTCTCTCAAATACTGATGACTCCCCTACATGTCTAATCAGTAAAGCATCAGTAGATGAAAGTTGGAATTGGCACAAGAAGCTTTCTCATCTCAACTTCAGCAATATCAATTAGTTGGTTAAGAAAGATTTAGTGAGAGGATTACCTAAAGTTTTGTATACTCCTGATGGACTATGTGATGCTTGTCAAAAGGCTAAACAAAGAAGGATATCATTCCAGAGTAAATCAGAATCCTCTATTGAAGAACCATATCACATGCTGCATCTTGATCTATTTGGACCAGTCAACATTATGACCATCAGTAAGAAAAGGTACACTCTTGTAATTGTTGATGAATATTCTAGCTTCACCTGGGTGTATTTTCTGCACAGAAAAGATGAAACTCCTGAAATACTGTTGGATCATGTGAGAATGATTGAGACAACCACAAAGTACAAAGTCAAGATTCTGAGAAGTGATAATGGTACTGAGTTCAAGAATTCAAAAATGGAAGAATTCTGCAAATACAAAGGTATAATTCAACAATTCTCTGCTCTAGGCACACCTCAGCAAAATGGAGTAGTTGAAAGGAAAAATAAAACTCTTATTGAAGCTGGAAGAACTATGTTGGAAGAAGCTAAGTTGCCAACATATTTCTGGGCAGAAGCAGTCAACACAGCATGCTATACACAAAATCTCACATTGATAAACAGACATGGTGTTACTCCTTATCAATCTCTCAAGGAGAAGAAACCAAGTTTAAAGCATATGCATGTGTTTGGCTGTAAATGTTTTGTTCTCAGAACTCATCCTGAACAGCTAGGGAAATTTGAAACAAAGGCCGATGAGGGAATTTTCATAGGTTATCCTGCATCAAGAGCCTTTAGAGTTTTTAATTTGAGAACAAGGACTGTCATGGAATCTATACATGTATCTTTTGATGATAAGAAGATAATAGGTCTGAATGAAGATTCGCATGATAGATTGGTTTTTGAAAATGAAGCTACCAAGGAACCTGAAGAAAATGAATCAGATCCTGTAAATTCATCAGATACTGATGGGTCACCAAATCCTGATGATCCATCAAATCCTGATGACACATCAATTACTAATGGTGTTACTGATGATGCTACTGACAGTTCACATGTTGAGGGGGAGCAACAGTAGACTGTTACTGATACTGATACTACTCAATCATCAGGACAAAATTCTTCAGATACTGATTCAAGTGATAATCCTGATAATTCATCAGGAGGAAATAGCAATATTTCAGGGGGAGCTTCTAATGAATCAAATTCTTCTAATCAAGATAACACCAATCCAGGGGGAGCATCTACATCAAGGAATGACTTTCCACCAGCAAGGAAATGGACTGCAATTCATACTCCTGATTTGATAATTGGGGATCCTGATGCAGGTGTTCAGACAAGAAGTGCAACTCAAAATGAATGTTTATATAATAACTTTCTGTCAAAGGAGGAGCCAAAGAAAGTTGAAGATGCACTTAAAGATGCTGATTGGGTTACTGCAATGCAAGAAGAATTGAATGAATTTGAAAGGAATGAAATCTGGAAACTGGTACCAAGACCAAAGAACAGGTCTATTGTTGGTACTAAATGGATTTTCAAAAATAAGAATGATTCAGATGGTGTGATTATCAGAAACAAAGCAAGACTAGTTGCAAAGGGGTATTCTCAATAAGAAGGAATTGACTATGATGAAACTTTTGCTCATGTTGCAAGACTAGAGGCCATCAGGATCTTTCTGGCATATGCAGCTCATAAGAAATTCAAGGTTTTCCAGATGGATGTGAAAAGTGCTTTCTTAAATGGTGAACTGGAGAAAGAAGTATATGTTGAACAACCTCCTGGTTTCATTGATCCTAAATATCCAAATCATGTTTATAGATTGGATAAGGCACTTTATGGACTAAAGCAAGCTCCAAGAGCATGGTATGAAACCTTAGCTCAATTCTTACTGGAAAGTGGATTCAAAAGAGGTACTATTGACAAAACTTTGTTCTATTTGAATCATGGTAAGGATTCGCTTTTAGTTCAGATTTATGTTGATGATATCATTTTTGGGTCAACAAACAATAAGCTGTGTGAAAAGTTTTCTAAGCTTATGCAGTCAAGATATCAAATGAGCATGATGGGAGAAATGAGTTAGTTTCTTGGTCTTCAAGTTAAACAGACTGATGATGGCATTTTCATCAATCAGTCAAAATACACAAAGAATTTGTTGAAAAGGTTTAACATGGAAGATTGTGCTACTGTAAGTACTCACATTGCTACAGCTACCAAACTTGATCTTGATCAAGGTGCTGAGGTAGATGTAACTCACTACAGAGGAATGATTGGCTCTTTATTGTATCTCACTGCAAGTAGACCAGATATCATGTTTGCAACATGTCTGTGTGCAAGATTTCAAGCAAAACCTAGGGAACCTCATCTGATTGCAGTTAAAAGAATTTTCAGATATCTCAAAGGCACTCCTTCTCTTGGTCTTTGGTATGCAAGGGAATCAGATTTTGGTTTGTGTGGTTATTCAGATGCTGATTTTGCAGGATGCAAAATAGACAGGAAAAGTACTTCAGGAAGCTGTCAGTTTTTGGGTGGAAGACTAGTTTCATGGTTCAGTAAGAAGCAAAAATCCATTTCCACTTCAACTACAGAAGCTGAGTACATTGCTGCAGGAAGTTGTTGTGCTCAGATAATGTGGATGAGAAATAAGTTGTTAGATTATGGCATGTCATACTCAAAAATCCCTATTTATTGTGATAACCAAAGTGCTATTGCAATGACAGGAAATCCAGTTCAGCATTCTCTTACTAAACACATCAGTATTCGATATCACTTCATAAGAGAACAAGTTCTGGAAGGAAAAATTGAACTTCACTTTGTTCCTACTGATTAACAACTAGCTGATATATTCACCAAGCCACTACCTGAAGCTACTTTCAATAAATTTGTGAATGAACTTGGAGTGATGAATTTTGAGAATTTCTGAGGAAAACTACAGAGAGGAAATCCTGATAACTATCAAATCCTGATGGTTATTCAGAAAGGTATGTATTTTTGATCTATTCCTGATAGGACCCAATCCTGACAGGAAGTCAAATGGTCAATCCTGATGCTCAGATATTGAAGCTGGTATGAAAACCAGAGGTTCTATGCTACTTTGTCATTAACACTTCTGGTAAACTCTGGAAATAAGATTTTTACTTAGTCTTTGATTAAGTTTTCAGTCTTAATTCTCAATTTCAATTATGTTTTTATCAGAGTTTACTATTCGTCATTTTATATTTCAATATCAGTGTTACTAACAAATTTTGCAGGCAAGTACAGAAAGAAAACAGTTGAGAAAATAGACAAATTTCATTAATTCTTTAAGATTCATTACATATGAACGCTCCTGAGCAGCTTCACAGTCCATCAGGATTGGAAGATCTCTTGTTCCATCCTTAAAGGACGAGAAGAGGAGCTGATTCACTTGAAGGCGGATCGTCACTGTGTCCACCGGGACTCTTCCGTGCCTCCAGCTTGCATGACATACACGCATCACGGATTCTCTTCCTTCTTCTCTCAAGCTCTTGGACGAGCTCCTCATCCTCTTCATCATCCTCATCGTCTTCATCCTCTTCATTGACAAAGATGAGATTTTCAAGAGGGTTCCAATCAGGATTTGCCTGATGGAAGTTATGAAGAAGTACTTCAGCCATTTCGTTAACAAAGGCTTCATGTTCCTGAGGGTCAGGAACTGGTTGAGGCTCTTCATCTTCTGCGATCTCAGCCAGTGCATCGAACATCTCCTGCCAGATTTCATCGAGATTTTCGACTTCTTCGTCTGGTAAGTTGTGTTGTTGTTGGTTGGCAGCCATTGAAAAACAAAGAAGGTGAAAGGTTTTCGTAAGTTTTTCTATGGAGAGAGTTTGTGTTTTAATAGATATATGCTGTTATGTCTAACAGTTTTATTTTATAGAGAATGTGTGTTAAGGATGCAGGTCATTTTCTCAATATCGAGGCGACTGTTCAGTTTCTCATAATTACTTTGCCTCGTTAATTGGTAAGAATGGTTACATGGGTATTATGCTATTTGTTTTGTAATCATTTTTTAAAAAAAAACAAAAACAACATTTATCAGGATTGTCAAAATAAATTTTGTTTTCTTAAATAAAATTTTATTTTACTTCATATTAAAAATTTTTGTGTTTTTCAATCCTGATAAGGCAAATGGTTTCATAGGAAATGCTTTTATTCCTGATGAGGTTAGGTTTTTCTTACATAGGAAAATGCCTACTCGTTATGGTTTAATTTCTAATGCTATGGGACAATGCCAATGACACCTTGTTCCTAACCCAAGCATTCATCCTAAACAGTCTAAACAGTCAACTGCCACCTCTATTGTCTCTCAAAAGACTTTAGTTGAAAAATCAAAGAAGTCAGCTAGAACTGATGTGTCAGGAAGGCAATCAGGTTCAAAGGATTTTTCCTCTACACCACTCACTAAAAAGAAGTTACAAGGGGGTGTACAAGGGGTCCTGGTGAAGAAAGCTGCAAAGGGGGGTGAGGTTGTTTCTGTTAAAAGAAAGTTAGTGCTCAGGGATGAGACTGACTCAGATGATGATTTACCTATACCCTCTATAATGAATGTGAATAAGGAAGTTGCTGATACTGCTACTGCAGCTGTGGTTTCATTGTCTACACCACAGAAGAAAAGGAAGTTATCAAAAAGCAGGTATCATATTCCTTTGGAAAAGAAGTAGGATACTGATGTACATGACACTTCTATTCTGATTGAGCAATCAGTTTCTACTGCTCAAGCAAATCTTGATGTTAGTATTCCTGATGCTGCACCAAGTCAAGTGGTTAATATTTCAGACTCTTCAGCACAGGACTCTCCAACAAAAAGACATGTTGATATTTCATGGGAGAAGTATGGTGCTGCTGTTTCCAAACTTGGGATAAAACATCCAATGGAAAAGCTAAGGAAGGTAGAAGAGTTAGTCTATCAGAGACAGAATAAACTGAAAGGATTAAGCCCACAAGAACCTGAACCTCAAAGTGGTTCAGCAGCTCTTTCTGATGATCCAGCCACACAAGAACCACTCAATCAAAGTTTGAGTGAAGGCTTAGCTAGTGGAATGGTCCCACAAGAACCATTTTCTCAAAGGGAGAATGCAGACATCGACATTCCAGCTACACAAGAACCATCTTCTCAAAGTGAAGATGCAGGCCAAGCTACAGTTTCTGAGAAATTTCCTGACAATGCTCAAGGGATTTCTGGTGCAGATGAAGTTCAAAGATTGGTCGAGGACACTGTCACTGAGGGAAGCACACAAGAACCTTTGACTCAAAGTGTTGAAGCAGCTTCTGAACCTCAAGCTCCACAAGAACCATTAGTAGCAAATACTAATGCAAGCATATCAAATCTTGACGGTGTTCATCCTGACGCTAGTGGTGCTCCTGGTGCTAAGCATATCCTGATACAGCCACTTCGTTCAAGACCAATGGATCATCCTATTCCTGATCCTGATGTTACTCGTAGTACTGATGATGATGACTCTGATGATAGTGATGATGATGAGAATCGAAAAGAGAAGGAACAGCTTGCTACAGCACTCAAAGTTAGTCTTGGAACTAATTTTGGTTCATCAAGTACATATATGGTTGGCAATGCTTCCACTGGGAAAGATCAAAGACAAGATTTTTATATTCCTTCCTTTAATCCTGCTGAGGCACTTAGACAGAATGAATGGAATAATTCATGGCACAGATCTACTGAATCTGTAAGTTATTCTTCTGCTTTGGAACATGCCTATGATGCAGTGAAATCTATAGAGAATCAAGACTTGAAGAATCATCTGAAGGCTACAACTCTGTTATCCAAAAGTCTAAAAAGTGAGATTGATTCTATCAAGAACTAAACTGAGTTGGTGAGGAATGATATTTCTCAAAGTTTTACAAAGGTGCCTACTGCTTTTCAGCTAAGGGTAGTAGAATCTCAAGTGAAATCTGTTATTTCTGAACAAACCTCCATCAACAGAAGGATTGATTCTCTGGATACTAAGGTAACTGACATTCAAGCCTCTCTTTCCTTAATTTTGAATTTATTGTCAAATCCTGATGTCAAAAAGGGGGAGAAGGTTAGTCGGACAAAATGCACACATGATCTAGTATTAAGGAATAATGATGATGATACTGGAGATGATGGTAGTGACAAAGTGATACAAGGAGAAACCTCTGATGCTGCTGTTATGAAGTCTACAATTCAAACTTCACAAAGTCAAACAACGCAGTCAACTTGTGTTTCTGATTCTGGAGTAAGAACAGTAAGAACATTGGTGCAATCTCAGATCCTGACGGAAAAACAAATCCTGACACCTGGTCATGGACATACTCTTGCTACAATTCCTGAAGATAATGAAGATATTTTTATTGATAATCCTGAAGATGCATCAAATCTATTCCAGAAGTTCTCTACAAAAGATGGCAGAATTGTTACTCTATATCACACTGATAAAAGAGTTCAACAATTATATGCAAGAAAAGCACTCTCTACAGCAAGTGAAGAATATCCTGATCTCTCACATGAAGAATTCTTAAGTTAACAGAGAGAAATGATGGAAAGCTTTAATAACCTTGCTCCTGCTAGAGGTAGAGGAGGCAGAGGTAGGAGATGAGCTAGAAGAAGTAGAAGAGGTTCTTCAACTCAAACAGTACCTAGACAGACAAGGTCTAGAGGGTTAAGACTTGAAGAAATTCCTGAACCTATTCAAACTCTAGTAGTTCCTGACAGATCTACTTTTGGTGATGATGGAAATATTGAAGAAGAACCTAAATTGAGAAGAAAATCAAGAAAATCAATTCTCTGCAATACAAATCAAATTGAAGAATCTAATCCTGATGTTGTTCCTGATAATATTCAAGATCCTGATGATTCTGAAATTCTGCAAGAGATTGATTTGATAATTTTATCTACTGTGGTTGATTCTCACAACAAGGAAGTAGATGAAGAAGAAGAAGAGAAATCACAAGAAAAACAAATAGAGATTTCAATCTCTATAAACAAAGGCTTAAACAGTCAAATGAAATAAAATGGAGGAACCCAAGCAGACAAGAATCTTCACTGGAAAGAAGCTATGCTTTTGAAAAGGAAAAGGATAAGAAGTGGAAACATATTAGTACACTGAGGTGTGATACACTTATCAATTTTCAGTCTGGAGGAATTATTACAAGTGCTTCAAGTGTTGTTGATTTGTCTGAGATGGTTAGATCAAAAACACTCTGGTTAAAGATGTTTTCAAATCTGAAGCAACTGTCAAGTAATTCAAGAGGAGGTATTGGACACAGAGATGCTGAATATCTAAATATGTCATATGTAGATCCTTACTCCTTAACTGAAATTGGAGGTACTTTAATTTCTGAAAACCTGAACAATTTACTAGCTGTTGATATAGTTATAGATTGTCATGATGGTTTGACAAGAAAGAAAAGATTATGTACTTCATGAAAGATGGTAGTGTGAAGATTCTATCTATTCAAGATCTGCTGATGAAAACTACACAGGAACTGAAATATGTTCATTATCTTTTGAGATTGAAGAATCAAATGTGCAAAGAATGGAGTGACATGATTTTGTCAACAATAAGAAGAAGACTGGATGGAAACAGTAATTTCAATGGTAATTATACTCCCATGTACTTAAATCAAAGAGGTCAGGATGTGGAAATGCAAAGGGGTACTGTAAGATCCGGGAAAATTACGTGTTATTATATGATGTGAAATGAAATTTTAATTTCATATTAAGAGTTATTAAATGATTTATCTGTTTAAACGTGCTAAGTTATTCGTTAAATGATTGAATATGTGATATTGTGGTGCTATGTGAAATGTGTGGGGAATTTGAAATTATTTTGAAAAGGGTGTCATACTATTTTATTTTATTTTAATTATCGAAAAGAAAATTTGGATCGTTCCCAAATTATTCGGGAGATTGGTATATCGTTCGTACCAATATTTCATTCGTTAAAGTAGGAAGTATTCGAAAATATTCGCAATAAAGGTATTTTGGTTCGTATATTTTGAATTAAACGATACTTGTAGTTATCCGTACTTTATGGATGCTTATCGTCTCGTGAAACGTGTATTCTGCTTTATTAAAGGTTTAAAGCATATATTCTGTTATATTGTATTTAAAGCGATCCATCGGATCAGTATCGATCCAAAAATGTCGTTTGGGGTATTATTTTCCGTTTAATATAAAAAGGCAAATCGTACTTTGTTTTCGTATAATCAAGCTTAATTACAGTTAAAAATCCGAAAAACCCTAGAACGTGTTCTTCGTGTTCTTGAGAATCAAACTCAATTTTGAAGGCGTTATCGGAATCCGATTTCGATGTTCTTGTAACCAAATCGAATCTCTCATCATCCCCTACCTAAATCCACCATCAAAATTCATGTGGGTATGATTTCTGAGTTTTTCCGATTTTTAATTTATTTATTTATTTCGAATTATTTATTTAATTTGGGGAAATCTGTGTTTGTGATTGTTCTTGATAATTGATGATATGAATAAGTTGTATGTGTTGTAAGGAGTGTTTTGATGATTTTTAATTTGAATTTGGAGTTCGTTTTCGAGCTAATCGGAAATTGTATGTAAGTCGCCGGATTTTTCTTTTAGCCGGAATTTCAGTTTGGTTGATCGGTTGCCGTTTGTGTTTATGCCAGTGTGTAGATCGTAGGATTTAGAATCGAACCATGTAAGCCATTGTGAATTCTGGGTTCGGTTTCTGGTCGCCGGAAAAACGGCCGTCGTTGCCGTCGGTGACCGGAATCGGTGAAAACTGAGATGTTTCTGCGACGTTTTGGTCTGTTTTTGGCATGGCTGTGTTTGTTGTGAAAAACCGAACAGAAGCGCAATGGGTTGGTCGAGGTTTGGACGGAATCGAACGATTCCGGCCGCCGGACGTCGGCCGGAAACTGGGAAACCCAGTTTCCGGTGGTGTTCTTGGCCGACCCGTTTTGAGTTCTTGGTGACCCGTTTTCAAAACCCTACCCGACCCGGTTTTGATTTTTAAAAACCCTAATTTCATTTCAGAAAAGTGTTTCTGGAATTTTATTTTCAAAATAATTCAAAAATAGTTTAATAATTCTAAAAATCATATCTTTGATTTAAAAATACATTTTATTATTCAGAAAATTTTGAAAAATTATATTTATTATCTTAAATTCGAAAATTGATTAAACTTAATTATTTTAATTATTTTTAATTAATAATTAATTAATTTAATTAATTGATTAATTCTTTTAATCAGTTAATTCTTAAAAATTGATTATTAATTAGATTTAATTAATTTAAAATTCAGTTTAATTATTTTCAAACCTGATTTATTATTTAAAAATAGTTTGAGCATTTAAAGAGTGTCAATTAATTTTATTGATTGATTTATTTGCATTTAAAATACTTATATTGGATTTAAAAATCCAATTTTTGATTTAAAAATTTGTTTGTGGCTTATTTAAATTCAAATAAGCTTTGTGTGATGTTTTAAAAATAGTTATAAGTGCTATATGATTCGTATGAGTTGTGTAATGTGTTTTATAGTCAGTATATGCCCGTACTAGGGCTAGTATATGAGTTTTAAATATTATAAATTAGACCGGGCGTCCGATACGTAACCGGTTACTTGTTTAAATGTGTTATGTGAATGATGTGAATTATCTGTTGTTGAGTCATGCATGCGAATAAATTGTGTGGAGACTTGTTTGAGTAATTGGTTGTGTCTAATGTTATCACGAGGGGTAGATGGGATAGAAATTTGTCGGTTATGTTAGAAAGTGAGATTTACGAGGCCGTTGACTTGGATGTTGACTTTTTATAGTATGGGGATTGTCGTCAAGCGAGTTACGTGGATTACTTATGTGGTTGATTGCGATTGGTCTATCAATTAAAAGGTGGATGTTTATGCAATAGAGATATCGGTAAGATCGGTAAGTGCGTCGACGTTAAGTTACAATCATTTATGGAATATGAGAATTATACGTTGAGGACTAAGTACCGTCTCATGTTTGACTATCGAGGCTGGCACGTGGATTCGAAATGGTAAAAGCAGACTAGTGGTATTCGCAAGAGCGTTAAAGCAAAGAAGGACGGAAGTAGAGAATCGTGCGACAAGACAGAATAAGGAGGAAATCGTATTGTTTCAGCGTTACGAGATAGCTAAGGACCAGAGGCAAGTGTTTATACCCTTGCTTATTAATTAAGGGATATTATCTTGAATTATTAGTATGCATGTTGAATGCTTATTACTGAATTTTCAAATGTTGATTTCTTTGCATTGAATTGCAAGTATGTTATTTAATCTCGTAAATTGACGAGTACTCTTTTATACCTTTTGAGTTTAGATTCATATTTTCATATTGATTGGAAAGATATACTTATTATATTGAAAAGTTTGAAGAGATAATTATGGGCCGTATACTAAGGCTTTCTTTTAAAAGACATGATTTTAAAACATTAGGTTGGAATATTGCCAACCCTAGATGAGTGGGAACTTTTGAACCCTATGTTGAAAATGTTATTTTAAATTCCGAAGTTGTGGTACTTGTTCTACAAGTATTCCATTTTTTCCATCCTGCACCCTTGCAAGTATTATTATCATTTCTTGTTAATGCGATCATCTGATCCATTCCCTTATTCGAATTCATTTATGTTGTGCATGATTTAGTTTACTTCCTTCAAATACGAGGCTTATCTATTATAAGTATATGTTCGAAGGACTTGAACTATTTCTGTCAGAAGTTAATAAACCCTTGTTTTCTTCATTTATAAACTTCACCCTGAATTTTTCTTAAACTTGAACTTGACTTTCTTGTCACTTACCATATTGTTGAATCTTAACTAATTCTTCCATGATGTGATAATTTGAACTGTTGAGGCCATCTAGAGCCTGTTCTTTGAACCCTATTCTATATTGAGTTGTTACAAATTCTGTTGATATCATAATGCCTGTTTCATATCAGACGAAATCTTGTTGAGCATGTCATTGTTTATTCTTCATTATATCCCAGTTGTTACATCGAACTCGTCGATGCTTATTATATTGTCACTTTTCATATGCACCTCCCCATATTGTGTCGATCTCGTCGATACTAGATTATATTGTTATTCCTTAATGGATTCTTCATAATTGAACTGTTTCCTGGAACGTGAGTTTTCCAGCAATTGTTGTATTAGGTTGTCGATTCTTCCGACACCTGATTGTCAAAGTAAGGTTGTCAATTGTTCTGACACCTGACGTATATAATATAGGATTGGAATGTTTTTAAATGGGACCAGTAATTGGTCGGGCCATATTTATGGTCGGAATAAATTAAGGCCCAGATTGGCCTAGGATCCAGTAGAGGACTTTGCTATAAGCAAGTCCGGGGTTGATGTGTGGCTGGCCAGCAGCACAACCTTTGATTTGATAAATGTTAAAAATCCAATTCTAATATTAATTCTTATTTCTGGGATGAGTTACATCCATATGTTTTGTACTTGTGAGTTATGACCTGATATTCAGGTTTATTCGTTGCGTAAAATTGTTGGTTGTTGATTAATAAATGGTGGTTTCAATCTTGCTGAAATCACTTACTCTTAATTCATTTGGATTCCAAATAGTCGAAATCCACTTCCTTGATTCCATTGGCAGTCGTGAGATATCTATCTTGATGAGTTTTATTCATACCGCATATCTAGTCGGTACCATGTTGAAGCCTTGAAGTGCGTTCCTTATTCCTTGACCGAGCGTGTTGGCTCATTCTTACCCCTTGATTATTCTAACCTTCCAGAGTTGTTGGTTTCAGAAAATGTTGTGAATAGATTTGTTATCTTCAAAACTAGTATTTTTATACAAACTATGGTCTTGAAGACGTATGAGTTATATTTATTTCATATTTTCTACTTACTATTGTAGATATTGTTGATTCGGTCGCCGTAACGACCAATATAAATATTTTTGTGTTTTAAACTATTCAATTGAGAGAAGAAGAATGAGAAATTGTGGTAAATTACCAAACTTGTTTTGAAAATATTAGAGATTACAAATGTTTAAGCCAAAGGCTTGTTTATTTGAAAATCCAAAGTTTATTTTGGAAACCTTTCGTATTATATTTAATAATGCGCTTGCTGAGCAATTCATTCGCTCATACTTGTTTTATTTATATATAT
This sequence comes from Heracleum sosnowskyi, assembly GCA_030848705.1. Classification (NCBI taxonomy): domain Eukaryota; kingdom Viridiplantae; phylum Streptophyta; class Magnoliopsida; order Apiales; family Apiaceae; genus Heracleum; species Heracleum sosnowskyi. The sequence goes on from CM061236.1 coordinate 47,410,620, forward strand.
TTTAGCCTTCCAGAAAGAAGGTGTATTGGCGAGAGTTGTCCGCGTAGCTGATCAGAGATGGGGAAAGATATTAGCGTAAAGACGTTTTGATCCAGAGCATTGGAGCTAGTGAGAGGTTTTGTATATAGATGTTTTCTATTGAGTAATATATTTTATAAGATTAGTTGCCGGTATACTTCTTATCGAAGTTATACTAGTGTATTAGAATTTGTGTAAACAGAATGGTTGTAAAGAAGAAAGATTGTTTGTAATGAAATTTGGATTCTTGTTTCTAGCACTATAACCTTTAAAGATTCTTGGTAGAGTTGGGGTCACAGATATTATTATTATTGTGTTGATTTTATATTAAACAGGTTGTTTGGATTAAGAGTGCAGTGTGACGACCAAATCCTTTGACCCCAGATTTGGGGGCGTTACAGTTGGTATCAGAGCAAGGGTTATAGTAAAACTAGAAACGAGAGTGTGTGGGAGTGTATATAGTTATATAAGGAACGTCAGAGCTCATTTAGAGTTCGTATTGGACTATTGGATATAGTACCGCTGAGTGAGTTAAGATAAAGGTATTTGATTGAGATAGTTGTGCTGAGATGGATGAAACTTCTTACGTTTGTAGACGTCTATGGCGGAATCTTCGAGGACTATTATGAGTCGATGACGACGTACGATATTGATAACCTTGCGACGTGGAAAAGAAGGGCTGAAATCGAATAATGTGGAAAAGAAGGGCTGAAATCGAATAACGTGGAAAAGAAGGGCTGAAATCGAATAACGTGGAGAAGAAGGGCTGAAATCGAATAACGAGCTATCGAAGGAGTCGACGGAGGAGTCATATGTGAAGACCTTGGTAATACCTTCCCATCCTAATGAAATATTTGACATTCCTTTAAAGAGAAACCTGTGTTGATGGATATATTCCACCTGTTGATCTTGTATTTGATACTCTTGATCAATCATGTTTTAAATTGCGCCAAAGATTGTTGTTATGCCTATTTCAAATTTTGAGGCTTATGTTATTTAAATTCCAACTCCTTCATTCTTCTGGAGTGGGTAACTCTAATTGTGATGTAACATTATTTGTTGATACTTCCTTTCTGATTGTTTTTCTTTCTGGAAATAACACCTTTGGAATCTATTCAATTTCAATCCAAGGTGTGTATTTGAGAATTCTTATCGAAAGGCCCTGGTTGTCATTCCGACTCTAAATTTCTTTCATATTTCTCTACTCCAACTGAGGTAAACAACCCTATTTATAGGGGACACAAAGACTATCTGTCTATGTGATAGAAGTCTGACGGGACGCCGTCACTTGTGTGTTGTGAAATACAAGAAGGCTAATTACCTTTAGTACTGTCTTAATAGAGACACACAACATTGAGTTCATGTGATCAAATTGGTCTCTCAGTAATTCCTTCACTTCCAATAATGTTTGCTTTGGAATATGCAGATTTGGTAACCCCAATTGTGGGACATTTGCTACGTTATAGAATCTTTCACTTCAAAATATCATGAATTTTTGTTATACCAAATAATCTGGGAGGTATGCCATTAGGGTGAACTGAAATTTACCCTACCATAATGAACGAAGAATTTGCGATTGAATTACCACGAGCGAAAGCGGATTACGATGCGATTAGAATAATAGTAACATATAACGGAGCCAGTTGTTCACTCTCTATCGATTAACATTACGATGTGGAAGAGGTGAAGTTAGATAATTCAAAAGTTGATTGGAAATTGGGGAAAAATGTGTAATTGTGCTGATGATATCCCGTGTTGTGGAAGATGAACATAATAGATTTTTGTCTCAATGAGAAGAACTTTTAAAATTTGATGATTGGGTAATAATGGAGAATGAGTTGATCTTTGAGTATTTCAGGATTGTATGATATGGTTGCAAGTCGTCTGCTCACTATAGTTAAGGTAGATCTTACTAGTCAATGTGGATGTATAGGATGAGAATCAAAATGACGTTGAGTTGATCAAGCTGTTTGAGAATTGAGATGGAACCATGGGAAAGGTGTCCTGAGTGTTACTGTGAATGTATCTTCTGAATTAGTTAGGAATCAGATGGAGAGCAATTAAGTTATTGGAACTAGGTAGAACAATTTTTAAGGTATGGGACTAAGTCACCAAGCTGATAAGGAATATTCTCACAATTATAGATGGGGAAAGAAGATGAAGAGGTGTTAATAAGAATTTAAAGACAATGGATAAGGTAATGAGTGGTTGTTTTAAACTGAATATTTGTTTGGCACGGAAGGTATGTGATCGTTGAAAGTAGTTGTTAGATACATTGGAGGTAGATAGAGTTGACCCAAGAATATGGATGGCTGATAGTATGAGTAGAAAAAGGGAGATTAGAGACGTAAATATCTTCGGTACAAGGATTAGAAAGGATAGAGCTTTAAGGTTATGATAACAAGAGATTAATGAGAAGAAATGACGGAAATAAGGATTCAACCAGAATTGATTAAAGAGAAAGGGCTACATAAAGGAAAGAGTTATGGAAAAAGAAAAGGATTCAATTATAGGAGGGAACGAAAAAGTATAAGGAATAAGAAAGAAGTGCAAGAATACATATGAGGGGTTTCAAAAGGATACTAGTGTTGGTGAATATCTAAGTACTTGAGGTGTTGGAAAATGAAGACAGAATAGCAGAGGTATAGTAGACAATTACAACTAAAGAGATTCCTGATTGGAAGTGGAGACATGTTAAGATAAACTGTGTAGTAGAGTGTTAAGGCCTAGAGCTTATCGTGATGTTATTTGAGTTATTATTGACCGATTAACGAGATATATTTATTAGATGAATTGGTTCATCTCTAGCTATTTGAATGAGGTAATAGTACGGCATGGAATGACGGGTTCAAATGTATTTGACAGAGATCCGCGACTTAATTAAAGAATTCAGACAGACTATGGTTGTGTACTAAATTTTGAAGGTAATTGGAAGGATCGTGTGCCATTGATTAGATTCCCTTACGACAACAGTTACTATGACGATTTTGAAATGCTACCTTACGTCGATCTACTGTGTGTTGGGAAAGTTGCGTATAAGTTTGCTTACCACCCCGTGAGTGGTGTATTCATAGTATATTTCATAAAATACGAACCTATAGAGATTTAGTTAAATTGTTCTATGTTGAGTAACCAATTGAGATATTGAGTCAGTATGAGAAAGTGTTAAGTAATAGAGGAGTCAAATTAGTATGAGTATGAGGAGGAATCCTAAGGTTGAAGAGTCAACCTAGGAATTTGAGAATGAGATGTTGGAAAATATCCACATATGTTTGCGCAAGCTGATTCTGAGGACAGAATCCTGTTAAGGGGGGAAGGATGTAAGATCCGGGAAAATTACGTGTTATTATATGATGTGAAATGAAATTTTAATTTCATATTAAGAGTTATTAAATGATTTATCTGTTTAAACATGCTAAGTTATTCGTTAAATGATTGAATATGTGATATTGTGGTGCTATGTGAAATGTGTGGGGAATTTGAAATTATTTTGAAAAGGGTGTCATACTATTTTATTTTATTTTAATTATCGAAAAGAAAATTTGGATCGTTCCCAAATTATTCGGGAGATTGGTATATCGTTCGTACCAATATTTCATTCGTTAAAGTAGGAAGTATTCGAAAATATTCGCAATAAAGGTATTTTGGTTCGTATATTTTGAATTAAACGACACTTGTAGTTATCCGTACTTTATGGATGCTTATCGTCTCGTGAAACGTGTATTCTGCTTTATTAAAGGTTTAAAGCATATATTCTGTTATATTGTATTTAAAGCGATCCATCGGATCAGTATCGATCCAAAAATGTCATTTGGGGTATTATTTTACGTTTAATATAAAAAGGCAAATCATACTTTGTTTTCGTATAATCAAGCTTAATTACAGTTAAAAATCCGAAAAACCCTAGAACGTGTTCTTCGTGTTCTTGAGAATCAAACTCAATTTTGAAGGCGTTATCGGAATCCGATTTCGATGTTCTTGTAACCAAATCGAATCTCTCATCATCCCCTACCTAAATCCACCATCAAAATTCATGTGGGTATGATTTCTGAGTTTTTCCGATTTTTAATTTATTTATTTATTTCGAATTATTTATTTAATTTGGGGAAATCTGTGTTTGTGATTGTTCTTGATAATTGATGATATGAATAAGTTGTATGTGTTGTAAGGAGTGTTTTGATGATTTTTAATTTGAATTTGGAGTTCGTTTTCGAGCTAATCGGAAATTGTATGTAAGTCGCCGGAATTTCAGTTTGGTTGATCGGTTGCTGTTTGTGTTTATGCCAGTGTGTAGATCGTAGGATTTAGAATCGAACCATGTAAGCCGTTGTGAATTCTGGGTTCGGTTTCTGGTCGCCGGAAAAACGGCCGCCGTTGCCGCCGGTGACCGGAATCGGTGAAAACTGAGATGTTTCTGCGACGTTTTGGTCTGTTTTTGGCATGGCTGTGTTTGTTGTGAAAAACCGAACAGAAGCGCTATGGGTTGGTCGAGGTTTGGACGGAATCGAACGATTCCGGCCGCCGGACGTCGGCCGGAAACTGGGAAACCCAGTTTCCGGTGGTGTTCTTGGCCGACCCGTTTTGAGTTCTTGGTGACCCGTTTTCAAAACCCTACCCGACCCGGTTTTGATTTTTAAAAACCCTAATTTCATTTCAGAAAAGTGTTTCTGGAATTTTATTTTCAAAATAATTCAAAAATAGTTTAATAATTCTAAAAATCATATCTTTGATTTAAAAATACATTTTATTATTCAGAAAATTCTGAAAAATTATATTTATTATTTTAAATTCGAAAATTGATTAAACTTAATTATTTTAAATATTTTTAATTAATAATTAATTTATTTAATTAATTGATTAATTCTTTTAATCAGTTAATTCTTAAAAATTGATTATTAATTAGATTTAATTAATTTAAAATTCAGTTTAATTATTTTCAAACCTGATTTATTATTTAAAAATAGTTTGAGCATTTAAAGAGTGTCAATTAATTTTATTGATTGATTTATTTGCATTTAAAATACTTATATTGGATTTAAAAATCCAATTTTTGATTTAAAAATTTGTTTGTTGCTTATTTAAATTCAAATAAGCTTTGTGTGATGTTTTAAAAATAGTTATAAGTGCTATATGATTCGTATGAGTTGTGTAATGTGTTTTATAGTCAGTATATGCCCGTACTAGGGCTAGTATATGAGTTTTAAATATTATAAATTAGACCGGGCGTCCGATACGTAACCGGTTACTTGTTTAAATGTGTTATGTGAATGATGTGAATTATCTGTTGTTGAGTCATGCATGCGAATAAATTGTGTGGAGACTTGTTTGAGTAATTGGTTGTGTCTAATGTTATCACGAGGGGTAGATGGGATAGAAATTTGTCGGTTATGTTAGAAAGTGAGATTTACGAGGCCGTTGACTTGGATGTTGACTTTTTATAGTATGGGGATTGTCGTCAAGCGAGTTACGTGGATTACTTATGTGGTTGATTGCGATTGGTCTATCAATTAAAAGGTGGATGTTTATGCAACAGAGATATCGGTAAGATCGGTAAGTGCGTCGAAGTTAAGTTACAATCATTTATGGAATATGAGAATTATACGTTGAGGACTAAGTACTGTCTCATGTTTGACTATCGAGGCTGGCACGTGGATTCGAAATGGTAAAAGCAGACTAGTGGTATTCGCAAGAGCGTTAAAGCAAAGAAGGACGGAAGTAGAGAATCGTGCAACAAGACAGAATAAGGAGGAAATCGTATTGTTTCAGCGTTACGAGATAGCTAAGGACCAGAGGCAAGTGTTTATACCCTTGCTTATTAATTAAGGGATATTATCTTGAATTATTAGTATGCATGTTGAATGCTTATTACTGAATTTTCAAATGTTGATTTCTTTGCATTGAATTGCAAGTATGTTATTTAATCTCGTAAATTGACGAGTACTCTTTTATACCTTTTGAGTTTAGATTCATATTTTCATATTGATTGGAAAGATATACTTATTATATTGAAAAGTTTGAAGAGATAATTATGGGCCGTATACTAGGGCTTTCTTTTAAAAGACATGATTTTAAAACATTAGGTTGGAATATTGCCAACCCTAGATGAGTGGGAACTTGTGAACCCTATGTTGAAAATGTTATTTAAATTCCGAAGTTGTGGTACTTGTTCTACAAGTATTCCATTTTTTCCATCCTGCACCCTTGCAAGTATTATTATCATTTCTTGTTAATGCGATCATCTGATCCATTCCCTTATTCGAATTCATTTATGATGTGCATGATTTAGTTTACTTCCTTCAAATACGAGGCTTATCTATTATAAGTATATGTTCGAAGGACTTGAACTATTTCTGTCAGAAGTTAATAAACCCTTGTTTTCTTCATTTATAAACTTCACCCTGAATTTTTCTTAAACTTGAACTTGACTTTCTTGTCACTTACCATATTGTTGAATCTTAACTAATTCTTCCATGATGTGATAATTTGAACTGTTGAGGCCATCTAGAGCCTGTTCTTTGAACCCTATTCTATATTGAGTTGTTACAAATTCTGTTGATATCATAATGCCTGTTTCATATCAGACGAAATCTTGTTGAGCATGTCATTGTTTATTCTTCATTATATCCCAGTTGTTACATCGAACTCGTCGATGCTTATTATATTGTCACTTTTCATATGCACCTCCCCATATTGTGTCGATCTCGTCGATACTAGATTATATTGTTATTCCTTAATGGATTCTTCATAATTGAACTGTTTCCTGGAACGTGAGTTTTCCAGCAATTGTTGTATTAGGTTGTCGATTCTTCCGACACCTGATTGTCGAAGTAAGGTTGTCAATTGTTCTGACACCTGACGTATATAATATAGGATTGGAATGTTTTTAAATGGGACCAGTAATTGGTCGGGCCATATTTATGGTCGGAATAAATTAAGGCCCAGATTGGCCTAGGATCCAGTAGAGGACTTTGCTATAAGCAAGTCCGGGGTTGATGCGTGGCTGGCCAGCAGCACAACCTTTGATTTGATAAATGTTAAAAATCCAATTCTAATATTAATTCTTATTTCTGGGATGAGTTACATCCATATGTTTTGTAATTGTGAGTTATGACCTGATATTCAGGTTTATTCGTTGCGTAAAATTGTTGGTTGTTGATTAATAAATGGTGGTTTCAATCTTGCTGAAATCACTTACTCTTAATTCATTTGGATTCCAAATAGTCGAAATCCACTTCCTTGATTCCATTGGCAGTCGTGAGATATCTATCTTGATGAGTTTTATTCATACCGCATATCTAGTCGGTACCATGTTGAAGCCTTGAAGTGCGTTCCTTATTCCTTGACCGAGCGTGTTGGCTCATTCTTACCCCTTGATTATTCTAACCTTCCAGAGTTGTTGGTTTCAGAAAATGTTGTGAATAGATTTGTTATCTTCAAAACTAGTATTTTTATACAAACTATGGTCTTGAAGACGTATGAGTTATATTTATTTCATATTTTCTACTTACTATTGTAGATATTGTTGATTCGGTCGCCGTAACGACCAATATAAATATTTTTTTGTTTTAAACTATTCAATTGAGAGAAGAAGAATGAGAAATTGTGGTAAATTACCAAACTTGTTTTGAAAATATTAGAGATTACAAATGTTTAAGCCAAAGGCTTGTTTATTTGAAAATCCAAAGTTTATTTTGGAAACCTTTCGTATTATATTTAATAATGCGCTTGCTGAGCAATTCATTCGCTCATACTTGTTTTATTTATATATATTTTAGCCTTCCAGAAAGAAGGTGTATTGGCGAGAGTTGTCCGCGTAGCTGATCAGAGACGGGGAAAGATATTAGCGTAAAGACGTTTTGATCCAGAGCATTGGAGCTAGTGAGAGGTTTTGTATATAGATGTTTTCTATTGAGTAATATATTTTATAAGATTAGTTGCCGGTATACTTCTTATCGAAGTTATACTAGTGTATTAGAATTTGTGTAAAGAGAATGGTTGTAAAGAAGAAAGATTGTTTGTAATGAAATTTGGATTCTTTTTTCTAGCACTATAACCTTTAAAGATTCTTGGTAGAGTTGGGGTCACAGATATTATTATTATTGTGTTGATTTTATATTAAACAGGTTGTTTGGATTAAGAGTGCAGTGTGACGACCAAATCCTTTGACCCCAGATTTGGGGGCGTTACAGGTTGTAAAGCATAATGTAACATAAGATGTAAAAGAGATAACTACAACTCAACAAAGGATAAGACAGACAATAGTATTAATAGAAGCACAGGAATCCAGAATCAAAGAAGAAAAGGTAAACTCAAAAAATCAAAATACGTTATGTATTCTTGAAGTCCGTAAACAGGTCACGGAAAGAAGTTCATGAAAATGTTCAAGCCTCAGTGACAGCAATAGAAACAAGACTTTGAAGACGACAGAAGTATATGAATGATTTAGGGTTCAGTACCACGGGATTCCAGTGATGAAGCAACCAGAACGACAAAGGACTTATCAGCAGCATTGAATTCAAGACATAAAAGAAGAATTGATCAAGTGTTATTCATCTGTGAACCAGACCAGTTGCACTAGGTGACGGCACTAAAAAGATCAGATTGTTTTATCGTCTCAGAAGAAATTGATACAGTCTAAAACTTAAACACCCTGGTACACAGGAGCTTTTCTAAAAGGACAAGGACAAGAAAAGTATTCGATGGTTTTTTCTATTTAGAAAACCATCGAATGAGAGTTATTGAAAACTAATGTTAATTAATGTTTCATTCGATAGTTTTTAATAAAAACCATCGAATGGAATATTAACTTTACCATTCGATAGTTTTCAAATTAGAGGAGCAGGTGAAAAGTTTGTTTTGTCTTATATGGTTGATGAAGATCCAACGGCCAGGATTGTTTCTACAATCTAAGTTCGATGGTTTTCAAACAAAAGTCTGCAGTTAATACAGAGTGAAGAATGTGTCTTCTTCAGTTAAGGATTTCAACACAGAGACATTACTGAGAGAGAGAAGAGCCGGAGAAAATTATCAGAGAAATTAATAGTGCTCAGAACTTGATCATTGTTTTGTATTTGTGTTACCTTAAACTCATTGACGCTAATCTACGGATTAGAAATTGTAGCACCCCTCGAGGTTTATATTTATAAAAAGATATATTCCCCGAAACTTGATTTGGTTTGGTGTGTTTGATTTCGTTATAGAACTGAAAGATTAATCCGCGAATGAAATTAAATTATTTGTGAGTATCGTATTCAACCCCCCCTTCTACGATACTTTGGACCTAACAATTGGTATCAGAGCTACTTGATTGATATACAAATCAGATCCGGTGAATGAGACCAAAATCAAACGTAGCGTGAAAATACGAAGCAAATTTTTTAACTTTCAAAAATTTTCATTTAATTGGAATTTCTTGAATTTTAAACAATTTGAAATTTTCAGAAACCATGAGTGCTCCAAAGACAACTGCTGGTATTAAAGTTCCCCCGTTTACTAGAGATGATTTCGGTTTGTGGAAGATGAAGATGTTGTTATTTATCAAGGCATCTAATCCGTTGTATATTGGCATATTAGAGAACGGACCGTTTGTACCAATGAAACCAGTTAGTGAATCTACAGCTCCTGATGGTAGCAGGATTCCTTCAGGCACCCAACCTAAGGATATAAGTGAATTTACAGATTCTGACAAAGAACTGATTCGATTGGACACCGGTTTAATGTTGATATTGGCGGACTCCGCAGACAAGGAAATGAGCTATCAGTTGATGAACTGTACAAGCGGGAAACATATGTGGGATACCATTAACTTAATAATGGAAGGAACTGAAGACGTTCAGGAAAACAGATTGGACATTCTGACTTCTCAATATGAAGCGTTTAGGTCCCTGCCAGGAGAAAGTATAACTCAGGTCTTTGAGAAATATACTAAGCTCCTCAATGAATTGGCAATGAAAGGAAAGACCTATCCACTGAGAGAATCGAACAGGAAGTTCATGATGACGCTGCCCCATCATGTAGAACACAAGTCATCATCCATTAGGGAAAGAATTGACTTCACAAAGATGCCACTGGAGATGATCTATGGCAAGTTGAAGACCTATGAGATGGAACAGGAACAAAGGGTGATAATCTACGGATCAGGGACAGTGGACAGCAAGCACAATGCACTTGTGAGATCAGCAGCACTTGTAGTGGATGAACCAATAACTTCTGAGATTCAGGTTCAAACCCCTAGAGCTGGAAAGGAGGTGATAATAGAAGCAGAAATGGATTCTGTGAATCTGGGTGTTGATGAAAGTGATTACTACACCCTAGAAGAGCTTGAGCAAATGGAAGACAAAACCATGGCGTACTTAGCTGCAAAGTTTAGTCATATTCGTTTCAAGAGAAACCCTAAGTACAAGTTCAAGGGCTCAACCAACAGATTCCAGAAGAGCAATTATACACCTAGTACAGGCTTTAAGGGAGGCTACAAGACTGGCATGATTGATAGGAGCAAATCAAGATGCTATAACTGCAATGAGTTAGGGCATTTCGCCACTGAATGCCGGAAGCCTCGTCAAGCAAGAGACATGAAAGATGTCTATGGAAAGAAGGATTCTTATGATGAGTTGAAGAAGGAGAATGCCAAGCTTAAACAACAATTGGAGGCATTCTCTGGAAAGCAGAAAGGGAAGGCTTACATAGCAGAGGGAAAGCACTGGGATGATACTGATTCGGATGAAGAGGAGGAATATGTAAATGTTGCTCTAATGGCTGACTCTTCAGAGGAATCACCTCAATCATCTCAGGTACCTATCTTAACTACAATTGATATGTCTAATTCTGAGTACAAGAAAACTGTGCAAGATCTTAGTGTAGAATTGTTTAATGTACACACAAGCATGCTAGCATCAGAAATGGAAAATGCTAAACTAGTTCTTAAGATTAAAAAGCTAGAATCTAAAAATGAAGAACTAGAGCTTGTAGCTGTAACATTAGAAGATCTTAAGCAAAAGAATGCGTACTTAGAGAACAAGGTCAAGTGTAATGATGAGATAGAGACTATCCTCAGGAAGCAGATTTCAGATCTAGATTTGAAGCTGAATGCTTTTAAGAATTCCGCTCTAGTGGCTAAGGAAATCATTGATACTCAGGCCGTAGAGAATAAAACTGCTATAGGATTTGACTATAACAAGAAAGCTGGTAAGAAGATTGTGGAATTCCCTGTGACACCTTCAGTTGTCAAAAGGAATACTCCACATGTTCTTAAGAATGTTGATTGTCCAGTTTTTGTTAAGCCGTTTCCACCTCTCTTTTATGAGGATGATCTTTTCATAGCACAAGAATTGCTTGAGGAGGATTTATTGAAGGAAAAAGAGGTAAAGACTAAGTTGCCTAGGAAATCAGTAAAGAATGTATTACCTAAACCTGATTTACCTAAAACTGAAGTAGGTTCCTTAGCTAGTAATGTTAAAAAGAACAGGAATGGGAGGAAGAAGATTGTTAATCAGGAATTGGTTCCATCTTCTCCCATTGCATCTAGGAAGTTGTGTTCTATTTGTAATTCTGCTGGACACCTTACACATGCATGTAAAAAGGTTAAAGTAGAAACTACTAATACTTCTGAAATGCATAACATGTCTGACATGCCTGATACTCATGAACCCTGTGGAAAGAAAGAGTGTTTGCTATGTAAGTACAACATCATGCATGCTTATTTTAAGTTGATGTCTGATAGTAGCAATAGCACTAGTAATGTTAAATCCACAGATACTATGAATATCAAACAGGGTAAGACTAAATTGAATGTTACTCCTGTTAAATCATCTAAACCTTCAGGACCCAAACAATTTTGGGTACCAAAGTCCGCTTAATCAATCTGTGATTGCAGGGTAAGGTTAAAAGCTCAAAGGTTGTGTGGATTCTGGATAGTGGCTGTTCTAGACACATGACAGGTGAAGAGTCCCTGCTTACAGAGGTGGTTAAGAAGACCGGCCCGATTGTAACCTTTGGAGATGACAACAAAGGATTCACTACGGGATATGGTAAATTGAAAGCTGGAAATGTCATCATTGAAAACATCTCTCTTGTTGAAGGATTAAAGCACAATCTTCTAAGTATCAGTCAATTCTGTGATAAAGGCTACAATGTAGATTTCAGAAAGGACAAGTGCTTGATCACCAACAGGAAGGATGAGAAGCTTACTCTACCGGGAGTGAGAAAAGGGAATTTGTTTATAGCTGACTTAAGTTCTACCAGTGAAGGAGAAGTTACATGTTTCTATGCAAAGGCATCTTCAGAACAAAGTTGGCTATGGCACAAGAAGCTCTCACATTTGAACTTCAAAACTATGAACTCTTTGGTAAAGAGAGAGTTAGTGAGAGGGTTGCCCCTGATGGAATTCAATCAGGAGGGACTATGTGAAGCATGTGAAAAGGGGAAGTCGAAGAAAGCATCACATGGAAGCAAAGGAATGACAAGCATTACTGAACCATTACAGCTGATTCATATGGATTTATTTGGTCCAGTTAATGTTATGTCACTTTCAAGAAACAGATATACATTGGTGATGGTGGATGACTACTCCAAGTACATGTGGGTGTTGTTCATACAAACAAAGGATGAAGCAACACAACTAATCATTGATCACATCAAGAAGATAGAAGTGGAAGCTAAGCTACCTGTGCGGACAATCAGATCAGACAATGGAACTGAATTCAAGAATGCAGTTCTAAATGATTTCTGCTCAGAGAAAGGAATATCAAGACAGTTTTCAGCACCAAGAACTCCTCAACAGAATGGAGTAGTGGAAAGGAAGAACAGGACCTTGGTTGAAGTAGCAAGGACCATGTTGAGTGAATCAAAACTTCCCACTTACTTTTGGGCTGAAGCAGTGAATACAGCTTGCTACACTCAGAATCGAACCCTGATCAACAAAGATCATGAAAAGACTCCGTATGAGTTAATGGCCAACAAGAAGCCAACACTGAAGTACTTTCATGTGTTTGGTGCAAAGTGCTTTGTACTTAAAGATGGAGAACATCTTGGCAAGTTTGATGCCAAAGCAGATGAAGGCATTTTTCTAGGCTATTCTCTGGAATCTAAGGCTTTCAGGGTATATGTGATTGAAGATAAGAAGGTGTTGGAAAGCTTTAATGTAACATTTGACGACACTAAAAGACCAGGCCTGCAAACTGGAGAGAACTCTGAATCCTTGGTATTTGAAAATCTATCAGGAGATCTCTCTGACAATGAAGAAGTACCTGAAGTTGTTACAGTCATTAATAATAATCATAATGATAATGATTCTGGACCAAGTGGTGACCAAAGTGGAAATCCTCAACATACAGGATCCACTAGTCAGTCTTCAGAATCAACAGATCAAACCGTCAAAAACTCAGGGGGAGCAGGAGAAGGATCAACTAGTCACACTCCACAACATCTAGAACAAGGAGAATCATCAAGATCGCATCTGCCAAGACAAAGGGTATGGAATAGAGATCATCCCTTTCACTTGATCATTGGTGATCCGGACACAGGAGTGAGAACTAGGAGAACATCACAAAATGAATGTCACTATTCTGGGTTTCTTTCAGAAACAGAACCTAAGAAAGTTGAAGATGCTCTAGATGATCCAGATTGGGTGATTGCTATGCAAGAAGAACTCAATCAGTTTGAAAGGCAGAAAGTTTGGAAGCTGGTACCCAGGCCTAAGGGAAAATCTGTTATTGGAACACGGTGGGTATTCAGAAATAAATTGGACGAAGATGGCATTGTAACGAGAAACAAAGCCAGACTGGTTGCTAAAGGTTACTCTCAAGAAGAGGGTATAGATTATGATAGAACCAATGCACCAGTAGCAAGACTTGAGGCCATCAGAATGTTTCTGGAATTTGCTGCACATTCCAATTACAAGGTATATCAAATGGATGTGAAGAGTGCTTTTCTGAACGGGGAGTTAGAAGAAGAAGTGTATTTGGAACAACCTCCAGGTTTTGAGGATTCAAAACTGGCAGACTTTGTGTACTTTCTATTCAAAGCTCTCTATGGACTCAAACAAGCTCCAAGGACATGGTATGACACTCTCTCTGAATTCTTACTTGAAAATGATTTTACAAGAGGTGTTGTAGACAAAACTCTCTTTGTCAAAAAGCATAAAAATGATTTGATATTGGTGCAAGTATATGTTGATGACATAATATTTGGTTCTACTAATGATGATCTATGCAAGAGATTTGCTAAGTTAATGCAGAGTCGTTATGAAATGAGCATGATGGGTGAATTGTCATTCTTTCTTGGATTGCAAGTATACCAAAAACAAGATGGTATATTCATTTGTCAGTCCAAGTACATCAAGGATCTTCTTAAGAAGTATCAAATGGAAGACTCATCTACAGCAAAGACTCCTATGCCAACTGCCACTAAGCTTGATAAGGATGAAACTGGTAAGAAGGTTGACATCACAGGCTATAGAGGTATGATAGGCTCATTACTTTATCTCACTGCAAGTAGACCAGATATAATGTTTGCAACATGCTTGTGTGCTAGATTTCAGTCTGATCCTAAAGAATCTCATCTAATAGCTGTTAAGCGAATATTTAGATATCTTAAGGGGACCCCAAATCTTGGAATTTGGTACCCTAAAGATACAGGATTTGATCTTGTTGGATACACAGACTCTGATTTTGCAGGTTGTAAGATTGATCGGAAGAGTACTTCAGGAAGCTGTCAGTTTCTTGGAAGAAGGTTAGTTTCCTGGCATAGTAAGAAGCAGCATTCAGTGTCCACATCAACAGCTGAGGCTGAATACATTGCTGCTGGTAGCTGTTGTGCTCAGATCTTGTGGATGAGAAACCAACTCCGTGACTATGGACTTTTGTTGACAAAGATTCCAATCTTTTGTGACAACACAAGTGCCATAGCAATCTCAAACAACCCAGTGCAACACTCGAGGACGAAGCACATCGACATCAGGTATCATTTTATCCGAGAGCATGTCATGAATGGAACTGTGGAGTTACACTTTGTACCCACAGAGGATCAAATTGCAGACATCTTTACTAAACCGCTTGATGAATCCACTTTCAATAAGCTGGTTGGTGAACTTGGGATGTTAAATCTTTCTAATTGATTTTGATTAGAAGTCAGTAACTGCAGAGAGTCCTGGTAAATACATGAGTTTAAGAATTGCTATATCCTTAGGACTCGTGAATTTATTTTCTGGAGCAATTCTCGTAGTTAGGATTATTGTACTAATTGTATGTCATAATTATGGATGATATATCTTCTGGCATTTAATTAGTTATTAATTCTAAAAATTATTTAAGTGCTAATATTTGTTCTAAATATTCAAGCATTTATTTAATTTGAATTAATTTACTTTGTTTTTAACATTGTAGATTAATGCAGCATAATTTATTGGATTTTAATTGGTTAATATCACTCAATGATATTTAATTGATTTTATTCTAAGAAAATTGTGAATTTTCTGTTAAGAATTGATTTTGGTAAATTTTAAAAGGTTTATTAAAATTAAAACTTGACAGGAAATTAAAAGGTCTGATTTTTAGAACATGAACAGGTTTTAAAATGAAGACAGAAGCAAAAAATATCGAATTTAGGAAATTCGATAGTTTTTCAAGTACATAGATAAATCTATCGAAATTAATTTTCGATAGTTTTTGAAAAGGAAATAGAAAAACTATCGAAAGCATTTCTCGATAGTTTTTGAGAATCTATTTAAAATATATCGAAAGAATTTAATTAATTCTATATCTAAATTCTCGATAGATTTTAAAAATTATATTGAAAAACCATCGAAAGGAATTCACTTGATTTAATATTTGAATTCTCGATAGTTTTTCAAAAAGTTCTTCGATAGTTTTGGTATTTCAAGAAAATAGACTTCGATAGTTTTCAGAAAAGCTCTTTAAATTCTGATTTTCAAATCCCTTCGATAGTTTTTCAAAAACCATCGAAGGATAGTTGACCTTTTTGCCCCTCTGAAAAACTATCGGAAGTACATTTAAATTCTATCGAAACCTGAAAGGACATTTTTGCCCCTGACAGTTTCAAGAGTATAAAAACATGCCTTAGTCCTTTTCTTTATCAGTTTGACAGATCTAAGAAAAGAACAAGTGGCCGTTTATAATACTTACAATTTCTATACACATACAAGAACTCATTCGATAGTTTCTTCAGTTTTAACCAAGAAATCCTTGAAAAAGTTACTGTCTTTCACTGTTGATTGATTTCTAACCGTGAAAACTTAATATTTTTGAGTTTTTGAAACTTTCTGAGTAAGAAACCATCGAACTCGACTGTTGAACCTAAGAAAGTTGTTAATAGTATACATCTTGGAAATTGAGTGTGTTTACACAGTTGATTTCTTTTGATCTAATTGGTTGGTATTAACAATTAGGGTTCTAAAGTGTGTTTGTGTTCGAATTTGTGTATTTTACAGAAAAAGGGTGATTTTGTTTTTAGGGTAATTTTGTGTCAAGGTTGATTAATTAGAAATAATTAATTAATTTAAGTGAAAAATTGGTTTTGGTTTAAATTGATTTTCTGGAAATTTGAAAAACAATGGCTGGAGAATTTATCGTAACCAAGACTAATCATGTCTCGTTCCAAAACTTGCAATCCATAATGAACTTACAGTTTCGTGCATGGGCAGAGTTTTTGAACACACGTTCATTAGTGGCATACGCTGTGAGTACTCCCGTGGTCCTTTGTATTGATCAATTGACTGCGTTGTACACATCCGCCACGGATACAAGTGAGAATAATATAAGATCCTTCAGTTTTGTTGTGCCAGGGGGCAGAACAATAAGGGTGACGGAACATGATTTTAACAGAATACTTCATTTTCCTACAGAAAACCTTGTTCCTGATCCCACAACTGAGGAAATACATGCTTTCTTCACTCTTATCAGAAGTCAACAACCTAACTTCTTGGTGGGAGAGTTCTTAAAGCATTACTTGCCAAAAGCATGGAACTTTTTCTTTCATACCCTAATCCATGTTTTTACTGCCAAGCTAACAAATCTGCATGGTATTCCCTTATTCCTTCAAAAGATAGGGTTTGCCATTGCGAACAATAGGCATATTAACATTGGACGGTTACTGATTGATCAAGTAATCATATGCATGGGACCACTGGATGAAAGAACAGGCATAAATGAAGATGTGCTCTGTTTCTATCCTAGGTTCCTACAGCTAATTCTCAATGATATCTTAACAGATAATGAACGGGAGATCTTTGAAGGTGAAGCCAACCAGGAGTGCATGAGAATGAAGAGCAATGCCATAACCGCTCTCATTAGGAAGAACAACTATCTTCCAGGGGTACCCACTATTCTCACTGAATATCTAAGAACAGTGCCCCTACCACTTCTACCCCCAGGGGAACAGGTAAATCAAGGTAATATTCCACAACCTGAACCTGTACCAATGGATGTTGATCCAGAGCCCTCAGTGGCCATTCCTGACCAGGAGGTTGCAAACCCACAACCTCTAACCACGGTCGAAGAGCCTTTGGAAGAGCCAAATGAAAACATAAACGAACCTCCTTCCCCTACTATACCCATTAAAGAACCATCCATGAGTGTAGAGGGAGATAGTGCCAAAGCAGCACCACATAAGGAGATACACCCTTCAACAACAGCTCTGCCTTCCTCTAAAAGGAGAAGAACAGAAACCGAGGCAACTGTTGATACTTCATTTCTCTCATCCAAAGCGCCCTTTACTGATTTTTCTGATGCTGATTGGGCTACGCTAACGAAAGTAATATCTGAACCAATAGCTCAATCAAGTAAGGAAGAATTGACGGAAGCAACTGGTGTTCCGACCATATTACGGTCAGGTTCACTGGTTGAAGGTTCTAAGAACCAAGGGTCTTCACAGACGTCGAGAGAAGGCTTTGACCTAAATGCACAATCTAAAAGGTCATTGTCTACCTCCCCAGATGGAACATATCTGGATCCTGCGGGTAAAGGGTCTGACGTAGGTGCAGATCGGCAACTCGTTGACAGTGAATCAATTACTATTGAGGAGTCAACTGAGGTGAAGTCTTTACAGACTCACGGGGAAGATTCGGGATCTCTGCTGTTAAAAGAGCCTGTTTCTAACCCCCTAGAGATTCAAACTCTAGATCCTTCAAAGGATATATCATCTAAGGATGATCAGCAACTTGGTTTATCCAAGGACGGGGACTTGCGAAGCCCCATTGCACCACCGGTGACCTCCTTAAGGACGGCTACGGTGATCTCTTCTGCAGGTACAATCAGCACAAAGGATTTGAGTGAAACAAAAACACTTACACCTGGCCTGAGTGGGAAAGGAAAAATGATTCAAACACCGACAGAAACGTTGAGTGTACACCCAGAGCCAAATGTGAGGAGTGACACCCTAACCCTACCTAATATTAATGATCTGCTGTTACCAACAGAAAGAGAGCTACAAGTTCAATCTTCCCTCAAGGAGATGACAGTTCGAGACAAAGAAGGAAATCCACTTTTCAAGGTTCCACTGCGACCTTCCTTTGACCAAGGGATCTCCTCCAGTCAAGACAATATTTCTTTAAAGTCTATTCAAGAGAAAGTTGACTTGGCTGCAGCTGATTCCAGAAGAACATTCAGGGTCATTGGCAGTGCATCTGGCACTATAACAGGTACGAAGCCGGCAGTAGACTCCTTAAAGAAGGAAGCTATGGAAGAACTAGTCGAATTGAGGATGGACGTCAGGGAACTTAAAGATGGATTCATGAATGAAGTAACTGCACTGTCTCAAGGACATGAAGCTTTGAAAGAAGACGTTCTGGTTATCCGGGATGGTCAAGCGTGGGTAAAAGATGCAATGAATACCCTCTCAAGAGTGGAGTCTAAGCTAAACAAGAGGCTGGATCACATGGAAAAGACTACCAACTCAAGATTGGAGAACATTGACTTGTCGCTAGCTTCTATAAATGAATTTAAAAAGCAGCTTATGGATTTCTTGGAAAATCAAGGTGACGGAGTACAGTCTATATGGAGTATGCTGAAGAACCAACAATCTGGACAACCTGGTCCTTCCTATCAGCAACCTGATCCTTCTAATATCTTTTATGCTGAGGATGCTTTTATCGAGGATTCCTCAACTAAGGGGGAGAAAGTTGGAGAAGGGGTGAAGGATAAATGGGGAGTTTGGTTGGGAGACTGTTGAGGCTATTCCAATCAGACAATACTGGATTGAGGAGCTTGTAGAGGAAGATAAGGAGAGTGAAGAGGAATTTGAGGTCATGCATGAGCAACCTATTCAAGAGGAGCATGAGCCATATTATCCAGAGCCAATAGAACATCCTATCTTGGATGATGATATGGAAGAAGCAAATTCTCTATCACCTGAAGAAGAAGCTGCCTTGGAAGCAATAAGAGCTCAGAGAGCTGCAATAGATGCCAGGCAAGCTGAGAAGGAGAAACAGCAAGCAATTCTGAGAAGTGAAAAGCTAAAGAGAATGAAGGTGTATAATGAAGTGAGGAAGAAGAAGATGATAGATCTGGCAAAGAAAGATGGGACTGAATGGGAAATGGCTTATAAAACCTTTTGCGGAGTTGAAGACGGATTAGAAGTCAACGACAATGCTGAGGTGGAAGTTATTATTCAGGACATCAGAAGTGCTAATCTTGAAGATCAGACTTACTTTAAAGCACTGAGAAGCTCTATAATCTGTCTGAATGCTGGGGTTAAAGCAAATGGTGCCTGGAGCTTATTAATCAGTTTTCTGGAGAAAGGTACATTTGTGATTTCTACTAAGTTTTTAGAACAGAGGACATATACAGAATTGCAGGCTATACTCATCAAGATCCAAAGAACTACAAGGCTAAATGAACTGCTCCGTGAGCATGTTAAGGAGATCGTGATGAAAGTCAGTCCAGAGATTACTGAAGATCCTCCAATGGTTAGATTCATGACGAATGACTTGTTCAGAATCTGCTATTTGGCTGAGGACAAACTGAGGGACTACCCAAGCAACTATCTAATCTCAGTTGAGAAGTATCTTAGATCCACTGGATTCTCATCAACGGAGAAGGACAAAGCAGCAGACACTCTTAGAAGATTTCTAATGGAGAATGTTCCTTACTATAGGAAAAGAGTGGAAAGAGGATTGGAAGTGCATACCAGACTGCCAAACATGCCAAAGCTAAACAAGAAAGATGTTAACATTGCATGGTTATGGGCTGGAGTGGGTCAAGAGGTTGAATATATTGGAAGACACATCCAAGGAGCAATCCTTAAACCTGGAGAACCACTGCACTATCTATCTGTGATTGATTATCAAGCTGTTAACTCTGATCCAATGATTGAAGAAGGTGAGATTGGAATGGACTGAATGTTGAAGCAAAGAACAAGAGAACTATCAGCTCAGACTAGAGGAGCAACTTCATTGTATAAAGTTTAATTGTTTTTTGATTTATGAAATCTGGAAATGTATATATATCTGATCCAGAATGCATTGATATTATTACGTTGTCTTACTTTAAGTAGTTTAATGTTTCCTTAGTTAGTTGAGTTATCCTCGAAGTATTTGCTTGTCGAACTCTATCCAATCAAATAGGGGGAGATTGTAAAGCATAATGTAACATAAGATGTAAAAGAGATAACTACAACTCAACAAAGGACAAGACAGACAATAGTATTAATAGAAGCACAGGAATCCAGAATCAAAGAAGAAAAGGTAAACTCAAAAAATCAAAATACGTTATGTATTCTTGAAGTCCGTAAACAGGTCACGGAAAGAAGTTCATGAAAATGTTCAAGCCTCAGTGACAGCAATAGAAACAAGACTTTGAAGACGACAGAAGTATATGAATGATTTAGGGTTCAGTACCACGGGATTCCAGTGATGAAGCAACCAGAACGACAAAGGACTTATAAGCAACATTGAATTCAAGACATAAAAGAAGAATTGATCAAGTGTTATTCATCTGTGAACCAGACCAGTTGCACTAGGTGACGGCACTAAAAAGATCAGATTGTTTTATCGTCTCAGAAGAAATTGATACAGTCTAAAACTTAAACACCCTGGTACACAGGAGCTTTTCTAAAAGGACAAGGACAAGAAAAGTATTCGATGGTTTTTTCTATTTAGAAAACCATCGAATGAGAGTTATTGAAAACTAATGTTAATTAATGTTTCATTCGATAGTTTTTAATAAAAACCATCGAATGGAATATTAACTTTACCATTCGATAGTTTTCAAATTAGAGGAGCAGGTGAAAAGTTTGTTTTGTCTTATATGGTTGATGAAGATCCAACGGCCAGGATTGTTTCTACAATCTAAGTTCGATGGTTTTCAAACAAAAGTCTGCAGTTAATACAGAGTGAAGAATGTGTCTTCTTCAGTTAAGGATTTTAACACAGAGACATTACTGAGAGAGAGAAGAGCCGGAGAAAATTATCAGAGAAATTAATAGTGCTCAGAACTTGATCATTGTTTTGTATTTGTGTAACCTTAAACTCATTGACGCTAATCTACGGATTAGAAATTGTAGCACCCCTCGAGGTTTATATTTATAAAAAGATATATTCCCCGAAACTTGATTTGGTTTGGTGTGTTTGATTTCGTTATAGAACTGAAAGATTAATCCGCGAACGAAATTAAATTATTTGTGAGTATCGTATTCAACCCCCCCTTCTACGATACTTTGGACCTAACACAGGTACTGCGGTTAAAGAAGTAACTTTTGGCATGACCCAACTTATTCTCAATCCTGATGGGAAGGAAATTGCTTATCTTTTGCTTGAAGAGCATAGTCTTTAGAGAAGCTCCATATTGAATCTCAGAGCATCTATCTACCAGATTAATGAGGAAGATGAAGAACTCAAAAATCTTAAGGAAAGATTGATTCAAATTCTTGAAGAAAAAGAAGAAAATTTGTTACCCAACTTCTTGAAGATGAATCTGTTCTATCAAAGAATTTAAACAGATAAGTTGTTGCTGCAGATACTGTACATTTTGTATATATGTTTTTGACATCATTGAATCTTAGGAATCTATACTTTATTTCACAAAGTATGAGATTGGGGGAGATTGTTAGATCAGAATTCAATGATCGTCAGGAGCTAGACTCAACTGATCAGGATTGCTGGCGTCATCAGGATTGCATGGTCGTCAGGATCAGAATGCATATCAGGACTGGGATCAGGTTTGATCATCAGGACTGGAAGCTGATCAGGATTCCTACTTCGAGTTATATTTGGAGTCTAGTTAAACATGGAAGTTTATTTTGGCGGTTCCTGGTTTGTAGAATGTAGCTATCAATTATGGATAGGTTTCAATCTTTGTAATTGATTAGGACTTATCATTGATAGAGAAGCTGTGTAGTATATAAACACAGTTTAGGTTTCGATTTATGGGGAGAACATTAAATGATCATACACTTGAGTATTTGTGTAACCTAGCAGCTCTCAAGAACATCAGAATTTCTTGAGAGAGTTTGTAACAGTTTAATATCAGATTTAATAAAGCTGTTATCTTTCTTTCATATTTGTGATATATACATTAAAGAAGTCGATTATCTTATACAATTGTATTCAACCCCCCTTCTACAATAGATTATTACTGGGCAACATGTTCATTATCTGTTAAGATGGAAGAATAAAGTGTGCAAAGTGTGGAGTGACATGATTTTGTCAACAATAAGAAGAAGACTGGATGGAAACAGAAATTTCAATGGTAATTATACTCCCATGTACTTAAATCAAAGAGGTCAAGATGTGGAAATGCAAAGGGGGACTGCTGTTAAAGAAGTGACTTTTGGCATGACTCAACTTACTCTCAATCCTGATGGGAAGGAAATTGCTTATCTTTTGCTTGAAGAGCACAGTCTACAAAGAAGCTCCATACAAAATCTCAGAGCAGCTATCTACCAGATTAATGAGGAAGATCAAGAACTCAGAAATCTTAAGGAAAGACTGATTCAAATTCTTGAAGAAAAAGAAGAAAATTTGTTATCCAACTTCTTGAAGATGAATCTGTTCTATCAAAGAATTTAAACAGATAAGTTGCTGCTGATATTTGTACATTTTGTAAATATGTTTTTGACATCATTGAATCTTAGGAATCTATACTTTATTTCACAAAGTATAAGATTGGGGGAGATTGTTAGATCAGGATTCAATGATCGTCGGGATCTAGACTCAACTGATCAGGATTGCTGACGTCATCAGTAATGCATATCTATCAGGATTGCATGATCGTCAGGATCAAGATGAATATCAGGACTGGGATCAGGACTGGAAGCTGATCAGGATTCCTACTTCGAGTTATATTTGGAGTCTAGTTAAATAAGGAAGATTATTATGTCGGTTCCTGGTCTGTAGGAATGCAGCTATCAATTTAGGATATGTTTCAATCTTTGTTATTGATTAGGACTTTTCATGTAATTGATAGAGAAGCTGTGTAGTATATAAACACAGTTTAGGTTTCGATTTATGTGGTGAACATACCAATCGCATACACGAGTATCTTTGTAACCTAGAAGCTCTCAAGAACATCAGAATTTCTTGAGAGAGTTTGTAACAGTTTTATATCAGATTTAATAAAGCTGTTATTATTCTTTCATATTTGTGATTCATATCTTATTAAGTCGAGAATCTTATACAATTGTATTCAACCCCCCTTCTACAATTGTTTATTACTGGGCAACAATATCAGCATTAGACCCGTATACAATCGAACCAATTTCTTGTATGTCTCTGTGTACTCACTCAATTCCTTTAGGGTTGAACCTTGGGGAACTCTAGTACCATCAGGATTTGTAGACTCGTTCACTGGTTTCATTGGTACAAATGGTCCATTCTCTAAAATACCAAGATACAAAGGATTTGAAACTTTGATAAATAATAACATCTTCATCTTCCACAGACCGAAATCATCTCTCGTAAAGGGGGGAAATTTGATACCAGCAGTGGTCTTTGGAGCACTCATGGTTTTTGAAAATTACAAATTATTTAAGATTCAAAAAATTCCAATAAAATGAAAATTTTGAAAATTAAAAAATTCGATCTTAATTTTCGAGAACTTGTCTGTTTTTCATCTATATCATCGGATCTGATTTGTACGTCAATCAACAAGCTCTGATACCAATTGTTAGGTCCAAAGTATCATAGAAAGGGGGGTTGAATACGATACTCACAAATTTATTCGATTTCGTTTGCGGATAATTATATGTGTTTTTGTCCGAAATCAAATCAACCAAATCAAATCGTTTTATAAATTTAAACCACGAGGGGTGCTACAAATTTAATCCGTAGGATTAGCTTCAATGAGTTCAAGTTATAATAATCAATACAATTGATAGAATTTAAGGCACTGGTAATTACTTCTCTAAAAATCTCAAGCCCTGGAAATCCTTCGCGTATTTGATTTCCTGCAACTTCTTAACTTCTGAACTGATGAAGACAGTGTCTTCAATTCACAATTGTAGTCTTTTAGGAAAATTATTGAAGGCCATAGATAAATCTCAGCCGTCCATTTCCTCACCAACCTCTGACATGTCTTGAATGCATTTCACCTGCTACAATTGAAAAACTATCGAAGACAAGTTTTTTCTTTTCATTCGATAGATTTAAATAAAATATATCGAAAAGAATAACTTGTTTCTTTGAAATTAGTTCGACATTTTTATAAATAAAACTATCAAACTTAATCATTTTACCCACTTCGATGGTTTCTAATTAAGAAACTATCGAAATGGATTTTCACCACTTCGATGGTTTTCACCAAAATCTTCTTTTTTTCTCTTTCGATAGTTTTCAAAAAGGAAAACGAATGTCCATTAATTTCAGATTGGTCCTTGAAGATTCTTTCTCTTTTCAGTAGGGATATTGCACTTCAATTTAACCTAAACATACCTTATCAATTTTTCTTTTAACTTCCAGGATATATCAGGTCTGACTTAAATCAATTTCTTCTGAGACGATAAAACATGTTGATCTTCTTCAATTGTGCTGACACCTAGTGCAACTGGTCTGGTTCACAGATGACTAACACTGATCAAAACCTCTATGTCTTCAATATAATACAATTGACAATTCCTTTGTCGTCTTGGTTGCTTCATTATAAAATCACTGAAATCCTTTGGTACTGACTTTGTATCATTTAAATACTTTTGTAGTCTTGAAAGTCTTGATTCTTCATTTGTCACTGAGGCCTGAACATCTTAATGAACTTCTTTCCGTGACCTGTTTACGGACTTTAATAATACATACCATATTTTGATTTCTTGAGTTTACCATGTCTTTTGTTCTTATGGATTCCTGTGCTTCAGTTAATATTATAGTCTGTCTTGTTCCTGTGTTGAGTTATAGTTACCTCTGTTACATATTATGTTACATTATGCTTTACATATACGTCCTACATATTTTTTATTTAAAATTATATAGCCTGACATGATAGCTAAATCCTAAGACCTTGATTTGACCTAGTTATACACTATCCCATAACTACGGTAACTATAACAATATTATGAACCTTAAAATGTCCCCACTCGATTTCTCATGGGAAGATAATAAAAAACATTGGAAAGCAAGTCTTTTAACTTAACACATCTTTTGACTACATTAACCTGACATTATTCGGCCACAATGATCAAAACAACAAATTTAATATATAATATTTTAATTACATGCATATTTGACTAATGTTAATATCATAAAATTGCCCCTAATTCTAATATATACAGAACGACCTAGTACAAAATTTTAAGACTGGACATGGTATTCAATTCTTCTTCAACTAACGCATTAATGTGAATAATAACCCAATTTTGAAAATATTTATAATATAAATACATAAACAAAATACTTACTTGTTTGTCAAATATATTTATTCATCTTTAACCGAATGAAGCTTTGCTCCCATAGTCCCATGTTCTCTGTGTTCTCTGCGGCTATAGTCTCCCTCTGACCTTCTCCCAATTGTTTTAGGGTTTTTAATTTTCTAATGTGTGTGTGAAAGACATATGTATAGGCCTATTTGTAAACACCGAGGATTCGACTCAACTTCATCCAAGTATGTAATAAGTAAATAATAACTCAAACAGTCACATGAATCTCAGTAGATTTTATCAGTCAAAAGAAAGAAGATAAAAGTCAATCTACGGACTTGAAGTGATTCTATATTGAAAGAAGTTCATTTATTTGATCAAGCCTCAGTGAAGTATTCAAGAAAGTGGAACTATTTAAGAGTGACAGAGATTTCAGAAGTGTGACAGGAAATGTACAAGTTACAGTACTTTGTTAAAGAGAATGAAAAAGAACCACAGCTTAAAGTCAAAAGATGAAGAAATGTCATTAAAGTTAGTCACTCATGAACCAAACAATACATCGAGTGTCAACGTCATTCAGTGGAAGTTCGTCATCAGTTTCAGTGGTTCTTAGGATTAGTTTTAATTCTCTTTTAATTTATTCTATAAGTTAATTAATTTAATCTATAAATTAATTCCTTCAGAATTAATTTATATATTAAATTAATTAATCTAGGATTTGAGTAATTTAATTTATAAATTAATTCACTCAAATTAATTTATTTATTAAATTATTTAAGACATTTAAATTAAAACTAGAATTAATTCTATTCTAGTAGTACTATCATTTTAATTGGTAGGACTATGCACAACAGTACTACCGATAGTACTGCTAGTTCTTTAGTCAGTACTACCGATAGTACTGCCAGTATTATTAGATAGTATTGCCAGTATTATTGGTTAGTACTACCAAGGTAATTCAATAAAGCTTTGGCGCGTGAAATGTGAAGGCAGTGGTATTGATATAAAGAGTGGATCAAAATAAAAGAAAAGATACAGACTGAAGAACAAACAACTTTACATCTTCACTTCTGCCATTTAAACGCTCTCAAATGTCCGAGCAAAAATCTTCAGTAAATTAACTTCTAGTATTTATTGTTGTATCCAAGCTACTAGAATTACTTTACTTGTAACACTTTGACAATCTAGCGGATCATAATCCCTAGAATTTATATCGAACTACTTTTTAGTATTCGATCATTTTATTACAAAAATAGATAAATTCATGTCGAATTTATTCTAGATTTGTTTTAACAAGAACCCTATAATCTGTACTCAGAATTGTAACACCCTTCAAGTTTAATATAAGTTATATTTAACTTGAATCTTGTTTCATTTTATTCCGCAATAATTTGTTATTGAAATTGTTAAATCAAGAATAATACAAATTCGATTAAACGGTACAGTTTGTATTCAACCCCCCCCCCCCCTTCTACAAACATATCGGGACCTAACAATTGGCATCAGAGCCTTTTGATTGATACACAAATCAAAGATCCAATTTTTGTGATTTTTTCAAGAACATTCATATTTTTATTCTTCTAAAAAATCTCAAAATGACTACACAAAAAATTGGTACAGTAAATGTAACACCCCCAGATCCGGGGTCGGAGATCTAGGTTGTCACGTTCCTTTATTCCGTACAAACACTTGATACTTGAATCATAATAATATAAATCAACACACATGGTGACCCCACAATCAATATACTCACGCCAGTTATGTCTTAGAAACGAAATTAAAAAAACAGTCGTCATATGATCCATAAATTAAAGTTATTACAACCCAAAAGTAAAATACTTGCAACCTATTGCCAGTATGATTTCTATTTGAAACCAGAAAGGCAGCGCAAAAGTTTGTTCTTGTTCATTAATATACATACGTGATAATTATAAATAAACCGGAGCAACAAGAGTTACACTCTGAACCAACTCACTACTTCTACCTGAGGTGCTGCAACTGCCATCCTATGGGCGGTCTGCGCAGCCCAAACGTGCTTCCGAGCGGTATGACGAATCCTGGCCATCTACTCTAGCTGTTGTGTTATGATATATATATATATATATATATATATATATATATATATATATATATATATATATAAAGAAAGCAAGAGTGAGCACTAAGCCTAACAATAATATAAAGCAGCATAAGCATATCTGTAAGCTTATATCATAAAGGAAAACCTTTAAAACTTCATTCATATACAGAATGATATATTCATTATACTTTTTGTCAAAACATGCCATACAGTACCTCTACTGTACTAGGAACATCATTACTCATCACTGCCACATTATCAGTAACTCAGCACCTAGGCTTTCGTTACAATGTGCAGCACAACTCCAATTGGAGGGAAGGGACCTTTTTCCGGAGCACACCACGATACACGATGATCAGTCGTTGTATCGTACTCACACTTTTCTACTAGTAGATGGATGACATCTTAACACGGTTATCACCCTATCCGCATATGGGCTTTGTATCTACTGGACTGTCCCACAACCTCCTACGCGAGATAAGTGATGGACTGCCTAGCAGCCTCTTAGGCTATAATCAGAGGTACTGTCCAACAGCCTCCTTCACGTTTCCTCCTGGTCCCGGATGAAAAATCAATGAAATGGGAATCGGAATTTAATCCTATTTCCCCCAAGTACAAATACTTGTCAAAAACTTTGTAACAGTTTAGATTCCTTACTCCAGAATATTTGAAGGGAGTAAGTCACAATGTGGGTTGACATCAGTCAACGAAGCTACGAATGATTACCACGTATTTTGAAATTACGACCTGGGGTTCATCGACATTTTCAGAGTTCAGCAAGTTTGAAATTCTTTGATTGAATAGGGGAGTCATCCCCAACTATAGGTATTTTAGAGGAATAGAGGAAGTAAACTATTTCCTCGACTCCTTGAACTGGATTCCCAATTTTTGATTAGTTAGAAAATATTTAATCGCATTTAAATATTTTTAATAAACTTAAAATAATATTTGGGAATCTCTGTTTTAATTATCCTTTCTAAAGACTAGAAATATTTGTTTAAATGCTAGAACCTTAAATAATAATATAACAAGGTTCTATGATTTTTAAATCATATTTGGAATATTTAATAAATACCCAAATAATAAATATTGAATTATTATTCAATAATATTCCACTTAAGTGAATATTCAAATAATGTTCACTTATTTAAATAAATATTCAAAATAATATTTTTAATAATATTATTTAATACCTCACATTAAATATCCAATAATATATATATATATATATTAGAATATTTAATCAACATATATCAAATATAGTTGTCCCTGGACCCTCCAGTTTCTGACAGCATAATCAAGTAAAAATAGTAATTCAACTCCCGGTCTAATATTTTAAAATCATCGTATGAGTGCTCTATTCTTAGAGCCTTTAAAACATCGGTTTATATCTAGTATTTACCTAGCATATAAACCTTATATCTTATAAAACTTTTTATCAAAAGCGTAAACAGTTATAAATCTTTTCACAGCATTAAAGCAGGATATATATATCACATGCACAATAGTAAATCACAACAACATCACTTATATGATGTAGGGTTTGAAAACTTGCATTGGTGTCTCGGTGGTGTGGTAGTGGGGGCTTGAGAGTGTGCTCGTCGATCTATAACAAGATACACAATTCGCAATCAGTCCCCTAGAACCAAATAATGTGCTATTACTTAAGCACTAAAGTTCTATAAATGAAAATCAAATGTTTCGCTCTTGGTCATCTATAACCTCACGACATTCCGTAAATCTTAATTCAAAAGTTTGGGTGGGAATCTATCCTCAAAACCCAAGTACTTTTCCATTACTAACTCCTTGTTTTTAACCATCCCCTTAAGGGTGTTTCACTCGCGCAACTTTTGTTCCCGCATTTTTATAAAATCGAAAACTTATCTTTTTGACACAAAACCTCCTAGGTTCCTTTCCCGACTATCCATTCTAGTATCCATTTTAATATCTCGACCCAATTCCATTTTTAAAGGGCTTGATCCCTATCTCAAAGTTCATGCAATGAACTACTTAGTTATCTGAAACCGCTTTCACTAAAACGGACGTTTCTCCTAAACCGTAAATCGAAACGATACGATTCTTTCGCTAAAACAAACTATAAAACAGAGTCTACATGATCATGGTCAGAAATCCTCATGGTTATGCCTTTAAGGTATTCGTGATCTCTGTCCAAAATTCCTAAATGAAATTCGACATGGTAACGACGCTTAAACGCGATTCCCGTGTTTAAAACACTCTAATCAATTCACCGATCCATAACCAAGCAATCAAAACCCAAGGATTTCATTTACACCATCTTATTACTGTCTAAACATGCTCATAACACTAATCACTAGTTCAGCCATCAATCAATCCACTAAACATCAAGCTTATCATGCAAATCATCTCTATATCATACTATCACTAATCATTCTTAACAAAATCACTAATAACAAAGTGTAAACATAAGGGTGAGAGGTTTTTATACCTTCCTTGGTACTTAGTATAGCCTATAAATGGTTAGTATGCCTTTCCTTGATCCTTGATTATCCTTTACAACCTTAGAACTTCAAGATCAAACAAGAATTTCAAACAATTCTATTCATCTCTACTATTCATCATCAACTTTGATTCAATTTTTAAGTATGATAACAACCATGGATGATGATGAGATCAAGGATTTACCTTAGTTTAGGGATGAGGGTGATTTAGAGCCCAAGAACTTGAATTATGGTTGAGTAGAAATGGAGGAAATTTTTTCTTATCTTGGTTGAGTAGCTTCTTCATGGATGCATCTTCTTTGCTTTTCTTTTCTTTTTGTTTTTGTATAATTACTCTTAATACTTCTCTTTTTAATTTGTGTGGTCTTGGATTGGTTTTGTCATTCAAAGACACATGTCATTATCTTGTGGTTTGTGGTGAAAGTGGTGACAAGGTGGTGATTCATCACCTTGTCATCACCTTGTCACCCCTATGTCACCCTCCTGCATCATGCTTATGTCATCATTTGTATCATCAATCCTCTTATATGTTGCACTTGATGATATTATATGATACTTCTCCTTTGGTTAGGGTTTAATCCATAATTTGTTACGCTTTTGATTTGTCGCTAAGTTTCGCGATAGGTTCAAGTGATTTTAAAACGTTTCTCTGTACCAATGATAGGAGATACTTCCTTGATCTTTTCATAACCTTGGTTTAATATGTGATTATGGATTTCTCATCCTACATACTTTCTCAAAACGATCAAATCAATACATCTTTGATTGTCCAGTGAATAGTGATTTAAAACTCGAATGGAAATCTTCTGATTCTGATTGCGTTTGCATTCACTCATTCTCCTTATACATCAATAATATAACCTCGAAACATTAATTCCATGTCATCCACATAGTGTGGTCTGAAAAATATTTTCTTCAGCAAATTTACTATTCATCAGGGCAAATTTACTATTCATCAGGGTTTCGAAAATGACTCGGGATTTGACCCGGGTTGTCACATATGGTATCAGAGCCGACTCTCGAAAGCTTGTCGAGGCAAGTTGCCGGAGGTGGGGACACGAAGGCTGGTGGTATTATCCCACAATGGACAGAGATCCGGAGGTGGGGACACGAAGCCAGCCGGTATTATCCCACAATGGCTAGAGAGGAACGATCTTGGAACCTATGGGCTATCCGTTCAGGCTTGACGAGGACGTCAAGAGTTTAAGTGGGGGAGTTTGTAACACCCCAGTCCCACATCGAGGAGATTTGGGACTTCTGTTCAGTTTATAAGGCAAAGTACTACTACTAATTAGCACCAACAAATCATGATATTTTGGGGGCCTGTGGTGGGCTAGTCGTTACCCAAGTTGGCTGCGTTTGGGCCAGTAGGCTTCGGCTTATTCGGACTCGGAATCGGGACTTGACCCGATTTTCGAAAATGACTCGGGATTTGACCCGGGTTTGTAATACCCCGACTTGTTTTTTTTTCAATATTATAATTTATGCTCAATTTTATTCATAAATACGTAACTTGGGTTGATTAAGTTTTCTAATAGTACGAAAATTTATTTTTTGAGATTGTTGGTTTTCTTCGACATGTCGAGCTCCCATGGGTATAAAATAGGTCGAACTTAATCAAGGCCTTTTTGAAAGAAGATGAAAATATGCAAAGATTTAAACTGGTTTCCAGGCCAAGGTGAATTGACCCAAGGATATGGGCTGAGCAGATGCATCAAAGCCCAATGTGAAAAGGATGAAAGATTTAAACTGATTTCCAGGCCAAGGTGAATTGACCCAAGGATATGGGCTGAGCAGATGCATCAAAGCCCAATGTGAAAAGGATGAAAGATTTGAACTGTTTTCCAAGCCAATGTTAATTGACTCAAGGGAGTTGGGCCGAGCAATTGCTTCAAGGCCCAAGGAGAAGGGGTAAATTTTTTAAACTACCATTAATTGGGCCAGGTAGTTAAATATATAGGAGTGAGAAGGAAGCTTGCCCTTCATCTTTTCGATGTGGGACAAGTTCACATTTCACAAGTACATTAGTAGTAGTCCCCAAGTTCTTTTATAGAGAAAGGAAGACACTTAGTTTGTTACTTGCTCGATGTGGGACAAAGTGGACTTAAGTTATACTAATTTTGGCACTTATACTTGGTTTTACCACATGAATTGAAGTTAGTGTTGCATGCGAGATTTGAGTCCTTCCTTGTGCACTTCTCTTTACATTAGGAATTTTAAGTTTAAAGTTTTGACTTGTTTTATTTCAGCTCTTCAAGGTTGGACATAGGCACTTAGTTTTTTTTCTAAGTGAAGGGCCCTAACCGAGTTATATAGAGTTTGAGAGAAATTTACTCTTTGATAACTCGATGTGGGACACCAGGGATTTATGTTTTAAATCTTCAACTAGAGTTCTTGCTTTCAAATGTTTTGATTTGCTTCAAAAGGGTATATAGTAATTGATTTAGCAACTTTCTGTTGTTATGCTTTATTGCCCATACTTCGACTCCCTAAGAAAGCCAAGGTGAAACTTATGTACCTTAACCTTATATGTGAGTGACACTACTTGGGATATATAGAAATTGGAAGGAGTTGGTTCCTTTTTCATATCGATGTGGGACGATAATGTAGTCACTAAAGATTCAACAAGCATGGCTTGTTTGTCCATTGGTTTAGTTGGTTTACAAGTCTCAAGATAGTTATATAGAGAAATGAAGCCAGCAACTTGGATAACTGTTCGATGTGGGACAAAACTATAAGTTTAAATTCAATTCACTTGGGTTTTTACTACAAGGGATTAGCATCTGTATAGCATCCAAATTGAAATTTGTTAAGGTAACTCCAAGTTTTGAACTTCAAATTATCTCGGTTCAAGAGAGAACCTGTGATGATCATCGATCTTAGTTAATAGTTAGTAACTTGACTTGACTTATATAGACATAAGATGAAGACCCCCTCTTAACCATCTCGATGTGGGATAACCAGCAATATAAGGTAAATAGAATGGCTTAGTACCACATTGATAATTTTAGTGAGAATGTAAGGGTTTATGTAGATGGATTCAATTGCATATCTCAAATCAAGAAAAAGGAAGGAAGTCAGTTACACTTAGTATGCATATGCGTGGGCAGTCTACTGGTATTTTTGGTTTAGCAAAATGACTCTTATAATTTTTCTTTTTCTTACCTCTATTTTTCTACCACATTGAAAAGAGAAGAGATAGTATACCAGGTTATATAGTAGAAGTCTGCAGCAAAATGGTAAGAAATTCATGGGCGAAATATGGCGCTAGAATGGGTGACTATTAGGTGCTTTCCATTTTATTTTTCTAATGCTAAGAATTGTACCACATCGAGCAGAATTAGGAAATGATCTTTCCTTTCCTGTATATATATAAACGTAGAGTTGTAAATAAGGAAATAGAAGCAGCAAGCTTGTATACTACTGTAGTTGGTAAGTCTTCGGACTTTTCTTTTTATTTTATTTACTAATTTATTTTAGTTATTTATTATTTTCATTGTTTAATATTTAAGTTAGATAAATTAGAATAATTAGGTAGTAGAAATAAAACGTGGTGATAATGCTAGTGTGACTTTTGATAATATTTTAGGGAACGAGCGAAGTTGACGATTTTCGTATAAGAGTTTAAGATCATAAGTGACGTACTGTAAGTATATACTGTACTGTTTTACTGTTGAAATGTGATTTTGAAATATCGATGACTTTATTGCTGATATTTGATGAAAATTGAGTATTCTTACATTGATACTGTGAACTGTGATACTTCCTTATTGGAAGTGAAGCTAAACCAATTGTTTAGCTGGCCGGGATCCCAACTAGTAGAACTTGTGAATTATCGTGTTTGAATACTCATTTTTATTCAATTTCTGTGAAAATTATTTTATTGTGATGAACGACTTGTGAAATTGCAAACCTCAGTTAAATGGTATAATATATGCTTGCTGGGCTCTATGAGCTCATTCTTTTATTTCACTAACTCCCACAGGGAAGAATTTTGGAGAAGGATGTTCATGAAAAGATAAGAATGTGATGAACTGAACTATCGATGTTGGATGGGAAGCGAGTAGTACTCTAAGGAGAATACTTTTGTAATAGACTTATGTTTCGAAGTTGTGTAAGAACTTATTATATGCTGTAACGTTTTGTCGTAAGGCTTGATCACGTTGTAAGATCTTTTGTTTATTAATTAAAGTTTGAGTATGTAAGCATATATTGAGGCGTTTGGTTTGGTTGACGTTCCCCGGGTCGGGTTTCTGAGGTCATCCCGGGGTTGGGGGCGTCACAACAACTTCCTTATTATTTTCGAATTTGTAGGACTTGATAGAACCTTCTTTGATTTAGAAAATTACAACTTCCTTATTATTTTCGAATTTGTAGGTTTGATAGAACTTTTTATTATTATTTTCAAACTTGATATAACTTTTTTTGATTTAGAAAATTACAACTTCCTTATTATTTTCGAATTTGTAGGCTTCATAGAACTTTCTTTTATTATTTTCAAACTTAATAGGTATTTATAGGGGAAAATTAGGGTTTTGGGGAAGGGTTGGGTTAATCTTGACCCTTCATCTTGAACTTTAATCAACCAACACCTTATTTTGTCTTTTTCTTCCATCCTTGCTTTGTCTTTTCCACTTTTGCCCTTCCTTGTCCCTTTTCCTTCTCTTTTCTTCTTTTCTTTATTTTTTCAAATATCTACAAAATATGAAAATACAACTAATTAATTTATTTAAAAATACGAAAACTAACAATAAAATAGGTACAAGAGAATGCAAAAATATGCACTAATCAAATGCCCCCATACCTATCGTTTGCTCGTCCTCGAGTAAAACAAAAACAAGCCCTTTAAACCCCTAGGCAGCACTAGTGGACGAGTGAGGTCTCGTGAGGGCCTATAGTGAATGTACCCACAAAATCCATCTAACTCATATAAAAGATTGCATGGAAATGCAACGCCACACATACATGTCCTCTCATGTTACATCAACTTAAGAATCAAAGTGAATTTGCAAAGTCTTGGTGTGGGAGGTGCAATGATTCACATATTAGACTTAAAGAAATATGCAAGAGTGCTTAAAAGTCCATGTCAAGTGCAAAAATAGTTGGAAAACATGCTAAGCACACAAGAGCACACCTTAGAGTCAAAACTTGAGATCTCATATGCAAAAGAAACAAGCAATACCTCACATTTCACTCACAAAAGAATATTCACTCAAGAACAAGGGTAAGTCTATCACTCAATTCCAACAAAATCATAAACATGCTTGACACTTGGTATCGATCTATCTTTAACACAACATACATCAATAATGACAATCAAAAGGTCTTTATTTGGGTTGTAATGGGGGCTAGGGACAAGGTATGTCAAGAAATGCCAAATGAGGTGAAGTGTCAAAAGCTAGTAGTCACCATGATAAATCATACACATCACCAAACATTCTCCCCACACATTTATTTTCTAATTTATTTTTCAACAAAAAGGCTTGATTAGTCAAATGAAGGAGGATTACAAAAACTTAAGTATGCTCTCATTTTTTTCTTTCTTTTTCTTTCTTTTTTTGTATTTTTCTTTCTTTTTTTGTATTTTTTTTCTTTGAGAGCTAAGATAAGTATAAACAACCATAATCCTCCTTAAAATTTAGCTTGAACATCGACTAACAAGTGAACAACCAAAACAAATATTTCCCGAAAGTAATGAACAAAAATAAACCCATCTCACACACCTTATTACTCCCTCAAGTTCCTACTAGCCTTTGACAAATTGGGATCAAGAATAAGTAAGGTTGTACAAGAAAAAGGTCTTAGGCGAGTAATGTGGTGTGTCGTCGAAAAATAGGATTAAGCTCAAATGGGTAACTAATGATAAAAAAAGAATGGTGTGGAAATTTTGGAAATATGGGTTATTCCTAAATGCCTTTATCATCTTATCAT
This sequence comes from Heracleum sosnowskyi, assembly GCA_030848705.1. Classification (NCBI taxonomy): domain Eukaryota; kingdom Viridiplantae; phylum Streptophyta; class Magnoliopsida; order Apiales; family Apiaceae; genus Heracleum; species Heracleum sosnowskyi. The sequence goes on from CM061236.1 coordinate 47,446,920, forward strand.
CAATGATGTCATGTATTTCAAGAAAGACCTCAAACAAGTGCTAGCAATTCAAATAACATGTGGACACTCAAGCAAACGAATGTAAATGCAAAAGATGTGCATATAGGCTCAAAAACTCACTTGGTGTGGTAAAGCATAATCAATCTCAAGCAATGGTCTTATTAATGCACCTACTTGTACTCGAAGCATAAAAACCAATTCATCTTACACATATTCATGTCCTTCTAATTACTTGCAAAATTCAATAAATCTACTAGTTTCACCTTGCTAGTGTGTGTGTGTATGGACAAGAACTTAGCAAATCACTTCTCAATCCCAAATATCAGAAACACAAGATTATCATAGCATGTAAAGGTGCATCAAGCAACTAACAATCATTTAACAATACTAGAATAAGACTAGGACTCTACTATTTACAATATTGTAACTCATTTTGTGATTTTGTGATTTTTAATTTTTTTGGATTTTCTTATTTTATTTTTTTATTTTCACTAAAAACCCTCCCCCATACCTAAATCATGCATTGTCCTCAATGTATGCAAAATGAGAGAAATGACAAAGGAGAATGATGAGATAATACCTGATAAGGGATGACAGAGAATGAAAATTCTGAAAGACAGCGAACTAAAACAACCCACTCACACACACTTTTACTCCCCCATACCTGAACTTTATGACGGGAGCCTCCGATTTGGGACTAATTAACCAATACCACAAGGAAAAATGGGAGGAAGCTTCGAGAAGGAATCAAGAAATCGTTGAAAATTTACCACTACATTGACTTTCTCAAGTAATCTAAGGCAATCTTCCACATTAAAAGGATCTATACCACTAATGTCCTCCATAAACCAAATTGTTGCTTCTTTGTGTTGTTTAAGCAAATTAATTATTTGAGATTCTTGTTCATGGTGTAAATCATTAGTGATAATAGGAAAAAGAATTTTATCAAAAGTGGAATGATGCGAAGCTAAGTCAAATGTAGGTGGCTCACCAACAGGAGTTTGAACAGAGGTGCGAGGTTTAAAAGAGACATCCCCCGACCTGGTTTCCAATTTCGAGCAAAGGTCATCCAACTCTTCTAACAACTCTTCGGAAGTCGTGTCCTTGACGGACTTATGAAGCTCTCGATTAGACTCAAAATTCATTTTAAAATCTTGCTCAAGAAAAGACTCAATCTCACTATCCTCAACATTTGACCAATTAACAATCTCATTGACTAGATTAACACCTAATGGTTGTTCATAAATCTCATTGGGTACTTTTCCTACATTAAAGATGTTAAGGTCAATGGTCATGTTTCCAAAAGTGAGTTTCATAGAACCATTCCTACAATTAATCAAGGCATTAGATGTAGCAAGAAAAGGTCTTCCTAGAATGATAAGAATTTGGTTCTTAGGATTCGTGACGGGTTGAGTTTCGAGAACAACAAAATCAACCGGGAAGAAAAAATCACCAACCTTGATCAAAACATCTTCTACTATCCCCTTAGGCATTTTGACAGAACGATCAGCTAGCTGGAGCGTCATGTTCATCTTCTTGAGCTCGCCTAAACCTAGGGCTTGATAGACCGTAAATGGAAGAAGATTCACACTAGCTCCTAAGTCAAGTAAAGCTTTATCCACAAAAGTATCGCCTATGACACAAGAAATTGTAGGACAACTGGGGTCCTTATATTTCACAGGAATTTGATTCGAAAGAATTGAACTAACTCGAGAGGTCAAAAAGGCTTTCTTTGGAACATGAGTGGATCAATTGTGAGTGCACAAATCTTTTAGACACTTAGCATATGAAGGAATTTGTTGAATGGCATCTAAAAGGGGAATGTTGACTTTAACTTGCTTGAAAACTTCCAAAATCTTATCCATTTGATCCGATTATTTGTTTGAAATGAGTCTTTCAGGATAAGGAGCTCTCGGTATAAAGACTCTTTCACTAAACACATCGGGAATAGGATTTGAAAGTGCTTTGCTAGAAGATGAAGGTTCACTAGGTGAAGGTGATTTGCAAGGAGAAACAACAGGTTCATAGTTTGATTGATCAAGAATCGGATTTGAAAGAGGAGGATTGGGTTCAGAATCTAAATCATCTTCTTCGTGAGAGTCAGCACCTACTTGGTTATCAACCTTATTTCCCGACCTTAAAGAAATTATAGCATTGACATTTTCATGAGGTCTTTGATTGAGTGGGAATCTAGGATTAACCTCGGGTTGACTAGGAAGCTTATTTTTCTCCTGCACACAAATGGTGTTTGCTAATTGACTCATTTGAACCTCTAACTTAGATATGGCTTGAGCATTAGAATTCAACAATTGCCTATCTTGGGTCACGGTTTTCATGAAACTTTGTTGTGAATGAGTCAAATTAGTTTGAGATTTTAACAAAGCCTCAATACTCTTTTCTAAGGAACTAAGTCTCTTATCCGAATCATTAAACCCGGGAGGATTCAAAGGTGCTTAAATTATTGGATAAGGACTTTGACTAGAGCTAGGGTAAGAGTTTGGATTGGGCTTTTGAAAAGAAGGTGGCGGAGGTTGGAAACTTTGACCTTGGTTCCACGAAAAATTGGGATGGTTCTTCCAACCGGGATTATACGTTGGTGAGAAAGGGTCATTTCTCGGGGTTGGTTGAAACATGACATTGACTTGCTCATACTCGGGAAAGTTCGAAAAAACTTGATTAAAGTTCGGGCACGAAGACACTTGTTGTGGGGTCTTACTAGTTTCTAGGGCTTCGAGTCTTCTAGTTAGAGTAGCTAATTTGGCATCGGTTGCAATCGAGTTACCAATCGAATGCAAACCCCTAGATGTACTAGATGACTCATTTGATTTACTAGGTTCCCTAGTAGACTCCCACAACATTGTCTCTTCAGCTAATTCCTCGAAAAAATCCCACCCTTCATCCTCATCTTTCTCCATGAATTTACCTTGACACATAGACTCTAACAAAGCGGTTGTAGAGCTATCTAAGGCCTCGTAAACAATCTTACAAAGTCTCCATTTCTCTATTCCATGATGGGGGCATTGAGACAAAAGATTTTTAAAACGGTCAAAATATTTCCAAAAAGACTCATTTTCCTTTTGATGAAATTGATTTATCTCATTTGTGATTCTTGTAATCTTGTGATTTGGAAAATATTTTTTTAGAAAAATGACTACAAATCCCTCCCAAGTTGAAATAGAGTTGACAGGTAGACTATACAACCACTTTTTAGCATTTTCTTTTAAAGCAAAGTTGATGAGTCTAAGCCTAATGGAGTCTACAGTTAATTGTTGGAGTTTTTGTAAGGCACAAACCTCCTCGAATTCATGAATAAAAAGATATGGGTCTTCACCCTCACTCCCGGTAAACTTAGGTAACATGCTAATGTGATGACCTTTGATCTCGAAATTATTACCATTAACCGGGGGAAGAGTGATACATGAAGGTTGGGCCGAACGGGCCGGGTAACAACGATCCTTAAGTGCTACTTGTTGTGTTACTGCCATGGTCACTACTGGTTCAAGAATTTCTAAAGATTCGGAGTCCGAAGAAGATGAATATTCTATCGTTCTCACCAACCTAGATGAATTAATCCTAATCCAAGTAGTTTGCATAAACAAGCAAGTAGCAAATAAGTGCGAAAAATTAAACACACAAAAGAAGATGGAAAAGAAAAATAAAAACTTAATTTAGGGTTACCTAAAAGAAATCTAGACGTGCTCCTAACAACAAGATAATTCTAGAAGTCCTAATTCAATAAGTATAAATCCCGATTGGCCAGGTAGGAGCAAGCATTGCCAAGAGGCTAAACACCAACCTAGACACCAATCTGAATGGCCAGGTAAGCTTTCGCTTGCCTAGACACCAAAAGGATAGATACGTAAAGAATTATTCGTTCCAGGTTCTCTTCCTAGTTGAGCGCAAAATCCTAGGGGCTAATGTCTACTTTATTTTATTAAAAAGGCTAGGGTATGCAAAATGATGAATTAATGGTTGTGGGCTAAGGAAAGAGTGATGAAATCCCTCCCTTTATCTTGTAATTGGGTTTCGCCCTTAAAATTTATTTAAAATGATGCAACAAACAACGAGATAATAAAAACAATAAACAATTATGGATGCTTTACACTACGTGTTCTAATTTAGAGAAAAGGAAAATTTAACGTACCTCATTCCTCCAGCAATCACCAAAATTAATAAGGTACGATAAATTAAAAACAAGAAAATAAAATCTAGATGATGTGATCCTAAGTGATTAAATGCTTGATGCAACAATTATGTAATTTAACTAACTAATTTTTTGAATTTTTTTTTAATATTTTAATTTTTTTGTGATTTTTTATAACTAGAGAACAAAAATTGAAAAGAGAGGGATACAGGTTACCTAAGTAAGCTTCCAAAATTCTTCGAGCTTTTAGCACATCTCACCAAGTTTCCCGAATGCTCAATTTCCAACTAATAAAGCAAGTAAAAAAACTAATCCGAAAAACAAAAAATTAAGGCGCGAAAAATAATTATAGTCCCCGGCAGCGGCACCAAAAACTTGATGTGCTAAAAATAAACATATAATTGCAAGCGCACAATTTTCGTTTTAATATTTATGATTCGTTCCGCAGAGACTATATATTTTTCGCGATCCTTAATAATTAATTTAGGCGGACTAGAATAATTAATTTTGTGGTGAGATTTTGATTTACCAATTAAATTAACTAGATGTTAAAAAGAAAACAATTAAAATTAAATACAAGCGTAATAACACCTTTGAAATAAATAATCTACGAAACTAAAATGAAGTTTATTTAAAAGGGACAAGTAATGATTAGCTAATGATTTATAACTACAATTAATGAAGGATGCAAGTGATGATTAATTAATTTTGAAATTAATGACGAGATTAAAACTTTAAAGTCTCGACAAGAAATGAAAACTACAACTATTATGGGCCAACAACTAACTTGGGCCAGAAATCATAACACGAACTTAGATTTCAATATGGGCTTATAATCTATCGGGTCAGTGGGGGTGGGGAAGCAAGTAAATAGAATCTAGAAATAAACTACGTAACTAGAATTAACAAACAAATATTTTAACTAACATTAAATAACACTATTAAGTACTATGTTAATATTAATGACAAGTTTAATTATGAACTGAGTTAACTGCTGCTCTAAGTATTAATAACAAGATAGTGCATTTTTATAGAAAAGTGAGAGAGCAAAATAACGAAACAGTGATTATGACTACCAAACGAAACCGTATAGGCACCCAGGTGAGATATGTTGCCGAACAGTAAAGAAAACGGAAATGATAAAAATAAAATGGAAATTGAATCGAAGCTTTAAAAGAAAAGGGAACCTAAACCCCGATCGCAAATTTGGTTTTGTGGCGGAATTTGGTCAAGAAAATTAAGAAGGTGCCGGAAAGTTCAAATCTCACCGGAAAACTTAAACTCACCGGAATAAGTTATTTTAAATTAGATTTAAAAATTAAAGGTCCTAACTTTAACACTAACAACACCAAATTCAACAAGAAAATGTAAATAATAAGCTCTAATCATCAAACCCAACAATAAAATCAAATTTAAAGGGGCTTGACTCAAGAACACAATAAAAAGTAAATCTAGAGATCAAACACTACAAAACATTAAATGAAAAGGCTCCTTTATACCTCAAGTGGTAGCACAAAGGTTTTGACCCACTATATTGGATTTATAAAAGTTCATAGCCAATAAATAAAAAAAACAAGATGGAGAATTAAAGTAAATGCTTGAATTAACATTAAAATGAAATAAAGTGTACAAAATTTAAGCTACTACAATGAAAGAGAAACTAAATCTAGGAAAATAAAAGAGAGGCTAACTAAAAATTTAGACTAGGCTAAAACTAGGGTTATTTACAAAGGGGAAGGAGGGGGTGTATTTATAGGGGAAAATTAGGGTTTTGGGGAAGGGTTGGGTTAATCTTGGCCCTTCATCTTGAACTTTAATCAACCAACACCTTATTTTGTCTTTTTCTTCCATCCTTGCTTTGTCTTTTCCACTTTTGCCCTTCTTTGTCCCTTTTTCTTCTCTTTTCTTCTTTTCTTTATTTTTTCAAATATCTACAAAATATGAAAATACAACTAATTAATTTATTTAAAAATACGAAAACTAACTGTTGGGATTTATGGGTGATAGCATAGGAACAACTTAACTTTGTATATACTTAATTTTTTAATTAAGTAGAAGATACTGTCATAGCCAAAGTATGTTCTTGTAATCAGTATGCAATGTTATTTTAATTGTGTAATTTGGAAGAAGTTCACTTTCTGTGTTCAAGCCTCAGAGAATGCATATTAGATGAAAGCATGAATAAAGGTTACTGTCATAAGCATTGACAATAAGATTACAAGAAGACAGAATGTTGCAAGTCAAGACAGCATATTCACTCTGACAGCAACATTGGCGGAAGACTACGCGACAGCAACTTTAGCCCTCGACAGCAAGTTTGGAAACCTCGACAGCACACTATGCGGGGAACTCCTACTGTCACCAAAAGCACATTCCTGTGACAGCAAGCTTTGCGGCAAAAGTAACTGTCTCGAGAAAGATCCTTATTCTAGGTATCTTTCTCAGTCAAACCCCGTGACAGTTTCAATGTTCAAGAAACAGGCGTGTTGCAGTATCCCTAAGCTGCACTAAGTCTGCAAGACTACGACAGAAGCTTCAAGCACTGCAAACAAAAGCGAATCAATTCAAGAGCAAGGTCAAGTCTCTATTTGCTGAATTGTTTTAGCTAGAAATAGAATGAATCTAGGTTGCTTTCTTTGTAATGTATATTTGACATTGTTAGCAATTTAGGAAAGTCACATGGGTAGACACTTTGTAAGAAGCTGCCACTTGATAATGACAACAGCTTCACAGACCCGTGTTGACAGTGATAGGATTAGTTTTATACTTAGACTATTAATTCATTCTAGGGAGGTAACGAAGACAAGCAAGTGTCTTGAAGAAAAACCGAAGCTCAAGAATTCTCTCTTGAGGTTGTAGCAACACTTTGCAAAATAAATAAAACATTTAGTTTGTGAATCCTGTCTTCTCGATTATACTGTTTGTGAATGCATACATATTATTGATAACATTAAATCTTAGTTTTGGTTGTTGAAACTGAGATTGAATTTTATCAGTATTGCATTCATCCCCCCCCCCTTCTGCAATACACGAGGACCAACAACTGGTATCAGAGCAATCAGATTAACATACATATCTGTGATCACGACGACAATGCAGAAATCAAACAGTATCAAGATCCCAGCTTTTGATAAAGAGAACTATAGCATTTGGAAAAGAAAGATCTTGTTGTTTATCAAAGCTGCGAATCCACTATACCCAGGTATTCTCGAGAATGGTCCTTTCATTCCAAGGAAGGAAATTGAAGCCACAACAGTAAATGGTGAAGTCATTCCTGCACATTGGGTTCCCAAAGATCCCTCCGAATTTCTGGAACCTGAGAAGGAGAAAATAGTGCTAGATGATCACTTGTAACTCATCTTGCTCGATTCTCTCACGTTGGATAAAGTCATGTGTGGAAGTGTGATAAGCTGCACATCTGCCAAGGAGATGTGGATCAGGTTAGCTTTACTATGTGAAGGAAGTGAAGAAGTTAAGGGAAATCAAAGGCAAATACTGATATCACAATATGAGGCATTCATGGCCAAGCCTGGTGAAGACTTAACTTCCATGTTTGAAAGGTTCAATAAGCTCTTAACTGAACTACAGATACATGGCAAGTACTATGACAGAAAAGAATTAAATGTCAAGTTCTTGCTTACACTGCCTGATCACCTTGAACACAAGACAACAGCCATACGAGAAGGAAGAGATCTCAACAATATAACCTTTGAGACACTTTATGGCATTCTGAAATCTTATGAACTTGAACTCTTTCAAAAGAGAGCCATACAAAGTGGAACAAGGAACAAGATGGATAATATGTCAAGTGCCCTAGTAGCACAAGTGCCAAGGATCACACAACCAAGTGAAGTACTACAAATCACACAACCAACCCCTGTACAATCCTTGAAGATAGAAGAGGTTGTTGAAGATGATGAAAAAGTAGTACTACAGCTCAAGGATGTGGAAGATGAAGACTTCTACACAATGGAGGAACTGGAAAGCATGGACAATCCTACTATGGCCTACATGGCTAAAAAGTTCAAGAACTTTAGGTTCAAGAAGGATAGGTCATTCAGGCCCCAAGGCCAAGCATCCAAGTTCACCAAGGGAAGCTCATCAAAGGCTGCTGTGGGAAGCTCATTCAAAGGAGGATACAAGACTGGATTTGTGGATAGATCTAAATTCAAGTGTTACAACTGTGGTGAACCTGGTCATTTTGCTACTGAATGCAAAAGACCCAAACAGGTTCAGAGATTTGAGAAAGGAACTGGTGGATACTCTAAGAAGAATCAAGGTAGAGCCTATGTGGCTGAAGGAAAGTGTTGGGATGAGTCTGATGATGAAGATGAAGAAGAATATGTCAACCTAGCTCTCATGGCTAGCACTGATGAAGTAACATCAACATCTTCAAGTCAGGTACCTTCACTTGTCTTACTTGATATGTCCATTGATGAGTATAAGAAAGCCATTAAAGACTTAAGTGCTGAAATGTTCAATGTCTATACTAGCTTATCTGTTGCTAATGAGGAAATCACTAGGCTGAGTAAGCTAAATGAAACACTAAAGTCTGAAAATGAATCTCTTGTTCTCAAAACCAGTTCACTAGACTCTTCAGCTCAGGAGAATGCAAAATTTAAAAATGAATTGAAATGTGCTAAAGAAGTTGAGGAATTCCTGAGAAATGAGATTGCTGAAAATGAATTCAAGATTAAGGCTTATAAAAACTCATCTAAGATAGTTCAGGATTACAATGATAAGCATACAGAAAATCAAACTGTTGGCATAGGTTTTTCATATTGTAGGAGACCTGGAAAGGAAACTATGATTCAAGATTGTTCTGGAGATGCTGCTGTCAAACCCACCATTCTCAAGAAGGTTAAAACTCCTATTTTCAAAGTTGCAGAAATTGAGTGTGATGAAGAAGCCATGCTCATCAAACAAGAAATTCTTGATGAGGATGAAGGTGTTGACAGCACATTCAAGGATGGAAAGGATACTGTCACGATCCCCAAGACAGTAAACTTACCAAGCAATCAGACAGCAAGTTCAAAAGATGCTGTCACAGTTGGCAAGACAGTATCTTCCAAAGATGCTGTCAAGAATGGTTCCAAGACAGTAGCTTCCAAACCTTCTGTCAAGACAGTTGGAATAAAAGGTACTGTCAAGGAAAGTTCGACAGCAACTTCTAAACACACTGTCAATCCAGTAACTCCCAAGTCTAAGAATAGGAATGGTAAGGTAGGTGTCAATAAAGGAAATGGATACACTAATGTTGGAGGTGCTTCTAGGAAACTATGCAATAACTGTGGATCTTCACATCATTTAACACATGTTTGTATTAAGCCAATTGAGGATAAGATCAATGCTACTGAACTCAATGGTAATTTACACGAAACCCCCCTTATGCATAGAACTATGAGTGTCTGTAATAACATTGAATGTATGCCATGCAAGATCACTGCCATGAGTACATGCTTTAACTTACCTATTCTCACTACTGAAAAATGTTCATACATGCACACTGTTGAGACTTCTGAGCCTGCTGGCAACAGTAAGAAGGCCTCGTCCACTAAGAAAAGGATCAAGTCCAATTCTAAACCTAAGTGGGTGAAAAGAGAAGTCAAACAGGAGATCATTAATGATGCTTGTGATTTTATGACTGGAAGAAACTCAGGAGACACTAAAACTGCAGGACCCAACAAGGATTGGGTACCATATGCATCTTAAATACATTCTGTTTTGCAGGTCAAGAAGAAAGATCAAGTCATGTGGATCATTGACAGTGGTTGCTCAAGACACATGACAGGTGATAAAGCCCTGCTATCACACTATGTAGAGAAAGCTGGCCCAATCATAACCTTTGGAGACAACAACAAGGGTTACACAGTGGGATATGGCTGTCTGGAAATTGGAAAAGTTGTCATTGAAGATATTGCTCTTGTGGATGGATTGAAGCACAATCTACTCAGTGTCAGCCAATTCAGTGACAGAGGATTCAAGGTTGATTTTGATATGATGCTGTGTAACATCTATCACAAGAAGGATAGTAGCCTCTCTCTAAAAGGGGTTAGAAAAGGAAGCTTGTTTGTTGCTGACTTGAACTCAACAAAGAAGGATAAAGTTTACTGTTTCTACAGTAAAGCAACTGTCGGTGACAGTATGCTTTGGCATAGGAAGCTTTCACATCTAAACTTCAAAACAATGAATATTTTGATGAAGAAGGAGTTAGTGAGAGGTTTTCCCCAACAGGAATTCTGTCAAGAAGGACTGTGTGAAGATTGTCAGATGGGCAAACTAAGGAGAGCTGTGCACAAGTCCAAGCAAATGAACACCAACATAGAAGCACTCAAGTTGATTCACATGGATCTCTTTGGACCAGTCAATGTACCATCTATGGCCAAAAAGAGATATGCCTTAGTAATGGTGGATGATTACTCAAGGTACACTTGGGTGAAGTTTCTTGAATCCAAAGATGAAGCTGCTCAAGTGATTATTGATCAAGTCAGAGTTCTTGATAAAACTCCAAACTCAAAAGTTCAAATCTTGAGGAGTGACAATGGTACAGAATTCAGAAATGCCACACTTGGAAATTTCTGTAAAGATGAAGGAATTGTACAACAATTCTCTGCTGCAAGGACTCCACAGCAGAATGGAGTTGTAGAAAGAAAGAACAAGACTCTCATTGAAGCAGCTAGAACTATGTTGCATGATGCCAAATTGCCAACATATTTCTGGGCTGAAGCTATCAACACAGCTTGTTATACTCAAAACAGAACCATGATTAACAAAACTCATGCAAGTACACCTTACTGTCTGCTAACTGGAAAGAAGCCTACTGTCAAATATTTTCATGTGTTTGGGAGCAAATGCTTTATGATGAAGGATAACCATGAGAAGAAAGGAAAATTTGACACTAAGGCATTTGAAGGATTATTCATGGGTTACAGTACAGAAAGGACTGCCTACAGAGTTTATGTTATGGAATACAGGATTATTGAAGAAAGTGTAAATGTCACATTTGATGAAACCAAGTTTCCAGGACTGCATGAAGAAGGAAAGATGCAGACATTTAGATTTGAGAATCAAGGATACTTGGAAGCTGAGGAAATTGTTGATGAAGAACCTAGCTTCACTCAAATTGTTGAAGTTGATAAAGATACTGTCAATACCACTCCTGTCAACCAAACTCCAGCTCAGTCACAGACCATAACCTCAAACATTCATAACAGTGGTGACTCTGGAGACAATGAAGAACATGGTGAAGACAATGGGATTGGTGAGCATTCAACTCAACAAACTGAATCAACTGTTCCTGTACAATCAAGTAGCTTGCCCAGAATCACCAAGTGGAACAAGGATCACACAAATGACCTTATCATTGGTGACCCTACTTCTGGTGTGAGGACAAGGAACAAAGTCTCCGCTGACAACATGTTTTCATGCTTCCTGTCTCAAATGGAACCCAAGACAACTGATGAAGCATTGTTGGATTCTGACTGGGTGATAGCCATGCAAGAAGAGCTAAATCAGTTTGAAAGGAACAATGTATGGAAGCTGGTTCCAAGACCTAAGGGAAAGTCAGTCATTGAGACCAAATGGGTTTTCAGAAAAAAGCTTGATGAAAACGGATCAGTGACAAGAAACAAAGCAAGGCTAGTGGCTAAAGGTTACTGTCAACAGGAAGGAATAGATTATGATGAGACATTTGCACCTGTTGCAAGACTTGAAGCTATAAGAATCTTTCTAGCCTATGCTGCACACTGCAACTTCAAAGTATTTCAGATGGATGTCAAAAGTGCCTTTCTAAATGGAGAATTGGAAGAAGAAGTGTATGTTGAACAGCCACCAGGGTTTGAGGATGCTGAAATGTATGATTTTGTATACAAACTCTTCAAAGCTTTGTATGGACTAAAGCAAGCACCCAGGGCTTGGTATGACACACTTTCCACTTTTCTTTTGGAAAATCAGTTTACTAGAGGAGTTGTGGACAAGACACTTTTCTACAAACACCATGGCAAGGACATCATTCTGGTACAAATCTATGTGGATGACATCATTTTTGGTTCCACAAATGAGAAGCTGTGTGAGAAGTTTTCCTCTCTCATGAGTAACAAATATGAGATGAGTATGATGGGAGAATTGTCATTCTTTCTGGGATTACAAATTCTTCAACAACCTGGTGGAATCTTTATATGTCAAGCTAAATACATCAAGGAACTTCTCAGAAAGTTCAACTTGGAAGATTCATCACCTGCAAAGACACCAATGTCCACGTCAACTAGTCTGGATCTTGATTCTAAAGGAAAGAAAGTTGACTCAAGCACCTATAGAGGCATGGTAGGATCTCTCCTATATCTAACTGCTAGCAGACCTGACATCATGTTTGCTACATGTCTCTGTGCAAGGTTTCAAAGTGATCCAAAAGAGTCACACTTAGTAGCCATCAAGAGAATCTTTAGATACTTAAAAGGCACTCCTAATCTAGGCCTTTGGTATCCTAAGAATACTGGATTTGATCTGATTGGTTACTCAGACTCAGACTATGCTGGATGCAAGATTGACAGAAAGAGTACTACTGGTAGCTGTCAATTTCTTGGTGGAAGATTGGTCTCATGGTTTAGCAAGAAGCAGCATTCAGTTTCTACCTCAACTGCAGAAGCTGAGTATATTGCTGCAGGCAGTTGCTGTGCACAAATTCTATGGATGAAGAATCAACTTCTAGATTATGGTCTAGTGTTAAGAGACATTCCTATCTACTGTGACAACACTAGTGCCATAGCCATTTCAGACAATCCAGTTCAACACTCTAGGACAAAGCACATTGATATAAGACATCACTTTATCAGAGAGCATGTTGAACAAGGAACTGTGAAGCTGATCTATGTCCCAACTGACAAGCAACTTGCTGACATTTTCACTAAGCCATTGGATGAAGCAACCTTCAACAGGTTGGTAAGTGAATTGGGAATGCTGAATCTGGTATGTTGATTTACTCAGTTTTCTATATTTCCAAATTCTCTTTTGAAGCTCATGACAGCAACTTCAAACCTGCTGTCAAGAGAAGTTACTGTCTAGTTGGTCTATGTCTGATATGTGACAGCATGTGTTGATTTGACTTTTCATGTCAGTATTTTGTGCCAGTCTCATACTTTTAGATCGTGTATGACATTAATGTGGTTACTTGTTAAGTTTGAGAGATAAAAATCTGTTCCATTGGACTTTCACACCGTTTTGCATTAATCTGTAGGATTAAAGGAGGACACGACCATTAATTACTTTTGTGGTAGTTGTATGGGTACTCTAACTGTTGACCATTAGACTTTAATCCTTAGACGGTTTTGACTATAAATTAACCTTAGGTTTCACCAGTCTGCTCTCAGTTTTAAAGTAAATAATGGAAAACAAAGTAGGAATTGAAGTAGGGCTAAAACGGTGCGATAGTGAACCCGACAGTGAAGAGATTGATGAACTCTTCGAGATGCTGTTGGACGCCATGGATGAGATAGACGAGGAAAAGAAACAGGAAGAGGAGGCCAAGGCTCAGGAAGAAGAGAAGGAGCTTCAGGCACTTCTTGAAGAAGAAGGTCGCTCTGAAGAAGAGATTAAGGAAGAGCTTTTAGAACTAGTTGATAAAATCATAGAATAATGTACTCAATGTTCTATTTTTAATGATTTTATCAATAATAATAAAAGTTCTTGTTCTTGTGTTTATGATTTGTCTGTGTTAATTGCTTAATATCTGTGTTCAAAAGATTACATTGCTAAATCCATAATTTGTCAATATTAAGTTAAGTGTATGAATAAAGCATTCTAATAAGTTCATGACAGAACCAATTCTCAATCGAAGTTACTGTCGTTAAGAAGGATACTGCCGTGTGTTTCTTGACAGTAACCTTCTTGACAGCAGGGAAAGACTTTCTGTCAAGACTTGTAAAGGATACTGTCATTCATATGCTTAACGGTGACAGCAAGTTTTTGCGCAATAGTTGCTGTCGCGCAAAACCTACTGTCACCACCTCTTATTACTGTCAGATTGTTTCTAGCGCACAGGTTACTGTCAACAATAGTGGACCGTTGAAATTGGATATTTATCCCACGTTGGTCAGTGAATAACGGGCAGTAACTAACGTGTTATAAGAGTGGGTTAAGACACGTTCTTTAATTCCACTTTTTGTGCACAACGTTTGAGATACCTCTATTTATTCCCCAGTTACTCAGACATATCACTCTCATCGAACTCAAGGCAATATACTTTTCTTCAAGCAAAAAGCCACTTTCTTACTTTCTTCTTTTCTTGAAATCTCCATGGCATCCAAACAGACTCTCTCTCAAACAAACTTTGCTGGCATCTTTTCCCCAAATGATTCTGGTGAAGGTTTCAAAGGACTCGTGCTGTTCTTGAACAAGTCCTATCTCGGTTCTGCCATCACCTCAACCCTCATTCTCGACTTAGATAGAATTGAGGCGTTTTGGCGAACTGCTGTTGCTCAAACTGAGGGTGAGAACCCGGGTATTCAATTCACAATCTCTGGGCAACAATACACTCTTACAGCTGAGGTCATCAACACTACTCTTGGAATTACACTTGAAACATGACACCAATTTGCTGAACTTGCCAATGATGACACTCTAAAGAAGCTCTTCTTGAAGATTGGGTATGCAGGCCCTATTCTCGAAGAGGGGACTACCAAATGGTATCCGTCTGGTGAAATGGATAGGAAGCATCTGAGAAAGGAGTGGAGCATGATACTTGATGTGATGGTCAAGGTGTTCTCTACCAAGTCCACAGGCTGGAATGGAATACCCTCCTACATCAAGAAACTGACACATTCTCTTATCCATGGATACAAGGTGAATGTTGGAGCTCTCCTCATGGCACACCTCAGGGCTGTCATAGGTAAGAAGGTATCAATCTACCCTCGCTTTCTTATGATGTGCATTAATTCATTCTATGATTTTAATGATGCTGCCCCTCGTTTAGAGGCTTGCTCAGTTTTGAAAAAGAACACACACACACTGTTATCCTCACAGAATCTCAATGCACATATTCCACTTTGTTTCACTCAGCACATGGTTGATCAAGTGTCCAACCCCGATTTACCATTACCATCTGGTTATGACTCTTTCACTCTTGAGAATGAAACTGAATTAGACCCAAATTCAGTTAACCCACATTCAACACCATACACTCAGCCTAGGCCCTCTAGACGTTCCAAAGCCCAAAGAGAAGCCTTGCAAGAATCCAGAAAACGGCCTTTAGAAGCTGATGTTGGTGGTAGCTCTGTGAGTCAAGAGGGAGACACTGCACCTAGTGGAGCAAATAAGGAGGCTAGTCAAACAGAACCCCCAGTGGTTCCCCCTGAGCCTAAGAAGAAGAGAGCTAAGAGGACTAAAACCACTGTTAACCAAGCTGCAGTTTCTCAACAAACTGTGGTTACTGAAAGGGATTCAAACACCTCCCTAGATGTGCCTTCTCAACAAGGTGCATCTATTGAAATTGGCCTGTCTCCCAAGGCACCCTGTACAGATTCTTCACAAACTCATGGTTCACAACATGAGGAACCTCCACTTGAAGAAACACACAATGAGTTAGGGCACAGCGAGGATTTCTCTATTCCTTTTGATGATTCACATGTTTCTCCTGTGAATCAGCCCCCACTCTCTGCTACACTTTCACCTTCCTTCCCTACACATTCTTTTGTTTCTTCTCCACAACCTAGAGAAGGGGACAGTCCCAACCCTTCAAGTTTTGATCATTCATCTCCAATCATGGATGAGCCCCCATCTAGTGGTCCACAAGAACCCATTTCTCAAAGTGAAATGGACACCACTCCTCCAAACACTGAGCCAGGGCAAAGTGGTAGTTTGTCAGAAAATGAAACAGCCAACACTTTGTCTGAACTCCAAGGAGCATCTTACCTTCAGGAAGATGCTGTCACAGCCTCTGTTGCTGTCAAAGACACTGGCAATGTTGCTGTCATGGACACAGCTGCTGTCATGGGTGGAGAGAAAGATACTGTCACTACAGAACCTACTGTCACTCCACCTCCCAAAGTTGCTGTCATGCCAGAACCTGCTGTCCAGACTCCAACTGACAGTAACATTCATGCCAAAGATACTGTCCAGTCCTCTCAGCCTGATTTTGATGCTGTAATCATTGAGGATGCCTCTGATGATGATCTACCTCTTGCCAAACTCTTAAAGGTACATTCTAAATCTTCTCCTTCCATGCATGTTAGTACTGCTCATACCCATGCATCTAGGTTGAGTGAGGGTGTGCAAAAGAAAAGAGAGGTGAGCATAAAAATGAAAGGCATCCAAATGAGCTGGCAAAAGGAGAGGGACTTGAGCATGTCCAGAGAGACTTTGAGGGAGCCCACACTATTCAGGCCTTAGGCCTTGAGAGTCAATCTGTGAGGGGTGATGAGATCACTCAAAAACACCCTGAGAGTGTGAGAACCCCCATAGCCTCCAAGCCCCTTTCTTTTCCTTCCCCTCCAAGAAGGTTAAGGTATGGTGGCCCCTCTGCTACTTTTGGTAACAGGATTGCAGCTCTGGAAGGACAGTGTGCTACTTTGAACTCCAAGATGGACTCTCTCTCTCAACTGGTGGTTGATGGTTTTGCTGCTACTCAGCTCTCTATCCAGTTCCTCACTGACCTAGTAGCTGTCAACTCAACTAAGGGGGAGAAGGTAGCAAGATCAGAATCAATATCTATTCAGGAATCAGGTGGAACTCAGGGGGAGCCAGTAGTTGTGAAGACCAAAGGGGGAGCTAAGGGGAAAGCAATGTCTAGGGGGGAGCAAGTCAAACCAAGCAGTGGACAACCAAAGGATAAAGCTGAAGAGCTTGTTGAAGTTGACTTGGATGGAGAAAGAGTGCTGATGTCTAAGGCAACTCAAGATGCAATGCAAAGAAGACCTGCATCTAGATATCCAATTCTACCTCCTGTGAAAATCAGAGAGCCAACTCCAGCAACTCAAGAATCTGCTCTACAAAGAAGATGGAGAGAAATGGAGGAACATAATAAGATTGGGAAAGGTAAAGGGAAACTGCCTGAATCTATCCATAAAGGAAATACTTGGTCCAATGGTACTGAGTATGATCAAGAAGAAGCCAATACTCTAATGGTGGATTACAGGGAGAGCACATTACACAATCATGACAGTGAATTTAGCAGTTTGGTGGAAGAAGCAATGAATGCTCCAAGCAACCATCCAACCAACACCACAAAACTGTTAAAGGATCAAATCACCAGTGTCAGTGTAATGGTGAATGATGAGAAAAGATGGGCTGTAAGTATCTATTTCACTTCTGGCATATCTTATTTCATCACAATGCAGTTATTGCAGAGTCTTCCAGCAAAGGTGTTGTGTGCTTTGAAGGGAAAGATCAGGGCAACTCAAACACCATTCAATGAAATATTGGATATGAAAATCCAGAACCTGATCACACAAAAGCTACCTGAAGTCTACACAAATCCACCAAGTGTTTTCTACAGATCTAAAACTAAGGATGGCACAAGAAGGAACAGCTTCATGAATTTGGTTAGCCCATCCAGAATGGAAACCAAGTCAATTCTGAAAGTGTTAGATGGAATACTCAGTTCAAATGCCAATCCAGGAAGAGTTTATGTTGTTCAAGAGATCTACAAAATGCTGGTGTTGAGAGACAAGGCACTGGGAGCTAGAGTGAAGGAACTAATCTCTGGAGCCAATGCTAAAAGAAATGATCAAGGTGGAAGCTGTCTCTATGACATACTTCCTCAGGATGATGATGATGATGATGCTGATGATGATGTTGGAGGTGGTGAAGCTTCTAGAAATGCTGGAAATGCTGGTGGAAGTAATTCTGGGAATACTGGTATTCAATCTCAGAATGAAGTCAATGAAGAAACTCCTAGTCAAGAAAAGAAAGATGCTGGTGCAACAGATGAAGAGGAGCCAAGAATACTGGAAGCTTTGGAGGCAAGCATTCTTAGATGTGCTATTGATTGCATAAATGCAGAAAAAGATGCTGTCACCAAAGGTACTATCGACAAGGATACTGTCATAGAAGATGCTGTCATGAAAGATACTGTCGACAAAGGTACTGTCAAGAAAGGTTCTGTCAAGGATGAAGCCAAAGCTATTGTCAAGCCCATAAGAATGAAAGCCAAAGCAAGAGCATGGTTTTCTAGACAGAAAACTGAGGGAAAGTACAAGTACTCAAGAAAGGAAAAGGCCACTGGATTTGGCAGGAATCTTAAGAAGCCAATTCAATCAATACCTCCCAACAGTCTTAAGATACAACAGATTCAATCTAGAGGAATCAAGAGTGTTGAGGTCAAGATGGATGCAAATCAAGAGGTCACTGAGTACACTCTGTGGTGGGAAGAATCAAGATCTACCAAGGTTGATAAGGATTTCAATCTGGTCTCCACATCAACCAGTGGTAGGATATCAAACTTAGATAAAAGAAGAATTGACTTCTTCTACCTGGAAAGAATGGTAGAGTTGCTGGAGAGCTATGATAATGTTCCAGAGTTTGTTATGGAACATATTCTGAAATATCAAGCTGATAGGGATGCTGAATTCTATTAGAAATTTGGCTACAACTTTGCAGATTTTGATGATGCTGATATTTCAACTGATTTACCAGCTTCTCCTATACCATATCACTGGTACTATGAGTTTGATGATTCACCCACAGAAGAAAGGAAAACCCAACCCACAGAGGAAGGGCAACCCAAGCCAAGCAAAAGACCTGACTCTTCTCAATACGCTCAATATCAGTCAGAACTTGATAAGAAGGAAGCTGAACTCCTGGAAAGATGCAAGACTGCCAACAAGGCAGAAAGTGAAGCTCCAAATTATCAAACATGTATGCTGGAAAATCCCTTAAGAATCAAGCATCTAAAAGAAGAAATCTATGTTTGCAGCTTGCACAAGCTAAAAACAACTATTCTGAAGGATTTACAGTATATGGTTGCTGGATCAATTCATCCCCTGGAGCAGATCTATTCTGACAAGATAGAGGAATTATTGGAAAGGAGAAAAGGAGAAGATTCAAAGCTGGACAAGCAAAGGAGGATGTCGCTCAATGCTTATCGTGGAAGTAGATTCAAGCTCATTCATGAAGAACTCCACTTCAGAAGCTATCCATTTGATCAAGAGCAATGGTTGAATCTCAGGGATGCTAGTTCTCTTATTTCTCCTACTATCAAGAAGATCATTGAAGAAATAGAAGATGCTGCAGTCACACCTGCTGAAATCTCTCTTGTAAAACGTCTAAGAGGCAGCTTGGTAGAAGCTCTCAGAAGAGAGGAAGTAACAAGACAGAAGAGGAAATCTCAAGCTAAGTAAACATTCTAAATCCATTCTGATCTTGTTAGTTAAGTTGTCAGCATATATTGTAAATTTGTTGTTATTGTCCATAAAAACAAATTGGGGGAGATTGTTGGGATTTATGGGTGATAGCATAGGAACAACTTAACTTTGTATATACTTAATTTTTTAATTAAGTAGAACATACTGTCATAGCCAAAGTATGTTCTTGTAATCAGTATGCAATGTTATTTTAATTGTGTAATTTGGAAGAAGTTCACTTTCTGTGTTCAAGCCTCAAAGAATGCATATTAGATGACAACATGAATAAAGGTTACTGTCATAAGCATTGACAATAAGATTACAAGAAGACAGAATGTTGCAAGTCAAGACAGCATATTCACTCGGACAGCAACATTGGCGGAAGACTACGCGACAACAACTTTAGCCCTCGACAGCAAGTTTGGAAACCTCGATAGCACACTATGCGGGGAACTCCTACTGTCACCAAAAGCACATTCCTGTGACAGCAAGCTTTGCGGCAAAAGTAACTGTCTCGAGAAAGATCCTTGTTCTAGGTATCTTTCTCAGTCAAACCCCGTGACAGTTTCAATGTTCAAGAAACAGGCGTGTTGCAGTATCCCTAAGCTGCACCAAGTCTGCAAAATTACGACAGAAGCTTCAAGCACTGCAAACAAAAGCGAATCAATTCAAGAGCAAGGTCAAGTCTCTATTTGCTGAATTGTTTTAGCTAGAAATAGAATGAATCTAGGTTGCTTTCTTTGTAATGTATATCTGACATTGTTAGCAATTTAGGAAAGTCACATGGGTAGACACTTTGTAAGAAGCTGCCACTTGATAATGACAGCAGCTTCACAGACCCGTGTTGACAGTGATAGGATTAGTTTTATACTTAGACTATTAATTCATTCTAGGGAGGTAACGAAGACAAGCAAGTGTCTTGAAGAAAAACCGAAGCTCAAGAATTCTCTCTTGAGGTTGTAGCAACACTTTGCAAAATAAATAAAACATTTATTTTGTGAATCCTGTCTTCTCGATTATACTGTTTGTGAATGCATACATATTATTGATAACATTAAATCTTAGTTTTGGTTGTTGAAACTGAGATTGAATTTTATCAGTATTGCATTCATCCCCCCCCCCTCTTCTGCAATACACGAGGACCAACACTAACAATAAAATAGGTACAAGAGAATGCAAAAATATGTACTAATCAAAAGTGACGAAATTTAATGTTGAGAATTCTATTCGATTTAGGAAATCTACTTAACTTATATGTAGTTTAAATTATTAGAATAACCTTTATTAACCAAATACATGTTTTAATGTTAAATCTAACGGTTTTCACCTATCTATTTAAGATTAAACGATTTTTATTATTTTGGTTATAATGGGGTTCCTTATTTAATTACAACTATTTTTATGTTTTAACTTTTTGGAAAATCCAATCCTAATATAATATCTTTTAACTTATATCATTTTTAGATAATAATATCTTTTTATATTATATAATCTTGATCATCTATTTTTAAAAGTATTGGATCTAACGGTTGAGAATGTTTTGACGGTATTTAGGACCAAATTACCAAGATAACATCATTAATTTTTCTTAATATTTATAAAAAAAAATTTATTAATTTTTTAAATATTTATTGCTAAAATATAATATACTCTTTTTTGTAATATGTTAATGATGCGGGAACTTTGAACTTTTGAGAAAATAAATTATCAATTAAAATATATTTTTTTTGTAATAGTTCTTCTTTTAAAGTAGTACACCGTGACGATCAAAATTCTGTATAAAATTCATTTTTTATAGTATATCCCGTAAATATCTATGTTATTATATTAAAAACTAAATAATGAAAGCTTTCTTATAAATGTGGTCACTTTGTTTGATCACTCAATCCATAATAGTTGGATCTTTCAAATTAAATTGTTGAGAAACGTTACATATACCAGTAAAATTATCATGTAGAATGATCTAAGATTTGAATCTACAACAACATATTAAAATTTACATGTTTTTTTTTTGAATTTTTTTTTTCATTTTTTTTTCTTTCAGACATAGGTTATTTGACAATATTTTTTGTAAAGTACGATTTTTCAGAAAAGTACTATACTAATTGATTAACAAACTTTTAAAGTTTCGAATTTAATAATTTACAATGTATATAGGTTAAAAAAAGTTAGGTATGTTCTGTAGCTGAGTCTACAATTTCAAAATACGGTTTTTTTAATATGAATATAGTCATGGTAACAATGAAATTAGGCCTCTATGAGTGCTTATAAAACAAAATCACCATTTGTGTATAATTTATTATTTAATAATAAATTATATTTGATTAGTTATGATCTATAATTTAATAAAATAGGATAAAAAATATGCACAATTTTATAAAATTTTATCCTCGTATTATTATATTCTTTGTTGATTTGAATTTTTCTTAGATTGATTTTAATTTTTGAACATAGATTTCTAAATTTAAAATAGTTAGAAAAAAGTAATTAAATTGGCGTTAAAATAATGATGACATAATAATCATTATTAGAATTTAAATACTCACTTGACTGATTTGGGCTTTATCTTGTGTTTTAAAAATCAGATTTTGACGATTTTACACCCCACGTGAAGATAATTAAATTATTTTTAATTAAAAGATGGTTTAATAATTTTTATCTAACTGGAATTGTCCACGAAAGAGAAAAGAAAGTCACGAATTTTTTACATGGAGAATTCTATTCAATATAGAAAACTTATTTATATTTGGTATATTTGGTTTAAATTATCAAAATACACTTTTTAGAATTTAAATATAATCCTATTATAAATAAAATACACTTTTTTAATATTTGATCAAACGATTTTCATTTATCTAGTTAAGATCTAATAGTTCTTACTAATTTGGTTGTCACGATCAAAATTTTGGATAAATCCCTATTATGCTTATTATATAAAAGAGTTTAATATAATAAGGATATCAAGTACATACTGATATAAGTATCTTACTAACTGCTTTTACTTTTAATGTTTCGGTTTTATTTATAGTGTATATAAAATTTTAAAATACATTATTACTTTAAAATTATTAAACAGTATAAAAATTATGTTATGATTATATAAACTTTTATTCTCATATTATTATAGTCTTTATCGATTTGAATTTGTTCTTAATTTATTTTAATACTTTATTGAAAGAAAGATAAAATTTCTATATTTAAAAGAATTAGTGGAAAAATAAATAAATTGGTGCTACAATTATAAAAAAATATTTATTAAAATTTAGATACTCACTTTACTATTTGGGTTCTATCCTAAGTTTTAGAAATTGAATTTTGACGATTTTACAACGTGAAACTAACAAAATTATCTTTAATTTAATGATGATTTAATAATTATTATCTAACTTGACCACTGACCTACCCATAAACCGAAAAGAAAAGATGTTTAAGTATTATATTCAAAATTATTGTTTATGAATATGAAACCCTCAATATTTTAATAATATTTTGATATTATCCTTTTATGTTTGTTATATGTAAAATAATATAATTATAATTTGGATTAATCAAATTGTTATGTTCCTTTAGAAAAAAAATGTTTAAATTTAGTCATGTACAAGAGTTCTCCTAAGTCTCTTATAATGCAGGGTCCACATGTACCATTGTTATATGATATACATGAGCATTATATTGATAATTTTTAATATTGTAATCGATATGAATTGTTATCTGATATTTGGTTTAACAATTATTATCTAACTTGAACTATACATAAATTAAAGAGAAAAGATATTTAAGAATTTTTACATAGAAAAATTTTAAATTATCAAAATACACTTTTTAGTATTTAAATATAATTCTATTATTAATCAGATACACTTTTTAATATTAGATCTAAGAATTCTCATCGATCTATTTAAGATCTAACTATAATAATTAATTTGGTCGTATAGTGGTCGTACACGGACCAGATCGATTTTAATTTTTTCTTAAATTGATTTTAATATTTTATTGAAATAAACATAGAATTTATAAATTTAAAAGAATTAGGGAAAAAATTAAATTGGTGCTACAATAATAAAAAAATTATTAAAATTTAGATAATCACTTTACTGTTTGGGCTTTATCTTGAGTTTTAGACAACAGATTTTAACAATTTTACAGCCCACGCGAAGCTAACAAAATTATCTTTAATTTAACGATGGTTTAATAATTATTATCTAACTGAAACTATCCATAAACTAAAGAGAAAAGATAATTACGATTTTTTACATAAAGATTTCTATTCAATATAGAAAACCTATTTATAATTGGTTTAAATTAAAAAAATATTAAAATTTTGTTAATCACTTTACTGTTTGGACTCTATCTTGAGTTTTAGACAACAGATTTTAACAATTTTACAGCCCACGCGAAGCTAACAAAATTATCTTTAATTTAATGATGGTTTAATAATTATTATCTAACTGGAACTATCCATAAACTAAATAGAAAAGATAATTACGATTTTTTACATAAAGATTTCTATTCAATATAGAAAACTTATTTATAATTGGTTTAAATTATCAAAATACACCTTTTAGTATTTAAATACTATCCTATTATTAATCAAATACAATTTTTAATATTATATCTAACGGTCCTCATCTATTTGAATATTTATAGTTTTATAATCCAACGGATCATATACTTTTGGTAGTACAGTAACCGACCAAAGTTTTGGATAAGATCTCCCTTACGCTTATTATATATAAGTAGTTAATAATATAATTATCATTGAAAGACAAGTGAATGTATGTATCATAACATTTTGCAGGTATCAATTGTTATGCTACTATAGACTAGTATATCTCATTCTTATTGAATGTAGGTTCTGGTCCAAAAAATTTCAGATTTTTTTTTTAAAATTAATCTTCAAAAGTATAAAGATAAGTTTTTGTAACTATTGTATTAAATGTCAAGAATACAAAATAAATTTAAAATTCATGTAATTTATTTAGTATATTAATGTGTTATTTGTTAAATTTGGTAGTAACGAGAGAACGACTTATTGAAAGAAACATAATTAAAGAGAGACGGTTCATTATGAACGACGTATTATATGTTAGAAATAAATATTGATGTATATTATGTATTTTAAAATATAAGTTAGAACTTAAATTTTGAAAAAATTATAAATGATAATCAATTTAATAATATTTGACATAATATTAAAATTATAAAAATATTAAATAATACTTTTTTCTATATCAATACTATTATATAAAGGAGAAGACGGGGGCGGTGAGGTGGCGCTCTCAGATCGCTTCGTTATATTTTTCTAATTTTCTCAATTTTTTGAATTAATAATATTAAAAATTCGAAAAAATCTCAATTACTTTTTAAATTCTTACTAATAGAGGAAACATATAATATTCTTGCATTTAAAATCTCTACTAATGGAAAAAGTAAAAATACAATAGATCTTTACTAATGGAGGAAACTAAATATCATTAATGGAAGAAACTAAATATCAATTATAATATTATTGCCTTCAAAATATTTAAATTAGAAAAAAAAATGTATTACCTTACATTATTTTGAACTTTCCTCTATTATTATCTAAATGTTCTCATAATATTTTTTTTAATGAAATTACCATCTTAAAATATTGTTCTCCTAAACTTTCTTTTATTATGTAATATAATAGAAAATACAGGAAAATTTTGGTAAATAAGAAATTAATAAATTAGATCGGTCGCATTTAAAATCTCTGCTAATGGAGGAAAGTAAATATAATATTCTTACATTTAAAATCTCTACTAATAAAGAAAGTAAATATACAATAGATCTTTACTAATGGAGGAAACTAAATATTACAAATGGAGGAAACTAAATATTCAATTATAATATTCTTGTCTTCAAATATCTAATTTTTTTTTTAAAAAGTGTATTACTTTACATTATTTTGAACTTACTTTTATTATTATCTAGATATTCTCATAATATTTCTTTTCAAATGAAATTATCATCTTAACATTATGCTCTTCTAAACTTTCTTTTTTAATGTAATATAATAGAAAATACAAGAACATATTGGTAAATAAGAAGTTAAGAAATTAGATCGGTCTTGCATAAGAAATTAAGTAATTACTTGGTAAATAATTAATTATCTTTAATACTTTCATACAAACAGCTAATTAATAGTATAAATATACACCTAAACTCTGTTAATTGTCTACTGCAATTTTTGTTGTCAACAATGTTCTTCTTTACTTTTTTGTTTGTTCATGTGTGTATATGAGTACATGAGTATGAGACTTTTTTCTTTATGTTATTTATCTTATTACGTTTGTTTGTATTCTAATGCAGGATCATATTAAAATCTTTGACAAGAAAAGTTATTTGCTATTAGTGTTGATTGAGTTAAGACATGGATTAATAAGGAGGGGGGTTCATCAGTTAATCAGTTAAAATAATAGGCCGGGCAAGGTGATTTTCATGTTGTGAATTGATTTATATGTTTATGTGTGTACGTTATTAGTTTTGAATTTATAGTTAAAAGTTGATGTACATGTATACAAGGTAACTCGAAAGTGGAGGTCTTCAAAAACAAATTTTATCATTGTTTTTAAACGTTTAGATAGTTATTGCTCTAATTTAAATTATGAGAAAAGATTATATCTTTTAGTAAAATATTTTCTCTAATTCATACACGAAAATTCAAAGATAAAAATTGTATATTAAGAAATTTATAGTGTATAAATTTCGAAAATATCATGTTAAGATTTATTCGACTAAAGAATTTATTTAGTGTGTGTATTTTTAACAAAATTCAATAAATTCGGTGCATTTATAACAAAGGTCATACAAGAATAAGAAACATTGAGAAGATGTCATTAATATATTTTTTTAAAGGAAGAGGTTGTTGTTTTTGTTGTTATTTGTTTTGACAAAAAGATATCATTATTAATAAAAAAAAATTCCTCAGCAACAATTTAAAAATGTATTTTGTAGAATATTTTTTGAGAAAATTTAGAGATATTATTATAAAGCCGATGCGAAGCGCGGCTTATTAAACTAGTTTATTCAGAATTTTCGTGAAATATCAAGACTACATGGAAAATCTAAAATAAACATTATATTAAAAATATAATTATTTATTTTAATTAAAAATATTTTTTAAAAAGAAATGTGACTTAATAAACTAGTTATTATATACTCCGTATAAAAGAAAATTCAAATTTTTTTTCGTTGTTTTCACAATTTTTTCTCTTATTTTCAAAACAGAGGGTAAATATGGAGTTAATTATTTGAGGTTGAGGGAGGCAAGGGAGAGGGGACTTAAAGAAAGTACTAATTGAGAAACGGACACTGACATTGTAACCACCACCATCTATTCCTCTCCATCATCGGTGATTTGTTATAAGAAATAAGATTCACCTCAAACCAAGGTTCTAAAAAACGCTAGACCGATCTAGGCGACGAGACTAGCGATTAATTGATTAGGTGGTGATTAATTATAACATTAATTGAATATGTTTTAATATTATTTTTTATAAAATTTAATTTTAATATTGAAAAATATCTTGTATACACATAAAATATATAAATATTCTTATTTTGTTATCAAATACAATATGTAAATACTCTTATCTTATATAATTATTTTGATTTTCTACTAAAAAATTAAAATTTTACAATTTTATCCCTAATTTGACAAATTTTCCGTTTTTGATAATTTAATCCCGCATAATTTTTGACCGATTAATTGCATCTAAACCCATCTAAGTCCGCATAAATCCGATTAATCATCAATTTTGAAAAAAAACAAAATTTGGCCAAATTAGACGTTTTTATCGGGCCGCATAGAGATTTTTAGAACACGGCCGCAAACCCCTACTCGGCACCGCATTTTATTGTATTGTATGTATACTAGCTACTACTTGTGGTAGTAGGCTACTGGATATTTCATAAAAAAGAAAGGGTTAGAAATCCCAATCAAGTATACAAGTTACAATACATGCCTTCGTCTACTAGATTCTTCCACGCTCGTTCTACAACACGGACCAGATCTACGGCTCTGATTGCTTGTTTCCTGATTGGATCACTTGCTTTTATTCTGGGGTTATTCGCTCTTTCTAGGCAGAATATAGGCGGAGGTGGTTATAAATGTGGTAATGTTAAACCTAGATCTGTTTCTGTTGTTTGGGACAAATTGGGAACTGATCGCAAGGAGCAGGAGGATGTGAGGCATAAATGTATGGGTTTTGTCGGCATTCAAACCGGCTTTGCCTCTGCTGATAGGCGAAAATCCCTGCGCCAGACTTGGATGCCTTCTGATCGCCAATCTCTACAGAGGTACGTACTTTCACCCCCCTTGTGTCCTTGTCTAAATTATAACGGACTTTGATTGCTAGGAATTACTACTTTCATTAGCCCTTTTTCGGATTTTTATTTTGGTATAAGGGATTTTTTATTAGCGAATTCACTCCCTCTTGTATCTTGGCTGATCCTCCTCTTTGCATGGTTTTGCCAGCTTGGAAGAAGCCACTGGTCTGGTCATCAGATTTATTATCGGTACAACAGCAGATAAAGCAAAAATGTCACAACTCATCAAGGAGGTGGCAGAATACGATGACTTTATACTCTTGGATATTAAGGAGGAGTATAGTAAGCTCCCATATAAAACGTTAGTGCTTACACTAATTTTATCTCACTCACTTGTCTACATAATCAGATACTCATACCAACTTGTGCATTTATATCAATCAGGCTGTCCTTCTTTAAAGCTGCCTATGCACTTTATGATTCTGAGTTCTATGTTAAAGCTGATGATGACATATATCTGAGGCCAGGTCAATAATTTCACTAGTATATTCTTTTTATGTTATTGTCTATTTTGTGCATTTGTGTGAATGCAATAATTTATCCCTTTTTGGATTATTGTTAGATCGACTTTCACTTCTATTGGCCAAAGAACGTTCTCACTCTCAAACATATCTTGGATGCATGAAGAAGGGTCCTGTTTTTACTGATCCAAAATTAAAATGGTTAGCTTCACTGTTCTGTTTAAATTTTCCTCTATTGAGAATTTATATTTTGCATTTGACTCGTCCTTTTCCCATTTCCCTACTACCTCCAATAAGGTCCAGGAGGTCCATAATTCCTGCCCTTGATAATTGGGTAATCCAGTCTGATGCTATTTGACCAACCAAAAGGTCGTTAAGAAGCAAGATTCATAATTAAACATAGCTATCCTATAAAGTCAAGCCTATATTTAAAGCATTACTCAGTTTTAATAAAAGCGAAAGTAAAGTAAATGAATTGTATTCGAAAACTTGGTGCTATCTAAATTTAATGAGTGGTGAAAGTAGAGAGAAAATGAATGGGATTCAGAAATCATAACTGACTGTTTGTCTTGCCTGAAATTAACTGATTATTTGAATTAAGTTTAAAAGTCACTTTTTGGTCCTTATGTGAGGAAAGTAGAAGTAACTATAAACTGAAAATTTGGAACTTTGGGAAGTAGGAAACATAAATTTATTTTAGTCGCTTAAATGAAATTTGTATTTTGACTTTACATGACTTAATATTATCCTTTTTGAAGGCAACTTCTAGTATTTGATTGTTATATACTGGTTTTTACATCTTATAAGTAACACATTGTTTGTAAAATAAATTTAAGTGATAATAACTTTTAAGCTGGAAAGTTACTTTTGTTTGTAAGTTATTAATCTTTGCTATATTATTAAAGACAAGACATTGAGAGTTTTGGTACCTGTTTTTTGTTACAGTAATTGCCTTATTTAATTGTTTTACTTAATTACCCTTAATTATTTTTAGATATGCCTTATTTAATTGTTTTACTTAATTAACCTTACTTAATTATTTTTATTTATAGATATGCATAAGAAGACCCAATACTAAAATGTAAGTATTAAAACCAGGTTTTATTACTTAGTTTTCGTTATTTGGGCCCAAAATAGAATAAAAACTATTTTAATTGATTTAATTTATTTAAAAATCTAAAATAATTAAAATTTCATTAAAAAAATAAATATAAAAGTATCAAAAGTACCCCGTGCATTGTACGAGAGATTTAAATTATCGAAATAATGAAAATATTTAGAAGTAACTGTGGCACGGGCTATAAGCTAGTTTATCATAAAAGAAATATAAGTAACAATAACTTTCATAAGATACACCAAATGGACCCCAAGAAAAATAGATGGTTTCTTTTAAAGTTGAATAAAGGCTTTTTATCACTTTACTTCCCTTTTATCCCATATATAGATTAAAGATTTTGAAATGAAACTGGAAGTAAGATTACCTCTTCTTCTTATTCCAACAAAAACCATGAGCATGGACGCGAATGATCATTTATCCACTTCACTTCCTTTTTTAAGTGCTTGCTATGATATAATTCAAATTCAGTAGCGGGGTATTTAATGAGCATGCTTTATGAACAATCAAAAGAACATAAAAGGACATTTCAGTTTGTGCTTTTTGGGAAAAGTGATTCATGCTTGGTGAAGCATAATTACAAACAGTCTAAGCAGATTTACAACATGAGTAAAAACAATGGTACCCGGACTCGGCCGAAAGCGTCCAACATAGATGTGTCCATACTAAGTCTTACATGTTTCTGGCCTAATATGAGGTGTTACTACTCTTGTCCAAGAGTATTGAAGAGTGTGGGTAATGAAGATTAAAAACCTTTCGTATCAAAATCTCTCCGGAATTGTTTTTACCAATTTAAAACTTGCTGTTAGATCAGACTGCGGATAGGAGCTTCTTACTTCTTGCTCATTGCATTATATAATGTTTTGGAGAGGCAACTAAAGGAATATATATGTGTGATGGGCAATTAAAGGAATATGTATATATGGATTGATTTTTTTCAGATTTTTCTTAGCAGTCTATAAAAGAGGTTTTAAAGTTTACTAAGTTAATCTATTGTCAAGGCTCTTACACTAGGATATACATAAGCACTTTGAATGCAACTGCTGAGAATCCTAGAGACCAAAAAGTAAAATGCAGCATGAATTAATCTTTTTTATGGCCTGCATCTTTTCCTGTTATTGTTCTATAAAGGTGAAAGTTATATCAAATGATGTATTAATATGATGATAATTAAGAGGTAAATGGATCCATTCATCCCATACAGGTATGAGCCACTGTCAAATTTGCTTGGGAAGGAGTACTTTATGCATGCTTATGGTCCAATATATGCTCTTTCTGCTGACGTTGTTGCAAGCTTGGTTGCTTTGAGAAATGACAGGCAAGTACTTTGGTCCCTAACTGTAAGCAAGTCCTGAGACCACATTCTGGCAATACTAGTAAATTTTATACGTAAAAAATTGATATGAATATGTGTCGGGATTAGTATTGTATTACTACTTACTGTATGATTAGTGTCTTACTGTGATAGTATTGCAGTGTTAGTAATAGTAATAGTACCGGGAGGGTAGTTCTATCTTTTCATCGGAGTTCGTTAGATATTAGTCAAGATCTATAAATACTTATTAGTGTCCTGTATTTCTCATTATGTTGATATGATATGGAAATTGTTTCCACCACTTCTCTTTCTCTCTCTATAACAACTTTCTCTCTCTAGGTTTTCTATCTTCTTCTACAAGTTTCTGTCTCTAACACTGTTGTCACGTCGACGACTAGTCGGTGACTAGTCGACAAGTCGGCAATTCTGAATAAGTCGACCCCCGACTTGTGAGTTTGAAGTCCATGGGTTTTAACCGGAACCCGACCCGAATTGAAAAAAAGGGTTTTTTTTAAGGTTTAACTTACGTGGTTTAACTACAACACAAAATTGAAGTCCTTCTCCATCCTCCCACGGCGACGGCGACTCCATCCCCCTTCTGTTAGTCCTTCTCCGATCTCCAATCTCCGGCGATTCCGGCGGCTCATCTCTGGTAAGTCCTTCCTTCATCTATTTTTCTTCTTTTTCTTCTTCAATCTTCTTCTTCTTCTCTTAGTTTTCTTCTTCAATCTTCTTCTTCAATCTTCTTCCTTTATCTTCTTCTTTTTTTAAGTTATTTATACACGATGTGCATATATACACGGTCGTATGTATATATAAGTTTTTTTTTTACTTTTTATTTAAAAATCATATATTTAATTTCTTTTATTCAAAAAACATTTTTTTCATTTAATTATTTTCTGCTCGTTACACAAAAAAATGTTTTTTCAAATAGTGTAGATGATTGTGTAAATGCATCACTGCCACTTCTTCAAGTGTTGCGCATTGCTGATGGTGATCAGAGGCCTGCTTTAGCAGAGGTTGCAGCTGCTATGGATTATGCAAAAGAGGAAGTTAAGAAGAAATTTGGAAGTGGCAATTTACCGAGGAGAGCTAGAGGTGATCCCACTCTTACCTATTCTCGACGCAACACTAGTTCGACACAAGATCCTATTGATGATGAAGAGGAAGATGAAGACAATATTCCTTTGGATGATGAGGAGGTGGAAGATGATTATGGTGTACCACCCGAGGAGACTACTCAACGAGGAGATGGAGGGGGAGATGATTTCGAGATGGATGATTATTGATTATGCATGATTGGGTTTTTTATTTTGTTTAGTTGAATTGCTCTTTAATTATGTTTTTATTTGCTTAGAGATGTTTGGCTTTGGGTACTTGAACTTATTATCTACTAGTTTTTATTTGAACTAAGAAAATTGATGCGTGTCCCTATAATGTATATATATATATTTTATAATTACTCTATATATATGTATGTCGACTACTTGTCGACTTTTTACGACTAGTCGGGCGACTTATCGACTTTTGAGTTTGAAGGTACTCGGGCGCCTTGGCTCGACTTGCCGACTTAACAATCTTGGTCTCTAATCTGATCTCTCTGTCTTTTCTGTTCTGAATCTCTCTGTTTCTTCTCTGAAATCTCTCTAATCCCTCTCTGATTCTACTATCTTAGATGTTTATCCTTTACTTTCTGCACCTATAAACAAGAAAATACCAAAAATAGACTCAAAAACAGTCAAGAACTCACTAGTTCCTGACAAATTGGTATCAGAGCTGTTATTTTAGATCAACTACTGTTTCGATTATGTTGTGCAATCCGAGTTGAACGAGCCTAGAATCACAGTAATCGCAGATCAAAGTTCAGAACTTTAGTAATTTTCATCTCAGGTGCTTTGTTCTTCATTTTACTTACAGATCTGTCCTTAGTATGTTGAATTCAGTTGTGATTAGTGTTGTGATGGCTTGTTCAGTGGCGTTTCTATATAGTTAGTGTTAGCAGTTGCTATTATTGAAGAAAACACAAAAGAATTAGGTTAAATTTTGTGTTTTAAGTCTTGCCGTTGATTTTACTCTGTTTTGGTGTGTAATTTGAGGATAAGCTTGGAGTTGTGGAAGTATTGAGATCGAATACTGTTAAGGAGTGGTTATACTGTGTTGTTATGGTTGGATTGTTGATTTGAGAAGTTGCTAAGAGATTCTGTGGTGATCTGGTTGTGTTTCACTCTGCACTCTAAGTGTTTGAGGAATTGTCAAGGTGTAATTGCTGGTGAAGTGAAGCTTGAATTCAGGTGTATTGTGGATTGTTAGTCTGTGTAGCAAGAGTAGACTAGTTGATGGAGTCCTAAGTAGTAGAAGCAAGTGATCAATCCTTTGATGAGGCTGTCCTAGAGATTCAACAGGTTACAGATTATAAGGACAGGACTAGAAAGAAATTGGAAGCTACAATAGAAATAGCTAAGAAAATGATGGAAGAGCTTCTGCAAATGAGGGCTAAAAAACTTGAAGAAGGTTTTATGAATCCTCTTGGTTGGCAGAGTGATGAGAAAGGCAACTACAACAAGCCTAGTTCCCAGAAGTTAGGAACCCTATAACAACTCAACTTGAGATTTCCAAAGTTTCTTAAGTCTGAAGAAGGATTAGTAGACTTTGAGCCTGAATTTGGTAAGACACCAGAATGGCCAAACCTCAAAGAGGAAGAAAATGCACATGCTGTTTGGGAAGCTTATACATGGGAACCTATCTATGATGAAGAACCAGGAGAGAGCCGGGAGTGTTGGCCTGAGCATGAATTTATCTTAGCAGCACTAAGTGGAGATAACTCAAATTCATCTAAACCCTTGCAATCTGAAATCTGCACAAGTGAAAGATCAGAGGAGCTGGAAGAATTTTCAAACATACAAAACTTCCAACAGGGGCATGGCAATAACATTGAAAATGAGGGAACACCAATCCAGTTGAAAGAAGTATCTTCACTAATTCCTACCAGTACAGAACCTGTTGAGGCTTTCCTCAACAAAAGAATTGCCAAAGATTTTTCAACATCTGAAATTCCTTACTATTTTGGTATGAGATCTAGCAATTTTGGTAAGAGGAATATGCTTAATTTTGACCCTGGTGGTCAGGGGCCAAACAAGACATCAAAAGGTGTTAACACGTTCAAAGAAAACCTCAGAAGTGAGGTGAAAGTGAAAGAAGCTCTAATGAAACTCTCTGTTGGTGGTCAACTTAGGCATTGGCAGGATATTGGTTTTAATTTTTTGGTATTAGAGAAGCTACAGAAGAATGTGTCATTGCAAACAATGTTATGCAACCTAGTAGAGAAGAAAAATACTTGGAAATGTCAAAGGTGGATCCTTACATCTTTCATCCTAACGAAACTTTAACTACTTTTCTTGGAAGTTCCTTTACCTGGTCCACAGAAGATGAAGATATACCTTCTGTTGGCAACAACTCTAGTGAGAAGCTTAAATTGAATGGACACTCCCCAATCTTAAATGGAAAAAGCATTTACAATCATTTAAGAAACCTTCCTGAACTTAGTATGCCAACTAGGGAAGGTGTTCATGATTTAAAGACAATGATTATGCCTGAAAATGCAATTGATTTGAAGCTTAATGATCTCAGAACCAGTGTAAGTTGTCCTAGTGAGCTTGAATGGATAGGGGGTGACATGAGGATGTGGTTCTTAAGGACTGCAAATTCTCATTGTTTGGAAAGTCTAGCAAATTTTTGTGAGAATAATGT
The DNA here is from genome assembly GCA_030848705.1 of Heracleum sosnowskyi. NCBI lineage: Eukaryota > Viridiplantae > Streptophyta > Magnoliopsida > Apiales > Apiaceae > Heracleum > Heracleum sosnowskyi. The sequence continues at coordinate 47,481,385 of CM061236.1, forward strand.
GTTTATCTTTGATCCTGGTGGTGGTTGTTTGTCGAACACCAATTCAAAAGGTGTTATTATAATGCTCACAGAAGAGATTAGGCAGGAAGTGACTCTTGATGATGTTTTTATATTAATTTCAGTTTGTGGTCAGATTGGGCAATTGCAGGATATAATTTGTTGGAAGCTGACTATAGACCAACTTATGATGGAGCATCGATCAAGGAAGAGGGTGATAATGGTTCAAATGGTGAATGCATATAGAATTCAAGGAGTTGGACTGATGGAGTTGTTGGTGATATCAATCAACAAAATGTGGATATTGTAACATATGGGATGAAGGTGATACCTATGTACAGTGCTATGTACAGTGCAATGAGACAAGTAATTCCTGAAATGGATAAGATAATGAGATTGGAAGACCGAGAGACTTCAAGGAAAAGTGTTCAAATAACCATCTTTGATCCAGGAGGATATATAATTTGTGTTTATGAAGTTCAACTTGTTGGTGGTACAGCTGGAACTCTTTATGATCAGAAATTGTTGCAAGAAGTTTTGACTGCAGAGAAGTTCTTATTGAAAGGACAAGAAGGCATAGTAGTGAATGTATTAATAACGATGTATGTGCTCAGGTGGAAAGAAGTTTGGAAGTGCGTGAACCACCCCGAGGACATGGTGGTTTTTAAGGGGGAAGGATTGTCAGGATTAGTATTGTATTACTACTTACTGTATGATTAGTGTCTTACTGTGATAGTATTGCAGTGTTAGTAATAGTAATAGTACTGGGAGGGTAGTTCTGTCTTTTCATTGGAGTTCGTTAGATATTAGTCAAGGTCTATAAATACTTATTAGTGTCCTGTATTTCTCATTATGTTGATATGATATGGAAATTGTTTCCACCACTTCTCTCTCTCTATAACAACTTTCTCTCTCTAGGTTTTCTATCTTCTTGTGCAAGTTTCTGTCTCTAATCTGATCTCTCTCTCTTTTCTGTTCTATGTTCTAATCTCTCTGAATCTCTCTGTTTCTTCTCTCAAATCTCTCTAATCCCTCTCCGATTCTACTATCTTAGCTGTTTATCCTTTACTTTCTGCACCTATAAACCAGAAAATACCAAAAATAGACTCAAAAACAGTCAAGAACTCACTAGTTCCTGACAATATGCTCCATGCTGTTGATATGACCTAGAAAACACAAGTCTTATGAAGTAAAAATTAATTATACTTTACAGCTTCCGGATGTTTAGCAATGAGGATGTTACAATTGGTGCATGGATGCTTGCGATGAATGTCAATCATGAAGACAACAGACAACTATGTCAGCCAGAATGCACTTCCACATCTATTGCTGTATGGGATATTCCAAAATGTTCAGGTAAGTCACTCTATCATTTAGGTACAAATTTATTTTAAATTAGTCACAGATGTAGACAGTGTGGGTGTGGCATAGATTTTATGACAACCTTTCTGATTATATTTATCATTAAGCAAGGAGATGAAACTATATATCAATATATAATTCATAGATATTAAACGACAGGAGTCATCACTATCTGATGATTATTTTACATCTCTAAGTATATCATGCTTCTGGGAACTGAAATTACTCTTTGTTAGATGTCAATGATTTGCCCAACATTTTGTTTGTCTTCAGCAAGACCTGTACTTGTTTACGACACCCTTTTGCTAACTACCGTGGTTAGACCTCCCTTTATCTCTGTCCTGTTTCTCCAATACTAGACTTGGGATGGCAGTTTTATCTCAACTGATACCTGATTCATTCTGATCCGATTGAACTAAACCAAACCTGCACTTGTTCATGAGATCCTATTGCTAACTATCGAGGTTAGGCCTCCTAATATCTCTTCTGATTTCTCTCCTATCAGTTAGGATGGCAGATATGTCCAAACCATTATAAGCCTGATTCATTCCAAATTCCAATGCGATCCAATTGAGACTGATCCAAACCCGAACTTTCCGATCTTGTTCGAACCTCTTCCATTTCGGGGTTGCTTTTTTATTTAAAGCGAATTGAAACCTGTACCAGATTCAATCGAGGACCAATCTATATTGGGGAACCAATATGTTTGCTACTAAAATCCATGTTGTGTTATGTAAAACTTGTTACTATTAATTGTTGTTGCTATCATTATGATTTGTTTTAACAGTGTTTTTATTAAGGGACAAATTCGTTGTTGTCGACAAGACCATTACATTCACATAACAATAATAAACCCGAAAGAAACTGAAATCCGATGGTTCGGGGTTGGTTTTAGATTTTCAGGTCAGGTATGGGTTTGGTTTTATGAACCCTGGACTCAACCATTCCATCTATACCAAACTCTTAGTCGTAAGAATATGTTCAAGATAGCAAGTAGTAAAATACAACCTGCAATTTGTACAAAAGTAATCCATATAATACCCCGACAATGGTGTGCAAAAAGTCATTGATGTAAGCAAAATGTATTTCTAATTTAAATTTGCAAATTGTTGAAGGGCTATTCTTGTCTTGCAGGGCTTTGTAATCCTGAGAAGAAGTTGTTGGAACTTCATAAAACAGAGAGCTGCACTAGTACACCAACTCTAGATTCCGATGAATAAATTTCTCGCCAAGTCATCGTAGGCAACTGCTGCAGAGGTCATCCGGACATCCCCTGTGCCATCATCCTTCCGAAAACCTGTCTAATACTCTCAATAGTATTGCTTACTTGATCTCCATCACTATTTTTTTTGTCATTGTTTGATGTCCAAAATTTTGATGTTGGGTACCACACCTGTAGAATATTTAAATGATAGGAGATTATTAAAGAATAGGTTCTTGCCTATCTGTGCAGCTTATGTAGTCATGTTAAACCATGAGTCTGTAACAAACTAAATCCGAATTACAGTGTAAAAAGCCTAGTGTTGTTTTGATTAAATATCTTAACTTTTTTATTTTAGACTTGAAAGTGGGCAAAATGGGAAACGTTGAATTGTCAAGTGTTATTCTCTCAGAATACTTAAAGACTTGAAAGTGGGCAATAAGAGAAACCTTGAAATGCCACTGTTATTCATTCTCAGAATACAATGGGATAAACGGTAAGAGGGCTCCTGTAAGGAATTTTGCGCTCTCACTGAAAGCATGCACCTCTTCGATAAGCTCAAGCATGCACCTATATTTATTGCATTACCAGTTGTAATGGATCATGATGGTACAAGAATTCCCGCTTTACTTTTTCTCAATTGCATTGAAAGTAAAACCTTGTTTTTCTAGTTTCCAATTTCAGAATAACTAAAGTTGCCAAGTTTCCAAACCTTGCTACTTAGTTTCGGTTTATTTGTAATGTTTAACAATTCCAACGTTGTAAACTCCTATCGTACAGATATTCCCTTGTTAATTTTTTGCTCGACGATCCAAACCTTGTAATCATTTGGTTATAGTTTTGCTTCAAGAATGTCTAAACTTGTGATCCAAACCTTGTAATCATTTGGTCGTAAGCCCTGAAGCATAGTTTGCAGTAAGCTCAATAACGTTCTGATTTGTTTGATTTGCAAATGAAGCCTAAACTTTGCATAACCATGATCGGAAGAGACAACATGCATAAAAGTTTCATAGATTACCAAACACAGATCTATACCAGTTAGGCATCAGAAAGAAAAAATGTACACACTTGAAGAATAAGACTAGTAGCTTCCAATTGGTAAGTACCAGCTGCAATCTTTACTTTAGTTTGTAAACCAGTCAAACAATTTCTTACAGAAACACACACTTTCAAGTAGTAATACTATGCTTCAAACACTAAGAATCCGAGGGTGATTGTGGCGGCTGGTGTCCTTGCTGTGGTCCTTGTGGTGCTTGATGTGGTGCCTGTGGCCACATTTGAGGAGCTATGAAGGGGTGAGGTGGTTGAGAGAACAGAGCAGGATCCATAACTGGTTTGCTCATGATCATTCCGGAATTTCCCGGCTGTGGGGACTGCTGTTGGTGCATATAGTAGTAGGGGAATGAATCTGAAGGCCCTCCAACAGGCACTTGACCTCTCGGCACTGATGCTAATGCTTCATCTTTTATATCTTCCCTCGGGACTATGTCAACCAAGAAATCAAAAATTTCAGTCCTAGTAATAGCCGCAGCAATGTCATTCTTTTGAAGCGTTCTCCTCTTGTTCTCCTCAGTGTGGTTCCACGATCGCAAAGTCAGCTCCAAAATGAACATTTCGCATGCCCTGGCAAATACAATGGGTGCCTCAGCTGATATCATTCTTACATCTTCATCGGCCTTCATGATCTTCTTGATCCTTGCAAGGGGAAGACTATGGTTCTTAAAGTCTGTAACTTTCTCAATTTCTTGGTATTGATTAGACCAAAAGGACTGGAGTTGCTGATGCAATTGCTGTTGCTGCTGTTGATGGATATGCTGGTAAGCTAGCTGCTGTTGTGCAAGCTGTGCTCCACTAGGAGCAGGACCCGTAGACTGCACGGACCCTACAGACCCCACAGACGTTACAACCGATCCTCTACCAGGAGTCCCTCCCATTTGATTAGAGTCATACTGATTTATACCAAATGGGAGCTGAGCTGCACTAACTATGTTTGGCACCTGGGGCTGTGTGTGCCCTCCTTTTTGATCCATTCTGTGTAATGGGTTCAACGACCGATAAATGAACTGACACTGCCTGGAAATTACAGGTAATGGAACAGAAATGGTATGCTTTTGAGATGCAAAGACAATGTTAAAGACTTATAGTGCAACAAAATTTATTTTGAAATGCGTACTGCAGTGAACAAGTGAATCAACAAAAACCGAAACCAGAAGATACACATGGAATTATCCATATAGTTCCAAGAAGAATTAATATCGTCTGCTAAAAGATCACCAAGTGATCCAGTGACTAACTCTCATTCAAGATACTATTGGACTTGTAACTTTCAGTAAGGTTGAGAAAAAGATCACTTCTGCAGGCTGAAGCAATGTGACATTATACATTGATAACCAAGTTGAATTTCAGAATACCAAAAGAATCAAAGAAATGAACAAAATCAAGCAGAAGCACTTCTGGTTGAATAACCATAAGAGCTACAGTAGTAATTCATATCCAATTACCACTAGGAAATCTCACAAAAGGATTCTAAGATTTGTTTACTCCACAAACAGTGCAAGCATAACATAAAACTTCAATTTCATACTTGTTCGAGGTCCTCCCAGGTAAGCAAGCAGGTAGGTTTTTGCATAAATAGCAAATGACAAGTTGCACTGAATTCCTGAATATCTTATAAACTCGATAATTATTAAGCATAGAAGACAGGGTTATGAGAAAGAGAACAATCAATGAAGAAAATGCAACAACATGTGGCTTTCTAGAAGAAACGGGTCGGGTATAGCATGCAGAACAATTATATATATAAAATCATCTAGAACTTTCAACAAATACCATATACTCTTGATTCTTAAAAACAGTAGTAGTTTCGTTTTTATTGACATGCAGATGAAAGTAGAGTTTCATATGAGAAGCAGCAGATTTGAAAAAAGAAAAAGAACAGAGGAGTTGCAACAATGGATACTAAATTCATATCAACATCACTAAATTCACTAAGCAAAACTTTTAATAATACTCTATGAATATAAAAAAAATCACTATTCTGATTTCATTGCATGGTGATTGAAATTTGAAATTAATTTCAGATGTGGAGGATTTAACAAAACATAATAATATTATAATTAACACATAATAAACAAGATGACCAAAATAGAACCACAATGTATGCGTTAAATTGTTTGTTGGGTTTTGAAATTCAATCATTTAACTTAGCGCTTCCCGTCATTAATCTAATAACTACATATTTATACATACACATGAACGTAAGGAATCAAGAATGCGAACCTCGATTTAGATGATAGGCGAGAGGAAAAGGACGGGGGAGAATGGAGTTGTAATAATACGGGGAGAGAGAGACAGAGAGAGAGAGAGAGAGAGATGTGAATATTTCATAAATACGTTTGTGTTGCAAGTATTGTTGTGCTGATTTATTACATGTTTCTCGCTATACGCGTATGGAGACCATTTCACACACACCTAGTATGGGAGTTCTTGTAGAGCATTCGTAACGATTTAAATTATCATTCTATTTATTTATCATTTCCTCTGGAAATTATTCTGAATTTGTTTTCATTTTCTCTAGAAATTTTTCTAAATTTCTTTTAGGCCGGATACTTGACTATTTTATATTTATTTATCAAAGAATTATATATACTAGCTTAAAACCCGTGCGATACACAGATTGTTAATTGTTATTTTATTATTATTATTTTAATTGTATTTGTTAAAAAAATAAGTAGGCATGTTAAAATAGATAAACATTTTGAATTAATTAAAAACATTAAAACAGATTTTAAAATAAATAAGTAAGAGTTTGTTTGTTATATTTTTGGAAAAGGAGAGGTTTTAGTATGGAAAAATAAAAAATGTAACGCATATTTAGTTTAAAAAGGTAAATGTCCGTGATATTTTTCGAAAATGAGATTTTAAAATTTAATAATTTAAATTATTTAAATACGTTTTAAAATAAATGATATGATCAGAAAAGTAATTATAGAAATATAATTGACAAGTCAATGGAAATGCCGATATTTAAGGTCTGACACCCTAATTATTCATTAATTTCGTAATTAATGAATAGGGAAAATATACAGCTCATAAAAAGAGTCCAAAATATGGTAAATTCATCAAAGAAGGATCCAGAATCCCAATTAAAGGCAATTAATGAGTCATAGCCTTTATCAACAAGGAAACGAATTCTCCAGCAAGAAATACAATGTTTATCCAATATAAAAAAGGAGACTTATTCGCTAAGACTCCTAAACATACCATAAATACTAGGCTCTAGACGCCTATATAAGGACCCTGATCCTACAATCAGAACTACGTTTTGGGCACAGCTCCATACGTCACAACGCCTAGAAGGCGCAACAAGCCATAAAGGCACCCCTAGAACTATGTTTTAGACTTCATCCTCGAATAAGGACATACAAGTCACTACGTCCTTGGTGTGCCCCTGCCGCCATAGCCCCGAGGGCAACACCAAGAACTACGTCTTTGGCTTGATTCTCAATAACGAATTGAGATACGTAGGCATCTTGTGAGGACCGATTTAGTCTCGAAACACAAGTGCAGCCATAAAAGCTCGAAGCTCATTAAACCCTCGCATTAAATTCGTAAGCTCAGATTTTATTTCACAACATTTGGCGCCGTCTGTGGGAAGACAACATCAACCATGGCAAACACACGAAGAACAGCTCGGGATACTCAAACTCCTGAGGATCGCCCTATCACCTCTGAGGCTGATCAACCATCGCCGACTACTGGCACTCAAGGGGCGAATATCCCCACCAACACTCAACGACCGGAAATCCCAATCTCGGTCGAAGGAACGAATCCCCTGCAGATGGTCATTCATGGATCTAATCCACAAGAGACCGTTCACCAGCAACCAATCTCGACTTCTCCACTCATCATGAATGCACCGAGAAGCCTTCAACTCCATACTACTGATCTCCCTCAATACGCGAATCAGACTTTGGGGATGCCAAGCTATGGCATGCCCCCTCGACCCATGGCGGGCGATAGTGGAACTAATCCAATCTACCATGAGGCATATGTGCCCCCTTATATTCAAGGTCTGGGACCCCAGAATCAACAAACTCGCCAGACCCCTTTCGTTCAAGATTACTCGGGCCCATACACCGAAGATGAGGGTTATACAACTGGGGAGGATGTCTCCCCAAGAAGGAGACGTTCTTCCTAGACAAATTGGGATCAACCCCAAACTACTAAGGAGAAAATTGCAGCCCATGAGGCAGAGACTGCAAGACTCAAGAAACTCCTTGCTGAGGAGGAGGCCGCTCAATCTCAAGGCCGAACGACTGAAGGGATCCCGATAATCAACTTGGATCCACCGGCAAGAAGAACCAAGAGGGCTGAAGCCCCAAGGGGTGATCCTAGTATTCTGTTGCCCCTAGGAGATCCTGATGATCCTACACCACCGTTTACTCAAGACATCATGAAAACGGCTATATCCAAAAAATTCAAGATGCCTTCGATCAAAGCCTATGATGGAACGGGAGATCCCGCAAATCATGTAAGGACCTTCTCCAATGCACTGCTGTTGCAGCCAACCAACGATGCGGTCAAGTGTAGGGTGTTTCCACAAACCTTGGCAGGCATGGCCCAACGCTGGTATAGCCGTCTTCCTCCCAACTCAATTGGGTCTTTCAAGGAACTAAGCAAAGCTTTTATCAATCAGTTCATTAGTGGAAGGGTGCATGAGAAAAGCTCTGCATCACTCATGGCAATCCAACAAGGAAAGAATGAAGCCCTAAGGGACTACATCAATCGATTCACTCGGGAGGCTTTGAAAGTCCCGGACTTAGAGGACAGAGTGGCTATGATAGCCCTGCAACAAGGAACTACTGATGACCACTTCAAAAGGTCGTTAGCTAAACATCCACCCGAGAGCATGCTGAAGCTCCAAGATAGAACCAGAAAGTATATCAAGGCTGAAGAAAGCATGAGAAAGTATGAACCCACTGCTAGCGGTAATGGAAACTCAAAGAAAAGAAAAGAAACTCAGGAGTACGACGTCAAGGAAAATTTTCCCAGAACGTCGAAGGACTCTGATTCTCCACCCAAGAGAAACAATTTTGGGCCAAAGTTTACGGAGTATGCAAGATTGAACACTTCTAGGAGTCAAATTCTGATGGAGATAGCTAAGGAAGGAGATCTCAAATGGCCGAAGCCAATGAGGGCTGACATGTCCAAACGGAACCAAAATCAGTTCTGTCGGTTCCACAAAGAAGTCGGTCACGACACCAACGATTGTAGGCAATTGAAAGATGAGATCGAATTTCTGATACGAAGAGGAAAACTCAGCAAATTCACCAAGGATGGAAATCAAGGGAGTCAAAGAGGAAACTATGAAAGGAAGGATTACGACAGAAGGGACAACGACCAAGATCGTAACCCTAAGCCCCGAGGGCCAGTCATCAACATGATATTCGGAGGGCCAACTGCTGTTGGGTCCTCCCGAAACTCAAGAAAAGCTTATGCTCGAGAGGTAATGACTGTGGTTGGAGAAGCACCGAAGCGTGCCAGAACATAAGTGTCAATAGGTTTTGATGATTCAGACTTGGAAGGGGTGAAGTTCCCCCACGATGACCCTCTAGTCATCATACCTGTGATTGGCAATTCCGAAACAAAGAGAGTCCTAGTCGACAATGGAGCTTCAGTGGATATCTTGTTCCACGATGCTTTTATCAAGATGGGTTACACTGATTCTCAGTTAACACCCTCAAATATGCCCATATACGGATTCAATGGGGGTGGAATCAAAAGTGGAAGGCACTATCCAACTCCCAATGACCACGGGGCAAGGGATGAATACGTCTACTCAAATGCTGAACTTCATAGTTATAAAGGCAACTTCAACCTATAATGCAATCCTGGGAAGGACTGATCTTCATGCGTTCAAGGCCGTTGCCTCATCTTATCATCTGAAAATCAAGTTCCCAACGAGGAATGGGATTGGTGAAGAACGAGGAGACCAAAAGATGGCTAGAAGTTGTTATGTAGCCGCGTTAAGGCCTGATGGAATCGGGGGGCAAGTTCTCCCAATTGAAGACATGGATACTGACGACAATGAGGACCGAAGAGGGAAACCAGCTGAGGATTTAATCCCAAATCCCTTAGTCCCTGGTGATCCGGAGAAGGTGACTTATGTCGGGGCACTACTACCTGAGCCATTGAAAAGCAAGCTCATATATTTTCTTCAAGAGAACAATGACTTTTTTGCTTGGACAACGGCTGACATGCCAGGGATTGATCCCCAATTGATAACTCACAAGTTGAATGTGGATCCTGAAAGAAAGACGGTGAAACAAAAGAAGAGAAATTTTGCTCCAGAAAGGCAAGAGGCCATTAAACAAGAAGTTAAAAAACTTCTAGAGGCCGGATTCATTGAAGAGATACAATTCCCGGAATGGTTGGCTAACCCCGTAATGGTCAAAAAGGCCAATGGAAAATGGAGGATGTGTGTAGACTTCACTGACTTGAATGATGCATGTCCTAAGGATTGTTTTCCCTTACCAAGGATTGATGCATTAATAGATGCTACAGCTGGACACGAGATGCTCAGCTTCATGGATGGCTTCAGTGGATACAACCAAATCAAAATGCACAAGGATGACATCTCCAAGGTATCATTCATCACTGACTTTGGTGTTTTCTGTTATCTAGTCATGGCATTTGGACTTAAGAATGCAGGGGCAACCTACCAAAGATTGGTGAACAAAATTTTTGGACACCTAATTGGAAAAACCATGGAGGTCTACGTAGATGACATGTTAGTCAAGAGCCTCGATAAGGCCGATCACATTGAGCACCTCCGAGAGGCATTTGAAGTGCTAAGACACCACAAGATGATGTTGAATCCAGCTAAGTGTGCCTTTGGTGTAGTCTCGGGAAAGTTTTTAGGCCTAATGGTTTCCAAGAGAGGAATCGAGGCCAATCCCGACAAAATCAAAGCAATTCTAGACATGGAACCACCAAAGACTGTCAAGGATGTCCAAAAACTAACGGGAAGAGTAGCAGCATTGGGAAGATTTATCTCCAAGTCAGGAGAGAAGTGCTTATCTTTCTTCAAAGCACTCAAGAACGTGAAATTTTTTGAAAGGACAACGGAGAGCCAAGAGGCCTTTGAGGCCCTGAAGAAATACATGGTTGAGGCACCACTGTTGGCAAAGCCCAAGCCAGGGGAAATTCTCTATTTGTACTTGGCGGTTTCTAGCACAGCCCTTGGAGCCGTTTTGGTAAAAGAAGAATTGAAGGTTCAGAAACCCATCTACTATGTGAGTAAGATTCTATATGGGGCAGAAATAAACTACTCAACGATTGAGAAGTTTGCCTTGCCTTGGTAATGGCCTCAAGAAAGCTACGCCCGTACTTCCAGGCTCACAAAATAGAGGTCTTGACTGATCAACCTCTAAGAAACATCTTGCATAGCCCTCAAGTTAGTGGAAGGTTGATCAAATGGGCCATTGAATTGGGCGAATTTGACATCAAGTATAAGCCTCAAACGACCATAAAAGCTCAAGTACTTGCTGACTTCATGGTTGAATGTACCATTGACAACCAAGAAGTCGGGGGGCAGGAAGTAATAGTGGAGGATGAGAAAGATCAAGAGATGGATTTCAAAGAATATTGGGTGCTCTATTTTGATGGAGCATCAAAAACAAAATCAAGTAGAGCCGGTTTAGTGCTACAAAGTCCTGATGGATTCCTCATAGAGTATGCACTAAAACTTGACTTCCCAACGACAAACAATGAGGCAGAGTATGAAGCTCTGATAGCTAGCTTAGGGCTGGCTGGAGCCTTGAGAGTTAAAACTCTGAAAGTATGTGGAGATTCGAGGCTAGTGGTTTCCCAAGTAAATGGAGAATTTGAGGCCAGAGATGAAGTCATGGCCAAGTATTTGAAACTTGTCAAGGCCATCATGACTCAGTTCGACGAATGCTATGTAGAGCACATTCCAAGGGAAGAAAACATGAAGGCTGATGCCTTGTCTAAATTTGCTTCTTCCGAAATTGAAAACTATGCAGGGAGTGTATACTTCCAAGTCCTGAGGACCCCAAGCATCAACGGAAAGTTGGTAGCACCCATTGATGTTGCTAGTTGTTGGATAGATCCCATCAAGGCTCATCTGGAAACCGGGTGGTTACCCAACGACACTTCAGAAGCACGCAAGCTGTATGTGAGAGCACTAAGGTATACCCTGATTGAGGGAATCATACACAAGAAGTCTTTCATCGTTCCATATCTGAAATGTTTGAGACCTCATGCTAGCAGATGCTAAAAGCTACGTGAAGAAATGTGAAAGGTGCCAGAAGCATGCACCAGTGGTTAGGCAACCACCAGAGATGTTGACATCCATAAACTCACCAATTCCATTTGCCATGTGGGGAATGGATATACTTGGACCTTTCCCAATGGCAAGTGCACAACGAAAGTTCTTGATAGTAGCAATCGACTACTTCACCAAGTGGATTGAGGCTAAGCCATTAGCCAAGATAACCACCAAGCATGTGATGCATTTCTTCTGGGAAAATGTGATATGCAGATACGGGATTCCACGTATCTTGGTCACAGACAATGGAACTCAGTTTAACAACGATGAGTTTAAGAAATATTGTGATGAGAACGATATCAAGTTGCGCTTCACTTCTGTCGCCCATCCTCAAGCAAATGGGCAAGCTGAGGTTGAAAATCGAATTATCCTAGATGGACTGAAGAAAAGAGTTGAACGCTCCAGAAACACTTGGGTGAACGAATTGCTCCCCATACTATGGGCATATCGTACTACCTGCAAAGTCACCACTGGAGCTACCCCCTTTCTGTTGGCATATGGGGCAGAGGCAGTGGTTCCAGTGGAGATTACTCACACGTCTCCAAGAGTTGAGGCTTATGAGCCAGAAGAAAATGAAGAAGGCTTGAGGCTAGATTTAGATCTAATTGATGAAGTTAGAGATGAGGCAAATGCCAAGATAGTTGAACATCAGAAATGAGCATCTTTCTATTACAACCTAAGGGTTAAAGAAAGGTTCTTTCGACAAGGAGACTTAGTCCTCCGAAAGATTGAGGCATCCAGAGTTGGACAAAAAGGCAAGTTGGCCCCAAATTGGGAAGGACCATATCGCGTCAAGAACGTATTTGGTCGAGGCTCGTACAAGCTAGAAACCCTCGAAGGGCATGAGGTGCCAAGGAATTGGCATGCCTCAAATTTGAAAGTCTATTATGTTTAAAGTGTGTCCTGATTGGACTCACTACTAGGACAAATAGAAATAAGGTTCGATGAAATCATGAGCTTCCTAGAAAGCAAATGAAGGGTTAAAACCCCAGAAACCTAAGACATTCAGTCCAAACCCCGTCATTCGATATGCTCAATGAAAGACTTGAAGCCAAAACAAGAAGGTATAAGACATAAAAGGCTTATGCAAATGTCAAGTTAGCCTCGAATAAGGCAAAATCGTCGTAAATGTGTAGGTCGCTCCACACTTTACACCAAGACGATACTCGTGAAACACTAGTGTATATTAAAATCCCCAAAATAGGGTAGTAAGTCCCAGGTAAGCGATAAAAAGACCCCAAGTCTCGAAAAAGATCGGTATAACTTCTATGAAATCCTAGTGCATTATCATAGACGTTGGGAAGCGCGATCAGCCATTTTAAACCCAGAATCTTCAAAGAAAGCCCAGAATCTTCAAAGAATTCTTCAAAACTTCAAGTAAGAAACCCAGAAAACGATGAGATTCAACAGAAAATCTCGCCAGGAATCGCCTAGTGACTGGAAACCCAACCGGTTAAGGAAGGGCAACCGTCTATAGCCAGTTAAGGCCCACAAATCCATTTATGGATTATAGAGATTAAAACCCAAATAATTTGGGTCTCAGGCAAATTCGAAGCCCAAACAATAAAGGCCCAAGGCTGGAATAATTTAAGTCCAATTAAAAATTGGGCTAGTTAAGGCCCAAGAAAAGAATGAAATTTGAAATATAGCCAAGGCAAAATCAAAGATTTAAGGTCGAAAAGACATTAAATCGAAATCGTACGACCGAGGTCGAAAACATATGGGAAAACGAGGTCGATTCCAACGACCTCGCTCCCAAATAAAGTCGAAAAATAATGAAATTGAGGTCGAAAAAACCTTAGAACGACATCGAAGGCTCGAAGTCGAAAATATACGAGGAATTGAGGTCGTTTCCATCGACTTCGCACCAAAAATCCAGTCAAAAAATTAAAAATTCGAGGTCGAAAAGACCCTAGATCGAAGTCGATTGATTGAGATAAAAAATACACTATAAATCGAGCTCGAACCCCTCGACCTCACACCCAAGTGAGGTCAAAAACAGAAGGATTCAAGGTCGAAAGAATGAGGTCGAATATGACCTAGAAAACAAGGTCTAAGCGTTCGACCTCACGCCAAAATGAGGTCGAAAACGACCTAGATATCGAGGTCGATATTGACCTAGAAATCATGGTCGAAAAAGGCTGGAACGAGGTCGAATGACCCAGGTCGAAAATGACCTGCAAAATGAGGTCGAAAGTATGAGGAGTCGAGGTCGAATGACCCAGGTCGAAAATGACCTGTAAATCGAGGTCGAAAGTATAAGGGATCGAGGTCGAATGACTGAGGTCGAAAATGACTGGGAAGTCGAGGTCGAAACCATCGACCTGGGACCAATCAAGGTCGAAAAAAGGCTGGATCGAGGTCGAAGGCTCGAGGTCGAAAAAGACTTAAAAATCGAGGTCGAAACCTTCGACCTCACTCCAGTCGAGGTCGAAATCCGAATCGAATTTCAGGTCGAAAATGACCTGTTTCCTGGTCGAATTTGAGGTCGAAAATGACTTGTTTCCTGGTCAAAAAGGAGGTCGAAAATGACCTAATTTGAGGTCGAAAATGCCCGTAAAATGGAAAATTTTGAGGAAAAACACGTTATAACTTCTACGAAAACCCCAAGGAGATTTTCCCAGAAGTTGGGGGGCAAATGATATGGTCAGAAAAGTAATTACAGAAATATAATTGACAAGTCAATGGAAAGGCCGATATTTAAGGTCTGACACCCTAATTATTCATTAATTTCGTAATTAATGAATAGGGAAAATATACAGCTCATAAAAAGAGTCCAAAATATGGTAAATTCATCAAAGAAGGATCCGGAATCCCAATTAAAGGCAATTAATGAGTCATAGCCTTTATCAACAAGGAAACGAATTCTCCAGCAAGAAATACAATGTTTATCCAATATAAAAAAAGAGACTTATTCGCTAAGACTCCTAAACATACCATAAATACTAGGCTCTAGACGCCTATATAAGGACCCTGATCCTACAATCAGAACTACGTTTTGGGCACAGCTCCATACGTCACAACGCCTCGAAGGCGCAACAAGCCATAAAGGCACCCCTAGAACTACGTTTTAGACTTCATCCTCGAATAAGGACATACAAGTCACTACGTCCTTGGTGTGCCCCTGCCGCCATAGCCCCGAGGGCAACACCAAGAACTACGTCTTTGGCTTGATTCTCAATAATGAATTGAGATACGTAGGCATCTTGTGAGGACCGATTTAGTCTCGAAACACAAGTGCAGCCATAAAAGCTCGAAGCTCATTAAACCCTCGCATTAAATTCGCAAGCTCAGATTTTATTTCACAACAATAAATAAGTAAATGGTTTGTCCGTGATATTTTTAGAAAAAGAATGGATTTTAGTGAGAAAAATAGAAAAATTAAATTGAAAAAGGAAATTTCCCGTGATATATTTAGAAAATGAGGGACTTTGTTAGAAAAAAATTATAATGTGTTTTAGCTGAAAAGGTAATTGGTTATAAATAAGTATTTGATTATTTATATTTTAATATTTTTAGTAATTGCATTTGTTAAGAAAAATAAGTAGGCATGTCAAAATAGGTAAACTTTTAAAAAAATAATTATAATATTAGGTTTAAAAATAAATAACTAAAGGTTTGTCCTTGATATTTTTGGAAAATGAGAGGTTTTAGTAAGAAAAAATAGAAAAACTAACATGTTTTAGTTAAAAAAAGTAATTGCCCGTGATATATTTGAAAACGTAGGGGAATTTGTTAGAAAAAATAAAAAAATAATGTATTTTAGGTGAAAAAGGTAATTGGTTGTAAATAGGTAATATTATTATTTAATAATATATTTCTATAAATAAGTAAGATAAATTAAGTAAAAACACGAATTTAAGAAAGGGCAATTAAGTAAAATCACAACGTACCATACCGACGACCAAACTTTTAATGTTTCGTCTATTATATAATAGTATTGATATATATACTAGCCTATAACCCGTGCGAAGCACAGTCTAGTTAAATAAAAGAATGTTCTAAAATGAATATTTAATTTACCAACCTTTTTCTGTACTTTTCATCCCTGTACTTTTCATCCCTAATGACTTAAAATAGAGATTTCCATGAAAATTTCTACAGTTACTTAATTCTGAAAGGGAATAAAAATAGTTGAAAGGATTGCCCGCCTATCATTAATTCTTTAAATATTTACTCGTTTGATAAGATGATAAAATGATGGCCATTTTCATACATGATTACATGTGTCCGATTATGGATTACAATATATGGCTTTGAAAAAAGTACTAAAAATGCCAAATATTTTATTTAAATTTGATCTTAAAGATGTGATTATTGTTATATATAAATAAAATTATAAAATAAACTTTAGCAGTCTAAAATATTTTAAACTGGTCTTACATGAAAATTTTAATAAATTTTTATATATGTTGTTCTTTTAATTCGTATTTGCAGAATTTGTTTGTTTTGTCAAAAAATAATAATTGTGGAACACATGCAAATTTTATTAGACTGCATAATTTAGTTTCTGCCATTTTTTCTCTTGTTTTTCTGCATAAAGTGAAGTTGTGAAGTTGTCATCATTTACCCAGATTACTTGATCAAGATCAGACTTCATTAATTCAAAACAACATAGATATCTTTAAACTCTCTTCAAAGGAGGCAGCATAATGTGCTCTAATTCTATGATATTTTGATGTCGGTCAACCACCTGCTTGACTTCACTTCAATTTCTTATAACAACATTGGGAATATGCTCGATGACATTATAGATACCTTTTCTCAGGTACGAATATCAGTTGCAGCACCCAACACCATAACTATCTTTTTGCTCACAAACTTCCTGAATATGGTCGTCCCTTGTTCCCGATGTAAAGAAGGTATTGACTTGTTTTAACTCGGTACCTTATTTGTAATCAAATATAATTTTTTTCACAAAAGAAAAATTTTAAAATAACAATTTTAAGTATACAGTCAAAGTACCTAAACCTCAACCCTCCCTCACTTCAACACTAGAAAGTTGAACCTCTAATGTTCAATCAAAAGCCTGAAAGGCACATTCTGAAATAAAAACATAAGCAAGATTATACAATGACATAGAGTAACCCAATTAGCAACCAACATTTACCTTTGTGTAACGAAGATGGTTGTCCTCATGTAAGCATGACCAAAATATGTTGCATTAAATTATCGTGAAGCAAGAAAAACATTAAAGCTTAATTAAATAGGTAAACTGATAAAAAGTAAAAACATGAAATATTTGATTAAAATTTAAAACAACGGGAAACGAAATTTCTGACTATTGCCTTTTTATTTTCTAAGTAATTTAGTACTATGGGTTCTTTTAAGAACTCATATATAAGGATAAGTTTATCTTTGAGAAAAATCATTATAATGTGATTGCAGTTTTGTAACAGTTTTGAGGATGATCTGATTTATTGTTTTTTTGTCCACTTTTCTCTACATTATCTTGTGTTAAACATAGGATTATCTTGACAATATTAGTGATTCATCACATGATAATTCTAGTTTCAATTTATTATCCTCCATTTCGTAACACTAATCTTTTTATTTTTTTAAATCAACCTATTTAGATGGAAATGGATATTATATCGATAATAAAGAAGTTTAGAGCCATCTAGGGGCTCTTAAAAGTGAAAAAAAGAGGAGACTCTTGAATATTTAAAAAGTTTTCAAGAGTCTCTTGAAACTCTAATTTAAACAAACCTCTTTATTTTTTAAGCTTAGAGCTCATATAAAGAGTTTCTAGGAGATGCTCTTATGTATGTAAATCATCTTTACTGATGTAGAGAAAGAGGGCAATACTGTATTTCCACATAATCTGGCCAGAAGCTTATAAAAGAAAAGTAAAGAATGTTTAAGGACTCGTGCACCGAAGATGCAGGATCATATCATTGAGCGTGGCTGTTGTGATTAGGCAAGGCGAGCCAAGTCTTTTTATTTGTAAACTATAAAGAACATTATTATTCTTATTAGTAGGAACAATTGATTTATTGGGAGCAACATAGGCCACCTCCAGGCATAGTGTTGGTATCCGATGATTCAGATTGCTTAAAAACATAATGGACTCTTCTATATTTTCAATTAACCCAAGTCTTTAAAAATGTATTGACTCTTTTATCCGACAGTGTGATCTAGAATACAATGATTACTTTAAAGTGAACCTTTTCTGCTGGTTCTTAGTGGGATCTATTGTTATTATTAGTTGTGGCATTTGGGATAGGCAATTGGGTATTACTCTGTAGGAATAGGAATATGAGCAGCAACCTCAACATAATTCACAGAAGAAAACTGTTTCCGGTGGTTTCGGGTTGGTTACAGATGACCGTTGTTATAAAAGATACTAATGTCTGGCAAATATTGACAATGTCAGATCTGGTGCAAGAAAGCTTGATTGCTTTAATTACGCAAGATGAGTTGACACAGAACTACAAAAATAAATTTTGCTTAGCCTGTAAGGCTGTAACTTGAGCTAATATTTTGGTGAATTAGTATATACCTCCCTGAACTTACATTAAAGCCAAAATCTAACTTTGAGTAGTGCAACAATAAAAGCTTTAATTTAGACGTGTTTGTTCGTGTTAATAACTTTTAAAGCAAACTACTCTTTTGAAATGGTTCACAGTAAAGTTTAGTATGCACTTTTTGAATGGGGAGATTATCAGGATAATGAAAGGTCATTTTTTACTCTCTTTTTTTAGTTAACTTGCGTAATTAAGTATTTATTTAGGGATATTTTCTCATTAGTAGTCCAGCTCTTTTCTCTTAATTACGCCCCTGAAATATGTAAAATTCTAAAGTTGGTATTAACATCTTACAAATCTCATGACAAAGTAGTGAACCTAAAGTAATTTTTTATCCTACACAAAACTCAATTAATTGAGTAAGAGATACATAATTATTTATACACACACACATATGTCTAGAGCTAATATTTCAAATAAAAGATAAGCATACATGTCCTCTCGCCTAAAATTGAAAGTTATACTATATATATATGCAAACTTATTATCTATACATTATTTATCTAGTTGTATTAAGATTGAAATAAAAAACTTGAAATGAAACACAAAATAACCTTCATTCATATACATGTATCTGACCGAACTATGTCAATAAACAAAATAAAAGCATGTAGTTTGCTTTTAGAGAGATTGTCTTATATACATAAGAAATGGGCCAAGGAAATAACACTAACCACTTCATAAATGGAGAAATCTTTTGGTCCACCTCATAGGCATCCCAGAAAGAATTAAATTTTGCATCATAGTGAAAGGAAATGTACTGTAAAACCTTCTTGAGCAGAAAACTTTGCAAGTTCTGCTGCAACATAATCAAAAAGTTCCTGAAAAGAGACATTGTAAAGCACTTTAGTTTCACACATATCAATGACTCTAAAACAGTGCGAGTAGTAAACTTTAACCAACAACTAACATGTCCCAACCATCATATTCGGAGGAATTGACACCTTTACAAATTCTTATTCAACATCACCACCATTGGCCCCTCCCAAGTACACTCGCAAGACCCGAAAATTCAATCAATTATCAAATCACCCCATTTGAAAAAGAAGTCGTGAATTTAAAAATTATCGATTAAATACATCAATAAAAATTCCAATGGGGAGATAGAAGGTAAAAAAAGCAATTAAGGTTGCTGTTGATACCTGTATTGATGCAGGTCGCTGAGATATTAGGTAGTATATGGAGTTCTAATGTTCTGCTTAAACAACGAATACAACTGTTATTGTTTTTCTCCAAACAATCCAGAGATGAACATGTTGACATTGTAAGCACGCAGGTTTATCAAATTATTTCAATTTTCACTACGACATTAAATCAAACACATTGTAGTATAAGTCGGTGAAATCCACTTCTAAGAACACAAATGCTACAAAACTTAGCCTATTGTTTAGTAGACATGGATGCAACGCAAGTAGTATATAAAATTTTAAACAGACTAATTTAAACAATTCAAAATAGAAAAACAGTATGAGAACAAAACTTCCCCATCTTATTATATTGACTTGGTACTAATAAATCTTAATTCATGATTAATTGTGCTCTTCAAAGCTAAAACATCACAGACATATAAGTAATCTCCCTCACAAAAGATTTCAACTTGGATCAAACCTCTTAGCTCACACTTTTGAATCTTCAACACAATAAACTCTCCCAAGCTTTCCGGCTTCTGAAATTTGGGCAACAGAAAGATTAGGCTGAATTCATAATCAATACATACACACCCATACATATATGCATATATGTTTTTATGTACATACACGCACACATACATATATGCATACAAAGCAGAGATTTAATGCTCTGGATTGAATGAGATATATAGAGTTAACTACTAAATACATAAATGTATACACTGTTAATCCCAAATGACCTAACAGAATTGTAGAAGGGGGGGGGGGGGTTGAATACAATTCTAGATATTTTGAAATTTAAAACAACTTACAATTAAAACTTTACTGAAAATAAAAACACAAGCAAATATAAAATTTCAGTTGGATGTTTTGAGGATCCAACTGAGATGTTTTTATTGCGGAAATAATCTGTGTTACAAAATGTATCACAGCTACTCAGTTCTTGATACAAAGTGAGAGTGCTCTTGAGAAAGCTAATACAAACTATTTTATCTCACTCACATATGTAAAAAAAAGAACTACTACACTTGGTTATATAACCCAAGTTTTACAATGCTATTTTTGGCTACTCTAAAGTACACTAAAGGTAACCGCAAGTAGCTTGCTTTTCATCCCTTTTGTCCAATGGTCCTTGGAGATCTTTGTCTTCTGTCTTCAGGTTTATAATGATCCCACTCAAGAACCAGATTGTAAGTTGGAATGTTTCCTTATTCCCTATGTCCATTTTGATGGCTTCCAATGCAAAGTACACTTCCACATCTCCTTTTGATCTGTCAGAAAACTGTCACTATCACTTTGTCAACTATTCAGAAAAGTGATAATGATTCGTTGATAGCAGTAAGATGTGTTTCGTTGATAGCTTTATTCTTCGTTTCGTTGATGGTATAATCCTCGTTTCGTTCATAGAGTAATCTTCATTCCGTTGATAGAGTAATCTTCATACCGTTGACATGTCTTCACTTAGGCAAAATTACAAGGCATAATATATTTACAATTCACCAACCCATTTTGCCTATCTAGTACTTAGTCAACATGACTTAGAAAACCTATCTAATACCTACAACAAAATGCATATCAAACTATGAAGTATTGTACAATGCAATTGCTACATCACTCATTTCGTTGATGAGCTTCCTGTCAACGAAAGCTGCAAAGCATGCCATTCCGTTGACAGTTACAAAATGACTTAATACAAAATCTACTAAGTGTTTTATAATTATCATCAAGAACAACATATTCCTAACAATCGCCCCCAATTTATGACTGATAGAATAACAGCCATAAATCAAGAGCCTTGATGATAACAAAAACACTCAGACAAATTACAAATGATAAAAGTAGAAATTGCATTGAGCTTCATGATTTATTGAAAATTAATGAAATACAAAGTAGAAAAGTCTTACAAAACAAGTGCACATAGTTGCTCCTCTAGTCTGAGCAAATTTCATCTCTTTCTCCGTGGAAGTGTTTTCTTCCCCTTCCTTGCATTATTCTCCTCAATTTGAGCTTGGAGCCTCCTATAGAAAATCTTCTCTTCTTCATCTTGATTCCCCAACTTGGACTGCATTGATCTCAGAGTATCATTGGATGCCTTTTCCAGTTGGTCTTCTATTCTGAAGAATCTTCTACAGTTGTCTCTGTCTCTAAACTCCATCATCCAATAGGGTTGGAGATGGATCTTCTTTCCAGATTGAGGGACTTTGAGAACCCTGGGAAGTGCATCAGGCTTGTTCCAACTTGCCTTGATTTGACAGATTTTGGAGACCACCTCAGACTTGGCAGTTTTGATAAAGCCAAAGTCTTTCTTCAAGCATTTGAACACTGAGAGCAGTGTTTGGTAGTCTTCTCCTAAAATCCTGTAGAGAGGCCAAGTTTGTTTCCTTCCACCTTTGTAGACAAATACCAATCTCTCTGGCAGTCTATGAGAAGCTGCAATACCTCTCACTTCCACCAAGTCATTAAGATCAATATTTAGGCTAGACTCCTCCCTGATGTCAGCAATGTACATGAAGTCTTCTGGATTGGTGGGAGGTTTCTCAACTTGCTGTCTTCTCACAAATACTGGCTTAGCCTTAACAACCCTTTGCCTTGCTTTCTTCTTTGCATCCATTTCAAATAGAAACTTTGGGAAGTTAGCCTCATCTAGCTCAATTTGCTCTTCCTTTGGCTGATTTGGCTGATCATGAAAATTTACTAGATGTTCAGGATCACAGGCTAACTTGTCTTTGAGGATTAGATCAGGAAAAGTTGGAGGTTCAATTGGTGCAGAAGAGTCTGTGGCATTACTCTGAGAGTCATCATTATCAAAAGCTATGTTTCTCTTAGCTCTTGCCTTGGGTTGCCTTGTGCTCTTCTTTTTACTCCTTTCCTCTCTGGCTTTTTCTTCTAGCTGTCTTTCTTTTTCATCAAGAGATTGAGCAACTGCAAGTGCTTGCATAGCTGCTCTTTCTGATTCTTCAGCATTAGCCTCAGCAAAATTTGGGTGACCAGCCCAAACACAGATTTCTTGTCCATTCCTGTAGACAATTGCTCTTTGCTTCCTTATCTCAGGATCATTGCTTTCCTTGCATTTTGTGATAAGTAGTCCAAGAAGCTTGAGCTCATCTGGATAAGGTGAAGGATAAAAAGTTCTTGCTATATTTTTGCCCTTTGGTTTAGCAGGGGACTTGGGAGATAGGCTTCCTTGAAGTGTAGCTTGTTCCACATCCCTAATGCATGAAGTTTGTCCCTTTTCTTTCCTTGGACCCTGAGTAACTCCATGTAGAAGGGGCTTTAGATCATAGGAAGAAATTAGACTGTGGCTTCCATTCCGTTGACACTAAAACCATGGCATTCGTTGATGGTGCTGTAGAAGTAGCTTGATCCGTTGATGGATGTCTGGTCTTTGCAGATTCAGCTATCTTCTTGATTCTTGAGTCTATGCTAGACAATTGGTCTTTAATATGTTCTGCAAGTTGTAGCCTCATAGATGCTTGCTGAATCAGGTCAATGCCATCCAATTTATCCTTTCCCGACTCCCCCATTGCTAGTGGCTCCTTTGGTAAGGAAATGGCTGGGACCATAAACTTTGTGATTCGAATGTCTAGCTCCTTAGATTTCTCCCCCTTTTTGTTATCATCAAGAGAGATGATAGGGAGTCCCTGAGCTGCCACTAGCTGGGCTAGGAGTTGTGTTTGCTTCTCCTGTTCCTTCTGCATTTGAGAGAGAGTAGCTTCCACCTTGTCCACTCTGGAAGAGAGAGTCTTCAAGGAGGTAGCCACTTCAGGTTCCTTAGAGAAAAACCTGTTCATCTTGGACACAGTGAGAAGAGGAAGCTTTTCATCTAGCCTCCTGTCAGTAGCATCCTTAAGATTGCTAATGGAGTCCTTGATTTCTCTAGCTTCAATCCTTGTCTGCATCATCTGTAGCCTTTGGATTTCCAGTGAATCCATGACAGCCTTGTAGAGTTTCTTGTCATTGGCATTTGCAGACTCATGAGCCAGATAGGCCTCATTGTACTGCCTTGTAATTGTAGCATCCAAGTTGATTCTTCCTTGCATATCCTGAGAAAGCCAGTTTGGTGTAGGGGGCACCACAGAAGTCCCAGTCTGTGAAGTGATGGCCACCTGTAGATTGTCGCCAAAACTGTCATCATCATCAGAAAAATCAAACTCATCACTTGCTGCAGCTCCTGGAGACAAATTGGTCAATGCATCCTTTGCCCTTTGCATAGATGCAGTTGATAATACTATCCAGAGTTTGTTGATAATGCTCTTGGAAAGTAAGTTCCCTTTCTCCCTCATGAACCTCCATTAACTCACTTGCAATGGCTGCTTCCTCCCTTATAGCTCCTGTAGTCCCTTCTCTCTCTCCTCTATATTCTTGCATAATGGGCTCCCCATGGCTCACACCTCTCACACCCTCACCTTCACCTACTAAGGTGGAACCCTCAGCCTCTCCTTTTGCCTGACTGGAAGAAATAGTCAGCCTCTCACTCTCAGCCTCTCCTTTTGCCTGGCTGCAAGCCAGCCTCTCAGATTCACTCCCTCTCAATCCTAAAAGTGTCTCGACTACCACTAGATCATATGCACTAGTTGTGGGAACAACTTGATTTTCAAGAAAATGTGCATAATGAACTATCAACGGTATGGTAGTTTGAATTGTCAACGGCATGGATACCGTTGATGGAGAAACACTTGTCAACGAAAGAGACAGTTTCGTTGATGAAGACAATAAAGGATTTTGAGAAAATGAAACTACTGTGGAATCTGTGGTGATTGATTTTAAAAGTGGTTCCACAGACCCTCTTGTAGCTTCAGAAAAGGATGATTGGTGGCCCAACAAATCACTTAACAAGTGATGGTCACCAATTTCAGAGTGGGGCTTCTCCAAGAAAAGAGTTGGAGAATCAGGGATAGATGAATGGATCATATCCACATCTAAAGACTGTGTAGGTGAATTGTGTGAAGTTGGTTCAAGATTTATGTTTAGAGAATGGGACTGTAACCCCAGAGTAATAATAGGGGTTACATCAAACTGAATTTGTGAAACTGGAAGTGTTGCTTCCAGTGTGTGTGCACCCTGTGTGTCCTGGGATTTGTGTCTTACCCTTCTTTGGTATTGGGAAATTTCTGTTTGGGGGCTTGAAGTGTCCCCTACCCTTTTGGACTGTGCTCTTGGAGAAGAGCTTGTTTCAATAACTACATCCTTTTGGGAGGATGTAATTAGACTTGTGCTAATTTCCATGTTACTCACTGTGCCTTGTTGGGAAGACACAATGGGGCTAGCTTGGGAAACACTCATCTCTCCCACCTTATCCTTAGGGTTTCTTTGATGTTCACCCCTTCCCTCACCTCTCACAACACCTACACCACTCCCCTTTGGTTGTGTAGTGGATTTTACAACAGGTGCCTTTTGAGAAGCACCTGAGGTTGGCTTGGAGGATTTCTTAGATTTTGGTTTTGTTGCTGGGGCAGGAGCCTGTTGGGTCACAAATACAGACTCCATAGCAACAGAGATGGGTGAAACACTAGAAGTAACAGCTATACAAGCAAGGATAGTAGTAGTTACCTCAAAACAAAGGTTGTGCTGCTGGCCAGCCACTCAACAACCCCAGACTAGCTCATGACAAAGTCCTCTACGGATCCAAGGCCAATCTGGGCCTAAATTACATCGACCATAAATGGCCTGACCAATAATTGCTCCATTTTAAAAACATGCCAATTCTATCACAAGGTATAAGCAATAACATGCTCGATAAGTAATGCACAACATCAAGGTATAATAATTGCAAAAGAGCTTCAACGGCTTGATATCAAAAGAAAATTGGGAATAATCATGAAATAATTCCAACGGTAATATATACTCGTTTGGGGAAAGAAATCAATGGTTAAGATCGATTATCAATGACGGTAGCCAATTATCAATAACGGAAAATCAACAATCAATAGTTGTAACAATAATCAAGTGGTGGTAATCAACCGGTAATGGTTATGAGAAATAATCAAACGATGGTATTCAACAATCAATAGTTGAAAGCAATAATCAAATGGTGGTAATCAACCGGTAATGGTTATGAGAAATAATCAAACGATGGTATTCAACAATCAATAGTTGAAAGCAATAATCAAATGGTGGTAATCAACCCGTAATGGTTATGAGAAATAATCAAAGAAGGTAATTAACAATCAAGGGTTGAAAACAATAATCACTGGATTGGAAATCAGGGTTTCCGATGCAGATCAAATCAAAGAATTTAGGAAATTTATAAATGGAATCAGTTGCCCAATTACGGGTCAAGGATTAAAAATCTGAACTGTTCTGGAGTCTCAACATTTAAATATAGATGACAATACAATTTATCACAATAACGGCACATATACTTGCCTGGTCTATGTCGCTGCCAGTTCTACTCGTTCACTCAACTTTCCCCTTTCCCTTGCTCCGGGAACTCGATTCTATAATTTAAACAACTCATCACAGTAAGTCTAACTATCCTCATTCTAACCTCGACACATAATCAATTAATAACACACTTAAACAAATAACCGGTTACGTATCGGACGTCCGGTATGATTTACGGTATTAACAACTCAAATCTTAACCCTAGTACGGGTATATACGGACTATAAACACATTACACAACTTATACGAACCATATAGCACTTATAAACATTTTTAAACACGTCACACGGAACTTATTTGAATTTAAATAAGTCACAACAAATTTTTCAATAAAAAAAAATCGGATATTTAAATCCAAAATAAGTATTTAAATGCAATTAAATCAGTGAATAAAATTAATTGACACTC
Source organism: Heracleum sosnowskyi (assembly GCA_030848705.1). NCBI lineage: Eukaryota > Viridiplantae > Streptophyta > Magnoliopsida > Apiales > Apiaceae > Heracleum > Heracleum sosnowskyi. The sequence continues at coordinate 47,507,746 of CM061236.1, forward strand.
TTTAAATGCTCAAACTATTTTTAAATAATAAAACAAGCTTGAAAATAATTAAACTGAATTTTAAATTAATTAAATCTAATTAATAATTAATTTTTAAGAATTAACTGATTAAAAGAATTAATCAATTAATTAATAAATTAATTATTAATTAAAAATAATTAAAATAATTAAGTTTAATCAATTTTCGAATTTAAAATAATAAATAAAAAATTTCAGAATTTTTCTGATATAAAAATATATTTTTAAAATAAAAATATGAATTTTTAAAGATTTTAAACTATTTTCGAATTAAATAAATAATTAAAATCCAAAAACAGTTTTCAGAAATGGAATTAGGGTTTCAAAGATCGAAACCGGGTCAGAAAACGGGTCAACCGGGTCGAGAAGAACGGAATCGGGTCACCAAGAACAACCCACTGGATTCAGGGTTTTTCAGAATCCGTCCGGTGTCCGGCGACCAGAATCCTTCATTCCTGATCAAACACACATGAAACTAGAGGGCTTTTGCTCGCCCTTCCAAGACAAACACAACCAACACACAAACATACATGTACCATGCCAGAATCGAGCCCAGAATTCGGTCAAAGAATCCCGACGGCAACAACTCCGGCCGGAAACACGATCTACTAATTCTGTACACGAAACTCAACGTTTAATATGTCAAAATGAAGCATATAACTCATACAATAAAACCCCTATATCAGAATCAATGTCAGATCAAGAACAAGAACGAACGAAGCAAAAGAAAAATTCGGGTCAAAACCCCAAAATTAAACCCATCAAAATTGAACTTAAACATGAAATTAAATAATGGATTCTTGCTAATTAGACCCCTAGGAACATGTTAGAAGCAACCAATTGAACGGAGAATCAAAAAAATGAAAATCCCCAAATCGGGTATAAACCCTAATTTAATTCGAATATTGAAAAATTCATAATAAATCAAAAAATTACCAGATGATGATGAGGTTGGAAGATTCTGAAACTAGAGATCAAGAGCTTTGATTTGAGTACTTGAACTTTGATTTCTGAATTCAATAACACCTTGAACGAATGGTTTGATTATTCAAGAACACGAAGAACACTTTTCAGGAATTTTTACTTTTTGATTATACGTAATGCAGATTATGAAGGCTATAAGGTACGATTCTTCTTTATATATTTTTGGAAAAATAATACCCCAAGGAACATTTTTGGATCGATATAGATCCACTGGATCGTTTAAAAACCCTAATTAGGTTAAAAACACGTTTTACGAGGAGATAATTATCTACAAGGACTGATAATTATCCAAATCAATACCTATCATTATATAACTAATGCTCAAGAATACTGGGGCTATAACAAATGAAATATTGAGATAAACGATATATCCGTCCCCCTAAGCAATTAGGGTTTGGAACAATTTTTCCCTTTTCGAACAAAACGAATTATACTGGCAAGATCAAATAACTAGGGATGAAATGATACGAATAATCCTTTCGATAATGTTTCGAATACGAAAGACGAGGGAATAATAATGATGTACAAAATCTCAACGGGGCCCTTGAATTTTCAAAACGGGGCTCAAGATTGAAGAAAATTTCAAACGACGAAATATTTGAAAGGCTTCCGACTCACCAAATAACACATAATCACTTAACACTCTCACCTTAATAATATTCAAATATCCCACAAAATATTTTATACCAAATATATCATTTATTCATTAATAAAAAAAAATCACGGATATTACATCGTCAGGATCTAGACTCAAATGATCAGGATTGCTGACGTCATCAGTAATGCTAGCCATCAGGATTGCATGATCGTCAGGATCAGGATGAATATCAGGGCTGGGATCAGGATTGATCATCAGGACTGGAAGCTGATCAGGAATTCTACTTCGAGTTATATTTGGAGTCTAGTTAAATAAGGAAGATTATTTTGTCGGTTCCTGGTCTGTAGGAATGAAGCTATCAATTTAGGATAGGTTTCAATCTTTGTAATTGATTAGGACTTATCATGTAATTGATAGAGAAGCTGTGTAGTATATAAACACAGTTTAGGTTTCGATTTATGTGGTGAACATAACGATCACACACACGAGTATCTTTGTAACCTAGAAGCTCTCAAGAACATCAGAATTTCTTGAGAGAGTTTGTAACAGTTTTATACCAGATTTAATAAAGTTGTTATTATTCTTTCATATTTGTGATACATAATTTATTAAGTCGAGAATCTTATACAATTCTATTCAACCCCCCTTCTACAATTGTTTATTACTGGGCAACAGAACCATTACAAGAAGTGTTAAAGGTAGAGATAGCAAACCGGGAAGTAATTCCAGTTGATAAGATACACTTAGACTGTAGTCTAGAGATAGAAGGTCAACAGTTTCGTGTAGACTTGATCCCATTTGAATTAGGGGAATTTGATGTTATTCTGGGAATGGATTGTCTGTCGAGCAATGGCGCTCAGATCAATTGCGAAAGAAAGACAATTAAGTTCAAAATATCCAAAGGACGGGATGTCGTGTTCAAGGGACAACGACAAACCCGTAAGTTTTTAACCATGGCCCAAACCAAGAGGTTGTAGCGGCATGGGTGTGAGGCTTACTTAGCCTATGTGATAGATACAAATCGAGAGGTTCCTAAGTTACAAAATATTCCTATTATTAATGAATTTGAAGACGTATTTCTAGAAGACCTTCCGGGATTACCACTCGATAGGGAGATAGAATTCGCTATCGAATTAGCTACATGGACGACGCCAGTTTCGAAGGTCCCGTACCGGTTAGCTCCAGTAGAAATGAAAGAGTTAGCCATTCAATTGCAGGAATTGTTAGACAAGGGAATGATAAGACCCAGTGTGTCACCATGGGGTGCACCAGTGCTGTTTGTGAAAAAGAAGGATGGTAGCTTGAGATTGTGCATAGACTATCGAGAACTAAACAAGTTAACCATTAAGAACCGATATCCTTTGCCAAGGATTGATGATTTGTTTGATCAGTTGAAAGATGCGGTTTACTTCTCCAAGATTGACCTAAGGACTGGATATCACCAGTTAAAAATAAAACCTGAGGATATAACCAAGACTCCATTTCGCACTAGGTATGGGCACTACGAGTTTTTAGTAATGTCGTTTGGGCTGACGAATGCCCCGACAGCTTTCATGGACCTAATGAATAGAGTCTTCAAGCAGTATTTGGACAAGTGTGTCATAGTTTTTATCGATGATATTTTAGTCTACTCAAAGACAGAGGAAGAACACGCAGAACACTTGAGGATAGTGTTAGAGACGCTGAGAAAGGAAAAGTTATATGCCAAGTTCTCCAAGTGTGAGTTTTGGCTAAGGGAAGTACAATTTCTAGGTCATGTTGTAACACCCCCAGATCCGGGGTCGGAGATCTAGGTTGTCACGATCCCTTATTCCGTACAAACACTTAATACTTGAATCCTAATATAATAAATCAACACACATGGTGACCCCACCATCAATATACTCACGCCAGTTATGTCTCAGAAACAAACTTGCAAAAACAGTAGTCATATGATCCATAATTTAAAGTTATTACAACCCAAAAGTAAAATACTTGCAACCTAGTGCCAGCATGATTTCTACGTGAAACCAGAAAGGCAGCGCAAAAGTTTGTTCTTGTTCATTAATATACATAAGTGATACTTATAAATAAACTGGAGCAACAAGAGTTACACTCCGAACCAACTCAATACTTCTACCTGAGGTGCTGCAACTGCCATCCTATGAGCGGTTTGTGCGGCCCATACGCGCTTCCGAGTGGTATGACGAATCCTGGCCATCTACTCTAGCTGTTGTGTTGTGATATATATATATAAAAGAAAGCAAGAGTGAGAACTAAGCCCATTAATAATACAAATCAGCATAAGAATATATATGTAAGCTTATATCATAAAGGAAAAGCTTTAAAACTCCATTCATATGTAGAATGATATATTTATTTTCTTTTCGTCAAAACATGACATACAGTGCAAACTCTGTATGAGGTATAGTACTTTGTTAAAATATCATTAACAATATCCGTAACTGGTATTTAACCATAGTTACCCAAAACATTTCTGAAATTCCAATCCTTGGAAAACATGGGGAGTTGTACAGGGCTACGCACTGGTATACGATGATCAGTCGTCATACCAAAGATTCTCTACTAGTAGATGGATAATCCCGAAGGTCATTACCCTAGCCGCATACGGGCTTTTAGGTTGGACCGGCGTCACTCGGCCTCTTACTCACTTGTAACCACATGGAGACATCAAGGCCACACAAGTGGACCCGCTCCCTGCCAACGGATTCCACTGGATTGGCGTCACCCAACCTTTTATTCATTTCCACTTGGCGACATCAAGGCCTGAAAAATAGTTTTAATTGCGGGACCGTGCGTTACTCGGCCACTTACGCGAAATGTTGTTTCCCCCAAGCATAAGCTTGTTGATAGGTTTTGTAAAAATACCATTACTTCCGGATTATATCAGAAGTAAGTCACAATGTGGGTTGACCGTTGTCAACTGACCTCGATCCTCGAGTAAAACATTTTGAAATCACGACCTGAGATTTTTGTAAAATATCTTTAGCTCTGATAATTCAGAAACCCAAACTATATCACTTTTAATGAAGGAGGCAAGTGAAATCATATGTCCACTTCCTGGAATGGATTCCCAATTTTTGATAAGTCCAAAACCTTATTCCTTATTTGGGATAAATAATTTAAAAGTAGTTGGGAACCCCTACTATAGTCACATAAATCTCTTTCGAGATCAGAAAATATTTTAAATAACTATTGGAACCTTACGTAATATTTAAATAAGGTTCTATGATTTTTAAATCATTTTTGGAATATTTAATAAATATTCAAATAATAAATATTGAATTATTCTTCAATATAAATCCACTTAAGTGAATATTCAAATTAATATTCACTTAATTAAATAATTATTCAAATAATAAATATTGAATTATTACTCAATAAGATTCTAATTAAGTGAATATTCAAAATAATATTCACTTAATTAAATAATATTCAAATAATAAATATTGAATTATTATTCAATAAAATTTCCACTTAAGTGAATATTCAAATTAATATTCACTTAATTAAATAAATATCCAAATAATATTTATAATAATATTATTTAAATATCTCACATTAAATATCCAATAATATATATATTGGAATATTTAATCAACATTTTTAAAAATATAATTGTCCCTGGAACCCTCCAGCTTCTGACAGTATAATCAAGACCAAAATACTAATTTGACTCCCGGACTAAGTTTTAAAATTCACGTACGAGTGCTCTACCCTTAGAGCCTCTATAACACCTCGGTTTATATCTAATATTTACTTAGCATATAAACCCTTATATAACACAAAGCTTTTTACCAAGCATAATCAGTTATAACTTCTTTTCACAGTATTAAAACAGAATATATCACAAACACAACAGTAATCACAACAGCATCACTTATATGATGTAGGGTTTGGAAACTTGCCTTGGTGTCTCGGTGGTGTGGTAGTGGGGGCTTGAGAGTGTGCTCGTCGATCTATAACAAGATACATAATTCACAGTCAGTCCCCTAGAACCAATGAATATGCTATTACTTAAGCACTAAAGTTCTATTAATGAAAATCAAATGTCTCGCTCTCGGTCATCTATAACCTTATGACATTCCGTAACTCCTAAGTTAAAAGTTTGGGTGGAAATCTATTCACAAAACCCAAGTACTTTTCCTTTACTAACTTCTTGTTTTTAACCATCCCCTTAAGGGTATTTCACTCGCGCAACCTTTGTTCTCGCATTTTTATAAAATCACAAACTTATCTTTTTAACACGAAACCTCCTAGGTTTCCTTCCTAACAATACATTCTAGTATCCATTTTAATATCTCAACCCAATTCCATTTTTAAAGGGCTTGATCCCTATCTCAAAGTTCATGCAATGAACTACTTAGTTACTCGAAACCGCTTTCACTAAAACGGACGTTTCTCCTAAACCGTAAATCGAAACGATACGATTCTTTCGCTAAAACAAACTAGGAAACAGGGCCTACATGATCATGGTCAGAAACCTTATGTTTATGCCCTTTAAAGTATTCGCGATCTCTGTCCAATCTTCCTAAGTAAAATTCGACATGGTAACAACGCTTTAACGCGATTCCCGTGTTTAAAACACTCTAATCAATTCATCAATCCACAACCAACAATCACAACCCAAGGATCTCATCCAAATCAATTTATTTCTGTCTACACAAGCTCATATCACTACTCACTAGTTCAACCATCACTTACTCCATTAAACATCATACATATCATGCAAATCATCTCTACATCATACTATCACTAACAATCATCCATTTATTCACTAATATCAAATCATAAGTAAAAGTGTGAGAGGGTTTATACCTTCCTTGGTACTTAGTATAGCCTAGCAATGGGTAGTATAACCCTTTTTGATCCTTGATTATCCTTTACAAGCCTAGAACTTCAAGATCAAAACAAGAAATCAAGAATTACTATTAATTTCTACTATTCATCATCAACTTTGATTCCATTTTTGAGCATGCTATCAATCATGGATGAAGCTAAGATCAAGGATTTACCTTATTTTATGGATGAGGGTGATTAAGAGCCCAAGAACATGAATTATGGTTGAGCGAAAGTGGAGGAAAATTTCTTAAGGTTTGGAGAAAGAAGAAAAGCCGAATGGTGTTCTTCAAGAATGCATCTTTGTTTTGATTTTTTTCTTTTCTTTTTATTTTGTCTAAATACTCTTAATTACTTTCCAATTAATTTGTGTGGATATAAACAAGCCTTTCCACTAATGACACATCTCATTTGAATTTGTGGTTGTGGTGAAAGTGCTGACAAGGTGGTGATTCATCACCTTGTCATCACTTGGTTATCATCTTGTCACCCTCCTGCATCATGCTCATGTCATCATTTGTATCATCAATCCTCTTATATATTGCACTTGATGATCTTATATGATACTTCCCCTTTGGTTAGGGTTTAATCCATAATTTGCTACGTTTTTGTTTCGCGATAATTTCAAGTGATTTTAAAAACGTTTCTCTGTACCAAAGCTAGGGGATACTTCCTTGATCTTTCCATTATCTTTGTTTAATATATAATCTTAGATTTCTCACCTTGGTTTAAGATATGATCATGGATTTCTCATTCTACATACTTTCTTAAAACGATCAAATCAATACATCCTTGATTGTCCAGTGAATAGTGATTTAAAACTCGAATGGAAATCTTCTGATTCTGATTGCGTTTGCATTCACTTATTCTCCTTATACGTAAATAATATAACTTCGAAACATTCATTCCATGTCATTCACATAGTGTGGTCTGAAAAATTTTCCATCAGCAAGTTTACTATTCATCAGGGGCAAATTTACTATTCATCAAGGTTTCAGTTATTACAAAATTTTGGGATATTACAGTCTCCCCTACTTAAAAGGATTCCGTCCCGGAACCAAATCAAAATAGATGAGGGTACTTTTCTAGCATTGCGCTCTCTAGTTCCCAAGTGGATTCTTCAACATTATGATTTTTCCACAAAACTCTTACCAGCTTTATGACCTTGTTCCTTAGCACTTGATCCTTGCGGTCAATGATTTCCACTGGTTGCTCTATATATGACAGGTCTAGTTGTATGTCTACTTGCTCGTATTCCACCACATGTCTGGCATCCGGATTGTACTTCCTTAACATGGACACATGGAACACGTTGTGAACTTGTTGCAGGTTTGGGGGCAAGGCTAGCTCGTAAGCTACTTCCCCGATGCGTCTCAAGATCTCGAACGGTCCAATATATCTGGGGCTTAATTTCCCTTTCTTTCCAAATCTCATCAATCCTTTCCACGGAGATACTTTCAACAGCACAAGATCTCCCACTTCATATTCCTTGTCCTTTCGGGCCAAGTCTGCATATTTCTTTTGTCTGTCTTGGGAGTCTACCAGCCGTCCTCTGATAAGGTCTATTGCATCCTTAGTCTGTTGGACCATTTCGGGTCCGAGCATTTTCCGCTCTCCAACTTCATCCCAGTACAAGGGGGATCGACATCTTCTTCCATACAAGGCCTCATACGGGGGCATCCCGATACTTGCATAAAAACTGTTATTGTTGGAGAATTCAATCAGGGGTAAGTGATCATCCCAATTTCCTTTGAAATCTATGGCACAAACTCTCAACATATCCTCTAATGTTTGGATAGTCCTCTCACCTTGCCTATCCGTCTGGGGATGGTAAGCGGTACTCATGTTTAGCTTTGTTCCTACGCATTCTTGAAAGCTTCTCCAAAACCTGGAGTTAAATCTAGGGTCCCGGTCTGACACAATGGCGACTGGAACTCCATGTCGCGCCAAAATTTCTTTCATGTAAATATCCACTAGCCTATCGACAGTGTACCTTTCATTGATCGGAAGAAAGTGGGCTGACTTCGTCAACCGGTCTACGATAACCCAGATGGCGTCGTGATTAGCTTTGGTTCGTGGCAATCCTACTACGAAGTCCATGGCTATTTGTTCCCATTTCCATTCTGGAATCTCTAGGGGTCGTAAGAGTCCACCGGGTCTCTGGTGTTCCGCCTTTACTCCTTGGCAGGTCAAGCATTTGCTTACCCACTCTGTTACGTCCTTTTTCATGTTAGGCCACCAATAATATTCCTTTAGATCCCTATAAATTTTGGTACTTCCTGGGTGAATTGAATATCTTGAGCTATGACTCTCGTGTAAAATCTCATCCTTCAATTCCTGAACATTAGGAACCCAAATTCGGTAAGTATACCTCATGATTCCTTTATCATCCCTTTCAGTCCTTAATTCCTCTCCCGTCATTAGCTCTCTCCCTTCATTCATCATACGTTCTTGACATAATTTGATCTTTTGTAGCAATTCTGGTTGTAGTGCGATTTCAAATAATTTTTCCGTACCATCTCCGGTTATTTTAACCTCAATCTCCATCTTTTCGAACTCTTGGATTAACTTCTCTGGGGAGGTTATCATTTTGAGTCTCTCTTTCCTACTAAGGGCATCGGCCACCACATTCGACTTCCCTGGGTGGTAAAGAATCTCGCAATCATAATCCTTGATTAACTCTAACCATCTCCTCTGTCTCATATTGAGCTCTTTCTGAGTGAAAATGTACTTAAGGCTCTTATGGTCGGTGTAGATCTCGCACTTTTCTCCATATAAGTAGTGCCTCAAAATCTTCAAGGCGAAAACTATTGCTGCTAACTCCAAATCATGGGTAGGATATCTGCTCTCATATTCCTTTAACTGCCTAGAAGCATATGCAATCACCCTTTCGTGTTGCATAAGCACACACCCTAACCCTTTGTGTGATGCGTCGTTGTAGATCACGAAATTCCCCTTTCCGTCTGGCAGTGCCAGTACAGGGACAGCAACTAGCCTCCTTTTCAATTCCTGAAAACTCTTCTCGCATTTCTCAGTCCACTCAAACTTCTCAGTCTTTCGGGTCAGTCAGGTTAGTGGGGCTGCTATCTTAACAAAATCTTGCACAAATCTCCGATAATACCCGGCTAAGCCTACAAAACTTCTCACCTCAGTCGGGGTGGTTGGTCTTTTCCAATTTGAAACGGCTTCTATCTTAGCAGGGTCAACTAGTACTCCATCACTGCTGACCACATGTGTAAACATGAGTACCGCTTACCATCCCCAAACGGATGGGCAAAGTGAAAGGACTATCCAAACATTAGAAGGTATGTTGAGAGTTTGTGCCACAGATTTCAAAGGAAATTGGGATGCCCCCGTATGAGGCCTTGTATGGAAGAAGATGTCGATCCCTCTTGTACTGGGATGAAGTTAAGAGCGAAAGATGCTCGGGCCCGAAGTGGTCCAACGGACTAAGGATGCAATAGACCTTATCAAAGGACCGCTGGTAGCAGCCCAGGACAGACAAAAGAAATATGCAAATTTGGCCCGAAAAGACAAGGAATATGAACTGGGAGATCTTGTGTTGTTAAAGGTATCCCCGTGGAAAGGATTGATGAGATTCGGAAAGAAAGGGAAATTAAGCCCCTGATATATTGGACCATTCGAAATCTTGAGACGCATCGGGGAAGTAGCTTACGAGCTAGCCTTGCCCCCAAACCTGCAGCAAATTCACAACGTGTTCCATATGTCCATGTTAAGGAAGTACAATCCAGATGCCAGACACGTGGTAGAATACGAGCAAGTAGACATACAACCAGACCTGTCATACATAGAGCAACCGGTGGAGATCATCGACCGCAAGGACCAAGTGCTAAGGAACAAGGTTATAAAGCTAGTAAGAGTTTTGTGGAGAAACCATAATGTTGAATAATCCACTTGGGAGCTAGAAAGCGTAATGTTAGAAAAGTACCCTCATCTATTTTGACTTGATTCCGGGACGAAATCCTTTTAAGTAGGGGAGACTGTAATATCCCAAAATTTTGTAATATTTGAAACCCTGATGAATAGTAAATTTGCTGATGAAAATATTTTCAGACCACACTATGTGGAAGACATGGAATGAATGTTTCGAAATTATATTATTGATGTATAAGGAGAATAAGTGAATGCAAACGCAATCAGAATCAGAAGATTTCCATTCGAGTTTTAAATCACTATTCACTGGACAATCAAGGACATATTGATTTGATCGTTTCGAGAAAGTATGTAGAATGAGAAATCCATGATCACATATTAAGCCAAAGTAATAAAAATGTCAAGCAATTTATTCCCTAAGAGCTTTTTCTATTTGTTCAGCACAAACTACTTTATTCTTAAGATACTCAATCTCCTGTTTCAAGCCATCAAGGTTCACAAGCATTAACTCAAGTTCCTCATTCTTTTCTGTAAGTTCAATGTTCTTAGTAGTTAGCCTATCAATGTCTTCATTAGCAACTAACATACTAGTATGAATATTAAACATCTTAGTACTCATGTCTTCAACAGTTTGCTTGTATTGAGAGAAGTCATTTCAAGAGAAGTAAGAATAGGTACAAGATTTGAGGAGTTAGAATCACCATCATTGGAGTAAGCCATCAAGGCATAGTTTACATACTCCTGTTCTTCTTTTTCATCAGAATCATCCCAGCATTTTCCCTCTGCAATAAAAGCTTTACCCTGTTGTTTCTTGAGTAGAGCTTCATACTTAGCTTCAAGATCTAAGTATGCTTTGTCCTTTTTGACCTGTTTGGGCTTCTTGCACTCTGTAGCAAAGTGGTCAAGTTCATTGCAGTTATAGCATCTTATCTTAGACCAATCCACACTCCCAGTCTTGTGACCTCCTTTTGCAGCACCAGCAATTCCTTTCCCTTTACTGAAGGTGTTTGAGCCACTTGATCCACCAACATTGCCAACATTAAACTTGGACTTAAATGGTTGCTTCCTTTTGAACCTTATGTTAGGATACCTCCCAACCATATAAGCAAAATATTTGTTTTCCATTTTATCCAGTTCATCTATGCTGTAGAAATCATCTTCCTCAGGCAAATCATAGATGACTTGAGACTCATCACCAGTGTCTTCAACTTCCAGCTCCTCAATCTTGACTTGATTGACGTTCATTGCTTCCATCCTTTGACCTAAATTGTCAGCAATAAGGTCACATGATGTATTGGCCATTATACCTTGCTTTGCTTGAATGGACCTCTTCTGAAACAACTCCAGTTCATATGTTTTCAAAACACCATACAATACATCAAAACCAATCTTGGTTAGATCTCTTTCTTTGAGGGAAGAGATCCTTGGCTCCAAGTGATTTGGTAGAGTCAACAAGAACTTCATGTTAAGCTCTTCTGTTTCATAGTGTTTATCATAGATTTTGAGCTCATTTATCAGCTTGTTAAATCTTTCAAACACTTCCGTGATGCCCTTTTTTGGCTGAGCCATGAAGGCTTCATACTGTGAAACCAGAATCTGCTTCTTGTTCTTTCTTACTTCTGGAGTTCCTTCACATAGCACTTCTATGAGATCCCACATCTTCTTTGCACTACTACAATGAGCAACAGTGCCATACATGTTGAAATCCATAGATTCACAAATAATTAGTTGGAGATTTCCATCTAGTGCCACTTTCTCCTTTTCAGGATCAGTGTATTTTGAAGGATCTTTAGGTTCATGATGCTGTGGTATTTTCTCAGTACCAACAGTTGTTTCAGCAATCTCAATCATTGGAATGAAGGGACCATGTTTTAGGATATCTAAATACATGGGGTTTGAGGCTTTGATGAACAGTAACATCTTCTTCTTCCATAGATTGTAGTGTTCCTTGTTAAAGGCAGGAATCTTGATACTGCTTAGTTTCTGTGAACTCATTCTTGATCTTTTTCTGTTTGTATATCAACAGCCTTCTCTGATACCACTTGTTAGATATGAATATCACTAAGAAACTAGACAGAGGGGGGGGGGGGTGAATGGATAGTTTGAATGTTTTTTGTTTTCTTGAAACTTAAAAGCTGTGTTAGATTGTGTAGTATGAAAAAGCGGAAATAAAATAAACAGAACACACACAATCACTTTAATCTACTTTGTATAAAGTAAATCAAATACTAAAACTTCCAAAATTTCACAAGTGAAATTCTGGCTTCTAAACAAGAACAGTGTTTTCTTATTTTCTTACAGAGAAAAGAGTGCTTGAATAATACTGTGTATATCTCTCTTACAGCTAACTATAGGTTGTGCACAATATATATATGACCTATACAAACTAGTGCACACACATATTTACACAGCTAACCCTCACTGTGACTCCAACTTGTTCTTCCATAAGAGGTTAACTGTGTCAGGAAGGACCACTTGCTTTCTGTCGTCCTTTCCCGTTTTTGTAGCTGCTTGTCTCTATTCTTTCTCTCCAAGTTTTTCTGTAGATTTGCCATCTGTCTTTGGACCACTTAACCATAACAGATGCTTCAGTATTTGTCTCCTTTGAACTTTGATTTTGTACCTTGATTTGTCTTGTTGTAAACGTCTAAGTGTTGACATCGTGAACTCCAGCATACTCCTTATCCTGTGACTTGTTGACAGAGAGCATTTGTGACTTTGATATATGAAGACTTTGCTATATGAGTATTTTAGGAGTATGCGATATGGCATATTTCTGACTTCACGATATAGCCTTTGAGGACTTCACGATATAGCCTTTTTGAGGACTTCACGATCTAGCCTTTTTGAGGACTTCACGATCTAGCCTTTTTGAGGACTTCCTGATCTAGCCTTTTTGAGGACTTCACGATCTAGTACATTTCAGACTTTGCGATCTCAACACTTCACGACATGTGCCTTGAAAACTTCACGACATAGTTCATTTTGGACTATGCGATCTCAGTACTTCACGACATGGATTTTGGGGACTTCACGACATTACTCATTCTGACTTCACGATATGGGGACTTAGACAAATTTCTGCAACTTATTTCTTCAAGGCCTTATTCACATCCTGCTGCATGAACAATTTGAACTTCTAGGCCTATGTACATTCTAGGTGTAAGAAACTTACTAAGCTCATTATACACTTGAGCATACAGAATAGAGCTAAGTTGTAATAACCCCAAATTTTGGACTTAGTTAAAAATTTTTTTTTTTTATTATTTTTATTTGATGAATAGTAAATTTCTGAACCGAAAAAGATTTTCAGACCACCCTATGTACGAGTCGGGATAATGAACTTTCGAAGTCGTATTAGTGATCTACTTTGAAAATGAAGGAATGCAAAAGCTGTCAGAATAAGAAAAATAGCATTTTCTGTTTTCTCCGAAATTTCACCAATAACGGACGGATTAATCATTATTTGAAAATATTGGAGGATTTAAATTATCAATTCCATGGATATGGATTTAATAAAAGAATTAGTGATGTCAAGAACGTTTACGATAAACTACTTCGATAGGACACTTAAGAAACCTTGCGAACATTCTACGAGATTAAAAGATGACGGAACAACGCGACACTTACCGGATTAAATATAGGCATGGAAGTAACATGTAACAAGATTAATCCAAGGAATGCAACAATTGTATCATCCATGTGAAAGGGAACAAACTAGTAAAGCTGCTTTGCCACCATGATATCCCGTTGCTTGACATGTGTCCGATGATGAGGCAAAGAAAGCTATGACTCACTAAACCAAAGATGACACAAGCACACTACATCATCATGTCTATCACTTATCCAACCAGCCAACCACTCCACTTTATCACAAAATATCAAGGAAAGCAAGCAAATACTCGTCCTAAAATCTCCAAATTTGGACCATATCTCCCAAACTATATACCTAAGGTACGTTAAACATTTCATGGCCATCCAAGAAGTGTAGCATGGTCAAATATTGGATCAAAGTTGAGACATGAATAGTGATTTCGAAAATACTAACTTGTGTTCTTGATTTTGTTCTTGAAGATTAAGCTAGTTAAGGATGTTTAAAGCTCAAGAAAGGATAGTTAAGCCATTTTTAGTGTCTCTAAGGCAGCAAGGAAGGTATAACAATCTGCCCTCTTGATATTAATTGAGTTTTATGCTTAAGTTTGTAGTATAGTTCGTTAAGCATGTAGTATAAGAGATCCATGCATGTTTTAATGATTTTGGTTTTGATTGAGAGATGAGTTCTTGAGTTAGTATGAACTGTCCTAGAGTTGTAAATTATATATGGATGTATGGATTGTCTTGATTGGATGTTTGGATTGGTTGTGAAATGGAAACATTCGATGTATAGCCGTCGTAATGACGAAATGTTTATTAACTGCCTTGACAGTGGTATTCGAGGCTCTTAATCTACTGTCAAGTGTGACCACTGACCATGATAGTGTAGTTCTTGTCTTGTAGTTTATTTTGGCGAAAGAATCGCATCGATCCGATTTACGGTTTAGGAGAAACACCCGTTTTAGTAAAACTAGTTTCGGGAAACCAAGACGTGCATTAGGTGAGCTTTGAAATAATGATCAAGCCCTTTAAAAATGGAAATAGGTCATGATACTAAGGTGAATAATATTATGGACAGTTAGTAAGATAACCGAGAAGGTTTCGTGTTAAAAAAAATAATTTTTCGATTTTATAAAAATGTCGGAACCAAAGCTGCGTGAGGATGAATGGTTTCCGCACTCCACTGACTTAAACTGCTGCTCTCGGGATTTTCATCCCCTGAACCAGAAAAACATTTTCAAACATTTTGTTCCATTCTTTCTCTAAAACGCGCACGCGAAATTGGTGTATTATTTCAGTTAACGGTTAAGGAGATATGAGCATTTTAGTGAAAGTTGTACGAATAGTAACTTTTCGTAGCTCATCCAAGTTTGAAAATATATTTCACCAAGTTAAACCCATGTTTTGAGATCAAAACTTTTATGATAAATATTACAAATACTCAAAATGAGTTTAGAAGTGGTTTCATATTTAAATATAAATTTTCTGATTTATTAAAAGTGTTAGAGTGCGAGTCGCGAAATAGTAACTCTATGAGAAGTCAACTCTAGGGTACTACTTTGACCACCCGTTCTGACTAAGATGAAGAATTATTTCAAGTCAATTAAAACACGAACGTTGTTGAGGAATAACATGACTGCATGATGTGTTTGACTTATGGTTGACTTAAAGTGAGTGTCTTAAGGATAAGCGAAGTATTATGAGTGAGTTGTTATGAGCGAATGATTACGCTAGAGACTGATCGAGTATTTCTTTGTTTATAGATTTCCCGACAAATTCTCGAACCCCTAACAACCAATGACTCAAGGCAAGTTTTCTCATTCCATGCTGTATTTTAAATTACAATATTCTGATGATTGCATATGATATGATATCATGCAAGCTTTCAAACTTTACATCGTATATAGACGTGGTTGTATTTAAAAAAAAACTGATGAGATTACAATATGCATATGATAGATGCATGCAAGTTTTCAAACCCTACATCTTATATAGATGCTATTGTGATAAACTGTTTTAGCATTTTTAGATGCTTTACGAATTGATTTATATTATGAATTAAATCTTTCGTATTAAATTATGGTTGATATGTTATGAGTATATTAGATATAAACCGGGGTTTTATAAAGGCTCTAAGGATAGAGCACTTGTATGATGGTTTTAAAATTTAGACCGAGAGTCAAATTATTATTTTGTTTTGACTATACTGTCATAAGCTGGAGGGTCCAGAGACAGCTATATGTTAAATACTGATTAAATATTCCAATATATATATATATATATATATATATATATATATATATATATATATATATATATATATCATTGGATATTTAAGGTGAGATATTTAAATAATATTGTTATAAATATTATTTGAATATTTATTTAATTAAGTGAATATTATTTTAGAATATTCATTTCAGTAAGATTTTATTGAATAATTTATTCAATATTTATTTTAGGAATATTTATTAAATATTCCAAATATGATTTAAAAATCATGGACCCTTATTTATATTATTAATTAAGGTTCCGATATGTACTCAAATATTTATGATTTTCAGAAAAATTAATTGACTCTAGTAGGGGTTCCCAATTATTATTTCCGAGTTTATTAAAATATTAAAATGCGAATAAATATTTCCTAACTCATCAAAAATTGGGAATCCAGTTTTAAAAGTCGAGCAAATGGTTTGATTCCTCTATTCCTCGAGAATACTCATATCTGGGGATGACTTCCCTATTCAATTAAAGAATTTCAAACTCGCTAAATTCAGAAGATTCTGATTAACTCCCAGGTCATGATTTTCAAAATACGTGGTAATCGTTCGTTGTTTCGTTGACTGATGTCAACCCACATTGTGACTTACTCCTTTCAAACATTCTGGAGTAAGAAAATCTGAACTGTTGCAAAGTTTTGACAAGTATTTTGTACTTGGGGAACCAGGATTAAATTTCGATTCCCGTTTCATTGAGTGTTCATCCGGGACTAGGAGGAAACGTTTTAGAGGCTGTGGTACAGTCCATCAAATTATATGGCGTAAGAGGCTGCGGGGTAGTCCAGCAACTATCTCGCGTAGGAGGCTGTGGGACAGTCCAGCAGATACAAAGCCCGTATGCGGCTGGGGTGATAATCATGTTAAGATATCGTCCATCTACTAGTAGAAAAGTGTGAGTTCGATACAACGACTGATCATCGTGTATCGTGGTGTCAGACAACCGAAGTTACGATAAGCGTTGTGCCATCGATTTCAAGAGCAGTCGGATGTTGATAGAATATGGATGTATAAGAGCACAACCAGAATTGGCTTATATAGATAGCCCGGTAGATATCATAGACCGGAATGAGTAAGTGTTGTAATGGAACCAGAGTGTTGAAGACTCAACCGGGAAACTGGAGATTAATATATTGGAAGAGTAACCTCAGCTATTTTCTTAGATTCCGGGACGGAATCCTTTTAAGGAGGGGAGACTGTAATAACCCCAAATTTTGGACTTAATTAAAACTTTGATGAATAGTGAATTTTGTTGGCTAAGAAAATTTTCAGACCACTATATATGCAAGACATGGAATGAATGTTTCGAAGTTATATAATTGAAGTATAAGGAGAATAAGTGAATGCAAACGCAATCAGAATCAGAAGATTTCAACTTTAATTTTTGTTCACTATTCATCGGACAATCGAGGAGGTATTAAATTGATCCTTATGAGAATTAAGAGAGCGATAAGATCCATGATCAAATATTAAGCCAAGGCAATAGAAGATCAAGAGGATATCCCCTAGCGTTATTGCAACGAAACGTTTTCGGAATCGCTCGAACTTATAACAAGATTTAGCAATGAAGCAAAAGCATGACGAATTATGGATTAAACCCTAACCAAATGAGAAGTATCATATAAGATCATCAAGTGCAACATATAAGAGGATTGATGACACAAGAAATGACATAATCAATGACATAGGTAATGACACAAGGGATGACAAGGTGATGAATCACCACCTTGTCACCATTTCTCCAAGAACCACCCATTGCTTGACAAGTGGCAAGGGGGTGACAAAACACTTCCAAGACCACACAAAATGAGTAGCATGTAATTAGTTTTATTTGAGAAAAGAAAGAAAAGAGAAAATCAAGAAGCAAAGCAAGTATCTTCCCCATTTCTCAAAATTCTGCTCAGCTTGCACAAGGGAGAAATAAAAATTCATAACTCAAACTCTACTTGTCCTAAAATCGCCAGATTTGGACCAAATCTCCCTCCATATATACCCAAGGTACTTTAAAAATTTCATGGCCATCCAAGAAGTGTAGCATGGTCAAATATTGGATCAAAGTTGAGACCTGAATAGTGATTTCAAAAATACTAACTTGTGTTCTTGATTTTGTTCTTGAAGATTAAGCTAGTTAAGAATGTTTAAAGCTCAAGAAAGGATAGTTAAGCCATTGTTAGTGTCTCTAAGGCATCAAGAAAGGTATAACACCTCTGCCCTCTTGATATTAATTGAGTTTTATGCTTAAGTTTGTAGTATAGTTCGTTAAACATGTAGTATAAGAGATCCATGCATGTTTTAATGATTTTGGTTGGTTGATTGAGGGATGAGTTCTTGAGTTAGTATGAACTGTCCTAGAGTTGTAAATTATATATGGATGTATGGATTGTCTTGATTGGATGTTTGGATTGGTTGTGAAATGGAAACGTTCGATGTATAGCCGTCGTAATGACGAAATGTTTATTAACTGCCTTGACAGTGGTATTCGAGGCTCTTAATCTACTTTAAAGTGTGACCACTGACCATGATAGTGTAGTTCTTGTCTTGTAGTTTATTTTGGCGAAAGAATCGCATCGATCCAATTTACGGTTTACGAGAAACACCCGTTTTAGTAAAACTAGTTTCGGGAAACCAAGACGTACATTAGGTGACCTTTGAAACAATGATCAAGCCCTTTAAAACTAGAAATAGGTCATGATACTAAGGTGAATAATAGTATGGACAGTTAGTAAGATAACCGAGAAGGTTTCGTGTTAAAAAGATAATCTTTCTATTTTATAAAAATGTCGGAACCAAAGCTGCGCGAGGATGAATGGTTTCCGCACTCCACTGACTTAAACTGTTGCTCTCGGGATTTTCATCCCCTGAACCAGAAAAATATTTTCAAATATTTTGTTCCATTCTTTCTCTAGATCGCGCACGTGAAAACGGTGTGTCATTTCAGTTAACGGTTAAGGAGATATGAGCATTTTAGTGAAAGTTGTACGAATAGTAACTTTTCGTAGCTCATCCAAGTTTGAAAATACATTTCACCAAGTTAAACCCCTGTTTTGAGATCAAAAATTTTATGATAAATATTACAAATACTCAAAATGAGTTTAGAAGTGGTTTCATATTTAAATGTAAATTTTCTGATTTATTAAATGTAAATAGTAACTCTATGAGAAGTCAACTCTAGGGTACTACTTTGACCACCCGTTGTGACTAAGATGAAGAATTATTTCAAGTCAATTAAAACACGAACGTTGTTGAGGAATATCATGACTACATGATGTGTTTGACTTATGGTTGACTTAAATTGAGTGTCTTAAGGATAAGCGAAGTATTATGAGTGAGTTGTTATGAGCGAATGATTACGCTAGGAGACTGATCGAGTATTTCTTTGTTTATAGATTTCCCGACAAATTCTCGAACCCCTAACAACCAATGACTCAAGACAAGTTTTCTCATTCCATGCTGTATTTTAAATTACAATATTCTGATGATTGCATATGATATGATATCATGCAAGCTTTCAAACTTTACATCGTATATAGACGTGGTTGTATTTAAAAAAAAACTGATGAGATTACAATATGCATATGATAGATGCATGCAAGTTTTCAAACCCTACATCTTATATAGATGCTATTGTGATAAACTGTTTTAGCATTTTTAGATGCTTTACGAATTGATTTATATTATGAATTAAATCTTTCGTATTAAATTATGGTTGATATGCTATGAGTATATTAGATATAAACCGGGGTTTTATAAAGGCTCTAAGGATAGAGCACTTGTATGATGGTTTTAAAACTTATACCGAGAGTCAAATTATTATTTTGTTTTAACTATACTGTCATAAGCTGGAGGGTCCAGAGACAGCTATATGTTAAATACTGATTAAATATTCCAATATATATATCATTGGATATTTAAGGTGAGATATTTAAATAATATTGTCATAAATATTATTTGAATATTTATTTAATAAATAAATATTATTCTAGAATATTCATTTAAGTAAGATTTTATTGAATAATTTATTCAATATTTATTTTAGGAATATTTATTAAATATTCCAAATATGATTTAAAAATCATGGAACCTTATTTATATTATTAATTAAGGTTCCGATATGTACTCAAATATTTCTGACTTTCAGAAAAAATAATTGACTATAGGAGGGGTTCCCAAGTATTATTTCCGAGTTTATTAAAATATTAAAATGAGAATAAATATTTCCTAACTCATCAAAAATTGGGAATCCAGTTTTAAAAGTCGAGCAAATGGTTTGCTTCCTCTATTCCTCGAGAATACCCATATCTGGGGATGACTTCCCTATTCAATTAAAGAATTTCAAACTCGCTAAATTCAAAAGATTCCGATTAACTCCCAGGTCATGATTTTCAAAATACGTGGTAATCGTTCGTTGTTTCGTTGACTGATGTCAACCCACATTGTGACTTACTCCTTTCAAACATTCCGGAGTAAGAAAATCTGAACTGTTGCAAAGTTTTGACAAGTATTTTGTACTTGGGGAACCATGATTAAATTCTGATTCCCGTTTCATTGAGTGTTCATCCGGGACTAGGAGGAAACGTTTTAGAGGTTGTGGGACAGTCCATCAAATTATATGGCGTAAGAGGCTGCGGGGCAGTCCAGCAACTATCTCGCGTATGAGGCTGTGGGACAGTCCAGCAGATACAAAGCCTGTATGCGGCTGGGGTGATAATCGTGTTAAGATATCGTCCATCTACTAGTAGAAAAGTGTGAGTTCGATACAACGACTGATCATCGTGTATCGTGGTGTGCTCCAGAATGTCCCATCCCTCTAATTGGAGTTGTGCTGCACATTTTAACGAAATCCTAGGTTCTGAGTTACCGATAATGTGACAGTTAACAATGATGTTCCTCATACAGTATTTGAACTGTAAGACATGTTTTGACAAAAAGATTACTCTAAACATCATTCTGTATACGAATGAGATTTCAAATGTTGCAAATGATATATGAGCTTGCGGAGCTTTATATAAGCTGCTATATATATTATTGTTGAGCTTTAGTGCTCATTCTTGTTTTTATATATCACAATACAACAGCTCCAAAAAGGTGTTCATAACTGATATTTTACGGTGTTTTTAACAGTATGAGATATCTAAATAGATATGCGTATATATATGTTGAGAAGGTGTTAAGATATACAGTATGTTGAACTGTATAGTAATTGGAATCAATGAATAGGCTTTAAGCCTTGATTCCAATGTTAATATCTATTTTAAAAAGATATGTTTTGAGACTTGGTTCATTATATTGATACCAAGGGTTTCTAAATGATTTACGAGAGTATTTGAGTATGATTATAAGTCATACAGTATTTTGAACTGTACACTATTTTGGGTCAAACCCTAGTAGTGTTAAAACTTTGATCCTATATGGATTATCTGTAAGATCCGGGAAAATTACGTGTTATTATATGATGTGAAATGAAATTTTAATTTCATATTAAGAGTTATTAAATGATTTGTCTGTTTAAACGTGCTAAGTTATTCGTTAAATGATTGAATATGTGATATTGTGGTGCTATGTGAAATGTGTGGGGAATTTGAAAATATTTTGAAAAGGGTGTCATACTATTTTATTTTATTTTAATTATCGAAAAGAAAATTTGGATCGTTCCCAAATTATTCGGGAGATTGGTATATCGTTCGTACCAATATTTCATTCGTTAAAGTAGGAAGTATTCGGAAATATTCGCAATAAAGGTATTTTGGTTCGTATATTTTGAATTAAACGATACTTGTAGTTATCCGTACTTTATGGATGCTTATCGTCTCGTGAAACGTGTATTCTGCTTTATTAAAGGTTTAAAGCATATATTCTGTTATATTGTATTTAAAGCGATCTATCGGATCAGTATCGATCCAAAAATGTCGTTTGGGGTATTATTTTCCGTTTAATATAAAAAGGCAAATCGTACTTTGTTTTCGTATAATTAAGCTTAATTACAGTTAAAAATCCGAAAAACCCTAGAACGTGTTCTTCGTGTTCTTGAGAATCAAACCAACTTTTGAAGGCGTTATCGGAATCCGATTTCGATGTTCTTGTAACCAAAATGAATCTCTCATCATCCTCTACCTAAATCCATCATCAAAATTCATGTGGGTATGATTTCTGAGTTTTTCTTATTTTTAATTAATTTATTTATTTCGAATTTTTGATTTAATTTGGGGGAATCTTTGTTCGTGATTACATGAATAGATTGTATAGGTTATGAGAAGCATGATTGTGATTTTTAATTTAATTTTTGAGTTGGAATCGAGCAAATCGGAGAATTACAGAACTCGCCGGACTTTTTATTTTTAAGTCGGAATTGAAGTTCGGTTGATTATTCCTTCAATCGGTTTCCATAGTCTAATAGATCGTGTGATTTGGAGTGCAACCATGTATAGAAGTCGAGGGTTTGAGTCCGATTTCCGATGACCGGAGATTTCCGCCGCCAGCGGGAATAATGGTCAAAACGGAGTGATTCTGTGTAAATTGTGGTAAATTACCAAACTTAATTTGAAAGTTTTAAAGATTACAAATGTTCAAAAACAAAAGTTGTTATTTGAAAATCCAAAGTTTATTTTGGAAACCTTTCGTATTATATTTAATAATGCGCTTGCTGAGCAATTCATTCGCTCATACTTGTTTTATTTATATATATTTTAGCCTGCCAGAAAGAAGGTGTATTGGCAAGAGTTGTCCGCGTAGCTGATCAGAGATGGGGAAAGATATTAGCATAAAGACGTTCCGATCCAGAGCATTTGGAGCTAGTGAGAGGTTGTGTATATAGATGTTTTCCATTGAATAATATATTGTATAAGATTAGTTGCCTGGTATACTTCTTATCGAAGTTATACTAGTGTATTAGAATTTTTGTAAAGAGAATGGTTGTAAGGAAGAAAGATTGTTGTGATGAAATTTGGATTCTTGTTTCTAGCTCTATAACCTTTAAAGATTCTTGGTAGAGTTGGGGTCACAGATATTATTATTATTGTGTTGATTTTATATTGAACAGGTTGTTTGGATTAAGAGTGCATTGTGACGACCAAATCATTTGACCCCGGATTTGGGGGCGTTACAGTTGGTATCAGAGCAAGGGTTATAGTAAAACTAGAAACGAGAGTGTGTGGGAGTGTATATAGTTATATAAGGAACGTCAGAGCTCATTTAGAGTTCGTATTGGACTATTGGATATAGTACCGCTGAGTGAGTTAAGATAGAGGTATTTGATTGAGATAGTTGTGCTGAAATGGATAGAACTTCTTGCGTTTGTAGACGTCTATGGCGGAATCTTCGAGGACTATTACGAGTCGACGACGACGTACGATATTGATAACCTTGCGACGTGGAAAAGAAGGGCTGAAATCGAATAACGTGGAAAAGATGGGCTGAAATCGAATAACGTGGAGAAGAAGGGCTGAAATCGAATAACGAGCTATCGAAGGAGTCGACGGAGGAGGCATATGTGAAGACCTTGGTAATACCTTCCCATCCTAATGAAATATTTGACATTCCTTTAAAGAGAAACCTGTGTTGACGGATATATTCCACCTGTTGATCTTGTATTTGATACTCTTGATCAATCATGTTTTAAATTGCGCCAAAGATTGTTGATATGCCTATTTCAAATTTTGAGACTTGTTGAAAAATATGTTATTTAAATTCCAACTCCTTCATTCTTCCGGAGTGGATAACTCTAATTGTGATGTAACACTATTTGTTGATACTTCCTTTCTGGTTGTTCTTCTTTTCTAGAATAACACCTTTGGAATTTATTCAATTTCAATCCAAGGTGTGTATTTGAGATTTCTTATCGAGAGGTCTTGGTTGTTATTTTGACCGTAAATTTCTTTCATGTTTCACTACTCCAACTGAGACAAACAACCCTATTTATAGGGGACACAAGGACTATCTGTCTATGTGATAGAAGTCTGACGGGACGCCGTCACTTGTGTGTTGTGAAATACAAGAAGGCTAATTACCTTTAGTACTGTCTTAATAGAGACACACAATATTGAGTTCATGTGATCAAATTGGTCTCTCAGTAATTCTTTCACTTCCAATAACATTTGCTTTGGAATATGCAGATTGGTAACCCCAATTGTGGGATATTTGCTACGATATAGAATCTTTTCACTTCAAAATATCATGAATTTTTGTTATACCAAATAATCTGGGAGGTATGCCATTAGGGTGAACTGAAATTTACCCTACCATAATGAACGAAG
This sequence comes from Heracleum sosnowskyi, assembly GCA_030848705.1. Classification (NCBI taxonomy): domain Eukaryota; kingdom Viridiplantae; phylum Streptophyta; class Magnoliopsida; order Apiales; family Apiaceae; genus Heracleum; species Heracleum sosnowskyi. The sequence goes on from CM061236.1 coordinate 47,532,198, forward strand.
AATTTGCGATTGAATTACCACGAGCGAAAGCGGATTACGATGCGATTAGAATACTAGTAACATATAACGGAGCCAGTTGTTCTCTCTCTATCGATTAACGTTACAATGTGGAAGAGGTGAAGTTAGATAATTCAAAAGTTGATTGGAAATTGGGGAAAAATGTGTAATTGTGCTGATGATATCCCGTGTTGTGGAAGATGAACATAATAGATTTGTGTCTCAATGAGAAGAACTTTTAAAATTTGATGATAGGCTAATAATGGAGAATGAGTTAATCTTTGAGTATTTCAGGATTGTATGAGATGGTTGCAAGTCTTTTGCTCACGATAGTTAAGGTAGATTTTACCAGTCGATGTGGATGTATAGGATGAGAATCAAAATGACGATGAGTTGATCAAGCTATTTGAGAATTGAGATGGAACCACGAAAAAGGTGTCATGAGTGTTACTGTGAATGTATCTTCTGAATTATTTAGGAATCAGATGGAGAACAATTAAGTTATTGGAACTAGGTAGAACAATTTTAAAGATATGGGATTAAGTCACCAAGTTGATAAGGAATATTCTCACCATTGTAGATAGGGAAAGAAGATGAAGAGGTGTTAATAAGGATTTAAAGACAATGGATAAGGTAATGAAGGGTTGTTTTCAGCTGAAGAGTTAATTGGTATGAAAGGTATGTGATTGTTGAAAGCAGTTGTTAGATATATTGGAAATAGGTAGAGTTGACCCAAGAATATGGATGGCTGATAGTATGAGTAGAAAAAGAGAGATCAGAGATGTAAATATCTTCGGTGTTAGGAATATGTTGTTCTTGATGATAAGCATAAAACACTTAGTAGAATTTGTGTAAAGTCAATTTTGTAGCTGTCAACGAAATAGCATGCTTAGCAGTGTTTCGTTGACAGGAAGCTCATCAACGAAATGAGTGTTGTAGCAATTGCATTGTACAATACTTCACAGTATGATAGGCATTCTATTATATGTTTTAGATAGGTTTTCTAAGTCATGTTGACTATGTACTAGATAGGCAAAATAGGTTGGTTAATTGTAAATATGTTATGCCTTGTAATTCTGCCTAAGTGAAGACATGTCAACGGTATGAAGATTACTCTGTCAACGGTATGGAGTTTACCCATCAACGAAACGAGGGAAACACCATCAACGGAATGAAGAATGAAGCTATCAACGAAACACATCTCCTTGCTATCAACGAATCAATGTTGCTTTTTGAACAGTTGACAAAGTGATAGTGACAGTTTACTGAACAGATCTAAAAGGAGATATGGAAGTGTACTTTGCATTGGAAACCATCAAAGTGGTTACTGGAAATAAGGAAACATTCTAATTTCCAATAAGGCTCTTGGGAATGATTATAATGAGCATAAAGACAAAAGCAAAGATCTCCAAGGACCATTGGACAAAAGGAATGAAAAGCAAGCTACTGATGGTTACTTCTATTATTCATTAGTTTAACCAAATGTAGAATTGTAAACTTGGGATTTATAACCAAGTGTAGCAGTCACTTTAGAAAGAGAGAAGAAAAACACATAGATTGTATTAGCTATTTTTGAGAGCATTTCTTCTCTACAACATTGTAACTGAGCAGCTGTGAACATTTGTATCACAGATTATTTCCGCAATAAAAACACTTCAGTTGGATCATCAAACAATCCAACTGAATTATTTATATCTTGTGTTTTTATTTATTCAGTTCAGTTTAATTTCATAAAGTGTTTAGTTTCAAGAAAATATCAAGAATTGTATTCAACCCCCCCCCCCTTCTACAATTCTGTTAGGTCATTTGGGAATAACAATTGGTATCAGAGAGAGCTTCTAACATACAAGAAGTTTAAAGATCAAGACCAAAAACAGAAACCATGGTGAAGAAGGATGCAGGTGTGAAGATACCAGTTCTTGATAAAGACAATTACTTTCACTGGAAAGTAAAGATGCATTTACATCTCATGTCTATGGATGAGAGGTATGTAGACTGCATTGAGAAAGGTCCACACGTTCCCATGAAGCTTGACTCTAGAGTTGGACTGCCAGATGATGCACCTGATGTAGAGATTCCAAAAACTGTCTCAGAATGGACTGTTGAAGATATTGCAGAAGTTCATAAAGACAAAAGGACCATGAACATTCTGTTTAATGGTTTGGAGCAAGAGATGTTTGACAATGTTATCAACTGTACAACCTCTAAGGAAGTATGGGATACTGTTAGAACACTCTGTGAAGGAACTGAGCAAGTCAGGGAAAATAAAATGCAACTCCTTATACAACAATATGAGCATTTTCATTTTAAAGCTGGTGAAACCCTAAATGACACGTTCAGTAGGTTTCAAAAGCTTTTGAATGGATTAAAGTTGTATGGGAGGATCTATCAAACCAAGGATTCAAACCTTAAATTTCTTAGAGCTCTTCCAAAAGAATGGAAGCCTATGACTGTTTCTCTCAGAAACACTCAAGAGTACAAAGACTACACTCTTGAAAGGCTTTATGGAACCTTGAAGACTTATGAGCTGGAAATGGAGCAAGATGAAGAAATTGAAAAGGTACAGAAGAAGGGTGGATCTATTGCATTGATTGCATCAGTGAACCAACTTGAAGATGACAATAAAGAAGCTGCAAAGGCCACAACTAGTCGATCTAGTTGTAGGAGTGATGTTAGCAAGGGTAAAGACAAGATGACAGAAGAAGAAGAATCAGAACCAGCCAACTTGGAGGACTTAGATGAGATTGATGAACACATTGCTTTTCTGTCTAGAAAATTCTCTAAGTTCAAGTTCAAAAGAAACTCAGAAGCAAGGCCACCAAGAAGAGACTTTCAACCTAGCAAAACAAACTGGATTGAAAAGTCTAAGTCAAAATGTTTCAATTGTGGAATGCTTGGTCACTTTGCTGGAGACTGCAGAAAGCCCAAGGTTGAGAAGGGCAACAGGAAATTTGAGCCTGTTGATTATAAAAAGAAATACTTTGAACTTCTCAAACAAAAAGAAAAGGCTTTCATGTCTCAGGAGTATGATTGGGCTGGTAATGGTGAAGATTCTGATGATGATGTTGAGTATGTCAACTTGGCTCTTATGGCTGACAATCATGAGCAGGAAGCAAGTTCCTCAAGCAACCAGGTAACAATTACTAATCTTTCTGAGCTTTCTAAAGAGGAATGCGACAATGCAGTAAATGAAATGTCTACTGTATTATATAATTTGCGTGTTACTCTTAAATCACTTACTAAAGAGAATTCAAGAATAAAAGAGACCAATCTGCTCTTAAGTGATAGGAATGCAATGTTAGAAGCACAGCTCATTGAATTTGAGAAAATGAGATGTGTTAGTAGGGATGCTAAGAAGGAACTTGAGAACGTGTTACAAAGGGAAGAAATTCTTAGAACACAACTTGAGATAGAACAAAGTGTGATTGCAAAATGGAAGGATGCCAGGAATGTTGCTACCAACATTATTAATGTTCAAGGCGTGGAATCCTTCTGTGAGCAATCATGGGAAAGGAACAAAGAGAAGCTAGGGTATGTTGGTGAAACCTTAGAATCAGGAACAGAGTCAACAAACAACAATGATCATTTGTTGAAGGTTGATATGTCAACGGAATGCAATGTTTCGTTGACACATGAACCATCAACCGATCAGGCTGTTTCGTTGACAGACAAAAGAAAAGATAAACTCACTAGACTTAATGACAAGTATGGTCCTGTCACCAAGAACTTTGTTCAAGGTGAGTCTAGTATTTTAAAGAAAATTGAGAAGCCTGTTGAGAGAGCTAATGTAGGTCACTTGTCTAACAAGCAATTGAAAGACAAGGTAGAGAAAGTTCATAATGAGGCTAAGGGAAATAAAAAGAATAACAGGAATGGCAAAGTAGGAATTAACAAACACAACAATTACACACCTGATAAATATGCTCCTAGAAAGACATGTGTTAATTGTGGAAGTGTTAGTCATTTGTCTACTAACTGCAAATCTGTTAAGAAAACCCCTAATGTGAGAATGCCCAAGCCTGCAATGAACAGTTCCATGCCTACAATGCCTGTTATGTCTAACATGTTTGCTCCATATGCACAATTTCAGAATCCATATGCTAGCATGCCATTTGTGTCTAATCCTTACATGAATATGTTTAACATGCCACAAATGCCATGGAACATGAATAACATGATTGTTCCTCCAACTATGCATGCTATGAATGAAAATATGAGCAACCCTCAGAAATCAACACCAAGGGTAAAGATTGATTTGAATCAATCTGAGCCCAAAGTGAAAAATGGTACAAAAGGGAATGCAAAGGCTAACAAGACAGGACCCAAGGAAACTTGGGTACCAAAATCGACTTGATTTGGTTTTATTGTGTGCAGGGAGACAAAAGGAATCTTTGGTACTTGGATAGTGGTTGTTCAAGACACATGACTGGTGATTCTACCCTGCTCACAGAGTTTCAGGAAAGAGCTGGCCCTTGTATTGCTTTTGGAGATGACAGCAAAGGCTACACAAAGGGATATGGCTTGATTTCAAAAGAGAATGTCATCATAGATGAGGTTGCATTGGTGGATGGTCTTAAGCACAACTTGCTTAGTATCAGCCAACTTTGTGACAAAGGTTTTTTTGTTACTTTTTCTAGAGAAGCCTGTGTTGTTTCTAAAGGAGGAAACAACAATGTGGTAATGACTGGATTCAGAAGGGGGAATGTGTACATTGCTGACTTTAGTAGCACAAGTTCAGACACCATCACTTGTCTTTTCAGCAAGGCAAGCAAGGATGAAAGTTGGTTATGGCACAAGAAGTTATCCCATCTGAATTTCAAGGTTATGAATGATTTGGTGAGGAAAGATCTTTCTAGAGGAATTCCACAGGTGGAGTTCTCCAAGGATGGTTTGTGTGATGCCTGTCAAAAGGGAAAACAGAAGAAGGCATCATTCAAAAGCAAGACAGAGTCATCAATTGTCCAGCAGCTTGAATTGCTTCATATGGACCTATTTGGCCCTGTAAATGTTATGTCCATCTCAAAGAAGAAATACTGTCTTGTGATTGTTGATGATTTTTCTAGATTTACATGGACTTTCTTTTTGCACTCTAAAGATGAGGCAAGTGAAATCATTATCAATCACATCAAGATGGTAAGCAATCATCCTGATTTCAAAGTAAGAAGGATTAGGAGTGACAATGGGACATAATTCAAGAATTCAAGCATGAAGGTGTTCTGTGAAGAAAATGGTATTTTGCATGAGTTTTCAGCAGCAAGAACACCACAGCAAAATGGTGTAGTTGAAAGGAAAAACAGAACACTTATTGAAGCTGCAAGGACAATGCTAGATGAATCAAAGTTACCTACATATTTTTGGGCTGAGGCAGTTAACACAGCTTGCTTTACTCAAAATATTTCTTTGATTAATCAGGCCAAAGGAATGACCCCTTATCAGTTACTCAAAAGAAAGAAGCCACTATTGGATTTTCTTCATGTCTTTGGATGCAAGTGCTTTGTTCTGAGAAATCAAGCTGAGCATTTGGGGAAATTTGAAGCAAAGGCAGATGAAGCAATATTTGTGGGATATGCAGCAGGGAAAGCTTACAGGGTCTATAATCTCAGAATCAACATTGTTATGGAATCTGTACATGTTGTGTTTGATGATCTCAAAATCCAAGGTCTCTGTGATGAAGGTTTCCATGAAAGTCTTTCTTTTGAAAATAAGGAAGGAGATCAAGTGAATCATGATAAGGCTACTGAGAAACAGCCTAAAGTTGTTGTATCTAGCACAGATGAAAGCAGCAGTGAAGATGAAATTGCTGCATTAAGGTTAAAAAGGATAGCAGCTAGCAGACCAAATGGTCATTTCGTTGATAGTCATGATGGTGGATTCGTTGACAGTCAGAATGAGCGTTTCGTTGACAGCCAAAACGGTCATACCGTTGATAGTCATAGGAATACTTCTAGAAGTGATCACTTAGGGACAACAAACTCAGGGGGAGTTTCTCAAGGACAAATATCCAATCAAGGCAATCATGATCATGAAGCTACGTCTTCAAGAGCAAATCTACCTCCCTCAAGGAAATGGACTAAAGATCATCCCTTTGAACTTATTATAGGTGATGTCTCTTCAAAAGTCCAAACTAGAAGAGCAACTCAAGAAGAATGTCTATATAGTAGCTTTCTGTCTCAAGATGAGCCAAAGAAAGTTGAGGATGCACTTCTAGATCCAGATTGGGTTTTAGCCATGCAAGAAGAGCTAAACCAATTTGAGAGAAACAATGTTTGGAAGCTGGTGCCCAGGCCTAATGACAGGAGTGTTATAGGCACAAAGTGGGTGTTCAGAAACAAGATGGATGAAAATGGCATAGTCACAAGGAACAAAGATAGATTGGTTGCAAAAGGCTATTCACAGGAAGAAGGAATTGATTTTGATGAAACCTTTGCTCCTGTTGCAAGACTAGAAGCAATAAGGATTTTCCTAGCCTATGCAGCCCATGCCAATTTCAAGGTCTATCAAATGGATGTGAAGAGTGCTTTTCTGAATGGGGAATTGGAAGAGGAGGTGTATGTAAGTCAACCTCCTGGTTTTGAAGATGATGATTTTCCAGACTATGTGTACTTCCTTCTCAAAGCACTCTATGGTTTGAAACAAGCACCTAGAGCCTGGTATGACACTCTCTCACAGTTCCTCCTTGAGAATCATTTCACTAGAGGTACTGTAGATAAAACTCTTTTTCACAGGGTTGTAAATGGCTCTACTTTACTTGTTCAAATTTATGTAGATGATATAATCTTTGGGTCTACAGATGTGAAACTTTGTCAAAAGTTTGCCAAGCTTATGCAAAGTAAGTATGAAATGAGCATGATGGGAGAATTAACTTACTTTCTTGGTCTTCAAGTAAAGCAAGTTAATGGAGGCATTTTCATTAGTCAAACAAAATACATTCATGATTTATTAAAGAAGTTTAACCTAATGGAATGCTCTCCTGCCAAAACTCCCATGCCTACTGCCACCAAACTTGAATTGAATACTAAGGAAAAATCTGTGGACATTTCAAGTTACAGAGGCATGGTAGGCTCACTTTTATATTTAACAGCTAGTAGACCTGATATTATGTTTGCTACATGTCTATGTGCTAGATTTCAGGCTGATCCTAGAGAATCCCATTTAGTTGCTATTAAAAGAATTTTCAGATATCTCAAAGGAACACCAAACCTTGGCATTTGGTATCCTAGAGAATCTGGTTTTGAACTAATTGGTTATTCAGATGCAGATTTTGCAGGATGTAAAATTGACAGGAAAAGTACAACTGGAACCTGTCAATTCCTAGGAAACAAGCTTGTGTCATGGTTCAGCAAGAAACAAAACTCAGTTTCTACCTCCACAGCTGAGGCTGAGTATATTGCAGCTGGAAGTTGTTGTGCACAGATTTTATGGATGAAAAACCAACTACTTGATTATGGATTAAGAGTTGAGAAAATTCCTATTTTCTGTGACAACACTAGTGCCATTGCCATTACTGAGAATCCAGTGCAGCATTCAAGGACCAAGCACATTGACATCAAGTACCATTTCATTAGAGAACATGTTATGAATGGTACTGTGGAGTTACATTTTGTTCCAAGTGAACAACAACTTGCAGACATCTTTACCAAGCCACTTGATGAATCAACATTCTCAAGATTAGTAAGTGAGCTAGGTATGCTAAATTTCTCTTAATTATTTTTGAGATATTTGCAAGTTAAAATGCAGCCAGAAATTTGCTATGTTTTTTTTTGTGAATGAATTTTCTCAGAAAAAGGTAAAATTTTGTCTAAGTCAAAATTACTATGCCAACGGAATGCACCATTTCGTTGACAGTCTTAGCACTTTTTCTGGGTGTTTCGTTGATAGTTCTTTTGTATCAACGAAACGCAATTTTTTATCAACGAAATAGACGGGACCTTAAACGCCCAATTCTGATTCGTTGATATAAAGCGCTTTTAATCTGAACCGTTAAAAAAAATTGACACGTCTTTTGCCACGATCTATGCATACACCCCTGTAAGTATAAATCATGGTAATACTTTAAGAGTAACGGTTATATTTTTAAGCCAATCCAGTAATTTACATTTATTATTGGATTCATTTTCTGAGAATTTTTGGGGGAGTATTTAAGAAATTTTATTTTCATTATTTCTTTTTACCTGTTCTCAAAAATTCCAAAGGCTTTTTCTCTCTTCTTCTCTCTAACAAGCAATTCAGTTCGAAGCTTTCCTTTAATCAACAATGGCACCTATAGTCAAGCTTATGTCTGCTGGAGGGTTCATCTATGAGAAGAACAACTCCATCCCTTTTGTTGTCAAGGAAAACCCGAACAGACTGTTCTTCAAAATGATGGATTTCATGAAGAATTGCAAGTTGAGCTATGCAATGTTTCACTCTACACCACTCTACAATGAGATAATCGAGGAAATTTGGACCTCATGTGAGTATAGTGGAACACACTGCACACTAAAATTCACTCTTCAAGGTAATGAGTACATAGTTAATTCTGATGTTTTGCAAGCATGTTTACATATTCCTGATAATAACTGTGATGCTTTGCCTACTAACACTGAAATAACTACCATGTTAAATTCAATAAACTACTCTTTGCCTACTGATAATCTGGGTAGAATAATTAGGAGAGGTTTGGTTAGGGAATACAGTTATTTAGCTGATGCATTCATTAAGGTCTTTTCTGGAAAGATTAGTAATTTTGATGCATTAACTAACTCTATGTTAATTCTCCTAACCATGCTTCTAAATGATAGATATCACAACTTTAGCACCCAACTTATGTATGAAATTGGTGCTAAGTTGGGTGACAAAGCAAATAGGAAGAAAAATATCTATTATGCTAGGTTTCTGATGATGTTGGCTAACCATGTTAGTCCAGCACCATTAGTTATCTCTAACCCTAATGCCAGGTTCGAGTGCTTTGTGCAAGAAAAGAGAGTATTGACAGACATACTGAGGCTGAACCACAATGGTGATGTTCCAGTGGTGTATCTGCCAATCATTGAGGTAACTACTACTATCCCTGTTAGTGTAGCTAACACCTCTACTGTTTTACCTTCCAATGTTCACTACACCATAAAAGGCCTACGACCACATTTAGAGCCTATGTTGCCATAGGATATGTTGGCATAGCCATGTATGTTTTTGGCTAAGCCAACATTCTCATATTTATGTTGGCACAGGTATGAAAATTATGTTGCTATAGAATAAAAGTGTTTGCATGTTGCTGTAGCTATCAAATTGTGTTGCCATCATTTTGCAATGAACAAAATTTTACATTTTCTACTAAAAATAAAAATTTTAACCTTTTTCACATGAAAGTTAATTTATTTGGATAAAAATAATCAATTTTTTTTAAAAAAAATCTAGAATATTCCATTAGAAGTGAATATTTCACTAAAAATGTTAAAACATTTTAAGATATGTTATTTTATTTTTATGTTCATTAAATATTATTAAATAAAAATTTGAAAATGATTTTTTTTCTATATATATATAATATATCATGAAAATAAAAATATTTTCGTATATGATTAATGTAAAATTATATTCGTGTATTATTTTAAATATACCAAAATATATTTTAATATATCATTAAAATAAATATTTTAATTTTATTAAAATATCATTAAAAATAAATAAGATAGGAATTTTATTTTAATGATATACCAAAATATATTTTAATATATCATTAAAATAAAATTATATTCGTGTATTATTAAAAATATTTGAATATATTATTCCAGATTATATAAAAAGAATTAAATATTTAACGAGATATAAATTATTTTATCAAATAAATAAAAAATAAAAAAATAAATTATTATTTTTCTTATAAGAGATAAGAAAAGATGAAAATTTGGCCATTGGAAAATGTATGAAGCGGCAAAAATACCCCCTCATCCAAAATTTTCAGACTGACCGCTCAACTTTCCCCCTTAAAAAAATTTCATTCCCCCACCTACACTAACATTTCCCCTAATTTGTTTTGCCCCAAATTACTCTCATCTCTCTCTGGCCTCATCTCCCTCAACCCTCATCTCTCTCTCACCCATCTCTCTCTCACTCATCTCTCTCGCTCACTCTTATCACTACTCATGTTCTTCTAATCATCGCCGATGGATAGGTTATGGCAGACTTCTAGTTCCTCCGTCTCCGTCTCTTTTTAATCCCCTTTGCCTATATTTCTTGCTAAGCCTCAGTTTGAGTATTCAGTGTGAATTGGTAGGTGACAAGAAGCGTCGATACACACACAAGCGAATCTGAAGATTGACTTGGTAATTATTCATTATAATTTGCCTGTAGTGTGTGAAATTGCTCGATTTCTGAGGTATGCTTTCGATTCGATTTTGATATGTATATTATGTGATATTATTGTATTTTTTTATTTTTAGGGTTTAGATTTGTGTTTTTAGTTAAATTTATGTTAATTGGAATATTGTAGATGCTAATTGAGTTTTGTGTGTGTAATAGATTGTTGACGGCCTGCATTTTTGTAGTTATTCTTTTGTTATAATAGACTTCACATCAAGAGTTGTGGATTAGATTGCTACTTGTTTGTGGATTAGACAGTGCTGGGAGAAGGTATCCAGGGTCTCCAACAGAAAAAAAAGTTTTATGTACCTCGGATCTGCTGTGGTTGATAGCACCTCTGGATGTACCTTTGGTCTTGAAAATACAAAAAAAAACTTCAGAAATTTTGCAGCTTAACTTTAATTTAACTCAGAAGTTAAATTGTTAGACAAGCCAATGACTCATTTAGCCAGCTTCCTTGTTTATAGTTCCCAAGCCAATGACTCATTTAGCCAGCTTCCTTGTTTATAGTTCAAGGTTCAATGGTGATGTTTTGCCTGACGGGGTTTCAATGCTAAATCTTACATCTGAATTTGGTTTAGTTGAAATAACTTCTACATACACTCAGGGCCATGAAGGTGTGAAAATTGCTGACCAAATTTCTGCTAGTAATATTCCTATTGTTACTGGAAACCACAAGAGAAGCTCTTTATTACCGTCAGTAGTTCCGATTGGAGCTCCATGGCAGCAGATTTATCTCCTAGCCAGAACACAGAAGAAAATATATGTTGAACTACTTGATCTGGCTCCTATAAACTTGACCTTAAGGTGAATCTTAAACTGTATAGTTGTCAGCATGTGTTACGCTGCAAAAAAAAAAAAAAAGCTTAGTAAGATTGTTTCGCAGCTTCTCTAGCAGTCCATGGATGCTTATGAATGGAGTGCTCACATCTGGAGAATCTGTTATCCATGTAAGTATAGAGCTTTAATTAAGGTTAACAAATGTTTGTAATTCAATGCGACACGATAGAAGGATTAATATGTTAGATGGACGACATGGGATGATGGGAAAATGCTTTTCTGCAGCATTGTCCTTTTAGAACATGGGTATGACCTAGTTGAATTCTGATCTAGTTTTAAACTAATGGTGTGCGAAATACATATTTTTTAATAAAAGGACAATGAATAAGCAGTACATTAACCGCAGTATTAGTTGTGATTGTGCTGCTGTTTGTTCCTGTTAGTGTAGCTAACACCTCTACTGTTTTACCTTCCAATGTTATGGAGTCTGTAGCTGTGACCCAACAGGCTCCTACCCTAGCAACAAAACCAAAAACAAAGAAATCCTCCAAGCCAACCTCAGGTGCTTCTCAAAAGGCACCTGTTGTAAAAACTACCACACAACCTAAGGGGAGTGAGTCTGGAGTTGTGAGAGGTGAGGGAAGGGGTGAACATCAAAGAAACCCCAAGGATAAGGAAGGACAGGTTAGTGTGTACCAGCCAAGCCCCATTGTGTCTTCCCAACAAGGCACAATGAGTAACATGGATTTAAACACAAGTCTAATTGCATCCTCCCAAAAGGATGTGATTATTGAAACAAGCTCTCCTCCTAGAGTACAGTCCAAAAGGGTAAGGGACACTTCAAGCCCAAAGTCTACATTTTCCCAATACCAAAGGAGAGTGAAGCAAAAGTCCAAGGGTACACAGGGTGCACACACACTGGAAGCAACACTTCCAGTTTCTCAAATTCAGTTTGATGTAACCCCTATCATTTCTCTGGGGTTACAGTCCTCTTCTCTAAACATCAATCTTGAATTATCTCCATCAAATTCACCAACTCAATCTTTGGATGTGGACATGATCCATACATCTATTCCTGATTCTCCAACTCTAATCTTGGAGAAGCCCCACTCTGAAGCTGGTGGCCATCACTTGCTAAGTGATTTGTTGGGCCATCAACCAATTTTTCCTGAAATTGCAAGGGGATCTGTGGACCAATCTCTAAAATCAATCACCACAGACTCTACTGTAATTTCTCATTCTCAAAGTGCTTTCTTGACTTCATCAACGAAACAGTCTATTTCGTTGACAAGTGTTTCTCCATCAACGGTATCCATACCGTTGACAGTTCAAACTACCATTCCGTTGATAGTTCACTCTGCACCTTTAATTGAAAATCAAGTTGTTCCCACAACTAGTGCAGATGATCTAGTGGTAGTTGAGACACTTCTAGGACTGAGAGGGAGTGAAACTGAGAGGCTGGCTTGCAGCCAGGCAAAAGGAGATAATGTGAGTGAGAGGCTGGCTATTTCTTCCAGCCAGGCAAAAGGAGAGATTGAGAGTTCCACCTTAGAAGGTGAAGGTGAGGGTGTGAGAGGTGTGAGCCATGGGGAGCCCATGATGCAAGAACAGAGTGGAGAGAGAGAAGGGACTACAGGAGAAATAAGGATGGAAGCAGCCATTGCTAATGAGTTAATGGAGGTCAGTGAGGGAGAAAGGGAACTTACTTTCCAAGAGGTTTATCAGCAAACTCTGGATAGTATTTCCCTGGATCCTGAGACCTTTACTCATCCTGTGTCAGCCTATCAAATTTTGGCTCAACAGGGCAATGTGGAGGCAGAGAGGTCACTACAACTAATTCACACAACTGCATCAATGCAAAGAACAAAGGATGCCTTGACCAATCTACCTCCAGGAGCTGAAGCAAGTGGAGACTTTGATTTTTCTGATAATGAGGATAGCTTTGGTGACACTCTACAGGTGGCCACTACTACACAGACTGGGACTTCTGTGGTGCCTCCTACACCAAACTGGCTTTCTCAAGATATGCATGGTAGAAGCAATTTGGATGCTGCTATCACAAGGCAGTATAAAGAAGCATATCTAGCTCATGAGTCTGCAGGAGCAAGGGACAAGAAATTCTACAAAGCCATAATGGATTCTCTGGAAATTCAAAGGCTACAAATGTTGCAGACAAGGATTGAGGCTACAGAGATCAAGGATTCAATCAGCAACCTTAGGGCTGCTAATGATAGGAGGCTAGATGAAAAGCTTCCTCTTCTCACTGTGTCCAGGATGAACAGGTTTTTCTCTAAAGAACCTGAAGTGGATTCCTCCTTGAAGACTCTCTCTTCTAGAGTGGACAAGGTGGAAGCCACTCTATCACAGATGCAAAAGGAACAGGAGAAACAAACTCAACTATTGGCCCAGCTAGTGGCAGCTCAAGGACTCCCAGCCATCTCTTTTGATGATAACAAAAAGGGGGAGAAATCTAAGGAGCTAGACATTCAGATTACCAAGGTTATGGTCCCAGCCATTTCCCTACCAAAGGAGCCATTAGCAATGGGGGAGCTTGGCAAGCAGCAAAAGGATGGTATTGACCTTATACAAGAAGCTTCTATGAGGATGAGACTTGCAGAACAAATCAAAGAACATTGGTCCAACATAGAAGCAAAGTTCAAGAAGATTACTGAAGATAAGGACTCAAATCCATCAACGGAACAGCCATCAACGAATGCCATGGCACTAGCATCAACGGAATGGGAGCCACAGACAAATTCTTTCTATCACCAAGAGCCCCTTCTACATGGAGTCACTCAAGGACCAAGGAAGGAAAAAGGACAAACTTCATGCATTAGGGATGTGGAACAAGCTACAATTCAAAGAAGCCTATCTCCCAAGTCCCCTGCTAAACCAAAGGGCAAAAACATAGCAAGGACTTTCTATCCTGCACCTTATCCAGATGAGCACAAGCTTCTTGGTCTACTCATCACAAAAAGCAAGGAAAGTAATAATTATGAGATAAGGAAGCAAAGGGCAATTGTCTACAGGAATGGACAACAAATCTGTGTTTGGGCTGGTCATCCAAACTTTGCTGAAGCCAAGGCTGAGGAATCAGAAAGAGCAGCTATGCAAGCTCTTGCAGTAGCTCAAGCTCTAGATGAAGAAGAAAGGAAGCAAGAGGAAAGCACTAGAGAGGAAAGGAGTTCAAAGAAGAGCACAAGGCAACCCAAAGAGAGAGCTAGGAGAAACATAGACTTTGAGAGTGCTGATTCTCAGAGTACTGCATCAGACTCTTCTATACCTATTGCACCTCCAACAATTGCTAATCCAGTTTTTGAGGGAAAGTTGGCCTGTGATCCTGCACATCCTGTCAATTTTCATGATCAACCAATCATGCCAAAAGAGGAACCAATTGATTTTGATGAGGCATACTTTCCAAAGTTCCTGTTAGAAAAGGACCAACCAATGAAGACAAAGAAGAGGCCTGTCAAAGCAAAGCCTGTCTTTGTGAGAAAGCCACAATCTCAAAAACCCCCTGCAAACCCAGAGGACTGCATGTACATTGCTGACATCAGGGAAGAATCCAGTCTACATCTTGACTTAGACAACCTGGTGGAAGTAAGGGGAATTGCAGCTTCTCAAAAGTTGCCTGAAAGACTAGTGTTCACATTCAAGGGTGGTAGAGAACAAGTGTGGCCTCTCTACAGAATTTTAGGAGAAGACTATCAAACACTACTCTCAGTGTTTAGATGCTTGAAAAAGGACTTCGGTTTCACCAAAACAGCCAAGTCTGAGGTGGTCTCCAAAATCTGTCAGTTAAAGGCTAGCTGGAACAAGCCTGAGGCTCTTCCAAGGATACTTAGAGTTCCCTCAACAGGAAAGAAAATCCATCTTCAACCTTATTGGATGATGGAGTTTAAGGACAAGGACAATTGCAGAAGATTCTTCAGAATGGAAGACCAGCTGGAGAAGGCATCTAATCAAACTCTAAAGCTGATGCAATCCAAGCTTGGTGATCAAGATGAAGAGGAGAAAATCTTCTACAGAAGACTACAGGTCCAGATTGAGGAAAACAACTCCAAGAGAGGGAAGAAGACTATGCCACAAAGAAGTCACAGGTGAAACATTTGCTCAGACTAGAGGAGCACTTGTGGGCATTAGTCTTGTAAGTCTTATATTTTGTCTATAAAGTTTTGAAGCTTAATACATTTTCTACTTTTGTAATTTATGATGTATCTGAGTGTTTTTGTTATCATCAAGTCTCTTGATTTATGGCTGTTATTCTATCAGTCATAAATTGGGGGAGATTGTTAGGAATATGTTGTTCTTGATGATAAGCATAAAACACTTAGTAGAATTTGTGTAAAGTCAATTTTGTAGCTGTCAACGAAATAGCATGCTTAGCAGTGTTTCGTTGACAGGAAGCTCATCAACGAAATGAGTGTTGTAGCAATTGCATTGTACAATACTTCACAGTATGATAGGCATTCTATTATATGTTTTAGATAGGTTTTCTAAGTCATGTTGACTATGTACTAGATAGGCAAAATAGGTTGGTTAATTGTAAATATGTTATGCCTTGTAATTCTGCCTAAGTGAAGACATGTCAACGGTATGAAGATTACTCTGTCAACGGTATGGAGTTTACCCATCAACGAAACGAGGGAAACACCATCAACGGAATGAAGAATGAAGCTATCAACGAAACACATCTCCTTGCTATCAACGAATCAATGTTGCTTTTTGAACAGTTGACAAAGTGATAGTGACAGTTTACTGAACAGATCTAAAAGGAGATATGGAAGTGTACTTTGCATTGGAAACCATCAAAGTGGTTACTGGAAATAAGGAAACATTCTAATTTCCAATAAGGCTCTTGGGAATGATTATAATGAGCATAAAGACAAAAGCAAAGATCTCCAAGGACCATTGGACAAAAGGAATGAAAAGCAAGCTACTGATGGTTACTTCTATTATTCATTAGTTTAACCAAATGTAGAATTGTAAACTTGGGATTTATAACCAAGTGTAGCAGTCACTTTAGAAAGAGAGAAGAAAAACACATAGATTGTATTAGCTATTTTTGAGAGCATTTCTTCTCTACAACATTGTAACTGAGCAGCTGTGAACATTTGTATCACAGATTATTTCCGCAATAAAAACACTTCAGTTGGATCATCAAACAATCCAACTGAATTATTTATATCTTGTGTTTTTATTTATTCAGTTCAGTTTAATTTCATAAAGTGTTTAGTTTCAAGAAAATATCAAGAATTGTATTCAACCCCCCCCCCCCCCTTCTACAATTCTGTTAGGTCATTTGGGAATAACATTCGGTACAAGGATTACAAAGGATAGAGCTTTGAGGTTATGATAACAAGAGATTAACTAAAAGAAATGACAGAAATAAGGATTCTGTAAAGCATAATGTAACATAAGATGTAAAAGAGATAACTACAACTCAACAAAGGACAAGACATACAATAGTATTAATAGAAGCAC
Source organism: Heracleum sosnowskyi (assembly GCA_030848705.1). Lineage (NCBI taxonomy): Eukaryota > Viridiplantae > Streptophyta > Magnoliopsida > Apiales > Apiaceae > Heracleum > Heracleum sosnowskyi. Next base: position 47,548,800 of record CM061236.1, read on the forward strand.
AGGAATCCAGAATCAGAGAAGAAAAGGTAAACTCAAAAAATCAAAATACGTTATGTATTCTTGAAGTCCGTAAACAGGTCACGGAAAGAAGTTCATGAAAATGTTCAAGCCTCAGTGACAGCAATAGAAACCAGACTTTGAAGACGACAGAAGTATGTGAATGATTTAGGGTTCAGTACCACGGGATTCCAGTGATGAAGCAACCAGAACGACAAGGGACGTATCAGCATCAATGTATTGAAGACATAAAATAAGAATTGATCAAGTGTTATTCATCTGTGAACCAGACCAGTTGCACTAGGTGACGGCACTGAAAAGATCAAGTTGTTTTATCGTCTCCGAAGAAATTGATACAGTTTATTTCTTAAACACCCAGGAGCTCAGTGGAATCATTAATGAACAAAAGACAAGAAAAGGAATTCGATAGTTTTTCTTATTAGAAAACTATCGAATGGTAGGTAAAGTGATTAATTGAAAACCAAAATAAGTTAATTTGGTATTCGATAGTTTTAATTAAAAAACTATCGAATGGTGAATTAACTTAATTAATTCGATGGTTTTTAAATCCATTCGATGGTTTTTAATTCATGGAGCAGGTGAAAAGAATTACTTGTCTGACAGGTTGAAGAAGATCCAACGGCCAGGATTGTTTCTACAATTCTAATTCGATGGTTTTTCTAAACAAAGCCTACAGTTAATACAGAGTGAAGAAGGTGTCTTCTTAAGTTAAGGGCATTCAACACAGACACATAACTGAGAGAGAGAAGAGCCGGAGAAAATTATCAGAGAAATTAATAGTGCTCAGAACTTGATTATTGTTGTGTATTTGTGTTACCTTAAACTCATTGACGCTAATCTACGGATTAGAAATTGTAGCACCCCTCGAGGTTTATATTTATAAAAAGATATATTCCCCGAAACTTGATTTGGTTTGGTGTGTTTGATTTCGTTATAGAACTGAAAGATTAATCCGCGAACGAAATTAAATTATTTGTGAGTATCGTATTCAACCCCCCCTTCTACGATACTTTGGACCTAACAATTGGTATCAGAGCTACTTGATTGATATACAAATCAGATCCGGTGAATGAGACCAAAATCAAACGTAGCGTGAAAATTCGAAGCAAATTTTTTAACTTTCAAAATTTTTCATTTAATTGGAATTTCTTGAATTTTAAACAATTTGAAATTTTCAGAAACCATGAGTGCTCCAAAGACAACCGCTGGTATTAAAGTTCCCCCGTTTACTAGAGATGATTTCGGTTTGTGGAAGATGAAGATGCTGTTATTTATCAAGGCATCTAATCCGTTGTATATTGGCATATTAGAAAACGGACCGTTTGTACCAATGAAACCAGTTAGTGAATCTACAGCTCCTGATGGTAGCAGGATTCCTTCAGGCACCCAACCTAAGGATATAAGTGAATTTACAGATTCTGACAAAGAACTGATTCGATTGGACACCGGTTTAATGTTGATATTGGCGGACTCCGCAGACAAGGAAATGAGCTATCAGTTGATGAACTGTACAAGCGGGAAACATATGTGGGATACCATTAACTTAATAATGGAAGGAACTGAAGACGTTCAGGAAAACAGATTGGATATTCTGACTTCTCAATACGAAGCGTTTAGGTCACTGCCAGGAGAAAGTATAACTCAGGTCTTTGAGAAGTATACTAAGCTCCTCAATGAATTGGCAATGAAAGGAAAGACCTATCCACTGAGAGAATCGAACAGGAAGTTCATGATGACGCTGCCCCATCATGTAGAACACAAGTCATCATCCATTAGGGAAAGAATTGACTTCACAAAGATGCCATTAGAGATGATCTATGGCAAGTTGAAGACCTATGAGATGGAACAGGAACAAAGGGTGATAATCTACGGATCAGGGACAGTGGACAGCAAGCACAATGCACTTGTGAGATCAGCAGCACTTGTAGTGGATGAACCAATAACTTCTGAGATTCAGGTTCAAACCCAAAGAGCTGGAAAGGAGGTGATAATAGAAGCATAAATGGATTCTGTGAATCTGGGTGTTGATGAAAGTGATTACTACACCCTAGAAGAGCTTGAGCAAATGGAAGACATAACCATGGCGTACTTAGCTGCAAAGTTTAGTCATATTCGTTTCAAGAGAAACCCTAAGTACAAGTTCAAGGGCTCAACCAACAGATTCCAGAAGAGCAATTATACACCTAGTACAGGCTTTAAGGGAGGCTACAAGACTGGCATGATTGATAGAAGCAAATCAAGATGCTATAACTGCAATGAGTTAGGGCATTTCGCCACTGAATGCCGGAAGCCTCGTCAAGCAAGAGACATGAAAGATGTCTATGGAAAGAAGGATTCTTATGATGAGTTGAAGAAGGAGAATGCCAAGCTTAAACAGCAGTTGGAGGCATTCTCTGGAAAGCAGAAAGGGAAGGCTTACATAGCAGAGGGAAAGCACTGGGATGATACTGATTCGGATGAAGAGGAGGAATATGTAAATGTTGCTCTAATGGCTGACTCTTCAGAGGAATAACCTCAATCATCTCAGGTACCTATCTTAACTACAATTGATATGTCTAATTCTGAGTACAAGAAAACTGTGCAAGATCTTAGTGTAGAATTGTTTAATGTACACACAAGCATGCTAGCATCAGAAATGGAAAATGCTAAACTAGTTCTTAAGATTAAAAAGCTAGAATCTAAAAATGAAGAACTAGAGCTTGTAGCTGTCACATTAGAAGATCTTAAGCAAAAGAATGCATACTTAGAGAACAAGGTCAAGTGTAATGATGAGATAGAGACTATCCTCAGGAAGCAGATTTCAGATCTAGATTTCAAGCTGAATGCTTTTAAGAATTCCGCTCTAGTGGCTAAGGAAATCATTGATACTCAGGCCGTAGAGAATAAAACTGCTATAGGATTTGACTATAACAAGAAAGCTGGTAAGAAGATTTTGGAATTCCCTGTGACACCTTCAGTTGTCAAAAGGAATACTCCACATGTTCTTAAGAATGTTGATTGTCCAGTTTTTGTTAAGCCGTTTCCACCTCTCTTTTATGAGGACGATCTTTTCATAGCTCAAGAATTGCTTGAGGAGGATTTAGTGAAGGAAAAAGAGGTAAAGACTAAGTTGCCTAGGAAATCAGTAAAGAATGTATTAACTAAACCTGATTTACCTAAAACTGAAGTAGGTTCCTTAGTTAGTAATGTTAAAAAGAACAGGAATGGGAGGAAAAAGATTGCTAATCAGGAATTGGTTCCATCTTCTCCCATTGCATCTAGGAAGTTATGTTCTATTTGTAATTCTGCTGGACACCTTACACATGCATGTAAAAAGGTTAAAGTAGAAACTGCTAATGCTTCTGAAATGCATAACATGTCTGACATGCCTGATAATCATGAGCCCTGTGGAAAGAAAGAGTGTTTGCTATGTAAGTACAACATCATGCATGCTTATTTTAAGTTGATGTCTGATAGTAGCAATAGCACTAGTAATGTCAAATCCACAGATACTATGAATATCAAACAGGGTAAGACTAAATTGAATGTTACTCCTGTTAAATCATCTAAACCTTCAGGACCCAAACAATTTTGGGTACCAAAGTCCGCTTAATCAATCTGTGATTGCAGGGTAAGGTTAAAAGCTCAAAGGTTGTGTGGATTCTGGATAGTGGCTGTTCTAGACACATGACAGGTGAAGAGTCCCTGCTTACAGAGGTGGTTAAGAAGACCGGCCCGATTGTAACCTTTGGAGATGACAGCAAAGGATTCACTACGGGATATGGTAAATTGAAAGCTGGAAATGTCATCATTGAAAACATTTCTCTTGTTGAAGGATTAAAGCACAATCTACTAAGTATCAGTCAATTCTGTGATAAAGGCTACAATGTAGATTTCAGAAAGGACAAGTGCTTGATCACCAACAGGAAGGATGAGAAGCTTACTCTACTGGGAGTGAGAAAAGGAAATTTGTTTATAGCTGACTTAAGTTCTACCAGTGAAGGAGAAGTTACATGTTTCTATGCAAAGGCATCTTCAGAACAAAGTTGGCTATGGCACAAGAAGCTCTCACATCTGAACTTCAAAACTATGAACTCTTTGGTAAAGAGAGAATTAGTGAGAGGGTTGCCCCTGATGGAATTCAATCAGGAGGGACTATGTGAAGCATGTGAAAAGGGGAAGTCGAAGAAAGCATCACATGGAAGCAAATGAATGACAAGCATTACTGAACCATTACAGCTGATTCATATGGATTTATTTGGTCCAGTTAATGTTATGTCACTTTCAAGAAACAGATATGCATTGGTGATGGTGGACGACTACTCCAAGTACACGTGGGTGTTGTTCATACAAACAAAGGATGAAGCAACACAACTAATCATTGATCACATCAAGAAGATAGAAGTGGAAGCTAAGCTACCTGTGCGGACAATCAGATCAGACAATGGAACTGAATTCAAGAATGCAGTTCTAAATGATTTCTGCTCAGAGAAAGGAATATCAAGACAGTTTTCAGTACCAAGAACTCCTCAACAGAATGGAGTAGTGGAAAGGAAGAACAGGACCTTGGTTGAAGCAGCAAGGACCATGTTGAGTGAATCAAAACTTCCCACTTACTTTTGGGCTGAAGCAGTGAATACAGCTTGCTACACTCAGAATCGAACCCTGATCAACAAAGATCATGAAAAGACTCCGTATGAGTTAATGGCCAACAAGAAGCCAACACTGAAGTACTTTCATGTGTTTGGTGCAAAGTGCTTTGTACTTAAAGATGGAGAACATCTTGGCAAGTTTGATGCCAAAGCAGATGAAGGCATTTTTCTGGGCTATTCTCTGGAATCTAAGGCTTTCAGGGTATATGTGATTGAAGATAAGAAGGTGTTGGAAAGCTTTAATGTAACATTTGACGACACTAAAAGACCAGGCCTGCAAACTGGAGAGAACTCTGAATCCTTGGTATTTGAAAATTTATCAGGAGATCTCTCTGACAATGAAGAAGTACCTGAAGTTGTTACAGTCATTAATAATAATCATAATGATAATGATTCTGGACCAAGTGGTGACCAAAGTGGAAATCCTCAAAATACAGGATCCACTAGTAAGTCTTCAGAATCAACAGATCAAACCGTCAACAACTCAGGGGGAGCAGGAGAAGGATCAACTAGTCACACTCCACAACATCTAGAACAAGGAGAATCATCAAGATCGCATCTGCCAAGACAAAGGGTATGGAATAGAGATCATCCCTTTCACTTGATCATTGGTGATCCGGACACAGGAGTGAGAACTAGGAGAACATCACAAAATGAATGTCACTATTCTGGGTTTCTTTCAGAAACAGAACCTAAGAAAGTTGAAGATGCTCTAGATGATCCAGATTGGGTAATTGCTATGCAAGAAGAACTCAATCAGTTTGAAAGGAAGAAAGTTTGGAAGCTGGTACCCAGGCCTAAGGGAAAATCTGTTATTGGAACACGATGGGTATTCAGAAATAAGTTGGACGAAGATGGCATTGTAACGAGAAACAAAGCCAGACTGGTTGCTAAAGGTTACTCTCAAGAAGAGGGTATAGATTATGATGAAACCTATGCACCAGTAGCAAGACTTGAGGCCATCAGAATGTTTCTGGCATTTGCTGCACATTCCAATTACAAGGTATATCAAATGGATGTGAAGAGTGCTTTTCTGAACGGGGAGTTAGAAGAAGAAGTGTATGTGGAACAACCTCCAGGTTTTGAGGATTCAAAATTGGCAGACTTTGTGTACTTTCTATTCAAAGCTCTCTATGGACTCAAACAAGCTCCAAGGACATGGTATGACACTCTCTCTGAATTCTTACTTGAAAATGATTTTACAAGAGGTGTTGTAGACAAAACTCTCTTTGTCAAAAAGCATAAAAATGATTTGATATTGGTGCAAGTATATGTTGATGACATAATATTTGGTTCTACTAATGATGATCTATGCAAGAGATTTGCTAAGTTAATGCAGAGTCGTTATGAAATGAGCATGATGGGTGAATTGTCATTCTTTCTTGGATTGCAAGTATACCAGAAACAAGATGGTATATTCATTTGTCAATCAAAGTACATCAAGGATCTTCTTAAGAAGTATCAAATGGAAGACTCATCTACAGCAAAGACTCCTATGCCAACTGCCACTAAGCTTGATAAGGATGAAACTGGTAAGAAGGTTGACATCACAGGCTACAGAGGTATGATAGGCTCATTACTTTATCTCACTGCAAGTAGACCAGATATAATGTTTGCAACATGCTTGTGTGCTAGATTTCAGTCTGATCCTAAAGAATCTCATCTAATAGCTGTTAAGCGAATATTTAGATATCTTAAGGGGACCCCAAATCTTGGAATTTGGTACCCTAAAGATACAGGATTTGATCTTATTGGATACACAGACTCTGATTTTGCAGGTTGTAAGATTGATCGGAAGAGTACTTCAGGAAGCTGTCAGTTTCTTGGAAGAAGATTGGTTTCCTGGCATAGCAAGAAGCAGCATTCAGTGTCCACATCAACAGCTGAGGCTGAATACATTGCTGCTGGTAGCTGTTGTGCTCAGATATTGTGGATGAGAAACCAACTACGTGACTATGGACTTCTGTTGACAAAGATTCCTATATTTTGCGACAACACAAGTGCCATAGCAATCTCAAACAACCCAGTGCAACACTCGAGGACAAAGCACATCGACATCAGGTATCATTTTATCCGAGAGCATGTCATGAATGGAACTGTGGAGTTACACTTTGTACCCACAGAGGATCAAATTGCAGACATCTTTACTAAACCGCTTGATGAATCCACTTTCAATAAGCTGGTTGGTGAACTTGGGATGTTAAATCTTTCTAATTGATTTTGATTAGAAGTCAGTAACTGCAGAGAGTCCTGGTGAATACATGAGTTTAAGAATCGCTATATCCTTAGGACTCGTGAATTTATTTTCTGGAGAAATTCTCGTAGTTAGGATTATTATACTAATTTTATGTCATAATTATGGATGATATATCTTCCGGCATTTAATTAGTTAGTAATTCTAAAAATTATTTAAGTGCTAATATTTGTTCTAAATATTCAAGCATTTATTTAATTTGAATTAATTTGCTTTGTTTTTAAACATTGTAGATTAATGCGGCATAATTGATTAGATTTCAATTGGTTAATATCACTCAATGATATTTAATTGATTTTATTCTAAGAAAATTGTGAATTTTCTGTTAAGAATTGATTTTGGTAAATTTGAAAAGATTTATTAGAATTAAAACTAAGCAGGAAATAAAAATTCTGATTTTTAAAACAAGAACAGGTTTTAAAATGAAGACAGAAGCAAAAATATCAAATTTAGGAAATTCGATAGTTTTTCAAGTACATTGATAAATCTATCGAAAGTTAATTTCGATGGTTTTTGAAAAGGAAAAAGAAAATCTATCGAAAACAATTCTCGATAGTTTTTGAGAATCCTTTTAAAATATATCGAAAGAATTTAATTAATTATATATCTAAATTCTCGATAGATTTTAAAAATTAAATTGCAAAACCATCGAAAGGAATTCACTTGATTTAATATTTGAATTCTCGATAGTTTTCCAAAAAGTTCTTCGATAGTTTTGGTATTTTAAGGAAACAGACTTCGATAATTTTCAGAAAACTTTTAAAATTCTAAACTCTCATAATACTTCGATAGTTTTTAAGAAAACCATCGAGATTCAGATGACAGTTTTGCCCCTCTGAAAATCCATCGACAGTTCAAATAAAAACTATCGAACAGTTAAATGACTACTTTGCCCCTAACAGTTTCAAAAAGTATTTAACTAGCACTTAGTTTCTTTGTTCTTTTCATTGTTTACAGATCTGAGAAAAGACTTTTGTCTAGTTTATACTTACACACAGAGAGATACACGACAAGAACTTCTTGATCGATAGTTTTCTAAAGCCTTTTAACCGATTAAAACTTCATAAAGTTACTGTTCTTTCACTGTATCTTGTTGATTAACCGTGAAAGTGTGAGTATCTTGAGTTTTTAATTCCTTTCAAGAAGAAACTATCGAAAGTGAATATTCTAAATCCTAAGGACTGTTGACTGTGTTCAAGTATAGAAAGAAATTGTTTTTCAATTGATTTCTTATTTGTTGATATTGAGGTTACCAGATTAGGGTTCTTGATAATTCTGTTCGAGTTTGTGTTTAAGTGATTAAAAGGGGTATTTTGGTTTGAATTTGATTAATTAAAAAAAAAATTAATTAATTAAATTTAAGTGTAAAATTAGTTTTGGTTTAAAATTAATTTTCTGGAAATTTGAAACATAATGGCTGGAGAATTTATCGTAACCAAGACTAATCATGTCTCGTTTCAAAATCTGCAATCCATAACGAATCCTCAAATTCGTGCATGGGCAGAGTTTTTGAATACACGTTCGTTAGTGGCATACGCTGTAAGTACTCCCGTGGTCCTTTGCATTGATCAATTGACTGCGTTGTACACAACCGCCACGGATACAACTGAGAATAACATACGGTCCTTCAGTTTTGTTGTGCCAGGGGGCAGAACAATAAGGGTAACGGAACATGATTTTAATCGAATTCTTCATTTTCCAACAGAAAACCTTGTTCCGGATCCCACAACTGAGGAAATACATGCTTTCTTCACTCTTATCAGAAGTCAACAACCTAACTTCTTGGTGGGAGAGTTCCTAAAGCATTACCTGCCAAAGCCATGGAACTTTTTCTTTCATACCCTGATACATGTTTTTACTGCCAAGCTAACAAATCTGCATGGCATTCCCTTATTCCTTCAAAAGATAGGATTTGCCATTGCGAACAACAGGCATATTAACATAGGACGGATAGTGATTGATCAAGTAGTTATGTGCATGGGACCACTGGATGAAAGAACAGGCATAAATGAAGATGTGCTCTGTTTCTATCCTAGGTTCCTACAGCTAATTCTCAATGATATCTTAACAGATGATGAACGGGAGATCTTTGAAGGTGAAGCCAACCAGGAGTGCATGAGAATGAAGAGCAATGCAATAACCGCTCTCATTAGGAAGGACAACTATCTTCCAGGGGTACCCACTGTTCTCACTGAATATCTAAGAACGGTGCCCCTACCACTTCTACCCCCAGGGGAACAGGTAAATCAAGGTAATATTCCACAACCTGAACCTGTAATGGCACATGTACCAATGGATGTTGATCCAGAGCCCTCAGTGGCCATTCCTGACCAAGAGGTTGCAAACCCACAACCTCTAACCACGGTCGAAGAGCCTTTGGAAGAGCCAAATGAAAACATAAATGAACCTCCTTCCCCTACTATACCCATTAAAGAACCATCCATGAGTGTAGAGGGAGATAGTGCCAAAGCAGCACCACATAAGGAGATACACCCTTCAACAGCAGCTCTGCCTTCCTCTAAAAGGAGAAGAACAGAAACTGAGGCAACTGCTGATACTTCATTTCTCTCATTCAAAGAGCCCTTTACTGATTTTTCTGATGCTGATTGGGCTACGCTAACGAAAGCAATATCTGAACCAATAGCTCCATCAAGTAAGGAAGAATTGACGGAAGCAACTGGTGTTCCGACCATATTACGGTCAGGTTCACTGGTTGAAGGTTCTCAGAACCAAGGGTCTTCACAGACGTCGAGAGAAGGCTTTGACCTAAATGCACAATCTAAAAGGTCATTGTCTACCTCCCCAGATGGAACATATCTGGATCCTGCGGGTAAAGGGTCTAACGTAGGTGCAGATCGGCAACTCGTTGACAATGAATCAATTACTATTGAGGAGTCAACTGAGGTGAAGTCTTTACAGACTCACGGGGAAGATTCGGGATCTCTGCTGTTAAAAGAGCCTGTTTCTAACCCCCTAGAGATTCAAACTCTAGATCCTTCAAAGGATATATCATCTAAGGATGATCAGCAACTTGGTTTATCCAAGGACGGGGACTTGCGAAGCCCCATTGCACCACCGGTGACCTCCTTAAGGATGGCTACGGTGATCTCTTCTGTAGGTACAATCAGCACAAAGGATTTGAGTGAAACAAAAACACTTACACCTGGCCTGAGTGGGAAAGGAAAAATGATTCAAACACCGACAGAAACGTTGAGTGTACACCCAGAGCCAAATGTGAGGAGTGACACCCTAACCCTACCTAATATTGATGATCTGCTGTTACCAACAGAAAGAGAGCTACAAGTTCAATCTTCCCTCAAAGAGATGACAGTTCGAGACAAAGAAGGAAATCCACTTTTCAAGGTTCCACTGCGACCTTCCTTTGACCAAGGGATCTCCTCCAGTCAAGACAATGTTTCTTTAATGTCTATTCAAGAGAAAGTTGACTTGGCTGCAGCTGATTCCAGAAGAACATTCAGGGTCATTGGCAGTGCATCTGGCACTATAACAGGTACGAAGCAGGCAGTGGACTCCTTAAAGAAGGAAGCTATGGAAGAACTAGTCGAGCTGAGGATGGACGTCAGGGAGCTTAAAGATGGATTCATGAATGAAGTAACTGCACTGTCTCAAGGACATGAAGCTTTGAAAGAAGACATTCTGGTTATCCGGGATGGTCAAGCGCGGGTAAAAGATGCAATGGATTCCCTTTCACGAGTGGAGTCTAAGCTAAACAAGAGGCTGGATCACATGGAAAAGACTACCAACTCAAGATTGGAGAACATTGACCTGTCGCTAGCTTCTATAAATGAGTTTAATAAGAAGCTTATGGATTTCTTGGAGAATCAAGGTGACGGAGTACAGTCTATATGGAGTATGCTAAAGAACCAACAATCTGGACAACCTGGTTCTTCATATCAGCAACCTGATCCTTTTAATTTCTTTTATGCTGAGGATGCTTTTATCGAGGATTCCTCAACTAAGGGGGAGAAAGTTGGAGAGGGGGTGAAGGATAAATGGGGAGTTTGGGAGACTGTTGAGGCTATTCCAATCAGACAGTACTGGATTGAGGATGTAAGATCCGGGAAAATTACGTGTTATTATATGATGTGAAATGAAATTTTAATTTCATATTAAGAGTTATTAAATGATTTATCTGTTTAAACGTGCTAAGTTATTCGTTAAATGATTGAATATGTGATATTGTGATGCTATGTGAAATGTGTGGGGAATTTGAAATTAGTTTGAAAAGGGTGTTATACTATTTTATTTTATTTTAATTATTGAAAAGAAAATTTGGATCGTTCCCAAATTATTCGGGAAATTGGTATATCGTTCGTACCAATATTTCATTCGTTAAAGTGGAAAGTATTCGAAAATATTCGTAATGGAAGTATTTTGGTTCGTGTATTTGGTATTAAACGATACTTGTAGTTATCCGTACTTTATGGATGCTTATCGTCTCGTGAAACGTGTATTCTGCTTTATTAAAGGTTTAAAGCATATATTCTGTTAAATTGTATTTAAAGCGATCTATCGGATCAGTATCGATCCAAAAATGTCGTTTGGGGTATTATTTTCCGTTTAATATAAAAAGGCAAATCGTACTTTGTTTTGCGTATAATAAAGCTTAATTACAGTTAAAAATCTAAAAACCCCTGAAACGTGTTCTTCGTGTTCTTGAGAATCAAACTCAATTTTGAAGGCGTTATCGGATTCCGATTTCGATGTTCTTGTAACCAAAATGAATCTCTCATCATCCTCTACCTAAATCCGTCATCAAAATCTATGTGGGTATGATTTCTGAGTTTTTCCTATTTTAATTATTTTTATTTATTTCGAATTTAGGTTTAATTTTGGGGAAATCTGTGTTCTTGATAGTTCTTGCTAATTGATGACATAATTGGATTGTATGTGTTGTGTTGAGTTTATTGGTGATTTTTAATCAAATTTCTGAGGTGTAAACCGAGTTGGCCGAATTTTATAGAGCTCACCGGATTTTTCTTCTTTTTCGCCGGGATTTTGATCGGTTGAGTGGTTGTCGGATATGCTTACACCACTGAATAGATCGTGAGATGATGAATTAACTCATGTAATTAGTTTTGAGGTTCATGTTTGTTTTTGGTCGGCCGGAAAAAGGAACTCGCCGTCGACGGCGAGAATATTGGCTCGATTCTGAGCTATTTCCGTTGGTAATTTGTTGGGTATCGATCTTGTTATGAAATCCCTGTTATTTCCCCGTAAAACCCGTGCGTTTTGGAGTGATTTTTGTAAGGGAGGACTCACCGGAAGTTCGCCGACGGCGGAAGTGGCCGGCCGGAATCTGGGTTGTTTGCAGATTCCGGTGGCTGTTCTTCAGCTTTCCGGCAAGTTCTTGGTGAGGCCACCGTTTGATCTGTTTTGTTGATAAATTCTGGCGTGAATAGTGTTTCTGGAATTTTATTTTAAAAATAATTCAAAAATAGTTTTATAATTCTAAAAATCATATCTTTGATTTAAAAATACATTTTATTATTCCGAAAATTTTATAAATTCATAAATATTTATTTAAATTCAAAAATTGATTAAATTTAATTATTTTAATTATTTTTGATTAATAATTAATTTATTTAATTAATTGATTAATTCTTTTAATCAGTTAATTCTTAATAATTAATTATTAATTAGATTTAATTAATTAAAATTAAGTTTAATTATTTTCTAGCTTGGTTTATTTATTTAAAAATAGTTTGAGCATTTAAAGAGTGTCAATTAATTTTATTAATTGATTTAATTGCATTTAAAATACTTATATTGGATTTAAAAATCCGATTTTTGATTTAAAAATTGTTTGTGGCTTATTTAAATTCAAATAAGCTTCGTATGATGTTTTAAAAATAGTTATAAGTGCTATATGATTTGTATGAGTTGTGTAATGTGTTTTATAGTCCGTATATGCCCGTACTAGGGCTAGTATATGAGTTTTAAATATTATAAATTAGACCGGGCGTCCGATACGTAACCGGTTACTTGTTTAAATGTGTTATGTGAATGATGTGAATTATCTGTTGTTGAGTCATGCATGCAAATAAATTGTGTTGAGACTTGTTTGAGTATTTGGTCGTGTCTAATATCATCACGAGGGGTAGTTGGGATAGAAATTTGTCGGTTATGTTAGAAAGTGAGATTTACGAGGCGTTGGCTTGGATGTTGACTTTTTATAGTATGGGGAGTTTCGTCAAGCGAGTTACGAGGATTATACGTTGAAGACTAAGTACCGTCTCATGTTTGACTATCGAGGCTGGCACGTGGATTCGAAATGGTAGAAGCGGACTAATGGTATTCGCAAGAGCGTTAAAGCAAAGAAGGACGGAAGTCGAGAATCGTGCGATAAGACAGAATAAGGAGGGATCGTATTGTTTCAGCGTTACGAAATAGCTAAGGACCAGAGGCAAGTGTTTATACCCTTGCTTATTAATTAAGGGATATTATCTTGAATTATTAGTATGCATGTTGAATGCTTATTACTGAATTTTCAAATGTTGATTTCTTTGCATTGAATTGCAAGTATGTTATTTAATCTCGTAAATTGACGAGTACTCTTTTATACCTTTTGAGTTTAGATTCATATTTTCATATTGATCGGAAAGATATACTTATTATATTGAAAAGCTTGAAGAGATAATTATGGGCCGTATACTAAGGCTTTCTTTTAAAAGACTTGATTTAAAAATGCTAAGTTGGAATATTACCAACCCTAGATGAGCAGGAACTTGTGAACCCTATGAGGGAAAACTTATTCTGAAATTCTGAAGTGGTGTTGCTTGCCCTTCAGGTATTCCGTTTTTCACCTTGCACCTATGCAAACCTTGTTATCCTTTCTTGTTAATGCGATCATCTGATCCATTCCCTGATTCGAATTCATATATGCTGTGCATGATTTAGTTTACTTCCTTCAAGTACAAGGCTTATCTATTATAAGTACATGTAAGAAGGACTTGAACTACTTCTGTCAGAAGTTGATAAACCCTTATTTTCTTCATTTATAAACTTCACCTTGAATTCTTCTTAAACTTGAACTTGACTCTCTTGTCATTTACCAGATTGGTAAACCTTTATTAATTCTTCCATAATGTGATGATTTGAACTATTGAGGCCATCTAGAGCCTGTTCTTTGAACCCTACTCTATATTGACTTGTTACACTTTCTGTTGATATCATATTGTCTGTTTCATATCAGACTTAACCTTGTTGAGCATGTCATTATTTATTCTTCATTATATCCCAGTTGTCACATCGAACTCGCCGATGCTTATTATATTGTCACTTTTCATGTGCACCTCCCCATATGGTGTCGATCTCGTCGATACTAGATTATATTGTTATTCCTTAATGGATTCTTCATAATTGAACTGTTTCCTGGAACGTGAGTTTTCCAGCAATTGTTGTATTAGGTTGTCGATTCTTCCGACACCTGATTGTCGAAGTAAGGTTGTCAATTGTTCTGACACCTGACGTATATAATATAGGATTGGAATGTTTTTTTTTTAAATGGACCAATTATTGGTCGGGCCATTTATGGTCGATGTAATTTAGGCCCAGATTGGCCTTGGATCCGTAGAGGACTATGCATGAGCTAGTCCGGGGTTGTTGCGTGGCTGGCCAGCAGCACAACCTTTGTTTTGATAAATGTTAAAAATCCAATTCTAATATTAGTTCTTATTTCTGAGATGAGTTACATCAATATGTTTTGTACTTGTGAGTTATGACCTGATATTCAGGTTTATTCGTTGCGTAAAATTGTTGGTTGTTGATTAATAAATGGTGGTTTCAATCTTGCTGAAATCACTTACTCTTAATTCATTTGGATTCCAAATAGTCGAAATCCATTTCCTTGATTCCATTGGCAATCGTGAGATATCTATCTTGATGAGTTTTATTCATACCGCATATCCAGTCGGTACCATGTTGAAGTCTTGAAGTGCGTTCTTTATTCCTTGACCGAGCGTGTTGGCTCATTCTTACCCCTTGATTATTCTAACCTTCCAGAGTTGTTGGTTTCAGAAAATGTTGTGAATAGATTTGTTATCTTCAAAACTAGTATTTTTATACAAACTATGGTCTTGAAGACGTATGAGTTATATTTATTTCATATGTTCTACTTACTATTGTAGATATTGTTGATTCGGTCATCGTAACGACCAATATAAATCTTTTGTGTTTTAAAACTATTCAGTTGAGAGAAACTGAATGAGAAATTGTGGTAAATTACCAAACTTAATTTGAAAATTTTAGAGATTTTAATTGTTCAAAAACAAAAGTTGTTATTTGAAAATCCAAAGTTTATTTTGGAAACCTTTCGTATTATATTTAATAATGCGCTTGCTGAGCAATTCATTCGCTCATACTTGTTTTATTTATATATATTTTAGCCTGCCGGAAAGAAGGTGTATTGGCAAGAGTTGTCCGCGTAGCTGATCAGAGATGGGGAAAGATATTAGCGTAAAGACGTTTTGATCCAGAGCATTGGAGCTAGTGAGAGGTTTTGTATATAGATGTTTTCTATTGAATAAGATATTGTATAAGAGTAGTGGCCTGGTATACTTCTTATCGAAGTTATACTAGTGTTTTAGATTGTATGTAAAGAGAATGATTGTAAAGAGGAAAGTTGTTGTAATGAAATTTTGGATTCTTGTTTCTAGCACTATAACCTTTAAAGATTCTTGGTAGAGTTGGGGTCACAGATATTATTATTATTGTGTTGATTTTATATTGAACAGGTTGTTTGGATTAAGAGTGCAGTGTGACGACCAAGTCCTTTGACCCCGGATTTGGGGGCGTTACAGTTGGTATCAGAGCAAGGGTTATAGTAAAACTAGAAACGAGAGTGTGTGGGAGTGTATATAGTTATATAAGGAATGGCAGAGCTCATTTAGAGTTCGTATTGGACTATTGGATATAGTACCGCTGAGTGAGTTGAGATAGAGGTATTTGATTGAGATAGTTGTGCTGAAATGGATAGAACTTCTTGCGTTTGTAGACGTCTATGGCGGAATCTTCAAGGACTATTATGAGTCGACGACGACGTACGATATTGATAACCTTGCGACGTGGAAAAGAAGGGCTGAAATCGAATAACGTGGAGAAGAAGGGCTGAAATCGAATAACGAGCTATCGAAGGAGTCGACGGAGGAGGCATATGTGAAGACCTTGGTAATACCTTCCCATCCTAATGAAATATTTGGCATTCCTTTAAGAGGAACCAGTGTTGATGGATATATTCCACCTTTTGACTTTGTAGCTGATACTTTTGATCAATCATGATTGCAATTGCATCAGAGGTTGTTGTGACATCTATTTCAAATTTGTGAAGCCTGTTGAAAAATATGTTATTTAAATTCCAACTCCTTCATTCTTTCGGAGTGGATAACTCTAATTGTAATGTAACACTATTTGTTGATACTTCCTTTCTGGTTGTTCTTCTTTTCTGAAATAACACCTTTGGAATCTATTCAATTTCAATCCAAGGTGTGTATTTGAGATTTTTTATCGAAAGGCCCTGGTTGTCATTCTGACTCTAAATTTCTTTCATATTTCTCTACTCCAACTGAGGTAAACAACCCTATTTATAGGGGACACAAGGACTATCTGTCTATGTGATAGAAGTCTGACGGGACGCCGTCACTTGTGTGTTGTGAAATACAAGAAGGCTAATTACCTTTAGTACTGTCTTAATAGAGACACACAACATTGAGTTCATGTGATCAAATTGGTCTCTCAGTAATTCCTTCACTTCCAATAATGTTTGCTTTGGAATATACAGATTTGGTAACCCCAATTGTGGGACATTTGCTACGATATAGAATCTTTTCACTTCAAAATATCATGGATTTTTGTTATACCAAATAATCTGGGAGGTATGCCATTAGGGTGAACTGAAATTTACGCTACCATAATGAACGAAGAATTTGCGATTGAATTACCACGAGCGAAAGCGGATTACGATGCGATTAGAATACTAGTAACATATAACGGAGCCAGTTGTTCTCTCTCTATCGATTAATGTTACGATGTGGAAGAGGTGAAGTTAGATGATTCAAAAGTTGATTGGAAATTGGGAAAAAAATGTGTAATTGTGCTGATGATATCCCATGTTGTGGAAGATGAACATAATAGATTTCTGTCTCAATGAGAAGAACTTTTAAAAATTTGATGATAGGCTAATAATGGAGAATAAGTTGATCTTTGAGTATTTCAGGATTGTATGATATGGTTGCAAGTCTTTTGCTCACGATAGTTAAGGTAGATCTTACCAGTCAATGTGGATGTATAGAATGAGAATCAAGATAATGTCGAGTTGATCAAGCTGTTTGGGAAATGAGATGGAACCATGGAAAAAGGTGTCCTGAGTGTTACTGTGAATGTATCTTCTAAATTATTTGGGAATCAGATGGAGATTGATTAAGTTCTTAGGACTAAGTAGAACAATTTTAAAGATATGGGATTAAGTCACCAAGTTGATAAGGAATATTCTCACAATTGTAGATAGGAAAAGAAGATGAAGAGGTGTTGATAAGGATTTAAAGACAATGGATAAGGTAATGAGGGGTTGTTTTCAGCTGAAGATTTAATTGATATGAAAGGTATGTGATCGTTGAAGGTAGTTGTTAGATATATTGGAGGTAGATAAAGTTGACCCAAGAATATGGATGGCTGATAGTATGAGTAGAAAGAGGAAGATTAGAGACGTAAACATCTTCGGTACAAGGAGTAGAAAGAATGGAGCTTTGAGGTTATGATAACAAGAGATTAACAAAAAGAAATGACGGAAATAAGGATTCAACCAGGATTGATTAAAGAGAAAGGGCTACATAAAGGAAAGAGTTATGGAAAGAGAAATGGAATTCAATTACAGGAGGGAACGAGAAAGTATAAGGAATAAGAAAGAAGTGCAAGAATACATATGAGGGGTTTCAAAAGGATGTTAGTGTTGGTGAATATCTAAGTACTTGAGGTGTTGGAAAATGAAGACAGAGTAACAGAGGTATAGTAGACGATTACAACTAAAGAGATTCCTGATTGGAGGTGGAGACATGTTAAGATAAACTGTGTAGTAGAGTTGTTAAGGCCTAGGGCTTATTGTGATGTTATTTGGGTTATTATTGGCTAATTAATGAGAGATAATAGTACGGCATGGAATGACGAGTTCAATTGTATTTGGCAGAGATCCGCGACTTAATTAAAGAATTCAGACAGACTATGGTTGTGTACTAAATTTTTAAGGTAATTGGAAGGACCATTTACAGATGATTAGATTTCCTTACGACAACAGTTATTATGACGATTTTGAATTGCTACCTTACGTCGATCTACTGTGTGTTAGGAAAGTTGCGTATAAGTTTGCGTACCACTCCATGAGTGGTGTATTCATAGTGTATTTCATAAAATATGAACCTATAGAGATTTAGTTAAATTGTTCTATGTTGAGTAACCAATTGAGATATTGAGTCAGTATGAGAGTGATAAGTAATAGAGGAGTCAAATTAGTATGAGTATGAGGAGAAATCCTAAGGTTGAAGAGTCAACCTAGGAATTTGAGAATGAGATGTTGGAAAATATCCACCTGTGTTTGCGCAAGTTGATTCTGAGGACAGAATCCTGTTAAGGGGGAAAGGATGTAAGATCCGGGAAAATTACGTGTTATTATATGATGTGAAATGAAATTTTAATTTCATATTAAGAGTTATTAAATGATTTATCTGTTTAAACGTGCTAAGTTATTCGTTAAATGATTGAATATGTGATATTGTGATGCTATGTGAAATGTGTGGGGAATTTGAAATTAGTTTGAAAAGGGTGTTATACTATTTTATTTTATTTTAATTATTGAAAAGAAAATTTGGATCGTTCCCAAATTATTCGGGAAATTGGTATATCGTTCGTACCAATATTTCATTCGTTAAAGTGGAAAGTATTCGAAAATATTCGTAATGGAAGTATTTTGGTTCGTGTATTTGGTATTAAACGATACTTGTAGTTATCCGTACTTTATGGATGCTTATCGTCTCGTGAAACGTGTATTCTGCTTTATTAAAGGTTTAAAGCATATATTCTGTTAAATTGTATTTAAAGCGATCTATCGGATCAGTATCGATCCAAAAATGTCGTTTGGGGTATTATTTTCCGTTTAATATAAAAAGGCAAATCGTACTTTGTTTTGCGTATAATAAAGCTTAATTACAGTTAAAAATCTAAAAACCCCTGAAACGTGTTCTTCGTGTTCTTGAGAATCAAACTCAATTTTGAAGGCGTTATCGGATTCCGATTTCGATGTTCTTGTAACCAAAATGAATCTCTCATCATCCTCTACCTAAATCCGTCATCAAAATCTATGTGGGTATGATTTCTGAGTTTTTCCTATTTTAATTATTTTTATTTATTTCGAATTTAGGTTTAATTTTGGGGAAATCTGTGTTCTTGATAGTTCTTGCTAATTGATGACATAATTGGATTGTATGTGTTGTGTTGAGTTTATTGGTGATTTTTAATCAAATTTCTGAGGTGTAAACCGAGTTGGCCGAATTTTATAGAGCTCACCGGATTTTTCTTCTTTTTCGCCGGGATTTTGATCGGTTGAGTGGTTGTCGGATATGCTTACACCACTGAATAGATCGTGAGATGATGAATTAACTCATGTAATTAGTTTTGAGGTTCATGTTTGTTTTTGGTCGGCCGGAAAAAGGAACTCGCCGTCGACGGCGAGAATATTGGCTCGATTCTGAGCTATTTCCGTTGGTAATTTGTTGGGTATCGATCTTGTTATGAAATCCCTGTTATTTCCCCGTAAAACCCGTGCGTTTTGGAGTGATTTTTGTAAGGGAGGACTCACCGGAAGTTCGCCGACGGCGGAAGTGGCCGGCCGGAATCTGGGTTGTTTGCAGATTCCGGTGGCTGTTCTTCAGCTTTCCGGCAAGTTCTTGGTGAGGCCACCGTTTGATCTGTTTTGTTGATAAATTCTGGCGTGAATAGTGTTTCTGGAATTTTATTTTAAAAATAATTCAAAAATAGTTTTATAATTCTAAAAATCATATCTTTGATTTAAAAATACATTTTATTATTCCGAAAATTTTATAAATTCATAAATATTTATTTAAATTCAAAAATTGATTAAATTTAATTATTTTAATTATTTTTGATTAATAATTAATTTATTTAATTAATTGATTAATTCTTTTAATCAGTTAATTCTTAATAATTAATTATTAATTAGATTTAATTAATTAAAATTAAGTTTAATTATTTTCTAGCTTGGTTTATTTATTTAAAAATAGTTTGAGCATTTAAAGAGTGTCAATTAATTTTATTAATTGATTTAATTGCATTTAAAATACTTATATTGGATTTAAAAATCCGATTTTTGATTTAAAAATTGTTTGTGGCTTATTTAAATTCAAATAAGCTTCGTATGATGTTTTAAAAATAGTTATAAGTGCTATATGATTTGTATGAGTTGTGTAATGTGTTTTATAGTCCGTATATGCCCGTACTAGGGCTAGTATATGAGTTTTAAATATTATAAATTAGACCGGGCGTCCGATACGTAACCGGTTACTTGTTTAAATGTGTTATGTGAATGATGTGAATTATCTGTTGTTGAGTCATGCATGCAAATAAATTGTGTTGAGACTTGTTTGAGTATTTGGTCGTGTCTAATATCATCACGAGGGGTAGTTGGGATAGAAATTTGTCGGTTATGTTAGAAAGTGAGATTTACGAGGCGTTGGCTTGGATGTTGACTTTTTATAGTATGGGGAGTTTCGTCAAGCGAGTTACGAGGATTATACGTTGAAGACTAAGTACCGTCTCATGTTTGACTATCGAGGCTGGCACGTGGATTCGAAATGGTAGAAGCGGACTAATGGTATTCGCAAGAGCATTAAAGCAAAGAAGGACGGAAGTCGAGAATCGTGCGATAAGACAGAATAAGGAGGGATCGTATTGTTTCAGCGTTACGAAATAGCTAAGGACCAGAGGCAAGTGTTTATACCCTTGCTTATTAATTAAGGGATATTATCTTGAATTATTAGTATGCATGTTGAATGCTTATTACTGAATTTTCAAATGTTGATTTCTTTGCATTGAATTGCAAGTATGTTATTTAATCTCGTAAATTGACGAGTACTCTTTTATACCTTTTGAGTTTAGATTCATATTTTCATATTGATCGGAAAGATATACTTATTATATTGAAAAGCTTGAAGAGATAATTATGGGCCGTATACTAAGGCTTTCTTTTAAAAGACTTGATTTAAAAATGCTAAGTTGGAATATTACCAACCCTAGATGAGCAGGAACTTGTGAACCCTATGAGGGAAAACTTATTCTGAAATTCTGAAGTGGTGTTGCTTGCCCTTCAGGTATTCCGTTTTTCACCTTGCACCTATGCAAACCTTGTTATCCTTTCTTGTTAATGCGATCATCTGATCCATTCCCTGATTCGAATTCATATATGCTGTGCATGATTTAGTTTACTTCCTTCAAGTACAAGGCTTATCTATTATAAGTACATGTAAGAAGGACTTGAACTACTTCTGTCAGAAGTTGATAAACCCTTATTTTCTTCATTTATAAACTTCACCTTGAATTCTTCTTAAACTTGAACTTGACTCTCTTGTCATTTACCAGATTGGTAAACCTTTATTAATTCTTCCATAATGTGATGATTTGAACTATTGAGGCCATCTAGAGCCTGTTCTTTGAACCCTACTCTATATTGACTTGTTACACTTTCTGTTGATATCATATTGTCTGTTTCATATCAGACTTAACCTTGTTGAGCATGTCATTATTTATTCTTCATTATATCCCAGTTGTCACATCGAACTCGCCGATGCTTATTATATTGTCACTTTTCATGTGCACCTCCCCATATGGTGTCGATCTCGTCGATACTAGATTATATTGTTATTCCTTAATGGATTCTTCATAATTGAACTGTTTCCTGGAACGTGAGTTTTCCAGCAATTGTTGTATTAGGTTGTCGATTCTTCCGACACCTGATTGTCGAAGTAAGGTTGTCAATTGTTCTGACACCTGACGTATATAATATAGGATTGGAATGTTTTTTTTTTAAATGGACCAATTATTGGTCGGGCCATTTATGGTCGATGTAATTTAGGCCCAGATTGGCCTTGGATCCGTAGAGGACTATGCATGAGCTAGTCCGGGGTTGTTGCGTGGCTGGCCAGCAGCACAACCTTTGTTTTGATAAATGTTAAAAATCCAATTCTAATATTAGTTCTTATTTCTGAGATGAGTTACATCAATATGTTTTGTACTTGTGAGTTATGACCTGATATTCAGGTTTATTCGTTGCGTAAAATTGTTGGTTGTTGATTAATAAATGGTGGTTTCAATCTTGCTGAAATCACTTACTCTTAATTCATTTGGATTCCAAATAGTCGAAATCCATTTCCTTGATTCCATTGGCAATCGTGAGATATCTATCTTGATGAGTTTTATTCATACCGCATATCCAGTCGGTACCATGTTGAAGTCTTGAAGTGCGTTCTTTATTCCTTGACCGAGCGTGTTGGCTCATTCTTACCCCTTGATTATTCTAACCTTCCAGAGTTGTTGGTTTCAGAAAATGTTGTGAATAGATTTGTTATCTTCAAAACTAGTATTTTTATACAAACTATGGTCTTGAAGACGTATGAGTTATATTTATTTCATATGTTCTACTTACTATTGTAGATATTGTTGATTCGGTCATCGTAACGACCAATATAAATCTTTTGTGTTTTAAAACTATTCAGTTGAGAGAAACTGAATGAGAAATTGTGGTAAATTACCAAACTTAATTTGAAAATTTTAGAGATTTTAATTGTTCAAAAACAAAAGTTGTTATTTGAAAATCCAAAGTTTATTTTGGAAACCTTTCGTATTATATTTAATAATGCGCTTGCTGAGCAATTCATTCGCTCATACTTGTTTTATTTATATATATTTTAGCCTGCCGGAAAGAAGGTGTATTGGCAAGAGTTGTCCGCGTAGCTGATCAGAGATGGGGAAAGATATTAGCGTAAAGACGTTTTGATCCAGAGCATTGGAGCTAGTGAGAGGTTTTGTATATAGATGTTTTCTATTGAATAAGATATTGTATAAGAGTAGTGGCCTGGTATACTTCTTATCGAAGTTATACTAGTGTTTTAGATTGTATGTAAAGAGAATGATTGTAAAGAGGAAAGTTGTTGTAATGAAATTTTGGATTCTTGTTTCTAGCACTATAACCTTTAAAGATTCTTGGTAGAGTTGGGGTCACAGATATTATTATTATTGTGTTGATTTTATATTGAACAGGTTGTTTGGATTAAGAGTGCAGTGTGACGACCAAGTCCTTTGACCCCGGATTTGGGGGCGTTACAGAGGAGCTTGTAGAGGAAGATAAGAAAAGTGAAGAGGAATTTGAGGTCATCCATGAGCAACCTATTCAAGAGGAGCATGAGCCATATTATCCGGAGCCAATAGAACATCCTATCTTGGATGATGATATGGAAGAAGCAAATTCTCTATCACCTGAAGAAGAAGCTGCCTTGGAAGCAATACGAGCTCAGAGAGCTGCAATAGATGCCAGGCAAGCTGAGAAGGAGAAACATCAAGCAATTCTGAGAAGTGAAAAGCTAAAGAGAATGAAGGTGTATAATGAAGTGAGGAAGAAGAAGATGATAGATCTGGCAAAGAAAGATGGTACTGAATGGGAAATGGCTTATAAAACCTTTTGTGGAGTTGAAGACGGATTACAAGTCAACGACAACGCTGAGGTGGAAGTTATTATTCAGGACATCAGAAGTGCTAATCTTGAAGATCAGACTTACTTTAAAGCACTGAGAAGCTCTATAATCTGTCTGAATGCTGGGGTTAAAGCAAATGGTGCCTGGAGCTTATTAATCAGTTTTCTGGAGAAAGGTACATTTGTGATTTCTACTAAGTTTTTAGAACAGAGGACATATACAGAATTGCAGGCTATACTCATCAAGATCCAAAGAACCACAAGGCTAAATGAACTGCTCCGTGAGCATGTTAAGGAGATCGTGATGAAAGTCAGTCCAGAGATTACTGAAGATCCTCCAATGGTTAGATTCATGACGAATGACTTGTTCAGAATCTGCTATTTGGCTGAGGACAAACTGAGGGACTACCCAAGCAACTATCTAATCTCAGTTGAGAAGTATCTTAGATCCACTGGATTCTCATCAACGGAGAAGGACAAAGCAGCAGACACTCTTAGAAGATTTCTAATGGAGAATGTTCCTTACTATAGGAAAAGAGTGGAAAGAGGATTAGAAGTGCATACCAGACTGCCAAACATGCCAAAGCTGAACAAGAAAGATGTTAACATTGCATGGTTATGGGCTGGAGTGGGTCAAGAGGTTGAATATATTGGAAGACACATCCAAGGAGCAATCCTTAAACCTGGAGAACCACTGCACTATCTATCAGTGATTGATTATCAAGCTGCTAACTCCGATCCAATGATTGAAGAAGGTGAGATTGGAATGGACTGAATGATGAAGCAAAGAACAAGAGAACTATCAGCTCAGACTAGAGGAGCAACTTCATTGTATAAAGTTTAATTGTTTTTTGATTTATGAAATCTGGAAATGTATATATATCTGATCCAGAATGCATTGATATTATTAAGCTGTCTTACTTTAAGTAGTTTAATATTTCCTTAGTTAGTTGAGTTATCCTCGAAGTATTTGCTTGTCGAACTCTATCCAATCAAATAGGGGGAGATTGTAAAGCATAATGTAACATAAGATGTAACAGAGATAACTACAACTCAACAAAGGACAAGACAAACAATAGTATTAATAGAAGCACAGGAATCCAGAATCAGAGAAGAAAAGGTAAACTCAAAAAATCAAAATACGTTATGTATTCTTGAAGTCCGTAAACAGGTCACGGAAAGAAGTTCATGAAAATGTTCAAGCCTCAGTGACAGCAATAGAAACCAGACTTTGAAGACGACAGAAGTATGTGAATGATTTAGGGTTCAGTACCACGGGATTCCAGTGATGAAGCAACCAGAACGACAAGGGACGTATCAGCATCAATGTATTGAAGACATAAAATAAGAATTGATCAAGTGTTATTCATCTGTGAACCAGACCAGTTGCACTAGGTGACGGCACTGAAAAGATCAAGTTGTTTTATCGTCTCCGAAGAAATTGATACAGTTTATTTCTTAAACACCCAGGAGCTCAGTGGAATCATTAATGAACAAAAGACAAGAAAAGGAATTCGATAGTTTTTCTTATTAGAAAACTATCGAATGGTAGGTAAAGTGATTAATTGAAAACCAAAATAAGTTAATTTGGTATTCGATAGTTTTAATTAAAAAACTATCGAATGGTGAATTAACTTAATTAATTCGATGGTTTTTAAATCCATTCGATGGTTTTTAATTCATGGAGCAGGTGAAAAGAATTACTTGTCTGACAGGTTGAAGAAGATCCAACGGCCAGGATTGTTTCTACAATTCTAATTCGATGGTTTTTCTAAACAAAGCCTACAGTTAATACAGAGTGAAGAAGGTGTCTTCTTAAGTTAAGGGCATTCAACACAGACACATAACTGAGA
Organism: Heracleum sosnowskyi; assembly: GCA_030848705.1. Taxonomy (NCBI): domain Eukaryota; kingdom Viridiplantae; phylum Streptophyta; class Magnoliopsida; order Apiales; family Apiaceae; genus Heracleum; species Heracleum sosnowskyi. The sequence goes on from CM061236.1 coordinate 47,574,324, forward strand.
GAGAGAAGAGCCGGAGAAAATTATCAGAGAAATTAATAGTGCTCAGAACTTGATTATTGTTGTGTATTTGTGTTACCTTAAACTCATTGACGCTAATCTACGGATTAGAAATTGTAGCACCCCTCGAGGTTTATATTTATAAAAAGATATATTCCCCGAAACTTGATTTGGTTTGGTGTGTTTGATTTCGTTATAGAACTGAAAGATTAATCCGCGAACGAAATTAAATTATTTGTGAGTATCGTATTCAACCCCCCCTTCTACGATACTTTGGACCTAACAGATTCAACCAGGATTGATTAAAGAGAAAGGGCTACATAAAGGAAAGAGTTATGGAAAGAGAAATGGAATTCAATTACAGGAAGGAGCGAGAGAGTATAATGGATAAGAAGGAAATGTAAGGATATATAAGAGGTTTAAAAGGATATTAATGTTGGTGAGTATTTAAGTGCTTGGGATGCTAGAAAATGAAGACAGAGTAACAGAGATATAGTAGACGATTAAAACTAAAGAGATTCCTGAGTGGAAGTGGAAACGTATTAAGACAGACTATGGTTGTGTACTAAATTTTGAAGGTAATTGGAAGGATCATGTGCCATTGATTAGATTTTCTTACGACAACAGTTATTATGACAATTTTGAATTGCTACCTTATGTCGGTTTACTGCGTGTTAGGAAAGTTGCGTATAAGTTTGCGTACCACTCCATGAGTGGTGTAGTCATAGTGTATTTCATAAAATACGAACCTATAGAGATTTAGTTAAATTGTTCTATGTTGAGTAACCAATTGAGATATTGAGTCAGTATGAGAGAGTGATGAGTAATAGAGGAGTCAAATTAGTATGAGTATGAGGAGAAATCCTAAGGTTGAAGAGTCAACCTAGGAATTTGAGAATGAGATGTTGGAAAAATATCCACCTGTGTTTGCGTAAGCTGATTCTGAGGACAGAATCCTGTTAAGGGGGAAAGGATGTAAGATCCGGGAAAATTACGTGTTATTATATGATGTGAAATGAAATTTTAATTTCATATTTAGAGTTATTAAATGATTTATCTGTTTAAACGTGCTAAGTTATTCGTTAAATGATTGAATATGTGATATTGTGGTGCTATGTGAAATGTGTGGGGAATTTGAAATTATTTTGAAAAGGGTGTCATACTATTTTATTTTATTTTAATTATCGAAAAGAAAATTTGGATCGTTCCCAAATTATTCGGGAGATTGGTATATCGTTCGTACCAATATTTCATTCGTTAAAGTAGGAAGTATTCGAAAATATTCGCAATAAAGGTATTTTGGTTCGTATATTTTGAATTAAACGATACTTGTAGTTATCCGTACTTTATGGATGCTTATCGTCTCGTGAAACGTGTATTCTGCTTTATTAAAGGTTTAAAGCATATATTCTGTTATATTGTATTTAAAGCGATCTATCGGATCAGTATCGATCCAAAAATGTCGTTTGGGGTATCATTTTCCGTTTAATATAAAAAGGCAAATCGTACTTTGTTTTCGTATAATTAAGCTTAATTACAGTTAAAAATCCGAAAAATCCTAGAACGTGTTCTTCGTGTTCTTGAGAATCAAACCAACTTTTGAAGGCGTTATCGGAATCCGATTTCGATGTTCTTGTAACCAAAATGAATCTCTCATCATCCTCTACCTAAATCCATCATCAAAATTCATGTGGGTATGATTTCTGAGTTTTTCTTATTTTTAATTAATTTATTTATTTCGAATTTTTGATTTAATTTGGGGGAATCTTTGTTCGTGATTGTTCTTGCTAATTGATTACATGAATAGATTGTATAGGTTATGAGAAGCATGATTGTGATTTTTAATTTAATTTTTGAGTTGGAATCGAGCAAATCGGAGAATTACAGAACTCGCCGGACTTTTTATTTTTAAGTCGGAATTGAAGTGCGGTTGATTATTCCTTCAATCGGTTTCCATAGTCTAATAGATCGTGTGATTTGGAGTGCAACCATGTATAGAAGTCGAGGGTTTGAGTCCGATTTCCGATGACCGGAGATTTCCGCCGTCGGCGGGAATAATGGTCAAAACGGAGTGATTCTGTGTAAATTGTGGTAAATTACCAAACTTAATTTGAAAGTTTTAAAGATTACAAATGTTCAAAAACAAAAGTTGTTATTTGAAAATCCAAAGTTAATTTTGGAAACCTTTCGTATTATATTTAATAATGCGCTTGCTGAGCAATTCATTCGCTCATACTTGTTTTATTTATATATATTTTAGCCTGCCAGAAAGAAGGTGTATTGGCAAGAGTTGTCCGCGTAGCTGATCAGAGATGGGGAAAGATATTAGCATAAAGACGTTCTGATCCAGAGCATTTGGAGCTAGTGAGAGGTTGTGTATATAGATGTTTTCCATTGAATAATATATTGTATAAGATTAGTTGCCTGGTATACTTCTTATCAAAGTTATACTAGTGTATTAGAATTTTTGTAAAGAGAATGGTTGTAAGGAAGAAAGATTGTTGTGATGAAATTTGGATTCTTGTTTCTAGCTCTATAACCTTTAAAGATTCTTGGTAGAGTTGGGGTCACAGATATTATTATTATTGTGTTGATTTTATATTGAACAGGTTGTTTGGATTAAGAGTGCATTGTGACGACCAAATCATTTGACCCCGGATTTGGGGGCGTTACATTATCTACCTTAAAGGTTTAAAGATTTAAACTAGGATAGTTTCTTGCTGACGCTATTAGCTCATTCTTGCTTTATTAAAACTTTCAGCATGAAGAAAACAATGTCGATTCACCCCGTATTACGAGAGCAGGGGAATGGAGAGACCACCCTTGAGTTAGTTCAGCGGGATGGATACTACCGGAGTTAGCAGAAAAGTTGTAGATTGAATTAATGAGAATTGTTTTTGAGTAGGTTTGCATTATTGAACCTTGTATAAAATTGTGAGGTCTATTATTTTAACATCAGGTAGAGGTTGTAAATAATAGATGAGATCCTGGATAGTACATTTGATTTGTAATAACAAGTGTTACTTATTGTTGATCATTTCCAAGGCTATAACTTGTGTGTGTGTGTGCGTAAGTGATTGGGGTCTTTGGAGTTGTATTATTAGAATATGGTAAGTGATGCAGGTATTGTATGATTGATGGAGCGTGACAACCCAGATTCATGACCCCGGATCTGGGGGTGTTACAGATACCACCAACACTGGAGAAGAATCATCAAGGCAATCAAACAAGAACTCAGGGGGAGGAAATGAAGGGTCTACTAGTCATTCACAACACCAAAATGAATTTCAAGGTGAATCATCAAGATCAAATCTTCCAAGACTGACTGTATGGAATAGAGCTCATCCTTCTGAGCTGATCATTGGTGATCCAGGTGTTGGAGTTAAAACTAGAAGTACTACTCAGAATGAATGTCACTATTCAGGGTTTCTATCTGAGATGGAGCCAACGAAGACTGAGGAAGCACTGACTGATCCTGATTGGGTGATTGCTATGCAAGATGAACTCAATCAATTTGAACAACAGCAAGTCTGGAAGATGGTACCCAGACCAAAGAACAAGAAAGTAGTTGGTACAAGATGGGTATACAGAAATAACCTAGATGAGGATGGCATTGTTACAAGGAACAAGGCAAGACTGGTTGCTCAAGGGTATTCACAAGCTGAAGGCATTGATTATGATGAAACTTATGCACCAGTGGCTAGGCTTGAGGCCATCAGGATGTTCTTAGCATTTGCAGCTTACTCAAATTTTAAAGTCTATCAAATGGATGTTAAGAGTGCATTCCTGAATGGTGAGCTGGATGAAGAAGTGTATGTGGAACAGCCCCTGGCTTTGAAAATCAGTAGTTGCTGGACTTTGTGTACTTTCTCTTCAAGGCTATCTATGGTCTCAAACAAGCCCCAAGAAAATGGTATGACACTCTCTCTGGTTTTCTTTTAGAAAATGGTTTTGTTAGAGGTATCATAGACAAAACTCTTTTTTCAAAGAAACACAAAAGTGATATGATATTAGTCCAAGTCTATGTGGATGACTTCATATTTGGGTCTACTAATGATGATCTCTGTTGACGAATCCACATTTACCAGGTTAGTTGGTAAATTGGGTATGTTAAACAGTTTTAGTGATTAACAATATATCTGTTATGTTTGTTCTCAGCAAAAATCATTTTCTCTTGTTAATATTAAATGATATTTATTGCCATTTCTCACTTGTTGTTAAAAGCTTGTTAATTTAAATGTTTCTGAATAATATATTTTCTTTAAAAATATTTTTCTCATATTTTTTAAGAGGAAAAATGTATTTTTATTGAAAATGTAATTATTTAGAATTATTTAGATGAGTTTCAGATTGTATATATTGTTGTTTGAATTTTCTGCAGGTTTATATTAATTTATTGCAGTTCTGTATTTTTCTGCATATTTTTCTAGAATTTGTAGATTTTTCTATGAATTTTTCTGGACTTGTATATAATTTTTATGCATTTTTGTTTAATTCTGTGCATTTTTATTTAATTGTTTTGCATTTTTCTCTAAGTCTTCCCAGTTTTTATACTAGGAAGACTACCGGGAAGACTTAGATAATTTTCTTTTTGTTTTTTGTTTTTTCCTTTTTATTTTAATTCTATTTCTAAGTCTTCCCAGCCTTTTTACTCTTGGAAGACTATCGGGAAGACTTACCTTTTATTATTAATTTCTGTTTTTTTTTTTCTGTTTTAATATTTTCAGAAGACTTTCTAATTTGTACTAGGAAGACTACCGGGAAGACTCTCATAAGTCTTCCCGATTGTCTTCCCAGTTCAATTTTAAACAAAACGGTTCAGTAGTCTTTAGTCGTTTTTATTAATGCAGTTACTTTTATATACTTATACATATACATACGCAGTTCATCATTTTCTTCCTTATCAGTTTTTTTCTTTCCATTCGAATTCTCCTTAAGCTTTTCTCAATCTTTGCTCAAGTTTTAACTTAGCAATTCATTCGATCATTGTTTTCGAATTCAATCAAAACAAGTCGAATCTCTGCTCATTTTTTTTCTCACTAATCTGTTCGACTTTCTTTTGATTAAGTTTTTGTTGTTAAGTGTTTAAGTGATTGAATTTTGATTAAGGAAAAGTCTGTGTTCTTGGATTTGTGTGTGTTTGTGGATCATTTACCTGATTTTTCTTAATTTCATAGTGTTAAGTTCGAATTTAGGATAATAAAAATTAATATTGGTTAATTTTTGGTAAAGTTTTAATTTTGTGGATTTTCTTTAATTTTGATTAATTTTAAAAATCCCTAAAATTCGAATTTTATTTTAAATTAAATAAAATTTATTGTTTTATAAATGGATCCTAATTTTGAACTTGTTTTAAACAATTACATTCGGTATTTTGATCCGTCAAAGTGTAAGGTTGAGCGGTTTAGACCATGAATTCAATTTTTGAATAGTCAGACTTGTGTCAGTCATGCTATGTGTGCATCTGCACTTTTAAAAATTGATCCATTACGTTTTCTTTGCTCTATTGCTGTTATTGCTGAGGACTTGAAATCTTTTACGTTCACTATTTTAAACCAGCAATATACAGTCACTTTAGAAACTTTTTGTGATGTGTTACAGTTTCCTAAGGACAGGTTTGATCCCTTGCCCTCTGATGATGAGTTATCTCAGTTCTTTGTGAATATTCATTATCAGGGGCCCTACAAATGGTTAAGTTGTCAAAAAGTTTTCTTGTTAGGGAATGGGATCTGTTCTTTGATACAATAGCAAGAGTATATGGTAATTGCACAAAAACAAACTTTCATGGCATTAACAGTTTAAATCAATATATTGTTTATGCTATTGTATTTGGTCGTTGATTAAATTTTGGTGAGATACTTTGGAATGGTATGGTCAACAGACTTGCTCACTCTAGGAGAGATTTTGATAATCATGTGAAAGTGAAGTGTTGGTACCCTCGCTTTCTCACTCTTATCATAAATCATCTACTTACTGCTGAGCAGGTAGAATTGTTTAGGAATGCCAGATTTGAAACCTCCCAAACCACTGATTCCAAATTCTACACCAGACTGGAGTGCTCACTCAAATTTCTAAACACACTTGTTCTTGTTTCACCATTGATGAGTCAATTCATTAATCTTCCAATCTTTGGTGAACAAGTTCCTCAGCCACATCCAGTTCCACTACAGGTAGTAATTCCTAACCCTGGTTCTTCTTCTGGTACTCATGTTGAAACCCAAGTGGTTGGTAGGGCTAACCAAGAGGTTGTAGAACCACAACCTCTAACACAGGTCATAGAGCCAAACACAGAGTCAAACACTTCTAACCAACAACCTGAGCTTGATTTACAAACCAGTCAAAGAAGAGTTAGAGAAGTAACTACAATAAGTGTTCCCACAGCTCTGTCTCCACCACTAAAGAAAAGAAAAACCTATAGGGAGGCATCTGTAAGCCCATCCTTATCCTCTCAACAGGATATGGACATTGATATGGCCACTGAACAGTCTCTGGAGACATCCTCTCAACATGATGAATCTATTGAAATTCGCCATCGGGCCCTGGAAATTTGTAATGAGTCTTGCACACTCCCATTACTCACAATGGGAGAAGATATCCATATAGATGAAACTCAGGACACTATGCTAGGAGAGCACTTTAATTTTGATTTTGATACAGTACCTACCATAGTTACGGTAGAAGAGCCTTCACAGGAATCTGAGGGAAATTTGATTCTTTGCCACCTTTAATAGAATCATTTTCTCCCCTCCCAGAGGGAACATCTCTGGCTCCCCTAAGGGATTTTTCACTCGCAGTTTACACTGGTGAAAGTGAAAGGCAACCAGGTGAGTCTGTCACTGAAGCAATTCAGTTTACAATGTCAAATATTTTGACAGACTCAACCAGGGATTGGGATTTGCGAACTCCCATTGCACCACCACTGACCTCTCTTGAAGGGGCTAGGGTGATTTCTTATGCAGGTACGTCATCAGAAAACATGGAGAGACAGCTAGTTGTTAGAGATGAGAGTCAAACATGGAGTGATACACAAGCACGTGAGTTGAGTGAAACACCACTAAGAGCAATTGAGGTGAGTGCACACACTGACACAAACACTGCTTTGTTGTTAACTCAAATATCTGCTCTACTGAAACAATTGCAAGAAACCCAGGCTGAAAAAGAAATTCTTAAAGCACAAGTGGTTGAACGGTCTTCTTCTTCCACCTCTGTAACAAATCAGCTGGTTATGATTAAAGATGACATTGAAGTTTTTAAGACATCTCTCCTACCAAAGATCAAGTACTCGTGGTTTCGGACATCTCTGATCTTACAACGTCAAATGCTCAAATATCATAGAGTGTCAATGAGATTGCTTCTATTTCTGCCAAGGTGGACTTTATTCTGCAAACAGCTGATGAAAATCAAACGTTTAATGAAGAAAGGATGTCGAGGATTGAAGGAGGAATGGAGCATCTGAATGAGGGAATGAAGCACTTGTACTACATGATAAAGAATTCACATCAACCTACAGCTGAACAAAGAACATTCTTTGAGGGAGATGATGATGATGATGATGATGATGATGATGATGATGATGATGATGATGATGATGCTGATCAAGGAGGAGATGGAGGAGATAGAAGAGAAGGAGGAGAAATAAGGAGAACTAGTGAGGTGAATCATGAAGCTGCTACTGTTAAATCTGTAGAGGATTCCTCAACTAAGGGGGAGAAGAAAGGAGGAAATAGAGAAGCTGGAGGAGCTTCTGGAGGAAAAGATAAAGGGAAGGGTAAACAGAAACAATCATTGGAGGAGTCTGCTTTTGATGATGCCTACTACTACCATGGTGAACAGGCTGATTTTCAATTTGATACATCTGGTGATCTGGAGAAGACTATACCTGAAGAACCCATTGGTGAGGAGGAGGTTGAAGAGGTGGCTAACTTTGATGATTGGGAAGATGAAGCTCATCTGTATACTCCTGACCCTTTGTTTCAGAAAGATCTAAAGAAACAGCAAGCAGATCTCAAGAGCAATGAGGATGAGAATGCCAAGGTCTCCGACATCATATCTCAAAAGCTAAAGATTCAAAAGGCTGAACATGAAGACAAACAACGTCTTCATAGTATTCATGTCAAGGAGAGGAGATTGGATGTTAGGATGAAGCAAGGAAGCAAGTGGGATAAGTCAAGGGAGATGTTTGATATCCCTCAGAGAGGCACTAACAATGATGGTACCTTTCTGAAGTTGCTTGAGAAGATCAGAACTGTTAATCCGGACAATTCTTTATATATGAAGGCCTTGAAGGAGGACATAGTGAGGATTACATCTGTATTTGATCAAGTGAGGCAGGAATTGTACATTTATGTCTCAAGTGCTCTTGAAGGGTCATTCACATTCTCTCTTGAACTCCTACAAAGAAGATCTCTCTCAGAACTGTGGATTTTTATGAGTAAGGTGAAGAGATATTCCTGCTTGAATGAACTTCTATATGACAGGCTGAGAGATTCTGCAATGAAGGCCAGCCCTCAAGTTGTACACTTTCCATATGAAGTCAAAATCTACAGAGGTACAACTTTGGAGACAGTAAGGCTGGATCATGATTCTTTGAAGCTACAAACTGCTATGCAACTAGTGAAGTTGGAGAATCTTCTTAGAACTTCTGGGTTTACCACTGAAGCAAAGTCTGAGGTTGCTGATATGATCTCAGACTACTGCACTGAAAAAGTTCCAAGGTATTCTCAAATGAAGAACAGATTGAAGAAGATCACTTCTCAACCAGTCAAGCCGAGTGGTGTTGCTTCTGAAAGTGATCTTGTCCTTGATAAAGATCTTCTAGACACCTTGCAAGAAGTTGAAGAAGGTGAAATTAGAGATTAAGGCATGATAGAGATAGCTCAGTTTTTAATGTTATATGTTTAGAGCATAGGTGAATCAAGATAGGTAAATGTAATCATTTGTTCAGACTAGAGGAACATCTATCTCGTATTTATCTTTATTGTTTGGATCTGGAAATTGTTAAATATAATCCAGAACTTTCTTTATTATTTACTTGGCTCTTAAAAGTCTTATCTTTTCTTGTTTTAGTTGAGTTATCCTCTAGAGGTATTTGATTGTTATTGTCTAACAAACAAATAGGGGGAGATTGAAAAGCATATGTATAGGCCTATTTGTAAACACCGAGGATTCTACTCAACTTAAATTAAGATGTAATAAGTAAATAATAAAAATCAAATGTCACAGGAATCTCAGAAGATAATATATGTCAAAGAATGAAGGTTAAAGTAATCTACAGACTTGAAGTAATTCTACATTGAAAGAAGTTCAATTTATTGATCAAGCCTCAGTGAAGTATTCAATCTCAGTGGATTTATTAAAGTGACAGAGATTTCAAGATGTGACAGCAATTTTGGAGGTTACAGAGTTAAGAAAAAGGGAAAAGAAAGTGGATCATTGCTTAAAGTCAAACAGATGAAGAACAGACATTGTCGTTAGTCACTCATGAACTAGACAGTACATTGAGTGTCAACGTTCTACAAATGTTATTTCTTCATCTAAGTTTTAGTGGTTCAAGAATTAATTGTCAAGACAAAGGATTATATTTATTATCTTCTAAATAATTATTATTACTTAGTAAATTATTTATTAAATTAATTCTGTAAAGAATTAATTTAATACATAATTTACTTTGATAATTATTTAAATTAGAATAGAAACGAACTAGGAAGACTTAGTTTATTTAACTAAGAAGACTTAGAAATGAGTCTTCCCGATTGTCTTCCTAGACCAAATTGTTGTCTTCTTGATTGTCTTCCTAGACCAAATTGTTGTCTTCCCGAAAGTCTTCAAAAGGCAAAAGATAGTATTCCCGATTGTCTTCCTTATATAATTCTGTTAAATGAAATGGCGCGTGAAGATCAATTGGAGGCAGTTGGTTTAAATAGAAAAGTGTGATCAAAGCAAAGGATACATCAATACAGAACAAAACACAGAACAAAGAAAAACATTACATTCAAAGCATTCTGCCTTTACTTCTTCTCAACTGTCCGAGCTTAAATTTCATCAGTGATTTAATTCTTGTATTGTTCTTAACATTTAATCCATAAGAATTGTATCACTTGTACTACTTTGACAATCTAGTGGATCATAATCCCTAGAAATTATATCGAACTACTTTTTAGTATTCGATCCTTTTTATTACAAAAATAGATAAATTCATGTCGAATTTATTCTAGGTTTGTTTTATCAAGAACTTTGTATTCCCGTACTCAGATTGTAACACCTTTCAAGTTTAATATAAGTTATATTTAACTTGAATATTGTTTCAGTTTATTCCGCATTAATTTGTTCTTAAATTGTTATATCTTCAAAGGAACAAATTCGATTAAACGGTATAGTTTGTATTCAACCCCCCTTCTACAAACTTATCAGGACCTAACAATAATAAACATGGACTTTATGTTATACAAGACGTATGAGAAGTCATGTACATGGATTTATTTTGCAAATTTTATTGTATTTACGAGAAAAAACGACTTAGTTAATTAGTATTAACATAACACTTTTTAAGGGACGTAACACTTTGATTCATCCAATTTATGTTATATAATTTTACATACAAAAATGTAAAAGGATAATATCCAAATATTATTAAAATTGAGAGTTTCATATTTATTAACGATAATTTTAAATATATGACACTTATAGAGAATAAGGATCTAATATCAGCCTACTTTCTCTAAGATCACAACTAATACATGTAAATAAATAAATCTAATCATTTATTGTTAAATATTTACTTATCATGTATTTTGATTTGTTCATAAATTAGGAAAGTGAGTAATTAGACAATTAATATAATATACTTAAATGATCAATTACTACCTCAGAAATCGGGATCTTTATTCTCATACTCATAAGATTTTAATAAATATTTAAGTTTCAAATCAGGTCAATGCCATATTAATATTACCTATTTTAAAAATTAACAAAGAATTTAAATTTGAATCATATAAATTCGAATAAATATACATAAAATATATGTGTTTTGCACAGGGTAACCGCAACACGAATTATTTTTCCCAAAAATATATCCTTATATATTTTATCTATGATTTTGGTTGTCACGGTACATTACCATTAAAAAAATCGTTAAACTTTAAAATAAATTGATGAGAATCGTGAGATGTTTGAATTGTACCCACAACGTATCAAATATAAAAATTAATACTTTTATCTCTAAATATATTTAAAGAAAGTGCACAGCTTTGGTCGATAAGGGACGATATTACTACAAAAAAGTAAGAATCGTTAGATTTTAAAAGAAACTAGTTTATAACCCGTGCATGCAATGCATGGATATTTTTTAATATTTTTTTATTAATTACTTCACAATTTTATTCTTAGTATTCATATTTTTTTTATTTTTTATTTTTTATTAATGTTAATAATTCTAAATACAATTTTTATAAAATATATTGTTGACGAATTTCAAACCTTGGACTTTTGAAAAAAATAATGTATCTATTAAAATATAAATATTACTTTACATTATATTCAACGATTCTTATCTATTTATATTAAGATCCATGTAGTACTATCGTCTCTTAACGACCAAAATTATGGACTTTCCCTTATAATATATTTAGAGATAAAAATATTAATTTTTATATTTGATACGTTGTTGATGGAGTTCGAACGCCTCACGATTATCATCTATTTATTTTAAATTTTAACGATTCTTATTTTTTTATGATATTGTACCATGACGATAAAAATTATGGATAAAATATATAAGGATATATTTTTGGATAAATTATTTCGTGTTTTGTTTACCATGTGCAAAACACATATATTTTATGTATATTTATTCAAATTTATATGATTAAAAATTTAAATTCTTTGTTAATTTTTGAAATAGGTAATATTTATATTTTATTAAGGTGATTAGAAATTTAAATTTTTGTTAGTATGTTATGAATACGAGATTAAAGATCCTGACTCCTAAGATAGTAATTGATCATTTGAGTGTATTATATTAACTATCTAATTACTCATTATTCTAATTTGAAAATAAATCAAAATATATGTTAAGTAAATATTTAACAATAAATTATTAGATTTATTTATTTATTATGATCTTAGGAAAAATATGTTGAGATTAACTTCATAATCCTTAATCTCTATGAATGTTATATTCAAAATTATCGTAATATTAAACTCTTAGTTTTTTCGTCAAAAAAAAAAACTCTTAGTTTTTAATAATATTTTGATATTATTCTTTTATGTTTGTAATATGTAAAATAATATAATATATTTTAGATGAATCAAAGTATTATGCCACTTAAAAAAAGTGTTAAGTTAATATTAATTAACTAAGTTAATTAGTTAATTTATGTTATAACTTAAATGTACAAACTTCTACTATATCTCTTATAATCGAGGGTCCACGTGTATTATTATTAGTCATGGTGTACATCTATTATATTGAGAATTTTTTATTTTGTAATTTATACAAATCGATACCTCGATATTTGGTTCAACAATTATTATCTAACCGGAACAACCCATAAATTGAAGAGAAAATATTGTTACGAATTTTTACATAGAGAGTTCTACTAAATATTGAAAATCCAATTATATTTGGTTTAAATTATCAAAATACACTTTTTAATATTTAAATATAATACTCCTATTAATCAAACACACTTTTTAATATTAGATCTAACGATTCTCATCAATCTATTTAAGATATAACAGCCTTTATTAATTTGGTCATATAGTGATAGTGATCGTACATGACCAGATTACCAAAGTTTTGGATAAGATCACTCTTACGCTTGTTATATGTAAGGATTTAATAGAGAACCGTTGAATATAATGTCAACTATATACTAAAAAAATTGTATTTTACAATTATAAATACTAGCATATAACCTGTGCAAGGCACGGACCATCAAACGAGATTTAAAATTGACAAAATTAAAAAATTAATAGAAATGAAAAATATTAAATAAAGCATAAAATTAATATAATAAATTATAAAATGAGAAACTTAAATATTAATCGGAACATAGAAAAAATAAATAAAGAATACAAAAGGGCTGAGGAAGATAAATGTGGCATTATTAATATTATTTTAGTATTTATTAAAATAATGTTAATAAGAAGGACAAATCGAAAAGCTAACATGTTTTAATTAAAAAAAGTAATTGCCCGTGATATTTTTTGAAAAGAGAAATTTTAGTGAGAACAAATATAAAAAGTAATATTTTTAAATTTAAAAGGTAATTGCCCGTGACAATAAATGGGACATTATTAATATTATTTTATTATGTATTAAAATAATCTATACTACTCATATAATAGACGAAACATTAAAAACTAACATGTTTTAATTAAAAAAAATAAATGTATGTGATATTTTTGGAAATAAGAAATTTTAGTGAAAACAAATATAAAAGATAACATTTTTTAATTTAAAGGTAACTGTCCGTGATATTTTTGGAAAAGGAGTATATTTTGTTAGGAAAAAGTGTTTTAATTATAAAAGACAATCATCTAGTTACTATTTTTATATAATTTTATTATTTATTAAATAGAATAAAAGACCGAAAACCAAAACTTTCAATGTTTCGGCTTTAATAATACTAGCTTATAATCCGTGCGAAGCACGGGTTTCTTTTAATATATTATAATATATTTTTATAGTAAAAATATCTAATATAAAATTTTAATATATTTCTTTTATAATATAATATTTTAGAACAGGAGATATTTTAGTAAGGATAAGTAGAAAAGATAACATGTTTTAATTGAAAAAGGAAATTGCTCGTGTTTTTTTTGAAAAAAGAGTGGATTTTGTTGTTTCGGTTATTATAAGATAGTAATAAAAATATTTTGTTAAAAACAATTAAGACAAGTACCGTACCAAAAAACATGTACCAAAGTCAAGTACCGTACCAAAAAACAGATACCAAAACTTTTAATGGATTGGATTTGGATTTGGATACCCGAAACCCGAAAAGTTAATTTGAAACCCGAAATCCAAAACCCGAAACCCGAAATTTAAATCCAAAATTTCAGAATAACAAACTAATGTATCACTGAGACATTAACAATTTAAATGCATATTCAGTTCAACAACATCTCAGGACTCAGAATTGTAATTCAGCATAGTTTACAAATTTTAAAAAGATAAGTAATAAACTACAAGCAACATCATTACATCAATGCATCACAATTCACTAGCAGCATCCCAAAAGTACTATGCAATTAAACAAGATCCATATGAGAGCAATTTCAGCAAGATATTAAACATCAACAACAGCAAGACAGCAACTATGCAATCCTGAAAAAACAGATGAATATGTTACTTAAACTTAAACTTAAACAAGTAACAGAACTACTATGTCAGTACCATGATAGTGAAATAGTAAAAAACATATTACGAGCTTATACAGAACAAAGAAAAAGACCTAAGCAATCATAGTACCTTAATTTTTGTTTCTACATCAGATGAGCTTGTGTTTTTATACCTGAACATAACAAACAAAATAAAAAGTAAGAAATTCAGAAAAAAAATACTATGACAAAAAGAAAGAACAATATAGGCTATAATTACCTCACGTGTAACACACGAATCTTCCGATTCCAAATCATTATATATAGTTGCATATCCTATAGACGACTCCCCTGAAAGTATTTATTAGCATTAATATGTTATACTTAAAGTAAAAGGAAGGCAGAATATAAGTATGAAACATTAAATTCATGTCTGATTACCTTGCATTTCCACAGCCTACAACCAACTTTGAGCACACATTAATGCTTCTATTGTTTTAGGATGAAGCCTATTGCGATGTGGACTTACCAACCTACCGCTAGAGCTAAATGCAGATTCAGATGCAACTGTTGACGCATGAATAGCTAGAAAATCTCGAGCCATACGTTGCAAATTAGGATATTTAAGCTCATTTACCTTCCACCAATTTAATAGATCAAACTCTTCACTTTTTTGCACCACATCCTCATCCAAGTAATGATCCAACTCCGACTTTACAGAATCCACTATTTTCCGCTTTTTAGTACTTATGAACAAATCATACTCGGAAATATTTTCAGAAGATGTAGTGCGTGTAGAAGTAGAAGTTGAATCACCTATGCCCTCATTACCCGCAATAAGCTTCTCATGGTACTCCTTGAGCAAAGAATAACAAAGCTATCGAACATTGTCAACTTTAAGACAATAATTTCCTCCAAAAATCTTCTCAAAGTAGAATTCCAATACCTCCATCTTATACCTAGGATCTAATACCGCAGCAACCCCCACAACACCATGCATTACATCCCAATACATGGCACTTTGAACAATGGTTGAAGATACGATGAATACCTCTTGAATCCAACATGGTCCACAATTGAAAGAGGATATTCATGCATTATAATCATCTTTGCAAGCTCTTGCTTTGCTCCTTCGGGACTGAAATTGTAAGAGACCAATTCTAGATGATCTTTGTTGAAATTGCTCGCTAGAAGCTTCTGCCTTATACTACTTTGACCCTTGTTGTGATGCTTCGTTCTGACGTGATTTTTTAAATGAGAAGTTCCTGCACCCGAATCACCTCTAAGCTTGGCGTTACAATATTTACACACGGCTTTTATCACACCATTAATTCTCACTCTGTTAAAGTGTAACCACACATCACTCTTGCCCGTTTTAAGTTCTTTATCCTCAATAACATCATTGTTATTGACTGTTACCACATCGGGTTCAAGGCTGGAAGTGCTTACGTTCCCGGCAGGGGCTGACTGTTGTTCGGGCGTTGTTGATGGTTGAGAATTTTCATCTGGAATGGACTGAGAATTTGGTGAAGTCGACATGTGTAACAGCCCCAAATCCGGGGTCAGGGATTTAGAGTAGTCACGATCCACTTACTTCTTGCCTTGCCTGCTTTACTCACAATAGACACAATTCATCTGCTTATGACCCCACAATGTATATATCTCTCACACACACACACAGGTTAGAGTCTCAGAAACGACACAAATACCACAATTGCGGAATAAATAATCTTTATTGCAATACCCAAATGTCTTTTGAATTTGCTACTGATACAACTCCTAAGTAATGGTACATTACCAACTTAGCCTTGTAATACTCACCACCCTCTCATACCATTCATATCTATACATAACATGAATACCAAAAGCTCCAGCTTGATCTAACTGGTTCACACTACTTCCAGGATCACTGCTAGAAACTGCTCATGAGAATGCCTTGCGCTTACCACCCGCTTGAGGGATGTGCGCTGAATCCTTGGTATCCTGCTTCACTACTATATAATATTTATAAAACAATAGCAAGAGTGAGCGATAGCTCAGCAAGGTAATAAAAGTATGGCATAATCCTGCCTTTAACTCAACCCAGAATAAAGCGGGTATAAGACAATAATTTTTCAAAATATCTCGATACTGAAATTATTTCCTTATCGGAATGTATTCCAAAAACAGTACCATTGTTGTATTTCAAATATCATTTCATAATATTTCTGCAAACTTTTACTATATTATGAACAAAGTTCTAGTATAATATAAAAGATGAGGTTTCAAAGTAAACCAATATAACCTTTCCGAAAGATATCTGCTATGTAAGTAGAATATCAACATATAACTTAAAAGATGAAGTTATAAGGTGATTCAGTATAAACAACTCCCTTACCATAACTCATGTTATGTAAGGCATCCATAGAGTCATAACTCATAAAATAAAAGATGAAGTTGCAAGGATTTATTGTAACTTCATTTTTAAACACTTTTTAACCCCCTGCCAACATGATCGGTTCGTCACCCCAATACATGTTGCAGGAATATCCAAAATTGGATGATGAACCAATACTGGAGTAATCACCGCGCCAGTTGTCCCAACCTCACTATGATCAATAGCAGGTCGTACAACTAAAAATGTTTTCTACATGTAGATGGAAGAACACGACAGCCTGTTAATCCCAAATGACCTAACAGAATTGTAGAAGGGGGGGTTGAATACAATTCTTGATATTTTCTTAAACTTAAGACACTTATAAATAAAACTGAACTGAATAAGTAAAAACACAAGATATAAATAATTCAGTTGGATTGTTTGATGATCCAACTGAAGTGTTTTTATTTCGGAAATAATCTGTGATACCAAAAGTACACAGCTGCTCAGTTACAAGGTTGTAGAGAAGAATGCTCTCAAAGATAGCTAATACAAACTATTTGTTTTTCTTCTCTTACCCTTATTTTAACTGCTACACTTGGTTATATATTCCCAAGTTTACAAAGCTATTTTTGGCTACACTAAAGTACACTAGAGGTAACCGCCAATAGTTTGCTTTTCATCCCTTTGTCCAGTGGTCCTTGGAGATCCCTGCTTTTGTCTTCATGCTTATTATGATCACTCCCAAGAGCCCAATTGGAAACTGGGATGTTTCCTTATTCCCCATGTCCATTTTAATGGTTTCCAATGCAAAGTACACTTCCACATCACCTTTAGATCTGTTCAGTAAACTGTCACTATCACTTTGTCAACTATTCAGAAAAGCAATAATGATTCGTTGATAGCAGGGAGATGTGTTTCGTTGATAGCTTTATTCTCCATTTCGTTGATGAGTAAACTTCATTTCGTTGATGGTGTATCCTTGTTCTGTTGATAGAGTAATCTTCATACCGTTGACATGTCTTCACTTAGGCAAAATTACAAGGCATGATATACTTACAATTAACCAACCTATTTTGCCTATCTAGTACTTAGTCAACATGACTTAGAAAGCCTATCTAGTACATACATCAAATGCATATCAAACTGTGAAGTATTGTACAGTGCAATTGCTACAACACTCATTCCGTTGATGAGCTTCCTGTCAACGAAACACTGCAAAGCATGCCATTCCGTTGACAGTTACAAAATGACTTAATACAAAATCTACTAAGTGTTTTTATAATTATCATCAAGATCAACATATTCCTAACAATCTCCCCCAATTTATGACTGATAGAATAACAGCCATAAATCAAGAGCCTTGATGATAACAAAAACACTCAGTCAAATAACACATGATAAAAGTAGAAATTGCATTGAGCTTCATTGAATTTAATTAAAATACAAAGTAGAAAATCTTACAAAACAAGTGCACAGAGTTGCTCCTCTAGACTGAGCAGATTTTTCATCTTTGCCTCTGTGGTCTTGTTTTCTTCCCTTTTCTTGCATTGTTCTCCTCAATCTGAGCTTGAAGTCTTCTGTAGAAAATCTTCTCTTCTTCATCTTGATTCCCCAACTTGGATTGCATTAATCTTAGAGTTTCATTGGATGCCTTCTCCAGTTGGTCTTCTATTCTGAAGAATCTTCTACAGTTGTCCTTGTCTCTGAATTCCATCATCCAAAAAGGTTGGAGATGAATTTTCTTTCCTGTTTGAGGGACCTTCAATACTCTGGGAAGTGCACCAGGCTTGTTCCAGCTAGCTTTGATTTGGAAAATTTTGGAAACAACTTCAGACTTAGCTGTTTTGGTAAAACCAAAATCCTTCTTCAGGCATTTAAACACAGATATCAGTGTCTGATAATCTTCTCCCAGAATTCTATGTAGAGGCCAAACCTGTTCTCTCCCACCCTTGTAGACAAACACCAATCTCTCTGGTAGTTTGTAAGAAGCTGCTATTCCTCTCACTTCAACTAGGTCATCCAGATTGATATGTAGGTCAGACTCCTCCCTGATATCAGCAATGTAGATGAAGTCTTCTGGGTTGGTAGGAGGTTTTTCAGCTTGTGGTCTCCTTACTAGAATTGGCTTAGCCTTGGTAGCCCTTTGCTTAGATTTCTTCTTTGGATCCATCTCAAAGAGGAATTTTGGAAAGTTGGCCTCATCAAACTCAATTGGCTCTTCCTTTGGCTCAATTGGCTGATCATGGAAATTAACAGGCTGTTTAGGATCAAAGGCTAACTTTACCCCTAGAGCTGGATCAGGAATTGTTGGAGGTGCAGTTGGTACAGAAGAGTCTGATGCAATACTCTGAGAGTCATCATTCTCAAAGGCTATATTTCTCCTAGCTCTTGCCTTTGGTTGCCTTGTGCTCTTCTTTGCACTCCTTTCCTCTCTGGCTTTTTCTTCTTGCTGTCTTTCTTCTTCATCAAGAGATTGAGCAACTGCAAGTGCTTGCATTGCTGCTCTTTCTGACTCTTCAGCCTTAGCTTCAGCAAAGTTTGGGTGACCAGCCCAAACACAGATTTGTTGTCCATTCCTGTAGACAATTGCCCTTTGCTTCCTTACCTCATAATCATTGCTTTCCTTGCTTTTTGTGATGAGTAGACCAAGAAGCTTGAGCTCATCTGGATAAGGTGCAGGATAGAAAGTCCTTTCTGTATTTTTGCCCTTTGGTTTAGCAGGAGACTTGGGAGATAAGCTTCTTTGAAATGTAGCTTGTTCCACATCCCTAATGCATGAAGTTTGTCCTTTCTCCTTCCTTGATCCTTGAGTGACTCCATGCAGAAGGGGCTCTACCTTATATGAAGAATTGGTCTGTGGCTCCCATTCCGTTGATGCTAAAACCATGGCATCCGTTGATGGCTCTGTAGAAGAAGCTTGATTCGTTGATGGATCTGAAGTCTTTGAAGAATCAGCTAACTTCTTGATTCTTTCATCTATCCTGGACCAGTGGTTTTTAATTTGTTCAGAAAGCTGTAGCTTCATAGATGCTTGCTGAATCAGGTCAATGTTGTCCAGTTTAGCTTTTCCTGACTCCCCCATAGCTAGTGGCTCCTTTGGCAGGGAAATGGCTGGGACCATAACCTTTGTGATTTGAATGTCTAGCTCCTTAGATTTCTCCCCCTTTTTGTTATCATCAAGAGAGATGACTGGGAGTCCTTGAGCTGCCACTAGCTGGGCCAACAGTTGTGTCTGCTTCTCCTGTTCCTTTTGCATCTGAGATAAAGTAGCTTCCACCTTGTCCACTCTAGAAGAGAGAGTCTTCAAGGAGGTAGCCACCTCAGGTTCCTTAGAGAAAAACATGTTCATCTTGGACACAGTGAGAAGAGGAAGCTTTTCATCCAGCCTCCTGTCATTAGCATCCTTGAGATTGCTAATTGAGTCCTTGATTTCTCTAGCCTCAATCCTTGTCTGCATCATCTGTAGCCTTTGGATTTCCAGAGAATCCATAATAGCCTTGTAGAATTTGTTGTCATTGGCATTTGCAGACTCATGAGCCAGATAGGCCTCATTGTACTGCCTTGTGATTGCAGCATCCAGGGAGATCCTTCCTTGTAAATCTTGAGAAAGCCAGTTTGGTGTAGGAGGCACCACAGAAGTCCCAGTCTGTGAAGTAGTGGCCACCTGATTGTCACCAAAGCTGTCCTCATCATCAGAGAAATCAAACTCACCACTTGCTGCAGCTCCTGGAGATAAATTGGTCAAGGCATCCTTTGCTCTTTGCATTGATGCAGTTGTATGAATTAGTTGTAGTGACCTCTCTGCCTCCACATTGCCCTGTTGAGCCAAAACTTGATAGGCTGACACAGGATGAGTAAAGGTCTCAGGATCCAGGGAAATACTATCCAGAGTTTGTTGATAATGCTCTTGGAAGGTAAGTTCCCTTTCTCCCTCATTGACCTCCATTGACTCACTAGCAATGGCTGCTTCCTCCCTTATGACTCCTGTAGTCCCTTCTCTCTCTCCTCTATTTTCTTGCATCATGGGCTCCCCATGGCTCACACCTCTCACACCCTCACCTTCACCTACTAAGGTGGAACTCTCAATCTCTCCTTTTGCCTGGCTGGAAGAAATAGCCAGCCTCTCACTCTCATTCTCTCATTTTGCCTGGCTGCAAGCCAGCCTCTCAGTTTCACTCCCTCTCAATCCTAAAAGTGTCTCAACTACCACCAGGTCATCTACACTAGTTGTGGAAACAACTAGATTTTCAATAAGGGGTGTAGAATGACCTATCAACGGAATGGTAGTTTGAACTGTCAACGGTATGGATACCGTTGATGGAGAAACACTTGTCAACGAAATAGACTATTTCATTGATGAAGTCAAGAAAGCTCTTTGAGAATGAGATGTTACAGTAGAGTCTGTGGTGATTGATTTGAGAGTTTGGTCCACAGATCCCCTTGCAACTTCAGAAAAAATTGTTTGATGGCCCAAAAAATCACTTAACAAGTGATGGCCACCAGCTTCAGAGTGGGGCTTCTCCAAGATTAGAGTTGGAGAATCAGGAATAGATGTATGGATCATGTCCACATCTAGAGATAAAGTTGGTGAATTCGATGGAGATAGTTCAAGGTTGATGTTTAGAGAATGGGACTGTAACCCCAGAGTGATAACAGGGGTTACATCAAACTGAATTTGAGAAACTGGAAGTGTTGCTTCCAGTGTGTGTGCACCCTGTGAACCCTTGGACTTTTGCTTCACTCTCCTTTGGTATTGGGAAAATGTAGACTGTGGGCTTGAAGTGTCCCTTACCCTTTTGGACTGTGCTCTAGGTTGAGAGCTTGTTTCAATAATCACATCCTTTTGGGAGGATGCAATTAGACTTGTGCTTAAATCCATTTTACTCATTGTGCCTTGTTGGGAAGACACAATGGGGCTAGGATGGGAAACACTTACCTCACCTTCCTTATTCTTGGGGTTTCTTTTATGTTCACCCCTTCCCTCACCTCTCACAACTCCAGACTCACTCCCCTTAGGTTGTGTGGTAGTTTTTACAACATGTGCCTTTTGAGAAGCACCTGAGGTTGGCTTGGAGGATTTCTTAGATTTTGGTTTTGTTGCTGGGGCAGGAGCCTGTTGGGTCACAGCTACAGACTCCATAGCAACTTGGTTGGATGAAACAATGGAAGTAACAGCTATACTAACAGGGATAGCAGTAGTTACCTCAATGATTGGCAGATACGCCACTGGAACATCACCATTGTGGTTCAGCCTCAGTATGTCTGTCAATACTCTCTTCTCTTGCACAAAGCACTCAAACCTGGCAGTAGGGTTAGAGATAACTAATGGTGCTGGACTAACATGATTAGCCAGCATCATCAGAAACCTTGCATAATAGATATTTTTCTTCCTATTTGCCTTATCACCCAACTTAGCACCAATTTCATACATAAGTTGGGTGCTAAAGTTGTAATATCTATCATTTAGAAGCATGGTTAGGAGAATTAACATAGAGTTAGTTAATGCATCAAAATTACTAATCTTTCCAGAAAAGACCTTAATGAATGCATCAGCTAAATAACTGTATTCCCTAACCAAACCTCTCCTAATTATCTTACCCAAGTTATCAGTAGGCAATGAGTAGTTTATGGAATTTAGCATGGTAGTTATTTCAGTGTTAGTAGGCAAAGCATCACAGTTATTATCAGGAATATGTAAACATGCTTGCAAAACATCAGAATTAACTATGTACTCATTACCTTGAAGAGTGAATTGCAGTGTGCAGTTTGTTCCACTATACTCACATGAGGTCCAAATCTCCTCGATTATTTCATTGTAGAGTGGTGTAGAGTGAAACATCGCATAGCCCAACTTACAGTTCCTCATGAAATCCATCATCTTGAAAAAGATGTTGTTCGGACTCTCCTTAACAACAAATGGAATAGAATTGTTCTTCTCATAGATGAACCCACCAGCAGACATAAGCTTGACTATGGGTGCCATTGTTGAGTGAGGAAAAGCTTCGAGCTGTATTGCTTGTTAGAGAGAAGAAGATAGAAAAACTTTTGGAATTTTTGAGAACTGGTAGAAATGAAATAAAGAAATTGAAATTTCTTAAATACTCCCCCAAAAATTCTCAGAAATTAAGTCCAATAATTTATCTAAATTACCTGATTGGCTTAAAAAGTAACCGTTAGAATTAAATATTACCACGATTTATACTTACAGGGGTGTATGCATAGATCGTGATAAAGAACGTGCAGTTTCAACGGTTCAGATTAAAAAGCGCTACATCAACGAATCAGGATCGGGCGGTTAAAGTCCCGTCTTATTTCGTTGATAAAGCCGCGTTTCGTTGATATAAAAGCTATCAACGAAACACCCAGAAAAATGCTAAGACTGTCAACGGAATGGTTCGTTTCGTTGACATAGTAATTTTGACTTAGACAAAATTTCACTTTTTCCTAAGAAAATTAATTCACAGAAAAACATAGCAAGTTTCTGGCTGCATTTTAACTTGCAAAAATCTCAAAATAATTAAGAGAAATTTAGCATACCTAGCTCACTTACTAATCTTGAGAATGTGGATTCATCAAGTGGCTTGGTAAAGATGTCTGCAAGTTGTTGTTCACTTGGAACAAAATGTAACTCCATAGTACCATTCATAACATGTTCTCTAATAAAGTGGTACTTGATGTCAATGTGCTTGGTCCTTGAATGCTGCACTGGATTCTCAGTAATGGCAATGGCACTAGTGTTGTCACAGAAAATAGGAATTTTCTCAACTCTTATTCCATAATCAAGTAGTTGATTTTTCATCCACAAAATCTGTGCACAACAACTTCCAGCTGCAATATACTCAGCCTCAGCTGTGGAGGTAGAAACTGAGTTTTGTTTCTTGCTGAACCATGAGACAAGCTTGTTTCCTAGGAATTGACAGGTGCCTGTTGTGCTTTTCCTGTCAATTTTACATCCTGCAAAATCTGCATCTGAATAACCAATTAGTTCAAAACCAGATTCTCTAGGATACCAAATGCCAAGGTTTGGTGTTCCTTTGAGATATCTGAAAATTCTTTTAATAGCAACTAAATGGGATTCCCTAGGATCAGCCTGAAATCTAGCACATAGACATGTAGCAAACATAATATCAGGTCTACTAGCTGTTAAATATAAAAGTGAGCCTACCATGCCTCTGTAACCTGAAATGTCCACAGATTTTTCCTTAGTATTCAATTCAAGTTTGGTGGCAATAGGCATGGGAGTTTTGGCAGGAGAGCATTCCATTAAATTAAACTTCTTTAATAAATCATGAATGTATTTTGTTTGACTAATGAAAATGCCTTCATTAACTTGCTTCACTTGAAGACCAAGAAAGTAAGTTAATTCTCCCATCATGCTCATTTCATATTTACTTTGCATAAGCTTGGCAAACTTTTGACAAAGTTTCACATCTGTAGACCCAAAGATTATGTCATCTACATAAATTTGAACAAGTATAGTAGAACCATTCACAACCCTGTGAAAAAGAGTTTTATCTACAGTACCTCTAGTGAAGTGATTCTCAAGGAGGAACTGTGAAAGTGTGTCATACCAGGCTCTAGGTGCTTGTTTCAAACCATAGAGTGCTTTGAGGAGGAAGTATACATATTCTGGAAAATCATCATCTTCAAAACCAGGAGGTTGACTTACATACACCTCCTCTTCCAATTCCCCATTCAGAAAAGCACTCTTCACATCCATTTGATAGACTTTGAAATTGGCATGGGCTGCATAGGCTAGGAAAATCCTTATTGCTTCTAGTCTTGCAACAGGAGCAAAGGTTTCATCAAAATCAATTCCTTCTTCCTGTGAATAGCCTTTTGCAACCAATCTAGCTTTGTTCCTTGTGACTATGCCATTTTCATCCATCTTGTTTCTGAACACCCATTTTGTGCCTATGACACTCCTGTCCTTAGGCTTGGGCACCAGCTTCCAAACATTGTTCCTTTCAAATTGGTTTAGCTCTTCTTGCATAGCCAAGACCCAATCTGGATCTAGAAGTGCATCCTCAACTTTCTTTGGCTCATCTTGAGACAGAAAGCTGCTATATAGACATTCTTCTTGAGTTGCTCTTCTAGTTTGGACTTTTGAAGACACATCACCTATAATAAGTTCAAAGGGATGATCTTTAGTCCATTTCCTTGAGGGAGGTAGATTTGCTCTTGAAGAGGTAGCTTCATGATCATGATTGCATTGATTGGATATTTGTCCTTGAGAAACTCCCCCTGAGTTTGTTGTCCCTAAATGATCACTCCTGGAAGCATTTCTGTGACTGTCAACGGATTGTCCATTTTGACTGTCAACGAAACGCTCATTCTGACTGTCAACGAAATGTCCATTTGGTCTACTAGCAGCTATTCTTTTCAATCTTAATGCAGCAATTTCATCTTCACTGCTGCTTTCATCTGTGCTAGATACAACAGCTTTAGGCTGTTTCTCAATAGCCTTAACATGATTCATTTGATCTCCTTCCTCATTTTCAAAAGAAAGACTTTCATGGAAACCTTCATCACAGAGACCCTGAATTTTGAGATCATCAAAAACAACATGTACAGATTCCATAACAATGTTGGTTCTGAGATTGTAGACTCTGTAGGCTTTCCCTGCTGCATAACCCACAAATATTGCTTCATCTGCCTTTGCTTCAAATTTCCCCAAGTGCTCAGCTTGATTTCTCAGAACAAAACACTTGCATCCAAAGACATGAAGAAAATCCAATAGTGGCTTCTTTCTTTTGAGTAGCTGATAAGGGGTCATTCCTTTGGCCTGATTAATCAAAGAAATATTCTGAGTGAAGCAAGCTGTATTAACTGCCTCAGCCCAAAAATAAGTTGGTAACTTTGATTCATCTAGCATTGTCCTTGCAGCTTCAATAAGTGTTCTGTTTTTCCTTTCAACTACACCATTTTGCTGTGGTGTCCTTGCTGCTGAAAACTCATGCAAAATACCATTTTCTTCACATAACACCTTCATGCTTGAATTCTTGAATTCTGTCCCATTGTCACTCCTAATCCTTCTCACTTTCAAGTCAGAATGATTGTTTACCATCTTGATGTGATTGATAATGATTTCACTTGCCTCATCTTTGGAGAGCAAAAAGAAAGTCCATGTAAATCTAGAAAAATCATCAACAATCACAAAACAATATTTCTTCTTTGAAATAGACATGACATTTACAGGGCCAAACAAATCCATATGAAGCAACTCAAGCTGATGGACAATTGATGACTCTGTCTTGCTTTTGAATGATGCCTTCTTTTGTTTCCCTTTTTGACAGGCATCACACAAACCATCCTTGGAAAACTCCACTTGTGGAATTCCTCTAGCAAGATCTTTCCTCACCAAATCATTCATAACTTTAAAGTTCAGATGAGATAATTTCTTGTGCCATAGCCAACTTTCATCCTTGCTTGCCTTGCTGAAAAGGCAAGTGATGGTTTCTGGACTTGTGCTACTAAAGTCAGCAATGTACACATTCCCTCTTCTAAATCCAGTCATTACCACATTGTTGTTTCCTCCTTTAGAAACAACACAGGCTTCTTTAGAAAAAGTAACTAAAAATCCTTTGTCACAAAGTTGGCTGATACTAAGCAAATTGTGCTTAAGACCATCCACCAATGCAACTTCATCTATGATGACATTCTCTTTTGAAATCAAGTCATATCCCTTAGTGTAGCCTTTGCTGTCATCTCCAAAAGCAATACAAGGGCCAGCTCTTTCCTGAAACTCTGTGAGCAGGGTAGAATCACCAGTCATGTGTCTTGAACAACCACTATCCAAGTACCAAAGATTCCTTTTGTCTCCCTGCACACAATAAAACCAAATCAAGTCGATTTTGGTACCCAAGTTTCCTTGGGTCCTGTTTTATTAGCCTTTGCTTTTCCTTTTATATCATTTTTCACCTTGGGCTCAGATTGATTTAAATCAATCTTTATCCTTGGTGTTGATTTCTGAGGTTTGCTCACATTTTCATTCACAACATGCATAATTGGAGGAACAAACATGTTATTCATATTCCATGGCATTTGTGGCACATTAAACATATTCATGTATGGATTAGACACAAATGGCATGCTGGCATATGGATTTTGAAATTGTGCATATGGAGCAAACATGTTAGGCATAACAGGCATTGTAGGCATAGAACTATTCATTGCAGGCTTGGGAATTTTCACTTTAACAGTCTTCTTAACAGATTTGCAGTTAGTGGATAAATGACTAACACTTCCACAATTAACACATGTCTTTCTAGGAGTATATTTATCATGTGTGTAATTGTTGTGTTTGTTAATTCCTACTTTGCCATTCCTGTTATTCTTTTTATTTCCCTTAGCCTCAACTTGAACATTCTCTAACTTATCTTTCAATTGCTTGTTGGACAAGTGACCTACATTAGCTCTCTCAACAGGCTTCTCAACTTTCTTTGATTTACTAGACTCACCTTGAACAAAGTTCTTGGTGACAGGACCATACTTATTATTAAGTCTAGTGAGTTCATCTTTTCTTTTCTCTGTCAACGAAACACCCTGATTGGTTGATGGTTCATCTGTCAACGAAACATTGCATTCCGTTGACATATCAACCTTCAACAAATGATCATTGTTGTTTGTTGACTCTGTTTCTGATTCTAAGGTTTCACAAACATCCCCTAGTTTCTCTTTGTTCTTTTTCCATGATTGTTCACAGAAAGATTCCATACCTTGAACATTAATGATGTTGGTAGCAACATTCCTGGCATCTTTCCATTTAGCAATCACATTTTGTTCTATTTCTAGTTGTGTCTTAAGAATTTCTTCCCTTTGTAACACGTTCTCAAGTTCCTTCTTAGCATCCCTACTAACACATCTCATTTTCTCAAATTCAATGAGCTGTGCTTTTAACATTGCATTCCTATCACTTAAGAGCAAATTAGTCTCTTTTATTCTTGAATTCTCTTTGGTAAGTGATTTAAGAGTAACACGCAAATTATATAATACAGTAGACATTTCATTTACTGCACTATCGCATTCCTCTTTAGAAAGCTCAGAAAGATTAGTAATTGTTACCTGGTTGCTTGAGGAGCTTGCTTCCTGCTCATGATTGTTAGCCATAAGAGCCAGGTTGACATATTCAACATCATCATTAGAATCTTCACCATTACCAGTCCAATCATACTCCTGAGACATGAAAGCCTTTTCTTTTTGCTTGAGAAGTTCAAAGTATTTCTTTTTATAATCAACAGGCTCAAATTTCCTGTTGCTCTTCTCAATCTTGGGCTTTCTGCAGTCTCCAGCAAAGTGACCAAGCATTCCACAATTGAAACATTTAGATTTAGACTTTTCAATCCAGTTACTTTTGTTAGGTTGAAAGTCTCTCCTTGGTGGCCTTGCTTCTGAGTTTCTCTTGAACTTGAACTTAGAGAATTTTCTTGACAGAAAAGCAATGTGTTCATCAATCTCATCTAAGTCATCCAAGTTGGTTGGTTCTGGTTCTTCTTCTTCTGTCATCTTACCTTTACCTTTGCTAACATCACTTCTACAACTAGCTCGACTAGTTGTGGCCTTTGCAGCTTCTTCAGTGTCATCTTCCAGTTGGTTCACAGATGCAATCAATGCAATAGATCCACCCTTCTTCTGTACCTTCTCAATTTCTTCATCTTGCTCCATTTCCAACTCATATGTCTTTAATGTTCCATACAGCCTTTCAAGAGTGTAATCTTTGTACTCCTGAGTGTTTCTTAGAGAAACAGTCATAGGCTTCCATTCTTTTGGAAGAGCTCTAAGAAATTTAAGGTTTGAATCCTTGGTTTGATAGATCCTCCCATACAACTTTAATCCATTCAAAAGCTTTTGAAACCTACTAAACGTGTCATTTAGGGTTTCACCAGCTTTAAAGTGAAAGTGCTCATATTGTTGTATAAGGAGTTGCATTTTGTTCTCCCTTACTTGCTCAGTTCCTTCACATAGTGTTCTGACAGTGTCCCGTACTTCTTTGGAGGTTGTACAGTTTATGACATTGTCGAACATCTCTTGCTCCAAACCATTAAACAGAATGTTCATGGTTCTTTTATATTTATGGACTTCTGCAACATCTTTAATAGTCCATTCTGAGACAAGTTTTGGAATTTCCACATCAGGAGCATCATCTGGCAGTCCAACTCTAGATGCAAACTTCATGGGAACGTGTGGACCTTTCTCAATGCAGTCTACATATCTCTCATCCATAGACATGAGATGTAAATGCATCTTTACTTTCCAGTGAAAGTAATTGTCCTTATCAAGAACTGGTATCTTCACACCTGCATCCTTCTTCACCATGGTTTCTGTTTTTGGTCTTGATCTTTAAACTTCTTGTATGTTAGAAGCTTGCTCTGATACCAATTGTTAATCCCAAATGACCTAACAGAATTGTAGAAGGGGGGGGGGTTGAATACAATTCTTGATATTTTCTTAAACTTAAGACACTTATAAATAAAACTGAACTGAATAAGTAAAAACACAAGATATAAATAATTCAGTTGGATTGTTTGATGATCCAACTGAAGTGTTTTTATTTCGGAAATAATCTGTGATACCAAAAGTACACAGCTGCTCAGTTACAAGGTTGTAGAGAAGAATGCTCTCAAAGATAGCTAATACAAACTATTTGTTTTTCTTCTCTTACCCTTATTTTAACTGCTACACTTGGTTATATATTCCCAAGTTTACAAAGCTATTTTTGGCTACACTAAAGTACACTAGAGGTAACCGCCAATAGTTTTCTTTTCATCCCTTTGTCCAGTGGTCCTTGGAGATCCCTGCTTTTGTCTTCATGCTTATTATGATCACTCCCAAGAGCCCAATTGGAAACTGGGATGTTTCCTTATTCCCCATGTCCATTTTAATGGTTTCCAATGCAAAGTACACTTCCACATCACCTTTAGATCTGTTCAGTAAACTGTCACTATCACTTTGTCAACTATTCAGAAAAGCAATAATGATTCGTTGATAGCAGGGAGATGTGTTTCGTTGATAGCTTTATTCTTCATTTCGTTGATGAGTAAACTTCATTTCGTTGATGAGTAAACTTCATTCCGTTGATGGTGTATCCTTGTTCCGTTGATAGAGTAATCTTCATACCGTTGACATGTCTTCACTTAGGCAAAATTACAAGGCATGATATACTTACAATTAACCAACCTATTTTGCATATCTAGTACTTAGTCAACATGACTTAGAAAGCCTATCTAGTACATACATCAAATGCATATCAAACTGTGAAGTATTGTACAGTGCAATTGCTACAACACTCATTCCGTTGATGAGCTTCCTGTCAACGAAACACTGCAAAGCATGCCATTCCATTGACAGTTACAAAATGACTTAATAAAAAATCTACTAAGTGTTTTTATAATTATCATCAAGATCAACATATTCCTAACACAGCCTGACATTGTCTACCGCCTTTTTGGATCTCCCGGCCCATTTGGGGCAATAAAAATGATGGGTCGGCGCGACTCGACCTCTTATACCGCTCCTAGTTCGGATGAAATCCATGACTCTGAAATGTAAAGATCGTCCTCCTTTCCCCAAGTGTAATACTTGTTGATACGACTCCACTAAGTAGTTATATCTAGGTTGGAAAGGAAGATTCTCCAATATTTCCCAAGCTATTGCTTGTTAATGGATATCGACTTGTTCCATCAATTTACTCCTCGATCGTTGAGGTAGTAACACAACATTTGACTTGCAGCAATTAAATTGCTCAGAGAAAATATTTGTCCCCTGACAGTTTTGAGTTGAGAGTTTAAAATGAGTAGCAGTCACTTAAATCAGGTTTCCCATATTTTTGGTAATTGAGCGAGTATTTAAATCCTCTTAAAAGATAGATTTAAATGGAAAACAGTGTTTGGGAACCTCCCCTTGATTTAAAAATAATTAATAGTACAGCTTAGAATATCCTTCGTAATTATTGAAGGTCGAGGATAAACTTTAAATAATACAACTCATTTTAAAACGTGTTAAAAGTATTTAATAAATAATCGAATAATATTTATTAAATAAATAAACCTTAAACGAATATTCAAAAATAATATTTATTAAATAAATAATGATTGAATTAATATTCAAAATAATATTCATTAAATAAATAAGGATTAAATGAATATTCAAAATAATATCCATTAAATAAATAAACCTTAAATGAATATTCAAAAATAATATTCATTAAATAAATAATCATCGAATAACAGTTACCCGATATCTAGCTTATAAGCCAATTACCAAATCATTTCCAAGTAATAAATACTTTCCGGAACATAAATAATGATTATTAATAATATTCCTCAAGATGAATAGTACTCTGCCGCTGGAATCCCTACGGGTTTCCACGACTATCTATATAACAAAAAAAATATCGACTCCCGGTCTAGAGTCGAAACAATAAACATGCTCTTATCTATAGAGCTACAGGGTATACCGGTTTATAAGTACATTATCTCAAAGCTCGTATAATATCCAAAAGTCAAATTCTATTTAACACGATATAATCATTTATCTCAAAACTATACAACACTATACATGGCAAAAGCAGTATTATATAATTAATACTCCAAAGTATGGATTTAGAAAACTTGCATCATCAGTAAATCAAACATTTTGATAAGTGGAATATAGTATTAGAAAACTTTCCACAATACTCGCAACAAAAGAGTTGATATATAATTTGGAATACGCAAGTATTGAACATTTGAAAATATACCTACTTTGAACAATAGAGTAAGGTTTAGTAAACTTGCTTGGAAATCCCGAAGTAGCAGTAAGTCTCAGGTTGGCCCAGTAATCTAGAATCAATACAAGGTTCAAGATTAATAACTTAACGCTTTCACCATACTAAGTATATACTAACTCAAGTACAAAGTTCACTTTCAAGTTAACTCCTTAAGATCATTTACTCGAGCATGCTCGCTCACGCATTTTTATAAAATTGAAATTTAATCCTTTTAGCACGAAATCTTTTCGAGGGTCTTCCTGAACGTACCTAGCATGTTATCACAAAGTTTCACATTTTATTATGACCTCTAAGTGGTTCGATCATAGCCTCAAAGTTGACTAAGTGGTGCGGTTTGGTTTTACGAACGCCTTACACTAAAACACATGTTTCTCCTAAACCGTTAATCGTAATGACATGATTCTTGCGCTCACGTAAACTAGAAACAAAGCTCTACACACTCATGTTCATTACTGAACCAAAAGAGGCAGTTAGGTTTTCGGATTCTAGGCAGTTTTTAGAGTTATCGAAAATCGGGCATTACGACGGCTTAAAATCGAATAATCCAATTTTTAACCAACCCAAATAAGCATTCAACCAACACCCAAGACTCATATACACCATTCATCATCTTCCTCACTGCCTCAACAGGTCTTGGAGCTACAATACTTATTTTTCCGTTTTCATAACAACCACACAAGATTCATGCCTCTAAACATTCATACCACATCAAAACTCCATTAAAACACAATATTCATCAAAGGGGTTTCCAAAGATTTATACCTTGGATTGAAGCTTAGAATTGCTCTAAAGACTTTACAACTCTTAAACCTTGCTTAGAACATCCTTTGGAAGCCAAACCATCAAGAAACAAAATATGAAAACTAAGTTAGTAACTAATCATCCTAGAACACACCATCTTGTAAAAATCATATAAAATCGAAAAATAAGAGTTTCGTTCTCAAATATTTTACCACACCTTATGATCTTCAAGGGATTTCTTTTGAGTCCTATATCATCACCAGGGAATGCTTGAAGCTCTACTTATGGGCGTTTTAAGATCGATGGCAGAAACTGCCAGGAACAGGGCAGATTGGAATCTTCAACTTGGGGAAGGGATTTGACTATTCTACACCCCTTTGTTTGCCACCATACTTTAGGCGTGGTCTTTACATAGAATGTGGAGGCTATGGTTAAAATATGGTGATTTATGGATGGATAGAAGTGGAGATATGAATTTTTCTTTGAGTTGTGCTCTTGTTTGGCAGATTGGAGAGCTTTTGCTCATCTTACTTTTGTTTTGTTTTTCAACTTGGATGCATCTTTTCTTTTGTGTTGTTAACCACCCATTGGTCCACTTGTTGCTCTCTCATTAGTCCAAGTGTTGGCCTCTCATCAAAGAACTCCATTTTTGTCAATGTTGCAAATACACCATTAGCTTTTTGGTTGACTTTCATGCATGACACCTTGGTTTTTCTTCTTCCACCAATTGGATCGTCTTGGTGTCCTTTTATTACTCCACTATGGCACAATCCCTTAAATCAATATTAACTCCAACATCCCTTATCTATTCCCTCTTTATTCCTTGTTCTTAGAAAATGTTCTCGCGTTTCTTCGAATATTCTCAATCTCTTTTTATAGAGTTCCTTAACTCTTGGTTAGCTTCCTTTTTGTTTAAATACTTGAATCCACTTGATATAATTCTCTTGATGATCATGTAGGATATTTAATCTTGTCATAATTTCAATCCTTCATCCATGATTCGTTTGCTTAATCGCTTAATCTCGTTATAAAGTATCAGCGGTTTTCGTTCTAAATTCTCAAATCAAATATAATAAAATTCCAAAATATTAAATCCTCAAATCCTCAAATTTAATATCTCATTTCTTGATTATAATAATATATAATTCACTGCCCGGTCAAATACTACACCAAAATAAAATTTGGAATTTCTGAATTCTGATCGTCTTTGCATACACTTATTTACTCCGTAGATCACTAATATGACTTCGGAATATCCACACTACGTCTCGTACATAGGTGGCATGAAATTTTTTTCTTAATCCTCAAAATCACTATTCATCCACCAAATTCACTATTCACTGATGCACTTAATCATAATAAGAAAAGTTTTAATTTTACCAAAAATTCGGGTTATTACAACATGGCTGCATAAATTAGGAATTTTCATAAATCTTTCATATTCAAAACTATTGAACTAATTTACAACAATAATCAAATTACAATAATCAACTAAAACTATTACGTATAATCAACTTCAATAATCGAATAAGGGAAAACATTCGAACTTCAATAATGGAATATAAAAAGATTCTACTAAATACTGACAACAATTAATAATAAAGATTCGAACTTCGAAGAGGATTCTAGCTATCATACAAATTACAAAATATGAATCAAAGATTTTAGGTTTCATTGTAAAGATTCGAAGATAATTAAATAAAGAATAAAGAATAAAACTAACCAGCAATTAGAGAATAGAGATTTGTTGAATCTTCAATTCTTGATTCTTCGTTGATTATTTGTTGTTGATTCTTGACTCCTGCGGCTGTGTTCTTTGTTGATTCTTCGGCCTTCGCTGTTGATTGTGTCTGCGTGTTGCGGCTGTAGCCTGTAAGCCTCTTAACCCTAGTCCCCAAATTATTCTAGTACTAGTACATATAGTAATTAGTCTAGTTTGAGTCGTTCTTTTGTTTGTTTTTTTAAACTCTTTCTTTTGATAATACAAATATTAGATCGGGTTTCTTTCTTTCTTGTTAGTATCTTGTAAATTTTAGATTTAAAATTGTTGTTAAGTACAATATTATATATATATATATATCATATATATATATAATACATATATTATGGTTTTTTTTCGGGTTTCGGATTCGGATCGGGTTTGGATCGGATATTGGGTTTCGGATCGGTATACATAAACTCCAAATCCAAATCCAAAATTTTTCGGGTTTAAAAATCAAATCCAAATCCAAACCCAAAAAATCGGGTTCGGTAAATCCAAAATTCCGGGTTTCGGATCGGGTATCCGTCGGATCGGATTTTTCTGTCATCCCTAACCACAAAAGCAGATGATATTTATTTGGTTTTCAGTTAATAGGATCATATATTATGAATTTATGATTATATATTTTTCTTTTCATCAATGTATGGTTTAGGCACCATATGCGTATTCAATTTTCCAGGTCTCTAATTAACAAACTACTCATAATTGAAGTCATCAATCTTCTATTACTATATATTAAATCACAACACAATGACAAAAAATGTCACTTTAATACCTGTGAAGTTATGATGTTGTCCCTATTTTTTGAAAAATTACAAATTTCCCACCGTTTTTGAGGTAAAAAATAAATTAAATTATGTTCGGCTTTAGAATTGAACCTATGACCTTCTAGGCTCAAACTTGCAGCACAACCATTGTGCTACACTTTGTTTTGAGTTTACTTTCAAAATCTTATTAGATAAACCACATCTTCTCCCATCGTTTTTTTATTTTTATTTTAGAGTAAATAAATATTGATTTATATTATTTCTAGACTATTGCACAATATATAATTACAAAAAATATTTTGTTTTGATTGAGAATAATCTACAATTATCTTTTGTCAATTTAAATGATTGATATATGCCATTTAAATACCTGTGAATTTATGATTTTGTTCATATGTGTTAAAAAATTACAAAAACACATTTCCTTTTATATTTATGCAAAGAGTAGATGAAATTATATTAGTGTTGAAAATTTAACTACAACCCTTCTCTAATCAAACTCATACCATAACCATTATACCATATGTTATTTTGAGTTTTCTTTAAAAATATTTTTATAAAAATCACATTTTCTCCTCTTCTACCATTTATTTTATTTTTGAGTAAATAAAAGTTAAAACGTTGGTTTATATTATTTATAGAATATTGCATAGTATATAATTACTAAAAATATTTTAATGGATTGAGTATACTCTATAATTCTCTTTTGCCATTTTAATTGATTGATATAAAAAATAAAATTGTAAATAATATAAAATTATACATAAATGTAATTGTTGTGGATTAAAAAACGTACTTGTATATTAATTGCTAGGATTTATGATCTTTCGAGCTTTAATGGTTGCACTTGTGTTTCGAGACTAAATCGGTCCTCACAAGATGCCTACGTATCTCTAGTGTTTAGAGAATCAAGCCAAAGACGTAGTTCTGATTGTAGGATCAGGGACCTTATATAGGCGTCTGGAGCCTAGTATTTATGGTATGTTTAGGAGTCTTAGCGAATAAGTCTCCTTTTTGATATTGGATAAACATTGTATTTCTTGCGGGATAAGTCTTTTCCTTGTTGATAAAGGTTATGACTCATTAATTGGGATTCTGGATCCTTATTTGACCAATTTACCATATTTTGGACCCTTTTCATGAGCTGTATATTTTCCCTATTCATTAATTACGAAATTAATGAATAATTAGGGTGTCGGGCCTTAAATATCGGCCTTTCCATTGATTTGTCAATTATATTTCTATAATTACTTTTCTGTCCATATAATTTGCCCCCCAACTTCTAAGAAAATCTCTCTTGGATTATCGTAGAAGTTATTTTATTCGGGAGTTACGAAATTTTCTTCCGTATTGTGACTTGGTTTGACGAACATATAGTTCTAAACCAATTTTGTAGTTTCCCAAAACAAGAATCGGGATTTTTCATCAATTCCCTGGAAGATAAATCAATTTTTGAATTTTTCAGTTCATTTTCGACCAGGATCCTGGTCGAATTCGACCTCACTTTTGGGTCCTGGTCGAACACCTTCGACCAGGATTCTGGTCGAATAGATGGTTTATTTTGAGCTTCATTCGAACTCATTCGACCAGGATTCTGGTCGAATATTTGGTTCCTTTTGAGCTTTATTCGAACTCATTCGACCAGGATTCTGGTCGAATATTTGGTTCGTTTCAGACTTTTAAGGCCCACGTATATTGGGCTCAATTTGGGCCTAAGGCCTTTATTTAACAATTGGGCATTCTGCTTTTTATTGGGCCTTTAGCCTTTATTGGAACTATTTCGACCAGGTTTCTGGTCGAATATATTCCTCATTTTGGGCCTTGGTTGAACACCTTCGATCAGGATTCTGATCGAACATGAGAGCCATTTTGGGCCTTATTCGAACTCTTTCGACCAGGATTATGGTCGAATGTTTGGTTCATTTTTGTCGTGGGCTTAGTTGGGCCCAAGACTTTCACTGTTCCAGTTCGTTAATTTGGGCATGTAGCCCTTTATGGGCCGTACCGGCTAATGCCGGTTGTCCTTCCTTCAACCGGCCCATTGACCGGCTGTCATCCCTATATAAGGGTGATCTTTCCTTTGTTTCCATTCATTCCTCACATTCTATTTTCTCAAAGATATTCTGCTGAATTTTCTCCAAAGTTTTCTCTAAATTGCTCTGCTAGGGTTCCACCACAAGGCGATTCCCGGCGAGATTTTCCGTTGAATCTCACCGTTTTCTGGGTTTTTCACTTGAAGATTTGAAGAATTCTTTGAAGATTCTGGGCTTTGCTTTGAAGATTTGAAGAATTTTCTGGGTATTCGTTGAAGATTTGAAGATTTTTCTGGGTTTAGAAATGGCTGATCGAGCTTCCCAACGTCTTCAAAAGATGAACTCTGCATCGAAAAGAGGTACCCCCATTCCTATTCGTTCAAAATACATGTCTTTGCATGATATGATTAATGAACGTGGGGATGAATACCCGTCAGTATCTGCTTTAGATTCGTATGATTGTAGTAATAAGTTTCACGAAGTAGATCTGATTAAAGATTATAATAAGATGTATAGGGTAAAGGCCCCTTTAAGACTAGTTCCTGCTGGTGCCGGTTACCGTTCATGTCACTGGAGGCCAAATGCTTTGTGCATTTATAAGGATGCCATAGTTGCCGGCCTTAGGTTCCCATTCCATGAGTTCATCCCTAGGCTCTTGGCAGATGTCCAAATTAACCCTAGCCAATTACCCCCAAATGCTTGGAGGATAATCCACTGTTTTATGGTTTTATATCTTCGTAAAAACCTCCCTCTTTCTGTACCCTTGT
The DNA here is from genome assembly GCA_030848705.1 of Heracleum sosnowskyi. Classification (NCBI taxonomy): domain Eukaryota; kingdom Viridiplantae; phylum Streptophyta; class Magnoliopsida; order Apiales; family Apiaceae; genus Heracleum; species Heracleum sosnowskyi. Next base: position 47,611,839 of record CM061236.1, read on the forward strand.
TTAGAAGGATTTTCCAGTTTAAAAATAGCTCTGCCAACAACTTGGGTTGGGTATATATAAGCCATAGGGTAGGCTTCCCTTTCATTTTTCACCCAAAGTCAATCCCAGATAATAACCCCAAATGGAAAAATGAGTTCATGTATCTTGTATGGGAAGGAGGGGACTGGGGAACCCTTTTTCGTAGATCATTCGGGAGAGTTTCAGATGGTAGTCCCAACAACATTGTCTTGACTGAGGAGGAATCTCATGCCTACTCAGAGTTTATCAAGGATAATGGGACTACCGTGGCTTGGGAGCTATTGGACGAGTTTGCCCTCAAGTCTGTCGGGCTCTCCACTGTTCATGATAAGGGTATTTTACTTATCCCTTTTCTTTATGTCTATTTTTCTTTCCTTTGTGATTTTCTGCTAACCATTTTTTTTTGGTTTTTCTTGCAGCTGCGGTGTAACACCCCCAGACCCGGGGTCAGGAATCTGGGTTGTCACGCTCCATAAATTATACAATACCTGCATTACTTACAACATTCTAATAATATAACTCCAAAAGACCCCAATCACTTACGCACACACACACAACTTATAGCCTTGGAAATGAGCAACAATAAGTAACATTTGTTATTACAAATCAAATGTACTATCCAGGCTCTCATCTATCATTTACAACCTCTACCTGAAGTTAAAATAATAGACCTCACAATTCTATACAAGGTTTAGTAATACAAACCTACTCAAAATGATTCTCACTAATTTAAGCTGCAACTACTCTGCTCATACCGGCAGTGTCCATCCTGCTGAACTAACTCAAGGGTGGTCTCTCCATTCCCTTGCTCTCGTAACACGAGATGAATCGGCGATGTTTTCTTCATGCTGAAAGATTTAATAAAGCAAGAATGAGCTAATAGTGCTCAGCAAGAAATCTATCCCAGTTTAAATCTTTAAACCATTTAGGTAGATAATCCATATAGGACCTATATTTAAAAACTACTAGGGTTCGACCCCAAAATAGTATACTGTTCAAAATACCGTATGACTTATAATCATACTAAATTACTTTTCGTAAATCCTTTAGAAATCCTTGGTATCGATATAATGAACCAAGATTCAAAACATATCTTTTAAAATAGATATCAAATAATGGAATCAAGGCTTAAAACCTATCCATCGATTCAAAATACTATACAGTTCAACATACTGTATATCTTAAATACCTTTTCAACATATATACTCACATATCTACTTAGATATCTCATACTGTTCAGAATACTGTAGAATATCAGTAATGAACACCTTCTGTAGAAGAAGCAAGAATGAGCACTATAGCTCGACAATCAGATATAGCAGCTTAATCATATATGTAAGCTTATATCATAAAGGAAAACCTTTAAAACCTCATTCGTATACAGAATGATATGTATTTATTTCTCTTTTCGTCAAAACATACCATACAGTACGACTACTGTATGAGGAACATCATTACTCATTACTGTCACATTATCAGTAACTCAACGCCTAGGCTTTTGTTACAATGTGCAGCTCAACTCCAATTGGAGGGAAGGGAATGTACTGGAGCACCCGACACACGGTGATCAGCCGTTGTATCGTAACTTTTCTTTTCTACTAGTAGAAGGACGACTTCCTGTTCGGTTATCACCCTGACCGCATACGGGCCATTGTGCTAAGAGATCACTACCTCGGCGCCTATTTTTCATCACCGGGCAAGCCTTAGCACTCAAGAGATCACTACCTCGGCGCCTATTTTTCATCACCGGGCAAGCCTTGATAAATTTGGCACTACCTCGGCACCTATTTCATTGCCGTGTAGGCCTTTCCAATTCCCATGATGAAAAACATTAATGAAACAGAAATCGGAAGTTAATTCCACATTTCCCAAGTACGAATACTTGTCAAAACTTTGTAACCGTTTAGAACACCTTACTCCAGAGTAATTGAAAGGAGTAAATCAAAGTGTGGGTTGACATTAGTCAACGAGACTACCGATGATTACTACGTATTTTGAAATCATGACCAGGGAGTTTATTGAAATATCAGAGTTCAACGAGTTTGAAACACTCTACTTGAATGGGGGAGTCATCCCCTAGTTTTAAGTATTCTAGAGGAACAGTGGAAGTAAAACTCTGTCCTCGAATTCTTGAACTAAATTCCCAGTTTTCGATGAGTTGGAAAATACTAACCGCATTTAATTACTTTTAACTATCTTAAGATAATAGTTGGGAATCTCTATTTTAATACCTTTTCTGAAAATCAGAAAATTTATATTTTGTGTAAATAATAGAACCTTTAATCCTATAATAAGGTTCTATGATTTTAAAACGTATTTGGAATATTTAATAAATATCCAAATAATAAATATTAAATTATTATACAATATAAAACCACCTAAGTGAATATTCAGAATAATATTCACTTAGTTAAATAATCTTCAAATAATATGTATTGAATTGTCATTCAATATAAACTACTTAAGGGAATATTCAAAAGAATATTCACTTAATTAAATAATAATCAATTAATAAATATTGAATTATTATTCACTATAAACACTTAAGTGAATATTCAAAAAATAATATTTACTTTAATCTAATAATATTCAAATAATATTTATTATAATATTATTTAAATATCTCACCTTAAATATCCCATAATATAGATATTGGAATATTTAATAAATCTTTAAAATATAACCGTCACTGGAACCTTCCAGCTTTTGATAGTAGTTTAAAACAAAATAATAATTTGACTCCCGGTCTCAGTTTTAAAACCATCGTACAAGCAATCTATACTTAGAGTCTTTAATCTTTAACCTTGGTTTATATCTAGTACTTATCTAGCATATAAACTTTATATCTTATACCGCTTTTTATAAAGCGAAAACAGTTTTACGTTATTTCACAGCATAAAGCAGCATATATAGCAATACCACAACATATATCACAACAACATTATTATATGGTATAGGGTTTGAAAACTTGCATGCATCTATCATATGCATACATCACATCTCATCATTTTTAATACCATCACATCTATATACGATGTGAGGTTTGAAAGCATGCATAATATCGTATGCATATATTACTTTTTGGAAAGCATGCATCTATCATATGCATATTATCAGAATATTGTATTTTAAAATACAGCATGGGATGAGAAAACTTGCCTCGGGTCCTTGGTTGTTACGGGTTCGAGAACTTGTTGGGAAATCTATAAACAAAGAAATACCCGATCAGTCCCCTGGCTTAATCATTTAAAGTGCATTTAACTTAAGCACTAACGTTCTATTAACGAACATCAATTGTGTCGCTCTTGGTCATCTATAACCTCATAACATTCCGTAACTCTTAATTCACAAGTTTGGGTGAAAATCTATTCACAAATCCCAAGTATTTTTCCTTTACCATTTCCTTGTTTTAAACCATCCCCTTAAGGGTATTTCACTCGCGCAACCTTCGTTCGCGTATTTTTATAAAATCACCAACTCCTCTTTTTAACTCAAACCCTTCTAGGTTTCCTTTCCTAATTATTCATACTATTATCCACTTTAATATCTTGGCCAAATTTCAATTTTAAAGGGTTTGATCACTAACTCAAAGTTCATACAATGAACTACTTAGTTACGCGAAACCGCTTTCACTAAAATGGACGTTTCTCCTAAACCGTAAATCGAAACGACACGATTCTTTCGCTAAAACAATCTAGGAAACAGAGCCTACATGTTCATGGTCAGAAACCTCAAGTTTATGCCCTGTAATTCAATCATGGTTTCTGTCTAAACTACCCTAAGTAAAATCCGACATGGTAACGGCGCTTACGCGTACTTCCCGTGTTTTTAAACACTCAATCCAATCCACAATCAACCAACCACCAATCAAACTCAAGCTAATACTACCATTTTTCTGTCCAAACAAGGTCACACCTTAGTTCATAAGTTTATCCACAAATCAACCATCAAACATGCTTAAAATCATGCATACATGCTTTATTACTACATAGTTCTTAACTAATCACTTATAACTACTAGATCAAGACATAATCTTAAAAAAGAAAGAAGTTTTATACCTTCCTTGGATCTTAGCAAAGGCTATATATAGATGATATATCCTTCCTTGCTCCTTAACTAAGCTAATCAAACCTAAAAACACCAAAACAAATCAAGATCTTATGAGTTTACTATTCACATCACTATTCATCATCAACTTTGAATCCATTTTTGACCAAGCTATGATCCATGGATGAGGCTAAGATTAGAGATCTACCTTGGATATTGGAAGGGGGTGATTTAGAGCCCAAGATCAATAATTATGGTTGAGTGGAAGTTGGAGCAAAATTTTTAAGGGTTTGAAGGATGAAGAATAGCCGAATGTTGATGTTCTTCAAGATGCATCTCTTTTGTTTTGTTTTTGTTTGTTTTTCTCTTCTTTTGTTTTGTCTAATTAATCCTCAAGACTTTGTAATTGATTTGTGTGGTTAAAAACTTGTTTTGTCATCAATGACAAGGCCATTTTGGATGTGTGGTGGTGGTGAAAGTGGTGACAAGGTGGTGATTCATCACCTTGTCATCACTTGTCATGCTTATGTCATCTCCTTGCATCATGCTTATGTCATCCTTTGCATCCTCAATTCTTTTATATATTGCACTTGATGATCTCATATAATACTCCTCCCTTGGTTAGGGTTTAATCCACAATTTGTTACGCTTTTGTTTCGCGATAGTTTCAAGTGGTTTTAAAAACGATTCTCTGTACCAAAGCTAGGGATTACTTTCTTGATCTTTCCATTACCTTGGTTTAATATATGATCCTAGATTTCTCACCTTGGTTTAAGATATGATCATGGATTTCTCATTCTACATACTTTCTCAAAACGATCAAATCAATACATCCTCGATTATCCGATGAATAGTGATCAAAATTCAAAGTTGGAATCTCCCGATTCTGATCGCGTTTACATTCACTTATTCTCCTTATACATCAATAATATAACCTCGAAACATTCATTCCATATCATCCACATAGTGTGGTCTGAAAAATTTTCCATCAGCAAATTTACTATTCATCACATTTACTATTCATCAAATTTTTTTTAACTAAGTCCAAAATTTGGGGCTATTACAGTCTCCCCTCCTTAAAAGGATTCCATCCCGGAATCTAAGAAAATAGCCGAGGTTACTCTTTCAATATAAAAATCTCCAGTTTCCAGGTTGACTCCTCAACCCTCTGGTTTCATTACAACACTTACTCATTCCGATCTGTGATATCTACCAGACGCTTTATATAAGCCAATTCTGGTTGTACTCTTATACACCTATTCTCTATTAACATCCGATTATTCTTGCAATCGGCGGTACAACGCTTACCGTAACTTCGGTTATCTGAAATGTTTCTTTCGGTCGGTCCGTCGGTCTGCGGATCCTACGTAGTGCTCACACTCACTCTCGTTGCCAAACATGTTTGGAAAACTACTCCCGAACCTGGAGTTCATTCATTGGTCCTTATCTGACACGATGGTGACTGGAACCCTACGTCACCCAACTATCTCTTTCGTAACTCTTTGATTAAAGATCTCTTGCTAAAAACAAAATATGAGTAGACTCATTTAATCCATCAATTATAGCTCAATTGACGTCTTAGTCTGACTTGATTCTTGTTGATCCTATCACAGAATCCATTATAGTAAAATTACATTCCTAATCAGGAATCTCTATTAACTGTGATAGTCAACTAGGTCTTTGTTCTGCCTTCATTTTCTGACATATCCAATATTTGTTTATAAATCGATAAATCCTTTTATTTATCGGGCTACCTATAACATTTCCTTAACTTTCTATAACTTTTTGTACTCTCCGCGTAACTGTCTCTCTATGACAGATCTTTATTCCTTAATTTATTCAGGCTCAATCAGGACTTTTAAATAATCCTTGTTGTACTCTTAACTTCAACTTCATTCTTTCAGATCCTCTTATTAGTCCTTCTGAAAATTAGCATCCTTTATCTCTTGAACATTGGGAACCCAAACTCGGTAAAAATACCTTATGATTCCTTTATCATCTTTCTCAGTCTTTAATGTTTTCTCCAACATTGACTTCCTACCTTTACTCGTCATTTGCTCTTGACATAACTTGATCTCCTGCAGCAATTCCGGTTGCATTGCAATCTCAACTAGTCTCTCAATACCATTTCCGGTTATCTTAACCTCAATTTCCATTTTCTTAAATCCTTGGATTAACTTTATCCAACGATGTTATCATCTTAAGTCTCTCAGACTAAGGGCATCGGCCACCACATTGGCCTTCCCTGGGTGGTAAAGGATCCCACCGTCATAATCCTTGATTAGATTTAGCTACCTTTTCAACCCTCATGGTAAGTTCTTTCTGGGAAAGTGTATCTAATGCTCTTATGATTGTGTAAATCTCGCACATCTTTCCATACAAGTAGTGCATCCAAACCTTTAAAGCGAAAACTATCGCTGCCAATTCTAAGTCATGTGTAGGGTATCTAAATTCATATTCCTTTAACTGTCTGGATGCATACGCAATTACCTTTCCGTGCTGCATAATCACACACTCTAATCCTTTATGCGATGCGTCGCTATAAATCACAAAAATCTCCCTTCCCATTTGGTAGTACCAGCACAGGGCAGTGACTAGTCTCTTCTTTAATTTCTGGAAACTTTTCTCTCCTCAGTGCTTCTAACACGATCCTCAAACGTTCTGCATGTTCTTCCTCGGTCTTTGAGGTAAACCTAAATATTGTCGACGTCACTATGACACACTTATCCAAATATTTCTTGAAAACTCGATTCATCAAGTCCATGAAAGCTGCAAGGGCATTCGTCAGCCCAAACGAAATTACTAAAAACTCGTAGTGTCCATTCTTGGTGCGAAACGCAGTCTTGGTTACGTCCTCAGGTTTAATATTCAACTGGTGGTATCCAGTTCTCAAATCAATCTTCGAGAATTTAACTGCATCGTGCAGCCGATCGATCAAATCACCGATCCTTGGCAGGGGTATTCATTCTTAACAATTAGCATATTCAGCTTTCGATACTCTATGCACAGCCTCATGCTGCCGTCCTTTTTCTTCACCAATAACACGGGTGCATCCCACGGTGACGCAATTGGTCTTATCATTCCTTTCCCTAACAATTCTTACAATTGAGCGACTAATTTCTTCATCTCGACTGGAGCTAGTCGGTACGGGGCCTTCGAAACTGGCGCTGTTCTTGGAGCTAATTCTATAGCAGACTTTATTTCTCTATCGGGTGGTAATCCTTGGAGATCTTCTGGAAATACATCCTCGAATTCATTGACAACAGGTATATTATGTACACTGGGTACTTCCCGTTTCGTATCCATCACAGTCGCTAAACAAGTTTCACATCCTTCGAGATCAATCGTTCCCTCGTCCGATAATCTGAATTCTTACCTTCTTTCTATCACAATCGTTTCATTAACCAAGGTAACATAATCAGTCGTTTCGAACACTTCGTTATTCTGAATTCGCATCATGCGAAACAAACCTTGACAATTTCCGTAATCCTCGATTCATAACTTATCGTACTCATTCGTTTTAGCTCTCAGCTTCAACACTCTACTTTTCCAAATACTAAGGAAAATACTTGCATGGCACCAAGAATACTTCAAGCAACAGAATGCTTTATATATATATATATATAAACTTTGTAAAAATTCTCGCTGAGGGGGCGTCCTGGTTAGGTCTCAATCAAATTCTCGTTTGAAAATCTTCCCACCATACTTCACTACATACAAATGCATCGTGAATTCATTTATATAAATTTGACTGAAAGTTGAACTTAGTGATACAATAACTAGTTCATTTCAAGAAACATTAACAACTAGCTGAACAAAATTTGCTAGTTCGATTAGTTTGGGACGCAACATCTAGCTAGGATGATTAGCTAGACTTTCATCATATCATTAAAATTTCAACTAGTTAGAACAATTAACTAGTCACTCACAATGGCACATACAATTAGCCATTTTCAATTTATTAGTACAAAATCTCGGCATCGTAGTCAAAGAAAGAAAGAAAGCAAAATTTTGACTACTCGGATAATGAATTGAAAAGAAGAATGATAAGTTTGGGACAAACAAGGTAATTATAACCTTTGAATAGAATATAGGGTATGAATAGAAAGTTCTTGGTATCGGAACAATCGATAACCTTCCACCAAACATTTCTCATAAGTGAAACGGTCCACCCCAAAAGTGTCTCCGTACATAAACTTTGTCAAATTTTTCCGATAGAATTGAATTCGGACTACCAATATCAAATTGATATCCTTTCCACGATTCCAACGTCTGATGTGCAACTCTCTTTTTAATAGAAGAAAAGAATTCACGAGTAGTCTCTGAAATATACATCATCTATGTTTTAAACACATAGTTAGATATTTATGAACTCGACTGAGGAGTCCAAATATGAAGAAACAAAATGAATACTTAGCAATTGTTGGTTGCATCCCAAGTTGAAGTAGGAGATTAGAAGGGTTACCTGACATGAACTATTCAAGGTAACACGAGCATGAACAGTTTTAGATTGAGGAGTGCACCAGCAAGTAGATACCAAAAGTCAATGGTCATCATAAGTTCTAACATCACCTTCTACAAGGATGATCCGATCTTTCTGCCTTTATGCCTTAGGGTACTAACCAACGGTACCTCAAAATTGTACAAATTCACAATCAGGTTGGGAGTTCGAACATATTCGCCATTCCCCGATAATTCTTCAGAGATTGGGCCTCCTACGACCGCATCAACACATCCTCAAAGGATGAAGGTCGATTAACGTATATGTAATTTCTTAACACTAGTCGTATCAAATGAATCCAACCCCAGGCCACCATAAGTCTCATTCCTCGTAGGTCCTGAGATTGTCGCATTGCTCGTTGCAACCATACGTGTCTTTATTAGAATCACGCCATTCATTCTTCATATATTTGATTTCCGAGTTGAGCCATCATGACCTATCGTACGAAGTATACTCGCGATGCGATTTAGCACGTTCGTCTCACGATAACGTTCCGGTACTATACGTACGCAAAAGTCTTCCTTTTAGGTAACCAAATACCCATCGACGGAACAGGCACCAATTCTGGTGGAATCGTTGTTCTCAAGGCTTGGACCTTATACACAAGATAATGCCTTAACTAACCCACGCAATTTAGTAATTCGGATCGCGTAAATGACTGCAAACGTCTCAATCTTCACACGTGCTGCCTTCTCGTGGCAAACTACGATGAACTACAAACACTTAGGTTCTTACTAAGTCAAGTTATCCATTGGTATTGGCCATTCTGACCTTACCTCAGCTGCGACCGAGACTCTGCTCCGCGTCTTATCTTAATCTCTTTGATAATCCGTGTACAATTCTAAACGTCCTTCTCATCATTATGATGATCTTGAATAGTCCTATCGGTCCTCCGATAAGTTCTCAACTAAACTCTTTAATCTTAACATCCTCGATGGCACTACCTTCGGTAGTCCACTTAACGAACTCTATATGAGTCCTCACGTCATTCTCTCACTTATACTCTTAACACTCTCATATCCAAGTTTATAACTTAACTCTCTGATGCCATTTCTGGAATACCCCCAGACCCGGGGTCAGGAATCTGGGTTGTCACGCTCCATCAATTATACAATACCTGCATTACTTACAACATTCTAATAATATAACTCCAAAAGACCCCAATCACTTACGCACACACACACAAGTTATAGCCTTGGAAATGAGCAACAATAAGTAACATTTGTTATTACAAATCAAATGTACTATCCAGGATCTCATCTATCATTTACAACCTCTACCTGAAGTTAAAATAATAGACCTCACAATTCTATACAAGGTTTAGTAATACAAACCTACTCAAAATGATTCTCACTAATTTAAGCTGCAACTACTCTGCTCATACCGGCAGTGTCCATCCTGCTGAACTAACTCAAGGGTGGTCTCTCCATTCCCTTGCTCTCGTAACACGAGATGAATCGGCAATGTTTTCTTCATGCTGAAAGATTTAATAAAGCAAGAATGAGCTAATAGTGCTCAGCAAGAAATCTATCCCAGTTTAAATCTTTAAACCATTTAGGTAGATAATCCATATAGGACCTATATTTAAAAAATACTAGGGTTCGACCCCAAAATAGTATACAGTTCAAAATACCGTATGACTTATAATCATACTAAATTACTTTTCGTAAATCCTTTAGAAATCCTTGGTATCGATATAATGAACCAAGATTCAAAACATATCTTTTAAAATAGATATCAAATAATGGAATCAAGGCTTAAAACCTATCCATCGATTCAAAATACTATACAGTTCAACATACTGTATATCTTAAATACCTTTTCAACATATATACTCACATATCTACTTAGATATCTCATACTGTTCAGAATACTGTAGAATATCAGTAATGAACACCTTCTGTAGAAGAAGCAAGAATGAGCACTATAGCTCGACAATCAGATATAGCAGCTTAATCATATATGTAAGCTTATATCATAAAGGAAAACCTTTAAAACCTCATTCTGTATCAGAATGATATGTATTTATTTCTCTTTTCGTCAAAACATACCATACAGTACGACTACTGTATGAGGAACATCATTACTCATTACTGTCACATTATCAGTAACTCAGCGCCTAGGCTTTTGTTACAATGTGCAGCTCAACTCCAATTGGAGGGAAGGGAATGTACTGGAGCACCCGACACACGGTGATCAGCCGTTGTATCGTAACTTTTCTTTTCTACTAGTAGAAGGACGACTTCCTGTTCGGTTATCACCCTGACCGCATACGGGCCATTGTGCTAAGAGATCACTACCTCGGCGCCTATTTTTCATCACCGGGCAAGCCTTAGCACTCAAGAGATCACTACCTCGGCGCCTATTTTTCATCACCGGGCAAGCCTTGATAAATTTGGCACTACCTCGGCACCTATTTCATTGCCGTGTAGGCCTTTCCAATTCCCATGATGAAAAACATTAATGAAACAGAAATCGGAAGTTAATTCCACATTTCCCAAGTACGAATACTTGTCAAAACTTTGTAACCGTTTAGAACACCTTACTCCAGAGTAATTGAAAGGAGTAAGTCAAAGTGTGGGTTGACATTAGTCAACGAGACTACCGATGATTACTACGTATTTTGAAATCATGACCAGGGAGTTTATTGAAATATCAGAGTTCAGCGAGTTTGAAACACTCTACTTGAATGGGGGAGTCATCCCCTAGTTTTAAGTATTCTAGAGGAACAGTGGAAGTAAAACTCTGTCCTCGAATTCTTGAACTAGATTCCCAGTTTTCGATGAGTTGGAAAATACTAACCGCATTTAATTACTTTTAACTATCTTAAGATAATAGTTGGGAATCTCTATTTTAATACCTTTTCTGAAAATCAGAAAATTTATATTTTTGTGTAAATAATAGAACCTTTAATCCTATAATAAGGTTCTATGATTTTAAAACGTATTTGGAATATTTAATAAATATCCAAATAATAAATATTAAATTATTATACAATATAAAACCACCTAAGTGAATATTCAGAATAATATTCACTTAGTTAAATAATCTTCAAATAATAGGTATTGAATTGTCATTCAATATAAACTACTTAAGGGAATATTCAAAAGAATATTCACTTAATTAAATAATAATCAATTAATAAATATTGAATTATTATTCACTATAAACACTTAAGTGAATATTCAAAAAATAATATTTACTTTAATCTAATAATATTCAAATAATATTTATTATAATATTATTTAAATATCTCACCTTAAATATCCCATAATATAGATATTGGAATATTTAATAAATCTTTAAAATATAACCGTCACTGGAACCTTCCAGCTTTTGACAGTAGTTTAAAACAAAATAATAATTTGACTCCCGGTCTCAGTTTTAAAACCATCGTACAAGCAATCTATACTTAGAGTCTTTAATCTTTAACCTTGGTTTATATCTAGTACTTATCTAGCATATAAACTTTATATCTTATACCGCTTTTTATAAATCGAAAACAGTTTTACGTTATTTCACAGCATAAAGCAGCATATATAGCAATACCACAACATATATCACAACAACATTATTATATGGTATAGGGTTTGAAAACTTGCATGCATCTATCATATGCATACATCACATCTCATCATTTTTAATACCATCACATCTATATACGATGTGAGGTTTGAAAGCATGCATAATATCGTATGCATATATTACTTTTTGGAAAGCATGCATCTATCATATGCATATTATCAGAATATTGTATTTTAAAATACAGCATGGGATGAGAAAACTTGCCTCGGGTCCTTGGTTGTTACGGGTTCGAGAACTTGTTGGGAAATCTATAAACAAAGAAATACCCGATCAGTCCCCTGGCTTAATCATTTAAAGTGCATTTAACTTAAGCACTAACGTTCTATTAACGAACATCAATTGTGTCGCTCTTGGTCATCTATAACCTCATAACATTCCGTAACTCTTAATTCACAAGTTTGGGTGAAAATCTATTCACAAATCCCAAGTATTTTTCCTTTACCATTTCCTTGTTTTAAACCATCCCCTTAAGGGTATTTCACTCGCGCAACCTTCGTTCGCGTATTTTTATAAAATCACCAACTCCTCTTTTTAACTCAAACCCTTCTAGGTTTCCTTTCCTAATTATTCATACTATTATCCACTTTAATATCTTGGCCAAATTTCAATTTTAAAGGGTTTGATCACTAACTCAAAGTTCATACAATGAACTACTTAGTTACGTGAAACCGCTTTCACTAAAATGGACGTTTCTCCTAAACCGTAAATCGAAACGACACGATTCTTTCGCTAAAACAATCTAGGAAACAGAGCCTACATGTTCATGGTCAGAAACCTCAAGTTTATGCCCTGTAATTCAATCATGGTTTCTGTCTAAACTACCCTAAGTAAAATCCGACATGGTAACGGCGCTTACGCGTACTTCCCGTGTTTTTAAACACTCAATCCAATCCACAATCAACCAACCACCAATCAAACTCAAGATAATACTACCATTTTTCTGTCCAAACAAGGTCACACCTTAGTTCATAAGTTTATCCACAAATCAACCATCAAACATGCTTAAAATCATGCATACATGCTTTATTACTACATAGTTCTTAACTAATCACTTATAACTACTAGATCAAGACATAATCTTAAAAAAGAAAGAAGTTTTATACCTTCCTTGGATCTTAACAAAGGCTATATATAGATGATATATCCTTCCTTGCTCCTTAACTAAGCTAATCAAACCTAAAAACACCAAAACAAATCAAGATCTTATGAGTTTACTATTCACATCACTATTCATCATCAACTTTGAATCCATTTTTGACCAAGCTATGATCCATGGATGAGGCTAAGATTAGAGATCTACCTTGGATATTGGAAGGGGGTGATTTAGAGCCCAAGATCAAGAATTATGGTTGAGTGGAAGTTGGAGCAAAAGTTTTAAGGGTTTGAAGGATGAAGAATAGCCGAATGTTGATGTTCTTCAAGATGCATCTCTTTTGTTTTGTTTTTGTTTGTTTTTCTTTTGTTTTGTTTTGTCTAATTAATCCTCAAGACTTTGTAATTGATTTGTGTGGTTAAAAACTTGTTTTTTCATCAATGACAAGGCCATTTTGGATGTGTGGTGGTGGTGAAAGTGGTGACAAGGTGGTGATTCATCACCTTGTCATCACTTGTCATGCTTATGTCATCTCCTTGCATCATGCTTATGTCATCCTTGGCATCCTCAATTCTTTTATATATTGCACTTGATGATCTCATATAATACTCCTCCCTTGGTTAGGGTTTAATCCACAATTTGTTACGCTTTTGTTTCGCGATAGTTTCAAGTGGTTTTAAAAACGTTTCTCTGTACCAAAGCTAGGGGATACTTTCTTGATCTTTCCATTACCTTGGTTTAATATATGATCCTAGATTTCTCACCTTGGTTTAAGATATGATCATGGATTTCTCATTCTACATACTTTCTCAAAACGATCAAATCAATACATCCTCGATTGTCCGATGAATAGTGATCAAAATTCAAAGTTGGAATCTCCCGATTATGATCGCGTTTACATTCACTTATTCTCCTTATACATCAATAATATAACCTCGAAACATTCATTCCATATCATCCACATAGTGTGGTCTGAAAAATTTTCCATCAGCAAATTTACTATTCATCAAAAATTTTTTAACTAAGTCCAAAATTTGGGGTTATTACATGCGGCCTTTATTAATAAGACCAATGAGCCCAAGGATGTGGAGACATCCAGGATGAAGAGGGCTAGGCTTGGAGATGATCCAAGGGGGAAGCCTAGTGTCCCTAGCTTTCTGATCCCTTCTGAGATCCCTGGAGACGAGGCTGACATTCCTGTGTCTTCCAAGTCTTCAGTGGGGCGCCCCAACTGGGGTATTAGGAAGAAGGACACCATTACTGGGGTGTCCAAACATGTTGTGGACTGGTCATACCATTCCCTTACTCCTTGTGACTACAAGGATTTCGTTGCAGATTCCACCCTCGAGGGTATTGAGCACTTAGGAGCTCAAGCTATTGCTGCGGTAATTTTCTTTACCTTAGCTATTCTTTTTCTTTAAAGTATTTGCTTTATTTTTCTAACTTTTATTCTTTGGCAGACCAATGCCAACTTCCAGGGGGCATTGTTCCAAGCCAAGGCTTGGCGTACCTCTTCTGAGGCCAACAGGGCCAAGTTGGAGAGGTCTGAGGAGGAGGTGAAGTCTCTTAAGGAGACTCTTTCCAGGAGGGAGAAGGAGCTTGCTGACGCTCAGGCTGATATTGTTGAACTGAGGAAGAGCAAGGATGATTGCATCGACGAGTACCTTGACTCTCAGGAGTACAAGGACTTGATCGAGAAGCATGACGAGATTCTTTTCCCAGTCTAGCATACATCAGGATGGGAGGATGCTGTTCAGGCTATCCTGGCCAAGCATCCCGAGGTTTTTGACGCTGCTGACTTTCCAGCTCCTCACCCTCCTACTCTATTGGAGCGTATCTTGGCTGGAGTTGATGACATGGAGGAGGATTCTAGAATTTTAGATCCAGGGCATTCATCACCCCTTGGTGACACTTCTGCTGATGATGCTGATGAGCATTCTTCTGGCTCTAGCTTAGGGGAGGAGACAGATGCTGGTGTCAAGGAGGGTGAAGCCTAGTCTGTAGTTTGTTTGTGGCCATTCATGGCTTGTATTTCCTTTTTATGTATTTCCAGCCTTCGGGCTTAACTTAAACTCTTTGTAAGTTTAGTTTTTATTTGCATTTTGTGGCCATTCATGGCTTTTATTGTTTTCTTGATTCTTGACTTTGCATGCTTAGTCAACATGTCTATCAGAATGCAATTCACATATAATGAAAACATAAGAATATGGAATTCATAACTTTGAGAATGGGTTCAACCCTTACATAATACTCAAGTTTAAAAACTTGGGTTGGTTTTATCAAACCTTATTTCTAGTAGTGAGTCCACTTAGGAAACACCTTAAACATAATAAACTTTCAAATTGGAGGCATGCCAAGTCCTTGGCACCTCATGCCCTTCAAGGGTTTCTAGCTTGTACGAGCCTCGACCAAATACGTTCTTGACATGATATGGTCCTGTATCTGCATATCACATTTTCCCAGAAGAAATGCATCACTTGCTTGGTGGTTATCTTGGCTAATGGCTTAGCATCAATCCACTTGGTGAAGTAGTCGATTGCTACTATCAAGAACTTTCGTTGAGCACTTGCCATTGGAAATGGCCCGAGTATATCCATTCCCCACATGGCAAAGGGGATTGGTGAGTTTATGGATGTCAACATCTCTGGTGGTTGCCTAACCACTAGGGCATGCTTCTGGCACCTTTCACATTTCTTTACGTAGCTTTTAGCATCTGCTAGTATGCTTGGCCAGTAGAAACCTAGACGAGTGATTTTATGGGCAAGGGCTCTGCCCCCCAAGTGCTGCCCACAAATTCCTTCATGTACTTCCTTCAGGGCCAATTCTGCCTCTTAAGGTCTCAAACATTTCAGATATGGAATGATGAAAGACTTCTTGTATAGGATTCCCTCAATCAGGGTATACCTTAGTGCTCTGACGTATAGCCTTCGTGCTTCTGAAGTGTCGTTGGGTAACTGTTAGGTCCTGATATGTTTGTAGAAGGGGGGTTGAATACAAACAGTACCGTTTAATCGAATTTGTATTGTTGAATTTAACAATTACAATACCAAATTTAATGCGGAATAAAATGAAACAAGATTCAAGTTAAATAAAACTATATTAAACTTGAAGGGTGTTACAAATCTGTGTACAGATTACAGAGTTCTTGTTAAAACAAATCTAGAATAAATTCGACATGAATTTATCTATATTTGTAATAAAAGGATCGAATACTAAAAAGTAGTTCGATAGTAATTCTAGGGATTATGATCCGCTAGATTGTCAAAGCAGTACAAGTAATTGAATTCTAGTTGATTGGATATAACTTTGCTTGCTAGAATTTATTACAAGAAATTAATTGAGCTTTGCAGTTGGCTTCGTGTTAATGGCAGAAGAGAGTAAATGAGAAGCTGTTTTCTTTCTGTCTTGAAATGTTAAAGTGATACTCTGCCTTGTTTGATCAACCAACTATTTAAACAAGTCAACAGAATATTTCCCACGCGCCAAACCAATTCAATTGATTTATATTAATAGTACTAACCAGTTATACCTGGTAGTACTATCGGTAGGACTATCAGTTTAAACTGGTAGTACTATCGGTAGTACTAACACAGATAGTACTACTAGTACAAATCTGATAGTACTACTAGTATAAATAGAATTAGGATAAAACTGATTTTAATAAATTCTACTTTTAATTGATTTAACAAATGAATTAATTTAAACAAAATTAATTCACTGATTAAATAAATTAAATAACTGACTCAAATAATTTCATAAATAAATTAATTCTGGAGAATTAATTTATACATTAAATTACTTAAGATCTAGATTGATTAATTTAATACATGAATTAATTCTAAAAGAGAATTAAACTAATTCTTAGAACCACTAAAATTGATGACGAACTTCCACTGACTGACGTTGACACTCCATGTACTGTCTGGTTCATGAGCGACTAACTTTAATGGTTGTTCTTCATTCTAAACTTTAAGCTGTGATTCTTTTCTCCTTCTATTTCAACAAAGGACTGTAACCTGTACTTTTTCCCGTCACACTTCTGAAATCTCTGTCACTTTTAAATAGTTCCACTTCCTTGAATACTTCACTGAGGCTTGAACAATAAATTGAACTTCTTCCAATGTAGACTTACTTCAAGACTGTAGATGACTTTAATCTTCATTCTCTTGACAGATATAATCTTCTGAGATTCCTGTGACATCTGTATTTATTATTTACTTATTACATCTTGGTTTATGTTGAGTAGAATCCTCTGTGTTTACAAATAAGCCTAGACATATGCCTTTCAATCTCCCCCTATTTGTTTGTTATACAATAACAACCAAATACCTCTAGAGGATAACTCAACTAAAACAAGAAAAGATAAGACTTTTAAGAGCCAAGCAAATAATAAAAAGTTCTGGATTAAATATAACAATATCCAGATTCAAACAGTAAAGATAAATACAAGATAGATGTTCCTCTAGACTGAACAAATGATAAATTTCCCTATCTTGATTTACCTAGCTCTAAACATATAACATTTACAAATTGAGCTAACTACATCATGCCTTAATCTCTAATCTCCCCTTCTTCAGCATCTTGCAATGTGGTTAGGAGGTCTTTGTCAAGGACACGATCACTTTCAGAAACCACACCACTTGGCATTACTGGTTGAGTGGTGATCTTCTTCAATCTATTCTTCATCTGAGCATACCTTGGAATTTTCTCTGTGCAGTAGTCTGAAATCATATCAGCAACTTCAGACTTCTCTACAGAAGCAAACCCAGAAGTTCTAAGAAGATTCTCCAACTTCACCAGTTGCATAGCAGTCTGTAGCTTCAAGGAATCAGGATCCAGCCTTACCGTCTCCAAAGTTGTACCTCGGTAGATTTTGACTTCATAAGGAAAATGTACAACTTGAGGGCTGGCCTTCATAGCAGAGTCTCTCAGCCGGTCATAAAGAAGCTCGTTCAAGCAAGAAGATCTCTTTACCTTACTCATTAGAATCCACAATTCAGAGAGAGATCTTCTTTGGAGTAGTTCAAGAGAGACGGTGAATGATCCTTCAAGAGCACTTGAGACATAAATGTACAGTTCTTGCCTCACTTGATCAAATGCAGACGTAATCCTTAGAATATCTTCCTTCAATGCCTTCATGTATAATGAATTGTCTGGATTAACAGTTCTGATCTTCTCAAGCAAAGGAGATTGGTGAGTTTATGGATGTCAACATCTCTGGTGGTTGCCTAACCACTGGGGCATGCTTCTGGCACCTTTCACATTTCTTTACGTAGCTTTTAGCATCTTCTAGTATGCTTGGCCAGTAGAAACCTAGACGAGTAATTTTATGGGCAAGGGCTCTGCCCCCCAAGTGCTGCCCATAAATTCCTTCATGTACTTCCTTCAGGGCCAATTCTGCCTCTTTAGGTCTCAAACATTTCAGATATGGAATGATGAAAGACTTCTTGTATAGGATTCCCTCAATCAGGGTATACCTTAGTGCTCTGACGTATAGCTTTCGTGCTTCTGAAGTGTCGTTGGGTAACCACCTAGATTCTAGATGAGATTTGATGGGATCCATCCAACAACTGCCAACATCAATGGGTGCTACCAACTTTCCGTTGATGCTTGGGGTCCTCAGGACTTGGAAGTATACACTCCCTGCATAGTTTTCAATTTCGGAAGAAGCAAATTTAGACAAGGCATCAGCCTTCATGTTTTCTTTCCTTGGAATGTGCTCTACATAGCATTCGTCGAACTGAGTCATGATGGCCTTGACAAGTTTCAAGTACTTGGCCATGATTTCATCTCTGGCTTCAAACTCCCCATTTACTTGGGAGACCACTAGCCTCGAATCTCCACATACTTTCAGAGTTTTAACTCTCAAGGCTCCAGCCAGCCCTAAGCCAGCTATCAGAGCTTCATACTCAGCCTCATTATTTGTCGTTGGGAAGTCCAGCTTTAGTGTGTACTCTATGAGGAATCCATCGGGACTTTGTAACACTAACCCGGCTCCACTTGATTTTGTTTTTGATGCTCCATCAAAATAGAGCACCCAATATTCTTTGAAATTCATCTCTTGATCTTTCTCATCCTCCATTATTACTTCCTGCCCCCCGACTTCTTGGTTGTCAATGGTACATTCAATCATGAAGTCAGCGAGTGCTTGAGCTTTTATGGTCGTTCGAGGCTTATACTTGATGTCGAATTCGCCCAATTCAATGGCCCATTTAATCAATCTTCCACTGACTTGAGGGCTATGCAAGATGTTTCTCAGAGGTTGATCAGTCAAGACATCTATCTTATGAGCCTGGAAGTACGGGCGTAGCTTTCTTGAGGCCATTATCAAGGCTAAGGCAAACTTCTCAATCATTGAGTAGTTTATTTCTGCCCCATGAAGAATCTTACTCACATAGTAGACGGGCTTCTGCACATTCAATTCTTCCTTTATCAGTACAGCTCCAAGGGCTGTGTTAGAAACTGCCAAGTACAAGTAGAGAGTTTCTTCTGGCTTTGGTTTTGCCAACAATGGTGCCTCAGCCATATATTTCTTCAAGGCCTCTTGGCTTTCATTTGTCCATTCAAAAATTTTCACTTTCTTGAGTGCTTTAAAGAAAGGTAAGCACTTCTCTCCTGACTTGGAGATGAATCTTCCCAATGCTGCCACTCTTCCAGTTAGTTTCTGGACATCTTTGACAGTCTGTGGTGGTTCCATGTCTAGGATTGCTTTGATTTTGTCGGGATTGGCCTCGATTCCTCTCTTGGAAACCATCAGGCCTAAAAACTTTCCCGATCCTACACCAAAGGCACACTTAGCTGGATTCAACATCATCTTGTGGTGCCTTAGCACTTCAAATGCCTCTCGGAGGTGCTCAATGTGATCGGCCTTATCGAGGCTCTTGACTAACATGTCATCTACGTAGACCTCCATGGTTTTTCCAATTAGGTGTCCAAAAATTTTGTTCACCAATCTTTGGTATGTTGCCCCTGCATTCTTAAGTCCAAATGCCATGACTAGATAACAGAAAACACCAAAGTCAGTGATGAATGATACCTTAGAGATGTCATCCTTGTGCATTTTGATTTGATTGTATCCACTGAAGCCATCCATGAAGCTGAGCATCTCGTGTCCAGCTGTAGCATCTATTAATGCATCAATCCTTGGTAAGGGAAAACAATCATTAGGACATGCATCATTCAAGTCAGTGAAGTCCACACACATCCTCCATTTTCCATTGGCCTTTTTGACCATCACGGGGTTAGCCAACCACTCTGGGAATTGGATTTCCTCAATGAACCCGACCTCTAGAAACTTTTCAACTTCTTGTTTAATGGCCTCTTGCCTTTCTAGAGCAAAATTTCTCTTCTTTTGTTTCACCGTCTTTCTTTCAGGATCCACATTCAACTTGTGAGTTATCAATTGGGGATCAATCCCTGGCATGTCAGCCTCTGTCCAAGCAAAAACGTCATTGTTCTCTTGAAGAAAAGATATGAGCCTGCTTTTCAATGGCTCAGGTAGTAGTGCCCCGACATAAGTCACCTTCTCCGGTTCACCAGGGACTAAGGGAATGGGGATTAAATCCTCAGCCGGTTTCCCTCTTCGGTCCTCATTGTCACTAGTATTCATGTCTTCAATTGGGAGAACTTGCCCCCCGATTCCATCAGGCCTTAACGCGGCTACATAAAAACTTCTAGCCATTTTTTGGTCTCCTCGTTCGTCACCAATCCCATTCCTCGTTGGGAACTTGATTTTCAGATGATAAGAAGAGGCAACGGCCTTGAACACATGAAGACCAGTCCTTCCCAGGATTGCATTGTAGGTCGAAGTTGCCTTTATAACTATGAAGTTCAGCATTTGAGTAGATGTATTCATCCCTTGTCCCATGGTCATTGGGAGTTGGATAGTGCCTTCCACTTTTGATTCCACCCCATTGAATCCGTATATGGGCATATTTGAGGGTGTTAACTGAGAATCAGTGTAACCCATCTTGATGAAAGCATCATGGAACAAGATGTCCACTGAGGCTCCATTGTCGACTAGAACTCTCTTTGTTTCAGAATTGCCAATCACAGGTATGATGACTAGAGGGTCATCGTGGGGGAACTTCACCCCTTCCAAGTCTAAATCATTAAAACCTATTGACACTTCTATTCTGGCACGCTTCGGTGCTTCTCCAACCACAGTCATTACCTCTCGAGCATAAGCTTTTCTTGAGTTTTGGGAGGACCCAGCAGCAGTTGGCCCTCCGAATATCATGTTGATGACTGGCCCTCGGGGCTTAGGGTTACGATCTTGGTCGTTGTCCATTCTGTCGTAATCCTTCCTTTCATAGTTTCCTCTTTGACTCCCTTGATTTCCATCCTTGGTGAATTTGCTGAGTTTTCCTCTTCGTATCAGAAATTCGATCTCATCTTTCAATTGCCTACAATCGTCGGTGTCGTGACCGACTTCTTTGTGGAACCGACAGAACTGATTTTGGTTCCGTTTGGACATGTCAGCCCTCATTGGCTTCGGCCATTTGAGATCTCCTTCCTTAGCTATCTCCATCAGAATTTGACTCCTGAGAGTGTTCAATCTTGCATACTCCGTAAACTTTGGCCCAAAATTGTTTCTCTTGGGTGGAGAATCAGAGTCCTTTGATGTTCTGGGAAACTTTTCCTTGACGTCGTATTCCTGAGTTTCTTTTCTTTTCTTTGAGTTTCTACTACCGCTAGCAGTGGGTTCATACTTTCTCATGCTTTCTTCAGCCTTGATATACTTTTCGGCTCTATCTTGGAGCTTCAGCATGCTCTCGGGTGGATGTTTAGCTAACGACCTTTTGAAGTGGTCATCAGTAGTTTCTTGTTGCAGGGCTATCATAGCCACTCTGTCCTCTAAGTCCGGGACTTTCAAAGCCTCCCGAGTGAATCGATTGATGTAGTCCCTTAGGGCTTCATTCTTTCCTTGTTGGATTGCCATGAGTGATGCAGAGCTTTTCTCATGCACCCTTCCACTAATGAACTGATTGATAAAAGCTTTGCTTAGTTCCTTGAAAGACCCAATTGAGTTGGGAGGAAGACGGCTATACCAGCATTGGGCCATGCCTGCCAAGGTTTGTGGAAACGCCCTACACTTGACTGCATCGTTGGTTGGCTGCAACAGCAGTGCATTGGAGAAGGTCCTTACATGATTTGCGGGATCTCCCGTTCCATCATAGGCTTTGATCGAAGGCATCTTGAACTTTCTGGATATAGCCGTTTTCATGATGTCTTGAGTAAACGGTGGTGTAGGATCATCAGGATCTCCTAGGGGCAACAGAATACTAGAATCACCCCTTGGGGCTTCGGCCCTCTTGGTTCTTCTTGCCGGTGGATCCAAGTTGATTATCGAGATCCCTTCAGTCGTTCGGCCTTGAGATTGAGCGGCCTCCTCCTCAGCAAGGAGTTTCTTGAGTCTTGCAGTCTCTGCCTCATGGGCTGCAATTTTCTCCTTAGTAGTTTGGGGTTGATCCCGATTTGTCTGGGAAGAACGTCTCCTTCTTGGGGCGACATCCTCCCCAGTTGTATAACCCTCATCCTCGGTGTATGGGCCCGAGTAATCTTGAACGAAAGGGGTCTGACGAGTTTGTTGATTTTGGGGTCCTAGACCTTGAATATAAGGGGGCACATATGCCTCATTGTAGATTGGATTAGTTCCACTACCGCCCGCCATGGGTCGAGGGGGCATGCCATAGCTTGGCATCCCCAAAGTCTGATTCGCGTATTGAGGGAGATCAGTAGTATGGAGTTGAAGGCTTCTCGGTGCATTCATGATGAGTGGAGAAGTCGAGATTGGTTGCTGGTGAACGGTCTCTTGTGGATTAGATCCATGAATGACCATCTGCAGGGGATTCGTCCCTTCAACCGAAATTGAGATTTCCGGTCCTTGAGTGTTGGTGGGGATATTCGCCCCTTGAGTGCCAGTAGTCGGCGGTGGTTGATTTCCGTGAGTATCAGCCTCAGAGGTGATAGTGCGATCCTCAGGAGTTTGAGTATCCCGAGCTGTTCTTCGTGTGTTTGCCATGGTTGATGTTGTTTCCTACAGACGGCGCCAAATGTTGTGGATTAAAAAATGTACTTGTATATTAATTGCTAGGATTTATGAGCTTTCGAGCTTTAATGGCTGCACTTGTGTTTCGAGACTAAATCGGTCCTCACAAGATGCCTACGTATCTCTAGTGTTTAGAGAATCAAGCCAAAGACGTAGTTCTGATTGTAGGATCAGGGACCTTATATAGGCGTCTGGAGCCGAGTATTTATGGTATGTTTAGTAGTCTTAGCGAATAAGTCTCCTTTTTGATATTGGATAAACATTGTATTTCTTGCGGGATAAGTCTTTTCCTTGTTGATAAAGGTTATGACTCATTAATTGGGATTATGGATCCTTCTTTGACCAATTTACCATATTTTGGACCCTTTTCATGAGCTGTATATTTTCTCTATTCATTAATTACGAAATTAATGAATAATTAGGGTGTCGGGCCTTAAATATTGGCCTTTCCATTGATTTGTCAATTATATTTCTATAATTACTTTTCTGTCCATATCAGTAATCGAGTACTAAAAATATATGAATTTATTTACATTCTTCTCTGTGTAGATATTAAACTATTGAAATAAAAAATAAGATTTGATTTTAAGAAATATTTAATTTTATTTATCAAATTATACATAATAAATGATTGTCTCACATAATTTTTAGCTATATAAAATTTAAAATATGCGAGTCATAATAGAGATTTTTGATCGACCAACTATTTAGACTTTCAGCGATTTAAATGTGTGATTGGTCTAAAAAAAATATTAAAAGAAAAACTAAAATAATTGAATTTATGTTAAAAAAATTACAACTCTAAAAATATGATTTATGTTGTATATATAGAAAATAACGTAATTAATATTCAATATAAAATAATAAAAAAAGATATGTTTTTTTTAATTATAGATATTACAAAATTGCAATAATTATTAATAATGACCAATTAGATTATAACTCAAAGTATGCTAATATGAATTTTATATAGTATAGTAAATTGATCAAACAATCAACATAATATATGATGGTTGAGTTATAACATATACTTAGATCAACCAAATCAAAAAGTTGGATCTTAGATATTATGTAGATGCACAGTCATTTAGGTCATC
Source organism: Heracleum sosnowskyi (assembly GCA_030848705.1). Taxonomy (NCBI): domain Eukaryota; kingdom Viridiplantae; phylum Streptophyta; class Magnoliopsida; order Apiales; family Apiaceae; genus Heracleum; species Heracleum sosnowskyi. The sequence continues at coordinate 47,636,231 of CM061236.1, forward strand.
TAATCATCATTTACATTGATCAAAATATTTGTGAAAATTTAAGTTAAAAAGTAATTCGTATTATAAGATAAAAAAAATGTTTTAATTTACCAAAAATCTTAAATAGAACTTGAATACTGTGTAATAAACTTTATACTAAAACTAAACATTTGAGTTTAAAAGTGTAAAAATATGTATATAATATATGAAAAAAATGCGTCAGACACCGCAAATACGACTTTCACATAATATTAATAAATTTCATAATATATCTCAGCCTTACGCATATATCGTTTTTTTATAAATACACTCTAACTAAGTTAAAATCAGGTTACATATGTTATATACTTACAATTTTGCAAAAATATTTATTTATTCTATACTCGAATATTAAATTTGATAAAGTTTCTATCACGTCATTGAAAACTATATTAATATTTTAGTAATTAAAAGTAATCATGTGATTATTATTGAATGTATATTTATCTATATTTTATGAAATTTAATCAAGTTATAGAATATCTGGTTAATATAATTGGTATGTCATATTACAAAAGAACTATTAAAATATGAGATAGAATCGAAATTTTATCATTTTTCGAATTTTGAATTAAAAAATTATTTCAATATATAAATAATTTCAGGAGAGAAATTATTGCAATACCCTACCTCGCACCGGCTTTTACGGAACAAAATTCTTTCGCAGGCTGTTGCTGGAGGAGTCTTTGTAAGTGTTAGTATCACAATAATTAGGCATGCAATAATTTTTTGTTTGCTTTGGTTTATAATGTGCAGGAATACAATTTATTCACTATAAATTTACTATTACCTCCAGCTATACCACCGAGGTTTTGCATCCTTCACAAATCCGTTGGTCAATCTCAATCAGGTGTTACTAGTACTTATCTTCTTCTTCTTTGTATTTTGTCTTGACCCTTAACTGTTATGCAAGACCAATTACTTGAGCTTTTGTGATCAACCAAATTGAATTTGTATATGTATTTGGCTTGTGTAGAAACCTCGGTGGTTGAAGTATCTCAAAATTTCAATATCCTAAACTACTTGCTAAATGTTTATTTTATACTCAATTTTTGCTGTGTTTTGTCAGATGCATAACTCTTTTAGAACACCGCACCGAATAGGTTTTATTTTATGTCCAATCATTTTGTTTTTGATCTTTCATGAATTGGCCAAAACTAAGATCATATGCCGTATTAATGTCTATATTGATACCCCAAGTAACAAATTGTGAATTCCGCAACTGAATCATTTAATCAAAGTAAAATGACCCACTTCTGTATATCAGTAGCCTCTTTTAGACTCTAACTTCTCTTTTCACTCTTTAACATGCCTGTAATTCCCAATTCCTTATGTTCTCTCTTCTCTTGGAAGCAACATTACTGTTTCTTCCGAAACAATGGTTAGTGTAGTAAGTACTGTATTTGCTAATTTAGTACAATCAACAAATCTATGCATTCATTTGCACAAATTCTGGCATGTGTCCCCTTTATTACATTTTTAATCTACATAGAAACCACTCAAAAACAAACACATGTACTTATATTTTATATATATTGACTGGAAATGTACAGTCATTTGCAGGTAATTCCTGGTGCCCTAAAAATTAGAGACAAATTTATTCCAGCCGCATGGATGCTAGAAGTGAGCTCCGTTTCTGCAGAACACCAGTTTGGGATGGATTTGCTGAGCACTACAAATCACAGTACTATATCAGCTTAGTAAATAATTAACGCAATGGGCGGAGTATAGGGTCATGTTTTCAATCTAATTTCACTTGTGTTTCATACCAGCAAAACATAGTCTTAGTAACAGAGCGCACACCTCCTCGTGAAAGAGCTTTGTTTTGCAATTGATTATTCTTAGTCACCATGGAGCAATTTATGTCTTGTCTCTGGAAACAATTGGTTCAGTATTTGAGAAGCCCTAATTATAATCTTGTACTATACTTTTATGCAATGGCTATTGCAGTGATAGTGGAGACAATTGTTGGCAAAGTTTGCACTAAAAAGTTAGTTTTAATTTCATGAACTGTAACTAAATTTCATAATATGATGTGCTTTCCGTAAAGATAATGCCTCAGTTGTTCACTACTTCTGTAAATGCTTGGTACAGGGACAGCAGCACATGCCTCTCAGGGATCACAGGAGCCATGTATCACAACAGTTGGGATGTACTCCCTGCAATACCTTATGCCTTATCACAGGTAAGCATTTTCTATATATGAAATGGTGTGTTTTGAATGAACAGCTGCAAAAATTTCTTGTTATTTTGGTGACTATCTATAACAACATCACACCAAACCAGCGAGTACAACCAATATTAAAAGGCTACCTTCTTTTCACTCTTCAAACTTTTCTCTGGTTTGTTCGCCAAGCCAATAAATTTATCTTTTCCAAATGAATATACACTTGCAAAAATATTTAACCTTTAACACATATTAGATGATTTTTTTTTTCTTTTCGTTTAATGTTTATTAGAAAACTCCCAAGTCCCCTATGGCGTGAACTATCTAAAGATTAATAATATCCACAGTACTGTGATGTTGTGAACACCATCAAAGTGCTGGGATGGCTACTGATCCAACCATCAAGTGGTATATTAAGGATCATTATGAATTTGAACCAGATTACACTGGCTGGTGGCTGTAGTTTTGGTTTGTTTCACCGTTTTTTTTTGGGTGTGTTGCCAGCCTAAAAACATTGAACTTCCAAAGAAGGTTAGATGGATTGAAAATTCATGAGAGAACAGACCACTGGCCACTGAAAGTTAAAATATGATATGTTATCCTTCAAATTCAGAGTCCCCTCATCTGAAAGTACAAGCAATAAAAGACAAGGACTAAAAGAACTTTTATTTATTTATTTTTAGTGACTAGCTTGTTGCAGTATAACTTCATGAACAATTTTGCCACATACATTATTTATCAGGATAGCTGACTGAAAAACTTGATCACTCTAGTGAGAGTAGAATGCAAGCAATTACTGCTAATTGGGCACCTTTATGTAGGCCAAGTGCGTGGCATTGACCACTCTAGTGAGAGTACCAAGGTCATAAGCTAACCAACATCTTGATGTGTCCTGGTTATAGAAATAGGCCAAGCACTTGCAGTCTCCACTACATTTTACTCCACAATCATTATCTTTCACCGGCCCATCTCCACTTGTGTACTGGATCATGTAGTGATCAACCCCTTCAAGTTTATTATAGTGAAAATCTTTTTGTGCGCATGATTTTAACTTGGGTGGCTCGCAATTCTTACTCCAAGCAAGAACCGGTCCACTAGACAACGGGCAGCCCACACATTGGCTATCTTCACAAAGCCCAAAGTTGCCGCATCTCTTTGGTAACTGACACTCAGATGACTGAGACGCTAATTCAGCTTTGGTTACCTGGAACAAAGGCGGAGGAGCTTTTAGAAACAAAGTGAAAGTCACCTCCCAAGCACCATAGTCCACCTTATCATTGTAGGTATAGATCTTAAGATTTCCGTCTATTTCTAACCTAAGAAATGACAATGTGGTGTTGTACATGATTCTGTTTAGTATCGTATTGCCGCCCAATGAATTAGAAACACCATATTTTAAGTTCAACAAGAAGGCAAAACCTTGATCGTACTCATTTTCAAATTCAAATGTTACGTTTTGTAGGCTCTCTCCCTTGTTGAGGTTGGTAAAGAGCGCGATCGAATTATAGCGGATTGGCTTGGGAGAGTTAGCGGGCTTATAGTACAGATGCACCCCTTTGGGCTCCATCACAAGACTGTAAGGCCCATTTACATTCTCATCTGCAGAAGCCCGACTTACGAGTTTTGTTACTGCCCCAACCTTAAGTGATTGGCCCACTAAGAGAGTGTCGGTAGGACTATCAAAACTTTGCCATAAAAATTTACCTTTGGAATCATAGAGCACCATGTTACCATTTGGAAGTATCTTAAGACCTACTACACCTTTGTTGGCTGTAGCAGTTTGCCATGCAACTTGGCCGTTGGAACGGGCGAGTACGAGGTTTCCGTCTGTCCCAAACGTAAGAGTTGCGTTTTCGTCTACAGGATTACCCCGGTTGGCTTCCCAAACCCAACGCATTAGTGATTCGGTGCGCCTCAAGCCCATGCGCAAGGCAAGTGTGAAGGCAGTAGGGGTTTGGTTGTAAAAGCAAAGCTGAAATGGTGAGGTGAAGGGGTTGAGAGGTCGATAATCGCCAAAATACTCACTAATGTATTGCCCTAATTCTCCTTCGTTTACATACTTGAAGGTTTCATTTGCTGGGACAACGGCATGAGAGCAAATTATTTGGATGAAGAAAAACAAGATTGGTAAGGTGAGGGGAGAAAAGGAAGGCATGTTATGGATAAGGAGGGTATTTGATGTTAAAAGCATATCACGGTCTTTGTTTTATTTATAGTTGAAAAAATATGAAGAAAACTAATAGCTGTGCCCATTGATTAATATTAACCGGAAAAGTTAATATGTATTGATTACAGTTTTTAAAAATCAATTTATTTATGTTGGAGTTCCCATTAACGCTGACTAATCTTCATCGTTATTAAATCTGGGTTTCGTGACTAGATAAAACCAGGCAATAGTATATAGGGTGGAAATGGAATATAAAAAAATATAGGAATAGTTAAATTTTAGTAAGAAAGAAATATAACAACTTCTTCTTAGTTTGGTAAATATTAATGAACTAATGTTGTGTTTGGTTGGGGTGATTGGAATGTAATGAAATTTAAAGTATAAAATAGTTCGATCCTTACAACTTTCATTCTTTGGCTCATTTCATTCTCAATCACCTACATTATAATTCAAACACTCCACTTTGAGATGGAATGCTTCATTCCTTAACTCATTCATTTTCTTCACAATTCTTATCATAACAATTTTGCACTATCTTATTTTTTTCAAATCTTCCATCCAACTCCCATTATTTTCCTTTAATTTCATCCATTACATTTCATTCACCCCAACCAAATACAACATAGGAGTTTGGGTGTTTGTGATAAACTTACTCTCAATCAATCAATCGTACAGTAATTACCAACTTACTTCCTTGTAGAGTTGAGTTGGTTCCTTGATGTTTTCAATAATTTATTGGTAAAATTCAAAAAATGAGAAGGGTTAGCTAAAAAGAAAGTAAAACAAATATTTGAAGGGATGTTGCAACATGTTTTCATTAAGCAAAATCTTATCGAATCCACCTTGAAGACGATTGGTTTACGTATCCTCATAATTGCACATTATATATTTTGACAACAAACACCAGCTGCCATACCGGGTGTACTTGCTTCTTAGATGACTGGGATTATTGTAATGGTTTTCTCCTTCTATTTCAATTTATAAAATATTAAAAAGAGTAAATAATATTTTACGTCCCTTAATTTTAGTCACTTTTTTGATTTGGTCTCAAATTTTTATTGTCGACATAATGCATCTCTCAACTTTGGATTTTGCTTTGTTCCCTTTACTTGTTTTTCATCCAAAATAATTAAATTTATTCTTGTGCATATTAACAGTTTCTTATGCATATTAACAGTAACAGTTATTATTTAAACTTAATAAAATAATATTTCGATTTTATCCCTATACATATCAACGGTGATAGTTATTTTGGACGAAAAATGATTAAAAATGTAATACGAAACAAAATTTAAAATTAAGGAATACATTCTGTCAACATTAAAAATTTAAGAATAAATCAAAAAAAGGACTAAAAATAAGGGACGTAAAATGCTATTTGCTCTATTAAAAACGGTTATCTAAAAAAACGAACACCGGTTAGCTGCCATATTTGAATAACCATCAACATTAATCGAGGACAAGGTGTTTGAAGTAGTATTTGGGTAAATAAGTGGAGTTACCTGGTTGGTAGCTGTGCAACCGTTCTTAGTTTGGCATTAATAAGAGACGGACCGGATCGGGTGCGTAGATTAGTCGTCTTCTTCTTTTTCCTTGTGGTACAAAACTCAACACACAAATATGTAGGGTCTACCTCTGCTGCTCCTGACAGGGTAGTCCAGTCCACTCAAAGCAAGGGCAGCCCAACTCCACTGACAGCAATTTATATTTTCATGCCACCTCATCAAATGGTGGACTTTGTAAAAAAGTGGACAACTTGCTTCAATCCAAAAATTCAGGTCCTAATTTTTTGTCGACCATACCTAATTGATTTATTACATTTTTTGATTTCTAATATAATAAAAGAGAGACAAAATAATAATAAAAAATGTAAAAATAACATACATATGCACCAGTTGGACAACTCTCCTCCATCTAAAAAAATGGGTCACGCATCGGATGCTCTCATTTATAAATCTGGATCTGCTCTCACATCCCTCACTGTGTAGCCTATTTTACTCATTTATTCAAAACATTTACTACCCTACTTTTAATTTTTCACAATCATTGCACTCAATTAAGATACTTCATTCGTTCCTCTCATTTTTTTACATTTTTCTTTTTAGTACGTCTCTTTCATTTCTTTACATATCAAAAATAGTAACATTTTATAATATAAAATTCAATCACATTTACTATTTTTCTCCACTATACCTACTTTATACTCACTTTATACATTAAATATTGATTGGTCTCACCACTTTACTCATTTTTCTTACTTTTCTTTATTAATTTATATTTTTTCTTAATCTCCGTACCGTTCCCTCAATGTAAAGAATTGAGGGGACGGAGAGAGTAACTCACCCCTTTTAACTTTTTGTTAATTTCTGGACTAAAAAGTTAGTGGAATTTTAATGAAGTTTAATTTTTTGAAATTTACGCAAAATCATGTAATATTTTACTGAATTCTAACAAATTATAGATTCAAATTCTTAATACAATCTTGATGTTTTTCTTTTGTCAAATCAAATCTTGATTTTAAATAAAACTTTTGAATAGTTAAATATTCAGAGTGATCTTAAATTAATATTTTATATAATTGTCAAGTTGTGATTAGTTGACAAAATCACGTTTCTGATGTTTAATTAAATTTTATTTGACACTTTGATTATGACTAATTGATAATTTTTCCCTATTTTGATGGTCCCCGATAATAACAATATTCGCATTATATGCTGATTAACTTTTGGTTATATATTTCAATTACAAGACTATGCCTTAAATAAAATTATAGAAAATATGTAATAAAAAAAAAAGTCATCTCTTGTGGTTCATTTCCATTAACTAAAATTATAGCTAATTTATTGTTTAAATTTGTCAAACCTTCATATATTATCATATTAAAATAATAATTTTTATTTTTAAAATTTTTAAATAATAATATCATACTATTTTTAGAATATAGCTAATTCTACTGAGCACACTATCTTACAAATTTATCTAATTTTACATAATTAATGTTTTATATTGCTTTAACTAATATCATATGATTCAGATCAAATATATTTTTGTATAATTTTAACAATTTTGACACAATTATATTAAATACAACAAATTAAATAAATACATATATGTATACATATGATTTCTTCGTTTTTTTTGTCATTTTATTTAAAGTAGTTATGGTCAAATTAATCAAATTTAAGCAGATACTCTATATAATTTGTAGTTAAAACAATCCCATTTTTTATTATTATTAAAGTTCAATGTACATTTTTAATAAAATTTTGATTTATTTCATTAAAAAATAAAAAATGTCATACTAAAAAGTGTATAATTTTATTTTATTTAACTGATGTTGGGGGAGAGCCACTTGGATGTTAACGTACGTGGTCGTATTGCGTGGATAAGGTCGCGTTTGCGTGCTTATCCGGAGTTTCAACAGAATCGCCAAAACAATTTGACCATATCACTAGTCAATAATACTAGTGTAGTTTATGTCGACAATTATATAGTCTGATGAAAGTTTTTGTAGTCTGATCATTCAATTTATTGTGATTAGATATTTTTGATTAAATCGATGAGAACTGTTAAATAAAATATTAACATTATTATATAGAATATCTTTTCTATTTTTTCTAACTAAAACATCTGATTTTCCAAAAATATCGCAGACAGTTTCATTTAATAAAATAACATAATAAAGTTATAATTGCTAATAACCAACTCATTACCTTTTTTAGCCAAAGTATATATTGTTTTTTATATTTTCTAACTAAAATTTCTCCTTTTTATTTTTCTTAACTAAAACCTCTCATTTTCCAAAAATATCACGGACAGTTTTATTTAATAAAATAAAATAATAATATTATAATTACTAATAACTAACCGATTAGCTTTTTTCCCCAAACGTATATTCTTTTTTATAATTTCTAACTAAAATTTCTCCTAACTAAAACCTCAAAAATATCATGGACAATTTCATTTAATAACATAAAATACTAATAATTAACCAATTATCTTTATTAGCCAAAACGTATATTATTTTTTATAACTGCAATTTCTACTTTTTTATTTTTCATAACTAAAACCTCTTATTTTCTAAAAATATCACGGGAAGTTCTATTTAATAAAATAAAATAATAATATTATAATTACTAATAACTAACTGAATAGCTTTTTTTGTCAGAGTGTATATTTTTGTTATATTTTCTAACTAATATGTCTCATAACTAAAACCTCAAATTATCAGTTATCTCAAATACGACACTGAATGCTGAAAATTAGACAAGGACAATCTTATAAATTATTAAATCATGTCGAGTCAAATAAATATTCATTATAATTTTTTTTAACAATTTAATATAGCAAATGAAGTATAAATTAATCATCAAAATATAAAAACAAATAAAACAACATATTAAAATTATTATTTATTATATTAATTTTAAAAAAATATAAATAAAGATTAAATTTCGTCAATTATAGTAAAGACGAAACATTGAAAGTTTTTGTAGTGTGGTTCTCCAAACGTTTGGTCACTCAATTCATAGCCGTTAGATATTTTTGATCAAATCGATGAGAACCGTTTGATTAAATATTAAAATTATTATATTGAATACCTTTTCTATTTTTCCTAAATAAAACATCTCATTTTCCAAAAATATCGCAGGCAGTTTCATTTAATAAAATAACATAATAAAGTTATAATTTCTAATAACTAACCCATTATCTTTTCTAGCCAAAGTTTATATTTTTTTTTATATTTTCTAATTAAAATTTCTACTTTTCTATTTTTCTAAACTAAAACCTCTCATTTTTCCAAAAATATCACGGACAGTTCAATTTAATAAAATAAAATAATAATATTATAATTACTAATAACTAACCGATTAGCTTTTTTTCCAAAACGTCTATTGTTTTTTTATATTTTCTAACTAAAATTTCTCCTAACTAAAATCTCAAAGATATCATGGGCAATTTAATTTAGTAACATAAAATACTAATAATTAACTATGTATCTTTATTAACTAAATCGTATATTCTTTTTTACAACTAAAATTTCTACTTTTTTATTTTTTCTAACTAAAAGCTCTCATTTTCGAAAAATATCACGGGCAGTTCTTTTTAATAAAATAAAATAATAAAATTTTAATTACTAATAACTAATCGATTAGTTTTTTTTATCAAAGTATATATTCTTTTTTATATTTTCTAACTAATATTTCTCCTAACTAAAATCTCAAAAATATCACGGTCTATTCCATTTAGTAGCATAAAATACTAATATTATAAATACTGATAATTAACCGATTACCTTTATTAGCCAAATTGTATATTTTTTATATATTTTTTAACTAAAATTTATCATTTTCTAAAATTATCAGAGACGACATCTATTCATACTATATTATTAAAGCCGAAACATTGAAAGTTTTGATTTTCGGTTTTCGGTCATTTATTCTATTTAATAAATAATAAAATAATATAAAAATAGTAACTAGCTGATTCTCTTTTATAATTAAACACTTTTTTTAACAAAATCTACTCTTTTTCCAAAAATATCACGAGCTATTACCTTTAAATTAAAACATACTACCTTTTATATTTGTTCTCACTAAAATCTCTTTTTTCCAAAAATATCAATATATAAAAATAGTAACAAGATGATTGCCTTTTATAATTAAAACATTTTTTTCTAAAAAAATCTATTCCTTTTCCAAAATATCATGGACAATTTACTTTAAATTAAAATATATTACCTTTTATATTTGTTGTCATTAAAATATTTTTTTCCCAAAAATATATATACCATTATATAATAGCCGAAAAATTGAAAGTTTCGGTTTTCGATTTTCGATTATTTATTCTAATTAAAAATAATTTAATAACATAAAAATAGTAACTATCTAATTGCCTTTTATAAATAAAACATATTTTTCTATTTTTTCTAACAAAATTTACTCTTTTTTCAAAAATATCACGGACATTTATCTTTTCCAATTAAAACATGTTACTTTTTCTATTTGTCCTTACTAAAATCTCTCTTTTTCAAAAAATAGTCAAAATATTGAAAGTTTTGGTTTTCAACACGTTACCTTTTCTATTTGTCCTTACTAAAATCTTTTCTTTTCCAAAAATAGCCAAAACATTGAAAATCTCTCCTTTTCCAAAAATAGGAACATTGAAAGTTTTGGTTTTCGGTCAATTATTCTATTTAATAAAAATATAAAAATAGCAAATAATATAAAATAAAGTAACTAACCGATTATCTTTTATAATTAAAACACATTACCTTTTGATGAAAATATATTACCTTTGATAACACGCCTAAAAGTAAATATTAGTATAATATTTCTTTCAATCGTTAATATTGCCTTTTTTACTCATCCTCATCAAGTAGCTGTTGTTTGATGAACATAGCCTCTTTATCAAAATCAACTTCAGCAATCTTGAATTTAGGTGCATGTACCTTCTTGAGGATTTGGGGTTTTACAACAACAACAGTTGGACAATCAAGAACCATGACCTTTTCCAATAATCAAAACCTACTCTTACCTTCTGATTCTCAGTGTTCTTTTCATTAATATCCTGAAGCAACCTAGAAGAGTTTCTATATGCGTTGAGCTTAAATTCATTTTCAGTAATTTCCTTTCTCAAGAACTCTTCTACCTCCTTAGCACATACTAGATCATTTTTAAGTCTTGTGTTTTCCTGAGCTAAGGAGTCCAAAGGACTGGTCTTTAGTAAAAGCAAATCATTTTCAGAACTGAGTGATTCATTTAACTTAGTTAACCTAGCTATTTCTTCATTAGCAGCAGTTAAGCTAGTATGGATATTGAACATTTATGCACTCAATTCCTCAAGAGTTTGTTTATATTTAGTGTTAAACATATCAAGCAAGACAAGTGAAGGTACCTGAGTTGAAGGGCTTGATGATTCATCCTCTGATTTAGCCATCAAGGCTAAGTTCACATATTCTTCTTCCTCTTCCTCATCAGACTCATCCCAACATCCACCTTCAGCCACATAGGCTCTTCCTTGTCCTCTTTTGTACTGTCCACTTGACCCTCTGTCCATTTTCTGATTTTGCTTTGGCCTTCTGCATTCAGTAGCAAAGTGACCAAGCTCATTGCAGTTATAGCATCTGAATTTAGACCTATCCACCATTCCAGTTTTGTATCCTCCTCTTGTAGCATTGCCAGCAGTTTTGGAGGAAGTCCCTTTGCTGAACCTTGATGTTTGACCCCGAGGCTTGTATGGCTTGTTTCTTCTGAATCTTATATTTTTAAACTTCTTTGCCATATAAGCCATGTTTGGATTATCCATCTTTTCCATCTCCTCTATAGAGTAGAATTCCTCATCTTCAACATCATCCAGTTGCAGCACTACTTTCTACTCATCATCCACCACCTCTTCAATCTTTAAGGGAGACACTTGAGTTGGATGAATGATTTGTACTGCTTCACTAGGCAGAGTAATCTTTGGCTCATGAGCTACAAGAGCACCAGACATATTGGCCATCTTTCCTTTCAATCCACTTTGTATGGCTCTCTTCTGAAAGAGTTCTAGCTCATATGACTTGAGCACACCATACAGTGTTTCAAGAGAGACACTTTGTAAAGCATAATGTAACATAAGATGTAACAGAGATAACTACAACTCAGTAAAGGACAAGACATACAGTAATATTAAAAGAAGCACAGGAATCCAGAAGTAAAGAAGAAAAGGTAAACTCAAAAAATCAAAATATGCTATGTATTCTTGAAGTCCGTAAACAGGTCACGGAAAGAAGTTCATTAAAATGTTCAAGTCTCAGTGACAAATAAAGAAACAAGACTTTCAAGACTACAGAAGTATGTGAATGGTTTAGAGTTAGTACCACAGGGTTCCAGTGATTTAATTGAAGCAACCAGAACGACAAAGGACTTATCAACATCATTGAATTGAAGACATAGAAGAATTGATTGAGTGTTAGTCATCTGTGAATCAGACCAGTTGCACTAGTTGTCAGCACTTAAAAGATCAAGATGTTTATCGTCTCAGAAGAAATTGATTTAAGTCCAAATCTAAAACACCCTGAAACACAAAAGGATTTTCAAGAGATCAAGTGATTATAGAAGCTGGAAAGGAGGTGATTATAGAAGCTGGAATGGATTCTGTGAATCTGGGTGTTGATGAAAGTGATTACTACACCCTAGAAGAGCTTGAGCAAATGGAAGACAAAACCATGGCGTACTTAGCTGTAAAGTTTAGCCACATTCGTTTCAAGGGAAACCCTAAGTACAAGTTCAAGGGCTCAACCAACAGATTTCAGAAGAGCAAGTATTCACCAGGCACTGGCTTTAAGGGAGGCTACAAGACTGGCATGATTGATAGAAGCAAATCAAGATGCTACAACTGCAATGAGTTAGGGCATTTTGCTACTGAATGCCGGAAGCCTCGTCAAGCAAGAGACAGGAAAGATGTCTATGAGAAGAAAGATTCTTATGATGAGTTGAAGAAAGAGAATGCTAAGCTGAAACAGCAACTGGAAACCTTATCTGGAAAGCAGAAAGGAAAAGCTTATATTGCAGAGGGTAAAAGTTGGGATGATACTGATTCGGATGAAGAGGAAGAGTATGTAAATCTTGCCCTAATGGCCGACTCTTCAGAGGAATCACCACAATCATCCCAGGTACCTATCTTAACAACAATTGACATGTCTAATTCTGAGTACAAGAAAACTGTGCAAGATCTTAATGTAGAATTGTTTAATGTACACACAAGCATGCTAGCATCAGAAATTGAAAATGCTAAGTTAGTTCTTAAGATTAAAAATCTAGAATCTAAGAATGAAGAACTAATGCTTGTAGCTGTCACATTAGAAGATCTTAAACAGAAAAATGAGTACTTAGAGAACAAGGTCAAGTGTAATGATGAGATGGAGACAATCCTCAGGAAGCAGATTTCAGATCTAGATTTGAAACTGAATGCATATAAAAACTCCACCCTAATTGCTAAGGAAATAATTGATACTCAGACCTTAAGGAATAAAACTGCTATAGGATTTGACTACAACAAGAAAACTGGAAAGAAGATTGTGGAATTTCCAGTGATATCTTCAGCTGTCAAGAAGAATTCTCCACATGTTCTTAAGAATGTTGATTGTCCAGTTTTTGTTAAGCCGTTTCCAGCACTTTTCAATGAGGATGATCTAATCATAAGACAAGAATTGCTTGAGGAGGATATGTTGAAGGAAATAGAGATAAAAACTAAGTTGCCTAGGAAGTCAGTAAAAACTGAATTACCTAAAACTGATATAGGCAATAAGGTTAGCAAGGCTAAAAAGAACAGGAATGGGAAAGCTAGTGTTAATCAGAATAGTTTCAACTACTCTCATTGCATCTAGGAAGTTGTGCACTATTTGTAATTCTGTTGGACACTTTACACATGCATGTAAAAAGGTTAAATTAGAAACTGTTGATACTTCTGCAATGCATAAAATGTCTGACATGCCTGATCTTCATGAACCCTTTGGAAAGAAAGAGTGTTTGTTATGTACATATAACATCATGCATGCTTATTTTAAGTTGATGAATGCATCTGATAGCAATAGCACTATAAATGATAAATCCATAGACAGCATGAAAGTCAAATAAGTTAAGACTGACTTGAATGTTACTCCTTGTTGGGATTTATGGGTGATAGCATTGAAATAACTTAACTTTGATTGTACTTAATTTTTCAAATTAAGTAGAACATACTGTCATAGCCAAATTATGTTCTTGTAATCAGTATGTAATGTTATTCTAGTTGTATTGTTTGAAAGAAGTTCACTTATGTGTTCAAGCCTCAAAGAATGCTTTTTGGATGACAACATGAATAAAGGTTACTGTCCTAAAGCTGTGACAGTAAGATTACAAGAAGACAGAATGTTGCAAGTCACGACAGCATATTCACTCTGACAGCAACATTGGCGGAAGACTACGCGACAACAACTATTGCCCTCGACAGCAAGTTTGGGATCCTCGACAGCACTCTATGCGGGGAACTCATACTGTCACCAAAAGATCATTCCTGTGACAGCAAGCTTTGCGGCAAAAGTAACTGTCTCAATAAAGATCCTTATGCTAGGTATCTTTCTCAGTCAAATCCCGTGACAGTTTAAATGTTCAAGAAACAGGCGTGATGCAGTATCCCTAAGCTGCACCAAGTCTGCAAGACTACGACAGAAGCTTCAAGCACTGCAAAACAAAAGCGAATCAATTCAAGAGCAAGGTCAAGTCTTTATCTGCTGAATTGGTTTAGCTGGAAATGGAATGAATCTAGGTTGCTTTCTTTGTAATGTATATCTGACATGTTAGCAATTTAGGAAAGTCACATGGGTAAGACAATCTGTAAGAAGCTGCCACTTGACAGTGACAGCAGCTTCACAAACCCGTGACTGATAGTGATAGGGTTAGTCTTATACCTACTATCAATTCATTCTAGAATTGTAACGAAGACAAGCAAGTGTCTTTGAAGAAAACCCGAAGCTCGAGAATTCTTTCTTGAGGTTGTAGCAACACTTTGCAAAATAAATAAAACATTTATTTTGTGAATCTTGTTCTTACTGAATACTGTTCGTGATTGCATATATTGCTGATAACGTTTAATCTTGATTTTAGTTGTTGAAATTTAGATTGAATTTTATCAGTATTGCATTCATCCCCCCCCCCCCCTTCTGCAATACACAAGGACTAACAACTGGTATCAAAGCTTTCAGATTAACATACATATCTGAGATCCCGAAGAAAATGCAGAAATCAAACAGTATCAAGATCCCAGCATTTGATAAAGAGAACTACAGCATTTGGAAAAGAAAAATCTTGTTGTTTATCAAAGCTGCAAATCCACTATACCCAGGTATACTCGAGAATGGTCCTTTCATACCAAGAAAGGAAATTGAAGCCACAACAGTGAATGGTGAGATTGTTCCTGCACATTGGGTTCCCAAAGATCCCTCAGAAATCTTGGAACCTGAAAAGGAGAAAATGGTGCTAGATGATCATTTGCAACTTATCTTGCTCGATTCTCTCACGCTGGATAAAGCCATGTGTGGAAGTGTGATAAGCTGCACATCAGCCAAGGAGATGTGGATCAGGTTAGCCTTACTCTGTGAAGGAAGTGAATAGGTTAAGGGCAACCAAAGGCAAATTCTAATATCTCAATATGAGGCATTCATGGCCAAGCCTGGTGAAGACTTAACCTCCATGTTTGAAAGGTTCAGTAAGCTCTTAACTGAATTACAGATACATGGCAAGTACTATGACAGAAAAGAATTAAATGTCAAGTTCCTGCTCACACTGCCTGATCACCTTGAACACAAGACAACAGCCATACGAGAAGGAAGAGATCTCAACAATATAACCTTTGAGACACTTTATGGTATTCTGAAATCTTATGAACTCGAACTCTTTCAAAAGAGAGCCATACAAAGTGGAACAAGGAACAAGATGGCTAATATGTCAAGTGCCCTAGTAGCACATGTGCCAAGGATCACACAGCCAAGTGAAGTACTACAGATCATACCATCAACCCCAACACAGACCTTGAAGATAGAAGAGGTGGTTGAAGATGATGAGAAAGTGGTACTACAGCTCAAAGATGTGGAAGATGAAGACTTCTACACAATGGAGGAACTGGAAAGCATGGACAACCCTACTATGGCTTACATGGCCAAAAAGTTCAAGAACTTTAGGTTCAAGAAGGATAGGTCATACAAGCCTCAAGGCCAAGCATCCAAGTTCAGCAAAGGAAGCTCATCAAAGGCTGCTGTGGGAAGTTCAACCAAAGGAGGATACAAAACTGGATTTGTGGATAGATCAAAGTTCAAATGTTACAACTGTGGAGAACCTGGTCATTTTGCTACTGAATGCAAAAGACCCAAACAGGTTCAAAGATATGAGAAAGGAACTGGTGGATACTCCAAGAAAAATCAAGGTAGAGCCTATGTGGCTGAAGGAAAGTGTTGGGATGATTCTGATGATGAAGAAGAGGAAGAATATGTCAACCTAGCTCTCATGGCTAGCACTGATGAGGTAGCATCAACACCTTCAAGTCAGGTACCTTCACTTGTCTTACTTGATATGTCTACTGATGAGTATAAGAAAACCATTAAAGACTTAAGTGCTGAAATGTTCAATGTCTATACTAGCTTGTCTGCTGCTAATGAGGAAATCTCTAGACTAAGTAAGCTAAATGAAACACTTCAGTCTGAAAATGATTCTCTTGTTCTCAAAACCAGTTCACTAGGCTCTTTAGCTCAAGAGAATGCTAAACTTAAAAATGAATTAAAATGTGCTAAGGAGGTTGAGGAATTCCTGAGGAATGAGATTGCTGAAAATGAATTTAAGATTAAGGCCTATAGAAACTCATCAAAGATAGTTCAGGATTACAATGATAAGCATACAGAAAATCAGTCTGTTGGTATAGGTTTTTCTTATGGTAGAAGACCTGGAAAGGAAACTGTGATTCAAGATTGTCCTGGAAATGCTGCTGTCAAACCCACCATTCTCAAGAAAGTTAAAACTCCTATTTTCAAAGCTGCTGAAATTGAGTTTGATGAAGAAGCCATGCTCATCAAACAAGAAATTCTTGATGAGGATGAAGGTGTTGACAGCACATTCAAGGATGGAAAGGATACTGTCACAATCCCCAAGACAGTAAACTTACCAAGCAATCAGACAGTAAGTTCAAAAGATGTTGTCACAGTTGGCAAGACAGAATCTTTCAAAGATACTGTCAAGAATGGTTCCAAGACAGCAACTTTCAAACCTTCTGTCAAGACAGTAGGAATAAAAGATACTGTCAAGGAAAGTTCGACAGCAACTTCTGAACATACTGTCAATCCAGTAACTCCCAAGTCTAAAAACAGAAATGGTAAGGTAGGTGTCAATAAAGGAAATGGATACACTAATGTTGGAGGTGCTTCTAGGAAACTGTGCAATAACTGTGGATCTACTCATTACTTAACACATGTTTGTAAGAAACCAATTGAGGATAAGATCAATGCTACTGAACTCAATGGTAACTTACACAGAACCCCCCTTATGCATAGAACTATGAGTGTCTGTAATAACATTGATTGTATGCCATGCAAAATCACTGCCATGAGTACATGCTTTAACTTACCTGTTCTCTCTACTGAAAAATGCTCATACCTAAACACTGTTGAGACTTCTGAGCCTGCTGGCAACAGCAAAAAGGCTTCATCCACTAAGAAAAGGACCAAGTCCAATTCTAAACCTAAGTGGGTGAAAAGAGAAGTCAAACAGGAAGTCTTTGATAATGCTTGTGATGTTGTGACTGAAAGAAACTCAGGAAACACTGAAACTGCAGGACCCGACAAAGATTGGGTACCATATGCAACTTAGAAACATTCTGTTTTGCAGGGTAAGAAGAAAAATCAGGTCATGTGGATTATTGACAGTGGTTGCTCAAGACACATGACAGGTGATAAAGCCCTGCTATCACATTATGTAGAGAAAGCTGGCCCAATCATAACCTTTGGAGACAACAGCAAGGGTTACACAGTGGGATATGGTTGTTTGGAAATTGGAAATGTTGTCATTGAAGATATTGCTCTTGTGGATGGATTGAAGCACAACCTACTCAGTGTCAGCCAATTCAGTGACAGAGGATTTAAGGTTGACTTTGACATGATGGTGTGCAACATCTATCACAAGAAGGATGGAAGCCTCTCTCTAAAAGGGGTCAGAAAAGGAAGCCTGTTTGTTGCTGATCTAAGCTCAACAAAGAAGGATAAAGTTTACTGTTTTTACAGCAAAGCTACTGTTGGTGACAGTATGCTTTGGCACAGGAAGCTCTCACATCTCAACTTCAAAACAATGAACATTCTAATGAAAAAAGAGTTAGTGAGAGGTTTGCCCCAACAGGAATTCTGTCAAGAAGGATTGTGTGAAGATTGTCAAATGGGCAAACTGAGAAGAGCTGTGCACAAGTCCAAGCAAGTAAACACCAACACAGAAGCACTCAAGTTAATTCACATGGATCTCTTTGGACCAGTCAATGTACCATCTATGGCCAGAAAGAGATATGCCTTAGTAATGGTGGATGATTACTCAAGGTACACTTGGGTGAAACTTCTTGAATCCAAAGATGAAGCTGCTCAAGTGATTATTGATCAAGTCAGAGTTCTTGATAGAACCCCAAACTCAAAAGTTCAAATCTTGAGGAGTGACAATGGTACAGAATTCAGAAATGCCACACTTGGAAATTTCTGCAAAGATGAAGGAATTGTACAACAATTCTCTGCTGCAAGAACTCCACAGCAGAATGGAGTTGTAGAAAGAAAGAACAGGACTCTCATTGAAGCAGCTAGAACTATGTTGCATGATGCTAAGCTGCCAACATATTTCTGGGTTGAAGCTATCAACACAGCCTATTATACTCAGAACAGAACCATGATCAACAAAACTCATGCAAGCACACCTTACTGTCTGCTAACTGGAAAGAAACCTACTGTCAAATATTTTCATGTGTTTGGAAGCAAATGCTTTATGATGAAGGACAATCATGAGAAGAAAGGAAAATTTGACACCAAGGCTTTTGAAGGACTATTCATGGGTTACAGCACAGAAAGCACTGCCTACAGAGTTTATGTTATGGAACACAGGATTATTGAAGAAAGTGTTAATGTCACATTTGATGAAACCAAGTTTCCAGGACTGCATGAAGAAGGAAAGATGCAGACATTCAGATTTGAGAATCAAGGATACCTGGAAGCTGAGGAGATTGTGGATGAAGAACCTAGCTTCACTCAAGTTGTTGAAGTTGATAAAGATACTGTCAATGCCACTACTGTCAACCAAACTCCAGCTCAGTCACAGACCATATCCTCTAACATTCATGACAGTGATGACTCTGGAGACAATGAAGAACATGGTGGAGACAATGGAATTGATGAGCATTCAACTCAACAAGCTGAAGCAAATGTTCCTGTTCAATCAAGTAGCTTGCCCAGAATCACCAGGTGGAACAAGGATCACACAAATGACCTTATCATTGGTGATCCTAATTCTGGAGTGAGGACAAGGAACAAAGTCTCTGCTGACAGCATGTTTTCATGCTTCCTGTCACAAATGGAACCCAAGACAATTGATGAAGCATTGTTGGATTCTGACTGGGTGATAGCCATGCAAGAAGAGCTAAATCAGTTTGAAAGAAACAATGTATGGAAATTGGTTCCAAGACCTAAGGGAAAGTCAGTTATTGAGACCAAGTGGGTTTTCAGAAACAAACTTGATGAAAATGGATTGGTGACAAGGAACAAAGCAAGGCTAGTGGCTAAAGGTTACTGTCAACATGAGGGAATAGATTATGATGAGACATTTGCTCCTGTTGCAAGACTTGAAGCTATAAGAATCTTTCTAGCTTATGCTGCACACTGCAACTTCAAAGTATTTCAGATGGATGTCAAAAGTGCCTTTCTAAATGGAGAGCTAGAAGAAGAAGTGTATGTGGAACAACCACCAGGGTTTGAGGATGCTGAAATGCATAATTTTGTGTACAAACTCTTCAAAGCTTTGTATGGACTAAAGCAAGCACCCAGGGCATGGTATGACACACTTTCCACCTTTCTTCTGGAAAACCAGTTTACCAGAGGAGTGGTGGACAAGACACTTTTCTACAAACATCATGGCAAGGACATCATTCTGGTACAAATCTATGTGGATGACATCATTTTTGGTTCTACAAATGAGAAGTTGTGTGAGAAGTTTTCCCATCTCATGAGCAACAAATATGAGATGAGCATGATGGGAGAACTGTCATTCTTTCTGGGGTTACAAATTCTTCAACAAACTGATGGAATCTTCATAAGTCAAGCTAAGTATATCAAGGAACTTCTCAAAAAGTTCAACTTGGAAGATTCATCTCCTGCAAAGACACCAATGTCCACAGCAACTAGTCTGGATCTTGATCCTAAAGGAAAGAAAGTTGACTCAAGCACCTATAGAGGCATGGTAGGATCCCTCCTATACCTAACTGCTAGCAGACCTGACATCATGTTTGCTACATGTCTCTGTGCAAGGTTTCAAAGTGATCCAAAGGAGTCACACTTGGTAGCCATCAAGAGAATATTTAGATACTTAAAAGGCACTCCTAACCTAGGCCTTTGGTATCCTAAGAATACTGGATTTGATCTAATTGGTTACTCAGACTCAGACTATGCTGGATGCAAGATTGACAGAAAGAGTACTACTGGTAGCTGTCAATTTCTTGGTGGAAGATTGGTCTCATGGTTTAGCAAGAAGCAGCATTCAGTTTCTACCTCAACTGCAGAAGCTGAGTACATTGCTGCAGGCAGTTGCTGTGCACAAATTCTATGGATGAAAAGTCAACTTCTAGATTATGGTCTAGTGTTAAGAGAAATTCCTATTTACTGTGACAACACTAGTGCCATAGCCATCTCAGACAATCCAGTTCAACACTCTAGGACAAAGCACATTGATATAAGACATCACTTTATCAGAGAGCATGTTGAACAAGGAACTGTGAAGCTGATTTATGTCCCAACTGACAAGCAACTTGCTGACATCTTCACTAAGCCATTGGATGAAGCAACCTTCAACAGGTTGGTAAGTGAATTGGGAATGCTGAATCTGGTATGTTAATTTACTAAGGTTTCTAAATTTTCAATTCTTATTGAAGCTCATGACAGCAACTTCAAACCTGCTGTCAAGAGAAGTTACTGTCTACTTGGTTTATGTCTGTTATGTGACAGCATGTGTTGATTTGACTTTTCATGTCAGTATTTTGTGCCAGTCTCATACTTTTAAACCATGTATGACTTTAATGTGGTTATCCGTTAAGTTTGAGAGTTAAAAATCTGTTCCATTGGACTTGCACACTCTTTTGCATTAATCTGTAGGATTAAAGGAGGACACGACCATTAATTACTTTTGTGGTAGTTGTATGGGTACTCTAACTGTTGACCATTAGACTTTGATCCTTAGACGGTTTTGCCTATAAATTAACCTTAGGTTTCACCAGTCTGCTCTCAGTTTTAAAGTAAATAATGGAAAACAAAGTAGGAATCGAAGTTGGTCTAAAGAAGTGTGATAGTGAACCCGACAATGAAGAGATCGATGAGCTCTTTGAAATGATGTTGGACGCCATGGATGAGATAGACGAGGAAAAGGAGGCCAAGGCTAAGGAAGAGGAGGCCAAGGCTATGGAAGAAGAGAAGGAGCTTCAGGCACTTCTTGAAAAAGAAGGCCGCTCTGAAGAAGAGATTAAGGAAGAAGTCTTAGAACTAGTTGATAAAATCATAGAATGATGTACTCAATGTTCAATATTAATGATTTTATTAACAATAATAAAAGTTCCTGTTTATGTGGTTACTGAGTTTATGACTTGTCTGTGTAACTTGCTTAATATCTGTGTTTGAAAGATTACATTGCTAAATTCATATTCTGTTAATTTTAGGTTAAGTATATGAGCAACGCATTCTAATTAGTTCCTGACAGAAACAATTTCCCATTTAAATTACTGTCACAAAGAAGGATACTGTCCCGTGTCTCTTGACAGCAACCTTCTTGACAGCAGGGAAAGACTTTCTGTCACGACCTTTAAAGGATACTGTCACTCAAATGCTTAACGGTGACAGCATGTTTTTGCGCAATAGTTGCTGTCGTGCAAAACCTACTGTCACCACCATTTATTACTGACAGATTGTTTCTAGCGCACAGGTTACTGTCAACAATAGTGGACCGTTGTAATTGGATATTCACCCCACGATTGACAGTGAATAACGGGCAGTAACTCACGTGTTAAGAGAGTGGGTTAAGACACGTCCTTTAACTCCACTTTTTGAGCAAACGTTTGAGATACCCATATTTATTCTCCAGTTACTCAGACATATCACTCTCACAAAACTCAAGGCAAAATACTTTTCTTCAAGCAAAAAGCTACTTTCTCACTTTCTTCTTTTCTTGAAATCTCAATGGCCCCCAAACAGACTCTCTCTCAAACAAACTTTGTTGGCATCTTTTCCCCAAATGATGCTGGTGAAGGTTTCAAAGGACTAGTGTTTTTCTTGAACAAGTCCTATCTCGGTTATGCCATAACCTCAACCCCCATTCTCGACTTAGACAGACTTGAGGCGTTTTGGCAAACTGCTGTTGCTCAAACTGAGGGTGAGAACCCTGGTATTCAATTCACAATCTCTGGGCAACAATACATTCTCACAGCTGAGGTCATCAATACTGCTCTTGGAATTACACTGGAAGAAGGCCAAAACTTTGCTCCACTTGCTAATGATGACACTCTGAAGAAGCTCTTCTTGAAGATTGGGTATGCAGGCCCTATTCTCGAAGAGGGAACAACCAAGTGGTACCCGTCTGGTGAAATGGACAGGAAGTATCTAAGGAAGGAGTGGAGCATGATATTTGATGCAATGGTCAAGGTGTTCTCTACCAAGTCCACAGGCTGGAATGGGATACCCTCCTACATCAAGAAACTGACACATTCTCTTGTCCATGGATACAAGGTGAATGTTGGAGCTCTCCTCATGGCACAACTCAAAGCTGCCATAGGTAAGAAGGTATCACACTACCCTCGCTTTCTTATGTTGTGCATTAATTCATTCTGTGATTTTAATGATGCTGCTCCTCGTTTAGAGGCTTGCTCAGTTTTGAAAAAGAACACACACACACTATTATCATCACAAAATCTCAATGCACATATTCCAATTTGTTTCACTCAGCACATGGTTGATCAAGTGTCCAACCTTGATTATCCATTACCTTCTGGTTATGATTCTTTTTCTCTTGAGAATGAAACTGAATTAGACCCAAATTCAGTTAACCCCCATTCAACACCATACACTCAGCCTAGGCCCTCTAGACTTCCCAAAGCCCAAAGAGAAGCCTTGCAAGAATCCAGAAAAAGATCCTTAGAAGCTGATGTTGGTGGTAGCTCTGTTAGTCAAGAGGGAGACACTGCACCTAGTGCAGCAAATAAGGAAGGTAGTCAAACAGAACCCACAGTGGTTCCCCCTGAGCCTAAGAAGAAGAGAGCTAGGAGGACCAAAACCACTGTCAGCCACCCTGCAGTCTCCCAAAAGACTGTTGAGGAAACCAGGGAAATAAACTCCTCCCTAGATGTGCCTTCTCAACAAGGGACATCTATTGAAATTGGCCTGTCTCCCAAGGCACCCTGTACAGAGTCTGCACAAACTCATGGTTCCCAACCTGAGATACCCCCACTTGAAGAAACACACAGTGAGTTAGGGCACAGTGAGGATTTCTCTACTCCTATTGATGGTTCACATGTTTCATCTGTGAATCAGCCCCCACTCTCTACTACACTTTCACCTTCTTCCTTCCCTACACATTCTTTTGTTTCTTCTCCACAACCTAGAGAAGGGGACAGTCCCAACCCTTCAGGTTTTGATCATCCATCTCCAATCATGGATGAGCCCCCATCTAGTGGTCCACAAGAACCCATTTCTCAAAGTGAGATGGACACCACTCCTCCAAACACTGAGCTAGGGCAAAGTGGTATTTTGTCAGAAAATGAAACAACCAACACTTTGTCTGATCTCCAAAGAGCATCTTACCTTCAGGAAGATGCTGTCACAGCCTCTGTTGCTGTCAAAGACACTGGGGATGCTACTGTCCTGGACACAGCTACTATCAAAGGTGGAGAGAAAGATACTGTCACTACAGAACCTACTGTCACTCCACCTCCCAAAGATGCTGTCATGCCAGAACCTGCTGTCCAGACTCCAACTGACAGTACCATTCCTACTCAAGATGCTGTCCAGCCCTCCCAGCCTGATTTTGATGCTATACTTGTTGAGGATGCCTCTGATGATGACCTACCTCTTGCCAAACTCCTAAAGGTACATTCTAAATCTTCTCCTTCCATGCATGTTAGTACTACTCATACCCATGCATCTAGGTTGAGTGAGGGTGTGCAAAAGAAAAGAGAGATAAAAGAAAAGAGAGGTGAGCATAAAAATGAGAGGCAGCCAAATGAGCTGGCAAAAGGAGAGGGACTTGAGCATGTCCAGAGAGATATTGAGGGAGCCCACACTATTCAGGCACTAGGCCTTGAGAGTCAAACTGTGAGGGGTGATGAGATCACTCAAAAACACCCTGAGAGTGTGAGAACCCCCATAGCCTCCAGGCCCCTGTCTTTTCCTTCCCCTCCAAGAAGGTTAAGGTCTGGTGGCCCCTCTGCTACTTTTGGTAACAGGATTGCAGCTCTTGAAGGACAGTGTGCTACTTTGGACTCCAAACTGGACTCTCTCTCTCAACTGGTGGTTGATGGTTTTGCTGCTACTCAACTCTCTATTCAGTTCCTTACTGACCTGGTAGCTGCCAACTCAACTAAGGGGGAGAAGGTAGCAAGATCAGAATCATTGCCTATTCAAGAATCAGGTGGAACTCAGGGGGAGCCTGTAGCTGTGGAGACCAGAGGGGGAGCTAAAAGGAAAGCAATGTCTAAGGGGGAGCAAGTCAAACCAAGCAGTGCAAAACCACAGGATAAAGCTGAAAAGCCTGTTGAAGTGGAAATGGATGGAGAAAGGGTGTTAATGTCAAAGGAAACTCAAGATGCATTGCAAAGAAGACCTGCATCTAGACATCCAATCTTGCCTCATGTGGTGATTAGAGAACCTACTCCATAAACTCAAGAAACTGCTTTACAGAAGAAATGGAGAGAAATGGAGGAACAAAACAAACTTGGGAAAGGTAAAGGGAAACTGCCTGAATCCATTCATGGTGGAATTATTTGGACAAATGGCACTGAATTTGATCAAGAGGAAGCCAATGTCTTGATGGTGGATTACAGGGAGAGCACATTACACAACCATGACAGTAAGTTTAGCAGTTTGGTGGAAGAAGCAATGAATGCTCCTAGCAACCATCCAACCAACACCACAAAACTGTTAAAGGAACAAATTACTAGTGTCAGTGTAATGGTGAATGATGAGAAAAGATGGGCTGTAAGTATTTATCTCACTTCTGGCATATCTTATTTCATCACAATGCAGCTATTGCAGAGTCTGCCAGCAAAGGTGTTGTGTGCTTTGAAGGGAATGATCAGGGCAACTCAAACACCATTCAATGAAATATTGGATATGCAAATCCAGAACCTGATCACACAGAAGCTACCTGAAGTCTACTCAAATCCACCAAGTGTTTTTTACAGATCCAAAACTAAGGATGGCACAAGAAGGAACAGCTTCATGAATTTGGGTAGCCCATCCAGAATGGAAACCAAGTCAATTCTGAAGGTACTAGATGGAATACTCAGTTCAAATGCCAATCCAGGAAGAGTTCATGCTGTTCAAGAAATCTACAAAATGCTGGTGTTGAGAGACAAGGCACTGGGAGCTAGAATGAAGGAGCTAATCACTAGAGCCAATGCCAAAAGAAATGATCAAGGTGGAAGTTGCTTCTATAACATTCCTCCCCATGATGATGATGATGATGATGAAGATGGTGAGGATGGAGGTGGTGAAGCTTCTGGAAATGCTGGAAATGCTGGTGGAAGTAATTCTGGGAATACTGGTATTCAATCCCAGAATGAAGGCAATGAAGAAACTCCTAGCCAGGAAAAGAAAGATGCTGGTGCAACAGATGAAGAGGAGTCAAGAATACTGGAAGCTTTGGAGGCAAGCATTCTTAGATGTGCTATTGACTGCATAAATGCTGAAAAAGATGCTGTCACCAAAGGTACTATCGACAAGGATACTGTCATAGAAGATGCTGTCTTGGAAGATGCTGTCGACAAGGGTACTGTCAAGGAAGGTTCTGTCAAGGATGAAGCCAAGGCTACTGTCAAGTCCAAAAGACTGAAAGCTAAAGCTAAGGCATGGTTTTCTAGACAGAAACCTACAGGGAAGCACAAGTACTCAGGAAAGGAAAAGGCCACTGGATTTGGCAGGAATCTCAAAAAGCCAATTCAATCAATTCCTCCCAACAGTCTCAAGATTCAACAAATGCAATCAAGAGAAATCAAGAGCGTTGAGGTTAAGCTGGATGCAAATCAAGAGGCCACTGAGTACATTCTGTGGTGGGAAGAATCAAGGTCAGCCAAGATTGACAAGGACTTCAATCTGGTAGCCACATCAACCAAGAAAAGTACATCAACCATAGATAAAAGAAGAATTGATTTCTTCTACCTGGAAAGAATGGTAGAGTTGCTGGAGAGCTATGATGATGTTTCAAAGGCTGTCATGGAACATGTTCTAAAATATCAGGCAGATAGGGATGCTGAATTTTATCAGAAATTTGGCTATAACTTTGTAGATTTTGATGATGCTGATATTCTTACTGATCTCCCAGCCTCTCCTATACCATACCACTGGTACTATGAGTTTGATGATTTACCCACAGAAGAAGGGCAAACCCAACCAACTAAGGAAGGGGAACCCAAGCCAAGCAAACAACCTGAATCTTCTGAATATTCTCAAACTCAGTCAGAACTTGATAAGAAGGAAGCTGAATTACTGGAAAAACACAAGGCCTCTAACAAGGCAGAAAGTGAAGCTCCAAATTATCAACCATATATGCTGGAAAATCCCCTAAGAGTCAAGTTCCTAAAAGAAGAAATCTATGTTTGCAGCTTGCATAAGCTTAAAACATCCACTCTGAAGGATTTACAGTATATGGTAGCTGGTTCAATTCATCCCTTGGAACAGATTTGTTCTGATGAGATAAAGAAGTTATTGGAAGGGAGAAAAGGAGAAGACTCAAAACTGGACAAGCAAAGAAGGAAGTCTCTCAATGCTTATCCTGGAAGTAGATTCAAGCTCATTAATGAAGAACTTCATTTCAGAACCTATCCATATGATATAGAGCAATGGCTGAATCTCAGGGATGTTAGTTCTCTCATATCCCCTTCCATAAAGAAGATCATTGATGAAGTAGAGGATGATGCAGTGTCTGCTGCTGAAATTTCTCTTGTAGAAAGTCTAAGAAGCTGCTTGGCAGAAGCTCTCAAAAGAGAGGATGCAGCAAGACAGAAGAGGAGATCTCAAGCTAAGTGAAAATTCTTAAATTCTGATCTTGTTAGTTAAGTTGTCAGCACATATTGTAAATTTGTTGTTATTTTCCATAAAAACAAATTGGGGGAGATTGTTGGGATTTATGGGTGATAGCATTGAAATAACTTAACTTTGATTGTACTTAATTTTTCAAATTAAGTAGAACATACTGTCATAGCCAAAGTATGTTCTTGTAATCAGTATGTAATGTTATTCTAGTTGTATTGTTTGAAAGAAGTTCACTTATGTGTTCAAGCCTCAAAGAATGCTTTTTGGATGACAACATGAATAAAGGTTACTGTCCTAAAGCTGTGACAGTAAAATTACAAGAAGACAGAATGTTGCAAGTCACGACAGCATATTCACTCTGACAGCAACATTGGCGGAAGACTACGCGACATCAACTATTGCCCTCGACAGCAAGTTTGGGATCCTCGACAGCACTCTATGCGGGGAACTCATACTGTCACCAAAAGATCATTCCTGTGACAGCAAGCTTTGTGGCAAAAGTAACTGTCTCAATAAAGATCCTTATGCTAGGTATCTTTCTCAGTCAAATCCCGTGACAGTTGAAATGTTCAAGAAACAGGCGTGATGCAGTATCCCTAAGCTGCACCAAGTCTGCAAGACTACGACAGAAGCTTCAAGCACTGCAAAACAAAAGCGAATCAATTCAAGAGCAAGGTCAAGTCTTTATCTGCTGAATTGGTTTAGCTGGAAATGGAATGAATCTAGGTTGCTTTCTTTGTAATGTATATCTGACATGTTAGCAATTTAGGAAAGTCACATGGGTAAGACAATCTGTAAGAAGCTGCCACTTGACAGTGACAGCAGCTTCACAAACCCGTGACTGATAGTGATAGGGTTAGTCTTATACCTACTATCAATTCATTCTAGAATTGTAACGAAGACAAGCAAGTGTCTTTGAAGAAAACCCGAAGCTCGAGAATTCTTTCTTGAGGTTGTAGCAACACTTTGCAAAATAAATAAAACATTTATTTTGTGAATCTTGTTCTTACTGAATACTGTTCGTGATTGCATATATTGCTGATAACGTTTAATCTTGATTTTAGTTGTTGAAATTTAGATTGAATTTTATCAGTATTGCATTCATCCCCCCCCCCCCTTCTGCAATACACAAGGACTAACACTCCTGTTAAAGTATCTAAACCTTCAGGACCCAAACAAGTTTGGGTACCAAATTCCGCTTAATCAATCTGTGATTGCAGGGTAAGGTTAAAAGCTCAAAGGTCGTGTGGATTCTGGATAGTGGCTGTTCTAGACACATGACAGGTGAAGAGTACCTGCTTACAGAGGTGGTTAAGAAGACCGGCCCGATTGTAACCTTTGGAGATGACAACAAAGGATTCACTACGGGATATGGTAATCTGAGAATTGGGAATGTCATCATTGAAAACATCTCTCTTGTTGAAGGATTGAAGCACAATCTTCTAAGTACCAGTCAATTATGTGATAAAGGATACAATGTGGATTTCAGAAAGGACAAGTGCTTAATCACAAACAAAAAGGATGAGAAGCTTGCTCTACTGGGAGTGAGAAAAGGAAATTTGTTTATAGCTGACTTAAGTTCTACCAGTGAAGGAGAAGTTACATGTTTCTACAGTAAGGCATCTTCAGAACAAAGTTGGCTATGGCATAAGAGGCTCTCACACTTGAACTTCAAAACTATGAACTCTTTGGTAAAGAGAGAGTTGGTGAGAGGGTTGCCCCTGATGGAATTCAATCAGGAGGGACTATGTGAAGCATGTGAAAAAGGGAAGTCTAAGAAGGCATCACACAGAAGCAGAGAAATGACAAGCATTGCTGAACCTCTTCAGCTGATTCATATGGATTTATTTGGTCTAGTCAATGTTATGTCACTTTCAAGAAAAAGATATGCATTAGTGATGGTGGATGACTACTCCAAGTACACGTGGGTGTTATTCTTACATTCAAAGGATGAAGCAACACAACTAATCATTGATCACCTCAAAAAGATAGAAGTGGAAGCTAAGCTACCTGTGCGGACAATTAGATCAGACAATGGAACTGAATTCAAGAATGTAGTTCTTAATGATTTCTGCTCAGAGAGAGGAATATCTAGACAGTATTCAGCACCAAGAACTCCTCAACAGAATGGAGTAATGGAAAGGAAGAACAGAACCTTGGTTGAAGTAGCAAGGACAATGTTAAATGAATCAAAACTTCCCACTTACTTTTGGGCTGAAGCAGTGAATACAGCTTGCTACACTCAGAATCGAACCCTGATCAACAAAGATCATGAAAAAACTCTGTATGAGTTAATGGCCAACAAGAAACCAACACTGAAATACTTTCATGTGTTTGGTGCAAAGTGCTTTGTACTAAAAGATGGAGAACTTCTAGGCAAGTTTGATGCCAAAGGAGATGAAGGCATTTTTCTGGGCTATTCCCTGGAATCTAAGGCTTACAGGGTGTATGTGATTGAAGATGAGAAGATGTTGGAAAAGCCTTAATGTAACATTTGATGACACCAAAAGACCAGGCCTGCAAACTAGAGAGAACTCTGAATCCTTGGTATTTGAAAATCTATCAGGAGATCTCTCTGACATTGAAGAAGAACCTGAAGTTGTTACAGTTATTAATAATAATGATAATGATAATGATTCTGGACCAAGTGGTGATAGTGGTGGAGATACTCAAACTACTACTGGATCCACTAGTCAATCAACAGGGTCATCAGATCATACTGGCAACAACTCAGGGGGGCAGGAGAAGGATCAACTAGTCACACTCCACAACATTTTGAACAAGGAGAATCATCAAGATCGCATCTGCCAAGACAAAGGGTATGGAATAGAGATCATCCCTTTCACTTGATCATTGGTGATCCAGACACAGGAGTGAGAACTAGAAGGAAATCACAAAATGAATGTCACTATTCTGGGTTTCTTTCAGAAACAGAACCTAAGAAAGTTGAAGATGCCCTAGATGATCCAGATTGGGTGATTGCAATGCAAGATGAACTCAATCAATTTGAAAGGCAGAAAGTTTGGAAGCTGGTACCCAGGCCTAAAGGAAAATCTGTTATAGGAACAAGATGGGTATTCAGAAATATGTTGGATGAAGATGGCATTGTAACGAGAAACAAAGCCAGACTGGTTGCTAAAGGTTACTCTCAAGAAGAGGGTATCGATTATGATGAAACCTATGCACCAGTAGCAAGACTTGAGGCCATCAGAATGTTTCTGGCATTCGCAGCACATTCCAATTACAAAGTATATCAAATGGATGGAAGAGTGCTTTTCTGAACGAGGAGTTAGAAGAAGAAGTGTATGTGGAACAACCTCTAGGGTTTGAGGATTCAAAACTGGAAGACTTTGTGTACTTTCTATTCAAAGCTCTCTATGGACTCAAACAAGCTCCAAGGACATGGTATGACACTCTCTCTGAATTTTTACTTGAAAATAACTTTACAAGAGATGTCGCAGACAAAACTCTCTTTTACAAACAGCATAAAAATGATTTGATATTGGTGCAAGTATATGTTGATGACATAATATTTGGTTCTACTAATGATGATCTATGCAAGAGATTTGCTAAGTTAATGCAGAGTCGATCTGAAATGAGCATGATGGGTGAATTGTCATTCTTTCTTGGACTGCAAGTGTATCAAAGGCTAGATGGAATATTCATTTGTCAGTCCAAGTACATTAAAGATCTTCTGAAGAAGTATCAAATGGAAAACTCATCTACAGCAAAGACTCCAATGCCAACTGCCACTAAGCTTGATAAGGATAAAACTGGTAAGAAGGTTGACATCACAGGCTACAGAGGTATGATAGGCTCCTTACTATATCTCACTGCACGTAGACCAGATATAATGTTTGCAACATGTTTGTGTGCTAGGTTTCAGTCTGATCCTAAAGAATCTCATTTAATAGTTGTTAAGCGAATATTTAGATATCTTAAGGGAACCCCAAATCTTGGAATTTGGTACCCTAAAGATACATGATTTGATCTTATTGGATATATAGACTCAGATTTTGCAGGTTGTAAGATTGATCGGAAGAGTACTTCAGGAAGCTGTCAGTTTATTGGAAGAAGGTTAGTTTTTTGGTATAGCAAGAAGCAGCACTCAGTGTCCACATCAACAGCTGAAGCTGAATACATAGCTGCTGGTAGTTGTTGTGCTCAGATCTTGTGGATGAGGAACCAACTCCGTGACTATGGGCTTTTGTTGACTAAGATTCCAATATTCTGCGACAACACAAGTGTCATAGCAATCTCCAACAACCCAGTGCAACACTCGAGGACGAAGCACATCGACATCAGGTATCATTTTATCCGAGATCATGTCATGAATGGAACTGTGGAGTTACACTTTGTACCCACAGAGGAACAAATTGCAAACATCTTCACTAAACAGCTTGATGGATCCACTTTTTCTAAGCTGGTTGGTGAACTTGGGATGTTAAATCTTTCTAATTGATTTTGATTAGAAGTCAGTAACTGCAAGATAGTCCTAGTAAATACATGAGTTTAAGAATTTCTATATCCTTAGGACTCGTGAATTTATTTTCAGGAGCAATTCTCGTAGGTTAGGATTTTTGTACTACTTTTATGTCATAATTACGGATGATATATCTTCTGGCATTTAATTGGTTATTAATTCTAAAATTAATTAGGTGCTAATATTTGTTCTAAATATTTAAGCATCTATTTAATTCGAATTAATTTACTTTGTTTTAAACATTGTAGATTAATGCAGCATAATTTATTAGATTTTAATTGGTTAATATCATTTAATGATATTTAGTCGATTTTATTCTAAGAAAATTGTGAATTTTCTGTTGGCTTTGATTTTGTTAAATTTGTAAATTTTTATACAGATTATAAGTTAACAGAAAACTAAAAGTTAGATTTTTAAAACAAGAACAGGTTTTAAAAATTTGACAGGAAGAAAAAATATCGAATTTAGGAAATTCGATAGTTTTTCTAAGTACTAGAAGAAATCTATCGAAAGCAATTTTCGATAGTTTTTGGAAAAGGAAAAGAAATCTATCGAAAGCAATTCTCAATAGATTTTGAAATTCAGTTGAAAAAAATATCGAAGAGATTTAATTCTTTTAATAATTCAAATCTTCGATAGTTTTTCATAAAAGACAGGTTCGATAGTTTTTTGTTTTAAACACTTCAATAGTTTTTCAAAAACTATCGAAGTAAAGTTGACTTTTTTGCCCCTCTGAGAAAACTATGGATAGTTATTTAAAAAAACTATCGAACAGTGATTTTACAAAAATACCCATGTCAGTTCAAATGTATAAAAGAACCCCTTAGACGTTTTTTTGTCTCTATTCTTCAGATCTAAGGTTAATTTTATATATACTGTTAGGAATATGTTGTTCTTGATGATAATTATAAAAACACTTAATAGATTTTGTGTTAAGTCAATTTTGTAGCTGTCAACAGAATGGTATGCTTTGCAGCATCCGTTGACAGGTAGCTCATCAACGGAATGAGTCTCATCAACGGAATGAGTAATGTAGCAATTGCACTGTACAATACTTCACTAGTTGATAAACAATTGTTGTAGGTATTAGATAGGTTTTCTAAGTCATGTTGACTAAGTATTAGATAGGCAAAATAGGTTGGTTAATTGTAAATATATTGTGCCTTGTAATTTTGCCTAAGTGAAGACATGTCAACGGATTGAAGACATGTCAACGGATTGGAGATTACACTGTCAACGGATTGAAGAATGTACCATCAACGGATTGAAGAATGTACCATCAACGGATTGAAGAATAAAGCTATCAACGGAATACATCTCACTACTATCAACGGATTACTATCACTTTTCTGAACAGTTGACAAAGTGATAGTGACAGTTTTCTGACGGATCAAAAGGTGATGTAGAAGTGTACTTTGCATTGGGAGCCATTAAAATGGTCACTGGGAATGAGGAAACATTCCAATTACCAATTAAGTTCTTGAGTGGGATCATAATAAGAATGAAGACAAAAGACAAGATTTCCAAGGACCATTGGACAAAAGGAATGAAAAACAAGTTGTTGGCGGTTACCTTTAGTACTTTCTAGTGTAGCCAAAAATAGCATTGAAAACTTGGGATTTATAACCAAGTGTAGCAGTTCATTTTATGTAAGAGAAATGAGATAGAATAATTTTGTATTAGCTTTCTTTGAAGAGCACTCTCACTCTACATTCGTAACTGAGCAGCTGTGCTACGTTTGTAACACAGATTATTCCCACAATAAAAACATCTCAGTTGGATCCTCAAAACATCCAACTGAAATTTTATATTTGCTTGTGTTTTTATTTTCTCTGTCAAGTTATTTAAAAGTTGTTTTATGTTTAGAAATATCTAGAATTGTATTCACCCCCCCCCCTTCTACAATTCTGTTAGGTCATTTGGGATTAACAATTGGTATCAGAGCGAGCTCCTAACATACAAGGAGTTAAAGATCAAGGCCAAAAACAGAAACCATGGTGAAGAAGGATGCAGGTGTAAAGATACCAGTTCTAGATAAGGACAATTACTTTCACTGGAAAGTAAAAATGCATCTACATCTCATGTCTATGGATGAGAGATATGTAGAGTGCATTGAGAAAGGTCCACACGTTCCCATGAAGTTTGCATCTAGAGTTGGATTGCCAGATGATGCTGAAGATGTGGAAATTCCAAAGCCTGTCTCAGAATGGACTGTTGAAGATATTGCAGAAGTCCATAAATATAAAAGAACCATGAACATTTTGTTCAATGGCTTGGAGCAAGAGATGTTTGACAATGTTATCAACTGTACAACTGCTAAAGAAGGGAGAACAAAATGCAACTCCTCATACAACAATATGAGCACTTTCACTTTAAAGCTGGTGAAACCCTAAATGACACATTTAGTAGGTTTCAAAAGCTTTTGAATGGATTAAAGTTGTATGGGAGGGTCTACCAAACCAAGGATTCAAACCTCAAATTTCTTAGAGCTCTTCCAAAAGAGTGGAAGCCTATGATTGTTTCTCTGAGAAACACTCAAGAGTACAAAGACTATACTCTTGAAAGACTTTATAGAACTTTAAAGACATATGAGCTGGAAATGGAGCAAGATGAAGAAATTGAGAAGGTGCAAAAGAAAGGTGGATCTATTGCATTGATTGCATCTGTGAACCAACTGTAAGATGACAATGAAGAAGCTGCAAGAGCCACAACTAGTCGAGCTAGTTGTAGGAGTGATGTTAGCAAGGGTAAAGGTAAGATGACAGAAGAAGAAGAAGAACCAGCCAACTTGGATGACTTAGATGAGATTGATGAGCACATTGTTTTTCTTTCAAGAAAATTTTCTAAGTTTAAATTCAAGAGAAACTCAGAAGCAAGGCCACCAAGGAGAGACTTTCAACCTAGCAAAACTAATTGGGTTGAAAAGTCTAAGTCTAAATGTTTCAATTGTGGAATGATTGGTCAC
The DNA here is from genome assembly GCA_030848705.1 of Heracleum sosnowskyi. Taxonomy (NCBI): domain Eukaryota; kingdom Viridiplantae; phylum Streptophyta; class Magnoliopsida; order Apiales; family Apiaceae; genus Heracleum; species Heracleum sosnowskyi. The sequence goes on from CM061236.1 coordinate 47,671,063, forward strand.
TATGCTGGAGATTACAAAAAGCCTAGAGCTGAGAAGGGCAACAGGAAAATTGAGCCTGTTGATTATAAAAAGAAATAATTTGAACTTCTCAAGCAAAAAGAAAAGGCTTTCTTGTCTCAAGAGTATGATTGGGCTGGTAATGGTGAAGATTCAGATGATGATGTTGAGTATGTCAACTTGGCTCTAATGGCTAACAATCATGAGCAGGAAGCAAGTTCCTCTAGCTACCAGGTAACAACTGTTATTCCTTCTGAGCTTTCTAAAGAGGAATGCAATAGTACAATTAATGAGATGTCTACTGTATTGTATAATTTGTGTGTTACTCTTAAATCACTTACCAAAGAGAACTCAAGAATTAAAGAGACTAATTTGTTCTTAAGTGATAGAAATGCCATGTTGGAAGCACAGCTCATTGAGTTTGAGAAAATGAGGTGTGTTAGTAGGGTTGCTAAGCTGGAACTTGAGAAAGTGTTAAAAAGGGAAGAGATTCTTAAAACACAATTAGAAATAGAACAGAGATTGATTGCAAAATGGAAAGATTCCAGGAATGTTGCTAGCAACATCGTTAATGTTCAAGGTATGGAATCTTTCTATGAGCAATCATGGAAAAAGAACAAAGAGAAGCTAGGGTATGCTGTTGAAACCTTAGAATCAAAATCAGAGTCAACAAACAACAATGATCATTCGTTGAAGGTTGATGCGTCAACGGAATGCAAGCTTCCGTTGACAGATGAACCATCAACGGATCATGTTGTTCCGTTGACAGAGGAAAAGAAAGAAAAACTCACTAGACTTAATAACAAGTATGGTCCTGTCACCAAGAACTTTGTTCAAGGCGAGTCTAGTAAATCAAAGAAAGTTGAGAAGCCTGTTGAGAGAGCTAATGTAGGTCACTTGTCTAACAAGCAATTGAAAGACAAGTTAGAGAAAATTCAAGTTGAGGTTAAGGGCAATAAAAAGAATAACAGAAATGGAAAAGTAGGGATTAACAAACATAACAATTACACACCTGATAAGCATACTCCTAGAAAAACATGTGTTAATTGTGGTAGTGTTAGTCATTTATCTACTAATTGCAAATCTGTTAAGAAGCCCACTAATATGAAAATGCCTAAGCCTGCAATGAATGCCTCTATGCCTGCAATGCATGTTATGCCTAATATGTTTGCTCCATATGCACAATTTCAAAATCCATATGCTAACATGTCATTTGTGCCTAATCCATACATGAATGTGTTTAATGTGCCACAAATGCCATGGAATGTGAATAACATGTTTGTTCCTCCAAATATGCATGCTATGAATGAAAATGTGAGTAACCCTCAGAAATCAACACCAAAGGTAAAGGTTGATTTAACTCAATCTGAGCCCAAGGTGAAAAATGATGTGAAGAGGAAATTAAGGGCTAACAAAACAGGACCCAAGGAAACTTGGGTACCAAAATCAACTTGATTTGGTTTTATTGTGTGCAGGGAGACAAAAGGAATCTTTGGTACTTGGATAGTGGTTGTTCAAGACAGATGACTGGTGATTCTACCCTGCTCACAGAGTTCCAGGAAAGAGTTGGCCCTTGTATTGCTTTTGGAGATGACAGCAAAGGCTACACTAAGGGATATGGCTTGATTTCAAGAGAAAATGCCATCATTGATGAGGTTGCATTGGTGGATGGTCTAAAGCACAATTTGCTTAGTATCAGCCAACTTTGTGACAAAGGATTTTTTAGTTACTTTTTCAAGAGAAGCCTGTGTTGTTTCTAAAGGTGGAGACAACAATGTGGTAATGACTGGATTCAGAAGAGGGAATGTGTACATTGCTGACTTTAGTAGCACAAGTCCAGACACCATCACTTGTCTTTTCAGCAAGGCAAGCAAGGATGAAAGTTGGCTATGGCACAAGAAATTATCTCATTTGAATTTCAAGGTTATGAATGACTTGGTGAGGAAAGATCTTGCAAGAGGAATTCCACAGGTGGAATTCTCCAAGGATGGTTTGTGTGATGTCTGTCAAAAAGGAAAACAAAAGAAGGCATCATTCAAAAGCAAGATAGAGTCATCAATTGTTCAACAGCTTGAGTTGCTTCATATGGATCTATTTGGCCATGTCAATGTCATGTCTATTTCAAAGAAGAAATACTGTCTTGTGATTGTTGATGACTTTTCTAGATTTACATGGACTTTCTTTTTGCACTCCAAAGATGAGGCAAGTGAAATCATTATCAATCACATCAAGATAGTAAACAATCATCCTGATTTCAAAGTAAGAAGGATTAGGAGTGACAATGGGACAGAGTTCAAGAATTCAACTATGAAGATGTTCTGTGAAGAAAATGGTATTTTGCATGAATTTTCAGCTGCAAGGACACCACAGCAAAATGGTGTAGTTGAAAGGAAAAACATAACACTCATTGAAGCTGCAAGGACAATGCTAGATGAATCAAAGTTACCAACTTATTTTTGGGCTGAGGCAGTTAACACAGCTTGCTTCACTCAAAATATTTCTTTGATTAATCAAGCCAAGGGAATGACCCCTTATCAACTACTCAAAAGAAAGAAGCCATTATTGGATTTTCTTCATGTCTTTGGATGCAAGTGCTTTGTTCTGAGAAAACAAGCTGAGCATTTGGGGAAATTTGAAGCAAAGGCAGATGAAGCAATATTTGTGGGATATGCAACAAGGAAAGCTTACAGAGTCTATAATCTCAGAACCAACATTGTTATGGAATCAGTACATGTTGTTTTTGATGATCTCAAAATTCAAGGTCTCTGTGATGAAGGTTTCCATGAAAGTCTTTCTTTTGAGAATGAGGAAGGAGATCAAGTGAATCATGTTAAGGCTATTGAGAAACAACCTAAAGTTGTTGTGTCTAGCACAGATGAAAGCAGTAGTCAAGATAAAATTGTTGCATTAAGATTAAGAAAAATAGCTGCTAGCAGACCAATTGGTCATTCCGTTGACAATCATGGTAGAGGATTCGTTGACAGTCAAAATGAGCATTCTGTTGACAGTCAAAATGGGCATTCCGTTGACAGTCATAGAAATGCTTCTAGGAGTGATCACTTAGGGACAACAAACTCAGGGGGAGTTTCTCAAGGACAAACATCTAATCAAGGCAATCATGATCATGAAGCTACATCTTCTAGAGCTAATCTACCTCCCTCAAGGAAATGGACTAAAGATCATCCCTTTGAACTCATCATAGGTGATGTTTCTTCAAAAGTCCAAACTAGAAGAGCAACTCAAGAGGAATGCCTATATAGTAGCTTTCTGTCTCAAGATGATCCAAAGAAAGTTGAGGAAGCTCTTTTAGATCCAGATTGGGTTTTAGCTATGCAAGAAGAGCTAAACCAATTTGAGATAAACAAAGTTTGGAAGCTGGTGCCCAGGCCTAAAAACAGGAGTGTTATAGACACAAAATGGGTGTTCAGAAACAAGATGGATGAAAATGGCATAGTCACAAGGAACAAAACTAGATTGGTTGCTAAAGGCTACTCACAGGAAGAGGGAATTGATTTTGATGAAACCTTTGCTCCTGTTGCAAGACTAGAAGCAATAAGAATTTTCCTAGCCTATGCAGCCCATGCCAATTTTAAGGTCTATCAAATGGATGTGAAGAGTGCTTTTATGAATGGGGAATTGGAAGAGGAGGTGTATGTGAGTCAACCTCCTGGTTTTGAAGATGATGATCTTCCAGAGTATGTGTACTTTCTCCTCAAAGCACTCTATGGTTTGAAACAAGCACCTAGAGCCTGGTATGACACACTTTCACAGTTCCTCCTTGAGAATCACTTAACTAGAGGTACTGTAGATAAAACTCTTTTTCATAGAATTGTGAATGGCTCTACTATACTTGTTCAAATTTATGTATATGACATAATTTTTGGGTCTACAGATGAAAAACTTTGTCAAAAGTTTGTCAAGCTTATGCAAAGTAAATATGAAATGAGCATGATGGGAGAATTAACTTATTTCCTTGGTCTCCAAGTGAAACAAGTTAATGAAGGCATTTTCATTAGTCAAACAAAGTACATTCATGATTTGTTAAAGAAATTTAACTTAATGGATTGCTCTCCTGCCAAAACTCTCATGCCTACTGCTACTAAACTTGAATTGAATACTAAGGAAAAATCTGTGGACATTTCAAGTTACAGAGGCATGGTAGGCTCACTTTTATATTTAACAGCTAGTAGACCTGATATTATGTTTGCTACATGTCTATGTGCTAGATTTCAAGCTGATCCTAGGGAATCCCATTTAGTTGTTATTAAAAGAATTTTCAGATATCTCAAAGGAACACCAAACCTTGGAATTTGGTATCCTAGAGAATCTGGCTTTGAACTAATTGGTTATTCAGATGCAGATTATGCAGGATGTAAAGTTGACAGGAAAAGCACAACTGGCACCTGTCAATTCCTAGGAAATAAGCTTGTATCATAGTTTAGCAAGAAACAAAACTCAGTTTCTACCTCCACAGCTGAGGCTGAGTACATTGCAGTTGAAAGTTGTTGTGCACAGATTTTATGGATGAAAAATCAACTACTTGATTATGGATTAAGAGTTGAGAAAATTCCTATTTTCTGTGACAACACTAGTGCCATTGCCATTACTGAGAATCCAGTGCAGCATTCAAGGACCAAGCATATTGACATCAAGTACCATTTCATTAGAGAACATGTTATGAATGGTACTGTGGAGTTACATTTTGTTCCAAGTGAACAACAACTTGCAGACATCTTTACCAAGCCACTTGATGAATCAACATTCTCAAGATTAGTAAGTGAGCTAGGTATGCTAAATTTCTCTTAATTATTTATGAGATTTTTGCAAGTTAAAAATTGCAGCCAGAAATTTGCTATGATTTTCTGTGAGTTAATTTTCTCAGAAAAGTGAAATTTTATCTAAGTCAAAATTACTATGTCAACGATTGTCTTAATCCGTTGACAGTCTTAGCATTTTTCTGGGTATTCCGTTGACAACACTTTTATGTCAACGGAATGCAGCTTTATCAACGGAATAGGCTGGATCTCATACGCCCATTTCTAATCCGTTGATATAGCGCTTTAAATCTAAATCGTTGATTTTCACGCCTTTTTACCACGATCTATGCATACACCCCTGTAAGTATAAATCATGGTCATATTTTAATTGTAACGGTCAATTTTTAAGCCAATCCAGTAATTTACAATTATTATTGGACTTATTTTTTGGAAAATTTTGGGGGAGTATTTAAGCATTTTTGCTTTCTTTAATTCATTTTTATCTTACTCTCCGAATTTCCAAAGGCTTTCTCACTTCTTCTCTCTCAAAGCAAAACACAGTTCGAACTCAATTCAACTCAACAATGGCGCCCATAGTTAAACTTATGTCTGTTGGAGCATTCATTTATGAGAAGAACAACTCCATACCATTTGTTGTCAAGGAAAGCTCGAACGAAATCTTTCACAAGATGATGGATTTCTTGGTGAACTGCAAGCTTAGTTATGCTATGTTTCACTCCACTCCACTTTATCATGAAATCATCGAGGAGATTTGGACCTCCTGTGAGTTCAGTGAAACTAACTGCACTATGCAATTCACACTTCAAGGTAAAGAGTATATTGTTAATTCAGATGTTTTGAAAGCATGCCTTCATATTCCTGAGAATAACTGCTTAGCTTTACCTACACATTCTGAAATTGTTAACATCCTTAACACTATTAATTACTCTTTGTCAACTGTGAATTTGGGTAAGATTATTAGGAGAGGCTTGGTAAAGGAGTGGAGCTATTTAGCAGATGCTTTTATTAAAGTATTTTCTGGAAAAATCAGTAATTTTGATTCTTTAAGTAACTCCATTCTAATTTTGTTTGTCATGCTTCTCACTGATAAATATTATAACTTTAGCACCCAACTAATGTATGAACTTGGTGCTAAGTTGGGTGATAAGAAAACTAGGAAAAATAATATTTATTATGCTAGATTTCTAATGATGTTGGCCAACCATGTTAGTCCAACACCATTGGTTATCTCTAACCCCAATTCCAAGTTTGACTGTTTTGTTCAAGAGAAGAGGGTACTAACAGACATCTTGAGACTCAATCACAATGGTGATGTCCCAATGGTGTACTTTTCAGTCATTGAGGTAACACTTTCTCAACTTGTTAATTTAAATGTTACTTCAATTTCTGCTATTACAACTGCTGTTGTTGCAATGGAGCCTGTAGCTGTGACCCAACAGGCTCCTGCCCCTGCAACTAGACCTAAATCTAAAAAGTCTAAATCTACCAAGCCAACCTCAGGTGCTTCTCAAAAGGCACATGTTGTAAAATCCACTACACAGCCTAAGGGGAGTGAAGTAGGTGTGGTGAGTGGTGAGGGAATGGGTGAACATCAAATAAACCCCAAGGATAAGATGGGAGAGGTGAGTGTTGCCCAGACTAGCCCCATTGTGTCTTCCCAACAAGGCACAATGAGTAACATGGATATTAGCTCAAGTCTAACTACATCCTCTCAAAAGGGTGTAGTTATTGAAACAAGCTGTCCTCCAAGAGCACACACCAAAAGGGTAAGGGACACATCTAGCCCCCAAACATCTATTTCCCACTACCAAAGAAGGGTGAAACAAAAATCCCAGGTCACACAGGGTGCACACACACTGGAAGCAACAATTCCAGTTTCTCAAATTCAGTTTGATGTAGCCCCAATTATTACTCTGGGGTTACAGTCCCACTCCCTCAATATTAATATTGAGACAACTCCACAAAATTGTCCTTCACACTCATTAGATGTGGATATGATCCATTCATCTATTCCTGATTCTCCATCTCTATTCTTGGAGAAGCTCCACTCTGAAATTGGTGGTCATCACTTTTTAAGTGATTTGTTGGGCCACCAATCATTCTTTTCTGAAACTACAAGAGGATTTGTGGAACCATCTTTAAAATCAATCACCACAGATTCTACTGTAATTTCAATTTCTCAAACTCCTTTATTGACTTCATCAACGGAATTATCTCTTCCATTGACAAGTGTTTCTCCATCAACGGAATCCATTCCGTTGATAGTTCAAACTACCATTACGTTGATAGCTTATTCTGCACCAATTATTGAAAATCCAATTGTTCACACAACTAGTGCAGATGACCTAGTGGTAGTTGAAACACTTCTAGGATTGAAAGGGAGTGATTCTGAGAGGCTGGCTTGCAGCCAGGCAAAAGGAGAGAATGAGAGTGAGAGGCTGGCTATTTCTTCCAGCCAGGCAAAAGGAGAGATTGAGAGTTCCACCTTAGTAGGTGAAGGTGAGGGTGTGAGAGGTGTGAGCCATGGGGAGCCCATGATGCAAGAAAATAGTGGAGAGAGATAAGGGACTACAGGAGCTATAAGGGAGGAACCAGCCATTGCAAGTGAGTTAATGGAGGTTAGTGAGGGAGAAAGAGAATTGTCTTTCCAAGAGCATTATCAACAAACTCTGGATAGCATTTCTCTGGATCCTGAAACCTTTACTCACCCTGTGCCAGCATATCAATTCATGGTTCAATAGGGCAATGTGGAGGCAGAAAGGACATTAAATCTAATTCATACAACTGCATCCATGATGAGGGCCAAGGATGCACTTGCCAATTTGTCTCCAGGAGCTGGTGGAAGTGATCAGTTTGCTGAATATTCAAGTGATGATGATAGTCTTGATGCTGATCTTCAAGGGGTGGCTACTACTACACAGACTGGGACATCTGTGATGCCTCCTAAGCCCAGATGGCTTTATCAAGATTCACTTGGATATCATGGTTTGGATACTGCAATCACAAGGCAGTATAATGAAACTTACTTGGCTCATGAGTCTGCACCTCAAAATGAAAAGAAATTCTACAAGGCAATTTTGGACTCTCTAGAGATCCAGAGGCTCCAAATGCTACAGACAAGGATTGAGGCCAGGGAAATCAAGGACACAATTGCAAGCTTCAAGGACTCCACTGATAGGAGGTTTGATGAAAGACTTCCTCTTCTCACTGTGACCAAAATGGACAAATTTTTCAGAAGGGATCATGAGGTGGCAACCACTTTGAAAACTCTTACTGATAGGGTGGACAAAGTGGAAGCCACATTAACTCATATACAGCAAGCACAGGAGAAGCAAACTCAATTATTGACTCAGTTAGTGGCAGCTCAAGGTCTCCCTCTCATCACTCTTGATGATAACAAAAAGGGGGAGAAATCAAAGGAGCTTAATATTCAAGTCACAAAAGTTATGGTCCCAGCCATTTCTTTACCACAGGAGCCACTAGCTATGGGGGAGTTTATAAAAGATAAATTGGATGGAATTGACCTGATTCAACGTGCATCTCTGAGACTGCATCTTGCAGAACATATAAAAGAGCAAATGAAGGATATAGATGCACGGGCTAAGAAGATAGCTGAAAATGCAAGAAATAAACATCCATCAACGGATCAAGCTACTTCTACATAAACGGATCTCAGAATTATAGTGTCAACGGATGAGCCATCATCAACAAATGCTATGGTCTTAGTGTCAACGGATTTGGAGCCACAGATTAAATTCTCATATGATCTAAAGCCTCTTCTATATGGAGTGATTCCTGGTCCAAGGAAAGAAAAGGGACAAACTTCATGTATTAGAGATGTGGACTCAACTACTTTTCCAAGATGCTTATCTCCAAAATCCCCAGCTAAATCAAAGGGCAAAAATATTCCTAGGACCTTCTATCATCCTCCATTTCCAGATGAGCTCAAGGTTCTGAGTGAACTTATTATAAAATGCAAGAAAAGCAATAAGCCTGAGATTATGAATCAAAGAGCAATAGTCTACAGGAATGGGCAAGAGATCTGTGTTTGGGATGGTCACCCAAATTTTGCAGAAGCTAAAGCTGAGGAATCAGCTAGGGCAGACATGCAAGCCCTTGCAGTTGCCCAAGCTCTAGATGAAGAGGAAAGATTGCAAGAAGAAAGAGTTAGAGCTGAAGCTGAGCAAGCAAGAGGAAAAAGAAAAAGTACAAGGCAACCTAAAACAAGAGCTAAAAGAAACTTGGCTTTTGATAAGGATGATTCTCAAAGCACTGTAACAGATACAACTGTAACACTTGTGCCTTCAACTTTTTCTGATCCAGGTATTGGAGTAAAATTAGCTTATGACCCTAAACATCTAGTCAATTTTCATGACCAACCAATTGAGCCAAAGGAGGAGCCATTTGAGTTTGATGAAGCTAATTTTCCCAAATTTCTGGTTGAAATGGAATCAAAGAAGAAATTAAAGCAGAGGGCTACTAAGGCTAAACCAGTTTTTGTGAGAAGGCCACGGGTTGAAAAACCACCTACAAACCCAGAGGATTTTATCTATATTGCAGATATAAGGGAGGAGTCAGACTTAAAACTATATCTTGATGACTTGGTGGAAGTGAGAGGAATAAGAGCTACTCATAAACTACCAGAGAGATTAGTGTTTGTCTACAAGGGTGGAAGGTAACAGATTTGGCCTCTACACAGAATTCTAGGAGAGGATTATCACACATTGCTAGTTGTGTTCAAGTGCTTAAAGAAATATTTTGGGTTCACCAAAACTGCTAAGTCTGAGGTTGTCTCCATGATTTGTCAGATAAAAGCTAGCTGGAACAAGCCTAATGCACTTCTCAGAGTTTTAAAGGTCCCTCAAACAGGAAAGAAAATTCATCTCCAACCCTTTTGGATGATGGAATTCAGAGACAAGGACAACTGTAGGAGATTCTTCAGAATAGAGGACCAATTGGAAAAGGCATGTAATGAAACTCTGAGATTTATGCAATCCAAGTTGGGTGAACAAGATGAAGAAGAGAAGATTTTCTACAGGAGGCTCCAAGCTCAAATTGAGGAGAACAATGCTAAGAAGGGGAAGAAAATAAGGCCACAGAGACAAAGATGGTAAATCTGCTTAGGCTAGAGTAGCAACTCTGTGCACCTGTGTTGTAAAAACTTTTACTTTGCTTTCAATAAATTTTTAAAGTATCATGAAGCTCAATATAATTTCTACTTTTGTAATTTGTAATTTGTTTAAGTGTTTTTGTTATCATCAAGGCTCTTGATTTATGGCTGTTATTCTATCAATCATAAATTAGGGGAGATTGTTATATAAGAATTTATTATCATACTTCACGGTCCAAGGCCGTACTATCAGCGAGAGGTGATTGATCAAGTTTAGCAAAATCTCGTTGAGAACAAGAAGGAAAAAGCTTGACTAATAGTAGGTAGCGGTTGCAACATGAGGAGGTGAATGTTTGGCTCCAGCATAAAACTGGAGTTTAATGTGAATTTTAATTTTAAGTTGAAAATAGTTGTTTGTGTAATAAGTTTAAAAAATAATTTAAAATTAAAAAAAATAGTTTAAATTCAGAAGTTGATGAGAATTATTTTTTTTAATAACTTACTTTATTTATTAATTTTATTTGATAAAAATTAATATTATCATTCAAATGTATTATTTATCAATTTTATTATTTATTATGATATTTTTAATAACTCATAAGTTACTTATAATACAAAATTACTCAAATAAATATTAATTTAAAATTTTTATTTTTAACTTATTATTTTAAGCAAATTTATATCATAAACAATAATTTTATGTTTAGGGTCATTGTTCACTTACCCCTAGCCCCATGAGAAACTGACCAGGTTCGATCATATCCTCATATTTCTCAATTACCATAGCATGTATACAATTGCTAGCCGGACAATGTATACACTTGGGCAATGTATTCAAATTGTCAATTTCAGCAAGAGAGTTCTAAATTTAGTAAAACAAGTTGTAATAGTCAAATTGCCTTGATTCATGGAGCACAGTTTAACTAAAACACTCGAGGAATTTTGACTGTGAAAATCGCACTTGAAGATCATCCGATATTTCCTTAATAATAGAAAAATGAGCAACTCTATTACAAATTCCAACATACGTAGGACTTCATAACAAGGATGAAACCATATTATATTATTGCAACAAGACCATACAGCAAACTGAGGAGAATCAAACACGAGCTTACGCAAGGACCCATCAATCATACCGAGTTTCATCTTAGCAAACAAAGCTATAGAGACAGAACGACTCCACTGATAATCATTTTGCACCGTAAGTAAGTGATTGATCAACGGAATACCTGGGTTATCTAAAGTTTGCACAAAGTAAGGATGATTTGCATTTGTAAAACTATCAAAAGTACTAGATGTAGGTGATGTTTCTACTATCGCAGAATCTGGACTGGGACACTCATATAGTTGATGATAGGCGATTTTATCCTTAAAGTTTCCTGTTCAAATATTTTGCAGCATAACACACTGTTGAGTGTGCAGAGTGACCGTTAATATGCAGTACAAAGTGACAAACTTTGCCATGCTACATAATGCAACAGATTTCTCAAAGTCTACACTAATAATTTCAGAGATATTAGCTGCAGTGTATGAACTTGATCAAATCTGAATGGCCTCAGTCAGTCAAGAAGAAAGAATTATTATGTAATTATTTATGTGTATTCATATTATCACCGAATATATTAGCCCAAAAGAACACATAAAAACTGGTCATTCTCTCAAGAGATAGTTGCAGGTTTGCAGCAGAAAATTTTATCCAAGCAGGTGATACACCGGAAACATGTGCTGGGTAAAAGAGATTATCCAATCCCCTCCCCTTATGTGCTGGTCTGACACGCTAATGACTGTAATTTATAAACCATTATCATAAAAAACAGTGTTAACCATAACCGGAACACTATTGTACACTTGTACCGTTATTAAAGTTGACCAAAATACAAAAATCATACAGCAGTCCAAGAAACATCCACATCAAGGACAAGGACTGTTAAACTTGTCCCTTTCTGTCTAATGGATGAGATGATAGAAAGGCCCTGCCAGCCGGATTTTGCCACCATTTGTGCAAGCCAAGACCCCAATGAGACGGTGATGTTTTACTACACTTGATGTTCTCTTTGTCGTAGATAATGGTGTAATTTGAGCTGCTGACATTTCTAAAGTAGCAAGAGTTATGGCTGTTGAAGCTGTATGCCTGCTGTGTACTTCCTACACCGCTGACTACTAGGTTGCCCTTAACAAGCATAGAAGATTGTCCTTCTTGCAAATTTCTGAGAGAGCTAACTGATGATCCAAGCTTAGATTTCTTGATTTTCTTCTCATTGAAACCTAGTGACAGATTTGCTACAGAAGTATATGCTCCATCTCCTTGGTCAGCATTATATGAGTATAAGTAAAGGGGAAATGTTTTCAATGATGTAACGGAATCTACATGAGGTCCTGAATTTGCAATGACATTATCATTAAAATCAATGGTCTGATGCACTATTTGCATATCCCCATTATTGCCCATTTCCATAAAATTACTGTAATTGAACTGTTGAGTTGCCTGAGTTGTTATCTTTCCGTAAGATGACTTCACCCATCCAGTAGACTTTATCAGCCTACTAACCATTGTCAAAAATGTCCCATTCAACCCAGTAAAATTTGATATAGAAGAAACACGAGGAGGCAAACTACTTGTAGTCAATACCTTTCCTTCTGTTTTTTCACTCTTTCGATCCAACCAGATATGCAAATTTGCGTCTATGTACCACACATTCAAAGCATTTGTAACGCTGAAACCAAACTCATGGGTCTTCCCATCTAATAATGTTCCTAGCGACGGGGTAACCTCGATATCATAGGTAGGGAGATCAAACGATCCAATTGCAGAGATGGGTCTCCATAGAAGAGGATTAACTCCTCCGGTATATATGACTGTAAATGGCCAAACTGCACCAACTACCTTACCATCCAAACTAACCACAACTTCCCTAAAAGGCCCGTTCCCCGGAACATTAGTAAGGTTATTTTGAGCAATATACTGATTTGGTAAATTAGTATACCAGAACTCATCATTTTCATGAGGTGAAACATATACCTCCAACACAGCCTTATATGCATTTTTGGGTATCTTAAACTTCTTCGACTGCACATCAGTGGAATTAACTAGTTGAAACCACAACCCATCTTTCAACGGCAAATTTCTCGAAATGGGAAGGATGAAATCAGCATTAGAAGCATGATCCAAATTACCCAGATGTTTTTGAGCAGGATAAAAGTGGAAACTCAAGTGAACATGATAAACCCCAGTATAAGTATTATCAACAAGATTACCTAAATAAACAGCAAGAGTTTGATTGGTCATAAGCAAAGAGTAATACCTGGTGATATCTTTCTTAACAGTCCAAACAATGCCATTGGTTCTTGGTTCAGCAGTGCAGCTCCTGAGAAGCTCAACACCACCAAGCCAAACCCCGAAAATGCGGTCAAATTGTCTGCCTTTACAAGTAGCTTTCCATTGGAGAACAATTCTGGAAAAATGTGGAGAAGAGCAAGAGGGTTTATAATGAGCAAGAACAGGAGACTTGCCATAAGTATAACCAAAATCATGTTGAAGAATGAGTTGAGAACATGGGTTTGTGTTGGGCAATTCAATGGGTTTGGTAACTTGAAAAAATGTAGTGGGTGGGATGTCGTTTAAGGATTCAGATAATTGTGATCTGAAGCGAGAGGGAAATGAATTGGGAATATTTGCAGTGGAGTCGAGGAAGAATAAGAACAAGTGGAGGAGGGTGAGGAGAGTAAATCCGCCCATTTGTTGTTGTTGGTTTGGGTTTAGTTTTTGTTTGGTTGGGTAGTAGAGAGAGAGAGAGAGAGAGAGAGGGGGAGAGAGAGATATAAACAATGTGGTGTTTTGGAAGCTTGGAGTGACTTACAATACAAATCACTTGGATGTTTATTATTACCAAAACTAATTATTTAAGGAGCAATCACAATTTTCCTGATTAACAAAATCATTACATTCTTTTTAGGAGATAACCAAGCCACCTCCAGTTTTAAATAACAACGTGCTTTTTATTTTCTCTGGATTTGTATTCACCCAGATTCTACTGTCTCTTCTCTTATTTGCCTATATAATCTTTTAAATTTGTTATGTATTATTTGATTCAGATACCAAACAATGGCCTCTATATCTATGTATTCAATTTAAATATCTTTTTAAATCTATAAGTATTTAATTCGAATTTTTAAAAAGTCATTCAAAAACTAATCCAACAATAACAATTTGCTAATATAATATCATATATTAGCAAACTTCAATTACACAAATTGCTCAATTTTAATAGTTAAGATACACAAAATGCATCATTTGAATAAATAAACAACGAAAGTACACAAATTGTTTGTTTTTAAATATTTCAAGTACACAAATTGCATAATTGATAGTTTAAGTACACAAAATGCTATTTACTTTTGAAAATATTTGTAAAAATATGGTTTGCAACCAAATATAATTTATTTTTAAGTTTTTCTGAAAAAATAATTGAATTTATTTTTTGTTGCATTTGATTTTTGAGATTGCATTTTGGTTTAATCGGTGACACACATTTTAAGATGTATATAAAGTATAGTTTTATAACTTATTTTTAAATTATTTTTTCTTTGAATTAAAATTTAAATGTTAAATTTTAATTCAGAAGAAAAAATTTAAAAATAATTTATGGAAGTATACTTTATAAGAGTTTTAAAATGCATGCCGATCTTCCGTCCCCCAATATATATAATCTAGTAGGATGGAGGGAGTATGTTTGTAAATATTTATCCAAAAATCGGTATTTTTGTAATATATATATATATATATATATATATATATAGTCAAGTTCTATGGAGATCATATTTAGTTGGAGACTTTGAGACCATTTACGTTCTGCAACCTAAGTAACTAAGTAACGTGTACAACATACTTTACGTAACAAAATCATTGTCAAATTAGATATCTTGCGGTATAAAATCATCATCAAATTGAATATTTTTGTAAATCACGCATGTTATACTTGCAGAACATTATCATGCATATTACCCCATTATAAATGTTCTGCAAATAAGATATGTGCATAATATCTTTGTGGAACTAAAATTATAATCAAATTGGATATTTTATAGACCATATATGTTATGTTTACTAAATATATTACTCTGCGTATTATTTTTATAGAGCATTTTATGAATGCATTTTAGTTGCAGAACATATATGGTCTCCAAGTCTCCAATTAAATATGGTCTCCATAGAACTTATATATATATATATATATATACTATATTATTAAAGCCGGAATATTGAAAGTTTTGGTTTTCGGTTTTCGGTTGGTTTTCGGTCTTTTATTCTATTTAATAAATAATATAAAAATATAAAAATAGTAACTACATGATTGCCTTTTATAATTAAAATATTTTTTTCTAACAAAATATACTCATTTTCCAAAAATATCATGACAATTATATTTAAATTAAAACATATTACCTTTTATATTTGTTATCACTGTTTTCCAAAAATATGAGGTGCAATCCTTACTTATTTTTTTTAAAATGGGAAAATAAATTGATACGTCACTAAACTATTCCCGTTTTATTGAAGTCCCTGAAGAAAAGATTCCGCAGTCCGGGTAATTAAACTTTTAAAATTTTTTGGATCAGGTCCTTTCGTCAATTGGATTCTGACGGACGTCAGAATCTAGCTGATGTGACAAACGTTTTTGACACGTCACCTGCTGATGTGTATAAAATAATTCAAAAATCAAAATTAAAAGAGAAAAATTGTAAAAAAAAATGTATGTCACATGCCCTGCACATGACTTTTTGACGATAGATACATTATACGTTATAAAATAACGAGGGTTCTTGAGAAAGTTAATTAAATTAGGGATTTAGGGTTTAATAGATTGCACAAGGGTTCTTAAGAGAGTTAATTAAATTGGGGAATCTTACATTCTAGATTACTGATTTCATCACAATTAATCTATCCAAAATTTCCCCAATTTATGTTATGAACCCTAATACACAATATACATATAAAGTTTGCCACATCAGCTAGTCCGTCAGAATCCAATTGACGGAAGGACCGTCACAATCCAATTGACGGAAGGACCTGATCCAAAAAAAAAATTCAAAAGTTTAATTACCCGGATTGCGGAATCTTTTCTTCAGGGACTTGAACAATAAAACGGGAATAGCTTAGTGACTTATCAATTTATTTTCCCTTTTAAAATCTATTTTAATACTCTATTTAATAAATAACAAAATAATATAAAAATTGTAACTAACTGATTGTCTTTTATAATTAAAAAAAAAATCTAAAAAAATCTACTTCTTTTCCAAAAATATCACGACAATTACCTTTAAATTAAAACATATTATCTTTTATATTTGTTATCACTAAAATCTCTATTTTCCAAAAATATGAGGTGTAATCCTTACTTATTTATTTTAAAACATATTTTAAAACTCTATTTAATAAATAATATAAAAATAGTAATTAGATGATTGCCTTTTATATTTAAAACATTTTTTTAACAAAATCTACTTATTTTCCAAAAATATCACGGGCAATTACCTTTAAATTAAAATATATTACTCCCTCTGTCCCTCTCATTTCTTTACACTTTCCTTTTTGGTACGTCCCTATCATTTCTTTACATACCAAAAATAGTAACATTTTATAATATAAAATTCAATCACATTCACTATTTCCTCCACTATACCTACTTTATACATTAAATATCTTTTTCTTACTTTTCTCTATTAATTTACACATTTTCTTAACCTCCGTGTCGTTCCCTCAATGTAAAGAATTGAGGGGACGAAGAGAGTACCTTTTATATTTGTTATCACAAAAATATATCTTTTCCAAAAATATCAAGTGCAATCCTTACTTATATATTTTAAAACTTATTTTAATATTTTTAATTATTTAAAAAAAACTTACCTATTTTAACAAGTGAACATATTTTTTTAACAAATACAATTAATATAATTAAACTACATCTAAAAATATTATGGACAATTATTATTTTTTAATTAAAACATGTTGGTTTTTCTATTTGTCCTTATTAAAAAAACTTACTCATATTAACATTTTAACAAATGTTTTTAATAAATACATTTAATATAATTAAAACACTTCTAAAAATATCACAGACAATTACTTTTTTTTAATTAAAACATGTTAGATTTTCTATCTGTCCTTATTATTAATATTATTTTATTATAAAATAATATTAATAATACACCATTTATCTTCATCAGCCCCATCTGTATTTTTTTTATATTTTTTTATGTTTCAATTAATATTTAAGTTTCTCATTTTATAATTTATCATATTAATTTTTACTTTTATTTTAATATTTTCCGTTCATATTAAATTTTTTAGTTTATTATTTTTTAAGGATAGACTAGTATATATATATATATATATATATATATATATATATATATATATATATATATATATATATATATATATATAAACAAAGACAGTATTTTTTTAAAAGAGTTTCTAAATTTTGATATTTCTGAAAAAATCCATAAATTTAATACGTCATTGCCCAAAGTTCATAGAGTTTTTATTCACTAAATTGATTCACTTATAATTGTTGTTATAGACAACAATAACAGCTTTACTCCGAAAAGCATGTAGAAAATCATTTAATAAATTTTAAAAACAGTTTTTTCGAAAAGTGTTCAGATTTTCAAAACACCACTTATTTTAACTACACTTGCACAACAATTTTTAACTGAAAAGTTTTCAAAAAAGGTATTACTTCTGACAAACTCACTTGCATGTCAAAAACGCTAATTTTTTTTTGGGTCCTGGTCCCTGACAATTGATTGTCAGGAACCATTTATTTAACAATCTGTTCCTGAACCGTTGGATCAACATTCCGACGATCTGGATTAAAAAAAAAATTAGTCACTCCACGTATTTTTTCCGCGGAGCACTATTTCTCCGCGCAAATTTATCGCGGAGCCCTGTACCGATTCCGCGATTATTTTCCGCGGAGCTGCTGAAAGAAATTCGTTGGGGTCATAGGAAAGGTAATTTGCCAAAAGTAAAATGAGAGGACATATGGTAACCCACCGTCCATCATAAACAAGTTTGAGCAGAAGCAGTTCCCCTGTTTTTGTTGAAAGCATGGCCACGTCATTTGATAACCAAGTCGCATTAGCAGCATCAAGCTCCAAACTAAAATTTGATCTTGTTATCTCTTGACCGGCAAGAGAAAAAATATTACTTTATATTAAATGTAACTCTAGTGTTCTATAGCATGCCTACATAATTACGTAATACTTGACCACTAACATGACATCAATTAACAAAGTAAAATCACAACATGACTGGAAAGAGAAAAGGCAGCAGCTCCGCGGAAAATAATCGCGGAGCCGGTACAAGGCTCCGCAATAAATTTGCGCGGAGGAATAGTGCTCCGCGGAAAAAATACGTGGAGTGACTAAATTTTTTTTTTAATCCTGACCGTCGGAATGTTGATCCAACGGTTCAGGAACATATTGTTAAATAAATGATCCCTAACAATCACCAGGACCCTTTTTTTTTATACCATTATCACCAGTACTGATACTCAAAGTGCTTCTAAACAGTGCTTTTTCCAATACTTTTTTCAATAAAATTCAATAGTTTTGTACAGAAATCCCAAAGTTGGAGGGGGTTTATATATAAAGAAAATCTTATAATCTGAGGACATTTATATCTCCAGACTTCTAAACAGCCGGAGATGTTTAGAACCATCCGCTAACTGTTGAGCTAAATACACCTCTAGAAACTAGCTACAAGAAGTAAACTGGAGAGGTCTAAGAAAATCACCCATCTACTACCACTAATGAGCTAAAAATACCACCAACTCCAGGAGCTAGCTACTGCAGGAAGTAATCCTCAGGGACATAGAATTTCAATCCAATAGCCTGAAACAACAAACACAAAACTTCAGTCAGTAGAACTAATACTACAAAAGTGACATAAATGCATATTTTGAATGGTACGAAGTGTACATGTTATGAAACTTATCTGGATGAATCAAAATGAAAATAAAAACTGGAAAGAGAAACTAATACACAATAGACCAGCTGATAATTCACTTGTTTTCTTTTTCATGTTAAAATTTGTTCTCTGCAATGAAGTGTTTTACCTTACTGAAGAATAGTACCTGATTTTAGTAACCATGAAAACCAACGTAATAATTTTGACACGTTTGTAAAAATAGAATATGAAAAAGAGAATACACATACAAACCTCAGCAAATTTAATATCAGCATCACTGTGATCATCAGGCCTCCCAGCTGCATCACCAACATAAAAGGATCTACAGGAAACAAGCTCAAGTCAAACCACACATCTTCCTTAGTATAACGTGGTTTCGACAACATGTGATTAAAAAGTTATGAATAAAGTGATTTTTCAACTGATTGACATAATAAAGAATAGATAATACTAGATGCACATGTCCTCAAAAGGTAAAGGCTTAATAGAATGAAAGCAAGAAGTGGAAATAACTGATCCATGTCAATAGGAATGCCGGAGTTGAATTGCTGCTCCATAATGCGCCACATCCCAGGCTCAGGTTTTCGAAAGGGGTCTACTGCTTTATTACCAGATTTACCTATCCCACATGCTATAAACACCTGCACAGAGATGATCATAAGTTGATGCATGCATATTGCATTGTTCCTCGAGTAATTTGCAAACTTGTAGGCTAAGCAGTATTTTTAAGTCAGAAATGGGTGCAATTCAGGGGGTTTACTACATAACAATTACTCGTATAATCCAGGAGTACTCGGAAAGATTAACTGCTGTAGGATATATTAATATATATTATACAGAAGTATAATGCTATGAACTCAAACAGGCCACCTGTTAAATTCACGTATGCAAGGAGGCCCAAAGGAAAGAAGGCCCAACATGGAGAAGCCCAAGACGTTTAAGGCATTTAATTGTTGAAGTATAGGGTAGGGGCAAAATAGTCTTTGTATGGAGAAGGTGATATGGTAAAAGGGAATTGGGGGGTGAGCAGCTAGGGTATGCTATTAGTGAATGGTATTGTGTCAGTTGGGAGAGGCCACATCTCGAATAGTGGCGAGCTAATCTATCTTCAGTTGTAAACAATTTCAGTTAATAATATTATCCACTCTGCTTATTATCATTCAGTCAGTTCTGTGTATTAGTTGTGAGAGTGGAGTGAGGTAAATCTCCAGCAAATTGGTATCAGAGCAGGAATGGGCGCCCCACCGACGAATCAATACCGTATTGAGCAGTTGGAACAAGGTATGGTTGACCTCCGCACGGCCATGGCGGAACAAATAGCTACCGCCGTCGGGAGCGCGTCTCGAAGTATGCAAAGCTCACTCATCGAACACTTGACGGCAACGGTGGATCAAATGATGCAGAGATTAGAAGCAAAAATTGCTAGATCCAAAGAAGAGCAGGAGAAATTTCAAGCGGAGGTTCGCTCTTCGATCTCTTCATTGAAGGCGACTGAGTTAACTCAGAACATCGGGTCAAACTCGGCTACGGGTCAAGGATGCGGATTCGGGTCGGGTCGGACAGGAGGATTCGGGTCGGGTAGGGTTGGCGAGCAAGGGGGTGGAAATTGGAAAATAAAGAAGCTGGACCTACCTATTTTTGATGGGACCAACCCGGATGGGTGGATATTAAGAGCTGAAAGGTACTTCCAATTTTACCGATTAGGCGAAGAGGAAGTTTTGGAAGCCGCGATTGTGTCGTTGGATGGTGATGCACTGCTGTGGTACCAATGGGAGAATGGGCGTCGACCTATCAGGAATTGGACTGAATTAAAAGGTATGTTGCTTCGCCAATTCCGTCCCACTTCTACGGGGAGTTTGCAAGAACAATGGTTGCACCACCAACAATCAACCGGAGTGGTAGAGTATAGAAGGCGTTTTATTGAATTGATGGCACCTCTTTCGGGAGTGCCCGAAGAAATTGCTTTGGCTCAGTTTATAAATGGCTTGAAGGATGAGGTGAAGGCAGAAGTACGAGTGTTGGGGCCAATGAACCTAGACCATGCCATGGAATTGGCAGTTAAGGTGGAAGAGAAGCTAAGGACATACTCGGGTCGCAGGGTCGGTGCGTTAAGTGCCATTCCACCGTATTCAGGTACTTCCTATCCGCCTTCTCCTAAATCACAGTCGAGTTTTCCAAGCTCTGGTAGTCGTTCAGTTTACTCATCTCTATCTAGTCCTACGGTGCGTTCTGTTGGGAGTATGCCAGTGGCCAAACCGGTAGGGGAGTTTAAAAGACTGAATGAAAAGGAATTGCAGTCAAAAAGGGAAAAAGGGGAGTGTTTCAGGTGTGATGAAAAATGGTCAGTGGGCCATAGGTGTAAAAAAAGGGAGCTCAGTGTCATATTGATGCAAGGGGAAACAGGAGAGGGGGAGACAGAAGGGGGAACTGAAGGGGAATTTGGGTGTGCAGAGTGTGTAGAGGAAGCAAGGGAAGCAGTGCAATCGGAGATATCCTTAAACTCTGTAGTTGGCATATCGAACCCAAAAACACTCAAGTTGGTAGGGGAGATAGTGGGTACGCAGGTTGTGGTCATGATCGACCCGGGGGCGACCCACAACTTCATTTCGTCATCAACGGTGCAAAAGTTGGGTTTACCAGTGGTTAAAAATGGAGGGTTTGGTGTTTCTTTAGGGAATGGGGAGACGATAGACGGAGAAGGCGAATGCAAAGCAGTGGTTTTACAACTGCCTACAATCACCGTGGTGGAAGATTTTCTCCCTTTACAGTTGGGTAATTCGGATGTGATCCTTGGAGTTCAATGGCTGGAGAAATTGGGGACGGTTTCAACAAACTGGAAGACACAAACGCTTAAATTTGCTGTTGGAGGGACTAATGTGACGTTAAAAGGGGACCCCGGTCTAGGAAGGTCTCTAATATCATTGAAGGCAATGTTACGGACGTTAAAGAAAGAAGGCCAGGGGTATTTGATCGAGTGCAATGCGCTGTCGGCAACAGCTTCACAGGAAAGGGACGAGGAAGTAGAGGATACCGTCCCGGCCTTTCTTCACCCCACACTGAAAAAGTATGAGGCAGTGTTCAACATGCCACAAGGGTTGCCTCCCAACCGGGGACATGAACATAATATTACTCTTAAGGAGGGAACGAATCCTATAAGTGTTCGTCCTTATCGTTATTCCCAAGCCCAAAAGAATGAGATAGAGTCATTAATACAAGATATGCTCAAGGCAGGGATTATTCGGCCTTCTCACAGCCCTTTTTCAAGTCCAATAATCCTAGTAAAGAAAAGAGACGGATCGTGGCGATTCTGTGTTGATTACCGTGCCTTAAACAAGGCGACAGTAGCGGATAAGTTCCCAATACCCATCATTGACGAACTCCTAGATGAGCTACATGGAGCTTCGGTATTCTCTAAACTCGACCTAAAATCGGGTTATCACCAGATTCGCGTAAGGGCCGGGGACATCTCAAAAACTGCTTTCCGGACTCATGAAGGGCACTACGAGTTCCTAGTAATGCCCTTCGGATTAATGAATGCCCCAGCGACGTTCCAAGCACTCATGAATACTGTGTTTAAACCATTCCTTCGTCGGTTCGTCCTAGTTTTTTTTGACGACATCTTGGTCTACAGCCCGGATGCCCGGCAACATCAACAACACCTCGCCACCGTCTTACAAACCTTGCAGGAAAATACTCTTTATGCTAATCGCCGTAAGTGCGAATTTGGGAAAACACAGCTAGCGTACCTAGGGCATGTGGTTTCTGCCCAAGGAGTGGCAATGGATGAGAGTAAGGTGAAATCTATACTACAATGGCCATTGCCCAGAAATCTCAAGGAGCTGCGTTCTTTTTTGGGCTTATCCGGGTATTATCGTAAGTTTATCTCCGGATACGCAACCCTGGCACGACCTCTAACCGACCAAATGAAGAAAGACCAATATGGGTGGACAGAGGAAGCAACAGAGGCATTTAATTCCTTGAAGCAGGCCCTGGCACAAGCCCCCATTCTTGCAATGCCAGATTTTAAGAAAGGGTTCCTAGTGGAAACGGATGCTTCGGGTTTTGGTGTGGGAGCAGTTTTACTTCAAGAACATCACCCTATTGCCTATTTCAGCAAAGTACTCGGCCCACGGGCCCGTCTCAAATCCATCTACGAAAAGGAACTCATGGCCATAGTACTAGCAGTCCTTAAATGGAAGCATTACCTGTTGGGGAGACGATTCATTGTGCGTACCGATCAACAAAGCCTTAAATATTTGATGGAGCAGCGAGAGGTAGGGCCGGAGTATCAAAATTGGGTAAGTAAACTGATGGGGTTCGACTTTGAGATACAATACAAACCAGGGGCTTCCAATCGGGTGGCAGATGCCCTCTCGCGACAACCTGCCCAACTGGGGGAACTCAGTACAATCATGACATCGGGAGGAATTCACTGGGCAGACATCCAAGCAGCAGTACAGGGAGACCCATTCATTAAACAAGTACGAGATGATTTGGAGGCAGGAAATTCTGTACCTAAGGGATACTACATGGAGCAAGGAGTTTTGCGGTACAAAGGGCGAATAGTGCTACCTCCAAAATGTAGCCTTATTCCCCAACTGCTACATACCTACCACAACTCGCCTTTAGGCGGCCATTCGGGCGAATTGAAGACTTATCAACGCATTGCATCCAGTTGGTTTTGGTCAGGAATGAGAAAGACAGTGGCTCAACACGTGCAAGAGTGTTCAGTGTGTCAACAAGCGAAGGCTTCCTCTCTCAAGCCAGCAGGGCTACTCAACCCCCTGCCAATCCCGACAACAGTTTGGGACGAAATTTCTATGGATTTTATCGAAGGGCTTCCGAGATCCAATGGAGTGAATTCGGTGTTAGTTGTGGTGGACCGTCTCACCAAATATGCCCACTTTATAGCTCTCTCACATCCATTTACAGCTCAAGGAGTAGCCAAAATATTTGTCAAAGAGATCGTCAGGCTGCACGGATTCCCCACGACTATTGTCTCCGATAGAGACAAAATCTTCCTAAGTCTTTTCTGGAAGGAACTCTTCAAACTGCAAGGGACCACTCTTAATCACAGTACTGCCTATCATCCTCAGTCGGACGGGCAAACGGAAGTCGTGAACAAGTGCATTGAGACTTATCTGCGATGCTTCATTGGTGGTAAGGCACGAACATGGGCCTCATGGTTGCCCTGGGCAGAGTTTTGGTATAACACTTCTTACCATGTGTCTACGGGATTCACTCCTTTCAAGGCTTTGTATGGCAGGGATCCACCACCCCTGATTAAGTTCGTTCCGGGGAGCACGGGGGTGTCTTCTCTTGAAGACCAGCTCTTAGAAAGGGACGCAATCCTGGATGAATTAAAGGTTCAACTTTTGAAATCCCAACAGAGAATGAAGTTACAGGAGGATGCGTCCCGACGTGAGGTTGAATTCCAAGTTGATGATTTCGTGTATTTAAAACTGCAACCATACAGGCAACAGTCCGTAACCAAGCGAGTGTGTGCAAAATTGGCAGCCCGATACTATGGGCCCTTCCGAATCATTCAGCGAATTGGGACGGTAGCTTACAAGCTCCAATTACCAGCAACGTCACAAATCCACCCCGTGTTTCACGCGTCACAATTAAAGAAAGCCATGGGCACTATTCCAGCCTCACCGGTCTTACCACCTACCATCAGTCATGCCATGGTATGGGAAGGGTTCCCTGAAAAAGTCCTAGGAGTGCGACAAGATCCATCCAATTCCTCTAAGGACATCGAAGTCCTAATTCAGTGGGAGGGGCTGCCTGCTTATGAAGCCACTTGGGAACACTATTCTTCTTTGGAGCAGCTATTTCCATCTTTTCACCTTGAGGACAAGGTGACAGTTTGGGCCGCGGGTAATGCTATGAACTCAAACAGGCCACCTGTTAAATTCACGTATGCAAGGAGGCCCAAAGGAAAGAAGGCCCAACATGGAGAAGCCCAAGACGTTTAAGGCATTTAATTGTTGAAGTATAGGGTAGGGGCAAAATAGTCTTTGTATGGAGAAGGTGATATGGTAAAAGGGAATTGGGGGGTGAGCAGCTAGGGTATGCTATTAGTGAATGGTATTGTGTCAGTTGGGAGAGGCCACATCTCGAATAGTGGCGAGCTAATCTATCTTCAGTTGTAAACAATTTCAGTTAATAATATTATCCACTCTGCTTATTATCATTCAGTCAGTTCTGTGTATTAGTTGTGAGAGTGGAGTGAGGTAAATCTCCAGCATATAATAATCAACAAATTAAGAATCGTGTACCAGATAACAAAACAAAACTGAGAATCTTGAACCAGAAATGCTTACAAAATCAATTTAATGCTCAACTTCAAAAACATAAATAGACTTCAATTTTTTTTCCAAAAGACTATTACAAAATCCTTTTAACATCACAATCGTGTAGCTTGAAATATTTATTAACTTTATGGGCTTTTATATATAAATCTGATTTTGACCCTAATTTTCTGAATAATTGAATTTTGGGCCGATGCCGTAGAAAACCCGTTGATTGATAATTACATTCAAAACAGATCAGATAGGAGACAGTTATATTTACCAAAGAGTAGTTATACATCAACATGTGAAGAGAGCGTATATGGAATTCTCAGAAAGGGCAGATCTGACCAAGGTTATAAACAATGCAAATACTTGAAATTAGGATCTTTTTTCATAACAGTTTCAACAAAAATATTGTGTTTTCTTCTGTTCATCACATCGCAAGTCGCAACAATAAATATAATAATATACCAATATTTGCTATTGATAGCAAATCTCATTTAAACTCCTTATTGAGGCCGAAGTAAACAAAATAACCACCTGAATAGGGACTCCGACTTTCTTGATAAAATTATTGAGCCGACCAATTTTAGAGTCCACTGCAATTTGTCTCTTATTTTTCCAGCGATCAATATTAGATTCATTGGTAAAAATTACCTACATTAACAGCAACAAGATTATAGAGAGATGATAACAGAGCAAGCAAATGTTAAAATTACATATACAAAAATATTATAAATGATCAGACTCTCTCAGATTATATAAGAAAACTAATAATATATTGAAGGGATCATAGTAGAGAGGAGAGAAAAGAGAGAGGCAGAGAAACTGAAAATGTACTTTATTTATTACTTCTACTGCATATCACATGGGAGGCAAGAGCCTCAATATATAGAAAACATGAAACTTGGTGGCTACTCTTGCTACAGTAACCAGGTAGTGTATGGTGTCATCTTGATGACCTAAGCATGCTTATGTCATAGTTATGTGCTGATATTTAACACGCCCCCTCACTTGAAATCCCATCTTGGGATGAAAGACCTACCTTGGGATAGAAGAGTGGAACACTAAGCCCTTGAGCGTAACCTAAGCGTCCAACCAGACCCATCTTAGGATTGATCCATCTTGGGATTGACTCATCTTGGAGTTAACTATCCATCTTGAGATTGACCCATCTTGGAATTAGCCTATCTTGGATTAAATGTCTCAGAATTTTGGGTATACCGGGACTCGACTTTGCAATCACACAGTACATTTTAGGCCATGTCAAAAAAACACAAGAAGGTGCTGCTGTCAGCATGTTGGTGGATGGGCACCATTCAGTTCTTGAACTGATTATTTTCGGATATCGGGACTCGCCATTGCAACCACTTGGTATAAGTGAGCCTATGTCTGAACATAGGAGGTGCTGTCTCCGCATGAATTTGCATTCGAACAGAGAGCAAATGGAACTGTAGGTTGGTAGGTCTGGTAGACTGCATCCCTCAAGATCATCCACGAACTGGTCCTTTTGCTTTTACAAGAATGAATGCGAGATATAGCAGTGAACTGTGTGTATGTATCTGTATTCTGTCTACATACTACTACTTCTGCTGCTTTGCTTTGTATTCGTCTTGATGAATGAACTCGCCTTGACAAGGACCATCACCTAACTTCGCCGAAACTTAGCCCCTTGAACTATTCAATTTGCACAAACATAACAAATGGTGGGATACTTTATATCAACCAACCATCTAATTTTCCTAGTGCACAATTAAATCCATAACCGAGGCAAACTCTCAAACTAAAATGATATGCTTGTATAAAAGATCCTAACAGAAATTTCTCATTAGAAAATAACTGTCAAATATTTTTGAGGATGAGAATAGATATAATCATTTTATTTAAGAACATAATAACTCCAGCCATAATTTTAAATAAGGAAGCTGACTTCCTTTCTGTGATTGTTAGAACAGCCTAGACCTTTTAACACAGTCTGTCCTTCTCCCCCTTTTATGACCAATCCAATTAAACAAAAAACAAAAGAAAAGAAAGGCCTGTAAGTTTAAGCCCTTATTTTTTCCTAACATCCGCTTTTTTCTTCTTTCCTTCCCTGCATCCTCTTATATAGACAGTTGTAACAACACTTTTTGAATAGATATCTCCCTCCCTGTATATGTATATATACGTGTATATATATCATATTACTTCTGCTTCTATTGGGTTAAGAAATAATTTGAACAAAATCGTAAAGTTGTTACTTGGATTGTATTCCTGGAGGCGATGAATCAACCTTCCTTAAGAAGACTCGTCGAAATCTGCCTTGTAAGGACTCCTCCAGGCAGCGCGTGAAGAGCGTGGACTCTATAGTCAGAGATACAGGGGGCACGTGAAGCGCGTGTAGCTATGGATACAACCCGGAATTGAACCAGTGAGACGCTCCTTAAAGCTCAACACTGGTATGTCTTCATATCTGGGTTTGGGTCATGTTTTGTGGGGACAACTTTAGGATAATCAGGTCTGGGTCGGGGCAGCTCTGTTTTCCATGAAAAACCACAAGCTTCAATGGGAAAATCTCCTCCTCTCTACTCCCGCTCTGATACCATCTCAGATTATATAAGAAAACTAATAATATATTGAATGGATCATAGTGGAGAGAAGAGAAAAGAAAGAAGCAGAGAAACTGAAAATGTATTTTATTTATTAGTTCTACTGCATATCACATGGGAGGCAAGAGCCTCAATATATAGAAAACATGAAACTCGGTGGTTACTCTTGCTACAGTAACCAAGTACTGTATGATGTCATCTTGATGACCTAGGCATGCTTATGTCATAGTTATTTGCAGATATTTAACAGAATCCCATAAATAAGCTACAACAGTGTTAGACAAGGCTTTTGCTCTCGGCTTATATAATTCTTAATCACCGTATTTAAAGCCAAAACTGGGATTATTAATGCCAAAACTAGGATTAGAAAGAAGAGAAGCATACCAGCTTATATCCATCATTGTACAAACTTTGCAGCTTTTCAGGTATAGAAGGATACATGAGAGACCATGCATCTGGACCAACTCTGCGAACAAAGGAACACATGGTCACAGTTTACCCCCTAGAATCCTTTTTCGGGAATACTTAGATAATACTACAGGATAATAAGCCTGTCAACAAGTAATTTTTTTTTTGAAACATATTTATTAACGTGTAATTGTGTACTATACTATTGCTATATATTTATATAGGAAATGATTTAGCATACAAATATGAATAAAACTTTAAAAGCATAACTCTACCATATCAGTTGCAATAGAATATCTTTTACATTTTCATTATTGGATTGTGGACTCGATGAAACACGTAGAACCTTTTACAATACTTGCAAAATAATCAAATATAAGATAAACCCTTGAAATTATCATTTAGAAGGAACATCTCTAGCATACAAGAGTATCAATTAAAAAACCATTTAGAACCTTACAAGCATGATGCCATTCTACATTGATCTATCATGAGATCATTAATATTTCTAGGATAATAACACATACCTCCGTAAAGATGTTTTGGCAAGGCACTGATCAAAATCAAAAGCAGCAATTTTACTTGAGTGATGAAAACCATCGCCCTACAAAATGTAAAACATTATAACCCAGGTCACACTGCAAAAGCACATTTTCATCACTAGATGACAGAGTGTACAAGCAGAACCCCTATGGATCGGGGAAATTTATAAGGTGTTCTTGCACATAGTTGTTTGCATAAGCATTGGTATCAAGCTAATGCTTAGGTTGTTTTTCAAACAGAACTATTACAATATGGTTTAAGCTGTACAAGTTAAATATTTCTGCAAAAAATTAATAGGACAGAACCCAGTAATTCCTTTTAGAGTTAAATATTTAATCTAGTGAATAATATATCTTAATTATATCAAAAAAAAATTATAATATATCTTAATTGCTGTCCAGCAGAACACTGATGTGTGTAGTTTTGTACAAATCCAAATTTCATTCATTTACACTTAGATATTCAATTTCATTTTATTTTAGGTGGTTTTAGCTTGACCCAGAATTGACCTCTTTACAAACACGAACACAACACAAAACCCGAAATTGACATCCCTCGGTACAGATGCTCAACAAAATTCCCTCAATAGACAACAAATTCATTAGATTTAAAAACACCGTAGAATACATGGTGGAGTGCATCTACATTCTCCCTCTATAAACAGCTTTAGAGACGTTTCTTGCAGTTTCAAATAAAAAATTCATACAACAATAAGTATCTCACCCCCTCAAGAAATATGATTGTCTGAAATGCCTTCCATTGTGGTAAGAGTGTAGCATCCTAAGTCAGCAAAAGGAAAAAGAAAGAAATAGCTGTGAGTAATGGACATAGAAGTTATGAGACCCATATACAGAAGGCAGGGCACGTAACTGTTGCTGCTTTATGAAGACAGAAACATAGGATGTAAATGATAGAGATTAGAGTGTACTTCAATAAGGTTCTAGAACATAAAGCTATACCTTGTATTTGTCCAGGATATCAGACATTGAAAAGCTTAACTCCATTTTGGGTGGCCACATCTAAAAACAATTCAGGAAAAATGAGTTAAGGAATTTGCCTAGCTTCCAGAGACAAGAACACATAAGAGTAGATCACATTACATCTGGTTGCTGGAATATATATAATTACATAGCTGGAACATGATGAATAATTAAAAGATGACATAAAAAAAAATTGATACTCTAAAACTGCATATCCTTGTTTTACCTTGTTTATATGTTTTTCTTCTTTGACATGATCCTTAGTATCAACCTATCAACAACATACAGGCACGAGATAATCATGAAAATATACAAGGTCATACCACAGAATAATGCATTCTATAGTAATCATAACTCCGGACCTCTGAAAATTTCCTTTTGCTGGCTTTAGCCGTAACCTTATCTCCGTCAATAACCTGAAAGGGTAAAATGTTTAGTTGTAGATAAGACATAAGACGCACATACACGAGTAAGTGTCGGGGGATTACAGACAGGAATCATCTTAAATTGTGTTTAGCGGATATAATACAAATACAATACAATGAGCAATCAAGTAGAAATGATACCTTATCGACGGTGGATTCAATCAAACTCTTTAAAGCAGCCTGATCACTGCTCTGTTAAGTAAAGCAGTAAAAGAAGAAACAAATTATAATAATAAAAAATAAATAAATAAAAAACAGAAGAAAATAGGGTAATAAACCTTGAGAGAAGTGAATCCAGTAATAGAATCGATGCAAGTAGAAGAATTGAGAGCAGGGAGACAATTGAGGTGATACCATTTAGTAGAATCGAAGCCACGTGGATCTCTGGTCACTGTACCTAATCGTAAAGATTTATTATTAATTGAAATAGAGCATTTTTTACAAGAGGAACGATTTGACTTGGCGTATTCAGCGATCATCTTTGAACCAGACGATGATGACATTGATACTGTTGACAATGAAACAACTAATAGCTTCAGAATGTTGTTAGGGTTTTGGATTTTAATTGACATCAACCCCAATCGCCGTCTTGCACTTTACAAACCTTTATCAATACTACTAGTTTATAGCATTATCTTTTTTATTATATTCTTTTATAATTTCATTTTTAGTATTCCTATTTTTTTTAATTTTGATATTAATAATATTTTGATATTATCATTTTACGTTTGTTATTTGTAAAATAATAAAATATAATTTAGATGAATCAAAGTGTTATATTAATACTAATCAACTAATTCGTTTTACTTGTAATTTGTACAGTAAAATTTGCAACATAATTTCATGTACAGGATTTTTCATGTGTCGCTTATAACATAGGGTCCACGTGTATTATTGTTAGCAATGCTATACATGAGCATTATATTCAGAATTTTTTTAATACTGTAATTGATATAAATTGATATGTCGGTATTTGGTTTAACAATTATTATCTAACTGAAACTACTTA
The DNA here is from genome assembly GCA_030848705.1 of Heracleum sosnowskyi. Taxonomy (NCBI): domain Eukaryota; kingdom Viridiplantae; phylum Streptophyta; class Magnoliopsida; order Apiales; family Apiaceae; genus Heracleum; species Heracleum sosnowskyi. The sequence continues at coordinate 47,702,168 of CM061236.1, forward strand.
TAAATTGAAAAGAAAAGAGAGAGTTGCGATTTTTTACATAGAGAATTCTATTTAATATAGAGAACCCAATTATATTTGGTTTAAATTATCAAAATACACTTTTTGTATTTAAATATAATCATACTATTAATCAAATACACTTTTTAATATTAGATCTAGCGGTTTTCATCCATCTATTTAATATTTAAGATTATATTAATTTACCAATTTTAATAATAATTTGTTAGGTCCTGATAAGTTTGTAGAAGGGGGGTTGAATACAAACTATACTGTTTTCTCGAATTTGTTCGGTTCGTGATTTAATAATTCAAGAACAAATTAAAGCGGAATTAAATTAAACAAGATTCAAGTTGAATATAACTTATATTAAACTTGAAGGGTGTTGCAAATACAGTACAGATTACAAGGTTTGAATCTCAAAATAATTAAAACAAATCTAGAATAAATTCGACATGAATTTATCTATTTTTGTAATAAAAAGATCGAATACTAAAGAGTAGTTCAAGATAAATTTTAGGGATAATGATCCGCTAGATAGTCAAACAATAAGTAAATAACTTCTAGTGGTTTAGATTTAACAATAATGCTAGAAATTAATTCACTGGTTTCCAATCAAGCTCGGACAGTTGAGTTCATAAAGCAGAGAGAGAAGTGAAGAAATTTGATGTTAATATATTTTGCTGCTTTTTAATGTGTGTACAACACTTCTTGTTCAACTGCCTTGAATTAGATATCTGTACGCCTTTTAATCGAACTGATATGACTACCACTTTTGAACCACCATGACTATCAAATGAACTGCTATGACTATTGGTATGACTACCATTAGCCAAGATGACATTCGGTATGACTATCAAATGAACTGGCATGACTATCGGTATGACTATCAAAAGAACTGGCATGACTATCGGCATGACTATCAAAAGATTTACCGATGAACCGGTAAGACTATCAGTGAACCGGTATGACTATCAATTGTACTAGTATGACTATCCGTATGACTATCCAATAAACCGGTATGACAATAGGATGAACCGGTACCAGTGTATTTTTAAAGTCATTCTAGTATTATATTAATTCTAATTTAATTAATTTTTTTAATTAATTTAATGAATAAATTAATTCTGATTGAATTAATTTATGGAATAAATTAACTAACTGATTTAATTAATTAAAAAAGAATTAATACAATTCTAGTATTATATTAATTCTAATTTAATTAATCTTTTAATTAATTTAAGGAATAAATTAATTCTGATTGAATTTATTTATTGAATAAATTAACTAACTAATTTAATTAATTAAAAGAGAATTAATACAACTCCTTGATAGCAGAATCATCCTTTGAACCACTGAAATTAATGACGAACTTCCACTGTATGATGTTGACACTCGGTGTACTGTCTGGTTCATGGGTGACTAACTGCAATGACTGTTCTTCATCTTTTGACTTTAAGTTGTGGTTCTTTTTCTTTTCCCTTTAACAAACTCTGTAACTTGTACACTTCGTGTCACACTTCTGAAATCTTTGTCACTTTAAATAGATCCATTTTCTTGAATACTTCATCGAGGTTTGATCAAATTACTGAACTTCTTCCAGTGTAGAATTACTCCAAGTCAGTAGATGACTTTAATCTTCATTCACTTGACTGATAATACCCTCTGAGATTCCTGTGACAACTTATCTATTATTTACTTATTACATTCTTGTTTAAGTTGATTCGAATCCTCGATGTTTACAAATAGACTAGTGCATATGCCTTTCAATATCCCCCTATTTGTTTGTTAGAGAATAACAACCAAATACCTACAGGATCACTCAACTAAAAACCAAGAAAAAGATGAGACTCTTAAGACTAAGTAAATAATAGAAAGTTCAGGATAAAATATGACATATCCAGATTCAACCACTAAAGATAAATACAAGACATATGTTCCTCTAGACTGAACATATGATAACATTGATCCCGTCTTGATTTACCTAAGCTCCCTTTACTACCATGAAACTCCTCCTTTTCCTTTTATATCTTTTTCAGCTCCCTCTTCCTAGCTTCTCCCCCTTAGTTGACGAATTCTCTACCGATTTAAACTTTTGAGTTTCTGAAGCCAGTAGGAGTTGAGATTGTTAATGGATTTGATCTTGGGGAGTAAATTTGTCTTCAAATTTTCCTTGAGCGGTCCTAGCTGATTGTTGACAGAGGTGGAAGAAGAAGATTGTTCAACCACTTGTGTTTGCAAAAGTTCTTTATCAGCCTGGGTTTTGGATAGTTGTTCCTGTAGATCAGCTATTTGAGGTAATCACATTGCAGTGTATGTGTCTGTGTGTGCACTCACTTGAATTTCTCTTGTAAGTGTATCACTCATCTCATGTGCATGTGTTTCACTCAGTGTTTGACTCACATCACTCAACATTAGCTGTCTGTTTGCTCCTTTTTGATCAGTACCTGCATTGAAAAACACCCTAGCCTCTTCAAGAGAGGTCAGTGGTGGTGCAATGAGAGTTCGCAAATCCCGATCCTCAATCATGTATATCAAATCACTTGGAATTGAAATCTGAATTGCTTCAGTGATAGACTGACCAAGTTGCCTTCCACTTTCTCCAAATAAATCTGCGAGTGGAAAATCCCTTACGGAGCCAGAGATGTTCCCTCTGGAAGGGGAGAAAATGATTCTATTAAATGTGGCAAGAATCAAATTTTCCCTCTGATGCATGTGAAGGCACTTCTACCGTAACAATGGTAGGCACTGTAACCAGTTACAGGTGCTCTGCTTTCACTATGTCCTGAGTTTCATCTAATGGTATTGTCTTCTCCCATTGTGAGTAATGAGAGTGTGCTTGACTCAGTACAAAGTGTCATGGCCCTATGACAAATTTCAATAGATTCATCATGTTGAGAGAATGTCTCTAGAAACAGTTCATTGGCCATTTCAAATTCCATATCCTGTTGGGAGGATACAGATGGGCTGACAGATGCCTCAGTATATGTTGAATTTCTTTAGAGGAGGCAGAGCTGTGGGATCACTCAATGTATCAATCATGCTACTTCTTTGTCTAAAAGTTAATTTCTGTTCAGGCTGAGAGGTCAAGAAAGTTCTAAACTCATTGTTTGGATCTAAGACCTGGGATAGAGATTGTGGATCTACAATCCCTTGGTCAACCCTGACAACCACTTGGGTTCAGCAACAGTAAAAGAAGTGGTGAGAGATAGAAAGTAATATCTGAATTGGATTTGACACTGAAGTTCCGGCTAAGCAAGAGCTAGAGCATAAATAATATATACAATATATTTACAAAAACAATTAAGACAAATAGAAAATAAAAGATAATAAATAATAAATATAAAATAATATATATAGAAACTATTAGTAGAAAACTAAAGAAAGAAAATGAATTAAAATGTAGAAAATAATTTACATGAACTATACAAGAATATTTGAATATTTTAAAATAAAAAAATTCAATAAAAATAGATTTCTCTACAATTTTAACTTGTAAAATTTGAGAATAATATTTTTAGAGAAAATAATTCATCTTAACTTACTCAAACTAAGAAGCTTAACCATTAGACAAGACATGGCAATTATCTACAATCAACATGCAAAAGAGAAAATGAGATGATAAAATAAATTTACAAGTGATTTAAAAATATATATAACAAATGAACACTTGTAAATTTAATTAAGAACAAACATAAAAAATAAACAGAGTTAATCACTAAAACTATTTAACATACCCAATTTACCAACCAATCTGGTAAATGTGGATTCATCAAGAGATTTAGTGAAAATATCTGTTGTTTGTTCCTCTGTGGGTACAAAGTGTAACTCCACAGTACCATTCATGACATGCTCTCAGATAAAATGATACCTGATGTCAATGTGCTTGGTCCTCGTGTGCTGTACATGATTGTTGGAAATTGCTATGACACTTGTATTGTCACACGGAATTGGAATTTTATTCAATACAAAGCCATAATCTCGAATGTTGCCCAGTAAATAACAATTGTAGAAGGGGGGTTGAATACAATTGTTTAAGATTATCGACTTAATAAATTATGTATCACAAATATGTAAGAATAATAACAGCTTTATTAAATCTGATATAAAACTATTACAAACTCTCTCAAGAAATTCTGATGTTCTTGAGAGCTTCTAGGTTACAAAAATACTCGTGTGTGTTATCTTTGTAAATCGAAACCTAAACTGTGTTTATATATTACACATATTCTCTATCAATTACAAGATAAGTCCTAATCAATTACAAAGATTGAAACCTATCCTAAATTGACAGCTTCATTCCTATAAATAAGGAACCGACAAAATTAACTTCCTTATTTAACTAGACTCCAAATATAACTCGAAGTAGGAATCCTGATCAGCTTCCAGTCCTGATGATCAATCCTGATCACAGTCCTGATATAAATCCTGATGATAATCCTGATACTGACGCTTGAGCAAATACTGATGACCATGCAATACTGATGACGTCAGCAATCCTGATCAGTTGAGTCTAGATCCTGACGATCATTGAATCATGATCTAACAATCTCCCCCAATCTCATACTTTGTAAAATAAAGTATAGCCTCCTAGATTCAATGATGTCAAAAACATATTTACAAAATGTACAAGTATTTACAGCAATAACTTATCTGTTTAAATTCTTTGATAGAACGGATTCATCTTCAAGAAGTTGGATAACAAATTTTCTTCTTTTTCTTCAAGAATTTGAATCAGTCTTTCTATAAGATTTCTGAGTTCTTCATCCTCCTCATTAATCTGGTAGATAGCTGCTCTGAGATTTTGAATTGAACTTCTTGGTAGACTATGATCTTTAATCAGGAGGTAAGCAATTTCCTTTCCATCAGGATTGAGAGTAAGTTGCTTCATGCCAAAGGACATTTCTTTAACAGCAGTGCCCCTTTGCATTTCCACATCTTGACCTCTTAGATTTAGATACATGGGAGTACAATTACCATTGAAATTCTTTCCTTCTTGAAATCTTCTCCTTATTGTTGACAGAATCATATTTGATCATTCCTTGCACACTTTGTTCTTCCATTTAAGTAGATAATAAACATATTTCAGTTCCTTTGTAGTTTTCACCAACAAATCTTGAATGGATAGAATCTTCACACTACCATCTTTCATGAAGTACAGAAGCTTTCTTTCTTTTCAGTACCATCATGACAATCTATAACTATATCAACAACTAATAAATTGTTCAGGTGTTCAGAAGTTAAAATACCTCCAATTTCAGTTAAGGCATGAGGATCAACATGAGGCATATTCAAATATTCAGCATCCCTGTGTCCAATGCCTCCTCTTGAGTTGTTTGTCATTTGCCTTAGATTTGAGAACATCTGTAACCAGAGTGCTTTTGATCTATATGAATCAGAGAAATTAGCAACACTAGAAGCACTTGTTATAACTCCACCATTTTGAAAATTGATAGGTCTATTACACCTAAGTGTGCTTATGTGTTTCCACTTCTTATCTTTTTCTTTCTCAAAAGCATAGCTTCTTTCTAGCTGAGGTTCTTGTCTGCTTGGATTTCTCCACAACCTTCTGTTTAAGAGTTTAAGCCTTTGTACATAGAGATTGAAATCTCTATTTGTTGTTCTTGTGATTTCTCTTCTTCTGGCTTCTTCTTCTTCATCCACTTCAAGATTATGAGAATCAACCACAGTAGACAATATTAACAGATCAACCTCTTGTAGAATTTCAGATTCATCAGGATCTTGAACAGTGTCAGGAACAATGTCAGGATTAGAATCTTCAATTTGAGTTGTATTACTGAGAGTTGATTGTCTTGATCTTCTCCTCAATTCTGGTTCTTCTTCAACAATTCCATCATCACCAAAAGTAGACCTGTCAGGAACTACCAGAATTTAAGTAGGTTCAGGAATTTCTTCTATTCTTAAACCTCTAGACCTTGTTTGTCTAGGCATTGATTGACTTGATGAGCTTCTTCTGCCTCTTCTAGCACCTCTTCTTCTTCTGCCTCCTCTTCCTCTAGTAGGAGCAGGGTTATTAAAACTGTCAATTATTTCTCTCTGTTGATTTAAGAATTCTTCTTGTGAGAGATCAAGATATTCTTCACTTGTTGTAGAGAGTGCTTTCCTTACAAACAATTGTTGAACTCTCTTATCAGTGTGATAAAGAGTAACAACATTACCATCTCTTATTTTGAACTTCTGGAATAAGTTAGCAGCATCTTCAGGATTTGCAATTAGAACATCTTCATCACCTTCAGGAATTGTAACAAGAGTTTGTCCATGACCAGGCGTCAGGATTTGATCAGTCATCAGAATTTGATCACCTGTCAGGATTTGTTCTTCCGTCAGGATATGAGATTTCACCAGTGTCCTTACTGTCTTAACTCCAGAATCAGAAACATGAGTTGACTGCGTTGTTTGACTTTGAGAAGTTTGAATTGTAGATTTCACAACAGCAGCATCAGAGGTTTCTCCTTGTAGAACTTTGTCATCACCATCATTTCCAGTATGATCATCATCATCATTATTTCTCAATACTAGATCAGGTGTACATTTTGTTTGAATTACCTTCACCCCCTTTTTGACATCAGTATTTGACAATAAATTCAAAATTAAGGCAAGAGAGGTTTGTATATCAGTTACCTTTGTATCAAAAGAATCAATTCTGCTGTTGATAGAAGAATGTTCATTAATGATTGACTTAACTGAAGGAATTTACGGATGAGCGGAAGCGTGATATAACAATTATTCCGTAAAAACCATGTATCGCACATATAGAAAAACATATAAAATCTAGAGCGAGGGGAATCGTAACCATACCTTGCGAATCGAAGCTTTAAAATCGATGGTTGCAAGCAGTTGCTCCTCAGAGTGTGAAGCACTCTACCGGTATCCACCAAGAATTTTCCTTCGATGAATTCTTCAAAAAACTCTAAGACCTTTTAGAGAGAAAGAGAGAGAGAGAGAGAGAGAGAGAGAGAGAGAGAGAGAGAGAGATGGAGGCTAGCTCCTTTTCTAGGTTTTTCACAAAAACAAGATATTCCTTAGAATGAACTATCTCATTCTATTTATAGGGCTTTCCTAGGGTTTTAATAATATATCTTCATATATATATATATTAACCTCACATTTCTAAAATGCTTTAATAATGATTAAAACTATTTTAATCATTATTTCTTTTTCTAAACTATTTAGAAAATAATTCTTCCTCTCTCATAATTTAAATCTTTTCATCAAAGAAAATATTCTTTTATGGTGTGACCCTGTAGGTTCAATATTAAGCTGGTAGTAGAAATAAATAATAATAAACTTTTATTTATTATTTATATGAATTCTAATAATTCATTAAATATAATTAACTGATTAATTATATTTATTCTACATCGTGAGTGATGCTTCTCAACATATCGTGACTATCTGGATAATATGAATTCACTGCTTAGAATACCAAGAACCTGTCAGTGACTAGTTTCAGTACAATCAATTCCTTCTACCCTACAATATCCCGATTAAAGACAAGGCATGGATCTCGTGTCAGGCCTTATCAAATTTAATCATATGATTTCTTATTCATAATGCTAAGTTCATATTAATGCAAATTAGAAACTCCTTTCTAATTTCATACACTCTGGCCAGAGATTCCAGAACTCGCATACTAAGAATAACATTGGATATTCTCTTCCTTTACTGGAAGGGGTAGATCCTTTATTGACGTTAACTATCTCCATACACAAATCCCTATGCCCAGAATAGACCTAATGGATGTCCTTGAGACTAAGGACTAATCCAAAGCATAGTTCATTATATACAAGATAACTCTAACGATCTCAAGTCTAAGGACACTTGTACAACTATCACTCAGTGAATAACTATTGACACGTGAGTAAACTCCATTAGTTGTTCAACTTATCGAGTCATGTTCAGTAAACTTATTCCCTAACAAGAACCTACATACTAGCTATAGTGTCACCACACAAATGCATATGAGAACAGACATCCTCCTGACGGGAGCAAGCATAGTATGTACCAATCATTGCGGATTCACCAACTTCCGATTAGTTATCCTATGATCAGGAACTGTTTAAGTCTAGAGTTATCATCTTCTAGATCTCACTATTATAATCTCATTATAATTCTAGAAGCTTTACTCTAAACTATGGAACATCTTATTTAAAACACTTTAAATAGATAAAGCCCGTAATAAAAACAAAACAAGTCTTTTATTAACATTAATGAAATCAAATAAGAATACAAGAAAGTTCTTCCTAACTCATCATACATGATTGGATTTAGGACAAACACTTTCAATCTCCCACTTGATCTAAAGCCAATCACACTGGTATCTAATACCCATCTTCTCTTTATGACGATCAAAGTGAATATGAGACAATGTCTTTGTGAGTGGGTCTGCTATGTTGTTATGTGTGTCAACTCTCTCAATTTTGACATCTCCTCTTTCAATGATCTCCCTAATCAAATGAAAGCGCCGCAAAACATGTTTGGTATTTTTATGAGACCTAGGTTCCTTGGCTTGTGCTATTGCTGCGTTGTTATCACAATACAACACAATAGGCTCCTCAATGCTAGGAACAACTCCCAACTCATAAACAAATTTCCTCATCCAAACGGCTTCTTTTGCAGCCTCACTTGCAGCTATATACTCTGCTTCCGCTGTGGAGTCAGCCGTTGTAGACTGTTTGGAACTCTTCCAACTAATCGCACCACCATTCAGAATAAACACGTACCCTGACATGGATGTGCTATCATCGCTTTCTGATTGAGAACTAGAGTCAGTATAACTGTAACAGCCCCAAATCCGGGGTCAGGGATTTAGGGTTGTCACCATCCATGTACTCCTTGCCTTACCTGTATTACTCACACCATTCATAATTCACCTGCTCATGACCCCACAACATATGTCTCTCACACACACACACACAGGTTAGAGTCTCAGAAACGACACAATACAACAACTGCGGAATAATAACTTTTATTACAATACCCAAATGTCTTTTGAATCTGTTACTGATACAATTTCTAAGTATTGTTACATTACCAACTTAGCCTTCTGATGCTCACAATCCTCTAATACCATTTAGGTCTATACATAAGTTGAATACCAAAAGCCGTAGCCTGATTCGATTGGGTCGTACTACTCCCGGGATCACTGCTAGAAACTGCTTAATGGAAACGTCTTGCGAGGTATGTGACGTCCCATTGGCATCCTGCTTCGCTGCTATATAATATATATAAAAATAATAGCAAGAGTGAGCGATAGCTCAGCAAGGTAATGAAAGTATGGCATAATTCTGCCTTTAATTCAACCCAGAAATAAAGTGGGTATAAGACAATAATTTGTCAAAATATCTCGATACTGAAATTATTTTCTTATCGGAATGTATTCCAAAAATAGTACCATTGTGGTATTTCAAATATCATTTCATAATATTCTGCAACTTTCAATGTTTATACTATGAACAAAGTTCTAGTATAGTATAAAAGATGAAATAACAAGATACTCAGTATATCCTTTCTGTAAAATATCTGCTATATAAAATATAAGCAGACTATCAACATATAACTTGAAAGATGAAGTTATAAGGAAAATTCAACTATCATCTTTCATATCAACATATACCTCATATCATAATTTGGAAATAAATACAATGTAAAATATTTCCAATCCATTTCTAAGCTCATCTGGTTCCATATATCTTTTTCATAAAATCATATGCTTTCTGATAAACTCATATACTGGAATAAACTTGAATACTCTTGAGTAAACTTTCTCTTTCTGAAAACTTGCTTAAAACATGTTCTTTCGCTGAAAAATTGCATAAACTTTCTTCCTCTGATAACTTGCATAAAACATTTTCTTTCATGGAGGATGAACTGTAGACGGAGATTCCGGGCGACAGGGATACCTCTACGATGATCAGTCGTAAGGCAATCCCCACTGCTGTTTTTCTACGTAGAAGGGAAAATAGGGCAGACGCTAACTGACCTACCTCCCTGCCAATTGGTTGTAGGGGGAAGAGCATACCCATTCACTTAGGGGTACCCATTCACTTAGGAGTCTCCGATACTCTTCTCTCACCTCCCCGCCAATTGGTTGTAGGGGGAAGAGCATACCCATTCACTTAGGGGTACCCATTCACTTAGGGGCCTCCGATGCTCTTCTCTTATCCTACGGTCGGGCACTATCTGATAATCTAAGGGAAGAACAGACCCGTTCATAGACTGCCGGTCTACGTGTAATTCCCTTAGGGGACAGGTCGCCACTCAGTCCCTTACACATTCTCCGAGTTCGAGAAAATCCATAACCTTGAAACATAAAGTTCCTTTCCCTTTTTCCCAAGTATACGACTCCACAAAGTAGTCATATCTGGTTGGAAAGGAAAATTCACTCATATTTCCCAAGCTGATGCTTGTTCATGGATACAACTGATTCCACTGATCTTACTCCTCGAGTCTTGAGGAAGTAATCAAAATCATTGTGATGGTAGTAAACCAGACTGATGAATTCATTGATTTAAAAGATTTAGGACCGGGCAGTCCACTTGAACAACCATAAAATCTTGAGAAAGGTTCCATGTATCTTTGAAGTTTGAGCGAACATTTAAGTCTTTCTGAATATAGACTTAAACGGGAAATAGTTTTGGGAACCTCCTCTAATTATATTTATAATTGCCTGAGTAAAACTTTATTAGCTATCTAGGGTTTAAAAATAGTTTTCACAAAATACTTCCTTAAGAAGTAGGGCTTTAAATAATTAAATCAAACTATAACTAATAAAGAATATTTATTTAGAAGTAATTCCCACATACTTCTTTAACAAAGAATGGAAAATAAATTAATAAAATAACCCTAGATAGCAACTGATACCATTCCCGGTCCGTAGAATACTACAGAGTATATACCCCCTACTGAGGGTTTTTTTCTTAACATATCGACTTATATATATATATATATATATATATATATATATATATATATATATATATATATATATATATATATATATATATATATATTCCATTACCATTGGAGTATCTTTGTTATCATTCCGGAACAAAGCGATTTTAAGAAAACATTTTGAAAATGATATTCATCTAATTAAACAAATTTAATTAGACGAATAAGGCTTATTTAATCCGTAAATGCTTCCAGAAGTATTTACTAATTAAATAAACACTGGTTTATTGGTGATGTTGCCTTTAGGTTAATTATTGCGAAAATCTTTCTAAAAAGCTCTGTCCGGGTTTTCGAAAATATACCTTACAAAATAACCCTGATACGCTGGCTAAGTTATAAACTCAATACATGCTCTACCCTCTGAGCCTTTCTTATTCCAGTACACAAATACCTACCTTAGGATATATAGTCCCTTTCCACCATACGAAAAGTTTATAAATATATATACACCATATAATTCAAGGCGTAGGATCTTAAAAGTATCACCACCCATCAACAGTATTATAAGGTCATGGGATTTAGAAAACTTGCACGATACTTGGAACAAAGAATATATATATAGATATATTTTTGAATCAACAAGTATTAAACATTCGAAAATATGCCCACTCCAATAATAGAGTAAGGGTTAGTAAACTTGCCTGATGCTCGAGAAGTAGTAGGGCACGTGACAATGTCGAACAATCTAGACAAAGTCAAAGAAAACGCTTGGTTAATCCCTTGGATACTCTATTTATACATCAACGCTTAAACAAATAAGCGAGACACAACTATGGTATTACTAGCTTGCTTTAGGCTCGTACTAGGTCCATGTTAATCAACAAATACTTAGGTCGAAGATTCGTTTTAGCAATTGGATCTCGTTCGCTCGTTTTACTAAGTGGTTCTCAAAGTTATAACCAAGTGCTCCTCTAAGGGGTTCCTTCGCACTTAACCTTGATTCGAATTTTTTTATAAAATCGAAAAACGATCCATTTGACATGTGGTTTCTTCTCACACCTTCCTTTTTATCTCTAGTATTTAATAACCTCGATTCGCAACTGAATTAACTATGTTAAGGGAATCCAATTTTAATTACGAACTCGCGTTTACGGTTTCGAACCACTTTTAGTAAATCGGCCATTTCTCCTAAACCGTAAATCCATTTTACATGATCTTTATATTAAAATGAAGCTTATAACATTATCTAGCTTATCATGGCAGAAAACGAAGCTAAACAGTGAGTTGGAACAACTGTGATGCCCGGTTATCTAGGTGTTAACGAAAATCGGGCATTACGACGGCTATAATTCGGATATTCCAAAAATCGTAACAATCCAACCAAGCCACACCGGGCATCCATACAACTTATAAACTTCATAAGCATCAATATATCATCCTCATACTCTATATAATCAGGGGTTAGGTCTCAAGACCACCAAACAATAATCAACCACAATTTAAGCAAGCTAACATCATAATAGCCACTAATAACACACATGCTTTCACTCAATACTTATCATCTTTAAAATTCAACATACAACCAAGGAGGGTTAGAGGTTATACCTTCTTGATGTTCTTACAATCTCAAACAAGCTTGGTTAACCTTGGGGAAGCCTTACTCTATGCTCACCATCTTCAATCTCACCAAAGAAATCAAGAACATGGAAGTGGGTTTCCTGACTGGAAAAACACGCCCCAACGATCAGCCAAAACGAAGCCCTTGCACTCGTTTCCTGGTCGAGGCTCCTGCATGAAAGTTGTAGATCATCTCACGGGGTTTCCAGAAAGCTAAAGAACGCCCAATTTCATTGAGTAATGAAGACTCTACACTCAAATTACCGAGCTGTTCTCTGCTTGGCAGAATAGAGTTTCTTGGTTTTGTTTTGCTTTTGCTTTCCTTTGTTTTCTTTTGATTTTTTTCTACTTTTCTTTTTCTTTGTTTTAATCACTTGTATTTTGTAATTAAATGGTCAAAGTGATGACTCATTGGTCCTTGATGCTTCTTCTTGCGACACTTGGCGCACATGCATTGCTCCTGCTAAAGTAGCTTTATCGGTTCGTTTCTTTTCACATGGATGATCCAAATGTTGCATCCCTCGAATTAATCTTGTTACATGTTACTTCCATGTCTATATTTAATCCCGTAAATGTTACCTTATTCCTCTTGAAACGATTCGAAATATTTTCTAAAGGGCGAATAAAATTTTACGCGATGCTCGCAGTGAATAGTAACTATTCACTATTCACTTCAACAATCGAATCCTTAAATCGACTTTAATAATATACTAAAATTCCAAAATGTTAAATCCTCAATTCCTCAATTTTAATATCTCATTTCTTAAATATAATAATATATAATTCGCTGCCCGGTCAAATACTATTCCAAAATAAAATTTGGAATTTCTGAATTCCGATCGTCTTTGCATTCACTTATTTACTCCGTAGATCACTAATATGACTTCGGAATATCCACACTACGTCTCGTACATAGGTGGCATGAAAAACTTTGTTAATCCTCAAAATCACTATTCATCCACAATCTTGTAGATCAATATCAATTCCAACGTTTCTTGTACTTAGAAAATGTTCTAGTGCTTTCTCAGGCATACTCTATCTTGTTTACGGAGTTGTCGGATGCATAACAAATATCGATTTGGATGACATGAAAATACTTTTCTTTCTTGGAATATTATATTCCCATTTTCCAGATAGATTGTTCTTATTTAGATGGTCAGTCCATCCCTTCTATTCACAAAGTACTTGTAACTGAAATCCATATTCATTTTATAATCTTGAATCTCAAAATCATTAACACATTGGGGTTGCAACCACTAATCATTCATATATTCACTGATGCACTTTATCATAATTTTTTTTTTTAATTCTACCGAAAATTTCGGGTTCTTACATTCTCCCCTCCTTAAAAGGATTCCGTCCCGGAATCTGTCTGAATCAAATGGTGGTATTACTCTAGTAATTCACCCTCTAGGTCTCAATTTGATTCTTCCACGTTATGATTTTGCCACATAACTCTGACGAACTTGATGACCTTGTTTTGGAGCACTTGTTCCTTTTGATCTAATATTCCATTGGTTGCTCCACATAGGGTAAGTCTGGTTGCATATCCACATGCTCGAATTCCACTATATGCTTATCATTTGACTTGTATGGTCTTAGCATCGAAACATGAAACACGTTGCGGTCTTGTTGCAGATTCGGGTTAGTGCTAGTTCGTATGCTAGCCTTACGATTCGCCTTAAAATCTCAAACGGTCCAATGTATTTAAGACTCAGCTTTTCTTTCTCTCTAATTCTCATTACTTCTTTCCATGAAAATACCTTCCGCATTACAAATCTCTAACCTCATACTCTCTATCTTATTTGTACAGAAATACACCAGCATAAACTTGCTTGTCATTCATCAACATGCCATTTAGCTTATCCATAGCAGTATTACCTCTATGCTCGCGGGCTTAGTCCGTATACTTTCTTTGTTTATCTAGTTGTCACTAGCCGCTTGTTGGTGAAATATTTTGTCTTTCCAGTTTGTTGGGTTATCTTGAGTTTCGTGTAAAATCTCATCCTTTAATTCCTGATCATTCGGAATCCATCTCTGTCTCATTTTAATTAAGGTATCGGCCACCATATTGGCCTTCCCCGGATGGTAGTGTATCTCACAATCGTAATCCTTGGTCAACTCTATCCATTTCTCCATTTCATGTTATCTACTATCACGGATAACTCAAAGCCACTTCATCACATTCCAGAAAATTTGTGGGTGCATTAGTCAACCCAAAATAACTTCGCTGAACACTCGAAGTGTCTATTCCTAGTACGAATCGCAGTCTTGGGTATATCCTCAGATTTAACTTCCCACTGGTGATACCCAGTTCTTAAATAAATTTGGAAATACACAGCGTTCTTCCGCTGATCAAACAATTATTTACAAGGGTACCTATTTTCCATGTCGAACTCATACAACCCTCGAGGTTCGATACAAAATCTTATGCTAACAACACCGGGCTCTCCATGGTGGTACACTGGGTCTTATTACACCTTTATACAGCAACTCTTGTAACTGAGTCACTAACCCTTTCATTCCCATTATACTCTGAATACTCGGTCACAGTTTATGGTTTCTTGTTTTAACTCTTTAACTTTTATTTTCATCCGGGTCTTCATATATTTCTGAAAATTATTCCTTTATAACAACACACGCTGCACATCTCCCAAGTCACAATACCAGCTCCCTCTGACTCCAACGTCAGTAATTATCTTGCTAACCCAGAGGTAGTGTCCACTCGTAAACACTCCTCCAAAATCTCAATTTCACTATAGGGCATCCATCTAACACCGTTGTCACTGGAGTTCACGGCATACCGCCATTCCTTTCACATATATCGATTGACACGCTTTCCATTATCATAATATCTTTGGGAGAATAACCAATTTCGTTGATATGTCACTAACATTCTATTTGTCTTAGGGATCCGTTCCTGTCATAAGCAATTTCGTTGCGAATCTAATTCCTATCAGCGAATTTTGACTTATTTGACCTGGGTGGTCTCCCCTTAGAATTCAATGAGGATAACAAAAATTATGGGGCCTTGAAAAGACAGCTCCCATATCAAGGAAAACGTCACACACTGGTTATAAGTTTTAGGATAACCTTATAGGAGGCAAAAGAATTTACCGAGAGATCAACATGATCATAAGAACTTAATGTTGTGTGCCTCGATTGAGACATACTAAAGGTAATTAGCCTTCTTGTATTTCACAACTTACAAGTGATGGCGTCCCATCCGACTTCTATCACACAGACAGATAGTCCTTGTAGCCCCTATAAGTATAGGGTTGTTCGTCTCAGTGGAAGTTGAAAAGTATGAAAGCAATTCGATATCAATTTAATGATTATCGTCTTTAATATTTCTCAAAGGAACACCTTGGATTAAAATTGAACAGATTCCAAAGGTGCGGTTTCCAAAGAATCGCAAAGAAAAGAATAACCAAAAGATACTGGTACTTAACAAACAAGTGGTGAGGTATTACCATAGGGTCATTCATTATTTGAAGAAAAGTGAAAGCTTAAATAACATCATTTGACAGGGCTTCGAAAGCCTGAAAGTAGGCATTGTGACAGCCTTTGACACAAGTGAAACTGAATATGGTTTAGCACAAGTGCTATAAAACAACTTCGAAGAGGGAATATACCTTTTATCAGAATTCTTTCCTGGAGAGAGGTCAAGATAGATCATAGATTGGGGAGGTACCCCACATAATTTGCAAATGGGGAGGGTATTACCAAGGTCTCTACGGATGCCTTTTACGTCGGCTCCTCTAATGGATAATCGTTCAATTCCAAAGCTTTTCTTCTCCAGGCACACCCTAAGGTGCTCGATACTTACGTCATTGCCGACTAATAATAGTCGCTAAGGATTCAACCATCGACCTTTGCAATCGCAAGGAATTCTATTCGACTAAGCGCAAGCATCCCAAGTAAACGTTATGTTCCATAAGAAGACTTCGATACCGTTGTTGCCTATAGTACTGACAATTCCTCATGTCGACTGGGCGATACTCTGGAAGATCGTTAGAATCTACAGGCTTAAATCTGGTCCGCATTTCAATCATCCTTATACCCAATATTCATTCTCCCATATCAATCTCGTGCGCTACATAAACTTAACACTTTTGGCACAATAGCCTTTTCATTTAAGTCAACCCCGGAACTTCTCAGTCCGTCTTGGTTCTTAATTATATTTCGCCTTTACCGTCCAATCTCAACTTCATCATTTTATCTCTACAATCAATTATAGCAATCAGGGTCTGTACACCAAACCATATAACGGCTACCTTATCCAATCCACATGGTTCGCTCTAATCTCCACTCTCTTTAGTGACATTCTCCGGTAATCAGAAAGACAAGGTTTGCCAAAAATTTACTGAATTCCCTTCCAAAATCAGGGAAACTTGATTATTCTATTTACCTGCTAGTAATGCTCGGGTCTAATTTCCGACTTTTTTGTTCCATCCTCATAATTCCTTCCTGGTTCCTGAGAGTGGTAATCTCGTTCTCGATTTCACCTTAGCGTTCTTGCCTTACAATAACATTTGCATGGTACATATACCCAAATTCTCCTTGAAATAACAAAATTCCTCAATGATGTAATAGACATTATTTCCAGTGGGATCGCTGGTCGTGGAGGATTGAAACCTCATAGCCAAAGCAATTCCTTTCACTATACTAGGCAACTAAGTCCCCTTAATCATTCGTGAAAATCTGAACACCTTGGTTCTTACGTATGCCGCCTCCTTATGGGTAACTATAACCGACTACGAGTAACAGGTTTCGTTCAAGTCGAATCAATCCACTGATATTGGCTATACTGCTTCTACCTCTTCTGCTTTGGAGATTCTACTCCATTTTCTTTGTCATACCTCTTGATGAATCATGAACGATCCTTAAACTCTCGTCACTTATTTATCCCTTGAAGGTTCGTCCGGTCTTATTATTAGACCTCAAGTAACACACCACATCTCTATCAATCAACACGTCCTCTACAAGATTCTTTCCTCGACCCACTATGGGGTTTTCCTCTAGATCCTCCTATGGATCTCCCTTTATCGGGTCTCCATCCATACCAAGGAGCGCATCATTAAATGCTTACTCGAAGGCCTCGGGATCTGGTATCTCAGAGTCCCATCCATCTATAACTCATACGAATCGAGGTGACTAACCATGAAGTCCTAAGTACGGTTTCCCAAAAGAAGTCCCCTCTCGGGCTTCATCTTAAACAGTCAGGGTCATGTCCTCTAACCCGACTACGAACTTAATTTGAGCTCTAGATGTCCTTATCATTATTAAGGGTATTGTAAGACTCGATCTCCTATCGTTTCTGAGGACTGTAACCTAAAGCTCTGATACCATCTCTGTAACAGCCCCAAATCCGGGGTCAGGGATTTAGGGTTGTCACCATCCATGTACTCCTTGCCTTACCTGTATTACTCACACCATTCATAATTCACCTGCTCATGACCCCACAACATATGTCTCACACACACACACACACAGGTTAGAGTCTCAGAAACGACACAATACAACAACTGCGGAATAATAACTTTTATTACAATACCCAAATGTCTTTTGAATCTGTTACTGATACAATTTCTAAGTATTGTTACATTACCAACTTAGCCTTCTGATGCTCACAATCCTCTAATACCATTTAGGTCTATACATAAGTTGAATACCAAAAGCCGTAGCCTGATTCGATTGGGTCGTACTACTCCCGGGATCACTGCTAGAAACTGCTTAATGGAAACGCCTTGCGAGGTATGTGCCGTCCCATTGGCATCCTGCTTCGCTGCTATATAATATATATAAAAATAATAGCAAGAGTGAGCGATAGCTCAGCAAGGTAATGAAAGTATGGCATAATTCTGCCTTTAATTCAACCCAGAAATAAAGTGGGTATAAGACAATAATTTGTCAAAATATCTCGATACTGAAATTATTTTCTTATCGGAATGTATTCCAAAAATAGTACCATTGTGGTATTTCAAATATCATTTCATAATATTCTGCAACTTTCAATGTTTATACTATGAACAAAGTTCTAGTATAGTATAAAAGATGAAATAACAAGATACTCAGTATATCCTTTCTGTAAAATATCTGCTATATAAAATATAAGCAGACTATCAACATATAACTTGAAAGATGAAGTTATAAGGAAAATTCAACTATCATCTTTCATATCAACATATACCTCATATCATAATTTGGAAATAAATACAATGTAAAATATTTCCAATCCATTTCTAAGCTCATCTGGTTCCATATATCTTTTTCATAAAATCATATGCTTTCTGATAAACTCATATACTGGAATAAACTTGAATACTCTTGAGTAAACTTTCTCTTTCTGAAAACTTGCTTAAAACATGTTCTTTCGCTGAAAAATTGCATAAACTTTCTTCCTCTGATAACTTGCATAAAACATTTTCTTTCATGGAGGATGAACTGTAGACGGAGATTCCGGGCGACAGGGATACCTCTACGATGATCAGTCGTAAGGCAATCCCCACTGTTGTTTTTCTACGTAGAAGGGAAAATAGGGCAGACGCTAACTGACCTACCTCCCTGCCAATTGGTTGTAGGGGGAAGAGCATACCCATTCACTTAGGGGTACCCATTCACTTAGGGGTCTCCGATACTCTTCTCTCACCTCCCCGCCAATTGGTTGTAGGGGGAAGAGCATACCCATTCACTTAGGGGTACCCATTCACTTAGGGGCCTCCGATGCTCTTCTCTTATCCTACGGTCGGGCACTATCTGATAATCTAAGGGAAGAACAGACCCGTTCATAGACTGCCGGTCTACGTGTAATTCCCTTAGGGGACAGGTCGCCACTCAGTCCCTTACACATTCTCCGAGTTCGAGAAAATCCATAACCTTGAAACATAAAGTTCCTTTCCCTTTTTCCCAAGTATACGACTCCACAAAGTAGTCATATCTGGTTGGAAAGGAAAATTCACTCATATTTCCCAAGCTGATGCTTGTTCATGGATACAACTGATTCCACTGATCTTACTCCTCGAGTCTTGAGGAAGTAATCAAAATCATTGTGATGGTAGTAAACCAGACTGATGAATTCATTGATTTAAAAGATTTAGGACCGGGCAGTCCACTTGAACAACCATAAAATCTTGAGAAAGGTTCCATGTATCTTTGAAGTTTGAGCGAACATTTAAGTCTTTCTGAATATAGACTTAAACGGGAAATAGTTTTGGGAACCTCCTCTAATTATATTTATAATTGCCTGAGTAAAACTTTATTAGCTATCTAGGGTTTAAAAATAGTTTTCACAAAATACTTCCTTAAGAAGTAGGGCTTTAAATAATTAAATCAAACTATAACTAATAAAGAATATTTATTTAGAAGTAATTCCCACATACTTCTTTAACAAAGAATGGAAAATAAATTAATAAAATAACCCTAGATAGCAACTGATACCATTCCCGGTCCGTAGAATACTACAGAGTATATACCCCCTACTGAGGGTTTTTTTCTTAACATATCGACTTATATATATATATATATATATATATATATATATATATATATATATATATATATATATATATATATTCCATTACCATTGGAGTATCTTTGTTATCATTCCGGAACAAAGCGATTTTAAGAAAACATTTTGAAAATGATATTCATCTAATTAAACAAATTTAATTAGACGAATAAGGCTTATTTAATCCGTAAATGCTTCCAGAAGTATTTACTAATTAAATAAACACTGGTTTATTGGTGATGTTGCCTTTAGGTTAATTATTGCGAAAATCTTTCTAAAAAGCTCTGTCCGGGTTTTCGAAAATATACCTTACAAAATAACCCTGATACGCTGGCTAAGTTATAAACTCAATACATGCTCTACCCTCTGAGCCTTTCTTATTCCAGTACACAAATACCTACCTTAGGATATATAGTCCCTTTCCACCATACGAAAAGTTTATAAATATATATACACCATATAATTCAAGGCGTAGGATCTTAAAAGTATCACCACCCATCAACAGTATTATAAGGTCATGGGATTTAGAAAACTTGCACGATACTTGGAACAAAGAATATATATATAGATATATTTTTGAATCAACAAGTATTAAACATTCGAAAATATGCCCACTCCAATAATAGAGTAAGGGTTAGTAAACTTGCCTGATGCTCGAGAAGTAGTAGGGCACGTGACAATGTCGAACAATCTAGACAAAGTCAAAGAAAACGCTTGGTTAATCCCTTGGATACTCTATTTATACATCAACGCTTAAACAAATAAGCGAGACACAACTATGGTATTACTAGCTTGCTTTAGGCTCGTACTAGGTCCATGTTAATCAACAAATACTTAGGTCGAAGATTCGTTTTAGCAATTGGATCTCGTTCGCTCGTTTTACTAAGTGGTTCTCAAAGTTATAACCAAGTGCTCCTCTAAGGGGTTCCTTCGCACTTAACCTTGATTCGAATTTTTTTATAAAATCGAAAAACGATCCATTTGACATGTGGTTTCTTCTCACACCTTCCTTTTTATCTCTAGTATTTAATAACCTCGATTCGCAACTGAATTAACTATGTTAAGGGAATCCAATTTTAATTACGAACTCGCGTTTACGGTTTCGAACCACTTTTAGTAAATCGGCCATTTCTCCTAAACCGTAAATCCATTTTACATGATCTTTATATTAAAACGAAGCTTATAACATTTTCTAGCTTATCATGGCAGAAAACGAAGCTAAACAGTGAGTTGGAACAACTGTGATGCACGGTTATCTAGGTGTTAACGAAAATCGGGCATTACGACGGCTATAATTCGGATATTCCAAAAATCGTAACAATCCAACCAAGCCACACCGGGCATCCATACAACTTATAAACTTCATAAGCATCAATATATCATCCTCATACTCTATATAATCAGGGGTTAGGTCTCAAGACCACCAAACAATAATCAACCACAATTTAAGCAAGCTAACATCATAATAGCCACTAATAACACACATGCTTTCACTCAATACTTATCATCTTTAAAATTCAACATACAACCAAGGAGGGTTAGAGGTTATACCTTCTTGATGTTCTTACAATCTCAAACAAGCTTGGTTAACCTTGGGGAAGCCTTACTCTATGCTCACCATCTTCAATCTCACCAAAGAAATCAAGAACATGGAAGTGGGTTTCCTGACTGGAAAAACACGCCCCAAAGATCAGCCAAAACGAAGCCCTTGCACTCGTTTCCTGGTCGAGGCTCCTGAATGAAAGTTGTAGATCATCTCACGGGGTTTCCAGAAAGCTAAAGAACGCCCAATTTCATTGAGTAATGAAGACTCTACACTCAAATTACCGAGCTGTTCTCTGCTTGGCAGAATAGAGTTTCTTGGTTTTGTTTTGCTTTTGCTTTCCTTTGTTTTCTTTTGATTTTTTTCTACTTTTCTTTTTCTTTGTTTTAATCACTTGTATTTTGTAATTAAATGGTCAAAGTGATGACTCATTGGTCCTTGATGCTTCTTCTTGCGACACTTGGCGCACATGCATTGCTCCTGCTAAAGTAGCTTTATCGGTTCGTTTCTTTTCACATGGATGATCCAAATGTTGCATCCCTCGAATTAATCTTGTTACATGTTACTTCCATGTCTATATTTAATCCCGTAAATGTTACCTTATTCCTCTTGAAACGATTCGAAATATTTTCTAAAGGGCGAATAAAATTTTACGCGATGCTCGCAGTGAATAGTAACTATTCACTATTCACTTCAACAATCGAATCCTTAAATCGACTTTAATAATATACTAAAATTCCAAAATGTTAAATCCTCAATTCCTCAATTTTAATATCTCATTTCTTGAATATAATAATATATAATTCGCTGCCCGGTCAAATACTATTCCAAAATAAAATTTGGAATTTCTGAATTCCGATCGTCTTTGCATTCACTTATTTACTCCGTAGATCACTAATATGACTTCGGAATATCCACACTACGTCTCGTACATAGGTGGCATGAAAAACTTTGTTAATCCTCAAAATCACTATTCATCCACAATCTTGTAGATCAATATCAATTCCAACGTTTCTTGTACTTAGAAAATGTTCTAGTGCTTTCTCAGGCATACTCTATCTTGTTTACGGAGTTGTCGGATGCATAACAAATATCGATTTGGATGACATGAAAATACTTTTCTTTCTTGGAATATTATATTCCCATTTTCCAGATAGATTGTTCTTATTTAGATGGTCAGTCCATCCCTTCTATTCACAAAGTACTTGTAACTGAAATCCATATTCATTTTATAATCTTGAATCTCAAAATCATTAACACATTGGGGTTGCAACCACTAATCATTCATATATTCACTGATGCACTTTATCATAATTTTTTTTTTAATTCTACCGAAAATTTCGGGTTCTTACAATAACCCTCTATTTTCAACTCAGATCCACCAAAAATAAGAAAAATATCCTTAGTCCTTCGCAAATACTTAAGGATGTTCTTCAATGCTTTTCAGTGGTCTTCACCTGGATTGGACTGATATCTGCTCGTCACACTAATTGAATGAGCAACATCAGGCCTAGTACATAACATCGCGTACATGATAGATCCTATTGCCGAAGCATAAGGAAT
This sequence comes from Heracleum sosnowskyi, assembly GCA_030848705.1. Classification (NCBI taxonomy): domain Eukaryota; kingdom Viridiplantae; phylum Streptophyta; class Magnoliopsida; order Apiales; family Apiaceae; genus Heracleum; species Heracleum sosnowskyi. The sequence continues at coordinate 47,725,312 of CM061236.1, forward strand.
CTTACTCATATGCTCCCTTTCTTCAGGTGTCTTAGGAGACATCTTCTTGGAAAGGGATACTTCATGGCTCATTGGTATGAGACCTCTCTTGGAGTTTTCCATGCTGAACCTTTTAAGCACTTTCTCGATGTATGTACCCTGGGTAAGACCTATCATTCTTCTAGATCTATCTCTATAGATCTTCATACCGAGAATGTAGGATGCTTCTCCTAAGTCCTTCATAGTGAAGTTCTTTGATAGCCACACTTTGACTGATTGTAGCATCGGTATATCATTTCCTATAAGAAGTATGTCATCCACATACAACACAAAAAATGTTACCACGCTCCCTCTAACCTTCTTGTAGACACATGGTTCATCTATGTTTTTGATAAAATCAAACTCTTTGATTGTCTCATCAAAACGGACGTTCCATCTACGAGAAGCTTGCCTTAATCCATATATGGTTCGTAGCAGCTTACACACTAGGTGTTCATTCCCTTTGGAAACAAAACCCTCTGGCTGTGTCATATACACTTCCTCTTCAAGTTTCCCATTGAGGAAGGCTGTTTTCACGTCCATTTGCCAGATCTCATAGTCGTAGTAAGCAGCAATCGCAAGCAAAATCCGAATTGATTTTAACAGGGCTACAGGCGAAAAAGTTTCATCAAAGTCAATCCCTTACCTTTGTCTGAATCCTTTTGCCACGAGCCTGGACTTATAGGCCTGGACTTATAGGTCTCCACCTGGCCATTTGCTCCAATCTTTCTCTTGTATACCCATTTGTACCCAATAGGCTTCACATTCTTGGGTGCTTCAACCAAAGTCCATACTTGGTTAGTATACATAGAATCCATTTTGGATTTCATGGCACTCTGCCATTTCTCTGAGTCAACACTACTCATAGCCTCATTATAGGTCATAGGGTCGTCATCATCAATGATTGACAACTCATTGTCATTCTCAATGACAAGGCCATAATACCTCTCAAGTTGGCGAGACACTCTCTCTGACCTACGAATGGGCTGTTCCACAGAAGGTTGTCCAGTCTGAACAGGTGTTTCCTCTTGAACCGTAGTAGTTTGTGCTTCTTGAACTTCATTAAGTTCTATTTTGCTCCCACTGTTCCCTTCAAGGATAAACTGTTTTTCCAAGAAGGTAGCATGTCTGGAGACAAATACCCTATGATCGGTGTAAAAGTAATACCCTAAAGTCTCTTTAGGATATCCCACAAACTTACATTTTACGGATCGAGATTCCAGCTTATCAGGGTCAACTTTCTTGACATATGCTGGACATCCCCAAATCTTAACGTGTTTAAGACTCGGTTTCCTTTCTTTCCATATCTCATATGGTGTTTGAGGAACAGATTTGGAAGGCACCTTATTCAGTAAATATGCCGAGGTTTCCAATGCATAACCCCAAAGGAATACTGGAAGATCTGCATAGCTCATCATGGATCGAACCATGTCTAACAAAGTTCGATTTCTCCTTTCAGATACCCCATTCAACCGTGGAGTATATGGAGGAGTCCACTGAGAGACTATACCATTTTCTTTGAGATAATCTAGAAACTCTCCATTCAAGTATTCACCACCTCGATCTGATCGAAGGGTTTTAATACTATGTTTGGTTTGTTTCTCCACTTCATACTTGTATTCTTTGAACTTTTCAAAGGCATCAGACTTGTGTTTCATCAAATACACATATCCGAATCTAGATCGATCATCTGTGAAAGTAATGAAGTACGAAAATCCACCCATGGCTTGCATAGACATCGGTCCACATACATCTGTGTGTACCAATCCTAGCAAATCTACAGCCCTCTCTCCATGTCCACTAAATGGAGATTTGGTCATTTTACCCAATAGACAAGACTCGCATGTAGGATATGATTCAAAATCAAAGGGTTCAAGTAACCCTTCCTTATGCAATGTACGAAGTCTATTTTCACTAATATGACCAAGTCTGCAGTGCCACAAATAGGTGAGATTTTCATCATCCCTTTTCCTTTTATTAGTACGTTCAATTTGTAGTAAATTATGCTCTACGTCACATACATACAAACCATTATTTAAAATACCACTTCCATAAAGAACATTATCTCTAAGAATTGAACATTTATTATTCTGAATAACAAACGAAAATCCAGCCAAGTCTAACATGGGAATAGAAATAGTATTCCTCACAATCGAGGGAACAAAATAACAATTATTTAAAACAATAGTCTTGCCCGTAGGCATATGTAAATCAAATGATCCTACAGCTGTAGCAGCAACTCTTGCTCCATTTCCCATCTGTAGAATCACCTCCTCTTCCTCAAGAGTCCTACTTCTCCTTAGTCCCTGCAACAAATTGCAAATGTGAGAACCACAGGCGGTATCTAATACCCAAGTAGCAATTTGATTTAATGACATATTCACTTCTATCATGAACATACCTGAATCAGAAGCGGCAGTCTCACTACCCTTCTTCTTCTTCAATTCTGCAAGGTAAACCTTGCAGTTCCTCTTCCAGTGCCCCACCTTGTTACAATGGAAGCAAACAGCTTTGCTTTTGGGGTCTTCAGCTTTTGGTGGAACCGGCCTTTTTTCACCTACTTTCTTCTTCTTGGGAGGGTTCTTCTTCCTTTTATTAGGATTGGAACCTTCACCAATTAGAAGAATAGAACTCTTCTTAGAGGGAAAATTCGATTCCGTAGTCTTCAACATGTTGTGGAGTTCGGCCAGGCTAACGTCCAACTTATTCATGTGAAAGTTCACAACAAACTACGAAAACGAACCCGGAAGTGATTGCAAGACCAAGTCTTGACTCAGCTCCCCATCCATGTTGAAACCAAGTTGTCCAAGACGTTCAATCAAATTAATCATCTTAAGTACATGGTCATTCACAGACGATCCCTCAGACATCCTACAGCGAAACAGCTCCTTCGATATCTCATATCGAGCTGTCCTCCCCGCCACATCATACAACTCTTGTAGATGCGTTAGGATAGTGTGAGCATCCATATGCTCATGCTGCTTCTGTAGCTCAATGTTCATGGAAGCTAGAATGATACATTGAGCAACATTTGCATCATCTATCCACTTACGATACACAACATGTTCATCATCATGTGCATCGTCAGCAGGTTCAACAGGCTTAGGTGAGTTAAGCACATATTCCAGCTTCTCAACCTTGAGAACAATTTTCAGGTTTCGAAGCCAGTCAGCAAAATTAGGACCAGTCAATTTGTGAGCATCCAGTATGCTCCGGAGTGATAGTGCAGAAGACATAATGTATATAGTAAATCTGTAAATGATAAACACATAATAACACTTAGCAAATATTCAATTTCATTTTAAAACACTATATGAATCGGGTCTTTATTCATAAGTGGCTCCCACTAGTTTATCTAATTTATACAACCCCTAAGTGAAAAATTAAGCATCCATAATGCTAGTGGGAATAGGGATCCTACATTCCATCACACAACCTCGGCTGTGGCACGAAATGCCATGTGATGTTCAGTAGGCAGACAACTCTTGTCAATTACATCTCATATTATTCCCTAATAAAACTTTAGCCTCTTGAATAATTGAGTCACGGCTGTAGCACGACAAACTCAATATTCTAAGTCAAGTCTAACCCAACATTTCATACAATTGAATCAGTCTCTAACAGCCCACGGCTGTAGCACGTAACGACCATTAGATTCTAATTCATTGTACACATCTCTATGTAATAGACAAGTATTTCTTATTTCGAAATCAAAGCCCTCGGCTGTAGCACGAAACGACAATGATTCAAAAATAAGAACTACTTTCTACCATGTTGGAAGGCTATGACCGACACAAGCCCGTTGTGTCATTGGCCAATTACTACTTGATATTATTTAATTTTAGAGGGATTATATTATGTTACAATCATAATCATATTATAAAGAGATTCTTCCTTTTAAATTAAATATTTCAAATCAATAATCGATAATTGGATGATTCCCAGATCGGGGGGAGCATTGTCAAGAGGCGTCACTTAATACCCCTTTCTTACAGATCAAAATCTGTTTCTGACAGAATCATCCTTTCTCTCAATATTGAAAATTCATATTTAATTACGTGTTTCACAAACACAAGAATCTCATGATTGTATTCATAATATTATTGTTAAGGCAAGAAACGATTCATATTCTAAATTTTCTAGAGCACGCCTTATTTTGATTTAAGTTCACCTAAATCTATCATCGCATGGTAAATATAGGCATATATCTCATATATAAAAATAAATAAACAAGTAAGCATGCAAGTAATATCATGTCATACAATGATATAATGATGTATGGATTTATTATAGTATTTAAAAGCAATTAAAACAATTAGTACATGCTTTAAAACACTTCCGGGAATATAAACAGTTCCAAACTTTTATATAAAAAATATTTGACCACCCCATTAGATCCGTCTCAGAAAAACGAATCCAACGGTATATTGCACGCCCAAAACTGAGTTACCAAACTCAAAAAATCAAATTTAATGTGGACAGAAGGGCTGTAACGCATTACTGGAATGCGTTACAACAATTAAAAGCTATTAATTGTGTAACGCATGACGCTCATGCGTTACAGGCCCTGTCACGCATTCCCGGAAAGCGCAACTCTCTTTCCAGCGACTGCGCGCCACGCGCGCGCGGACAGCAGCAGCAGAATGGCTTTTCATTTTTGTAACTGTTTTAGCAAAAAGAAAAACATATAAAATCTAGAGCGTGGGGAATCGTAACCATACCTTGCGAATCGAAGCTTTAAAATCGATGGTTGCAAGCAGTTGCTCCTCAGAGTGTGAAGCACTCTACCGGTATCCACCAAGAATTTTCCTTCGATGAATTCTTCAAAAAACTCTAAGACCTTTTAGAGAGAAAAAGAGAGAGAGAGAGTGAGAGTGAGAGAGAGAGAGAGAGAGAGATGGAGGCTAGCTCCTTTTCTAGGTTTTTCACAAAAACAAGATATTCCATAGAATGAACTATCTCATTCTATTTATAGGGCTTTCCTAGGGTTTTAATAATATATCTTCATATATATATATATATATATATATATATTAACCCCACATTTCTAAAATGCTTTAATAATGATTAAAACTATTTTAATCATTATTTCTTTTTCTAAACTATTTAGAAAATAATTCTTCCTCTCTCATAATTTAAATCTTTTCATCAAAGAAAATATTCTTTTATGGTGTGACCCTGTAGGATCAATATTAAGTTGGTAGTAGAAATAAATAATAATAAACTTTTATTTATTATTTATATGAATTCTAATAATTCATTAAATATAATTAACTGATTAATTATATTTATTCTACATCGTGAGTGATGCTTCTCAACATATCGCGACTATCTGGATAATATGAATTCACTTCTTAGAATACCAAGAACCTGTCAGTGACTAGTTTCAGTACAATCAATTCCTTCTACCCTACAATATCCCGATTAAATACAAGGCATGGATCTCGTGTCAGGCCTTATCAAATTTAATCATATGATTTCTTATTCATAATGCTAAGTTCATATTAATGCAAATTAGAAACTCCTTTCTAATTTCATACACTCTGGCCAGAGATTCCAGAACTCGCATACTAAGAATAACATAGGATATTCTCTTCCTTTACTGGAAGGGGTAGATCCTTTATTGACGTTAACTATCTCCATACACAAATCCCTATGCCCAGAATAGACCTAATGGATGTCCTTGAGACTAAGGACTAATCCAAAGCATAGTTCATTATATACAAGATAACTCTAACGATCTCAAGTCTAAGGACACTTGTACAACTATCACTCAGTGAATAACTATTGACACATGAGTAAACTCCATTAGCTGTTCTACTTATCGAGTCATGTTCAGTAAACTTATTCCCTAACAAGAACCTACATACTAGCTATAGTGTCACCACACAAATGCATATGAGAACAGACATCCTCCTGACGGGAGCAAGCATAGTATGTACCAATCTTTGCGGATTCACCAACTTCCGATTAGTTATCCTATGATCAGGAACTGTTTAAGTCTAGAGTTATCATCTTCTAGATCTCACTATTATAATCTCATTATAATTCTAGAAGCTTTACTCTAAACTATGGAACATCTTATTTAAAACACTTTAAATAGATAAAGCCCGTAATAAAAACAAAACAAGTCTTTTATTAACATTAATGAAATCAAATAAGAATACAAGAAAGTTCTTCCTAACTCATCATACATGATTGGATTTAGGACAAACACTTTCAATCTCCCACTTGAACTAAAGCCAATCACACTGGTATCTAATACCCATCTTCTCTTTATGACGATCAAAGTGAATATGAGACAATGTCTTTGTGAGTGGGTCTGCTACGTTGTTATGTGTGTCAACTCTTGGATAAAAGAGTATTAGCCTTCAAATTATTCTTCATATCTTCATTCTCAATCAACTTAGCAGCATTAAAAGTGTTGCCCAGTAATAAACAATTGTAGAAGGGGGGTTGAATACAATTGTATAAGATTCTCGACTTAATAAGATATGAATCACAAATATGAAAGAATAATAATAGATTTATTAAATCTGATATAAAACTGTTACAAAACTCTCTCAAGAAATTCTGTGTTCTTGAGAGCTGCTAGTTTACAAAAACTCTCTCAAGAAATTCTGATGTTCTTGAGAGCTTCTAGATTACAAAAATACTCGAGTGTGTTATTGATTATGTTCACCCTTTCTGTCTCACATAAATCGAAACCTAAAACTGTGTTTATATACTACACAGCTTCTCTATCAATGATAAGTCCTAATCAATTACAAAGATGGAAACCTATCCTTAATCGATAGCTTCATTACTACAAACCAGGAACCGACAAAATAATCTTCCTTATTTAACTAGACTCCAAATGTAACTCGAAGTAGGAATCCTGATCAGCTTCCAGTCCTGATGATCAAACCTGATCCCAGTCCTGATATTCATTATGATCCTGACGACCATGCAATCCTGATGATGTCAGCAATCCTGATCAGTGGAAGTCTAGATCCTGACGATCATTGAATCCTGATCTAACAATCTCCCCCAATCTCATACTTTGTGAAATAAAGTATAGATTCCTAAGATTCAATGATGTCAAAAACATATTTACAAAATGTACAAGTTTCTTCAGCAGCAACTTATATGTTTAAATTCTTTGATAAAACAGATTCATCTTCAAGAAGTTGGATAACAAATTTTCTTCTTTTTCTTCAAGAATTTGAATCAGTCTTTCCTGAAGATTTCTGAGTTCTTCATCTTCCTCATTAATCTGGTAAATAGCTGCTCTGAGATTCTGTATGGAGCTTCTTTGTAGACTGTGCTCTTCAAGCAAAAGATAAGCAATTTCCTTCCCATCAGGATTGAGAGTAAGTTGAGTCATTCCAAAAGTCACTTCTTTAACAGCAGCGCCCCTTTGCATTTCCACATCTTGACCTCTTTGATTTAAGTACATGGGAGTATAATCACCAGTGAAATTTTTGTTTCCATTCAGTCTTCTTCTTATTGTTGACAAGATCATGTCACTCCATTCTTTGCACACTTTATTCTTCCATCTTAACAGATAATGAACATATTTCAGTTCCTTTGTAGTTTTCATCAGCAGATCTTGAATGCACAGAATCTTCACACTACCATCTTTCATGAAGTACAGAAGCTTTTCTTTCTTTTCAATACCATCATGACAATCTATAACTATATCAACAGCTAATAAATTGTTCAGGTTTTCAGAAGTTAAAGTACCTCCAATTTCAGTCAAGGAGTAAGGATCAACATATGACATATTCAGATATTCAGCATCCCCGTGTCCAATACCTCCTCTTGAATTACTTGTCAATTGCTTCAGATTTGAAAACATTCGTAGCCAGAGTGCTTTTGATCTAATCATATCAGATAAATCAACTACACTTGAAGCACTTGTTATAATTCCTCCATTCTAAAAATTGATAGGCGTGTTACACCTCAGTGTACTTATGTGTTTCCACTTCTTATCTTTTTCTTTTTCAAAAGCATAGCTTCTTTCTAGTAAAGATTCTTGTCTGCTTGTATTTCTACACAATCTTCTGTTTGAGAGTTTAAGCCTTTGTACATAGAGATTGAAATCTCTATTTGTTCTTCTTGTGATTTCTCTTCTTCTGGCTTCTTATTCTTCATCAACTTCCTTGTTGTGAGAATCAACCACAGTAGATAAGATTAACAACTCAATCTCTTGCAGAATTTCAGATTCATCAGGATCTTGAACATTGTCAGTAACAATATTAGGATTAGAATCTTCAATTTGATTTGTATTGCAGAGAATTAATTGTCTTGTCTTTCTTCTCAATTCAGGTTCTTCTTCAACATTTCCATCATCACCAAAAGTAGACCTATCAGGAACTACTAGAGTTTGAGTAGGTTCAGGAATTTCTTCTATTAATAAACCTCTAGACCTTGTATGTCTAGGCACTGTTTGAGTTGAAGAACCTCTTCTACCTCTTCTAGCTCCTCTCCTACCTCTGCCTCCTCTACCTCTAGCAGGAGCAGGGTTATTAAAGCTTTCCATCATTTCTCTCTGTTGTCTTAAGAATTCTTCATGTGAGAGATCAGGATATTCTTCACTTGCTGTAGAGAGTGCTTTTCTTGCAAATAATTGTTGAACTCTTTTATCAGTGTGATATAGAGTAACAATTCTGCCATCTTTTGTAGAGAACTTCTGGAATAGATTTGATGCATCTTCAGGATTATCAATAATCACATCTTCATCACCTTCAGGAATTGTAGCAAGAGTTTGTTCATGACTAGGCATCAGGATTTGATCACCTGTCAGGATTTGTTCTTCCGTCAGGATCTGAGATTGCACCAATGTTCTTACTGTCCTTACTCCAGAATCAGAAACATGAGTTGACTGCGTTGTTTGACTTTGAGAAGTTTGAATTGTCTTCATAACAGCAGCATCAGAGGTTTCTCCTTGTAGAATTTTGTCACCACCATCATTTCCAGTATGATCATCATCATCATTATTTCTCAATACTAGATCAGGTGTACAGTTTGTCTGACTTACCTTCTCCCCCTTTTTGACATCAGCATTTGACAATATATTCAATATTAAGGCAAGAGAGGTTTGAATGTCAGTTACCTTTGTATCAAGAGAATCAATCCTTCTTTTGATGGAGGTTTTTTCAGTAATGATTGACTTAACTTGGGATTCCACTACCCGGAGTTGAAGAGCAGTAGGCACCTTTGTAAAGTTTTGAGAAATATCATCCCTCACCAACTCAGTTGCAGCTTTGACAGAATCAATTTCATGTTTCAGGCTTTTAGATAAAAGAGTTGTAGCCTTCAGATGATTCTTAAAATCTGGATTCTCTATCATTTTCACTGCATCATACGCATGATCCAAGGCATATGGATAGCTGACAGATTCATCAGACCTATACCATTCGTTTTCCCATTGATGCCTTCTCAGCTTTTCTGCAGTATTGATTTCAGAAGGAATAGAAAAATCTTGTCTGAGATCTTTTTCAGTAGAAGCCTTGCCAGTCATGAAAGTGCTTGACGAACCATAATTAGTTCCAAGACTAGACTTTAGAACTCTGGCAAGATGTTCCTTCTCGTCATTATTATCATCATCACTATCATCAGAATCATCATCATCATGAGTAACATCAGGATTAGGAATTGCTATACCTTTCAGTTTATCCTGTGAATCTGTGATAGGATGGTCCATTGGTCTTGATCGTAGTGGTTGAATCAAAATTGGCTCAGCATCAGGAGCACCACTAGCATCACGATGAACACCGTCAGGATTTGATAAGCTTGCATCAGTATCTGTTACCAATGGTTCTTGTGTAGCATGAGGTTCTGAAGCTGCTTCAACACTTTGAGTTGGAGGTTCTTGTGTGCTTCCCTCATTGACAGTGTCCTTGACCAATCTTTCACTAGAAGCTGTAGCTTTGCATGCATCTTCACTTTGAGAAGATGGTTCTTGTGTGGTTGGAATGTTGATGTCTTCACTCTCCCTTTGAGAAAATGGTTCTTGTGGGACCATTCCAATAGCTAAGCCTTCACCCAAACTTTGATTGAGTGGTTCTTGTGTGGCAGGATCTTCAGTTTGAGCTGCTGAATCACTTTGAGATCCAGGTTCTTGCGGGCTTGATCCTTTCAGCTTTTTTTGTCTCTTGAAAACTATCTCTGCTGCTTTCCTTTTCTTCTCTAATGGATGGGAAAATCCAAGCTTTGAAGCAGTCTCAACAACCTTCTCCCATGAAATTTCAACAATCTTTGCAGATGGAGAAGCCTTTGCTGGAGAGTCTGAGATAGAGACAACTTTCGTTTTTGCATCAGGAATACCAACATCAGGATTTGCTAGAGCATCAGGAGTAGATGACTCATCAGGATTTGATGTCTGAATATTGGTATCCTTCATTTGCACCTTCAAAGGAATATGATACCTGCTTTTCGATAATGTCCTTTTCTTCTGTGGCTTTGATGAAGGTGCCAAAGCTTCAAAAGCAGTATCAGCAACTTCCTTATTCACATTCATTATAGAGGAAATAGGTAAATCATCCTCTGAATCAGTCTCATCCCCGAGCACTAACTTCCTTTTAACAGAAACAGCCTCAACACCCTTAGCAGCTTTCTTCACCAGGACCCCTTGTACACCCCCTTGTATCTTCTTTTTAGTGAGTGGTGTAGAGGAAAAATCCTTTGAACCTGATTGCCTTCCAGACACATCAGTTCTAGCTGATTTCTTTGCTTTTACAACTAAAGTCTTTTGAGAGACATTAGAGGTGGTTGTTGACTGTTTGGACTGTTTGAGATGAATGCTTGGGTTAGGAACAAGGTGTGATTGGCCTTTCCCCATAGCATGAGAAAGTAATCCATAACAAGTAGGCATTTTCTGATGTAAGAAAAACCTAACCTTATCAGGAATAAAAGCATTACCAATAAAACCATTTTCCTCGTCAGGATTAAAAAATATTTTCTATTTGAAGTAAAAATAAAATTTCATTTAAGAAAACAAAATTTTATTTCACTAATCCTGAAAAAAATGTTTTTTTTAAAAAAAAAAAATTCAACAAATGAATGATGTAGAACCCACTAAAACATTCTTACCATTTATCAAAGCAAAATAGTCATGGAAAACTGAACCGTCGCCTCGAGAATAAGCAAATGACCTGCAGCTGTAACAAATAATCTCTATAAAAGAGAGTGTTAAACAGTAATATCATTTACCAAAAACACAAACCCTCTCCACAGAAAAAAAAAACTTAAGAAAACCTTTCAACTTCTTTGTTTTTCCATGGCTGCTAATAACCAACAGAATGTGTTACCTGATCAAGACCTCGATGATTTAGAGATAATCTGGCAGGAGATGGATCAGGTTCTAGCAGAAATTGCAGAAAATGAAGGTCCTCAACCTGTTCCTGATCCTCAGGAACATGAGGCCTTTGTTAATGCAATGGCTGATGTGCTTTGGCACATCTTCCAGCAGGCAAATCCTGACTGGAATCCTCTTGACAATCTCATCATTGTCAATGATGAAGAGGATGAAGACGACGAGGATGAAGATGAAGATGATGATGACACTGAAGAGCTAGAGAGAAGAAAGAGGATCCGTGATGCTTGTATGTCATGCAAGTTGGAGGCAAGGAAGAGTCCCGGTGGTCACAGTGACGATCCGCCTTCAAGTGCATCATCTCCTCTTCTTGTCCTTTAAGGATGGAACAAGAGACCTTCCAATCCTGATGAACTGTGAAGCTGCTCAGGAGCATTCATGCTAATTTGCAGGGCACGTGTTCCTGAAAAGAAAACTAGACTAGAAAATAATGTAATTTTCCTTTTCCATTTGTAAACAGCTTCAAGTATCAATGAAATTTATCAATTCTCTCAATTGTTCATCTTCTTTTATTTCCTGTGCAAATTGTTAGCAATAGTGTATATGACATATAAAATGATGAATGGTAATTCCTTAGTGTTAGATATAATTGCTGATGAGTGTTTATCAGTGTTTAAGCAACAGGTATTCATCAGAGTTTACTAGAAGCCAGTCAGAGTTTGATAAAGTCTGACGGGGTGAGAGTTTGCTAAAGCTGTCGGTGCTAACATTGAAGATTCTAGAAGCAATATATCTTGAAGATGGAAAGAAGCAAGATATATTGAGACAGACAAGGAAACGGAACAGAAGACAGAAGCAATCCTAATTTGATATAATTTGTATAGCTAATTTATAGGAATATCAATTAGAGATTGATTCTATGTAGCTGTGTACTATATAAACACAGATAGGTTAACCCTAAAAGGGATGCGATTATTGAAAACATTATTCTTGTAACCTAGAAGCTCTATGTGATATTTTACATCACAAAGAGAAGAGTTATTTATATAATTCAGTTGTTGATTCATAAACAGTGTTCTTTATTGTTATTATCATAATTATATTGATTATATATTGTGTAATCGGCCTAACAATTGGTATCAGAGCCAAGGCTGTTTAATATATACAGTTTATCGATCTAAACACAAGTATAATCATGGCTGACAACTCTCAGGAAGGTTCTAATGCAGGTTCGAATGCTCAGAAGGTTCAACCAACTTCTGTTAGTCGATATGAGACTATAAGGGTTCCAATTCTAAGACCAGTTGAATATCCAATATGGAAAGTGAAGATGACCATGTTTCTGGAAGCCACAGATCCAGAATACCTTGATAGAATCAATGATGGTCCTCATATGCCAACTAAATTGACTCCCGTTATTACTGGTCAAGAACAAAAGACTGTTCCAAAAGAGAAGAAAGACTTGACTCCTGAAGACATCTCATCAATTGCAAAGGATGCAAAGGTTAGACATTTACTCCATAGTGCCTTAGATAATGTCATGTCTAACAGAGTTATTGACTGCAAAACTGCCAAAGAAATCTGGGATGCTTTAGAAGTCAGGTGTCAAGGAACAAGTGCAATAAAGAAGAATAGGAAAACCATTCTAACACAGGAGTATGAACACTTTGACTCGAGATCTAATGAAACTTTGACAGATACTTATGACAGATTTTGTAAATTGTTGAATGATTTGTCCCTGGTTGATAAAGAATATGAACTTGAAGAGTCAAATCTCAAGTTTCTGTTATCTCTACCTGAAAGGTGGGATTTGAAGGCAACAACAATTCGAGACAATTATGATCTTGCAGATATAGATCTTGATGAAATCTATGGGTTGCTCAAAACTCATGAACTGGAGATAGAACAAAGAAACAAAAGATCTGGAAAGAAGACAAAATCTGTTGCTCTTAAAGTTGAAGAAAAGCCTGTCAAGAAGGAATCATCGAGAAAGAAAGCCAAAGGAAAGGCTTTAGTCATAAAATCTGACAGTGAGTCATCAAACTCTGATGATGGCTCAAACACTGATGATGAAGCTTCTGATTCTGAGGATGATGATGAAGAGATGATGAAAATGGCTGCTTTAATGGTAAAGACCTTCAAGAAAATGGGATTCAAGAACTTCAAGAAAGGAAAGAGATTTTCTAGGAGAGATTCAAACTCTGATAAGAGAAATTTCAGAAAGTCTGATGGAAGGAATACCAAGTCTGGAAAGAAAGACAAGTCTGAGATCCAGTGCTACAAGTGTAAAGAGATGGGTCATTATAATCCAGAGTGCAAGAAAGGAAAATCTGAGAAAGCACTCATCACTAAAGGCAAGGACTGGGCAGACACTTCAGACTCAGATGAGGGAGCCAATTATGCCCTCATGGCAACTGTTAAAGATGAAGCCGAGTCATCTGAAAACAAGGTACCCCTAACTACTTATGCTTATGATACTGATAATATATCTGAATTAAGAGTTTATCTAAAAAGTATACATGTTAGTTATAGGGATCAGACTTTAGAGAATGAAAGAATCAAATCTGAGAATCTAGGTCTTAAAGAAAGGAATAAATTTCTTGAAGAGAGACTTGTTAACATGCAACAAGTTCAAAAGGAGAGAGATGATGCTGTTTATGTTGAACAGGAATTGCTTAAAAGATATAGGCAAATAGAATCTGAGTTGGAAAAGGAGAGGAAAGTGATTAAAACTTGGACTAATTCTGGAAAAGACACACATCAAGTTTTTCAGACAGACACTGTAGGTTTAGGTTACTGTGAGAAAGATGAACTTAGGTTTAAAGATAAAGTGAAAGTGAAACCACAACTTAAACCTGTGAAATTTGTTTCTGAATCCAGTAAGCTAAAGTCTATAGTAGTGAAAGAAGCTGTTATGGAACCAGCTGAAACTTGTGATAAACAGGTTAATGTTGGTTCAATAACAGAGAATAAGGTTAAATTAGAAGCTGTTAAAGAACCAGTAAAAATCTGTGATAAGCAGATTAATGTTGGTTCAATGACAGAAAAACAATTCAAACATAAGCTCAAAGAGGTAAAGTCTGTCACCAAACAGAAAGTGTCCAAGAAAAATAGGAATGGAAAAGTAGGCATTAATAAAAGAAATGATTATCTGCCTAATTCTGATGCTCCTAGGAAGACATGTCATAGTTGTGGTAGCACTAACCATCTTGCAAGTTTCTGCACGAAAAACAAAGATATTAATTCTTTACCCTCCAAGTCTGGAGTAAAGAATGATTATGTTAGGGTTAGACCACAGACTTTATGCACACACTGTGGGAGCACTTGGCATTCCATTTATACTTGTAAGAGTTATCATGCTATTTATCACAACTTTTATGAGCTAAAACCCAACCTGAAATGGGTTAAAGCAAACTCTGCAAGTGTAAAGTCTGACACAGTTAGCTTAAACTCTGTTGAAAGTTATTCCGCTGCAAAAGCTAACAATGTTAAGAAAGCCAAAGGATCCAAGAAAGTTTGGATCCTTAAATCTAACTCTTTGTAATTGTTTGTGATTGCAGGGCATAAGGGAAAGTACCCTAGTCTTGGACAGTGGATGTTCAGGACACATGACTGGAAATAAAGCCCTGCTATCAGATTATGAGGAGAGAGCTGGCCCAAAAATTTCCTATGGAGATGGCAACATAGGACGTACTATGGGATATGGCAATATTAATCTTGGAAGTGTCATCATCACAAATGTAGCTCTAGTCCCAGGACTCAAGCATGATCTGCTTTCTGTGAGTCAAATCTGTGACAGAGGATACCATGTAGATTTTCATACTGAACATTGTGAGGTTATCAGCAAATCTACTGGGAAAGTTGTTCTAGTTGGACACAGGCGCAATAACATTTATGAAGCAAGTTTGGTAACAAACTCTGAAATGCTACACTGATCAACAAGCATGGGAAAACACCATATGAGATGGTGAAAAATAAGAAGCCAAATTTGAAATATTTTCATATTTTTGGATGCAAGTGTTTTGTGTTGAAAACTCATCCTGAACAATTGACCAAGTTTGACTTAAAAGCTGATGAAGGAATTTTTGTTGGATACCCACTATCGACAAAAGCTTTCAGAGTCTACAATCTGAGAACTAAAGTGATCATGGAATCTATACATGTGTCATTTGATGACAAGAAAATAACTGGAATAGAAGATGAAGAATATCATGATCAACTTCGATTTGAAAATGAAGATCTAAACTCTGATGACGTAAACTCTGATGAAGCAAATCCAACAAACTCTGATGAAGCATACTCTGAACCTCTACTGGTAAACACTGAGGAAATTTCTCTGACAGAACAAAATAGAGAACCAGTCGAGGGGGAGCGTGAAGATACTTCAGAAACATCTCAAGATAATAATTCAAATTCTGAAAGTGAATCAGCTGAAGGATCTATCCCAAACTCTGAGCAGTCCAATTCAGGGGGAGCCTCAGAGAATGCAAATGGTCAAGAAGAAAATCAGGAGAGCATGGATCAAGGGGGAGGATCTAATACTGATAATAGAAGCCAATTACCAACAGCAAGAAGGTGGACACAAGCTCATACACCTGACTTGATAATTGGAGATCCAGAAGCTAGTGTAAGAACTAGGAGTGCTACAAATAATGAATGTCTGTTTCATGCATTCTTATCTCAAACAGAGCCCAAGAAAGTGGAAGAAGCTCTTCAAGATGCTAACTGGATAACAGCTATGCAAGAGGAGTTAAATGAATTTGAGAGGAATGAAGTCTGGACACTTGTACCAAGACCAAAGAACAGATCTATTGTTGGTACAAAGTGGGTTTTCAGAAACAAAACAGACAGTGATGGAGTGATTACGAGGAATAAGGCTAGACTTGTGGTTAAAGGCTATTCACAGCAGGAAGGAATTGACTATGATGAAACCTTTGCTCCAGTTGCAAGATTGGAGGCAATAAGGATTTTTCTGGCCTATGCTGCTCACAAGAAGTTTAAAGTCTTTCAGATGGATGTGAAAAGTGCTTTTCTCAATGGGAAACTTGAAGAAGAAGTGTTTGTTGAACAACCACCAGGGTTTGTAGATCCCAAACATCCAGATTATGTCTACAGGCTTGACAAGACATTATATGGACTAAAGCAGGCACTAGTACAAAAAACACTTTATACGTCGGTTAAAACTGACTTTATACGTCGGTTAAGCGCCGACGTATACACAGGGGACGTATAAAGTCATAGCCTTATACGTCGGTTAAAAAGGCGACGTATATTGTACCCTTTTATGTCGGTTCTTCTAAACAACCGACGTATATTGCTATCTTTTTACGTCGGTTACTGTAAACAACCGACGTATATTGCTATCTTTTTACGTCGGTTACTGTAAACAACCGACATATATTGCTAACTTTTTACGTCGGTTACTGTAAACAACCGACGTATAAGGTCCAAAAAATTAAAAAAAAATATATTTTATTTTTCTGTACAATCTACTGAAATTTTAGCTTGAATTCTTCACAGAAAAACCGCCCAGAAAATGTAGCAACAATAATTCAATCACATACAATTCCAGCTTAACAATTTAAGCAAGAAATTCAACCGGAAACTACGAAATCCGGTAACCCACAAAACTATACTCCAAAATTCATGTTAATATTGCATACAATTTGTAACACACAGTCCAAACAACTCAGCTGCAATAATTCTTCCAAACGCGAACATAACCCATAATCTAAACAAGGATTTCAATCGGAAAATTCAAAGAAAATCGACAAACGGCCAAAACTCGACCAAACCCAAAATCACACCTCTGTAGTCGGCATCAATCACACCAGCACCAACATCAATTGAATGCTTCCATGCCAAACCAGATCGTGGTGCTGCAGATCAAAACAACAGTTGATGTAAGCGGGCTAATTTCAACAAAATTTCGTAGGGAACATTGATCAAACAGTTGATGAACATTAACAAAAACAAAATCATGCTCCTCGGTTCTTACAGTCATGAACTAACAACAAAAAATTTATTTAGACAATTAAACTAGAAAACAACAAAAAATAAAGTATCAAACAAACAAATAATTATAAAAGAAAAAAGAGAATGGAAATAGATCGAGATGTTGAGAGAGATTAAAAAGAGAAGGAAAGAGATTGCGTATGGAGAGAGACGAGAGAGAGAGAGAGAGAGAGAGAGAGAGAGAGAGAGAGAGACGAGAGAGAGAGACAGACGAGAGAGAGAGAGAGAGATTAAAAAGAGTAAAAACAAAAAAATAGTTGAAAGAGTTATAAAGATGATATTAAAAAATGAACGGTACAGATCTGGCCTTGTTAATTCATCCAACGGTCGAGATCATGTGAAAGAAGCACAATCCGCGTGCTCAAGAATAGGCCAATAATATTGTGACACGTGGCGATATTATACGTCGGTTAAACTAAGAGCGACGTATAATATCTTCACATATACGTCGCCTTTCTTCTCAACCGACGTATAAAGTACTTATATATGTCGCCTCTACAACCGACGTATAATATTGTCATATATACGTCGCCTTTCATCTCAACCGACGTATAAAGTAGATCATATACGTCGGCTTTTTCTCAATCGACGTATAATATGACCTTATACGTCGGCGTTTTTTTGAACCGACGTAAAAAATGATGAAAATTGACATTATACGTCGGCGTTCTTCTGAACCGACGTATATAAGTACTTTATACGTCGCCTTTGGACTTAACCGACGTATAAGAGGCGACGTATAAAGTCCATTCTGTACTAGTGAGGCACCTAGAGCATGGTATGAAACTCTAGCTCAATTTCTTTTAGAAAGTGGGTTCACTAGAGGTACAATTGACAAAACCTTGTTCTACTTTAATTCTGGTGATGATTTGCTGTTAGTTCAAATCTATGTGGATGACATAATTTTTGGATCTACTAATGACAAACTCTGTAAGAAATTTGCCAAGCTTATGCAGTCAAGGTATCAAATGAGCATGATGGGAGAGCTTAGTTATTTTCTAGGCCTACAAGTAAAGCAAACAGATGATGGGATTTTTATCAATCAAGCAAAATATAACAGAAATCTTCTCAAGAAATTTGGTATGCTTGATAGTTCATCTGCTACAACCCCCATGGCTACTGCAACAAAGCTAGACAAAGACACAGGAGTCTCAGTAGATATGACAAACTATAGAGGAATGATAGGGTCTCTTCTTTATCTCACTGCAAGTAGACCAGATATCATGTATGCAACGTGTCTTTGTGCAAGATTTCAAGCAGACCCCAGAGAGCCACATCTAACAACTGTGAAGAGAATTTTCAAATATCTCAAAGGAACCATAACTCTTGGTTTGTGGTACCCTAGAGAATCAGAGTTTAAATTAATTGGTTACTCTGATGCAGATTTTGCAGGGTGTAAGATAGACAGAAAAAGTACAAGTGGAAGCTGTCAATTTCTTGGTGACAAATTAGTTTCTTGGTACAACAAGAAACAGAAATCAATTTCCACATCCACAGCAGAAGTAGAGTATATAGCTGCTGGTAGCTGTTGTGCACAGATTTTATGGATGAAGAATCAATTGCTGGACTATGGATTAAGGTACTCTAAAATACCTATTTACTGTGATAATCAAAGTGCTATTGCTATGACAGGTAATCCAGTACAACATTCCATGACCAAGCACATCAGCATAAGGTATCATTTTATCAGGGAACATGTGGAAGAAGGAAATATTGAGCTTCATTTTGTTTCTACAGACCAACAGCTTGCAGATATCTTCACCAAACCTTTGAGTGAAGCTACCTTTACAAGACTGGTAAATGAACTTGGAATGGTCTCTGGTTTTGACTAGAGATACTGGTTAGATTCAAAATCTATACATGATTGATTTTATGCTCATGATTCTTTGCATGTGTTAACTGTTATTTGTACCAGTATGTTAAACTCTGATAGTAAACTCTGTTAGTCATAAAGTGTCAGTCATACTCTGTCGGTTAAAGTCTGAAGTTAATCTCTGATGTTATACTCTGATTGTGATATTGTCTGAAACATTTAGACCGATGAAGAAACCTGTATGAAGCATGATTCTCAGTAAGTAATCATGAATCTTTCTGAATAATATATGATCTGATCTCAAAATGTGCAGTAAATTAACACAGCATGATACTGTCTCTATATTCATAGCATCTCTTAGTTTATTGATCCTATACACTGAGTCTGTATTAGCTGTTTGCACTTTCTCTCATAAATTAATTGTATTAACTGATGAAAAGTCTAAACTCTGATAATTAGTTGCAAATATTTCACCCTCCAATCAAAAGATGCCAAAAAGTGCACAAATTCCTTTGAGATCATGTTGTGCCTAGGAAGACCCAGGAACTTATTGTATGAAATAAGGGCTAAAATCTTTGATTTTTGGTGACTAGTGCCAACCACTGATTACTGGAAAAATAAAAATAAAAAAACAAAAAAAACAAAAATTCGAAGGGGGTGAAAATAATAAATGTTAATAGTACAGAGTTTAGATGAAATCAGATTTTATTTTATACATGAGAGTTTGGACAACCAGTTTTTACTGATTTATTGTGTGGATTTTATGCACTTTAAGATGCTCTAAATATTTATATTCAGTAAACTCTGCTATTTCACACACAATTTTTCACAACTGTGCATTGAGAGAAAAGAGATTATGAATAAAGAAGGAGGATTGGTAAACACTGATGGACTGTGTACTCTACGCTGAGGTAATTTTATTTTAATCTCTGATGATTAAAATTAATTATTTGTTTCAGACAGTTAACAATTTTTGAGAAAACATTCTTGAAACCAAAAGTGTATGATTGGTAACGGTTCTAATCAGTATTAAACAGAGAAAAGCTTGCTTGTCTAGGAAAGTGTAAAAGGCGGTAATTATTGCTGTTTTTACTGCGCATGCGCATTGGAAACTGTCAATTACTGCTGTCAGTCATTGCATGTGTGCCACGTGTCCCACTCACACAGTTAACGGAGTAAGACAGTTGTGTATTAATGATTAAAAACTGTTCAGTTTTTAATTTCGAATTTCATATTTAAACAATACACACACATACGTCTAAACCTTTCACATCTTACTCCAATTCACATCTATTGTCACACACACATATTCACAAACACTTTTCTACTTTCAAACTCTTTCAAGCTTTCGCATCTGTTTCTTTGTTCCTCTTTCATATCTTACTAATGGCGACTACAGCGTTTGTTTCTTCTGGGTTAGAGTTTGTCCCTAATAACTATGCAGCACCACTAAACACTGCCAATGCACCAGAGGCGTTTCATATGATGCCGGAATTTCTTGCTTAATCAGCAATTGGGCGTGCTCTAGTAGAACCATCAACACTTTATGGTTCACAAATCAAGGCCTTCTGGGAGACAGGTAGTTATGATGATGGTGGTGACTCTGGCAATCCGTCTATCATCTTTGAATTTCAAGAAGCAGAGTATGTAATTACTTCTGGTACCATTCGAACTGCTATGGGGTTTCCTGAGTATTCTTCATATACTATTGGAATGGGTGATATTGATCTACTAAGGATGATGAGAGAGATTGGGTATTCTGGGCCCTTGACCAAAGTAGGACAATTGAAGCGACCGTTCTTGCGGAAGGAGTGGAGCTTCTTCTTTGACTGCATTACAAGAACGTTCGGGAAGAAATGCACCAACTGGGATGCTATTCCTACGGACAGTCTGCAAATCGGGTATTCTCTTTTATTTGATAATCATTTTGATTTTGCACGACTTGTCTTGAATAATTTAGGGGAGAAAATGACAGAGAATAGAGGGGTAGTGTACTTTTCTAGATTTTGTCAGATTTTATTCTCTCCTTGTGTTGAAGGGGTAGAACTAGTTGATGGAGATGTTATTTCTTGTTTTAAATTACACAAGAGGATATTCTCTGATCTCATCAACAAGGATGTTAAGAAAGGGGTTGTTGGAGAGTTGTTGCTACCTGCTTCTGTGCAACAGTTTGTAAATGATCAACTTAATCCACAAACACAAACTCCTTCTCAATCAGAACCACAACCAGAACCTTTACAAACAGAACTTCCTCCATCTACATCTGTTCCACATAAATCCAGTGGTAGGACTAAGCATGTTGGCTCCAAACCTGCAAAGTCTGTTAGACCAGCTACTGAAGTAGGAGTGTCCAAGACATCTGTGCCAAAGGGTGTTGGTCATTCTAAGAAAAGAAGAGCCAATAGATCAAAAACTGATGATGAAGTTGATGTTGATGATGAACCTCTTCATCAGAGAAAAAGAAGATTAGTAGCCAATTATCTTTTTGATAATGTGGATGAATCTACACCAGCAACTGAAGCTGTCCAGGATGAAGCTCCAGAAATTGTTATTCAGGAGTCTGCTGTAAATACTGATAACGAGGACAGGGTCTTTGTGGATAATGAAGCTCCTGAGGTTCTTGTTCAGGCGGCTACTGAAGATGTTGAAGCAACCACTGTGCCTGAAATGGCAAATGCTGAAACAGAGGCTGAAGTTTTTGAGCAAGATAATTTATTTGCTGAGTTTGATTTTGATAATATTCTTGAAGCACATCCTAGTATCAGTGTTTGTGATACTGAGGAAGTGGCAACTGATCAACCCACCCTGGTTATTGAAGAGTCCATTGCTACTCACACAGAGAATCTCTCTGTTACAAATCAAATTCTTGAAATGGGTGAGGAGGTTGATCAGGTAAATGAAGCTGCTATAGAGAAAATGGATGAAGCTATGGCAGAGACTTTGAAAGAGACTACTGTACAAACAGAAGAAATTGTTGCAGAGTCTGTTCCTGTTGAAACAGAGGTTTTTGTAACTGCAAACTCTGAGATTCCTGAAGCTGAAAAGATAAATGCTGAGGCTACTGCAGACAATGTTGCTGAAGAAATTGCAGAGCAGATAGCAGAAAATGTCAATGAAGCTAGAGTTGATTTTGATAATGCTGATCACACATCTGTAAACTCTGATCATGCAAACTCTGGGATCAATGCTGGACTTTCAAACTCTGATAGTCATGAGTCAGAACCTTTTCTAAGGGATCCTACAGCAGAGTCTATCAAAGAAAACCAAAATGCAACTGAAGCTCATTTCAGAGAAATGCATTATGCTAATTGGTCAGGAGCAGACTGCATCTTCTCTACACAAAGGGCTGCAGATTTTATACAGAAGTCAGCTGAAGAGATTTCTAATCCTGAGCTGTTAACTCATTTTAAGGCGACCATTGTTCAAGTCAAGTCATTGCACAATCGCTTTGATGAGACAAACAAAGTTGTTCTTGGATTGAGTAATGATATTGCTCTTAAGGATTTAGCAATGAAGCAAGATAGAGCTAGATTTTCATCTCTGATCAAGGATCAAGAAGAAATCAAGAAGAGGCTAACCAATGTTGAAAGCAATCAAGCTGCAATATCTACTAAGATTGATTCGATTGCTACTTCACTAGAATTGCTGACATCAGTTTTTATTCCTGATGATGTCAAAAAGGGGGAGAGACTACATAAAGACAAATGCAGAAGGACTCCAACCTTGAGACTGAGGGATGATTCTAATGATGGTGGAAGCAGGGGAGCTGAAAGAAGGTCAAAGTCTTCTCAAGAGCAAGGGAGACTTCGGTCAAACTCTGCTAGACAGACATACTCTGAAAGAAAACACTCTGGTGGTCAATCTTCTTCGAGACTTAAGAGTCTAGTGATTTCAGAAAATCCAACTACTGATGAAGAGATTGCTGCTAAGTTGTTTTTAGAAGAACATGATGGACAAGTCACAATGGAAGATATGGATATTGAGATGAAGCTTCTTGCTGAAGAACACCAGAAAAAGATTGAAGCTGGTACATACAAGAAAAAGGCCAAGGCTCCTAGGAAAAAGGAAATGGGAATTTCTATTAAAGAGAATGTGAACTCTCAACAGAGTTTACAATATACAAGGAGGCCTATGATTGCAATGTCTGATAAAGGAAAAGGTATACTGGTAGAAGAAGGACAGTTACCAAAGAAGAATTATTCAACCTCTGACGTTGCTCAAGTTGAATCAAGGCCAAATAAATCAACCTCTGACGTTGCTCATGTTGATGTTTCTACTAAAGTTGTGACAACCTCTGACAATGCTCAAGTTGTACAAACTCAGCTAGCTCCACAACTCCAAGGTTTCTTAAGACCCGTACTTTCTGAAACTCTGAAGCTAGAAGCTGTGAACTTTTCTCAAACCAGAACAGTACATGGAAAGAAATCTTATGATAAATCTGGATTGGGTTCACACAGAGAAAAGAGAATAAATAACAGTCCTTTTGACCATTCATCACTGGCAGAACCTGGTATTGGGGTATCTCAAGAGAGCCTTGATAAACTAGAGTCTGTGTAATATCCGTGAATTTTATTATTTGATTAAATGATATATTTAATCTAAAATATTTATGTTGGAATATTGGAATATTATTATATGATATTTAGTGTGTGATTATGTGCTAAATGGTGAGTCGGAAGCCCCTTTCAAAAATTTCGTCATTTGGAATTTTCTTCAAATTTGAGCCGTTTTGATAATTCAAGAGCCCCGTTGAAATTTCGTACATTCATTTTTAATTCTTCGTCTTTCGTATTCGAATCGTTATCGAAAGGGTTATGGGATTCTATTTAACCCTACCTATTTGATTCTGCAAATTAATTTCAATTTTTGATCCGAAAAAGGAAAAATCGTTCCGAACCCTAATTGCTTAAGGGGACGGATTTATCGTTCTATATCAATATTGAAGTTGTTATAGCCCTAGTATTCTTGAGCATTAGTTATATAATGATATATATCAATTTGGATAATCATCAACCTTTTTAACCCCTTATTTTTAGTAAAACGTGTTTTTGACCTAATTAGGGTTTTTAAACGATCTAACGAATCAATATCGATCCAAAAATGTTATTTGGGGTATTATTTTTCCAGAAATATAAAAAGACCAATCAGACTTCATAACCCTAGCAATTCTTCAGAAATTACTCAAAAATATTCGAAATTCCCAAAAATTATTTTGTGTTCTTGATCTTCAATCAATTCGTTCTAAGGGTTATTGAAGTCCAAATTTGAAGTTCTTATACTCAAATCGAAGCCCCAAAAATCTAGTTTCAGAATCTTCCAACCTCATCATCATCTGGTAAGTATTCGATTTTATATTGATTTTACAAGTTTCGAATTAAAATTAGGGTTCTTAATTAATTTGGGGATTTTCATTCTGTTGATTCTCCGTTCAATTGGTTGCTTCTAACATGTTCCTAGGGTTATAATTAGCAAGAATCCATGCTTTAATTTCATGTTTAAGTTCAATTTAGTCGGGTTTGATTTTCGGGTTTTGACCCGATTTCTTCTTTCGATTCGTACGTTCTTGATATTGATCTGACATTGTTTTTGATAAAGGGCTTTGATTGTATGAGTTATAAGCTTTATTTTGGTATATTAATCTTTGAGTTTCATGTAGGATTTAAGTAGATCGGGTTTCCGGCCGAGGTCGTCGCCGGCGAGTTCTTTGAATGAATTCTGGGCACGATTCCGGCATGGGACAGATGTGTGTGTATGTGGGTTGTGTTTGTCTTGCAAAAGCGAACAAAAGCCCTATGGTTTGGTTTTGTTTTGATCGGAAACGGCGAAGTCCGGCCACCGGACGCCGGCCGGATTCTGGAAAACCCAGATTCCGGCGGGTTGTTCTTGGTGACCCGGATTCGTTCTTCCCGACCCGTTTACCCGATTTTTCGACCCGGTTTCAATCTTCAAAACCCTAATTCATTTTCAGAAAACTGTTTTTGAATTTTATTTTTAAATTTAATTCGAAAATAGTTTAAAAACTTTAAAAATTCATATTTTTATTTTAAAAATATATTTTAATATCAGAAAAATTCTGATAAATTATATTTATTATTTTAAATCCGAAAATTGATTAAACTTAATTATTTTAATTATTTTTAATTAATAATTAATTTATTAATTAATTGGTTAATTCTTTTAATCAATTAATTCTTAAAAATTAATTATTAATTGGATTTAATTAATTAAAAATTCAGTTTAATTATTTTCAAGCCTATTTATTTATTTAAAAATAGTTTGAGCATTTAAAGAGTGTCAATTAATTTTATTAATTGATTTATTTTCATTTAAATGTTTATATTGGATTTAAAAATCCGATTTTTGATTTAAAAATTAGTAATGACTTATTAAAAATTCAAATGAGTTTCAGACGATGTTTTAAAAATATTTATAAGTGCAATATGGTTCATATTAATTGTGTGTTGTGTTTTATAGTCTGTATATGCCCGTGCTAGGGCAAATATCTGAGTTTTAAATATCGTAAATTATACCGGACGTCCGATACGTACCCGGTTACTTGTTTAAATGTGATTATTGATTGAATAAGTGTCGAGAGTAGAACGAGAATAGTTAGACTTATTGTAATGAGTTGTTTAATTATAGAATCGAGTTCCCGGAGCAAGGGAAAGGGGAAAGTAGAGTGAGCAGAGTCGATCCGACAGCAGCTTAGACCAGGCAAGTATCTGTGCCTTTACTTGTGATAAAAATTATTATTGTCTTGATTACTTGAATACCGTTATCCCCAGAACAATTCAAATTATCCATCTTTTAACCGCATTTGGACAACTGATTCCATTTCCTTAGAAATTCTTGATTCTTTGATTTGATCTGCATCGGAAACCCTTATTTCCAATTTACTTGATTATTGTTTACCACCTATTGTTGCTATTTATCATCCTTTGATTATCATTGACAACCTTTGATTATTTGACTTCCATCTTGACTACCAATTACGGTTATTGATTAACGATTACCAATATTGATTACCTTATTGAATGAGTACACTGTACCATTGAAACTACTCCATGATCCTTTCTCGATCTTCGTTGATACTGAACAGTTGAAGCTCTTTTGCAATTACTATACATTCAGTTTATCTTATTGAGCATGTTATTGTTTATACCCTATTATAGAATTGGCATGTGTTTTTAAAAATGGACCAGTAATTGGTCGGAATAACTTAAGGCCCAGATTGGCCTGGGATCCAGTAGAGGACTATGACATGAGCTAGTCCGGGGTTGATGCGTGGCTGGCCAGCAGCACAACCTTTGATTTGAATAAAATGTATAAGCCAAATTCTAATCCTTTACTTCAATCATTATTGATACAAAGCATGTGTTAGCTAAATATTGTTGATTCTGATATCTTAAATTCATATCCTTACAACTGTGATAGAAATGATTCGTTGATGTTTGCTGAGCAATTTTGGCTCACTCTTGCTTGTTGTTTTCTAACCCTATTCCAGTGAAGCGAGAGTATGAGTTGGCATAGCGTGACCGATAGTTCACCAGCAGTCAGGAGAGCCCCTCGAGTCACTGTTATTGGCAGGGTAGTTGTTGTTTTGCTTTTCTAGATTTAATGTCTAGATTTGAACTTTAGTTGTGATGTAATAACTCTGATAAAACTGGTTTGTATAATAAAAGATTGTAGTAGCTTGTGTTCATTGCCATAATCTGGATGCGGTCTTGGTCAAGGGGTAATTGTGTCTTTATATATATTATGCATGTGTTAAATAGTATTCCGTTGGTCGGATGACTCCTCAAATCTGTACCCCGGGTTTGGAGGGCGTCACAGTTGGTATCAGAGCAACAGGTTATGGCATTTGAAACAAGTTAGGACTTAGGGTCCAGGATAACATAGAGAGTTAGGAATTCACGTAAGGATATTAGGAGGTCAACTAGGGATATTACGCGTAGTAATTAAATGTGGTTATAATTGCAGCCCCCTAGTTCTAGTTCAGACTCAGACCCTTCCGAGGATACGATAGCAGAGATACCTACACCCGTTGAGAGAGCAGGACCGTCTCGGCCAGTGCGATATCAGCCTAGGCATCAGGACCCAGTAGTCAGGAGAGATCAGATACCTTGTCCTATTCCACTCCGACAAGTAGCCCCAGCACCAGCATCTCAGGCATCAGTTTGTGGGCCTTTGTATCAGTTATGTGAGCCACCAGTTCCACACCATGTGTATCAGAGGGTGAGAAGAGAGAAGGATTTCCTTTATGGACAGGTTATGGAGATGGGTAGGATTCGTTCGATCGAGGCAGCCGCTGTCAGAGAGAGAGAGACAGACTTAGAGATCAGATGAGAGACATTCAGATGAGGTTTAGGGTTACGAGGACTTTGGTTGAGACTCGATTGCATGGATTAGCTTCTAGTCGAGAGGGAGAGACAGTAGCAGGGATGAGACAGATTTTGGATTATGCGATGAGTGAGATTGCAGAGGTTTCAGGACCCCCGTTATGGCCGGCAGGAGCAGGTGATCTGTGAGCAGGTATCGGTAGCAGACAGATGTGACATGGATGTATGGTTCTAGATAGTTAGTATATAGATGCATATTGTAGAATCAGCAGTGCACCGGGCTTATAGGAACGCCTCGGGTTGTTGTTGCATTTTTGTTGTTGTATTGCTGGTCGGCAGTTATGGTTCAGCCATGATATATTTTCTTTTGAAGCGTTCTACGCTTGTACTGACTCTATCTATATATATATGATAAACCTCTTTTATAGAACTGTATTATTCCCCTGTCATTCATTTCCAGCATCATAACTGTTATTCTACTTATTGCAACGAGTGTATCCATACACCGTTGAGAAGATCTGTAAACCTTCGAGATATCAATTGTGATCCTTCCTTCTCTTGTATGAACTGTTTGATTAAGCCAATTATTGTTTATTCATCAGCGATATGGCTCCTAGACGACAAACCCGTTCAACTGATACTTCTGACCAAGAAGGTCAACAAAATACACCTCCCACGGGCCGTGTAGACCCGATGGTAATCCAGTTGTTAAATACCCTTACACAACAGACTGCCGCATTAGCACAGCAGCAACGTACATTTCAGCAACAGCTCTTAGAACAGCAGCAACAGCATCAGCAACATCAGCATCAGCAGCATCAACAACAGCACCAGCAAGCAGCACCGGCAGTTACGTTCAAATCTTTCCAGGCAGCAAAACCTCCAGAATTTAAAGGATCAGCAGACCCTGTAGAGGCTAAGGCATGGTTGAAAGAGATGGAAAAGGCTTTTGCCTTGATAGAGGTGACAGAGGACAAGAAGACAGAGTATGCAAGCTATTTTCTGAAGAATGAGGCTAGTTATTGGTGGGAAACGAGTAGGGCTATGGAGCCCGAGGGATTGATTACGTGGGCAAGATTCACAGAGTTGTTTTTGGAAAGGTATTTTCCGGACTATATGAGAGATCAGATGGAATTGAAGTTTTTGGAATTAAAGCAGGGAAGCATGACAATGCCCCAATATGAAACAAGGTTTACGGAGTTGTCAAGGTTTGTTCCAACCTATGTGGATACGGAAAAGAAGAAGGCCAAAAGGTTCCAGCAGGGACTGAGGTCTTGGATTCGTAGTAAGTTAGTTGTATTGGAGTTGGACACCTATGCAGCGGTGGTCCAAAAGGCAATGATTGCAGAGGCAGAGAGTGATTCTTACATGAAAGAGAGGGAGAACAAGAAAAGGAAAGCAGGGATACCCGATAAGGGACAGCAGCAAGGAAGTTTTCAAGGGCAAGCAAATAAGAAGCTGGGATTTCAGCACGGAAGGAATACAAGTTTTAGGAAACCAGACACCGGAAGCGTAGGACAAGATAACCGTCTACTAACCGGCAGTCAGCAGGGACTTTCTAGACCCCCACTACCAGAATGCAAGACATGCGGGAAGCGACATCTAGGGATATGCCATCGATTGAATGTCACATGCTTTAAATGCAATCAGAAGGGACATTATTCCCGGGATTGCAAGATAGGCATCGTGTGTCATCGGTGTAAGAAACTAGGTCACGTGATTAAGGACTGCAGAGCACCAGCAACCGTGAACAATATGATTCGGGCAATTGAAGCACCCCCAGTTGTTAACGTCCAGCCGTTAGCCAGGACCTACAATATGTCAATGGGAGAAGCAGTGAGAGATTCCGACGTGATGGCAGGTACACTTCTAGTAAATTCTATTCCTGCACAAGTGTTAATAGATTCGGGAGCGACGAAGTCTTTTATTTCTGAGACGTTTGCTCGTAGATTGAATTGCGTAACGAAACCTTTAAGTGGAGTGTTGACTATAGAGATAGCTAATCAGGATCGTATCGCGGTCAGTTCATATTATCCCCGTTGTGAGATAGAGATTTTGGGAAATCGTTTTTATGTTGACTTGTTACCTTTTAAGTTAGGTGAATTTGATGTGATATTAGGGATGGATTGGTTGACTGAGCATGATGCAAGTATTGATTGTAAGAATAAGAGGGTTACTTTGATTACCCTAGAAAAGAAAGAGATAATATTTAGAGGAGAGAAACAAAGAAAGAGGTTCCTGACAATGATTCAGGCTAAGAGGTTATTAAGGCAAGGTTGTGAGGCGTATCTAGCTTATGTGATAGATATAGATAAGGAAGTTTCTAAGTTAGAAGATATTCCAGTCGTAAATGAGTTTCCAGATGTTTTTCCGGAAGAATTACCAGGTTTACCTCCAGATAGAGAGATTGAATTTGCGATAGACTTAGTACCAGGCGCGGAGCCAGTATCGAAGGCCCCTTACAGAATGGCACCAGTGGAGATGAAGGAATTGGCTGATCAACTGCAAGATTTGCTAGAAAAAGGAATTATTAGACCCAGCGTTTCACCGTGGGGAGCACCAGTACTGTTTGTCAAGAAAAAGGATGGAAGCATGAGATTGTGTATAGACTATCGGGAGTTGAACAAGCTGACCATTAAGAACAAGTATCCGTTACCTCGAATAGATGATCTGTTTGACCAGCTGAAGGGAGCGGTACATTTTTCAAAGATCGACCTACGGTCAGGATATCACCAATTGAAGATTAGACCAGACGACATACCGAAGACAGCCTTTCGAACAAGGTATGGGCACTATGAATTCTTAGTAATGGCGTTTGGACTAACGAATGCACCCGCAGCTTTTATGGATCTAATGAACAGGATTTTCAAGAGATATTTGGACAAGTTTGTAGTGGTATTCATCGACGACATCTTGATATACTCGAGGACAGAAGAAGAGCATGCAGACCAGTTGCGAATTGTGTTAGAAACGTTGAGACAAGAAGGACTATACGCGAAGTTTTCCAAGTGTGAATTCTGGTTGAAAGAAGTTCATTTCTTAGGACACGTGGTGAGCAGCGAAGGCATCAAAGTGGACCCAGCAAAGATAGAGGCAGTGAAAGATTGGGAGAGACCAAGGACACCGACTGAAGTCAGAAGTTTCTTGGGATTAGCCGGATACTACCGGAGATTTGTGCAAGATTTTGCGAAGATAGCTACTCCAATGACCAAGCTGACAAGGAAAAGTGAGCGATTCATATGGAACGAAAAGTGCGAAGAAGGCTTCCAAGAGTTAAAGAAAAGACTAACTACGGCACCAGTATTGATGTTACCAGACGATCAAGGTCATTTCGTAATCTATAGTGATGCGTCGTATAAAGGATTAGGATGCGTACTTATGCAACATGACAAGGTGATTGCTTATGCGTCAAGACAGTTGAGACCCCACGAACAGAAGTACCCTACACACGATTTGGAGTTAGCAGCTATTGTGTTTGCTTTGAAGATATGGAGACACTACTTGTATGGAGAAAGATGTGAAATTTACACCGATCACAAAAGTTTGAAGTATATCTTTACTCAGAAAGAGCTGAACATGAGGCAACGAAGATGGTTAGAACTAATCAAGGACTACGACGTTTCTATTAACTATCATCCCGGCAAGGCAAATGTGGTAGCAGATGCATTGAGCAGAAAAGAGAGATTAAACACACTAATGATGACCAAAGAGTTATACAAGGAATTTGAGAAGTTAGAAATCGAAGTAATTAATCCGAAGAACGCGACGGAAATGATTTATACCATGACGTTTCAACCTGAATTGTTGGAGAAGATACGAAAATGCCAAGAGCAAGTTATGAACGACGATGTGAGTAAAACGACAGGTGAGGAAATATGTAGCCAACCGGACGACAAAGGGATCTTGAGATTTGCTTCTCGGATATGGATACCTAACGTAACGGAACTGAAAAGTGAGATTCTGCACGAAGCACATAACTCGAAGTATTCAATTCATCCAGGGAGTACGAAGATGTATCGAGATCTTAAGACGAACTTTTGGTGGCCAGATATGAAGAGAGAGATTGCGGAATGGGTAAGTAAATGCTTTACGTGTCAAAGAGTTAAGGCGGAACATCAGAGACCAAGTGGATTACTTCAACCATTGGAGATTCCCGAATGGAAGTGGGAACACATTGCGATGGACTTTGTAGTAGGATTGCCTAGAACAAAAGCTAACCATGATGCCATCTGGGTTGTCGTGGATCGATTGACGAAATCTGCGCATTTTCTTCCGATTAACGAGAGATTCTCGCTGGATAAGTTAGTTCATATTTACATAAAAGAAATCGTAGTACGACATGGAGTTCCAGTATCGATAGTGTCTGATAGAGACCCTCGATTCAATTCAAGATTTTGGAGGAGTTTTCAAGAGTGTTTGGGCACCGAGTTGAGAATGAGTACGGCTTATCATCCGCAGACGGACGGTCAAAGCGAAAGGACAATTCAGACTATTGAAGATATGCTTAGGACATGTGCACTTGATTTTGAAGGCAGTTGGGACGATCATCTACCCTTGGTGGAATTTTCATATAATAATAGTTTTCACGCGAGCATCGGAATGCCACCTTACGAAGCTTTGTATGGACGAAAGTGTCGATCTCCAGTATATTGGGAAGAAGTTGGTGAACGGAAAATGATAGGACCAGAACTAGTACAACGAACAAAAGAAGTGATTCAATTGATTCAGAGAAGATTGATAACAGCTCAAGACCGACAGAAAAGGTATGCGGATCTAGCCAGAAAGGATGTGGGATTCGAGGAAGGAGAGCAAGTGTTACTAAAAGTTTCCCCATGGAAAGGATTAGTTAGATTTGGAAAGAAAGGGAAGTTGAGTCCGAGATATGTTGGGCCGTTTGAGATTTTGAAGAAGGTAGGCGAGGTAGCTTACGAGTTGGCATTGCCACCGCATATGCAGCACGTTCATAATGTATTTCATGTATCTATGCTTAAGAAGTATCGACCAGATTCGAATCATGTAATAGAGTATGAACCAATAGAGGTCCAGGCAGATTTATCATATGTAGAACGACCAATTCAGATAGTGGATCGTAAGGAGAAAGTACTAAGGAATAAGACAGTAGCGTTAGTGAGAGTTTTGTGGAGGAATCCTAAAGTAGAAGAGTCTACCTGGGAGTTAGAGAGTGAGATGTTAGAGAAGTATCCCCAGTTGTTTCCTTGATCTGATTCTGAGGACAGAATCCTATTAAGGGGGGAAGGATGTAATATCCGTGAATTTTATTATTTGATTAAATGATATATTTAATCTAAAATATTTATGTTGGAATATTGGAATATTATTATATGATATATAGTGTGTGATTATGTGCTAAATGGTGAGTCGGAAGCCCCTTTCAAAAATTTCGTCATTTGGAATTTTCTTCAAATTTGAGCCGTTTTGATAATTCAAGAGCCCCGTTGAAATTTCGTACATTCATTTTTAATTCTTCGTCTTTCGTATTCGAATCGTTATCGAAAGGGTTATGGGATTCTATTTAACCCTACCTATTTGATTCTGCAAATTAATTTCAATTTTTGATCCGAAAAAGGAAAAATCGTTCCGAACCCTAATTGCTTAAGGGGACAGATTTATCGTTCTATATCAATATTGAAGTTGTTATAGCCCTAGTATTCTTGAGCATTAGTTATATAATGATATATATCAATTTGGATAATCATCAACCTTTTTAACCCCTTATTTTTAGTAAAACGTGTTTTTGACCTAATTAGGGTTTTTAAACGATCTAACGAATCAATATCGATCCAAAAATGTTATTTGGGGTATTATTTTTCCAGAAATATAAAAAGACCAATCAGACTTCATAACCCTAGCAATTCTTCAGAAATTACTCAAAAATATTCGAAATTCCCAAAAATTATTTTGTGTTCTTGATCTTCAATCAATTCGTTCTAAGGGTTATTGAAGTCCAAATTTGAAGTTCTTATACTCAAATCGAAGCCCCAAAAATCTAGTTTCAGAATCTTCCAACCTCATCATCATCTGGTAAGTATTCGATTTTATATTGATTTTACAAGTTTCGAATTAAAATTAGGGTTCTTAATTAATTTGGGGATTTTCATTCTGTTGATTCTCCGTTCAATTGGTTGCTTCTAACATGTTCCTAGGGTTATAATTAGCAAGAATCCATGCTTTAATTTCATGTTTAAGTTCAATTTAGTCGGGTTTGATTTTCGGGTTTTGACCCGATTTCTTCTTTCGATTCGTACGTTCTTGATATTGATCTGACATTGTTTTTGATAAAGGGCTTTGATTGTATGAGTTATAAGCTTTATTTTGGTATATTAATCTTTGAGTTTCATGTAGGATTTAAGTAGATCGGGTTTCCGGCCGAGGTCGTCGCCGGCGAGTTCTTTGAATGAATTCTGGGCACGATTCCGGCATGGGACAGATGTGTGTGTATGTGGGTTGTGTTTGTCTTGCAAAAGCGAACAAAAGCCCTATGGTTTGGTTTTGTTTTGATCGGAAACGGCGAAGTCCGGCCAACGGACGCCGGCCGGATTCTGGAAAACCCAGATTCCGGCGGGTTGTTCTTGGTGACCCGGATTCGTTCATCCCGACCCGTTTACCCGATTTTTCGACCCGGTTTCAATCTTCAAAACCCTAATTCATTTTCATAAAACTGTTTTTGAATTTTATTTTTAAATTTAATTCGAAAATAGTTTAAAAACTTTAAAAATTCATATTTTTATTTTAAAAATATATTTTAATATCAGAAAAATTCTGATAAATTATATTTATTATTTTAAATCCGAAAATTGATTAAACTTAATTATTTTAATTATTTTTAATTAATAATTAATTTATTAATTAATTGGTTAATTCTTTTAATCAATTAATTCTTAAAAATTAATTATTAATTGGATTTAATTAATTAAAAATTCAGTTTAATTATTTTCAAGCCTATTTATTTATTTAAAAATAGTTTGAGCATTTAAAGAGTGTCAATTAATTTTATTAATTGATTTATTTTCATTTAAATGTTTATATTGGATTTAAAAATCCGATTTTTGATTTAAAAATTAGTAATGACTTATTAAAAATTCAAATGAGTTTCAGACGATGTTTTAAAAATATTTATAAGTGCAATATGGTTCATATTAATTGTGTGTTGTGTTTTATAGTCTGTATATGCCCGTGCTAGGGCAAATATCTGAGTTTTAAATATCGTAAATTATACCGGACGTCCGATACGTACCCGGTTACTTGTTTAAATGTGATTATTGATTGAATAAGTGTCGAGAGTAGAACGAGAATAGTTAGACTTATTGTAATGAGTTGTTTAATTATAGAATCGAGTTCCCGGAGCAAGGGAAAGGGGAAAGTAGAGTGAGCAGAGTCGATCCGACAGCAGCTTAGACCAGGCAAGTATCTGTGCCTTTACTTGTGATAAAAATTATTATTGTCTTGATTACTTGAATACCGTTATCCCCAGAACAATTCAAATTATCCATCTTTTAACCGCATTTGGACAACTGATTCCATTTCCTTAGAAATTCTTGATTCTTTGATTTGATCTGCATCGGAAACCCTTATTTCCAATTTACTTGATTATTGTTTACCACCTATTGTTGCTATTTATCATCCTTTGATTATCATTGACAACCTTTGATTATTTGACTTCCATCTTGACTACCAATTACGGTTATTGATTAACGATTACCAATATTGATTACCTTATTGAATGAGTACACTGTACCATTGAAACTACTTCATGATCCTTTCTCGATCTTCGTTGATACTGAACAGTTGAAGCTCTTTTGCAATTACTATACATTCAGTTTATCTTATTGAGCATGTTATTGTTTATACCCTATTATAGAATTGGCATGTGTTTTTAAAAATGGACCAGTAATTGGTCGGAATAACTTAAGGCCCAGATTGGCCTGGGATCCAGTAGAGGACTATGACATGAGCTAGTCCGGGGTTGATGCGTGGCTGGCCAGCAGCACAACCTTTGATTTGAATAAAATGTATAAG
The DNA here is from genome assembly GCA_030848705.1 of Heracleum sosnowskyi. Lineage (NCBI taxonomy): Eukaryota > Viridiplantae > Streptophyta > Magnoliopsida > Apiales > Apiaceae > Heracleum > Heracleum sosnowskyi. Next base: position 47,760,833 of record CM061236.1, read on the forward strand.
CCAAATTCTAATCCTTTACTTCAATCATTATTGATACAAAGCATGTGTTAGCTAAATATTGTTGATTCTGATATCTTAAATTCATATCCTTACAACTGTGATAGAAATGATTCGTTGATGTTTGCTGAGCAATTTTGGCTCACTCTTGCTTGTTGTTTTCTAACCCTATTCCAGTGAAGCGAGAGTATGAGTTGGCATAGCGTGACCGATAGTTCACCAGCAGTCAGGAGAGCCCCTCGAGTCACTGTTATTGGCAGGGTAGTTGTTGTTTTGCTTTTCTAGATTTAATGTCTAGATTTGAACTTTAGTTGTGATGTAATAACTCTGATAAAACTGGTTTGTATAATAAAAGATTGTAGTAGCTTGTGTTCATTGCCATAATCTGGATGCGGTCTTGGTCAAGGGGTAATTGTGTCTTTATATATATTATGCATGTGTTAAATAGTATTCCGTTGGTCGGATGACTCCTCAAATCTGTACCCCGGGTTTGGAGGGCGTCACAATCTGTTCAGATGGTTTATCATAGAGGATTGAAGAAAGAGGTTCTGTTATACTTTTTGTCTGATGGAAGAGTATACAGAGTAGGAGAAGCTGATGTTCAATTGAAACTATGGGAAGAGCTTGAGTATGTTCTATATCTTCTAAAAATCAAAAATAGAAGTACTCATGATGCTGCTCTAGTTCTGAAAGAAAGAATGATGAAATCCAAAGTTCTTCTTGGAGGAGGTGTTTCTAGTGCATATATTCCTAAGTACAGAGATGCTTATGGAAAGATTGTTGAAATGAAGAGAAACAGTGCCAAGTTCAATACTGCACTGGGTATAAAGGTTTTAGAATTCAACCTAGAGTCAGACAAATCATACTATATTCGGCTAGGGAATGAAATGAGGAAGAACATCATTTATTCTCTGAGAGCTGCCATCTACCAGACTGGAGAAAGTGATCCAGAGCTTAAGGAGTTAAAAGAAATCATGGTGGATGAGCTAGCAAAAGCTGAAAGGAGGCTGCTTATTGACTATCTCAGGACAGTGCCTGATATTGAAGAGATTAAGTAAAGTCTGACTGTAAGTTTTTAAAGTTTTCTGTTCTAAGTAAAAGTTAAACTCTGATATGTTATAAACACTGCATTTGTTATATGTTTTGACATCATCAATTATCTTTTAAACTTGTACATTTGTATTATGCACAAATTGGGGGAGATTGTTAGATATAATTGATGATGAGTGTTTATCAGTGTTTAAGCAACAAGTATTCATCAGAGTTTACTAGAAGCCAGTCAGAGTTTGATAAAGTCTGACGGGGTGAGAGTTTGCTAAAGCTGTCGGTGCTAACATTGAAGATTCTAGAAGCAATATATCTTGAAGATGGAAAGAAGTAAGATATATTGAGACAGACAAGGAAACGGAACAGAAGACAGAAGCAATCCTAATTTGATATAATTTTATAGCTAATTTATAGGAATATCAATTAGAGATTGATTCTATGTAGCTGTGTACTATATAAACACAGATAGGTTAACCCTAAAAGGGATGCGATTATTGAAAACATTATTCTTGTAACCTAGAAGCTCTCTGTGATATTTTACATCACAAAGAGAAGAGTTATTTATATAATTCAGTTGTTGATTCATAAACAGTGTTCTTTATTGTTATTATCATAATTATATTGATTATATATTGTGTAATCGGCCTAACACTTAGAAAATAAATTGAGATTTAAAAGTAAAACTTAATACTTAATCAGAGACTAAGTATAGCTTTTACTTTCCAGAGAATACCAGCACTGTTGTTTTCAAATTGCCTTAAAACCTCTGGTTTTCACACCAGATTCAGTATCTATGCATCAGGATTGACCAGTTGACTTCCTGTCAGGATAAAGTCATATCAGGATTTGATCAAAAATACATACCTTTCTGAATGACCATCAGGATTTGATAGTCATCAGGATTTCTTCTCTGTAGCTTTTCTCAAAAATTCTCAAAGTTCATCATTCCAAGTTCATTCACCAACTTATTGAATGTAGCTTCAGGCAGCGGCTTGGTGAATATATCGGCTAATTGTTGATCAGTAGGAACAAAATGAAGTTCAATTGTTCCTTCCAGAACCTGTTCTCTTATGAAATGATATCTAATACTGATGTGTTTAGTAAGAGAATGCTGAACTGGATTTCCTGTCATTGCAATAGCACTTTGGTTATCACAATAAATAGGGATTTTTGAGTATGACAGGCCATAATCTAACAACTGATTTCTCATCCACATTATCTGAGCACAACAGCTTCCTACAGCAATGTACTCAGCTTCTGCTGTTGAAGTAGAGATAGACTTTTGCTTTTTGCTAAACCATGAAACTAGTCTATCACCCAAAAACTGACAGCTTCCTGAAGTACTTTTCCTGTCTATTTTGCATCCTGCAAAATCAGCATCTGAATAACCACACAAACCAAAATCTGATTCCCTTGCATACCAAAGACCAAGTGAAGGAGTGCCTTTGAGATATCTGAAAATTCTTTTAACTGCAATCAGATGAGGTTCCCTAGGGTTTTCTTGAAATCTTGCACACAGACAGGTTGCAAACATGATATCTGGTCTACTTGCAGTGAGATACAATAAAGAGCCAATCATTCCTCTGTAGTGAGTTACATCTACCTCAGTACCTTGATCAGGATCAAGTTTGGTAGCTGTAGCAATGGGAGTACTTGCAGTAGTACAGTCTTCCATGTTAAACCTTTTCAGTAAATTCCTTGTATATTTAGACTGATTGATAAAAATGCCATCATCAGTCTGTTTAACTTGAAGACCAAGAAAATAACTCATTTCTCCCATCATGCTCATTTGATATCTTGATTGCATAAGCTTGGAAAACTTTTCACACAGCTTATTATTTGTTGACCCAAAAATGATATCATCCACATAAATCTGAACTAAAAGCAAATCCTTACCATGATTCAAATAGAATAGAGTTTTATCAATAGTACCTCTTTTGAATCCACTTTCCAGTAAGAATTGAGCTAAGGTTTCATACCATGCTCTTGGAGCTTGCTTTAGTCCATAAAGTGCCTTATCCAATCTGTAAACATGATTTGGATATTTTGGATCAATGAAACCAGGAGGTTGTTCAACATATACTTCTTCCTCCAGTTCACCATTTAAGAAAGCACTTTTCACATCCATCTGGAAAACCTTGAATTTCGTATGAGCTGCATAAGCAAGAATTCTGTAGGATCATCATTTGAATCAGTATCTGAAGAATTCTGTCCTGATGATTGAGTTGACTCTGAACTTGTAGTAGAATGTTGTTGCTCCCCCTCAACATTAGCACTACTAGTAGTATTACTATTGTTTGCATCATCAGAATTAACATTTGAAGTGTCATCAGGATTTGATGTGTCATCAGTATTTGGTGACCCATCAGGATCTGATGAACTGACAGGATCTGATTCATTTTCTTCAGGTTCCTTGGTAACTTCATTTTCAAAAATCAGTCTATCATGTGAGTCTTCATTCAATCCAATTATCTTCTTATCATCAAAAGATACATGTATTGACTCCATGACAGCTCTTGTTCTCAAGTTAAAAACTCTAAAGGCTCTTGATGCAGGATAACCTATGAAAATTCCTTCATCAACCTTTGTTTCAAACTTTCCTAGCTCTTCAGGATGAGTTCTGAGAACAAAACATTTACAACCAAACACATGCAGATGCTTCAAACTTGGTTTCTTCTCCTTGAGAGATTGATAAGGAGTAACACCATGTCTGTTTATCAATGTGAGATTTTGAGTATAGCATGTTGTGTTGACTGCTTCTTCCCAGAAATATGTAGGTAACTTAGCTTCTTCCAACATAGTTCTGCCAGCTTCAATAAGAGTTCTATTTTTCCTTTCAACTACTCCATTTTGTTGAGGTGTGCCAGGAGCAGAGAATTGTTGAATAATTCCTTTGTATTTGCAGAACTCTTCCATCTTTGAATTCTTGAATTCAGTACCATTATCACTCCTCAGTATCTTGACTTTGTACTTTGTGGTTGTCTCAATCATTCTCATATGATCCAACAGTATTTCAGGAGTTTCATCTTTTCTGTGCATAAAATACACCCAGGTGAATCTTGAATATTCATCAACAATTACAAGAGTGTACCTTTTCTTACTGATGGACATAATGTTGACTGGTCCAAATAGATCAAGATGCACACTACACCATATATGCTATTCACCAACATTAAATTTTATGTTACCGACCAAAGTGTTAGCTTAGATGACTTAAAATTGATATATGGCAATATAATTTTTTAGTGTTGCTGTTGATGTAATTTTGTGTTACCTTAAAGAAAATTAGATTTCTATTGTAACATAAATTAAGGCGTTACAGTTGATTATTGAAAAGGTGTTACCAAAACAAACAAAAATAGGCGGGCAAAAACATAAGCCAAAATTAGAAAGAAGCGGGCAAACTTTTGGGCCAAAATTTTGGGCGGCCAATATCCTAAAACTAAACCCGCTCAAACATTTTACAGAAAACATTACTCTCTTTCTCTCTCACACAAAACATTACTCGCTCAATTACTCTCTTTCTCTCTCCCACAAAACATTATTTCTCTCAAAATTTTGACGGGTTTAATTAGGGTTCTCAAGGTTCAATTAGGGCTTCTGCTTGTACACTATTTTGGGAGCTTGTTTCAACAAGGTACAAACCCTAATTGCAAAGAGCTTCACTGGTTGTTTTAATTAGACGTGGAATTTTTATTTTTGTTTCTTGACTTTACTTGTCTTCACAATCAGGTAAGTTTATGGCAAGACCAACAGTTGCAATATTGATTTCATATAATGGGTCCGTGAATTTGTTTGTATGATTTTCACTTTATAATGTTGTGGCATTAAAATTTTAGGCGTTATGGTGGTTTTGGAGATGAAGAAAAGCAAGGGCATATATAGAAAATTTTGGGGAAAGATTGGTATTATGCTTGTTTGATCTTGCTTTGAATTGGGTGGAGCTTATAACTTGATTTGAGGTATAATCCCTAAATTTTGATCCTTATTTCTTCATGTTAAGACTGGTTCTTAATTTTATTTTTTTTGGTTATGTATATTTCTAAGATTCTTATGATTGAAATAATGAATTTAAGTTGTAATTGATTGATAATGGTTGGTTAGTGATAACGAAGGGTAAAGGAGAACTTGAATGGTTAAATCCAACAAACTTGTTTACTGCCATGTTTCTGTTCTGCTGTTCTGGAGCCATTAACAGCAGTTTTGGGTAATAGCATTATAGTGGAATTGTTCTATTTATTTTCTAGTTTAATTACGCACTGACCTTGAGTCTTTTGAGTATACGAGTAAAGAGTTATCATAGTTTTACTAAAGGTCGCGCATCAGAAAATTTTCTGTACTTTGGCACATGATTGTTTAGCTGGTTGTTCTTGATAAAGAATTGGTTTTGGTTGGAAGTTTTTCTGGTATACTGATATGAGGTTCAGGAGGATCTCAAAAAAGTTTGGTATTAAAATGATTAGTTTTCAATTTGCTAAAAATGTTTAGGTATAGCTTGCGCAGCAGCATTTCAATTTCCAGGTTGACTGCCCTGTTTTGGGGAGTTGTTTTGAAGAGTTTAATAACCTTATTTAATGTTGGATAAAAGATAAAAGTTATAGGTTTTTGTCTTGTTTGTGTTCCTGCCGAATATGGTATATGCCAGACTTATGAATACTGAGTTAGAGCTGATTGAATGTCGTTACCTCAAAATGTTAAGGCTGCTGCTTTTATTTTATAATTGATTGTCAGCAGCAGTACTTTATCCAGATTTATTTGAAGTCTCAGGAGATGTCTTCATAGGTGACTTGCATATTAGGAAGCACACCACAGAGTGTCACCCTCACGCAATGTGCACATGGTAGGTCTAGTCCGATGTACTGTATCTGCTTCCTTTATGTATTTCAAAGATTATACATGTCCCATTTAAACATATGCAAAATGTCAACACTGCAAAATGTTTCCTCTCACTTTGTTTTTGCATCTGAAACAGGTTCTAGCTTTTCTGAATGATGTTTTTGACACTCTTCTAAAGGCACTATCAGACCCCTCTGTTGCAGTAATATTCGTTTCTGTTGCCTCTATGACGTGCAGATAGGTTGCTTGTTTATTTAAGATGTCTGTTTTTAATTTTATGGTTAGTAATTCTTCATCCTATGCTTTGTTGTATCTCTACATCCATCTAGCTGACCTAATATTTTCAGTTAACTGTAGGCCTAGGAAGTAACAGTCTCATGCTCCTTCCTTGTATAAATCAAAGACTTAGTGAGAATTTGGACCCTGGCTTTCACTATTCAGATGCCTTCTATTGTGAATTTAGCGGTGATTAGGGTTCAAATTATTTAAATATTGAATTTTATATATGTTTGAACATTGAAGTCAAAATATCAAATGTTGGGGATCGATCTCATGCATGTAAAAAAGATGAGGTTCTAAATTGTTATTTGGCTTTCAACTGAATAACAAACTGCTCTTTCTTAAACTCTTTGGATATTTTTTGGTGTCTCTCCTCAGGTAGTGCTCCTGGTGCTTAAGGTGCATGCAGTGATAGCTAGAGAACCAAAGCATCTTCGGCAGCTTGTTGTATTTTTAGTCCATAATTTTCGTATTGACAATTCTTTGCTAGAAAAGTGAGTTCTCTCCCCATTCTCCTAGTTATTAGTATTCAAGTAGCAGATATCCTCAATATAATCTTCACTATTTTTAGGTCAGTGATTCTTTTATTTTTATTTCTAGACGGGGTGCTTTGATAATACGCCGACTCTGTGTACTTCGAGTTTACCGTGCGGTCTCCACAATACTCGAGGGTGAATCTGATCTGGATTTTGCATCTATTATGGTTCAGGTTGCAAAAATCTATAAATTGTCATAGTTATCTAATGGTGTAATATATTATCATGTTATAAATTTATAGTCCAGTTTCATTAGCTATGGTGTATATGGTAAAATTTGAGTTGAGCTAATTTAGCAAAAAAAACAAAATAAAAATTGAGTTATGCTACTAATCAGGCAAACCAAACTCAGCAGTACTTTAAAATATTTTGTTTCAACTAATTTGATAGATACTTAAACTTATTTATTGATCTCCAGGACTCTTCGTGGCAACAATGTGCTGTCTTCAATTCTTCCCACCACCATATCACATTAGTGGTAGGCCCTTCAACTCTTCTTTAATTTTTTTGTTCATCATCTTACTTTTTAAAATCTGAGAGTCTCACTATTGTGTTTTGTTTGTCCACCAGGTGTTGCAAAAATATCTTTAACTTCATTCATTGTGTATACTTTTAGGGAATGCGTTTATCCTGGTGTGGTTAAGCATGAAGCAGATTTTAGAGGACATATACAAGGATATAGATTCAGAGCATGTTTGGGCATAAATTGATGTAAAACTAAGTTATGTCTAGTAGATTTTGATATGTTTTTATCGTCTTTCTAGTAGGTTTTGGAAGTTTGTTTGTGTCGAATGGCGATAGCTTCGAACATTTGTTTATATTGATGTATAAAAATGTAGTTGATATTTGTTTGGCAAATTCTTAAAGTGTTTAATGTGTTGGCAAAAAATGACTAATGTTCAACAAATTAATGTTGCAATAAATTAAAATGTTGTTGCCAAATACAAAAAAGTGTTTCACAAATAAGTGTTGGAATAGAGCACTGGGTGTTGCCAATTAGAAAAATAGTATGGAGTACTTGTGTTGGCATAGGGTCTATTCCAACGTTTTTCCTAGTGTTGGTAAAGACAAGAAAGTATTGCCATTGGGGTATACGGTAACATTTTTTTCATGTGTTGTTGCTGTTTCATCAAGTGTTGGCATAGACCCCTACGGCCACGGTGCAAAGTCCAACACTTCGAAAATTGAGAAAAGTGTTGGCGTAGGCTATTTTTTGGCTTTTAGCAACACTATTCATGATTTTTCACACTTTTTTTAGGTGTTGGCAAATATCATATATGGTGTAGTGGCAGCATGTGATATGGTTCTTCAATAGAGGATTCTGATTTACTCTGGAATGATTTCCTTTTCTGTTTTGATTTTTGACATGCATCACAAAGTCCATCAGGAGTATATAACACTTTTGGTAATCCTCTAACTAAATCTTTCTTAACCAACTCATTGATATTGCTGAAGTTGAGATGAGAAAGCTTCTTGTGCCAATTCCAACTTTCATCTACCGATGCTTTACTGATGAGACATGTAGGGGAGTCATCAGTATTTGAGAGAATGCTGGCTTCATAAATGTTACCATGCCTGTAGCCAGTCAGAGCTATCTTTCCTGTTTCTTTGCTGACTACTTCACTATGCGTGGAATAAAAATTGACATGATAACCTCTGTCAGTGATTTGACTAATACTCAACAGGTTATGTTTTAGTCCCCTCACTAGAGCTACTTTTTCAATGATGACATTTCCAATGATTATATTGCCATATCCCAAAGTTTGTCCAATGTTGCCATCTCCATAAGACACAGTTGGGCCAGCCTTTTCCTCATATTCTGATAACAGGACTTTGTTTCCAGTCATGTGTACAGAGCATCCACTATCCATGACTAACACATTTTTTCTTTTTCCCTGCAATCAGAATAGAAACATTCTAGTTAGAACATTTAGGAACCCACACACATTGGGTTCCTTTTCCATGCAATTTATTAATTTTAGCAGCAAAAGACTTAATGACTTTAGCAGTCCTGATAGGATTTACTCCATTAGGATTTGCTTTGTCAGTATCATGATTAATGAAAACATGCTTCACAATGACATTATCAACTCTATCAGACTTTGTACTATTATCAACCTTAGGCAATGGATCATAAAAGTTATAGTACAAATCATGATAATCTTTACAAGTATAAATAGAATGCCATATACTACCACAATGAAAACAGGACTTCTGTGGTCTATAAAATACTAATCTACTCCTGACATCAGAAATAGGAATTTCAGTACTTTTCTTTAAACTCTTTTTACAATCAATGGTAAGATGATTAGAGTTACCACAGTTAAAACAACATTTTCTAGGTGCATTTGGGATATACTTATAACCATTCTCTTTATTGATCCCAATTTTACCATTCCTGTTTCTCTTAACAATAGCTTCCTTTTTCCTATCTGTAACCTCACAGATTTTATCCTTAAGTTGTTTCTGAGACAGTAAACCTACATTCTTAGTGACTTTACTCAAGACAGGTTTAGACTTAATAACTTTAATATTTTGAACAGAAGTAGATCCCTTTTCAAAAGTTGAATTGGAATCTTTACCAAAAACAAAATTAACAGGAGTAATCTTAGATTTGGTTTTGTCTATAACATGTCTATAGGTTTTTGGACTAACTGTCTCGTCAATAACAATTTTCTCCTTAAGTTCCTTATCCTCATCCGACTTATACCCTAAACACTCTTTCCAATTCTTAGAGGTATTAATCTCATGAAATTTTCTACCAGAGTCTGTCCAGGTTCTGATTTTCTCATTAGCATGCTCAAGTTCCTTTTCAAGAGCATTACATTTAAGTTTCATCTCTAAATACATGTGTTTAGCATTATCACATTCTATCTGTACTTTTTGCATAAGAGAAAATTCAGCTTCTAACATTCCTTTTCCTAAGTTCAGACATCTCAGATAAGATCCTAGTATTCTCAGCAGTTTGACTTCTAAAGCTAATATGAAATGACTTTAGAAAACGTCTTAACTCAGAAGCATTATCAGTATAAAAATCAAAGACAGTATTAAGTACCTTATCATCAGGAATAGCAGTATCATCAGTATTGGCCATCAGTGCATAGTTGACCACCTCGGTATCAGATTCTGAGGAAGAGTCCATCCAATCCTTGCTTAATGTAATGAGTGCCTTTGTCTTCTTGCACTCACTAGCAAAGTGACCCATACCATTACACTTGTAGCATCTAACCTTTGACTTGTCAAATTTGCTATCCTTGCTATCCTTTTTGATGTTCTTGTCTTTGTCTGCATTGAAGGTCCTTTTCTGGTAGTTGCCTTGTCTCCTAGCTTTCCTGAACTTCATCTTTTTGAAGCTTCTGACTATCATAGCAACCATCTCTTCAATGTCTGAGTCAGAAGAGTCATCATCAGTATTGGCATCAGGATTACCATCAGTATCTGATGAAGAGTCATCAGGATCTGACTCAGCTACTCTTGATTTCCTTCTAGAGACCTCCACAGCTTTTCCTTTTGATTTAGCCTATGCTTTCAAAGCAATAGATTTTGCCTTGCTGCCTTTCTTATTCTTTCTCTGTTGAACTTCAAGATCATGAGTTCTTAACATTTCATAGACTTCATCAAGAGACACAGTGTTGAGATCATACTGATGTCTAATGATCGAGGTCTGAGTATCCCATTCTTCAGGTAAAACTCTTAGAAACTTGGTTTTTGAATCTTCAGTTTCATACTCCTTGTCAACTAAAGATAAACTGTTTAGAAGTGTCAGAAATCTATCATATAAATCAGTTAGGCTCTCATCAGGTTTAGCATCGAATTGTTCATATTCTTGAATCAAAAGAGCCCTTATGTTCTTCTTGCTAGATGCAGATCCCTGGCACTGAGTCTCCAAGGTATCCCAGATCTCTTTAGCAGACTTGCATGCAATTACTCTGTTGGACATGACAGCATCAAGACTACTGTGCAAGATGTTCTTAATCTTTGGTTCTCTGAGTACATGAGATTTTTCTTCTGGAGTCCAGTCACTCTTGGCCTTGACCACATAATGTTCAGGTACAGTGTCTATTCGTTCTACAATCCTTGTAGGAATATATGGTCCATCACGAATCGTGTCCAAATAGTCAGGATCCATAGCCTCCAGGTACATTAACATCTTTACCTTCCATGTTGGATATTCTGATTTCTTCAGGATGGGAATTTTCATGCTTTCATACTTTGTTGTCGACATCTTAGATCGTATCTGATTCAAATTTAAATCAGTTTGCTCTGATACCAATTGTTGCCCAGTAATAAACAATTGTAGAAGGGGGGTTGAATACAATTGTATAAGATTCTCGACTTAATAAGATATGAATCACAAATATGAAAGAATAATAACAGCTTTATTAAATCTGATATAAAACTGTTACAAAACTCTCTCAATAAATTCTGTGTTCTTGAGAGCTGCTAGTTTACAAAAACTCTCTCAAGAAATTCTGATGTTTTTGAGAGCTTTTAGATTACAAAAATACTCGAGTATGTTATCGATTATGTTCACCCTTTCTGTCTCACATAAATCGAAACCTAAAACTGTGTTTATATACTACACAACTTCTCTATCAATGATAAGTCCTAATCAATTACAAAGATTGAAACCTATCCTTAATCGATAGCTTCATTACTACAAACCAGGAACCGATAGAATAATCTTCCTTATTTAACTAGACTCCAAATATAACTCGAAGTAGGAATCCTGAACAGCTTCCAGTCCTGATGATCAAACCTGATCCCAGTCCTGATATTCATTCTGATCCTGACGACCATGCAATCCTGATGATGTCAGTAATCCTGATCAGTTGAAGTCTAGATCCTGACGATCATTGAATCCTGATCTAACAAAAAGCATGATCTAAAGCATATGGATAGCTAACAGAGTCATCAGACCTGTACCATTCATTATTCCATTGATGCAATCTCAACTGCTCAGCAGGATCAATCTCAGAAGGACCAGAAAAGTCTTGTCGAAGATCCTTTCCTGTAGTAGCCTTGCCAGTCATGAATGTGCTTGAAGAACCAAAGTTGGTTCCAAGACTAGATTTAATGGTTGTGGCAAGCTAATCCTTCTCTTCATTATTATCATCATCACTATCATCAGCATCAGAATCATGAGGGAACATCAGGATCAGGAATAGCAATACCTTTAAGTTTGTCATGTGATGCTGTGATAGAATCTGTCATTGGTCTTGAGCTAAGTGGTTGTATCAGGATTGGCTCAGCATCAGGAGCACCACTAGCGTCAGGAGCAACACCGTCAGGATTTGATTGACATTCGTCAGGATTTGTTACTGATGGTTCTTGTGGAGCCTGAGGTTCAGAAGCTGCTTTAACACTTTGAGTTAAAGGTTCTTGTGGACTTCCCTCATTGACAGTGTCCTCGACCAATCTTTCATCTGCACCAGAAACCCCTTGAGCAATGTCAGGAAATTCCTCAGAAACTGTAGCTTTGCCTGCATCTTCACATTGAGAAGATGGTTCTTGTGTTGTTGGAATAGAAATGTCTTCATTTTCCCTTTGAGAAAATGGTTCTTGTGTGACCATTCCAATTGCTATGCCTTCACCCAAACTTTGACTGAGTGGTTCTTGTGGGGCAGGATCATCAGTAATAGCTGCTGAACCACTTTGAGGTCCAGGTTCTTGTGGGCTTGATCCTTTCAGCTTCTTCTGTCTAGTAAAAACAAACTCATCTGACTTCCTTTTCTTATCCAAAGGATGAGTAAAGCCAAATTTGGAAGCAGTCACAGCAACCTTCTCCCATGAAATGTCTAGAATTCTTGAAGTTGGAGAGGCTTTTGCTGGAGAGTCTGAGATATCTATCATTGAACTTGGTGCAGCATCAGGAATACTAACATCAGGAGTTGCTTGAGCATCAGGATTTGACTGCTCATCAGGATTTGAGATATCCTGACCATCAGTATCCTGTTTCTTTTCCAAAGGAATATGATACATGTTCTTTGATAATTTCCTTTTCTTCTGTGGCTTAGAAGATGGTGCCACAGCTTCAGTAGCAGTATCAACAACTTCCTTGTTCATCTTTATCTTAGAGGATATTGGCATATCATCCTCAGAATCAGTCTCATCCCTCAAAACCAACTTTCTTTTAACCTCAACAACCTTTTCAGTCCTACCAGTTGTCTTCTTTACCAGGGCCCCTTGTACACCCCCTTTTATCTTCTTTTGAGTGAGTGGTGTAGAGGAAAAATCCTTTGAACCTGATTGTCTTCCAGACACATCAGTTCTAGCTGATTTCTTAGATTTTACAACTAAAGTCTTTTGGGAGACAATAGAGGTGGTTGTTGACTGTTTTGACTGTTTGGGTTGGATGCTTGGGTTAGGAACAAGGTGTGATTGGCCTTGCCCCGTAGCATCAGAAGCTGATCCATATTGAGTAGGCATTTTCTCTTTCAAGAAAAGCCCGACCTCATCAGGAATAAAGGCATTGCCTGAAAAACCATTTGCCTTACCACTATTGACTAAGGACTTAATATTATTTTCTGTAATTCTACAGATGGGTAAAATCACATCCTCTTCAAAAACAACATAAGGACATAAATGATTAAAGATTAGCTGAAAAAATCTAAGGAAACAGACATAACCTAACATATCTGACTTCCTATCACTTAAAGCTTTTAAAATTAAACTACCATAATCAAACACTTGAGAATAGATAAGAGAGTACCCAATCTTTAGTGATCCTGATGGTAGAGCATCAAAATTTGATGACTTATTCAGGAAGCAACGGCTGATAGTATCAAAGAAAAAGTTCCATTCCTTCTTAAGCTTCGTCCTGAAGAGGTTGCCATACCTCTTTACTTCTCCATTGTAGCCCAATTTTGTAACAAACTCAAAGAGAGTTGAATCTGAAACATTGTCAGGAACAGCATCACCAACAACAGGCAAATGTAATGCTTCCTCCACAATTGCAGGAGTCACATAGTGAGTAACCCCATCACATTCAAAACTCATCAGGATTGAGCTAGAATGCCCTCTATCAAAAGTAAGTGTGTTCCACACCTGCATAACTGACTTAAAAGAAACACTTGCAGGTTCTGTTAAAGCAAACTTCAATGGGCTTGAAGCTAAAAAATCCTGTACTATGTGAAACTCAGAAGGCAAATCCTGATGATCTAAAATGGCTACAAAATTATTAGTGGCAAAAGTAACACCACTAATTACAGTCTGTTTGTTCATGAATGATGAAGACACCATTAAAACAGTATAGCAAACTTGAGAATTGAGATTTAAAAATTCAGGGTTCTTGAGCACAGAGAGAGAAAGAAGATGAAAAACTGATGATGAGAGAGTAATCAGGAATTTAGAAAAACAAAAGTATTTTGTTAAAACAAAATATTACTCTCAATGACAGGTGGCAAAATATGATTTGTGCAAAAATGATTAGTGGACAAATTACGTGCGTAATTAAACATAACTGCACCGCTTTTTATGTGTATCTATATGTATATATCTATCAGTGTGACACACGCGTGCATACAGTTGTCCAATTAAAACTCAAACGTTTCTCATCAGTAACTGACGAAAAATCAGGCACAAATTAAGCAATGAAATACTGACCTGTACATCAGGATTGACCAGTTGACTTCCTGTCAGGATTGTGTCCTATCAGGATTTGATCAAAATTACATACCTTGTAGAATGACCATCAGGATTTGATAGTCATCAGGATTTCCTCTCTGTAGCTTTCCTCAGAAATTGTCAAAGTTCATCATTCCAAGTTCATTCACCAACTTGTTGAAAGTAGCTTCAGGTAGTGGCTTGGTGAATATATTAGCTAATTGTTGATCAGTAGGAACAAAGTGAAGTTCAATTGTTCATTCCAGAACCTGTTCTCTTATGAAATGATATCTAATACTGATGTGTTTAGTAAGAGAATGTTGAACTGGATTTCCTATCATTGCAATAGCACTTTGGTTATCACAATAAATAGGGATTTTTGAGTATGACAGGCCTGTGACGCCCCTACAAACCCGGGGTATAGATTTGGGGAGTCACTCGACCAACGAAACTCAACATACCTGAATATAGCACATGCATAATATAATAATAACATAAATTACCCCTTATCCAAGACCGCATCCAGATTATGGCATGAAACAAGCTTCTAAGTCAACGTTGTTATTACAAACCAGTTCAAAGTTATTATTACATAACTTAATATACAAAGCTAGACATCTAGTCTAACTTCCAAAATAAGACAACTACCCGTCCAATGACTGTGACGCCCCTCCAAACCCGGGGTACAGATTTGGGGAGTCACTCGACCAGCGAAACACAATATACCTGAATTTAACACATGCATAATAATATAATAACATAAAATACCCCTTATCCAAGACCGCATCCAGATTATGGCATGAAACAAGCTTCTAAGTCATAATTATTACAAACCAGTTTTCAGAGTTATTACACAACTTAATATACAAAGCTAGACATCTAGTCTAACTTCCAAATTAAGACAACTACCCGTCCAATGACAATCACTCGGGGTGGTCTCCTAGCATCTGGAGAACTATCACTAGCGCTGTGTCTGCTCATTCTCTCACTTCACTGGAATAGGGTTAGAAACAAAACAAGTATGAGCCACAAGTGCTCAGCAAGCATAGTATATATCAATCACAGTTCCATAATGAAAGGAAGGATTCAGTTATCTGAATCAACAATATACAAGTCAAACATATGCTTTTAACAATCTTTATTGAAGGAAGAGGAATTAGAATTGGACTTCTACATTTTTCAAATACAAAGGTTGAGCTGCTGATCAGTCACACATCAACCCCGGACTAGCTTATAGCATAGTCCTCCACTAGGATCCATGGCCATCTGGGCCTTAAGTTATTACGACCATAAATATGGCCCGACCATTACTGGTCTCATTTTAAAACATGCCAATTCTATCACAGAGTATAAGCAATAACATACATAACAAGATAAGTACACAATGACAGGGTGCAATAGTTGCAAAAGAGCTTCAACTATTCAATATCAAATGAAGTCCGAGAAATAGATTCGGAATGGTTTCAATGGTACAACGTACTCATTTAAGAAATTCAACAATGGTTATCATCAATATAAACTGAATTGAAGGTGAAGGTTTCTGATATCCAACATGATTGTGGATTAAATCAAAAGTTAGGAATATTCAAGGAAATAACATCAAGTGCTCAATATGGGTGAAGATTGAATAATCTGAATCGTTCTGATGGTAACATACATGTAATTCTGAAGAATAATAACAATTGAATCAACAAGTAAAGGCACAGATACTTGCCTGGTCTACTTAGCTGACGGAATTCTACCGAGCTCACTCTACCTTCTCCTATCCCTTGCTCCGGGAACTTGATTCTATAATAAACAACTCATTACAGTAAGTCTAACTATCCTCATTCTATCCTCGATATATACTCATAACCATTTTTACATTTAGCAAGTAATCGGTTTCCTATCGGATGCCCGATCTATTTTACAGTAATTAAAACTCAAACATTAGCCCTCGTACGGGCATTTACGGACTATTAAAACACATTATTCAACTCATATAAACTATATAGCACTTATATATATTTTTAGAACAATATTCGAGGCTTATTCGAATTTAAATAAGTAACAAATAATTTTTAAATCAAAAATCGGATTTTTAATCCCAATATAAGTATTTAAAAACAATTTAAATCAATTAATAAAAATTAATTGACACTTTTCAAACACTCAAACTATTTTTAAATAATTAAATCAAGCTAGAAAATAATTAAACTTAATTTTAGTTAAATCTAATTAATAATCAATTATTAAGAATTAAATGATTAAAAGAATTAATCAATCAATTAAATAAATTAATTATTAATTAAAAATAATTAAAATAATTAAATTTAATCAGTTTTCGAATTTAAATAAATAAATATAATTTTTCAGAATTTTCTGAATTTAAAAATGTATTTTTAAAATAAAAATATGATTTTTATAAATATTTAAACTATTTTTGAATTATTTTTAAAAATAAAATTCAAAAACAGTTTTCTGAAAGGGAATTAGGGTTTCGAAGATTGAAACCGGGTCAACCATTCGGGTAAACGGGTCGGGAAGAACAAAAACGGGTCGGGAAGAACAGCCGGAATTTTTCCAGATTCCGGCGGGTTTTCTAGAATCCGGCGACTCAAAAACACATCAGAATTTGGGGCTTTTTATACCAAAACATTCATTACAAACTCAGCTATTCATTCCGACCAAAACAAACCAAAAACACAGCCGGAATCCCAATCCCGATCAAATTCCGGCGACCTTACACAAATTTTCCGATCTACTAAAATCGTACATGAAACTCTACGTTCTTTATGTTAAAATGAACCTAAGAACACATACAAAAAAAGCCCTCTATCAAAAACAATGTCAGATCATTCATATGAACGGACTATTCAAAAGAAAAATCGGGCTAAAACCCTAAAATCGAATTTCTCAAAATCGAACATAAACACGAAATTAAAGCATGAATTCCTACTAATTAGAACCCTAGGAACATGTTAGAAGCAATCAATTGAACGGAGAATAAATAGAATGAAAATCCCCAGTTCGAACAAGAACCCTAATTTTAATTCGAATATTGAAAAATTCATATAAAATCAAAAAATTACCAGATGATGATATCGTTGGAAGATTCTGAAACTAGAGCTCAAGATCTTTGATTTGAGTACTTGAACTTAAGATTTGGATTTCAATAACACAATCAAAATTGATTTTGATTTTCGAGAACACGAAAAACACGGTTCGGGAATTTTATATTTTTCTATATTTTTAATACGGATTGTATGAAGGATAATGTATGATTCTCCTTTTTATACTTAGTAGAAAATAATACCCCAAACGACATTTTTGGATCGATATCGATCCACTGGATCGCTTTAAAACCTTAATAAAGTAAAATACACGTTTTACGAGGTGATAACTATCCACAAAGACTGATAGTTATCCAAATCAATACATATCATTTATATAACTAATGCTCAAGAATACTGGGGCTATAACATATGTATTATTGATATGAACGATATATCAATCGCCCTAAACAATTAGGGTTCAGAATAATTTTTCTTTCTTTGAATAAAACAAATACTATTGATAGTATTGGATAATAAGGGATGTAATGATACGAAGAAATCCTCCGATAATGATTCGGACACGAATGACGAAGGAATATAATGATGTACAAAATTTCAACGGGGCCCTTGAATTTTCAAAACGGGGCTCAAAATTGAAGATATTTTCAAATGATAAGATATTTGAACGGGGCTTCCGACACACCAATTTAGCACATAATCACTCAACAACCTTAATCATTAAAACTCAAAATACTCCATAATAATTATTCTACACATATAATACATTTTATATTATTAATAAAGTTCACGGATCTTACATCCTTCCCCCCTTAATAGGATTCTGTCCTCAGAATCTGATCAAGGAAACAACTGGGGATACCTCTCTAACATATCACTCTCTAACTCCCAGGTAGACTCTTCCACCTTAGGATTCTTCCACAACATTCTGTTGATCAACCGATGCACCTTCTGGCAGAGGTTCAGGGCGAGGAATATCAATGACATGGAGCTTTCGCTCTTGCCTGAGGACAATCCTCAAATTCCTTTGCCAGTCTAGGAAGTTTGTTCCTGTCAGCTTGTCCTTCTCAAGGACTGATCGTACAGAGAAGTTATTTGAGTTATGTGCCATTAAATATCTACAATGTTAAAAAATGCATAAAATAAGTTAGTCTGCGGATTATATAGATAATGTTCAAGTGATTATTCATATATATATATTCATAATATATATCACCCACTATTTTATCAAATTAATAGCCCTATTTATCAATTCGGAAAAGTTTCTTTAAACCTTTCTAGCGAGCCAAGATCCATATTTCATCATGCTTAAGGTCAGCTTTGGCTTTACTCCAAAAACACAATTATTTAGGTAGACAACTTTTGTCAATTATATCTTATATAACTCTTGGATAGTTTGGTAGAACAACAATTGTACGTATTTATCCAATAAATCTTACCAAACTCCATGCCTCTAAGTTCACAATCCTATTGTGGTAACTTAGTTAAGTCTAACCCAATAGTCTAACATATAAGTATCACATTTACTTCATCACGCCTTACCACGATAGATTGGAGTGCTTCGCTTTGGCGAACCCACTATTTCTCGATCTAGGTCTTGACGAGTGTTGCTCATTGGAAGGCATCTAAGTGACTTAATATTTTAAATTTAGGGATTTTATTAAAACGACCATGATCCCATCATCAAGAGATTCCCAATTTTTCCTTGAACTAAGTATTTCAATTCAAAGTTCATTAATGGTTTGATTTCCAGTCCAGCGGAGGAGTCACAGTGGTCTCACTTAAAATCCACCTTTCTTACAAGCGCTGCTTGTATTTTTGTCAAAATCGCCCCATATCAAAAAATTGAAAATTCACACTTATTTCCGTGTTTCATAAACACAAGAATCTCATGTTCGTTTTGTTCAATTTTAAAATCTTGAATCGTTACAGATTTTATCTTGTTTAGCAGTCATGGCATGGGTGATGTATCTAATACATACATTAATACATGATTAATCTAATTAAGTCATGCATCACATTGTATCCTACACATGCAATCATACATCAATATGTAAAGTGCAGTATGTAACCGTGCTTGGTTATGGCCTTTATCCTATATGATCCTTTCAAGCTAATGAAAGGATCAAAGGTCAATCTATGGTGAAAAATATAAATACAATTACATGTCTTCATTCTCCTTGTTCCTTTGAATGCACCTCTTCTTTGATCGTCCTCAATCTTCAAGTACATTACATTGAACAATTGAATCCAACCTATACTTATGTACTTACATAATAAAACTCGATTTACATTCGAGGTTAAACAATTACAAGAATGAAGAAAACGACATGCAAGTCGTATTTATAAAACCAAAACCATAAACCATTAAACTACGGGTCTTAAGGTCATAACCAGCACCATGCTCAAATACTCAATTACGAACACAAAAATAATAAAGCGGGGGTCCGGGGGCGGCAGCCCCCGGGCGGGGGTCAGGGGGCGGCAGCCCCCTGGCAGGGTCCAAGGGGCGGCAGCCCCTGGCTGGGGTCGAGCTTGGAAATTTTTTATTCCGGAAGACTAGTGCTATTCAAAAATCATCGATTTCGGAATCTCAGATCATATCTTATAGTCTCTGCCGCCACTGCATCATATACAGTTCCGGAAGTATGTATCATATACATACAGACATATCCCAGTTTGCAGATCGTGTCCAAACATGATCTGTCTCACAGTTTATATCCCTATATAAACCAGACAACATGCATAACATACAATCATCGCATATTAATCAGTCATATCAATATATTAAGCATAACAGTATCATATATAAGCGATATAACATATTATAATCGATATATCTCATAACTGTATCAAGGCAGATTCATAAAACATGCATACATGCATCGAATACAGTAAACACATAACCAAATCAGCCCCTTATACACGTAGCTCTGATACCATTGTTGGGTTTTGGGGCAACAAACGCAGCGAAAAACAGTCGTAAAACAATAAAATTCCGAAACCCTAACCCTAGGATCCGTGTACAAGACATGGCTGATTATGGAGAAACGAAATCATACCTTAAAGAGCTTTAAAGTTCGGAAAGATGGAGGTCCTTGTTGTAATCACCACACAGCCCTTGTCCAAGATCTGCGTTGCCAAAGTCGTCCACACGAACGCTCGATCGTCCAACGATTAACGGAGTTCGGTACTAGCCGAAAAACTGCCCCTCTCTCTCTCTCTCTAGCCTCTCTTAATGCAGAGCTGCTAAGGTTTTCTTTAATTCGAAATTGCAGAAAAAATCATACCTCAATAATACATCATAATGTATTTATATGAGATAGAGGATTGGGCCAAAACCCTAAATCCGTTTTTGGGCTTCTTAAAACCCAATCTGATTTTGGTTTTAGTATTAAATTCGAAATTCTATTTAATTAAGACCATCTCAATTAAATGACTAATTTCGAAAATAATCAGTTAATATTAAATTCGAATTCTGATTTAATTAAGACCAGCTCAATTAAATAACTAATTTCAAATTTAATCATTTAATTTAAATTCATAATTTAAATTAAAACTCCATTTAAAACGTTCTAAGTGTGTGACCCTTTAGGTTATTATTTCGTTGGCAATAATTTTATTCTTAAATAAAATTATAAACAATGAGCGGCATCTAGTAATACATCATTGCTCCCCAAGAAATAATAATAAATGGTGATCCAATTAAACCTTTCGTGACTAATGTTTCCGTGTAATATAATCCCTTTAACCAAATATTATAGATTAAACTCGAGGCATGTTATTAGTCATCCTCTTCAACATTTAATCCAGGTTTCCTTGATCAATGAGTAGACTATTAAAACAAATCAATATTTGAGCATGGCCATGCATTTTCATAGTCTCACTCAATCAAGAGGCCAATAATATCTCTCCTAATAATAGGAGGGTTAAATCCTATATCTATCATTCATATTTCTCATACGACTCATAATATACCCGATGTCCACTTTTATCATCACCCGGTCAAAGGTAACTTTTAATGTAATCAAAGTATATTAATCCTCGTATAGAAATATAATGATCTCAAGTCTAAGGATCATTACACCATTATCACTGTGAGCTATTCTAATGACTTTATTACCATGTAGAATCTCACTGTGGGTCTATCCGGTGCCATGTAGAATATTACATGCACCTATGTTCTTGACTTTAGTATCATTATACCTATGACCAATGAGATGTGGTCATTTAGTCAATGAACATACTAATCTTTATGCATCATAATTGTCCTAATTTATAATGCTTAATTAGGGATAATTTAGGAATATAAACACTATTCATATAATCTCATTTTTTAAGTCACATACTTAAAGATATAGAATACGTGTTTCAATATTCCAAGGACATTTATTACTCTAACATTAATATCGCAGTAAATAAAGACATAATAATTGTTGTCGAATAATCAATAGAACATAATCATTATTAAATAACAAAATAGTGTTTCCCAGAAGTACAATTGTATTGTCTCTAGGGCACTAACACTAACACTTCTTGTCTTAAAATCTCCAACACAATCCCCAAATGGTTCGCATGTTCTTCTTCCGTTTTGGAATATATCAAAATATCATCGATGAATACCACTACAAACTCATCCAAATACTTCTTGAAAATCCTGTTCATTAAATCCATAAAAGCTGCTGGTGCATTCGTCAATCCAAACGCCATTACTAAAAACTCATAATGTCCGTACCTTGTTCAAAAAATTGTCTTCGGTATATCGTCTAGTTTAATCTTCAATTGGTGATATCCTGATCGTAGATCAATCTTAGAAAAATGAACCGCTCCTTTTAACTGGTCAAACAGATCATCTATTCTGGGTAGTGGATACTTGTTCTTGATGGTTAGCTTGTTTAACTCCCGATAATCTATACAAAGTCTCATACTTCCATCCTTCTTCTTGACAAACAACACTGGTGCTCCCCACGGAGAAACACTAGGTCTGATAATTCCTTTGTCTAACAATTCCTGCAATTGCTTATCTAATTCCTTCATCTCCACTGGTGTCATTCTGTATGGGGCTTTGGATACTGGTTCTGCGCCTGGTATTAAGTCTATTACAAACTCAATCTCTCTATCCGGAGGTAGTCCTGGTAACTCTTCTGGAAAAACATCTGGAAACTCACTCACGACTGGAATATCTTCTAACTTAGAACCTTCCTTCTCTGTATCTATCACATATGCGAGATAAGCCTCACATCCTTGTCTTAATAACCTCTTAGTCTGAATCATTGTCAAAAATTTCTTCATTTGTTTCTCTCCTTTAAGTACCACTTCTTTATTTTCTGGGGTAACTAAAGTTACCCTTTTGTCCTTACAATCAATACACGCATCATAATCAGTTAACCAATCCATTCCTACAATCACATCAAATTCTCCCAACTTAAAAGGTAATAAATCAGCATAAAAACGATTTCCTAAAATCTCAATTTCACAACGAGGACAATACGAACTGACCGGTATACGATCCTGGTTAGCTATTTCTACACTCAACACTCCACTTAAGGGTTCCATTAAGCAATTCAATTTATGAGCAAATGTTTCTGAAATAAATGATTTAGTAGGTCCTGAATCTATCAGCACTTTAGCATTAACAGAGTTTACTAGAAGTGTACCTGCCACCACATCGGAGTCTCTCACTGCTTCCCTCATTGACATATTATAGGTTCTGGCTAACGGCTGAACATCAACAGCTGGAGGTGCCTTTATAGCTCGAATCATGTTGTTCACGGTTGCTGGTGCTTTACAATCCTTGATCATATGGCCTGGTCTTTTACATCGATGACACACAATACTTGTCTTGCAATCCCTGGCATAATGCCCCTTCTGGTTACACTTAAAACATGTGATACTCAATCTGTGGCATATACCTGGATGTCTTTTCCCGCATGTCTTGCATTCTGGCAGTGGAGGTCTGGAAACTACTTGCTGATTATTGTTTGGTGGACGATTGATTGGTCCTACATTTCCGGTATCTGGTTTCTTGAAAGTTGTACCTCTGCTCGGCTGAAATCCTGGTTTCTTGTTTGGATGGCTCTGAAGATCTCCCTGTGACTGTACCTTATCAGATGTCCCTACCTTTATTTTCTTATTCTCTCTCTCTCTCTCATGTATGAATCTGTTAGATCAGAATTCAATGATCGTCAGAAGCTAGACTCAACTGATCAGGATTGCTGACGTCATCAGTATTGCATGGTCATCAGTATTTGATCAAGCGTCAGTATCTTATTGATCATCAGGATTCCTACTCAGACTATGATCAGGTTTGATCAT
This sequence comes from Heracleum sosnowskyi, assembly GCA_030848705.1. Lineage (NCBI taxonomy): Eukaryota > Viridiplantae > Streptophyta > Magnoliopsida > Apiales > Apiaceae > Heracleum > Heracleum sosnowskyi. Next base: position 47,784,501 of record CM061236.1, read on the forward strand.
CAGGACTTGAAGCTGATCAGGATTCCTACTTCGAGTTATATTTGGAGTCTAGATAAACATGGAAGTTTGTTCCTGGTTTGTAGAATGTAGCTATCGATTAAAGATATGTTTCTATCTTTGTTATGATTAGGACTTATCTTGTTATTGATAGAGAAGCTGTGTGCACTATATAAACACAGTTTTGGTTTCGATTTATGTAATTCATTCGAGAGAGAACATAATCGGAGAGAAGCTCTTAAGAACAGAATTTCTTGAGAGAGTTTTTGTAAGCTAGCAGCTCTTAAGAACATCAGAATTTCTTAAGAGAGTTTGTAACAGTTTTATATCAAAGTTAATAAAGCTGTTATTGTTATTGTTATTGATCTTTCATATTTGTGTTATATAAAGTCGAGAATCTTATACAATTGTATTCAACCCCCTTCTACAATTGTTATTTACTGGGCAACAATTGGTATCAGAGCAAACTGATTTAATTCTGAATCAGATACGATCTAAAGATGTCGACAACCAAGTATGAAAGCATGAAGATTCCCATCTTGAAGATATCAGAATATCCTACATGGAGGGTAAAGATGCTGATGTACCTGGAGGCTATGGATCCTGACTACTTGGACAGGATTCGTGATGGACCATATATACCAACAAAGTTCGTAGAACGAACAGATACAGTACCAGAACATTATGTGGTCAAAGCTAAAGCTGAATGGACTCCAGAAGAAAAAGCTCATGTACTCAGGGAACCAAAGATAAAGAATATCTTGCATAATAGCCTTGATGCTGTTATGTCAAACAGAGTGATTGCATGCAAGTCTTCAAAAGAAATCTGGGATACTTTGGAAACTCAGTGCCAGGGATCTGCATCTGTTAAGAAAAACAGAAGGGCTCTTTTGATTCAAGAATATGAACAATTCGATGCAAGACCTGAAGAGAGCCTGACTGATCTATATGATAGATTTCTGACACTATTGAACAGCTTATCCTTAGTTGACAAAGTATATGAAACTGAAGATTCAAACACCAAATTTCTTAGAGCTTTACCTGAAGAATGGGATACTCAGACCTCAATCATTAGACACCAGTATGATCTGAACATTGTGTCTCTTGATGAGATCTATGGGATGCTAAGAATTCATGATCTTGAAGTTCAACAGAGAAAGAACAAGAAAAGCAGCAAGGCAAAGTCAATTGCTTTGAATGTAGAAGCAAAATCAAAAGGGAAAGCTATGGAGGTCTCTAGAAGGAAAGCAAGAGTAGCTGAGTCAGATCCTGACGACTCTTCATCAGATACTGATGGCAATCCTGATGCCAATACTGGTGATGAATCTTCTGATTCAGACATGGAAGAGATGGTTGCTATGATTGTCAGAAACTTCAGAAGGATGAAGTTCAGGAAGAATAGAAGACAAGGCAACTTTCAGAAAAAGACCTTCAAAGCAGACAAAGACAAGTATATCAAAAAGGACAGCAAGGGTAGCAAATTTGACAAGTCAAAGGTTAGATGCTACAAGTGTAATGGTATGGGTCACTTTGCTTCTGAATGCAACAAGACAAAGGCACTCATCACATCAAGCAAGGATTGGATGGACTCTTCCTCAGAATCTGATACTGAGGTAGTCAACTATGCGTTAATGGCCAATGCTGATGTAACTGCTGCTCCTGATGATAAGGTACTAAATACTATCTTTGATTTTGATACTGATAATGCTTCTGAGTTAAGACGTTTTCTAAAGTCATTACATATTAGCTTTAGAAGTCAAACTGCTGAGAATACTAGAATCTTATCTGAGATGTCTGACCTTAGAAAGAGGAATGAGATATTAGAAGCTGAATTTTCTCGTATGCAAGAAGTACAAAAAGAATGTGATAATGCTAAACATATGCACTTAGAGATGACATCTAAATGTACTTCCCTTGAAAAAGAACTTGAATATGCTAATGAGAAAATCAGAACCTGGACAGACTCTGGTAGGAAATTTCATGAGATTAATACCTCTAAGAATTGGAAAGAGTGTCTAGGATATAAGTCAGATGAAGATAAGAAATTAGCAGAGAAAATTGTCATTGATGAGACAGTCAGTCCAAAGACCTATAGACATGTTATAGACTCAACCAAATCTAAGATTACTCCTGTTAATTTTGTTTTTGGTAAGGATTCCAATTCTACTTTTGAAAAGGGATCTTCTTCTACTCAAGGAATTAAAATTATAAAGTCTAAACCTGTCATGAACAAAGTCACTAAGAATGTAGGTCTATTGTCTCAGAAACAGCTTAAAGATAAAATCTGTGAGGTTACAGATAAGAAAAAGGAAGCTACTGTTAAGAGAAACAGGAATGGTAAAGTTGGGATCAATAAAGAGAATGGTTATAAATATATCCCAAATGCACCTAGAAAGTGTTGTTTTAACTGTGGTAACTCTAATCATCTTGCTATTGATTGTAAAAAGAGTAAGAAGAAAATTGTTGAAATTCCTAAGTCTGATGTTAGGAATAGATCAGTATTTTACAAACCACAGAATTCCTGTTTTCATTGTGGTAGTCTATGGCATTCTATTTATACATGTAAAGAGTATCATGATTTGTACTATAATTTTTATGATCCATTGCCTAAGTTTGAAAGTAGTACAAAGTCTGATAGAACTGAAAATGTCATAATGAAGCATGCTTTTGTTAATACTGATACTGACAAAGCAAATCCTGATGGAGTAAATCCTGTCAGGACTGCTAAAGTCAAAAAGTCTTCTGCTGTTAAATTTAATAAAATGCATGAACAAGGAATCCAACAAGTGTGGGTTCCTAAACATTCTGACTAGTGTTTTACTATTCTGATGCAGGGTAAAAGGAAAAATGTGTTAGTCATGGATAGTGGATGTTCTGTGCACATGACTGGAAACAAAGCCCTGTTATCAGAATATGAGGAAAAAGCTGGCCCAACTGTGTCTTATGGAGATGGCAACATTGGACAAACCTTGGGATATGGCAATATAATCATTGGAAATGTCATCATTGAAAAAGTAGCTCTAGTGAAAGGACTAAAACACAACTTGTTGAGTATTAGTCAAATCACTGACAGAGGTTATCATGTCAATTTCTATTCCACACATTGTGAAGTAGTCAGTAAAGCAACAGGGAAGATAGCACTAACTGGCTACAGGCATGGTAACATATATGAAGCCAACATTCTCTCAGATACTGATGGCTCCCCTACATGTTTCATCAGTAAAGCTTCAGTAGATGAAAGTTGGAATTGGCACAAGAAGCTTTCTCATCTCAACTTCAGCAACATCAATGAGTTGGTTAAGAAAGAGTTAGTAAGAGGATTACCTAATGTCTTATATACACCTGATGGACTCTGTGATGCATGCCAAAAAGCAAAACAAAGAAGGACATCATTCCAGAGTAAATCAGAATCCTCTATTGAAGAACCATATCACATGCTACATCTTGATCTGTTTGGTCCAGTCAACATCATGTCCATCAGTAAGAAAAGGTACACTCTTGTAATTGTTGATGAATATTCTAGATTCACCTGGGTGTATTTTCTGCATAGAAAAGATGAAACTCCTGAAGTTCTGTTGGATCATGTGAGGATGATTGAGACAACCACAAAGTACAAAGTCAAGATTCTGAGAAGTGATAATGGTACTGAATTTAAGAATTCAAAGATGGAAGAGTTCTGCAAATACAAAGGAATCATTCAACAATTCTCTGCTCCTGGCACACCTCAGCAAAATGGAGTAGTAGAAAGGAAGAATAGAACTCTTATTGAAGCTGGCAGAACTATGTTGGAAGAAGCTAAATTACCTACATATTTCTGGGCAGAAGCAGTCAACACAGCATGCTATACACAAAATCTCACATTGATAAACAGGCATGGTGTCACTCCTTATCAGTCACTCAAAGAGAAGAAACCAAGTCTGAAGCATTTGCATGTGTTTGGCTGTAAATGTTTTGTTCTCAGAACTCATCCTGAACAGCTAGGGAAATTTGAAACAAAGGCTGATGAAGGAATATTCATAGGTTATCCTACATCAAGAGCCTTCAGAGTTTTTAATTTGAGAACAAGAACTGTCATGGAGTCAATACATGTATCTTTTGATGATAAGAAGATAACTGGAATCATTGAAGACTCGCATGATAGATTGTTATTTGAAAATGAAGCTTCCAAGGAACCTGAAGAAAATGAATCAGATCCTGTCCATTCATCCAGTACTGACGGGTCACCAAATCCTGATGACTCACCAGGTACTGATGGTGCTAATACTGATGATGCAAACAACAGTAATACAACTAGTAGTGCTAATGTTGAGGGGGAGAAACGACATTCAACTACAAGTTCAGAGTCAACTCAATCATCAGGACAGAATTCTTCAGATACTGATTCAAGTGAAGATCCTGATAACACATCAGGAGGGCATAGCAATAATTCAGGGAGAGCTTCAAATCAATCAAATTCTTTCAATCAAGATAACACCAATCCAGGGGGAGCATCTACTTCAAGAAACAATTTGACACCAGCAAGGAAATGGACAAAAGATCATACTCCTGATTTGATAATTGGAGATCCTGATGCAGGTGTTCAAACACGAAGTGCAACTCAGAATGAATGTTTATATAATAACTTTCTATCCAAGGAGGAGCCTAAGAAAGTTGAAGATGCACTTAAAGATGCTGATTGGGTTACTGCAATGCAAGAGGAACTGAATGAATTTGAAAGAAATGAAGTCTGGAAACTGGTACCAAGACCAAAGAATAGATCAATTGTTGGTACAAAGTGGATTTTCAAGAACAAGACTGATTCTGATGGAGTGATAATCAGAAACAAAGCTAGACTAGTTGCAAAGGGGTATTCCCAACAAGAGGGAATTGACTATGATGAAACTTTTGCTCCTGTTGCAAGACTAGAAGCCATCAGGATATTTCTTGCTTATGCAGCACATAAGAAATTCAAGGTTTTCCAGATGGATGTTAAAAGTGCTTTCTTAAATGGTGAACTGGAGGAAGAAGTTTATGTTGAACAACCTCCTGGTTTCATTGATCCTAAATATCCAGATCATGTCTACAGACTGGATAAGGCACTTTATGGACTAAAGCAAGCTCCAAGAGCATGGTATGAAACCTTAGCTCAATTCTTACTGGAAAGTGGATTCAAAAGAGGTGCAATTGATAAAACTCTATTTTATTTGAATCATGGTAAGGAGTTACTGTTAGTTCAGATTTATGTTGATGATATCATTTTTGGGTCAACAAACAATAAGCTGTGTGAAAAGTTTTCCAAGCTTATGCAGTCAAGATATCAAATGAGCATGATGGGAGAAATGAGTTACTTTCTGGGTCTTCAAGTTAAACAGACTGATGAAGGGATTTTTATTAATCAGTCTAAATACACAAGGAATTTACTGACAAGATTTAACATGCAAGACAGTACTCCTGCTTCAACTCCCATAGCTACAGCTACCAAACTTGATCCTGATCAAGGTGAAGAGGTAGATGTAACTCACTACAGAGGAATGATTGGCTCTTTATTGTATCTCACTGCCAGTAGACCAGATATCATGTTTGCAACCTGTCTATGTGCAAGATTTCAAGCAAAACCTAGAGAACCACATCTGATTGCAGTCAAAAGAATTTTCAGATATCTCAAAGGCACTCCTTCACTTGGCCTTTGGTATGCAAGGGAATCAGATTTTGGGTTGTGTGGTTATTCAGATGCTGATTTTGCAGGATGCAAAATAGACAGGAAAAGTACTTCAGGAAGTTGTCAGTTTTTGGGTGGAAGACTAGTTTCATGGTTCAGTAAAAAGCAGAAATCTATTTCCACTTCAACTGCAGAAGCTGAGTACATTGCTGCAGGAAGTTGTTGTGCTCAGATAATGTGGATGAGAAATCAGTTGTTAGATTATGGCCTGTCATACTCAAAAATCCCTATTTATTGTGATAACCAAAGTGCTATTGCAATGACAGGAAATCCAGTTCAGCATTCTCTTACTAAACACATAAGTATCAGATATCACTTTATAAGAGAACAGGTTCTGGAAGGAACAATTGAACTTCACTTTGTTCCTACTGATCAACAACTAGCTGATATATTCACCAAGCCACTACCTGAAGCTACTTTCAATAAGTTGGTGAATGAACTTGGACTGATGAATTTTGAGAATTTCTGAGAAAAAGCTACAGAGAGGAAATCCTGATAACTGTCAAATCTGATGGTTATTCAGAAAGGTATGTATCTTTGATCAAATCCTGATAGGACTCAATCCTGACAGGAAGTCAACTGGTCAAATCCTGATGCTCAGATGATTGAAGCTGGTATGAAAACCAGAGGTTCTATGCTAATTTGTCATCAACACTCCTGGTAAACTCTGGACAATTAGATTATTACTTAGTCTTTGATTAAGTTTTCAGTCTTAATTATCAATTTCAATTTCATTATTAACAGAGTTTATTATTTATCATCTCTATATCACTTTGAGTGTTACTAACAACTTTTGCAGGCAAGTACAAGAAGCAAACAATTGAGAAAATAGACAAATTTCATTAATACTTGAAGATACATTACACATGAAATATGGAAATTACATATTTGTTTTCCTAGTCTATTTTCTACTCAGGAACTCGTGCTTTACAGATAAGCATGAACACGTGCCCTGCAAATTAGCATGAATGCTCCTGAGCAGCTTCACAGTCCTTCAGAACTGGAAGGTCTCTTGTTCCATCCTTAAGAGACAAGAAGAGGAGCTGATTTACTTGAAGGCGGATCGTCACCGTGACCACCGGGACGCCTCCGTGCCTCCAACTTGCATGACATACAAGCATCACGGATTCTCTTCTTACGTTTCTCAAGCTCTCGGACGAGCTCTTCATCATCTTCATCCTCATCCTCTTCATCATCCCAATCGTCTTCATCCTCTTCATTGACAACGATGAGATTTTCAAGAGGATTCCAATCAGGATTTGCCTGATGGAAGTTATGAAGCAGCACATCAGCCATTGCATTCACAAAAGCATGATGCTCCTGTGGATCAGGAATAGGCTGAGGTCCCTCTTGCTCTGCAATCTCTGCTAGAGCCTCATCCATTTGTTGCCAAATTCTATCAAGTTCTTCATCAGGTATGTTGTTTTGATTGTTGGCAGCCATTGAAAAACAAAGAAGGTGAAAGGTTTTCGTAAGTTTTTCTCTGGAGAGGGTTTGTGTTTTAATAGATATATGATGATTATGCTTAACAGTTCTCTTTTATAGAGAATGTGTATTAAGGGTGCAGGTCATTTCTACAATCTCGATGAGACGGTTCGGTTTTCCATAAATATTTTTGCCTCGTTTGCTGGTAAGCGAGTTTTAATTCTATGACCATTAATTTGGTTATTCAGGATTGTTAAAATAAATTTTGTTTTCTTAAATAAAATTTTATTTTAATCTTATTGAATATTTTTTTTTAATCCTGATATGGCAAAATATTTTGTGCGGAAATGCTTTTATTCCTGATGAGGTTAGGTTTTTCTTACATCAGAAAATGCCTACTCGTTATGGACTACTTTCTAATGCTATGGTACAAGGACCAACCCACCTTGTTCCTGACACAAGCATGCAACCTAAACAGTCTAAACAGTTAACAACCACCTCTACTGTCTCTCAAAAGACTTTAGTTGTAAAATCAAAGAAATCAGCTAGAACTGATGTGTCTGGAAGGCAATCAGGTTCAAAGGATTTTTCCTCTACACCACTCACTAAAAAGAAGATACAAGGGGGTGTACAAGGGGTCCTGGTCAAGAAAGCTGATAAGGTTGTTAAGACTGTTCCTGTGAAAAGGAAGTTAAGGTTGATTGATGAAAGTGATTCAGAGGATGACTTACCTATATCCTCTGTGATGAATGTGAACAAGGAAGTTGCTGATACTGCTACTAAAGCTGTGGTACCTTCATCAAAACCACAAAAGACAAGGAAATTATCAAAGAGCAGGTATCATATTCCTTTGACAGTGCAAATGAAGGATACTGATATTCAGACATCAAATCCTGATGTTAGTATTCCTGATGCAGCAACAAAAGTTGTCTCTATATCAGACTCTCCAGCCTCTCCATCTCAGATTCGAGGACATTCTTGGGAGAAGGTTTCTACAACTGCTTCCTTGGTTGGTCTTACACCTACATCAAAGAAAAAGAGGAATGCAGAAGAGTTAGTCTATCAGAGACAGAAGAAGCTGAAAGGATCAAGCCCACAAGAACCTGAATTTCAGAGTAATTCAGCAGCTACTGTTGATCCTGCCACACAAGAACCACTCAATCAAAGTTTGGGTGAAGGCTTAGCTAGTGGAATGGTCACACAAGAACCATTTTCTCAAAGGGAGAATGAAGACATCAACATTCCAGCTACACAAGAACCATATTCTCAAAGTGAAGATGCAGGCAAAGCTACAGCTTCTGTTGAAAGATTGGTCGAGAACATTGTCAATGAGGGAAGCACACAAGAACCTTTAGCTCAAAGTGTTGAAGCAGCTTCTGAACCTCAAGCTCCACAAGAACCATTGGTAGCAAATACTGATGCAAGCATATCAAATCCTGACGATGTTCATCCTGACGTTAGTGGTGCTCCTGATACTGAGCCTATTTTGATACAGCCACTTCGTTCAAGACCAATGGATCATCCTATCTCAGAATCTCAGGATAAACTGAAAGGTATTGCAATTCCTGATCCTGATAAATCTCATGGTTCTGATGATGATAATTCTGATGATGATAGTGATGATGATAATGAGAATAGAAAAGAGAAGGAACAGCTTGCTACAACACTCAAGATTAGTCTTGGAACTAATTTTGGTTCATCAAGTACATATATGGCTAGCAATGCTTTCACTGGGAAAGATCAGAGACAAGATTTTTCTACTCCTTCCTTTGATCCTGCAGAGGCATTTAGACAGAATGAATGGAACAATTCATGGCACAATTCTGATGAATCTATCAGTTTTTCTTCTGCTATTGAACATGCCTATAATGCAGTGAAGTCTATAGAGAATCAAGACTTGAAGAATCATCTGAAGGCTACTACTCTGTTATCCAAAAGCCTGAAAAGTGAGATTGATTCTATCAAGGGTTCAACTGAAAAAGTGAGGACTGATATCTTTAATAATTTTACAAAGGTGCCTACTACTTTACAACTGAGGGTAGTGGAATCCCAAGTGAAATCTGTTGTTTCAGAACAAACCTCCATCAATCAAAGAATTGATTCTCTGGATACTAAGGTAACTGAAATTCAAGCCTCTCTTTCCTTAATTTTGCAATTATTGTCAAATCCTGATGTCAAAAAGGGGGAGAAGGTTATTCAGACAAAATGTACACCTGATCTAGTATTAAGAAATAATGATGATGATACTGGAGATGATGGTGGTGACAAAGTGATACAAGGAGAAACCTCTGATGCTGCGGTTTTGAAGTCTACAATTCAAACTTCTCAAAGTCAGACTACGCAGTCAACTCATGTTTCTGATTCTGGAGTTAAGACAGTAAGAACATTGGTGCAATCTCAGATCCTGACGGAAGATCAAATCCTGACACCTGGTCATGGACACATTCTTGCTACAATTCCTGAAGGTGATGAAGATGTGATTATTGATAATCCTGAAGATGCATCAAATTTATTCCAGAAGTTTTCTACAAAAGACGGTAGAATTGTTACTCTTTATCACACTGATAAAAGAGTTCAACAATTATTTGCCAGAAAAGCACTCTCTACAGCAAGTGAAGAATATCTAGATCTCTCACATGAAGATTTCTTGAGATTACAAAGAGAGACAATGGAAAGCTATACTGCTTCTGCTAGAGGTAGAGGAAGCAGAGGTAGGAGAGGTGCTAGAAGAAATAGAAGAGGTTCTTCAACTCAAACAGTACCTAGACAGACAAGGTCTAGAGCATTAAGAATTGAAGAAATTCCTGAAGCTTCACAAAATCTAATAGATCCTGTTATCAAGGATATCATGGAGAAAGAAGACAAGGAATTTGTTGAAGAAGAACCTGAATTGAAAAGAAAATCAAGTAAATCAACTCTCAGCAATACAAATCAAATTGAAGATTCTAATCCTGACAATATTCAAGATCCTGACGAATCTGAAATTCTGCAAGAGGTTGATTTGATAATCTTATCTACTGTTGTTGATTGTCACAACAAAGAAGTAGATGAAGAAGAAGAAGCCATAAGAAGAGATATTACAAAGAGAACAAATGAAGATTTTAATCTCTATCTACAAAGGCTTAAAGTTTCAAATAAAAGAAAATGGAGAAATTCAAGCAGACAAGAATCTTTACTGGAAAGAAGCTATGTTTTTGAAAAGGAAAAGGATAAGAATTGGAAACATATTAGCACATTAAGTTGTGATACACCTATCAATTTTCAGTCTGGTGGAATTATTACAAGCGCTTCAAGTGTTGTTGATTTGTCTGATATGGCTAGATCAAAAACACTCTGGTTAAAGATGTTTTCGAATCTGAAGCAATTGTCAAGTAATTCAAGAGGAGGTATTGGACACAGAGATGGTGAATATCTGAATATGTCATATGTTGATCCTTACTCCTTGACAGAAATTGGAGGTACTTTAACTTCTGAAAACCTGAACAATTTATTAGCTGTTGATATAGTTATAGATTGTCATGATGGTTTTGAAAAGAAAGAAAAGCTTCTGTACTTCATAAAAGATGGTAGTGTGAAGATTCTATCTATTCAAGATCTGCTGATGAAAACTACACAGGAACTGAAATATGTTCACTATCTGTTAAGATGGAAGAACCAAGTGTACAAAGAATGGAGTGACATGATTTTGTCAACTATAAGAAGAAGACTGGATGGAAACAGTAATTTCGATGGTAATTATACTCCCATGTACTTAAATCAAAGAGGTCAGGATGTGGAAATGCAAAGGGGTACTGCTGTTAAAGAAGTAAATTTTGGCATGACTCATCTTTCTCTCAATCCTGATGGGAAGGAAATTGCTTATCTTTTGCTTGAAGAGCACAGTCTACAGAGAAACTCCATACACAATCTCAGAGCAGCTATCTACCAGATTAATGAGGAAGATGAAGAACTCAGAAATCTTAAGGAAAGACTGATTCAAATTCTTGAAGAAAAAGAAGAAAGTTTATTATCCAATTTCTTGAAGATGAATCTGTTCTATCAAAAAGCTTAAAACAGATAAGTTGTTTCTGAAGATACTTGTACATTTTGATACATGTTTTTGACATCATTGAATATTTGGAATCTATACTTTATTTCACAAAGTATGAGATTGGGGGAGATTGTTAGATCAGAATTCAATGATCTTCAGAAGCTAGACTCAACTGATCAGGATTGCTGACGTCATCAGTATTGCATGGTCATCAGTATTTGATCAAGCGTCAGTATCTTATTGATCATCAGGATTCCTACTCAGACTATGATCAGGTTTGATCATCAGGACTTGAAGCTGATCAGGATTCCTACTTCGAGTTATATTTGGAGTCTAGATAAACATGGAAGTTTGTTCCTGGTTTGTAGAATGCAGCTATCGATTAAAGATATGTTTCTATCTTTGTTATGATTAGGACTTATCTTGTTATTGATAGAGAAGCTGTGTGCACTATATAAACACAGTTTTGGTTTCGATTTATGTAATTCATTCGAGAGAGAACATAATCGGAGAGAAGCTCTTAAGAACAGAATTTCTTGAGAGAGTTTTTGTAAGCTAGCAGCTCTTAAGAACATCAGAATTTCTTAAGAGAGTTTGTAACAGTTTTATATCAAAGTTAATAAAGCTGTTATTGTTATTGTTATTGATCTTTCATATTTGTGTTATATAAAGTCGAGAATCTTATACAATTGTATTCAACCCCCTTCTACAATTGTTATTTACTGGGCAACAGAATCACTCTCTCCTTCCGCAATCATTGCCTTCTGTACTACGGCTGCATATGTATCTAATTCCAAAACTGCTAACTTACTACGAATCCATGACCTCAGTCCCTGTTGGAACCTCTTGGCCTTCTTCTTCTCCGTATCAACATATGTCGGAACAAACCTAGACAACTCGGTAAACTTGGTCTCGTATTGAGAAACAGTCATACTACCTTGCTTCAATTCTAGAAATTTCAACTCCATTTGATCTCGCATAAAGTCAGGAAAATACTTCTCTAAAAAAAATTCTGTAAATCTCTCCCACGTAATTAACCCTTCAGGTTCTAAAGCCTTACTAGTTTCCCACCAATAACTTCCCTCATTTTTCAGAAAATAACTAGCATACTCAGTTTTCTTTTCTCCCGTTACCTCTATCAACGTAAAAGCTTTCTCCATTTCCTTTGACCATGCCTTTGCCTCGAATGGATCAGCAGATCCCTTGAACTCTGGAGGTTTTGCTGCTTGAAAAGATTTAAATGTAACCACGGGTACTACCTGCTGGTGCTGCTGTTGTTGATGCTGATGTTGTTGATGCTGCTGCTGCTGCTGTAGTAGTAACTGCTGTTGGATCTGTTGTTGTTGTTGTGCTAGAGAAGTAGTTTGTTGAGTGAGGGTGTTCAAAAGCTGTATTACAACCGGATCTAAATGACCCGTTGGGGGTGTATTCTGTTGACCTTCTTGGTCAGTGGAACTATTCGCACGGGTGTTTCGTCTAGGTGGCATATTGCTGATGAATCAACAATAACTGATTTAATCAAACAATTCATAAATGGAAAAGAATGCGGTTGATAGAATCAAGAGTTACAAATCGTCAAATGGTACCGTGACGGTTACAGGTTTCCAATGGTATATAAAAAAACAACTGTTGCAATAAATAGAATGACAATCATGGTGCTGAAATAACATGACAAGAAAATAATGACAGTTCTGCAAAAGTAGTGATCATATATATAAAGATTCGATACAAGCGTAGAACGCTTCCAAAAGTAAAGTATGTCATAGCTGAACTACAACTGCCGATCAACAGTACAACAACAAAATACAACAACAATCCAAGGCGATACTATAAGCCCGATGCACTGCTGGTACTATACTATGCATCTATGTACTATCTGACTGGTATCCACATAATATCCCAACCTCGTCTCTACCGGCTCATGGATCATCATCTCTAGTCTCCCATAGTGCTGGTCCGACAATCTCCCCAATCTCCCTCATCGCAAAATCCAAAATCTCTCTCATCCCTACTGTAGTCTCTCCCTCTCTGCTAGTAGCTAGTCCATGCAACCTCGTCTCTACCAATGTCCTCATAACCCTGAGTCTCATCCGTGTCTCTCCTATCTGCAGAATGGAGAAACAAGGATCTTGAATAGATTTACTTTTTGTATTATTGACTGTTCAAGATATCTTGTAAACTTGGGATATATATAACCAAGTGTAGCATTATTCAAGAACCAAGAAATCAGTTAGGCAATTTAGAAAGCTAAAGGCAATATCCTTTGTAAATTGCTAAAGCTAGAATAGTGTGTATGCAGCTGTGTGTTTACTCATAAACATCACAGAGATTTCTTCAATAAAATCTCTCAGGTGGACAATAACAATCCACCTGAATTTTTAATTCTTGTGTTATCTTATTTATTTTTCTGTTCTTGTTTTAATTTCATATATTCACTATCAAGAATCAAAAGAAATTTTAAAGATTGTATTCAACCGCCCCCCCCCCCCCCACCTCTACAATCTTGATTAATTGTCTGAGAATAACAATATATATTTTCCGTCGACTGAATGACTTTGTTGCGATGGAAAGAAAGCGACAACGAACATTAGTATTTAGTTTAGAGTTTAAAAAGTTTGAAATTTATATATCTTTCAATTATTAATTCATTTAAAAAAATATCAAACACAACAACTTCTTAATAAAAATGTCAATAAAACTATATTTCATTTATTTCTATTATTAATATAAAAAAATTATATAATAAAATATTTTAACTATAAAAGAAATATTATATTATTTTAAAAGAAGCCCGTGCTTCGCACTAATAACTAACCCATTACCATTTTTAGCCAAAGTGTATATTCTTTTTTATATTTTCTAACTAAAATTTCTATTTTTCCTAAATAAAACCTCTCATTTTCCAAAAATATCACGAACAGTTCTATTTAATAAAATAAAATAATAATATTATAATTATTAATGACTATCGATTAGTTTTTTTTCCCAAAACGTATATTTTTTTTTTATATTTTCTAACTAATATTTCTCCTAACTAAAACCTCAAAAATATCACGGGCTATTACATTTAGTAGCATAAAATACTAATATTATAAATCTATCTATCTATCTATACTATATTATTAAAGACGAAACATTGAAAGTTTTGGTACTTGTTTTTTGGTACGGTACTTGCCTTATTTAATTATTTATTTAATTATTATAAAAATTATTATAATGAGTTACCCTTTCAGTTAAAATACATTACCATTTATTTCTAAAAAAATCAGAGACAATTTTCCTTTCAGCTAAAACATGTTACTTTTTCTATTTTTTTTACTAAAATCCCTCATTTTCCAAATATATCACGAGAAAACCCTTACTTATTTATTTTAAAACCTATTTTAATACTTTTAATTGACAATTACATTTCCCCTCTTTTTCTAGAAAAATCACGGGCAATTACCTTTTCAGCTAAAACATGTTATATTTTCTATTTTCCTTAGTAAAATCCCCCCCTTTTCAAATATATCACGGCCAAACCTTTACTTATTTACTTTAAAATCTATTTTAATACTTTTAATTGACAATTACCTCTTTCAACTAAAAGATGTCCATTTTCTATTTTTCTTACTAAAACCCCTCTTTTTTTCAAAAATATCACGCGCAAATCGTTATTTTTATATATTAAAATTCAACGAAAACATGTTACTTTCTATTTTTCTTACTAAAACTCCACTTTTTCTAAAATATCACGGACAAACCGTTACTTATTTATTTTGAAATTTATTAATTATTTAAAAATGTTTAATACGCCTACTTTTTTTTTAATAAATGCAATTAATAAAATATACTCCCTCCGTTCCACCCATTTGTTTACATTTGGGTTGGGCATGGAGGTTAAGAAAAACTAATAAAGTAGGGGAAAAGGTAGAAAAACTGAGTTTAATGGTGGGATCAATTAATATTTAATGTATAAAATGAGTATAGCGGAGAAAAGTAGTGGAAGTAGTTGATGTTTATATTATAAAATTTACTATTTTTGAAAAGTTTAGAAATGTAAAGAATTGGGAGGGACATCCCAAAAAAGAAAGTGTCAAGAATTGGTTGGGATGGAGCGAGTAAATAATAAAATTAACAATTATTAAAAATAATCCGTACATCGCAATTCGCACGAGTTTTTTAAGCTATATTATTAAAGACGAAACATTAAAAGTTTGGTAGCCGGGGGACGGATGGTCGATACTTAGTGATTTTACTTAATTACCCTTACTTATTTTTTTTAAACTATCATTAAATAATAACATTATTTATAACCAATTACATTTTCAACTAAAATACATTACCTTTTTTTAAAATTTTTTCTAACAAAATCCTCTATTTTTCTAAAAAAACACGGGCGATTATCTTTTTTTAACAAAAGCATGTTATTCTTTCTATTTTTCCTTACTAAAACCCCTTATTTTCCAAAAATATCACGGGCAAACCCTTACTTATTTATTTTAAAATCTATTTTAATACTTTTAATTATGAGCACTTTTTCAGCTAAAATGTGTTACTTTTTCTATTTTTTCATTTTCTAAAGAAATTATTATTAAATAATAACATTTTTATAACCAACTACCTTTTCAGCTAAAATACATTAAAAGTTTGGTCCTTTAATTCTTAATCGTTGGATCTTTTAAATTAATATGAGAGCCGTTGGATAAAATACTAAAACTTATTATATATAGTATATTTTTTATTATAATTATTAATGACTATCTAATTACCCTTTTCAGTTAAAATGTACCAATTTTATATTTTTTTTAACTTAAACAACTCATCATCTGAAAATAAAACGGGCAACATATACATAAAAAGGTAGTATAATTTTATATAATTATTAATAAATAACTATCTTCCTTCTTCAGCAAATTACATGTTTTATAACATTAAATATTTATATTTTGAATACATTACTTTTTCTATTTTTTCTAATAAAATCTCTTCTTTTTCTAAAAATATCACGGACAATTACTTTTTTCAACTAAAACATGTTACTTTTTCTATTTTTCTTTACTTAAACCCCTTATTTACCAAAAACATACGGACAAACTCTTACGTATTTATTTTAATGCTTTTAATTACGGGCAATTACCTTTTTTTAACTAAAACATGTTACTTTTTCTATTTTTCCTTACTAACCCCTTTCTTTTCGAAAAATATCACGGACAAACCGTTACTTATTTATTTTAATACCTTTAATTATTAAAAAAATTAACACGCCTACTTTTTTTTTAACAAATGTAATTAACAAAATATTAAAATAAATAAAAAAATAACAATTATAAAAAAAATAATTCGTGAGAACTAAACTATAATAAGCAAATAAATCTATTATATTAATACTACATTAAGCAAAATATGTTACATATTTATTTCTAAAAAAATATTTTTATTTAAATTACTACTAAAAGTGTAATGTCAGAATATTATCAATAATATATTAAAATTAAAATTTTATATTATTAGTTCTAAACAATACATGTCATTTATTAAATAATTATTATTACTAATACGAGAATAGAGAACATGCATCTCATGTAACTTTAGTGAGGCATTGTATAAAATAATTTCATTATATGAAAGATTTTGTCTATCAAAAAAAGGTTTAAAAAGATTGTACATGTCAAAATATTATTCATATCAAAACACATTTATTTGTTCAATATTTTAGCAAAAATTATCTGAGATTTATCTTAAGTTCCCTTTTCTCTACTAATATTACATTGTAATTTTTATAATTTTATAAATATATAATTGGACCAATATAAATTAGAGAAATGATTAAAAGTACTACGTTTTTTTTTTTTTGCGATTTTACCATTTTCTATTATTTTTTTTTGTAAAAATGCGGTTAACAACCAAATGCAACCTGTTTTTATGTTTTTTCTGAAAATAATTGAAGTTGATTTTGGTTACATTTGGGGTTGAATTTTGTTGCATATAATGTTGCATTTGATTTAATCAATGCAACTTGTTAAGCAACCTATTATGCAATCAAAAATAATTTTAATTATTAAATTTTTAAAATTGCATTTGTGATTGATTTTTGTTGATGTCAGTTGTAAATATGGTTATAAGAGTGTAGACGGTATTTTTTCAAATATTTTTTAAAAATCGGTATTTTCGCAATTTTTTTTAAGAGACAGTATTTTTGCAAAACAATTTATGGACTTGGGTATTTTTGAAAAAAACCCCTAAAAATTATTAATACCAATTTAATTATGAAACTAATTAATGTGACTAATATATATATATTAAATTTAATTAAAACAACTATTAAAATAGTAATATGTATAAATAATAATAATAATAATAATAATAATAATAAAAAAGAAAATTTATGATATGTTCGAAAAAGCTCGTGCATGTTATAAGCTAGTTTCATTAGCAAGTGTCCCACCCAAATATTTTTATAAATTGTCACTTCACAAAGAATTTCCTAAATATCTGTATGTCAACCAAACAAGTATCAAGTTATATACAACTTCCAGATTATGTACAATGACCAGCTAATTACTTCTTTGAGCACTGAAATCTAAAAGCATCATCACATAACTTAAGCAACGCAAATATTGCAGCTCTCGACGTTTTTTTTTTGAAAACGTTATTCATTTCTATGACCACGGAAAAGCTCAAGTGAACATCTAGAGCGCACACAATTATTACTAACATAATTAGATGCACTTTTATTTCTGGCCAACATAGAAGGAACCACTTCAACACCATGTGCATGGCCTAGACTCAAGAACATACAAATGTTATTCAGGTCAGACAAATATACAACCAGACAGCCATAGTTCAGTATAAAAAGACATAAAGAAAATTTCATATACACCATTCCATCCATCCAACCACAGAGTAACTTCAATTTGAAACGTAAAAACACACCAGGTTTTCAATTTGCCACTTGAAAATCACCAAAATCATCATCCAGTATTTCTTGTGAGCTTTCATTGGCTTGAGTAGGTAATTCTTTTGATAGTGTCTCTAGTGAGACTGATGACTTGTCTTCAGAATGTTCGTCCAGACTGAGACTTGACGGCGAAAGTGCAGGAGAATTAGAAGAGGATACGGAAGGTGAAAGTGGTGCTAGTGGAGGTGGGGGTGGTTTCAGACAAACAACAGGCTCTTTCCCATTTCCCTTCTCTTCAAGGGAGATATTATTCAAGCCCTGCTCAAAAAACTTGGATCGTACGTTACCACCACCTTTCTGTCAACAAGACCAATGAAAGCATATAAAGATGACTGACCAAGGAACTTTATGCCACTCAAGTAAAAATGTGAATAAAAAATAGAGTACTAACATTTTTTAATCTAAGTACAATTGTCTCCCCATCTTTTAAACTGTAGTCAACTGTACTATTTTGGTATTGTTCTTCCATCTCCTCAGCAGTTTTCTTTTTGTCAAGGTACCTTCAGCCAATTACGGTATGATTAGTTCAGTAGAAGCAGATAGTGAAGCAATATAAGGTGGTGTGATTTGCGGGATAAATAGAGGTGATTACTTCATATGATCATGAAGTGCAGCTTGGAAGTCGTAAGCCTGAGGTCTTTCTCGAAATCCAATGCCGAGAAAAGCATGCCGAAGGCGACCACCTTCACAACACACAAAAGTGCCGCCATTAGATACTAAACTTAAATGGATTTCTAACATCAACATCTTACTACTCCTTTAATAGATAATAAAGAAACACAGACAGTAGATATATGAGACTACCTGTGTCAAGACATCGGTATCGTTTTTATTAAATTATATTGCTTTTTTTCTTTTTTAGATTTACGCAATTAGATGTACCATGAAATCAGTACACCAAAGAAAAAAGAATATAATAATTGTTGTTCATTTTGAGTTGGCAACTAGTATTTGGTTGACCATAAACAGTTTATGAGAGTCTTAGGTTAACAATTTATGTTTCTATATGGAATTTACTTTCATTGTTACATATAGTTCTAACTACAGGATATTATACAAAATATGGCAATATAATATGATGATTTAACTGCACTTTTGGTTCATGAGTAAAAAAGATCATATAGGTCAGGATATGAGTAGTGGACCGGAGAAATTGAAACAAATTTTACATATATCCATTGCTCCCAAAAACATTAATATGTGGGTAAGTGTAAATGTGGAGTTAATTTAAGAGCCTATTGAATTTGAAAGAATGTTAGAACAATTCAATTCCAATTGAAAATTTGTTCTTTGCTCGTGAATTTTGATTATTAATGTTTATAATATTCGTGGACGAGTTTTCTTCACTTGTGGGGACAATGATGTGGAGCAGAAAATTAAGGAATTTCTTATCAATTATTTAATATTTTCTTACAAAGATAAATTAGTTGTAACATTTAGTTGCTCAAGTATTTTACAGAATATAAAGGACTAAATAATTATTAGGTTTTAGGATCAAAACCACAGTATTTAAAATTATTAATTGAAGTTAAATCATATGATTTGATAACTTTATAACACGTTTATGGATTTATTATCGTGTCTTTGCTGATTTTACGGGGAGATGAGTTTTATCCCTTGTTTTCAACCATTTTCGCAACCTTGTACTACATCAAAACATTAAATGTCATATGAAGCTCCATGTGAAGTTTTTGAAACCCTTTCAAGAATCGCTCTGGCATTTGATTAATAAAGAATTATGATATTTTGCTATACTCAATTGTCTCTAATCTATTGCATATCATGTGCCACAATACAAATAATTGTTCGAATTTGGTAAAGACATTTGGATAGTACCACAAAGTCAGTTTCCGTTATGTCGTATATATACTGTTCAATACAATGTTAAAACATATTTTAAGTCGTAAAGGTTTAACTCTCTATATACATATTATGGGACAAAAAAGATGGAAAATTGGAATCTGGTGCTCTAAATCAGCACAAAGAATTTATTTTTCTTCCCTTTTTTATATAGATAAATAAAGACATTTCAAGCTGGGAAAAGAAGGGAAAGGATTCCCTTGAAGAAAAGCTCTACTTTCCCATACTTTTAGGACTCTCTATTACCATTTAACATTGTCTTATTTTTAGCTCAATAATTTTATTTTTGCTTATTTTCAATCAATGCCTGCGAGCGAGGATAAGAATAAGAAAAGTCAAATCTGCTTTATATAATATACTACTGGATAAAAAAACATAACAGGCAGTCAAGCTGGAGTAGAAGTACAGATTATATGATTGTAGAACAGTAGGGTAATGTAGATTACCAATATTCTCTTCTATGCGTAGAACAAAGTATCTGCAGAATGAAGATTTAAACAACAAATCAGTGAAGCCATGAGTGCCAAAAAAAAATACGTATTTGTGGGTTCAAGCAGTGAGACTCCAAATATGATAATTATAAATTTCATGCTTTGTCCCTAAATTAACTGGCACAGTGATAATTTTACCAACCTGCTGCTATCAATTACTGGCTCGACTGGGTGTGGCTCCCCATCTCTTAAAAATGCCCGAGCATATAACTCACCTAAATATGCATGAGCATAAAATTGACTGGTGTGCTTTTGTTTCAAGAAAAATAAAAAAACAATAACATTGACACATTCAACAAAATTAAAAACATGGTACCTGTTGTCTTATCTTCTAGTCTGATAATACATTCTTCTCCCTTGCTAACAACCTTCAAAACACCATCCCATGCCCATTTATTGATATCCCATTCATCAGCCCTATAAAAGATTAACATATTATCAAAACACTTGTCTAAACATAAAGAAATAAAAATTCCATATTTAGAATGATAATAGTGTGAGCACAATAATGCTTGCTGCGAACTGTATGCAGTATAGTATAATTCATATTGTTCTTTAATAGAGATCAAGAAAACATACGACTTGCATCAACGGAGTAAAAATTCAACAGCCACACTAGCAATTATTATAATACGCTTAGTTCTCTTATATACATTGAGAAATTAATCTGACTTCTCTAAAATTATAATCAGGGACAACAACTTTCCTATTGCAACACTTTAGGCCAGGATACCATCATCAAAGAAGACTTGCTCTTTACATCTTCAATTTTAGTTATTACAAAAATCAAAAGAAATCTGCAAGACAAAACAAAAGAGCTACTTGTAATCTCCAGTTTTCTGTTAAGTGCTAGTTTAGCAGGGCAGTGTGCTGCACAACGAAGCACTCTCAAAATCTTGAGCTTTTGCCAAAAGTTCATATTCAAAAACATTAAAATAGTACATGATTTTGAAACTACTCCAGAAAAAACTGAACGATCAAGCTTTTTGATGCGAGTCCTTTTCATCGAAGTATTATTTGTCAAAATTGAACTTTTATGGCCAAAATAATGAAGGTTCTTTAGAACATGACAGTAACCACCGCTAGCATTAATAATGTACTCAATAACACGCTTTTTACGGTTGATGACTTAGTAGACAGTTAGACACCATAAGAAAGGCAAATCACACAGTGAGCACGCTCCCGTTGTTGAAGAAAATCAGATTGTTGAACTTCCAAAACATGTGTACCAAGTACCAACGCTAGAAAAGTTAAGGCATTTAAAATTAAAGTAGTGAAAAAGGAGACTGACATCAATAAGATGGAGCATATTGATTGTCGGTAAAGACATGTTAGAAACTCCTACCACATGAAATCATCTTATTCTTTTCATGTTGCTTCTCAGGAAGTTCAAATTTGATGTCTCCTAGTTCTATGACAAATCATCACGTTTGCCATTGATTCTGAAATTTTAAAGGACTCATAGGCTAGTCTTAATGGAGAGGACAGTGATTTGGGCAGGAATTAAAATATTAATTTTTAATAATTATTATTAGCATCGATAACTATTATTTACATAAAGTTTAATTATACTAGAAACATGAAGTAGAGTATTAAGAATATTAAATGATTTGTTTCCTTTATTTTCTAGCTTTGTAATTGTTAGGATTTTACTTGTTGGTTAATAATTAGAGTTTTACTCCTAGATCAGGAGACATAATCCTTTAATGAATTAATGAGTTACCATTGTTCTCTTGTAATGAGTTGCAATCTGAACAAAATTCAATCTTCTAAGGTTGAAAAATTCTAGGTGTTTGGTCCTTAGGATAGTGATCCTTAAGCGGTTGAATCATCTTAATTAGTAGATCATATGTGGTTATTCCAGCCATTCATCCCTTGTATTGTTTTACTCCATTACACTTTATTTCCTGTACTTGTCTTGCATCACTTTTTGATTAAATTATTGAGTTCAAATATGTAAATATTTATTCAAACAATTTAGCCACAATCTCTATTCACAAAAAGTAATATACAGTCACTATCACCTAAATACTTCCATAAGTATTAATAGTCAGTCACCTAAATCCTTCCATTATTATTAAGGATGCTTTTATCCCAACGCTCTGCAAAAGGTTTAATATGTGAGCAGAAAATATTTGTAGAGATACGAGGCCTAGATTATTTCCATTTTCCAGTGTATTGGACTAAGTCTTATTTCGTAGTTTGTTACTGCTATTCTACTAATTCATTTGCTAATATAGATATGGGTTGATTACAGGGGTTTGTGGTCAAATGGGTTGGTTGATATGATCTGTTATGCTAGTAGTATAGTTCTGAACTACCTATGTAATTCTATTCTACTGCTTATAAAATTTTGTCAATTGAGTCGGATGATAAAAACCAAATTTTACTTCTTTTTTTTAGTTTTATATTCATAATTGTTGATTCAAGTTCTTTATGGTATCTAAGCCAGATTGTGAGTGAGAGGTTAGAAGTGAGCAAGTCCAATGCAATGTCAAATTTGGTGCCTTTGCTATAATTTGGCATAAATGTAAAAAATATCAACTCCAAAGGATGCATATATGCATCTAGCCACATCATCAATTAACCATAAATATAATACAAGTTTTACTTTAAATGAAATTTAGGTGAGTTGGACAAAATGTTGGTTAAATATAGAAATATTTGGTTTCAAAATGCAACTAGCATTGGAGTGCATCTTATTTTTTAGCACCAAAAATCACTTTTTGGTGCCATATTATAGCCTATATTAATCACATATCAGAGGAAAAATAAAGCTCACGGGCATAAGGGGAATAACAGAAAGTAACCTGGGACAGAAAAGGAAATGCACAACAGTAGTGTGAGAAAGGGATAAGGAAAATGAAATTATCTGAAATTTGTCTCAATGTCGGTAATCTGAATATTTTGGAGAGCCTCACCTCTCGAATGATGAGGAGTTTAATCAGACACAATCATCCATTTTTATGAGGAAGTGTTGTGTTTAGCTGCTAGTGTGTAGCAGAAGTATAAAAGGAAAAGAGAGTTTTGGTTCATATTGTGGTGGAGATATAGTGGATGCTTTTATTGGAAAGAAATACGAACGAATATAAAACTAAATATAGCTAAACTTTGAGAAGTAATATCTTTGATTCCTAGTATCTCTATTTCTTTAAAAGTACGTTAGGACCTGTTTACTTCAAACTTTTTTTCCCCAGGTTTCTATTTTCAAATTTTCTGAAATTTCCTACATCTCCTATTTCTTAGAAAACTATTGAAAACTGAGAAAAAAATGTCCAAAAGCAAATTTAGTTCAAACTATCTTTAAATTATTTATATCAATATACGATCACTAATAATAATAATTTTCATAATCTTGTTTTTCAGTATTTGTCCAACTTTAAAATTCATCCAAAGATTTCAAATTAACAAAAAAAAATAAAGTAAATTTTTAATATTGTTCATATATTTTTAGTTGGGATGTTTGACAAATGGATGGATGAGTTTCAGAATTTCAATAACTATAAATTTTCTAACATCAGTTGAGTTTACCTAAAATAATTCTCGATTCCATTAATTATTTCTTGTGTTTATGCACATTAAAATAACATAAAAACATCTAGCAAAATAAAATATACAAAAGTATTTTTCATTTCAAAGATAGCTAGAAGTTCGGAATTTTTACTCTAGTTTCTGAAACAATTAATACATATTTGTATATTAGTCTAATATAGTATTATTTTATGGTTTTTATAATTTTCACCTAGACTTACACATTTTTATTAGTTTTATATAAAACCCTAGAAATATAAAACCTAGTATTTTTAATTACTATGTTATATGATACTAGCTTATATCTAACGGGTTTGTTTAAATATTTTATAAATTTTCTTTTATGTTATAATTATTTTTATATCCATTGTCTGCTTATAACAGATTAATATCAGTTTGATATTTGAATTCTAAGTTATCCAGTTAATTAAACATAGACAGAGTATTATTAATTTATATTTTTACAATTGGATCTTTTTAAAATAAAGGACTACTATTGGATTCCTTTTTATTATATAAATAAACATTGATTCTGTATTAAATTAATGACTTCACATTTAAAGCACGTCAATATACAAATATAATAAAAAGGATGTGTTTGTGAAGGTTCGAAGGTGTGTCTTCAGGGAAATCTACCGTGTTTTTTCCATTTTTCCAAAAT
This sequence comes from Heracleum sosnowskyi, assembly GCA_030848705.1. Taxonomy (NCBI): domain Eukaryota; kingdom Viridiplantae; phylum Streptophyta; class Magnoliopsida; order Apiales; family Apiaceae; genus Heracleum; species Heracleum sosnowskyi. The sequence continues at coordinate 47,809,134 of CM061236.1, forward strand.
TAGAAAAACTAAGGTCCTGTTTACTTCGGGAAAAGTTTTTCACTTTTCTGTTTTCAAATTTTCCAAAATTTTCTGAATTTTCATTTTCTTAGAAAACTATAAAAAAACCGTGAAAACATGTTCCAAAGACATGTTTTGGTTTTTTCTGTTTTTATTTTCTTAAATATATGAATCTACTACTTTTTTAGATATACATCACTGATCATAAAATAATTATAATTTCCAAAATTCGAACCTGAAAATGTATGATTTTAAATTTCAAACACTTTAAATTAATTAACTACATTTTAGGGTTTTTATAAATATTTCTAAAATAATAAATATTCAAAATATCATTATGTCATATTTATATCATGATGTATAATCCTACTCTTTGAGAAGTAATATGTGAATAACATGTTCGTAAAATTATTAACTTATAAATGTGATTTCTCCTATTAATTAATTAGCTACGTGTTCAATTCTTGTATACCAGTTGTCAGAAACATAGTAATATACATATATGTATTACTATTGTTATTGCTATTTTCGTTATACAAGTGTGAACTGATAAATTCACATGCATCAAGCAGGTAAGTATATATGTGGTAGTAATATAAATTGATGTCGCCAAGGATCGAAGGTGGGTTTTAAAACCTACTTAGCGTGTTTTTCAGTTTTCTGTATTTGGAAAACATTGAAATGATGTTTTCTAGAGTTTTCTAAAATATAGTTATAATTTGGAAAACCTTGTTTTCTAATTTTTCAGTTTTTTTTTCAAAAATATCCAACTGGAACATATTTTCTGTTTTTTCAGTTTTCTTAGAAAATTTTTCCAGAAAACAGGTGAAGTAAACAGCCCCTAAAATGTTGTTTTCTGGAGTTTTCTAAATTGTAGTTATAGTTTAGAAAACCTTGTTTCCAGTTTTCCATTCACAAAACATCTGGAACATATTTTCTATTTTTCTAGTTTTCTTAGAAAAAATTTCTGGAAAAACAGGTGAAGTAAACTGGCCCTTAGTTTTCCAAATAAGACTTCTTATCCTTTTGCAATTCTATTGAGGAAAGAATCATGATGATTTTAAATCATTTGGATTTTCCTAACAAATCACCATTGCAATTTCAACTATACGTTCATCAAAGGACTAGAAAGACAAGGAAAACAAAAAGGATATTGTTGTTCACATGCCTGTGACGAGATCCCCTCATTCTTGGCTTAAGAACTTGACAACTAGGTTCACGATTTAAAGCATTAACTCTCAAAAAATAACAAAGAGATGCAGGAAACTAAAGAAGACATGCAGGAACTAAGAAGCTTAATAGAATTACACTACACTTCCCAAGGAACATAGGTAAACAATCACCACAAACCAACAGTAACCAAACTGTTGCAGAAGGAGAGACGTTCATATCCAAATAGAGTAGGCCGGAATTCAATCTCATAATGGGACCAAGGATCCTTTAGGATGGTTATACAAACGTGAATACTTTTTTCCAAAACACCGAATTGATGAACGGGTGAGGTAGGATTGGCGTGTTTCAACGTTAGAGTTTCATATAACAAAAGAGGCGCAAATGTGGTACTACAAAATTGCAGGAGGAACCAAGGATCCATTGGCTCCAATCATATCATGTTGCCATCTCATGATTAGTCACTTACCAACAAACAACCCATTAAGTGAAATCATCAACCATAACAAATTGGCATTAAAAGGAGAATTGATGCCGGTTTAAAACTCACTTTTTACAATAAGACTGTCACCTACGATGAGACAAGCAAGTTGATGTATTCATTGCAGGGCTAGTGCAGGCTAGTGGAAACTCTGAGAGTGTATGTGGAAATGTAAAATCCTCCTCATAATCTGGGTAAGTGCCATAAATTTTGGCTCCAACATTAGACAGGAAATGCAACTCAACTGTATAAGTATCAATATACGGCGATCCTAAAAAAACATGGACCGCGTAAAAACCACTCAAAACATCTCCATCTTCAGAAACCACATGAGCAGAAATCGCAAACGAGGAACAACTTGAAACTACGAACAAGCAACAATTAAAAAATAGTTTCCAGTGTGGGCACCGGTGTTGTTGCTATTTTACCTAAAAGATCAAGCCTGAAGTACTTAGCTATATTACCCTAAGAACTACATCAAATCAACCCAAGGATTACACAATTAAAACACTAATGGACAATTCATGACACCTATTTGCATTGACAATTTCAATTGGAGGGTATCCTTTTTAGTTTTTATTTATAAAATAAAATTGTGCGTACTACCCTGGATTATGACCACCTTGGATTGTCTTGAATTTATACAAGAACACTTGAATGAATCTATCACTGACATCGGAAAAAGCGTACATTGATAGGGTATTACCAATGAAATACAGGACGTGCAAACATTGAATTACATCATGAGGTCGTAATTCAGAAGGCAAACTTGAGCAATGAGATAGAATTGTGGATATCATTTTGGAAACTTAGAATCATGGATCATAACATAATAATATCAATAGCAACAGTTCTTGGGTCCAGATCTATTTATTAAAGAAAAAATTAAAATGCAACGAACTAAATTCCCTTACTCCTTACAATATCTTACAAATATATGCTAGCCCTCATCTCATGTACATGCATATATACAAATGAATACATCTTTATATAGAGAGAGTATTAATAAAATAGAAAAACGAATATTCTAATGCAAAGACAGTGACTAAGAAAAGAGCAACGAGTAAGAGGTATAGTAGTCAAAAGATGTGAATTACCTGTATGAAGCTGCACTTTTTCTTGGTGGTATCTGCAGAGACATTTTGAGTATTGAGAATTACGAATATAAAGTTAGCATTAACATTATACAAATGAAACCCTGTATTAATAAGAAAGCGTCTAATCATGAGTAGAGCTAAATTGATTAGTTATAGTAAAGGGGCTGGCTATTAAGTGAGGGGCAGTAGAAATTGAGCGCGTAAATAAATCAACAAAATTGGACATCGTTGATCTAACCCTAATTACCACTTTGATAGATAAACGATGAATTACCAAATAAACGTAACATTCAGAAACTTGATAAAGAACGAGCTCCGCTGCATCAACATGTTCATCTTCATTACTATTAAAGCACCCTCCACTTTCCTCAGCCTTCTTCGCTTGTGCCATCGTTTTTTATTTTATCAAGGGGATCGATCTACATCTGCAGCTCCCAACTCAAATCAGGACGACTGTATTTTCCTCAATTCAGAGAGGGGAATATACATTAATTTACTCATCCAACGGCTGTAATCAATTCTGCTTATCCCAAACTCCTTTTTATATTCGAGTCAAAGGTAATCTGTATTTGGTCTGTTGTGCACGGACGCAAAATATTCGGGTTAAAGGCCACTTTCATCCGTCGACTTGTAATTGGGTCACTGCACTCAAACAAAACTTTCAATTACCTAACTACATTATATAAAACTTTCGGGTGAATCATTAAACATAAAAAAAAATTCATCGATGTTAAGTCTCGTTGACTTTTAACGGATTTCCGTTAAAATTTTACAACTCAGCAGGCATGATGGATTTCTGACCCAATAACATTATAACCCACAACCCGTAACCCATCAGTACATATATACATATAACACCCAATTATACACTTTAACCTAATTACTATGCGAAGAAACGATAGCGATGAAGAAACATAAAGCGAGCACTGGAGATCGATCAACTAACAATCCAACAAGGGAAAATTCAACAGATTTGATGTAAGTATTCTAATTCGCAACTATAATTACTAGGGCTTCGATGTACAATGAAGTAAAATTGCTTATTTGTTGGAATGTTGGAATCATATACCTTTATTTAAATGTTTGTCTTGTGATTTATGTATATTTTGTGGCTTAGAACAGTTCGTGGTTTATGTATATATTGAATTTTCACAGGATCCGACTTTATACACTGAATTTACATTATGGGGGTCATTTTGTTCACATTCATGTGTTTAGTTATACTAGTAACATCGGTAAGATAATTGAAAATGTGGAGGTGATGTTTTTGGGGAATTTGATTCATTGTACTATGTAAAAGGTACTGGTATAGCTCTTCTAAACAAGGAAAGTAAGGCTGAAGTCATAGAATTTAGTAGGGCTTGTGGAAATCAATGCACATTGTATGTGTACCATCAGACTCCTAATGATGAGTCTGATTAGGATATAGATTATAACTACTGCAGTGATGAAGAATTAATTGAACTGAGAAAAACAAATAAAGTGGAACAAAAAAGGATGGATGAATATGAAAGACTAGCTAATTTGAAATATGACAGTGGGTATGATGAATGTAGTGATGAAGGTGAAATGGGATTGTGTTACCATAGTAGTGAGGAATCAGATGAAGAGTATTGTTATGCCCAACCTCCTGACAAAGATAAGATAAAATATGTGGATGAGGTATTTAATGAAAAAACCGCTGCTAAGGATATAAAATGGAGAGCGGGTATGGTTTTTGTTGACAAAAAGCAATTTAAATGTGTTGTTAGGGCTAGTTCTATGGCTACTAGTAGACCCTACCAATATCTAGTGGATGATAAAATAAGAATACAAGTAGCATGTGTAACTGGTTTTCCTTTCAAGATGTGGGTAAACTACATTAAAGAAAACAGTGGATGGTAGATAAAGACTTTAAATAATGACCATAATTGTGTTTGAGATTATAAAAACAAACTTGTAACTTTGAAGTTCCTTGTAGAGCTGTATGGGGATAGAATTAGGAAAAATCCTAACTGGAAATTAGGGGAAATGCAATAGGAATTTAAAAGGGATCTTAAAGTTGATGTATGTGAAGCTAAGTGTTGCAGAGTAAGAAAACAAGCTTTATCAGGTGTTGATGAGAAGATGAGGGAACATTATGAAAAAGTTAGAAAATTTGGTGGAGAGATATTGAGAAGCAATAGGCTGAATACTGTAAAGATTTCAACCGCTAGGTTGCAGGAAGGAGATGTTAGCAGGTTCCAGAGAATGTACATTTGTTATGATACTTTAAAAAAGGGGTGGAAAAATCATTGCAGACCAGTGTTAGGGCTTGATGGCTGCTTCTTGAAAACTGTGGTTGGGGGTCAACTACTATCTGCAATGGGAAGAGACGGAGACAATGCAATTTATCCAGTTGCAATTGCTGTGGTTGAGGCTGAAAATTATAGTTCTTGGAAATGGTTTCTAGAACTGTTAATTGAATATTTGGAACTATATGATGGAGCAGGCAAAACTCTCATATCAGACCAACAAAAGGTGCTTCATATTTTAACAATGTCATTCAGTTAACTATATAGTGTGCATTTGTCAACATATCTAGCTAACTTATTCTTAAAATTGCAAGGATTAGATAAAACAATAAGGGAATTGTTACCTGAGGTGGAGCACATGTTTTGCACTAGGCATCTAGTGTCAAACTTGAAAAAAATCAACAAGACAAACATAGTTAGAAATGCATTTTGGGATGCAGCAACAGCAACACACCCTCAAGCATTCAAGAAAGCAATGAAAAATCTTGAGAGGCATTCAAAGCCAGCAGTAGCAAAAATGAAAGAGCTTGATCCATCATGGTGGTCAAAAGCTTATTTCAAGATACATTCAAAGACCGAGAGTACCGAAAACAATATGAGTGAATGCTTCAACTCATGGATAATGATGGCCAGATACATGCCTCTTATCAACATGCTAACAGAGATTCATGACATGCTTATGACCAGACTTCATGAAAAAAGAGATACAATGCAACAAATTGATTGTGTTGTAGTCCCTTCAATTAGAAGAAACTTAGAAGAAGCAGTGGAGGAATCTGCAGGATACAGGGTGCTATGGGATGGCAGGGAGAACTATGTTGTTAAAGGTAAGGGAAGTTCTGTCTCCGTAAATCTACAACAAAAGACTTGTTCTTGCAGGGTCTGGGATCTGACCGGAGTTCCTTGTTCTCATGCCATGATTGCAATTCAAGAATCAAGGCAAAATCCTCTAGATTTTGTTCACAGCTGGTATACTAAAGAGACATATATGAAAACATATTCATACATGTTAGAAGTCATCAAAGGAGAAGAGTTTTGGGAAGATGAAATGGGGGATCAAGTTCTACCTCCAGTAATTGTGAAGAAATTAAAGGGTAGGCCAAAAAAACAAAGAATGAAGGAAGGGTGGGAAGGTTGTGTGTCTACTGGTAAGAAGTCAAGAATGACTTATCAAGGCAGAGTCATGCACTGTTCTATATGCGGGAATGCAGGGCATAGAAAAAATGTATGCCCAGACAAACCACCTGAGGGACAACCTCCACAGCCAAAGAAAACTGGAGCAAAAAAGAAGAAGAATCAAGAACCTGAAGTAGCAGAAGAATCTCACGCTGAAGTGCATATGCAAAAGAAAGAAAACGAAACAGGGGAATCACATTTGATGGATGAGGCAATGGCATATATGGATGATATAATACAAGAACAGCCAACAAATTCAAGAGCTCAAAATGCCATGAAATTTGTAAGTCGTTTAAACATATTTTATTTAGCATTGTATTACTTATATGATTTCTTAGTCTTTTTATTTTTTTTCAATTATTAGATGCCTACACCTAGTCTACACCAGCTCATTGGTACAGGATGCACCCCTCCAGCTAGTACTCCACCAGGGCTAGTCAAGAAAAGAACTCCAAGAAAGAGTGTGAAGAACTTTGCACCATCAAGGCAGAAAAAGTAGAATCAAGTAGCAAAGTGTTGAACTTTTATTAAGTGCATTTTATGTTAATTGTCTTTCGAGAACAATGTTAGCAGTGTTAGTACCCCAAGATTATCTCTATTTTGTGATGTATATCTTTTGAGAATATTTCATCAATATCATTATATATGGGGAGTTATGTTTTATTGTTATGTTACTTTGTTCTTGTATGATGTATATTTATGGTTGTAGTAGTGCGGTAAGTAGATAAATCATAACACAACAATAAATAACATCACAACTTCATTCCATTACCAAAACAAGATATTACAAGCTTTTACCAGTACATCAAACCAACTAAACCTCAACCAAATTCTACTTCAACATACTAAAGATCAACCAACCTACCAAAACAATAATCAACAACCTCTTCATTTTTCTTAGTTCTTTCTCTTTCTCCTTCAATAAATTCGTTGCTTCCTCATTCTTCTTTTGAAGTCCAATACATTCTTCATTCAACACATTCATTTTCCTCTCCACAAAATGCAATTCGACTCTACCATTGTTGATATCCTCTTCTCTTGTCCTTAATTTCACTTTCAACTCTTTTATGACCTATCTAGCTCTCTCCGTATATGGGGGATCAGCCTATAAAAAGAAATTGCACCTTTTGGTAGGATCCTAACAACCAAAACACAAAAAAAATACAAGATTTAACATAAATATGAATAATGTAAAAAAAATTCAAATTAACAATTTTACCTTATAATGACTACAACCGAAAAACCTTCTCCCGGGATCGAGAGTTCCCTCTCTCCATGCTTCTTGACAAGGAGATTCAATATCGCACTTGCATTGTACACAATTGAATTCAAAATTTGAATTCTTTTTATGGGTTAGGAATGAACTCGAGCTATAACCATATGGGTTTTTAATGGAAGAATTTGAACTCCTGGAAGTAGACATTGACATGGAGAAACACAAATATGCTAGATGTAAGAAAAAGATGAAAGTTAAAGGGTGGAGATAAGAAAGTTTTAACCTAATTTATAGAAAGGGTGGATCGGGTTGAAGAACTGGGTTGGTGGGTTAGATGACATGTTCATGCCACATAAGCAAACAACAATCTGAATAAGCAAAATGACTCAGCTTCCCGTCAAAATTTAAACGTTTGTAACGTTCAAAACCTGATTGAAAGGTTTAGGCACTACAGTGATTTGACTGAAAGTTTTTTGAGTGCAGTGACCCAGTTGCAAGTCGACTGTGAGTGCAGTGATGAAAGTTCCCTTTAACCCCAAAATAATCGAATACCAATCGAATAGACTTAATTGCACTATGATGGCTCCAATTATAAATTTTTTGCACGAAAATGACTTAATTACAAAATTAACCACTTGCATAGCTCAACTATTTTTTTTAAAACATCTTAATGACTTCTGTCAATTGAGACTAAAGACTTTACACTATTTAAGGGTATAATTTTCAGTTTCAGTTTAACCGCTCCTTTGATACATATGTGCGTGTATATATATAGCCTCAATTGATAAGTTCAAATTCTAATTAAATTATTTATCAATTCAACTTCAAAACCATGTCAATGAAGTGTTTTTGTGGGAAGTGGACTGTAGAAAGAACTAAGATTAGGTAATCAGGAGGAGAACCCATGAAAATCAAGTACTAAGATTAAAACGAATGTATTACCATTAATCTACCATAAGCAAATCCGATACGACCAGCTCCAATCACACCTACAATAAGTCCCTTGAGCAACTTCACAACAAACCTCACAATAAACTACATATCAAATCACACGATTGGACTAAGAGACACAAAATAATATAGTATTACACCGCAGTGCCTATTAAACTCATACAGATGAGAAAACCATCAATCATACCAAACATCTCTCATGAACTCATCTGCTTCAACAATTTTTCTAGTTACGGCTATGGAAAGTGATGCAGCTAGCTCTGCTATCGGGGGAGGGGGAGGGGGAGATGGGGTAACTTATTATTTTAATAATTGAGGGTAATATATCACTTTTATGCCAATTTTACCTAAATAACCCTCAGTTTATTAACAAAAGTGTAAAATAGAGTAACGTCGTTAGACTCAGTTAACGGGAGTCATTAAAATACTTAAAAAATAATAGTTGAGCTATGCATGTGGCTAGTATTATAATTTAGCCATTTTCGTGCAAAATAATTATAGTCCGGGCCATAATAGTGCAATTAAGTCAATCAAATATGATATACTGGTATCATTTTTATTTGAACTATATACATAGCCATTTATTCTAAATAAAATATAATATTATAAAAGCATAATAATCACGAATTAAAAACTTAAATAAATAATTTATTAAGTATATAATGATAATTAATTGGGTAGATAACTCATATTTTATGAAAATTTAAAGTTATAAATAGTATTAAGAATTTATAATATGTTATTTAAACTAAAATGTAATGAACTAAAAATTCGGGTAGGATCATTTTATTAAGAATAATATGAGACTTAATCTGAACAGGTATATGAGTGCTCATATTGAGGATCATTTTTATCCGGGTTTAATTATTCCACCAAATTTAAATCATTGATAAAACGAATCTAAGACGTGTATCATATTTTTGAGCTAAATATAAGCTGAGATATCGGATAGTCCGGATCAATTTACAGCCCTACTATTGGGTGACTTTGGCATGTACAGTGTATCCTTTTCTTTTTTGCTCTCCTTTTTCTTTTTCTTAACAAAATATGTCAGGTAATAGGACCATTTCCAATAGACTCTTAAGACACTCTTAAATATAATATAAAATATTGATTCTTAGTGACTTAATGTGAGTTTATCTCCAATAATGCTCCTTATAATCATATTGATTATTATATTATTAAAAATAAGTTGAATTCTTTGATAACAAAAGATAGTAGAGAGAGAAAGAGATTGTTGGAGATTGTTAACGGAGGAATTTGGTGAAAACAAATTCGGGGAGGGTTGCTAGAATTGTGGTGGTGGTTGATGACGGCGAATGGCGTTGGACGTGAAGGTTAGGGTTTATTATTTGGGGAAGGCTGAGATTTTGTTCGCAATTAAGATTGAATATTGAATTCTCTCTTTCTCGCAAGCTTGCATCGTACCATACAATATGCCTACGTACCCTATTTATAGGGATCAATCCAAACGTAGTTCTTGGGGAACAAGTAACCGATATGTGCTAGGCTTCCTTATTTAGGAAGGCCCATAAAATTGGGGTCACCGTCTTTAGTGAATCATTATGGGTCGATTAACCCAACTATTTTCTCGGAGAGTGGCGGTCAAGTTATTGCCCAAGACTATCGGAGTCAACACTTTCCTGGATCCACAAAGAAATATAGTTAATCAGAGGGCTGGCCTTTTGATCACTAAGGGGCGACGCCCTTCGACCCCCCTAGTGGGGGATGCTCACTAGCCTGGGTGGGGTCGAATTATCTTCCATAGCTGCGATAATTGATGTAAAATTGATGATTTGGGCATGACCCTTAAACTTTCATGATTCTCCAAATAGCTGCAAGGGGAGGCTCCCCCTCTTTTTCCAGAAATATAGGCGAGGCTACTCAAGGAGGCGAGGCAATTTTGCTTATGAGAAAACACTATCCATCGGTTATGCTCCAGAACAATCGTTGCAAATAACCGATGAGATTTCCTTCTTTTATATAACCTCCCCTTGCAGAAATGAAGCCTCCCATCATCTATAGGCTAGCCCATATAGGCGAGGCTCTGAAATATGGCCCCCTTGTTTATACACTAGGCCCATAGATTCCCCTAAAAAAGCCCCTTACTTCTTCATAAGACACCACATAGAGAGGTGGTCCATTAAGCAATTAGGGCTAGGCCCATCAACATAATTGGCGAGGCAGTTAAACGGGTGAGGCATCAAATGAGGTCCCCCTCATTTGTAAGTTTAGCCCACCATCTTTTACGTAGTTAGGTCCATGAATTCTTAAAGCCTTTTATTACGAAGGTGAGAGGCATTACAAAAATGACAACCCAAGTCTTCTATCCTAAATGCTGCTCCTGCCGAGGGTGATGCCTTCCATATGTGGGTGAGGCAGATTCCATGTTAGGCCTGAGAAGTAAGCGACGCCTCAAAAGAGGCGAGGCCTTTCATGAAGTGGGCTAGGCTCAATTGATACATCCTCTTGAGATTTCCTTCTTTTATATAACCTGTGATATCCTCCTCCGGCCCAACAAAGGGTGACACCTCCATGTAAGGGGAGGCTAATTTTTGGGCATAACAACTACCCCCAGTTTCTTGCAACAAGTGTTTGTAAAAGAAACTAAGTCTTTATCTGTAGAAAAATCCTAAAGACGAACCTTACTAAGGTGTCGCTATCTATTACTGATGTATTTCCTCATTAGCCGCTAATATCTGAGTATTCTAAATCTTGAGGCAGCGCCTTACGTTTCGTTCCTTCACTTATATTCCATATTGAACTACTGTTGGCGTATTGGTCGCATGATTACCTGAAGTGCTAAATCTTGAGGTGACTTCTTTATTTGTTGTTGCTTTCCCAAATTTCTCCTTGCATTTATGTTCAAAGTAGTTATGTATATATCTTTCCTTGCTTTGAGAGGGCGACCAACCAACCTGGACTTTCCATTCTTATTATTCCTACCGGATAGGATATCAAGCACAAGATGCGGATATTTATGGTCTTTCGAAACTAGGCGAGGTCCCTTTTGAATGGGTAATCTCATGCACTCTTCAATATAAACCTAAAACATTCAAATGTTGGGATAGAAATAGGCAAGGCCTTTTATGAGGGTGACGCTGATAAGGATGAGAGACTTTCAAATTATCCTTTTGTCTTGGTCATCGTTTTTGTGGATGCCAATTTGGAGAGGTCTTAAGTAATAGGTGAAGCATGTAATGAAGATGAGCCTATCTCAATAAGAATGCTTCATGTGTTGATATTCTTCATTGCCCAGACCCAAGAGGGCGACGCTGATACCATTAACGGGAGAAGTTGTTGGAGATATAATCGCATCCTAAATAATGATTTGTCTAATGTTGATTGCTTGACGTTACCTTTGGCGAGAGAGGGCGATGCCGTTGATATGAGATACACTGTTGGCACGGGAGGCCCTACTGAAGTTGAGACTCTTGATATCTCGATTCTTTCTTAGGCGAGCACTCTTCCATAAGCGAACACACAATAGATGTTTTACAAATTTCTCCTCTATCTATTAGTAGGCTTTCTGAATGTATTCTAATCCTTTAGGTGAGACGCCTCCTGGAAAGATTCTAGACGACGAGGACACAAAGAGAAGGTGAGGACTTTCGTAGAGTGTGAGGATTCACTAATAGGTTGCTGATAAGTAGGAAATGCCTTGAGTTGATAAAGATGCACAAGCCATCATCAATTAAAAATTCAAAGTTCTAACATATATTCTAAATTAGGCCCTAGGAGGGCGAGGATGTTTCAGTAGAAGGCGAGAACGTTAGGGCGAGCCTGTTTCAGTAGAAGGCGAGGATGTTGGTTGAAAAATAGGTATAAGCACATCTTCTGAATCCTTCAAATTGGAGTCTGCACATTATCTTCAAAATATGTTCTTCCTCAAAACCTCTGATAATTTGGTGAAGCCGTCGATTAACTAAGCATAGTCATAATCTTTTGATCCTCTGAATAGTGATATGCCTTTCTCTAAACAAGCTTAACCGATAGTTGGTATCCCTTAAATTTTTCTCTGACATAGGACACCTTGAGAGTCTTTGAAACAATATTACTGAAGGGTTTCGAGCATGAAAACGCAACGGAAAAACGCATAAAAACAGAAAAATAACGAAACTGTAATAACCCCAAATTTTGGACTTAATTAAAATTTTGATGAATAGTAAATTTTGCTGATGAAAAATATTTTCAGACCACCCTATATGCAAGACACGTAATGAATGTTTCAAAGTTATTTTAGTGATGTATAAGGAGAATAAGTGAATGCAAACGCAATCAGAATCAAAAGATTTCCATTTGAGTTTTATACCACTATTCATCAGACAATCGAGAATGTATTAAATTGATCATTTTGAGGAAGTATATAGAATGAGAAATCCATGATCACATATTAAGCCAAGGTAATAAAAAGATCAAGAGGATATCTCTTAGCATTAGTGCAACGAAACGTTTTCGGAATCACTTGAACCTATAACAAGACCTAGTAACAAAGCAAAAGCGTAACGAATTATGGATTAAACCATAACCAAAGGAGAAGTATCATATAAGATCATATGTGAGACTCGTTAGAATTTGAGAATAAGTAATTCTGGAATTAAAATGATTTAAGCGATAAAAAACGATCCCAAATGAATAGTAAAAATTTCCGGACTCCGAACGATTTGAAATTTCAGAGAGAGCTTTGTGGAGTTAAATGATGACTAAGTTTGCAATCGGAATTTGAAAACGAGATCAAGGAATCGAGAAAGTAGAATAAAAACGAGTGCACGGAAGAGGTGGTGGTTAATAAGCCACGTGAGAGCATTGTTGGCTTGTTGAGAGCCAAACAACCTTTCTACCACACAAATACAAACACATCACCACCTTGTCACCATTTTCTCCAAGGATTCACCCAATGGTTGACATGTGGCAAGGGTGACTAAACTCTTCCTAAACCACACAACCAAGAAGTATGTAATTAGGATTGTTTTGACAAAAGAAAGGAAAAGAAAAACAAGCAAGTATTCATCTCCTCCATTTCTCAAAATTCTGCTCAGCTTGCACAAGGGAGAAAGAAAAATTCATAACTCAAAATCTAGTCGTCCTAAGGTACGTTTAAAATTTCATGGCTATCCAAGAAGTGTAGCATGGTCAAATACTGGATGAAAGTTGAGGCATGAATAGTGATTTCGAAAATACTAACTTGTGTTCTTGATTTTGTTCTTGAAGATTAAGCTAGTTAAGGATGTTTAAAGCTCAAGCAAGGATAGTTAGGACATTGTTAGTGTCTCTAAGGCAGCAAGGAAGGTATAACACCTCTGCCCTCTTGATATTAATTGAGTTTTATGCTTAAGTTTGTAGTATAGTTCGTTAAAAATGTAGTATAAGAGATCCATGCATGTTTTTAAAGATTTTGGTTAGTTGAATGAGTTGTGGTTGATTGAGGGATGAGTTCTTGAGTTAGTATGAACTGTACTAGAGTTGTAAATGATCTATGGATGTATGGATTGTCTTGGTTGGATGTTTGGATTGGTTGTGAAATGGAAACATTCGATGTATAGCCGTCGTAATGACGAAATGTTTATTAACTTCCTTGACAGTGGTATTCGAGGCTCTTAATCTACTGTCAAGTGTGACCACTAACCATGATAGTGTATTTCTTGTCTTGTAGTTTATTTTGGCGAAAGAATCGCATCGTTTCGATTTATGGTTTAGGAGAAACACTCGTTTTAGTGAAAGTGGTTTCGGGTAACTAAGTAGTTCACTACATGAACTTTGAGCATATGATCAAGCCCTTTAAAAATGGAAGTAGGTCATGATATTAAGGTGGATACTAGTATGGACAGTTAGGAAGGGAACCGAGAAGGTTATGTGTTAAAAAGATAATTTTTCGATTTTATAAAAATGCGGGAAGAAAAGTTGCGCAAGTGAAATACCCTTAAGGGGATGGTTAAAACCGTGAGTTTAGTAATGGTAAAGTACTTGGGATTTGTGAATGGATTATTACCCAAACTTTTGACTTAAGAGTTAAGGAGTATCATGAGGTTATGATTAACCAAGAACGAGACTTTTGATTTTCATTAAGAGAACGTTAGTGCTTAAGTTAATGGCACTTTAAATGATTACGCTAGGAGACTGATTGAGTATTTCTTTGTTTATAGATTTCCCGACAAATTCTCGAACCCCTAACAACCAAGGACTCAACGCAAGTTTTCTCATCTCATGCTATATTTCAAATCACTTATACTGATGATATTGCATATGATAGATGTATGCAAGTTTTCAAACCTTACATCTTATATAGATGATGTTGTGTTTAAAAATTGTTGAGGTTATAATTTTGCATATGATAGATGTATGCAAGTTTTCAAACCCTACATCTGATATAAGATGTTGTTGTGATAAAAACTGTTGTGATTGTGATATAAACTGTTTTATTACTTTAAAGGAACTACAAATTGATTTATATTTTCTAATTAAATCTTTCGTAAGATTATATGGTTTATATGCTATGATTATATTAGATATTAACCGAGGTTTTATAAAGGCTCTAAGCGTGGAGCACTTGTATGATAGTTTTAAAATTTAGACCGGGAGTCAAATTATTATTTTGTTTTGACTATACTGTCATAAGCTGGAGGATTCCAGAGACAGTCATATTTTAAATATTGATTAAATATTCCAATATTAATATCATTGGATATTTCATGAGAGATATTTAAATAATATTATTATAAATATTATTTGAATATTTATTGAATTAAGTGAATATTATTTTGGGATATTCACTTAAGTAGAATTTTATTGAATATTAATTCAATATTTATTAAATATTCCAAAAATGATTTAAAAATCATAGAACCTTATTTAAATATTACGTAAGCTTCCAATAGTTATTTAAAATATTTTCTGATCTTGAAAAGATTTATTTGATTGTAGTAGGGGTTCCCAACTATTTTTATTGAATTATCTCAAATGATGACTATGGTTTTTGACTTACAAAAATTGGGAATCCATTCCAGGAAGTGAACGTATGATTTCACTTGCCTCTTTCATTAAAAGTGATATATTTTGGGTTTCTGAATTATCAGAACTAAAGATATTTTACAAAACTCCCAGGTCGTGATTTCGAAATGTTTTACTCGAGGATCGAGGTCAGTTGACAACAGTCAACCCACATTGTGACTTACTTCCGATATAATCCGGAAGTAAGGGTGTTTTTACAAAACCTATCAACAAGCTTATACTTGGGGAACCAGAATAATATCTGTTCCAGTTATAGATAGTTGGGGGAAACGACATTTTCGCGTAAGTGGCCGAGTAACGCATGGTCCCGCACATGAAAACTATATTTTCTGGCCTTGATGTCGCCAGGTTAGCGTAAGAGGTCGGGTGACGCCGGCCCAGCAGAAAACTATTTTCTGGCCTTGATGTCGCCAGGGGAAATTTAATAAGAGGCTGGATGACGTCAGTCCAGTGGAATCTGTTGACAAGGAGCGGTCCACTTGTGTGGCCTTGATGTCGCCATGGGGTTCCCAATGTGTAAGAGGCCGAGTGACGCCGGTCCAACTTAAAAGCCCGTATGCGGCTAGGGTAATGACCTTCGGGATTATCCATCTACTAGTAGAAAATCTATGGTATGACGACTGATCATCGTATACCAGTGCGTAGCCCTGTACAGTTCCCCATGTTTTTCCAAGGATTGGAATTTCAGAAATGTTTGGTAACTTGGGTTAAATACCGGTTACGGATACTTGTTAATGATATTTTAACAAAGTACTATACCTCATACAGTATTTGAACTGTATGGCATGTTTTGACGAAAAGAGTATTCAATATATCATTCTATATACGAATGAGGTTTTTAAAAGCTTTCAGTTATGATATAAGCTTTCATATATGATTTAAGCTGCTTTATATTATTGTTGAGCTTTAGTGCTCACTCTTGCTTCTTATATATATCACAACAAAACATATTCAAAAAGTGTTAATGACTGATATTTTATAGTATTTTGAACAATACGAGATATCTAAATAGATATGCGTATATATATGTTGAGAAGGTATTGAAGATATACAATATGTTGAACTGTATAGTATTTTGAATCAATGAATAGGCTTTAAGCCTTGATTCCAATGTTAATATCTATTTTAAAAAGATATGTTTTGAGTCTTGGTTCATTATATTGATACCAAGGGTTTCTAAATGATTTACGAGAGTATTTGAGTATGATTATAAGTTATACAGTATTTTGAACTATATACTATTTTGGGTCAAACCCTAGTAGTTTTAAAACTTTGATCCTATATGGAATATCTACCTTAAAGGTTTAAAGATTTAAACTGGGATAGATTTCTTGCTGAGCACTATTAGCTCATTCTTGCTTTATTAAAACTTTCAGCATGAAGAAAACATTGCCGATTCACCCCGTATTACGAGAGCAAGGGAATGGAGAGACCACCCTTGAGTTAGTTCAGCAGGATGGATACTGACGGAGTTAGCAGAACAGTTGCAGATGGAATTAGGGAGAATTGTTTTCAAGTAGGTTTTCCTTATGGAACCTTGTATAGAATTGTGAGGTCTATTATTTTAACTTCAGGTAGAGGTTGTAAATAATAGATGAGATCCTGGATAGTACATTTGGTTTGTAGTAACAAGTGTCACTTATTGTTGCTCATTTCCAAGGCTATAACTTGTGTGTGTGTGCGTAAGTGATTGGGGTCTTTGGTGTTGTATTATTAGAATATTGTAAGTGATACAGGTATGGTATGATTGATGGAGTGTGACAACCCAGATTCCTGACCCCGGATCCGGGGGTGTTACAGAAACCCTCCGCCAGATCCATGCGAAACACGATATTTAATTCGTGAATAGAATTGTTTACCTTTTCAGAAGTTTTACGATTGGTTGACAGATGGAGGTCCTTTGCTATGATCACCACGTATCCTGCCTTGCGATATACGTCTCTAATCAGTCCACACGAACGCCCGATCGTCCAACGATCACCGGAGTTGGTACTAGCCAAGAACTGCCCTCAGAACTCTCTCTCTCTCTCTAGCCTCTCTCAGATGTAGAGCTGCTAGGGTTTAAAAAAAAACGAATTCTGTGTATTACCCTAAAACAATACATCTTAATGTATTTATATGGAGAGAATTCTGGGCCTATGCCTAATCTGATTGGGCTTCCAAAACCCAATCTGATTATTAGTAGTATTTTTTTATCATATTCGAATTATTATATAATTAATCAAGTCCTACTTAATTAATCCAATAATTCAATATAATAATAATTCAATTAAATTCGAAATTTAATTAAAGCTCCGTTTTAAATGTTCTTTGTGTGTGACCCTTTAGGTTATTATTACGTTGGCAATAATTTTAATATCTCATAATAAAATTATAAACAATGAGCGGCATCTAGTTATACATCATTGCTACCCAAGTAATAATAATAATTGGTGATCCAATTAAACCTTTAATGAATAATGTTCCATGTAATATAATCCTTTTAACCTTATATTATAGATTAAACTTGAGGCATGGTTTATGTCATCCTCTTCAACATTTAATCCCGGTTTACTTGATCGATGAGTAGACTATTAAACAAATCACAATTTGAGCATGGCCATGCATTTCATAGTCTCACTCAATCAAGAGGCCAATAATATCACTCCTAAAATAGGATGGTTAAATCCTATATCCATCATTCATATTTCTCATATGATTCATAATATACCCAATGTCCGCCTTTATCATTACCCGGTCAAAGGTAACTTTGAGTAGAATCAAAGTATATCAATTCTCATATAGAAATATAATGATTTCAAGTCTAAGGATCATTACACCATTATCACTGTGAGAATTGCTTATGACACTTGATAACATTTACCATGAAGAATTCACACGGTGGGTCTATCCAATGCCATGTTCAGCTAACATGCACTTATGTCTTTGACTTTAGTATCACCATACCTATGACCAATGAGATGTGGTCATCAGTCAACAAACATACTAGTCTTAATGCATTATTATTGTCCTCAAATAATAATACTCGACTAGGGATCTTTTAGGATTATAAACACTATTCATATAATCTCATTTCTAAGTCACTTACTTAGAGATATAGAATTCATGCTTATATTCCAAGGACATTTATTATTCTAACATTTATATCGCAGTTAATAAAGACATAATAAATAATTGAAAGAAAATCCATAGAACATATTTATTAATAATCAAAATGTCTTCCCTAAGAACATTATAGTATTGTCTCTAGGGCACAAGTACTAACAATCTCCCACTTGCACCAGAGCCAATCACCCATGTATCTAATACCCATGGAACTAGTGTGACCTTCGTGCTTCTGCTGCGACAAAGCCTTAGTCAGTGGGTCTGCAACGTTATCATTAGTATGCACTTTACATATATGTATATCTCCCCTCCTTGTAATCTCTCGAAGTAGATGATATCGTCTAAGTATATGCTTTGCTCGAGAATGGGACCTTGGTTCCTTAGCCTGCGCAATAGCTCCATTGTTATCGCAATAAAGATCAACTGGATCTGCGATCGATGGAACTACTCCAAGTCCCTCAATAAATTTCCGAAGCCAAACAGCCTCTTTGGCCGCTTCACTGGCAGCAATATACCCAGCTTCCATTGTAGACTCAGCTACTGTCTCTTGCTTTGAACTCTTCCAGCTTACAACACCTCCATTTAGACAAAACACAAACCCAGATTGAGACACAGTATCGTCTCTGTTTGTTTGGAAACTAGCATCAGTGTAACCTCTTACAACTAGATTCTCATCTCCTCCATATACCAAGAATGAATCTTTAGTTCTCTTGAGGTACTTAAGAATATTCTTGACTGCCGTCCAGTGACCTTCACCTGGATTAGACTGGTATCTGCTCGTCATGCTCAAAGCATACGAAACATCAGGTCGAGTACATATCATTGCATACATTATTGAATGAATTGCAGAAGCATATGGTTCCATTTTCATACGGTCCTTATCATCTAATGATTTAGGACAGTTCTCTTTTGAGATCACTATCTCATGAGACACAAGGACAAATCCCCTCTTTGCCTCTTGCATCCCAAAACGATGAAATACTTTGTCAATGTATGTACTCTGACTTAAGCCGATTAATCTTCTAGATCTATCTCTATAGATCTTGATCCCTAATATATAGGTAGCATCGCCTAAGTCTTTCATTGAGAAACTTTTTCCCAACCAAGTCTTAACAGCCTGAAGAGAAGGTATGTCATTCCCTATTAGTAATATATCATCAACATATAATACTAGGAATGCCACTTTGATCCCACTAACCTTCTTGTAAACACAAGGCTCATCTTCATTTTGAATAAAGCCAAACTCTTTGACTGTTATATCAAAACGAATGTTCCAACTCCTTGAGGCCTGCTTCAATCCATAAATAGATCGTAGTAGCTTACAGACCATTCTAGCAAATCTCGGATTGACAAAACCTTCTGATTGTATCATATACACATCATCTTCTAAGCTCCCATTTAAGAAAGAGGTTTTGACATCCATTTGCCAGATTTCATAGTCATAGTAAGCTGCTATCGCAAGCAAAATCCTGATGGACTTGACCATAACTACTGGTGAGAAAGTTTCATCATAGTCAATACCATGAATTTGTTTGAAACCTTTCGCCACTAGTCTTGCTTTGTAGGTCTTTACATTACCATCCATGTCTGTTTTCTTCTTGAAAACCCATTTGCACCCAATAGGTTTTACCCCTTCAGGTGGTTCAACCAAAGTCCATACTTTGTTTTCATACATGGAATCCATCTCAGATTTCATAGCTTCCAGCCATCTCTCAGAATCTGGACTTTTTATAGCATCCTGATATGTAAGAGGCTCATCTTCATCCATAAGCATTACATCGCCAGTCTAAGTTAAGAGAAATCCATAATATCTCCCAGGCTCGTGGCGAATCCTACCAGATCTACGAACAACCTGTGTTTCTTGAGCAGTAACACTTTCATGTACTTCATGCTCATGTTCCAACTCCGGTTCAATGTCATTCTGTGGTTCTCGAACTTCATCGAGATCTATCATACTCCCACTGCTTTTCTTAGAGAACAGTTCTCTTTCAAGAAATACAGCAGTTCGAGCAACAAACACTTTGATCTCGGTACGATTATAGAAATAATACCCTTTAGTTTCTTTTGGGTATCCCACAAAATTACATTTGTCTGATTTCGGTCCTAGCTTGTCAGTGACTAAACGTTTCACAAACGCTTCGCATCCCCATACTTTCAAAAAGGACATGCTATGACGTTTCTCAGTCCATATCTCATATGGTGTAGTTTGAACCGATTTAGTAGGAACTCGGTTAAGTGTGTGTGCAGCCGTTTCCAGAGCATAACCCCAGAAACTAATTGGAAGATCCGCTAGACTCATCATCGATCGCACCATGTCCAACAAGGTACAATTTCTCCTTTCAGATACACCATTGCACTGTGGTGTTCCAGGAGGTGTGAGTTGTGATACAATACCACACTCCTTTAAGAAATTCTTAAATTCTAAGCTTAGGTACTCACCTCCACGATCAGATCGTAGAGTTTTAATACTTCCGCCTATTTGCTTTTCCACTTCTGCCTTGTACTCTTTAAAATTTTAAAATGATTCAGATTTGTTCTTCAAAAGATACACATATCCGTATCTACTAAAATCATCAGTAAAGGTTATGAAGTAGTAAAAGCCACATCTTGCCATCGTATGCATTAGACCACATACATCACTATGTATAAGTTCTAATCGTTCGGTGGCCCTCTCACCAATTCCGGTAAAAGGAACTTTAGTCATTTTTCCAATGAGACAAGGTTCGCATTCTTCGTATGATTCAAAATCAAACTTATCTAAGTATCCATCCTTATGTAACTTGGAAATGCGTTTCTCATTTATATGGCCTAAACGACAATGCCAAAGGTATGTTTAATTTGAGTCATTAGCCTTAATACGTTTATTATTTACATTATAGACAGGAATATCAAGATCAAGAACATATAAACCATTAAATCAACGTGCAACCCCATAGGTAACATTATTCAAACCAAAGGAACAACTATTGTTCTCAATTGTAAAGGAAAAACCTTTCTTGTCCAAACAAGAAACAGAAATAATGTTTCTGCAAATCGCAGGCACGTAAAAACAGTTCTCAAGTTTTAAAATAAGCCCAGTGGGCAATGATAAATTATAGGTCCCTACAGCCAAAGCAGCAACCTTTGCTCCATTGCCAACACGTAGGTCAACTTCTCCTTTCGCCAAAGTCCTACTCCTTCGCAGTTCCTGCACATTTATACAAATGCGAGAACCACATCAAGTATCTAATACCCATGATGTAGAAGTAGACAAATTGACTTCTATAACATACATACCTGAATCAGAAATCTTCACAGACTTCATTCCCTTCAGGTTCTGATCCTCCAAATATGCTTGACAATTTCGCTTCCAATGACCCGGCTTCTTGCAAAAGTGACATACATCACCCTTTGCAACACCTTTTGCAACACCTCCAGTAGGCTTTGTTCGCACAAAATCACGCAAGCGTACGCGGTCACAAGTAATATATGAATAAGTAGAGTTCGTTCCCACAGAGACTGGTTTACCACAGTTATGCACTTATGCAACAATGTATGGCTATTGTTCAATGCTAAGACAAGTATCAAATTTGGGTTTTGATTATCTAAATTAACTAAGCAAATTACCAAAACTATAATTAACTAATGATTTCACTGTCGAATTACTTATGAGAAGAAAACATGGGATCCTAACTTTATTAAATACTTCATCTAGAGTCTTTTGTCTTTAATTAATGTATGTGACGGTTATGATAACTAATCGGACAACACGAAATCAGTACACGCTACCTTTCAGTATACGTATACCAAACCACTCAAACATCCACAAAAGAGATAGAAGTTGGGCAGACACCAATTATGCTTAGACCCTATATGTCTATAAGATTTGAAAACATAATGGTTTAACGAGCAAGTTATCCATTCAGATTACATAGGGCAGGTAAGATGGTTAAAATCACCTACGAATCATGCATGACAAACATACATAAACCTATGCTAGCCTGGCAAGTTCTAAACCTCTATATCCACTTTCGCAATCAATAGAGATTAACAAACAACTTGGATGTTAGCTACGCATCCAAGAAGAATAAGCACAACCAAACTAGGAAATCAATTAGCCATCACACACACATCTTTAAAACAATTAACGACTAAAATCCATAGATAAATCCGTTAGAATCCCACGACAACGATTAGTTCATAATCGAACCGTTCATCATCGTGGGTTCTGATGAAAACATGATAATAAATATGTCTGGAATACTAATTAAAAGTACTAGGGTTTGTGAAAAACAAACGAGAATCCAAAGTATCGCCTAATTAGAAGAATACAAAGATAAGTTGAAAACTAGATCTTCGTAATCAGCCGTCTCCTTGTTCTCCTTGTCGATGGATGAATATGTATGTATGTATATCAATATATATGTCTCTGAAATCGTTCACCAATTGTTTATATAGGCTCTTTTGTTGACTGGTCTTCGCTGGTTTCCTTATTAGAACAGAATTTGACTTCTTCAGCAATCCACAGGCGCGGGCGCGCTTCCAAGGGCGCGGGCACGCTTCAACAGAATTCAACTAGGCGCGGGCGCGCTTCCTAGGGCGTGGGCGCGCTTGAGCCTCTGTCAGATTTCTTCAAAACCCATTTCTTGACTTTTCCTCGCGCTCTCACGTCCCGTAACTCCTAGGCTTTCACAAGGATGCTCAATCACCACCGTATAATCAAGATAGCTCCGAAACTCTGCTAATTACTAAGCTCTGCACATTCCAACTCAAAACACATTAAAAACACCAAGTACTTGAACACAAACAGTCAATTTAAGCCGATTTGAAGCATTCCAAGTAGATATAAAATCCACTTATCACACCCCCAAACTTAAACTGATGCTTGTCCTCAAGCATAAACAGACTCTATATACAATGCAATGCATGAATGCAACTAATATGCTAATGCAAATGATCCCCTCAGACTAACCACAACCAATCAACAAGCCAAAATCTCAAAGAATGCAATCTTCCAAACAGAGTTCGACCAAATCCCCGTATACTAGCAACACAACACAGAAACGTGCGTGTGTGCGATGCTCATCAATATACTCCCAAACTAAATCAAGACCATATCCTATTCTTCACCAAAACAACCACAAGCTTAAAAACAGAATGAACTCTAGACTCAAGAAATCACTAAAAGACACATCAACCTCCACTTGAGTTAGACAGGAATTCATGCTTTATTACGACACACAAAACAACACTCATGCTTATTTGACCGTGCAATGGCTGAGACCCCGAAAGGCTTATACAATAATACCCATGTAGCGAGCGTTAGGTTAGTGGATCCCAGACCGGAAAAGTCTTAGGTCACGAGGCACAAAGTCCCCTAGAACTTAATTGCTCGAGTATTAAAGAGCTCAACCTGATCAATTCTGCATAAACACAACTCTTTTTTTTTCTTTTTTTTTAATTTCGGAATGAGTCCCTCCCTAGACTACTCATTTTTTACAATGAGCGGCTACTAGCCATTTGACGCCCAGCTTTATTAACAAATAGCATGAAATCTCTGGTTTCCCCCAAACTTAGACTTAAGTGCTTCTTTGTTTTCAAGAGAATAGACGAACATTCTAAATGTAAACAAGTGATTAAATTCTAACATCCAAACAAATATGGTCTGATCAAATCCAAAAGCAACCAATTAGACTTATGAAATTAATTTGTTTTCGGCATGCAAGTCAATTCCTAGGAACTTAAATCAACCCTCTATTCATCATTACCACACTCCAATCAACATCGACTCACCAACGGAAACAGCCAAATTCTACGGGATCATGAAATATGCTATGCAAATGCAACTAAATGGACTCACATAATAGATATAAACAAATATGCAAACAGAATGCTCTATATGACATAAACATGCAAAGATATGGATTAACTAACTACATATGCAATATGAATCCTATATGAACACACTAACATTACTATTCCTTAATTATCACCCCCAAACTTAAAGTATTCAATGTCCTCATTGAAGGTAATAACAAGGAAAGTGCAGAATATACCTAATCATTAGCATTACCACCCTCCTCGGCTGGTGTATCCGGTGGTGGATAAACAGAATCAGCTCCAAAGTCAGGCCAAGCAACATCAACTCCAGTGGCGCAGAATGCAGTACCCAAAGCCTGAGTCAAATCCTGAGCAAAACGGCGATGTATGTCATGCATGGCGTCTATACGCTGAGTCAGCCGCCTATACTGAGCATCACCAAAGTCAGACCATCAACCTCTCGCTGAATCCCAGATGGATCCTAGGGGGAAACAATACAAACTCTTTATTGTTTTTTTTTTGTTTTTTTTTGTTTTTTTTCCAACACACACAGAATAATACTATAACAATTGCGTGGGTTGCCTCCCACGAAGCGCTTGTTTTACGTCAATAGCTTGACGTGATTCCGTTTTCATCCAGTCGTAAGAACGGTGAACGTCGACTCACGGTTCACCGTATTACCAACATCATAATTCAGCCACTGACCATTAACCTTGAACGCTTCGTCCGGAAACTTATGGAAAATTTCTACTGCAACATGCAGAAATGCTGATTTAACCGTGATAGGCTCCGACCACCTCGACTTACGCTTTCCTGGAAAAAATCTGAAACGAGATTTGAAACGCAGAACTAGCTGACCTGGCACAAATGAATGTTTCACCACCCCTCTTTCATGCCAGTCCTTAACCTTCTCCTTATATAGCATGTTGCTCTCGTAGACTTTACCATACCTCAATTGATCCTGCAGTGGTTGGAGTTCAAGTGTAGAAGCTTCTTCGATAGATGGTTTAAGTCGCTCCTGAGAATTGTTCAGCTCTACTAATCCAAGAGATTCGAATGGTGCATCAATTTTTCTTTTCCACGGAGGTGCATTCAACAACTGAAGTTGCTCTGCTCTTTCTTCGTCTTCGATATCAGAATCCCCTATCAAGACTCTCTCCATTGTATCTGACTTCAGCGGTTGTTCAATCTCTGTATTGACGACAGAATCGACCATCTCCAAATTAAAGCACTCTTCTTCCTCAGTTGGAAATTTCATTGCCTTGAACACGTTAAAAGTGACCTTCTGATTTTGAACCCTCATTGTAAGCTCTCCTTTCTGTACATCAATCAAAGTTCGGCCTGTAGCTAAGAATGGTCTTCCCAAGATAATAGGAATCTTCTTATCCTCCTCAAAGTCCAGCATAACAAAATCAGCAGGAAAAATGAGCTTATCCACTTTAACCAAAACATCCTCTACTATACCTCTAGGATATGTGACAGACCTGTCAGCCAGCTGCAAAGACATGTTCATAGGTTTCGGTTCAGGTAAACCAAGTTGCATGAAGACAGACAACGACATTAGATTAATACTAGCTCCCAAGTCACACAAGCACTTGTTGAAAGATAGATTGCCGATACTGCATGGTATGGTGAAACTCCCTGGATCCTTCAGTTTAGGAGGTAACTTCTGCTGTAGAATAGCACTACATTCTTCTGTTAGAGCGACGGTCTCCAACTCCTCGAGTTTCAACTTCCATGAGAGAATACCCTTCATGAACTTTGCGTAGCTCGACATTTGTTCTAGAGGTTCCGCAAAAGGTATATTGATCTGCAACTTCTTGAAAACTTCGAGAAACTTAGCGAATTGCTTATCCAACTCCTGCTTCTGAAGACGTTTAGGGAATGGCGGAGGAGGATAGACTTCCTTGCTCTCTGTAGCTTGCTTCTGAATAGGTTTCTCAGTGGAATGGTCACTCTTCTCCGGATTGTCCCCCAACTGATCAGCTTTTTCTCCATTTTTTTCACTTTCTGGCAGAATTGGAGGCGCGGGCGCGCTATGAACAGTGCGGGCGCGCTCTAGGTACCGTTCACTTTTCAAATTTTCTTCATTTTGCGCTATTTCTGAGTTCTGATCATTCGTAACCCTTGCAGATCGCAAGGTAACTGCTTTTACATGTTCCTTGGCTTCCCGTTTGCCTGGATTAGCTTCCGTATCACTAGGGAGAGTTCCCTGTGGTCTATTCAACAAAGCATTGGCAATCTGACCTATCTGATTCTCCAAAGTCTTGATGGAAACATCTTGGCTCTTGCACATTAGCCTCAATTCCTCCAATTCAGATTTTTCATTAGATGACTGACCAGCATTGCCGTGAGACGGTTGTTGAAACCCTGGTGGTTGATACGGTTGCCTTGGAGCATACTGCTGCTGAAAACCAGACGGGTTGAATGGCTTAGTTCCAAATTGTTGACCTTGATACTGCTGATACGGCTGTTGTGGTTGTTGTTGTTGGCCACCTTGATTGTTACTCCAACTGAAGTTAGGATGATTCCTGTTATTCGGATAATAGGTGTTAGGCACTGGTTGCTGTGGTCTCTGGAAATTGCTCACAAACTGTGCCGATTCACTAGATATGGCACACTGAGTCGTGTCATGTGCACCTGCACATAGCTCACAAACACTAGCCACCTGCTGAACTCCATAGTTAGACAAAGAATCTACCTTCATAGACAGAGCCTTTAGCTGTGCTGCTATAGCAGTAGCTGCATCCACTTCCAGAATTCCTGCCACTTTACCTTGTGATAACCTCTGAGTTGGATTCTGGTATTCATTAGCGGCCATCATCTCAATTAGATCATAAGCTTCCTCATAGCTTTTAGCCCATAGAGCTCCACCTGATGCCGCATCAAGCATTGGTCGTGATTGACCTCCCAGACCATTATAAAAACAATTGATCACCATCCAATCAGGCATTCCATGATGAGGACACTTCCTAAGCATCTCCTTGTAGCGCTCCCAAGCTTCACATAAAGTTTCCCCTGACTGCTGTGCAAACTGAGTAAGAGCATTCCTGATTGCAGCTGTTTTAGCCATAGGGAAGAATTTAGTGAGAAACTTCTGAGCAAGATCCTCCCATGTAGCAATAGAACCCGCTGGTAGAGAATGTAACCAACCCTTAGCCTTATCCCTCAGAGAAAATGGGAAAAGTCTCAATTTCACAGCATCTTCTGACACTCCGTTGAACTTGAAGGTGTCGCAAATCTCGATGAAGTCCCTAATATGCATATTAGGATCTTCCGTCGGAGCACCCCCAAACTGAACTGAATTCTGCACCATCTGAATCGTGCCAGGCTTGATTTCAAAGGTATTAGCTGCAATGGCTGGCCTGACAATGCTAGATTGAATGTCATTGATCTTTGGCTGAGAATAGTCCTTCAAAGCCTTCGTTTCTGCTGCTGGTTCTCCCATAACTAGATTCAATTCAAGTTCTTCTTTCCGAGATTGAGAACGTGTTCGCATACACGCTCACTAAAACACCTGAAACTCAACAAACAAAGTAAAATTGATGAGAGAATAATCCGAGTCAGTGAACTTTAACGACCACTGATGACAAGCACATAAACTATATAAATAACACCTAGTCCCCGGCAGCGGCGCCAAAAACTTGTTCGCACAAAATCACGCAAGCGTACGCGGTCACAAGTAATATATGAATAAGTAGAGTTCGTTCCCACAGAGACTGGTTTACCACAGTTATGCACTTATGCAACAATGTATGGCTATTGTTCAATGCGAAGACAAGTATCAAATTTGGGTTTTGATTATCTAAATTAACTAAGCAAATTACCAAAACTATAATTAACTAATGATTTTACTGTCGAATTACTTATGAGAAGAAAACATGAGATCCTAACTTTATTAAATACTTCATCTAGAGTCTTTTGTCTTTAATTAATGTATGTGACGGTTATGATAACTAATCAGACAACACGAAATCAGTACACGCTACCTTTCAGTATACGTATACCAAACCACTCAAACATCCACAAAAGAGATAAAAGTTGGGCAGACACCAATTATGCTTAGACCCTATATGTCTATAAGATTTGAAAACATAACGGTTTAACGAGCAAGTTATCCATTCAGATTACATAGGGCTGGTAAGATGGTTAAAATCACCTACGAATCTTGCATGACAAACATACATAAACCTATGCTAGCCTGGCAAGTTCTAAACCTCTATATCCACTTTCGCAATCAATAGAGATTAACAAACAACTTAGATGTTAGCTACGCATCCAAGAAGAATAAGCACAACCAAACTAAGAAATCAATTAGCCATCACACACACATCTTTAAAACAATTAACTACTAAAATCCATAGATAAATCCGTTAGAATCCCACGACAACGATTAGTTCATAATCGAACCGTTCATCATCGTGGGTTCTGATGAAAACATGATAATAAATATGTCTGGAATACTAATTAAAAGTACTAGGGTTTGTGAAAAACAAACGAGAATCCAAAGTATCGCCTAATTAGAAGAATACAAAGATAAGTTGAAAACTAGATCTTCGTAATCAGCCGTCTCCTTGTTCTCCTTGCCAATGGATGAATATGTATGTATGTATATCAATATATATGTCTCTGAAATCGTCCACCAATTGTTTATATAGGCTCTTTTGTTGAATGGTCTTCGCTGGTTTCCTTATTAGAACAGAATTTGACTTCTTCAGCAATCCACCAGGCGCGGGCGCGCTTCCAAGGGCGCAGGAGCGCTTCAACAGAATTCAACTAGGCGCGGGCGCGCTTCCTAGGGCGCGGGCGCGCTTGAGCCTCTATCAGATTTCTTCAAAACTCATTTCTTGACTTTTCCTCGCGCTCTCACGTCCCGTAACTCCTAGGCTTTCACAAGGATGCTCAATCACCACCGTATAATCAAGATAGCTCCGAAACTCTGCTAATTACTAAGCTCTGCACATTCCAACTCAAAACACATTAAAAACACCAAGTACTTGAACACAAACAGTCAATTTAAGCCGATTTGAAGCATTCCAAGTAGATATAAAATCCACTTATCAGGCTTCAAAGCCTTTTTGAAAGCAGGCTTCGGATTAGCAGATTTAGATCCAATCTTCTTCTTGCCTTTCCATTTCCCCTTTCCTTTGGCATTCCTTTTATTCACCATCATTATGGGAGCAGGGTTAGCCTTTGACATATTGGTTTCAGCAGTCCTCAATAATGCCAAAAGTTCGCTAGGTGTTTTGTCTATCTCACTCATAATATAGTTTATAAAAAATTGAGTGTAGTTGATGTTCAAAGACTGCAAGATCAAATCTGCTTGGTGTTCCGGTAAAACCGGGTAACCCAAATTCTCAAGGGTTTCCAAATACCCTATCATCTTTAGAACATGAGGTCCAACCGGGTCACGATCTCCCTTTTTGCATGCATACAACGCTTTGCTTACATCCAACCTCTCTTGACGAGCTTGACCCTCAAACATCCTTTTGAGGTGCTCTATCATGTCATAAGCGTCCATACGCTCATGTTGTTTCTGAAGCTCAGGACTCATAGTCGCTAGCATCAAACAACAGACATCCGTAGAATCATCAAGATGCTTCTGATAAGCATTTTGTTGAGCCTCGGTTGCTTCAGCAGCAAGAGGTCCAGGGTGAGGAATATCAAGGACATAAAGCTTTCGCTCCTGCCTGAGGACAATCCTCAAATTCCTTTTCCAATCAAGGAAGTTGGTTCCTGTCAGCTTTTCCTTCTCAAGGACTGACCGCACAGAGAAATTGTTTGAGTTTTCCATTTAGATATCTACAATGTTAAAATGCATAAAAATAAGTTAGTTGCAGATTTATTAAATTATGTTCAAGTGATTATCCATATATATTCACAATATATATCTCCTACTATTTTTATCAAATCAATAGCCCTAACTATTAATTCGGAAGGCATTACTCTAAATCCTTCTAGTGAGCCAAGATCCATATTTCGTCATGCTTAAGGTCAGCTTTGGCTTTACTCCCAAAACATGATTTATTTAGGTAGACAACTCTTGTCAATTATATCATATATAACTCTTGGAAAGTTTGGTAGAACAACATTTGTCCACATATATCCAATAAATCATACAAAACTCCATGCCTCTAAGTTCACAATCCTATTGTGGTCACTTAGTTAAGTCTAACCCAATGGTCTAACAATTAAGTATCACATTTACTCTATCGCGTCTTACCACGATAGATTGGAGTGCTTCACTTTGGCGAACCCACTCTTTCTCGATCTAGGTCTTGAATAGTGTTGCCCATTGGAAGGCATCTAATTGACTTAATATTTTAACTTTAGGGATTTTATTATTAAAACGACCATGATCCCATCATCAAGAGATTCCCAATTTTTCCTTGAACTAAGTACTTCAATTCAAAATTCATCAATGGTTTGATTTCCAGTCCAACAGAGGAGTCACAGTGGTCTCACTTAAAACCCACCTTTCTTACAAGCGCTGCTTGTATTTTTGTCAAAATCGCCCCATATCAAAATTTGAAAATTCATACTTATTTCCATGTTTCATAAACACGGGAATCTCATGTTCGTTTTTGTTCAATTTTAAAATCTTGAATCGTTACAGATTTTATCTTGTTTAGAAAACATGGCATGGGTGATGTATCTAATACATACACGTTTAATCTAATTAAAGCATGCATCATTATAGCTATGCATACATATTATCATCACATGCATCATATATGTAAAATGCGTAAAGTAAACGTGCTTGGTTATGGCCCAATCCTATGCGATTTTTCCAAGCTAAAGGAAAAATCTAGGTCAAACTATGGTGGTATCAAATAAAACATAATAAATAATAATCCATGTCTTCATGGTTCCTTGTAATGACTCCTTTGATCGCCTCCTTGGTATGCCTCTATGTCTTCATATCTTTATGTCTCCATGTCTTCAATTACATTACATAATATGAAAGAAGCTAATCTAATAAACTTACAAGTGAAACTCGAGTTATATTCGAGATTAATCATTACAAGAATGAATAACATGCCAGTCGTATTTAAAAACCAAAACCATAATCAAAACCACTAACCTATGGGTCATAGGGCCATAACCATACACCATGCTCAATTAACAGTTAAGAACATCTCAGATTTCATCAAGTCATCATACCATATTATATTTCTCATGATCCAATTAAAGAAATCATAAAAAGGCACAATTCAGAAAAATCGAAATCATGATAGAAAACAGTAAATCGCAGTTTTCAGGGCCTAAACGATGTCAGATGGCCAAAAAGTGACTTAGATCACAACAAAGTAGTGAGTTTTACTCGTGACGATTTTCCCTTTCTGAAAAGGTATTATTCGTCGAATTCTAACACCGAAAAATCGGAAAAACACTATTCACTACATAAACTGTTTTCTGCAGATTTTGCTTTCGGAATCAAACGAAACAATTTCGATTCATCCTCAAGCATCTGTATTACGTATCATATACGTACAGACCTCACCAGCAACAACAGATGTGTCAATACACATCAGAACCCATCAGTTTATATATATAAACAGAACAACATGCATATCATACAAAATCGCATACATATCAGTCATGGCAGATTGTAAACATGCTATTATCAATAAAACAGTAAACATGTAAACGAATTAAACACAATTCGCAAGTAGCTCTAATACCATTGAAGGGTTTCGGGCATGAAAACGCAACGGAAAAATGCGAAAAAACAGAAAAATAACGAAACCCTCCGCAGGATCCATGCGAAGCACGATATTTAATTCATGAACATAATTTTTTACCTTTTAAGAAGCTTTACGATTGGTTGACAGATGGAGGTCCTTTGCTATGATCACCACGTATCCCGCCTTGTGATATACGTCTCTAATCAGTCCACACGAACGCCCGATCGTCCAACGATCACCGGAGTTGGTACTAGCCAAGAACTGCCCTCAGAACTCTCTCTCTCTCTCTCTCTCTCTCTCTCTCTCTCTCTCTCTCTCTCTCTAGCCTCTCTCAGATGTAGAGCTGCTAGGGTTTTTAAAAAAACGAATTCTGTGTATTACCCTAAAACAATACATCTTAATGTATTTATATGGAGAGAATTCCGAGCCTATACCTAATCTGATTGGGCTTCCAAAACCCAATCTGATTATTAGTAATATTTTTTATCATACTCGAATTATTATATAATTAATCAATTCCTACTTAATTAATCCAATAATTCAATATAATAATAATTCAATTAAATTCGAAATTTAATTAAAGCTCCGTTTAAAATGTTCTTTGTGTGTGACCCTTTAGGTTATTATTACGTTGGCAATAATTTTAATATCTCATAATAAAATTATAAACAATGAGCGACATGTAGTAATACATCATTGCTACCCAGGTAATAATAATAATTGGTGATCCAATTAAACCTTTAATGAATAATGTTCCATGTAATATAATCCCTTTAACCTTATATTATAGATTAAACTTGAGGCATGGTTTATGTCATCCTCTTCAACATTTAATCCCGGTTTACTTGATCGATGAGTAGACTATTAAACAAATCACAATTTGAGCATGGCCATGCATTTCATAGTCTTACTCAATCAAGAGGCCAATAATATCACTCCTAAAATAGGAGGGTTAAATCCTATATCTATCATTCATATTTCTCATATGATTCATAATATACCCAATGTCCACCTTTATCATTACCCGGTCAAAGGTAACTTTGAGTAGAATCAAAGTATATTAATTCTCATATAGAAATATAATGATTTCAAGTCTAAGGATCATTACACCATTATCATTGTGAGAATTGCTTATGACACTTGATAAAATTTACCATGAAGAATTCACACGGTGGGTCTATCCAATGCCATGTTCAGCTAACATGCACTTATGTCTTTGACTTTAGTATCACCATACCTATGACCAATGAGATGTGGTCATCAATCAACAAACATACTAGTCTTAATGAATTATTATTGTCCTCAAATAATAATACTCGACTAGGGATCTTTTAGGATTATAAACACTATTCATATAATCTCATTTCTAAGTCACATACTTAGAGATATAGAATTCATGTTTATATTCCAAGGACATTTATTATTCTAACATTTATATCACAGTTAATAAAGATATAATAAATAATTGAAAGAAAATCCATAGAACATATTTATTAATAATCAAAATGTCTTCCCTAAGAACATTATAGTATTGTCTCTAGGGCACAAGTACATTGAGTGACTCATGAAGAATAGACATTGTCGTTAGTCACTCATGAACCAGACAGTACATTGAGTGTCAACGTTCTACAATTGTTATTTCTTCATCTAAGTTTTAGTGGTTCAAGAATTTATTGTGAAGACAAAGAATTATAGGACCCCCCTTCTACAAACTTATCAGGACCTAACAATTGGCATCAGAGCCTTTTGATTGATCTACTAATCAAAGATCCAATTTTTGTGATTTTTTCTTAAACTCTGAAATTTTTATTATTCATCAAAAATCTCAAAAATGTCTACAACTTAGAAAGTTGGTACAGTAAAGATTCCCATGTTCAGTAAGGAGCATTATCCTATTTGGAAGAAGAAGATGCTTCTGTTTCTTCAAGTGGCAAATGTTAAATATCTTGGAGTGCTGAAAAATGGTCTTAAACTTCCTATGATTGTGGATGAAGAGTAGATAGAGAATGATGTTGTTACTAGAGCTGCTAGGATGTACCCTAAGGATCCCAATGACTACACATCTGATGAGAAAGAGGATGCTTCCTTGGATGCCTGTTTACAGTTGATACTAGTTTATTGTCTTGATCCTATCATGCATAATCATGTTCTAAACTGTGTTATTGCCAAACACATTTGGGACACAATAGAGATAATCAATGAGGGGAGAGAGGAAGTCAGAGAGAATAAGTTGGAAATTCTCACCTCTTCATATGAGCATTTTAGATCAAATCCCGGTGAAGGTATCTCTGAGGTTTTTGAGAGACACAACAAATTGATAAATGATCTGAATCTCAATGGAAAGCACTATACTATCAAGGAGATTAACAAGAAGTTCCTCCTGACACTTCCATCTCAATTGGAGCACAAAATATCTGCAATCAGAGAAGCGAGGGATCTTGGAGAGATTTCTTTGGAAAGACTTTATGGTGTTCTGAAGACCTATGAGCTGGAGCAGATTCAGCAAAAGGAGATATATGGAACTGGAAAGATAGTTAGTACTTCTACTGCATTGGCAAAAGAAGTCACACAGCAACTGGAAGTGAAGGTTGTTCAACCTTCCAGTTCTGACACAGATGTTATTGTAGCTGAATATGGCTTAACATCCAATGATCAATCTAGTGGTGACTTCTATTCTTTGGAAGAACTTGATCAGCTGGAGGATGGTGATTTGGCAATGATAGTGAGGAAGTTTGGCAAATTCAGATTCAGAAGGAATACCAATCTTAAGTTCAAGCCCAGGTTTCAGAGAGGTGGTTCTTCCTCTTCAAATAGCACAAGGGGTGGCTATAAAACTGGAACAGTGGAAAGAAGCACAATCAGGTGCTACAATTGTAATGAGTTGGGTCACTTTGCTACAGAATGTAAAAAGCCAAAGCAAGTGAGAAGGAACTCATTTGATTCTAGCAAGAAGAATAAGATTGGAAAAGCTTATGTTGCCGATGTAAAGAGTTGGGATGATACGGATAGTGATGAAGAAGCTGGTGAAATTGGAAACCTAGCTTTAATGGGTAATGAGGCAAGCATTTCATCATCATTCATGTCAGAGGTAAAGTTTACTGATACTGAAATG
The DNA here is from genome assembly GCA_030848705.1 of Heracleum sosnowskyi. Taxonomy (NCBI): domain Eukaryota; kingdom Viridiplantae; phylum Streptophyta; class Magnoliopsida; order Apiales; family Apiaceae; genus Heracleum; species Heracleum sosnowskyi. Next base: position 47,844,210 of record CM061236.1, read on the forward strand.
ATCTATCATCTTAGTACTACTGTTTCTTGTGCACGTAGAGAAAATGATAGAATAATTCTTTTGAACACAGCTCTTGAAAAGGAGGTAAAAGAATTAAAACGTGTGCATGTCAATCAGGATGAACTTACTAAGAAAATAGCATTTCTTGAGAATAGGGTTAATTGTTATATTCAACTGGAAACCATTCTTAAGGGTTAGATCAGTGAACTTAAAATCAAGTCTAATGCTTACTATAACTCTTGCAAGACTGCTAAAGAAATCATCAATAAACAAAGTATTGGTCATACTATAGGTATAGGGTATGACTATAATGAGTCTATTGGTGAATTAAGCATAAACACCCCTAATAGAGTCAGTGCTGAAGAAATGGGTGTACCATATGTGCTTAAGGGTATTGAAACACCTTTCTTTAGAGAATCCTTGGCAGATCCTCTGAATGAATATTCTATCATTATTCAAGAGGAGATGCGTATTGAGGATCTTGCTTTTGAACTTGATCAGTCCAACAAGTGTATGTCTAACAAACAAGTCAAAGTTGTTTCAACAACAGAGACTATGTCATACATTCATAAAGTGGATCAAAACAACCGTAGAAGCAACTTTCCTGATGTTAATCTTTCTCATAAAGCATGTGGTGTGGTTAATTGCATGTCTTGTGCTTTCAATGTTATGTATGCTTATTTCAATAGTAAGCATGTATCTGATAATAAGACTGCTCCACGTCAACATGTTAATAATAAGAATCATGGTAGATCTAAGACTACTAGTCCTCCAAAGACTAGAGTGGATCCATTTATCCCTAAGCCTGCTCAGAAATGTGTTAAGGCCGGCTATAAATGGAAACGCTCTTTTGTGAAAAAGGTTTATGTAGTTAAAGTTAAAAATGTTGTTTTGCCTGACAAAGACCAGTTCTTTAAATATGCCGGACCCAATCAAGTTTGGGTTCCGAGGAAGGACTAATCAATTTGATATTGCAGGGTGTGGCACAGGTAAACCGTGTTATGTGGATTCTGGACAGTGGTTGTTCAAGGCATGACCGGAGATAGAGCCCTGCTATCAAATGTGGTTGAGAAAGCTGGCCCAGATGTTACCTTTGGAGATAACAGCAAGGGTATTACCAGAGGATATGGCTGTTTGGAGTTTGGAAATGTTATCATTCAAGATGTATCTATTGTGGAAGGTCTGAAGTTCAATCTTCTCAGCATCAGTCATTTCTGTGACAGAGGATATGTTGTTTCCTTTGAGAGAGAGAAGTGTCAGATCCTTCACAAGAAGAATGGAAAGCCTGCTCTTCAAGGAGTAAGGAAAGGTGATTTGTTCATAGCTGATCTGCACTCTGGATCCAAAGATGAAGTTACTTGTTTTTATGCTAAAGCTTCATCAGATGAAAGTTGGCTATGGCACAAGAAGATGTCTCACCTTAACTTCAAAACCATGAACTCTTTAGTCAAGAGGGAATTGGTGAGAGGTTTGCCTCAGATGGAATTTACACATGAAGAACTGTGTGAGGCATCTCAGAAAGGAAAGTCAAAATAAGCTTCTCACAAGGGCACTGACACATCATCAATAATTGAACCACATCAGCTACTGCACATGGATTTGTTTGGTCCAGTTAGTGTGATGTCCATGTCAAAGAAACAATATGCATTTGTTATTGTTGATGACTATTCCAAATATACTTGAGTTTTATTCCTACATTCCAAGGATGAGACCCCACAGATGGTGATGGATCATATAAAGTTGATTGAGCTAGATTCTAGATTCCCTGTTAGAGATATAAGGTCAGATAATGGAACTGAATTCAAGAATGCAATCCTAAATGACTTTTGTGCCGATAAAGAAATAACAAGACAATATTCAGCCCATAGAACTCCTCAACAAAATGGAGTGGTGGAAAGGAAGAATCGTACATTGATTGAAGCTGCAAGGACTATGTTAAGTGAATTAAGATTTCCAATGTACTTTTGGGCTGAAGCTGTGAATACTGCTTGTTATACTTAGAATCAAACTTTAATCAACAAGGACTTAATGAAGACTCCTTATGAGATCATGAACAACAAGAAACCAACTCTCAAATACTTTCATGTATTTGGTGCTAAATGCTTTGTGCTTAAGGATGACAATGTTAAACGTGGTAAGTTTGAGGCCAAGGCACAAGAAGCTATTTTTATTGGTTATTCCAGAAGATCTTACAGGGTGTACTTGATTGATAGTCACCAAGTGAAGGAAAGTGTCAATGTTACATTTGATGACACTAAGCTCCCTAGTATCCAAACAGAAGATTCATCTGAGAAACTGAAGTTTGATAACTTGCCAGACTTAGAATCAGATGATGAAGCTACACCTGAGAATGTTTCTGGTAATGACAATAACAATGATGATAATGATCATGTTGGTGGTGGTGGAAACATTGGTAACAATGGAGATACCACCAACACTGGAGAAGAATCATCAAGGCAATCAAGCAACAACTCAGGGGGAGGAAATGAAGGGTCAACTAGTCATTCACAACATCATAATGAATTTCAAGGCGAATCATCAAGATCAAATCTTCCAAGACAGATTGTGTGGAATAGAGCTCATCCTTTTGAGCTGATCATTGGTGATCCAGATGTTGGAGTTAGAACTAGAAGTGCTACTCAGAATGAATGTCACTATTCAGGGTTTCTATCTGAGATGGAGCCAAAGAAGACTGAGGAAGCACTGACTGATCCTGATTGGGTGATTGCTATGCAAGATGAACTCAATCAATTTGAACAACAACAAGTCTGGAAGCTGGTACCCAGACCAAAGAACAAGAAAGTAGTTGGTATAAGATGGGTATACAGAAACAAGCTAGATGAGGATGGCATTGTTACAAGGAACAAGGGAAGACTGGTTGCTCAAGGGTATTCACAAACTGAAGGCATTGATTATGATGAAACCTATGCACTAGTGGCTAGGCTTGAGGCCATCAGGATGTTCTTAGCATTTGCAGCTTACTCCAATTTTAAAGTCTATCAAATGGATGTTAAGAGTGGATTCCTGAATGGTGAGCTGGATGAAGAAGTGTATGTGGAACATCCCCTGGCTTTGAAAATCAGGAGTTGCTGAACTTTGTGTATGATATGGACAGAAAAGTAATTGTAGAAATATAATTGACGGTCCAATAAAAAGGCTCGATATTTAATGCCCAAATCCCTGATTATTTATTAATTTCGTAATTAATAAATAAGGAAATTATACAGCTCATAAAAGAGTCCAAATATGACAATATCTTCATAAAATGATTCAGAATCCCAATCAAATATTACGATGAGTCACAACACTTATGATATGAGGATAATACTTGCCTGCCAAGCAAAACACTCCTTATCAGTTATCAATAACGAGACTTATCCATTAAGTCTCCTAAACATACTCTAAATACAAGGCTCCTGACGCCTATATAAGGACCCTCGTCCTTCATTCTAGAACTACGTTTTATTGACTTGATTCTCTATACAGCAGAGATACGTAGGCATCTTGTGAGGACCGATTTAGTCCCGAAACACAAGAGCAGTCATAAAAGCTTGAACGCTCATAAACCCTAGCATTTAATTTACAAGGTACGTTTTTTAATCCATAACATTTGGCGCCGTCTGTGGGACGAAAACATCAACCATGGCAAACACCCGAAGAACAACTCGAGCTTCTGAAGAACTTCCTATCACCTCCGGGGCTGATACTCACGGAAGTCAACCACCACCAGTTACTAGTACTGAAGGGACGAATATCCCCACCAACACTCAAGGATCTGAGATCCCAATTGAAGGGACGAATCCCCTGCAAGTGGTCATTCATGGATCTAATTCACAAGAGACCACTCACCAACAAGCAATCACAACCTCCCCACTACTCATGAGTGCCCCGAGGGGCCTTCAACTGCACACTACTGATCTCCCTCAATATGTAAATCAGACCCTGGGGATGCCTACCCATACCAGGCCCCCTCGACCCCCGGTGGGCGGTAGTGGTACCACTCTGGTACACCATGAGGCTTACGTCCCCCCTTACGTCCAAGGTTTGGAACCCCTGAACCGACAAACCCAAACTCTTCAAATGTTTCGAGACGATTTCTCTGGGCCTTACACTGAGGATGAAAATTATAATACTGATGATGACTATCCCCCGCGAAGGAGACGTTCTGCAAACAAGGAGCCAACCACTCAGGAAAGGATTGCAGCCCATGAGGCAGAGGTTGCAAAACTCAAAAAGAAGTTAGAGGAGGAAGAGGCTGCAAGAGCAGCCGGGAAGACTCCAGTAATTAATCTGGATCCTACTCCTCCGAGATCCAGAAGGGTTGAAATCCCAAGAGGAGATCCTACTGTATTGTTGCCCCTAGGAGATCCTGATGATCCTACACCACCCTTCACACAAGAGATAATGAAAGCCACTATATCCAGGAAGTTTAAAATGCCAACCATCAAAGCTTATGATGGAACGGGTGATCCCGCAAATCATGTAAGAACCTTCTCAAACGCACTGCTGTTGCAGCCTACCAATGACGCTGCAAAGTGTAGGGCGTTCCCACAAACTCTAGCGGGTATGGCTCAACGTTGGTATAGTCGCCTTCCGCCCAATTCTATTGGATCCTTCAAAGAGCTGAGCAAGGCATTCATCAATCAATTTGTTAGTGGGAAGATACATGAGAAAAGTTCTGCCTCTCTTATGGCGATTCGATAAGGCAAGAATGAAACATTGAGAGAATACTTGAGTAGATTCACTAAGGAGGCTATAAAAGTCCCAGATTTGGAAGATAAGGTGGCTATGATAGCCCTACAGCAAGGAACTACTGATGACCACTTCAGGAGGTCTTTGGCCAAACATCCCCCCGAAAACATGTTGTCACTGCAAGATAAAGCTGGGAAATATATCAAAGTTGAGGAGAGCATGAGAAAGTACGAACCCATTGCTACTGGCAATGGAAATTCAAAAAAGAGAAAAGATGCTCCAGAATATGATGCAAGAGAGAAGTATCCTAGGACATCAAAGGATTCAGATTCACCACCCAAGAAAAGCAATTTTGGGCCAAAGTTCACAGAATATGCAAGATTAAATACTCCCAGGAGTCAAATTCTGATGGAGATAGCAAAGGAAGAAGATATCAAATGGCCGAAGCCTATGAGGGCCGATGTGTCAAAAAGAAATCAAAACCAATACTGTCGGTTTCACAAAGAAGTTGGCCACGAGACAGATGACTGCAGGCAGCTGAAAGATGAAATTGAGTTCTTGATTCGAAGAGGAAAGCTTGGTAAGTACACCAAAGATGGAAACCAGGGAAGTCAGAGAGGAAATTATGAAAGGAAAGACTACGATAGACGGGACAATGATCAAGACCGAAATCCCAAGCCCCGAGGGCCTGTCATCAATATGATATTTGGAGGGCCAACTGCGGCCGGACCTTCCAGAAACTCCAGAAAAGCTTATGCCCGTGAGGTAATGACTGTGGTTGGAGAAGCACCGAAGCGTGCCAAGACTGAAGTATCTTTGAATTTTGACGATTCAGACCTTGAGGGAGTGAAATTTCCCCATGATGACCCTCTGGTCATAGTACCTGTGATTGGGAACTCAGAAACAAAGAGAGTTCTTGTTGACAATGGAGCTTCGGTGGACATCTTGTTCCATGATGCTTTCATCAAGATGGGTTACACTGACTCTCAGCTAACACCCTCAAACATGCCCATATATGGGTTCAATGGAGTAGAATCGAAGGTAGAAGGCACAATTCAACTCCCAATGACAATGGGACAAGGTTCGAAGACATCTACTCAAATGCTGAATTTCATAGTTATTAAGGCAACCTCAACCTACAATGCAATTCTGGGAAGAACGGGACTTCATGCATTCAAGGCTGTTGCCTCGTCCTATCATTTGAAGATCAAATTCCCTACAAGGAATGGGATTGGTGAAGAAAAAGGTGATCAGAAAATGGCTAGAAGCTGTTATGTAGCCGCTTTAAGGCCTGATGGAGTTGGGGGGCAGGTTCTCCCAATTGAGGACATGGACATCAGAAACGATGAAGAAAGGAGAGGAAAGCCAGCTGAGGATCTTGTTCCCATCCCCTTGATCCCAGGAGAACCAGACAAGGTCACCTACATTGGAGCTTTACTACCTGAATCTACAAAAAGTAAGTTGACATCCTTTCTTCAAGAAAACAGTGATGTATTTGCTTGGACAGCAGCTGATATGCCAGGGATTGATCCCCAATTGATAACCCACAAATTGAATGTGGATCCTGAAAGGAAAACAGTGAAACAAAAGAAAAGAAATTTTGCCCCGGAAAGGCAAGAAGCTATCAAGCAGGAGGTAGAGAAACTCTTGGAAGCAGGCTTCATTGAAGAAATTCAGTTCCCTGAATGGTTGGCTAACCCAGTGATGGTCAAAAAGGCTAATGGAAAGTGGAGAATGTGTGTAGACTTCACCGACTTGAATGATGCATGTCCCAAGGATTGTTTTCCCTTACCGAGGATTGATGCTTTGATAGATGCCACTGCTGGGCACGAGATGCTAAGTTTCATGGATGGCTTCAGTGGATACAACCAAATCAAGATGCATAAGGACGACATCTCCAAGGTATCGTTCATCACCGACTTTGGTGTTTTCTGTTATTTGGTAATGGCATTTGGACTTAAGAATGCAGGGGCAACATATCAAAGATTGGTGAACAAGATTTTTGAACCACAGATTGGTAAAACAATGGAAGTTTATGTGGACGACATGCTAGTCAAGAGCCTCGACAAGGCAGACCATATAAAGCATCTTCGAGAAGCATTTGAAGTGTTGAGGCACCACAAGATGATGTTAAACCCAGCGAAGTGTGCCTTCGGGGTTGGCTCAGGAAATTTTTTAGGTCTGATGGTCTCCAAGAGGGGAATCGAAGCTAACCCCGACAAGATCAAGGCAATCCTAGACATGGAACCACCCAAGTCTGTTAAGGATGTGCAGAAATTGACAGGAAGAGTTGCTGCTTTGGGAAGATTCATCTCCAAGTCAGGAGAAAAATGCTTACCTTTTTTCAAAGCACTCAAGAATGTGAAGAATTTCGAGTGGACACCTGAAAGCCAAGAAGCCTTTGAGGCCCTGAAGAAATACATGGCTGAAGCACCACTGTTGGCAAAACCAAAGCCAGGAGAAATCCTATATTTGTACTTGGCAGTATCCGACACTGCCCTTGGAGCTGTTTTGGTAAAGGAGGAATTGAAGGTTCAGAAACCCATTTACTATGTGAGTAAGATCCTGCATGGGGCAGAAATAAACTACTCTACCATAGAGAAGTTTGCCTTAGCCTTGATAATGGCCTCAAGAAAGCTACGTCCGTACTTCCAGGCGCACAAGATAGAGGTTTTGACTAATCAACCTTTAAGGAACATTCTGCACAGCCCTCAGGTTAGTGGAAGGTTGATCAAATGGGCTATTGAGTTAGGAGAATTTGATATCAAGTATAAGCCTCGTACGGCCATTAAAGCTCAAGCACTCGCTGACTTCATGATTGAATGTACCATTGACAACCAAGAAGTCGGGGGGCAGGAGGTAGTAGTGGAAGACAGCAAAGATGATGACATGGTGTCCAAGGAATGCTGGGTGCTCTATTTTGATGGAGCATCAAAAACAAAATCAAGTGGAGCTGGTTTAGTGCTGCAAAGTCCTGATGGATTCGTAATAGAGTACGCACTAAAACTTGAGTTCCCAACGACAAACAATGAGGCTGAGTATAAAGCTTTAATTGCTGGCTTAGGGCTGGCTGGAGCCCTGAGGGTCAAAACTCTAAAAGTCTGTGGAGACTCAAGGTTAGTGGTTTCTCAAGTAAATGGAGAATTTGAAGCCAGAGATGAAGTCATGGCTAAGTATCTGAAACTTGTCAAAGCCATCATGACTCAGTTTGATGAATGCTATGTGGAGCACGTTCCGAGGGAGGAAAATGTAAAGGCTGATGCCTTGTCTAAATTTGCCTCTTCTGAAATTGAAAACTATGCAGGAAGTGTATACTTCCAAGTCTTGAAGACCCCAAGCATCAACGGAAAGCTGGTAGCGCCCATTGGTATTACCAGTTGTTGGATTGATCCTATCAAAGCTCATTTGGAAACTGGGTGGCTGCCCAGCGACACTTCAGAAGCACGAAAGCTATACGTCAGAGCACTAAGGTATGCCCTAATTGAGGGAATCCTATATAAGAAGTCTTTCATCATTCCATATCTGAAATGTTTGAGACCTCAAGAGGCAGAATTGGCCCTAAAGGAAGTACATGAAGGAATCTGTGGGCAACACTTGGGGGGCAGAGCCTTAGCACATAAAGTCACCCGTCTAGGTTTCTATTGGCCAAGCATGCTTGCTGATGCAAAAAGTTATGTGAAGAAATGTGAACGGTGCCAGAAACATGCACCAGTGGTTAGGCAACCACCTGAGATGTTGACATCCGTAAACTCACCTATCCCTTTTGCTATGTGGGGAATGGATATACTTGGGCCATTTCCAATGGCAAGTGCACAAAGAAAATTTCTGATAGTAGCAATCGACTACTTCACCAAGTGGATTGAGGCTAAACCTTTGGCCAAGATAACCACCAAGCAAGTGATGCACTTCTTTTGGGAAAATGTGATATGCAGATATGGAATTCCACGAATACTGGTCACGGACAATGGAACTCAATTCAACAATGACGAGTTCAAGAAGTATTGTGATGAGAATGATATCAAGTTGCGCTTCACTTCTGTTGCCCATCCTCAAGCAAATGGGCAAGCTGAAGTTGCAAATCGAATTATCCTAGATGGACTGAAGAAAAGAGTTGAACGCTCCAGGAATACTTGGGTAGACGAATTGCTCCCCATACTATGGGCATATCGTACTACTTGTAAAGTTACCACTGGAGCTACCCCTTTCTTGTTGGCATATGGGGCAGAGGCAGTGGTTCCAGTGGAAATTACTCACACGTCTCCAAGAGTTGAGGCTTATGAACCAGAAGCTAATGAAGAAGGCTTGAGGCTAGCTTTAGATCTAATTGACGAAGTTAGAGATGAGGCGAATGCCAAGATAGTTGAACATCAGAAACGAGCATCTTTCTACTACAACCTAAGGGTTAAAGAGAGATTCTTTCGTCAAGGGGACTTAGTCCTTAGAAAGATTGAAGCATCTGGAGTTGGACAAAAGGGAAAGTTAGCCCCAAACTGGGAAGGACCCTATCGGGTCAAAAATGTATATGGACGAGGCTCGTACAAGCTGGAAACTCTGGAAGGGATTGAAGTACCTAGAACTTGGCATGCTGCAAACTTGAAAGTTTATTATGTTTAAGTGTTTCCCAAGTGGATTCACTACTAGAAATAAGGTTCGACGAAACCAATCCAAGTTTTTAAACTTGAGTATTATGTAAGGGTTGATCCCATTTTTAAAGTTATGAATTCCATATTCTTATGATTTCATTATATATGCAATGCCTCATGATAGACATGTGAACTAAGCATGCAAAATCAAGAAAAGCTAAAATAGACTTACTAAGAAAGTTAAGTTAAAACCCCGAAGGGTAAGTTCAGAAAAGAACATAAATAAAGATAAAAGCCACGCAGGGCCAACCTATGCTATATCATCCTGAGGAATCTCCTCCTCTAAGTTAAGGGGAACATCATCCTTAGCAGCATCACCCAAATCTCCATCTCTAACTGGCTCAGAATCCAGAAAGAGCTCAGAATCATCAATGGGCTGAGAAATGGGGATGGCAGTATCCATGATAGTGTCCTTGGATGCCCCAGATAAATCAGGAACGGGGAACTTATCCAAAGACACTCCTTCGATCTTCGTTCCCAGCTCTTCAATGATGGATTCCCAACAATCCTTGAAAGTGCTAGGAAAGTTAGCATCATACTCAGCATTAAGGAGATCATCAAACTCCTTAGATGCTCTGTACTCAACAATAACATCCTCACGACCTCTTTGGAGTTGGGCCTCCAGCTGCCTAACCCTCTCCTTCTCATCTACAAGCTCCCTCTCAACTCCTCTGAACATCTCAAAGTTCGAGGTAGAGGAAGCAAAATATCTGTCCCTGTCCCTCTCAGCAATCAGCTTTTCAGCTCGAACTGCCTTCAAGTTGTGAAGGGCAGCTTGGTGATAGGTGTTAGCCTATAAAACAAAGGCATATATTTTAAAATGAACAATTAAAAGAAAGATCAAACAAAAGTGAAAATTACTTACAGAAGCAAGGGCTTGGGCCCCAAGAAGCTCAATCTGAAGGTCCTCCGAGGATTCCACGACATGGGCCACGTCCCGTGGAGTGACCACATTCCTAGACCACTCTGCCGCAGCCCTCGAATCACCAACTACGGTATCCCTGTTAAGCAAACCCCATTTTACCACAAATGGGTTGGGATCCTCGTCAACAAGTACAGGTCGCTCAGCCAAAAAAGCAGGCACCTTCTCCACAGCAGGGGATCCATCAACGGCCTTCTTCCGCTTGGAAGGCCTATCTATCTCCACGATCACCGCCTTAGAGGCGTGATCCTCCCTCCTCTTGAAAATAGCATTCAAGGCAGTTTTGGCTGGAAAGAAAAAACAAGCGTTACAATCATATTATATGACAACAAAGAATAAAAGAAAGAAAGTTAAGTTATATACCCCGAGGCTCAAGGGTGCTAAGCCCCATAGCTTGAAGGTTATCCTCAGAAATTAGGAGATTGCAATGATGCAAGCAATCATCCGTCAGGAGTTGAATTGCCGCAAGATCATCTACCCCTAATTTGAGGGACCTTAAAGAACCATCCGTAGCCCTTGTGAAGTTAGGACAAAAATAATTGTTCCAATCATCCCCATCTAAGTAAATATAAAACCACTCTTTTTTCCACGAAGGAAGAGAGTCGGGAGAAGAACCAGAAACGAAGCAACTACGGTTTAAGGTTCGATATTGAATCTTAACCCAACCTATATCATCTGGAGCATTTACAAATTTAAAGAGATATCTAAATACGGATACACTAGGTTCTACCCTATGTTTCATGCATTGGGCCAAGAAGCAGTATATGAATCTCCACCCATTGGGCATTAATTGTGTGGGACAGATTTTGACCTCAGCTAATAAACGAAGAACAAACGGGTGAGGATGAAGGCGAAAGCCAGAATGAAAAGTTTCCTTGTACATCCTAATGGCCCCAGGCTTAGGATAACAGGCCCTATCATTTGGGCCAGGAGCTACGGCCCTATAAGGGGCCTTTATGCCGAAAAGAATGGAAATATCATCAACTCTACTCTGTTTGTATTTAGAAGGAATATTATGGGCCTCTAAATGAAGAAGATTTGGGAAAGCATCCCCAAAATCAGAAAGTAAATCCCTAAGGGAAAAAACATTTGCATGAACTAGAGATTTTGGAGGTGGATTACCTCGATTTGCTCTGGCAGGGCGAGAAGGTTGAGATAACTGGGATTGAGATGAGCTTGAATCCGCCATTAAAATCCTTCCGAAGAATGCCTGAACCCAGAAAACTTGGTGGAGAAGATGAAGATTGAAACGGAAACTGGAAAATGCACGGTGGCTTGAATGCCGGAAATCGCTAAACCACGGAACCCTAGCAGAGCTTTTCTAAGGAAAGTTTCTGAGAAAATTTAGTAGAATGATTTTGAAGTGTGGAAAATGGAAGTTCTACTCCACTCAATTTATAGAAGTAATTGCCGGTGACAACGTTCCAATGAACCGCCTATAGACGGTATCTGGACCTGGAATAGGTCATTGGGCCTATCATAGGCGGGAAGCCCAAATAAGTTCAAAATTTGAATTGCAAGTTCTAGAAGAACCTGGAAAATCGTTAGGCGGGAAGTCCAAATAAATTTGAATTGGAAGTTCTAGAAGAATCTAGAACATTCAACATATAAAAATATGTATGGTTTAAATATTAACCAAACAAAGGAAAAAGTCCCGACACAAGGCCCGATTTCGAAAAACTTATGTTCAATGTTCCCTTGGCGTTCATACCGACGTCAAGAAAATAATTAAGGCAGGGCCTCTAAGACCCACGCCCAGGAGACATAGTTTCTAGGCGTGGCAACCTAGAATGTCTCTTAGGCAGGGATACCAACGCCAAGAAACTTATTAAGGAAAGCTTCTAAAAAGCACGCCCAGGAGACATAGTTTCTAGGCGTGGCAACCTAGAATGTCTCTTAGGCGGGGATACCAACGCCAAGAAACTTATTAAGGAAGGGCCTCAAAAACCCACGCCCAGGAGACATAGTTCCTAGGCGTGGCAACCTAGGACGTCTTCTGGGCGGGGGTATGCACGCCCAAAAGCTCTTTGAGCCATTCTTTCAAAAACCCACGCCCAGGAGACATAGTTCCTAGGCATGGCAACCTAGGACGTCTCCTGGGCGGGGATATGCACGCCCAGAAGCTCTTTGAGCTATTCTTTCAAAAACCCACGCCCAGGAGACATAGTTCCTAGGCGTGGCAACCTAGGACGTCTCCTGGGCGGGGATATGCACGCCCAGAAGCTCTTTGAGACATTCGTTCACAGACCCACGCCCAGGAGACATTGTTCCTAGGCGTGGTAACCTAGGATGTCTCCTGGGCGGGGGTATGCACGCCCAGGACACATAAATAAAGGAAAAATAATTGTTATTAATTATTTTCCAGGAAAGTGGAGCAAAAATTCGTGGAAAATAACATCTCGAATCTCGAAAAATGACAATTATAACTTCTACAAAAAACCTCGAGAAAGGTCAATATAATTTCTACGAAAGCTTAAAAAGTTTTCCCAGAAATTGGGGGGCAAATGATATGGACAGAAAAGTAATTGTAGAAATATAATTGACGGTCCAATAAAAAGGCTCGATATTTAATGCCCAAATCCCTGATTATTTATTAATTTCGTAATTAATAAATAAGGAAATTATACAGCTCATAAAAGAGTCCAAATATGACAATATCTTCATAAAAGGATTCAGAATCCCAATCAAATATTACGATGAGTCACAACACTTATGATATGAGGATAATACTTGCCTGCCAAGCAAAACACTCCTTATCAGTTATCAATAACGAGACTTATCCATTAAGTCTCCTAAACATACTCTAAATACAAGGCTCCTGACGCCTATATAAGGACCCTCGTCCTTCATTCTAGAACTACGTTTTATTGACTTGATTCTCTATACAGCAGAGATACGTAGGCATCTTGTGAGGACCGATTTAGTCCCGAAACACAAGAGCAGTCATAAAAGCTTGAACGCTCATAAACCCTAGCATTTAATTTACAAGGTACGTTTTTTAATCCATAACAGTGTACTTTCTCTTCAAGGCTATCTATGGTCTCAAACAAGCCCCAAGAAAATGGTATGACACTCTCTCTGGTTTTCTTTTAGAAAATGGTTTTGTTAGAGGTATCATAGACAAAACTCTTTTTTTTCAAAGAAACACAAAAGTCATATGATATTAGTCCAAGTCTATGTGGATGACATCATATTTGGGTCTACTAATGATGATCTCTGTAAGAGATTTGCTAAGCTAATGCAGAGTAAGTTTGAAATGAGTATGATGGGTGAGCTGAAGTTTTTTCTTGGATTACAAGTAAGTCAAAGGTCAAATGGTATATTTATTTGTCAATCAAAGTATCTCAAAGAACTCCTCAAGAAGTATGACATGGAGGATTCAGCATCAGCAAGGACTCCATCTTCAACAGCTGTCAAACTTGGAGCTTGTGATAATTCTATCAAGGTAGATGTTACAAGCTACAGAGGTATGATTGCCTCCTTACTCTATCTTACTGCAAGTAGACCAGATATTATGTATGCTACATGCTTGTGTGCAAGGTTCCAAGCGGACCCTAGAGATTTACATCTCGTTGCTGTTAAAAGAATCTTGAGATATCTTAAGGGTACACCTAATTTAGGTATCTGGTACCCTAAAGATTCTGGTTTTAATCTTGTTGGATATACAGATTCTGATTATGCAGGTAGTGTTGTGGATAGAAAGAGTACCTCTGGGAGTTGTCAATTCCTAGGAGGTAGATTGATTTCCTGGTATAGCAAGAAACAACAAACAGTTTCCAATTCAACAACAGAAGCTGAATATATTGCTGCTGGAAGCTGCTGTGCTCAGATCTTATGGATAAGGAATCAATTGAAGGACTATGGCTTTGTATTAGACAAAATTCTTATTTTATATGATAATACAAGTGCCATAGCAATCTCCAACAACCCTGTTCAGCACTCAAGAACGAAGCACATTGATATCAGGTATCATTTTATCAAAGAGCATGTCATGAATGGAACTGTGGAGTTACACTTTGTACCCATAGAAGAACAAACTGCAGATATATTCACTAAATCTGTTGACGAATCCACATTTACCAGGTTAGTTGGTAAATTGGGTATGTTAAACAGTCTTAGTGATTGACAATATATCTGTTATGTTTGTTCTCAGCAAAAATCATTTTCTCTTGTTAATATTAAATGATATTTATTGCCAATTCTCACTTGTTGTTAAAAGCTTGTTAATTTAAATGTTCTTGAATAATATATTTTCTTTAAAAATATTTTTCTCATATTTTTTAAGTGGAGAAATGTATTTTTATTGAAAATTTAATTATTTAGAATTATTTAGATTAGTTTCAGATTTTATATATTGTTGTTTGAATTTTTCTGCAGGTTTATATTAATTTATTGCACTTCTGTAATTTACTGCATATTTTTCTAGGATTTATAGAATTTTTCTATGAATTTTTCTAGACTTGTACATATTTTTTTATGCATTTTTGTTTAATTCTGTGCATTTTTAATAATTTGCTTTGCATTTTCTGTTAAATAAATTAATTTTTTTTCTAAGTTTTTCTCTAAGTCTTCCCAGTTTTTTTACTAAGAAGACTACCGGGAAGACTTATATAATTTTCTTTTTCTTTTTCTTTTTTCTTTTTTCCTTTTTATTTTAATTCTATTTCTAAGTTTTCCCAGTCTTTTTACTCTCAGAAGACTATCAGGAAGACTTAGCCTTTTATTACTAATTTCTGTTTTTTTTGTTTTAATATTTTCAGAAGACTTTCTCATTTGTACTAGGAAGACTCTCGGCAAGACTCTCCTAAGTCTTCCCGATTGTGTTCCCATTTCATTTTTCTTAAAAACGTTTCAATTGTCTTCTATTCAGTTTTCTTTTAACAGTTATACATATATATATACTTATACTTACGCACAACTGTTCTTATTCATTCCTTGAATAGTTTTCTTTCAAATTTCTCCATAATCATTGTCAAGAATTGCTCAAGTCTTAACTTAGCAAAACTTTTAAATCACTATTTTCGTAATTTATCAAACTAAGTCGAAACTCTGCTCATTTTTTTTCATCTTTTCGACTTTCGTTTGGTTAAGTTTTGTTTTAGGTGTTTAAGTGATTGTATTTTGTCAAGGAAAGTTTCTGTGTTATTGGACTGTGTGTGTGTTCTTGGATCAAGTTGCAAGTTCTTTTTGTTGATTCAGGTGTTTAGTTCGAATTTAGGATCAAAGTAATTAAAATTGGTTAATTTCTGGTAAAGTTTTAATTTTGTGGATTTTCTTTAATTTTGATTAATTTTAAAAATCCCTAAAATTCGGATTTTATTTTAAATTAATTAAAATTTCTTGTTTTTCAAATGGATCCTAATTTTGAACTTGTTTTAAACAATTACATTGGGTATTTTGATCCGTCAAAGTGTAAAGTTGAGCGGTTTAGACCATGGATTCAATTTTTGAACAGTCAGACTTGTGTCAGTCATGCTATGTGTGCATCTGCTCTGTTAAAAATTGATCCATTACGTTTTCATTGCTCTAGTGTTGTTATTGCTGAGGACTTGAAATCTTTTACGTTCACTATTTTAAACCAGCAATATATAGTCAATTTAGAAACTTTTTGTGATGTGTTACAGTTTCCAAAGGACAGGTTTGATCCCTTGCCCTCTGATGATGAGTTATCTCAGTTCCTTTTGAATATTCATTATCAGGGGCCCCTACAAATGTTTAAATTGTCAAAAAGCTTTCTTGTTAGGGAATGGGATCAGTTCTTTGATACAATAGCAAGAGTATTTGGTAATTGCACAAAAACAAACTTTCATGGCATTACCAGTTTAAATCAATATATTGCTTATGCTATTGTATCTGGTCGTAGATTAAATTTTGGTGAGTTACTTTGGAATGTTATGGTCAACAGACTTGCTCAATCCAGGAGAGATTTTGATAATCATGTGAAAGTGAAGTGTTGGTACCCTCGCTTTCTCACTCTTATCATAAATCATCTTCTCACTGCTGAGCATGTTGAATTGTTTAGAAATGCCAGATTTGAAACCTCTCAAACCACTGACTCAAAATTCTACACCAGATTGGATTGCTCACTCAAATTTCTAAACACACCTGTTCTTGTTTCACCATTGATGAGTCAATTCATTAATCTTCCAATCTTTGGTGAGCAAGTTCCTCAGCCACATCCAATTCCATTACAGGTAGTAATTCCTAACCCTGGTTCTTCTTCTTCTGGTACTCATGTTGAAACCCAAGTGGTTGGTAGGGCTGACCAAGAGGTTGTAGAACCACAATCTCTAACACATGTCATAGAGCTAAACACAGAGTCAAACACTTCTAACCAACAACCTGAACTTGATTTACAAACCAGTCAAAGAAGTGTTAGAAAGGAAACTACAATGAGTGTTCCCACAACTCTGTCTCCACCTCTTAAGAAAAGAAAAACCTATAGGGAGGCATCTGTAAGCCCATCCTTATCCTCTCAACAGGATATGGACATTGATATGGCCACTGAACAGTCTCTGGAAACATCCTCTCAACATGATGAATCAATTGAAATTCGCCATCGGGCCCTGGCAATTTGTAATGAGTCAAGCACACTCCCATTACTCACAATGGGAGAAGATATCCATATAGATGAAACTCAGGACACCTTGTCAGGAGAGCACTTTGATTTTGATATAGTACCTACCATAGTTACGGTAGAAGTGCCTTCACAAGCATCAGAGGGAAAATCTGATTCTCAACCACCTTTAATAGAATCATTTTCTCCCCTCCCAAAGGGAACATCTCTGGCTCCCCTAAGGGATTTTTCACTCGCAGTTTACACTGGTGAAAGTGAAAGGCAACCAGGTGATTCTGTCACTGAAGCAATTCAATGTCAAATATTTTGACAGACTCAACCAGGGATTGGGATTTGCGAACTCCCATTGCACCACCACTGACCTCTCTTGAAGGGGCTAGGGTGATTTCTATTGCAGGTACGTCATCTAAAAACATGGAGAGACAACTTGTTGTTAGAGATGAGAATCAAACACGGAGTGATACACAAGCACGTGAGTTGAGTGAAACACCACTGAGAGAAATTGAGGTGAGTGCACACACTGACACAAACACTGCTTTGTTGTTAGCTCAAATAACTGCTCTTCAGAAATAATTACAAGAGACCCAGGCTGAAAAAGAAATTCTTAAAGCACAAGTGGTTGAACGGTCTTCTTCTTCCACCTCTGTAACAAATCAGCTGGGTATGATTAAAGATGATATTGAAGGCTTGAAGACATCTCTCCTACCAAAGATCAATGCAGTTCAACAATCTCAAGTACTCGTGGCTTCAGAC
Organism: Heracleum sosnowskyi; assembly: GCA_030848705.1. Lineage (NCBI taxonomy): Eukaryota > Viridiplantae > Streptophyta > Magnoliopsida > Apiales > Apiaceae > Heracleum > Heracleum sosnowskyi. The sequence goes on from CM061236.1 coordinate 47,861,797, forward strand.
ATCTCTGATCTTACAACGTCAAATGCTCAAATATCAGAGAGTGTCAAGGAGATTGCTTCTATTTCTGCCAAGGTGGACTTTATTATGCAAACAGCTGATGAAAATCAAACGTTTAATGAAGAAAGGATGTCGAGGATTGAAGGAGGAATGGAGCATCTGAATGAGGGAATGAAGCACTTGTACTACATAATAAAGAATTCACATCAACCTACAGCTGAATAAAGAACATTCTTTAAGGGAGATGATGATGATGATAATGCTGATCATGGAGGAGATGGAGGAGATAGAAGAGAAGGAGGAGAAATAAGGAGATCTAGTGAGGTAAATCCTGAAGATGCAACTGTTAAATCTGTAGAGGATTCCTCAACTAAGGGGGAGAAGAAAGGAGGAAATAGAGAAGCTGGAGGAGCTTCTGGAGGAAAAGATAAAGGGAAGGGTAAACAGAAACAATAATTGGAGGAGTCTGCTTTTGATAATGCCTACCACTACCATGGTGAACAGGATGATTTTCAATTTGATACATCTGGTGATCTGGAGAAGACTATACCTGAAGAACCCATTGGTGAGGAGGAGGTTGAAGAGGTGGCTAACTTTGATGATTGGGAAGATGAAGCTGATGTATATACTCCTGACCCTTTGTTTCAGAAAGAGCTAAAGAAACAGCAAGCAGATCTCAAGAGAAAGGAGGATGAGAATTCCAAGGTCTCCGACATCATATCTCAAAAGCCGAAGATTCAAAAAGCTGAAAATGAAGACAAACAACGTCTTCATAGTATTCATGTTAAGGAGAGGAGATTGGATGTTAGGATGAAGCAAGGAAGCAAGTGGGATAAGGCAAGAGAGATGTTTGATATCCCTCAGAGAGGCACAAACAATGATGGTACGTTTCTAAAATTGCTTGAGAAGATCAGAACAGTTAATCCAGACAATTCATTATTCATGAAGGCTTTGAAGGAAGATATCCTAAGGATTACATCTGTATTTGATCAAGTGAGACAGGAATTGTACATCTATGTTTCAAGTGTACTTGAAGGGTCATTCATAGTCTCTCTTGAACTCCTACAAAGAAGATCTCTCTCAGAACTGTGGATTCTAATGAGTAAGGTGAAGAGAACTTCCTGCTTGAATGAACTTCTGTATGACCGACTGAGAGATTCTGCAATGAAGGCCAGCCCTCAAGTTGTACACTTCCCATATGAAGTCAAAATCTATAGAGGAACAACTTTGGAGACAGTAAGGCTGGATCCTGATTCTTTGAAGCTATAAACTGCTATGCAACTGGTGAAGTTGGAGAATCTTCTTAGAACTTATGGGTTTACCACTGAAGATAAGTCTGAGGTTGCTGATATGATCTCAGACTATTGCACTGAAAAAGTTCCAAGGTATTCTCAGATGAAGAACAGATTGAAGAAGATCACTTCTCAACCAGTCAAGCCAAGTGATGTTGCTTCTGAAAGTGATCGTGTCCTTGATAAAGATCTTCTAGACATCTTGACAGAAGCTGAAGAAGGTGAAATTAGAGATTAAGGCAAGATGAAGATAGCTCAGTTTTTAATGTAATATGTTTAGAGCATAGGTGAATCAAGATAGGAAAATGTAATCATTTGTTCAGACTAGAGGAACATCTATCTTGTATTTATCTTTATTGTTTGAATCTAGAAATTGTTAAATATAATCCAGAACCTTTTTATTATTTGCTTGGCTCTTAAAAGTCTTATCTTTTCTTGTTTTAGTTGAGTTATCCTCTAGAGGTATTTGATTTTTATTGTCTAACAAACAAATAGGGGGAGATTGAAAGGCATATGTATATGCCTATTTGTAAACACCGAGGATTCTACTCAACTTAAAATAAGATGTAATAAGTAAATAATAAAAATCAAATGTCACAGGAATCTCAGAAGATAATATCTGTCAAAAGAATGAAGGTTAAAGTCATCTACAGACTTGAAGTAATTCTACATTGAAAGAAGTTCAATTTATTGATCAAGCCTCAGTGAAGTATTCAATCTCAGTGGATTTATTAAAGTGACAGAGATTTCAAGATGTGACAACAATTGTGCAGGTTACAGAGTTTAAGGAAAAGGGAAAAGAAAAGTGGATCACTGCTTAAAGTCAAACAAATGAAGAATAGATATTGTCGTTAGTCACTCATGAACCAGACAATACATTGAGCGTCAACGTTCTACAAGTGTTATTTCTTCATCTAAGTTTTAGTGGTTCAAGAATTTATTGTGAAGACAAAGAATTATATTTATTCTCTTCTGAATAATTATTATTACTTAGTAAATTATTTATTTAATTAATTCTGTTAATAATTAATTTAATACATAAATTACTTAAATAATTATTTGAATTAGAATAAATATGAACTAGGAAGACTTAGTTAATTAACTAAGAAGACTGAGAAGTGAGTCTTCCTGATTGTCTTCCCAAGCTATTTGATTGTCTTCCCGAAAGTCTTCCCAAGGAAAATGCTTGTCTTCCCGATTGTCTTCCTAATACAAATTCTAACAAGGTGATAGTTGAATTAGCTGTCGGTGCAGAATTGAAGATTCTAGAAGCAATACATTCTGAAGATGGAAATAAGCAGAATATATTGATACAGCTAAGGAAACAGGATAGAAGATAAGAAGCAATCCTTAATTGATATGAATTGTATAGCTAACTTTTAGGAATATCAATTAGAGAAGGATTGTATGTAGCTGTGTACTATATAAACACAGATAGGTTATCCCTAGAAGGGACACGATCATTGAGATATTATTCTTGTAACCTAGAAGCTCTTTATGATTCATTAACATCATAAAGAGAGAAGCTGTTAATAAGATTACAGTTTTATTGATTCATAAACAGTGTTATTAATTATTGTTATTCTCATACATACTTGATTATATTGTGTATTCGGCCTAACAATTGGTATCAGAGCCAAGGCTGTTTAATATATACAGTTTTACGATTCAAACACAGTAATAATCATGTCTGAAGAAAATCAAGCTGCTCCCAAGGCTGAACAGGTTAAGCCTAATTCTGTAAGTCGATATGAAACTATCAGGGTTCCAATGCTCAGGCCAATAGAGTATCCGATATGGAAGGTGAAGATGACCATGTTTCTGGAGGCTACAGATCCAGAATATCTTGACAGAATCAATAATGGTCCTCATAAGCCAACTAAATTATCTCCTGCTGTTGGTGATAAAGAACAGACACTGATTCCAAAGGAAAAGAAAGATTATACTCCTGAAGACATATCATCAATTGCAAAGGATGCAAAGGTTAGACATCTACTCCACAGTGCTTTAGATAATGTTATGTCTAACAGAGTAATTGGCTGCAAAACGGCAAAGGAAATCTGGGATGCTTTGGAAGTAAGGTGTCAAGGAACCACTGCTATAAAGAAGAACAGGAAGACAATACTCACACAGGAGTATGAGCACTTTGATTCAAGATCTAATGAAACCTTGACTGAGACTTATGACAGGTTTTGTAAATTACTGAATGATCTGTCTCTGGTTGACAAAGAATATAATCTTGAAGAGTCAAATCTCAAGTTTCTCTTATCTCTACCTGAAAAATGGGATCTGAAGACGACCTCAATCAGAGATAATTATGATCTTGATGATACAGATCTTGATGAGATTTATGGCTTGTTAAAGACTCACGAACTTGAGATAGATCAAAGAAACAGAAGATCAAGCAAGAAGACAAAATCTGTTGCTCTCAAAGTTGAGGAGAAGCCCATTGAAAAGAAGGAATCATCAAAGAAGAAAGCCAAGGGAAAGGCTTTAGTCATTAAATCTGAAAGTGAGTCATCAAACTCTGATGATGACTCAAACTCTGATGAAGCTTCTGACTCTGAGGATGATGAAGAACGGTTGATGCAAATGGCGGCATTGATGGTGAAGACCTTCAAGAAGATGGGATTCAAGAACTCCAAGAAAGGAAAGAGATTCTCAAGGAGAGATTCAAATTCTGAGAAGAAGAATTTCAGAAAGTCTGATGGAAAAGATACCAAGTCTGGAAAGAAGGACAAATCTGAGATCCAGTGCTACAAGTGCAAAGAGATGGGTCACTATGCTCCAGAGTGCAAGAAAGGAAAAACTGGAAAAGCACTCGTCTCTAAAGGCAAAGACTGGGCAGATACTTCAGATTCTGATGATGGAGAAAATTATGCTCTTATGGCAACTGTCAAAGATGAGACTGAATCATCAGAAAATAAGGTACCCCTAACTACTTATGCGTATGATACTGATAATATTTCTGAATTAAGAATTTATCTTAAGAACATACATGTTAGTTATAGGGATCAGACTTTAGAGAATGAAAGGATTAAATCTGAGAATCTTAGTCTTAAAGAAAGAAACAAGTTTCTTGAAAGAGAACTTGAGAATATGAAGAAGACTCAAAAAGAAAGAGATGATGCTGTTTATGTGGAACAGGAGTTGCTTAAAAGGTATAGGCAATTAGAATCTGATTTAGAGAAGGAAAGAAAAATAATTAGAACTTGAACTAATTCTGGCAGAGATACACATCAAGTTTTTCAAACAGATGCTGTAGGTTTAGGATACAGTGAGGAAGATGAACTTAGGTTTCAAGATAAAATTAAGTTTAGAGCTTTCACAAGTTCATATTCAACTCCTGTAACATTTGTTCCTGAATCTGGAAAGTTAAAAACTGCAGTTGTGAAAGAAACTGTTATGGAGCCAGTTGAAACTTGTGTTGAACAAGTAGATACTGAATCTAAAACAGAGAAGCCTGTTGAGATAGAAGCTGTTAAAGAACCAATAAGAGTCTGTGAGAAACAGGTTAATGTTGGTTTAATGACAGGAAAACAGTTTAAACATAAGCTCAAAGAGGTTAAGTCTGCCATGAAACCTAAAGGGTCCAAGAGAAATAGGAATGGAAAAATAGGCATAAACAATAGAAATAATCATTTGCCTAATGCTGGTGCTTTAAGGAAAACATGTTACAGTTGTGGTAGTTCTAATCATCTTGCTAGATTTTGCACTAAGAACAAGCATATTAATTCTTTACCTTCTACTTCAGAAGTAAAGAATGATTATGTTAGAGTAAAACCACAGACCTTATGCAAACATTGTGGGAGCACTTGGCATTCTATTTACACATGTAAGAGTTATCATGCAATTTATCATAATTACTATGAGCTAAAACCCAACTTGAAGTGGGTTAGAGCAAACTCTGCTAGTGTAAAATCTGACAATGTTAGTTTAAACTCTGAGAAAGTTGATTCCGCTGCAAAAGCTAACACTGTTAAGAAAGGCAAAGGGTCCAAGCAAGTCTGGATCCTTAAAACTAACACTTAGTGTTTGTTTGTGATTGCAGGGTATAATAGAGAGCACACTTATCTTGGACAGTGGATGCTCAGGACATATGACTGGAAATAAAGCCCTGCTATCAGACTTTGTGGAGAAGGATGGCCCAAAAGTTTCCTATGGAGATGGCAACGTAGGACATACTCTGGGATATGGCAACATTAATCTTGGAGGTGTCATCATCACAAATGTAGCTCTAGTCTCAGGACTCAAGCACAATCTGTTATCTGTGAGTCAAATCTGTGACAGAGGAAACCATGTAGATTTTCATAGTGAATACTGTGAAGTTATCAGTAAATCTACTGGAAAAGTTGTTCTAGTTGGACACAGGCGCAACAATATTTATGAAGCAAGTTTGGTAACAAACTCTGATGGAAAAACAGTGTGTCTGACTGCAAGAATGTCAAATGAAGAGAGTTGGAATTGGCATAAAAAGCTCTCTCATCTCAATTTGAACAACATTAATGAGCTGATAAGAAAGGATCTTGTAAGAGGACTCCCAAAATCAACACTCAGTCTAAATGGCCTATGTGATTCCTGTCAAAAGGCCAAACAAAGGAAGTCATCTTTCAAGAGCAAAACTGAATCTTCAGTAGTGGAACCTTATCATCTTCTACATGTTGATCTTTTTGGACCAGTGAATATAATGTCAATGGGCAGAAAGAAATATGCTCTAGTAATTGTTGATGAATATACTAGATATACATGGGTGTATTTCTTGTCAAAGAAGGATGAAACTGCTCAAATTCTAATGGATCATGTAAATCTACTGGACAAAGGATCACAGCACAAAGTCAAAATAATAAGGAGTGATAATGGAACTGAATTCAGAAATTCATTCATGGAAGCTTTCTGCAAGGAAAGAGGGGTGAAACAAGAATTTTCTGCACCTGGCACTCCACAGCAAAATGGTGTAGTTGAAAGAAAGAACAGAACTTTAATTGAAGCAGCCAGAACTATGCTTGAAGAAGCAAAATTACCAACTTATTTCTGGGCAGAAGCTGTTCAAACTGCTTGTTTTACTCAAAATGCTACATTGATCAACAAGCATGGGAAAACACCATATGAGATGGTGAAAAATAAGAAGCCAAATTTGAAATATTTTCATATATTTGGATGCAAATGCTTTGTGTTGAAGACTCATCCTGAACAGTTGACAAAGTTCGAGTTAAAAGCTGATGAAGGAATTTTTGTTGGCTATCCACTGTCAACAAAAGCATTCAGAGTTTACAATCTAAGAACTAAAGTGATCATGGAATCCATACATGTGTCATTTGATGACAAGAAAATAATTGGACTTGAAGACAAGGATGGATATGATCAACTACGTTTTGAAAATGAAGATCTACTCTCTGATGATATAAACTCTGATGAAGCAGGGTTGACAAACTCTGACGAAGCATACTCTGAACCTCTACTGGTAAATACTGGAGAAACTGATAATTCTCAAATTGAACAAAATAGAGAACCAGTTGAGGGGGAGCGTGAAGAAGCTCAACATGACACAGCAAGTGAGTCAGTTGAGGAAACTGATTCAAACTCTGACAATTCAAACTCTGAGTCATCAAATTCAGGGGGAGCCTCAGAGAATGTAGAAAGTCAACACATGAATCAGGAGAGCATGGATCAAGGGGGAGGATTCAATACTGATACAAGAAGCCACTTACCAACAGCAAGAAAGTGGACACAGGCACATACACCTGATCTTATAATTGGAGATCCTGATGCTAGTGTAAGAACTAGAAGTGCAACAAATAATGAGTGTCTGTATCATGCTTTCTTGTCTCAAACAGAACCAAAGAAAGTGGAGGAAGCTCTTCAAGATGCTAATTGGATTACAGCAATGCAAGAAGAGTTAAATGAATTTGAAAGAAATGAAGTCTGGACACTTGTACCTAGACCAAAGAATAGATCAATTGTAGGTACAAAGTGGGTTTTCAGAAACAAGACTGACAGTGATGGTGTGATTACAAGGAATAAGGCTAGACTTGTGGCAAAAGGTTATTCACAACAGGAAGGAATTGACTATGATGAAACCTTTGCTCCAGTTGCAAGACTGGAGGCCATAAGGATGTTTCTGGCCTATGCTGCACACAAGAAGTTTAAAGTCTTTCAGATGGATGTGAAAAGTGCTTTTCTCAATGGGAAGCTTGAAGAAGAGGTATTTGTTGAACAACCACCAGGATTTGTAGATCCCAAGCATCCAGATTATGTCTACAGGCTTGACAAGGCATTATATGGACTAAAGCAAGCACCAAGAGCATGGTATGAAACTCTTGCTCAATTTCTTTTAGAAAGTGGGTTCACAAGAGGTACAATTGATAAAACTTTGTTTTATTTCAATTCTGGTGATAATTTGCTGTTAGTTCAAATTTATGTAGATGATATTATTTTTGGATCTACTAATGACAAACTTTGTAAGAAGTTTGCAAAGCTTATGCAATCCAGGTATCAAATGAGCATGATGGGAGAGCTTAGTTATTTTCTAGGCTTACAGGTCAAGCAAACAGATGATGGTATTTTCATAAATCAAGCAAAATATACCAGAAATCTTCTCAAGAAATTTGGTATGCTTGATAGTTCATCTGCTACTACTCCCATGGCTACTGCAACAAAGCTAGACAAAGACACAGGAGCCTCAGTAGATATGACAAACTACAGAGGAATGATAGGGTCTTTACTGTATCTTACAGCAAGTAGACCTGATATCATGTATGCAACATGTCTTTGTGCAAGATTTCAAGCAGATCCTAGAGAGCCTCATCTAACAGCTGTAAAAAGGATTTTCAAATATCTCAAAGGCACCATAACCTTGGGTTTGTGGTATCCTAGAGAATCAGAGTTTAAGTTGATTGGTTACTCTGATGCAGATTTTGCAGGCTGTAAGATAGACAGAAAAAGTACAAGTGGAAGCTGTCAATTTTTAGGTGACAGATTAGTTTCTTGGTATAGCAAGAAACAGAAGTCAATTTCCACATCCACAGCTGAAGCAGAGTATATAGCAGCTGGTAGCTGTTGTGCACAGATTTTATGGATGAAGAATCAATTGCTGGATTATGGGTTAAGGTACTCTAAAATTCCTATTTTCTGTGATAACCAAAGTGCTATTGCTATGACAGGAAATCCAGTACAGCATTCCATGACCAAGCACATCAGCATAAGATATCATTTTATCAGAGAACATGTGGAAGAAGGGAATATTGAGCTTCATTTTGTGTCTACAGACCAACAACTTGCAGATATCTTCACCAAACCTTTGAGTGAAGCTACTTTTACAAGATTGGTAAATGAACTTGGAATGATCTCTGGTTCTGACTAGAGATACGGGTTAGACTCAAAATTTATACATGTTTAATTCTTGTTGCTCATGATTTCTTGCATGTGTTAACTGTTATGAGTACCAGTGTGATAAACTCTGTTGGTTAAATTCTGATGTTAGTCTCTGTTCGTCATAAACTGTTGGTCATACTTTGAATGTTACAGATTAATGCTATTCTCTGATTGTAATTTTGTCTGGAACATAAGGACCAATGAAGAAATTTGTATGAAGCATAATTCTCAGTAAGTAATTGTGAATCCTTAAGAGTTGATAGATTCTGATCTCAAAAATGTGCAGTAAGCTAACACAGCATGATACTGTCTCAATATTTATAGCATCTCTTAGTTTATTGATCCTATACACTGAGTCTGTATTAGCTGTTTGCATTTTCTCTCATAAGTTAATTACATTTACTGATGAAAAGTCTAAACTCTGATTATTAATTTCAAATAATTCACCCTCAAATTCAAAAGATGCCAAACAGAGCACAAATTCCTTTGAGATCATGTTGTGCCTAGGACGATCCAGGAACTTATTGTATGAAATAAGGGCTAAAATCTTTGATTTTTGGTGACTAGTGCCAACCACTGATTACTGGAAAAATAAAAAAAATAAATATTAAAAAAAAAAAAAAAAAAAAAAAAAAAAAAATTAATAAAGGGGGTGAAAAATAAAAGACATATCCAAATGAAAGGATATCAGTAATACAGAGTTTAGATATAAAATCAGATTTTATGTTATACATGAGAGTTTAGGCAACCAGTTTTTACTACTTTAGATTGTGGATTTTATGCACCTTGAGATGGTCTCAATACTGATTTCGGTAAACTCTGCTACTACACACACATATTTTCACAACTGTACAGATTGAGAAAAGAGTTTATTGACAAAGAAGGACAAATGGTAAACACTGATGTTTTGTGTGAAATACGCCGAGGTTACTTTATTTTAATCTCTGATGGTTAAAATAATTTTCTTGTCTCAGACAGTTTATGATTTTGGGTTTAGTCATTTGTTCTTAGGCAAAGTATGATTGAACAGAGAAAAGAAAGAGTTTGTTTGATACGTACTGATAGTGATCAGTAGTACTGATGAGTATGTTAGTTTATTGTTTTAAGTGATATCATGTCTTTCACTTTACAATTACTAGGTAAAATTGATAATACTGAAAGTAAAGCAATAAAATGAGTCTTTTTCATTAATTGATTCAAACTCTGTTACATTCAGTCAATTACATACTCATGCTTAGCTAATCTTTCTGGTACATACTAATCACTATGGTTACAAAAGAGAAGATCTATTTAACCAGGACAAGTACTTGAATGCTATCCAACATCGAAGCAGAAGAGCTAGAGCCAGAAGCTATTGTGCTCTACTACTTCTGATGATAGCTACCCAGTTGCTCATCTGGTCATTATACCATTTGGGATAGCTTGAAATCCTCCTAATGATGAATCATCATCATCATCTTCTCGGGATCTCTTTCTGCTTTGCAGCTTGCAGGATTGTAAGAAGAGGTTTTCTTTTGACCCCGACAAGAAACTCAGTTGAAAAAGCATAAAGCAGATCTCCATGGCATCTTCATCTGCGAGGATTGGTGCATCATATGGTCCTGGACGGAAGATGTATACATGAGGGTTGGAGAAAGGCCCTTCGGCTATTTCATCATCTACGATAAGACCTTCATCATTCAAGAATGAGAGAACAAGAAACTCATCGATAAGATAGTTTTCTTGTTGCTGCCAGTTCATGTTCAAAAACTCTTCCACATCCAGGAATTCGAAAGTTCCAGCCATTTTGGTGTATAGTAAGTTTAAGATATGAAGCCTGTTGTTACATTGCTTTGGTATTTAAAGCATTCAAACAGGGTATCTGAAAGGTTTTTCTTGGAGATTGAAAGGTTTTTGAAGCTTTTGGAAACAGTAACGTGCGGAGTTCCAAGACAGTCATTATTATACTGACTGTTGAGTTGCTTTGTACTTCGTTATTGTATTTCTGAGAGATTAAAATTGATAATTTTATTATTATTGATTTTTATTAAAGTGGATATTTTGAGCGTTTTATGTGTTGCCAGGTGTCTAAATGTTTGCACGATTGCACGTGTGTATTGGATACAACTGTCAGCGTATGCACGTTTGACATCTGTCCCACTCACACACGTTTCAAGGACGCTTGCTGTGTATCGTGATTTTTTTTCAGTTATTATTTAAATACACTACACATAAACGGTTCAATCTTTTACGAACCTTAACTCTTCATACGCTTTTTCACAAACACCTTTCTACACTTAAACTTTGCTGTCTTTCGCATCAATTCAGAATCTTCTAATGGCAACCACAGCTTTTGTTTCGTCTGGATTAGAGTTCGTTCCAAACAACTATACTGCACCACTAAACACTGCAAACGCACCAGAGGCATTTCATATGATTCAAGAGTTTCTTGCTCAGTCAGCGATTGGGCGTGCTTTGGTAGAACCTGAAAAACTTTCTGGTTCACAGATAAAGGCGTTCTGGGAAACAGGAATGTATGATGATGGTGGTGAGACAGGCAACCCATCGATTATTTTTGAATATGAAGATACAGAGTATGTAATAACTGCTGGAACCATTCGCGCTGCAATGGGGTTTCCTGAATTTTCTTCGTATACAATTGGAATGGGTGATGAGGATTTGATAAGAATGATGCAAGAGATTGGGTATTCTGGACCATTGTCGAAGATTGGACAGCTCAAACGACCATTCTTAAGGAAGGAGTGGAGCTTCTTCTTTGATTGCATCACAAGGACTTTTAGCAAGAAATGCACAAACTGGGATGCTATTCCCACAGACAGTCTGCAAATCGGGTATTCTCTTTTATTCGATAATCATTTTGATTTTGCACGACTTGTTTTGAATAATCTAGGAGACAAAATGACAGAGAATAGAGGAGTAGTCTATTTCTCTAGATTCTGTCAGACTTTGTTCTCTTACTGTGTTGAAGGAGTAGAAGTAGGTGACGAAGATGTTTCTTGTTTTAAATTACATAAGAGAATATTTTCTGATCTTATTAATAAAGATGTTAAGAAAGGGGTTGTTGGAGACTTGTTGCTACCTCAATCTGTGCAACAGTTTTTAAATGCTCAAGTCAATCCACCAACACAAGCTTCTTCTCAACCTGAGCCTCTACAACAAGAACTGCCTCCTTCAACTTCTGTTAAACCTAAAAGGGGTGGTAGGACTAAGAATGTTGGTACTAAACCTGCTAGGGTTGTTAAGTCAAAACCTGAAGCTGGGGTATCAAGCACTGAAGAACTGCCTCAGAGAAAAAGAATGAAGAAAAAGAGAGCTCAAAGAGCAAAGTCGGTTACTGCTGATTCTGATGCAGAATCAGAAACTGAAACTGATGAAGAAAATCCTCATCAGAGAAAGAGAAGACAAGTTGCTGAATATCTTTTTGCTGATATCATTGCCAATATGGACAAAGTTCCTGAGGAAACTGAAGCTCCTGAAGCTTTTGTTCAGGAGGAAGCTGCAAATCCAGAAGCTGTCAATCAAGACAGGCTAAATACTGATGATATTGAAATGGATTTTGATAGAGAAGCTCCTACATCAAAGGCTAATGATGTAGTTGAGGAAGCTGCTGCTCATTCAGACAGCAGAATTTTTGATCTTGAAGAAAATGTAAGAGAAGCTGATCAAGCTACTACAGAATTGGTAGAAACTATTGCTTCCCACACAGAAATCATTTCTCTTGATTTTGAGAAAGGTGAGGAAGTTGATCAGATTAGAATTGATCATTCTACAGAAGCTGTTGCTGTACCTGCTGATGCAACAGAGAATGTTCCTGTAGCAGCAGAGTTTGTTGCAAACTCTGAAGATGCTCTTGTTCTTGAAGCTCTACAACAATCAGTTGTTGAGATTGTTCAGCGAGAAGCAGAGGTCATTGCTAAAGCAAACTCTGATATTCCTGAAACTGTTGCAGAGAAAGTCAATGATGAAGCTGCACAGTTAGAACATGAAATCACTGCTGAACATGTTCCTGAAGAGATTGCAAGAGAGGATGACAATGTTAATGCTAGTCCTGCTCATTCACCTTCACACATATCTGACATTCAAGCCAACTCTGATGAAGAAAGAGAGTTCAATAGGGCTACTGAAGAACATTTTCAAGATATGTACTTCAAGAACTGGACAGCAGCAGATTGTATTTTCACTTCACAAAGGGCTGCTGATTTAACTGCTAACTCTGTTAAAGAGATTACAAATCCTGAACTTCTCAGTCATTTCAAAGCAACTGTTGTTCAAATCAAATCATTAAACAATCGTTTTGATGCTTCTGATAAGGTGATTGAAGGGTTAAGGAATGATATAGCTACAAGAGAGCTTACACAGCAGAAGGACAAATCTCTATACATCTCTTTGTGTAAAGAGCAAAGGACTTTTAATTCTAGATTGTCGAAAGTTGAGGAGAATCAAACTGCCATGTCTGCCCAACTAACTTCAATTTCTACTGCTCTGGAGTTGCTGACATCAGTACTACTTTCTGATGATGTCAAAAAGGGGGAGAGTGTACCAAGTGACAAATGCAAAGACACTCAAGCTCTGAGACGGAGGGATGATGGTAATGATGGTGGAAGCAAGGGAGGTGAATCTGAAAAGAGTTTAGGCTTAAGACCATCAAGATCAAGATCAAACTCTGAGAGAAGATCAAACTCTGGTAAGGAAAAAGTAATTTCTGCCAGTGGTTCAAGGCTCAAAAGTTTGATAAACACTGATAAGCCTAGCACTGATGAAGAAGTTGCTGCTAAATTATTTATAGCAGAACATGGAAAAGATGTTACAATTGAAGATATCCAAGCTGAAGAGCAAATGCTTGCTGAAGAACACAGGAAGAATCTTGAAGCTGGGATATACAAAAAGAAAGAAATCAAGGCTCCTAGAAAGAAAGAAACTGGAATTATTATTAAAGAAAATACTCAACAGAGTATACAATACACCAGGAGGCCTATGATTAGAAACTCTGATAAGGGTAAAGGCAAAATGATTGAAGAGCCTAACCTGAAGGAGAAAGAATATTCAACCTCTGACATTGCTCAAGTTGAAACAAGATTATCAAAATCAACCTCTGACGCTGCTCAAGTTGATGATACTATTGAAGTTAAGCCAGCCTCTGACAAGGCTCAAGCTGTGCAAACTCAGCTAGCTCCACAACTCCAAGGTATTTTTAGAAGACCTGTACTATCTGAAGCTCTGACACTTCAACCTGTGGATTTCTCTCAAACCAGGACTGTACTTGGAAAAGAAACTTTTGATAAAGCTGGTTTAGGTTCACATAGGGAGAAGAGAATAAACAACAGATCTGGAGATCAATCATCATTGGCAGTATCTGGCATTATTACTCAAGAGAATCTTGATATGCTAGACTCTGTTCAGTTGATATTTCACAAGGGTTTGAAGAAAGATTTTCTGTTGTATTTTATGAATGATGGAAGAGTTTACAGAGTTGCAGAGTCTGATATAGATCTCAAATCTTATCAAGAATTGGAGTATGTTCTGTACTTGTTAAAAGTCAAAAACAGAAACACTCACAATGCTGCTACATTTATCAGACAAAAGATGCAAAGATCTAAGGTGATGCTTGGAGGAGGAATTTCAAAGGTATACATTCCTAAGTATAAAGATGCTTATGGAAATGTTATAGAAATGAAGAGAAACAGTGCAAGACTAAGGACTGATCTGGGAGTTAAAGTCTTAGAATTCAATCTAGAATCTGATAAAGCACATTTTATTAGGCTAGGGAATGAGATGAGGAAGAATTCCATCTATTCTCTGAGAGCTGCTATTTATCAGACTGGTGAATCTGATCCAGAACTCAAGGAACTGAAAGAAATCATGATTGAAGAGCTGGAAAAGGCTGAAAGAAGACTTCTAATTGATTATCTCAGGACAGTGCCTGATATTCAAGAAATCAAATAAAGTCTGACTGTAAGTTTTTAATATTTTCTATTCTAAGTCAAATTTAAACTCTGTTTTAAATTAAACTCTGTTATATGTTAAACACTGCATTTGTTATATGTTTTGACATCATCAATTATATGTTTAACTTGTACATTTTATTATGAACAAGTTGGGGGAGATTGTTAGATATAATTGCTAATGTTTGTTTATCAGTGTTTAAGCAACAGGTACTGGTCAGAGTTTATCAGAAGCCGATCAGAGTTTAGTTAAACTCTGATAGGGTAAAGAGTTTAAAGGAAGCTAGTCAGAGTTTATTTAAAGTCTGACAAGGTGATAGTTGAATTAGCTGTCGGTGCAGAATTGAAGATTCTAGAAGCAATACATTCTGAAGATGGAAATAAGCAGAATATATTGATACAGCTAAGGAAACAGGATAGAAGATAAGAAGCAATCCTTAATTGATATGAATTGTATAGCTAACTTTTAGGAATATCAATTAGAGAAGGATTGTATGTAGCTGTGTACTATATAAACACAGATAGGTTATCCCTAGAAGGGACACGATCATTGAGATATTATTCTTGTAACCTAGAAGCTCTTTATGATTCATTAACATCATAAAGAGAGAAGCTGTTAATAAGATTACAGTTTTATTGATTCATAAACAGTGTTATTAATTATTGTTATTCTCATACATACTTGATTATATTGTGTATTCGGCCTAACAGCAAGTCAATCCAGTGTCATGTACTCTTACATGCACCTATGTTTTGACTTTAGTATCACCATAACTATGACCAATGAGATGTGGTCATCAGTCAACAAACATACTAGTCTATGTGCATTATTATTGTCCTTAAATAATAACACTCGACTAGGGATATTTAGGAATAAATATACTATTCATATTGTTGCCCAGTACTAAACAATTGTAGAAGGGGGGTTGAATACAATTGTATAAGATTCTCGACTTTAAACACAAATATGAATAATAACAGCTTTATTAATTCTGATATAAAACTGTTACAAACTCTCTCAAGAATTTCTGATGTTCTTGAGAGCTTCTAGGTTACAAGAATACTCGAGTATGTGATCAATATAAATCGAAACCTAAACTGTGTTTATATACTACACAACTTCTCTATCAATTACATGATAAGTCCTAATCAATTACAAAGATTGAAACCTATGCTAAATTGATAGCTACGTTCCTACAGACCAGGAACCGACAAAATAAACATCCTTATTTAACTAGACTCCAAATGTAACTCGAAATAGAAATCCTGATCAGCTTCCAGTCTTGATGATCAATCCTGATCCCAGTCCTGATATGAAATCCTGATATCAATCCTGATCCTGACGATCATGCAATCCTGATGGCTATGCAATACTGATGACGTCGGCAATCCTGATCAGTTGAGTCTAGATCCTGACGATCATTGAATCCTGATCTAACAATCTCCCCCAATCTCATACTTTGTAAAATAAAGTATAGATTTCCTAGATTCAATGATGTCAAAAATATATATACAAAATGTACAAGTATTTACAGTAACAAACTTATCTCCTCAGATTTTCTGATAGAACATATTCATCTTTAAGAAGTTTGACAACAGATTTTCTTCTTTGTCTTCAAGAATCTGAATAAGTCTTTCTTTTAACTCTTTAAGTTCTTCATCCTCTTCATTAATCTGATAGATAGCTGCTCTCAAATTCTGAATTGAGCTTCTCTGTAGACTATGATCTTCAACCAGGAGGTAAGCAATTTCCTTCTCATCAGGATTAAGAATAAGTTGCTTCATGCCAAAGGATATTTCTTTAACAACATTACCCCTTTGCATTTCCACATCTTGTCCTCTTATATTTATGTACATAGGAGTATAATCACCATTATAATTCTTTCCATCATCAAATCTTCTCCTTATAGTTGACAGAATCATGTCACTCCATTCCTTGCACACTTTATTCTTCCATCTCAGCAAATAATGAACATATTTCAGTTCCTTTGTAGTTTTCATCAATAGCTCTTGAATGGATAGAATCTTCACAGTGCCATCTTTCATGAAGTACATAAGATTTTCTTTCTTTTCATAACCATCATGACAATCTATAACTATATCAACAGATAATAAATTGTTCAGGTTTTCAGAAGTTATATTACCTCCAGTATCAGTCAAAGAGTGAGGGTCAACATATGGCATGTTCAGAAACTCAGCATCTCTGTGACCTATTCCTCCTCTTGAATTGGTTGGCATTTGTCTTAGATTGGAAAACATCTGTAACTAGAGTGCTCTAGATCTTTGAGAATCAGCAATATTAGCAGCACTGGGAACATTTGTTATAATCTCACCAGAATGATAAGTGATAGGTCTATCACACCTAAGTGTGTCAATGTGTTTCCACTTCTTATCTTTCTCCTTTTCATGAACATAGCTTCTTTTTAGTTGAGGTTGTTGCCTTTTTGCATTTCTCCACAGCCTCATATCAGAATGTTTAAGCTTTTGAATATAGAGATTGAAATCTCTAGCTATTGTTCTTGTAACTTCCCTTCTTCTGACTTCTTCTTCTTCATCTACCTCCCTATTATGAGAATCCACCACAGTAGAAAGTATTAACAGATCAACCTCTTGTAGAATATCAGATTCATCAGGATCTTGAACTGTGTCAGGAACAGTATCAGGATTAGAATATTCAATTTGATTTGTATTGATGAGAGTTGATTGTCTTGGTCTTCTTCTCAATTCTGGTTCTTCTTCATCAATTCCATCATCACCAAAAGTATACCTGTCAGGAACTACTAGAGTTCGAGTAGGTTCAGGAATTTCTTCAATCCTTAATCCTCTAGACCTTGTTTGTCTAGGCATAATTGGAGTTGATGAGCTTCTTCTACCTCTTCTTGCACTTCTTCTACCTCTGCCTCCTCTACCTCTAGCAGGAGCAGGATTCTTGAAACTCTCCATCATTTCTCTTTGAGCATTTAAGAACTCTTCATGAGTGAGATCAGGATATTCTTCAGTAGCAGTAGAAAGTGCCTTTCTAGCAAATAATTGTTGTACCCTCTTATCAGTATGATAAAGAGTCACAAAATCACCTTTCTTTGTTTTGAACTTCTGGAATAAGTTTGATGCTTCTTCAGGATTATCAATGATTACATCTTCATCACCCTCAGGAATTGTAGAAAGAATTTGTCCTTGACCCAAATCCGGGGTCAAAGGATTTGGTCGTCACACTGCATCCTCAACTCAAACAACCTGTTCAATATTAAATCAACACAATAATAATATCTGCGACCCCAACTCTACCAAGAATCTTTAAAGGTTATAGTGCTAGAAACAAGAATCCAAAATTTCATTACAAAATTTTCTTCTTTACAACCATTCTTTTACATGCAATCTAAAACACTAGTATAACTTCGATAAGAAGTATACCAGGCAACTAATCTTATACAATATAATATTCAATAGAAAACATCTATATACAGAAACCATCACTAGCTCAAAATGCTCTAGATCAAAACGTCTTTACGCTGCTATCCTTTCCCATCTCTGACCGGCTACGCGGACAACTCTCGCCATTATACCTTCTTACTGAAAGGCTAAAATATTTAAAGAAAACAAGTATGAGCGAAAGAATTGCTCAGAAAGTGCATTATCAAGTATAATATGAAAAGTTTCCAACATAAGCTTTGGATTTTTAAATAAACAAACTTTTGGTTTATACATTTGCAATCTCTAAAATTTTCAAATCAAGTTTGGTAATTTACCACAATTTCTCATTTAGCTTCTCGCAACTGAATAGTTTAAAACACAAAAAGATTTATATTGGTCGTCACGATGACCGAATCAACAATAACTACAATAGTATGTAGAAAATATGAAATAAATATAACTCATACGTCTTCAAGACCATAGTTTGTACAAAAATACTAGTTTTGAAGATAACAGATCTATTCACAACATTTTCTGAAACCAACAACTCTGGAAGGGTAGAATAATCAAGGAGTAAGAATGAGCCAACACGCTCGGTCATGGAATAAAGAATGCACTTCAAGACTTCAACATGGTACCGACTGGATATGCGGTATGAATAAAAATCATCAAGATAGATATCTCACGATTGCCAATGGAATCAAGGAAGTGGATTTCGACTATTTGGAATCCAAATGTGTTAAGAGTAAGTGATTTCAGCAAGATTGAAACCACTATTCATTAATCAACGAACCAACAACTTCACGCAACGAATAAACCTGAGAATCAGGTCACAACTCACAAGTACAAAACATATGGATGTAACTCATCTAAGAAATAAGAACTTATGTTAGAATTGGATTTTTCACATCTATCAAATCAAAGGTTGTGCTGCTGGCCAGCCACGCATCAACCCCGGACTTGCTTATAGCAAAGTCCTCTACTGGATCCTAGGCCAATCTGGGCCTTAAATTATACCGACCATAAATATGGCCCGACCAATTAATGGTCCCATTTTAAAAACATTCCAATTCTATATTATATGTGTCAGGTGTCACTACAATTGACAACCTTACTTCGACAATCAGGTGTCGGAAGAATCGACAACCTTAATACAACAATTGCTGGAAAACTCACGTTCCAGGAAACAGTTCAATTATGAAGAATCAATAAGGGATAGCAATATAACCTAGTATCGACAAGATCGACACAACAATGGGGGTGCACATGAAAAAGTAACAACATAATAAACATCGACGAGATCGATGCAACAACTGGGATGATAACGAATAATAAACAATAACATGCTCAACAAGATCAAGTCCGATATGAAACAGACATTATGATATCAACAGGAATTGTAACAGCTCAATATAGAGTAGGATTCAAAGAACAGGCTCTAGATGGCCTCAACAGTATAATTTATCACATTTTGGAAGAATTAATTAAGATTCACCAATTTGGTAAGTGAAAAGAAAGTCAAGTTTGAGTTTAAGGAAAATTCAAGGTAAGTTTATAATTAGGGAAAAACAAGGGTTTACTGACTTCTGACAGAAATAGTTTAAATCCTTTGAACATATACTTATAATAGATAAGCCTTATATTTGAAGGAAGTAAACCAAATCATACACAACATATTTGAATTCGAATCATGGACTGGATCAGATAATCGCTTTTAATAAGAAAGGATAACAATGCTTGCATAGGTACAAGATGGAAAATAGAATACTTGTAGAATAAGTAACACAACTTTAGAATTTCAAAATAACCTTTTTACCCTCATAGGGTTCACAAGTTCCCACTCATCTAGGATTGGCAATATTCCAACCTGATATTTTTAAATCAAGAGGTTGAAAGAAGGCCTTAGTATACGGCCCATAACTATCTTTTCAATCATTTCAATATAATAATTATATCTTTCCAATCAACATGAAAATATAAATCTAAGCTCAAATGTGTAAAAGAATACTCGTCAATTTACGAGACTAAGTAAAATACTTGCAGTTTAATGCAAAAGAGTCCTCATTTAAAATTTAGGAAAAAGTATGCCAATTGCATAATATTACTTCAAGGAGATATCAATCAATTAATAAGCAAGGGTATAAACACTTGCCTCCGGTCCTTAGCTATTTCGTAACGCTGAAACAATACGATTCCCTCCTTACTATGTCTTATCGCACGATTCTCTATTTCCGTCCTTCTTTGCTTTAACGCTCTTGCGAATACCACTAGTCTGCCTCTACCATTTCGAATTCACGTGTCTGCCTTGATAGTCAAACATGAGACGGTACTTTAGTCTTCAGAGTATGATTTTCACATTCCATAACGATTGTAACTTAACTCTGACGCACTTACCATTCTTACCGATATCTCTATTAGAAGAAAATACTTGCACATGTCCTCTATGAGTGTTGACGTCCCCTTGGTGCTACGTCACCTCACAAATAACCCAATCCGTCGTAAACAATATCTCATCCTTTTCCGATATCTCTTATTTAACACACTTCGACAATCTGACTCGTCTCGTCCAATAGTCTCTGTTGCATAGACAACCATATTTCAATTGATAGACTAATCACAATCAACCACGTAAGTAATCCACGTAATTCTCTTGACAAAAAAAATCCCCATACTATGACAAGTCAACATTTAGGTCAACGGTCTTGCAAATCTCATTTTCTAACATTACTGGCAAATTTCTATCCTAACTACCCCACACGATAATATTAGACACGACTAAAGTATTTAAACAAGTCTCAACACAATTATTCGCATGCATGACTCAACAATAGATAATTCACATAATTCACCTAGCACATACCGTCATTTAATTGCGACAAATAAATCACTTAAGTCTCGTACATCTCAGAAAGGATTTTAGAAAAATACTCGGCTCTCGTTTCAAGGAAATTAAACCTCAAAATATTTTTAGGTCAAAAATCGGACTATTTCTCCCAATATAAAGATTTGAAAACAATTTAATCAATTAATATAAAATTAATTGACAATTTCCAGACACTCAAACTATTTTTAAATAAATAAACCAAGCTAGAAAATAATTAAACTTAATTTTAATTAATTAAATCTAATTAATAATTAATTATTAAGAATTAACCGATTAAAAGAATTAATCAATTAATTAAATTAATTAATTATTAACAAAAAAAATTTCAAATAATTAAATTTAATCAATTTTCGAATTTAACTAAATATTTATGAATTTATAAAATTTTATGAATAAAAAAATGTATTTTTAAATCAAAGATATGATTTTTAGAATTTTTAAAACAATTTTCGAATTATTTTAAAAATAAAAATCCAGAAACACTATTCATTAAACTGAATTGGGGAAAAACAGATTGAAAGCGGGTCGGGTTGGGTTACGAAACGGGTCGCCAAGAACAGCCACCGTTTCCGGCGGCGTTCCGGCCGACCGGTCGGGTTCCGGCCAACCCAACGAGCCCCAACACCCTCCTTTCTTTCCCCTATCGACCCACACAACCTTACAACAACACTATGAACCAAAACACATCCGTATCTCACCGAAAACGGCTCGATTTCGGCCGGGAATCCCGAACTTCGGCGACCACCAAACTTTCCGGCCGACTCGAAACCATGCCCAAATACAAAAACATTAACGTGGTTCGATTCTACGTCTAACGGTCTGTTTAATGGCTTAAACACAATCAAGCTTTAACTAATCAAACTACAACTCCGGCAAGAATAAATTTTTTTTGATGAACTTTAAAATTTTTGATTACCTCGAATAATCACTGGAAATCCAAACTAAAAATCATATTCTTGCCTTAAATCATATAACAAACACAATCCAACCATCAATTAGCAAGAACAATCAATAATACGATTTCCCCCAAATTAAACCTAAAATTCGAAATAATTAAAATAAATAAAAAAAGAAAATCTCAGAAATCATACCCACATGAATTTTGATAATGGATTTCGATAGAGGATGATGAGAGATTCGTTTTGGTTACAAGAACATTGAAATCGGATTCCGATAACGCCTTCAAAATTGAGTTTGATTCTCAAGAACACGAAGAACACGTTCTAGGGGTTTTTAGATTTTTAACTGTAATTAAGCTTTATTATACGCAAAACAAAGTGCGATTTGCCTTTTTATATTAAACGGAAAATAATACCCCAAACGACATTTTTGGATCGATACTGATCCGATGGTTCGCTTTAAATACACTTTAACAGAATAAACGCTTTTAAATCTTTAATAAAGCAGAATACACGTTTTACGAGACGATAATCATCCAGAATGTACCAAAATACCTCCATTACGAATATTTTCGAATACTTCCCACTTTAACGAATGAAATATTGGTACGAACGATATACCAATTTCCCGAATAATTTGGGAACGATCTAAATTTTCTTTTTGATAATTAAAATAGAATAAAATAGTATGACATCCTTTGCAAAATAATTTCTAATTCCCCACACATTTTCACATAACATCCCAATGTCACATATTCGATCACTTAACGATAACTTAACGCATTTAAAAAGATAAAACATTTAATAAATCTTAATATGAAATAAAATTTCATTTCACATCAAATATTAACACGTAATTTTCCCGGATCTTACATCCTTCCCCCCTTTAAAGGATTCTGTCCTCAGAATCAGCTTGCGCAAACATATGTGGATATTTTTCCAACATCTCATTCTTAAGTTCCTAGATTGACTCTTCAACCTTAGGATTTCTCCTCAAACTCATACTAATTTGACTCCTCTACTACTTAACACTTTCTCATACTGACTCAATATCTCAATCGGTTGCTCAACATAGAACAAATTTAACTAAATCTTTGTAGGTTCATATTTTATGAAATACACTATGAATACACCACTCATGGAGTGGTAAGCAAACTTATACACAACTTTCCCAGCACTCAGGAGATCTTCGTAAGGTAGCATTTCAAAATCGTCTCAGTAATTGTTGTCGTAAGGGAATCTAATCAATGGTAATTGATCCTTCCAATTACCTTCAAAATTTAGTGCACAATCCTAGCCTGTCTGAATTCTTTAATTAAGTCGCGAATTTCTGTCAGATACAATTGAACCCGTCATTCCTCGTCGTACTACTATCTCATTCAAATAGAGACGAACCAACTCACCCAATGAATATCTCTCGTTAATCAGTCCAAATAACATCATGATAGGCTCTAGGCCTTGGCAACTTTACTACAAAGTCTATCTTAATATGTTCCCATCTCCATTCAGGAATCTCTTTAGTCGTAATCGTCTACTATATCTCTGTTATTCTGTCTTCCTTTTCTAACATCTCGAGTAGTTAAATACTCACCAACATCAATATCCTTTTAAATTTCTCATATATCCTTGCATTTCCTTCTTATCCATTATACTTTCTCGTTCCCTCCTATAATTTTTCCATTACTCTTTCCTTTATGTAGCCCTTTCTCTTTAATCGATTCTGGTTGAATCCTTATTTCCGTCATTTCTTCTAGTTAATCTCTTGTTATCATAACCTTAAAGCTCCATCCTTTCTAATCCTTGTACCGAAGATATTTACATCTCTAATCTCTCTTTTACTACTTAAAATGTCAGCCTCTAATATAATCTCTTGGTTGATTCTATCTACTTCCAATATATCTAACAACTGCTTTCAACGATCACATACCTTCCGTGCCAATTAGCTATTCCGTTTAAAACAACCACTCATTACCTTGCCCATTGTCTTTAAATCATTGTTAAAGCCTCTTCATCTTATTTTCCTATTTACAACTGTGAGAAAATTCCTTATCAACTTGGTGACTTAATCCATATCTTTAAAATTGTTCTACTTAGTTCCAATAACTTAATTGATCTCCATTTGATTCCCAAATAATTCAGAAGATACATTCACAGTAACACTCAGGACACCTTTCCCAGGGTACCATCTTATTCCCCAATTAACTTGATTAAATCGACATAATCTTGATTCTTATGCTATACCTCCACGTTGACTGGTAAGATCTACCTTAACTATATTGAGCAAAAGACTTGCAACCATGTCATACAATCCTGAAATATTCAAAGTTCCAATCATTCCCCCTTATTAGCCTATCATTGAAATTAAAAGTTCTTCCCATTGAGACAAAAATCTATTATGTCCATTTTCCACAACCTGGGATATCATCAGCACAATTACACATTTTCCCCAATTTTCAATCAACTCTTAAATTATCTAACTATCATAAATGGTTATTTAGGCTTCATAGCGCGTCGTTGTTTCTTCGATTATTATTTCTTCTTCAAATACTGTCGTTTCTGTCAAATAAATGTTGACTCACCTTTCCACATCGTAATGTTAATCGATAGAGAGAGAACAACTGGCTCCGTTATATGTCACTAGTATTCTAATCGTATCGTAATCCGCTTTCGTTCGTGGAAATTAAATCACAAATTCTTCGTTCATTATGGTAAGGTAAATTCCTCCCAATTCTGGTGGCATACCCTCAAGATTATTTGAAATAACAAACTTTATGATATTTTGAAAAGGAAAGGTTCTGCATCATAGCAAATGTTCCACAATTGGGGTTACCAAATCTGCATATTCTAAAGCAAACATTATTGGAAATAAAAGAATCACTGAGAGATCAATTTGATCACATGAACTCAATGTTGTGTGTCTCAATTAAGACAGTACTAAAGGTAATCAACCTTTTTGTATTGCACAACACACAAGTGACGATGTCCCATCAGACTTCTATCACACAGACAGATAGTCCTTGTGTCCCCTATAAATAGGGTTGTTTATCTCAGTTGGAGTAGGGAAATATGAAAGAATTTTATAGTCAGAATAACAACCAGGGCCTTTCGATAAAAAATCTCAAATACACACTTTGGATTAAAATTGAATAGATTCCAAAGGTGTTATTCCAGAAAAGAAGAACAACCAGAAAAGGAAGTATCCACAAATAGTGTTACATCATAACTAGAGTTATCCACCCCTAAAGAATGAAGGAGTTGGAATTCAAATAGCATATTTTCAACAGGCCTCAAAAATTTGAAATAGATATCACAACAACCTCTGATGCAATTGCAAACATGATTGATCGAAAGAATCAACTACAAAGTCAAAAGGTGGAATATATCCATCAACACGGGTTTCTCTTAAAGGAATGTCAAATATCTCATTAGGATGGGAAGGTATTACCAAGGTCTTCATATAGGCTTCCTCTGTCGACTCCTCCGATAGTTCGTTATTCGGTTCTAAGCCCTTCTTTTCCACGTCACAAAGTTATCAATATCATATGTCGTCGTCAACTCGTAATAGTCCTTGAAGATTCCGTCGTAGACACCTACAAACGTAAGAAGTTCTATCCAGCTCAATACAATCATCTCAATCGAATACCTCTACCTTAACTCACTCAGTGGTACTATATCCAATAGTCCAACACGAACTCTAAATGAGCTCAGACGTTCCTTATATAACTATATACACTCCTACGCACTCTCGTTTCTAGTCTTACTATAACCCTGCTCTGATACCAACCTGTAACGCCCCAAATCCGGGGTCAAAGGATTTGGTCGTCACACTGCATCCTCAACTCAAACAACCTGTTCAATATTAAATCAACACAATAATGATATCTGCGACCCCAACTCTACCAAGAATCTTTAAAGGTTATAGTGCTAGAAACAAGAATCCAAAATTCCATTACAAAATTTTCTTCTTTATAACCATTCTTTTACATGCAATCTAAAACACTAGTATAACTTCGATAAGAAGTATACCAGGCAACTAATCTTATACAATATAATATTCAATAGAAAACATCTATATACAGAACCTATCACTAGCTCCAAATGCTCTGGATCAAAACGTCTTTACACTACTATCCTTTCCCATCTCTGACCGGCTACGCGGACAACTCTCGCCATTATACCTTCTTACGGAAAGGCTAAAATATATAAAGAAAACAAGTATGAGTGAAAGAATTGCTCAGCAAGTGCATTATCAAGTATAATATGAAAAGTTTCCAACATAAGCTTTGGATTTTTAAATAAACAAACTTTTGGTTTATACATTTGCAATCTCTAAAATTTTCAAATCAAGTTTGGTAATTTACCACAATTTCTCATTTAACTTCTCGCAACTGAATAGTTTAAAACACAAAAAGATTTATATTGGTCGTCACGATGACCGAATCAACAATAACTACAATAGTATGTAGAAAATATGAAATAAATATAACTCATTCGTCTTCAATACCATAGTTTGTACAAAAATACTAGTTTTGAAGATGACAGATCTATTCACAACATTTTCTGAAACCAACAACTCTGGAAGGGTAGAATAATCAAGGAGTAAGAATGAGCCAACACGCTCGGTCATGGAATAAAGAACGCACTTCAAGACTTCAACATGGTACCGACTGGATATGCGGTATGAATAAAACTCATCAAGATAGATATCTCACGATTGCCAATGGAATCAAGGAAGTGGATTTCGACTATTTGGAATCCAAATGTGTTAAGAGTAAGTGATTTCAGCAAGATTGAAACCACTATTTATTAATCAATGAACCAACAACTTCACGCAACGAATAAACCTGAGAATCAGGTCACAACTCACAAGTACAAAACATATGGATGTAACTCATCTAAGAAATAAGAACTTATGTTAGAATTGGATTTTTCACATCTATCAAATCAAAGGTTGTGCTGCTGGCCAGCCACGCATCAACCCCGGACTTGCTTATAGCAAAGTCCTCTACTGGATCCTAGGCCAATCTGGGCCTTAAATTATTCCGACCATAAATATGGCCCGACCAATTACCGGTCCCATTTTAAACACATTCCAATTCTATATTATATGTGTCAGGTGTTAGTACAATTGACAACCTTACTTCGACAATCAGGTGTTGGAAGAATCGACAACCTTAATACAACAATTGCTGGAAAACTCACGTTCCAGGAAACAGTTCAATTATGAAGAATCAATAAGGGATAGAAATATAACCTAGTATCGACGAGATCGACACAACAATGGGGGTGCACATGAAAAAGAAACAACATAATAAACATCGACGAGATCGATGCAACAACTGGGATGATAATGAAGAATAAACAATAACATGCTCAACAAGATCAAGTCCGATATGAAACAGGCATTATGATATCAACAGGAATTGTAACAGCTCAATATAGAGTAGGGTTCAAAGAACAGGCTCTAGATGGCCTCAACAGTATAATTTATTACATTTTGGAAGAATTAGTTAAGATTCACCAATTTGGTAAGTGAAAAGAAAGTCAAGTTTGAGTTTAAGGAAAATTCAAGGTAAGTTTATAATTAGGGAAAAACAAGGGTTTACTGACTTCTGACAGAAATAGTTTAAATCCTTCGAACATATACTTATAATAGATAAGCCTTATATTTGAAGGAAGTAACCCAAATCATACACAACATATTTGAATTCGAATTAGGGACTGGATCAGATAATCGCTTTTAATAAGAAAGGATAACAATGCTTGCATAGGTACAAGATGGAAAATAGAATACTTGTAGAACAATTAACACAACTTCAGAATTTCAAAATAACCTTTTTACCCTCATAGGGTTCACAAGTTCCCACTCATCTAGGGTTGGCAATATTCCAACCTGATATTTTTAAATCAAGAGTTTGAAAGAAGGCCTTAGTATACGGCCCATAACTATCTTTTCAATCATTTCAATATAATAATTATATCTTTCCAATCAACATGAAAATATAAATCTAAGCTCAAAGGTGTAAAAGAATACTCGTCAATTTATGAGACTAAGTAAAATACTTGCAGTTTAATGCAAAAGAGTCCTCATTTAAAATTTAGGAAAAAGTATGCCAATTGCATAATAATACTTCAAGGAGATATCAATCAATTAATAAGCAAGGGTATAAACACTTGCCTCCGGTCCTTAGCTATTTCGTAACGCTGAAACAATACGATTCCCTCCTTACTCTGTCTTATCGCACGATTCTCTATTTCCGTCCTTCTTTGCTTTAACGCTCCTGCGAATACCACTAGTCTGCTTCTACCATTTTGAATTCACGTGTCTGCCTTGATAGTCAAACATGAGACGGTACTTTAGTCTTCAGAGTATGATTTTCACATTCCATAACGATTGTAACTTAACTCCGACGCACTTAACATTCTTACCGATATCTCTATTGGAAGAAAATACTTGCACATGTCCTCTACGAGTGTTGACGTCCCCTTGGTGCTACGTCACCTCACAAATAACCCAATCCGTCGTAAACAATATCTCATCCTTTTCCGATATCTCTTATTTAACACACTTCGACAATCTGACTCGTCTCGTTCAATAATCTCTGTTGCATAGACAACCATATTTCAATTGATAGACTAATCACAATCATCCACATAAGTAATCCACGTAATTCGCTTGACAAAAAAAATCCCCATACTATGAAAAGTCAACATCTAGGTCAACGGTCTCGCAAATCTCATTTTCTAACATTACTGGCAAATTTCTATCCTAACTACCCCACACGATAATATTAGACACGACTAAAGTATTTAAACAAGTCTCAACACAATTATTCGCATGCATGACTCAACAATAGATAATTCACATAATTCACTTAGCACATACCGTCATTTAATTGTGACAAATAAATCACATAAGTCTCGTACATCTCAGAAAGGATTTTAGAAAAATACTCGGCTCTCGTTTCAAGGAAATTAAACCTCAAAATATTTTTAGGTCAAAAATCGGACTATTGCTCCCAATATAAAGATTTAAAAACAATTTAATCAATTAATATAAAATTAATTGACAATTTCCAGACACTCAAACTATTTTTAAATAAATAAACCAAGCTAGAAAATAATTAAACTTAATTTTAATTAATTAAATCTAATTAATAATTTATTATTAAGAATTAACTGATTAAAAGAATTAATCAATTAATTAAATAAATTAATTATTAATAAAAAATACTTAAAATAATTAAATTTAATCAATTTTCGAATTTAAATAAATATTTATGAATTTATAAAATTTTCTGAGTAAAAAAATGTATTTTTAAATCAAAGATATGATTTTTAGAATTTTTAAAACAATTTTCGAATTATTTTAAAAATAAAAATCCAGAAACAGTATTCATTAAATTGAATTGGGGAAAAACGGATTGAAAGCGGGTCGGGTTGGGTTACGAAACGGGTCTCCAAGAACAACCACCGGTTCAGGCGGCGTTCCGGCCGACCAGTCGGGTTCCGGCCAACCCAACGACCCCCAACACCCTCCTTTCTTTCCCCTATTGACCCACACAACCTTACAAAAACACTATGAACCAAAACACATCCGTATCTCACCAAAAACGGCTCAATTTCGGTCGGGAATCCCGAACTCCGGCGACCACCAAACTTTCCGGCCGACTCGAAACCATGCCCAAATACAAAAACATTAACGTGGTTCGATTCTACGTCCAACGATCTGTTTAATGGCTTAAACACAATCAAGCTTTAACTAATCAAACTACAACTCCGGCAAGAATAAAAATTTTCCGATGAACTTTAAAATTTTCGATTACCTCGAATAATCACTGGAAATCCAAACTAAAAATCATATTCTTGCCTTAAATCATATAACAAACACAATCCAACCATTAATTAGCAAGAACAATCAATAATACGATTTCCCCCAAATTAAACCTAAAATTTGAAATAATTAAAATAAATAAATAAAAAATCTCAGAAATCATACCCATATGAATTTTGATGATGGATTTAGATAGAGGATGATGAGAGATTCGTTTTGGTTACAAGAACATTGAAATCGGATTCCGATAACGCCTTCAAAATTGAGTTTGATTCTCAAGAACACGTTCTAGGGGTTTTTAGATTTTTAACTGTAATTAAGCTTTATTATACGCAAAACAAAGTACGATTTGCCTTTTTATATTAAACGGAAAATAATACCCCAAACGACATTTTTGGATCGATACTGATCCGATGGATCGCTTTAAATACACTTTAACAGAATAAACGCTTTTAAATCTTTAATAAAGTAGAATACACGTTTTACGAGACGATAATCATCCAGAATGTACGGATAACTACAAGAATCGTTTAATAAACACAATAATAATATCACATCAAATATTAACCCATTTTAACAGATAAAACATTTAATAAATCTTAATATGAAATAAAATTTCATTTCACATCAAATATTAACACGTAATTTTCCCGGATCTTACAATTTAAGAACTCTTCATGAGTGAGATCAGGATATTCTTCAGTAGCAGTAGAAAGTGCCTTTCTAGCAAATAATTGTTGTACCCTCTTATCAGTATGATAAAGAGTCACAACATCACCTTTCTTTGTTTTGAACTTCTGGAATAAGTTTGATGCTTCTTCAGGATTATCAATGATTACATCTTCATCACCCTCAGGAATTGTAGAAAGAATTTGTCCTTGACCAGGCGTCAGGATTTGATCATCCATCAGGATTTGATCACCTGTCAGGATTTGCTTTTCCGTCAGGATTTGAGATTGCACCAATGTCCTCACTGTCTTTACTCCAGAATCAGAAAATGAGTTGACTGCGTTGTTTGACTTTGAGAAGTTTGAATAGTCTTCATAACACCGGCATCAGAGGTTTCTCCTTGTAGTACTTTGTCACCACCATCATTTCCGGTATCATCATCATTTTTTCTTAATACTAGACTAGGTGTACATTTTGTAGAACTTACCTTCTCCCCCTTTTTGACATCAAGATTTGACAATATATTCAAAATTAAGGCAAGAGAGGTTTGTATATCAGTTACCTTAGAATCAAGAGAATCAATTCTGCTATTAATGGAGGTTTGTTTAGTAATGACTGACTTGACTTGGGATTCCACTATTCTTAGTTGAAGAGCAGTAGGCACCTTTGTGAAGTTTTGAGAAATATCAGTCCTTACTAATTCTGTAGCAGCCTTGATAGAATCAATTTCATGTTTGAGGCCTTTGGATAAAAGAGTAGTTGCCTTCAAATGATTCTTCAAATCTTGATTCTCAATCAATTTCACT
Source organism: Heracleum sosnowskyi (assembly GCA_030848705.1). NCBI lineage: Eukaryota > Viridiplantae > Streptophyta > Magnoliopsida > Apiales > Apiaceae > Heracleum > Heracleum sosnowskyi. The sequence continues at coordinate 47,892,902 of CM061236.1, forward strand.
ACATCATAGGCATAATCCAAAGCAGAAGGAAAGCTAACGGATTCAGAAGATCTGTACCATGAATTGTTCCATTCATAATGTCTAAGTGCCTCAGCAGGAGAAATTTCAGAAGGAACAGAAAAATCTTGTCTGAGATCTTTTCCAGTAGAAGCCTTGCCAACCATGAATGTGCTTGAAGAACCAAAGTTGGTTCCAAGACTAGCTTTTATTGCTGTAGCAAGCTGATCCTTCTCTTCATTATTATCATCACTATCATCAGCATCAGAATCATCAGGAACATTAGGATCAGGAATAACAATACCTTTTAATTTATCCTGTGATTCTGTGATAGTATCTGTTAGTGGTCTGGAGCTAAGTGGCTGTATCAGGATCGGCTCATCATCAGGAGCACCACTAGCGTCAGGAGCAACACCGTCAGGATTTGATAAGCTTGCATCAGGATTTGATACTGATGGTTCTTGTGTAGCATGAGGTTCTGAAGATGCTTTAACACTTTGAGTTAAAGGTTCTTGTGTACTTCCCTCAGTGACAATGTCCTCGACCAATCTTTTATTTTCACCAGGAATCCCTTGAGCATTGTCAGGAAATTTCTCAGAAGCTGTAGCTTTGCCTGCATCTTCAGAAGTAAAAGATGGTTCTTGTGTGGCTGGAATGTTGATGTCTTCATTCTCCCTTTGAGAAAATGGTTCTTGTGGGACCATTCCAATAGCTATGCCTTCACCCAAACTTTGATTGAGTGGTTCTTGTGGGGCAGGATCATCAATAGCCGCTGAATCACATTGAGATTCTGGTTCTTGTGGGCTTGATCCTTTCAGCTTCTTTTGTCTCTGAAAGACTAACTCCTCTGCTTTTCTTTTCTTTTCCATGGGATGTGAAAACCCAAGCTTTGAAGCAGTCTCAGCAACCTTCTCCCATGAAATTTCAACAATCTTTGCAGTTGGAGAGGCTTTTGCTGGAGAGTCTGAGATAGAGACAATTTTTGGTTGTGCATCAGGAATACCAACATCAGGATTTGGTTGAGCATCAGGAATAGATGACTCATCAGGATTTGATGTCTGAATATCAGTATCCTTCATTTGCACCTTCAAAGGAATATGATACCTGCTTTTTGATAATTTCTTTTTCTTCTCTGACTTAGCAGTTGGAGCCACAACTACAATAGCAGTATCAGCAACTTCCTTGACTATCTTGATCTTTGAGGATATAGGTAAATCATCCTCAGAATCAGTCTCATCCGTGAGAACTAATTTTCTCTTCACAGAAACAGCCTCAATCACCTTATCAGCCTTCTTTTGAACCAGGACCCCTTGTACACCCCCTTGTACCTTCTTTTTAATGTGTGGTGTAGAGAAGAAATCCTTTGATCCTGATTGTCTTCCAGACACATCAGATCTAGCTGATTTCTTAGGTTTTACAACTAAAGTCTTTTGGGAGACAATAGAGGTGACTGTTGACTGTTTAGACTGTTTGGGAGGCATGCTTGGGTCAGGAACAAGGTGTGATTGGCCTTGCCCCATAGCATTAGAAATTAAACCATAACAAGTAGGCATTTTCTGATGTAAGAAAAGCCTGACCTCAGCAGGAATAAAGGCATTGCCTATAAAACCATTTGCCTTATCACAATTGACTAAGGACTTCAAGTTGTTCTCTGTAATTCTACAAATAGGTAGAACCACATCATCCTCAAAAGTAACACCAGGACATAAGTGATTGAATTTTAATTGGAAAAATCTAATAAAACAAACATAGCCTAATTTATCAGCTTCTCTATCACTTAAATCTTTCAACACAAAACTACCATAATCAAAAACTTTAGAGTAGATAAGAGAGTACCCAATTTTGAGTGATCCTGATGGCAGAGCATCAAAATTAGATGTCTTATTCAGGAACCATCTGCTGAGTGTGTCAAAAAAGTAATTCCACTCCCTTTTAAGCTTCGTCCTGAAGAGATTACCATATCTCTTAACTTCCCCATTGTAACCTAATTTTGTAACAAACTCAAAAAGAGTCGAGTCTGAAACATTATTAGGAACAACATCACCAAGAACAGGTAAATGCAGGGCTTGCTCCACAATTGCAGGAGTCACACAGTGATTAACTCCATTCCATTCAAAGTTCATCAGGATTGAGCCAGAATCGTCTTTTGCAAAAGAAACTGTATTCCATACCTGCATAACTGACTTGAAAGAAACACTCACAGGTTCTGTTAGAGCATACTTCAATGGACTTGAAGTAAGAAAATCCTGGATTATATGGAACTCAGTAGGCAATTCCTGATGGTCTAGAATAGCTACAAAATTATTAGTGGCAAAAGTAACACCACTAATCACAGTCTGATTGTTCATGAATGATGAAGATGCCATTAAAACAATATAGAAAGCTTGAGAATTGAGATTTAGAAAATAGGATTTGTAAGCACAGAGAGAAAGAAGAAGATGAAAAACTGATGATGAGAGAGTAAACGGTAATTTAGAAAATCAAATGTATTTTGTTAAAACAAAATATTACTCTCAATGACAGATGGCAAAATATGATTTGTGCAAAAATGTTTAGTGGACAAATTACGTGCGTAATTAAACATAACTGCAACGCTTTTTATGTGTATCTATATGTATATATCTATCAGTGTGACACACACGCGCATATAGTTGTCCAATAAAAACTCAAACGTTTCTCATCAGTAACTGACGAAAAATTAGGCACAAATTAAGCAATGAAATACTGACCTGTACATCAGGATTGACCAGTTGACTTCCTGTTAGGATTGAGTCCTATCAGGATTTGATCAAACTTACATACCTTGCAGAATGACCATCAGGATTTGATAGTCATCAGGATTTCCTCTCTGTAGCTTTCCTCAGAAATTCTCAAAATTCATCATTCCAAGTTCATTCACCAATTTATTGAAAGTAGCTTCAGGCAGTGGCTTGGTGAATATATCAGCTAGTCCTAATCAATTACAAAGATTGAAACCTATCCTAAATTGATAGCTACGTTCCTACAGACCATGAATCGACAAAATAAACATCCTTATTTAACTAGAATCCAAATATAACTCGAAATAGAAATCCTGATCAGCTTCCAGCCCTGATGATCAATCCTGATCCCAGTCCTGATATGAAATCCTGATATCAATCCTGATCCCGACGATCATGCAATCCTGATGGCTATGCAATACTGATGACGTCAGAAATCCTGATCAGTTGAGTCTAGATCCTGACGATCATTGAATCCTGATCTAACACATATAATCTCATTTTTAAGTCACATACTTAAAGATATCGAACACGTATCATAATTCCAAGGATGTTTATTATGTTAACATTTATAACATAGTAAATAAAGACATAATAAAATAATAATAATCAATAAAACATAATTTATAATAAAAACATGTTTTTCTTTAAAACATAAAAGTATTGTCTCTAGAGCACTAATATTAACAAAGAGAGCCCTTATGAGTGTTGTTTGAATCAAATGTAGGCGATGCTGCTTTCGAATTATAGGCGACGCTGATTCTGAATTTCTGATTTAGGCTCATGTCATTTACTTTGGATCTTTCATCATATATGATACCTGTTGAAGCCAATTTTCGTCAAGGACAAAGCTTCAAGATTAAATTTATATTTGGGTATTCGGATAGAGATAATAAGAATAAAGATATAAATATAAGAATACAATTAGGGTTTTTGAGATATTTGGGACGGCTCTTGAGAGTTTGTAATCGGTTGTGATTTTCGGATCCCTCTCAAGGTGCCTACGTACCCTTATTTATAGGGATCAAGTCCACGTAGTTGTATTCAAGATAAGATTGTATTTCTGGTAATTTTAGGTCCGACCCATATTTTTGCTTTGGCGACAAGTAATATCCATGTACAGAATATTTTGAGTATCTGGATCCTTCTAGAATTAGGTTTCCGATGCTATAATATCTTTCCACCGCCTTAAGTATAGGACTCGGTTTCATTGGCTATTAATTGGATCGGGCTCAATATATTTCTGGGCCGTTGATAGACCATTCGGGTACAATGTTGATGTAGTCTTCGGCCATAGAGACATTATTTGGTCCATATAAGCAAATATAAAGATAACCATCGGACGCGAATATGCAAGCCCATCCATTGGATACAAAATATCCATCGGATACAAGATATATTTCTTGTATCAACAGGTCCCCAGTATTTATTGAAGTCATCGTCTTCAATAAATACTCAAATAACTTGTAATGGTATCTTTCTTGTTTGCAATCAGTATCCAAGGCCTATAAAATATTTTTGTGTAATGGGCATGCACCATTGGATACAACGCAGCTTTAAAATGTAGTCACCGGACACACACAAGTCTAAAGCATGACTTACTTTATAATCACTTTCATCAAATATGGCCCTACTGAATATATTTAGACATTGGAAACTTCACGTGCTTTCTTCTTATGTACCTTCAATCAATTCCCTTGGATAGTCAAACATCATCCTCGTATTTGTGTAAAACATTACCATGTGTGAAAAGTCATTGGACGCGATAAAAGGCTGAAAAGTCATTTATCGCATAATAGCCTTCGGACGCTGAAAAAATAAGTATAGCCCTTGGATGCAATATTGAATAATTAAGCCTTTAATAACATCTATAGTCTTTGGCAACATCTCTAACCTTTGGCAACATCACTAGCCTTCGGAAACATCACTAGCCTTCAGCAACATGTATCAACATAGTCCCCAATATTGTTTGGAGGCTTGCCTTCAAGAAATATTTGTAGTCCCTGGAGCTTGATTCAAATTTGAATATGATGATTCAAATTTGAGTGTGATGAACTGATTGAGTTTGTATTTGTTGATGCAATATTCATCCTCAGTGTTGGCCAAATTTTTTATCTAGATAAACCTATATAAAAATAATCTTCGGAAGCGAAATAAAAGGTCCAACCTTTGGAAACGAAATGAGATAGCTCTTGGATCAGCAAGTAACATAGATTAGTCATTGGATACCAATTCTTTCTTGATATTGTAGATTTTTGCTATTACGAAGCTTCAACATCACCATGAAATTCGTCGTCACTTTTGTCCAATGACATATCTTTTTCGAATACGCTCATTTCCAACATTACTAATTTTGTTTTTTTTGTAGAGGGGGATTCTCCAAGATTTTGTCATTGGAAGCAGTTCATCCATACTTTTTCTCTCTGCTATAGGGTACATATTAGTACATGTATCATTGTGTCTCTGATAGATATGTCATGTCAATCTTGTAGTTTCGTGTATTGGAATGGTAATTGTTGCCGATGTAAACATTATAGAGCTGCATCTAATTCTTCATAAAAAGGAAGAAAAGAATTGTTGCCGATGTGAACGTTGCTGCTTTGGGAAAACAAATGTGCTTTTCTATTACTCTTCTTGAGGCCAATGAGAAATCATTTTCTTTGATGCTTTAAAATTCTCTGAAATTCTTCCAAGTGTTTGCATCGGATTGAGCATGATTGGATTCGTTTGTTGTCATCATATTTGATCAAATGGTTAAGTAATCACTCCACGTTCCATTGGATTCCTTTTTGTGTGACTTTGAACCATCATAGCATTAAAAGCAGTTTTTCGGTCCAGCTTCTGCTTCCAATCCTCAAAGGTTCATTTAAGTACCTTTGGTTCGGATTGTGCAGCGATGAGATATATTCTGTGATCTATTAAATGTTAAATCTAAAAAACTGTAGATCACCACTTTCTCATCTCCCAACTTTGTAAGTTGGCGGGTGGACCATCATAACTTCGCACTGAAGCATATATCCGGCCCGGTATATCCTCTGCCCCCAAGTGATTTATTACTTCAATTTTGAAGTGGTACATCACTAATAGGACCGAAGATTCTCTTGTCCCCAAGTGAGTGTCGGCAAATCATAAGTTGGGACTTGGATTGTTATTTGCCCCCAATTGATTGCCGATAGGTCACGAGTTTTGTGAGTGTCGATAAATCATAAGTTGAGGCTTGGTCAAATATTTGCCCCCAGTTGATTATCGATAGGTCACAAGTCTAGGATTAGAGCAGTTTGATCCCCCCAAGTGTTGGACGATGAGTTACTTGTGCTGGAATTTATCAAATTTGTTGCCCCCAAGTAACCCTCGGTGAACACTTGTTTGGGTTGGAAATTTTGTTGCCAATGGCTTGTTATATATTCATAACGAATTTAAACCACTATGGTATATCATAACAATCAAAATCACACATGCATATCAACATATAATGAACTAAATTGAAATTTAATAAATAGCTCATAACATTCTTAACAAATAAAATAAATAGATTATTAGTTTTTCAACATCAATGTATTTAAACTTATCTGATAATGATGACGCCGATGATAAGCTACATATAGTACTTCATCAACTTAGATGAGTTGGAATATTCATTGTCTTTGTTCTACAAGTTGTCAAACGTGGCATGCTCGAAATTTTGTATGGCCCTTCTTAGTTCGACGTAAGTTTGTCTGGTCTTTCTTTCCACCTTTTGTATTTGCTCTCGTAGAAAGACTGCTTCATTATTCCTCCTATTGTAATCATTATGTCGATGATGGTAGTCATCATCATCACCACTATAACCATCATCATGCTTATTTCCTCGATTTCCACCAATATTACCACGTCTGCTTCCATGACCTCCATTGTTTTTACGATCATAATCACCACTAGAGAGAGTGCCTCCGTTGGATCTTCTTCTCCTTGGTGGTCGATCACCTAAAGGTGATCGTTGATTACGTGACCGACCACGTGGGGGTGTTCCCCCGCCTAGGTTCACTCGAAGTCGGTGTCGTTCATTAGCAATTTCTTTTTCACGATCTTCCAGATCCCTAATTCTCCTTCGGATCCCTTCATCACGGAGCCTTGCAATTTCGCGTTGTCTTGCTTCCGATGCCTCCCGATCTGCGTTGTCGGACACACGATTAAATTCTGGTTCCAAGTTTCTGTTCCGTATGGGTGTATTTTCTCTTCTCTCCTGAGTAGTGGATCTGCCTCTTAATGCCAAAAGTATATTGCGTGCATCCCTAATAGGGGGTTGTTGTTCATCTTGACGACGATGACCATCATCAGAAGTTCTGTCTAGATGGATTGCGCGACCATCGTTGTCAACAACGATTCGGGTGACAGTGGATTGGACTCGTTGTTGATAGGTTCTACCGGCGGTAAAATTTCCGAACGGATTGTAGGTACGAAGAGGAGTTTGGTGAGAATAAGAATAAAGATATAAATATCAGAATAAAGAATAAAGATATAAATATCAGAATAAAATTAGGGTTTTTGAGATATTTGGGACTGCTCTTGAGAGTTTGTAATCGGTTGTGATTTTCGGATCCCTCTCAAGGTGCCTACGTACCCTTATTTATAGGGATCAAGTCCACGTAGTTCTATTCAAGATAAGATTGTATTTCTGGTAATTTTAGGTTCGACCCATATTTTTGCTTTGGCGACAAGTAATATCCATGTACAGAATATTTTGAGTATCTGGATCCTTCTAGAATTAGGTTTCCGATGCTATAATATCTTTCCACCGCCTTAAGTATAGGACTCGGTTTCATTGGCTATTAATTGGATCGGGCTCAATATATTTCTGGGCCGTTGATAGACCATTCGGGTACAATGTTGATGTAGTCTTCGGCCATAGAGACATTATTTGGTCCATATAAGCAAATATAAAGATAACCATCGGACGCGAATATGCAAGCCCATCCATTGGATACAAAATATCCATCGGATACAAGATATATTTCTTGTATCAACAATACCGGTCTTCATGCGTTCACATTTGTAGAATATGCACACCCTCATGTTTCTGGAGAGAATGTATTTATTGTTCATTTGAAAAGATTTATGAGAACACCAAGCAATATGCATTCCGAGGAAAGTATGCCTCCTACAAGGAAGTCATATTCCTATGCACCTTCTCCATAAGGTGGAGGATTCTCTTCTCTATAAGAGGGAGGACTCTCTTCTATGCATTCCAAGGAAAGCATGCCTCCTAGCAAGGAGATCGTATTTATATGCATCTTCTCCATAAGAGGGATGACTCTTCTACCCATAAGAGGGAGGACTCTCTTCACCTATAAGAGGGTGGACTCTCTTCACCTATGAGAGGGTGGACTCTTCTCTCCATAAGAGGGAGGACTCTCTTCTCCATAAGAGGGATGACTATTCTGTCCATAAGAGGGAGAACTCTCTTCTCCATAAGAGGGAGGAATCTTCTCTCCATAAGAGGGAGGACTCTCTTCACCTTAAGAGGGTGGAGTCTCTTCACCTTAAGAGGGCGGACTCTTCTTTCCGTAAGAGGGAGGACTCTCTTCTTGGTGAGCTTTCCTGAAGTACAAATAAGCACCCCGGAAGTACGGTTTTACCAAGGTATTCCAGCTTATGCATTCTAAGGAAGGTATGCCTCCTATCAAGGAGGTCATATTCCTATGCACCTTCTCCATAAGAGGGATGACTCTTCTCTCCATAAAAGGGAGGACTCTCTTCACCAATAAGAGGGTGGACTCTCTTCACCTATAAGAGGGTGGACTTTTCTCTCCATAAGACGGAGGACTCTCTTCACCTATAAGAGGGTGGACTCTCTTCACCATAAGAGGGTGGACTCTCTTCTTCCAAGACAATCCAAGAGCGGACCCCCCTAATAGGAGGACATCCGTAAAAGCAATCCACGCATATAATATTTTGCAAATCCAAATTTCGAGCAGATACAATCATAAATCTAAGAATTCGCAATATGAATGAAAACAAATTAAAGATCAGAAAGAACCTGGAGAAAACATATCACACAGAGACATCGCACATAGAAACATATGTTGAAGAGGTGCATGTTGTTGACAATTCCTAGCAGGTGATGCTACTTGAATGACGATTAGCTAGGGAAGCTCCTTAAAGGGGAGCATTACCTAGTAGGGCCTTCAAAATAAAACTACCCCTAAAAAGAATAGACATCTTCCAAAGCAATTCAACACGGCACTCCTAACTAGGAAGAAATTCACCAAATCAATTCAACACGACCCTCCTAACCAGGAAGACATCCACCAAAACAATTAAACACGGCCCTCATAACCAGTAGGACATCCACAAAAGCAATCCAAACATGTAATATTTTTGAAAAACCAAATTTCAAGCAGGTACAATCACAAACTAAGAACATGCAGTGCTACGAATGAAAATAAATTCAAGATCAGAAAGAACCTGGAGAAGGCATCTCACACAGAGACATCACACTTAGAGGAAGACGTTGAAAATGCTATTGAGTTTCCCAACGAACGACGCCAGTTGCCGATACCAAGCCGAGGCTTCTCTCTGATGGGTACATAACATTCTTTGATTTTCAATCAAAACCTCAAATCTTGACAATGTTCCATTCGCTTCTCCCTCTTGACCATCTCCACGCGAGTAGCCATGTTTGTTAGGTCCCGATATGTTTGTAGAATGGGGGGTTGAATACAAACTATGCCGTTTTATCGAATTTGTCTGTTTTAAGATTAAACAATAGATGAACAAATTATGGCGGAATTAAATGAAACAGAATTCAAGGTAAATATAACTTAGATTAAACTTGAAAGGTGTTACAAATTTTGGTACTGATTACAAGATTAAATCTCAAACTAATTAAAACAAATCTAGAATAAATTCGACATGAATTTATCTATTTTTGTAATAAAAAGATATAACGATAAACGATAGACCGAGATTCGTTCTAGGGACAAAGATCCGCTAGATAGTCAAAGCAATAAAATTAATTGATTTCTAGTGGTTTGAATTTAACACTAAGTTCTAGAAATGAATTCTTGTTCAAATGAAATAGCTCGGCAGTTTCTTGACAGAAACTTTCTTGAAGATGAAATGTTAAGTGTCTGATCTTCTTTCTAAACTATTTCTTTTGTTAATACAATGCTAATCCTGCACATGCATTGGCCATAAAGGTAGAAAGACAATCTAAATAAAGTAGAAAGACTATCTTTAATTAACAGAAAGACTATTACTAATTTAGAAAGACTATTTCTAATACTAAAAAGACTAACCTAAAGCCAAAAAGACTTTCGGTAAGACTTAAATAATATTAGAAATACTTTCAGAATTAATAAATAAACTCAGTAGAACTATCGGCAAGACTACCAAGATAGTCTTTCTGATTTTACTTTTAGTCTTTCTGAATTTAGAATGTTAGAATTAATTCTAAATTAATTATCTACTTAATTAATTTATCAAATAAATTAATTCTGAAAGAATTAATTTATTAGTTAAATTAATTAAATAAAATAGATAATTAAAGGAGAATAAAAACTAATTTCTTATTCAAAGAAATAGTCCTGAGAACCACTTTAATTAATGACTAACTTCCACTGACTGTTGTTGACACTCGATGTACAGTCTGGTTCATGAGCGACTAACTTCAATGGATGTTCTTCATCTCTGACTTTAAAGCAGCTGTGATTCTCTTCTCTTTAAATCCCTTTAATCAATCACTGTAACCTGTACCTTTGCTGTCACACTCCTGAAATCTCTGTCACTTTAATAAATCCACTTACTTGAAAACTTCACTGAGGCTTGATCAAATTAATGAACTTCTTTCAATGTAGAATTACTTCAAGTCTGTAGATGACTTTTATCTACATTCTTTTGATTGTTATGATCTTCTGAGATTTCTGTGACAATATGAATTATTACTTACTTATTACAAACTTGTTTAATGTTGAGTTATATCCTCGATGTAAACAAATAGGCCTAAACATATGCCTTTCAATCTCCCCTATTTGTTTGTTAGAGAATAACAAGAAAATACCTAGAGGATAACTCAACTAAGTAAACAAGTAGAAATAAGACTTTAAAAAGCTAAGTAAATAATAACACAAAGTTCTGGATTTCATTAAACATTATCCAGATTCAAACATTAAAGGTAAATACAAGATAGATGTTCCTATAGACTGAACATATTAATACATTTATCCTATCTTGATTTACCTAAGCTCTAAACATTTAACATTTACAAAACAGAGCTTCAACAGTTGTCTTCATCCATCATCTCTCCTTCTTCTAGTGCTTCAAGCAAATCCTTGTCCAGAACACGATCAGATTCAGAAGTAATACCACTAGGTCTGACAGGTTGAGTTGTAACTTTCTTCAGCCTATTCTTCATTTGATGATATCTAGTGATATTGGCTATGAAATAGTCTTGAATCAAGTCAGAAACTTCTGTCTTCTCTTGTGTAGCAAACCCTGAAGTCCTTAACATGTTCTCTAAGTAGACAAGATGCTTGGCAGGAAAATCTTTCAATGAGATGGGATCCACACCACAAGTCTGAAGTGCCCTTCCTTTATAGAATTTGACTTCATAAGGCACTTCCACCACTTGAGGACTAGTTTTCATTGCAAAATCTCTAAGCTGGTCATGCAGCAGCTCAACCAATGGAGAAGTTCTTTTAACTTTTCACATGAAGACCCATAGTTCAGAGAGAGTTCTACTTTCAAGAAGATTGAGAGAAACTATGAAAGTTCCCTCATTATGTGTGTAGATGTAGATCTTCAACTCCTCTCTAACCCTGTCAAATCCAGTAGTGATCCTTGAAATCTCTGCATGAAGAGCTTTCATATATACAGTGTTGTCTGGATTGACCTTCTTGTATCTTTCTAGCATATTAAGAAATTTATCATAATTGTTTGTTCCTGTCTGATGAACAAACATCTCCATTGCCTTATCCCATTCTTCTCCAAGCTTCAACCTCACATTCAACTTTCTGTCCTTGACCTTCAGATTGTGAAGCCGTTGCTTTTCTTGATGTTCAGCCTTTTGGATAACAAGATGCTTAGAATTGATATCAGATACTTTTGCATTCTCCTCCTCTCTTCTTTTGAGATCAGCTTTCTGTCTAACCAGCTCAGCTTCAAAGGCAGGATCAACATTAGGTTCTTCTTCCCAGTCAGCATAGTCAGCTTCTTCTTCAACCTCCACATCACCAAAGATATCTTTAGGGGCTTCTTCAGATTCAACATAGTCAAAATCTCCATGTTCACCTTGATAGTAGTCAGCATCAGAAAAAGTTAACTTTTGCTTTCCTTTGTCCTTACCTGAACCTCCAGCTTGATCTCCTCCTTCTCCTTGTTTCTCCACATTCTCCCCCTTGGTCGAGGAATCCTCTACAGATTTAACTTGTGTAGCAACAGGATTAACCTCACTTCTTCCCCTTATAGCTCCTTCATCTCCTCCATCTCCCCCTTGATCATCCTCATCCTCCTCATAATCATCAGCATCACCTTCAAAGATGCTCCATTCCTCCTTCTATCTTTGCAAGCTTCTGATCATTAAACCACTGATTTTCATCAATAGTTTGCTGAATGTAGTCCATTTGAGTTGAAATGGTAGCAATCTGCTTGACACTCTTTGTTATCTGAGCATTTGAAGTTGTAAGATCAATGATGTATGAAGCCACTAGTACTTGAGACTGTTGGATGACATTCAGCTTTGGGAGTAGAGAAACCTTCAAACCTTCCAAATCATCCTTGACAGTACCCAGCTGATTAGTTACAGAGGTGGAAGAAGAAGACTGTTCAACCACTTGTGCTTTAAGAAGATCTTTTTCAGCCTGGGTTTCCAAGAGTTGTTTATGAAGACTAGCTATCTGAGCTAACAACAAAGCAGTGTTTGTGTCATTGTGTGCACTCATCTCAATTGCTCTCAGTGGTGTTTCACTCACCACACGTGCTTGTGTATAACTCTGTGTTTGACTCTCAGTTCTCACAACAAGCTATCTTTCCAAGTTTTGATTTGAAGTACCTGTAGGAAAAATCACCCTAGCCCCTTCTTGAGAGGTCAGTGGTGGTGCAATGGGAGTTCGTAAATCCCAATCCCTAGTGAAATCCAAGAAGTCATCTTGATTTTGAAACTGAATTGCTTCAGTGTTGGATTCACTAGGTTGCCTTCCACTTTCTCCAGTATAAACTGCGAGTGGAAAAGCCCTTAAGGGAGCCAGAGATGTTCCCTCTGGGAGGGGAGAAAATGATTCTATTTGAGTTGGCAAAGAATCAGATTTTCCCTCAGATGCCTGTGAAGGCACTTATACCGTAACTATGGTAGGCACTGTATCAAAACCTATGTGCTCTCCTGACAAGGTGTCCTGAGTATCATCTATTTGAATGTTTTCTCCCATTGTGAGTAACGGAAGTGTGCTAGACTCAGTACATATTGCCATGGCCCTATGGCGAATTTCAATAGATTCATCCTGTTGAGAGGATGTCTCCAGAGACTGTTCAATGGCCATTTCAAAGTCCATATCCTGTTGGGAGGATATGGATGGGCTAACAGTTGTCTCCCTGTATGTTCTTCTCTTCTTGGGTGGTGGAGACAGAGCTGTGGGTTCTCTCATAGAATCTTCTCCACTAACACTTCTATGTCTGATATAAACATTAAGTTCAGGTTGAGTGGTTATAGGAGTTGACTTAGTGTTTGGCTCTATGACCTGGGATTGAGTTTGTGGTCCTACAAACTCATGGTCAGCCCTATGAACCTCTTGGGTTACAACAGTATTATGAGATGAAGAGCCAAGGTTAGAAAATACTACATGTATAGGAGTTGCATCTGTAGTTCCAGCATGGGTGGATTGATCCACTGGAGGTTGTTGCTCAGGAACTGACAATCCAAAAGTAGGAAGATGAATGAATTGGGTCATAAAAGGTGTAATGACCACTCCAACAGATAGATATTTGAAAGATGTGTTTAGTCTTTGATAAAATTTGATATGAGTACTCTGAGAATTTTCAGACATGCTAAGACTAAACATCTGTTTGTGTGCATCAGTGAGAACATGGTTGATCATTAGAGTGAGGAAATGAGGATAAAAACATCTGATTTTCCTTCCACTAGAATGATCACTCTTAGCCACTAAGACTCGTCTGACCAATTGATTCCAGACAAGATGGCCAAAATTGATACGAAGATTGTGAGCAACTGCAAAACCAATATTCTGAAAAAGAGAAGGAATATTATGAAAATCAGTTTTGGTGCAGTTGCTGAAGACTTTAGCCAGAGTGTCAAAGAATAAGACCCACTCACTGACTAGATTACTTTTGGATAACTTTACTAAATCTACCGGACCTTGATAATTGATGTTGGTGAAAAATTGAATTAGGTTCGCTTCAGAAGGTAAATTAGCAAAGTTATCTTTGGGGAGTTGCAAAGCATCACAAAGAATATCTCTGTTTAGTGTGTATTGTGTGTCACTGATAGTGAATGTGAAAGAAGAAAGATCAGTGGACACAACAACAGTTGAACATAAAAGCCTCAAGGGTTCTTTTAAATCAGCATTAAGACAAATTGCATGTCTAATGATTAAATACTCATTTAAAAACTGAATCCAAGGCCTAAAACGATCAAAGGAACATTTTAGTGGATCAACATAACCAATAAAATTATTTTTGACAATTTCAAAGGCCATATTGAAAAAAAGACAATAAATAAAAATTAATAAGAATTTTAAGGATTTTAAGTATAAAAAAAAAAAAATCCAGAAAATTCAAATCAAGATTTATGACAAAAGACAGAAATTTGGTTCAGATAAAATCACAAAAGAATTGCTTGAAAAGATTTAACAGAAAAAAAACAGCAGCACTTCTTTTAGAAAAATGATTAAAAGAACCAAGGACAAAAAGAATCTAAGTAAAAACTGGAGCTTAAAAAGACTAAGATGATTTTGAGAGAAAAACAGTTCAGTATTTATAGAATTCTGGGAAAGACTATCGGAAAGACTATCAGGGATAGTCTTACTGGTAGTCTTTCAGAATTAAAAGACTAAAAACAAAACAAAAAAACCAAAAACCGTTTAACAAAAATTGGTTAAAACAATTAATATAAATTAGAAAAACTATCAGTAAGACTATCAAGAATAGTCTTACCGATAGTCTTTCTGGTTTAAAACTAGAAAGACTAAAAACAAATAAGATTAAAGTCTAAAAAAAAAGAATTAAAATAGAAAACAGTTAAAGTAAATAATGAAATTCGAAAATACTATCAGAAAGACTATTGGATAGTCTTTTCGATAGTCTTTTTGAACAAAAAGACTATAAAACCCGTTTAGAAAAACAAATTAACAAGCAGAAAACTGAAAAACTAGTAGAAAATTGAAATAAAATCAGAAAAATGCAAGAAAATATTCTAAAAATGCATTAAAAATATATAAACAGTTTGAACAAATATTTAAATATTTCTAAATTAATAAATTTGCAGTAAAAATAAATTTCTTCAAAGAGAAATATGAGAAAAATATTTTTAAAACAAATAGATTATTTAAAAAATACTTAACCTAGAAACCTTAACAAACTTGATAACAGCATGACATTTAAGATTAGTAATTTAAACAACAACTAAGAAAATGTTCTGATAAACTAAAATACAAGTGAATTTCAGAAAATATACATCACATAGCACTTGTATTCTAACCAAGAACAAACATCAAACAATTATCAGTACTAATGACTAAAGCTATTTAACATACCAAATTTACCAACTAACCTGATAAAAGTGGATTCATCAAGAGACTTAGTGAAAATATCTGTTGTTTGTTCCTTTGTGGGACAAAATGTAATTCCATATTACCATTCATGACATGCTCTCTGATAAAATGATACATGATGTCAATGTGCTTAGTTCTCGAATGCTGAACAGGGTTGTTGGAGATTGATATGGCACTTGTATTATCACATAAAATATGAATTTTGTTTAATACAAAGCCATAGTCCTTCAATTGATTCCTTATCCATAAGATTTGAGCACAACAGCTTCCAACAACAATATATTCAGCTTCTGCTGTTGAATTGGAAACTGTTTGCTGTTTCTTGCTAGACCAGGAAATCAATCTACCTCCTAGGAATTGACAACTCCCAGAGGTACTCTTTCTATCCATAACACTACCTGCATAATCAGAATCTGTATATCCAACAAGATTAAAACCAGAATCTTTAGGGTACTAGAAACCTAAATTAGGTGTACCCTTAAGATATCTCAAGATTCTTTTAACAACAACGAGATGTAAATCTCTAGGATCCGCTTGGAACCTTGCACATAAGCATGTAGCATGCATAATATCAGGTCTACTTGCAGTAAGATAGAGTAATGAGCCAATCATACCTCCGTAGCTTGTAATATCTACCTTGCTAGAATTATCACAGGCTCCAAGTTTGACAGCTGTAGATGATGGAGTCTTTGCTGATGCTGAATCCTCTATGTGATATTTCTTGATGAGTTCTTTAAGATACTTAGATTGACAAATAAATATACCATCTACCCTTTGATTTACTTGTAATCCAAGAAAGAACTTCAGCTCACCCATCAAACTCATCTCAAACTTACTCTGCAATAGCGTAGCAAATCTCTTACAGAGATCATCATTAGTAGACCCAAATATAATATCATCCACATAGACTTGGACTAAAATCATATCATTTTTATGTTTCTTAGAAAAAAGAGTTTTGTCTATGATACCTCTTACAAAACCATTTTATAAAAGAAATCCAGAGAGAGTGTCATACCATTTTCTTGGGGCTTGTTTGAGACCATAGATAGCCTTGAAGAGAAAGTACACAAAGTCCAGCAACTCCTGATTTTAAAAGCCAGGGGATGTTCCACATACACTTCTTCATCCAACTCACCATTCAGGAATGCACTCTTAACATCCATTTGATATACTTTAAAATTGGAGTAAGCTGCAAATGCTAAGAACATCCTGATAGCCTCAAGCCTAGCCACTGGTGCATAGGTTTCATCATAATCAATGCCTTCATCTTGTGAATACCCTTGAGCAACCAGTCTTGCTTTATTCCTTGTTACTATGCCATCCTCATCTAACTTGTTCCTAAATACCCATCTTGTACCAACTACTTTCCTGTTCTTTGGTCTGGGTACCAGCTTCCAGACTTGCTGTTGTTCAAATTGATTGAGTTCATCTTGCATAGCAATCACCCAATCAGGATCACTTAGTGCTTCCTCAGACTTCTTTGGTTCCATCTCAGAAAGAAACCCTGAATAATGACATTCATTCTGAGTAGCACTTCTAGTTCTAAATCCAACACCTGGATCACCAATGATCAGCTCAAAAGGATGAGCTTTATTCCAAACTGTTTGTCTTGGAAGATTTGATCTTGATGATTCGCCTTGAAATTCATTCTGGTGTTTTGAATGACTAGTTGACCCTTCATTTCCTCCCCCTGAGTTGTTGCTTGATTGCCTTGATGCTTCTTCTCCAGTGTTGGTGGTATCTCCATTATTATCAATGTTTCCACCACCACCACCATGATCATTATTATCATCATTATTATTATTACCAGCAACAATCTCAGGTGGAGCTTCATCATCTGATTCTGAGTCTGGCAAGTTATTAAACATCAGTTCTTCAGATGAATCTTCTGTTTGGATACTTGGGAGCTTAGTGCCATCAAATGTAACATTGACACTTTCCTTCACTTGGTGACTGTCAATCAAGTACACCATGTAAGATCTTCTGGAGTAACCAACAAATATAGCTTCATATGCCTTGGCCTCAAACTTTCCACGTTTAACATCTCCATCCTTAAGCACAAAGCATTTTGCACCAAATACATGAAAGTATTTTAGAGTTGGTTTCTTGTTGTTCATGATCTCATAAGGAGTCTTCATTAAGTCCTTGTTGATTAAAGTTCGATTCTGAGTATAACAAGCAGTATTTACAGCTTCAGTCCAGAAGTACATTGGAAGTCTTGACTCACTTAACATAGTCCTGACAGCTTCAATCAATGTACGATTCTTCCTTTCTACCACTCCATTCTGTTGAGGAGTTCTAGGGGCTGAATACTGTCTTGTTATTCCTTTATCTGCACAAAATTCATTTAGGACTGCATTCTTGAATTCAGTTCCATTATCTGACCTTATAGCTCTAACAGGGAATCTAAAATCCAGCTCAATCAACTTTATATGATTAATCACCATCTGTGGGGTCTCATCCTTGGAATGCAAGAATAAAACCCAAGTATATTTGGAATAGTCATCAACAATCACAACTGCATATTGTTTCTTTGACATAGACATCACATTAACTAGACCAAACAAATCCATGTGCAGTAGCTGATGTGGTTCAGTTATTGATGATGTGTCAGTGCCCTTGTGAGAAGCTTTCTTTGACTTTCCTTTCTGACAAGCCTCACACAGTCCTTCCTGTGTAAATTGCATTTGAGGCAGACCTCTCACCAATTCCCTCTTGATTAGGGAGTTCATTGTCTTGAAGTTCAGGTGAGACATCTTCTTGTGCCATAGCCAACTTTCATCTGATGAAGCTTTGGCATAAAAACAATTAACTCCATCTTTGTCTCCAGAGTACAGATCAGCTATGAACAAGTCACCTTTCCTTACTCCTTGTAGAGCAGGCTTTTCATTTTTCTTGTGAAGGACCTGACACTTCTCTTTCTCAAAGGAAACAACATATCCTCTGTCATAGAATTGACTGATGCTGAGAAGATTGTGCTTCAGACCTTCCACAATGGATACATCTTGAATGATAACATTTCCTGATTCCAAAAAACCATATCCTCTAGTTATACCTTTGATGTTATCTCCAAAGGTAACTCATGGGCCAGCTTTCTCAACCATATTTGATAGCAGGGCTTTATCTCCGGTCATATGCCTTGAACATCCACTGTCCAGAATCCACACAACACGTTTTACCTGTGCCACACCCTCTGACATGAATGATGAAGTGCTGCCTTCATTAGCCATTAAAGCTAGATTTCCAACTTCACCTGCTTCTTCATCACTATCCGTATCATCCCAACTCTTTCCCTCGGCAACATAAGCTTTCCCAATCTTGTTCTTCTTGCTAGAATCATATGAGTTCCTTCTCACTTGCTTTGGCTTTCTGCATTCTGTAGCAAAGTGACCCAACTCATTACAATTGTAGCACCTGATTGTTCTTCTGTCCACGGTTCCAGTTTTATAGCCACCCTTTGTGCTATTTGAGGAAGAAGAACCACATCTTTGAAACCTAGGCTTGAACTTAAGATTAGGGTTCCTTCTGAACCTGAAGTTCCCAAACTTCTTTACTATCATTGCCATCGACTCATCCTCCAGCTGTTCTAGTTCTTCCATAGAATAGAAGTCACCACCAGATTGACCAGTGGATGTTAAGCCATGTTCAGCCACAGTAACATCCATGTCAGAACTGGAAGGTTGAACAACCTTCACTTCCAGTTGCTGTGGGACTTTTGCCACCAATGCAGTAGAAGTACTGACTATCTTTCCTGTTCCATATATTTCCTCCTGCTGTATCTATTCCAGCTCATAGGTCTTCAGAACACCATAGAGTCTTTCCAAAGAAATCTCTCCAAGATCTCTTGCTTCTCTAATTGCAGATATTTTGTGCTCCAAATGAGATGGAAGTGTCAGGAAGAACTTCTTGTTAATCTCCTTGATAGTATAGTGCTTTCCATGGAGATTCAGATCATTTATCAATTTGTTGTATCTCTCAAAAACCTCAAAGATACCTTCACCAGGGTTTGATCTGAAATGTTCATATGAAGAGGTGAGAATTTCCATCTTATTCTCTCTGCCTTCCTCTGTCCCCTCATTGATTATCCCAATTGTGTCCCAAATGTGTTTGGCAGTAACACAGTTTAGAACATGATTATGCATGATAGGATCAAGACAATCAACCAGAATCAACTATAAACAGGCATCCAGGGAAGCATCCTCTTTCTCATCAGCTGTGTAGTCCTTGGGATCCTTGGGGTACATCCTAGCAGGTTGAGTAATAACATTGTTCACAATCTGCTCTTCCTCGACAATCATAGGAAGTTTTGGACCATTTTTCAGCACTCCAAGATATTTAACATTAGCCACTTGAAGAAACAGGAGCATCTTCTTCTTCCACATTGGATAATGCTCCTTGCTGAACATGGGGATTTTCACTGTACCAACTTTCTGTGTAGAAGACATTTTTGAGATTTTTGATGAAGAATAAAAATTTCAGAGTTTAAGAAAAAATCACAAAAAAATGGATCTTTGATTTGTGTATCAATCAAAAGGCTCTGATGCCAATTGTTAGGTCCCGATATGTTTGTAGAAGGGGGGGGGGGGGTTAAATACAAACTATACCGTTTTATCAAATTTGTCTGTTTTAAGATTAAACAATAGATGAACAAATTATGGCAGAATTAAATGAAACAGAATTCAAGTTAAATATAACTTATATTAAACTTGAAAGGTGTTACAAATTTTGGTACTGATTACAAGATTAAATCTCAAACTAATTAAAACAAATCTAGAATAAATTCGACATGAATTTATCTATTTTTGTAATAAAAAGATATAACGATAAACAATAGTTCGAGATTCG
Organism: Heracleum sosnowskyi; assembly: GCA_030848705.1. Lineage (NCBI taxonomy): Eukaryota > Viridiplantae > Streptophyta > Magnoliopsida > Apiales > Apiaceae > Heracleum > Heracleum sosnowskyi. The sequence goes on from CM061236.1 coordinate 47,913,261, forward strand.
TTCTAGGGATAAAGCAATACAAGTAATTGATTTCCAGTGGTTTGAATTTAACACTAAGTTCTAGAAATGAATTCTTGTTCAAATGAAATAGCTCGGCAGTTTCTTGACAGAAGCTTTCTTGAAGATGAAATGTTAAGTGTCTGATCTTCTTTCTAAACTATTTCTTTTGCTAATACAATGCTAATCCTGCACGTGCATTGGCCATAAAGGTAGAAAGACTATCTAAATAAAGTAGAAAGACTATCTTTAATTAACAGAAAGACTATTACTAATTTAGAAAGACTATTTCTAATACTAAAAAGACTAACCTAAAGCCAAAAAGACTTTCGGCAAGACTTAAATAATATTAGAAATACTTTCAGAATTAATAAATAAACTCAGTAGAACTATCGGCAAGACTACCAAGATAGTCTTTCTGATTTTACTTTTAGTCTTTCTGAATTTAGAATGATAGAATTAATTCTAAATTAATTATCTACTTAATTAATTTATCAAATAAATTAATTTATTAGTTAAATTAATTAGATAAATTAGATAATTAAAGGAGAATAAAAACTAATTTCTTATTCAAAGAAATAGTCCTGAGAACCACTTTAATTAATGACTAACTTCCACTGACTGTTGTTGACACTCGATGTACTGTCTGGTTCATGAGCGACTAACTTCAATGGCTATTCTTCATCTCTGACTTTAAAGCTGTGATTCTCTTCTCTTTAAATCTCGTTAATCAATCACTGTAACTTGTACCTTTGTTGTCATACTCCTGAAATCTCTGTCACTTTAATAAATCCACTTACTTGAAAACTTCACTGAGGCTTGATCAAATTAATGAACTTCTTTCAATGTAGAATTACTGCAAGTCTGTAGATGACTTTTATCTACATTCTTTTGACTGTTATGATCTTCTGAGATTTCTGTGACAATATGAATTATTACTTACTTATTACAAACTTGTTTAATGTTGAGTTATATCCTCAATGTAAACAAATAGGCCTAAACAGCCTTTCAATGTTTTTTTTATCATGTCTTCAATACAAGAGATCTAGTTCAAAAGCCTTGTGTTGCTCTTGATTGAGCATGTTAACCGTCCTCAGATCTAGATTTCTTAGTGGAGGCGACGACCGGTTGAGCCCTGGAACGTCCCGTTTTATTGTGGATAGCCCTTATCCATGGTTGGGGCGTCGCATCCTTCCTCCAGAGATGTCAAAAAGCCCTCCTTCTAGAGCCAATTGTTAATGGAGGAATTTCGTAAAAACAAATTTGGGGAGGGTTGCTGGAATTGTGGTGGTGGTTGATGACGGCGAACGGCGTTGGACGTGAGGGTTAGGGTTTATGATTTGGGGGATGCTGAGATTGTATGTGAGATTTTGTTCGCAATTAAGATTGAATATTGAATTCTCTCTTTCTCGTAAGCTTTCATCGTACCATACAATGTGCCTACGTACCCTATTTATAGGGATCAAGCCAAACGTAGTTCTAAGGGAACAAGTAACCGATATGGGCTAAGCTTCCTTATTTAGGAAGGCCCATAAAATTGGGGCCACCGTCTTTAGTGAATCATTATGGGCCGATTAACCCAACTATTTTCTCGGAGAGTGGCGGTCAAGTTATTGCCCGAGATTATCGGAGTCAACACTTTCCTGGATCCACAAAGAAATATAGTTAATCAAAGAGCTAGCCTTTTGATCACTAAGGGGCGACGCCCTTCGACCCCCTAGTGGGGGATGTCCACTAGCAATTCTCTTCCATAGCTGCGATAATTGATTTAAACAGATGATTTGGGCATGACCCTTAAACTTCCACGATTCTCCAAATAGCTTCAAGGGGAGGTTCCCCCTCTTTTTCCAGAAATATAGGCGAGGCTCCTCGAGGAGGCGAGGCAATTTTGCTTTTGAGAAAACACCATCCATCGATTATGCTCCAGAACAATCATTGCAAATAACAAAATAGGCGATGCACAGAAATGAGGCCTCCCTCATCTGTAGGCTAGCCCATATATGCGAGGCTCTGAAATATGGCCCCTTGTTTATACACTAGGCCCATAGATTCCCCTAAAAAAGCCCCTTACTTCTTCATTATAGGAGACACCACATAGAGAGGTGGTCCATTAAGCAATTAGGGCTTGGCCCATCAACATAATTGGTGAGGCAGTTAAACGGGCGAGGCATCGAATGAGGTCCCCCTCATTTGTAAGTTGAGCCCACCATCTTTTACGTAGGTAGGTCCATGAATTCCTAAAGCCTTTTATTATGAAGGTGAGATGCATGACAAAACTAACAACCTAAGTCTTCTATCCTAAATGTTGCTCCTGCCGAGGGCGATGCCTTTCATAGGTGGGTGAGGCAGATTCCATGTTAGGCCTGAGAAGTGGGCGACGCCTCAAAAGAGGCTAGGCCTTTCATGAAGTGGGCTAGGCTCAATTGATACATCCTCTTGAGATTTCCTTCTTTTATATAACTTGTGATATCCTCCTCCGGCCCAACAAAGTGTGACACCTCCATGCATGGGGAGGCTGATTTAATATTATTTATAAAGAGTGAACTAAAAGGCTCTTGGAGATGCTCTTAAAAATTGAGGAACGAGCAGACGATCTTAGTGCTTTTAAGAGCCACTAAGAGTCTCTTGGAGCAAAAAAAAAATTCACCTCACTCATCAAATCCCAAGTTGAGAGCCAATTAAAAAGTAATGAGACATTCAGGTACAAAAGTTGCACATTTATAAAAAGTCACGACATACTTCGACCAATAATATTTGATTATTTGGGGAAGGTAAAATCGAATCCTCATTCTCATGTGGTAACAATTGAGGTAATACGAGTCAATATGTATATTTTCATTAATTTACAATTCACTCCAAAATTTAATTATTAAAATTTTGGTTAGCTACCTAGCTCATAAGCTAGTATACATACTTTAAATAAGATTAAAATGTACTTCGTGTACTCAACATTTTTGGTGTCAGACCACTTGAGATACTAAACTTCTAAAATATCAATTGATATACTGGACTTCTAACCTTTTTACAATGTGTGTACCTTCGTCAAATTAATTTAACGCTGTTAGAAAATTGAGGGGTAAATTCGTCTTTTAACAATCATCTTCTTCCTCAAACTCATTTTCACCATTGACAATCTTTGTGAGAACTTAAAACTCGAATTTATCATCCGTTTTATAACGAAATAGACTCATTTAAATTGCATTAGAATTGTAACACCTTAGAATTTTTTACTTGTAAATTATTACCAGTATGTGAATACGATTAATTTTATTTTTATATGCGCGTGATAATTGTTTAATAGGCTCTTTGTGCTAATCAGAGTAGCCTTAAATATATTTGTTAATAAGAGCTGTTTAAAATTATTTTACATTTATTGCTAGTAATAGCAATTGAGATTTTTTCTTGATATTTTATTTAGCAATGATGATATTGGTATAATATGATTTATGTGTAAGCTCATATTTGAGATAAAAATATATTTCTTTGATATAGTCCTATAATTTTGAAATTTCTTTATGTGCCATAATTGTTATGTGCTTAAAATGTGAATTATGTGCGTGGTGAATAATTAGTTAATTGTGAATGTGGTTTCTAAATTTTATTTAAGTGCTCTGAGAATTTATTTGGGTCATATAATATGTATATTAAATTTAGAGAATGCTTTAATTATTTAATTAATAGCATAAAATATTTATTAGCATTATTTTATTTCTATTTTAGTTTTAAACTCATGATTTAATTTTATAATCACTTAATTATTTTAATTATTTATTTTGAGGGATGCTACACCTTCTAGATTATTTATTTTCAATGGGTAATTTATTTATTTACCTAGGGAGTAATAAAATTTTATTTAAAATTGTTTTTGAGATAAAAAGGCATTTTATTTGATTATTTCTATGTAAATGCAATTTTATTTATCTAATCTATAAAAGTTATTTGTAGAATAATATTTCTACTTGATCTAGAAGTGAGATTATGAATTTACACCATAGTCCTTGATTTTATCATTTTATTTAATTGGGCAATTTTGTAATTTTATGATTTAATTCTAGAAGTATTTAATAGATAACATTACTTTGTTTTCATTTCATTTTTACACTCACCAAAACCCACCCCACCCCACCCCACTTCTCTCTCACGCTCTCATCTCTCTCTCCCGAGGCTCTCTTCTTCCCCACTCCATTGTTCTTCATCTTTCTACAAATTAAACCCACCAAAACTTGTGATTCTCTTATCCAAATTTCAAGTGTGAGTAACCAAAACACTCCTCTCTCTAATATCTACAACCCTCTTGTGTTAATTTCAAGTTTTGATTCAATTTTAAATTTGGGAATTTTCGGATTTTGCTATCTCTTTGTATAAAACTTACATGCAATGGTTGATTATTGGTAATAGGGGTCATTCTCGATGAGACCCATTATTTTTGGGCTCATCCGAGAAGAAACCCGACCATGGGCAATGATCCTTATGAGCCATGGTCTTGATTTCGTATTTACAAGTTTGATTCAAGTCTATTCTTGTTTGATTGAGTGTTATAAGTTGATGCATGCCATTTGTTTTATGATAATTGGTGATATTAGTTATAGATTAGAAGTGGGTTTTGATTTTTGTTAAGGATATGAGTTGTATGTGATATGGGTAGTATGAATTCAATCTCTTATGAAGTGCATGTTAGTAATCTTAAGGATTCTTGAGTAATTAGTATGATTTTGTAAATGGGTTGTGTTTATAAAAGTGGTGTATGTTTTGAGAAAGTGATTTATGTTGAAGATTTAAACTTGCATGTTAGTTTTATGATGAAATTTGATTATTAGTAATATTAGTCTTAGTAATTTAATTGTTATTGAAATGTTATTGAAACATAATTGCTTGGTGATGTGATTTTTGGATTGGAAGATGGGAGTTAAGGTGGAAAGGAGTTTTTGAAAGAGAGAAGAGGTTGAGGGAGAGAGGGCCGAGAGGGAGGTGGTGAGAGAGAGAGAGGCCGAGAGGGAGATGGAGAAAGAAGGAGAAGAGAGGAAGATGGTGAGAGATTGAGGGAGACCGAGAAGGAGAGATTGAGAGAGTAAGGAAGAAATGAGTTTCAAAAATATGATTTTGAGTGAGTATGTGTGTGTACTTTCAAAATGTGTTTTTGTGTGTGTGTGTGTTACTTCAAAAATGTGATTTTGGTGTGAGTTATTCAAAAACATGATTTTCTAAAGGTGTGAGTGTGTTATTCAAAAATATGATTTTGAGTGAGTATATATGTGATCTTTCAAAGTGTGTTTGTGTGTGTGAGTTCTTTTAAAACTATGTTCTTGAGGGTATATTTACAAAGGAAGTGTTTCATTTTCGTAAAATATATTTCGTGTGAGTGTGTCTTGTTTTAGAAATTTATCTCTTTGCGCGTGACTGCTTCTTTAAAAAACATATGGTGTGTGCGAGTATGTGTGTGTGTGTGTGTACTTGTTCGTGCGTGTGTTTGGTGTTGGTATAAGGCCGAGAGAAAGTGAAGAGAGGGAGAAAGGCCGAGAGGCCGAGGAGGGAAGAAAGAGAGAAAAGAAAGAGAGAAAAGAGAAAGTGAAGAGAGGAGAGAAAAGAGAAAGAGGCCGAGATGCCAAGAGAGAGAGGAGAAAAGGAAAAGAAGAAAAGGAGAGGGTGGAAGACAATGGTGAATTGTGTTGTCATATCTTGACATGTTGGTCTTATGTGTTGTGTGGTTTTTATAATTCCTAAAGTACGTATACATGGCTTATGTGATTAAGTGTTAATGTTGTCCAAGAATGTAGATAGAGTTTTTAAAGTACTTTGTTTTGAGGCTTTTCCGTCATACGATTGAGGAATGTCATGTGATGTCGTTAAGCGATATATGCTAAGTGACTACATGTTTAAATGTTAATTAAAGTTGTAAAGACGCTATGTGCTTCGTGATTGTATATATATATAAGTACATGTAATTGTATGACGATGGGGTAGAAGTACTTAGAGATACGTAAACAAGGCTGAGGTACTAAAAGATAAAGACTAAGACGATATTATACCTTTATATAGGTACAAGTAGGAGGCCAGGAAAGGAGCCCGTGTAGGTAAAGTCAGAGTGGTGTACAAGTTATTGAGTTAGTTTATCGGCTTTTGAGGCAAGTGTCTATTCCCTCCACTTATTTTTCAAGTGGTAGTTCTCTTAAATTATGATGCGAATGTTACCTTTGAATTCTATTGCAAGTATACGTCCTACTTTTACTTATCCTTTACTTACCATTATGCAATCGTTCTCAATATCATGTTATTGTACCCTTTTTTTTACCTTGCTCTTTCTTATAAAACCTATAATTGTTCCTTCACCTTTGCTTTATTCATATAAACCTTTCTCTTGACTTATATTTTGTCGACCTTTGTTAACTTTTGAATACCCGAAGCATACTTATTCCTTTGCTCACTTACTTACCATGTCTTTCAATTATCAAACTTTCAAACCCTTGCAATAAAATCTTGAATTAACTTATACCCTGAAATGAATGTTGGAAATGTTGGAAGCCTCTTATTCATTTAATCCATTTGTTGAATTACTTATGAATGGAACAAACTTTGACCGTGGCGGCGGTCCTGGTTACTTATGTATTTATTTTATGGCCAATGTGTGCCTATGGATCTGAATGTTAGGACCTTGTGAAAATATGGTCTGGAGCTTTACGTGGCTGATCACCCGTATAGCTCGTACCGTCTTATCAGAAGTTCCAATTCGCTTGTTTACCCTTTTCTTTGAAAAAGAAACTTATATCTTGAAACTGAATTACTCGATTTATTATCAAGTTGATGGATTATCAAATGAAAACTGTTTATATTGATTACACTTGCTGAGCAATTTTTGGCTCACTCTTGTTTTATTATTCCCTAACCTTTCAGTTAGGAACGGAGTATGCAGTTTTCGAGTATCCGCTAAGAGGACCGTGAGAAGGCCTGATTCGAGATTTTAGGTTCTATGTTGCCAGGAAGATAGAGTTCATTTTAGATCTCACCAATGGTTAGATGATGACAAATGGTTTGTAATAAGACTGATGTTGTAATAAACTTTAATATTTTAGATTCTTGTTTCATACCATAACCTGTGATCGATCCTTAGTTGAGGGGTCGTCTATATAATTATGTTTTATTCAGAGCGATAGTGGCACCAAATCCTGACCCCGGATTTGGGGGTGTCACAAGAATCGTCTCTTTCTCCTTTACAATGGGATATCAATTATAACTATCAAAGTTTACTTTCATAAATTAATATATTTAACAAATTTAAACTAATGTATAGCTTTTTAAGTTATGTTCTTTTAAATTGCTTTCACTAAATTAAAATATTGATAGTGAAAATCAATATCAATTTGTAGAGGATGAAAAGATGAATATGTTGCAACTTCAATGCCTTGATTTCGTTAAAAAATAAAAGAGATATTCAAATTTTAATTTCTCAAAAGTTTCAACAATGGTGAAAATGGTTTGAGGAAGAAGATAGTAATAAAAAGACTAAAATGCCCTTGAAAAAATTAACGGAATTAGTCATACTTGATGGAAGCACACATATTGTAAAAATGTTAGAAGTGCAGTATAACAAGTGATAATTTTAGAAGTTTAGTATCCCAAGTGGTCTGACACTCAAAGTGCGAGTACACAAAGTACACTTTACTCTTTAAAAAATGAATAAACGACTTTTTAAATTTATTTTAGACCAATTTCCTTCTTCTTTTTTATTTACTAAAGTTTGAATTCCTTTGATCCAATCCTCGTCTCAATCTAGGTGAGGAATTGTGAAAGGCATATGTTTAGGCCTATTTGTTTACATCAAGGATATAACTCAACATTAAACAAGTCTGTAATAAGTAAGTAATAATTCAAATTGTCACATGAATCTCAGAAGATCATAACAGTCAAAAGAATGAAGATAAAAGTCATCTACAGACTTGAAGTAATTCTACATTGAAAGAAGTTCATTAATTTGATCAAGCCATTACATATTCATAACTTTCTGTCAAGAACTCAAAACCTGCCGTGGAGAATTTCTTTGTTCAAGAAATTATTTCTAGAATCTAAAGTAACATTCAAACCACTAGAAATCATTTGCTTGTATTGTATTGACTATCTAGCGGATCTTTATCCCTAGAACGAATCTCGAACTATCGTTTATCGTTATATCTTTTTATTACAAAAATAGATAAATGCATGTCGAATTTATTTTAGATTTGTTTTAATCAGTTTGAGATTTAATCCTGTAATCAGTACCAAAAATTGTAACACCTTTCAAGTTTAATATAAGTTATATTTAACTTGAATTATGTTTCATTTAATTCCGCAATAATTTGTTCATCAATTGTTTAATCTTTAAACGGACAAATTCGATAAAACAGTATAGTTTGTATTCAACCCCCCTTCTACAAACATATCGGGACCTAACAAATTGGTTTCGGTAAATGACGGGGAATAAGAAAAGTACAGAAATATGTTGAGAGTGGGCGTAGATGGGAATTTATATTTTCCGGTCCTGAACCCTGTTACCGAAATATATATATATATATATATATATATATATATATATATATATATATATATATATATATATATATATATATATATATATATATATATATATATATATATATCAAAGTAGAACCTCATATCTTGCGAGAACTGAGAGACCACATTTGTGACTTTTGATTTGATTTTGATTTAATGGTTAAGAAATTTCACTGATTTAATTATTAATAATTCAAGTATTACCATGTATTTAGTATAGGGGTAGGCCTGGGAATCATAATTTGTTTAAATATTTTCCTAGACACGATTATAATATAGGTTATTTAGATCAATCAATCGAACAATGATTGATTGAAATCAGTGACAACATATCAAAATCTAAATTCTTTACAGATCAAACCATATTTATTGGAATATAATTTATTTTAGGACATAATCAGTGATATACATTAAAGAGTTGTAACCAGACTTACATAAATCTCACGATATTCTAACAAGATTTGTGTTACTTTATTTTACTATTGAACAATATAACGAGAATTTTAGTTGGTCTCTAGCTTTTTACTCCTTACAATCAAGACAATTGTTAAGATCTTATCAAAGTAGGTTAAAACCATATTCTTATTATAGCATACTGATAAAGTATTATAATATTTTTGTAATCGATGGGTTTACTTTCGTCGTAATAATTGAGTGGACACATTACAATGCAATATTTGTGTTGAAGGGTTTCGAGCACATAAACGCAACGGAAAACGTAAAAATAAATCAAAATTCGAAACCCATCCGCAGGATCCATGCGAAAACAAAAGATTTAATTCGGAGATTAAGAACAAATACCTTAAGAAGCTTTAACAGTTCATTAATGGAAAATTAATGGATATACAAAGCTTGTTCAATCACCACGTATCCCTCTCTCGTGATCTACGCTCTACGGTATCCACACGAATGCTTTTCTTGAAGGATTGATGTGTACTAGCACCCGAAAACTGCTTCTTTCTCTCTCTCTTTTCTTGCTCTCATAAGTGGCTAGGGTTTTAATATAAAAACGTTTTTCACCATTAAAATCAGCCCTCTTTGAGAGTTTATATAGAGAGAAAAATAAGTTTTCTAATTATAATCCAATTATAATAAAATACTAATCCGAAATTCCAATTTATTATTTAATTAAGTCGCACTTAATTAATTAATAACTAATTTCAGAATTAGTTTAAGTAATTCTATTTTCTATTTAAATAATTAATCAAGTCATACTTAATTAATATTATAAATAGAATAAATTACTTATTTAAATTTAAATTCATAATTTAAATTATTTCTCCTTCAAGCGTTATTTGTGTGTGACCCTATAGGTTATTATTACGTTGGTAACAATTACAATAACTAATTAAAATTGCAAACAATGAGCGGCATCTAGTAATACATCATTGCCACCCAAGTAATAATAATTAAATCGGTGATTCGATTAAGCCTTTCGTGAATAATGTTCCAGGTAATATAATCTCTTTAACCTTAATATTATAGATTAAACTCGAGGCATGTAATGTGTCATCCTCTTCATAATTTAATCTTAGTTTTCTTGATCGATGAGTAGACTAATAAATCAAATCAACATTTGAGCACGGCCGTGCATTTCGTAGTCTCACTCAAACAGGAGGCCAATAATATCGCTCCTAAAATTAGGAGGGTTAAATCCCATCTAGATCATTCATATTTCTCATACGATTCATAATATACCCAATGTCCACTTTTATCATCACCCGGTCAAAGGTAACTTTTAATATAATCAAAGTATATTAATTCTCGTATAAAAATATAATGATTTCAGGTCTAAGGATCATTACACCATTATCACAGTGAGAATTACTTATGACACTTTTAACATGTGTAATCTCACGGCGGGTCAATCCAGTGTCATGTACTCTTACATGCACCTATGTTTTGACTTTAGTATCACCATACCTATGACCAATGAGATGTGGTCATCAATCAACAAACATACTAGTCTCTGTGTATTATTATTGTCCTTAAATAATAACACTCGACTAGGGATATTTAGGAATAAAGATACTATTCATATAATCTCATTTTTAAGTCACATACTTAAAGATATCGAATACGTATCATAATTCCAAGGACATTTATTATGCTAACATTTATAACGCAGTAAATAAAGACATAATAACAATAATAACAATAATCATTAAAACATAATTTATGATAATAAAATGTTTTCTTTAAAACATAAAAGTATTGTCTCTAGAGCACTAATACTAACAATCTCCCACTTGCACTAGAGCCAATATCCCATGTATCTAATACATTTGGAACTAGTGTGACTTACATGCTTCTGCTGCGACAAAGCCTTAGTAAGTGGTTCTGCAATATTATCAATAGTATGCACTTTACATATAAGTATATCACCTTGATCATTAATCTCATTAATAAGGTGATATCGCCTTAGTAAATTCCCAAAACATCCTCTTTGGCTACTTCACTAGTATCAATATACTAAGCCTCGATTGTAGAATCATTTATGGTTCTTGCTGTGAACTATTCTAGCTTACAACACATCTATTTAGAAAAAACACAAATCCAGACTAAGACACAGAACCGACCTGTCTGTCTAGAAACTAACATCCGTGTAACATTTTACATCCAGCTTTCCATCTCCTCCATATACCAAGAATGAGTCTTTAGTCCTCTTCATGCGCTTAAGAATATTCTTGATTCCAATCAAGTGACCATCACTTGGATTAGACTGGTACCTGCTCGTAATGCTTAAAGCATATGAGACATCATGACGAGTACATATCATCACATACATTATGAAACCAATTTCCGAAGCATATAGAACTATACTAATGTGGTCCATATCATCCAATGATTTTAGACCATTTATTTTGAGATCACTATCTCATAGACATGGGAACATTTCCCTTTTAGCCTCTTTGCATCCCTAATTGGTGCAATACATTGTCAATGTATGTACTCTGACTTAAGCCGAAAAATCTTCGTGATCTATCTCTATAGATCCTGATCCCTAAGATATAGGACACATCTCCTAAGTCTTTCATCAAGAAACTATTTCTCTACCAAGTCTTAACAGTCTGTTGAGAAAGTATGTCATTCCTTATTTTTAATATATCATCTACATATGATACTAGGAATGCCACATGGCTCCCACTAAACTTCTTGTAAACACACAGTTCATCTTCATTTTGAATAGAGCCAAACTATTTGACTGTTTCATCAAAAACCTATATTCCATCTCCTCGAGGCTTACTTTAATCCATAAATGGATCGACTTATCTTATAAACTATTCTAGCAAAACTTGGATCTATAAAACCTTCAGGCTGTGTCATGTACACAACCTTTTCAATGCTCCCATTCCAGAAAGTAGTCTTGACATCCATTTGCCAGATTTTGTAGTCATAGTAAGCAAGCAAAATCCCGATGGACTTGACCATTGCCACTGGTGAGAAAGTTTCATCATAGTCAATACCATGAATTTACTTGAAACCTTTTGCCACCAGTCGTGCCTTATTGGTCTGTACATTACTATCCATGTCAGTTTTCTTCTTGAAAACGCACTTGCACCTTATAGGTTTTACCCCTTTAGGTGGATCAACCAAAGTCCATACTTGGTTTTTCATACATGGAATCCATCTTAGATTTCATGGCCTCCTGCCAACTTTTAGATCTTGGAATTTTCATAGCGTCTTGGTAGGTAAGAGGCTCATTATCATTATTCACAAGCATTACATCACCATCCTAAGTCAAGAGAAATTCATAATATCTCTCAGACTCATGGTGAATCCTACTAGACCTACGAACAACATGTGTTTCTTGAGCAGTATTGTCATTAACATTTTCTTGTAAATTCTGCTCTTGTTCCAACTTTGGTTCAATGTTATCTCGTGGTTCTCGATCCTCATCGAGATCTATTTTCCTCTCACTATTTCTTTTAGAAAGAAATTCTCTCTCAAGAAATAAAGCAGTCTGAGCAACAAACACTTTGTTCTCTGGAAGATTAAAGAAGTAATACTCCTTTTGTTTTAATTTGGTATCCCACAAAATTACATTTATCTGATTTTGGTCCTAGCTTGTCAGAGGTTAAACGTTTCACAAACGCTTTGCATCCCCTAATTTTCATAAATGACATGCTATAACTATTCTCAGTCCACATCTTATATGGTGTCTCTTGAACCATTTTAGTAGGAACACGGTTTAGTGTATATGCACCTGTCTCTAGGGTATAACCCCATAAACTTATTGGAAGATCCTCTTGACTCATCATCCATCGCACTATGTCCAACAAAGTGTGATTTTAGTTCTTAGAAACCCCTTTCTTTGAACCTTTTCTACTTCAGCTTAATATTCTTTGAACTTTTCAAAAGATTCGAATTTTTTCTTCAAAAGATATCCATATTCGTATCTACTGAAATCATCAGTAACTGCTATAAAGTAGTAAAACCTACCTTCTGCCATCGTACGTATATGACCACATACATCACCATGTATAAGTCATAATCGTTCGATGATCCTTTCACCATTTCTAGTAAAAGGGGCCTTTTGTCTTTTTACCAAATAAACCAAGATTCGCATTCTTCGTATGATTCATAATCAAACTTATCCAATCATCCATCAGTATGTAAATTGGAAATGCATTTCTTATAATATGGCCTTAATTACAGTGCCAAAGGTAATGTTTGATTTGAGTCATTTTAGAACATATAAATTGTTAACTAATTGTGCAACATCATTAACCTTTTCATTGAAATGTAATAAACAACAATTGTTATATATCCAATTAAAATGAAAAACCTTTCTTGTCCATACAAGAAATCAATATAATGTCTCTACTCTTAGAGGCACATAGTTACAATTATCAAGTTCTAAACTTAGCCTTATAGGCAGAATTAAGTAACGAGTTACTTTAACTAGAGCAACAACTTTTGCTCCAATTCTAACCCGAAACCTGAAGCTTGACCCTCACTGGTCTTCTTCTTAGATCTTCCAAATAAGCATGACAGTTTAACTTCCAGTCTTTCGGTTTTCCACAGAAGCGACAATCGTCTTCTTTAATTAGCAACACCTCCTTTAGGCGACAAAACCTCTTTGGGATTGGAGTTTAATATGGCTATAGAATTAGATCAAATCTTCTTCTTTCCATTCCATTTTCCTTTCCCATTCACATTCCTACATTCACCATCATTATGGGAGTAGTCCATGCATTTATCATGTTGCTTACATCAGTTCTCAATGTGCTTCACAACTTAGTGGGTGCTATGTCTATCTCATTTATTTCGTTGTTCACTAACTAATTGAGAATCGTTATTTTTCAAAGATTTGTATGATCAAATCATTCCGAGTCTCTAGACCAATCTTGAAACCCAAAATAAATAATAATCAAGGTACTCATTATACCCTATCATCTTTAGAACATCTGGTCCAACCGAATATCACGTTCCCTACTTGTAGGTGTATGGTGTCTTGCTATTGTCAAATCCCTTTTGACGAGCCTTTTCCTCAAACATCTTTTAAGGTGCTCAAATATCTCATAAGCATCCATATGCTCATATTGTTTCTTAAGCTCGACACTCATAGTTGCAAGCATGAGACATGAAACATCAGCAGTCGAATCATCAATTTGCTTCCAACAAGCATTATGTTCGGCACATGTTACATTCTCAGCTAAAAGGTAAGGGAAGAATTTGACTAACATCGTGGTGCCTGAGGACGATCCTCAAGCTCCTATATCAGTCGAGGAAATTTGTTCCTGTCAGCTTGTCCTTCTCAAGGACTGATCGCATAGAGAAGTTGTTTGTGTTATTTGTCATTTGATAGCTACAATATTAAAGTGCATAAAATTAATCTAGGTTGCAAATTTATTAATTATTATGTTTAAGTGGTTATGGTATATCATTATATACCTCCCACTATTTTTATCAAATAAATAGCCCTAACTATTAATTCGGAAAGTATTTCTCTTAAATCTTTCTAGTGAGCCAAGATCCATATTTCGTCATGCTTAAGGTCAGCTTTGGCTTTACTCCCAAAACATGATTTATTTAGGTAGACAACTCTTGTCAATTATATTATATATAACTCTTGGAAAGTTTGGTATAACAACATTTGTTCACATTTATCTAATAAATCATACCAAGCTCCATGCCTCTAAGTTCACAATCCTATTGTGGTAACTTAGTTAAGTCTAACCCAATGGTCTAACCGTTAAGTATCACATTTACTTCATCGCGTCTTACCACGATAGATAGGAGTGCTTCGCTTTGGCGAACCCACTCTTTCTCGATCTAGGTCTTGACGAGTGTTGCCCATTGGAAGGCATCTAATCGACTTAATATTTTAACTTTAGGGATTTTATTATTAAAACGACCATGATCCCATCATCAAGAGATTCCCAATTTTTCCTTGAACTAAGTACTTTAATTCAAAATTCATCAATGGTTTGATTTCCAGTCCAACGGAGGAGTCACACTGGTCTCACTTAAAACCCGCCTTCCTTGCAAGTGCTGCTTGTATTTTTGTCAAAATCGCCCCATATCAAAAAATTGAAAATTCATACTTATTTCCGTGTTTCATAAACACAGGAATCTCATGTTCGTTTTGTTCAATTTTAAAATCTTGAATCGTTACAGATTTTATCTTGTTTAGCAAACATGGCATGGATGACGTATCTAATACATACACATGTTTAATCTAATTAAAGCATGCATCATTATCTACGCATACATATCATCATCACATGCATCATATATGTAAAGTGCGTAAAGTAAACGTGTTTGGTTATGGCCCAACCTAAGTGATCTTTCCAAGCTAATGGAAAAATCAAGGTCAATCTATGGTGGTATCAAAATACAATACAATGTTACAAGTCTTCAAGCTTTAACTTGCCTCCTTGCTTGCCTCCTTGTAATGCTTCCTTAGTTCTCCATCTTGGATGTCTTCATATATATTACATAAATAAAACAACCTATCCTACTGAACTTACAAGTAGAACTCGAGTTACATTCGAGATTTAAACATTACAAGGAATAACGACATGCAAGTTGTATTTAGAAACCAAACCATTAAAACAAAACCACTATCTATGGGTGTGACGCCCTCCAAACCCGGGGTACAGATTTGAGGAGTCACCCTACCAATGGGACACAATATAATCACTATCTATAACACATGCATAATATATAAAGACAATAAATACCCCTTGACCAAGACCGCTATAGATTATGGCATTGAACACAAGCTTCTACAATCTTTTATTATTGCAAACCAAATTTTATCAGAGTTATTACATCACAACTAAGTTCAGAACTAGACATCTAGTCTAATCAAAACAAGACAACAACTACCCTGCCAATGACAACCACTCGAGGTGCTCTCCTAGCTGCCGGTGAACTATCTGTCACGCTGTTCCGACTCATACTCTCGCTTCACTGGAATGGGGTTAGGAAACAACAAGCAAGAATGAGCAAAAAGTGCTCAGCAAGCATCACAATATATATATATCATCAAAATTTAAGATATGAATTTCAAGATATCTGATTCAACAATGTTCAAGACAACACATGCTTTATATCAATATCAACTGAAGAAAAAGGAATTAGAATTGGACTTCTACATTTTATTCAAAACAATGGTTGTGCTGCTGGCCAGCCACGCAACAACCCCGGACTAGCTCATGACAAAGTCCTCTACGGATCCAAGGCCAATCTGGGCCTAAATTACATCGACCATAAATGGCCTGACCAATAATTGGTCCATTTTAAAAACATGCAAATTCTATCACAAGGTATAAGCAATAACATGCTCGATAAGTATTGCACAACATCAAGGTATAATAATTGCAAAAGAGCTTCAACGGCTTGATATCAAAAGAAAATTTGGGAATAATCATGAAATAATTCCAACGATAATATATACTCGTTTGGGGAAGAAATCAATGGTTAAGATCGATTATCAATGACGGTAGCCAATTGTCAATAACGGAAAATCAATAGTTGTAACAATAATCAAGTGGTGGTAATCAACCGGTAATGGTTATGAGAAATAATCAAACGATGGTATTCAACAATCAATAGTTGAAAGCAATAATCAAATGGTGGTAATCAACCGGTAATGGTTATGAGAAATAATCAAACGATGGTATTCAACAATCAATAGTTGAAAGCAATAATCAAATGGTGGTAATCAACCAGTAATGGTTATGAGAAATAATCAAAGAAGGTAATTAACAATCAAGGGTTGAAAACAATAATCACTGGATTGGAAATAAGGGTTTCCGATGCAGATCAAATCAAAGAATTTAGGAAATTTATAAATGGAATCAGTTGTCCAATTACGGGTCAAGGATTAACAATCTGAACTGTTTTGGAGTCTCAACATTTAAATATAGATGACAATACAATTTATCACAATAACGGCACAGATAATTGCCTGGTCTATGTCGCTGCCGGTTCTACTCGTTCACTCAACTTTCCCCTTTCCGTTGCTCCGGGAACTCGATTCTATAATTTAAACAAATCATCACAGTAAGTCTAACTATCCTCATTCTAACCTTGACACATAATCAATTAATAACACACTTAAACAAATAACCGGTTACGTATCGGACGTCCGATAAGATTTACGGCATTAACAACTCAAATCTTAACCCTAGTACGGGTATATACGGACTATAAACACATTACATAACTTATACGAACCATATATCACTTATAACCATTTTTAAACACGTCACACAGAACTTATTTGAATTTAAATACGTCACAACAAATTTTTCAATCAAAAATCGGATTTTTAAATCCAATATAAGTATTTAAATGCAATTAAATCAATTAATAAAATTAATTGACACTTTTTTAAATGCTCAAACTATTTTTAAATAATAAAACAAGCTTGAAAATAATTAAACTGAATTTTAAATTAATTAAATCTAATTAATAATTAATTTTTAAGAATTAACTGATTAAAATAATTAATCAATTAATTAATAAATTAATTATTAATTAAAAATATTTAAAATAATTAAGTTTAATCAATTTTCGAATTTAAAATAATAAATAAAAATTTTTAGAATTTTTCTGATATAAAAATATATTTTAAAAATAAAAATATGAATTTTTAAAGATTTTAAACTATTTTTGAATTAAATAAATAAATAAAATCCAAAAACAGTTTTCAGAAATGGAATTAGGGTTTCAAAGATCGAAACCGGGTCAGAAAACGGGTCAACCGGGTCCGGAAGAACGGAATCGGGTCACCGAGAACAACCCACCAGATTCTGGGATTTCTAGAATCCGGCCGGTGTCCGGTGACCAGAATCCTTCATTCCTGATCAAACACACATGAAACTAGAGGGCTTTTGCTCACCCTTCCAAGACAAACACAACCAACACACAAACATACATGTACCACGCCGGAATCGAGCCCAGAATTCGGTCAAAGAATCCCGACGGCAACAACTCCGGCCGGAAACACTATCTACTAATTATGTACATGAAACTCAACGTTTAATATGTCAAAATGAAGCTTATAACTCATACAATAAAACCCCTATATCAGAATCAATGTCAGATCAACAACAAGAATGAACGAAGCAAAAGAAAAATTCGGGTCAAAACCCCTATATCAGAATCAATGTCAGATCAACAACTTTTAAATCATGGATTCTTGCTTATTAGAACCCTAGGAACATGTTAGAAGCAACCAATTGAACGGAGAATCAAGAAAATGAAAATCCCCAAATCGGGTATAAACCCAAATTTAATTCAAATATTGAAAATTTCATAATAAATCGTAAAATTACCAGATGATGATGAAGTTGGAAGATTATGAAACTAGAGATCTAGAGCTTTGATTTGAGTACTTGAACTTTGATTTCGGAATTCAATAACACCTTGAACGAATGGTTTGATTATTCAAGAACACGAAGAACACGTTTCGGGAATTTTTACTTTTTGATTATACATAATGCAGATTATGAAGGCTATAAGGTACGATTCGTCTTTATATATTTTTGGAAAAATAATACCCCAAGGAACATTTTTGGATCGATATAGATCCACTGGATCGTTAAAAAACCCTAATTAGGTTAAAAACACGTTTTACGAGGAGATAATTATCTACAAGGACTGATAATTATCCAAATCAATACATATCATTATATAACTAATGCTCAAGAATACTGGGGCTATAACAAATGAAATATTGAGATAAACGATATATCCGTCCCCCTAAGCAATTAGGGTTTGGAACAATTTTTCCCGTTTCGAACAAAACGAATTATACAGGCAAGATCAAATAACTAGGGATGAAATGATACGAATAATACTTTCGATAACGTTTCGAATACGAAAGACGCAGGAATAATAATGATGTACAAAATCTCAACGGGGCCCTTGAATTTTCAAAACGGGGCTCAAGATTGAAGAAAATTTCAAACGATGAAATATTTGAAAGGCTTCCGACTCACCAAATAACACATAATCACTTAACACTCTCACCTTAATAATATTCAAATATCCCACAAAATAGTTTTTACCAAATATATCATTTATTCAATAATAAATAATTAAAAAACAATTCACGGATATTACAATGGGTCTTTAGGCCATAACCAATCACCATGCTCATATAACAATTAAGAACATCTCATATTGCATTAACATATCATACCATATCATATTTCTCATGATCCAATCATAGAAATCAAATAAAGTGTAAATCAGAAAATCAAAATCAAAATTCTGAAAACATTAAATCGCTGTTTACAGATAGTAAACGACGTCCAACGCCTTACAGACGAACGAGTGACTTTGTCAGTGTTGTTCCGACGCCCGTTTCCCTTTCCGAAAAGGTATTTTAGGCGAAATTCTGACACAGTATGCAAATTTCACTAAATCTGCGCATCGTATTCAGAAATCGTATCGAATACGATTCTCATAATTAGATTTAATATGTATCATATACATACAACAATATACACAATCATCTCATGATTATCAAATCCTCATGAATATCATATATTCAAAAACATATACATACATATATATAAATCAACACAAAAACATGGTAGATCGCAAATATGCATATATATCGAAAACTGTTAAACACACAACCGAATTAAAACGTTTCGCAAGTAGCTCTGATGCCATTGAAGGGTTTCGAGCACATAAACGCAACGGAAAACGTAAAAATAAATCAAAATTCGAAACCCATCCGCAGGATCCATACGAAAACAAAAAAGATTTAATTCGGAGATTAAGAACAAATACCTTAAGAAGCTTTAACAGTTCATTAATGGAAGATTAATGGATATACAAAGCTTGTTCAATCACCACGTATCCCGCTCTCGCGATTTGACGCTCTACGGTATCCACACGAACGCTTTTCTTGAAGGATTGATGTGTACTAGCACCCGAAAACTGCTTCTTTCTCTCTCTCTTTTCTTGCTCTCATAAGTGGCTAGGTTTTTAATATAAAAACGTTTTTCACCATTAAAATCAGCCCTCTTTTAGAGTTTATATAAAGAGGAAAATAAGTTTTCTAATTATAATCCAATTATAATAAAATACTAATCCGAAATTCCAATTTATTATTTAATTAAGTCGCACTTAATTAATTAATAACTAATTTCAGAATTAGTTTAAGTAATTCTATTTTCTATTTAAATAATTAATCAAGTCATACTTAATTAATATTATAAATAGAATAAATTACTTATTTAAATTTAAATTCATAATTTAAATTATTTCTCCTTCAAGCGTTCTTTGTGTGTGACCCTGTAGGTTATTATTACGTTGGTAACAATTTCAATAACTAATTAAAATTGCAAACAATGAGCGGTATCTAGTAATACATCATTGCCACCCAAGTAATAATAATTAAATCGGTGATTCGATTAAGCCTTTCGTGAATAATGTTCCAGGTAATATAATCCCTTTAACCTTAATATTATAGATTAAACTCGAGGCATGTAATGTGACATCCTCTTCATAATTTAATCTTAGTTTTCTTGATCGATGAGTAGACTAATAAATCAAATCAACATTTGAGAACGACCGTGCATTTCTTAGTCTCACTCAAACAAGAGGCCAATAATATCGCTCCTAAAATTAGGAGGGTTAAATCCCATCTAGATCATTCATATTTCTCATACGATTCATAATATACCCAATGTCCACTTTTATCATCACCCGGTCAAAGGTAACTTTTAATGTAATCAAAGTATATTAAATCTCGTATAAAAATATAATGATTTCAGGTCTAAGGATCATTACACCATTATCACAGTGAGAATTACTTATGACACTTTTAACATGTGTAATCTCACGGCGGGTCAATCCAGTGTCATGTACTCTTACATGCACCTATGTTTTGACTTTAGTATCACCATACCTATGACCAATGAGATGTGGTCATCAGTCAACAAACATACTAGTCTCTGTGTATTATTATTATCCTTAAATAATAACACTCGACTAGGGATATTTAGGAATAAAGATACTATTCATATAATCTCATTTTTAAGTCACATATTTAAAGATATCGAATATGTATCATAATTCCAAGGACATTTATTATGCTAAAATTTATAACGCAGTAAATAAAGACATAATAAAATAATTACAATAATCAATAAAACATAATTTATGATAATAAAATGTTTTCTTTAAAACATAAAAGTATTGTCTCTAGAGCACTAATACTAACATGTGTATGTAGGACCTGATCAGAAATTAAGGTCGAGAGAATGATATGTGAAGACTGTGGTGACTACTTCATTGTATAAGAGTGGTATCAGACTTTGTTTGTTGGTACCAAGTGTAGTTTGAAGGCCATACTTTCGCAAAAATGACGTGCAATGATGTGCAAAAGTCTCATTTTGCCAAGATGTACCATACTTATGTGCAAGTCTGATTTAATATTCAGTTAGCCAGGGATAAGTCCTAGTTTGATTTTATTTTACTGGATTCAGTGTGAATCATTGTTATAGGTTTACTTTCGTTGTAATCATAATATGTATTTGGTTGTTTAAGACCCGAATTGTCTTTGTTTAGGAAGAATTATATTAAACTGTTCTTATCTGTTCTGGTAGAAGTTTTGGTCAATGTTAATTTTAATTTTTTTGTTTAAAAATCTAGGCAGGAGCTAGACTCTACAGAATCAATGTAAATCAACATGGCAGAGTAGATGATAGAAATTGTTTATTTCTCATGTTACTAATAAACATTGTCAACTCTGAATTGATTTTCTATAAGAAATTAAGAAGGTACAAAACATGATACATGTTTCAGTCTATAAGTCTTCACAGATTTATTCATTTTATGGGGAAAAATAATACAACAATGATTTTATTATAATATCTTTTCTGAATCAAAATAACAACCGTTATAATGAGTAGTTGGTTCATTTTTTCATAACAGCTGCCATCGTGAGCTATTGAATGATATGATAGATATTAGAAATCAATCAGGAGATTTGAATATAAAGCATTAAAACTCATACAACATATCTAATATTAACTGAAACCTTTTGAAGCTATAATAACGATGGAGAACGCATCCGAAAAATGAATTAGGTATTCCAATTTTTTTTGTTATATGTTCACAGATGTAAATAATGAATACCATCACTTATAGGTTATATATAATGATAATGTTAACTTTGTTTAGGTTAGATTGTTGGGTTTGTGCACTCTCTCAGGTTTCAAAAGTGTATTCTGATTTGAATTGGGAATTCCAGAATTGGACTCTAATTAGAGTTAGGAATATGAATTTCAGATTTAGACTCTGATTAGTTTAGGCCCAGTTTCTTCTCTTATAAATAGTCTCCTATAATTGTAAAACACCAACACAACCAACACAACATAATTGTGAGAGATCAATACATATTTAATATCAGTTGTTTGCCACGAGATTGAATGAAGGTGATTGTGTTGCTAATCATGTGAATGAATTTAATTCTATCCTATCAAGATTGAAGTTGGTGGATATTAAATTCGATGATGAAGTCCAAGCCTTGTTGTTGGTATCCTCGTTACCTGACAGTTGGTCAAGATTTGTCACTTCTATTAGTAATTCATCTGGTAGCGGTAAGATGACTTTTAATGGAGTTCAATATTCGATTCTTTGAGAAGATATTCGTAGAAGAAACTCAGGAGAGTCGTCAGGTTCCTTATTGAGTACTGAGAGTAGAGGTAGAAAGTTCGAGAGGGGGCAGAATCAGGGACGTAGTAGATCGAAGTCACAGAAAAGAGGACAATCCAAAGATCGCAAGGAGACTGTTTGTTGGAATTGTCAGAAGAAGGGTCACTTCATAAATCAGTGTACGACTCATGTAGTTCCTAAAGGAAAGAAGAAATATGATAATTCAGCTAATGTAGTTGAAGAAGTGGTGAACGACGATGCTTTGATTTGTTGTGTTGAATGTTCGATTGAATTACGGGTTATGGATTCTGGAGCATCATTCCATGCTACCCCTTGCAAGGATTTGATGTTAAATTTCAGAATTGGAAATTTTGGTAATGTTTGTCTTGCTGATGATGAGATTTTGGATATTGCGGGCATTGGAGATATTAATCTCAAGACCTCTTTGGGGACTAGCTGGACGTTGAAAGATATAAGGTACATTCCTGAACTTAAGAAAATGTTGATATATGTGGGTCAGTTGGATTAGGAAGGGTATCAAGTTGCTTTCGAAGACGAACAGTGGAAGGTTATAAAGGGGAATTTAGTTGTTGCTCGTGGAGAGAAGAAGGGGACTTTGTACATAGTTGAACAATCTAGCTATGAAGCAAGCACCAAGACAATGGTACTTGAAGTTTGACAACTTTATGATGAAGAATGGGTACACGAGGAGTGCTATGGATCATTGTTGTTACTTTAAACAGTTTGATTCATCTTATATCATATTGTTATTGTATGTTGATAACATGTTGATATCAGGATCAAACATGAGGGAAATCAATAGGCTAAAGAGACAGATGTCTGAGGAGTTTGAGATGAAGGATATGGGTGCATCAAAACAGATACTTTGTATGAGCATCATAAGGGATATATCTGAAGGTACTTTAAAATTTATCTCAAGAGAAGTATATTGAGAAATTGTTGCGTAAATTCAGTGTCCAGGATGCGAAGACCAGAAGTACACCGTTGGCGACTCACTTTAATCTCACAAAGAAGCAGTCACCTAAAATGTATGAAGGCAAGAAAGATATGGCTAAAGTTCTGTATGCATCTGCAGTGGGCAATTTGATGCATTCTATGGTGTGTACAAGGCCAGACATTGCTCATGCAGTGGGAGTTGTTAACAGGTTCATGTCTAATCCAGGAAAAGAACATTGGGAATCAATCAAGTGGTTGTTACGCTACTTGAAAGGCACATCCAAGTTGCATTGTTTTTCAGTAAGAAAGATGTTATCTTGGAAGGGTTCTCTGATGCAGATTTGGGTGGATGTTTGGATACAAGAAAAAGTACTACATGATATATTTTCACTTTAGGTGCCACAACAGTTAGTTGGATGTCTCGACTTCAAAAAAGTGTTGCTCTTTCAACCACAGAAGCAAAATATACGGCTATCTCTGAAACTAGCAAGGAGATGATTTGGTTGAAGAATTTTCTTGAGGAGTTAGGCAAGAAACAAGTGGACAGTGCTTTGTATAGCGACAGTCAGAGTGTCATTCATCTTGTGAAGAATCTCGTGTTTCATGCTCGGACAAAGCATATTCTGCTAAGATATCACTTTACGAGGGAGTTGATTATCAATGGTACTTTGTCCTTGAAGAAAATCCTTGGTTCAAAGAATTCTGCATATATGTTGACTAAGGTGGTTAACAATGAAAAGTTGAAGTTTTGCATAGCTTCAACTGGCCTTCATAATTGATTGATGAGAAGGTGCTGCACTAGTTGGAGTTATTGATCAAAGTATTGGGTGTTACTAGATTTAACAAGAGTGAATTGAAGATGTGGTCAGACTCCAAGTGGGAGATTGTTGGGTTTGTGGACTCTCCCAGGTTTCAGAATTGTATTCTGATTTGAGTTGGGAATTCCATAATTGGCTCTAATTAGAGTTAGGAACAAGAATTTTAGATTTAGACTCTGATTAGTTTAGGCCCAGTTTCTTTTCTTATAAATAGTCTTCTGTAATTGTAAAACACCAACACAACAAACACAACATAATTGTGAGAGATCACTACAAAATTAGTGCGACTTGTGAAGTAGGAATTTCCGAACCACGTAAATCTTTGTCTTGTGTGATTGTCGTTTATTTTCTTGTTCTTGTTTATTCGCTTTGGGTTTTGCTTTCGTTATTGTATAATCAACATTTATATATCATGGTGGTGTGATCTTTAGAGAATGATATAATTCCAATATATATCATGGTAGTGTGATATTTAGAGAATGATATAATTCTGTGTTTCTTCATTAATGTGAATTTTGTATTTCAGTTGTTAAAATGTGGTTAAATAGGTGTCATCACTCTAAATAGAAAATTGATTTAATCACATTTAGCTTATATGACACAAAATTAATAATTTTGAGGAAAATTATAGCCACCTAAAATAACACAAATTCATCGGTATAAATGCACGCTACTCATCATATATGACCAAAATCCAACTAAAACGGATACTTCCTTGTGGACACAATAGTCAAGATATATGACACAAAATTATATGAAATAAAATATGTAACATATTTTGAATCTAAAATAATATTGAATTTAAAGTAGACTTCCGTGTTATTTCAATTTCATATACACTAATCTAGCTACAATTCTTGAAAACAAAGAATCGAAAAAAAAATTAACAATACGTTCGCCCCCTCTATATTGTATGTAATATCCGTGAATTTTATTATTTGATTAAATGATATATTTAATCTAAAATATTTATTTTGGAATATTGGAATATTATTATATGATATTTAGTGTGTGATTATGTGCTAAATGGTGAGTCAGAAGCCCCTTTCAAAAATTTCGTCATTTGGAATTTTCTTCAAATTTGAGCCGTTTTGATAATTCAAGGCCCCGTTGAAATTTCGTACATTCATTTTTAATTCTTCGTCTTTCGTATTCGAATCGTTATCGAAAGGGTTATGGGATTCTATTTAACCCTACCTATTTGATTCTGCAAATCAATTTCAATTTTTGATCCGAAAATGGAAAAATCGTTCCGAACCCTAATTGCTTAAGGGGACGGATTTATCGTTCTATATCAATATTGAAGTTGTTATAGCCCTAGTATTCTTGAGCATTAGTTATATAATGATATATATCAATTTGGATAGTCATCAACCTTTTTAACCCCTTATTTTTCGTAAAACGTGTTTTTGACCTAATTAGGGTTTTTAAACGATCTAACGAATCAATATCGATCCAAAAATGTTATTTGGGGTATTATTTTTCCAGAAATATAAAAAGACAAATCAGACTTCATAACTCATAGCAAATCTTCAGCAATTACTCAAAAAATCCGAAATTCCCAAAAATTATTTTTGTGTTCTTGATCTTCAATCAATTCGTTCTAAGTGTTATTGAAGTCCAAATTTGAAGTTCTTATACTCAAATCAAAGCTCCAAAAATCTAGTTTCAGAATCTTCCAACCTCATCATCATCTGAATCGAGTTCCCGGAGCAAGGGAAAGGGGAAAGTAGAGTGAGCAGAGTCGATCCGACAGCAGCTTAGACCAGGCAAGTATCTGTGCCCTTACTTGTGATAAAATTTATTATTGTCTTGATTACTTGAATACCGTTATCCCCAGAACAATTCAAATTATCAATCTTTTAACCGCATTTGGACAACTGATTCCATTTCCTTAGAGATTCTTGATTCTTTGATTTGATCTGCATCGGAAACCCTTATTTCCAATTCACTTGATTATTGTTTACCACCTATTGTTGTTATTTATCATCCTTTGATTATCATTGACAACCATTGATTATTTGACTTCCATCTTGACTACCGATTACGGTCATTGATTAACGATTACCAATATTGATTTCCTTATTGAATGAGTACACTGTACCATTGAAATTACTCCATGATTCTTTCTCGATCTTCGTTGATACTGAACAGTTGAAGCTCTTTTGCAATTACTATACATTCAGTTTATCTTATTGAGCATGTTATTGTTTATACCCTATTATAGATTTGGCATGTGTTTTTAAAAATGGACCAGTAATTGGTCGGGCCATATTTATGGTCGGAATAACTTAAGGCCCAGATTGGCCTGGGATCCAGTAGAGGACTATGACATGAGCTAGTCCGGGGTTGATGCGTGGCTGGCCAGCAGCACAACCTTTGATTTGAATAAAATGTATAAGCCAAATTCTAATTCTTTACTTCAATCATTATTGATACAAAGCATGTGTTAGCTAAATATTGTTGATTCTGATATCATAAATTCATATCCTTACAACTGAGATATAAATGATTCGTTGATGTTTGCTGAGCAATTTTGGCTCACTCTTGCTTGTTGTTTTCTAACCCTATTCCAGTGAAGCGAGAGTATGAGTTGGCATAGCGTGACCGATAGTTCACCAGCAGCCAGGAGAGCCCCTCGAGTCATTGTTATTGGCAGGGTAGTTGTTGTTTTGCTTTTCTAGATTAATGTCTAGATTTGAACTTGAGTTGTGATGTAATAACTCTGATAAAACTGGTATTGTAATAATAAAAGATTGTAGTAGCTTGTGTTCATTGCCATAATCTGGATGCGGTCTTGGTCAAGGGGTAATTGTGTCTTTATATATATTATGCATGTGTCAAATAGTGTTCTGTTGGTCGGATGACTCCTCAAATCTGTACCCCGGGTTTGGAGGGCGTCACAGTTGGTATTAGAGCAACAGGTTATGGCATTTGAAACAAGTTAGGACTTAGGGTCCAGGATAACATAGAGAGTTAGGAATTCACGTAAGGATATTAGGAGGTCAACTAGGGATATTACGCGTAGTAATTAAATGTGGTTATAATTGCAGCCCCCTAGTTCTAGTTCAGACTCAGACCCTTCCGAGGATACGATAGCAGAGATACCTACACCCGTTGAGAGAGCAGGACCGTCTCGGCCAGTGCGATATCAGCCTATGCATCAGGACCCAGTAGTCAGGAGAGATCAGATACCTTGTCCTATTCCACTCCGACAAGTAGCCCCAGCACCAGTGTCTCTGGCATCAGTTTGTGGGCCTTTGTATCAGTTATGTGAGCCACCAGTTCCACACCATGTGTATCAGAGGGTGAGTAGAGAGAAGGAGTACATTTATGGACAGGTTATGGAGATGGGTAGGATTCGTTCGATCGAGGCAGCCGCTGTCAGAGAGAGAGACAGACTTAGAGATCAGATGAGAGACATTCAGATGAGGTTTAGGGTTACGAGGACTTTGGTTGAGACTCGATTGCACGGATTAGCTTCTAGTCGAGAGGGAGAGACAGTAGCAGGGATGAGACAGATTTTGGATTATGCGATGAGTGAGATTGCAGAGATTTCAGGACCCCCGTTATGGCCGGCAGGAGCAGGTGATCTGTGAGCAGGTATTAGTAGCAGACAGATGTGACATGGATGTATGGTTTCTAGATAGTTAGTATATAGATGCATATTGTAGAATCAGCAGTGCACCGGGCTTATAGGAACGCCTCGGGTTGTTGTTGCATTTTTGTTGTTGTATTGCTGGTCGGCAGTTATGGTTCAGCCATGATATATTTTCTTTTGAAGCGTTCTACGCTTGTACTAACTCTATCTATATATATATGATAAACCTCTTTTATAGAACTATATTTATTCCCCTGTCATTCATTTCCAGCATCATAACTGTTATTCTACTTATTGCAACGAGTGTATCCATACACCGTTGAGAAGATCTGTAAACCTTCGAGATATCAATTGTGATCCTTCCTTCTCTTATATGAACTGTTTGATTAAGCCAATTATTGTTTATTCATCAGCGATATGGCTCCTAGACGACAAACCCGTTCAACTGATACCTCTGACCAAGAAGGTCAACAAAATACACCTCCCACGGGCCGCGTGGACCCGATGGTAATCCAGTTGTTAAATACCCTTACTCAACAGACTGCCGCATTAGCACAGCAGCAACGTGCATTTCAGCAACAACTCTTAGAACAGCAGCAACAGCATCAGCAACATCAGCATCAGCAGCATCAACAACAGCACCAGCAAGCAGCACCGGCAGTTACGTTCAAATCTTTCCAGGCAGCAAAACCTCCGGAATTTAAAGGATCAGCAGACCCTGTAGAGGCTAAGGCATGGTTGAAAGAGATGGAAAAGGCTTTTACCTTGATAGAGGTGACAGAGGATAAGAAGACAGAATATGCAAGCTATTTTCTGAAGAATGAGGCTAGTTATTGGTGGGAAACGAGTAGGGCTATGGAGCCCGAGGGATTGATTACGTGGGCAAGATTTACAGAGTTGTTTTTGGAAAGATATTTTCCGGACTATATGAGAGATCAGATGGAATTGAAGTTTTTGGAATTAAAGCAGGGAAGCATGACAGTGCCCCAATATGAAACAAGGTTTACGGAGTTGTCAAGGTTTGTTCCAACCTATGTGGATACGGAAAAGAAGAAGGCCAAGAGGTTCCAGCAGGGACTGAGGTCTTGGATTCGTAGTAAGTTAGCTGTATTGGAGTTGGACACCTATGTAGCGGTGGTCCAAAAGGCAATGATTGCGGAGACAGAGAGTGATTCTTACATGAAAGAGAGGGAGAACAAGAAAAGGAAAGCAGGGATACCCGATAAGGGACAGCAGCAGGGAAGTTTTCAAGGGCAAGCAAATAAGAAACTGGGATTTCAGCACGGAAGGAATACAAGTTTTAGGAAACCAGACACCGGAAACGTAGGACAAGATAACCGTCTACTAACCGGCAGTCAGCAGGGACTTTCTAGACCCCCACTACCAGAATGCAAGACATGCGGGAAGCGACATCTAGGGATATGCCATCGATTGAATGTCACATGCTTTAAATGCAATCAGAAGGGACATTATTCCCGGGATTGCAAGATAGGCATCGTGTGTCATCGGTGTAAGAAACCAGGTCACATGATTAAGGACTGCAGAGCACCAGCAACCGTGAACAATATGATTCGGGCAATTGAAGCACCCCCAGTTGTTAACGTCCAGCCGTTAGCCAGGACCTACAATATGTCAATGGGAGAAGCAGTGAGAGATTCCGACGTGGTGGCAGGTACACTTCTAGTAAATTCTATTCCTGCACAAGTGTTAATAGATTCGGGAACGACGAAGTCTTTTATTTCTGAAACGTTTGCTCGTAGATTGAATTGCGTAATGAAACCTTTAAGTGGAGTGTTGACTATAGAGATAGCTAATCAGGATCGTATCGCGGTCAGTTCATATTATCCCCGTTGTGAGATAGAGATTTTGGGAAATCGTTTTTATGTTGACTTGTTACCTTTTAAGTTAGGTGAATTTGATGTGATATTAGGGATGGATTGGTTGACTGAGCATGATGCAAGTATTGATTGTAAGAATAAGAGGGTTACTTTGATTACCCTAGAAAAGAAAGAGATAATATTTAGAGGAGAGAAACAAAGAAAGAGGTTCCTGACGATGATTCAGGCTAAGAGGTTATTAAGGCAAGGTTGTGAGGCGTATCTAGCTTATGTGATAGATATAGATAAGGAAGTTTCTAAGTTAGAAGATATTCCAGTCGTAAATGAGTTTCCAGATGTTTTTCCGGAAGAATTACCAGGTTTACCTCCAGATAGAGAGATTGAATTTGCGATAGACTTAGTACCAGGCGCGGAGCCAGTATCTAAGGCCCCTTACAGAATGGCACCAGTGGAGATGAAGGAATTGGCTGGTCAACTGCAAGATTTGCTAGAAAAAGGAATTATTAGACCCAGCGTTTCACCGTGGGGAGCACCAGTACTGTTTGTCAAGAAAAAGGATGGAAGCATGAGATTGTGTATAGACTATCGGGAGTTGAACAAGCTGACCATTAAGAACAAGTATCCGTTACCTCGAATAGATGATCTGTTTGACCAGCTGAAGGGAGCGGTACATTTTTCAAAGATCGACCTACGGTCAGGATATCACCAATTGAAGATTAGACCAGACGACATACCGAAGACAGCCTTTCGAACAAGGTATGGGCACTATGAATTCTTAGTAATGGCGTTTGGACTAACGAATGCACCCGCAGGTTTTATGGACCTAATGAACAGGATTTTCAAGAGATATTTGGACAAGTTTGTAGTGGTATTCATCGACGACATCTTGATATACTCAAGGACAGAAGAAGAGCATGCAGACCAGTTGCGAATTGTGTTAGAAACGTTAAGACAAGAAAGACTATACGCGAAGTTTTCCAAGTGTGAATTCTGGTTGAAAGAAGTTCATTTCTTAGGACACGTGGTGAGCAGCGAAGGCATCAAAGTGGACCCAGCAAAGATAGAGGCAGTGAAAGATTGGGAGAGACCAAGGACACCGACTGAAGTCAGAAGTTTCTTGGGATTAGCCGGATACTACCGGAGATTTGTGCAAGATTTTGCGAAGATAGCTACTCCAATGACCAAGCTGACAAGGAAAAGCGAGCGATTCATATGGAACGATAAATGCGAAGAAGGCTTCCAAGAGTTAAAGAAAAGACTAACTACGGCACCGGTATTGATGTTACCAGACGATCAAGGTCATTTCGTAATCTATAGTGATGCGTCGTACAAAGGATTAGGATGCGTACTTATGCAACATGACAAGGTGATTGCTTATGCGTCAAGACAGTTGAGACCCCACGAACAGAAGTACCCTACACACGATTTGGAGTTAGCAGCTATTGTGTTTGCTTTGAAGATATGGAGACACTACTTGTATGGAGAGAGATGTGAAATTTACACCGATCACAAAAGTTTGAAGTATATCTTTACTCAGAAAGAGCTGAACATGAGGCAACGAAGATGGTTAGAACTAATCAAGGACTACGACGTTTCTATCAACTATCATCCCGGCAAGGCAAATGTGGTAGCAGATGCATTGAGTAGAAAAGAGAGATTAAATACACTAATGATGACCAAAGAGTTATACAAGGAATTTGAGAAGTTAGAAATCGAAGTAATTAATCCGAAGGACGCGACGGAAATGATTTATTCCATGGCGTTTCAACCTGAATTGTTGGAGAAGATACGGAAGTGCCAAGAGCGAGTTATGAATGATGATGTGAGTAAAATGACAGGTGAGGAAATATGTAGCCAACCGGACGACAAAGGGATCTTGAGATTTGCTTCTCGGATATGGATACCTAACGTAACGGAACTGAAAAGTGAGATTTTGCACGAAGCACATAACTCGAAGTATTCAATTCATCCAGGGAGTACGAAAATGTATCGAGATCTTAAGACGAACTTTTGGTGGCCAGATATGAAGATAGAGATTGCGGAATGGGTAAGTAAATGCTTTACGTATCAAAGAGTTAAGGCGGAACATCAGAGACCAAGTGGATTACTTCAACCATTGGAAATTCCCGAATGGAAGTGGGAACACATTGCGATGGACTTTGTAGTAGGATTGCCTAGAACAAAAGCTAACCATGATGCCATCTGGGTTATCGTGGATCGATTGACGAAATCTGCGCATTTTCTTCCGATTAACGAGAGATTCTCGCTGGATAAGTTAGTTCATATTTACATAAAAGAAATCGTAGTACGACATGGAGTTCCAGTATCGATAGTGTCTGATAGAGACCCTCGATTCAATTCAAGATTTTGGAGGAGTTTTCAAGAGTGTTTAGGCACCGAGTTGAGAATGAGTACGGCTTATCATCCGCAGACGGACGGTCAAAGCGAGAGGACAATTCAGACTATTGAAGATATGCTTAGGACATGTGCACTTGACTTTGAAGGCAGTTGGGACGATCATCTACCCTTGGTGGAATTTTCATATAATAATAGTTTTCACGCGAGCATCGGAATGCCACCTTACGAAGCTCTGTATGGACGAAAGTGTCGATCTCCGGTATATTGGGAAGAAGTTGGTGAACGGAAAATGATAGGACCAGAACTAGTACAACGAACAAAAGAAGTGGTTCAATTGATTCAGAGAAGATTGATAACAGCTCAAGACCGACAGAAAAAGTATGCGGATCTAGCCAGAAAGGATGTGGGATTCGAAGAAGGAGAGCAAGTGTTACTAAAAGTTTCACCATGGAAAGGATTAGTTAGGTTTGGAAAGAAAGGGAAGTTGAGTCCGAGATATGTTGGGCCATTTGAGATTTTGAAGAAAGTGGGCGAAGTAGCTTACGAGTTGGCATTGCCACCGCATATGCAGCACGTTCATAATGTATTTCATGTATCTATGCTTAAGAAGTATCGACCAGATTCGAATCATGTAATAGAGTATGAACCCATAGAGGTCCAGGCAGATTTATCATATGTAGAACGACCGATTCAGATATTGGATCGTAAGGAGAAAGTACTAAGGAATAAGACAGTAGCGTTAGTGAGAGTTTTGTGGAGGAATCCTAAAGTAGAAGAGTCTACCTGGGAGTTAGAGAGTGAGATGTTAGAGAAGTATCCCCAGTTGTTTCCTTGATCTGATTCTGAGGACAGAATCCTATTAAGGGGGGAAGGATGTAATATCCGTGAATTTTATTATTTGATTAAATGATATATTTAATCTAAAATATTTATTTTGGAATATTGGAATATTATTATATGATATTTAGTGTGTGATTATGTGCTAAATGGTGAGTCAGAAGCCCCTTTCAAAAATTTCGTCATTTGGAATTTTCTTCAAATTTGAGCCGTTTTGATAATTCAAGGCCCCGTTGAAATTTCGTACATTCATTTTTAATTCTTCGTCTTTCGTATTCGAATCGTTATCGAAAGGGTTATGGGATTCTATTTAACCCTACCTATTTGATTCTGCAAATCAATTTCAATTTTTGATCCGAAAAAGGAAAAATCGTTCCGAACCCTAATTGCTTAAGGGGACGGATTTATCGTTCTATATCAATATTGAAGTTGTTATAGCCCTAGTATTCTTGAGCATTAGTTATATAATGATATATATCAATTTGGATAGTCATCAACCTTTTTAACCCCTTATTTTTCGTAAAACGTGTTTTTGACCTAATTAGGGTTTTTAAACGATCTAACGAATCAATATCGATCCAAAAATGTTATTTGGGGTATTATTTTTCCAGAAATATAAAAAGACAAATCAGACTTCATAACTCATAGCAAATCTTCAGCAATTACTCAAAAAATCCGAAATTCCCAAAAATTATTTTTGTGTTCTTGATCTTCAATCAATTCGTTCTAAGTGTTATTGAAGTCCAAATTTGAAGTTCTTATACTCAAATCAAAGCTCCAAAAATCTAGTTTCAGAATCTTCCAACCTCATCATCATCTGAATCGAGTTCCCGGAGCAAGGGAAAGGGGAAAGTAGAGTGAGCAGAGTCGATCCGACAGCAGCTTAGACCATGCAAGTATCTGTGCCCTTACTTGTGATAAAATTTATTATTGTCTTGATTACTTGAATACCGTTATCCCCAGAACAATTCAAATTATCAATCTTTTAACCGCATTTGGACAACTGATTCCATTTCCTTAGAGATTCTTGATTCTTTGATTTGATCTGCATCGGAAACCCTTATTTCCAATTCACTTGATTATTGTTTACCACCTATTGTTGTTATTTATCATCCTTTGATTATCATTGACAACCATTGATTATTTGACTTCCATCTTGACTACCGATTACGGTCATTGATTAACGATTACCAATATTGATTTCCTTATTGAATGAGTACACTGTACCATTGAAATTACTCCATGATTCTTTCTCGATCTTCGTTGATACTGAACAGTTGAAGCTCTTTTGCAATTACTATACATTCAGTTTATCTTATTGAGCATGTTATTGTTTATACCCTATTATAGATTTGGCATGTGTTTTTAAAAATGGACCAGTATTTGGTCGGGCCATATTTATGGTCGGAATAACTTAAGGCCCAGATTGGCCTGGGATCCAGTAGAGGACTATGACATGAGCTAGTCCGGGGTTGATGCGTGGCTGGCCAGCAGCACAACCTTTGATTTGAATAAAATGTATAAGCCAAATTCTAATTCTTTACTTCAATCATTATTGATACAAAGCATGTGTTAGCTAAATATTGTTGATTCTGATATCATAAATTCATATCCTTACAACTGTGATATAAATGATTCGTTGATGTTTGCTGAGCAATTTTGGCTCACTCTTGCTTGTTGTTTTCTAACCCTATTCCAGTGAAGCGAGAGTATGAGTTGGCATAGCGTGACCGATAGTTCACCAGCAGCCAGGAGAGCCCCTCGAGTCATTGTTATTGGCAGGGTAGTTGTTGTTTTGCTTTTCTAGATTAATGTCTAGATTTGAACTTGAGTTGTGATGTAATAACTCTGATAAAACTGGTATTGTAATAATAAAAGATTGTAGTAGCTTGTGTTCATTGCCATAATCTGGATGCGGTCTTGGTCAAGGGGTAATTGTGTCTTTATATATATTATGCATGTGTTAAATAGTGTTCCGTTGGTCGGATGACTCCTCAAATCTGTACCCCGGGTTTGGAGGGCGTCACATTGTAGTAGAGTGCTACTCATACCATGACTATGATATAATAGTCTGAGTACTAAAGGTTTGATCTTTTTTTGTGTATAATTTATTTTAAGTCTACTATATAAGATACAATTTGATTATATTACTATTAATACTGTTATATTAAAATCGAAAAACTAATTTTTTTTGATTTATTTTTGGTTTGATTTTCAGTGATCATTCTATGTAATAAATAATATGATTAATAGTCATTAGCCGATTACTTAATCTAATTAAAACACTTTATCTTTTAATTAAAAAATTAATTATTATAAACACCCCTGAAAATTTAATTATTTTATATTTTACAATCATTAATATTCATCCAAAAATATAAATTACACGATATTTTTAATCATTAATGGAATAAATAAAAGGTACATAATATTTTTCAGGAAGGAGAATTGAATAAATTTTAAATCTGACATATAATTTCAGGTAATTGGGTTTTCGAAAATCGAGTTTATTAAGAAAATCTTCCACAACATTAACAATTTTTCTAATCTAAATGAGTCGGCCCCACATGAAGTTGTAAATCATAGATGTTATAAACATTGTTGGATGTATTATAGTAGTAACTAGCTTTTTAGCCTGTGTAATGGTATTAGATGTATAGATATTAATAACGCACATGCATGCTCAATATATATATTTTACTCAAATAATATTTTTGACAATTTAATTCGTAAATATTTACGATGAATCTAAATAATACTATAATGAGATATGATATATGTTAGCGAATATGGTCATATATTATGATACATTTACATAAATATGTGCATGTATGAGTATGTAACCAAAAAATTAAAATTACTAAATGAAATGTTATCACATATTCACATGTATGTATGTATAAATATGCATATTAATTTTGCAGCATCAATATACTTATATAAAGGAGAAGACGGGGGCGGTGAGGTGGCGCATCTAGAATCGCTCCGTTCTATTTTTCTAATTTTCTCAAATTTTCACAATTTTTAATTTTAATAATTACAACTTCCTTTATTATTTTCGATTTTGTAGGAAGGAAATTGAAAATTACACTTTTATTATTTTCAAACTTGATAGAACTTTCTTTTATTATTTTCAAACTTGATAGAACTTTCTTTGATTTAGAAAATTACAACTTCCTTATTATTTTCGAATTTGTAGGACTTGATAGAACTTTCTTTGATTTAGAAAATTACAACTTCCTTATTATTTTCGAATTTTTAGGATCTTATGTTAATAATTGCAATTTTCTCTTTTATTATTTTCAATCTTGATAGAACTTTCTTTTATTATTTTCAAACTTGATAGAACTTTCTTTTATTATTTTCAAACTTTATAGAACTTTTCTTTTATAATACTTCTTGACTTTTAAACATAATGGATTTCCATATTATTCACCTTACAAACACCTACAAATTAAAGGCCATTCATAACAAAAAATCTACACCGAAACTTTTTTACATAGCTTCAAATTTTTACAACCATATTTACAATCAATACAACTATGGCCTACACCATGTTGGATGCTTTGAACGACAACAACTATACCTGGATGATAAGAGTACGAGTGTGTAGAATGTGGGAATCTGTCAATCCAAATACAGAAGAACTGATGAGTCTTGACATGATTTTGATCGATGAAGATGTAAATCATAATGTAACATAAGATGTAAAAGAGATAACTGCAACTCAACAAAGGACAAGACAAATAATAATATTAACAGAAGCACAGGAATCCAGAATCAAAGAAGAAAAGGTAAACTCAAAAAATCAAAATATGGTATGTATTCTTGAAGTCCGTAAACAGGTCACTGAAAGAAGTTCATGAAAATGTTCAAGCCTTAGTGACAATCAAAGGATCAAGATTTTCAAGACTACAAAAGTATGTGAATGATTTAGGGTTAGTACCACAGGATTCCAGTGATTTATTTGAAGCAACCAGATCGACAAAGGACTTATCAGCAGCATTGAATTGAAGACATAGAAGAATTGATCAAGTATTATTCATCTGTGAACCAGACCAGTTGCACCACTTGACGACACTTAAAAAGATCAAGTTGTTTTATCGTCTTAGAAGAAATTGATACAGTCTAAAACTTAAACACCCTGAAGCTCAGAAGTTTTTCTAAAAGATCAAGGACAAGAAAATGGCTCGATGGTTTTTCTATTTAGAAAACCATCGAATGTGATTCAAAGAAAACTAAAGTAAGTTAATTTCTCATTCGATAGTTTTATTAAAAAATCATCGAATGGGAAATTAACTTTATTCATTCGATAGTTTTCTAATTGGAGGAGCGGGTGGAAAAGTATTTGTTTGTCGGGTTGATTAGAAGATGGACGACCATGATTGTTTGTTCAACTTTGGTTCGATAGTTTTCTAAACAAAGTCTACAATTAATACAGAGTAAAGGAGAGTGTCTTCCTTAGTTAAGGCAGAACACAGAGACATTATTGAGAGAGAAGTTTGAGCCGGAGAAAATTATCAGAGAAATTCATAGTGCTCAGAATTTCATCATTGTATTGAATTTGTGTAACCTTGAACTCATTGAAGCTAATCTACGGATTAGAAATTGTAGCACCCCTCGAGGTTTATATTTATAAAATGATATATTCCCCGACTCGTGTTTTGATTTGGTGCATTTGATTTCGTGAAAATCAAACATAGCGTGAAAATTCGAAGCAAATTTTTTAACTTTCAAAATGTTTCATTTGATTGGAATTTCTTGAATTTTAAACATTTTGAAATTTTCAGAAACCATGAGTGCTTCAAAGACAACTGCTGGTATTAAAGTTCCCCCCTTCACTAGAGATGATTTCGGTTTGTGGAAGATGAAGATGCTGCTATTTATCAAGGCATCTAATCCGTTGTATATTGGCGTATTAGATAACAGACCGTTTGTACCAATGAAACCAGTTAGTGAATCTACAGCTCCTGATGGTACCATGATTCCTCAAGGCACCCAACCTAAGGATATCACTGAGTACACAGATTCAGACAAAGAACTGATTCGATTGGATATAGGTTTTGTAACGCCCCAAATCCGGGGTCAAAGGATTTGGTCGTCACTCTGCATTCTCAAATAAAACAACCTGTTAAATATTAAACCAATACAATATACATCTATGACCCCAACTCTACCAAGAATCTTTAAAGGTTATAGTGCTAGAAACAAGAATCCAAAATTCCATTACACAAAATTTTCTTCTTTACAACCATTCTCTTTACATAGATCCTATAACACTAGTATGACTTCGACAAGAAGTATACCAGGCAAATCTAATCTGATACAACATAGTATTTAATAAAAATTCACTTTATA
This sequence comes from Heracleum sosnowskyi, assembly GCA_030848705.1. Classification (NCBI taxonomy): domain Eukaryota; kingdom Viridiplantae; phylum Streptophyta; class Magnoliopsida; order Apiales; family Apiaceae; genus Heracleum; species Heracleum sosnowskyi. The sequence goes on from CM061236.1 coordinate 47,951,702, forward strand.
CAATAACCTTACACTAGTTCTAAATACTCTGCATCATAACGTCTTTACACTAACATCTCCTTCCTTCTCTGCCCAGCTACGCGGATAACTCCCGCCAATATGCCTTCTTACTGAAAGACTAAAAATATAAAGAAAGCAAGTATGAGCGAAAGAATTGCTCAACAGGTGCATTATCAAGTATAATAGGAAAAGTTTCCAAAATAAGCTTTTGGTTTAAACATTTGTAATCTCTAAAACTTTTAAATCAATTTAGGTAATTCGCCATAATTTCTTATTCAGCTTCTATCAACTGAATAGTTTTAAAACATGAAGGAATTTATATTGGTCGCCACGGTTACCCGAACCAAAATATCTAAAATAGTATGTAGAAAATATGAAATAAATATAAACTCGTACGTCTTCAAGACCATAGTTTATACAAAAATACTATTTTTAAAGATAACAGTTCCATTCAAAGCATCTTCAGAAACCAATAACTTTAAGCAAACGAATCAACCTGAATATCAGGTTATAACTCACCAGTACAGAACATATGAATGAAATCAATCTCAGATATAAGAAGTGATATTAGAATTGGATTTTTTTTATACTTTTATAAATCACAAAGGTTGAGCTGCTCATCAGTCACGCATCAACCCCGGACCCGCTTATAGCAAAGTCCTCCCCTAGGATCCTTGGCCATCTTGGCCTTAATTAATTCCGACCACGAATCTGTTCAGACCATTATTGGTCCATTTAAAAACATTCCAATTCTATTTTCTATACGTCAGGTGTCAGTACAATTGACAACCTTACTACGACAGCCAGCTGTCGGAAGAATCGACAACCTTAATACAACTGTAACACCCCCGGATCCGGGGTCGGAGATCCAGGTTGTCACGTCCCTTTGTTCCGTACACACACTTGATACTTGAATCATAATATAATAAATCAACACACATGGTGACCCCACCATCAACATACTCACGCCAGTTATATCTCAGAAACGAAATTGCAAAAAAAGTAGTCATATGATCCATAAATTAAAGTTATTACAACCCAAAAGTAAAATACTTGCAACCTACTGCCAGTATGATCTGTATGTGAAACCAGAAAGGCAGTTCAAAAGTTTGTTCTTGTTCATTAATATACATACGTGATACTTATAAATAAACCGGAGCAACAAGAGTTACACTCCGAACCAACTCAGTACTTCTACCTGAGGTGCTGCAACTGCCATCCTATGGGCGGTCTGCGCGGCCCATACGCGCTTCCGAGCGGTATGACGAATCCTGGCCATCTACTCTAGCTGTTGTGTTGTGATATATATATAAAAGAAAGCAAGAGTGAGCACTAAGCACAACAATAATACAACGCAGCATAAGCATATATATGCAAGCTTATATCATAAAGGAAAACCTTTAAAACTTCATTCATATTTAGAATGATAAATTTATTATCCTTTTCGTCAAAAGATGCCATACAGTGCAACTACTGTACGAGGAACATCATTACTCATCACTGCCACATTATTAGTAACTTAGCGCCTAGGCTTTCGTTACAATGTGCAGCACAACTCCAATTGGAGGGAAGGGACCTTTTTCCGGAGCACGCCACGATACACGATGATCAGTCATTGTATCGTACTCACACTTTTCTACTAGTAGATGGACGACATCTTAACACGATTATCACCCTAGACGCATACGGGATTTGTATCTGCTGGACTGTCCCACAGCCTCCTACGCGAGATAAGTGTTGGACTGCCTAGCAGCCTCTTACGCTATAATCAGAGGTACTGTCCAACAGCCTCCTTCACGTTTCCTCCTGGTCCCGGATAAAATCAATGAAACGGGAATCAGAATTTAATCCTATTTTCCCCAAGTACAATTAATTGTCAAAACTTTGCAACAGTTCAGATTCCTTACTCCAGAGTATTTGAAGGGAGTAAGTTACAGTGTGGGTTTACATCAGTCAACGAAACTACGAGTGATTACCACGTATTTTGAAATCATGACCTGGGAGTTCATTGACATTTTCAGAGTTTAGCAAGTTTGAAATTCTTTGATTGAATAGGGGAGTCATCCCCAGCTATAGATACTCTAGAGGAACAGTGGAAGTAAAACTCTGTTCTCGACTCCTTGAACTTGATTCCCAATTTTAGAAAACATTATTCGCAGTTAAATATCTTTAAATAACTTGAGATAATACTTGGGAATCTCTGTTTTAAATATCTTTTCTGAAAATCAGAAATATTTGCTTAAATTTTAGAACCTTAAATAATAATATAATAAGGTTCTATGATTTTTAAATCATATTTGGAATATTTAATAAATATCCAAATAATAAATATTGAATTATTATTCAATAATATTCCACTTAAGTGAATATTCAAATAATATTCACTTATTGAAATCAATATTCAAAATAATATTTTTAATAATATTATTTAATACCTCATATTATATATCCAATAATATATATATATATTGGAATATTTAATCAACGTATATAAAATACAGCTGTCCCTGGACCCTCCAGTTTCTGACAGTATAATCAAGTAAAAATAGTAATTCAACTCCCGATCTAATATTTTAAAATCATCGTATGAGTTCTCTATTCTTAGAGCCTTTAAACCTCGGTTTATATCTAGTATTTACCTAGCATATAAACCTTATATCTAATAAAGCTTTTTATTAAAAGCGTGAACAGTTATAAATCTTTTCATAGTATTAAAGCAGGATATATATCACATGCACAACAGTAAATCACAACAGCATCACTTATATGATGTAGGGTTTGAAAAATTGCCTTGGTGTCTTGGTGGTGTGGTAGTGGGGGCTTGAGAGTGTTCTCGTCGATCTATAACAAGATACATAATTCACAGTCAGTCCCCTAGAACCAATTAATGTGATATTACTTAAGCACTAAAGTTCTATTAATGAAAATCAAATGTCTCACTCGAGGTCATCTATAACCTCACGACATTCCGTAACTCCTAAGTCAAAAGTTTGGGTGGAAATCTATTCTCAAAACCCAAGTACTTTTCCTTTACTAACTCCTTGTTTTTAACCATCCCCTTAAGGGTATTTCACTCGCGCAACCTTTGTTCTCGCATTTTTATAAAATCACAAACTTATCTTTTTAACACGAAACCTTCTAGGTTTCCTTCCTAACAATCCAAGCTAGTATCCATTTTAATATCTCAACCCAATTCCATTTTAAAGGGCTTGATCCCTATCTCAAAGTTCATGCAATGAACTACTTAGTTATCCGAAACCGCTTTCACTAAAACAGACGTTTCTCCTAAACCGTAAATCGAAACGATACGATTATTTCGCTAAAACAAACTACAAAACAGAGTCTACATGTTCATGGCCAGAAAGCCTTATGGTTATGCCTTTAAGGTAACCGTGGACTCTGTCCAAACCTCCTAAGTAAAATTCGACATGGTAACGACGCTTAAACGCGATTCCCGTGTTTAAAACACTCTAATCAATTCACCAATCCATAACCAATCAATCACAACCCAAGGATTTCATTTATACCCTCTTATTTCTGTCTAAACATACTCATAACACTAATCACTAGTTCAACCATCAATCAATCCATTAAACCTCATGCTTATCATGCAAATCATCTCTATATTATACTATCACCAATCGTTCTTAACAAAATCACTAATAACAAAGTGTAAACATAAGGGTGAGAGGTTTTTATACCTTCCTTGGTACTTAGTATGGACTATATATGGCTAGTGTACCCTTCCTTGCTTCTTGATTATCCTTTACAAGTCTTAAACTTCAAGATCAAAACAAGAAATCAAGAATTACTATTCATTTCTACTATTCATCATCAACTTTGATTCAATTTTTGAGTATGATAACAACCATGGATGATGATGAGATCAAGGATTTACCTTAGTTTAGGGATAAGGGTGATTTAGAGCCCAAGAACTTGAATTATGGTTGAGTAGAAATGAAGGAAAATGTTTCTTATCTTTGGCTAGCATGAAAGGGCCGAATGTTGTTCTTCATGGATGCATCTCTTTTGTTTTGTTTTGTTTTATTTTTCTTTTTGTATAATTACTCTTAATACTTCTCTTTTTAATTTGTGTGGTCATAAGCAAGCTTTGTCATCAAAGACACATGTCATTTTAACTTGTGGTTGTGGTGAAAGTGGTGACAAGGTGGTGATTCATCACCTTGTCATCACTTTGTCATCACCATGTCATCCCTATGTCACCCTCCTGCATCATGCTTATGTCATCATTTGTATCATCAATCCTCTTATATGTTGCACTTGATGATCTTATATGATACTTCTCCTTTGGTTAGGGTTTAATCCATAATTCGTTATGCTTTTTTTCACGATAGTTTCAAGTGATTTTAAAAACGTTTCTCTGTACCAATGCTAGGGGATACTTCCTTGATCTTTCCATTACCTTGGTTTAATATATGATTATGGATTTCTCATTCTACATACTTTCTCAAAACGATTAAATCAATACATCCTCGATTGTCCAATGAATAGTGATTTAAAATTCGAATGAGAATCTCCTGCTTCTGATTGCGTTTACATTATCTTATTCTCCCTATACATCAATAATATAACTTCGAAACATTCATTCCATATCATCCACATAGTGTGGTCTGAAAAATATTTTCTTCAGCAAATTTACTATTCATCAGGGTTTCAAATATTACAAAATTTTGGGATATTACAGTCTCCCCTACTTAAAAGGATTCCGTCCCGGAATCAAATCAAAATAGATGAGGGTACTTTCCTAGCATTGCGCTCTCTAGTTCCCAAGTGGATTCTTCAACATTATGATTTTTCCACAAAACTCTTACCAGCTTTATAGTCTTGTTCCTTAGCACTTGATCCTTGCGGTCAATGATTTCCACCGGTTGCTCTATATATGACATGTCTGGTTGTATGTCTACTTGCTCTTATTCCACCACGTGTCTGGCATCCGGATTGTACTTCCTTAACATGGACACATGGAACACGTTGTGAACTTGCTGCAGGTTTGGGGGCAAGGCTAGCTCGTAAGCTACTTCCCCGATGCGTCTCAAGATCTCGAACAGTCCAATATATCTGGGGCTTAATTTCCCTTTCTTTCCAAATCTCATCAATCCTTTCCACGGGGATACTTTCAACAGCACAAGATCTCCCACTTCATATTCCTTGTCTTTTTGGGCTAAGTCTGCATATTTCTTTTGTCTGTCTTGGGCTGCTACCAGCGTCCTCTGATAAGGTCTATTGCCTCCTTAGTCCGTTGGACCATTTCGGGTCCAAGCATTTTTCGCTCTCCAACTTCATCCCAGTACAAGGGGGATTGACATCTTCTTCCATACAAGGCCTCATACGGGGGCATCCCGATGCTTGCATGAAAACTGTTGTTGTAGGAAAACTCAATCAGGGGTAGGTGATCATCCCAATTTCCTTTGAAATCTATGGCACAAACTCTCAACATATCCTCTAATGTTTGGATAGTCCTTTCACTTTGCCCATCCGTCTGGGGATGGTAAGTAGTACTCATGTTTATCTTGGTTCCTACACATTCCTGAAAGCTTCTCCAAAATCTGGAGTTAAATCTAGGGTCTCGGTCTGACACAATGGCGACTGGAACTCCATGTCGCGCCACAATTTCCTTCATATAAATATCCACTAGCCTATCGATAGTGTACCTTTCATTAATCGGAAGAAAGTGTGCTGACTTCGTCAACCGGTCTATGATAACCCAGATGGCGTCGTGATTAGCTTTGGTTCGTGGTAATCCTACTACGAAGTCCATGGCTATTTGTTCCCATTTCCATTCTGGAATCTCTAGGGGTCGTAAGAGTCCACCGGGTCTCTGGTGTTCTGCCTTTACTCTTTGGCAGGTCAAGCATTTGCTTACCCACTCTGTTACATCCTTTTTCATGTTAGGCCACCAATAATATTCCTTTAGATCCCTATACATCTTGGTACTTCCTGGGTGAATTGAATATCTTGAGCTATGACTCTCATGTAGAATCTCATCTTTTAATTCCTGATCATTAGGAATCCAAATCCGGCAAGTGTACCTTATGATTCCCTTGTCATCTCTTTCAGTCCTTAATTCCTCTCCAGTCATTAGCTCTTTCCCTTCACTCATCATGCGTTCTTGACTTAATTTAATCTTTTGCAACAACTCCGATTGTAGTGCGATTTCGAATAATTTCTCCGTGCTATCTCCGGTTATTTTAACCTCAATCTCCATCTTTTCAAACTCTTGGATTAACTTTTCTGAGGAGGTTATCATTTTGAGTCTTTCTTTCCTGCTAAGGGCATCAGCCACCACATTGGCCTTCCCTGGGTGGTAAAGAATCTCGCAATCATAATCTTTGATTAATTCTAACCATCTCATCTGTCTCATATTGAGCTCTTTCTGAGTGAAAATGTACTTAAGGCTCTTATGGTCTGTGTAGATCTCGCACTTTTATCCATATAAGTAATTCCTCCAAATCTTCAAGGCAAAAACTATTGCTGCTAACTCCAAATCATGGGTAGGATATCTGCTCTCATATTCCTTTAACTCCTAGAAGCATATGCAATCACCCTTTCGTGTTGCATAAGCACACACCCTAACCCTTGGTGTGATGCGTCACTGTAAATCACGAAATTCCCCTTTCCGTCTGGCAGTGCCAGTACAGGGGCAGTAACTAGCCTCCTTTTCAATTCCTGAAAACTCTTCTCGCATTTCTCAGTCCACTCAAACTTCTCAGTCTTTCGGGTCAGTCGGGTCAATGCGGCTGCTATTCTCGCAAAATCTTGCACAAATCTTCGATAATACCCGGCTAAGCCTACAAAACTTCTCACCTCCGTCGGGGTGGTTGGTCTCTCCCAATTTGAAACGGCTTCTATCTTAGCAAGGTCAACTAGTACTCCATCACTGCTAACCACATGGCCTAGAAACTGTACTTCCCTTAGCCAAAAATCACACTTGGAGAACTTGGCATACAACCTTTCCTTTCTCAACGTCTCTAACACTACTCTCAAGTGTTCTGCGTGCTCTTCCTCCGTCTTGGAGTAGACTAAAATATCATCAATGAAAACTATGATGCATTTATCCAAATATTGCTTGAAGACTCTATTCATTAGGTCCATGAAAGCTGTTGGGGCATTCGTCAGGCCAAACGACATTACTAAAAACTCATAGTGCCCATACCTAGTGTGAAATGCAGTCTTGGGTATATCTTCGGGTTTTATCTTTAACTGGTGATATCCAGTCCTCAGGTCAATCTTGGAGAAGTAAACCGCACCTTTCAACTGGTCAAACAAATCATCAATCCTTGGTAAAGGATATCGGTTCTTAATGGTCAACTTGTTTAGTTCTCGATAGTCTATGCACAATCTCAAACTACCATCCTTCTTTTTCACAAACAACACTGGTGCACCTCATGGTGACACACTGGGTCTTATCATTCCCTTATCTAGCAATTCCTGCAATTGGATAGCTAACTCTTTCATTTCTACCGGAGATAACCGGTACGAGGCCTTTGAAACTGGCGCCGTCCCTGGAGCTAATTCGATAGCGAATTTTATCTCCCTATCGGGTGGTAATCCCGGAAGGTCTTCTGGAAATACGTCTTCAAATTCATTAACTATAGTAATATTTTGTAACTTAGGAACCTCTCAATTTGTATCTATCACATAGGCTAAGTAAGCCTCACACCCATGCCGCAACAACCTCTTGGTTTGGGCCATGGTTAAAAACTTACGGGTTTGTCGTTGTCCCTTGAACACGACCTCCCGCCCTTCGGATGTTTTGATCCAAATTTTCTTTCTTTCACAATCGATCTGAGCACCATTGCTCGACAACCAATCCATTCCCAGAATAACATCAAATTCCCCTAATTTAAATGGGACCAAGTCTACACGAAACTGTTGACCTTCTATCTCTAGACTACAGTCTAAATGTATCTTATCAACCGGAATTACTTCCCGATTTACTATCTCTACCTCTAATACTTCTTTTAATGGTTCCGCTCTAAGTCTTAATTGACTCGCTAAATCCCTCGAAATAAAAGACTTAGTAGCTCCTGAATCAAATAAAACATTTGCATTGACGGTGTTTAATAGAAGGGTACCTGCTATCACTTTTGTGTCCCTCACGGCATCTTTCACAGTCATGTTGAAAGTTCTAGCAGTCGGGGGCTTGTTAGAGGCGGCTCCACTGATTCTTGAGCCGGCGGGGTTTGCCATGGGCAATCTCTTTTCAGGTGTCCTAATTTCCCACATTGGAAACACTTCTGATCGTTCAGAGGGCATGTTCTGGAGTAGTGCCCTGTCTTCTTGCACTTGAAGCATGTTGCCGACTTTAAAGTACACTCTCCCAGATGTTTTCTCCCTCACGTCTTGCAGTCAGGTAGTGGGGGTCGGGATTGATTGAAATGGGACACTCCCTTCTGTCCGCCGCCCTGACTTAGGCTCTTATTCTCAGTTTTCCTGAACTCGGAATTCCTTAAGGGTTGGGACCTGGTTCCTCCAAATGGTCTTGCTGGAAAAATCTTGTTCACCGAGCTTCCTCCTTGACTACCAAACTTTCTCTTTTTCTCTTCTCTTCCTTTCTGACTCTGCTCACTACCTGCTTCCACTATGGCTGCCTTTTGCACTAGCGATGCATAGTCCGTTATTTCCAACACCGCTACTCTATTCTGAATCCATTGCTTTAGCCCTTGCTGAACCCTTCTTGACATCTTTAAGTCGGTATTGACAAAATCCGGCACAAACCTAGACAACTCAGTAAACTTGGCTTCATATTCCGCCACAGTCATGTTATCCTGTTTCAGTTCCAAAAACTTCCTCTCCATTTGTGCTTCCATGAATACAGGGAAATACTTTTCCAGAAATAAGGTAGTAAACCTTGTCCAGGTAATAACGACATCTGTTTCTAGGTTTCTCTTCGATTCCCACCAGTAGTTAGCCTCCCCTTTCAGAAGGTATGTAGCAAAGACGGTCTTTTGGGCTTCCTCAATACCTAGGATTTCAAAAGATTTTTCCATTTCCTTTAACCAAGCTCTTGCCTCAACAGGGTCGGCAGATCCCTGAAATTCCGGGGGTCTTAGGGACTTAAAAGCCTTAAAATCACTATACCGCGCAGTATTGGGGCCTGGTGGTGGTGGCAGTGGGTGCTGGTTCAAATTCTGTCGGAGTAGGTGCATGAATTGGTCTATCGAGTTTCCACCGGGGACCTCCACATTCTGAGTACTTTCATACTCTTCCTCTTTATAGTCCTGATCATCAAACTCATTATAATCGTCATCCTCTCCGCTTCCTTCATACTCACCTTCCTCATAATTCTGTTCTTCCAACTCATGGAATTCTGGGTTTTCCTCCTCATTATGAAAGTTTTGCCTTACATCTCCCTGGTTAACACTGCCCTGAGCCGCAGGATTGGCAGGGCGTGCTCGTGTTCCCATACGTCGGGGTGGCATTTTCCTGGTATTTTTAAACAAGAACTTTTATTAAAAAAACCATTTGTTCCTTCAAAATAGGTAGTTGGATCTACTATGATGCCTTCACTACTTACCACGTGCCCTAGGAAATGAACTTCCCTTGACCAGAATTCACACTTTGAAAATTTTGTGTATAGTCCTTCTTGTCTTAAAATCTCCAACACAATCCACAAATGATTCGCATGTTCTTCTTCCGTCTTGGAATATATCAAAATATCATCGATGAATACCACTACAAACTCATCCAAATACTTCTTAAAAATCCTGTTCATTAAATCCATAAAAGCTGCTGGTGCATTCGTCAATCCAAACGCCATTACTAAAAACTCATAATGTCCATACCTTGTTCGAAAAGCTGTCTTCGGTATATCGTCTGGTTTAACCTTCAATTGGTGATATCCTGATCGTAGATCAATCTTAGAAAAATGAACCGCTCCTTTTAACTGGTCAAACAGATCATCTTTTCTGGGCAATGGATACTTGTTCTTGATGGTTAGTTTGTTTAACTCCCGATAATCTATACAAAGTCTCATACTTCCATCCTTCTTTTTGACAAACAACATTGGTGCTCCCCACGGTGAAACGCTAGGTCTGATAATTCCTTTGTCTAACAATTCCTGCAATTTCTTAGCTGATTCCTTCATCTCCACTGGTGCCATTCTGTACGGTGCTTTGGATACTTGTTCCGCGCCTGGTTTTAAGTCTATCGCGAACTCAATCTCTCTATCTGGAGGTAGTCCTGGTAACTCTTCTGGAAAAACATCTGGAAACTCACTCACGACTGGAATATCTTCTAACTTAGAAACTTCCTTATCTGTATCTATCACATATGCGAGATAAGCCTCACATCCTTGTTTTAATAACCTCTTAGTCTGAATCATTGTCAAAAATTTCTTCGTTTGTTTCTCTCCTTTAAATATCACTTCTTTCTTTTCTGGAGTAACTAAAGTAACCCTCTTATCCTTACAATCAATACGCGCATCATAATCAGTTAACCAATCCATTCCTAAAATAACATCAAATTCTCCCAACTTGAAAGGTAATAAATCAGCATAAAAACGACTCCCTAAAATCTCAATTTCACAACGGGGACAATACGAACTGACCGGTATACGATCCTGGTTAGCTATTTCTACACTCAACACTCCATTTAAGGGTTCCATTAAACAATTCAATTTACGAGCAAACGTTTCCGAAATAAACGACTTAGTAGCTCCTGAATCTATCAGCACTTTAGCATTAACAGAATTTACTAGAAGTGTACCTGCCACCACATCGGAGTCTCTCACCGCTTCCCTCATTGACATATTATAGGTTCTGGCTAACAGCTGAACATCAACAGCTGGAGGTGCCTCTATAGCTCGAATCATGTTGTTCACGGGTGCTGGCGCTCTACAATCCTTGATCATATGGCCTGGTCTTTTACATCGATGGCACACAATACCTGTCTTGCAATCCCTGGCATAATGCCCCTTCTGGTTACACTTAAAACATGTGATACTGAATCTGTGGCATATACCTGGATGTCTTTTCCCGCATGTCTTGCATTCTGGCAGTGGAGGTCTGGAAACTACTTGCTGATTATTGTTTGGTGGACGATTGATTGGTCCTGCATTTCTGGTATCTGGTTTCTTGAAAGTCGTACCTCTGCTCGGCTGGAATCCTGGTTTCTTATTTGGATGGCTCTGAAGATCTCCATGTGACTGGACCTTATCAGATGTCCCTACCTTTCGTTTCTTATTCTCTCTCTCTCTCTCTCATGTATGAATCACTCTCCCCTTCCGCAATCATTGCCTTATGTACTACGGCTGCATATGTATCTAATTCCAAAACTACTAACTTACTACGAATCCATGACCTCAGTCCCTGTTGGAACCTCTTGGCCTTCTTCTTCTCCGTATCAACGTATGTCGGAACAAACCTAGACAACTCGGTAAACTTGGTCTCGTACTGAGAAACGGTCATACTACCTTGCTTCAATTCTAAAAATTTCAACTCCATTTGATCTCGCATAAAGTCAGGAAAATACTTCTCTAAAAACAATTCTGCAAATCTCTCCCACGTAATTAACCCTTCAGGTTCTAAAGCCTTACTAGTTTCCCACCAATAACTTGCCTCATTTTTCAGAAAATAACTAGCATACTCAGTTTTCTTTTCTCCAGTTACCTCTATCAACGTAAAAGCTTTCTCCATTTCCTTTAACCATGCCTTTGCCTCAACTGGATCAGCAGATCCCTTGAACTCTGGAGGTTTTGCTGCTTGAAAAGATTTAAACGTAACCACGGGTACTACCTGTTGGTGCTGCTGTTGTTGATGTTGATGTTGCTGATGATGCTGCTGCTGCTGTAGTAACTGTTGTTGGATCTGTTGTTGTTGTTGTGCTAGAGCAGTAGTTTGTTGAGTGAGGGTGTTCAAAAGCTGTATTACAACCGGATCTAAGTGACCCGTTGGGGGTGTATTTTGTTGACCTTCTTGGTCAGTGGAATTATTCGCACGGGTATTTCGTCTAGGAGGCATATTGCAGATGAATAAACAATAATTGATTTAATCAAATAATTCATAAATAGAAGAGAAAGAGAACACAATTAGTAGAACCATGATTTACGGATTTTCAACGGCGTAAGGGTACACTCGTTGCACAAGTAGAATAAAAATTTTAATATTGAAGATGAATAACAAGAGAATAATAATAGTTCTACAAAGGATGGTTATCATAAATATATACATAAATTCGATACAAGCGTAGAACGCTTTCAAAAGTAAAGTGTGTCATAGCTGAACTACAACTGTCGATCAACAGTACAACAACAAAATACAACAACAATCCAAGGCGATACTATAAGCCTGGTGCACTGCTGGTACTATACTATGCATCTATGTACTATCTGACTGGAATCCACATAATACCCCAACCTCGTCTCTACCGGCTCATGGATCATCATCTCTAGTCTCCTATAGTGCTTGTCCGGAAATCTCCCCAATCTCCCTCATCACAAAGTCCAAAATCTCTCTCATCCCTACTGTAGTCTCTCCCTCTCTGCTAGTAGCTAGTCCATGCAACCTCGTCTCTACCAATGTCCTCACAACCCTGAGTCTCATCTGTGTCTCTCCTATCTGATCCCTGAATCTATCTCTATCTCTGGCTACACCTGCCTCCGCTGATCGCATCCCACGCATCTCTAATACCTGTCTACGAAAGAAATCCCTCTCCTCTCTCATTCTCTGATAACGGTGATGTGGAACTGGTGGCTCAGAGATCTGGAACAAAGGTCCGGAAACTGAAGCCTGAGACCGCGGTGCTGCGGGTATGCGTTGAAGTGGAACGGGACAAGGTATAGGATCTCTCCTGACCACTATAGGTCTAGACTGAGGTAGTGTCAGTCGCGACGGTCCTGCTCTCATATCTGGTACAGGTCTCTCCTCTTTCAGGTGCTTTGACGGATCTGAATCTGAACTAGAGCTAGGTGGCTGCAATTATAACCATACTCGATTACTACACATAATATCTCTAATCGACCTTCTATGACCATTAGGTGAATACCTAACCCTCTATGTTATCCTGGACCCTAAATCCTAACTTGTTTCAAATGCCATAACCTGTTGCTCTGATACCAACCTGTGACGCCCTCCAAACCCGGGGTACAGATTTGGGGAGTCACTCGACCAACGAAACACAATATACCTGAATCTAACACATGCATAATAATATAATAACATAAAATACCCCTTATCCAAGACCGCATCCAGATTATGGCATGAAACAAGCTTCTAAGTCATAATTATTACAAACCAGTTTTCAGAGTTATTACACACTTAATATACAAAGCTAGACATCTAGTCTAACTTCCAAAGTAAAACAACTACCCGTCCAATGACAATCACTCGGGGTGGTCTCCTAGCATCTGGAGAACTGTCACTAGCGTTGTGTCTGCTCATTCTCTCGCTTCACTGGAATAGGGTTAGAAACAAAACAAGTATGAGCCACATGTGCTCAGTAAGCATGATATATGTCAATCATAGTTCCATAATGAAAGGAAAGATTTCAGTTATCTGAATCAGCAATATACAAGTCAAACATATGCTTTTAACAATCTTTAATGAAGAAAGAGGAATTAGAATTGGACTTCTACATTTTTCAAATACAAAGGTTGAGCTGCTGACCAGTCACGCATCAACCCCAGACTAGCTTATAGCATAGTCCTCCACTAGGATCCATGGCCATCTAGGCCTTAAGTTATTACGACCATAAATATGGCCCGACCATTACTGGTCTCATTTTAAAACATGCCAATTCTATCACAAGGTATAAGCAATAACATGCATAACAAGATAAGTACACAATGACGGGGTGTAATAGTTGCAAAAGAGCTTCAACTATTCAATATCAAAGAAAGTACGAGAAATAGATTCGGAATGGTTTCAAGGGTACAACGTACTCATTTAAGAAAGTCAACAATGGTTATCATCAATATAAACTGAATTGAAGGTGAAGGTTTCTGATATCCAACACGATTGTGGATTAAGTCAAAAGTTAGGAATATTCAAGGAAATAGCATCAAGTGCTCAATACAGGTGAAGATTGAATAATCTGAATCGTTCTGATGGTAACATACATGAAATTCTGAAGAATAATAACAATTGAATCAACAAGTAAAGGCACAGATACTTGTCTGGTCAAGTAGCTGACGGAAATCTACCGAGCTCACTCTACCTTCTCTTTTCCCTTGCTCCGGAAACTCGATTCTATAATAAACAACTCATTACACTAAGTCTAACTATCCTCATTCTATCCTCGATATATACTCATAACCATTTTTACATTTAAACAAGTAATCGGGTTCCTATCGGATGCCCGACCTATTTTACGGTAATTAAACTCAGACATTAGCCCTCGTACGGGTATTTACGGACTATTAAAACACATTAATCGACTCATATAAACCATATAGCACTTATAAATATTTTTAAAACAATATTCGAGGCTCATTTGAATTTAAATAAGTCACAAATAATTTTTAAATCAAAAATCGGATTTTTAATCCCATTATAAGTATTTAAAATCAATTAAATCAATTAATAAAAATTAATTGACACTGTTTAAACACTCCAACTATTTTTAAATAATTAAATCAAGCTAGAAAATAATTAAACTTAATTTAAATTAATTAAATCTAATTAATAATTAATTATTAAAAATTAACTGATTTAAAAGAATTAATCAATTAATTAAATTAATTAATTATTAAATTAAAAATAATTAAAATAATTAAATTCAATCATTTTTCGAATTTAAATAAATAATTATAATTTTTCAGAATTTTCTGAATTTAAAAATATATTTTTAAAATAAAAATATGATTTTTCAAAGATTTTAAACTATTTTCGAATTAAATTTAAAAATAAAATCCAAAAACAGTTTTCTGAAAATGAATTAGGGTTTTGAAGATTGAAACCGGGTTAGAAAAACGGGTAAACGGGTCGGGAAGAACGGAAACGGGTCACCAAGAATAACCCTCCGGAATCTGGGTTTTCCAGAATCTGGCCGGCGTCCGGTTGCCGGAATCCTTTATTCCCGATCAGATTAAAACCAAACCACAGGGCTTTTGCTCGGTTTTTCATGACAAACACAACCAACACAAACACACAACTGAACCATGCCGGAATCGAAATAATAAAGGTTATTAAAACTCAAAATACTTCACAATAATTGTTCTACACATATAATACAATTTATATTATTAATAAAGTTCACGGATCTTACACAAGCGAAAGCTAGGTTACTATACTGTGTAATTAAAGTTCCCTTGCAGGTTTTAACAGTCAGTGCTACATCCGGTAGCCCAACCATGAACTCGATGGGAGTTCTTCTTATTATTATAGTTGCATTTATTATTCCTAACGCCCTATCGTTTCTGAGATTAATAACTATAGGCTCTGATACCATTTCTGTAACACCCCCGGATCCGGGGTCGGAGATCCAGGTTGTCACGACCCTGTGTTCCATACAAACACTTGATACTTGAATCATAATATAATAAATCAACACACATGGTGACCCCACCATCAACATACTCACGCCAGTTATGTCTCAGAAACGAAATTGCAAAAATAGTAGTCATATGATCCATAAATTAAAGTTATTACAACCCAAAAGTAAAATACTTGCAACCTACTGCCAGTATGATCTCTATGTGAAACCAGAAAGGCAGCTCAAAAGTTTGTTCTTGTTCATTAATATACATACGTGATACTTATAAATAAACCGGAGCAACAAGAGTTACACTCCGAACCAACTCAGTACTTCTACCTGAGGTGCTGCAACTGCCATCCTATGGGCGGTCTGCGCTGCCCATACGCGCTTCCGAGCGGTATGACGAATCCTGGCCATCTACTCTAGCTGTTGTGTTGTGATATATATATAAAAGAAAGCAAGAGTGAGCACTAAGCCCAACAATAATACAACGCAGCATAAGCATATATATATGCAAGCTTATATCATAAAGGAAAACCGTTAAAACTTCATTCATATTTAGAATGATATATTTATTATCCTTTTCGTCAAAACATGCCATACAGTGCAACTACTGTACGAGTAACATCATTACTCATCACTGCCACATTATCAGTAACTTAGCGCCTAGGCTTTCGTTACAATGTGCAGCACAACTCCAATTGGAGGGAAGGGACCTTTTTCCGGAGCACGCCACGATACACGATGATCAGTCGTTGTATCGTACTCACACTTTCTACTAGTAGATGGACGACATCTTAACACGATTATCACCCTAGCCGCATACGGGCTTTGAATCTGTTGGACTGTCCCACAGCCTCCTACGCGAGATAAGTGCTGGACTGCCTAGCAGCCTCTTACGCTATAATCAGAGGTACTGTCCAACAGCCTCCTTCACGTTTCCTCCTGGTCCCGGATAAAATCAATGAAACGGGAATCGGAATTTAATCCTATTTTCCCCAGGTACAATTACTTGTCAAAACTTTGCAACAGTTCAGATTCCTTACTCCAGAGTATTTGAAGGGAGTAAGTTACAGTGTGGGTTGACATCAGTCAAAGAAACTACGAGTGATTACCACGTATTTTGAAATCATGACCTGGGAGTTCATTGACATTTTCAGAGTTTAGCAAGTTTGAAATTCTTTGATTGAATAGGGGAGTCATCCCCAGCTATAGATACTCTAGAGGAACAGTGGAAGTAAAACTCTGTCCTTGACTCCTTGAACTGGATTCCCAATTTGAGAAAACATTATTCGCAGTTAAAATTTTTTAAATAACTTGAGATAATACTTGGGAATCTCTGTTTTAAATATCTTTTCTGAAGATCAGAAATATTTGCGTAAATATTAGAACCTTAAATAATATTATAATAAGGTTCTATGATTTTTAAATCATATTTGGAATATTTAATAAATATCCAAATAATAAATATTGAATTATTATTCAATAATATTCCACTTAAGTGAATATTCAAATAATATTCACTTATTTAAATCAATATTCAAAATAATATTTTTAATAATATTATTTAATACCTCATATTAAATATCCAATAACATATATATATATTGGAATATTTAATCAACATATATAAAATATAGCTGTCCCTGGACCCTCCAGTTTCTGACAGTATAATCAAGTAAAAATAGTAATTCAACTCCCGATCTAATATTTTAAAATCATCGTATGAGTGCTCTATTCTTAGAGCATTTAAACCTCGGTTTATATCTAGTATTTACCTAGCATATAAACCTTATATCTAATAAAACTTTTTATTAAAAGCGTGAACAGTTATAATTCTTTTCATAGTATTAAAGCAGGATATATATCACATGCACAATAGTAAATCATAACAGCATCACTTATATGATGTAGGGTTTGAAAACTTGCCTTGGTGTCTTGGTGGTGTGGTAGTGGAGGCTTGATAGTGTGCTCGTCGATCTATAACAAGATACATAATTCACAGTCAGTCCCCTAGAACCAATTAATGTGCTATTACTTAAGCACTAAAGTTCTATTAATGAAAATCAAATGTCTCGCTCTCGGTCATCTATAACCTCACGACATTCCGTAAATCCTAAGTCAAAAGTTTGGGTGGAAATCTATTCTCAAAACCCAAGTACTTTTCCTTTACTAACTCCTTGTTTTTAACCATCCCCTTAAGGGTATTTCACTCGCGCAACCTTTGTTCTCGCATTTTTATAAAATAACAAACTTATCTTTTTAACACGAAACCTTCTAGGTTTCCTTCCTAACAATCCATGCTAGTATCCATTTTAATATCTCAACCCAATTCCATTTTTAAAGGGCTTGATCCCTATCTCAAAGTTCATGCAATGATCTACTTAGTTATCCGAAGCCGCTTTCACTAAAACAGACGTTTCTCCTAAACCGTAAATCGAAACGATATGATTCTTTCGCTAAAACAAACTAAAACACAGAGCCTACATGGGCATGGCCAGAAACCCTTATGGTTATGCCTTTAAGGTAACCGTGGCCTCTGTCCAAACTTCCTAAGTAAAATTCGACATGGTAACGACGCTTAAACGCGATTCCCGTGTTTAAAACACTCTAATCAATTCACCAATCCATAACCAATCAATCACAACCCAAGGATTTCATTTATACCCTCTTATTTCTGTCTAAACATACTCATAACACTAATCACTAGTTCAACCATCAATCAATCCATTAAACCTCATGCTTATCATGCAAATCATCTTTATATCATACTATCACTAATCGTTCTTAACAAAATCACTAATAACAAAGTGTAAACATAAGGGTGAGAGGTTTTTATACCTTCCTTGGTACTTAGTATGGACTATAGATGGCTAGTATACCCTTCTTTGCTTCTTGATTATCCTTTACAAGCCTTAAACTTCAAGATCAAAACAAGAAATCAAGAATTACTATTCATTTCTACTATTCATCATCAACTTTGATTCAATTTTTGAGTATGATAACAACCATGGATGATGATGAGATCAAGGATTTACCTTAGTTTAGCGATGAGGGAGATTTAGAGCCCAAGAACTTGAATTATGGTTGAGTAGAAATGAAGGAAAAGTTTTCTTATCTTTGGCTAGCATGAAAGGGATGAATGTTGTTCTTCATGGATGCATCTCTTTTGTTTTGTTTTGTTTTGTTTTTGTTTTTGTATAATTACTCTTAATACTTCTCTTTTTAATTTGTGTGGTGTTAGCACAAAATCACGCAAGCGCACGTGGTCACAAGTAATATACAAATAAGTCAAGTTCGTTCACACAGAGATCTAATGAGGTGTTCAATTCAATTAATGTACCTATGCAACAATGTATGATTTTTATCCACTGCTAAGACAATTAACAATTTGGGTTTGATTATCTAAAATTAACTAGAGAACAAATTATTAAACTAAGAATTAACTAACTAAGAGGATTAAAATCGATTTATGTATATGAGAATAAAACATGGGATCCTAACTTCATTAAGTACTTCATCTAGAGTCTTTTGTCTTTAATCAATGCATGTGACGGTTGTGACAACTAATCGGATAACACGAAATCAATATACGCTACCTTTCAGTATACGTATACCAAACCACTCAAACATCCACAAAAGAGATAGAAGTTGGGCAGACACCAATTATGCTTAGACCCTATATGTCTATAAGATTTGAAAACATAACGGTTTAACGAGCAAGTTATCCATTCAGATTACATAGGGCAGGTAAGATGGTTAAAATCACCTACGAATCATGCATGACAAACATACATAAACCTATGCTAGCATGGCAAGTTCTAAACCTCTATATCCACTTTCGCATTCAATAGAGATTAACAAACAATCTTAGATGTTAGCTACGCATCCAAGAAGAATAAGCACAACCAAACTAGGATATCAATTAGCCATCACACACACATCTTTAAAACAATTAACTACTAAAATCCATAAATAAATCCGTTAGAATCCCACGACAATGATTAGTTCATAATAGAACCGTTCATCATCGTGGGTTCTGATGAAAGCATGATGAAAAACAAGATTCGAATAATATGGATACTAAAGTAATAGAGTTGAGAAAACAAATCCCAAAAGCATCCAAGAGTATCGCCAAGAAAAATACAAAAGAAAAGTAGATCTAGAACTCCGTTGCTTGTCACGCGCGTAGGAATCCTTCGTCAAACTTGAATCTCCGTGTCTCGACTCTCTCTCTATGTGTTGCTGGGAATAGGCAGTGATTATTGGTGAAGGGTTGTGTTTATATAAACTCCAGGAGGCTTTTTCAGCAAGATATTTCCATATTTCCAATTAAAAATCGAAATCAGGAAAATTTCCAAGAATTTTGCCAGGCGGCCGCGCCCTAGGCGCGCGCCCGCACGTCCTGAATCCTCCCCGCGCGCGCGCCCGCACGCTAGCTGCGCCCCCGCGCGCTCCGTTTCTGCCTCGCGCGTGCGCCCGCGCGTTTGGTCCGCGCCCGCGCGCCTGATGACTGCCAAGGCCGCGCGCCCGCGCGCCTAGCCGCCCGCCCGCGCGCCAGGGTCCTGCCCATGGACTCCAAACAGCCTCCAAACGGATTCCTAAGTTCCTCCAAGGTGCCCCAAGTGCTTCCAAGAGTTTTGCAAGGTCCTCCAAGTGCTTCCAAGGGTCTTCCATTTTTCTTGCTATCTTCAACTCCAATCCTAGGACTTAGAACCCACCATTTAGACCTGAAATCATGCTTGGTACTTCCAACTAGTTCACCTGCATTAAAACACTAGAACATATCACACTTACCACATACTTGAGGTCAATTCCACCAATTTAAGCCGGTTTCTAAGCATTCCAAGTGGATATAAAATCCACTTATCACACCCCCAAACTTAAACCGATGCTTGTCCTCAAGCATAAACAAACATAACTATATACAACTAACTAGTACCACTTCCGTAGGTGATCACGGTTGCATTTGGCATATGCAACAAGCCCTTTAAACCCCTAGGCAGCCCTAGTGGACGAGTAAGGTCTCGTGAGGGCCTATAGCGAATGTACCCACAAAATCCATCTACTCATGCAACTAACAACGCAATGCATGTATGCAACTAATATGAAAATGCAACGATCCCTTCAAACCAACCAAAACCAATCAACGAGCCAATATCTCAAAGAACACAGTCTTCCAAACAGAGTTCGACCAAATTCCCATCGACCAACAAGACAAACACAGAAACGTGCGTGTGTGCGATGCTCACCAATATACTCCCAAACTAAATCAAGACCATACCTACTCTTAGCCAAAACAACCACAAGCTTACAAACAGAATGCACGCTAGACACAAGAACTCTTAAGAGACACCTTCGCAGTCCATCTGAGGAATTCATGCTTTATTACACAAAAACAACTACACACAACACACATGCTTATTTGACCGTGCAATGGATGAGACCTCGGAAGGATTTTGCAATAATACCCATTTAACGAGCTTTAGGTCAGCGGATCCCAGACCGGAAAAGTCTTAGGTCACTAGGCACAAAGTCCCCAAAGAACTTACTTGCTCGAGTACTAAAGAGCTCACCCTGATCAATTCTGCATAAACACAAAACAAACACAACTCTTTTTTTTTCTCTTTTTCAACTTTTCTCTCTTTTTTTTTCCTTTTTTTTTTCAACAATTTCGGAATGAGTGCTCTTTGCCTTTTTTTCTCATCCACCCTAGACTACTCATTTTTTACCAATGAGCGGCTACTAGCCATTTGACGCCTAGCCTTTATTACAACTAGCATGAAATCCCTGGTTTCCCCCAAACTTATACATAAGTGCTCCTTCGTTTTCAAGAATCTAGCCAACATTCTAAATGTAAACAAGTGGTTAAATTCTAACACCAAACAAGCATGGTCTGATCAAATTCAAAAGCAACCAATGAGACTTATGAAATAGATTTGTTTCTGGCATGCAAGTCAATACTTAGAAACTTAATCAACCCTCTATTCATCACAACCACACTCCAATCAACATCGACTCACCAACGAAAATAGTCAAGTCCTACGGGATCATGAAATATGCATGCAACTAAAATGGACTCACATGATAAATAAAAACTATGCAAACAGAATGCCCTATATGACATGAACATGCAAAACTACGAATAAACTACAACTACACATGCAATATGAATCCTACATGAGACACACACTAACTATACAAACCCATACATCACCCCCAAACTTAACATATTCAATGTCCTCATTGAAGGTAATAAGAAAGATAGTAGAAACATACCTAACACATGGGTTGCCTCCCACGAAGCGCTGTCGTTAATGTCATTTAGCCGGACAAATGTGAATCAAATCATGGTGGCTCGAAGATCGCATTTGACTTGTCCTTAGCAGAAGGACCATTCACCCATTGTTTGATAACCTTCTTGCTTTCTTCCCACATCTTTTCCAAATCAAACTTCACCTTGACTTTTCCACCAATCGATTTTTTTCTTTTTCTTCTTTACACCTCTAAGGTGTTTATGCTTCTCCGTCGATTGATAAGAACACTCTTTTACCTCATCATCCTTGTTCCACCTTCTCAACACATTATCTTCACACTCTTTAAAAATTACCAACTCATCATTCAGAAGGACATACTTCAAATGTGGTGGAAGTTTTCCAAGCATGACATTCGAAAGATCTCGAATGGAAGAATTGTCAATGGAATCACTGATGTGATGCTCGAACTTGTGCATGTCCGAATTTTTGCTCAACAGCTGATCGAACTCCTTTCTCTGACCCATATCAACCATCTTCAAGCTAAAACACTTTTCCTCCTATGTCGGAAATTTCATAGCCTTGAACACATTAAAGATGACCTTTTGATTACTCACCCTCATTGTGAGCTCTCCTTTCTGAACATCGATCAACGCTCGGCCAGTAGCCAGAAAAGGTCTTCCCAAGATGATAGGAATCTTCTTATCCTCCTCAAAGTCAAGAATAACAAAATCAGCAGGAAAAATCAGCTTATCCACCTTTACCAAGACATCCTCCACTATACCCCTTGGATATGTGATCGACCGATCAGCCAACTGTAAGGTCATATTAACTGGTTTCGGCTCAGGCAACCCAAGTTGCTTAAAAACAGACATTGGCATTAGATTAATGCTAGCTC
The DNA here is from genome assembly GCA_030848705.1 of Heracleum sosnowskyi. Classification (NCBI taxonomy): domain Eukaryota; kingdom Viridiplantae; phylum Streptophyta; class Magnoliopsida; order Apiales; family Apiaceae; genus Heracleum; species Heracleum sosnowskyi. Next base: position 47,974,289 of record CM061236.1, read on the forward strand.
CCAAATCACATAAGCATTTGCTAAAAAGTTGATTGCCAATAGTGCAAGGTATGGTAAAACTTCCCGGATCTTTAAGCTTCGGTGGCAATTTCTGCTGTAGAACTGCACTACACTCCTCTGTCAAAGCAACGGTGTCCAAATCCTCGAGTTTCAACTTCCGAGATAGAATACCCTTCATGAACTTAGCATAGCTCGGCATCTGTTCAAGAGCTTCTGCAAAAGGTATGTTGATGTGTAACTTCTTGAAAACCTCGAGAAATTTGGCGAATTTTGTGTCAAGATTCTGCTTCTGTAGCCTCTTTGGATATGGAGGAGGAGGATAGATCTGGTTACTCTCTGTAGTCTTCTTCTGGAGCCTCTTTGGGTATGGAGGAGGTGGGTAAATAGTCTGCTCCGAAGTAGACTTGTCAGCAGAATTTTTGCTCTTTTCAGCCTCACCTTCCAACTGCTTAGCTGCCAAATCAAAAATTGGCTTTTCCTTAGAAGGTTCCACCTGATGCTGCTGAATTTCTTCCTCTTCTTCAACTGCTGATTTTTGATTGCCCGTGACCTTTCCCGATCTCAAGGTAACTGCTTTCACATGTTCTTGGACAACTGTCTTTCCTGGATTAGGCTCCGTATCGCTAGGAAGAGTTCCCTGAGCTCTGCTGAGTAAGGCACTTGCCAACTGCCCCATCTGATTCTCCAAAGTCTTGAGCGATGCCGCCTGGCTTTTAACTATCATTCTCAACTCATCCAATTCAGATTTTTCATTCGAAGACTGCCCCGCACTAGCATGAGGTTGTTGCGGAAATCCTGGTGGCTGAAATTGTTGCCTAGGAGCATACTGTGGCTGAAAATTCTGCCCTTGCTGCTGCTGAAAATTCTGAGGATTGTAAGGCTTTGCTCCAAATTGCTGACCTTGGAATGGCTGATAAGGCTGCTGAGATTGTTGATTGTCGCTCCAGCTGAAATTAGGATGATTCCGGCTATTGGGATGATAGGTGGCTGGAACTGGCTGTGATGGTCTCTGAAAGTTGCTCACAAACTGCGCCGACTCACTAGATATGGCACAATTATTCGTCTCATGTGCGCCCGCACAAAGCTCACAAACACTAGCCACCTGCTGAACTCCATAATTCGTCAAAGAATCCACCTTCATTGTCAAAGCCTTCAACTGGGCTGCTATAGCTGTAGCTGCATCAATTTCAAGAACTCCTGCTACTTTGCCTTGTGATAATCTCTGAGTAGGATTCTGATATTCATTCGCAGCCATCATCTCAATTAACTCATAAGCTTCCTCGTAGCTCTTAGCCCATAGAGCTCCACCTGATGCTGCATCTAACATTGGTCTTGATTGTGCTCCCAGACCATTATAAAAACAATTAATCACCATCCAGTCGGGCAATCCATGATGTGGACATCTCCTAAGCATCTCCTTGTATCTCTCCCAATCTTCACATAAAGTTTCTCCAGAATGCTGAGAAAACTGAGTAAGAGCATTCCTGATCACAGCAGTTTTAGCCATGGGGAAGAATTTAGTAAGAAATTTCTGAGCAAGATCCTCCCATGTAGTAATAGAACCTGCTGGTAGAGAGTGCAACCAGCCCTTAGCCTTATCCCTCAGAGAAAATGGGAAAAGTCTCAGCTTCACGGCATCTTCCGACACTCCGTTGGTCTTGAAGGTGTCGCAAATCTCAATGAAATCCCTAATATGCATATTAGGATCTTCCGTTGGAGCACCCCCAAACTGCACTGAATTCTGCACCATCTGAATCGTGCCAGGCTTGATTTCAAAGGTATTAGCTGCAATAGCCGGCCTGACAATACTTGACTGAATATCATTGATCTTTGGCTGAGAATAGTCCTTCAAAGCCTTAGCTGCAGGTGCTACTCCTTCTGGTACGTCTCCCATCTTTACTAACTTTAATCTTTCTTCTTCCAATTTACGAGTCTGAGAACGTGTTCGCATACACGTTCAAGTACCTGAAACACACAGAACAAACAACTACAATCCGAGTCAGTGAACTCTAACGACCACTGATGACAAGCACATAAACTAAAATAAAACACCGATGATCCCCGGCAGCGGCGCCAAAAACTTGTTAGCACAAAATCATGCAAGCGCACGTGGTCACAAGTAATATACGAATAAGTCAAGTTCGTTCCCACAGAGATCTAATGAGGTGTTCAATTCAATTAATGTACCTATGCAACAATGTATGATTTTTATCCACTGCTAAGACAATTAACAATTTGGGTTTGATTATCTAAAATTAACTAGAGAACAAATTATTAAACTAAGAATTAACTAACTAAGAGGATTAAAATCGATTTATGTATATGAGAATAAAACATGGGATCCTAACTTCATTAAGTACTTCATCTAGAGTCTTTTGTCTTTAATCAATGCATGTGACGGTTGTGACAACTAATCGGATAACACGAAATCAATATACGCTACCTTTCAGTATACGTATACCAAACCACTCAAACATCCACAAAAGAGATAGAAGTTGGGCAGACACCAATTATGCTTAGACCCTATATGTCTATAAGATTTGAAAACATAACGGTTTAACGAGCAAGTTATCCATTCAGATTACATAGGGCAGGTAAGATGGTTAAAATCACCTACGAATCATGCATGACAAACATACATAAACCTATGCTAGCATGGCAAGTTCTAAACCTCTATATCCACTTTCGCATTCAATAGAGATTAACAAACAATCTTAGATGTTAGCTACGCATCCAAGAAGAATAAGCACAACCAAACTAGGATATCAATTAGCCATCACACACACATCTCTAAAACAATTAACTACTAAAATCCATAAATAAATCCGTTAGAATCCCACGACAATGATTAGTTCATAATAGAACCGTTCATCATCGTGGGTTCTGATGAAAGCATGATGAAAAACAAGATTCGAATAATATGGATACCAAAGTAATAGAGTTGAGAAAACAAATCCCAAAAGCATCCAAGAGTATCGCCAAGAAAAATACAAAAGAAAAGTAGATCTAGAACTCCGTTGCTTGTCACGCGCGTAGGAATCCTTCGTCAAACTTGAATCTCCGTGTCTCGGCTCTCTCTCTATGTGTTACTGGGAATAGGCGGTGATTATTGGTGAAGGGTTGTGTTTATATAAACTCCAGGAGGCTTTTTCAGCAAGATATTTCCATATTTCCAATTAAAAATCGAAATCAGGAAAACTTCCAAGGTCCTGCCCATGGACTCCAAACAGCCTCCAAACGGATTCCTAAGTTCCTCCAAGGTGCCCCAAGTGCTTCCAAGAGTTTTGCAAGGTCCTCCAAGTGCTTCCAAGGGTCTTCCATTTTTCTTGCTATCTTCAACTCCAATCCTAGGACTTAGAACCCACCATTTAGACCTGAAATCATGCTTGGTACTTCCAACTAGTTCACCTGCATTAAAACACTAGAACATATCACACTTACCACATACTTGAGGCCAATTCCACCAATTTAAGCCGGTTTCTAAGCATTCCAAGTGGATATAAAATCCACTTATCATGTGGTCATAAGCAAGCTTTGTCATCAAAGACACGTGTCATTTTAACTTGTGGTTGTGGTGAAAGTGGTGACAAGGTGGTGATTCATCACCTTGTCATCACTTTGTCATCACCATGTCATCCCTATGTCACCCTCCTGCATCATGCTTATGTCATCATTTGTATCATTAATCCTCTTATATGTTGCACTTGATGATCTTATATGATACTTCTCCTTTGGTTAGGGTTTAATCCATAATTCGTTACGCTTTTGTTTCGCGATAGTTTCAAGTGATTTTAAAAACGTTTCTCTGTACCAATGCTTGGGGATACTTCCTTGATCTTTCCATTACCTTGGTTTAATATATGATTATGGATTTCTCATTCTACATACTTTCTCAAAATGATCAAATCAATACATCCTCGATTGTCCGATGAATAGTGATTTAAAATTCGAATGGGAATCTCCTGCTTCTAATTGTGTTTACATTCTCTTATTCTCCCTATACATCAATAATATAACTTTGAAACATTCATTCCATATCATCCACATAGTGTGGTCTGAAAAATATTTTCTTCAGCAAATTTACTATTCATCAGGGTTTCAAATATTGCAAAATTTTGGGATATTACAACAACAATCGCTGGAAAACTCACGTTCCAGGAAACAACTCGACTATGAAGAATCCATCAAGGAATAACAATACAATCTAATATCGACGAGATCGACACAATAATGGGAGGTGCACATGAAAAGTGACAATATAATAAACATCGACGAGATCGATGCAACAACTGAGATGATAATGAAGAGTAAGCAATAACATGCTCAATAAAATTAAGTCTGATGTGAAACAGGCATTATGAGTTCGAATCAAGGACTGGATCAGATAATCGCATTAACAAGAAATGATAATAATACTTGCATAGGTGCAAGATGGAAACAATAGAATACTTGTAGAACAAGTACCACAACTTCAGAATTTAAAATAACATTTTTACCCTCATCGGGTTCACAAGTTCCCACTCATCTAGGGTTGGCAACATTCCAACCTAATATTTTTAAATCAAGAATTTTGAAAGAAAGCCTTAGTATAAGGCCCATAACTATCTTTTAAATCGTTTCAATACAATAATTATATTTTCCCAATCAACATGGAAATATGAATCTAAACTCAAAAGGTATGAAAGAATACTCGTCAATTTACGAGATTAAATAAAATATTTTCTCATTCAATGCAAAAGAGTCATCATTTAAAATTTAGTGAAGAGTATGCCAATTGCATAATAATAATTCAAGAGAATATCACTGAAATAATAAGCAAGGGTATAAACACTTGCCTCCGGTCCTTAGCTATCACGTAAAGCTGAATCACATGACTTCCTCCTTAATCTGTCTTATAGCACGATTCTCTATTTCAATCCTCCTTTGATTTAACGCTCTTGTGATTACCATCAATCTGATCCTTACGATTTTGAATCCACGCATCTGCCTCGATAGTCAAACATGAGACGGTACTTTAGTCTTCAACGTATGATTCTCACATTCCATAAACGATTGTAACTTAACTCTGACGCACTTAATAGTCTTACTGATATCTCCGTTGGAATACAATACTGACCAATTTCTGTTCTAACTAACCCTCGTGATAATATCAGACACGACTATAACATTTAAACAAGTCACAAAACAATTATTCGCATTTATAACTCAACAACCAGATAATTCACATATTTCACATAACACACACATTGTCATTTAATCGCGATAAATCAATCACCTGAGTCTCGTAACATCCAAGAAATAATTTTAGAAAAATATTCGACTCTCGTTTCAAGGGAATTAATCCTCAAAATATTTTTAGATCAAAAATCGGATCATTTATCCCAATATAAAGATTTAAAAACAATTTTAATCAATTAATATAAAATTAATTGACTAATTACAACACTTAAACAAATTTGTATGAATAAAACCAAGCCAAGAAAATATTTAAATCTAATTTAAATTAATTAGATTTAATTAATAATTATTTAATAGAATTAACTGATTATTAAAATTAATCAATTAATTAAATTAATTAATTATTAATCAAAAATAATTAAATTTAATAAATTTTCGAATTTAAATAAATATTTATAAAATTATAAAATTTTCTGAATAATAAAATGTATTTTTAAATCAAAGATATGATTTTTAGAATTTTAAACTATTTTTGAATTATTTTAAAAATATAATTCCAGAAACAGTTTTTCTGAAATGCAGTTAGGGTTTTGGAAATCAAAACCGGGTCAAAGAATTCGGGTAAACGGGTCGGGAAACGGGTCAACGGGTCACCAAGAACAACCCACCGGAATCTGGGTTTTCCAGAATCCGGACGGTGTCTAGTGGTCGGAATCCCTCGATTCCGTTCAAACAACTATCAAACCAAAGGGCTTTTGCTCAGTTCTTTACCAGCAACACAACCCACATCACACTTTTCACTAATCAAGCCGGAAGCAGTTGTAAAGTCCGGTCAAAACCCGGCGACCATATTTTCCGGCAAGCCAGAATTGAACACAAAACTCAAAACTGATTACACACCACAACTCTACATCCAACGATCTACAACATGGAATAAAACTTAATCAAAACCGATTAACCAATCAAAAATCCGGCCAAAGCTTTAAGAAATCCGGTGAACTTCAACCTTTTCCGATTTGCTCGAATTCGAGCTTAAAAATTAAATTAAAACTCATGCCCATACTCTAACTCACATAAAAAACACACTCAAGCCATCAATTTACACGAACAATCAATATCAAGACTTCCCCCAAATTAAATTAATAAATTCGAAATAATTAAATAATTAAAAATAAGAAAAAACTCAGAAATCATACCCATACGAATTTTGATGATGGATTTGGATAGAGGATGTTGAGAGCTTCGATTCGACTACTAGAGCGTCGAAATCAGATTCCGATAACGCCTTCAAAAGTTGGTTTGATTCTCAAGAACACGGTTCAGAGATTTTTATATTTTTAACAATAAATAAGCTTGATTATACGCAAAATAATGTAGGATACGCCTTTTTATATTAAACGGAAAATAATACCCCAAACAACATTTTTGGATCGATATTGATCCAATGGATCGTTTTAATATGAATAAATAGAATACACGTTTTACGAGACGATAATTATCCAAAATATATGGATAACTACAAGAATCATTTAATAATAGATATACGAACCAAAATACCTCTATCACGAATATTCCCGAATATTTCCCACTTTAACGAATGAAATATTGGTACGAACGATATGCCAATTTCCCGAATAATTAGGGAACGAACTAAATTTCCTTTTCGAGAATTAAAATAAACGAAATAAAATAACATTCTCTTAAAAAGAATTTTCCAATCACCACAAATATTCACATAGCATCTCAAGGTCACATATTCAACCATTTAACGAATAACTTAACACATTTAAACAGATAAAACATTTAATAAATTTTGATATGAAAATAAAATTTCATTTCACATCAAATATTAACACGTAATTTTCCCGGATCTTACATCCTTCCCCCCTTAAAAGGATTCTGTCCTCAGAATCAGCTCGTGCAAACATATGTGGATACTTTTCCAACATCTCACTCTCAAATTCCTAGGTTGTCTCTTCAACCTTAGGATTTCTCCTCAAACTCATACTAATTCGACTGTTTTATTACTCAACACTTTCTCATACCGACTTAATATCTTAATCGGTTACTCAACATAGAAAAAATTTAACTAAATCTCTGTAGGTTCATATTCTATGAAATACATTATGAATACACTACGTATGGAGTGGTAAACAAATTCGTACGCAACTTTCCCAACACGCAGTAGATCGACGTAAGGTAGCATTTCAAAATTGTCATAATAACTGTTGTTGTAAAGGAATTTAACCAATGGTAAGTGATCCTTCCAATTACCTTCAAAAATCTAATACACAACTATAGTCTATCTTAATACGTTTCCACTTCCATTCAGGAATCTCTTAGTTGTAATAGTCTACTATATCTCTCTCGTTATGTCTTCATTTTCTGACATCTCAAGTACTTAGATACTCACCAACATTAATATTCTTCTAAATCTCTTATATATATATTCTTGCATTTCCTTCTTATCCCTTATACTTTCTCGTTCCCTCTTGTAATTAGATCCATTTCTTTTTCCATAATTCTTTCCTTAATGTAGCCCTTTATCTTTGATCAATTCTGGTTGAATCCTAATTTCAGTCATTTCTTCTAGTTAATCTCTTGTTATTATAACCTTAAAGCTCCATCATTTCCAATTCTTGTACCGAAGATGTTTACATCTTTAATCTCTCTTTACTACTTACAATATCAGCCATCCATATTCCTTGGTCAATTCTATCTACCTCATATATAGCTAACAACTACTTTCAGCAATCACATACTTTCTGTACCAATGTAAAATAAATATTCAGTTTAAAACAACCACTCATTTCCTTGTCCATTGTCCTTAAATCCTTGTTAAAGCCTCTTCATCCTCTTTTCCTTGTTATAAATAAAGTGAGAAATACACATCAACAACTCGGCGACTTAGCTCCATACCTTTAAAATTGTTCCACTTAGTTCCAAGAACTTAATTGATCTCCATCTGATTTCCCAAATAATTCAGAAGATACATTCGCAGTAACACTCAGGACACCTTTTCCAGGGTACCATCTCATTTCCCAAATAACTTGATCAAATCGACATCATCTTGCTCAACATAGAACAAATTCAGCTAAATCTCTGTAGGTTCATATTTTATGAAATACATTATAAATACACTACATATGGAGTGGTAAGCAAATTCGTATCGTACTACTATCTCCTTCAAATAGAGATGAACCAACTCATCCAATGAATATCTCTCGTTACTCGGTCATTAATAACCTAAATAGCATCATGATTAGTTCTAGGCCTTGGCAACTCTACTACAAAGTCTATCTTAATATGTTTCCACTTCCATTCAGGAATCTCTTAGTTGTAATAGTCTACTATATCTCTCTCGTTCTGTCTTCATTTTCTGACATCTCATGTACTTAGATACTCACCAACATTAATATTCTTTTAAATCTCTTGTGACGCCCTCCAAACCCGGGGCACAGATTTGGGGAGTCACTCGACCAACGAAACACAATATACCTGGATATAACACATGCATAACATAATAATGACATAAAACACCCCTTAACCAAGACCGCGTCCAGATTATGGCATTGAAAAAGCTTCTAAGTTATATTACAAACTAGTTTTCAGAGTTATTAATATACAACTTAAAGTTCAAAGCTAGACATCTAGTCTAACTAACAAAATAGACAACTACCCTGTCAATGACAACCACTGGAGGTGGTCTCCTAGCTACTGGAGAACTATCGCTCGCGCTATGCCTGCTCATACTCTCGCTTCACTGGAATAGGGTTAGAAACAAAACAAGTATGAGCCACAAGTGCTCAGCAAGCAATAAGTATAGCAATCACAATTCCATAATGAAAGGAAATCACAATTATCTGAATCAACAAGGTTTAAGCCAAACATATGCTTTTTAACAATCTCAATGGGAGTAAAAGGGATTAGAATTGGACATCTACATTTTTCAAATCAAAAGGTTGAGCTGCTGATCAGTCACGCATCAACCCCGGACTTGCTTATAGCAAAGTCCTCCACTAGGATCCATGGCCATCTTGGCCTTAAATTATTCTGACCATGAATATGGTCCGACCATTATTGGTCCATTTTAAAAACATGCCAATTCTATCACAGAGTATAAGCAATAACATGCATCACAAGATGAGTACACAATGACAAGGTATAATAGTTGCAAAAGAGCTTCAACTGCTCAATATAAAATGAAGTATGAGAAATAGATTTGGAATGGTTTCAATGGTACAACGTACTCAATTAGGAAGGTCAACAATGGATATAGTCAATACAATGAATTGAAGTGAAGGTTTCTGGTATTCAACACGATTGTGGATTAATCAAAGAGTTAGGAATATTCAAGGAAATAGCATCAGTTGCTCAAATACGGGGTAAAGATTGAATAATCTGAATTGTAATGATGGTAACATGCATAATCATTGGAAACAATATCAATTGAATCAACAAGTAAAGGCACAGATACTTGCCTGGTCTACGTAGCTGATTGGGATCTACCACGCTTACTCTACCTTCTCCTTTCCCTTGCTTCGGGAACTCGATTCTATAATAAACAACTCATAATAATAAGTCTAACTATCCTCGTTCTATCTTCGACATATACTCATAACCATTTTTAAGTCTAAACAAGTAATCGGGTATTTAATAGCATTTATCGGACGCTCGTTCTATTTTACGAAAATCAAAACTCAGACACTAACCCTCATACAAAGCATTTACGGACAATACAACACATTATTCAACTCATAAAAATCATATAGCACTTATAAACATTTTTAGAACAATATTCGATGCTTATTTGAATTTAAATAAGTCATAAACAATTTTTAAATCAAAAATCGGATTATTAATCCCAATATAAATATTTAAAAACAATTAAATAAATTAATGTAAAATTAATTGACATTTACTAAATGCTCAAACTGTTTTTAAATAATTAAAACAAGCTAGAAAATAATTAAACTTAATTTAAATTAATCAAATCTAATTAATAATTAATTAATAAGAATTAACTGATTAATAGAATTAATCAATTAATTAAATTAATTAATTATTATTAAAAAATAATTAAAATAATTAAATTTAATCATTTTTCGAATTTAAATAAATAATTATAATTTTTCTGAATTTTCTGAATTTAAAAATGTATTTTTAAAATAAAAATATGATTTTTATAAAATTTTAAACTATTTTCGAATTATTTTTAAAAATAAAATCCAAAAACAGTTTTCTGAAAATGAATTAGGGTTTTGAAGATTGAAACCGGGTCAGAAAACGGGTCAACGGGTCGGGTCACGGGTTGCGAAGAACAATCCGGGTCGCGAAGAACTTGCCGGAAAATTCCCAGAATCCGGTGACCTGCCCAGAATCCGGCGACTCAAAAACGTACTAAAAATTGGGGCTTTTTACACCAAAACATTCCTTGTAAACTCAGCAACACATTCCGATTAAAAACAAGCCAAAAACATAGCCGGAAATTCAATCCCGACCAAATTCCAGCGAGCTCAACAAATTTTCCGATCTATCTTATTTCTACATGAAACTCTACGTTCTTTATGTTAAAATGAAGCTAAGAATACATACAATGAAAGACCTCTATCAAAAACAATGTCAGATCATTCATATGAACGGACTATTCAAAAGAAAAATCGGGCAAAAACCCTAAAATCGAATTCTTCAAAAGCGAACATAAACATGAAATTAAAGCATGGATTCCTACTAATTAGAACCCTAGGAACATGTTAGGAGCAATCAATTGAACGGAGAGTCAATAGAAAAGAAATCCCCAATTTTGATATAAACCCTAATTATAATTCGAATTTCTAAAATTCATATTAATTCGAAAAATTACCAGATGATGAAACGGTTGGAAGATTCTGAAACTAGAGATCAAGAGCTTTGATTTGAGTACTTGAACTTGAGATTTGGATTCCAATAACACTTTCAAAATTTAATTTGATCTTCAAGAACTCGAAGAACACGGTTCAGGGATTTTTATATATTTTGTCTATTTATATATGTATTATACGTAGAATAATGTACGATTCGTCTTTTTATACTTAGTGGAAAATAATACCCCAAACGACATTTTTGGATCGATATTGATCCATTGGATCGCTTTAAATCTTTAATAAAGTAAAGTACATGTTTTACGAGGTGATTATTATCCACAAGGACTGATAATTATCCATATCAATACATATCATTTATATAACGACTGCTCAAGAATACTGGGGATATAACAGATGTATTATTGATTTGAACGATATATCAATCACCCTAAACAATTAGGGTATAGAATAATTTTTCCCTTTTTGAATAAAACAAATACTATTGATAGTATCGGATAATTAGGGATATAATGATACGAAGAAATCTTCCAATAATAATTCGGATACGAAAGACGAAGGCATAATAATGATGTACAAAATTTTAACGGGGCCCTTGAATTTTCAAAACGGGGCTCACAACTGAAGATATTTCTAAATGAAAACATATTCGAAAGTGGCTTTCGACACAACAATTAACATACTATTACTCAATAACCTTAACCATTAAGACTCCAAATACTCCACAATAATTATTCTACACATAACATATAATTTATATTATTAATAAAGTTTACGGATATTACATCCTTCCCCCCTTAATAGGATTCTGTCCTCAGAATCAGATCAAGGAAACAACTGGGGATACTATTCTAACATATCACTTTCTAACTCCCAGGTAGACTCTTCCACCTTAGGGTTCCTCCACAAAACTCTTACTAATGGTACAGTCTTGTTCCTTAACACTTTCTCCCTACGATCCAATATCTGAATTGGTCGTTCTACATAAGACAAGTCTGTCTGGACCTCTATGGATTCATATTCTATTACATGGTTCGAATCTGGTCGATACTTCTCAAGCATTGATACGTGAAACACATTATGAACGTGCTGCATGTGCGGGGGTAAGGCCAACTCGTAAGCTACTTTCCCAACTTGAAAGGTAATAAATCAGCGTAAAAACGATTCCCTAAAATCTCAATTTCACAACGAGGACAATACGAATAGACCGATGTCCGATCTTTGATAAGTGGATTTCATATCCACTAGGATCGTCCTAAATTGGCTTAAATTGGTTGTTTTTTTCTCAAGTTTGTGGTGTTTGAGATATGTTTGGTGTTAGTAATTGCAGAGTTGAGTTGTCAGCAGAGATGTGGAGTTCTTGTGATTTGCAGAAGTGTTTTGAGCATGTTTGTGAAGGTCAAGTGGTTGCGGAGCAAGAGAGCGCAAGGAAAAGACAAGAAAAGCAAAATGTCAGATTGTGAACAGTAACCAGGCGCGCCCGTGCCCTTATAGGCGCGCCCGTGCCCTTATAGGCGCGCCCGCGCCCTTATAGGCGCGCCCGCGCCCTTATAGGCGCGCCCGCGCTCCTCTAATGTTGTAGAATGCAATTCTGAGTCAGAAACGGAAAGTTGCCATAAGACCAGTCAGCCCTGCAGCCTATATAAACTATTGGTAGACGAATTCTGAGACATACATTGACATACAATCATACATAACCATCCACCGGTGAGGAGAACAAGAAGACGGTTGATTATGAAGATCTACTTTTCATCTTTTCTTTGTATTCTTCTAATTAGGCGATACTTTGGATTCTCGTTGGTTTTCGTTTGTTCTTTCTTAAACCCTAGCACTTTTATTCAGTATTCTAGACTTATTATTATCATGTTTTCATCAGAACCCACGATGATGAACGGTTCGATTATGAACTAATCGTTGTCGTGGGATTCTAACGGATTTATTTATGGATTTTAGTAGTTAATTGTTTTAAAGAAGCGTGTGTGATGGCTAATTGATATCCTAGTTTGGTTGTGCTTATTCTTCTTGGATGCGTAGCTAACATCTAAGTTGTTTGTTAATCTCTATTGATTGCGAAAGTGGATATAGAGATTTAGAACTTGTCATGCTAGCATAGGTTTATGTATGTTTGTCATGCATGATTTGTAGGTGATTTTAACCATCTTACCTGCCCTATGTAATCTGAGTGGATAACTTGCTCGTTAAACCGTTATGTTTTCAAATCTTATAGACATATAGGGTCTAAGTATAATTGGTGTCTGCCCAACTTCTATCTCTTTTGTGGATGTTTGAGTGGTTTGGTATACGTATACTGAAAGGTAGCGTGTACTGATTTCGTGTTATCCGATTAGTTATCACAACCGTCACATGCATTGATTAAAGACAAAAGACTCTAGATGAAGTATATAATGAAGTTAGGATCCCATGTTTTATTCTCATAAGTAATTCAACAGCAATCTTTAGTTAATTATAGTCTTGATAATTTGTTTAGTTAATTTAGTTAATCAAAACACAACTTTGATACTTGTCTTAGCATTGAACAATAGCCATACATTGTTGCATAAGTGCATAACTATAGTAACCAAAGCAGTCTCTGTGGGAACGAACTCTACTTTTATATATTACTTGTTGACCGCGTACGCTTGCGTGATTTTGTGCGAACAAGTTTTTGGCGCCGAAGCCGGGGACTTGGTGTTATATATATAGTTTTTGTGCTTGTCATCAGTGGTCGTTAACGTTCACTGACTCGGATTATATTCATCAATTTTACTTTGTTTGGTGTGTTTCAGATACTTTAGTGAGCGTGTATGCGAACACGTCCTCAATCTCGGAAAGAAGAACTTGAATTAAGTCTAGTTATGGGAGAACCAGTAGCAGAAACGAAGGCTTTGAAGGATTATTCTCACCCAAGAATCAATGACATTCAATCTAGCATTGTCAGGCCGGCTATTGCAGCTAACACTTTTGAAATCAAGCCTGGCACGATTCAGATGGTGCAGAATTCAGTTCAGTTTGGGGGTGCTCCAACGGAAGACCCTAATATGCATATTAGGGATTTCATCGAGATTTGTGACACCTTCAAGTTCAACGGAGTGTCGGAAGATGCTGTGAAACTAAGACTTTTCCCATTCTCTCTGAGGGATAAGGCTAAGGGCTGGTTGCACTCTTTACCAGCAGGTTCTATTACGACGTGGGAGGATCTTGCTAAGAAGTTTCTTACTAAATTCTTCCCTATGGCTAAAACAGCTGCAATCAGGAATGCTCTTACTCAGTTTGCACAGCATTCAAGGGAAACTTTATGTGAAGCTTGGGAGCGCTACAAGGAGATGCTTAGGAAGTGTCCTCATCATGGAATGCCTGACTAGATGGTGATCAACTGTTTTTACAATGGATTGGGAGGTCAATCTCGACCAATGCTTGATGCAGCATCAGGTGGAGCTCTTTGGGCTAAAAGCTACGATGAAGCTTACGAACTTATTGAGATGATGGCTGCTAATGAATACCAGAATCCAACTCAGAGGTTATCACAAGGCAAGGTAGCAGGAATTCTGGAAGTGGATGCAGCTACGGCAATTGATGCACAGCTAAAGGCTTTGTCTATGAAGGTGGATTCTCTGTCCAACTTTGGAGTACAACAGGTGGCTAGTGTGTGTGAGCTATGTGCCGGTGCACATGATACGAATCAATGTGCCATATCTAGTGAATCAGTGCAGTTCGTGAGCAATTTTCAAAGATCACAACAGCCAGTGCCTAATGCCTATCATCCGAATAACCGGAACCATCCAAATTTCAGCTGGAGTAACAATCAGGGTGGTCAGCAACAACAACCACAGCAGCCGTATCAGCAGTATCAAGGTCAAAAATTTGGAGCTAGACCATTCAACTCTTCTGGTTTTCAGCAGCAGTATGCTCCAAGGCAACCGTATCAACCACCAGGTTTTCAACAACCGTCTCAAGGCAATGCTGGTCAGTCATCTAATGAAAGGTCTGAATTGGAGGAATTGAGGCTAATGTGCAAGAGCCAAGCTGTTTCAATCAAGACTCTGGAGAATCAAATCGGTCAGATTGCCAATGCCTTGTTGAATAGTGTTCGCACAAAAAAAACACGCAAGCGCACGTGGTCACAAGTAGTATATAGATAAATCAAGTTCGATCCCACAAGGACTGGTTTAGGTTGTAATAGTCTGTACTTATGCACCAATGTTTGGTTATTACTCACTGCTAAGACAAGTATCAAATTGGTGTTTTGATTAACTACTAACTAGCACTTAACAAGTCTATAATTAACTAAAAGAATTACTAGTGAATTACTGATATGAATAAGCATGGGATCCTAACATCATTAAATATTTCATCTAGAGTCTCTTGTTCTTAATCTCTGTATGTGACAGTTGTGACAACTAACCAGATAACACGAATTTAGTACATGCTACCTTTCAGTATACGTATACCATACCACTTAAACATCCACAGATAGATAGAAGTTAAATGGACACCAGATATGCTTAGTCCCTATATGTCTATAGAGATTGAAAACATAGTGGTTGAATGAGCAGGTTATTGTTGGGTTTTATACTAAACTATTCGTTAGTAGTATATAAACATTGTCCATTTTATTGAGAATCTTGATTGCATATTTTTACATTGTCTATTTATTATATATTGTGGATAATTTAGTATCAAATGGGATAACAGAAGATTAAATTATCAGTGTCTATATATAATATAAAGGGTTCACAGTTTAAGTGGAATTAGACAAACCACTGGAATAACTGAAGTATTATTTGGGAATAGTTTATCTTGACTATTAAATAATACTTGTATACTTTGTGTATATTGAACAGGATCAAATTTAGAATTGTTCCCTTAAACTGATTAAGAAGGTGAACTAAGATTCTATGTTATTATTAATGCTTAGGTTCTTAATCCGGATATAGTAATTGACACGTGTATATTATTTACATGCTTTGATTTATATATGAAATAATGCTTTTGAATTATATCATTATATTTTGGGTGATGGAATAATATATATGGTGAATATTATTTATTGAAGGAATCCGTGTCCTGATAATATTCGGGTTAATGATGTCCCCTTGAAAGCTCAAAAGGATTTAATTATGTGAAACCCTGCAGGTGAATTTATTCCGGCATAATTAAATAAAGGTAGAGTGGATGATCAAGGATATAAGATGTTAATTAAATGAATTATCAGTAATTTATTTAATTAATGGGCATGCGCTATGTTAAACATGAGGAATTTAATAAGCAAATAATATTGGAACCGAATTAATTAATTAAGTTGCGGTATTAGGAAAGGTAGTGCAAATATTAATTCTTTAGTGGATTGAATTAATATTTAATTACATTGGGCTAGGCCCAGGATGTAATTAAAAGGCCCAACCTAATTATCCATGATCCCTATTGTAGCCCTATATATATTCTTATTATCTTCTTGCTAGGGTTGATTAAGAAAAATATTGTAGCCACCTAGGAGCAAGAAGAGAGGTTAACTTGAGAAGACGGAGGCCACACTTCGCTCAAGGGAATTTGGGAATACAATAGAAGAGCGTGGAATCAACCGTTAACAAGGTGATTTTCTTTTCGCACTCCTTAATTGTGTATCATAAAATGTAGTAGAACACCAAGTCCGTGGTTCCCAACAATTGGTATCAGAGCCTGGTTATGGGTTCTATGTTTTATGATATGATGTCCATGTCGTAATTAAAATTGGTTATGTATGTATAGTGGTATGCTTGGATAATAATCTGTTGCAGGTTGTTTAGTATCCACTATTATGGCCTCGTTTTATTTTAATTATGTGTTTGGATCCCACGTGGTTTAATCGTGGTTATTTTTTGTTTTGGTTTCCACGTGGTTTATCGTGGTTGTAAATCACGAGGGTTGATCGTGCTAGTTTTGTTTTCTATTATGATTTTGTAATCTTGTAATCATGATTTGTATTCATGTTAGATTATGATCTGATGTAATAGAATAGGTATATTATGTTGTATGTAACTATTTGATCGACGGAGTTGCAAGAAAACAAAGTTTTTCCGCTGATGCTACAAGATTTCGCCTATGCAACTTCGAACTGTTGTAACTTTTGCATACGGTGTCGGATGTCGATGAGTAATACCTTTTCGGAAAGGGATTTCGATGTTCTACACGATTGAAAAGTGACGTTGTCAAAGTTTCATGTGCGTCTGAGCTCGTTTAGACCCTCCAACAGCGAATTGAAGTTTTCGCAGGATTTTCGGATGAATTTTTTTTTTTTTTGGCCATAATAGTGGATTTATTTTTTATTTTAATTTTTCTGCTATTTAATTTTAATTATTGCATTAAATAATTATTATGTGTGTTGTTAATTATGTGTGTAATTTTAATTGCATGGTTAACATAAATAAGACGACATGGACATAAATTTTCATTTATTGCTTTAATTAAATGTTTTATGTTATTAAATTATGTGTGTATTTGGAATGCATGTTAGACATAATTATAATGACATAGGCCCCATTTAATTATGTAGAGATGCATGCTATGCTATGTTATGTGTTCTTTGTATTGTTATTTTGATAACATGTGGACCTCGAAGAAATAACATAGGGCGATGCATCTAGATAAAATTACTCATGTTAAAATACTAAGTGGGAGAGGGAATTAATTTGATATTAGATCCCATGGTCATCCATTATTGGTTGTATGTAATTTAACACTAGGACGATTATGAATTGGATATATGTCACCCATCGTGGCGTATGATTTATGACGTCTGGGTAGTGTTAAGGATATTACTAGGACAATCTTCTTAAGTTAATCACGAATAATGAAAGGTAAGCTCACCCCATCGTGACATACCAAGTTTCATAGAATTCGAGAAAAAAGTTGGACATTCCTTGATTGATGTTGATAATGGATATTTCTGTCTTAGGGGTTGTGTTTTTAAGCGAGTCCGTCTGTGACTTCACCGAAAACACCTGGGATTTATCCATTGATACATCGAACGGATGGGTCTGACTAAAGGCAACTTAAGATCTAAATAATGGTATACACTTAGCTATGAAAGATAATATATAGTCCACCCTAACGTGGCGTATTATTTAGTAGTAGGACCGAAGTAATATTTAAATTTAAATGGTATATATGTCATCCATCATGGCGTACCAGATATTTATGGAATTTAAATATTAGTGCATTAATTTTAATTAATTGTTAGAGGAAACAAATAGGTTTTAAGATATATGCAATTTTCTGATTAAGTGTTATATGCATGATTCTCAGGATAGAATGGGCTTTAATCCACTTTTCACCATACTTAAGGATAACAAACTTACCGGACCTAACTATATTGAATGGAAACGCAATTTGGACATAGTGTTGACTGCTGAAGAGTTTAAATTTTGTACTGTTGAACCCAAACCGGACCAGCCTGCTGCCGATGCTCCGGATGAGGATAAAGAATATTTTAAGAAGTGGACTAAGGCAGATGAGATGTCGCGATGTTACATTCTGGCAGAAATGTCGGGTGTTTTGCAACATCAGCATCAGGCCATGACCACTGCTGCAGATATGCTCTATAATCTCAAGGAGCTTTTCGGAGATCAGAATAGGGCTGCTAGGCAAGTAGCAATGAAGTCTCTAATGAACACTCAGATGGCTGAAAAAACACCTGTAAGGGACCATGTTCTTCTGATGATGTCTCATATAAATGAACTAGAGGTCCTTGGTGCTGATATTGATGCGGAAACGCAGGTCGATATCATACTTATGAGTTTGCCAAAAAGCTTTGAGCCGTTTCGCTTGAATTACAACATGAACAAGAAGTTGTATAGTCTTGCAGAACTTCTGACAGAGCTTCAGGCAGCGGAATCATTATTTCAGCAGCATGTTCAGGTAAATGTGGCTGAGAAAGTTTCTTCTTCAAAGCCGAAAGGAAAGAAGAAGAAGAAGGTTCAGACACAGAAAGTTGTGAAACCATTGGGAGTTCAGAATTCAGTGAAGAAGCCTAAGGGCAAGTGCTTCAAGTGCAAGCAGTCGGGTCACTGGAAAAAGGATTGTCCTCTGTCTAAGAAGAACAATGCTGGTATGTCTCTTTCACTTGTTACGGAAACATATATAGCGGCTATGTCTACGAGCACTTGGTGTGTAGACACAGGAGCCACTGATCATGTTTGTAATTCCATGCAGGGGTTCCAGAAAACCAGGCTGCTTAGAGATGGCGAGATATATGTGTTCATGGGAGATGCTACGAAAGTAGCAGTGGTTGCAGTTGGAGTTATTTCTTTATCTTTTGGTTATGATAGGATTTTGGTTTTGAATAATTGTCTTTATGTACCTTCATTTAGAAGGAATTTAATTTCGGTTTCTAAACTTGCTATGGATGGTTATAATGTTTGTTTGGATCGTAATGTTTCCATTATGATGAATAAACGAGTTATATGTTCTGGTACATTGAAAGACAATTTATATATTATTAATCCTATAGAACCAATGCTGCAACCAAGTGAAATTAATAATACACTTTCTACCTCTAGTAAAAGAAAGGAACCTTCTGGATTGAACCAAACATATCTTTGGCACTTGAGATTAGGTCATATTAACTTAAGAAGGATTCAAAGATTGATAGTAGATGGGCCTTTAGGCTCGTTGGCAGTGGAGCCATTTCCAGTCTGTGAATCTTGCTTGGAAGGAAAAATGACCAGTAGACCTTTTAAGGCAAAAGGAAATAGAGCCAAAGATGTGTTAGAATTGGTTCATATTGATTTATGTGGACCTATGAATATCCAAGCGAGAGGTGGGTATGAATATTTTGTCACTTTCATTGATGATTATTCGAGATATGGATACATTTATCTGTTGCACCGCAAGTCTGAGTGCTTTGAAAAATTCAAAGAGTACAAAGCAAGTGCGGAAACGCGACATTCAGGAAAATGTATCAAGTCACTACGATCAGATCGTGGGGGCGAATACCTGCTTGGAGAATTTAGAGAATATTTATCAGAACATGGGATTTCATCCCAGTTGACTGCACCTGGCACACCTCAGCAGAATGGTGTAGCAGAAAGAAGGAACCAGACTCTTTTAGAGAGTGTTAGATCGATGATGAGTTATTCGAATTTACCCAAGTCGTTTTGGAGGCATGCTCTAGAAACAGCGGCTTATCTTTTAAACTTGGTACCTTCTAAGTCAGTTCCAAAAACTCCAAAAGAATTGTGGACTAGTACCAAACCTAGTTTGAAACACATTCGGATTTGGGGTTGTCCAGCACATGTGCTGAACAAGAACGTGACTAAGTTAGATTCTCGTACAGAAGTGAGGCTGTTTGTGGGTTATCCCAAGGGAACAAAAGGGTATTTGTTTTATAGTCCTAAGGATCGGGATATCATTGTAAGCACCAATGCTAGATTCTTAGAGGAAGACTATATAATGAATCACAAACCCATGAGTACTGTTGTTTTAGAGGAACTAGTGGGAGGACAAGATAATTCTAATATGCCACCGGTACAAGTAGAACAACCACAAGTAAATGAACAACCTATCACTAATACCACTCCAATGCTTCGTCGTAGTGGGAGGGTTGTTAAACAACCTGAGAGGTTCATGTTTTTGGGAGAGTCTTCGGACTTAGTCTCTGGTGAACATGATGAGGATCCCAGGACATACGAAGAAGCAATGCAAGATAAGGATGCAGATCTTTGGCAAAAGGCTACGCAATCTGAGATGGAATCTATGTATTCCAATAAAGTCTGGGATCTCGTGGAACCACCCAGTGGTGTAAAACCCATTGGATGCAAATGGATCTACAAAAGAAAAAGAGGATCTGACAAAAAGGTGAAAGCCTGGAAAGCAAGACTTGTTGCGAAAGGGTATACTCAGAAACAAGGAATTGATTATGAGGAAACCTTTTCTCCGGTAGTCATGCTTAAGTCAATCCGGATTCTTTTATCTATAGCAGCTCATCTCGATTATGAGATTTGGCAAATGGATGTCAAGACAGCTTTCCTAAATGGAAGTCTTGATGAAAACATCCATATGCAGCAACCAGAGGGATTCATCAAAGAGGGCCAAGAGCATCTAGTGTGTAAGCTTAAGAAGTCCATTTATGGACTGAAACAAGCTTCCAGGGAGTGGAACATTCATTTTGATCAGGCCGTCCAGACAAATGGTTATGATCAGAGTCCAAGCGAAGCATGTGTGTATAAGAAAAGTGAAGGAAATGCAGTGGTTTTTCTAGTACTATATGTAGATGACATTTTGCTCATTGGAAACAATGTAGAGATGTTGTCATCTATTAAGGCATGGTTGTTCAAACAATTTGAAATGAAAGACTTAGGTGAAGCCGCATACATTCTTGGGATCAAAGTTATAAGAGATCGCAAGAAAAGAACGTTGGCTTTATCTCAAGAACCGTACATTGATGAGGTATTGGCTCGTTTTAACATGCAGGACTCTAAGAAGGGTAATTTACCTTTTAGACATGGAGTCTCTCTATCAAAGGAGCAGTGTCCTAAGACACCTAAGGAGATAGAGAACATGAAAGCAGTTCCTTATGCTTCAGCATGTGGAAGCTTAATGTATGTTATGTTATGCACGAGACCTGATATTTGCTTTGCCGTAGGCATGGTCAGTAGATATCAGTCCAATCCAGGTCAGGAACATTGGAGTGCAGTAAAAACGATACTTAAGTACCTGCGAAGGACTAAGAAGTATATGTTAATTTACAAGGCTTCAGACTTGTTTCCTGTGGGATATACCGATTCAGATTTCCAGACAGATAGGGATAATAGGAAGTCAACCTCGGGGTGTGTTTATACTTTAGGAGGTGGAGCTGTAATATGGAGGAGTGTGAAGCAGAAATGCATCGCAGACTCAACCATGGAAGCTGAATATGTGGCAGCCTCTGAGGCAGCCAAGGAGGCTATATGGTTCCGGAATTTCCTGCTGGATTTGAATGTAGTTCCTAATTTGCCACGGCAAATCACAATTTATTGTGATAATACTGGTGCGGTTGCAAATACAAAGGAACCACGAGAACATAAAGCAGCAAAACACATTGAGCGTAAGTATCACCTCATACGACAGTTCGTTAAGCGAGGAGATATTATTGTGACTGATATAGCATCAAAGGACAACCGGGATGATCCTTTCACGAAGAGTTTACCAGCTAAGGTTTTTGAAGGACACGTGGAGGAGATAGGAGTCAGATGTCTGGTCACGGAATAGTTATTTAAACCGGTAGCGGATTATATTAATAAACACTGATATACTCAAAGAATAGCTTGAGTATAAGTGGGAGATTGTTGGGTTTTATACTAAACTATTCATTAGTAGTATATAAACATTGTCCATTTTATTGAGAATCTTGATTGCATATTTTTACATTGTCTATTTATTATATATTGTGGATAATTTAGTATCAAATAGGATAACAGAAGATTAAATTATCAGTGTCTATATATAATATAAAGGGTTCACAGTTTAAGTGGAATTAGACAAACCACTGGAATAACTGAAGTATTATTTGGGAATAGTTTATCTTGACTATTAAATAATACTTGTATACTTTGTGTATATTGAACAGGATCAAATTTAGAATTGTTCCCTTAAACTGATTAAGAAGGTGAACTAAGATTCTATGTTATTATTAATGCTTAGGTTCTTAATCCGGATATAGTAATTGACACGTGTATATTATTTACATGCTTTGATTTATATATGAAATAATTCTTTTGAATTATATCATTATATTTTGGGTGATGGAATAATATATATGGTGAATATTATTTATTGAAGGAATCTGTGTCCTGATAATATTCGGGTTAATGATGTCCCCTTGAAAGCTCAAAAGGATTTAAATATGTGAAACCCTGCAGGTGGATTTATTCCGGCATAATTAAATAAAGGTAGAGTGGATGATCAAGGATATAAGATGTTAATTAAATGAATTATCAGTAATTTATTTAATTAATGGGCATGCGCTATTTTAAACATGGGGACTTTAATAAGCAAATAATATTGGAACCGAATTAATTAATTAAGTTGCGGTATTAGGAAAGGTAGTGCAAATATTAATTCTTTAGTGGATTGAATTAATATTTAATTACATTGGGCTAGGCCCAGGATGTAATTAAAAGGCCCAACCTAATTAATCATGATCCCTATTGTAGCCCTATATATATTCTTATTCTCTTCTTGCTAGGGTTGGTTAAGAAAAATATTGTAGCCACCTAGGAGCAAGAAGAGAGGTTAACTTGAGAAGACGGAGGCCACACTTCGCTCAAGGGAATTTGGGAATACAATAGAAGAGCGTGGAATCAACCGTTAACAAGGTGATTTTCTTTTCGCACTCCTTAATTGTGTATCATAAAATGTAGTAGAACCCCAAGTCCGTGGTTCCCAACAGTTATCTATTCAGATTACATAGGGTAGATGAAATGGTTAAAATCACCCACAAATTATGCATGATAATCATACATAAACTTATGCTAGCATGGCAAGTTCTAAATCCCTAAATCCACTTTCGCAATCAATAAGGATTAACAAACAATCATGAATGTTAGCTACGCATCCACAATGAATAAGCACAACCATGATAGGAAATCAATTCGCCACCAAACACAGAGTATATAAAACAATTAACCACTAAACTCCATAAGAACTCTGTTAGAATCCCACGATAACGATTAGTTCATAAATGAACCGTTCATCATCGCAGGTTGTAATGAAAAGATGATATAAAAACTAGGTCTTGAATTGATAATTGCAAATCAAATAGTATCAAGAATAACAATGTTTAGAAAACTAGAAAGAAGAATCCAAGTATCGCTTAATTGAGAGAAATACAAAGAAAAGTGTAATCCGGCTCTTCCAATCTAAGTCTCTCTGCTCTTCTTTATTATTCCTCGACCCCCACTGGGAATTAGGGTTCTCCCCTTAGAAAACATCCACCAGAAATGAAACAGGCCCAAAACATGACCCGCTACCACTCTAAGCCCACAAAACAAAATAATAGAATTTCCACCAGACGGGGACGCGCGGCCGCGCGCTAGCAAGCGCGGGCGCGCCTGAGTTCCTGCCAACGGACGCGCGGGCGCGCTCTAGGAGGCGCGGGCGCACCTGGCTCTCTGCCAAAATTCTTGTTTTGCTGATTTATTAGCTAACTACCTTGCCAATTGCTTGCCTCCAACATCACTCAACTCCTGGAGCAAAAATCACCATTTTAAAGCACAATGACCACCACTTGATCCCATTCAGCTTATCTGCACATAAACACTAAAACTCATCATAACATCACACACTTGAGGCCAAAACAACCAATTTAAGCTGATTTTAAGGCGTTCCAAGTAGATATAAAACCGACTTATCACACCCCCAAACTTAAACTGATGCTTGTCCTCAAGCATAAACAGACTCGATAAAAAACTAATGCAATGCATGATTGCAACTAATATGATAATGCAAGCCATCCCCTCAACCTAACCATAATCCATGAATGAGCCAACATCTCACAGAATGCAATCTTCCAAACAGAGTTCAACCAAACTCCCTTTGATCAACCATACAAACACAAGAACGTGTGTGTGTGCAATGCTCACCAATATACTCCCAAACCAAATCAAGACCATACCTATTCTTAGCTAAAACAACCACAAGTTTATAAACGGAAAGAACGCTAGACACAAGAACCCTTAGGATACACCTCCATAGTCCACTTGAGTTAGACATAAATTCATGCTTTATTACACAAAAACCACTATACACAACACATATGCTTATTTGACCGGGCAATGGATGAGACCTCGAAAGGATTTTGCAATAATACCCATTTAACGAGCTTTAGGTCAGTGGATCCCAGACCGGAAAAATCTTAGGTCACTAGGCACAAAGTCCCCAAAGAACTTACTTGCTCGAGTACTAAAGAACTCACCCTGATCAATTATGCATAACATACTTAACACAACTTTTTTTTTTAATATAATTTCGGAATGAGTGCACTTTGCCGTTTTCTCATCCACCCTAGACTACTCATTTTTTACCAATGAGCGGCTACTAGCCATTTGACGCCTAGCCTTTATTACAACTAGCATTAAATCCCTGGTTTCCCCCAAACTTATACTTAAGTGCACCTACATTTTCAAGAACCTAGCAAAAATTCTAGACATAAACAAGTAGTTAAATTCTAACACCCAAACAAGCATGGTCTGATCAGATTCAAAAGCAACCAATGAGACTTATGAAAAAGAATTGTTCCTATGCATGCAAACCAACCCTTAGGAGCTTAATCAGCCCTCTATTCATCAGAACTACACTCCAATCAACATCGACTCACCACAGAAACAGTCAAATCTTAAGGGATCATGAAATATGCTATGCATAAGCAACTACATGAATTCACATGCTAGATAAACTATGCAACAGAATGCTCTATATGACATATATATGCAAGAATATGAATGAATTAAATAAATATGCAACATGAAACCTATATGAATCCTACATGAGACACACTAACACTACTATTCCTTGACTACCACCCCCAAACTTACAATATTCAATGTCCTCATTGAAGGTAATAACAAGGAAAGTGCAGATAATACCTAAGCATCAGAATCATCACCACCATCAACAGGTGGTGTCTCCGGTGGTGTATCCGGTGGTGTATCCGGTGGTGGATAAACAGAACCAACTCCAAAATCTGGCCAAGCCACATCAACTCCACTGGCACGACCCAATGCCTGAGTCAAATCCGTAGCAAAACGGCGGTTAATGTCATGCATGGCATCAATCCGCCTAGTCAACCTCCTATACTGAGCCCCTCCAAAACCGGCTCTATCTGCCTCCTGCTGTATCCCAGAAGCACCCTGAAGCCCCGCCCTGGCGGCCTCACGAGTAGGAGCATCCATGCCATCATCATCTACGTTACCAAACCCTAAACCAGACGGATCCGTGGAACCACCATCCCAATCCTCCAAGCGCTGAATCGCCGCATGATCAATAGGAGCACTAGGTAACTGCAACTGCTCCTCTTCCGACCAATGGACACCCACTGCAGTGCATAGCTTAGTAACCACAGCAGCATGAGGAATCGCCGCCGTGGTACCACCCCTCAAGAATCTCAAGATACTCCTATTTAGGAGAGCCCCAAGGTCAACATACTTCCCATTGAGAATCCCCCACAGCACAATAGCCCTTTCCACAGTAACCTCATGCGCATGCGATGAGGGCATGATGTTAGCACACACAAATAAATTCCAGGCCTTAGCATACCTGTTCATAGCAGATGCCGGAAAAGTGACTGGCTCAGTAGTACCCGGCTTGTACTTCCATGTCGTGCCCGGCACACAAAGAACACCTACTACGTTCTCCAGATCCACATCTGCCCGGGTCTTCAAGGCCCAATCTTCTTCACCCTGTGTGACGCCCTCCAAACCCGGGGTACAGATTTGAGGAGTCATCCGACCAACGGAATACTATTTAACACATGCATAATATATTTAAAGACACAAATACCCCTTGACCAAGACCGCATCCAGATTATGGCAATGAACACAAGCTACTACAATCTTTTATTAATACAATACCAGTTTTATCAGAGTTATTACATCACAACCAAAGTTCAAATCTAGACATCTAATCTAGAAAAGCAAAACAACAACTACCCTGCCAATGACAATGACACGAGGGGCTCTCCTGGCTGCTGGTGAACTATCGGTCACGCTATGTCGACTCATACTCTCGCTTCACTGGAATAGGGTTAGAAAACAACAAGCAAGAGTGAGCCAAAATTGCTCAGCAAACATCAATGAATCATTTCTATCACAGTTGTAAGGATGTGAATTTATGATATCAGAATCAACAATATTTAGCTAACACATGCTTTGTATCAATAACAATGGAAGAAAAGAATTAGAATTTGGCTTATACATTTTATTCAAATCAAAGGTTGTGCTGCTGGCCAGCCACGCATCAACCCCGGACTAGCTCATGTCATAGTCCTCTACTGGATCCTAGGCCAATTTGGGCCTTAAGTTATTCTGACCATGAATATGGCCCGACCAATTACTGGTCCATTTTTAAAAACACATTCCAAATCTATAATAGGGTATAAACAATAACATGCTCAATAAGATAAACTGAATGTATAGTAATTGCAAAAGAGCTTCAACTGTTCAGTATCAAATGAAGATCGAGAAATAATCATGGAGTAATTTCAATGGTACGGTGTACTCATTCAATAAGGGAATCAATAATGGTAGTCGATAATCAATGACCGTAATCAATAGTCAAGATGGAAGTCAAATAATCAATGGTTGTCAATGATAATCAAAGGATGATAAACAATAACAATAGGTGGTAAACAATAATCAAGTGAATTGGAAATAAGGGTTTCCGATGCAGATCAAATCAAAGAATCAAGAATCTCTAAGGAAATGGAATCAGTTGTCCAAATGCGGTTAAAGGATTGATAATTTGAATTGTTCTGGGGATAACGGTATTCAAGTAATCAAGACAATAATACATTTTATCACAAGTAAAGGCACAGATACTTGCCTGGTCTAAGCTGCTGTCGGATCGACTCTGCTCACTCTACTTTTCCCTTTCCCTTGCTCCGGGAACTCGATTCTATAATTAAACAACTTATCACAATAAGTCTAACTATTTTCGTTCTACTCTCGACAATTATTCAATCAATAATCACATTTAAACAAGTAACCGGTTACGTATCGGACGTCCGGTATAATTTACGATATTTAAAACTCAGATATTTGCCCTAGTACGGGCATATACAGACTATAAAACACAACACACAATTAATACGAACCATATAGCACTTATAAACATTTTTAAAACATCATACGAAACTTATTTGAATTTTAGATAAGTCACGATTAATTTTTAAATCAAAAATCGGATTTTTAAATCCAATATAAACATTTAAATGCAAATAAATCAATTAATAAAATTAATTGACACTCTTTAAATACTCAAACTATTTTTAAATAAATAAATAGGCTTGAAAATAATTAAACTGAATTTTTAATTAATTAAATCCAATTAATAATTAATTTTTAAGAATTAATTGATTAAAAGAATTAACCAATTAATTAATAAATTAATTATTAATTAAAAATAATTAAAATAATTAAGTTTAATCAATTTTCGGATTTAAAATAATAAATATAATTTATCAGAATTTTTCTGATATTAAAATATATTTTTAAAATAAAAATATGAATTTTTAAAATTTTTAAACTATTTTCGAATTAATTTTAAAAATAAAATCCAAAAACAGTTTTCAGAAATTGAATTAGGGTTTTGAAGATTGAAACCGGGTCGAAAAATCGGGTAAACGGGTCGGGATGAACTGGAACGGGTCGCTAAGAACTCGCCGGAAATTTTCCAGAATCCGGCGACCTGCCCAGAATCCGGCAACCAAAATACATGTTAAAAATTGGGGATTTTGATATCAAAACATTCCAAATAAACACAGCAACTCATTCCGATCAAAAACGTACCAAAAGCATCGCCGGAATCAAAAACCCGACTATTTTCCGGCGAGCTTAAACAAATTTTCCGATCTGTAAAAATCCTACATGAAACTCTACGTTCTTTATGTTAAAATGAAGCTAAGAACACATACAATGAAAGCCCTCTACCAAAAACAATGTCAGATCATTCATATGAACGGACTATTCAAAAGAAGAATTCGGGTCAAAAACCCGAAAATCAAACCCATCAAAATCGAACATAAACATGAAATTAAAGCATGGATTCTTGCTAATTAAAACCCTAGGAACATGTTAGAAGCAACCAATTGAACGGAGAATCAACAGAATGAAAATCCCCAAATCGAATCAAGAACCCTAATTATAATTCGAAACTTGTAAACTCAATATAAAATCGAATACTTACCAGATGATGATGAGGTTGGAAGATTCTGAAACTAGATTTTTGGAGCTTTGATTTGAGTATAAGAACTTCAAATTTGGACTTCAATAACCCTTAGAACGAATTGATGGAAGATCAAGAACACAAAAATAATTTTTTGGGAATTTCGGATTTTATGAATAATTGCTGCAGATTTGCTATGAGTTATGAAGTCTGATTTGTCTTTTTATATTTCTGGAAAAATAATACCCCAAATAACATTTTTGGATCGATATTGATTCGTTAGATCGTTTAAAAACCCTAATTAGGTCAAAAACACGTTTTACGAAAAATAAGGGGTTAAAAAGGTTGATGATCATCCAAATTGATATATATCATTATATAACTAATGCTCAAGAATACTAGGGCTATAACAACTTCAATATTGATATAGAACGACAAATCCGTCCCCTTAAGCAATTAGGGTTCAGAACGATTTTTCCTTTTTCGGATCAAAAATTGAAATTTATTCGCAGAATCAAATAGGTAGGGTTAAATAGAATCCCATAACCCTTTCGATAACGATTCGAATACGAAAGACGAAGAATTAAAAATGAATGTACGAAATTTCAACGGGGCCCTTGAATTATCAAAACGGCTCAAAATTGAAGAAAATTCCAAATGACGAAATATTTGAAAGGGGCTTTCGACTCACCATTTAGCACATAATCACACCACAATTATCATTTAATAATATTCCAATATTCCATAATAAATATTTTAGATTAAATATATCATTTAATTAAATAATAAAATTCACGGATATTACATCCTTCCCTCCTTAATAGGATTCTGTCCTCAGAATCAGATCAAGGAAACAACTGGGGATACTTCCCTAACATTTCACTCTCTAACTCCCAGGTAGACTCTTCTACTTTAGGATTCCTCCACAAAACTCTCACTAACGCTACTGTCTTATTCCTTAGTACTTTCTCCTTACGATCCAATATCTGAATCGGTCGTTCTACATATGATAAATCTGCCTGGACCTCTATGGGTTCATGCTCTATTACATGATTCGAATCTGGTCGATATCTCTCAAGCATAGATACATGAAATACATTATGAACGTGCTGCATATGCGGTGGCAATGCCAACTCGTAAGCTACCTCGCCCACCTTCTTCAAAATCTCAAACGGCCCAACATATCTCGGACTCAACTTCCCTTTCTTTCCAAACCTAACTAATCCTTTCCATGGTGAAACCTTTAGTAACACCTGCTCTCCTTCTTCGAATCCCACATCCTTTCTGGCTAGATCCGCATACTTTTTCTGTCGGTCATGAGCTGTTATCAATCTTTTCTGAATCAATTGAACCACTTCCTTTGTTCGTTGCACTAGTTCTGGTCCTATCATTTTCCGTTCACCAACTTCTTCCCAATATACTGGAGATCGACACTTTCGTCCATACAAAGCTTCGTAAGGTGGCATTCCGATGCTCGCGTGAAAACTATTATTATATGAAAATTCCACCAAGGGTAGATGATCGTCCCAACTGCCTTCAAAGTCAAGTGCACATGTCCTAAGCATATCTTCAATAGTCTGAATTGTCCTTTCGCTTTGACCGTCCGTCTGCGGATGATAAGCCGTACTCATTCTCAACTCGGTGCCCAAACACTCTTGAAAACTCCTCCAAAATCTTGAATTGAATCGAGGGTCTCTATCAGACACTATCGATACTGGAACTCCATGTCGTACTACGATTTCTTTTATATAAATATGAACTAACTTGTCTAGCGAGAATCTCTCGTTAATCGGAAGAAAATGCGCAGATTTCGTCAATCGATCCACGATAACCCAGATGGCATCATGGTTAGCTTTTGTTCTAGGCAATCCTACTACAAAGTCCATCGCAATGTGTTCCCACTTCCATTCGGGAATTTCCAATGGTTGAAGTAATCCACTTGGTCTCTGGTGTTCCGCCTTAACTCTTTGACACGTAAAGCATTTACTTACCCATTCCACAATCTCTTTCTTCATATTTGGCCACCAAAAGTTCGTCTTAAGATCTCGATACATCTTCGTACTCCCTGGATGAATTGAATACTTCGAGTTATGTGCTTCGTGCAAAATCTCACCTTTCAGTTCCGTTACGTTAGGTATCCATATCCGAGAAGCAAATCTCAAGATCCCTTTGTCGTCCGGTTGGCTACATATTTCCTCACCTGTCATTTTACTCACATCATCATTCATAACTTGCTCTTGGCACTTTCGTATCTTCTCCAACAATTCAGGTTGAAACGTCATGGTATAAATCATTTCCGTCGCGTCCTTCGGATTAATTACTTCGATTTCTAACTTCTCAAATTCCTTGTACAACTCTTTGGTCATCGTCAGTGTATTCAATCTCTCTTTCCTGCTCAATGCATCTGCTACCACATTTGCCTTGCCGGGATGATAGTTTATAGAAACGTCGTAGTCCTTGATTAGTTCTAACCATCTTCGTTGCCTCATGTTCAGCTCTTTCTGAGTAAAGATATACTTCAAACTTTTGTGATCGGTGTAAATTTCACATCTCTCTCCATACAAGTAGTGTCTCCATATCTTCAAAGCAAACACAATAGCTGCTAACTCTAAATCGTGTGTAGGGTACTTCTTCTCGTGGGGTCTCAACTGTCTTGACGCATAAGCAATCACCTTGTCATGTTGCATAAGTACGCATCCCAATCCTTTGTACGACGCATCACTATAGATTACGAAATGACCTTGATCGTCTGGTAGCATCAATACCGGTGCCGTAGTTAGTCTTTTCTTTAACTCTTGGAAGCCTTCTTCGCATTTATCGTTCCATATGAATCGCTCGCTTTTCCTTGTCAGCTTGGTCATTGGAGTAGCTATCTTCGCAAAATCTTGCACAAATCTCCGGTAGTATCCGGCTAATCCCAAGAAACTTCTGACTTCAGTCGGTGTCCTTGGTCTCTCCCAATCTTTCACTGCCTCTATCTTTGCTGGGTCCACTTTGATGCCTTCGCTGCTCACCACGTGTCCTAAGAAATGAACTTCTTTCAACCAGAATTCACACTTGGAAAACTTCGCGTATAGTCTTTCTTGTCTCAACGTTTCTAACACAATTCGCAACTGGTCTGCATGCTCTTCTTCTGTCCTTGAGTATATCAAGATGTCGTCGATGAATACCACTACGAACTTGTCCAAATATCTCTTGAAAATCCTGTTCATTAGATCCATAAAAGCTGCGGGTGCATTCGTTAGTCCAAACGCCATTACTAAGAATTCATAGTGCCCATACCTTGTTCGAAAGGCTGTCTTCGGTATGTCGTCTGGTCTAATCTTCAATTGGTGATATCCTGACCGTAGGTCAATCTTTGAAAAATGTACCGCTCCTTTCATCTGGTCAAACAGATCATCTATTCGAGGTAATGGATACTTGTTCTTAATGGTCAGCTTGTTCAACTCCCGATAGTCTATACACAATCTCATGCTTCCATCCTTTTTCTTGACAAACAGTACTGGTGCTCCCCACGGTGAAACGCCGGGTCTAATAATTCCTTTTTCTAGCAAATCTTGTAGTTGATCAGCCAATTCCTTCATCTCCACTGGTGCCATTCTGTAAGGGGCCTTAGATACTGGCTCCGCGCCTGGTACTAAGTCTATCACAAATTCAATCTCTCTATCTGAAGGTAAACCTGGTAATTCTTCCGGAAAAACATCTGGAAACTCATTTACGACTGGAATATCTTCTAACTTAGAAACTTCCTTATCTATATCTATCACATAAGCTAAATACGCATCACAACCTTGCCTTAATAACCTCTTAGCCTGAATCATTGTCAGGAACCTCTTTCTTTGTTTCTCTCCTCTAAATATTATTTCTTTCTTTTCCAGGGTAACCAAAGTAACCCTCTTATTCTTACAATCAATACTTGCATCATACTCAGTCAACCAATCCATCCCTAATATCACATCAAATTCACCTAACTTAAAAGGTAACAAGTCAACATAAAAACGATTTCCCAAAATCTCTATCTCACAACGAGGATAATATGAACTAACCGCGATACGATCCCGATTAGCTATCTCTATAGTCAACATTCCACTTAAAGGTTTCATTACGCAATTCAATCTACGAGCAAACGTTTCAGAAATAAAAGACTTCGTCGCTCCCGAATCTATTAACACTTGTGCAGGAATAGAATTTACTAGAAGCGTACCTGCCACCACGTCGGAATCTCTCACTGCTTCTCCCATTGACATATTGTAGGTCCTGGCTAACGGCTGGACGTTAACAACTGGGGGTGCTTCAATTGCCCGAATCATATTGTTCACGGTTGCTGGTGCTCTGCAGTCCTTGATCATGTGACCTGGTTTCTTACACCGATGACACACAATGCCCATCTTGCAATCCCGGGAATAATGTCCCTTTTGATTACATTTAAAGCATGTGACATTCAATCGATGGCATATCCCTAAATGTCGCTTCCCGCATGTCTTGCATTCTGGTAGTGGGGGTCTAGAAAGTCCCTGCTGACTGCCGGTCAGTAGACGGTTATCTTGTCCTACGCTTCCGGTATCTGGTTTCCTAAAACTCGTATTCCTTCCGTGCTGAAATCCCAGTTTCTTATTTTCTTGCCCTTGAAAACTTCCCTGCTGCTGTCCCTTATCGGGTATCCCTGCTTTCCTTTTCTTGTTCTCCCTCTCTTTCATGTAAGAATCACTCTCTGTCTCTGCAATCATTGCCTTTTGGACCACCGCTGCATAGGTGTCCAACTCCAATACAGCTAACTTACTACGAATCCAAGACTTCAGTCCCTGCTGGAACCTCTTGGCCTTCTTCTTTTCCGTATCCACATAGGTTGGAACAAACCTTGACAACTCCGTAAACCTTGTTTCATACTGGGGCACTGTCATGCTTCCCTGCTTTAATTCTAAAAACTTTAATTCCATCTGATCTCTCATATAGTCCGGAAAATACCTTTCCAAAAACAACTCTGTAAATCTTGCCCACGTAATTAATCCCTCGGGCTCCATAGCCCTACTCGTTTCCCACCAATAACTGGCCTCATTCTTCAGAAAATAGCTTGCATACTCCGTCTTCTTATCTTCTGTCACCTCTATCAAGGCAAAAGCCTTTTCCATCTCTTTCAACCATGCCTTAGCCTCTACAGGGTCTGCTGATCCTTTAAATTCTGGAGGTTTTGCTGCCTGGAAAGATTTGAATGTAATCGTCGGTGCCGCTTGCTGGTGCTGTTGTTGATGCTGCTGATGCTGATGTTGCTGATGCTGTTGCTGCTATTCTAAGAGCTGTTGCTGAAATGTTCGTTGCTGCTGTGCTAATGCGGCAGTCTGTTGAGTAAGAGTATTTAACAACTGGATTACCATCGGGTCCATGCGGCCCGTGGGAGGTGTATTTTGTTGACCCTCTTGGTCAGAGGTATCAGTTGAACGGGTTTGTCGTCTAGGAGCCATATCGCTGATGAATAAACAATAATTGGCTTAATCAAACAGTCCATATAAAAGAAGGAAGGATCACAATTGATATCTCGAAGGTTTACAGATCTTCTCAACGGTGTATGGATACACTCGTTGCAACAAGTAGAATAACAGTTATGATGCTGGAAATGAATGACAGGGGAATAAATACAGTTGTATAAAAGAGGTTTATCATATATATATAGATAGAGTTAGTACAAGCGTAGAACGCTTCAAAAGAAAATATATCATGGCTGAACCACAACTGCCGACCAGCAATACAACAAAAATGCAACAACAACCCGAGGCGTTCCTATAAGCCCGGTGCACTGCTGATTCTACAATATGCATCTATATACTAACTATCTAGAGACCATACATCCACGTCACATCTGTCTGCTACTAATACCTGCTCACAGATCACCTGCTCCTGCCGGCCATAACGGGGGTCCTGAAATCTCTGCAATCTCACTCATCGCATAATCCAAAATCTGTCTCATCCCTGCTACTGTCTCTCCCTCTCGACTAGAAGCTAATCCGTGCAATCGAGTCCCAACCAAGGTCCTCGTAACCCTAAACCTCATCTGAATGTCTCTCATCTGATCTCTAAGTCTGTCTCTCTCTCTGACAGCGGCTGCTTCGATCGAACGAACCCTACCCATCTCCATAACCTGTCCATAAAGGTACTCCTCTCTACTCACCCTCTGATACACATGGTGTGGAACTGGTGGCTCACCTAGCTGATACAAAGGCCCACAAACTGATGCCTGAGACACTGGTGCTGGGGCTACTTGTCGGAGTGGAATAGGACAAGGTATCTGATCTCTCCTGACTACTAGGTCCTGATGCCTAGGCTGATATCGCACTGGCCGAGACGGTCCTGCTCTCTCAACGGGCGTAGGTATCTCTGACATCGTATCCTCGGAAGGGTCTGAGTCCGAACTAGAACTAGGGGGCTGCAATTATAACCACATTTAATCACTACGCATAATATCCCTAGTTGACCTCCTAATATCCTTACGTGAATTCCTAACTCTCTATGTTATCCTGGACCCTAAGTCCTAACTTGTTTCAAATGCCATAACCTGTTGCTCTGATACCAACTGTGACGCCCTCCAAACTCGGGGTACAGATTTGAGGAGTCATCCGACCAACGGAATACTATTTAACACATGCATAATATATTTAAAGACACAAATACCCCTTGACCAAGACCGCATCCAGATTATGGCAATGAACACAAGCTACTACAATCTTTTATTAATACAATACCAGTTTTATCAGAGTTATTACATCACAACCAAAGTTCAAATCTAGACATCTAATCTAGAAAAGCAAAACAACAACTACCTTGCCAATGACAATGACACGAGGGGCTCTCCTGGCTGCTGGTGAACTATCGGTCACGCTATGTCGACTCATACTCTCGCTTCACTGGAATAGGGTTAGAAAACAACAAGCAAGAGTGAGCCAAAATTGCTCAGCAAACATCAATGAATCATTTCTATCACAGTTGTAAGGATATGAATTTATGATATCAGAATCAACAATATTTAGCTAACACATGCTTTGTATCAATAACAATGGAAGAAAAGAATTAGAATTTGGCTTATACATTTTATTCAAATCAAAGGTTGTGCTGCTGGCCAGCCACGCATCAACCCCGGACTAGCTCATGTCATAGTCCTCTACTGGATCCTAGGCCAATTTGGGCCTTAAGTTATTCTGACCATGAATATGGCCCGACCAATTACTGGTCCATTTTTAAAAACACATTCCAAATCTATAATAGGGTATAAACAATAACATGCTCAATAAGATAAACTGAATGTATAGTAATTGCAAAAGAGCTTCAACTGTTCAGTATCAAATGAAGATCGAGAAATAATCATGGAGTAATTTCAATGGTACGGTGTACTCATTCAATAAGGGAATCAATAATGGTAGTCGATAATCAATGACCGTAATCAATAGTCAAGATGGAAGTCAAATAATCAATGGTTGTCAATGATAATCAAAGGATGATAAACAATAACAATAGGTGGTAAACAATAATCAAGTGAATTGGAAATAAGGGTTTCCGATGCAGATCAAATCAAAGAATCAAGAATCTCTAAGGAAATGGAATCAGTTGTCCAAATGCGGTTAAAGGATTGATAATTTGAATTGTTCTGGGGATAACGGTATTCAAGTAATCAAGACAATAATACATTTTATCACAAGTAAAGGCACAGATACTTGCCTGGTCTAAGCTGCTGTCGGATCGACTCTGCTCACTCTACTTTTCCCTTTCCCTTGCTCCGGGAACTCGATTCTATAATTAAACAACTTATCACAATAAGTCTAACTATTTTCGTTCTACTCTCGACACTTATTCAATCAATAATCACATTTAAACAAGTAACTGGTTACGTATCGGACGTCCGGTATAATTTACGATATTTAAAACTCAGATATTTGCCCTAGTACGGGCATATACAGACTATAAAACACAACACACAATTAATACGAACCATATAGCACTTATAAACATTTTTAAAACATCATACGAAACTTATTTGAATTTTAGATAAGTCACGATTAATTTTTAAATCAAAAATCGGATTTTTAAATCCAATATAAACATTTAAATGCAAATAAATCAATTAATAAAATTAATTGACACTCTTTAAATACTCAAACTATTTTTAAATAAATAAATAGGCTTGAAAATAATTAAACTGAATTTTTAATTAATTAAATCCAATTAATAATTAATTTTTAAGAATTAATTGATTAAAAGAATTAACCAATTAATTAATATATTAATTATTAATTAAAAATAATTAAAATAATTAAGTTTAATCAATTTTCGGATTTAAAATAATAAATATAATTTATCAGAATTTTTCTGATATTAAAATATATTTTTAAAATAAAAATATGAATTTTTAAAGTTTTTAAACTATTTTCGAATTAATTTTAAAAATAAAATCCAAAAACATTTTTCAGAAATTGAATTAGGGTTTTGAAGATTGAAACCGGGTCGAAAAATCGGGTAAACGGGTCGGGATGAACTGGAACGGGTCGCCAAGAACTCGCCGGAAATTTTCCAGAATCCGGCGACCTGCCCAGAATCCGGCGACCAAAATACACGTTAAAAATTGGGGATTTTTATATCAAAACGTTCCAAATAAACACAGCAACTCATTCCGATCAAAAACGTACCAAAAGCATCGCCGGAATCAAAAACCCGACTATTTTCCTGCGAGCTTAAACAAATTTTCCGATCTGTAAAAATCCTACATGAAACTCTACGTTCTTTATGTTAAAATGAAGCTAAGAACACATACAATGAAAGCCCTCTACCAAAAACAATGTCAGATCATTCATATGAACGGACTATTCAAAAGAAGAATTCGGGTCAAAAACCCGAAAATCAAACCCATCAAAATCGAACATAAACATGAAATTAAAGCATGGATTCTTGCTAATTAGAACCCTAGGAACATGTTAGAAGCAACCAATTGAACGGAGAATCAACAGAATGAAAATCCCCAAATCGAATCAAGAACCCTAATTATAATTCGAAACTTGTAAACTCAATATAAAATCGAATACTTACCAGATGATGATGAGGTTGGAAGATTCTGAAACTAGATTTTTGGAGCTTTGATTTGAGTATAAGAACTTCAAATTTGGACTTCAATAACCCTTAGAACGAATTGATGGAAGATCAAGAACACAAAAATAATTTTTTGGGAATTTCGGATTTTATGAATAATTGCTGCAGATTTGCTATGAGTTATGAAGTCTGATTTGTCTTTTTATATTTCTGGAAAAATAATACCCCAAATAACATTTTTGGATCGATATTGATTCGTTAGATCGTTTAAAAACCCTAATTAGGTCAAAAACACGTTTTACGAAAAATAAGGGGTTAAAAAGGTTGATGATCATCCAAATTGATATATATCATTATATAACTAATGCTCAAGAATACTAGGGCTATAACAACTTCAATATTGATATAGAACGACAAATCCGTCCCCTTAAGCAATTAGGGTTCGGAACGATTTTTCCTTTTTCGGATCAAAAATTGAAATTTATTCGCAGAATCAAATAGGTAGGGTTAAATAGAATCCCATAACCCTTTCGATAACGATTCGAATACGAAAGACGAAGAATTAAAAATGAATGTACGAAATTTCAACGGGGCCCTTGAATTATCAAAACGGCTCAAAATTGAAGAAAATTCCAAATGACGAAATATTTGAAAGGGGCTTTCGACTCACCATTTAGCACATAATCACACCACAATTATCATTTAATAATATTCCAATATTCCATAATAAATATTTTAGATTAAATATATCATTTAATCAAATAATAAAATTCACGGATATTACACCCTGTGTCATCCTCGGTAACCTAAGAACCCGAGAAATAGCCGCCGGCGTGTAATCCACTGTAAAACCTCGAACAACAGAGTAACCGTTCTTCTCCGCCTTGGCATTAGCATAAAACTCCCGCACAATACCCAAGGGAACCGGCTCCGGCGCTTCACAAATACCTTCCCAACCTTTGGTGGTAATCATCGCCACCAAATTACCATCACGATGAGTGGGTATAAACCCTCTCTCCTTAGCCACGGCCTTAGACAGTAGCCGTGCATATTCAACCGAAGCTTCTGGAGATGAAAACTTCTCGCCTCCAAACCCCGCACTTGAATCATCGGATGAGGAAGTACGTCTCGTGCTACTACTACCCTCATATCTTCCTCTCTTTGGTGGTGCCATGGAATTGGGATGAAAAGTGTAAGTAGGTGTATGTATAGATTTATGATTTTGGATGTGGAAGAGAGAAACGAGGCTAGGGTTTTGATTATATGAAATGGGTGTGGGTAGATGTAGGTTTAAATAGGTAATTACAACAACAAGGATTTATTTTTGGGGTTTTTGTTTTCTATTTTTCGTATTTTTTTTCTTCTTTTTTTTTCTGGCAGACGCCCAGGCGCGGGCGCGCTCTGGGATGCGCGGGCGCGCTCTGCTTGCTGTCTCTGATGCGCGGGCACGCGGTGTAGGGCGCGGGCGCGCGGTCCTCCCTGCCAAAAATTATTTTTCTCCTCTTTTTTTTTTCTTCTCACTGTACAAACACTAATACTGCTACTACGTGGGTTGCCTCCCAAAAAGCGCTTCTTTTACGTCAATAGCTTGACGTGCTTCCAAACTCATTCTGGAGTACCAAGAACCGTGGTTTCCGCTTCACGATTCACACGTTCACCAAAGTAAGGTTTCAACCTTTGGCCATTGACCTTGAACGCCTCATCTGGTGACCTATCATAGATTTCCACCGCACCATGTGGAAACACTGTTTTAACCGTGAATGGTCCCGACCATCTTGACTTAAGCTTCCCTGGGAAAAGTCTGAGACGAGAATTGAACAACAAAACTAGTTGACCCGGCACAAAGGACTTTTGCACCAACCGCTTGTCATGCCACCTCTTGACCTTCTCCTTGTATAATTTGTAATTTTCATAAGCCTGTAGACGAAACTAATCCAGCTCATTAATCTGAAGCAATCTCTTCTCTCCTGCTGCTGCCAAATCAAAATTCAACTTCTTTAACGCCCAATATGCCTTGTGCTCTAACTCGGCGGGCAAATGACAAGCCTTTCCATAGACCAACTGAAAAGGTGAAGTCCCCAATGGTGTCTTGTAAGCTGTTCTATAAGCCCAAACAGCTTCATCAAGTTTCAAAGACCAATCCTTCCTGGAAGGATTCACCACCTTCTCCAGAATACGCTTAATCTCCCTGTTAGACACCTCTGCCTGCCCATTAGTCCGAGGGTGGTAGGCAGTAGCAACCCGATGATTGATGTTATACCTAGCCATTAAGGCTGTAAACTTCCGGTTGCAGAAATGTGTGCCTTCATAAGTGGTGGAATGGCAATCACGCAAAACACCCTCTACCTCACTGTAAGGAATGCATCTGCGTATAACCTGATCGGCTCCCTGTCTGAACAAAAAGGGTTCGTCCCAACAGTACCATTTAACATCATGTAGGAACTTCTTCCTTTGAGCATAAGAGAATTCCGAAGGAATGACATTACTTACCAGATAGTTCACAATATCTGCAAACCATGGTTCTTCATCTTGCACTCCAAAAAGTTGCTCATCTGGAAAGAATTCATTGATGAGAGATTTGTCCAATGAATTCTTACTGTGGTCTTCTAACCGGGACAAGTGATCAGCTACCTGATTCTCAGTACCCTTTCTGTCTTTAATTTCCAGGTTGAATTCTTGAAGTAATAGAACCCAACGAATCAACCGCGGCTTCGAATCTTTCTTCGACATCAGATATCGAATAGCTGCATGATCAGTAAATACCACTACCTTGGTTCCAAGCAAGTAAGATTTGAATTTCTCAAAACTATATACAATGGCCAAAAGTTCCTTTTCTGTAGTGGTGTAATTCAGCTACGCATCGTTGAGTGTTTTGCTAGCATAGTAGATCACATGAAATACATTGTTCTTCCTTTGCCCAAGAACAGCTCCAACTGCAAAGTCACTAGCATCACACATCAACTCGAATGGTTCACTCCAATCGGGTGCGGTAATAACAGGTGCAGATGTCAACTTCTTTTTCAACAGCTCAAAAGCAGCTAAGCATTCTTCATCAAACTTGAAAGGGATATCCTTCTCCAACAAGTTGCACAAGGGTTTAGAGATTTTGGAGAAATCTTGAATGAACCGCCGATAGAACCCCGCATGACCAAGAAAACTGCGAATTCCCTTAACTGAATTTGGTGGAGGAAGATTTTCAATTGTCTCCACTTTGGCTTTGTCGACCTCAAGCCCCTTGCTAGATACCTTATGCCCAAGAATGATTCCCTCTTGCACCATGAAGTGACATTTTTCCCAGTTGAGTACTAGATTAGTCTCAACACATCTTTTCAGCACCATGCCCAAATTACTGAGGCACTCATCATATGATGCTCCAAAAACTGAGAAGTCATCCATGAACACTTCTACATTTATGCCAATCATCTCCGAGAAAATGGCCATCATACACCTCTGAAAAGTAGCAGGTGCACCACATAGGCCAAAAGGTACGCGACGGAACGCGAAAGTACCAAAAGGACATGTGAAGGTGGTCTTCCCCTGGTCTTCTGGAGTAATACCAATCTGGTTGTAACCTGAATAACCATCCAACAAGCAATAGAATTCATGCCCCGCCAACCTGTCCAACATCTGATCAATGAAAGGAAGGGGAAAATGATCCTTTCTGGTAGCTTTGTTCAGTTTCCGGTAGTCCATGCAAATTCTCCATCCAGTAACTGTACGAGTCGGGATCAACTCGTTCTTTTCATTAGCCACCACTGTCATGCCTCCTTTCTTAGGTACACATTGCACTGGACTCACCCATGAACTGTCTGAAATAGGATAGATGATCCCAGCATCTAGCCACTTGAGAATTTCTTTCTTCACTACCTCCTTCATGATAGGATTAAGACGTCTCTGAGGGTCCACAGTTGGCTTGCTTCCTGGCTCTAGTGGAATTTTATGCATACAGTACGAAGGGCTGATACCCTTAATATCCGCTATAGTCCACCCAATTGCTGATTTAAACTCTCTCAAGATTCTGAGGAGTTTGTCTTCTTCACTACCTGACAAGTTAGATGAGATAATAACAGGTAATGTAGATGAATCACCTAAAAAAGCATACCTCAAATGTTCTGGTAGTTGTTTAAGCTCAAGAGTGGGAGCTTTCTCAATAGAAGGCTTGAGACGCTCTTGTGGTTTCTCCAACTCTGTTATGCCAAGAGAGTCAAACGGCATGTCTAACCTCCTCTTCCACGGAGTTGCATTCAAATACTGTGCTTGTTCCTCTTTTTCTTTACCCTCAACATCAGATTCCCCCATAAGTGCTTTTTCCAAGGTGTCTGACTTGATCAATTTGTCAAACTCCTTGCTTACTGCTGATTCCACAAGATCTATAGAGAAACATTCTTCATCTTCTGTAGGAAACTTCATTGCATTGAAAACATTGAAGGTGACGTTCTGGTCATGCACCCTCATCGTGAGTTCCCCTTTTTTCACATCTATCAAAGTGCGACCTGTAGCGAGAAACGGCCTTCCTAAGATGATAGGAATCTTCTTGTCTTCTTCAAAGTCCAGAATAACGAAATCAGCGGGGAAGATAAGCTTGTCAACCCTTACTAGGACATCCTCCACAATACCCCTAGGATATGTGATAGACCTATCTGCCAGCTGTAAAGACATGGTAGTAGGTTTAGGCCCCGGTAGCCCTAGTTGCAAGAAGACGGACAATGGCATCAGATTAATACTCGCTCCCAAATCACACAGACACTTGTCGAACGATAGATTGCCAATAGTGCAAGGAATTGTGAAACTCCCTGGATCCTTAAGTTTCGGGGGCAACTTCTGCTGCAGAATAGCACTGCATTCCTCCGTTAGAGCAACGGTTTCCAACTCTTCTAACTTCAACTTTCTTGAGAGAATACCCTTCATGAACTTTGCGTAGCTCGACATCTGTTCAAGAGCCTCCGCAAAAGGTATGTTTATATGCAGCTTCTTGAAAACCTCCAAGAACTTAGCAAATTGTGTGTCTAGCTTCTGTTTTTGAAGTCTTCTAGGGAACGGAGGAGGGGGGTAGATTACCTTACCCTCTGTTTCTTGCTTAGAAGTGGAATCATGAGATGCATTGGGGTGTTTGCTCACCAATTTCTCCACCAAATCCTTCTTTTCAGGAATTTTCAACTTTTCTGGCAGAAGTTCATGCACGGGCGCGCTCTGGGATGCGCGGGTGCGCTCCTGTCCCTGGAAATCA
This sequence comes from Heracleum sosnowskyi, assembly GCA_030848705.1. Lineage (NCBI taxonomy): Eukaryota > Viridiplantae > Streptophyta > Magnoliopsida > Apiales > Apiaceae > Heracleum > Heracleum sosnowskyi. Next base: position 48,017,513 of record CM061236.1, read on the forward strand.
GGCGCGGGCGCACTCTGGGATGCGCGGGCGCGCTCTGCTTCCTGGATTTTTCCTTCAACTTCTTCGTTTTCCTGAATTTCAGTGTTTTGGTCAGTGGTGACCTTCCCTGATCTCAATGTAATTGCCTTGACATGTTCCTTACTCTCCCGTTTTCCTGGATTAGTTTCCGTATCACTAGGGAGAGTTCCCTGTGGTCTGTTCAGCAACGCACTGGCTATCTGTCCAATCTGAGTTTCCAAAGTCTTGAGAGAAGCCGCCTGGCTCTTGCACATCAACCTCAACTCTTCCAATTCTGACTTTTCATTAGAAGACTGACCATGGTGACCTTGAGGTTGTTGATGAAATCCTGGTGGTGGCTGATAAGGTTGTCTTGGAGCATATTGTTGCTGATAACCAGCAGGGTTGAATGGCTTAGTTCCAAATTGTTGACCTTGATACTGCTGCTGACCACCTTGATTGTTACTCCAGCTGAAATTCGGGTGGTTTCTGTTATTTGGATGATAAACATTAGGAACTGGCTGTTGTGGCCTCTGAAAATTACTCACGAACTGTGCTGATTCACTAGATATAGCACACTGATTAGTGTCATGAGCACCTGCACATAGTTCACAGACACTAGCCACTTGCTGCATTCCCATGTTAGATAGAGAATCCACCTTCATAGAAAGAGCTTTTAGCTGAGCTGCTATTGCTGTAGTCGCATCCACTTCCAGAATTCCTGCTGCTTTGCCATGTGATAACCTCTGAGTAGGATTCTGGTACTCATTAGTAGCCATCATCTCTATAAGTTCATAGGCCTCCTCATAGCTTTTAGCCCAAAGAGCTCCACCTGATGCTGCATCAAGCATTGGTCTTGATTGACCTCCCAAACCATTGTAGAAACAATTTATCACCATCCAATCAGGCATTCCAAGGTGAGGGCACTTTCGTAGCATCTCTTTGTAATGCTCCCAAGCTTCACATAACGTTTCCCCTGAATGCTGAGAAAACTGAGTGAGAGCATTCCTTATTGCAGCTGTCTTGGCCATAGGGAAGAACTTAGTAAGAAACTTTTGAGCAAGCTCCTCCCATGTAGTGATAGACCCTGCTAGTAGAGAATGCAACCAGCCCTTAGCTTTATCCCTCAAGGAAAAAGGGAAAAGTCTCAGCTTCACAGCATCATCTGACACTCCATTGAACTTGAATGTGTCACAAATCTCAATGAAATCCCTAATATGCATATTAGGGTCTTCCGTTGGAGAACCCCCAAACTGCACAGAGTTCTGTAGCATCTGAATCATGCCAGCCTTGATCTCAAAGTTGTTAGCCGAGATAGCTGGTCTAACAATGCTTGACTGAATATCATTGATCTTTGGCTGAGAATAATCCATCAAAGCCTTTGCTCCTGCTGCTGCTGGTTCTCCCATAACTAGATTCAAGTTAGCTCCTTCTTCTTCCAGTTTATCTTTACGAGATTGAGAACGTGTTCGCATACACGCTCACTAGAGTATCTGAAACACACCAAACAAAGTAAAATTGATGAGAAAAACAATCTGAGTCAGTGAACTTTAACTGTCACTGATGACAAGCACATAAACTATATTAAAACTACACCGAGTCCCCGGCAGCGGCGCCAAAAACTTGTTCGCACAAAAAAAACACGCAAGCGCACGTGGTCACAAGTAGTATATAGATAAATCAAGTTCGATCCCACAAGGACTGGTTTAGGTTGTAATAGTCTGTACTTATGCACCAATGTTTGGTTATTACTCACTGCTAAGACAAGTATCAAATTGGTGTTTTGATTAACTACTAACTAGCACTTAACAAGTCTATAATTAACTAAAAGAATTACTAGTGAATTACTGATATGAATAAGCATGGGATCCTAACATCATTAAATATTTCATCTAGAGTCTCTTGTTCTTAATCTCTGTATGTGACAGTTGTGACAACTAACCAGATAACACAAATTTAGTGCACGCTACCTTTCAGTATACGTATACCATACCACTTAAACATCCACAGATAGATAGAAGTTAAATGGACACCAGATATGCTTAGTCCCTATATGTCTATAGAGATTGAAAACATAGTGGTTGAATGAGCAGGTTATCTATTCAGATTACATAGGGTAGATGAAATGGTTAAAATCACCCACAAATTATTCATGATAATCATACATAAACTTATGCTAGCATGGCAAATTCTAAATCCCTAAATCCACTTTCGCAATCAATAAGGATTAACAAACAATCATGAATGTTAGCTACACATCCACAATGAATAAGCACAACCATGATAGGAAATCAATTCGCCACCAAACACAAAGTATATAAAACAATTAACCACTAAACTCCATAAGAACTCTGTTAGAATCCCACGATAACGATTAGTTCATAAATGAACCGTTCATCATCGCAGGTTCTAATGAAAACATGATATAAAAACTAGGTCTTGAATTGATAATTGAAAATCAAATAGTATCAAGAATAACAATGTTTAGAAAACTAGAAAGAAGAATCCAAGTATCGCTTAATTGAGAGAAATACAAAGAAAAGTGTAATCCGGCTCTTCCAATCTAAGTCTCTCTGCTCTTCTTTATTATTCCTCGACCCCCACTGGGAATTAGGGTTCTCCCCTTAGAAAACATCCACCAGAAATGAAACAGGCCCAAAACATGACCCGCTACCACTCTAAGCCCACAAAACAAAATAATAGAATTTCCACCAGACGGGGACGCGCGGCCGCGCGCTAGCAAGCGCGGGCGCGCCTGAGTTCCAGCCAACGGACGCGCGGGCGCGCTCTAGGAGGCGCGGGCGCGCTCTAGGAGGCGCGGGCGCGCTCTAGGAGGCGCGGGCGCACCTGGCTCTCTGCCAAAATTCCTGTTTTGCTGATTTATTAGCTAACTACCTTGCCAATTACTTGCCTCCAACATCACTCAACTCCTGGAGCAAAAACCACCATTTTAAAGCACGATGACCACCACTTGATCCCATTCAGCTTATCTGAACATAAACACTAAAACTCATCATAACATCACACACTTGAGGCCAAAACAACCAATTTAAGCTGATTTTAAGGCGTTCCAAGTAGATATAAAACCGACTTATCAAATAGACAACATGGAACTCTCCCTAGTGATACGGAAGCTAATCTTGGTAAAAGAGAGGTCAAGGAACAGGTTAAAGCAGTTACCTTGCGATCTGGAAAGGTTATAGGGGACCAGAACTCAGAAACGGAGCAAAACGAAAAAATTTCTGGTTTTCCAACAGAAGGTAGGCGCGCCCGCGCCCTAGGGAGCGCGCCCGCGCCTGAGGTTCTGTCAGAGAATGAAGAAAAAGTGGAAAAAGCCAGTTTGGGGAAAAACGAAGTGGAAAAGCGTGACAATTCGACTGAGAAAACTGTTCTAAAGCAGAATACAGAGATCAAGGAGGTCTATCCTCCTCCGCCATTCCCTAAACGTCTTCAAAAGCAGAAGTTGGACAAACAGTTTGCTAAGTTTCTGGAGGTTTTCAAGAAGTTGCATATCAATATACCTTTTGCGGAAGCTTTAGAACAAATGCCGAGCTACGCAAAGTTCATGAAGGGTATTCTATCTCGGAAGTTGAAACTCGAAGAGTTGGAAACCGTTGCTTTGACAGAAGAATGTAGTGTTATTCTACAGCAGAAGTTACCTCCAAAACTCAAGGATCCAGGAAGTTTCACCATACCGTGCATAATCGGCAATCTATCTGTCAACAAGTACTTGTGTGACTTGGGAGCTAGCATTAATCTGATGCCGTTGTCTGTCTTCATGCAACTTGGGCTGCCTGAGCCTAAACCTACAAACATGTCCTTACAGCTGGCTGATCGGTCGATCACATATCCAAGGGGTATAGTGGAGGATGTTTTGGTTAAAGTGGATAAGCTTATTTTTCCTGCTGATTTTGTTATTCTGGATTTTGAGGAAGACAAGAAGATTCCTATTATCTTGGGAAGACCGTTCTTAGCTACAGGCCGTACTTTGATAGATGTGCAGAAAGGAGAGCTTACAATGAGGGTTCAAAATTAGAAGGTCACTTTTAACGTGTTCAAGGCAATGAAATTTCCAACTGAGGAAGAAGAGTGCTTTAAATTGGAGATGGTCGATTCTGTCGTCAATACAGAGATTGAACAACCGCTGAAGTCAGATACAGTGGAGAGAGTCTTGATAGGGGATTCTGATATCGAAGACGAAGAAAGAGCAAAGCAACTTCAGTTGTTGAATGCACCTCCGTGGAAAAGAAAAATTGATGCACCAGTCGATTCTCTTGGATTAGCAGAGCTGAACAATTCTCAGGAGCGACTTAAACCATCTATGGAAGAAGCTCTTACACTTGAACTCCAACCACTGTAGGATCAATTGAGGTATGGTAAAGTCTACGAGAGCAACAGGCTATATAAGGAGAAGGTTAAGGATTGGCATGAAAGAGGGGTGGTGAAACATTCATTTGTGCCTGGTCAGCTAGTTCTGCGTTTCAAGTCTCGCTTCAGATTTTTTCCAGGAAAGCGTAAGTCGAGGTGGTCGGAGCCTATCACGGTTAAATCAGCATTTCCGCATGATGCAGTAGAGATTTTCCATAAGTTTCCGGACGAAGCGTTCAAGGTTAATGGTCAGTGGCTGAAGCATGACGTTGGTAATACGGTGAACCGTGAGTCGACGTTCACCGTTCTTGCGACTGGATGAAAAAGGATTCACGTCAAGCTATTGACGTAAAAAAAGCGATTCATGGGAGGCAACCCATGTTATTGTTGTAAGTATTTTTCAGTTTATGTAAAAAAAAAATCAAAAAAATATTTTCTGGACAGAAAATAGGCGCGCCCGCGCCTGAATGAGCGCGCCCGCGCAGGGTTACTGTTCACAGAAGCAGGAAAAAAAAGGACAAAAAAAAGTTTGTGTTGTTTCCCCCTAGGATCCATCTGGGATTCAGAGTGAAGTTGATAAGTCCTTTGGGTACTACTTTCAGAGCCACTAGAGTTGGTATTGCTTGGCCTGATTTTGGAGTTGATTCTATTTATCCACCACCGGATACACCACCCGAGGAGGGTGGTCCTGCTAATGATTAGGTATTCTCTGCATATTTCCTTGTTATTACCTTCAATGAGGACATTGAATATTGTAAGTTTGGGGTGGTAATTAGGGAAGGTTAGTGTGTGTGTCATATAGGATTCATATTGCATTTGTAGTTAGTTCATTCATAGTATTGCATGTTTATGTCATATAGAGCATTATGTTTTGAATTAGTGTTTATATCTATCATGTGAGTCCATTTAGTTGCATTTGCATAGCATATTTCATGATCCCGTAGGACTTGTCTATTTCCGTTGATGAGTCGATGTTGATAGGAGTATGGTAGTGATGAATAGATGGCTGATTAAGTTTCTAAGAAATTGACTTGCATGCTAGAAACAAAATATTTTCATAAGTCTCATTGGTTGCTTTTGAATTTGATCAGACCATGCTTGTTTGGATGTTATAATTTAATCACTTTCTTATATTTAGAATGTCTTCTATTCTCTTGAAATTCAAAGAAGCACTTAAGTCTAAGTTTGGGGGAAAACAGGGATTTCATGCTAGTTGTCAATAAAGGCTAGGCGTCAAATGGCTAGTAGCCGGCTCATTGAAAAGATGAGTAGTCTAGGGTGGGATGAGAAAAAGGCAAAGCGCACTCATTCCGAAATAAAAAAATAGAAAAAAAGAAAAAAAAATGTTGTTTATATGCAGAGTTGATCAGGTTGAGCTCTTTAATACTCGAGCAATTAAGTTCTAGGGGACTTTGTGCCTAGTGACCTAAGACTTTTCCGGTCTGGGATCCACTAACCTAAAGCTTGCTACATGGGTATTATTGTATAAGCCTTTTGGGGTCTCATCCATTGCACGGTCAAATAAGCATGTGTGTAGTAATAAAGCATGAATTCATGTCTAGCTCAAGTCGAGGTTGAGGTGTCTTTAAGTGGTTTCTTGTGTCTAGAGTTCATTCTGTTTATAAGCTTGTGGTTGTTTTGATGAAGAATAGGATATGGTCTTGGTTTAGTTTGGGAGTATATTGATGAGCAATGCACACACGCACGTTTCTGTGTTTGTATGGTTAGTATAAGGGGATTTGGTCGAACTCTGTTTGAAAGATTGCATTCTTTGAGATATTGGCTTGTTGATTGGTTATGGTTAGTTTGAGGGGATCGTTTGCATTTTCATATTAGTTGCATTCATGCATTGCATTATAGTTAGTAGAGTCTGTTTATGCTTGAGGACAAGCATCGGTTTAAGTTTGGGGGTGTGATAAGTGGATTTCATATCCACTAGGATCGTCCTAAATTGGCTTAAATTGGTTGTTTTGTTCTCAAGTTTGTGGTGTTTGTGATATGTTTGGTGTTAGTAATTACAGAGTTGAGTTGTCAGCAGAGATGTGGAGTTCTTGTGATTTGCAGAAGTGTTTTGAGCATGTTTGTGAAGGTCAAGTGGTTGCGGAGCAAGAGAGCGCAAGGAAAAGACAAGAAAAGCAAAATGTCAGATTGTGAACAGTAACCAGGCGCGCCCGCGCCCTTATAGGCGCGTCCGCGCTCCTCTAATGTTGTAGAATGCAATTCTGAGTCAGAAACGGAAAGTTGCCATAAGACCAGTCAGCCCTGCAGCCTATATAAACTATTGGTGGACGAATTCTGAGACATACATTGACATACAATCATACATAACCATCCACCGGTGAGGAGAACAAGAAGACGGCTGATTACGAAGATCTACTTTTCATCTTTTCTTTGTATTCTTCTAATTAGGCGATACTTTGGATTCTCGTTGGTTTTCGTTTGTTCTTTCTTAAACCCTAACACTTTTATTCAGTATTCTAGACTTATTATTATCATGTTTTCATCAGAACCCACGATGATGAACGGTTCGATTATGAACTAATCGTTGTCGTGGGATTCTAACGGATTTATTTATGGATTTTAGTAGTTAACTGTTTTAAAGAAGCGTGTGTGATGGCTAATTGATATCCTAGTTTGGTTGTGCTTATTCTTCTTGGATGCGTAGCTAACATCTAAGTTGTTTGTTAATCTCTATTGATTGCGAAAGTGGATATAGAGATTTAGAACTTGTCATGCTAGCATAGGTTTATGTATGTTTATCATGCATGATTTGTAGGTGATTTTAACCATCTTACCTGCCCTATGTAATCTGAATGGATAACTTGCTCGTTAAACCGTTATGTTTTCAAATCTTATAGACATATAGGGTCTAAGCATAATTGGTGTCTGCCCAACTTCTATCTCTTTTGTGGATGTTTGAGTGGTTTGGTATACGTATACTGAAAGGTAGCGTGTACTGATTTCGTGTTATCCGATTAGTTATCACAACCGTCACATGCATTGATTAAAGACAAAAGACTCTAGATGAAGTATATAATGAATTTAGGATCCCATGTTTTATTCTCATAAGTAATTCAACAACAATCTTTAGTTAATTATAGTCTTGATAATTTGTTTAGTTGATTTAGTTAATCAAAACACAACTTTGATACTTGTCTTAGCATTGAACAATAGCCATACATTGTTGCATAAGTGCATAACTATAGTAACCAAAGCAGTCTCTGTGGGAACGAACTCTACTTTCATATATTACTTGTTGACCGCGTACGCTTGCGTGATTTTGTGCGAACAATCTTGGTTAGCTACCTCTACGCTCAACACTCCACTTAAGGGTTCCATTAAACAATTCAATTTATGAGCAAACGTTTCCGAAATAGATGACTTAGTATTTCCTGAATCTATCAAAACTTTAGCACAAATAGAGTTTACTAGAAGTGTACCTGCCACCACATCGGAGTCTCTCACTGCTTCCCTTATTGACATGTTATAGGTTCTGGCTTGCGGCTGAACATCAACAGCTGGAGGTGCCTCTATATCTCGAATCATGTTTTTCACGGGTGCTGGTGCTCTGCAATCCTTAATCATATGACCTGGTTCCTTGCATCGGTGACACACAATACCTATCTTGCAATCTCTGGCGTAATGACCCTTCTGGTTACATTTAAAACACGTGACACTCAATCGGTTGCATACTCCTGGATGTCTTTTCCCGCATGTTCTACATTCTGACAGTGGATGTCCAATGTTGCCATCTCCATAAGACACAGTTGAGCCAACTTTTTCCTCATATTCTGATAACAGGGCCTTGTTTCCAGTCATGTGCACAGAACATCCACTGTCCATGACTAACACATTTTTCCTTTTTCCCTGCAATCAGAATAGAAACACACTAGTTAGAACATTTAGGAACCCATACATGTTGGGTTCCTTTTCCATGCAATTTATTAATTTTAGCAGCAGAAGACTTTTTGACTTTAGCAGTCCTGATAGGATTTACTCCATCAGGATTTGCTTTGTCAGTATCACTATTAACAAAAGCATGCTTCAACTTGACATTCTTAAGGCTACCAGAATTTGCACTATTTTTAAACTTAGGTAATGGATCATAAAAGTTATAGTACAAAGCATGATATTCTGCACAAGTATAAATAGAATGCCATATACTACCACAATGAAAACAGGACTTCTGTGGTTTATAAAATACTGACCTACTCCTGACATCAGAAATAGGAATTTCAGTACTTTTCTTTAAACTCTTTTTACAATCAATGGCAAGATGATTAGAGTTACCACAGGTAAAACAACATTTCCTGGGTGCATTTGGGATATACTTATAACCATTCTCTTTATTGATCCCAATTTTACCATTCATGTTTCTCTTAACAATAGCTTCCTTTTTCCTATCTGTAACCTCACAGATTTTATCCTTGAGTTGTTTCTGAGACAATAAACCTACATTCTTAGTAACTTTATTCATGACATGTTTAGACTTAATAAGTTTAATACTTTGAACAGAAGTAGATCCCTTTTCAAAAATTGAATTGGAATCTTCACCAAAAACAAAATTAACAAGAATAATCTTAGATTTGGTTTTGTCTATAACATGTCTATAGGTTTTTGGACTTACTGTCTCATCAATTACAACTTTATCCTTAAATTTCTTATCTTCATCTGACTTATATCCTAGACATTCTTTCCAATTCTTAGAGGTATTAATCTCATGAAATTTTTTACCAGAGTCTGTCCAGGTTCTGATTTTCTCTTTAGCATCTTCAAGTTCCTTTTCAAGTGCAGTACATTTAAGTTTCATCTCTAAATACATGTGTTTAGCATTATCACATTATATCTGTACTCTTTGCATATGAGAAAATTCAGCTTCTAAATGCTCATTCCTTTTCCTAAGTTCAGACATCTCAGATAAGATTCTAGAATTCTCAGCAGTTTGACTTCTAAAGCTAATATGCAATGACTTTAGAAAACGTCTTAACTCAGAAGCATTATCAGTATCAAAATCAAAGACAGTATTTAGTACCTTATCATTAGGAATATCAGTATCATCAGTATTGGCCATTAGGGCATAGTTGACCACCTCAGTATCAGATTCTGAGGAAGAGTCCATCCAATCCTTGCTTGATGTGATGAGTGCCTTTGTCTTCTTGCACTTAGAAGCAAAGTGACCCATACCATTACACTTGTAGCATCTAACTTTTGACTTGTCAAATTTGTTACCTTTGCTGTCCTTTTTGATATCCTTGTCTTTGACTGCATTGAAGGTCCTTTTCTGGAAGTTGCCTTGTCTTCTGGCCTTCCTGAATTTCATCTTTTTGAAGCCTCTGACAATCATAGCAACCATCTCTTCCATGTCTGAGTCAGAAGATTCATCATCAGGATTGCCATCAGTATCTGATGAAGAGTAATCAGGATCTGACTCAACTATTCTTGATTTCCTTCTAGAGACCTTCATAGCTTTTCCTTTTGATTTAGCATCTACATTCAAGGTAATGGTCTTCGCTTTGCTGCTTTTCTTATTCTTTCTCCGTTGAACCTCAAGATCATGAGTTCTTAGCATTCCATAGACTTCATCAAGAGACACAGTGTTGAGATCATACTGATATCTAATGATCGAGGTCTGAGTATCCCATTCTTCAGGTAAAGCTCTTAGAAACTTGGTGTTAGAATCTTTAGTTTCATATTCCTTGTCAACTAAAGATAAACTGTTCAGGAGTGTCAGAAATCTATCATATAAATCAGTCAGGCTCTCATCAGGTTTAGCATCGAATTGTTCATATTCTTGAATCAAAAGAGCCCTTCTGTTTTTCTTGACAGATGCAGATCCCTGGCATTGAGTTTCCAAAGTATCCCAGATTTCTTTTGCAGACTTGCATGCAATCACTCTATTGGACATGACAGCATCAAGACTACTGTGCAGGATGTTCTTTATCTTTGGCTCCCTCAGTACATGAGCTTTTTCTTCTGGAGTCCATTCACTCTTTGCCTTGACCACATTGTGTTCAGGAACAGTTTCTGTTCGTTCTATGATCCTTGTAGGTATATATGGTCCATCACGAATCCTGTCTAAGTAATCAGGATCCATAGCCTCCAAATACATCAGCATCTTTACCTTCCATGTTGGATATTCTGATTTCTTCAGGATGTGAATTTTCATACTTTCATACTTGGTTGTCGACATCTTAGATCGTATCTGATTCAAATTTAAATCAGTTTGCTCTGATACCAATTGTTGCCCAGTAATAAACAATTGTAGAAAGGGGCTTGAATACAATTGTATAAGATTCTCGACTTAATAAGATATGAATCACAAATATGAAAAAATAATAATAACAGCTTTATTAAATCTGATATAAAACTGTTACAAACTCTCTCAAGAAATTCTGATATTCTTGAGAGCTGCTAGGTTACAAAGATACTCGAGTGTATGATTGGTTGTTAAACCAAAACCTAAAATGTGTTTATATACTACACAGCTTCTCTATCAATTACATGATAAGTCCTAATCAATTACAAAGATTGAAACCTATCCTAAATTGATAGTTGCATTCCTACAGACTAGGAACTGACAGAATAATCTTCCTTATTTAACTAGACTCCAAATATGACTCGAAGTAGAATTCCTGATCAGCTTCCAGTCCTGATGATCAATCCTGATCCCAGTCCTGATATTCATCTTGATCCTGACGATCATGCAATCCTGATAGATATGCATTACTGATGACGTTAGAAATCCTAATCAGTTGAGTCTAGATCCTGACAATCATTGAATCCTGATCTAACAATGAATCACTCTCTGCTTCCGCAATCATTGCCTTCTGAACCACTGCTGCATAGGTGTCCAATTCCAGAATGTCTAACTTACTACGAATCCATGACCTCAGTCCCTGTTAGAACCTCTTGGCCTTCTTCTTCTCCGTGTCAACGTATGTCGGAACGAACCTAGACAATTCAGTAAACTTTGTCTCGTACTGAGGAACAGTCATACTACCTTGTTTTAACTCTAAAAATTTCAACTCCATCTGGTCTCGCATATAATCAGGAAAATACCTTTCTAAAAACAACTCTGTAAACCTGCCCCATGTAATTAATCCCTCGGGTTCCATAGCCCTACTCGTTTCCCACCAATAACTTGCTTCACTCTTCAGGAAATAATTAGCGTACTCTGTTTTCTTTTCTTCCGTTACCTCTATTAAGGTAAAAGCTTTCTCTATTTCCTTTAACCATGCCTTTGCCTCAACTGGGTCTGCAAATCCTTTAAATTCCGGAGGTTTCGCTGCTTGAAATGCTTTAAATGTAACTATTGGTGTTGCCTGCTGCTGTTGCTGCTGTTGCTGATGCTGCTGCTGTAGTAGCTGTTGTTGAATCTGCTGTTGTTGTTGTGCTAGGGCAGTAGTTTGTTGAGTAAGAGTATTCAAAAGCTGTATTACAATCGGATCTATGTGACCCATTGGAGGTGAATTCTGTTGACCTTCTTGGTCAGATGAATCATTTGCACGGGTACTTCGTCTAGGAGGCATATTATTGATAAATAAACAATAATTGGTTTAATCAAATAATTCATAAGTAGAAGAGAAAGAGAACACAATTGATAGAACCAATGTTTACAATTTTCAACGGCGTAAGAATACCCTCGTTGTATCAAGTAGAATGACAGTTATAAAGCTGAAAATGAATAACAAGAGAATAATAATAGTTCTGCAAAAGGTGGTCATCATATATATATATATACATCCGATACAAATGTAGAACGCTTTCAAAAGTAAAGTATGTCATAGCTGAACTACAACTGCCGATCAACAGTACAACCACAAAAATACAACAACAACCCAAGGCGATACTATAAGCCCGGTGCACTGCTGGTACTATACTATGCATCTATATACTATCTAACTGGAAATCCATACACCCACATAACATCCAACCTCACCTAATCCTGCTCACGGATCATCATCTCTAGTCCTCCATAGCGCTGGTCCGGCACCCTCTCCAATCTCCCTCACCGCATAGTCCAATATATCTCTCAACCCTGCTACAGTCTCTCCCTCTCGGCTAGAAGCTAGTCCATGCAATCTCGTCTCTACTAATGTCCTCGTAACCCTAAGTCTCATCTGAATCTCTCATATCTGACCTCTGAGTTTGTCCCTCTCTTGGGCTACGGCTGCCTCTGACGAACGAGTCCCTCTCATCTCCAATACCTGTCTATAGAAATACTCCATTTCCCCTCTCAGCCTCTGATACTCATGATGTGGAACTGGTGGCTGAGAAAGCTGGTACAAAGGTTCGGAAACTGATGCCTGAGACACTGGTGCTGGAGCTACACGTCGAAGTGGAACGGGAAAAGGTATATGATCTCTCCTGACTACAGCATGTCCAGGCTGGGGTCGTGCCGGCCGCGACGGTCCTGCTCTCTCTCCTGGTACATGTCTCTCCTCTATCGTACGCTCTGACGGGTCTGAATCTGAACTAGAGCTAGGGGCTGCAATTATGTAACCACATTCAATTACCACGCATAATATTCCTAATTGACCTTCTATAGTCTTTAAGTGAATTTCTAACTCTCTACGTTATCCTGGACCCTAAGTCCTAACTTGTTTCAAATGCCATAACCTGTTTCTCTGATACCAACCTGTGATGCCCTCCAAACCCGGGGCACAGATTTGGGGAGTCACTCGACCAATAACATAACATAATAATGACATAAAATACCCATTAACCAAGACCGCATCCAGATTATGGCATTGAACAAGCTTCTAAGTTATATTACAAACCAGTTTTCAGAGTTATTAATACACAACTTAAAGTTCAAAGCTATAAATCTAGTCTAACTAACAAAATAGACAACTACCCTGCCAATGACAACCACTCGAGGTGGTCTCCTAGCTGCTGGAGAACTATCGCTCGCGTTGTGTCTGCTCATACTCTCGCTTCACTGGAATAGGGTTAGAAACAAAACAAGTATGAGCCACAAGTGCTCAACAAGCAATAAGTATATCAATCACAATTCCATAATGAAAGGAAATCACAATTATCTGAACCAACAAGGTTTAAGCCAAACATATGCTTTTTAACAATCTCAATGGGAGTAAAAGGGATTAGAATTGGACTTCTACATTTTTCAAATCAAAAGGTTGAGTTGCTGATCAGTCACGCATCAACCCCGGACTTGATTATAACAAAGTCCTCCACTAGGATCCATGGCCATCTTGGCCTTAAATTATTCCGACCATGAATATGGTCCGACCATTATTGGTCCATTTTAAAAACATGTCAATTCTATCACAGAGTATAAGCAATAACATGCATCACAAGATGAGAACACAATGACAAGGTATAATAGTTGCAAAAGAGCTTCAACTGCTCAATATCAAATGAAGTCTGAGAAATAGATTCGGAATGGTTTCAATGGTACAACGTACTCAATTAGGAAGGTCAACAATGGATATAGTCAATACAATGAATTAAAGTGAAGGTTTCTGGTATTCAACACGATTGTGGATTAATCAAAGAGTTAGGAATATTCAAGGAAATAGCATCAATTGCTCAAATACGGGGTAAAGATTGAATAATCTGAATTGTTCTGATGGTAACATGCATAATCATTGGAAACAATATCAATTGAATCAACAAGTAAATGCACAGATACTTGCCTGGTCTACGTAGCTGATTGGGATCTACCACGCTTACTCTACCTTCTCCTTTCCCTTGCTTCGGGAACTCGATTCTATAATAAACAACTCATAATAATAAGTCTAACTATCCTCGTTCTATCTTCGACATATACTCATAACCATTTTTAAGTCTAAAATGGTAGTAGACGGGCCTTTATACTCATATAGCACTTATAAACATTTTTAGAACAATATTCGATGCTTATTTGAATTTAAATAAGTCATAAACAATTTTTAAATCAAAAATCGGATTATTAATCCCAATATAAATATTTAAAAACAATTAAATCAATTAATTTAAAATTAATTGACACTTTCTAAATGCTCAAACTATTTTTAAATAATTAAAACAAGCTAGAAAATAATTAAACTTAATTTAAATTAATTAAATCTAATTAATAATTAATTAATAAGAATTAACTGATTAATAGAATTAATCAATTAATTAAATTAATTAATTATTAATCAAAAATAATTAAAATAATTAAAATTAATCAGTTTTCAAATTTAAATAAATAAATATAATTTTTCAGAATTTTCTGAATTTAAAAATGTATTTTTAAAATAAAAATATGATTTTTATAAAATTTTAAACTATTTTCGAATTATTTTTAAAAATAAAATCCAAAAACAGTTTTCTGAAAATGAATTAGGGTTTTGAAGATTGAAACAGGGTCAGAAAACGGGTCAACGGGTCGGGTCACGGGTCGCCAAGAACAATCCGGGTCGCGAAGAACTTGCCGGAAAATTCCCAAAATCCGGTGATCTGCCCAGAATCCGGAGACTCAAAAACGTACTAAAAATTGGGGCTTTTTACACCAAAACATTACTTGTAAACTCAGCAACACATTCCGATTAAAAACAAGCCAAAAACATAGCCGGAAATTCAATCCCGACCAAATTCCGGCGAGCTCAACAAATTTCCGATCTATCTTATTTCTACATGAAACTCTACGTTTTTTATGTTAAAATGAAGCTAAGAACACATACAATGAAAGCCCTCTATCAAAAACAATGTCAGATCATTCATATGAACGGACTATTCAAAAGAAAAATCGGGCAAAAACCCTAAAATCGAATTCTTCAAAAGCGAACATAAACATGAAATTAAAGCATGGATTCCTACTAATTAGAACCCTAGGAACATGTTAGGAGCAATCAATTGAACGGAGAATCAACAGAAAAGAAATCCCCAATTTTGATATAAACCCTAATTATAATTCGAATTTCAAAAATTCATATTAATTCGAAAAATTACCAGATGATGAAACGGTTGGAAGATTCTGAAACTAGAGATCAAGAGATTTGATTTGAGTACTTGAACTTGGGATTTGGATTCCAATAACACTTTCAAAATTGAATTTGATCTTCAAGAACACGAAGAACACGGTTCAGGGATTTTTATATTTTTTTGTCTATTTATATATGTATTATACGTAAAATAATGTATGATTCGTCTTTTTATACTTAGTGGAAAATAATACCCCAAACGACATTTTTGGATCGATATTGATCCATTGGATCGCTTTAAATCTTTAATAAAGTAAAGTACATGTTTTACGAGGTGATTATTATCCACAAGGACTGATAATTATCCATATCAATACATATCATTTATATAACGACTGCTCAAGAATACTGGGGCTATAACAGATGTATTATTAATATGAATGATATATCAATCACCCTAAACAATTAGGGTACGGAATAATTTTTCCCTTTTTGAATAAAACAAATACTATTGATAGTATCGGATAATTAGGGATATGATGATACGAAGAAATCTTCCAATAATGATTCGGATACGAAAGACGAAGGGATAATAATGATGTACAAAATTTTAATGGGGCCCTTGAATTTTCAAAACACGGCTCACAACTGAAGATATTTCTAAATGAAAAGATATTCGAAAGGGGCTTTCGACACAACAATTAACATACTATTACTCAATAACCTTAACCATTAAGACTCCAAATACTCCACAATAATTATTCTACACATAATATATAATTTATATTATTAATAAAGTTTACGAATATTACATCTCTTATATATCCTTGCATTTCCTTCTTATCCCTTATACTTTCTCGTTCCCTCCTGTAATTAAATCCATTTCTTTTTCCATAATTCTTTCCTTAATGTAGCCCTTTCTCTTTGATCAATTCTGGTTGAATCCTAATTTCAATCGTTTATTCTGGTTAACCTCTTGTTATTATAACCTTAAAGCTCCATCATTTCCAATTCTTGTACCGAAGATATTTATATTTCTAATCTCGCTTTACTACTTATAAAGTCAGCCATCCATATTCTTTGGTCAATTCTATCTGCCTCCAATATAGCTAACAACTGCTTTCAACGATCACATACCTTCCGTGCCAATATAAAATAAATATCCAGTTTAAAACAACCACTCATTTCCTTGTCCATTTTCCACAACCTGGGATAACATCAGCACAATTGCACATTTTTCCCAATTTCCAATCAACTCTTGAAGTACCTAACTAACGTGAATGGTTACTGAGGCTTTATAGCGCGTCGTTGTTTCTTTAAATATTGTTTCATCTTCAAATACTGTTGTTTCTGTCAAATAAAATTTTGATCCACTTTCCCATATCGTAATGTTAATCAATAGAGAGAACAACAGGCTCCGTTATATGTCACTAGTATTCTAATCGCATTATGATCCGCTTCCGCTCGTGGTAATTCAATCGCAATTTCTTCGTTCATTATGGTAAGGTAAATTCCTTCCAACCTGGTGGTATACCTTCAAGATTATTAAAGATAACAAGATTCATGATATTTTGAAGTGAAAAGGTTCCGCATCATAGAAAATGTCCCACAATTGTGGTTACCAAATTTACATATTCTAAAGTGAACAGTATTGGAAATAAAAGAATCACTGAGAGATCAATTCGATCACATGAACTCAATGTTGCGTGTCTTAATTAAGACATTACTAAAGGTAATTAGCCTTCTTGTATTGCACAACGCACAAGTGACGGCGTCCCATCAGACTTCTATCACACAGACATATAGTCCTTGTGTCCCCTATAAGTAGGGTTGTTTGTCTCAGTTGGAGTAGAGAAATATGAAAGAAATTCAAAGTTAAAGTAACAACCAAGGCCTTTCGATAAGAAATCTCAGATACACACCTTGGATTGGAACTGAGTAAATTCCCAAAGGTGTTACTTCCGAAAAGAGGAATAACCAGAAAAGAAAGTATCGAACAAAAAGTGTTCCATTACAATTAGAGGGATTCACCCCTGAAGAATGAAAAAGTTGAAATTTAAATAATACATTTTCAACAGGCCTCGAAATTTGAAATAGTTATCACCACAACCTCTGATGCAATTGCAAACATGATTGATCAAAAGTTTTAAATACGAAGTCAAAAGGTGGAATATATTCACCAACACAAATTTCGCTTAAAGGAATGCCAAATATTTCATTAGGATGGAAAGGTATTACCAATGTCTCCACATATGCCTCCTCTATCGACTCCTTCGATAGCTCGTTATTCGATTCTAAGCCCTTCTTTTCCACGTCGCAAGTTATCAATATCGTACGTTGTCGTCGACTCGTAATAGTCCTTGAAGATTCCGCCGTAGACATCTACAATCGTAAGAAGTTCTATCCATCTTAGCACAATCATCTTAATCGAATACCCCTATCTAAACTCACTCATTGGTACTATATCCAATAGTCCAACACGAACTCCAAGTGAGCTCTGACGTTCCTTATATAACTATATACACTCCTACGCACTCTCGTTTCTAGTTTTACTATAACCCTTGTGACGCCCCCAAATCCGGGGTCAGGATTTGGTGCCACTATCGCTCTGAATAAAACATAATTATACAGGTGACCCCTCAACAAAGGATCGATCACAGGTTATGGTATGAAACAAGAATCTAAAATATCAAAGTTTATTACAACATCTAATTCAGTTTTATTACAAACCATAAGCCACCATCTAACCATTGGTGAGAACTAACATGAACTCTATCTTCCTGGCAACATAGAACCTAAAATCTCGAATCAGGCCTTCTCACGGTCCTCTTAGCGGATACTCGAAAACTGCATACTCCGTTCCTAACTGAAAGGTTAGGGAATAATAAAACAAGAGTGAGCCAAAAATTGCTCAGCAAGTATAATCAACAACGTATGTAAATATCAACTAGAAATCCATTAGTAACCAAATGGAAATCAATTGGTAATCAAAAGGTAATCATATGGTAATCAACTGGTAATCAAATGATAATCAAATGGTATCATATGGTAACAAATTTCAAGATATACATTTCTGTTCAAAGAATAAGATTAAGCAATTGAATTGGAACTTCCGGTAAGACGGTACGAACTATACGGGTGATCAGCCACGTAAAGCTCCAGACCATGTTTTCACAAGGTCCTAACATTCAGGATCCATAGGCACACATTGGCCTTAAAATAAATAAGTAACCACGACCGCCGCCTCGGTCATTACTGTGTTCCATTCATAAGTAATTCAACAAAGGGATTAAATGAATAAGAATCTTTCCAACATTTCCAACATTCTTTCCAGGGTATAAGCTAATTCAAGACTTTGTTGCAAGGGTTTAAAAGTTCAACAATTGAAAGGCATGGAAAATAAGTGAGCAAAGGACTAAGTATGTTTTGGGTATTCAAAAGTTAATAGAGGTCAACAAAGTATAAGTCAAGATAAAGATGCTATTAAGCATGGTAAATAAGTCAACAAGGAAATAAGTACGTATCAGGGGTTTAAAGGTTAACAAGAAAGTTCAGGGGATAGTTCAAGATAAAGGTATCATATGAACATGGTAATGGCATTATACGAGTTACATGAAGATAAGGGATCAAATGTAGAGTTTGTAAATAAAGAGCAAGGTGTAAGGGTACAATGGTATAACAAACGATTGCATCATAATGGTAAAGGACAAGTAAAGGTTATACGTATACTTGCAATATAATCAAGAGGTATCATTTGCATCATAATTTAAGAAAACTACCACTTGAACAATAAGTGGAGGGAATAGACACTTGCCTCAAAAGCCGATAAACTAACTCAATAACTTGTACACCACTCCGACTTTACGTACACGGGCTCCTTTCCTGGCCTCCTACTTGTACCTATATAAAGGTATAATATCGTCTTAGTCTTTATAACTTAGTACCTCAGCTTTGTTTACGTATCTCTAAGTACTTCTACCCCATCATCATACAATCACATGTACTTATATATATATATATATATATACAATCAAGAAGCACATAGTGTCTTCACAACTGTAATTAACACTTAGACATGTAGTCACTTAACACATATTTGCTTAATGACATCAACAATTCTAATCAAAATGACCATATAGACTTTCAACACATTCAACCTTTACGACATAACCGACCTTTAATCATTTAACACGTACCATATGACGTCACATGACTTTCCTCAACATATTGATGAAAGGCCTCAAGATAAAGACTTCTAACATTTCTATCTAGTTCTTTTTGACCATAAATAACACTCGATCACATAAAGCCACTTATACTCACAACATGTTTAGTTAACCAATACATAACAACTTACGACCAATTTATAGTTGACTAACCAAGTCTAGATTCAAGTTACTATAACAATGCTAATTCTAATTAAAGACAACAATATTGGTTCAACACATATGTAATTATTCAAATTACATCATAGCGACATCTTACACCAATTAAAATACAATTAAGCAACTAACACATAATTGTTCTCAGATTCGACAAAAAGTTCTAGTTAGTACGATCACGGAAAAGAATACCTTTAATAATTAGTTACTCTACCCTTAATAGAAAGACTTATATAACTCTTAAAATCTATATACTTAACCTCCATACGAGTTTAAAGTCCACTCTAGCGGGTTAGACTAATAAAATATCAAAACAGAGTTTTTTTATAAAACTGCGTTACCAACACACAAACATTTTTTAATAAATAAAAAATTCATGATATCCGTTTGAAATTTTTGTGAGACCTTCATAAACCTAATGACTTGCTACAGAAAACGTTTCAACTTGAAATTCAAAGATTAAGCAATTAAATCGTAGCTTAGAAAATCAGAAACCGTAACAGTTTTATACTCTGCGCGTACACTACCAAAATAATCATAATAAATAGCTCAAAAATCGGATTGCTTCCAAATTTTCGCGTGCTTACACTATATTCTGAGGAGCTCATGAATCTCAGAGAATTGCAACCCAGGAGTGACCTTGAGCTGCTCGAAACAGAGCTCCAACAGAGCAGTGCTGCTGCAGAAATTTGAGCGACTATGGACTTATGTAATTACAACTCACACAATCACACACTACTCACACATTACTCACACATTACCTACACTCACCCACACACACTACACTCACCCACACACACGCACGCTGCACACACACTCTCACCTCTACACACACACCCGAGAGCACACACATGCACACAACACAATTTTCTACACCTTACTTCTCCCTAAATTTGACCATAACCTCTTTCCTTTAATCCCATCCACCTTAACTCCCACTCCAAAACCATAAACCATTTCACACACATCAACATCATCTCAAATAAAAAATCAATTACAAAATTTCGAACTATACCATACTTCACTTTCACTACAAAACACACATACAAGTCTAAATGTTCACCACACAACACTTTTACTCAAAAAGAATCATGACCCATTATCAAACTATCACTCAAATCACTAAATCTCACAAAATTAGTGACATGCAATCACTAAAACTCTTAGTTTTTAACTATCCATCATCAAACATAACTATATACTAACAATAATTGAAACCCACTATCAAACTCTAGCTAAAATCATCAAATATCACCAAATGAATAACATGCATCCATAATCAATACCCAAATTATCAAAACAAACTTGAATTACACTAATATATACAAAAATCAAGACTATGGCTCACCATGATCATCGCCAATGGTCGGGTTTCTTCTCGGATGAGTCCAAAATGATGGATCTCATCGGGAATCATCCCTATTACTAATAATCAACCATTGCATGTAAGTTTTACACAAAGAGAAATGAAAATCCGAAAATTCCCAATTTCAAAATTGAATCAAAACTTGATATTGACACAAGAGGGTTGTAGAGATTTGAGAGAGGAGTGTTTTGGTTACTCACACTTGAAATTTGGATAAGAGAATCACAAGTTTTGGTGGATTTAATTTGTGAAGTGAAGAAATGAAGAACAATGAAGAGGTGTATGTGAGAGTGAGGTCTCGGGAGAAAAAAAAAGAAATGGGGAAGAGAGAGCCGAGAGAAAATGAGAGAGAGAAGTGATGGTGGGCTTTTTAAAGAAGTAAAATGGAAGTGTGTAGAAAGTGATTTAAAAGTAATGTAAAAATAATATTATCTATTACATAGTTCTAGAAATAGATTATAATTTACAAAATTGTCCCACTAACTCCATTGCTAATTTAATAAAAACAAGGGCTATGATGTAAATTCATAATGCCCACTCTAGACCAATTAGAAATATTATTTTACAAATAACTTTTGTACATTAGATAATTAAAATTGCATTTACATAGAAATAATCAAATAAAATGTCTTTTTATCTCAAAAATAATTTTAAATAAAAATTTACCATTCTCTAGGTAAATAAATAAATTACCCACTGAAAATAAATAATCTAGAAGGTGTAGCATCCCTCAAAATAAATATTTAAAATAATTAAGTGATTATAAAATTTAAATCATGAGTTTAAAACTAAAATAAAAATAATGCTAAGAAATATTTTATGCTGCTGAATAATTAATTCAAGCATACTCCAAATCTAATATAAATATTTTATGACTCAAGTAAATTCTTAGAGCACTTAAATAAAATTTAGAAACCACCTTCACAATTAACTAATTATTCACCGGGCACATAATTCACATTTTAAGCACGTAACATTTATTGCACATAAAGAAATTTCAAAATTATAGGACTATATCCAAGAAATATTTTTATCTTAAATAATTATAACTAAATATGAGCTTACACATAAATCTCCTTATATCAAGATCATCACTGCTAAATAAAATATCAAGAATAAAATCTCAATTGTTATTTCTAGCAATAAATGTAAAATAATTTTAAACAACTCTTATTAACAAAATAAATTTAAGGCTACTCTAATTAGCACAAAGAGACTATTAAACAATTATCACGCACATATATAAAAATAAAATTAATCGTATTCACATATCGGTAATAATTTACAAGTAAAAAAAAATTTCTAAGGCCTTACAACCTTCCCCCCTTAAAAGGATTCTGTCCTCAGAATCTATTACGTAAACAGCTGAGAGTACTTTTCTAACATTTTAGTTTCTAACTCCCAAGTTGATTCTTCAACCCTGGGGTTTCTCCACAACACTCTTACTAGTTCAACTATTTTATCTCTAAGCACTTTATCTTTCCGATCTAAAATTTCTACTGTTTGCTCAACAGAGTACAAATGAGTTTGAATCTCTATCGACTCATATTCTATTACATGGTTAGAATCGAAATAATACGTCTTAAGCCTAGATATGCTAAATACATTATGGATATGTTGCTTATATGGAGGTGAGGCTAGCTCATACGCAATCTTACCCACGCGCTTTAATATCTCAAAAGGTCTAACTAATTTTCGGACTCCGTCGTCCTTACTTACCAAGTCCTGCTAGTATTTTTCATGGTGACACTTAATATGACTGACTCTCTTACTCTATAATCTATACCTTCCCTGGTTTAATCCTCATATTATAGTCGTCGATTCCGAGTAGCTATTAATCCTTTCTGGATGAGCTCAATAGTTCTTTGGTCTGATACATTAACTCTGGTTCCAATCTCGTGCATTTATCAACTTCTTTTCAACCTATTGAAGATCTACATCTTTCTCCGTACAAGGCTTCATAAGCTGGCATTTCAATATTCGCGTGATAGCTATTGCGGTAAAAGAATTCCACTAATGTCAAACGATCATCTCAATTGTCTTCAAAATTCATCGTACAAACTCTTATAAGTATGTCTTCGATTGTCTGAATAATCATTTCACTTTGGCCATCTGTTTGAGGATAATACATGGTACACATGTTCAACTTGGTTTATGAACATGCCAACATCTTTCTCCAAATCTTGAATAAAATTGCGGGTCTTGGTCAAATTCGATTAATACTTGAATCATATGCCTCACTACTATCTCTTATAGTCGATAAACCAATTTATCTAATGAAAGTTTCTCGTTGATGGGAAAGAAAGGTACCAACTTGGTAAATCCGTCGATCATAACTCAAATTGCATCATGAGATGTTCATTCTTAAATTCAGGAATTTCTAATGGTTGTAATAGTCCACTAAATCTCTGATGTTCGGTTTTAACTCTCTAACAGGTGAAACACTTACTCATACGAAATCATATTTTGAAATAACACACTCACACTTTTACAAGATTATGTTTTTGAATGACACACACACACACACAAAGTCACATTTGTGAAAAGAACACGTTTAAAAGAATACGCACACACACATTTTTAAATCGTATTTTAAATCATACTCATAAAATCTTATTTTTGAATAACACACTCACACCTTTAGAAAATCATGTTTTTGAACAACTCACACCAAAATCACATTTTAAAGTACACACACACCCAAAAACACATTTTGAAAGTACACCTACCTACTCACTCAAAATCCCATCTTTAGATTTCTACCTAAAAGTATACCTTTAAGAAAACTCTTTCTTTATAAAAACTTACTACTTTCTTTAAACAACACCCACACCTCAACACCTTCATGAAAGATTTCACACACACTTTTAAAATCGTATTTTGCAAACACACAAAAGTACATTTTAAATTTACACACATAAAATCAACTTAAATCCTCTTTTTCCTAAGATCTTGCAATTGAATTGCTAACCTTTACATTTCTACTGGTGCCATTCTATATGGTGCCTTTGAAATTCGTTTTAATCCGGGTGCTAAGTCTACAACAAACTCTATTTCCATTTTGGGAGTTAACCAGAAAGATCGTCGAGAAATATCTCCGGAAATTTATCAACCACTGGAATCTATTCCCCTTAGGTGTCTCTTTACTGGTGTTAACCACATGTGCTAGATATACTTGACAACCTTGGCGCAATAATCTCCTTCCCTACATGACAAGTTAGAATTTCTTTGTTTGTTTCTGACCTAGGAGCACAACTTCTACTTTATCAGTGGCTCGCAATTCCATTTTCCCATACTCTGTTAACCAATCCATTCTTAGAATTTACATCAAATCTCCCTAACTTGACGGGAATCAAGTAATCCTAAGAAAATGGTGATCTGTCATATCAATCTCACAGTGAGGAAAAGCTAGATGAATCGATATACGCTCCTGATTAGATATTCCTATAGTCAAAGCTTTACTTAGTAGTTGAATCATACAACGCGGCTTATGAGCAAATTTTAGAAAGATAAAAGACTTGGTAGCTCCAAAATAAATTAACACTTTGGCATTTCCGTAATCTATTTGAAACGTATCTGTAACTACATCCTTATTTTCACTACATCGCTCATGGTCATATTAAGGGTTCTTGTCCTTGGTTGCTTAGTAAATGGTGGTCCATTCATCCTTAACATTTTGCTTACTGGACTTAACGATTACAATCTCTTAAGAAACGTCACACCTCTCCACGCTTGTTACACGTAACTCTAGCCTTCGGTTTATAGCTCTCATTGGCGTAATGTCCTCTCTGATTACACTTGTAACGTACTACATTGATCTTATTACAAAATCCCAGTTGTTTATTTCCACAAGTTCTACATTCTAGTATCGGAGGTCTCATAGGTCTTTGTTGATCCAAATCTTATGGACGGTTCCCTTGCCCATCACTTCTAGTTTCTAGTCTTCTATATCCAACATTCCTATTTGACTGATACTCAGGCCTTATATTGAAACGGTTCTGAAAATTCCTTAATTATTGGTCTTCTTCCCATGTCTCTGCCTTCCCTTTTCTAGCGTCTTCTGTTTGTAATCAATAACTTTACTCATAATCCATGACCTCACTTCATCCTGGAGCCTCTTAACTCTCTCCTCATCGATATTCATGTATTCAGACACAAACTTGGCTAGCTCTATAAACTTTGCTTCATACTGCGTTATGCTCAACTTATCCTACTTCGGTTCTAAAGTTTACATCCAATGTGGTCTCAAGACGTTCAAAACCTTGTAATGATCTAACTACCATATTCAAAGTGAAGTATAGAATAAACAGGTGCTTATACATATATACTTGCCGGACAAGTAGAATAACAGTCTTCCATCAACAATAACCAATGCCTCTCCAATGTCACTTTATTTCATACTTCATCATGATTAGTATTGGTATATCCTTGTTACCTTCTCCTTATCCGTACCAAATTCTCGTTAATAATAAACCTTGTAATCGTGTTGTAAGTCTAATGAGCAATCTGGCTCGACGTTCAGTCCTCCTTTTAAAACAATTTCCCAAACTCGATCAAAACAAATTTCCAGTCAATGTAAGTACAGCTTAACACTCAGAATACCGTCATTTTTTCCTTTGCGGCTTCCAATCTTTGATACCTCTAAGAGTCGTAAGAGTTTCCGACAAAATGAACCAATAGATACGAAGGTGTCAACAAATATGGAAATATAACCAGCATGTTTAGTAATAATTTCTGATAAAAAGAATTTAACTAAGAGATCAAGATGATCATCGAACTTTATCAGGTTGTATTTGTCATTTTAAACAACACGGTACAGAAGGTGGCCAACCTTTAGTACTTCCATGACAAACACACAGCTAGTGGCGTCCCACCGGACTTCTATCACACAGATAGAAAGTCCCTGAATCCCCTATATATATAGGGTTGTTCATCTCAGTTAGAACAAGGAGGATAAAAAATTTAAGAGGAATATATGAAAGGTTTAAGAGTTTCAAAAGTTTATATAATATTGGATCAAGTAGCCCCTGAACAATAGAGGTATTTCGTAAAGAATAAAATAATAGAAGTGAAAAATTGAATCTTTGAAAAAGGTAAATTGAATAAAATCAATGACTAGTTGTGAATAGACTTATCCTTACATCGAACGAATGGAGGTAATCACGCCTTGTCTCATGTAGGTAGTTCTTAGGGAAGTAAATTTCTAGTATGAGCTTATAGGTATGTCCCGCTAGTAAATCAACTTGTGCAATCTTGTATAAAGAAGGAATTTACACTTTAGCCGCTCCTCTGGATGAATGTCCCTATCACGGGGATAAAATCGTTATCATATCGCAAGGAATCTATCTAAGTCTTTCTAGACGTTATCTTAGAGCTTCTACTCTCAGTCGACTCTAACAATACTTGGTTCGGAACTCTGCGCGGTGTTTCCTATAGCGTTCGTAATGTAGCCGAAGTCGCAAATGAAATTCGGAAATTACATAAAGATTTACAGGTGATGTCTTCTGAACTGGTAGCTCTGACGCTCCGATTGACTCTTCAAATTAGTTTCCTCGTCCGTAACCCGATCTTCAGATGGTTCCAGCGTATACTCTCTCGATATGTCGGAATACGATATAACCTGGAAGTGCGTAACTTAAGTTAATATGTCTACAGAAAATTCGGCATTACCTATTCGTAAAATGGACTATGCCCTATTTTAACAATATCTCAAATACTTACTCAATCATCCACACATAATCCATAATTCGTTCAATATTCCATCCATCTCCAATCCCTTTCATTCTACACGTAAGAAAAAACTCTGCCTTGACATGCAGCTATACTATAAGAAAATAAATTTACCCAAGGGGTAATGGAAATCTCCACTTGGTCGGGTGCATGCACTGATACTGATATTGACGACTCTGGCTTAGGAAAAGGAATCTCATATGAAGGTTAATCTCTCAAAACAGCCATTATCTATAACCACACAATAATAAACCAAGAAGATACTTAAACGGTAAAGGGTTATCTTAATTTTACTAATACTCATCCTAAAGGTAACCTACATCTACAAATCATATCTTACCTATGAAGCTTAAGTCCTAGAGCGAACCTATCCTATTGGTCAAAACTATATTCATAGATCCTAACTAAAACTCTATGTGAATTTTCTCATTGTTTTTCCTATCTTAGACTCTTCTACCTATTCTTGTTTCAGTGACCAATAACCTGTATCTCTGATACCAACCTGTGACGCCCCCAAATCCGGGGTCAGGATTTGGTGCCACTATCGCTCTGAATAAAACATAATTATACAGGTGACCCCTCAACAAAG
Source organism: Heracleum sosnowskyi (assembly GCA_030848705.1). Lineage (NCBI taxonomy): Eukaryota > Viridiplantae > Streptophyta > Magnoliopsida > Apiales > Apiaceae > Heracleum > Heracleum sosnowskyi. The sequence goes on from CM061236.1 coordinate 48,044,855, forward strand.
GATCGATCACAGGTTATGGTATGAAACAAGAATCTAAAATATCAAAGTTTATTACAACATCTAATTCAGTTTTATTACAAACCATAAGCCACCATCTAACCATTGGTGAGAACTAACATGAACTCTATCTTCCTGGCAACATAGAACCTAAAATCTCGAATCAGGCCTTCTCACGGTCCTCTTAGCGGATACTCGAAAACTGCATACTCCGTTCCTAACTGAAAGGTTAGGGAATAATAAAACAAGAGTGAGCCAAAAATTGCTCAGCAAGTATAATCAACAACGTATGTAAATATCAACTAGAAATCCATTAGTAACCAAATGGAAATCAATTGGTAATCAAAAGGTAATCATATGGTAATCAACTGGTAATCAAATGATAATCAAATGGTATCATATGGTAACAAATTTCAAGATATACATTTCTGTTCAAAGAATAAGATTAAGCAATTGAATTGGAACTTCCGGTAAGACGGTACGAACTATACGGGTGATCAGCCACGTAAAGCTCCAGACCATGTTTTCACAAGGTCCTAACATTCAGGATCCATAGGCACACATTGGCCTTAAAATAAATAAGTAACCACGACCGCCGCCTCGGTCATTACTGTGTTCCATTCATAAGTAATTCAACAAAGGGATTAAATGAATAAGAATCTTTCCAACATTTCCAACATTCTTTCCAGGGTATAAGCTAATTCAAGACTTTGTTGCAAGGGTTTAAAAGTTCAACAATTGAAAGGCATGGAAAATAAGTGAGCAAAGGACTAAGTATGTTTTGGGTATTCAAAAGTTAATAGAGGTCAACAAAGTATAAGTCAAGATAAAGATGCTATTAAGCATGGTAAATAAGTCAACAAGGAAATAAGTACGTATCAGGGGTTTAAAGGTTAACAAGAAAGTTCAGGGGATAGTTCAAGATAAAGGTATCATATGAACATGGTAATGGCATTATACGAGTTACATGAAGATAAGGGATCAAATGTAGAGTTTGTAAATAAAGAGCAAGGTGTAAGGGTACAATGGTATAACAAACGATTGCATCATAATGGTAAAGGACAAGTAAAGGTTATACGTATACTTGCAATATAATCAAGAGGTATCATTTGCATCATAATTTAAGAAAACTACCACTTGAACAATAAGTGGAGGGAATAGACACTTGCCTCAAAAGCCGATAAACTAACTCAATAACTTGTACACCACTCCGACTTTACGTACACGGGCTCCTTTCCTGGCCTCCTACTTGTACCTATATAAAGGTATAATATCGTCTTAGTCTTTATAACTTAGTACCTCAGCTTTGTTTACGTATCTCTAAGTACTTCTACCCCATCATCATACAATCACATGTACTTATATATATATATATATATATATACAATCAAGAAGCACATAGTGTCTTCACAACTGTAATTAACACTTAGACATGTAGTCACTTAACACATATTTGCTTAATGACATCAACAATTCTAATCAAAATGACCATATAGACTTTCAACACATTCAACCTTTACGACATAACCGACCTTTAATCATTTAACACGTACCATATGACGTCACATGACTTTCCTCAACATATTGATGAAAGGCCTCAAGATAAAGACTTCTAACATTTCTATCTAGTTCTTTTTGACCATAAATAACACTCGATCACATAAAGCCACTTATACTCACAACATGTTTAGTTAACCAATACATAACAACTTACGACCAATTTATAGTTGACTAACCAAGTCTAGATTCAAGTTACTATAACAATGCTAATTCTAATTAAAGACAACAATATTGGTTCAACACATATGTAATTATTCAAATTACATCATAGCGACATCTTACACCAATTAAAATACAATTAAGCAACTAACACATAATTGTTCTCAGATTCGACAAAAAGTTCTAGTTAGTACGATCACGGAAAAGAATACCTTTAATAATTAGTTACTCTACCCTTAATAGAAAGACTTATATAACTCTTAAAATCTATATACTTAACCTCCATACGAGTTTAAAGTCCACTCTAGCGGGTTAGACTAATAAAATATCAAAACAGAGTTTTTTTATAAAACTGCGTTACCAACACACAAACATTTTTTAATAAATAAAAAATTCATGATATCCGTTTGAAATTTTTGTGAGACCTTCATAAACCTAATGACTTGCTACAGAAAACGTTTCAACTTGAAATTCAAAGATTAAGCAATTAAATCGTAGCTTAGAAAATCAGAAACCGTAACAGTTTTATACTCTGCGCGTACACTACCAAAATAATCATAATAAATAGCTCAAAAATCGGATTGCTTCCAAATTTTCGCGTGCTTACACTATATTCTGAGGAGCTCATGAATCTCAGAGAATTGCAACCCAGGAGTGACCTTGAGCTGCTCGAAACAGAGCTCCAACAGAGCAGTGCTGCTGCAGAAATTTGAGCGACTATGGACTTATGTAATTACAACTCACACAATCACACACTACTCACACATTACTCACACATTACCTACACTCACCCACACACACTACACTCACCCACACACACGCACGCTGCACACACACTCTCACCTCTACACACACACCCGAGAGCACACACATGCACACAACACAATTTTCTACACCTTACTTCTCCCTAAATTTGACCATAACCTCTTTCCTTTAATCCCATCCACCTTAACTCCCACTCCAAAACCATAAACCATTTCACACACATCAACATCATCTCAAATAAAAAATCAATTACAAAATTTCGAACTATACCATACTTCACTTTCACTACAAAACACACATACAAGTCTAAATGTTCACCACACAACACTTTTACTCAAAAAGAATCATGACCCATTATCAAACTATCACTCAAATCACTAAATCTCACAAAATTAGTGACATGCAATCACTAAAACTCTTAGTTTTTAACTATCCATCATCAAACATAACTATATACTAACAATAATTGAAACCCACTATCAAACTCTAGCTAAAATCATCAAATATCACCAAATGAATAACATGCATCCATAATCAATACCCAAATTATCAAAACAAACTTGAATTACACTAATATATACAAAAATCAAGACTATGGCTCACCATGATCATCGCCAATGGTCGGGTTTCTTCTCGGATGAGTCCAAAATGATGGATCTCATCGGGAATCATCCCTATTACTAATAATCAACCATTGCATGTAAGTTTTACACAAAGAGAAATGAAAATCCGAAAATTCCCAATTTCAAAATTGAATCAAAACTTGATATTGACACAAGAGGGTTGTAGAGATTTGAGAGAGGAGTGTTTTGGTTACTCACACTTGAAATTTGGATAAGAGAATCACAAGTTTTGGTGGATTTAATTTGTGAAGTGAAGAAATGAAGAACAATGAAGAGGTGTATGTGAGAGTGAGGTCTCGGGAGAAAAAAAAAGAAATGGGGAAGAGAGAGCCGAGAGAAAATGAGAGAGAGAAGTGATGGTGGGCTTTTTAAAGAAGTAAAATGGAAGTGTGTAGAAAGTGATTTAAAAGTAATGTAAAAATAATATTATCTATTACATAGTTCTAGAAATAGATTATAATTTACAAAATTGTCCCACTAACTCCATTGCTAATTTAATAAAAACAAGGGCTATGATGTAAATTCATAATGCCCACTCTAGATCAATTAGAAATATTATTTTACAAATAACTTTTGTACATTAGATAATTAAAATTGCATTTACATAGAAATAATCAAATAAAATGTCTTTTTATCTCAAAAATAATTTTAAATAAAAATTTACCATTCTCTAGGTAAATAAATAAATTACCCACTGAAAATAAATAATCTAGAAGGTGTAGCATCCCTCAAAATAAATATTTAAAATAATTAAGTGATTATAAAATTTAAATCATGAGTTTAAAACTAAAATAAAAATAATGCTAAGAAATATTTTATGCTGCTGAATAATTAATTCAAGCATACTCCAAATCTAATATAAATATTTTATGACTCAAGTAAATTCTTAGAGCACTTAAATAAAATTTAGAAACCACCTTCACAATTAACTAATTATTCACCGGGCACATAATTCACATTTTAAGCACGTAACATTTATTGCACATAAAGAAATTTCAAAATTATAGGACTATATCCAAGAAATATTTTTATCTTAAATAATTATAACTAAATATGAGCTTACACATAAATCTCCTTATATCAAGATCATCACTGCTAAATAAAATATCAAGAATAAAATCTCAATTGTTATTTCTAGCAATAAATGTAAAATAATTTTAAACAACTCTTATTAACAAAATAAATTTAAGGCTACTCTAATTAGCACAAAGAGACTATTAAACAATTATCACGCACATATATAAAAATAAAATTAATCGTATTCACATATCGGTAATAATTTACAAGTAAAAAAAAATTTCTAAGGCCTTACAACCCTTCTCTGATACCAACCTGTAACGCCCCAAATCTGGGGTCAAAGGATTTGGTCGTCACTCTGCATTCTTAAATAAAACAACATGTTCAATATTAAACCAATACAATATACATCTACGACCCCAACTCTACCAAGAATCTTTAAAGGTTATAGTGCTAGAAACAAGAATCTAAAATTCCATTACACAAAATTTTCTTCTTTACAACCATTCTCTTTACATAAATCCTATAACACTAGTATGACTTCGACAAGAAGTATACCAGGCAAATCTAATCTGATACAACATAGTATTTAATAAAAATTCACTTTATACAATAACCTTACACTAGTTCTAAATACTCTGCATCATAACGTCTTTACACTAACATTTCCTTCCTTCTCTGCCCAGCTACGAGGATAACTCCCGCCAATATGCCTTCTTACTAAAAGGCTAAAAATATAAAGAAAGCAAGTATGAGCGAAAGAATTGCTCAGCAGGTGCATTATCAAGTATAATAGGAAAAGTTTCCAAAATAAGCTTTTGGTTTAAACATTTGTAATCTCTAAAACTTTTAAATCAAGTTTGGTAATTCGCCATAATTTTTCATTCAGCTTCTATCAACTGAATAGTTTTAAAACACGAAGGAATTTATATTGGTCGCCACGGTTACCCGAACCAAAATATCTACAATAATATGTAGAAAATATGAAATAAATATAAACTCGTACGTCTTCAAGACCGTAGTTTATACAAAAATACTATTTTTAAAGATAACAGTTCCAATCACAGCATCTTCTGAAACCAACAACTTTAAGCAAACAAATCAACCTGAATATCAGGTTATAACTCACCAGTACGAAACATATGAATGAAATCAATTTCAGATATAAGAAGTGATATTAGAATTGGATTTTTTTATACTTTTATAAATCACAAAGGTTGAGCTGCTGATCAGTCACACATCAACCCCGGACCCGCTTATAGCAAAGTCCTCCCCTAGGATCCTTGGCCATCTTGGCCTTAATTAATTCCGACCACGAATCTGGTCCAACCATTATTGGTCAATTTAAAAACATTCCAATTCTATTTTCTATACGTCAGATGTTAGTACAATTGACAACCTTACTACGACAGCTAGGTGTCGGAAGAATCGACAACCTTAATACAACAATTGCTGGAAAACTCACGTTCCAGGAAACAACTCGACTATGAAGAATCCATCAAGGAATAACAATACAATCTAGTATCGACGAGATCGACACAATAATGGGAGGTGCACATGAAAAGTGACAATATAATAAACATCGGTGAGATCGATGCAACAACTGGGATGATAATGAAGAGTAAGCAATAACATGCTCAATAAAATTAAGTCCGATGTGAAACAGACATTATGAGTTCGAATCAAGGACTGGATCAGATAATCGCATTAACAAGAAATGATAATAATACTTACATAGGTGCAAGATGGAAAAAATAGAATACTTGTAGAACAAGTACCACAACTTCAGAATTTAAAATAACACTTTTACCCTCATCGGGTTCACAAGTTCCCACTCATCTAGGGTTGGAAACATTCCAACCTAATATTTTTAAATCAAGATTTTGAAAGAAAGCCTTAGTATAAGCCCATAACTATCTTTTAAATCGTTTCAATACAATAATTATATTTTTCCAATCAACATGGAAATATGAATCTAAACTCAAAAGGTATGAAAGAATACTCGTCAATTTATGAGATTAAATAAAATATTTGCCATTCAATGCAAAAGATTCATCATTTAAAATTTAGTGAAGAGTATGCCAATTGCATAATAATAATTCAAGAGAATATCACTCAAATAATAAGCAAGGGTATAAACACTTGCCTCCGGTCCTCAGCTATTACGTAAAGCTGAATCACATGACTTCCTCCTTAATCTGTCTTATAGCACGATTCTCTATTTCAATCCTCCTTTGATTTAACGCTCTTGTGATTACCATCAATCTGATCCTTACGATTTTGAATCCACGCATCTGCCTCGATAGTCAAACATGAGACGGTACTTTAGTCTTCAACGTATGATTCTCACATTTCATAAACGATTGTAACTTAACTCTGACGCACTTACTAGTCTTACCGATATCTCCGTTGGAATACAATACTGACCAATTTCTGTTCTAACTAACCCTCGTGATAATATCAGACACGGCTATAACATTTAAACAAGTCACAAAACAATTATTCACATGTATAACTCAACAACCATATAATTCACATATTTCACGTAACACACACATTGTCATTTAATTGCGATAAATCAATCACCTGAGTCTCGTAACATCCAAGAAATAATTTTAGAAAAATATTCGAGTCTCGTTTCAAGGGAATTAATCCTCAAAATATTTTTAGATTAAAAATCGGATCATTTATCCCAATATAAAGATTTAAAAACAATTTTAATCAATTAATATAAAATTAATTGACTAATTCCAACACTTAAACAAATTTGTATGAATAAAACCAAGCCAAGAAAATAATTAAATCTAATTTAAATTAATTAGATTTAATTAATAATTATTTAATAGAATTAACTGATTATTAAAATTAATCAATTAATTAAATTAATTAATTTTTAATCAAAAATAATTAAAATAATTAAATTTAATCAATTTTCGAATTTAAATAAATATTTATAAATTTATAAAATTTTCTGAATAATAAAATGTATTTTTAAATCAAAGATTTGATTTTTAGAATTTTAAACTATTTTTGAATTATTTTAAAAATATAATTCCAGAAACAGTTTTTCTGAAATGCACTTAGGGTTTTGGAAATCAAAACCGGGTCAAAGAATTCGGGTAAACGGGTCGGGAAACGGGTCAACGGGTCACCAAGAACAACCCACCGGAATCTGGGTTTTCCAGAATCTAGTCGGTGTCCGGTGGCCGGAATCCCTCGATTCCGTTCAAAAAACTATCAAACCAAAGGGCTTTTGCTCGGTTCTTTACCAGCAACACAACCCACATCACACTTTTCACTAATCAAGCCGGAAACGGCTGTAAAGTCCGGTCAAAACCCGGCAACCATATTTTCCGGCAAGCCAGAATCGAACACAAAACTCAAAACTGATTACACACCATAACTCTACATCCAATGATCTACTACATGGTATAAAACTTAATCAAAACCGATTAACCAAGCAAAAATCCGGCCAAAGCTTTAAGAAATCCGGTGAACTTCAACCTTTTCCGATTTGATCGAATTCGAGCTTAAAAATTAAATTAAAAATCATGCCCATACTCTAAATCACATTAAAAACACACTCAAGCCATCAATTTACACGAACAATCAATATCAAGACTTCCCCCAAATTAAATTAATAAATTCGAAATAATTAAATAATTAAAAATAAGAAAAAACTCAGAAATCATACCCACACGAATTTTGATGATGGATTTGGATAGAGGATGTTGAGAGCTTCGATTCGACTACTAGAGCGTCGAAATCAGATTCCGATAACGCCTTCAAAAGTTGGTTTGATTCTCAAGAACACGAAGAACACGATTCAGAGATTTTTATATTTTTAACAATAAATAAGCTTGATTATACGCAAAATAATGTACGATACGCCTTTTTATATTAAACGGAAAATAATACCCCAAACAACATTTTTGGATCGATATTGATCCAATGGATCGTTTTAATATGAATAAATAGAATACACGTTTTACGAGACGATAATTATCCAGAATATATGGATAACTACAAGAATCTTTTAATAATAGATATACGAACCAAAATACCTCTATCACGAATATTCCTGAATATTTCCCACTTTAACAAATGAAATATTGGTACGAACGATATGCCAATTTCCCGAATAATTAGGGAACGAACTAAATTTCCTTTTCGATAATTAAAATAAAACGAAATAAAATAACATTCTCTTAAAAAGAATTTTCCAATCACCACAAATATTCACATAGCATCTCAAGGTCACATATTCAACCATTTAACGAATAACTTAACACATTTAAACAATTAAAACATTTAATAAATTTTGATATGAAAATTAAATTTCATTTCACATCAAATATTAACACGTAATTTTCCCGGATCTTACAGGTTTAATGTTGATATTGGCAGACTCCGCAGACAAGGAAATGAGCTATCAGTTTATGAACTGTGTGAGCGGGAAACATATGTGGGATACCATAAACTTAATAATGGAAGGAACTGAAGACGTTTAGGAAAACATATTGGACATCCTGACTTCTCAGTATGAATCTTTTAGGTCTCTTCCTGGGGAAAGTATAACTCAGGTCTTTGAGAAATATACTAAGCTTCTTAATGAATTGGCAATGAAAGGGAAGACCTATCCACTGAGAGAAACAAACAGGAAGTTCATGATGACACTGCCCCATCATGTAGAACACAAGTCCTCATCCATAAGGGAAAGAATTGACTTCACAAAGATGTCATTAGAGATGATCTATAGCAAGTTGAAGACTTATGAGATGGATCAAGAACAACGAGTAATAATCTACGGACCAGGGACAGTGGATAACAAGCACAATGCACTTGTGAGATCAACAACACTTGTAGTGGATGAACCAACAACTTCTGATATTCAGGTTCAAACCCCTAGAGCTGGAAAGGAGGTGATTATAGAGCTGCAAAGTTTAGCCACATTCGTTTCAAGAGAAACCCTAAGTACAAGTTCAAGGGCTCAACCAACAGATTCTAGAAGAGTAAGTATTCACCTGGTACAGGTTTTAAGGGAGGCTTCAAGACTGGCTTGGTTGACAGAAGCAAATCAAGATGCTACAACTGCAATGAGTTAGGGCATTTCGCCACTAAATGCCGGAAGCCTCGTCAAGCAAGAGACAAGAAAGATGTTTGTGAAAAGAAAGACTCTTATGAGGATTTGAAGAAGGAGAATGCCAAGCTGAAACAGCAACTGGAGGCATTGTCTGGAAAGCAGAAAGGGAAAGCTTATATAGCAGAGGGAAAACACTGGGATGATACTGATTTGGATGAAGAGGAGAAGTATGTAAATGTTGCCCTAATGGCTGACTCTTCAGAGGAATCACCTCAATTATCTCAGGTACCTATCTTGACAACAATCGACATGTCTAATTCTGAGTACAAGAAAACGGTGCAAGATCTTAGTGTAGAATTGTTTAATGTACAAACAAGCATGCTAGCATCTGAAATGGAAAATGCTAAACTAGTTCTTAAGATTAAAACTCTAGAATCTAAGAATGAAGAACTAGAGCTTGTAGCTGTCACATTAGAAGATCTTAAGCAAAAGAATGTGTACTTAGAGAACAAGGTCAAGTGTAATGATGAGATAGAGACTATCCTCAGGAAGCAGATTTCAGAGTTAGATTTGAAACTGAATGCTTTTAAGAATTCCGCCCTAATTGCTAAGGAGATCATTGATACTCAGACCATAGGGAACAAGACTGCTATAGGACTTGACTACACCAAAAAGGCTGGGAAAAAGATTTTGGAATTTCCTATGACATCTACTGTTGTTAGGAAAAATATTACACACATTCTTAAGAATGTGGTCAGTCCAGTCTTTGTCAAGCCCTTCTCAGAACCTTTTCATGAGGATGACTTATACATAAGACAAGAATTGCTTGAGGAGGATTTATTGAAGGAAAAAGAGGTAAAGACTAAGTTTCCTAGGAAATCAGTAAAAACTGAATTACCTAAAACTGAAGTAGGTGACTTAGTTATCAAGGCTAAAAAGAACAGGAATGAGAAAAAGAATGTTGTTAATCAGAATATTGTTTCTTCTTCTCCCATTGCATCTAGGAAGTTGTGCACTATTTGTAATTCTGCTGGACACCTTACACATGCATGTAAAAAGGTTAAAGTAGAAACTATTGATACTTCTGCAATGCATAACATGTCTGACATGCTTGATGTTCATGAACCCTGTGGTAAGAAAGAGTGTTTGCTATGTACATACAACATTATGCATGCTTATTTTAAGTTGATAAATGCATCTGGTAGCAATAGCACTGATAATGTCAAACCCACAGAAAGCATGAATGTCAAACAAGTTAAGACTAACTTGAATGTTATTCCTGTTAAAGTATCTAAACCTTCAGGACCCAAACAAGTTTGGGTACCAAAGTCCGCTTAATCAATCTGTGATTGCAGGGTAAGGTTAAAAGCTCAAAGGTCGTGTGGATTCTGGATAGTGGCTGTTCTAGACACATGACAGGTGAAGAGTCCCTGTTTATAGAGGTGGTTAAGAAGACCGACCCGATTGTAACCTTTGGAGATGACAACAAAGGATTCACTACGGGATATGGTAAATTGAAAATTGGGAATGTCATCATTGAAAACATCTCTCTTGTTGAAGGATTGAAGCACAATCTTCTAAGTATCAGTCAGTTCTGTGATAAAGGCTACAATGTAGATTTCATAAAGGACAAGTGCTTGATCACCAACAGGAAGGATAAGAAGCTTGCTCTACTGGGAGTAAGAAAAGGAAATTTGTTTATAGTTGACTTAAGTTCTACCAGTGAAGGAGAAGTTACATGTTTCTAAAGTAAGGCATCTTCAGAACAAAGTTGGCTATGGCATAAGAAGCTCTCACATTTGAACTTCAAAACTATGAACTCTTTGGTAAAGAGAGAGTTAGTGAGAGGTTTGCCCCTGATGGAATTCAATCAGGAGGGACTATGTGAAGCATGTGAAAAAGGAAGTCGAAGAAAGCATCACATAGAAGCACAAGAATGACAAGCATTGCTGAACCATTAAAACTGATTCATATGGATTTATTTAGTCTAGTCAATGTTATGTCACTGTCAAGAAAAAGATATGCATTGGTGATGGTGGATGACTACTCCAAGTACACGTGGGTGTTGTTCTTACAATCAAAGGATGAAGCAACACAACTAATCATTGATCACATCAAGAAGATAGAAGTGGAAGCTAAGCTACCTGTGCGGACAATCAGATCAGACAATGGACTTAATGATTTCTGCTCAGAGAAAGGAATATCAAGACAGTATTCAGCACCAAGAACTCCTTAACATAATGGAGTAGTGGAAAGGAAGAACAGGACCTTGGTTGAAGCATCAAGGACTATGTTAAATGAATCAAAACTTCCCACTTACTTTTGGGCTGAAGCAATGAATACAGCTTGCTACACTCAGAATCAAACCCTGGTCAACAAAGATTATGAAAAGACCCCGTATGAGTTAATGGCGAACAAGAAACCAACACTGAAGTACTTTCATGTGTTTGGTGCAAAGTGCTTTGTACTTAAAGATGGACAACATCTAGGCAAGTTTGATGCCAAAGCAGATGAAGGCATTTTTCTGGGCTATTCTCTGGAATCTAAGGCTTACAGGGTGTATGTGATTGAAGATAAGAAGGTGTTGGAAAGCTTTAATGTAACATTTGACGACACCAAAAGACTAGGCCTGCAAACTAGAGAGAACTCTGAATCCTTGGTATTTGAAAATCTATCAGGAGATCTCTCTGACATTGAAGAAGAACCTGAAGTTGTTACAGTTATTAATATTAATGATAATGATAATGATTCTGGACCAAGTGGTGATAGTGGTGGAAATGCTCAAACTACTACTGGATCCACTAGTCAATCAACAGGGTCAACAGATCAAACCGTCAACAACTCAGGGGGAGCAGGAGAAGGATCAACTAGTCACACTCCACAACATCTAGAACAAGGAGAATCATCAAGATCGCATCTGCCAAGACAAAGGGTATGGAATAGAGATCATCCCTTTCACTTGATCATTGGTGATCCGGACACAGGAGTGAGAACTAGGAGGACATCACAAAATGAATGTCACTATTCTGGGTTTCTTTCAGAAACAGAACCTAAGAAAGTTGAAGATGCCCTAGATGATCTAGATTGGGTGATTGCAATGCAAGAGGAACTCAATCAGTTTGAAAGGCAGAACGTTTGGAAGCTGGTACCCAGGCCTAAAGGGAAATCTGTTATTACAACAAGATGGGTATTCAGAAATAAGTTGGACGAAGATGGCATTGTAACGAGAAACAAAGCCAAACTGGTTGCTAAAGGTTACTCTTAAGAAGAGGGTATAGATTATGATGAAACCTATGCACCAGTAGCAAGACTTGAGGCCATCAGAATGTTTCTGGCATTCGCAACACATTCCAATTACAAGGTATATCAAATGGATGTGAAGAGTGCTTTTCTGAACGGGGATTTAGAAGAAGAAGTGTATGTGGAACAACCTCCAGGGTTTGAGGATTCAAAACTGGCAGACTTTGTGTACTTTCTATTCAAAGCTCTCTATGGACTCAAACAAGCTCCAAGGACATGGTATGACACTCTCTCTGAATTCTTACTTGAAAATGACTTTACAAGAGGTGTCGTAGACAAAACTCTCTTTTACAAACAGCACAAAAATGATTTGATATTGGTGCAAGTATATGTTGATGACATAATATTTGGTTCTACTAATGATGATCTATGGAAGAGATTTGCTAAGTTAATGCAGAGTTGATATGAAATGAGCATGATGGGTGAATTGTCATTCTTTCTTGGACTGCAAGTATATCAAAGGCAAGATGGTATATTCATTTGTCAGTCCAAGTACATCAAAGATCTTCTGAAGAAGTATCAAATGGAAGACTCATCTACAGCAAAGACTCCAATGCCAACTGCCACTAAGCTTGATAAAGATGAAACTGGTAAGAAGGTTGACATCACAGGCTACAGAGGTATGATAGGCTCATTACTTTATCTCACTGCAAGTAGACCAGATATAATGTTTACAACATGCTTGTGTGCTAGGTTTCAGTCTGATCCTAAAGAATCTCATCTAATAGCTGTTAAGCGAATATTTAGATATCTTAAGGGGACCCCAAATCTTGGAATTTGGTACCCTAAAGATACAGGATTTGATCTTATTGGATATACAGACTCATATTTTACAGGTTGTAAGATTGATCGGAAGAGTAGTTCAGGAAGCTGTCAGTTTCTTGGAAGAAGGTTAGTTTCCTGGTATAGCAAGAAGCAGCATTCAGTGTCCACATCAACAGTTGAGGCTGAATACATTGCTGTTGGTAGCTGTTGTGCTCAGATCTTGTGGATGAGAAACCAACTCCGTGACTATGGGCTTTTGTTGACAAAGATTCCAATATTTTGTGACAACACAAGTGCCATAGCAATCTCTAACAACCCAGTGCAACACTCGAGGACGAAGCACATCGACATCAGGTATCATTTTATCCGAGAGCATGTCATGAATGGAACTGTTGAGTTACATTTTGTACCCACAGAGGAACAAATTGTAGACATCTTCACTAAACCGCTTGATGAATCCACTTTTTCTAAGTTGGTTGGTGAACTTGGGATGTTAAATCTTTCTAATTGATTTTGATTAGAAGTCAGTAACTGCAAGATAGTCCTAGTGAATACATGAGTTTAAGAATTTCCATATCCTTAGGACTCGTGAATTTATTTTCTGGAGCAATTCTCGTAGTTAGGATTATTGTACTAATTTTATGTCATAATTATGGATGATATATCTTCTGGCATTTAATTGGTTATTAATTCTAAAATTATTTAGGTGCTAATATTTGTTCTAAATATTTAAGCATCTATTTAATTCGAATTAATTTGCTTTGTTTTAAACATTGTAGATTAATGCAGCATAATTTATTGGATTTTGATTGGTCAATATCATTTGATGATATTTAGTCGATTTTATTCTAAGAAAATTGTGAATTTTCTGTTAACAATTGATTTTGGTAAATTTGAAAAAGTTTATTCTAATTAAAAGTTCACAGGAAAACAAAGGTTTGATTTTTGAAACATGAACAGTTTTTAAAAGTCGAATCAGAAGCAAAAACCATCGAATTTAGAAAATTCGATAGTTTTTCTAAGTACTAAATGAAAACCATCGAAGATTAATTCGATAGTTTTTAAGTAGGAAAGGAAAAACCATCGAAAACACCTTTCGATAGTTTTTGAAATAAAAATTGAAATCTATCGGAGAGAATTTATTTTTCCTTTATCTAAATTCTCGATAGTTTTCAGAAAAAGCTCGATAGTTTTTTGGTTTTAAAAGAAAAAGACCTTCGATAGTTTTTGAATAAAGTCTGTTGAAATTCAAAAGAAATCACCTTCCATCGAAGTCCTTTAGACTTTATTACCCCTCTGAAATTCCATCGAAAGTACAAATAAAAACTATCGAACCTAGAAAGGACATTTATGCCCCTGAAAGTTTCAAAAAGTATAAAAACGTGCCTTGTCTTTTTCATTCTCAGTTTTACAGATCTAAGAAAAGAACAAGTGGCCGTTTATAATACTTACAATTTCTATATACATACAAGAACACAATTCGATAGTTTCTTCAGTTTTAACCGAGAAAAGCTTGAAAAAGTTACTGTTCTTCACTGTTGATTGATTTTTAACCGTGAAAACTTAATAGTTTTTGAGTTTTTGGAACTTTCTGAGTAAGAATCCATTGAACTAAACTTCTGAACCTAAGAAAATTGTTAACAGTACACCTCTTGGAAATTGATTGTTTTTAAACAGTTGATTTCTTTTGATCTTATTGGTTGGTTGGTATTAACAATTATGGTTCTAAATTTTGTTTGTGTTCGAATTTGTGTTTTTAAGAAAAAGGGGTATTGTGTTTAAAAGTAATTAATTAGAAATAACTAATTGAAAATTAGTTTTGGTTTAAATTTAATTTTCTGGAAATTTGAAATAAAATGGCTGGAGAATTTATCGTAACCAAGACTAACCACGTCTCGTTTCAGAATGTGCAATCCATTACGAACTTACAGTTTCGTGCATGGGCAGAATTTCTGAACACACATTCATTAGTGGCATATGCACTGGGTACTCTCGTGGTCCTTTGCATCGATCAATTGACTGCGTTGTACACATCCGCCACTAACACATCTGAGAACAATGTAAGTGCCTTCAGTTTTGTTGTGCCAGGGGGCAGAACAATAAGGGTGACGGAACAAGACGTTAATAGGGTTTTACATTTTCCAACCGAAAACCTTGTCCCGGATCCCACAACTGAGGAAATACATGCTTTCTTCACTCTCATAAGAAGTCAACAACCAAACTTCTTTGTGGGAGAGTTCCTTAAGCATTATCTGACTAAGCCGTGGAATTTCTTCTTTCATACTTTGATCCATGTTTTTACTGCTAAGCTGACAAATCTGCATGGTATTCCCTTATTTCTTCAGAAGATAGGATTTGCCATTGCTAACAATAGGCATATAAACATAGGAAAATTGGTGATTGATCAAGTTATTCTATGCATGGGACCACTGGATGAAAGAACATGCATAGATGATGTTCTTTGTTTCTATCCTAGGTTCCTACAGCTAATTCTAAATGATGTGTTAATAGATGATGAAAGGGAGACATTTGATGGCGAGGAGACCATGGAGTGCATGAGGATTAAGAGCAATGCAATAACCGCTCTGATAAGAAAGAATCATCTTCCAGGGGTACCCACTGTTCTAACTGAATATATAAGAACGGTGCCCCTACCACTTCTACCCCCAGGGGAACAGGTAAACGAAGGTAATATTCCTGAACCTGTACTGGCTCCTGAACCACAACCAATGGATGTTGATCCAGAGCCCTCAGCGGCCATTCCTGACCAAGAGGTTGCAAACCCACAATCTCTAACCACGGTCATAGAGCCTTTGGAAGAGCCAAATGAAACCGTAAACGAACCTCCTTCCCCTACTATACCCATCATACAGACATCCATGAGTGTAGAGGGAGATAGTGCCAAAGCAGCACCACATAAGGAGATACATCCTTCATCAGCAGCTCTGCCTTCCTCTAAAAGGAGAAGACTAGAAAACGAGGCAACTGTTGAAACTTCATTTCAATCATCCAAAGAGCCCTTTATTGATTTTTTTGATGCTGATTGGGCTACATTAACCAAAGCTATATCTGAACCTATAGCTCAATCAAGCAAAGAGGAATTGACGGAAGCAACTGGTGTTCCGACCATATTACGGTCAGGTTCACTGGTTGAAGGTTCTAAGAACCAAGTGTCTTCACAGACGTCGGGAGAAGGCTCTGACCCAAATGCAAAATCTAAAGGGTCATTGCCTAACTCCCCAGATGGAACATATCTGGATCCTGCGGGTAAAGGATCCGACGTAGGTGCGGATCGGCAACTCGGTAACAATGAATCAATTTCAATTGAGGAGTTAACTGAGGAAAATTCTTCACAGACTTTAGAGGGAGCTTCAGGATCTCTGCTATTAATAGAGCCTGATTCTATCCACCTAGAGATTCAAACTCTAGATCCTTCAAAGGATACATCATCTACGGATGATCAGCAACTTGGTTTATCCAAGGACGGGGACTTGCGAAGCCCCATTGCACCACCGGTGACCTCCTTAAGGATGGCTACGGTGTTTTCTGATGCAGGTACAAAGAGCAATAAGGGAATGAGTGAAACCCAAACACATACACCTGGCCTGACTGAGAAAGGAAAGATGAGTGAAACACCAATAGAAACGTTGAGTGCACACCCAGAGCCAAATGTGAGGAGTGACACCCTAACCCTTCCAATTATTGATGATTTGCTACTACCTACTGAAAGAGAGTTACATGTTCAATCCACTCTCAAGGAGATGACGATTCATGATAAGCAAGGAAATCCACTATTCAGGTTCCACTGAGACCTTCCTTTGACCAAGGGATCTCCTCCAGTCAAGCCAATGCTTCTTTAATGTCTATTCAAGAGAAGGTTGACTTGGCGACGGCTGATTCTAGAAGAACTTACAGGGTCTTAGGCAGTGCATCTAGCACTATAACAGGTATTAAAAGCAGTGGACTCCTTGAAGAAGGAAGCAATGGAAGAACTAGTCGACTTGAGAAAAGATGTCAAAGAGCTTAAGGATGGATTCATGAATGAAGTAAATGCTCTACAACAAGGACAAGAAGCTTTGAAAGAAGACGTTCTGGTTATCCGGGATGGTCAAGCTAGGGTAAAAGATGCAATGAACACCCTGTCAAGAGTGGAGTCTAAGCTTAACCAAAGATTGGATAGAATTGAAAAGACTACCAAATCGAGACTGGATGACATTGACCTGAAGCTAGCTTCTATACATGCGATGAATAGAGACATTTCTGACTTCATGGAGAATCAAAGTGACGGAGTGCAGTCTATATGGAATATGTTGAGGAACCAACAACTCAGACCATCAAATTAACAACCTGATCCTACTACAAACTTTTATGTTGAGGATAACTTCATCGAGGATTCCTCAACTAAGGGGGGGAAAGTTGGAGAATGGGAGGCAAATGGATGGGGATTATGGGAAACCAATGAAACTATTCCGGTTAGACAATACTGGATTAAGGACATGCAAGAAGAGAAGAGTGAAGAGGAATTTGAAGTCATGCATGAGCAACCACAACAAGAAGAGCATGATCCATATTATCCTGAGCCTATAGAACATCCTATCTTGGATGATGATATGGAAGAAGAAGCAAATTCTCTGTCATTGGAACAGGAAGCTGCCTTGGAGATATTGAAAGCTGAAAGAGCTGAAAGAGATGTCAGGCAAGCTGAGAAGGAAAGACACCAAGCAGTTCTAATGAGTGAGAAGCTAAAAAGATTCAAGGTGTATGCTGAAGTGAGGAAGAAGAAGATGATGGATTTGGCAAAGAAACAAGGCATTGACTGGGAGATGACTTATAAAACCTTTTGTGGAGTTGAAGACGGATTAGAAGTCAACGACAATGCGGAGGTGGAAGTTATCATTCAGGATATCAGAAGTGCAAATCTTGAAGATCAGACTTACTTCACTGCACTGAGAAATTCTGTGATCTTTCTGAAAGCTGGAGTTAAAGCAAATGGTGCCTGGAACATATTGATCAATTTTCTTGAGAAAGGTACATTTGTGATTTCTACTAAGTTTTTCGAACAGAGAACATACACGGAACTGCAGGTGATGCTCGTCAAGATACAAAGGACTACAAGGCTAAATGAACTGCTCCGTGAGCATGTTAAAGAAATCTTGATGAAAGTCAGTCCAGAGATTACTGAAGATCCTCCAATGGTTAGATTCATGACGAATGACTTGTTTAGAATCTGCTATTTGACTGAGGACAAACTGAAGGATTATCCAAGTAACTATCTGATATCAGTGGAGAAGTATCTTAGATCCACTGGATTCACATCAACGGAGAAGGACAAAGCAGCCGACACTCTGAGAAGATTTCTAATGGAGAATGTTCCTTACTATAGGAAGAGAGTGGAGAGAGGATTGGAAGTGCGTCCCAGACTACCAAACATGCCAAAACTAAACAAGAAAGATGTTAACATTGCATGGTTGTGGGCTGGAGTGGGACAAGAGGTTGAATACATTGGAAGACACATCAAAGGAGCAATCCTTAAACCTGGAGAACCATTGCACTATCCTTCCGTGATTGATTATCATGCTGCTAACTCCAATCCAATGATTGAAGAAGGTGAGATTGAGATGGACTGAAGAACAGAAGCAAAGAACAAAAGAACTATCAGCTCAGACTAGAGGATCAACTTCATGTATAAAGTTTTAATGTTTTTTGAATTATGAAATCTGGAAATGTATATATCTCATCCAGAATGCATTTAATATTATTAAGTTGTCTTACTTTAATTAGTTTCATGTGTCCTTAGTTAGTTGAGTTATCCTCGAAGTATTTGCTTGTCGAACTCTATACAATCAAATAGGGGGAGATTGTAAAGCATAATGTAACATAAGATATAAAATAGATAACTGCAACTCAACAAAGGACAAGATAGACAATAATATTAAAAGAAGCACATGAATCCAGAATCAAAGAAGAAAAGGTAAACTCAAAAAATCAAAATATGGTATGTATTCTTGAAGTCCGTAAACAGGTCACAGAAAGAAGTTCATGAAAATGTTCAAGCCTCAGTGACAATCAAAGGATCAAGATTTTCAAGACTGCAGAAGTATGTGAATGATTTAGGGTTAGTACCACAGAATTCCAGTGATTTATTTGAAGCAACCAGATCGAAAAAGGACTTATCATCAACATTGAATTGAAGACATAGAAGAATTGATCAAGTGTTATTCATCTGTGAACCAGACCAGTTGCACCAGTTGACGACACTGAAAAAGATCAAGTTGTTTTATCGTCTCAAAAGAAATTGATACAGTCTAAAACTTAAACACCCTGAAGCTCAGAAGTTTTTCTAAAAGATCAAGGACAAGAAAATGGCTCGATGGTTTTTCTATTTAGAAAACCATCGAATGTGATTCAAAGAAAACTAAAGTAAGTTAATTTCTCATTCGATAGTTTTATTAAAAAACCATCGAATGGAAAATTAACTTTATTCATTCGATAGTTTCTAATTGGAGGAGCAGGTGGAAAAGTATTTGTTTGTCAGGTTGGTAAAAAGATGGACGGCCAGGATTGTTTGTTCAACTTTGGTTCGATAGTTTTCTAAACAAAGTCTACAATTAATACAGAGTAAAGGAGAGTGTCTTCCTCAGTTAAGGCAGAACACAGAGACATTACTGAGAGAGAAGTTTGAGCCGGAGAAAATTATCAGAGAAATTAATAGTGCTCAGAATTTCATCATTGTATTGAATTTGTGTAACCTTGAACTCATTGAAGCTAATCTACGGATTAGAAATTGTAGCACCCCTCGAGGTTTATATTTATAAAATGATGTATTCCCCGACTCGTGTTTTGATTTGGTGCATTTGATTTCGTTATAGAACTGAATGATTATTTCGCGAACAAAATTAAATAATTTGTGAGTATCGTATTCAACCCCCCCTTCTACGATACTTTGGACCTAACAGAAGACCACTATCACATGGGTCTAAATTGCTCTTCATACGCATAACGTTGCCTAAGAGATTGGAAGAAGTCATCGTCAACATATCACTGCATGGATTTCAGTTCATATGTCTGGATATGATTGACACGTATTAATGACACCAACATACTCTCATGTTTTTGATGCAGTAATATATTAGAGTAATATATAATTAATACTATTATATAAGTTATAATTCAAACTATCATGTTCTAATATTATTTTTTCTATGTTGATTTAGATGTTGTGGGCTGCTTGACCTACTTGGGTGGCATTGAAGTTGTGAAAGGCGGTTGGAAAAAAAGAGATCTCAAAATTGTCACAAATTAGTAAGTTATGCATTATATTAATTTTAATATAACTGTTAATTGTTTTTTATTGTTCTTGTAATTTTATATTACTTCTTTGGTTACCCCAATTTATTTGTTTTACTTATTTAATTTGTTCTAATTTTTTTCTTAAACAGCTCCATCACCAGTACCATAACTCTGTGGGAAAAGTTGGCTGAGATGGTTGATACAAATTTATACAACGAGGATGGTGGACCCTATATAATAATTGTCACATCTACCCAGATTAAAAAATTTAAAAGTAATTATCTTTATTAATGTTTTTATAATATATAGTTTTAGAAATTGCACATATATAAATCTATCTTATCTCGATTGAACGAATATCATTAGATATTATACAAATATTTGTTTCATTGATATTATTGATTTAATTCTTATATTAGTTTTTTAACCATTTATTTACTCTTATATGCAGATACAATTAGCTTTTCTACCACAAGAAATAGTAAAATTTATACAAATCTGGATACACCGTATGTGTCATCCCCGAGAGAGAGATTTGCTCACATCTCTACTAAATTGCAAATCAGTGGAGACTCTCTCCCCATAATGTCGCCTGAGAAAAAAATGTTTATTAATAGGACGAACATCGAGGAATTGCTGGAAGCAAAGTGGAGTGAAGACCTAAAGGTTAATTTTGCACATTTTTTGTTTAGCTAATTTATTTTACGTACCTTGCACTTGATCTCAATTATTATCAATGTTATTTTTGTTATCATATTTATACTCTAATCATATTACTATAGGAACAAATTGTTACGGTAAGAGCTGAGATTTTTGGGATTGATAATACCCATAACTGGTACTACACTGGCTGTAAAACATGCTCCACAAAGTTGGACTTTTGTGAGGGACATTATAGATGCAAGCTTTGCAACGAAATTATTGACCATCCTCTTATCATGTAAGAAATTAATTTAATAACTTTATTTTAAATTTTGTTTATACATATATTAATCTTTCTATGATTTGTGTGTTTATACAGGTTTAGAATACAAATAAAAGTTAAGGATAAGACGGGAGATACAACTTTTGTACTATTCAACAATATAGCAGAACCATTGCTAGACACATTAGCAAATAAGATAGTGAATAAATTATCTTTAGACAACAATGATGTTCCAAAAGAGCTTGAAGGATTATTTGAAAAAGATATAGTGTTTAAGTTACGATTGAATGCTTATAATCTCAAATAAGGATTACACAGTTTTACTATTGCTGAGATATTTGAGCCAAAAGAAATTTTGGAACAAGAGTAAAAATTGAAGAAATCAGTCAAGGTACATTATAATTTATTATAGCTTATGTGTAATTAATTAATTAGTTTAAAAGTCTAATATCATATGCACTATATAATGTAAGAAATAAGTTGTACATGATTTTTCTTCTTCATGCAACTATTTTTAAACACTCATTATATTGCAGGATTCTAAAGATTCTGCTACATCCGAGACTGGTGATGTGTTTGTGCATGGCAATGGAGCTGGTGATGCAGGCAATGGAGCTAAAGAAAATTCGAAACAAGAGTAAAAGTTGAAGAAATTAGTTAAGACATATTCTAATTTACTATAATTTATGTATAGTCAACTTCATTAGTTTAAAACTCTAATATCATGCACTATTATCTATATAAAAATATTGTACATGAATATTTTTCTAAGAACTCACTATATTGCAGGATTCTAAAAGTTCTCCTACGCCCGAGACTATGCATGACAAAAAGAAAAGGAAAGTATCATTTGAGGACAATGAAAAGGACAACGGAGTTGGTGATGGATACAATGGAGCCGATGACGGAGGCAATGGAACATGTATTTAGCATTATGCTACCGCCTAATTACACATGTGTTTCCAATCTTACCTTTTAGTATTAAAATAATATGTACTAAAGGTTTCACATTATACTTTTAAACTACATTGATAACTTGTCCGATTTTAATATATTTTGAATATGCACTAAAGGTCTATTGAGATTGATAATTACTATCATTTTCTTAGCTATTTTTAATTATTATGTTTGTTTCAATAAGGATGAAATTTTGCTAAGATTTGAAATATTACAAACTATAAGATTTATAATATATAATATAAATTATATATTATCTTTTCTAATAATACTATATAAATATAAGTAATATTATATATATATATATATGGCAATGGTATCGGTCCAACAAAATAAAAAATCAAACTATATAAACAAAAAAAATAAGTAAATATTTTATTATAGTACCTACCCAAATGCAAATTTTATAGAATATATTTTATTTGATAATTTAAATAATTGTTTAGATATTAATTTCACAATTTTTATTCTAATATTCTTATTCTTTACAAATATATTATAATGTCGCTGCGAAGCGCGGCTTAGTAACCTAGTTTAATAATATGTAATAAATGTATTTTGATATTAAAAGACCAAAATAACCTTGAAAAAATATACAGTAAAACCTCTATAAATTAATATAATTGGGACCGGAGAATTTTATTAATTTAGAGAGGTATTAATTAATCGATAAATTAATAAATATTAATTAAAAGAGAGTTTTTGATAAAATAAATTGAATGTTAGTTATATAAAATTAAATAAAATTAATTGTATAATTTTATATTTTATACTTAATTCAATTTAATATCTTGTATAATTATTTAGAAATTCAACGTATCTTAGTAAGATTCAAAATACACCATCCTTAAAAATAATGTCGATGATATAGAAGACGATGCAACATCTTTGAAATCTGTTGCATGGAAAGAAGTGCTCAAGACATCAAAAACGCTTAATAACTTTTTGATGCAATACAAAAACTCCAAATCCGAGCTTTTGGATGCAATAAGGAAGGTTAATGATGAGTTTCATGTAGATTTGAACTTCAGAAAAAAAGGCTAGAATCATATTTTGCAAAAGTGTAGTAAATATATTTTTATGATTATAAGTGAATTATTAAATTATAATATTACTGTGACCATATACTTATACATGGGTTTATAAAAAATTTATTATCTTATTATCTTATCAAAATATGTCATTTTCTGAACTGGCACCAGAAAAACAATGTTGGATAAATATTCTATAAAGTTACTACACTAGTAGAAATATAGCAATAGACATCGGCTAAAAACCGATGTCTTTCTAAATTTTGACCGATGTCTTCGCATGTGATGTTAAAAGTCTGAATTTTAGACATCGGTTTTTCACCGATGTCTCTTGCATATTTACACATCGGTTACCATAAGTTTGTCATTGTTAAATGCCCTTTTCAACATCAGTTTACTTAAAAGAAATGATGTAAAACAATGTTAAAGACAAGTTCTATTAAACTGAACGATGTCAAATGTTACTTTTAACATCGGTATTTTAAAGCAGTGCAATTTTATATGAACTATTATACATTGGTTTTCAAGAAGAAGCGATGTAATATATCTCTTTAGACATCGGTTTTATAGTTAGTAGCTGATGTCTTTGGTGCATTTAAACATTAGGTTTTTTTATTAAACTGTTGTCACGTCTGCTTTTTCACATCGATTTTAGAATCACTACGTGATGTTATTCTTGCATGTTTACATCATTTTTCACTTCCATGTGATGTTAATTTTATTTGGTTGTATTGTTCCTCATGTGTATTCATATGAACCAAACCCACTAGATACTAAAAAACTGAAATAATAAAACTTGGATCTTGAACCAAAACAACTACTATATCTCAATATATTAACAAAAAAATTGACAAAAATTAAATGGCAAAGCTCAACAACTATATATCATTGCAAAAATTCAATTCAAGATTAACAAACAAAAGGCTTGGCTGCAATTCGAATTATATGGAGAGCCTCCAAACTCACACTCCCGTGCTTCTCCTTCAACATATGTAAAGGCACAACTCGATCATCATGTATCAGAACTCATAAGTCAGAACAATGAAGCGAACTGTAAAAAGGGACTTGAACTTCAAGTCCAAGCTACTAAAACCTTTACTTCAATAATATACAGCAACTTATAACAAAAGAGAAATGCATGCTACTAATTCGTTGAATTCTTTCATGATCACGGCTCTGTAACTTAGGTCCTAAGCTAAAACCAGCAATTTTGACTTGAAGTGTATTTGATTCCTACTTATCGCTGAAAGTACAGATATACTCATTTTTATTCACTACAGGATAGTTGCGATTCTTCTTTCGGTTACTTATAGATATTCATATCAGGAAACAAACCTTTGATGCAGAGTTTAAGTAGTGCTCAAAATTCTGACAGAAAACTGAGATCCTAATCACTAACGATCCAGTTGTTATTTTAGAAAATGGAAGTGTCTTAACAAAACCGAAAGCTGAAAATTGAATTATCTGGTGCCAATGAGCATAATTTAACGAGCAAATTATTTACAGTCATGTTATATGAATTAAGTATCTAGGACTGGAAGTGTACCTTTGGGCAGCTCAGGTCCACACCTAAATCAGATACACTTTCTTTAAACTGCTGCATCCTGAAGCTACAATCTTAAAGCATTAATTTTGGTCTAATAAAGCTACTGCATCTGAATAATTTTGATGATACTTTACGAAAATCATGATCAGCCGTCAATAGGAAATTCATCGACTTAATAAGGAATTAAGATCATTTTTAAAGCCCGACAACTAAATCACGAAAATGTGCATATCTGAACTCAGACCATGAATATGAAACAAATATTACTTTTTCCAGAAGATTGTATACAATATAAAGACCAAAAACAAAAAGGTAGGAAGATAAAACCTCCATATATTGAAATAACGTTAAAACTTACTTGATTAGCCAGTGGAATTCATCTTCCTTATCAGAACAGCCAAATTCTGAGGTCCAAGTATGACCTGAAAACATGCAAAAATTGTTAGGCCGATTACACAATATATAATCAATATAATTATGATAATAACAATAAAGAACACTGTTTATGAATCAACAACTGAATTATATAAATAACTCTTCTCTTTGTGATGTAAAATATCACAGAGAGCTGCTAGGTTACAAGAATAATGTTTTCAATAATCGCATCCCTTTTAGGGTTAACCTATCTGTGTTTATATAGTACACAGCTACATAGAATCAATCTCTAATTGATATTCCTATAAATTAGCTATACAAATTATATCAAATTAGGATTGCTTCTGTCTTCTGTTCCGTTTCCTTGTCTGTCTCAATATATCTTGTTTCTTTCCATCTTCAAGATATATTGCTTCTAGAATCTTCAATGTTAGCATCGACAGCTTTAGCAAACTCTCACCCCGTCGGACTTTATCAAACTCTGACTGGCTTCTAGTAAACTCTGATGAATACATGTTGCTTAAACACTGATAAACACTCATCAGCAATTATATCTAACAATCTCTCCCAACTTGTGCATAATAAAAATGTACAAGTTAAAAGATAATTGATGATGTCAAAACATATAACAAATGCAGTGTTTATAACATATCAGAGTTTAACTTTTACTTAGAACAGAAAACTTTAAAAACTTACAGTCAGACTTTACTTAATCTCTTCAATATCAGGCACTGTCCTGAGATAGTCAATAAGCAGCCTCCTTTCAGCTTTTGCTAGCTCATCCACCATGATTTCTTTTAACTCCTTAAGCTCTGGATCACTTTCTCCAGTCTGGTAGATGGCAGCTCTCAGAGAATAAATGTTGTTCTTCCTCATTTCATTCCCTAGCCGGATAAAGTATGATTTGTCTGACTCTAGGTTGAATTCTAAAACCTTTATACCCAGTGCATTATTGAACTTGGCACTGTTTGTCTTCATTTCAACAATCTTTCCATAAGCATCTCTATACTTAGGCATATATGCACTTGAAACACCTCCTCCAAGAAGAGCTTTGGATTTCATCATTCTTTCTTTCAGAACTAGAGCAGCATCATGAGTACTTCTATTTTTGATTTTGAGAAGATATAGAACATACTCAAGCTCTTCCCATAGTTTCAATTGAACATCAGCTTCTCCTATTCTGTATACTCTTCCATCAGACATAAAGTATAACAGTACCTCTTTCTTTAACCCTCTATGATAAACCATCTGAACAGACTCTAGTTGATCAAGACTCTCTTGAGATACCCCAATACCAGGTTCTGCCAGTGATGAATGGTCAAAAGGACTGTTATTTATTCTCTTTTCTCTGTGTGAACCCAATCCAGATTTATCATAAGATTGCTTTCCATGTACTGTTCTGGTTTGAGAAAAGTTCACAGCTTCTAGCTTCAGAGTTTCAGAAAGTACAGGTCTTAAGAAACCTTGGAGTTGTGGAGCTAGCTGAGTTTGTACAACTTGAGCATTGTCAGAGGTTGTCACAACTTTAGTAGAAACATCAACATGAGCAACGTCAGAGGTTGATTTATTTGGCCTTGATTCAACTTGAGCAACGTCAGAGGTTGAATAATTCTTCTTTGGTAACTGTCCTTCTTCTACCAGTATACCTTTTCCTTTATCAGACTTTGCAATCATAGGCCTCCTTGTATATTGTAAACTCTGTTGAGAGTTCACATTCTCTTTAATAGAAATTCCCATTTCCTTTTTCCTAGGAGCCTTGGCCTTTTTCTTGTAAGTACCAGCTTCAATCTTTTTCTGGTGTTCTTCAGCAAGAAGCTTCATCTCAATATCCATATCTTCCATTGTGACTTGTCCATCATGTTCTTCTAAAAACAACTTAGCAGCAATCTCTTCATCAGTAGTTGGATTTTCTGAAATCACTAGACTCTTAAGTCTCGAAGAAGATTGACCACCAGAGTGTTTTCTTTCAGAGTATGTCTGTCTAGCAGAGTTTGACCAAAGTCTCCCTTGCTCTTGAGAAGACTTTGACCTTCTTTCAGCTCCCCTGCTTCCACCATCATTAGAATCATCCCTCAGTCTCAAGGTTGGAGTCCTTTTGCATTTGTCTTTATGTATTCTCTCCCCCTTTTTGAATCATCAGGAATAAAAACTGATGTCAGCAATTCTAGTGAAGTAGCAATCGAATCAATCTTAGTAGATATTGCAGCTTGATTGTTTTCAACATTGGTTAGCCTCTTCTTGATTTCTTCTTGATCCTTGATCAGAGATGAAAATCTAGCTCTATCTTGCTTCATTGCTAAATCCTTAAGAGCAATATCATTACTCAATCCAAGAACAACTTTGTTTGTCTCATCAAAGCGATTGTGCAATTGAAAGGCATATGCTATAGCCTATTTGTAATTCGAGGATTCTACTCAACTTAAAACAAGAATGTAATAAGTAAATATTAGATCAGATGTCACAGGAATCTCAGAAGATTATATCTGTCAAAGAATGAAGATTAAAGTCATCTACAGACTTGAAGTTATTCTACATTGAAAGAAGCTCAATTTATTGATCAAGCCTCAATGAAGTATTCAAGCTCGGTGGATTTATTAAAGTGACGGAGATTTCAAGTGGTGACAGAAAAAGATACTGATTACGGAGTTCTTGAATGAGAAGGAAGTGAATCACTGCTTAAAGTCAAATAGATAAAGAACAGACATTGTCGTTAGTCACTCATGAACCAGACAGTGCATCGAGTGTCAACGTACTATTATGTTTGTTATTTATCTAAGTTTTAAGTGATTCTGGAATTAAGTGAGAAGTCAATTAATTCTATTTATTCTCGTATAAATAATTAATACTATTGAGTAAATTATTTATTAAATTAATTCTGTAAAGAATTAATTTAATACATAATTTATTTAGTTAATTATTTAAATTAGAATAAAAAGAAATTAATTGAGAAGTCAACTAATTCTATTTATTCTCTTATAAATAATTAATACTATTAAGTATATTATTTATTAAATTAATTCTGTAAAGAATTAATTTAATACATAATTTATTTAGTTAATTATTTAAATTAGAATAAAAATGAACTAGGAAGACTTAGGTTTGAACTAGGAAGACTTAGGAAAATGAACTAGGAAGACTCACAAGTGAGTCTTCCCGAAAGTCTTCCTAGGACAATTCCTTGTCTTACCGAATGTCTTCCTATTGAATTCATTATCTTCCCGTAAGTCTTCCAAGAACAAAATGATTATTTTCCTCTAAGTCTTCCAAGGCAATTTCTATTCTGTCAAGTAGTGGCCTGCACGTGGGATTGAATAAGGAATGCTTTTATATAAAAGCATATGCAGGAGACTTTGACAAGTTCAAGGAAATCACAACACAGAAGAAAAAGAGACACAGCATATTATCATCAAATTCACTCTGTCTTTACTTCTTCCTGAACTGAAAAGCATTAATTTCTTCAGAGAATTAAATCTTGATTAGTTCATAACATTTAATTCATAAGAACTGATTCTCTTGTACTGCTTTAGCTTTCTAGCGGATCATAATCCCTAGATTTTATATCGAACTACTTTTTAGTATTCGATCCTTTTTATTACAAAAATAGATAAATTCATGTCGAATTTATTCTAGATTTGTTTTATCAAGTTCCTTGTAATCAGTGATCAAAATTGTAACACCTCTCAAGTTTAATAGAGTTTCTATTTAACTTGAATATTGTTTCAGTTTTTATTCCGCATTAATTTGTTCTAATTGTTAAATTATTAAAAGAACAAATTTCGATAAAACGGTATAGTTTGTATTCAACCCCCCTTCTACAAACTTATCAGGACCTAACAGCAATGACTTGACTTGAACAATGGTCGCCTTAAAATGAGTTAACAGCTCAGGATTGGAAATCTCTTCAGCTGACTTCTGTATAAAATCTGCAGCCCTTTGTGTAGAGAAGATGCAGTCTGCTCCTGACCAATTAGCATAATGCATTTCTCTGAAATGAGCTTCAGTTGCATTTTGGTTTTCTTTGATAGACTCTGCTGTAGGATCCCTTAGAAAAGGTTCTGACTCATGACTATCAGAGTTTGAAAGTCCAGCATTGATCCCAGAGTTTGCATGATCAGAGTTTACAGATGTGTGATCAGCATTATCAAAATCAACTCTAGCTTCATTGACATTTTCTGCTATCTGCTCTGCAATTTCTTCAGCAACATTGTCTGCAGTAGCCTCGGCATTTATCTTTTCAGCTTCAGGAATCTCAGAGTTTGCAGTTACAAAAACCTCTGTTTCAACAGGAACAGACTCTGTAACAATTTCTTCTGTTTGTACAGTAGTCTCTTTCAAAGTCTCTGCCATAGCTTCATCCATTTTCTCTATAGCAGCTTCATTTACCTGATCAACCTCATCACCCATTTCAAGAATTTGATTTGTAACAGAGAGATTCTCTGTGTGAGTAGCAATGGACTCTTCAATAACCAGGGTGGGTTGATCAGTTGCCACTTCCTCAGTATCACAAACACTGATACTAGGATGTGCTTCAAGAATATTATCAAAATCAAACTCATCAAATAAATTATCTTGCTCAAAAACTTCAGCCTCTGTTTCAGCATTTGCCATTTCAGGCACAGTGGCTGCTTCAACATCTTCAGTAGCCTCCTGAACAAGAACCTCAGGAGCTTCATTATCCACAAAGACCTTGTCCTCATTATCAGTATTTACAGCAGACTCCTGAATAACAATTTCTGGAGCTTCATCCTGGACAGCTTCAGTTGCTGGTGTAGATTCATCCATATTATCAAAAAGATAATCGGCTACTAATCTTCTTTTTCTCTGATGAAGAGGTTCATCATCAACATCAGCTTCATCATCAGTTTTTGATCTATTGGCTCTTCTTTTCTTAGAATGACCAACACCCTTTGGCACAGATATCTTGGACACTCCTACTTCAGTAGCTGGTCTAACAGACTTTGCAGATTTGGAGCCAACATTGTAAGATCCGGGAAAATTACGTGTTATTATATGATGTGAAATGAAATTTTTATTTCATATTAAGAGTTATTAAATGATTTATCTGTTTACACGTGCTAAGTTATTCGTTAAATGATTGAATATGTGATATTGTGGTGCTATGTGAAATGTGTGGGGAATTTGAAATTATTTTGAAAAGGGTGTCATACTATTTTATTTTATTTTAATTATCGAAAAGAAAATTTGGATCGTTCCCAAATTATTCGGGAGATTGGTATATCGTTCGTACCAATATTTCATTCGTTAAAGTGGGAAGTACTCAAAAATATTCGTAATAGAGGTATTTTGGTTCGTATATTTTGTATTAAACGATACTTGTAGTTATCCGTACTTTATGGATGCTTATCGTCTCGTGAAACGTGTATTCTGCTTTATTAAAGATTTAAAGCGTTTATTTTGTTAAATTGTATTTAAAGCGATCCATCGGATCAGTATCGATCCAAAAATGTCGTTTGGGGTATTATTTTCCGTTTATTATAAAAAGGCAAATCGTACTTTGTTTTGCGTATATTAAAGTTTAATTACAGTTAAAAAGCTAAAAACCCCTGAACGTGTTCTTCGTGTTCTTGAGAATCAAACGCAATTTTGAAGGCGTTATCGGAATCCGATTTCGATGTTCTTGTAACCAAATCGAATCTCTCATCATCCTCTACCTAAATCCACCATCAAAATTCATGTGGGTATGATTTCTGAGTTTTTCCGATTTTTAATTTATTTACTTATTTCGAATTATTTATTTAATTTGGGGGAATCTTCGTTTGTGATTTTTCTTGATAATTGATGACATGACTGGCTTGTATGTGTTGTCAGGAGTATGAATATGATTTTTATTTCAGTTTTGGTTGTATAAATCGAGCTAATCGGAAAGTTACAGGCTCGCCGGAGTTCTTGAAGCTTTGGCCGGCATTGTAGTTTGATTGAATTGTTCTTATTGATGTTTACATTAATGAATAGATCAGGGGACGGGGAGTTGAACCGTGTAATTGGTTTCGAGGTTGGGATTCGTTTCTGTTATGACCGGAAAACGGTCGAACGGCGGCCCTCGCGATTTCGGCCGGAAATCTGTAGTGTTTTGGCTCAAATTCGAGCCGATTGTAAGTGTTTTGAATGGGGGAACTGGTTGTGTTGTATTCCCCTTGTGAGAACTTGCGTTTTGGACGAGTACGGGTGGCCGGAATCTGGGTAGGTGGCCGGAACCACCACCGGAGTCCGGTGGTGTTCTTGGCGACCCACCGTGTTCTTGGCGACTCGTATTACTCTCATATCCGACCCGGTTTTGATCTGTTAAAACCCTAATTGCTTTTTAGAAACTGTTTCTGGATTTTAATTTTTAAAATAATTCAAAAATTGTTTTAAAAATTCTAAAAATCATATCTTTAATTTAAAAATACATTTTATTATTCCAAAATTTTTATAAATTCATAAATATTTATTTAAATTCGAAAATTGATTAAATTTAATTATTTTAATTATTTTTGATTAATAATTAATTTATTTAATTAATTGATTAATTCTTTTAATCAGTTAATTCTTAATAATTAATTATTAATTAGATTTAATTAATTAAAAATTAAGTTTAATTATTTTCTAGCTCGGTTTATTTATTTAAAAATAGTTTGAGCATTTAAAGAGTGTCAATTAATTTTATTAATTGATTTAATTGCATTTAAAATACTTATATTGGATTTAAAAATCCGATTTTTGATTTAAAAATTGTTTGTGGCTTATTTAAATTCAAATAAGCTTTGTGTGATGTTTTAAAAATAGTTATAAGTGCTATATGATTCGTATGAGTTGTGTAATGTGTTTTATAGTCAGTATATGCCCGTACTAGGGCTAGTGTCTGAGTTTTAAATATTATAAATTAGACCGGGCGTCCGATACGTAACCGGTTACTTGTTTAAATGTGTTATGTGAATGATGTGAATTATCTGTTGTTGAGTCATGCATGCGAATAAATTGTGTGGAGACTTGTTTGAGTAATTGGTTGTGTCTAATGTTATCACGAGGGGTAGTTGGAATAGTAATTTGTCGGTTATGTTAGAAAGTGAGATTTACGAGGCCGTTGACTTGGATGTTGACTTTTTATAGTATGGGGATTGTCGTCAAGCGAGTTACGTGGATTACTTATGTGGTTGATTGCGATTGGTCTATCAATTGAGATGTGGATGTTTATGCAACAGAGACATCGGTAAGATCGGTAAGTGCGTCGAAGTTAAGTTACAATCATTTATGGAATATGAGAATTATACGTTGAGGACTAAGTACCGTCTCATGTTTGACTATCGAGGCTGGCACGTGGATTCGAAATGGTAGAAGCAGACTAGTGGTATTCGCAAGAGCGTTAAAGCGAAGAAGGACGGAAGTAGATAATCGTGCGACAAGACAGAATAAGGAGGAAATCGTATTGTTTCAGCGTTACGAAATAGCTAAGGACCAGAGGCAAGTGTTTATACCCTTGCTTATTAATTAAGGGATATTATCTTGAATTATTAGTATGCATGTTGAATGCTTATTACTGAATTTTCAAATGTTGATTTCTTTGCATTGAATTGCAAGTATGTTATTTAATCTCGTAAATTGACGAGTACTCTTTTATACCTTTTGAGTTTAGATTCATATTTTCATATTGATTGGAAAGATATACTTATTATATTGAAAAGTTTGAAGAGATAATTATGGGCCGTATACTAAGGCTTTCTTTTAAAAGACATGATTTTAAAATATTAGGTTGGAATATTGCCAACCCTAGATGAGTGGGAACTTGTGAACCCTATGAGGGAAAACTTATTCTGAAATTCTGAAGTGGTGTTGCTTGCCCTTCAAGTATTCTGTTTTTCACCTTGCACCTATGCAAACCTTGTTATCCTTTCTTGTTAATGCGATCATCTGATCCATTCCCTGATTCGAATTCATATATGCTGTGCATGATTTAGTTTACTTCCTTCAAGTACAAGGCTTATCTATTATAAGTACATGTTCGAAGGACTTGAACTATTTCTGTCAGAAGTTGATAAACCCTTGTTTTCTTCATTTATAAACTTCACCTTGAATTCTTCTTAAACTTGAACTTGACTCTCTTGTCATTTACCAGATTGGTAAACCTTAATTAATTCTTCCATAATGTGATGATTTGAACTATTGAGGCCATCTAGAGCCTGTTCTTTGAACCTTACTCTATATTGACTTGTTACCCTTTTCTGTTGATATCATATTGTCTATTTCATATCAGATTCAATCTTGTTAAGCATGTTATTGTTTATTCTTTGAACCCTACTCTATATTGCCTTGTTACACTTTATGTTGATATCATATTGTCTGTTTCATATCAGACTTAACCTTGTTGAGCATGTCATTGTTTATTCTTCATTGGTATCCCAGTTGTTGCATCGATCTCGTCGATATTTATGATGTTGTTACTTGCCATGTGTACTCCCCATTGTTGTGTCGATCTCGTCGATACTAGATTATATTGCTATCCCTTTATTGATTCTTCATAATTGAACTGTTTCCTGGAACGTGAGTTTTCCAGCAATTGTTGTATTAGGTTGTCGATTCTTCCGACACCTGATTGTCGAAGTAAGGTTGTCAATTGTTCTGACACCTGACGTTTATAAAATAGAATTGGAATGTTTTTAAAAATGGACCAATTATTGGTCGGGCCATTTATGGTCGATGTAATTTAGGCCCAGATTGGCCTTGGATCCGTAGAGGACTATGCATGAGCTAGTCCGGGGTTGTTGCGTGGCTGGCCAGCAGCACAACCTTTGATTTGATAAAATGTGAAAGTCCAATTCTAGAATAAGTTCTTATTTCTAAGATGAGTTACATCCATATGTTTCGTTCTTGTGAGTTATGACCTGATTCTCAGGTTTATTCATTGCGTGAAGTTGTTGGTTCGTTGATTAATAATAGTGGTTTCAATCTTGCTGAAATCACTTACTCTTAATACATTTGGATTCCAAATAGTCGAAATCCACTTCCTTGATTCCACTGTCAATCGTGAGATATCTAACTTGATGAGTTTTATTCATACCGCATATCTAGTCGGTACCATGTTGAAGCCTTGAAGTGCGTTCTTTATTCCTTGACCGAGCGTGTTGGCTCATTCTTACCCCTTGATTATTCTAACCTTCCAGAGTTGTTGGTTTCCGAAAATGTTGTGAATAGATTTGTTATCTTCAAAACTAGTATTTTTATACAAACTATGGTCTTGAAGACGTATGAGTTATATTTATTTCATATGTTCTACTTACTATTGTAGATATTGTTGATTCGGTCGCCGTAGCGACCAATATAAATCTTTTTGTGTTTTTAACTATTCAAATGAGAGAAGAAGAATGAGAAATTGTGGTAAATTACCAAACTTGATTTGAAAATATTAGAGATTACAAATGTTTAAGCCAAAGGCTTGTTTATTTGAAAATCCAAAGTTTACTTTGGAAACCTTTCGTATTATATTTAATAATGCGCTTGCTGAGCAATTCATTCGCTCATACTTGTTTTATTTATATATATTTTAGCCTGCCGGAAAGAAGGTGTATTGGCGAGAGTTGTCCGCGTAGCTGATCAGAGATGGGGAAAGATATTAGCGTAAAGACGTTCTGATCCAGAGCATTTGGAACTAGTGAGAGGTTTGGTATATAGATGTTTTCTATTGAATAATATATTGTATAAGATTAGTTGTCTGGTATACTTCTTATCAAAGTTATACTGGTGTATTAGAATTTTTGTAAAGAGAATGGTTGTAAGGAAGAAAGATTGTTGTAATGAAATTTGGATTCTTGTTTCTAGCACTATAACCTTTAAAGATTCTTGGTAGAGTTGGGGTCACAGATATTATTATTATTGTGTTGATTTTATATTGAACAGGTTGTTTGGATTAAGAGTGCAGTGTGACGACCAAATCCTTTGACCCCGGATTTGGGGGCGTTACAGTTGGTATCAGAGCAAGGGTTATAGTAAAACTAGAAACGAGAGTGTGTGGGAGTGTATATAGTTATATAAGGAACGTCAGAGCTCATTTAGAGTTCGTATTGGACTATTGGATATAGTACCGCTGAGTGAGTTAAGATAGAGGTATTTGATTGAGATAGTTGTGCTGAAATGGATAGAACTTCTTGCGTTTGTAGACGTCTATGGCGGAATCTTCAAGGACTATTACGAGTCGACGACGACGTACGATATTAATAACCTTGCGACGTGGAAAAGAAGGGCTGAAATCGAATAGCGTGGAGAAGAAGGGCTGAAATCGAATAACGAGCTATCGAAGGAGTCGAGGGAGGAGTCATATGTGAAGACCTTGGTAATACCTTCCCATCCTAATGAAATATTTGACATTCCTTTAAAGAGAAACCTGTGTTGACGGATATATTCCACCTGTTGATCTTGTACTTGATACTTTTGATCAATCATGATTGCAATTGCATCAGAGGTTGTTGTGACATCTATTTCAAATTTTGAGGCTTGTTGAAAAATATGTTATTTAAATTCCAACTCCTTCATTCTTCCGGAGTGGATAACTCTAATTGTGATGTAACACTATTTGTTGATACTTCCTTTCTGGTTGTTCTTCTTTTCTGAAATAACACCTTTGGAATCTATTCAATTTCAATCCAAGGTGTGTATTTGAGATTTCTTATCGAAAGGCCCTGGTTGTCATTCCGACTCTAAATTTCTTTTATATTTCTCTACTCCAACTGAGGTAAACAACCCTATTTATAGGGGACACAAGGACTATCTGTCTATGTGATAGAAGTCTGACGGGACGCCGTCACTTGTGTGTTGTGAAATACAAGAAGGCTAATTACCTTTAGTACTGTCTTAATAGAGACACACAACATTGAGTTCATGTGATCAAATTGGTCTCTCAGTAATTCTTTCACTTCCAATAATGTTTGCTTTGGAATATGCAGATTTGGTAACCCCAATTGGGGAACATTTGCTATGATACGGAACCTTTTCTCTTCAAAATATCATGAAGTTTGTTATTTCAAATAATCTGGGAGGTATGCCATTAGGGTGAACTGAAATTTACCCTACCATAATGAACGAAGAATTTGCGATTGAATCACCACGAGCGAAAGCGGATTACGATGCGATTAGAATACTAGTAACATATAACGGAGCCAGTTGTTCTCTCTCTATCGATTAACATTACGATGTGGAAGAGGTGAAGTTAGATAATTCAAAAGTTGATTGGAAATTGGGGAAAAATGTGTAATTGTGCTGATGATATCCCATGTTGTGGAAGATGAACATAATAGATTTTTGTCTCAATGAGAAGAACTTTTAAAATTTGATGATAGGCTAATAATGGAGAATGAGTTGATCTTTGAGTATTTCAGGATTGTATGATATGGTTGCAAGTCTTTTGCTCACGATAGTTAAGGTAGGTCTTGCCAGTCAATGTGGATGTATAGAATGAGAATCAAGATAATGTCGAGTTGATCAAGCTGTTTGGGAAATGAGATGGAACCATGGAAAAGGTGTCCTGAGTGTCACTTTGAATGTATCTTCTGAATTATTTGGAAATCAGATGGAGAACAATTAAGCTATTGGGACTAAGTAGAACAATTTTAAAGATATGGGACTAAGTCACCAAGTTGATAAGGAATATTCTCACAATTGTAGATAGGGAAAGAAGATGAAGAGGTGTTAATAAGGATTTAAAGACAATGGATAAGGTAATGAAGGGGTTGTTTCCAGCTGAAGAGTTAATTGGCATGAAAGGTATGTGATTGTTGAAAGCAGTTGTTAGATATATTGGAAATAGGTATAGTTGACCCAAGAATATGGATGGCTGATAGTATGAGTAGTAAAAGAGAGAATTGAGATGTAAATATCTTCGGTACAAGGATTAGAAAGGATGGAGTTTTAAGGTTATGATAACAAGAGATCAACTAGAAGGAATGACGGAATTAAGGATTCAACCAGGATTGATTAAAGAGAAAGGGCTACATAAAGGAAAGAGTTATGAAAAGAGAAATGGAATTCAATTACAGGAAGGAGCGAGAGAGTATAATGGATAAGAAGGAAACGTAAGGATATATAAGAGGTTTAAAAAGGATATTAATGTTGGTGAGTATTTAAGTGCTTGGGATGCTAGAAAATGAAGACAGAGTAACAGAGGTATAGTAGACGATTACAACTAAAGAGATTCCTGAATGGAAGTGGAAACATATTAAGATAGACTTTGCAGTAGAGTTGCTAAGGCTTAGAGCTAATCATGATAGTATTTGAGTTATTATTGACCGATTAATGAGAGGTATTCATTGGGTGAGTTGGTTCGTCTCTATTTGAATGAGATAAGATTACGGCATGGAATGACGGGTTCAAATGTATTTGACAGAGATCCGCGACTTAATTAAATAATTCAGACAGACTATGGTTGTGTACTAAATTTTTAAAGTAATTGGAAGGACCATTTACCGTTGATTAGATTTCCTTACGACAACAGTTATTATGACAATTTTGAATTGCTACCTTACGTTGATCTATTGTGTGTTGGGAAAGTTGCGTATAAGTTTGCCTACCACTCCATGAGTGGTGTATTCATAGTGTGTTTCATAAAATATGAACCTATAGAGATTTAGTTAAATTGTTCTATGTTGAGTAACCAATTGAGATATTGAGTCAGTATGAGAGAGTGATGAGTAATAGAGGAGTCAAATTAGTATGAGTATGAGGAGAAATCCTAAGGTTGAAGAGTCAACCTAGGAATTTGAAAATGAGATGTTGGAAAATGTCCACCTGTGTTTGCGTAAGCTGATTCTGAGGACAGAATCCTGTTAAGGGGGAAAGGATGTAAGATCCGGGAAAATTACGTGTTATTATATGATGTGAAATGAAATTTTTATTTCATATTAAGAGTTATTAAATGATTTATCTGTTTACACGTGCTAAGTTATTCGTTAAATGATTGAATATGTGATATTGTGGTGCTATGTGAAATGTGTGGGGAATTTGAAATTATTTTGAAAAGGGTGTCATACTATTTTATTTTATTTTAATTATCGAAAAGAAAATTTGGATCGTTCCCAAATTATTCGGGAGATTGGTATATCGTTCGTACCAATATTTCATTCGTTAAAGTGGGAAGTACTCAAAAATATTCGTAATAGAGGTATTTTGGTTCGTATATTTTGTATTAAACGATACTTGTAGTTATCCGTACTTTATGGATGCTTATCGTCTCGTGAAACGTGTATTCTGCTTTATTAAAGATTTAAAGCGTTTATTTTGTTAAATTGTATTTAAAGCGATCCATCGGATCAGTATCGATCCAAAAATGTCGTTTGGGGTATTATTTTCCGTTTATTATAAAAAGGCAAATCGTACTTTGTTTTGCGTATATTAAAGTTTAATTACAGTTAAAAAGCTAAAAACCCCTGAACGCGTTCTTCGTGTTCTTGAGAATCAAACGCAATTTTGAAGGCGTTATCGGAATCCGATTTCGATGTTCTTGTAACCAAATCGAATCTCTCATCATCCTCTACCTAAATCCACCATCAAAATTCATGTGGGTATGATTTCTGAGTTTTTCCGATTTTTAATTTATTTACTTATTTCGAATTATTTATTTAATTTGGGGGAATCTTCGTTTGTGATTTTTCTTGATAATTGATGACATGACTGGCTTGTATGTGTTGTCAGGAGTATGAATATGATTTTTATTTCAGTTTTGGTTGTATAAATCGAGCTAATCGGAAAGTTACAGGCTCGCCGGAGTTCTTGAAGCTTTGGCCGGCATTGTAGTTTGATTGAATTGTTCTTATTGATGTTTACATTAATGAATAGATCAGGGGACGGGGAGTTGAACCGTGTAATTGGTTTCGAGGTTGGGATTCGTTTCTGTTATGACCGGAAAACGGTCGAACGGCGGCCCTCGCGATTTCGGCCGGAAATCTGTAGTGTTTTGGCTCAAATTCGAGCCGATTGTTAGTGTTTTGAATGGGGGAACTGGTTGTGTTGTATTCCCCTTGTGAGAACTTGCGTTTTGGACGAGTACGGGTGGCCGGAATCTGGGTAGGTGGCCGGAACCACCACCGGAGTCCGGTGGTGTTCTTGGCGACCCACCGTGTTCTTGGCGACCCGTATTACTCCCATACCCGACCTGGTTTTGATCTGTTAAAACCCTAATTGCTTTTTAGAAACTGTTTCTGGATTTTAATTTTTAAAATAATTCAAAAATTGTTTTAAAAATTCTAAAAATCATATCTTTAATTTAAAAATACATTTTATTATTCCAAAATTTTTATAAATTCATAAATATTTATTTAAATTCGAAAATTGATTATATTTAATTATTTTAATTATTTTTGATTAATAATTAATTTATTTAATTAATTGATTAATTCTTTTAATCAGTTAATTCTTAATAATTAATTATTAATTAGATTTAATTAGTTAAAAATTAAGTTTAATTATTTTCTAGCTCGGTTTATTTATTTAAAAATAGTTTGAGCATTTAAAGAGTGTCAATTAATTTTATTAATTGATTTAATTGCATTTAAAATACTTATATTGGATTTAAAAATCCGATTTTTGATTTAAAAATTGTTTGTGGCTTATTTAAATTCAAATAAGCTTTGTGTGATGTTTTAAAAATAGTTATAAGTGCTATATGATTCGTATGAGTTGTGTAATGTGTTTTATAGTCAGTATATGCCCGTACTAGGGCTAGTGTCTGAGTTTTAAATATTATAAATTAGACCGGGCGTCCGATACGTAACCAATTACTTGTTTAAATGTGTTATGTGAATGATGTGAATTATCTGTTGTTGAGTCATGCATGCGAATAAATTGTGTGGAGACTTGTTTGAGTAATTTGTTGTGTCTAATGTTATCACGAGGGGTAGTTGGAATAGTAATTTGTCGGTTATGTTAGAAAGTGAGATTTACGAGGCCGTTGACTTGGATGTTGACTTTTTATAGTATGGGGATTGTCGTCAAGCGAGTTACGTGGATTACTTATATGGTTGATTGCGATTGGTCTATCAATTGAGATGTGGATGTTTATGCAACAGAGACATCGGTAAGATCGGTAAGTGCGTCGAAGTTAAGTTACAATCATTTATGGAATATGAGAATTATACGTTGAGGACTAAGTACCGTCTCATGTTTGACTATCGAGGCTGGCACGTGGATTCGAAATGGTAGAAGCAGACTAGTGGTATTCGCAAGAGCGTTAAAGCGAAGAAGCACGGAAGTAGAGAATCGTGCGACAAGACAGAATAAGGAGGAAATCGTATTGTTTCAGCGTTACGAAATAGCTAAGGACCAGAGGCAAGTGTTTATACCCTTGCTTATTAATTAAGGGATATTATCTTGAATTATTAGTATGCATGTTGAATGCTTATTACTGAATTTTCAAATGTTGATTTCTTTGCATTGAATTGCAAGTATGTTATTTAATCTCGTAAATTGACGAGTACTCTTTTATACCTTTTGAGTTTAGATTCATATTTTCATATTGATTGGAAAGATATACTTATTATATTGAAAAGTTTGAAGAGATAATTATGGGCCGTATACTAAGGCTTTCTTTTAAAAGACATGATTTTAAAATATTAGGTTGGAATATTGCCAACCCTAGATGAGTGGGAACTTGTGAACCCTATGAGGGAAAACTTATTCTGAAATTCTGAAGTGGTGTTGCTTGCCCTTCAAGTATTCCGTTTTTCACCTTGCACCTATGCAAACCTTGTTATCCTTTCTTGTTAATGCGATCATCTGATCCATTCCCTGATTCGAATTCATATATGCTGTGCATGATTTAGTTTACTTCCTTCAAGTACAAGGCTTATCTATTATAAGTACATGTTCGAAGGACTTGAACTATTTCTGTCAGAAGTTGATAAACCCTTGTTTTCTTCATTTATAAACTTCACCTTGAATTCTTCTTAAACTTGAACTTGACTCTCTTGTCATTTACCAGATTGGTAAACCTTAATTAATTCTTCCATAATGTGATGATTTGAACTATTGAGGCCATCTAGAGCCTGTTCTTTGAACCTTACTCTATATTGACTTGTTACCCTTTTCTGTTGATATCATATTGTCTATTTCATATCAGATTCAATCTTGTTAAGCATGTTATTGTTTATTCTTTGAACCCTACTCTATATTGACTTGTTACACTTTATGTTGATATCATATTGTCTGTTTCATATCAGACTTAACCTTGTTGAGCATGTCATTGTTTATTCTTCATTGTTATCCCAGTTGTTGCATCGATCTCGTCGATATTTATGATGTTGTTACTTGCCATGTGTACTCCCCATTGTTGTGTCGATCTCGTCGATACTAGATTATATTGCTATCCCTTTATTGATTCTTCATAATTGAACTGTTTCCTGGAACGTGAGTTTTCCAGCAATTGTTGTATTAGGTTGTCGATTCTTCCGACACCTGATTGTCGAAGTAAGGTTGTCAATTGTTCTGACACCTGACGTTTATAAAATAGAATTGGAATGTTTTTAAAAATGGACCAATTATTGGTCGGGCCATTTATGGTCGATGTAATTTAGGCCCAGATTGGCCTTGGATCCGTAGAGGACTATGCATGAGCTAGTCCGGGGTTGTTGCGTGGCTGGCCAGCAGCACAACCTTTGATTTGATAAAATGTGAAAGTCCAATTCTAGAATAAGTTCTTATTTCTAAGATGAGTTACATCCATATGTTTCGTTCTTGTGAGTTATGACCTGATTCTCAGGTTTATTCGTTGCATGAAGTTGTTGGTTCGTTGATTAATAATAGTGGTTTCAATCTTGCTGAAATCACTTACTCTTAATACATTTGGATTCCAAATAGTCGAAATCCACTTCCTTGATTCCACTGTCAATCGTGAGATATCTAACTTGATGAGTTTTATTCATACCGCATATCTAGTCGGTACCATGTTGAAGCCTTGAAGTGCGTTCTTTATTCCTTGACCGAGCGTGTTGGCTCATTCTTACCCCTTGATTATTCTAACCTTCCAGAGTTGTTGGTTTCCGAAAATGTTGTGAATAGATTTGTTATCTTCAAAACTAGTATTTTTATACAAACTATGGTCTTGAAGACGTATGAGTTATATTTATTTCATATGTTCTACTTACTATTGTAGATATTGTTGATTCGGTCGCCGTAGCTACCAATATAAATCTTTTTGTGTTTTTAACTATTCAAATGAGAGAAGAAGAATGAGAAATTGTGGTAAATTACCAAACTTGATTTGAAAATATTAGAGATTACAAATGTTTAAGCCAAAGGCTTGTTTATTTGAAAATCCAAAGTTTACTTTGGAAACCTTTCGTATTATATTTAATAATGCGCTTGCTGAGCAATTCATTCGCTCATACTTGTTTTATTTATATATATTTTAGCCTGCCGGAAAGAAGGTGTATTGGCGAGAGTTGTCCGCGTAGCTGATCAGAGATGGGGAAAGATATTAGCGTAAAGACGTTCTGATCCAGAGCATTTGGAACTAGTGAGAGGTTTGGTATATAGATGTTTTCTATTGAATAATATATTGTATAAGATTAGTTGTCTGGTATACTTCTTATCGAAGTTATACTGGTGTATTAGAATTTTTGTAAAGAGAATGGTTGTAAGGAAGAAAGATTGTTGTAATGAAATTTGGATTCTTGTTTCTAGCACTATAACCTTTAAAGATTCTTGGTAGAGTTGGGGTCACAGATATTATTATTATTGTGTTGATTTTATATTGAACAGGTTGTTTGGATTAAGAGTGCAGTGTGACGACCAAATCCTTTGACCCCGGATTTGGGGGCGTTACAAACATGCTTAGTCCTACCACTGGATTTATGTGGAACAGATGTAGATGGAGGAAGTTCTGTTTGTAAAGGTTCTGGTTGTGGTTCTGATTGAGAAGGAGTTTGTGTTTGTGGATCAAGTTGATCATTTACAAACTGTTGCACAGAAGAAGGTAGCAACAACTCTCCAACAACCCCTTTCTTAACATCCTTGTTGATGAGATCAGAGAATATCCTCTTGTGTAATTTAAAACAAGAAATAACATCTCCATCAACTAGTTCTACCCCTTCAACACAAGCAAAGAATAAAATCTGACAAAATCTAGAAAAGTACACTACCCCTCTATTCTCTGTCATTTTCTCCCCTAAATTATTCAAGACAAGTCGTGCAAAATCAAAATGATTATCATATAAAAGAGAATACCTGATTTGCAGACTGTCCGTAGGAATAGCATCCCAGTTGGTGCATTTCTTCCCGAACGTTCTTGTAATGCAGTCAAAGAAGAAGCTCCACTCCTTCCGCAAGAACGGTCGCTTCAATTGTCCTACTTTGGTCAAGGGCCCAGAATACCCAATCTCTCTCATCATCCTTAGTAGATCAATATCACCCATTCCAATAGTATATGAAGAATACTCCGGAAACCCCATAGCAGTTCGAATGGTACCAGAAGTAATTACATACTCTACTTCTTGAAATTCAAAGATGATAGACGGGTTGCCAGAGTCACCACCATCATCATAACTACCTGTCTCCCAGAAGGCCTTGATTTGTGAACCATAAAGTGTTGATGGTTCTACTAGAGCACGCCCAATTGCTGATTGAGCAAGAAATTCCTGCATCATATGAAATGCCTCTAGTGCATTGGCAGTGTTTAGTGGTGGTGCATAGTTATTAGGGACAAACTCTAACCCAGAAGAAACAAACGCTGTAGTCGCCATTAGTAAGATATGAAAGAGGAACAGAGAAACAGATGCGAAAGCTTGAAAGAGTTTGAAAGTAGAAAAGTGTTTGTGAATATGTGTGTGTGACAATAGATGTGAATTGGAGTAAGATGTGAAAGGTTTAGACGTATGTGTGTGTATTGTTTAAATATGAAATTCGAAATTAAAAACTGAACAGTTTTTAATCATTAATA
Source organism: Heracleum sosnowskyi (assembly GCA_030848705.1). NCBI lineage: Eukaryota > Viridiplantae > Streptophyta > Magnoliopsida > Apiales > Apiaceae > Heracleum > Heracleum sosnowskyi. The sequence continues at coordinate 48,089,161 of CM061236.1, forward strand.
CACAACTGTCTTACTCCGTTAACTGTGTGAGTGGGACACGTGGCACACATGCAATGACTGACAGCAGTAATTGACAGTTTCCAATACGCATGCGCAGTAAAAACAGCAATAATTACCGCCTTTTACACTTTCCTAGACAAGCAAGCTTTTCTCTGTTTAATACTGATTAGAACCGTTACCAATCGTACACTTTTGGTTTCAAGAATGTTTTCTCAAAAATTGTTAACTGTCTGAAACAAATAATTAATTTTAATCATCAGAGATTAAAATAAAATTACCTCAGCGTAGAGTACACAGTCCATCAGTGTTTACCAATCCTCCTTCTTTATTCATAATCTCTTTTCTCTCAATGCACAGTTGTGAAAAATTGTGTGTGAAATAGCAGAGTTTACTGAATATAAATATTTATAGCATCTTAAAGTGCATAAAATCCACACAATAAATCAGTAAAAACTGGTTGTCCAAACTCTCATGTATAAAATAAAATCTGATTTCATCTAAACTCTGTACTATTAACATTTATTATTTTCACCCCTTCGAATTTTTGTTTTTGTTTTTGTTTTTTTTATTTTTTATTTTTTTGTTTTTTTTCCAGTAATCAGTGGTTGGCACTAGTCACCAAAAATCAAAGATTTTAGCCCTTATTTCATACAATAAGTTCCCGGGTTTTCCTAGGCACAACATGATCTCAAAGGAATTTATGATTGGACGGTGAAATATTTGCAACTAATTATCAAAGTTTAGACTTTTCATCAGTTAATACAATTAATTTATGAGAGAAAGTGCAAACAGCTAATACAGACTCAGTGTATAGGATCAATAAACTAAGAGATGCTATGAATATAGAGACCGTATCATGCTGTGTTAATTTACTGCACATTTTGAGATCAGATCATATATTATTCAGAAATATTCATGATTACTTACTGAGAATCATGCTTCATACAGGTTTCTTCATCGGTCCAAATGTTTCAGACAATATCACAATCAGAGTATAACATCAGAGATTAACTTCAGACTTTAACCGACAGAGTATGACTGACACTTTATGACTAACAGAGTTTACTATCAGAGTTTAACATACTGGTACAAATAACAGATAACACATGCAAAGAATCATGAGCATAAAATCAATCATGTATAGATTTTGAATCTAACCAGTATCTCTAGTCAAAACCAGAGACCATTCCAAGTTCATTTACCAGTCTTGTAAAGGTAGCTTCACTCAAAGGTTTGGTGAAGATATCTGCAAGCTGTTGGTCTGTAGACACAAAATGAAGCTCAATATTTCCTTCTTCCACATGTTCCCTGATAAAATGATACCTTATGCTGATGTGCTTGGTCATGGAATGCTGTACTGGATTACCTGTCATAGCAATAGCACTTTGATTATCACAGTAAATAGGTATTTTAGAGTACCTTAATCCATAGTCCAGCAATTGATTCTTCATCCATAAAATCTGTGCACAACAGCTACCAGCAGCTATATACTCTGTGTAAGACCCCAGATTTTGGGTAGAAATAAAAACTTTTATTTTATGTTGATGTATGTACGAATAGTAGTAATGAATTGAGAATCAAGTTATGAAATGAATATAGATTTCAGTTTTCAAGTATCCTGTGAATAGTGAGAATAGACTGACCATTTAGATAAGAATAATCTCTCTGGAAAATAAGAATAAAACACCCCAAGGAAGAAAAGTATTTTATGTCATCCAAATCGATATCTGGTATGCATCCGACAACTCCGTAAAAAAGATAGCGTATGCCCGAGAAAGCTCTAGAACATTGTCTAAGTACAAGAAATAAAGAGGAAATAAAACAGGAATATTGGAACGGATAATGATCCAAATGATTATGGATGAATAGTGACTTTTGTTAAAAACCACTATGAATAGTAACTTTTTCATTCAAAAAGTTTTCAGACCACCCTATATACGGGACGATATAATGAACTTTCAAAGCTGTATTAGTGATCTACGATGAAAATAAAGGAATGCAAAAGCTGTCAGAATCGGAAAAATAGCATTTCCGTTTTCTCCGAAATTTCACCATTAACGGACGGATTAATTACTATTTGGGAATATTGAAGGATTTAGATTATCAATTCTATGGATATGGATTAATAAAAGAATTAGAGATATCAAGGACGTACAGGATTAAATATAGACATGGAAGTAACATGTAACAAGATTAGTTCGAGAAATGCAACATTTGGATCATCCAGGTGAAAAGAAACGAACCAGCAAAGTTACTTTAACAGAACCGTTGCATGTGTGACAAGTGTCACAAGATGAAGGCACTTGGGCTATGACTCACCAATGTTTGACCAACAAAAGATAATATCTCATCAAAGTAATTAAACAAGAAAAATCAAAAGAAAATACCTTGAAGAAGCAAGAAACTTTCGGCCAAAAACCTTGCAATCTCAAGATCATCTTCCACTTATCCATAATTCATGTTCTTGGATTCAAAAGCTTCCTAATCCCTAAACCAAGGTAATCTCTTAATCTTAGCATCATCCATGGAGTGTATCATGCTCAAATCCTAGGTCAAAGATGAACATGAATAGTGATTTTCAAGAACTAACTTTGGTTTCTTGATTTCTTTTGATGATTCAAGCTAGCTTAAGGTTATATAAGGGCTATACAAGGATTATTAGGCTTATACACACTCCAAGGAAGGTATAACTCTTGAACCCTTGTTTATAAATTTGATTTATATGGTTAGTTTTAAGTATAGTTTAGTTGGTATGATCATAAGGATGATTGAGTGGTTTTAACGAATGTTTGATGAAAGTTTGATGTTGTTTTGATGATAAGCACGTAAGGGTTGATTTTGACTGATTAGTGATGATTATGGATTAGTATTGATGCTAAAGATTTGACTTGGTGAATTGGTTTGGTTGTGTATGTAAAGTTTATGATTAAACTTTGGAATCGTTAAAACATAGCCGTTATAATGCCCGATTTTCCATAACCATTGTTTTGTCTATGATGTTCGGACATGAGGACTTCTGTCCAGAGTCACCACTGCCTAGTATTGTGTAGGTCTTGTTTCAAGGCTCGTTTTGATATAAAGATCATGTGATTCCGAATTACGGTTTAGGAGAAACGAATGTTTTAATTAAGGACGTTTCGAGAAACCGAACTATACCACTTAGCCAACTTTGAGGCAATGATCAAACCCCTTAAGTGACCAATCAGAATGTGAAACTTTGTGTTAACATGCTAGGTATGTTTAGGAGGACCCTCGAAAAGATTTCGTGATAAAAGGATTTAATCTCTATTTTATAAAAATGTTCGAGTCGAGCGTGCGCAAGAGGATTCTTAAGGAGTTAACTAGAAATCATGTCTTGGTTTAAGTAAAGTACATACTTAGTTTCGTGCAAGTATTCAAGTGATTAACCTTGGATCTTTTGACTATGTATAGATCGCCGGATTGACTCGAGGCACACTACCCCTACCTCACCACCAGGCAAGTTTTCAAAACCTATACTACTGTTGTTGTGATAATAAACTGTTTGCATATATGTGATGTAAATGAGATATATAAATTGCATGCTTGTTTTTGAACTGCTATATATATAGCAATACTTGAGGATATGAGTGATGTGGGGCTTATAAGCTAGATATGGGATATCAGTTATAAGCCAGTTTTGTATATAATGCCCTAGGATAAGGGCGGGTGATTTTCTCTAAGATCAGAAATAATTATATTTCGGTATATGTTAAAGGTTATTTCCGATAAGATATCGGGTAACTGTTACTCGAGGGTTAATTGTTTTATTTAAGAATATTATTTATTAATATTCATTTTAAGGATATCATTTGTTAATATTCATTTGAGGATTATTGACGTTAAGAATATTATTTATTAATATTCATTTCAAGAATATTATTTATTAATATTCATTTTAAGAATATTATTTATTAATATTCATTTGAGGATTATCGACTTACAGAATATTATTTATATTCATTTGAGGATTATTGACTTAAAGGATATTATTTTCATTTAAGGATTATTGACTTAAAGGATATTATTTTCATTTGAGGATTATTTATTTAATGAATATTATTTTGAATATTCATTTGAAGATTATTTATTTGCTGAATGAATATTAGTTTTGAACATTCATTCGAGGACTATTTAATTATTTAATGAAGATTACTTTTGAATATTCATTCGAAGATTATTTATTTATTTAATGAATATTATTTTCAAATATTCATTTGAGGGATGCTTACTTAATGAATATTATTTTCAAATATTCGTTTAAGGTTACTTATTTAATAAATATTATTAATTATTTTCAAATCAAAAAGAGGTTCCCAAAACAATGTTTTTCCATTTAAATCTGTCTTTTAAAGGGGATTTAAATGCTCGCTCAACTATCAAAAATATGGGAAACCTGATTTAAGTGACTACTACTCTTTTTAAACTCTCAATTCAAAAACTGTCAAGGGACATATATTTTTCGGAACAATGTAATTGTTGCAAGTCAAATATTGTGTTACCACCTCAACGATCGAGGGGTAAATTCATGGAACAAGTCGATATCCATTAACAAGCCTAGCTTGGGAAATATTGGGGAATCTTCCTTTCCAACCTAGATATAACTACTTAGTGGAGTCGTATCAACAAGTGTTACACTTGGGGAAAGGAGGACGACCTTTACGTTTCAGAGTCATGGATTTCATCTGAACTAGGAGTGGTGTAAGTGGTCCAGTTGCGATTGACCCATCCAACTTTTTGGCCCCAAATGGGCCGGGAGGTCACTGGAAGGCGGTAGACAATGTCAGGCCGTCGTGATTCTTCCATCTACATGTAGAAAACATATTTGAGCGGTGCGACCTGCTACTGATCATAGCAAGGTTAGGCACAGCGGGCGCGGTAGCAACTCCAGTATTAGTTCATCATCCAATTTGGATATTCCTGCAACATGTATTGGGGTGAAGAACCAGTCATGTTGGCAGGGGGTCGAAAATGCTTGAAATCTAAGTGGCAATAAATTCATACAACTCCACCTTTTATGAATTATGACTCTGATAAATCCTGATTAAGGATATATATATGCATAAGTGGATTTTGGGTTACGGAAATATTTTAATAATTTTCCTTGTAACTTCATCCTTTATATTATACTAGTTCTTATCTGTTTAAAGCATAACATGTGGCTACAGAAATATCTTTGAATTGTTATATTTTGGTAATCTGTTATAAGTTATTTTGGTGAGCTCTATTGCTCACCCTTGCCTTATTTATTTATATCACAACAACAGCTAGAGCAGATGGGCCGGTTCAAGCACACTCTGCGCAAGCGAGTGGCAGTCGTCAGAGATCTACCCGCTGAGGTCGTGACCGCCATAGCTGAGGTAGTAGTAATCAGTAGCTTAGGCTACAGCTTTTGTTTCAGACTTATTTATATTTATGATTAATGTAATCAACGGCAAGAACTTTTAAATGCTCTGTAATCTTTTGGGTTTGTAATAACTTATAACTTGTGGATCCTAAGACTAGATACTTATTTCAATTTCATCTCTGGGACTATAACTAGTTGAGTGTGTATGGTGATGTATTGTGGGGTCACAGCATGTAGTTTAATTGTTTTGATTCAAGTGCAAGTATTATTGATGGGAATTGAGACCGTAACGACCGGATCCCCGACCCCGGATCTGGGGCTGTTACACTCTGCTTCTGCTGTGGATGTGGAAATTGATTTCTGTTTCTTGCTGTACCAAGAAACTAATCTGTCACCAAGAAATTGACAGCTTCCACTTGTACTTTTTCTGTCTATCTTACAGCCTGCAAAATCTGCATCAGAGTAACCAATTAATTTAAACTCTGATTCTCTAGGGTACCACAAACCAAGAGTTATGGTTCCTTTGAGATATTTGAAAATTCTCTTCACAGCTGTTAGATGTGGGTCTCTGGGGTCTGCTTGAAATCTTGCACAAAGACATGTTGCATACATGATATCTGGTCTACTTGCAGTGAGATAAAGAAGAGACCCTATCATTCCTCTATAGTTTGTCATATCTACTGAGACTCCTGTGTCTTTGTCTAGCTTTGTTGCAGTAGCCATGGGGGTTGTAGCAGATGAACTATCAAGCATACCAAATTTCTTGAGAAGATTTCTGGTATATTTTGCTTGATTGATAAAAATCCCATCATCTGTTTGCTTTACTTGTAGGCCTAGAAAATAACTAAGCTCTCCCATCATGCTCATTTGATACCTTGACTGCATAAGCTTGGCAAATTTCTTACAGAGTTTGTCATTAGTAGACCCAAAAATTATGTCATCCACATAGATTTGAACTAACAGCAAAGCATCACCAGAATTAAAGTAGAACAAGGTTTTGTCAATTGTACCTCTAGTGAACCCACTTTCTAAAAGAAATTGAGCTAGAGTTTCATACCATGCTCTAGGAGCCTGCTTTAGTCCATATAATGCCTTGTCAAGCCTGTAGACATAATCTGGATGTTTGGGATCTACAAACCCTGGTGGTTGTTCAACAAACACTTCTTCTTCAAATTTCCCATTGAGAAAAGCACTTTTCACATCCATCTGAAAGACTTTAAACTTCTTGTGAGCAGCATAGGCCAGAAAAATCCTTATTGCCTCCAATCTTGCAACTGGAGCAAAGGTTTCATCATAGTCAATTCCTTTCTGCTGTGAATAGCCTTTAGCCACAAGTTTAGCCTTATTCCTCGTAATCACTCCATCACTGTCTGTTTTGTTTCTGAAAACCCACTTTTTACCAACAATAGATATGTTCTTTGGTCTTGGTACAAGTGTCCAGACTTCATTCCTCTCAAATTCATTTAACTCCTCTTGCATAGCTGTTATCCAGTTAGCATCTTGAAGAGCTTCTTCCACTTTCTTGGGCTCTGTTTGAGATAAGAATGCATGAAACAGACATTCATTATTTGTAGCACTCCTAGTTCTTACACTAGCTTCTGGATCTCCAATTATCAAGTCAGGTGTATGAGCTTGTGTCCACCTTCTTGCTGTTGGTAATTGGCTTCTATTATCAGTATTAGATCCTCCCCCTTGATCCATGCTCTCCTGATTTTCTTCTTGACCATTTGCATTCTCTGAGGCTCCCCCTGAATTTGACTGCTCAGAGTTTGGATTTTCAGTGTTTGACTCAGAGTTTGGGATAGATCCTTCAACTGATTCACTTTCAGAATTTGAATTATTATCTTGAGATGTTTCTGAAGTATCTTCACGCTCCCCCTCGACTGGTTCTCTATTTTGTTCTGTCAGAGAAATTTCCTCAGTGTTTACCAGTAGAGGTTCAGAGTATGCTTCATCAGAGTTTGTTGGATTTGCTTCATCAGAGTTTACGTCATCAGAGTTTAGATCTTGATTTTCAAATCGAAGTTGATCATGATATTCTTCATCTTCTATTCCAGTTATTTTCTTGTCATCAAATGACACATGTATAGATTCCATGATCACTTTAGTTCTCAGATTGTAGACTCTGAAAGCTTTTGTTGATAGTGGGTATCCAACAAAAATTCCTTCATCAGCTTTTAAGTCAAACTTGGTCAATTGTTCAGGATGAGTTTTCAACACAAAACACTTGCATCCAAAAATATGAAAATATTTCAAATTTGGCTTCTTATTTTTCACCATCTCATATGGTGTTTTCCCATGCTTGTTGATCAGTGTAGCATTTTGAGTAAAACAAGCTGTTTGAACAGCTTCTGCCCAGAAATAAGTTGGCAATTTTGCTTCATCAAGCATTGTTCTGGCAGCTTCGATTAAGGTTCTGTTCTTTCTTTCAACTACACCATTTTGTTGTGGAGTTCCAGGTGCAGAGAATTCTTGCTTCACTCCTCTTTCTTTACAGAAAGCTTCCATTTCAGAATTTCTGAATTCAGTACCATTATCACTCCTGATAATTTTCACTTTGTGCTGTGATCCTTTGTCCAATTGATTCACATGATTCATCAAAGTTAAGGCAGTTTCATCCTTCTTTGCTAAGAAATACACCCATGTGTATCTGGTGTATTCATCAACAATTACCAAAGCATATTTCTTTCTGCCCATTGACATTACATTCACTGGACCAAAGAGATCAACATGTAAAAGATGATAAGGTTCCACAACTGAAGATTCAGATTTACTCTTGAAAGATGACTTCCTTTGCTTGGCCTTTTAACAAGAATCACATAGACCATCTGAGCTGAGTGTTAACTTTGGAAGTCCCCTTACAAGATCTTTTCGAATCAGCTCATTTATGTTGTTCAAGTTTAGATGAGAGAGCTTCTTATGCCATTTCCAACTCTCTTCATTTGACATTTTTGCAGATAGACACACAGCTTTTCCTTCAGAGTTTGTTACCAAACTTGCTTCATAAATGTTATTGCGCCTGTGTCCAACTAGAACAACTTTCCCAGTAGATTTGCTGATAACCTCACAATGTTCAGTATGAAAATCTACATGGTATCCTCTGTCACAGATTTGACTCACAGAAAGCAGATCATGCTTGAGTCCTGGGACTAGAGCTACATTTGTGATGATGACACTTCCAAGATTAATATTGCCATATCCCATAGTACGTCCTATGTTGCCATCTCCATAGGAAACTTTTGGGCCAGCTCTCTCCTCATAATCTGATAGCAGGGCTTTATTTCCAGTCATGTGTCCTGAACATCCACTGTCCAAGACTAGGGTACTTTCCCTTATGCCCTGCAATCACAAACAATTACAAAGAGTTAGATTTAAGGATCCAGACTTGCTTGGATCCTTTGGCTTTCTTAACATTGTTAGCTTTTGCAGCGGAATAACTTTCAACAGAGTTTAAGCTAACTGTGTCAGACTTTACACTTACAGAGTTTGCTTTAACCCATTTCAGGTTGGGTTTTAGCTCATAAAAGTTGTGATAAATAGCATGATAACTCTTACAAGTATAAATGGAATGCCAAGTGCTCTCACAGTGTGTGCATAAAGTCTGTGGTCTAACACTAACATAATCATTCTTTACTCCAGACTTGGAGGGTAAAGAATTAATATCTTTGTTTTTCGTGCAGAAACTTGCAAGATGGTTAGTGCTACCACAACTATGACATGTCTTCCTAGGAGCATCAGAATTAGGCAGATAATCATTTCTTTTATTAATGCCTACTTTTCCATTCCTATTTTTCTTGGACACTTTCTGTTTGTTGACAAACTTTACCTCTTTGAGCTTATGTTTGAATTGTTTTTCTGTCATTGAACCAACATTAATCTGCTTATCACAGATTTTTATTGGTTCTTTAACATCTTCTAATTTAACCTTATTCTCTGTTATTGAACCAACATTAACCTGTTTATCACAAGTTTCAGCTGGTTCCATAACAGCTTCTTTCACTACTACAGACTTTAGCTTACTGGATTCAGAAACAAATTTCACAGGTTTAAGTTGTGGTTTCACTTTCATTTTATCTTTAAACCTAAGTTCATATTTCTCACAGTAACCTAAACCTACAGTGTCTGTCTGAAAAACTTGATGTGTGTCTTTTCCAGAATTAGTCCAACTTTTAATCACTTTCCTCTCTTTTTCCAACTCAGATTCTATTTGCCTATATCTTTTAAGCAATTCTTGTTCAACATAAACAACATCATCTCTCTCCTTTTGAACTTGTTGCATGTTAACAAGTCTCTCTTCAAGAAATTTATTCCTTTCTTTAAGACCTAGATTCTCAGATTTGATTCTTTCATTCTCTAAAGTCTGATCCCTATAACTAATATGTATGCTTTTTAGATAAACTCTTAATTCAGATATATTATCAGTATCATAAGCATAAGTAGTTAGGGTACATTGTTTTCAGATGACTCAGCTTCATCTTTAACAGTTGCCATGAGGGCATAATTGGCTCCCTCATCTGAGTCTGAAGTGTCTGCCCAGTCCTTGCCTTTAGTGATGAGTGCTTTCTCAGATTTTCCTTTCTTGCACTCTGGAGCATAATGACCCATCTCTTTACACTTGTAGCACTGGATCTCAGACTTGTCTTTCTTTCCAGACTTGGTATTCCCTCCATCAGACTTTCTGAAATTTCTCTTATCAGAGTTTGAATCTCTCCTAGAAAATCTCTTTCCTTTCTTGAAGTTCTTGAATCCCATTTTCTTGAAGGTCTTTACCATTAAAGCAGCCATTTTCATCATCTCTTCATCATCATCCTCAGAATCAGAAACTTCATCATCAGTGTTTGAGCCATCATCAGAGTTTGATGACTCACTGTCAGATTTTATGACTAAAGTCTTTCCTTTGGCTTTCTTTCTTGATGATTCCTTCTTGACGGGCTTTTCTTCAACTTTAAGAGCAACAGATTTTGTATTCTTTCCAGATCTTTTGTTTCTTTGTTCTATCTCCAGTTCATGAGTTTTGAGCAACCCATAGATTTCATCAAGATCTGTTTCTGCAAGATCATAATTGTCTCGAATTGTTGTTGCCTTCAAATCCCATCTTTCAGGTAGAGATAACAGAAACTTGAGATTTGACTCTTCAAGTTCATATTCTTTATCAACCAGGGACAAATCATTCAACAATTTACAAAATCTGTCATAAGTATCTGTCAAAGTTTCATTAGATCTCGAGTCAAAGTGTTCATACCCCTGTGTTAGAATGGTTTTCCTATTCTTCTTTATTGCACTTGTTCCTTGACACCTGACTTCTAAAGCATCCCAGATTTCTTTGGCAGTTTTGCAGCCAATAACTCTGTTAGACATGACATTATCTAAGGCACTATGGAGTAAATGTCTAACCTTTGCATCATTTGCAATTGATGAGATGTCTTCAGGAGTCAAGTCTTTCTTCTCTTTTGGAACAGTCTTTTGTTCTTGACCAGTAATAACAGGAGACAAGCATATGAGGACCATCATTGATTCTATCAAGGTATTCTGGATCTGTGGCTTCCAGAAACATGGTCATCTTCACTTTCCATATTGGATATTCAACTGGTCTTAGAATTGGAACCCTTATAGTCTCATATCGACTAACAGAAGTTGGTTGAACCTTCTGAGCATTCGAACCTGCATTAGAACCTTCCTGAGAGTTGTCAGCCATGATTATACTTATGTTTAGATCGATAAACTGTATATATTAAACAGCCTTGGCTCTGATACCAATTGTTAGGCCGATTACACAATATATAATCAATATAATTATGATAATAACAATAAAGAACACTGTTTATGAATCAACAACTGAATTATATAAATAACTCTTCTCTTTGTGATGTAAAATATCACAGAGAGCTGCTAGGTTACAAGAATAATGTTTTCAATAATCGCATCCCTTTTAGGGTTAACCTATCTGTGTTTATATAGTACACATCTACATAGAATCAATCTCTAATTGATATTCCTATAAATTAGCTATACAAATTATATCAAATTAGGATTGCTTCTGTCTTCTGTTCCGTTTCCTTGTCTGTCTCAATATATCTTGCTTCTTTCCATCTTCAAGATATATTGCTTCTAGAATCTTCAATGTTAGCACCGACAGCTTTAGCAAACTCTCACCCCGTCAGACTTTATCAAACTCTGACTGGCTTCTAGTAAACTCTGATGAATACCTGTTGCTTAAACACTGATAAACACTCATCAGCAATTATATCTAACAAAAATCAAGAACCATGGAAAAGATAGGCAACTAAGAAATATATAATAATTGCATAAACAACAAGAGGAAATAATGATTCTCACCTATTGTGAACTTGTGAAATCTTAGCATGTGCACAACCAAATAGATCCGGTCTCTGGAACCCTAAGAGTTTAGAGTCATGTGAAATTTCGTAAGTAATGAAATAACAAGGATCCATGAACTACAGAATCATTTGATACATAATGATTTAGGTCTTTACCTGAGGTATATGTTGCAGTGCACACTTGTCATGAACAAGTCCCAAAATGGTAAAACCACACTCCTTTAGAGAGGCATTTAGCACACACAATACTAACTTTAAAGGCTACCATAACACCAAAGCAAATAACTTAAGGAAATTTAGATAATATAGTCAAAAACTGACAGATGAAAAGATGCTCACCACTGATGGCATTTCTTTGGCAGGTTGCATAGAAATATCTTAAAATTGTAATTCTATCTAACCTCTATAAAACAGAACCTGAAAGAATATTAGAAACAAAAAAAAAAATCTATATTAGAAAGTACAAAACTTTGAGGCAGGACCAATACTCAAAGATCAACCTATAAACATACTTATATGGGAACCATAGCAGAACCTTGACAAGCAAACCCTTTGAATCCTGACATGGAACCGTAGTTTGATGTCCAAAACTGTACAACTATGGTAGCCTTTCCACTCCAACTCAAAAAAAAAACTGCATTCAGTACCAACAACCTAACATACTCAATGAATTTTATATTAACTTCAAATAATAATAAACCAAGAAAACAAATCCATGCCCCTGCACAACATTAACACCTCAAAACTCATCCTTATAACTCCAATTAAATGGTTACATTTTGTCATGTTTTCTTCGCTAAATGAGATAATTTAACGCTTACAACACACACACACACACACACACACACACACACACATATATATATATATATATCTAGGACGAACACCTTATATAAAGAACAATAAAGAACAACATCATAAACACTTTATTTTTCATAAAAATTGATTTTTTAAAATTAGAATCATAAAATTGAACAACAATTAAGCCTAACATATCGAATTTAACGTAGAATCTCATCTAAATTTAAAAATTAAACATTACATATAATCCAGTATAGAATCCAATACAGAATCTTGTATATATATTTATCACAATGAAATTACATGTAATCATGTTTTATTTGATTCTAATTTTTTGCTAGATTCTATTTTTATTCGTAATAAACCTTTTTTGGTGAGAAAATTAGAATCAACATGCAATTTATGTAAGATTCTATGGTGTTCTTTATTGTTCTTTATATAAGAGTGTTCTTCATGGAGCAATGACCTATATATATATATGAGTTGCACTCTAGGAAGAACACTTTATATAAAGAACACCATCATAAACACTTTATTTTTCATAAAAATTGATTTTTTAAAATTAGAATCATAAAATTGAACAACAATTAAGCCTAACATATCGAATTTAACGTAGAATCTCATCTAAATTTAAAAATTAAACATTACATATAATCCAGTATAGAATCCAGTACAGAATCTTGTATATATATTTATCACAATGAAATTACATGTAATCGTATTTTATTTGATTCTAATTTTTTGTTAGATTCTATTTTTATTCGTAATAAACATTTTTTGGTGAGAAAATTAGAATCAACATGCAATTTATGTAAGATTCTATGGTGTTATTTATTGTTTTTTATATAAGAATGTTCTTCATGGAGCAATGACATATATATATATATATATATATATATATATATATATATATATGTACATATACATACATGTAAAGAAAGCTCAACAAAATATGGAGAAAGAACAAAAATATCTTACTAATTGAAAGCCAATTCCAAACTTCACAAAGCTCCGGATCTATTAAAAAATAGAGTTAAAATTCAAAAAATAAATTTGAATTAAACTTACCAATTCCAAGCTCAAGAACTGCAAACCCCAATTGAAAGAAAACATACAACATAAAGCAGAGCAGATTTCTATTTAGCACCAAACTGGGTTTTCAATTAATTGAAAATATTCTACAATTAGGGATTGGATATGTAAGTGAGCACTATTAGACATAAATATTTGGATGAATTGAGATACAATTCACAAAGATAGTGAGAGAGAGAGAGACATGTGAGGGAGATGTTGAGAGAGAAAGAACTGAGAGAGGGAGAGAGATTTTAATCGGGGAGGGGGGATAGAAATTTTTTTAAAGAGGGGAAAACTAAAATTTTAGTTAAAGGGGGAAAATATTTTTGTATTAAGGGGGAAGTATTGGCACGGATTTTTTCAATTTTTAAAAAAATAAGAATACACAACGGCTATATTATAAAGTGATGTCTGAAAAGTAGTTTAACATTGTTTTAAAAAAATACGATGTTGAAACATCCTTTAACATCGGTGATTTTTTAAACCGATGTTAAAACACCGATTTTATATATACTTTTTCTAGTAGTGCTACTACCTCTTTTGTTTTGTTAAACAAGTCACTACCAGCATTTTGCTGTCTTCTTCTTCTTAGTTGTAGCATAAATTTACAACATGGTTGCGTACCCTTACTACGTTGATAATTCCGATCACACATTAGAGTGCCCAATATATGATTGTTGCATCATCCGTAATTGTGTTTATTTTTCGTGATAACGAGTAATCCCTATTTTGATGTTAATATTTTATTCATTCTTATCATGCTTGGGACAAAAATTGTAAGATTTTTATTTACGGCATTTATTAACCATGAATTATATATTGACACCAGGCCTTAAACATAATATAAAATGCTAATCCTGTCGTGCACCCTTTGACATTATAAACTACGCACGCAACTGTAAACAGCCTTTAGAATAAATCAAACTCAATTTCTACATTGTGTTTTTAATCAAATATTCTCAGGATCTTCTGTTTGTTTTTCTGACCATCAATTAGTCTATTACTTTTGTCTAATCGTTTGGTCGCCTTTTTTAATCTTTTGAAGAAAAGCATGGATGTAACTGTTTAAGCCAAAGTAAAAGGGAACTTGAGATGCAACTAATGGCCTGGATATAAGAGCCAAAATTTTACTACCGTTGACACCTTCTGTTGCAGATTTTTTGACTTGAACGAATTGCTATTCATTCATTCATTTTTCAAATTATTATTATTATCATCATCGTCGTGAACTCTACAATCAGATGGATCCTGTTAGCCAATCTTCGTCCAACTCAAATAAGAGAAGGCTGGCCCGAACTTTTGCAAAGGTTTTGCACATTCGAGCCATGTCAAGGAACTTCCCTGCTGACAGCGTTGAAAAAACCGTCAAGGTACATGACTCCGTCAAGCATGATCGCTTCAATACTGATCTAAAATCAGTATTTGTAGAGGATGAAAAGCTTCAGAAGAAAGCATCCAATGAAGCTTTCCTTGCTAAGCTTTTTGCCAGCGTTTCATCTATAAAAGCAGCATATGCTCAGATGCAGCTTGCTGAGTCTCCTTATGACGGTGAAGTAATTCAATCTGCAGATGAAGTGGTAGTTGCAGAGTTGAAATATTTATCAGAACAGAAGCAGGCTTACCTCAAGAACCATCTTGACGATCCTTCTCCAGAGACTACACAGCTGTTGGCTGAAATTAAAGAGCAGAGGAGTCTCTTAAAGACCTTTGAAATCATGGGGAAGAAGTTGGACTCTGAGCTCAAGTTAAAGCACTCTGAACTTATTTTTCTCCGAGAGAAACTTGGCGTGGACAATAAAGATAATAAGGTGACTGAAAAGAGATTGACTATGAGTGGATCATTATCACCTCATGACAATTTAAATTTAACCAGCTTAAGCCCTGGCTATTTTATTCAAGTCCTTAGGGAGACTATTAAAAGCACTCGGAGATTTGTCCGTTTTATAATTAGTGAAATGGAATCTGCTGGCTGGGATTTAGATGCTGCTGCTAATTCAATTGAACCAGGTGTTGTCTACTTAAGTGCTAGCCATAAATGTTTTGCATTTGAATCATATGTTTGTCGGCAGATGTTTGATGGTTTCAATCACCCTTTCTTCTCACACTCGCATGAATCTCTAGCGGACAAAAAAAGTCAACAGCAATTCTTTAGCAGATTCGTAGGATTAAAATCTCAAAGGCCAACGGAGTATCTTGTCTCAAAGCCTAAATCTGCATTTGCAAAGTTCTGCCGCAAAAAGTATTCGCGAGTCGTTCATCCCAAAATGGAAGAATGTTTATATGCAAATTTGGGTCAGACACATTTAATAGGATCTGGTTCACATCCAGAAACAACTTTTTATGCAATGTTTTCGGAGATGGCAAAGCGGGTTTGGCAGTTGCATTGTTTGGCCTTCTCATATCAGCCCGAGGCTTCAATCTTTCAAGTAAGCAAAAGAAGTCGTTTTTCTGAAGTATACATGGAGTGTGTGAATGAAGAAGCATTTGTGTCAGCAGAAACAAATCCTCATCAAGTGGCTTTCACTGTGGTTCCTGGGTTCAAGATTGGTAAAACTGTTATACAGTCGCAGGTTTATCTTTCGTAGTACTAGTACATGTTAAACGCAGACTAGAATCTGGTCCACCACAGTGCATTTTCATACGGATGTCCCAATTAAAATTTAAATTATGGATCCATGTTGTATTGTATTAGCTGTAAGGGGGTTGAAGGATTTCCCAATTTTGTTAATACTCCGTCAAAACATTCTCTTACCCCGCTAGGAAAGATATCACAACTCCTCAACAATCAAGTAGTAGCTAGATATTGCATCTAATATAATAATCGAACGAGACTAAAATTATATCTGCCCATTTTCTGGAACTTGTTACAAGTTGACAACTTTTCCAAACCATCTTTTTGGTGTAGTAATAACTTTTGCCGCCCAGGTTGTGTATTTGAAAGTTTCTATTCTTCCCGAATCAGATTACTGCTGTTGCCAAGTATAGAAACAGATATGCTGCTAGAAAGCTTTTGACATGTTCTGGGAATGAAATTGGCCCATTAAAAGTTGAGGCCAATTCACAATAATTCTCACCGGATTTTCACTTCGTATGTGTCAACTGTTCGGGAGTTGTCCCACATCGTTTGTGGGAGGAGCAAATAACTAGTTAATAAGCAGTCAATTAGCTCCATTAGTATGAGACCTTTTGGGAGTGACCCAAAAACAAATCTGTGTTGGGTTCGACCCAGAGCGGACAATATCATACTAATGTAGAGTTAAGGTTTGCTAGCGGGCCAACATCAACTTGCATACCAAACCTTTCCATACAATCCTTTGTAAGAAGCCTATTCTGAAAGGCCAGCCGTAAGGTCATGGAGCATTTTGGCTCTGTTTGGGATTGCTGTTAAAAATTGCTGTGCTGTTGAAAAAAGTGCTCTTAAAATAAGTGCTGTTAAGAAAATCAGATAACTGTTAGGTAATATTTTTGATATGTGCATGTTTTGAGGTATAATATAAAAAATTAATGTTGTTGGTAAGGTTTGATGTTGAAATCAGTAGCTGCTTCCCGTAACAGCTGAAAAGTAGCTTTTTTTAAAAGTATGGGGAACATGCTTTCTCTAAAAGCAGCTTTTCAGTCAAAAGCGCTTTTCAAAAAAACTGCTTTTGATATTTACCAAACAGTATTTTACTTGCTTTTCAAAAAAAAAATTGTTGTTGCTGTCTGCAACAGCAATGCCAAACACGGCATTCGTTTTTCAATAATTGTTGGAGTGCTCTTCTTCTATTCAGGTACATAGAAGTTTCAGTAAAAAGCTCAAATAGCTAGGAATTTTTCTAGCTGCAGGACAGGTCAGAGAATCAAACGGGGGTCTCACGAAGATGGAGCTATACTTCCAAGATTTGCAGAGGTGAACATGATCCTGACCGTATTTGCCTAATTCGCCTTTTCATAACGCATCATATTATAAATTTTCGGTCACATGGACAATATCACACTATATGTGATGTAATAAACTTGAATTAATACTGTAAGTATTATAACTTTTTTTTATGCAAGTATTATAACTTTTATACTGAAGTAATGTAAAATTTTAAATCATTTATATGTAATGAATTTAAAATGATCAAGATTATAAAATGTCAATCAACTTTTCTTGCTCCATAACTTTTCTATTCTTTATTAAAAAAAGGAATTGATAAAAAAACTCCAAGTACTGCTATTTAACCTCCATTGTCATATGTAACTTACCCACAAACACCCACTACATGAGGAAACATGGAGTTTAAATAGTAAAGTTATAATTATTTAAGTAATATAAATAGGGAAAATAGATTTTTTTATCACTCAACTATTGGATCTTTTAGAAAGTAACCACTGAACTACTAAATAATTAATTATAACCATTAACGTTACATTTGTTTTTGCTTTTAGACATTCCGTTAATTACGCCGTTAATGTGCCGTTAAAATAATATGGGAAAATAGATTTTTTTGCCACTTAACTCTTGTTTTTATTAGAAAATAGTCACTGAACATTCAAATAATTAAAAATAGTCACTAACATTACATGAGTTTTTGTTTTTAATCATTCCGTTAAGTATAAATGAAATATCAGTTAAAATAATGTTAATGTGGACTTAATCATCTAACGTAACATGATAAATAAAAAATATTTGAAGTACAATACTGTCATTGTTTTTCATGCAACTGGTCATTTTATTTAAGAAATAATTCAACAATATCTTCAAAGTAATTTTTTTCCCCCGATTTAATATTGTAAAATTTGATTAGAATCTATTTTTTTAATCCAAAATTCTAGATATTGAACCAAAAAAAGTAATATAGATATCTGATCTTATTTTTATGATTAAATTTGGTTCATGAAATTTAAAAAATCAACGAAGCGAATCTAAAACATTTATATATATAATATGTTTTTATTAAAAATATATAATTTCATTAATCATTTGTTTATTTTAAAAAACTATTGTTAACAAGATAGTAAATGATTTCAATAATAATGAGTTAATTTATGAAAAGATAATAAAAATTATGGAAAAAATTATAATGCTGATATATTTTAACGTTGTATACTGTTTAGCGGCTAATTTCCATTAATTTTGACACATTATCGATCTATTAAGCACATTAATATTATTTTAACGACACATTAACGACACAATTAACGGAATGTCTAAAAACAAAAACGAATGTAACGTTGATGGTTATAATTAATTATTTGATAGTTCAGTTGCTACTTTCTAAAAGAGCCAATAGTTGAGTGATAAAAAAATCTATTTTCCCATATAAATATTAAAATGAAGCTTAAATATCAATACTTGGAGTTTATTTATCCATTCTCTAAAAAAAATGATCATATCCTATAAAGGTTAGCACATTTTTTGGTTCCACAATAAAATTAGGTGACAACTTTGATCACTAGAATGCATCCAACAACACTTACAAGTTCAATATATTCGTTCAACATAGAATATAAGATTAAAATATGAATCTACATATTATAATAAATTTGTGCTAGTGCTACACTCCAATGAATTATCAAAATATCTCATTCCTCCTATTCTTTTCAAAATTAAGGTCATTCTAGGAATGCATCCAACAACACTTACAAGTTCAACATAGAATATAAGATTAAAATATGAATCTACATATTATAATAAATTTGTGCTAGTGCTACACTCCAATGAATTATCAAAATATCACATTCCTCCTATTCTTTTCAAAATTAAGGTTGTTAACGGAGGAATTTGGTATTAACAAAGTTTGAGGTTTATCACCGGGATCAAGATCTATGACGGTGGTTCTTCGCCGGAAAGTCGCCAGAGTGTGGTGGTTGTGATGGATTGGGGGCTGAGGTTGTAAGGGTTTCTTGGTGGTGGCTCGCTGAGCTCTTCGCTTCCAACCCCTTACAATGTGCCTACGTACCCCGTATTTATAGGGGATCAAGTGTTAGGTCCCGAAGTATCGTAGAAGGGGGGGGGGGGGTTGAATACGATACTCACTAATTATAAAAAATTCTTTCGAATCTTTTGCGGATAATTAAACTAGTGTTCTTGTAGTGGGTTCGTGTTCTTGAGGGTGAATAGTATTTCAGACATGAAAATAACGACACAAGATTTTCCAAGAATTATATTCGACTATAAATCTTGAAGGGGTGCTACACCCAGTAAATAAATTTACCGGCTTCCAAGAACAATTTGTTCTTGCTTCTACAAAGATTGAACAAATTAAATCCTAAACAATGTTTGTATCTATTTGTTTGTCTAAAGGATTTAATTACCGGAGAAACTTTATAATGGCCCTTAAGATTGAACAAAGTTTGGGCATTATAACGTTTCCCCGGTGAGAAGTTCAGGTATAAAATAATTGTCTCCTTCTCTGTCTCTCTCTGTATTTCTTCACTTCGTCGAAGAAGATGAAGAACAGAAGAAGTACTCTTCAATATCTCTTTTGCTTCAATTTGTGTAGACTTGATAGTTTTTAAAAAAACTATCGAACACAACTTTAAATTGTGTCCACTCAATTCTTCATGCTGTAGAAAGAAAAACCATCAAAGAAAATCATCTTGATAGTTTTCTAAAAGAAAACTATCGAACCATCCTTTGTTTCCTTTTTCAAACCACTTTGATGGTTTCTTATAAAGAAACTATCGAATACCCCTTTTTAGTTTTAATAAATTTATAAAATAAACTTTATTTAAATTTATAATAAACTTAATTAATAAGTTTAAAATAAATTTATTTAAGTTTATAAAATAAATTTCATAAACTATTAGAGCATTAAAAGTATCGAAGTAGTCAAAAATCTTGGCCCCAACAAAGCTGAACTGGCTCCAATGTGAACCCACAAAAAACTATCGAACAAAAACTATCGAAGCTTTTTGAAAAACCATCGAACCAACCAAAAACCATCGAAGTGGTTTTTGGCCAACCTTGTCAATGTCCAGTTTAGTACCCAAGGTTTGGTTGGTCAACACTTGAACCTTCAAGTTTCCTTTCTTGCAGTTCCTTTATTGAGGTTTCAACTTTTGTACACTTAACACCTTTTGATTGTACGATTTTCCTTTCGACAATTTAGCTTCTCATGGTTTTCTTCAACACTGATAATTCTTGTTAATCTGCTTGATATTTTCTGGAATTATCATGTCGGCCTTCATCAATTCTTTCTGTAGAATAAATGTGTTGATCTTCTTCATATGTGTTGACGCCTGGTGCAACTGGTCTAGTTCACAGACGACTAACACTGAATTGAATCTTCACATCTTCATTGCATTCCAATTGATAAGTCGACAGCAGTACAAATTGCTTCAAACACAGATTGTCAATAAACAACGCACTTTCACTGGAATCCTTCTTGGTACTTAGACAACGTCTTCATTGGTACTACAATCTTGAATACTTCATTCTCTGTTCTTCACTGATGCTTGAACATATAAATGAACTTCTGTCAGTGAGTATAACTTCAAGACTGTAGCTATCTTCTTTAACCTTTGTCTTTACCCTGTATTCAATTAAACCAGATTCCTATGCTTCAAACACTGTCTATAACACAATCAATGCTAATACACTGAAATCTGCTTGTGGCACTTATACTGAATCTACACACCTTCTGAAACCTTGAAAGTCTTCAAACCTTATTCTTCACTGAGGCATGAACATGTTAATGAACTTCTTTCAGTGACCTGTAGTAGACTTCAAAGATCTATCTTATGTTTTGATTCTTTGTATTTGCCTTGTATTCATTTCTTCCTGATTTCTGTGTAGGCGTAGTATTGTTTACCTGTCCTGTTCTAGTGTTGAGTTATCACGTCTTCTTGTTCATACTGCCTTGTGATCTCACCAATAATCTCCCCCTATTTGATTGTTAAACCTAACAAACAAATTATAGAGAGGATAACTCAACTAACAAGTAGAAAAAGTGATTACTCGGGACTTGTAAATAATGCTACTAGTTTTCTGGATCAAATTCTTCACTTCCAGATTTCTTGGTCAAACTAAAATGATAGATGATCGTTCTTTTAGGACTGAACTGATATTCATGTAGTAACTCATCTTCATTTCTTTGGTTCTTTAAATCTCTGCCAAATAATCCTTCTCAGTCTTGAAGTAATCATTAGCAACTTCTCGAGATTCTTCAGTGGTAATGAATATGTCTTTGTCTACCACTTACTGAAGTATACCTCTCCACTTCTCTCCATTCGGAGTTCAGCGGCTTCTGTTGTACAACCATATTTCCTTTTCTGAAAAGCACATATCTCCCTTGCTTCTCCTCATTTGGAATACAACTCCTCCCCCTATGGAATACAGCTGCTCCCATTATTAGAACAGTGGTGAACCAATACCACTTCTCCGTCTTCTAGGAAATCTACCACTTCTCCCCTTAGTCTCTCCCCAATAGTTGAAAGATCAATAGAATTGTGGTGTGGTGTACCTCTACTTTTTCTTACCACTTCTCCCCCTTAGTTGAGGAATCCTCCAATAATCTGATTATAACTCATTTCTCCCCCTTAGTTAAGAAAAGAAGTTTTCCTGGGTCTTGAAGGAATTCTCATGTAGCATCTGTTAGAAAAGAAGTAGTAATATGTAGTCTGATCAATTGTGCCCTTTAAATACTGCAAGATGGCTTCACCGTCGATCGTCTGACGAACCAAATTTCCCGACATCTTCCTTATACCTCCCAACTGTTAGATCACACTTGTTAGGGCCCTAAAACAACCAATTGTTAGGTCCCGAAATGAGGTCTCAACTGTTAGGTCTTTAAAGGTAAAACATTACGAACCAAGTTTAAGGGATAGGGAATGGGATTTGGTGTTTCTCTTTCTTCCTCACTGTGAGTGTGTGATTCTGTTTCGTGTACCTCACAAGTGTTTCACTCTTATCTCTCAGAGCTTCAGCATCCAAATGTACCTGCAAGGAAAATCACCATAGCCATCCTTAAGGAGGTCACTGGTGGTGCAATGGGATTTCACAAATCCCCGTCCTTGGTTAAACCAAGTTGTTGATCATCTTGCGATGATCAATCCTCAACAAGATCCAGAGTTTGAATCTCTGGGGGGTTGGAATCAGGCTCTATTGATAACAGAGGCCCTGAAACTCCCTCTGAAGTCTTTGCAGACATATCCTCAGGTAACTCCTCAAATGAAATTGATTCATTGTTACCGAGTTGCCGATCTGCACCTATGTCAGACCCGGTACCCGCAGGATCCAGATATGTTCCATCTGGGGAGTTAGGCAATGACCCTTTAGATTGTGCATTTGGGTCAGAACCTTATCTCAACGTCTGTGAAGACTCTTGGTTCATTAAAGAACCTTCAACCGGTGGTCCTGACCGTAATATGGTCGGAGAACTAGTTGCTTCCGTCAATTTTCCTTTATCTGTTTGGGAAAGGGGTTCAGATATAGCTTTGGTTATCACTGCCCAATCAGCTTCAGAAAAATCTGTTAGAGGCTCGGTGAAAGAAGGTAATGAAGGTTCAACAGTTGCCTTGGTTTCAAGTTTTCTTCTTTTAGCAGAAGGCAGAGCTGTTGTTGAATGGTGTATCTCCTTATTTGGTGCAGCTTTGGCACTTACTCCCTCTACACTCTCAGTTATTTGAGTGGGTGGTATAGTAGGGTAGGAGTTTCTGTTGTTGTTTCATTTGTTTCTTTCAAAGGCTCTATGACCGTGGTTAGAGGCTGTTGGTTTTCAACCTCCTGGTCAGGAATGGCCACTGAGGGCTCTGGATCTATGTCCATTTATGACATCTCACGTTCGATAGTTTTCAAAATGAACTATCGAGAAGTTGTACTTTTCTGAAAACTATCGAGAAATTCGAATATTAAAGAATTGAATTCTTTCGATAGATTTCATTTCCAATTTCAAAAGCTATCGAGATTTTTCTTCGATAGTTTTTCTTTTCTTTAACAAAAACCATCGAAAATTGCTTTCGATACTTTTTATCAAGTAATCAGAAAACTATCGAAATTCCTTTTTCGATAGATTTTGCTGCTAATTAATTTTAAAGCTGTTACCAGTTTTAAAACCAACCTTTTGTTTTCTGTGAACTTTTTCAAATCAAATATTCATTTAAATTCACAGTTAACAAAAATATCACAATTTTCTTAGAATAAAATTGACTAAATATCATTAACTGATATAAGCCAATTAAAATCCAATAAATTATGCTGCATATTTATTTTATGTATTTTAAATTATGGAGCAAATAAAATATTGAACTGCTTCAATTTCCATAATTCAAATTAAATAAAATAAGTAAATAAATAAATACTAAATATCTATGAGTTAGATATTAGCATTTAATTATTTAAATTATCCTTAAATAATCACCAATGAAATATATTAACTACACACATGGCAATTATTCTACAAATAATTATTAACATGAGGACCGGATGTTAAATAAATAAATTCGCAAGTCCTTAAACTATGGACAACTTAATACTTGTGAACTTATTTTAAGAGTTTCTTGCAGATGGGATTTTCAAATAATGTGCAATAACTAATATCCCAAGTTTATAAACCAGTCTTGAAAATTTAACATAACAAGTGATTTAGTAAACGTGTCTGCAAGTTACTCTATGAATTGAAGACATGCTCTCGAAAGAAATGATACCTGGTGTCAAGGTGCATTGTCGTGGAGTGTTCCACAGAGTTGTTGGAGATGAAGTTATTTCAAGAAATCAATCTTCCTCCACGAAGTTGACAGCTTCTAGAGATGCTTCTCCTGTCATTTGGGTTGACAGCTTCCAGAGATGCTTCTCCTGTCTTTCTTACAACCTGCGTACTTTATATCTATATAGCTAAACATGTTAACAAGTATCCTTAGGGTACCATATATCGAGATTTGGTATTCCCTTAAGATATCCAAAAATCTTGTTAATAGCTATAAGATTAGATTTTCTGAAATCCACTTGGAACCTTGCACATTGGCAACTTGAGAATAAAATATGTGTGGTCAATTTGCAGTTAATAAATTAATGAGATGATCATACCTCTTTAGCTTGTCATTTCTGTCTTTTACCTTTTTTGTCCTGATCAAGCTTTAGTGGCTACTATTGGCAGGGAGTCATGGCATGTCTAGAATCTTCCCAATTGTGCACATTCAAAAGATTCTTGACTTACTTTTATTGCCATCACTCTTTTGGCTTACTTGTGCTCCTAAAAGAATTATTCTTTTGGCTTGCTTAAAGTAATTCCAAAAAGAATTGCAACTTTCCCAACATACTCATCTCAATGACTTGGCAAATTTCTTGCACAAGTTTTCGTTAGCAGACCAACATATAATATAATCATGATATCACTGCACATATATGACATTATGTTTGTGCCTTAAGATATAGAGAGTTATATATATATATATGACGACTCTAATAAATTCACATTCTGCAAAAGTTCAGTTAGAGTGTCATACCATGTCTTTGACGATTGCTTGAGTATTGATACTAGTTCATACCAACCTGTTGTGATCTTGAAGAGAAGCTGTACATTGACTTCTTCTACTATCTCACCAATCAGGAGTGCACTTGATCATATTCACCATATAGATATTAAAGTTTGAATATGCAGCAGGTGCCAGATATATCCTGATATCCTCAAGTCTCGTCACTGGTGCTTCTTGTTAGATACTGCTTCCTGATTGTAACCTAGCATCCAGTTTGGCCTTGTCCCTCATAACAATGCCATTGTCATCCAGTAAACTTTTGGTTATCCTTGTACCAATTACAACTCTGTTATTTGGTCTAGATACCAGCTTCCATACAATCTGCCTTTAGAATTGATTGAGTTCATCTTGCTATGCAATCACCCAATCTGGATCTATCAGAGCTTCTTTAACTTTCCTAGTTTCTTCTTCAGAAAGAAAACCAAGGAAATAATCATTCATACTCTATAGCTCCAGTCTTCACTCCACCACTAGGATCACTAAGAACTAGACATCAGGAATGATCTTGAATCTAAACCCTTTGTCTTGACAGATCTGTTCTTGAAGTGTCCTCTTGATTTTCATTGTGGTGTTGATCTGACTAATTGATCCTTCTCCTGCTCCCCCTGAGTTGTTGACTGTGTGATCTGTTGATTCTGTTAATTGACTAGTGGATCCTGTAGAAGTTTGAGGATCTCCATCACTGTCACCACTTGGTCCAGAATCATTATCATCATGATTATTATTATCACCGGGAACAACTTCAGGTTCTTCCTCTATGTCAGAGAGATCTCCTGATAGATTTTCAAATACCAAGGATTCAGAGTTCTCTCTAGTTTGCAGGCCTGATATTTTGGTGTCGTCGAATGTTACATTTAAGCTTTCCAACACCTTCTTGTCTTCAATCACATATACCGTGTAAGCTTTAGATTCCAGAGAATAGCCCAGAAAAATGCCTTCATCTGCTTTGGCATCAAACTTGCCTAGATGTCCTCCATCTTTTAGTACAAAGCACTTTGCACCAAACACATGAAAAAACTTCAGTGTTGGTTTCTTGTTGGCCATTATCTCATACGGAGTCTTATTATGATCTTTGTTAATCAGGGTTCGATTCTGAGTGTAGCAAGCTGTATTCACTACTTCAGCCCAAAAGTAAGTGGGAAGTTTTGATTCATTCAACATGGTCCTTGCTGCTTCAACCAAGGTCCTGTTCTTCCTTTCCACTACTCCATTCTGTTGTGGAGTTCTTGGTGCTGAAAACTGTCTTGATATTCCTTTCTCTGAACAGAAATCATTTAGAACTGTATTCTTGAATTCAGTTCCATTGTTTGATCTGATTGTCTGTACAGGTAGCTTAGCTTCCACTTCTATCTTTTTGATGTGATCAATGATTAGTTGTGTTGCTTCATCGTTTGAATGTACGAACAACACCCACGTGTACTTGAAGTAGCCATCCACCATCACCAATGCATATCTTTTTCTTGAAAGTGACATAACATTACTGCACCAAATAAATCCATATGAATCAGTTGTAATGGTTCAGCAATGCTTGTCATTTCTTTGCTTCTATGTGATGCTTTCTTTGACTTCCCTTTTTCACATGCTTCACATGGTCCCTCCTGATTGAATTCCATCAGGGGCAACCCTCTCACTAACTCTCTCTTTACCAAAGAGTTCATAGTTTTGAAGTTCAAATGTGAGAGCTTCTTGTTCCATAGCCAACTTTGTTCTGAAGATGCCTTTCCATAGAAACATGTAACTTCTCCTTCACTGGAAGAACTTAAGTCAGCTATAAACACATTTCCTTTTCTCACTCCCAGTAGAGTAAGCTTCTCATCCTTCCTGTTGGTGATCAAGCACTTGTCCTTTCTGAAATCTACATTGTAGCCTTTATCACAGAACTGACTGATACTTAGAAGATTGTGCTTCAATCCTTCAACAAGAGAGATGCTTCTAATTGTTATCCTTGACTCCAATTATTAGTTGTTATCAATGATACCAATTATTATAAACATGATGACATTCCTTTTCCAACGTAGCCATGTCCCGTGACGAAAACCTTTGCTGTCATCTCCAAAGATTATTGACGGAACATCTTTCTCAATCACATTTGATAGCAAGTTCTTTCTTCGATCATATGTCTTCAGTAGTAATGACCAAGAAACCATATAAATCGATTAACCTGATTTGCCCTGCACTCACAAATGGATTAAAAGTTCTTGGTACCCAACTTCTTTGCTTGGGTCTAGATGGATTAGAGATTTTGC
This sequence comes from Heracleum sosnowskyi, assembly GCA_030848705.1. Classification (NCBI taxonomy): domain Eukaryota; kingdom Viridiplantae; phylum Streptophyta; class Magnoliopsida; order Apiales; family Apiaceae; genus Heracleum; species Heracleum sosnowskyi. Next base: position 48,116,427 of record CM061236.1, read on the forward strand.
TTTTAACAGAGGTAACAACAGCTTCAACCTATACATGCTTATTCTTATCTCCGACTGACCTTGCAGTCATTGCCCTAATGTGATTCTTAAACATGCTTTTTCTATGATTAATGCAAGTACTAAGAGATGCATTCATAACATTTAAATAAGCAAGCATGTTACTAAGAATACATGGCATACATTTAGCATTATGACATTGCAGATAAGAAATGTGCAAATTAGGCATTTTAGAAAATTCAGTACTTTCTACTTTAACCAATATACACAAGTGTAACAGGTAGCAAGTAGATTTACAGGTATTCAATAATTTTCTAAATACACATGGAATAAAAGAATTAACAATTAGATCACTAATTCTATCTAATCCATTCTGTTGTTGTATGTCATCTAACTTTCTCTATTACCTAAGTCAGTTTTAGATATAGCTTGGTGTTCTACAAATTCTACTAACACTAAAGGTAATTCTTCCATCTTTTAAACTGATTATCCCTTAACAAACAATTCAGAATAAATGAGCAAATCTTGTTCTACTAGGGATACTGAAACTTAGCTTAACGAAGGTCTTATATGCCAGAAACTTAACCCCTAAAACTAAGAGTTGTTTCTTAAGAAAGCTCAAGGAAATGATACCTGAGATATGTGAGGTGAATCATCTTTAGAGATTGCTATGAAAGCAAGATATCCATGATCTTCTCGTCATCTGATCCATCCCAACTCTTTCCTTAAGAAACATAAGTTTCGTCCTGATGCTTCCTCAACAAAGCATTCCACCTTTGTTTCATCTCATTAACTGAGTCCCTATAATTCTTTGTTTGTCAGGCTCCTTGTACTGTGTAGAAAACCCTGATAGTTTCTTGTAACATAGTTCTTATCATAGTTGAAACTATCAATCTTGTTTTTGTCACCATCTCAGTCTTGTAACTACCTCTTAAACTGAATCCTGAAGAGTCTTTGCTTCGGAATAAATAGGCCTGATCCTTGGATGTAGCTTTTGTACTCCTTCTGAATCTGATGTGACTAAACTTCCTTGACATGTGAAACACTGATCTGTAGTCCAGTCTCTCAAGGTTTTCTAAAGTGTACAAGTCACTTCCATCTACCTGAGCTTCCTAAGATTCAGCTACTAGTAATTCTTCTATTCTGTTCTGAGGTTCCAGCATTAATGTATGTTACTGAGATATTTGAATGTCCATTCCATTGTCTCTAACCTCCTCAATTCCTTTCCTTATTTTCTCTTTTGATTCGCAGGTAAATGTAGCATTGGTACAATCCACTTTGTGATGGTGTATCCCTGAATCAATAGAGGTGATTAAAAATCTCTTGAAAAAATGTATCCGTAGAAACTTCTTCCTTTCCTGCATCTGAAAATCTAGTGGGATCCTATGGAGTAATTTGTTCTTGCTTCTACAAAGATTGAACAAATTAAATCCTAAACAATGTTTGTATCTACTTGTTTGTCTAAAGGATTTAATTACCGGAGAAACTTTATAATGGCCCTTAAGATTGAACAAAGTTTGGGCATTATAACGTTTCCCCGGTGAGAAGTTCAGGTATAAAATAATTGTCTCCTTCTCTGTCTCTCTCTGTATTTCTTCACTTCGTCGAAGAAGATGAAGAACAGAAGAAGTACTCTTCAATATCTCTTCTGCTTCAATTTGTGTAGACTTGATAGTTTTTTAAAAAAACTATCGAACACAACTTTAAATTGTGTCCACTCAATTCTTCATGCTGTAGAAAGAAAAACCATCAAAGAAAATCATCTTGATAGTTTTCTAAAAGAAAACTATCGAACCATCCTTTGTTTCCTTTTTCAAACCACTTTGATGGTTTCTTATAAAGAAACTATCGAATACTCCTTTTTAGTTTTAATAAATTTATAAAATAAACTTTATTTAAATTTATAATAAAATTAATTAATAAGTTTAAAATAAATTTATTTAAGTTTATAAAATAAATTTCATAAACTATTAGAGCATTAAAAGTATCGAAGTAGTCAAAAATCTTGGCCCCAACAAAGCTGAACTGGCTCCAGTGTGAACCCACAAAAAACTATCGAACAAAAACTATCGAAGCTTTTTGAAAAACCATCGAACCAACCAAAAACCATCGAAGTGGTTTTTGGCCAACCTTGTCAATGTCCAGTTTAGCACCCAAGGTTTGGTTGGTCAACACTTGAACCTTCAAGTTTCCTTTCTTGCAGTTCCTTTATTGAGGTTTGAACTTTTGTACACTTAATACCTTTTGACTGTACGATTTTCCTTTCGACAATTTAGCTTCTCATGGTTTTCTTCAACACTGATAATTCTTGTTAATCTGCTTGATATTTTCTGGAATTATCATGTCGGACTTCATCAATTCTTTCTGTAGAATAAATGTGTTGATCTTTTTCATATGTGTTGACGCCTGGTGCAACTGGTCTGGTTCACAGACGACTAACACTGAATTGAATCTTCACATCTTCATTGCATTCCAATTGATAAGTCGACATCAGTACAAATTGCTTCAAACACAGATTGTCAATAAACAACGCACTTTCACTAGAATCCTTCTTGGTACTTAGACAACGTCTTCATTGGTACTACAATCTTGAATACTTCATTCTCTGTTCTTCACTGATGCTCGAACATATAAATGAACTTCTGTCAGTGAGTATAACTTCAAGACTGTAGCTATCTTCTTTAACCTTTGTCTTTACCCTGTATTCAATTAAACCAGATTCCTATGCTTCAAACACTGTCTATAACACAATCAATGCTAATACACTGAAATCTGCTTGTGGCACTTATACTGAATCTACACACCTTCTGAAACCTTGAAAGTCTTCAAACCTTATTCTTCACTGAGGCATGAACATGTTAATGAACTTCTTTCAGTGACCTGTAGTAGACGTCAAAGATCTATCTAATGTTTTGATTCTTTGTATTTGCCTTGTATTCATTTCTTCCTGATTTCTGTGTAGGCGTAGTATTATTTACCTGTCCTGTTCTAGTGTTGAGTTATCACGTCTTCCTGTTCATACTGCCTTGTGATGTCACCAACATCAAGCCCTACGTAGTTCTTGGGGAGCAAGTAACCTATATGAGCTGGTTTCTGATTTCCGAGGTCCACTAGGATACCTGATCCATTTTTTGGAATTGGTCTTCGACTCGCTTTAGGAATGTCCAACGATGAGGCCTAGTCACAAAGGCCCAAGGCTCAACTACAGTCTAGGGACTTCACGGATACAGCATCGACCCAACTTAGGAGCCAACACTAACCGCTATCAGCTGTCTCCCTGACCAAAGTAGTTGCAGGTATAGCCATGACTTACCCCAAATGCCAGACGCATCCTTGTCCCCCTAATGAGAAGCACCCACCAGATTGCAGGACAAGTGATCCCAAGCATTTGGGTGCAAAGTGCAGGATTACTCCAAAGTTCCCCAATGAGGACGCGCCCATTGAGTACAGGAACAGAGCTCCCAAAGCACACACCAAGATTTACCCCACATCCCCAATGAGGACGCGCCCATTGAATACAGGAGGAGGCCTTCAATCATCAGACATACCCCTGGAGGCCTTCAACAACGGACATCCCCCTCCTAGGGAACATCATAGGAGGGAATTATTCAATCATCAGGCAAACCCCTGGAGGCATTCAATCACGGACATCCCTCCCTTAGGAGACATCCTAAGGGAGAAGTCTTCAATAACTTGCCATTATCAAGCCAATGGAGTCATCCTTCACCACCAAGTAGCTACCTTAAATCAAGAGGACGCACCCTCAAGGGGTGGACGGACAGAGGGCGCACTCTCAAGGGGTGGACGGCCTAAAAGAGCGTGCACTTACCCCTCTAAGGGCAAGCCTTAAGTCTTCCATATGATAATCCCATGTCAGTCTAGATGTTATTCTCTGTCAAGTCATCCATTCATGTCAAGTTTTCAGTCCACACCAAGAGGACGCGTCCTCAAGGGTTGGACGGCCAGAGGGCGCGCCCTCACCCCTATGAGGACAAGCCCCGAGCCTCCGTTGTACTAGTTCAATCCCTAATTGCACCTTGGATATCCCCAATTTATTATTACTTGACCCGAATCTTCCTTAAAAACCCGATACCGAATTTTGGCTATAACAACTACCCCCCAATTCCATGTGAAATCAGAGATGAAGCATGGAATTTTTAATCTCCAAAGTGCCAAAATCTCTTTGTAACCTTTTATTCTTCAAGAAGTGTCCTCGAGCTTCTTCCTTCTTTTATGCTGTAAAGAGGGCACATCCTTCCAGATGACGCGTCCTTTAATTCTTCCATCATATATTTTTGATAATTTTAATGTTTAAAGAGGGATACCACCTGCACACGACACCTCTAAGCTTACATGAGCTAACTCGGCGTAAGAAACAAGAGATATTGTGCACAGATATAAACATCTCTCCTGGATCGTCCTCAAGTAAAATATTCATTTATCGAGAGGACGTGTTGTCTTTTATCATTAAGGGGTACGGATTCATTCATTTATCTTAAGATTCAAAAAATGGAGTAGCTTGTGTAAATATAGATACACCCTTGTATATATATACTTGTACGGTGGTCTAATCAGTCATACTATTCCATCCGATGGCTGCCACGTGTTCCACCTAATATCTTCCTTTGCCCTTCCTTATAATCTTTCTTCTCTCTCATTCCAGAATAGTTCTCTTTTGAGTGCGTCCTAAAATGTGGGCGCGTCCTCTTTCAAAAATTCCAATAATGACACACCCATGCGTCCCTTGAGGGTCTGTCCATGGGCATTCTTGCCTTGATTTTATGAGATGTCTTGTAAAGATGTCTTCATGTCATATAATTTTAAGAATATGTAAGTGATGCCATCGAAGGGTCCTTAAAAGCGCAAACCAATCCCGTAGGGACCTTGTGAAGCGACCTCGTAGGGCCTTGTAGTCAAAAGTTATCATAATAATATTTTCTCTCCAGCTAACATGTGAGCTTATGTTCCCACATGTATCTTCAAGTCTTCTTAGAGTATCATAAGAGAAGGCCTCTTGTTGATATGATGAGAGAAGTAGAGGAGTTCTCTCCTTTTGTCTGTCTACTTTTTAGTATGAGGAGACGAGTCCTCTCCTGTCACATAAGTCTTTCTCTTTTTTAGTATAGGAGAGGAGTCCTCTCCTGTCGCATGTTCCTCCTTTTTAATATGAGGAGATGAGTCTTCTCTTCTTGTCTGGCTTCTTACTAATATGATGAGAGAAGGCCTTTACACGAATACAATGAGAGCTGTCCTCTCTATTAATATGAGTGGAGGAGTCCTCTTTGCTGATATGAGGGGAGGAGTCCACTCTGCTGATATGAGGAGAGGAGTCCTCTCTGCTGATATGAGGTGGAGGAGTCCTCTCTGCTGATATGAGGTGGAGGAGTCCTCTCTGCTGATATGAGATGGAGGAGTCCTCTCTACTGATATGAGGAGAGGAGTCCACTCTGCTGATATGAGGTGGAGGAGTCCTCTCCTCCTTCCTGACTCTTGCGTAGGGCGGCCTATATGGACGAGGGCAATGTCGAAGTCCCTTATAATCTTCTAATCCATTTTATAATAGCATTATCTTGTGGAGGGGCTCACTCATGACCTTGGGGCCGCATCCTGCTTGTCAGGGGGCGCATCCGAATGTCCATGGGGCCTCTACTCCAAATATTCTTCTTCTTATTGCAACCTGAGGGTTGTACAATCATGTTTAAAGTTGAAGCCTTAACATATGAGGCCGATACCATTATGACGCGCCTTGAAGGGCATATCTTCTATTATTGAGGATATGACGATGTGTTCTCTGAAGATAAAAGTCTTTTCTTTTCGGAGGGGCTCACTCATGTCCATGGGGCCTCGACATGTAAGCAGGGGGCACTCACTGTGGACCAGGGGGCCTCTCTCCTATATAATCCATTGAATTATCACGTGAAGGGGCTCACTCATATCCATGGGGCCTCGACCTGTAATCATGGGGCTCTCACTATGGAATACGGGGCCTCTGCTTCCAATAGCTTCCTTTCCTCTAAAATTCAAGTAATGAATTCTTCATGCGGAGGGGCTCGCTCATGTCCATGGGGCCTCAACCTGTAATTCTTTCAAGAATCAGGGGGCGCGCTCTGTGGATCACAGGGCCGCTCTCCGATATTATAAATTGAGTTGTCACATGACGGGGCTCACTCATGTCCATGGGGCCTTAACCTGTAACCAGGGGGCTCTCTCTTTGGATCATGGGGCCGATCTCCCATATCATCTATTGAACTGTCACGTGATGGGGCTTGCTCATGTCCATGTGGCCTCGACCTGTAATCATGAGGCACTCACTATGGATCATGGGGCCACTCTCCCATACTATCGATTAAATTGTTACATGAGGGGGCTCACTCATGTCCATGGGGCCTCAACCTGTAACCAGGGGGCACTCTCTTTGGATCATGGGGCCTCGCCTCCCTATTATCTTTCTCTAAAAATCGCTGGAGTTCATGTTATGTAGTAGTTCTTTTTCCTGAGGGCACGCCATTGAGGAAGGTCGCGTCCTAAAAAACCAGGAAGCCGCATATCGGAGTATCTTCGGAGTACGCGCCCTGAAGAAAGGACACACTTGAGAGACGACAAGGGGGCTCAACTATTGGAGCTTGTCTGATCATTATTTATCTTCATTATAATTGTTTGTAGACATTTTTCCATTGGATGCGTCCTCGGGGAGAAACGATCATTGGGACCTTTGACATGCTGAGAGGGCATCTTTGAAGCAGAGAACGCGTCCTTTTGGGTTGGGACGATTAGCTTGATAATTCTTGAGATATTCTTCCAAGTAGGAATTTTCCACCTGTCAAAAAACTCAATAATCGAAAATTTCAAAAAGTACCTGGAGGACACGTCCTGGAAAAGAGGACGTGTTCCATCATCGAATTCTCCCAACAGTTGTTGGAAGTCATCTCACCCTCGAGCATCACTCTTAGGGCGCGCCCTAAGGGTTGTTGGGAATTTTCCTTCACAATCTTCTTCCTGCAATAATTCAAGGAACAGATAACAAGAACCACAACAAAGCAAGTTAGGTGTTACCTTAAGGGCGTGTCAAGAAGATGATGATGTGCTCCTGATAATTGCGCCTTCTTTTTCGGATCTTGCTCGAAATCACCCCCCAATATACATGGAAACTGCTGCCTTCAGATCTGAATCGCCTTGATATCTTCTTCTCCAGATCTTCTTCAAACTCCCAGTCAGGAATCATCGTCTTGAAATCACCATCTTTGGATCTTCCTCCTTGCCGCCAGCATGAAGTCGTAGCCATGGCCATCCTTTGAATCGTGGCAGACCTTCTTCTAATAACTTTCACCATGATGAGATATATCTTCCTCCTGAGATTATGATCTTGATCAGCACCCCTCCTTCTAGCGCCAATTTGTTAACGGAGGAATTTGGTATTAACAAAGTTTGAGGTTTATCGCCGGAATCAAGATCTATGACGGTGTTTCTTCGCCGGAAAGTCGCCAGAGTATGGTGGTTGTGATGAATTGGGGGCTGAGATTGTAAGGGTTTCTTGGTGGTGGCTCGCTGAGCTCTTCGCTTCCAACCCCTTACAATGTGCCTACGTACCCCGTATTTATAGGGGATCAAGCCCTACGTAGTTCTTGGGGAGCAAGTAACCTATATGGGCTGGTTTCTGATTTCCGAGGCCCACTAGGATACCTGATCCATTTTTTGGAATTGGTCTTCAACTCGCTTTAGGAATGTCCAACGATGAGGCCTAGTCACAAAGGCCCAAGGCTCAACTACAGTCTAGGGACTTCACGGATACGGCATCGACCCAACTTAGGAGCCGACACTAACCGCTATCAGCTGTCTCCCTGACCAAAGTAGTTGCAGGTATAGCCATGACTTACCCCAAATTCCAGACGCATCCTTGTCCCCCTAATGAGAAGCACCCACCAGATTGCAGGACAAGTGATCCCAAGCGTTTGGGTGCAAAGTGCAGGATTACTCCAAAGTTCCCCAATGAGGACGCGCCCATTGAGTACAGGAACAGAGCTCCCAAAGCACACACCAAGATTTACCCCACATCCCCAATGAGGACGCGCCCATTGAATACAGGAGGAGGCCTTCAATCATCAGGCATACCTCTGGAGGCCTTCAACAACGGACATCCCCCTCCTAGGGAACATCATAGGAGGGAATTATTCAATCATCAGGCAAACCCCTGGAGGCATTCAATCACGGACATCCCTCCCTTAGGAGACATCCTAAGGGAGAAGTCTTCAATATCTTGCCATTATCAAGCCAATGGAGTCATCCTTCACCACCAAGTAGCTACTTTAAATTAAGAGGACGCACCCTCAAGGGGTGGACGGACAGAGGGCGCACTCTCAAGGGGTGGACGGCCTAAAAGAGCGTGCACTTACCCCTCTAAGGGCAAGCCTTAAGTCTTCCATATGATAATCCCATGTCAGTCTAGCTGTTATTCTCTGTCAAGTCATCCATTCATGTCAAGTTGTCAGTCCACACCAAGAGGACGCGTCCTCAAGGGTTGGACGGCTAGAGGGCGTGCCCTCACCCCTATGAGGACAAGCCCCGAGCCTCCGTTGTACTAGTTCAATCCCTAATTGCACCTTGGATATCCCCAATTGATTATTACTTGACCCGAATCTTTCTTAAAACCCAATACCGAATTTTGGCTATAACAAAGCTCATTCTAGTAAATTCTTAGCAAAATATGGGTAATTGGAGCGGGTAATGGATTATCCAATTTTGACCCACTTTACTAATACACGCTGTTTTACATTCTAATACGGGCTTTTTAACTGATCTAGTTGTACCCGGGTTATATCAAAACACGCTATATGTATATACAAAATATCTCTACATATTCAAATTTTTGAGGATCCACAATTTCGGCCGAAATTTGAGTAGCTTAATATTTGAATTAGGATATCGCTATATATTACTCTCATCTTCTTCATTGGGAATTTTTTAATAGGATTGTTGAGATGTATTAGGCTCATCTTTTCCGATCAACATCCTCGATTGTTGTTCAATCCGGGTACTATACTACGGTCTTTTTCTCATCCCAATTCTCATTGTCATTTAAAAATGATATATTACACTTAATTATTAATCTAATCATGTTTTGAATTACTTTTTTTAGACACAATACTGGAGATGCAAGATTAGATTTGAAACTACATAATTTTTAGTGCCCGGAGCTTTCAAATTCTACTTATGTGTAGTCATTGTTGGATGCTGTTAACGAATTTTCTTAATTTTGAATGAGAATTCCACATATTTGAAAGGCAATAAGCTTTTAATCGCTCTTTTCTTGATAATAGTAATCTATACCAAGTGTTAGGACAGACTGGTAATTTCAGATTTTAAGGTTATGTTATTAAAACACAAAGTTTAGCTAAATGTTTATCTCGGTATACTCAGGTTATGATTTGGCGTCATATGATTGACTTCCGGTTTGAGGATAATGATGGTCTCAATTGCATTTTTTTTCTAATGGCAGTTTTTGTGAAGCTGGTGAATTCGAAGAAGTTCGAGAAGACGAAGTCTATTTCTTGAAAATAAAAGTATAACTATTCAAACGGCCTCTATGGAAGCACTTGTCACTTGACCATTCTGGGCAAAGATCCATCTTCGGTTGCTTTATCCTGCATCCTAAAAGATCACAAAATTTCATCAAAAAGGTCTGATATAATCTGTAGGTATGACTAGTATCATTAGCAAAATTTATAATATTTGCACCATTGTTGCAGTAAGATTATAAAAGTTTTTCGACAAAGGTACAAGTAGCAAGAATCATACCCCTGTTAATCCTATAATGTTGCCCAGTAATAATCTATTGTAGAAGGGGGGGGGGGGTTGAATACAATAGTATAAGATAATCGACTTCTTAATGTATATATCACAAATATGAAAGAAAGATAACAGCTTTATTAAATCTGATATAAAACTGTTACAAACTCTCTCAAGAAATTCTGATGTTCTTGAGAGCTGCTAAATTACAAAAACTCTCTCAAGAAATTCTATGTTCTTAAGAGCTTCTATCTTGATTCATACCGAACCAAAACCAAAACTGTGTTTATATACTACACAGCTTCTCTATCAATGATAAGTCCTAATCAATTACAAAGATTGAAACCTATCCATAATTGATAGCTACATCCTACAAACCAGGAACCGACAGAATAAACTTCCATGTTTAACTAGACTCCAAATATAACTCGAAGTAGGAATCCTGATCAGCTTCCAGTCCTGATGATCAATCCTGATCCCAGTCCTGATATGTATCTTGATCCTGACGACCATGTAATCCTGATGACGTCAGCAATCCTGATCAGTTGTGTCTAGCTCCTGACGATCATTGAATTCTGATCTAACAATCTCCCCCAATCTCATACTTTGTGAAATAAAGTATAGATTCCTAAGATTCAATGATGTCAAAAACATATATACAAAATGTACAGAATCTGCAGCAACGACTTATCTGTTTAAATTCTTTGATAGAACAGATTCATCTTCAAGAAGTTGGATAACAAATTTTCTTCTTTTTCTTCAAGAATTTGAATCAGTCTTTCCTTAAGATTTCTGAGTTCTTCATCTTCCTCATTAATCTGGTAGATAGCTGCTCTGAGATTCAATATGCAGCTTTTCTGAAGAATATGCTCTTCAAGCAAAAGATAAGCAATTTCCTTCCCATCAGGATTGAGAGTAAGTTGAGTCATGCCAAAAGTTACTTCTTTAACAGTAGTACCCCTTTGCATTTACACATCCTGACCTCTTTGATGTAAGTACATGGGAGTATAATTACCATTGAAATTACTGTTTCCATCCAGTCTTCTTCTTATTGTTGACAAAATCATGTCACTCCATTCCTTGCACATTTGATTCTTCGATCTCAAAAGATAATGAACATATTTCAGTTCATGTGTAGTTTTCATCAGCAGATCTTGAATAGATAAAATCTTCACACTACCATCTTTCATGAAGTACAAAAGCTTTTCTTTCTTGTCAAAACCATCATGACAATCTATAACTATATCAACAGCTAGTAAATTGTTCAGGTTTTCAGAAGTTAAAGTACCTCCGATTTCAGTTAAGGAGTAAGGATCAACATATGACATATTTATATATTCAGCATCCCTGTGTCCAATACCTCCTCTTGAATTACTTGTCAATTGCTTCAGATTTGAAAACATCTTTAACCAGAGTGCTTTTGATCTAACCATCCCAGATAAATCAACAACACTTGAAGCGTTTGTAATAATTCCTCCACACTGAAAATTGATAAGTGTATCACAACTTAGTGTACTAATATGTTTCCACTTCTTATCCTTTTCCTTTTCAAAGGCATAGCTTCTTTCCAGTGAAGATTCTTGTCTGCTTGGGTTCCTCCACTTTCTTCTGTTTGAGAGTTTAAGCCTTTGTACATAGAGATTGAAATCTCTATTTGTTGATCTTGTAATTTCATTTCTTCTGGCTTCTTCTTCTTCATCTACTTCCTTGTTGTGAGAATCAACCACAGTAGATAAAATTATCAAATCAATCTCTTGCATAATTTCAAAATCATCAGGATCTTGAATATTATCAGGAACAACATCAGGATTAGATTCTTCAATTTGATTTGTATTGCATAGAGTTGATTTTCTTGATTTTCTGCTCAATACAGGTTCTTCTTCAATATTTCCATCATCACCAAAAGTAGATCTGTCAGGAACTACTAGAGTTTGAATAGGTTCAGGAATTTCTTCAATTCTTAACCCTCTAGACCTTGTCTGTCTAGGTATTGTTTGAATTGAAGAACCTCTTCTACTTCTTCTAGCTCCTCTCCTACCTCTGCCTCCTCTACCTCTAGTAGGAGCAGGGTTATTAAAGCTTTCCATCATTTCTCTCTGTTGTCTTAAGAATTCTTCATGTGAGAGATCAGGATATTCTTCACTTGCTGTAGAGAGTGCTTTTCTTGCATATAATTGTTGAACTCTTTTATCAGTGTGATATAGAGTAACAATTCTGCCATCTTTTGTAGAAAACTTCTGGAATAAATTTGATGCATCTTCAGGATTATCAATAAAAATATCTTCATCACCTTCAGGAATTGTAGCAAGAGTATGTCCATGACCAGGTGTCAGGATTTGTTCTTCCGTCAGGATCTGAGATTGCACCAACGTTCTTACTGTTTTAACTCCAGAATCAGAAACATGAGTTGACTGCGTTGTTTGACTTTGTGAAGTTTGAATTGTAGACTTCATAACAGCAGCATCAGAGGTTTCTCCTTGTATCACTTTGTCACAACCATCATCTCTAGTATCATCATCATTATTCCTTAATACTAGATCAGGTGTGCATTTTGTCTGACTAACCTTCTCCCCCTTTTTGACATCAGGATTTGACAATAAATTCAAAATTAAGGAAAGAGAGGCTTGAATGTCAGTTACCTTGGTATCCAGAGAATCAATCCTTCTGTTGATAGAGGTTTGTTCAGAAATAACAGATTTCACTTGGGATTCTACTACCCTTAGCTGAAAAGCAGTAGGCACCTTTGTAAAATTTTGAGAAATATCATTCCTCACCAACTCAGTTGAGTTCTTGATAGAATCAATCTCACTTTTTAGGCTTTTGGATAACAGAGTTGTAGCCTTCAGATGATTCTTCAAGTCTTGATTCTCTATAGATTTCACTGCATCATAGGCATGTTCCAAAGCAGAAGAATAACTTACAGATTCAGTAGATCTGTGCCATGAATTGTTCCATTCATTCTGTCTAAGTGCCTCAGCAGGATTAAAGGAAGGAATAGAAAAATCTTGTCTCTGATCTTTCCCAGTGGAAGCTTTGTCAGCCATATATGTACTTGATGAACCAAAATTAGTTCCTAGACTAATTTTGAGTGTTGTAGCAAGCTGTTACTTCTCTTTTTGATTCTCATCATCATCACTATCATCAGAGTCATCATCATCAGTACTATGAGTAACATCAGGATCAGGAATAGCTATACCTTTCATTTTATCCTGTGAATATGTGATAGGATGATCCATTGGTCTTGAACGAAGTGGCTGTATCAGGATAGGTTCAACATCAGGAGCACCACTAGCGTCAGGATGAACACCGTCAGGATTTGATATGCTTGCATCAGTATTTGCTACCAATGGTTCTTGTGGAGCTTGAGGTTCAGAAGCTTCTTCAACACTTTGAGTCAAAGGTTCTTGTGTGCTTCCCTCATTGACAGTGTCCTCGACCAATCTTTGAACTTCATCTGCACTAGAAATCCCTTGAGCATTGTCAGGAAATTTCTCAGAAATTGTAGCTTGGCCTGCATCTTCACTTTGAGAAGATGGTTCTTGTGTAGCTGGAATGTCGATGTCTGCATTCTCCCTTTGAGAAAATGGTTCTTGTGGGACCATTCCACTAGCTAAGCCTTCACTCAAACTTTGATTGAGTGGTTCTTGTGTGGCTGGATCATCATAAAGAGTTGCTGAACCACTTTGAGGTTCAGGTTCTTGTGGGCTTGATCCTTTCAGTTTCTTCTGTCTCTGATAGACTAACTCTTCTGCCTTCCTTAGCTTTTCCATTGGATGTTTTATCCCAAGATTGGAAGCAACAGCACCATACTTCTCCCATGAAATATCAACATGTCTTTTTGTTGGAGAGTCCTGTGCTGGAGAGTCTGAAATATTAACCACTTGACTTGGTGTAGCATCCGGAATACTAACATCAGGATTTGCTTGAGCAGTTGAAACTGTTAGGTCCAAAGTATCGTAGAAGAGGGGGTTGAATACGATACTCACAAATAATTTAATTTCGTTCGCGGATTAATCTTTCAGTTCTATAACGAAATCAAACACACCAAACCAAATCAAGTTTCGGGGAATATATATTTTTATAAATATAAACCTCGAGGGGTGCTACAATTTCTAATCCGTAGATTAGCGTCAATGAGTTTAAGGTTACACAAATACAAAACAATGATCAAGTTCTGAGCACTATTAATTTCTCTGATAATTTTCTCCGGCTCTTCTCTCTCTCAGTAATGTCTCTGTGTTGAAATCCTTAACTGAAGAAGACACATTCTTCACTCTGTATTAACTGCAGACTTAACTTGAAAACCATCGAACCATTTAGAATAGAATATTCTTGGCCGTTGGATCTTCATCAACCTGTCAGACAAGCACAACTTTTCACCTGCTCCATGAATTGAAAAACCATCGAATGGATTAAAAAACCATCGAATGGAATAAATCAATTTGCCATTCGATAGTTTTTAAATCAAAACTATCGAATGCCAAATTAATTCACTTGGTTATTCAATGAATCACTTCAACCACCATTCGATAGTTTTTTCAAAAGAAAAACTATCGAATACTTTTTCTTGTCTTTTGTCCTTTAGTAATTACTCCTGAGCTCCTGGGTGTTTAAGTTTTGGACTGTGTCAATTTCTTCTGAGACGATAAAACAACTTGATCTTTTCAGTGCCGTCACCTAGTGCAACTGGTCTGGTTCACAGATGAATAACACTTGATCAATTATTATTTTATGACTTCAATTATAATGCTGCTGATACGTCCCTTGTCGTTCTGGTTGCTTCATCACTGGAATCCCGTGGTACTGAACCCTAAATCATTCACATACTTCTGTCGTCTTCAAAGTCTTGTTTCTATTGCTGTCACTGAGGCTTGAACATTTTCATGAACTTCTTTCCGTGACCTGTTTACGGACTTCAAGAATACATAACGTATTTTGATTTTTTGAGTTTACCTTTTCTTCTTTGATTCTGGATTCCTGTGCTTCTATTAATACTATTGTCTGTCTTGTCCTTTGTTGAGTTGTAGTTATCTCCTTTTACATCTTATGTTACATTATGCTTTACAATCTCCCCCTATTTGATTGGATAGAGTTCGACAAGCAAATACTTCGAGGATAACTCAACTAACTAAGGAAACATTAAACTACTTAAAGTAAGACAGCGTAATAATATCAATGCATTCTGAATCAGATATATATACATTTCCAGATTTCATAAATCAAAAAACAATTAAACTTTATACAATGAAGTTGCTCCTCTAGTCTGAGCTGATAGTTCTCTTGTTCTTTGCTTCAACATTCAGTCCATTCCAATCTCACCTTCTTCAATCATTGGATCGGAGTTAGCAGCTTGATAATCAATCACTGATAGATAGTGCAGTGGTTCTCCAGGTTTAAGGATTGCTCCTTGGATGTGTCTTCCAATATATTCAACCTCTTGACCCACTCCAGCCCATAACCATGCAATGTTAACATCTTTCTTGTTCAGCTTTGGCATGTTTGGCAGTCTGGTATGCACTTCCAATCCTCTTTCCACTCTTTTCCTATAGTAAGGAACATTCTCCATTAGAAATCTTCTAAGAGTGTCTGCTGCTTTGTCCTTCTCCGTTGATGAGAATCCAGTGGATCTAAGATACTTCTCAACTGAGATTAGATAGTTTCTTGGGTAGTCCCTCAGTTTGTCCTCAGCCAAATAGCAGATTCTGAACAAGTCATTCGTCATGAATCTAACCATTGGAGGATCTTCAGTAATCTCTGGACTGACTTTCATCACGATCTCCTTAACATGCTCACGGAGCAGTTCATTTAGCCTTGTAGTTCTTTGGATCTTGATGAGTATAGCCTGCAATTCTGTATATGTCCTCTGTTCTAAAAACTTAGTAGAAATCACAAATGTACCTTTCTCCAGAAAACTGATTAATAAGCTCCAGGCACCATTTGCTTTAACCCCAGCATTCAGACAGATTATAGAGCTTCTCAGTGCTTTAAAGTAAGTCTGATCTTCAAGATTAGCACTTCTGATGTCCTGAATAATAACTTCCACCTCAGCATTGTCGTTGACTTCTAATCCGTCTTCAACTCCGCAAAAGGTTTTATAAGCCATTTCCCATTCAGTACCATCTTTCTTTGCCAGATCTATCATCTTCTTCTTCCTCACTTCATTATACACCTTCATTCTCTTTAGCTTTTCACTTCTCAGAATTGCTTGCTGTTTCTCCTTCTCAGCTTGCCTGGCATCTATTGCAGCTCTCTGAGCTCTTATTGCTTCCAAGGCAGCTTCTTCTTCAGGTGATAGAGAATTTGCTTCTTTCATATCATCATCCAAGATAGGATGTTCTATTGGCTTTGGATAATATGGCTCATGCTCCTCTTGAATAGGTTGCTCATGCATGACCTCAAATTCCTCTTCACTTTCCTTGTCTTCCTCTACAAGCTCCTCAATCCAGTACTGTCTGATTGGAATAGCCTCAACAGTCTCCCAAACTCCCCATTTATCCTTCACCCCTTCTCCAACTTTCTCCCCCTTAGTTGAGGAATCCTCGATAAAAGCATCCTCAGCATAAAAGATATTAGAAGGATCAGGTTGCTGATACGAAGGACCAGGTTGTCCAGATTGTTGGTTCTTTAGCATACTCCATATAGACTGTACTCCGTCACCTTGATTCTCCAAGAAATCCATAAGCTGGTTATTAAATTCATTTATAGAAGCTAGCGACAGGTCAATGTTCTCCAATCTTCAGTTGGTAGTCTTTTCCATGTGATCCAGCCTCTTGTTTAGCTTAGACTCCACTCGTGAAAGGGAATTCATTGCATCTTTTACCCGCGCTTGACCATCCCGGATAACCAGAACGTCTTCTTTCAAAGCTTCATGTCCTTGAGACAGTGCAGTTACTTCATTCATGAATCCATCTCTAAGTTCCCTGACGTCCATTCTCAATTCGACTAGTTCTTCCATAGCTTCCTTCTTTAAGGAGTCCACTGCTTGCTTCGTACCTGTTATAGTGCCAGATGCACTGCCAATGACCCTGAATGTTCTTCTGGAATCAGCTGCAGCCAAGTCAACTTTCTCTTGAATAGACTTTAAAGAAATATTGTCTTGACTTGAGGAGATCCCTTGGTCAAAGGAAGGTCGCAGTGGAACCTTGAAAAGTGGATTTCCTTCTTTGTCTCGAACTGTCATCTCCTTGAGGGAAGATTGAACTTGTAGCTCTCTTTCTGTTGGTAACAGCAGATCATTAATATTAGGTAGGGTTAGGGTGTCACTCCTCACATTTGGCTCTGGGTGTACACTCAACGTTTCTGTCGGTGTTTGAATCATTTTTCCTTTCCCACTCAGGCCAGGTGTAAGTGTTTTTGTTTCACTCAAATCCTTTGTGCTGATTGTACCTGCAGAAGAGATCACCGTAGCCGTCCTTAAGGAGGTCACCGGTGGTGCAATGGGGCTTCGCAAGTCCCCGTCCTTGGATAAACCAAGTTGCTGATCATCCTTAGATGATATATCCTTTGAAGGATCTAGAGTTTGAATCTCTAGGGGGTTAGAAACATGCTCTTTTAACAGCAGAGATCCCGAATCTTCCCCTTGAGTCTGTAAAGACTTCACCTCAGTTGACTCCTCAATAGTAATTGATTCACTGTCAACGAGTTGCCGATCTGCACCTACGTCAGACCCTTTACCCGCAGGATCCAGATATGTTCCATCTGGGGAGGTAGACAATGACCTTTTAGATTGTGCATTTAGGTCAAAGCCTTCTCTCGACGTCTGTGAAGACCCTTGGTTCTTAGAACCTTCAACCAATGAACCTGACCGTAATATGGTCGGAACACCAGTTGCTTCCGTCAATTCTTCCTTACTTGATTGAGCTATTGGTTCAGATATTGCTTTCGTTAGCGTAGCCCAATCAGCATCAGAAAAATCAGTAAAGGGCACTTTGGATGAGAGAAATGAAGTATCAACAGTTGCCTCGGTTTCTGTTCTTCTCCTTTTAGAGGAAGGCAGAGCTGTTGTTGAAGGGTGTATCTCCTTATGTGGTGCTGCTTTGGCACTATCTCCCTCTACACTCATGGATGGTTCTTTAATGGGTATAGTAGGGGAAGGAGGTTCGTTTATGTTTTCATTTGGCTCTTCCAAAGGCTCTTCGACCGTGGTTAGAGGTTGTGGGTTTGCAACCTCATGGTCAGGAATGGCCACTGAGGGCTCTGGATCAACATCCATTGGTACAGGTGCCATTACAGGTTCAGGTTGTGGAATATTACCTTGATTTACCTGTTCCCCTGGGGGTAGAAGTGGTAGGGGCACCGTTCTTAGATATTCAGTGAGAATAGTGGGTACCCCTGGAAGATAGTTGTTCTTCCTAATGAGAGCGGTTATGGCATTGCTCTTCATTCTCATGCACTCCTGGTTGGCTTCACCTTCAAAGATCTCCCGTTCATTATCTGTTAAGATATCATTGAGAATTAGCTGTAGGAACCTAGGATAGAAACAGAGCACATCTTCATTTATGCCTGTTCTTTCATCCAGTGGTCCCATGCACAGAATTACTTGATCAATCACTATCCGTCCTATGTTAATATGCCTGTTGTTCGCAATGGCAAACCCTATCTTTTGAAGGAATAAGGGAATGCCATGCAGATTTGTTAGCTTGGCAGTAAAAACATGGATTAGGGTATGAAAGAAAAAGTTCCATGCTTTTGGCAAGTAATGCTTAAGGAACTCTCCCACAAAGAAGTTAGGTTGTTGACTTCTAATGAGAGTGAAGAAAGCATGTATCTCCTCAGTTGTAGGATCAGGAACAAGGTTTTCTATAGGAAAATGAAGTACTCTGTTAAAGTCATGTTCCGTCACCCTTATTGTTCTGCCCCCTGGCACAACAAAACTGAAGGATCTTATATTATTCTCACTTGTATCCGTGGCGGATGTGTACAACGCAGTCAATTGATCAATACAAAGGACCACGGGAGTACTCACAGCGTATGCCACTAATGAACGTGTGTTCAAAAACTCTGCCCATGCACGAAATTGAGGATTCGTAATGGCTTGCAAGTTTTGGAACGAGACATGATTAGTTTTGGTAATAATAAATTCCCCAGCCATTTTAAAATTTCCAGAAAATTTAAACAAACCAAAACTATTTTTCCTTTTATATTTAATTAATTATTACTAATTAATCAAATTCTTAACAAAATTACCCTTAAAACAAAATTACCCTTTTTCTGTAAAATACTCAAATTCGAACACAAACACACTTTAGAACCCTAATTGTTAATACCAACCAATTAGATCAAAAGAAATCAACTGTGTAAACACACTCAATTTCCAAGATGTATACTATTAACAACTTTCTTAGGTTCAACAGTCGAGTTCGATGGTTTCTTACTCAGAAAGTTTCAAAAACTCAAAAATATTAAGTTTTCACGGTTAGAAATCAATCAACAGTGAAAGACAGTAACTTTTTCAAGGATTTCTTGGTTAAAACTGAAGAAACTATCGAATGAGTTCTTGTATGTGTATAGAATTTGTAAGTATTATAAACGGCCACTTGTTCTTTTCTTAGATCTGTAAAACTGATAAAGAAAAGGACTAAGGCATGTTTTTATACTCTTGAAA
Organism: Heracleum sosnowskyi; assembly: GCA_030848705.1. Taxonomy (NCBI): domain Eukaryota; kingdom Viridiplantae; phylum Streptophyta; class Magnoliopsida; order Apiales; family Apiaceae; genus Heracleum; species Heracleum sosnowskyi. The sequence goes on from CM061236.1 coordinate 48,135,811, forward strand.
CTGTCAGGGGCAAAAATGTCCTTTCAGGTTTCGATAGAATTTAAATGTACTTCCGATAGTTTTTCAGAGGGGCAAAAAGGTCAACTATCCTTCGATGGTTTTTGAAAAACTATCGAAGGGATTTGAAAATCAGAATTTAAAGAGCTTTTCTGAAAACTATCGAAGTCTGTTTTCTTGAAATACCAAAACTATCGAAGAACTTTTTGAAAAACTATCGAGAATTCAAATATTAAATCAAGTGAATTCCTTTCGATGGTTTTTCAATTGAATTTTTAAAATCTATCAAGAATTTAGATATAGAATTAATTAAATTCTTTCGATATAATTTAAATAGATTCTCAAAAACTATCGAGAATTGTTTTCGATAGATTTTCTTTTTCCTTTTCAAAAACCATCGAAATTAACTTTCGATAGATTTATCAATGTACTTGAAAAACTATCGAATTTCCTAAATTCGATATTTTTGCTTCTGTCTTCATTTTAAAACCTGTTCATGTTTTAAAATTTAGACCTTTTTATTTCCTGTCAAGTTTTAATTTTAATAAATCTTTTAAAATTCACCAAAATCAATTCTTAACAGAAAATTCACAATTTTCTTAGAATAACATCAATTAAATATCATTGAGTGAAATTAACCAATTGAAATCTAATCAATTATGCTGCATTAATCTACAATGTTAAAAACAAAGTGAATTAATTCAAATTAAATAAATGCTTGAATATTTAGAACAAATATTAGCACTTAAATAATTTTTAGAATTAATAACTAATTAAATGCCAGAAGATATATCATCCATAATTATGACATAAAATTAGTATAATAATCCTAACTACGAGAATTGCTCCAGAAAATAAATTCACGAGTCCTAAGGATATAGCAATTCCTAAACTCATGTATTCACCAGGACTCTCTACAGTTACTGACTTCTAATCAAAATCAATTAGAAAGATTTAACATCCCAAGTTCACCAACCAGCTTATTGAAAGTGGATTCATCAAGCGGTTTAGTAAAGATGTCTGCAATTTGATCCTCTGTGGGTACAAAATGTAACTCCACAGTTCCATTCATGACATGCTCTCGGATAAAATGATACCTGATGTCGATGTGCTTCGTCCTCGAGTGTTGCACTGGGTTGTTTGAGATTGCTATGGCACTTGTGTTGTCGCAAAATATAGGAATCTTTGTCAACAAAAGTCCATAGTCACGGAGTTGGTTTCTCATCCACAAGATCTGAGCACAACAGCTACCAGCAGCAATGTATTCAGCCTCAGCTGTTGATGTGGACACTGAATGCTGCTTCTTGCTATGCCAGGAAACTAACCTTCTTCCAAGAAACTGACAGCTTCCTGAAGTACTCTACCGATCAATCTTACAACCTGCAAAATCAGAGTCTGTGTATCCAACAAGATCAAATCCTGTATCTTTAGGGTACCAAATTCCAAGATTTGGGGTCCCCTTAAGATATATAAATATTCGCTTAACAGCTATTAGATGAGATTCTTTAGGATCAGACTGAAATCTAGCACACAAGCATGTTGCAAACATTATATCTGGTCTACTTGCAGTGAGATAAAGTAATGAGCCTATCATACCTCTGTAGCCTGTGATGTCAACCTTCTTACCAGTTTCATCCTTATCAAGCTTAGTGGCAGTTGGCATAGGAGTCTTTGCTGTAGATGAGTCTTCCATTTGATACTTCTTAAGAAGATCCTTGATGTACTTGGACTGACAAATGAATATACCATCTTGTTTTTGGTATACTTGCAATCCAAGAAAGAATGACAATTCACCCATCATGCTCATTTCATAACGACTCTGCATTAACTTAGCAAATCTCTTGCATAGTTCATCATTAGTAGAACCAAATTTTATGTCATCAACATATACTTGCACCAATATCAAATCATTTTTATGCTTTTTGACAGAGAGAGTTTTGTCTACAACACCTCTTGTAAAATCATTTTCAAGTAAGAATTCAGAGAGAGTGTCATACCATGTCCTCGGAGCTTGTTTGAGTCCATAGAGAGCTTTGAATAGAAAGTACACAAAGTCTGCCAGTTTTGAATCCTCAAAACCTAGAGGTTGTTCCACATACACTTCTTCTTCTAACTCCCCGTTCAGAAAAGCACTCTTCACATCCATTTGATATACCTTGTAATTGGAATGTGCAGCAAATGCCAGAAACATTCTGATGGCCTCAAGTCTTGCTACTGGTGCATAGGTTTCATCATAATCTATACCCTCTTCTTGAGAGTAACCTTTAGCAACCAGTCTGGCTTTGTTTCTCGTTACAATGCCATCTTCGTCCAATTTATTTCTGAATACCCATCGTGTTCCAATAACAGATTTTCCCTTAGGCCTGGGTACCAGCTTCCAAACTTTCTGCCTTTCAAACTGATTGAGTTCTTCTTGCATAGCAATCACCCAATCTGGATCATCTAGAGCATCTTCAACTTTCTTAGGTTCTGTTTCTGAAAGAAACCCAGAATAGTGACATTCATTTTGTGATGTTCTCCTAGTTCTCACTCCTGTGTCCGGATCACCAATGATCAAGTGAAAGGGATGATCTCTATTCCATACCCTTTGTCTTGGCAGATGCGATCTTGATGATTCTCCTTGTTCTAGATGTGTTGGAGTGTGACTAGTTGATCCTTCTCCTGCTCCCCCTGAGTTGTTGACGGTTTGATCTGTTGATTCTGAAGACTGACTAGTGGATCCTGTATTTTGAGGATTTCCACTTAGGTCACCACTTTGTCCAGAATCATTATCATTATGATTATTATTAATGACTGTAACAACTTCAGGTACTTCTTCATTGTCAGAGAGATCTCCTGATAGATTTTCAAATACCAAGGATTCAGAGTTCTCTCCAGTTTGCAGGCCTGGTCTTTTAGTGTCGTCAAATGTTACATTAAAGCTTTCCAACACCTTCTTATCTTCAATCACATATACCCTGAAAGCCTTAGATTCCAGAGAATAGCCCAGAAAAATGCCTTCATCTGCTTTGGCATCAAACTTGCCAAGATGTTCTCCATCTTTAAGTACAAAGCATTTTGCACCAAAAACATGAAAGTACTTCAGTGTTGGCCATTAACTCATACGGAGTCTTTTCATGATCTTTGTTGATCAGGGTTCGATTCTGAGTGTAGCAAGCTGTATTCACTGCTTCAGCCCAAAAGTAAGTGGGAAGTTTTGATTCACTCAACATGGTCCTTGCTGCTTCAACCAAGGTCCTGTTCTTCCTTTCCACTACTCCATTCTGTTGAGGAGTTCTTGGTGCTGAAAACTGTCTTGATATTCCTTTCTCTGAGCAGAAATCATTTAGAACTGCATTCTTGAATTCAGTTCCATTGTCTGATCTGATTGTCCGCACATGTAGCTTAGCTTCCACTTCTATCTTCTTGATGTGATCAATGATTAGTTGTGTTGCTTCATCCTTTGTTTGTATGAACAACACCCACGTGTACTTGGAGTAGTCATCCACCATCACCAATGCATATCTGTTTCTTGAAAGTGACATAACATTAACTGGACCAAATAAATCCATATGAATCAGCTGTAATGGTTCAGTAATGCTTGTCATTCCTTTGCTTCCATGTGATGCTTTCTTCGACTTCCCCTTTTCACATGCTTCACATAGTCCCTCCTGATTGAATTCCATCAGGGGCAACCCTCTCACTAACTCTCTCTTTACCAAAGAGTTCATAGTTTTGAAGTTCAGATGTGAGAGCTTCTTGTGCCATAGCCAACTTTGTTCTGAAGATGCCTTTGCATAGAAACATGTAACTTCTCCTTCACTGGTAGAACTTAAGTCAGCTATAAACAAATTCCCTTTTCTCACTCCCAGTAGAGTAAGCTTCTCATCCTTCCTGTTGGTGATCAAGCACTTGTCCTTTCTGAAATCTACATTGTAGCCTTTATCACAGAATTGACTGATACTTAGAAGATTGTGCTTTAATCCTTCAACAAGAGAGATGTTTTCAATGATGACATTTCCAGCTTTCAATTTACCATATCCCGTAGTGAATCCTTTGATGTCATCTCCAAAGGTTACAATCGGGCCGGTCTTCTTAACCACCTCTGTAAGTAGGGACTCTTCACCTGTCATGTGTCTAGAACAACCACTATCCAGAATCCACACAACCTTTGAGCTTTTAACCTTACCCTGCAATCACAGATTGATTAAGCGGACTTTGGTACCCAAAATTGTTTGGGTCCTGAAGGTTTAGATGATTTAACAGGAGTAACATTCAATTTAGTCTTACCCTGTTTGATATTCATAGTATCTGTGGATTTAATATTGCTAGTGCTATTGCTACTATCAGACATCAACTTAAAATAAGCATGCATGATGTTGTACTTACATAGCAAACACTCTTTCTTTCCACAGGGTTCATGAGTATCACGCATGTCAGACATGTTATGCATTTCAGAAGTATTAGCAGTTTCTACTTTAACCTTTTTACATGCATGTGTAAGGTGTCCAGCAGAATTACAAATAGAACACAACTTCCTAGATGCAATGGGAGAAGATGGAACCAATTCCTGATTAACAATCTTTTTCCTCCCATTCCTGTTCTTTTTAACATTACTAACTAAGGAACCTACTTCAGTTTTAGGTAAATCAGGTTTAGGTAATTCATTTTTTACTGATTTCCTAGGCAACTTAGTCTTTACCTCTTTTTCCTTCAATAAATCCTCCTCAAGCAATTCTTGTGCTATGAAAAGATCATCCTCATAAAAGAGAGGTGGAAACGGCTTAACAAAAACTGGACAATCAACATTCTTAAGAACATGTGGAGTATTCCTTTTGACAACTGAAGATGTCACAGGGAATTCCACAATCTTCTTACCAGCTTTCTTGTTATAGTCAAATCCTATAACAGTTTTATTCTCTACGGCCTGAGTATCAATGATTTCCTTAGCCACTAGAGCGGAATTCTTAAAAGCATTCAGCTTCAAATCTAGATCTGAAATCTGCTTCCTGAGGATAGTCTCTATCTCATCATTACACTTGACCTTGTTCTCTAAGTACGCATTCTTTTGCTTAAGATCTTCTAATGTTACAGCTACAAGCTCTAGTTCTTCATTTTTAGATTCTAGCTTTTTAAACTTAAGAACTAGTTTAGCATTTTCCATTTCAGATGCTAGCATGCTTGTGTGTACATTAAACAATTCTACACTAAGATCTTGCACAGTTTTCTTGTACTCAGAATTAGACATATCAATTGTAGTTAAGATAGGTACCTGAGATGATTGTGGTGATTCCTCTGAAGAGTCAGCCATTAGAGCAACATTTACATATTCCTCCTCTTCATCCGAATCAGTATCATCCCAGTGCTTTCCCTCTGCTATGTAAGCCTTCCCTTTCTGCTTTCCAGAGAATGCCTCCAATTGTTGTTTAAGCTTGGCATTCTCCTTCTTCAACTCATCATAAGAATCCTTCTTTCCATAGACATCTTTCATGTCTCTTGCTTGACGAGGCTTCCGGCATTCAGTGGCGAAATGCCTTAACTCATTACAGTTATAGCATCTTGATTTGCTCCTATCAATCATGCCAGTCTTGTAGCCTCCCTTAAAGCCTGTACTAGGTGTATAATTTCTCTTCTGGAATCTGTTGGTTGAGCCCTTGAACTTGTACTTAGGGTTTCTCTTGAAACGAATATGACTAAACTTTGCAGCTAAGTACGCCATGGTTTTGTCTTCCATTTGCTCAAGCTCTTCTAGGGTGTAGTAATCACTTTCATCAACACCCAGATTCACAGAATCCATTTCTGCTTCTATTATCACCTCCTTTCCAGCTCTAGGGGTTTGAACCTGAATCTCAGAAGTTATTGGTTCATCCACTACAAGTGCTGCTGATCTCACAAGTGCATTGTGCTTGCTGTCCACTGTCCCTGATCCGTAGATTATCACCCTTTGTTCCTGTTCCATCTCATAGGTCTTCAACTTGACATAGATCATCTCTAGTGGCATCTTTGTGAAGTCAATTCTTTCCCTAATGGATGATGACTTGTGTTCTACATGATGGGGCAGCGTCATCATGAACTTCCTGTTCGATTCTCTCAGTGGATAGGTCTTTCCTTTCATTGCCAATTCATTGAGGAGCTTAGTATATTTCTCAAAGACCTGAGTTATACTTTCTCCTGGCAGTGACCTAAACGCTTCGTATTGAGAAGTCAGAATGTCCAATCTGTTTTCCTGAACGTCTCCAGTTCCTTCCATTATTAAGTTAATGGTATCCCACATATGTTTCCCGCTTGTACGGTTCATCAACTGATAGCTCATTTCCTTGTCCGCGGAGTCCGCCAATATCAACATTAAACCGGTGTCCAATCGAATCAGTTCTTTGTCAGAATCTGTAAATTCACTTATCTCCTTAGGTTGGGTGCCTGAAGGAATCCTGCTACCATCAGGAGCTGTAGATTCACTAACTGGTTTCATTGGTACAAACGGTCCGTTCTCTAATATGCCAATATACAACGGATTAGATGCCTTGATAAATAACAACATCTTCATCTTCCACAAACCGAAATCATCTCTAGTAAACGGGGGAACTTTAATACCAGCGGTTGTCGTTGGAGCACTCATGGTTTCTGAAAATTTCAAATTGTTTAAAATTCAAGAAATTCCAATTAAATGAAAAATTTTGAAAGTTAAAAAATTTGCTTCGAATTTTCACGCTACGTTTGATTTTGGTCTCATTCACCGGATCTGATTTGTATATCAATCAAGTAGCTCTGATACCAATTGTTAGGTCCAAAGTATCGTAGAAGGGGGGGGGGTTGAATACGATACTCACAAATAATTTAATTTCGTTCGCGGATTAATCTTTCAGTTCTATAACGAAATCAAACACACCAAACCAAATCAAGTTTCGGGGAATATATATTTTTATAAATATAAACCTCGAGGGGTGCTACAATTTCTAATCCATAGATTAGCGTCAATGAGTTTAAGGTTACACAAATACAAAACAATGATCAAGTTCTGAGCACTATTAATTTCTCTAATAATTTTCTCCGGCTCTTCTCTCTCTCAGTAATGTCTCTGTGTTGAAATCCTTAACTGAAGAAGACACATTCTTCACTCTGTATTAACTGCAGACTTAACTTGAAAACCATCGAACCATTTAGAATAGAATATTCTTGGCCGTTGGATCTTCATCAACCTGTCAGACAAGCACAACTTTTCACCTGCTCCATGAATTGAAAAACCATCGAATGGATTAAAAAACCATCGAATGGAATAAATCAATTTGCCATTCGATAGTTTTTAAATCAAAACTATCGAATGCCAAATTAATTCACTTGGTTATTCACTGAATCACTTCAACCACCATTCGATAGTTTTTTCAAAAGAAAAACTATCGAATACTTTTTCTTGTCTTTTGTCCTTTGGTAATTACTCCTGAGCTCCTGGGTGTTTAAGTTTTGGACTGTATCAATTTCTTCTGAGACGATAAAACAACTTGATCTTTTCAGTGCCGTCACCTAGTGCAACTGGTCTGGTTCACAGATGAATAACACTTGATCAATTCTTATTTTATGACTTCAATTATAATGCTGCTGATACATCCCTTGTCGTTCTGGTTGCTTCATCACTGGAATCCCGTGGTACTGAACCCTAAATCATTCACATACTTCTGTCGTCTTCAAAGTCTTGTTTCTATTGCTGTCACTGAGGCTTGAACATTTTCATGAACTTCTTTCCGTGACCTGTTTACGGACTTCAAGAATACATAACGTATTTGATTTTTTGAGTTTACCTTTTCTTCTTTGATTCTGGATTCCTGTGCTTCTATTAATACTATTGTCTGTCTTGTCCTTTGTTGAGTTGTAGTTATCTCCTTTTACATCTTATGTTACATTATGCTTTACAGAAACTGATTGCTCATTCAGAATAGAAGTGTCCTGTACATCAGTATCCTGCTTCTTTTCTAAAGGAATATGATACCTGCTTTTTGATAACTTCTGTTTCTTCTGTGGTGTAGACAATGAAACCACAGCTGCAGTAGCAGTATCAACAACTTCCTTATTCACATTCATCACTGAGGATATAGGTAAGTCATCCTCTGAATCAGTCTCATCCCTGAGAACTAATTTTCTTTTAACAGAAACAGCCTCACCTCCCTTTGCAGCTTTCTTCACCAGGACCCCTTGTACACCCCCTTGTAACTTCTTTTTAGTGATAGGTGTAGAGGAAAAGTCCTTTGAACCTGATTGCCTTCCTGACACATCAGTTCTAGCTGACTTCTTTGATTTTACAACTAAAGTCTTTTGAGAGACATTAGAGGTGGCAGTTGACTGTTTAGACTGTTTAGGATGAATGCTTGGGTTAAGAACAAGGTGTGATTGGCCTTGCCCCATAGCATTAGAAATTAAACCATAACGAGTAGGCATTTTCCTATGTAAGAAAAACCTAACCTCATCAGGAATAAAAACATTTCCTATGAAACCATTTGCCTTATCAGGATTGGAAAAAATATTTAAAATGAAGTAAAATAAAATTTTATTTAAGAAAACAAAATTATTTTGATAATCTTGATAAGTTCTGTGTTTTTTTAAAATGATTACAAATACAAATAGTATAATACCCATGTAACCATTCTTACCAATTACCAAGGCAAAGTAATTATGAGAAACTGAACAGTCGCCTCGATAAAAAAAATGACATGCATCCTTAACACACATTCTCTATAAAATAGAACTGTTAAGCATAAACATCATATATCTATTAAAACACAAACCCTCTCCAGAGAAAAACTTACGAAAACCTTTCATCTTCTTTGTTTTTCAATGGCTGCCAACCAACAACAAAACAACATACCTGATGCTGAGCTCGATATCATATGGCAAGAGATGGAAGAGGCTCTTGCTGACATTGAGCCACAACCAGTTCCTGACCCTCAGGAACATGAAGCGTTTGTTAACGCAATGTTTGATGTGGTTTGGCACAACTTCCTGCAAGCCAATCCGGACTGGAATCCGCTTGATAACCTCATCTATGAAGAGGATGAGGATGATGAAGAGGATGAAGATGAAGATGATGAAGAGCTCGTCCGAGAGCTTGAGAAAAGAAAGAAGAGAATCCGTGATGCTTGTATGTCATGCAAGTTGGAGGCACGGAAGCGTCCCGGTGGTCACGGTGACGATCCGCCTTCAAGTGAATCAGCTCCTCTTCTTGTCCTTTAAGGATGGAACAAGAGACAGTCCATTCCTGATGGACTGTGAAGCTGCTCAGGAGCATTCATGCTAATCTGTAGGGCACGTGTTCCTGAGTAGAACAATAGACTAGGAAAAAAATATGTAATTTCCATTTTCATTTGTAATGAATCTTCAAGAATTAATGAAATATGTCTATTTTCTCAACTGTTTTCTTTCTTTACTTGCCTGCAGAATTTGTTAGTAACACTGATATTTGACATATAAAATGACCAATAGTAAACTCTGATAAAAATATAATTAAAATTGAGAATTAAGACTACAAACTTAATCAAAGACTAAGCATAAATCTTATTTCCAGAGTTTACCAGAAGTGTTGATGACAAATTAGCATAGAACCTCTGGTTTTCATACCAGCTTCAACATCTGAGCATCAGGATTTGACCAGTTGACTTCCTCTCAGGATAACATCCTATCAGGATTTGATCAAAGAAAACATACCTTTCTGAATAACCATCAGGATTTGACAGTTATCAGGATTTCCTCTCTGTAGCTTTCCTCAGAAATTCTCAAAGTTCATCATTCCAAGTTCATTCACCAATTTATTGAAAGTAGCTTCAGGTAGTGGCTTGGTGAATATATCAGCTAGTTGTTGATCAGTAGGAACAAAGTGAAGTTCAATTGTTCCTTCCAGAACTTGTTCTCTTATGAAGTGATATCGAATACTGATGTGTTTAGTAAGAGAATGTTGAACTGGATTTCCTGTCATTGCAATAGCACTTTGGTTATCACAATAAATAGGGATTTTTGAGTATGACAGGCCATAATCTAACAACTGATTTCTCATTCACATTATCTGAGCACAACAACTTCCTACAGCAATGTACTCAGCTTCTGCAGTTGAAGTGGAAATGGATTTTTGCTTTTTACTGAACCATGAAACTAGTCTTCCACCCAAAAACTGACAGCTTCCTGAAGTACTTTTCCTGTCTATTTTGCATCCTGCAAAATCAGCATCTGAATAACCACACAACCCAAAATCTGATTCCCTTGCATACCAAAGGCCAAGAGAAGAAGTGCCTTTGAGATATCTGAAAATTCTTTTGACTGCAATCAGATGGGGTTCTCTGGGTTTTGCTTGAAATCTTGCACACAGACATGTTACAAACATGATATCTGGTCTACTTGAAGTGAGATACAATAATGAGCCAATCATTCCTCTGTAGTGAGTTACATCTACCTCAGCACCTTGATCAGGATCAAGTTTGGTAGCTGTAGCTATGGGAGTTGTAGCAGGAGAACTATCTTGCATGTTAAACCTTGTCAATAAATTCCTTGTATATTTAGACTGATTGATAAAAATCCCTTCATCAGTCTGTTTAACTTGAAGACCAAGAAAGTAACTCATTTCTCCCATCATGCTCATTTGATATCTTGACTGCATAAGCTTGGAAAACTTTTCACAAAGCTTATTGTTTGTTGACCCAAAAATGATATCATCAACATAAATCTGAACTAACAACAAGTCCTTACCATGATTCAAATAAAATAGAGTTTTATCAATAGCACCTCTTTTGAATCCACTTTCCAGTAAGAATAGAGCTAAAGTTTCATACCATGCTCTTGGAGCTTGCTTTAGTCCATAAAGTGCCTTATCCAATCTGTAGACATGATCTGGATATTTAGGATCAATGAAACCAGGAGGTTGCTCAACATAGACTTCTTCCTCCAGTTCTCCATTTAAGAAAGCACTTTTAACATCCATCTGGAAAACCTTGAATTTCTTATGTGCTGCATAAGCAAGAAATATCCTGATGGCTTCTAGTCTTGCAACATGAGCAAAAGTTTCATCATAATCAATTCCCTCTTGTTGAGAATACCCCTTTGCAACTAGTCTTGCTTTGTTTCTGATTATTACTCCATCAGAATCAGTCTTGTTCTTGAAAATCCACTTTGTACCAACAATTGATCTATTCTTTGGTCTTGGTACCAGTTTCCAGACTTCATTTCTTTCAAATTCATTCAGTTCCTCTTGCATTGCAGTAACCCAATCAGCATCTCTAAGTGCATCTTCGACTTTCTTTGGCTCCTCCTTGGATAGAAAGTTATTGTATAGACATTCATTTTGAGTTGCACTTCTTGTTTGAACACCTGCATCAGGATCCCCAATGATCAAATCAGGAGTATGACTTGCAGTCCATTTCCTCGCTGGTGTTAAATTGTTTCTTGACGTAGGTGCTCTCCCTGGATTGGTGTTATCTTGATTTGAAGAACTTGCTTGTCTTGAAGCTCCCCCTGAATTATTGTTATGTCCTCCTGATAAGTTATCAGGATCATCACTTGAATCAGTATCTGAAGAATTCTGTCCTGATGATTGTGTTGACTCTGAACTTGTAGTAGAATGATGTTGCTCCCCCTCAACATTAGCACTACTAGAAGTATCACTATTAATTGCATCATCAGCATTTGCACCATCAGCATCTGGTGAGACATCAGGATCTGGTGACCCATCAGGATCTGATGTATTGACAGGATCTGATTCACTTTCTTCAGGTTCCTTGGTAGCTTCATTTTCAAAAAATCAATCTATCATGAGAGTCTTCATTGATTCCAGCTATCTTCTTGTCATCAAAAGATACATGTATTGACTCCATGACAGTCCTTGTCCTCAGATTAAAAACTCTGAAGGCTCTTGATGCAGGATAGCCTATGAAAATTCCTTCATCAGTCTTTGTTTCAAATTTCCCTAGCTGTTCAGGATGAGTTCTGAGAACAAAAGATTTACAGCCAAACACATGCAGATGCTTCAGACTTGGTTTCTTTTTCTTGAGTGACTGATAAGGAGTAACACCATGTCTGTTAATTAATGTGAGATTTTGAGTATAGCATGCTGTGTTGACTGCTTCTGCCCAGAAATATGTAGGTAATTTTGCATCTTCCGACATAGTTCTGCCAGCTTCAATAAGAGTTCTATTTTTCCTTTCAACTACTCCATTTTGCTGAGGTGTGCCAGGAGCAGAGAATTGTTGAATGATTCCTTTGTATTTGCAGAACTCTTCCATCTTTGAATTCTTAAATTCAGTACCATTATCACTTCTCAGTATCTTGACTTTGTACTTTGTGGTTGTCTCAATCATTCTCACATGATCCAACAGAACTTCAGGAGTCTCATCTTTTCTGTGCAGAAAATACACCCAGGTGAATCTAGAATATTCATCAACAATTACAAGAGTGTACCTTTTCTTACTGATGGACATGATGTTGACTGGACCAAATAGATCAAGATGTAGCATGTGATATGGTTCTTCAATAGAGGATTCTGATTTACTCTGGAATGATGTCCTTCTTTGTTTTGCTTTCTGACATGCATTACACAGTCCATCAGGAGTATATAACACTTTTGGTAATCCTCTCACTAAATCTTTCTTAACCAACTCATTGATATTGCTGAAGTTGAGATGAGAAAGCTTCTTGTGCCAATTCCAACTTTCATCTACTGATGCTTTACTGATCAGACAGGTAGGGGAGTCATCAGTATTTGATTGAATGTTGGCTTCATATATGTTACCATGCCTGTAGCCAGTCAGTGCTATCTTGCTTGTTGCTTTACTGACTACTTCACAATGAGTGGAATAGAAGTTGACATGATAACCTCTGTCAGTGATTTGACTAATACTCAACAAGTTGTGTTTTAGTCCCTTCACTAAAGCTACTTTTTCAATGATGACATTTCCAATGATTATATTGCCATATCCCAAAGTTTGTCCAATGTTGCCATCTCCATAAGACACAGTTGGGCCAGCTTTTTCCTCATATTCTGATAACAGGGCTTTGTTTCCAGTCATGTGCACAGAACATCCACTATCCATGACTAACACATTTTTCTTTTTACCCTGCAATCAGAATATAAACACACTAGTTAGAACATTTAGGAACCCATACTTGTTGGGTTCCTTTTCCATGCAATTTATTAACTTTCACAGCAGAAGACTTTCTGACCTTAGCAGTCTTGACAGGATTTACTCCATCAGGATTTGCTTTGTCAGAATCAGTATTAACAAAAGCATGTTCCAACTTGACATTCTTAATGCTACCAGAGTTTGCACTATTTTTATCAACTTTAGGCAATGGATCATAAAAGTTATAGTACAACTCATGATAATCTTTACAAGTATAAATAGAATGCCATATACTACCACAATGAAAACAGGACTTCTGTGGTTTATAAAATATTGATCTATTCCTAACATCGGACTTAGGAATATCAGCAATCTTCTTCTTACTCTTCTTACAATCAATAGCAAGATGATTAGAGTTACCACAGTTAAAACAACACTTTCTAGGTGCATTTGGGATATATTTGTAACCATTCTCTTTGTTGATCCCAACTTTACCATTCCTGTTTCTCTTAACAGTAGCTTCCTTTTTCTTATCTGTCACCTCACAGATTTTATCCTTAAGCTGTTTCTGAGACAATAGACCTACATTCTTAAAGACTTTATTCATGACAGGTTTAGACTTTATAATTTTAATTCCTTGAGTAGAGGTAGATCCCTTTTCAAAAGTAGAATTGGAATCCTTACCAAAAACAAAATTAACAGGAGTAATCTTAGATTTGGTTGCGTCTATGACATGCCTATAGGTCTTTGGACTAACTGTCTCATCAATGACAATTTTCTCTTTCAATTTCTTATCCTCATTTGACTTATATCCTAGACACTCTTTCCAATTCTTAGAGGTATTAATCTCATGAAATTTCCTACCAGAGTCTGTCCAGGTTCTGATTTTCTCATTCGCAAATTCAAGTTCCTTTTCAAGAGAAGTACATTTAGATTTAATCTCTATGTACATGTGTTTAACATTATCACATTCTTTTTGTACTTCTTGCATACGAGAAAATTCAGCTTCTAATATATCATTCCTTTTTCTAAGTTCAGACATCTCAGATAAGATCCTAGTATTTTCAGCAATTTGACTTCTAAAGCTAATATGTAATGACTTTAGAAACCGTCTTAACTCAGAAGCATTATCAGTATCAAAATCAAAGATAGTATTTAGTACCTTATCATCAGGAGCAGAAATTACATTAGCGTTGGCCATTAGAGCATAGTTGACCACCTCAGTATCAGATTCTGAGGAAGAGTCCATCCAATCCTTGCTTGATGTGATAAGTGCCTTTGTCTTCTTGCACTCAGAAGCAAAGTGACCCATACCATTGCACTTGTAGCATCTAACCTTTGACTTGTCAAATTTGCTACCCTTGATGTCCTTTTTGATATACTTATCTTTGTTTGGATTGAAAGCCTTTTTCTGAAAGTTGCCTTGTCTTCTATTCTTCCTGAACTTCATCCTTCTGAAGTTTCTGACAATCATAGCAACCATCTCTTCCATGTCTGAGTCAAAAGAATCATCATCAGTATTGGCATCAGGATTGCCATCAGTATCTGATGAAGAGTCATCAGGATCTGACTCAACTATTCTTGTTTTACTTCTAGAGACCTCCATAGCTTTTCCTTTTGATTTAGCATCTGCTTTCAAAGCAATTGATTTTGCCTTGCTGCTTTTCTTGTTCTTTCTCTGTTGGACTTCAAGATCATGAGTTCTTAGCATCCCATAGACTTCATCAAGAGACACAGTGTTAAGATCATACTAATGTCTAATGATCGAGGTCTGAGTGTCCCATTCTTCAGGTAAAGCTCTTAGAAACTTGGTGTTTGAATCTTCAGTTTCATATTCCTTGTCAACTAAAGATAAACTGTTCAATAGTGTCAGAAATCTATCATATAGATCAGTTAGGCTCTCATCAGGTCTTGCATCAAATTGTTCATATTCTTGAATCAAAAGAGCCCTTCTGTTTTTCTTGACAGATGAAGATCCCTGGCACTGAGTTTCCAAAGTATCCCAAATTTCTTTTGAAGACTTGCATGCAATCACTCTATTTGACATGACAACATCAAGACTACTGTGCAAGATATTCTTTATCTTTGGTTCCCTGAGTACATGAGCTTTTTCTTCTGGAGTCCATTCACTTTTAGCCTTGACCACATAATGTTTAGGTACTGTATCTGTTCGTTCTACAATCCTTGTAGGAATATACGGTCCATCACGAATCCTGTCCAAATAGTCAGGATCCATAGCCTCAAGGTACGTCATCATCTTTACCCTCCATGTTGGATATTCTGATTTCTTTAAGATGGGAATCTTCATGCTTTCATACTTGGTTGTCGACATCTTTAGATCATTTCTGATTCAGAATTAAATCAGTTTGCTCTGATACCAATTGTTGCCCAGTAATAATCTATTGTAGAAGGGGGGGTTGAATACAATAGTATAAGATAATCGACTTCTTAATGTATATATCACAAATATGAAAGAAAGATAACAGCTTTATTAAATCTGATATAAAACTGTTACAAACTCTCTCAAGAAATTCTGATGTTCTTGAGAGCTGCTAGCTTACAAAAACTCTCTCAAGAAATTCTATGTTCTTAAGAGCTTCTATCTTGATTCATACCGAACCAAAACCAAAACTGTGTTTATATACTACACAGCTTCTCTATCAATGATAAGTCCTAATCAATTACAAAGATTGAGACCTATCCATAATTGATAGCTACATCCTACAAACCAGGAACCGACAAAATAAACTTCCATGTTTAACTAGATTCCAAATATAACTCGAAGTAGGAATCCTGATCAGCTTCCAGTCCTGATGATCAATCCTGATCCCAGTCCTGATATGTATCTTGATCCTGACGACCATGTAATCCTGATGACGTCAGCAATCCTGATCAGTTGTGTCTAGCTCCTGACGATCATTGAATTCTGATCTAACATATAATTTACTGTATCCTATTGCAGGGAGATTAGAACATGTTGATTCATGTTAGTTACAAATATGGTGACGTGTTCATTTTAGCATTCGCCCTCATTAGTAAAGTCAGCTACGTGAAAAACTCCAGGAAGGTAAGAATTTTACAAATAATCTTAAGGTCTGCACATTACCTGTAACACCCCCAGACCCGGGGTCAGGAATCTGGGTTGTCACGCTCCATCAATATACAATACCTGCATTACTTACAACATTCTAATAATATAACTCCAAAAGACCCCAATCACTTACGCGCACACACACAAGTTATAGCCTTGGAAATGAGCAACAATAAGTAACATTTGTTATTACAAACCAAATGTACTATCCAGGATCTCATCTATTATTTACAACCTCTACCTGAAGTTACAATAATAGACCTCACAATTCTATACAAGGTTTAACAATACAAACCTATTCAAAAACAATTCTTACTAACTCAGTCTACAACTGTTCTGCTAAATCCGACAGTATCCATCTTGCTGAACTAACTCAAGGGCGGTCTCTCCATTCCCTTGCTCTCGTAACACGAGGTGAACCGACAATGTTTTCTTCATGCTGAAAGATTTAATAAAGCAAGAATGAGCTAATAGTGCTCAGCAAGAAATCTATCCCAGTTTAAATCTTTAAACCTTTTAGGAAGATAATCCATATGGGATCCATGTTTAAAACTACTAGGGTTTATCCCCAAAATAGTATATCGTTCAAAATACCGTATGATTTATAATCATACTCAAATACTTTTCGTAAATCCTTTTAGGGATCTTTGGTATCAAGATGATAAACCAAGTCTCAAAACATCTCTTTTTAAAATAGATATTAATATTGGAATCAAGGCTTAAACCCATCCATTGATTCAAAATACTATACAATTCAATATACTGTATATCTTAAATGACTTCTCAACATATATACATGCATATCTATTTAGATATCTCATACTGTTCAAAATACTGTAAAATATCGGTAATGAACACCTTTTTGAAGCTGTTGGGTTGTGATATATAAAAGAAGCAAGAATGAGCACTATAGCTCGACAATAATATATAGCAACATAATCATATATGTGGGCTGATATCATAGCTGAAAGCTTTTAAAACCTCATTCGTATATAGAATGATATATTGGATACTCTTTTCGTCAGAACATGCAATGTAGTTCAAATACTATACACGGAACATCATTGTTCAATTTCTGTCACATTATCGGTAACTCAGCACCTAGGCTTTCATTACAATGTGTAGCACAATTCCAAGTGGAAGAAGGGGATATACTTGGAATACACGATACACGGTGATCAGCCGTTATATCGCAACTTAACTTTTCTACTAGTAGAAGGACGACTTCCTATTCGGTTATCACCCTGGCCGCATTTGGACCCTTCATGCTATACTGGCACCTGTTTCATTGCCGAACATGGAGTCATACTATACTGGCACCTGTTTCATTGCCGAGCATGACTTCGTACTATACTGGCACCTGTTTCATTGCCGAGCACGAGTTAATTCCAGTCCCCAGATGAAAATCAACGTCACGGGAAATGGAAGTTAATCCTATTTTCCCCAAGTACAATTATTTTTCAAAAACTTTGTAACCGTTCAGAATTTCTTACTCCAGAGTATTTGAAGGGAGTAAGTCACAGTGTGGGTTGACATTAGTCAACGAAACTACAGATGATTGCCACTTATTTTGAAATCATGACCAGGGAGTTTTTGTAAAATACCTTTAGTTCTGATAAATCAGAACTCGAAAACATATTAACTTTTAATGAAAGAGGCAAGTGAAATCATATGTTCACTTCCTGAGATGGATTCCCAATTTTTGATAAGTTCAAAACCTTAATCATCATTTGAGGTAAATAGTTTAAAAGTAGTTGGGAACTCCTACTATAGTCACATAAATCTCTTTTGAGATCAGAAAATATTTTAAATAACTATTGGAACCTTACGTAATATTTAAATAAGGTTCTATGATTTTTAAATCATTTTTGGAATATTTAATAAATACCCAAATAATGAATATTAAGATTATTATTCAATATAAAACCACCTAAGTGAATATTCAGAATAATATTCACTTAGTTAAATAATCTTCAAATAATAAGTATCGAATTATTATTCAATATAAGACACTTAAGTGAATATTCAAAATAATATTTACTTAATTAAATAATATTCAAATAGTAAATATTGAATTATTATTCAATATAAAACACTTAAGTGAATATTTAAAATAATATTCACTTAATTAAATAATATTCAAATAATAAATATTGAATTATTATTCAATATAAAACACTTAAGTCAATATTCAAAATAATATTCACTTAATTAAATAATATTCAAATAATATATATATTATTTAAATATCTCACCTTAAATATCCAATTATATAGATATTGGAATATTTAATAAACCTTTAAAATATAACCGTCCCTGGAACCTTCCAGCTTCTGATAGTAGTTTAAAACAAAATAATAATTCGACTCCCGGTCTAAGTTTTAAAATCATTGTACAAGTACTCTATACTTAGAGTCCTTAACCTTTAACCTTGGTTTATATCTAGTACTTAGCTAGCATATAAACCTTATATCTTATACCGCTTTTTATTAAAAAGCGAAAACAGTTTATAAGTCATTTCACAGCATAAAGCAACATATATAGCAATACCACAACATATAACACAACAGCATCATTATATGGTATAAGGTTTGAAAACTTGCATAATATTGTATGCATATAATACATTTGAAAGCATGCATCTATCATATGCATATTAACATCTTCATAGTTTAAAAATCCAAACACATCCATATACGATGTACGGTTTGAAAACATGCATAATATCGTATGTATATATTACATTTGAAAGCATGCATTTATCATATGCGTATTATCAGAATATTGTACTTTAAAAAATAGAATGGAATGAGAAAACTTGCCTCGGGTCCTTGGTTGTTAGGGGTTCAAGAACTTGCCGGGAAATCTATAAACAAAGAAATACCCGATCAGTCCCCTGGCTTAATCATTTAAAGTGCATTTAACTTAAGCACCAACGTTCTATTAACGAACATCAATTGTCTCGCTCTTGGTCATCTATAACCTCATAACCTTCCGTAAACTCTTAAGTCAAAGCTTGGGTGAAAATCTATTCACAAAACCCAAGTACTTTTCCTTTACTAACTCCTAGTTTTTAACCATTCCCTTAAGGGTATTTCACTCGCGCAACCTTTGTTCTCGCATTTTTGTAAAATCACAAACTTATCGTTTTGACACGAAACCTTCTAGGTTCCTTTCTAGACTATCCATGCTAGTATCCATTTTAATATCTCAATCCAATTCCATTTTTAAAGGGCTTGATCCCTATCTCAAAGTTCATACAATGAACTACCTAGTTACGCGAAACCGCTTTCACTAAAACAGGCGTTTCTCCTAAACCGTAAATCGAAACGACACGATTCTTTCGCTAAAACAAACTAGGAAACAGGGCCTACATGCTCATGGTCAGAAACTTCAAGTTTATGCCCTGTAATGCAATCATGGGTTCTGTCTAAACTACCTAAGTAAAATCCGACATGGTAACGGCGCTTACGCGTACTTCCCGTGTTTTTAAACACTCAACCAAACTACAATTCAACCATCAACCAACCACCAATCAAACTCAAGCTTATACTACCATTTTTCTGTCTAAACAAGGTCATACTCTAATTCATAAGTTCATCCACAAATCATCCATTAAACATGCTTAAAATCATACATACATGCTTTATTACTACATAGTTCTAATCAATCACTTCTAACTAAGGATTCAACTTTTAATCCATACTATCACTAAACATCATCAATCTTAGCAATATAATCAAAGTATAATAAAAAGGTGTGAGAGGTTTATACCTTCCTTGATATTCAATATGGACTAACAATAGCTTGTATGCTCTCCCTTGATCCTTAATCATCCCTAACAACCCTTAAAACTCAAGATCAAAACAAATATTTCATGGGTCACTATTCATGCCTCAACTTTGATCCAATATTTAACCATGCTACACTTATTTTATGGCCATGAAACTTTGAACGTACCTTGGGTATACATTGAGGGAGATATGGTCCAAATTTGGAGATTTTAGGACGAGTAGATTTGGAGTTATGAAATTTTCTTTCCACCATGGTCAAGCTGGGCAGAAATTCTGAGAAAATGGAGAAAATGATACTTTCTTGCTTTTTCTTTTCTTTTTGTTTGGTCTAATTACTCTTAATCACCAGCCATATAATTGTGTGGTCAATAGCTTGTTTTGTCATCAATGACAAGTCTCTTTTTGAATGTGTGGTGGTGGTGAAAGTGGTGACAAGGTGGTGATTCACCACTTTGTCATCACTTGGTCATCATCTTGTCATGCTTATGTCACTCCTCTGCATCATGCTTATGTCATCATTTGTATCCTCAATCCTCTTATATATTGCACTTGATGATCTCATATAATACTCCTCTTTTGGTTAGGGTTAAATCCATAATTTGTTACGCTTTTGTTTCGCGATAGTTTCAAGTGGTTTTAAAAACGTTTCTCTGTACCAAAGCTAGGGGATACTTCCTTTATCTTTCCATTGTCTTGGTTTAATACATGGTTCTAGATTTCTCACCTTGGTTTAAGATATGATCATGGATTTCTCATCCTACACGCTTTCTCAAAACGATCAAATCAATAAATCCTTGATTGTCCGATGAATAGTGATCAAAATTTAAAGTTGGAATCTCCTGATTCTGATCGCGTTTACATTCTTTTATTCTTCGGATACATCAATAATATAACCTCGAAACATTCGTTCCATGTCTTTTATACAGTGTGGTCTGAAAATATTTTTCATCAGCAAATTTACTATTCATCACATTTACTATTCATCAAAATTTTTTAACTAAGTCCAAAATTTGGGGTTATTACAGTCTCCCCTTCTTAAAAGGATTCCGTCCCGGAATCTAAGAAAATAGCCGAGGTTACTCTTTCCATATAGGAATCTTCCAGTTTCCAGGTTGACTCTTCAACCCTCTGGTTCCTTACAACACCTACTCATTCCGGTCTGTGATATCTACCGGATGCTTTATATACGCCAATTCTGGTTGTACTCGTATACACCCATTTTCTATCAACATCCGACTACTCTTGCAGTCGACGGTACAACGCTTACCATAACTTCGGTTCTCTGAAATGTTTCTTCCGGTTGGTCCGTCGGTCTACGGATCCTACATAGTGCTTGCACTCAAACTCGTTGCCAAACATGTTTGGAAAACTCCTCCCGAATTGGGAGTTCATTCATTGGTCCTTATCTGACACGATGGTGACTGGAACTCCACGTCACCCGATTATCTATTTCGCAACTTTTCGATTAACGATCTCTTGCTGTTAATAAAATATGAGTAGACTCATTTGATCCATCAATTATAGCTCAATTGACGTCATAGTCCGACTCGATTCTTGTTGATCCTATCACAGAATCCATTATAGTAAAATTACATTCCTAATCAGGAATCTCTACTAACTGTGATATTCAACTAGGTCTTTATTCTGCCTTCATTTTCTGACATATCCAATATTCGTTTGCCAATCGATAAATCCTTTTATTTATCCGGCCACTTATAACATATTCTTAACCTTCTTTAATTTACTCTCGGTGTAGCTGTCTCTTTATGACAGATCTTTATTCCTTAATTTATTCAGGCTCAATCAGGACTTTTAAATAATCCTTGTTGTACTCTTAACTTCAAACTTCATCCTTTCAGTTCCTCTTATTAGTCTTTCTGAAAATTAGCATCCTTTATCTCTCGATCATTAGAAATCCCAACTTTGGTAAAAATACCTTATGATTCCTCTATTATCTTTCTCAGTCTTTAATGCTTTCTCCAACATTGACTTCCTACCTTTACTCGTCATTCGCTCTTGACATAACTTGATTTCCTGCAGCAATTCCGGTTGTATTGCAATCTCAACTAGTCTCTCAATACCATTTCCGGTTACCTTAACCTCAATTTCCATTTTCTCAAATCCTTGGATTAACTTTATCCGACGATGTTATCATCTTAAGTCTCTCTTTCCTACTAAGGGCATCGGCCACCACATTGGCCTTCCCTGGGTGGTAAAGAATCCCACCGTCATAATTCTTGATTAGCCTTAGCTATATTTTCCAATTCCCATGGTAAGCTCTCTCTGGGAAAGTGTATCTAATGTTCTTATGATTTGTATAATTCTCGTACTTCTTTCCATACAGTTAGTGCCTCCAAAACTTTAAAGCGAAAACTATCGCTGCCCATTCTAAGTCAAGCGTAGGGTATCTAAATTCATATTCCTTTAATTGCCTGGATGCATACGTAATTACCTTTCCGTGATGTATAAGCACACACCCTACTTCTTTATGCGATGCGTCGCTATAGATCACAAAATCTCCATTCCCGTTTGGCAGTACCAGCACAGGGCGGTGACTAGTCTCTTCTTTAATTTCTGGAAACTTTTCTCTCCTCAGTACTTCTAACACTATCCTCAAACGTTCTGCGGGTTCCTCCTCTGTCTAGGAGTAGACTAAAATATCATCGATAAAACTATGACACACTTGTCCAAATACTACTTGAAAACTCAATTCATCAAATCCATGAAAGCTGCAAGGGCATTCGTCAGCCCAAACGAAATTACTAAAAACTCGTAGTGTCCATTCTTGGTGCGAAACGCAGTCTTGGTTACGTCCTCAGGTTTAATATTCAACTGGTGGTATCCAGTTCTCAAATCAATCTTCGAGAATTTAACTGCATCGTGTAGCCGATCGATCAAATCACCGATCCCTGGGCAGGGGTATTCATTCTTAACAATTACCCTATTCAGCTTTCGATACTCTATGCACAGCCTCATGCTACCGTCCTTTTTCTTCACCAATAACACGGGTGCATCCCACGGTGACGCAATTGGTCTTATCATTCCTTTCCCTAACAATTCTTACAATTGAGCGACTAATTTCTTCATCTCGACTGGAGCTAGTCGGTACGGGGCCTTCGAAACTGGCGCCGTTCTTGGAGCTAATTCTATATCAACTCTATTTCACTATCGGGTGGTAACCCCGGAAGATCTTCTGGAAATACATCCTCGAATTCGTTGCCAACAGGGATTTTCGGTACACTAAGTACTTCCCGTTTCGTATCCATCACAGTCGCTAAACAAGTTTCATCTTCTTGGAGGTCAAACGTTTCCTCGTCCGACAATCTGAATTCTTACTTCCTTTCTATCACAATCGTTTCATTAACCAAGGTAACATAATCAGTCGTTTCGAACACTCCGTTATTCTGAATTCGCATCATGCGAAACAAACCTTGGAAATTTCCGTAATCCTTGATTCATAACTTATCGTACTCATTCGTTTTAGCTCTCAGCTTCAACACTCTACTTTTCCAAATACTAAGGAAAATACTTGCATGGCACCAAGAATACTTCAAGCAACATAATGCTTTATATATATAAAAAAAAACTTTGTAAAAATTCTCGCTGAGGGGGCGACCTGGTTAGGTCTCAATCAAATTATCGTTTGAAAATCTTCCCACCATACTTCACTGCATACAAATGCATCGTGAATTCACTTATATAAATTTGACCGAAAGTTGAACTTAGTGATACAATAACTAGTTCATTTCAATAAACATTAACTACTAGCTGAACAAAATTTGCTAGTTCGATTAGTTTGGGATGCAGCATCTAGCTAGGATGATTAGCTAGATTTTCATCATATCATTAAAATTTCAACTAGTTAGAACAATTAACTAGTCACTCATTATGGCTCAACATTAAACAAGTTTGTAATAAGTAAGTAATAATTCAAATTGTCACAGGAATCTCAGAAGATCATATCAGTCAAAAGAATGAAGATTAAAAGTCATCTACAGACTTGAAGTAATTCTACATTGAAAGAAGTTCATTTATTTCATCAAGCCTTAGTGAAGTTTTCAAGAAAGTGGATTTATTATAAAGACAGAGATTTCAGGAGTGTGACAGCAATGGTACAGGTTACATTGATTGATTAAAGGGATTTAGAGAAAAGAGAATCACATCTTAAAGTCAGAGATGAAGAACAACCATTGAAGTTAGTCACTCATGAACCAGCCAGTACATCGAGTGTCAACGACAGTCAGTGGAAGTTCGTCATTATTTTAAGTGGTTCACAGAACTATTTCTTTGAACAAGAAATTGGTTTTTATTCTGCTTTAATTATCTATTTTATTTAATTAATTTAACTAATAAATTAATTAAGTAGGTAATAAATTTAGAATTAATTCTAATATTCTAAATTCAGAAAGACTAAAGTAAAACCAGTAAGACTATCAAGGATAGTCTTACCGATTGTCTTACTGGCTTTTATTAGTCTTTCCGAAAGTATTTCTAATATTAGAATAGTCTTTTCGAAAGTCTTTTTGATTTAAGGATAGTCTTTTTAATATTAGAGATAGTCTTTCTAGTTCAATTAAATAGTCTTTATGCTTTATCAACCAATGCACGTGCAATTTACAAGTGGATTAGCTTAACAAAGAAGTATCAAGACAGAAAGATTGGAACTTAACATTTCATCATCTGAAAAGCTTATGTCAAGAAAAGCCAAAGAACTGTCGAGCTTCATTTTCAATCAGTAAATTATTTCTAGAATCTTGTGTTAAATCTAAACCACCAGAAATAATTTACTTGTACTGCTTTAACTATCTAGCGGATCTTTATCCCTAGAACATATCTCGAACTATCATTTATCGTTATATCTTTTTATTACAAAAATAGATAAATTAATGTCGAATTTATTCTAGATTTGTTTTAATTAGTTTGAGATTCAATCTTGTAATAAGTACCAAAATTTGTAACACCCTTCAAATTTAATATAAGTTATATTTAACTTGAATTCTGTTTCATTTAATTCTGCCATAATTTGTTCTTGAATTGTTTAATCCTAAAACGAACAAATTCGATAAAACGGTATAGTTTGTATTCAACTCCCCCCCCCTTTCGACAAACTTATCGGGACCTAACAATTGGCATCAGAGCCTTTTGATTGATACACAAATCAAAGATCCATTTTTTGTGATTTTTTACAGAACCTCAAATTTTTATTCTTCTACAAAAATATCAAAATGTCTACTACACAGAAAGTTGGAACTGTTAAGATTCCTATGTTCAGTAAGTAGCATTATCCTATGTGGAAGAAGAAGATGCTCCTGTTTCTTCAAGTGGCTAATGTTAAATATTTTGGTGTGCTGAAGAATGGACCAAGACTATCTCTGATGTTTTTGAGAGATACAATAAATTGATTAATGATCTGAATCTCCATGGAAAGCACTACACTATCAAGGAGATTAACAAGAAGTTTCTTCTGACACTTCCATCTCATCTAGAGCACAGAATATCAGCTATTAGAGAAGCAAGAGATCTAGGTTAGATTTCTTTGGAAAGACTCTATGGTGTTCTGAAGACTTATGAGCTGGAACAGATTCAGCAGAAGGAAATATATGGAACAGGGAAGATAGTTAGTACTTCTACTACACTGGTGGCAGAAGTCCCACAGCAACTGGAAGTGAAGGTTGTTCAACCTTCTATTTCTGACACGGATGTTATTATAGTTGAATATAGCTTAACATCCACAAGTCAATCTGGTGGTGACTTCTATTCAATGGAGGAACTTGAACAGCTGGAGGATGAGTCAATGGCAATGATAGTGAAGAAGTTTGGGAACTTCAGATTCAGAAGGAATCTAATCTTAAGTTCAAGCCCAGGTTTCAGAGAGGCGGTTCTTCTTCCTCAAATAGCACAAGGGGTGGTGTTGGGATTTATGGGTGATAGCATAGGATCAACTTAACGTTGTATATACTTAATTTTTTTAATTAAGTAGAACATACTGTCACTGCCAAAGTATGTTCTTGTAATCAGTATGCAATGTTATTTTAATTGTGTAATTTGGAAGAAGTTCACTTTCTGTGTTCAAGCCTTAAAGGACGCATTTTAGATGACAGCATGAATAAAGGTTACTGTCATAAGCTTTGACAGTAAGATTACAAGAAGACAGAATGTTGCAAGTCAAGACAGCATATTCACTCTGACAGCAACATTGGCGGAAGACTACGCGACAACAACTTTAGCCCTCGACAGCAAGTTTGGAAACCTCGACAGCACACTATGCGGGGAACTCCTACTGTCACCAAAAGCACATTCCTGTGACAGCAAGCTTTGCGGCAAAAGTAACTGTCTCGAGAAAGACCCTTGTTCTAAGTATCTTTCTCAGTCAAATCCCGTGACAGTTTTAATGTTCAAGAAACAGGCGTGTTGCAGTATCCCTAAGCTGCACCAAGTCTGCAAGACTACGACAGAAGCTTCAAGCACTGCAAACAAAAGCGAATCAATTCAAGAGCAAGGTCAAGTCTCTATTTGCTGAATTATTTTAGCTAGAAATAGAATGAATCTAGGTTGCTTTCTTTGTAATGTATATCTGACATTGTTAGAAATTTAGGAAAGTCAAATGGGTAGACACTTTGTAAGAAGCTGCCACTTGATAATGACAGCAGCTTCACAGACCCGTGTTGATAGTGATAGGATTAGTTTTATACTTAGACTATCAATTCATTCTAGGCAATAGAACGAAGACGAGTAAGTGCCTTGAAGAAAATCGAAGCTCAAGAATTCTCTCTTGAGGTTGTAGCAACACTTTGCAAAATAAATAAAACATTTATTTTGTGAATCCTGTCTTCTCTATTTTACTGTTTGTGAATGCATACATATTATTGATAACATTAAATCTTAGTTTTAGTTGTTGAAACTGAGATTGAATTTTATCAGTATTGCATTCATCCCCCCCCCCCTTCTGCAATACACAAGGACCAACAACTGGTATCAGAGCGTTCAGATTAACATACATATCTGAGATCCCGACGACAATGCAGAAATCAAACAGTATCAAGATCCCAGCTTTTGATAAAGAGAACTACAACATTTGGAAAAGAAAAATCTTGTTGTTTATCAAAGCTGCGAATCCACGATACCCAGGTATACTCGAGAATGGTCCTTTCATTCCAAGGAAGGAAATTGAAGCCACAACAGTAAATGGTGAGATCATTCCTGCACATTGGGTTCCCAAAGATCCCTCGGAATTTTTGGAAACTGAGAAGGAGAAAATGGTGCTAGATGATCACTTGCAACTCATCTTGCTCGATTCTCTCACGTTGGATAAAGCCATGTGTGGAAGTGTGATAAGCTGCACATCAGCCAAGGAGATGTGGATCAGGTTAGCCTTACTTTGTGAAGGAAGTGAAGAAGTTAAGGGCAACCAAAGGCAAATACTTATATCTCAATATGAGGCATTTATGGCCAAGCCTGGTGAAGACTTAACCTCCATGTTTGAAAGGTTCAGTAAGCTCTTAACTGAACTGCAGATACATGGCAAGTACTATAACAGAAAATAATTGAATGTCAAGTTCTTGCTTACACTGCCTGATCATCTTGAACACAAGACAACAGCCATACGAGAAGGAAGAGATCTCAACAATATAACCTTTGAGACACTTTATGGCATTCTGAAATCGTATGAACTTGAACTCTTTCAAAAGAGAGCCATACAAAGTGGAACAAGGAACAAGATGGCTAATATGTCAAGTTCCCTAGTAGCACAAGTGCCAAGGATCACACAACCTAGTGAAGCACTACAAATCACTCAACCAACCCCTGTACAATCCTTGAAGATAGAAGAGGTTGTTGAAGATGATGAGAAAGTAGTACTACAGCTCAAGGATGTGGAAGATGAAGACTTCTACACTATGGAGGAACTGGAAAGCATGGACAATCCTACTATGGCTTACATGGCCAAAAAGTTCAAGAACTTTAGGTTCAAGAAGGATAGGTCATTCAGGCCCCAAGGCCAAGCATCCAAGTTCACCAAGGCAAGCTCATCAAAGGTTGCTGTGGGAAGCTCATTCAAAGGAGGATACAAGACTGGATTTGTGGATAGATCTAAATTCAAGTGTTACAACTGTGGTGAACCTGGTCATTTTGATACTGAGTGCAAAAGACCCAAACAGGTTCAGAGATTTGAGAAAGGAACTGGTGGATACTCCAAGAAGAATCAAGGTAGAGCCTATGTGGCTGAAGGAAAGTGTTGGGATGAGTCTGATGATGAAGATGAAGAAGAATATGTCAACCTAGCTCTCATGGCTAGCACTGATGAAGTAACATCAACATCCTCAAGTCAGGTACCTTCACTTGTCTTACTTGATATGTCCATTGATGAGTATAAGAAAACCATTAAAGACTTAAGTGCTGAAATGTTCAATGTCTATACTAGCTTATCTGCTGCCAATGAGGAGATCACTAGGCTGAGTAAGCTAAATGAAACACTAAAGTCTGAAAATGAATCTCTTGTTCTCAAAACCAGTTCACTGGACTCTTTAGCTCAGGAGAATGCTAAACTTAAAAATGAATTGAAATGTGCTAAAGAGGTTGAGGAATTCCTGAGAAATGAGATTGCTGAAAATGAATTTAAAATCAAGGCTTATAAAAACTCATCAAAGATAGTTCAGGATTACAATGATAAGCATACAGAAAATCAGTCAGTTGGTATAGGTTTTTCATATGGTAGAAGACCTGGAAAGGAAATTATGATTCAAGATTGTTCTGGAAATGCTGCTGTCAAACCCACCATTCTCAAGAAAGTTAAAACTCCCATTTTCAAAGTTGCAGAAATTGAGTTTGATGAAGAAGCCATGCTCATCAAACAAGAAATTCTTGATGAGGATGAAGGTGTTGACAGCACATTCAAGGATGGAAAGGATACTGTCACAATCCCCAAGACAGTAAACTTACCAAGCAATCAGACAATAAGTTCAAAAGATGCTGTCACAGTTGGCAAGACAGAATCTTCCATAGATACTGTCAAGAATGGTTCCAAGACAGTAACTTTAAAACCTTCTGTCAAGACAGTAGGAATAAAAGATACTGTCAAGGAAAGTTCGACAGCAACTTCTGAACATACTGTCAATCGAGTAACTCCCAAGTCTAAGAATAGGAATGGAAAGGTAGGAGTCAACAAAGGAAATGGATACACTAATGTTGGAGGTGCTTCTAGGAAACTGTGCAATAACTGTGGATCTACTCATCACTTAACACATGTTTGTAAGAAACCAATTGAGGAAAAGGTCAATGCAACTGAACTCAATGGTAACTTACACAGAACCCCCCTTATGCATAGAACTATGAGTGTCTGTAATAACATTGAATGTATGCCATACAAAATTACTGCCATGAGTACATGCTTTAACTTACCTATTCTCACTACTGAAAAATGTTCATACTCAAACACTGTTGAGACTTCTGAGCCTGCTGGCAACAGCAAGAAGGCTCCATCCACTAAGAAAAGGACCAAGTCCAATTCTAAACCTAAGTGGGTGAAAAGAGAAGTCAAACAGGAGATTACTGATAATGCTTGTGACTTTATGACTGAAAGAAACTCAACAGACACTGAAACTGCAGGACCCAACAAGGATTGGGTACCATATGCATCTTAGACACATTCTGTTTTGCAGGGCAAGAAGAAACATCAAGTCATGTGGATCATTGACAGTGGCTGCTCAAGACACATGACAGGTGATAAAGCCCTGCTATCACATTATGTTGAGAAAGCTGGCCCAATCATAACCTTTGGAGACAACAGCAAGGGTTACACAGTGGGATATGGCTGTCTAGAAATTGGAAATGTTGTCATTGAAGATATTGCTCTTGTGGATGGATTGAAGCACAATCTACTCAGTGTCAGCCAATTCAATGACAGGGGATTCAAGGTTGATTTTGATATGATGTTGTGCAACATCTATCACAAGAAGAACAGTAGCCTCTCTCTAAAAGGGGTTAGAAAAGGAAGCTTGTTTGTTGCTGACTTAAACTCAACAAAGAAGGATAAGGTTTACTGTTTCTACAGTAAAGCTACTGTTGGTGACAGTATGCTTTGGCACAGGAAGCTCTCACATCTCAACTTCAAGACAATGAATATTCTGATGAAGAAGGAGTTAGTGAGAGGTTTGTCCCAACAGGAATTCTGTCAAGAAGGATTGTGTGAAGATTGTCAAATGGGCAAACTGAGAAGAGCTGTGCACAAGTCCAAGCAAATGAACACCAACAATGAAGCACTCAAGTTGATTCACATGGATCTCTTTGGACCAGTCAATGTACCATCAATGGCCAAGAAGAGATATGCCTTAGTAATGGTGGATGATTACTCAAGGTACACTTGGGTGAAGTTTCTAGAATCCAAAGATGAAGCTACTCAAGTGATTATTGATCAAGTCAGAGTTCTTGATAGAACTCCAAACTCAAAAGTTCAAATCTTGAGGAGTGACAATGGTACATAATTCAGAAATGCCACTCTTGGAAATTTCTGTAAAGATGAAGGAATTGTACAACAATTCTCTGTTGCAAGAACTCCACAGCAGAATGGAGTTGTAGAAAGGAAGAACATGACTCTCATTGAAGCAGCTAGAACTATGTTGCATGATGCCAAACTGCCAACATATTTCTGGGCTGAAGCTATCAACACAGCCTGTTATACTCAGAACAAAACCATGATCAACAAAACTCATGCAAGTACACCTTACTGTCTGTTAACTGGAAAGAAACCTACTGTCAAATATTTTCATGTGTTTGGGAGCAAATGCTTTATGATGAAGGATAATCATGAGAAGAAAGGAAAATTTGACACCAAGGCTTTTGAAGGACTATTCATGGGTTACAGAACAGAAAGGACTGCCTACAGAGTTTATGTTATGGAACACAGGATTATTGAAGAAAGTGTTAATGTCACATTTGATGAAACCAAGTTTCCAGGATTGCATGAAGAAGGAAAGATGCAGACATTCAGATTTGAGAATCAAGGATACTTGGAAGCTGAGGAAATTGTGGATGAAGAACCTAGCTTCACTCAAGTTGTTGAAGTTGATAAAGATACTGTCAATGCCACTACTGTCAACCAAACTCCAGCTCAGTCACAGACCATATCCTCTAACATTCATGACAATGGTGACTCTGGAGACAATGAAGAACATGGTGAAGACAATGGGATTGGTGATCATTCAACTCAACAAACTGAAGAAAATGTTCCTGTACAGTCAAGTAGCTTGCCCAGAATCACCAAGTGGAACAAGGATCACTCAAGTGACCTCATCATTGGTGACCCTAATTCTGGAGTGAGGACCAGGAACAAAGTCTCTGCTGACAGCATGTTTTATGCTTCCTGTCTCAAATGGAACCTAAGACAATTGATGAAGCATTGTTGGATTCTGACTGGGTGATAGCCATGCAAGAAGAGCTAAATCAGTTTGAAAGGAACAATGTATGGAAGCTAGTTCCAAGACCTAAGGGAAAGTCAGTCATTGAGACCAAATGGGTTTTCAGAAACAAGCTTGATGAAAATGGATCAGTGACAAGAAACAAAGCAAGGCTAGTAGCTAAGGGTTACTGTCAACAGGAGGGAATAGATTATGATGAGACATTTGCACATGTTGCAAGACTTGAAGCTATAAGAATCTTTCTAGCCTATACTGCACACTGCAACTTCAAAGTATTTCAGATGGATGTCAAAAGTGCCTTCCTAAATGGAGAATTGGAAGAAGAAGTGTATGTTGAACAACCACCAGGGTTTGAGGATGCTGGAGTGTATGATTTTGCAGGGTTTGAGGATGCTGGAGTGTATGATTTTGTATACAAACTCTTCAAAGCTTTGTATGGACTAAAGCAAGCACCCAGGGCTTGGTATGACACACTCTCCACTTTTCTCTTGGACAATCAGTTTACTAGAGGAGTTGTGGACAAGACACTTTTCTACAAACACCATGGCAAGGACATCATTCTAGTACAAATCTATGTGGATGATATCATATTTGGTTCAACAAATGAGAGGCTGTGTGAGAAGTTTTCCTCTCTCATGAGTAACAAATATGAGATGAGTATGATGGGAGAATTGTCATTCTTTCTGGGATTACAAATTCTTCAACAATCTGATGGAATCTTTATTTGTCAAGCTAAATACATCAAGGAACTTCTCAGAAAGTTCAACTTGGAAGATTCATCACCTGCAAAGACACCAATGTCCACCTCAACCAGTCTGGATCTTGATCCTAAAGGGAAGAAAGTTGACTCAAGCACCTATAGAGGCATGGTAGGATCTCTTCTATACCTAACTGCTAGCAAACCTGACATCATGTTTGCTACATGTCTCTGTGCAAGGTTTCAGAGTGATCCAAAGGAGTCTCACTTAGTAGCCATCAAGAGAATCTTTAGATACCTAAAAGGCACTCCTAACCTAGGTCTTTGGTATCCCAAGAACACTGGATTTGATCTAATTGGCTACTCAGACTCAGACTATGCTGGATGCAAGATTAACAGAAAGAGTACTACTGGTAGCTGTCAATTTCTTGGTGGAAGATTGGTCTCATGGTTTAGCAAGAAGCAGCATTCAGTTTCTACCTCAACTGCAGAAGCTGAGTATATTGCTGCAGGCAATTGCTGTGCACAAATTTTATGGATGAAGAATCAACTTCTGGATTATGGTCTAGTGTTAAGTGAAATTCCTATCTACTGTGACAACACTAGTGCCATAGCCATATCAAACAATCCAGTTCAACACTCTAGGACAAAGCACATTGATATAAGACATCACTTTATCAGAGAGCATGTTGAACAAGGAACTGTGAAGCTGATCTATGTCCCAACTGACAAGCAACTTGCTGACATCTTCACTAAGCCATTGGATGAAGCAACCTTCAACAGGTTGGTAAGTGAATTGGGAATGCTGAACCTGGTATGTTGATTTACTCAGTTTTCTATAATTCCAAATTCTCTAATGCAGCTCATGACAGCAACTTCAAACCTGCTGTCAAGAGAAGTTACTGTCTACTTGGTCTATGTCTGTTATGTGACAGCATGTGTTGATTTGACTTTTCATGTCAGTATTTTGTGCCAGTCTCATACTTTTAAACCGTGTATGACATTAATGTGGTTACTTGTTAAGTTTGAGAGATAAAAATCTGTTCCATTGGACTTTCACACCTTTTAGCATTAATCTGTAGGATTAAAGGAGGACACGACCATTAATTACTTTTGTGGTAGTTGTATGAGTACTCTAACTGTTGACCATTAGACTTTAATCCTTAGACGGTTTTGCCTATAAATTAACCTTAGGTTTCACCAGTCTGCTCTCAGTTTTAAAGTAAATAATGGAAAACAAAGTAGGAATTGAAGTAGGGCTAAAAAAGTGTGATAGTGAACCCGACAGTGAAGAGATTGATGAGCTCTTCGAGATGCTGTTGGACGCCATGGATGAGATAGACGAGGAAAAGGAGGCCAAGGCTCCGGAAGAGGAGGCCAAGGCTCAGGAAGAAGAGAAGGTGCTTCAAGCACTTCTCAAAGAAGAAGGTCGCACTGAAGAAGAGGCTAAGGAAGAGCTTTTATAACTAGTTGATAAAATCATAAAATGATGTACTCAAAGTTCTATTTTTAATGATTTTATTAATAATAATAAAAGTTCTTGTTTTTGTGGTTATTGAGTTTATGATTTGTCTGTGTACTTTGCTTAATATCTGTGTTGAAACGATTACATTGCTAAATCCAAAATGTGTCAATATTAAGTTAAGTATATGAATAAAGCATTCTAATAAGTTTATGGCAGAACCAATTCCCAATCGAAGTTACTGTCGTTAAGAAGGATACTGTCGTGTGTTTCTTGACAGCAACCTTCTTGACAGCAGGAAAAGACTTTCTGTCAAGACTTGTAAAGGATACTGTCATTCATATGCTTAACGGTGACAGCAAGTTTTTGCGCAATAGTTGTTGTCGCGCAAAACCTACTGTCACCACCTCTTATTACTGACAGATTGTTTCTAGCGCACAGGTTACTGTCAACAATAGTGGACCGTTGAAATTGGATATTTATCCCACGTTGGTCAGTGAATAACGGGCAGTAACTCACGTGTTTAAGAGTGGGTTAAGACACGTTCTTGAAATCCACTTTTTATGCACAAAACGTTTGAGATACCCCTATTTATTCCCCAGTTACTCAGACATATCTCTCTCTTTCTCATCAAACTCAAGGCAAAATACCTTTCTTTCAGCAAAAAGCAACTTTCTTACTTTCTTCTTTTCTTGAAATTTCAATGGCCCCCAAACAGACTCTCTCTCAAACAAACTTTGCTGGCATCTTTTCCCCAAATGATGCTGGTGAAGGCTTCAAAGGACTAGTGTTTTTCTTGAACAAGTCCTATCTCGGTTATGCCATCACCTCAACCCCCATTCTCGACTTAGACAGACTTGAGGCATTTTGGCAAACTGCTGTTGCTCAAACTGAGGGTGAGAACCCGGGTATTCAATTCACAATCTCTGGGCAACAATACACTCTTACAGCTGAGGTCATCAACAATGCTCTTGGAATTACACTTGAAGCAAGACACCAATTTGCTGAACTTGCCCATGATGACACTCTCAAGAAGCTCTTTTTGAAGATTGGGTATGCATGCCCTATTCTCGAAGAGGGGACTACCAAGTGGTATCCAACTGGTGAAATGGATAGGAAGCATCTGAGAAAGGAGTGGAGCATGATATTTGATGTGATGGTCAAGGTGTTCTCTACCAAGTCCACAGGCTGGAATGGAATACCCTCCTACATCAAGAAACTGACACATTCTCTTGTCCATGGATACAAGGTGAATGTTGGTGCTCTCCTCATGGCACACCTCCAAGCTGCCATAGGTAAGACGGTATCAACCTACCCTCGCTTTCTTATGATGTGCATTAATTCATTCTGTGATTTTAATGATGCTGCTCCTCGTTTAGAGGCTTGCTTAGTTTTGAAGAAGAACACACACACTCTGTTATCTTCACAGAATCTCAATGCACATATTCCACTTTGTTTCACTCAGCACATGGTTGAACAAGTGTCCAACCCTGATTTACCATTACCATCTGGTTATGACTCTTTCACTCTTGAGAATGAAACTGAATTAGACCCAAATTCAGTTAACCCACATTCAACACCATACACTCAGCCTAGGCCCTCTAGACTTCCCAAAGCCCAAAGAGAAGCCTTGCAAGAATCTAGAAAAAGATCCTTAGAAGCTGATGTTGGTGGTAGCTCTGTTAGTCAAGAGAGAGACACTACACCTAGTGCAGCAAATAAGGAAGGTAGTCCAACAGAACCCACAGTGGTTCCCCCTGAGCCTAAGAAGAAGAGAGCTAGGAGGACCAAAACCACTGTCAGCCACCCTGCAGTCTCCCAAAAGACTGTAGAGGAAACCAGGGAAATAAACTCCTCCCTAGAGGTGCCTTCTCAACAAGGGACATCTATTGAAATTGGCCTGTCTCCCAAGGCACCCTGTACATAGTCTGCACAAACTCATGGTTCACAACCTGAGATACCCCCACTTGAAGAAACACACAGTGAGTTAGGGCACGGTGAGGATTTCTCTACTCCTATTGATGGTTCACATGTTTCATCTGTGAATCAGCCCCCACTCTCTACTACACTTTCACCTTCTTCCTTCCCTACACATTCTTTTGTTTCTTCTCAACAACCTAGAGAAGGGGACAGTCCCAACCCTTCAGGTTTTGATCATCCATCTCCAATCATGGATGAGCCCCCATCCAGTGGTCCACAAGAACCCATTTCTCAAAGTGAGATGGACACCACTCCTCCAAACACTGAGCTAGGGCAAAGTGGTCTTTTGTCAGAAAATGAAACAGCCAACACTTTGTCTGAACTCCAAGGAGCATCTTACCTTCAGGAAGATGCTGTCACAGCCTCTGTTGCTGTCAAAGACACTGGCAATGTTGCTGTCCTGGACACAGCTGCTGTCATGGGTGGAGAGAAAGATACTGTCACTACAGAACCTACTGTCACTCCACCTCCCAAAGTTGCTGTCATGCCAGAACCTGTTGTCCAGACTCCAACTGACAGTAACATTCCTGCCAAAGATGTTGTCCAGTCCTCTCAGCCTGATTTTGATGCTGTAATCATTGAGGATGCCTCTGATGATGATCTACCTCTTGCCAAACTCTTAAAGGTACATTCTAAATCTACTCCTTCCATGCATGTTAGTACTGCTCATACCCATGCATCTAGGTTGAGTGAGGGTGTGCAAAAGAAAAGAGAGATAAAAGAACAGAGAGGTGAGCATAAAAATGAGAGGCAGCCAAATGAGCTGGCAAAAGGAGAGGGACTTGAGCATGTCCAGAGAGATATTGAGGGAGCCCACACTATTCAGGCATTAGGCCTTGAGAGTCAATCTGTGAGGGGTGATGAGATCACTCAAAAACACCCTGAGAGTGTGAGAACCCCCATAGCCTCCAAGCCCCTTTCTTTTCCTTCCCCTCCAAGAAGGTTAAGGTATGGCGGCCCCTCTGCTACTTATGGTAACAGGATTGCAGCTCTGGAAGGACAGTGTGCTACTTTGAACTCCAAGATGGACTCTCTCTCTCAACTGATGGTTGATGGTTTTGCTACTACTCAGCTCTCTATCCAGTTCCTCACTGACCTAGTAGCTGCCAACTCAACTAAGGGGGAGAAGGTAGCAAGATCAGAATCAATATCTATTCAGGAATCAGGTGGAACTCACGGGGAGCCAGTAGCTGTGAAGATCAAAGGGGGAGCTAAGGGGAAAGCAATATCTAAGGGGGAGCAGGTCAAACCAAGCAGTGGACAACCAAAGGATAAAGCTGAAGAGCTTGTTGAAGTTGACTTGGATGGAGAAAGAGTACTGATGTCTAAAGCAACTCAAGATGCAATGAAAAGAAGACCTGCATCTAGACATCCAATTCTACCTCCTGTGATAATCAGAGAGCCAACTCCAGCATCTCAAGAATCTGCTCTACAAAGAAGATGGAGAGAAATGGAGGAACAGAATAAGTCTGGGAAAGGTAAAGGGAAACTGCCTGAATCCATCCATAAAGGAAATACTTGGTCCAATGGTACTGAGTATGATCAAGAAGAAGCCAATACTCTAATGGTGGATTACAGGGAGAGCACATTACACAATCATGACAGTGAATTTAGCAGTTTGGTGGAACAAGCAATGAATGCTCCAAGCAACCGTCCAACCAACACCACAAAACTGTTAAAGGATCAAATCACCAGTGTCAGTGTAATGGTGAATGATGAGAAAAGATGGGCTGTAAGTATCTATTTCACTTCTGGCATATCTTATTTCATCACAATGCAGTTATTGCAGAGTCTACCAGCAAAGGTGTTGTGTGCCTTGAAGGGAAAGATCAGGGCAACTCAAACACCATTCAATGAAATATTGGATATGCAAATCCAGAACCTGCTCATACAAAAGCTACCTGAAGTCTACACAAATCCACCATGTGTTTTCTATAGATCTGTAACTAAGGATGGCACAAGAAGGAACAGCTTCATGAATTTGGTTG
This sequence comes from Heracleum sosnowskyi, assembly GCA_030848705.1. NCBI lineage: Eukaryota > Viridiplantae > Streptophyta > Magnoliopsida > Apiales > Apiaceae > Heracleum > Heracleum sosnowskyi. Next base: position 48,173,298 of record CM061236.1, read on the forward strand.
GCACATCCAGAATGGAAACCAAGTCAATTCTGAAAGTGTTAGATGGAATACTCAGTTCAAATGCCAATCCAGGAAGAGTTTATGCTGTTCAAGAGATCTACAAAATGCTGGTGTTGAGAGACAAGGCACTGGGAGCTAGAGTGAAGGAACTAATCTCTAGAGCCAATGCCAAAAGAAATGATCAAGGTGGAAGCTGTCTCTATGTCCTTCCTCCTCATGATGATGATGATGATGATGAGGTTGGAGGTGGTGAAGCTTCTGAAAATGCTGGTGGAAGTAATTCTGGGAATACTGGTATTCAATCTCAGAATGAAGGCAATGAAGAAACTCCTAGTCAAGAAAAGAAAGATGCTGGTGCAACAGATGAAGAGGAGCCAAGAATACTGGAAGCTTTGGAGGCAAGCATTCTTAGATGTGCTATTGACTGCATAAATACAGAAAAAGATGCTGTCACCAAAGGTACTGTCGACAAGGAAACTGTCAAAGAAGATGTTGTCATGGAAGATACTGTCGACAAAGGTACTGTCAAGGAAGGTTCTGTCAAGGATGAAGCCAAAGCTGCTGTCAAGCCCAAGAGACTGAAAGCTAAAGCTAAGGCATGGTTTACGTGACAGAAACCTGCAGGAAAGCACAAGTACTCAGGAAAGGAAAAGACCACTGGATTTGGCATGAATCTTAAGAAGCCAATTCAATAAATACCTCCCAACAGTCTTAAGATACAACAGATGCAATCTAGAGAAATCAAGAGTGTTGAGGTAAAGATGGATGCAAATCAAGAGGTCATTGGGTACATTCTGTGGTGGGAAGAATCAAGATCTACCAAGGTCGATAAGGATTTCAATCTGGTCTCCACATCAACCAGTGGTAGGACATCAACCTTAGATAAAAGAAGAATTGACTTCTTCTACCTGGAAAGAATGGTAGAGTTGCTGGAGAGCTATGAAAATGTTTCAGAGTCTGTTATGGAACATATTCTGAAATATCAAGCTGATAGGGATGCTGAATTCTATCAGAAATTTGGCTACAACTTTGCAGATTTTGATGATGCTGATATTTCAACTGATTTACCAGCTTCTCCTATACCATATCAGTGGTACTATGAGTTTGATGATTCACCCACAGAGGAAAGGAAAACCCAACCCACAGAGGAAGGGCAACCCAAGCCAAGCAAAAGACCTGACTCTTCTCAATACGCTCAATATCAGTCAGAACTTGATAAGAAGGAAGCTGAACTCCTGGAAAGATGCAAGACTGCCAACAAGGCAGAAAGTGAAGCTCCAAATTATCAAACATGTATGCTGGAAAATCCCTTAAGAATCAAGCATCTAAAAGAAGAAATCTATGTTTTCAGCTTGCACAAGCTAAAAACAACTATTCTGAAGGATTTACAGTATATGGTTGCTGGATCAATTCATCCCCTGGAGCAGATCTGTTCTGACAAGATAGAGGAACTATTGGAAAGGAGAAAAGGAGAAGATTCGAAGCTGGACAAGCAAAGGAGGATGTCTCTCAATGCTTATCGAGGAAGTAGATTCAAGCTTATTCATGAAGAACTCCACTTCAGAAGCTATCCATTTGATCAAGAGCAATGGTTGAATCTCAGGGATGCTAGTTCTCTTATTTCTCCTACTATCAAGAAGATCATTGAAGAAATAGAAGATGCTGCAGTCACACCTGCTGAAATCTCTCTTGTAGAAGGTCTAAGAAGCAGCTTGGTAGAAGCTCTCAGAAGAGAGGAAGTAACGAGACAGAAGAGGAAATCTCAAGCTAAGTAAACATTCTTAATCCATTCTGATCTTGTTAGTTAAGTTGTCAGCATATATTGTAAATTTGTTGTTATTGTCCATAAAAACAAATTGGGGGAGATTGTTGGGATTTATGGGTGATAGCATAGGATCAACTTAACTTTGTATATACTTAATTTTTTTAATTAAGTAGAACATACTGTCACTGCCAAAGTATGTTCTTGTAATCAGTATGCAATGTTATTTTAATTGTGTAATTTGGAAGAAGTTCACTTTCTGTGTTCAAGCCTCAAAGAACGCATATTAGATGACAGCATGAATAAAGGTTACTGTCATAAGCTTTGACAGTAAGATCATAAGAAGACAGAATGTTGCAAGTCAAGACAGCATATTCACTCTGACAGCAACATTGGCGGAAGACTACGTGACAACAACTTTAGCCCTCGACAGCAAGTTTGGAAACCTCGACAGCACACTATGCGGGGAACTCCTACTGTCACCAAAAGCACATTCCTGTGACAGCAAGCTTTGCGGAAAAAGTAACTGTCTCGAGAAAGACCCTTGTTCTAAGTATCTTTCTTAGTCAAATCCCGTGACAGTTTCAATGTTCAAGAAACAGGCGTGTTGCAGTATCCCTAAGCTGCACCAAGTCTGCAAGACTACGACAGAAGCTTCAAGCACTGCAAACAAAAGCGAATCAATTCAAGAGCAAGGTCAAGTCTCTATTTGCTGAATTGTTTTAGCTAGAAATAGAATGAATCTAGGTTGCTTTCTTTGTAATGTATATCTGACATTGTTAGCAATTTAGGAAAGTCACATGGGTAGACACTTTGTAAGAAGCTGCCACTTGATAATGACAGCAGCTTCACAGACCCGTGTTGATAGTGATAGGATTAGTTTTTTCCTTAGACTATCAATTCATTCTAGGCAATAGAACGAATACGAGTAAGTGCCTTGAAGAAAATCGAAGCTCAAGAATTCTCTCTTGAGGTTGTAGCAACACTTTGCAAAATAAATAAAACATTTATTTTGTGAATCCTGTCTTCTCTATTTTACTTTTTGTGAATGCATACATATTATTGATAACATTAAATCTTAGTTTTAGTTGTTGAAACTGAGATTGAATTTTATCAGTATTGCATTCATCCCCCCCCCCCTTCTGCAATACACAAGGACCAACAGGTGGCTATAAAACTTGAACCGTGGACAGAAGTACAATAAGATGCTACAATTGTAATGAGTTGGGTCACTTTGCTACAGAATGCAGAAAGCCAAATCAAGTGAGGAGGAACTCATATGATTCTAGTAAGAAGAATAAGATTGGGAAAGATTATCTTGCCGAGGGAAAAAGTTGGGATGATACAGATAGTGATGAAGAAGCTGGTGAAGTTGGAAATCTAGCACTAATGGCTAATGAAGGCATCACTTCTTCTTTCATGTCTGAGGTAAAGTTCACTGACTCTGAAATAATTTATCATCTTAGTAGTACTGTATCTTGTGCACGTAGTGAAAATGATAGAATAATTCTTTTGAACACTGCTCTTGAAAAGGAGGTCAAATAATTAAGACTTATGCATGTTAATCAAGATGAACACATTAAGAAGATAACTTTTCTTGAGAATAGAGTTAATTGTTATATTTAATTAGAAACCATTCTTAAGGATCAGATCACTGAACTTGAAACCAAGGTTAATGCTTACTATAATTCATGTAAGACTGCTAAAGACATCATCAATAAACAAGTTATTGGTCAAACTATTGGAATATGTTTTGACTATAACGAGTCTATTGAAGAATTAAGCATTAACACCCCTAATAGAGTCAGTGTTGAAGAAAGGGTGTACCATATGTGCTTAAGGGTTTTGAAACACCTTTCTTTAGAGAATCCTTGGCAGAATCTCTGAATGAATATTCCATCATTATTCAAGAGGAGATGCATATTGAGGATCTTGCTTTTGAACTTGCTCAGTCCAATAATGTCAAAGTTGTTTCAGCAATAAAGACTAAGTCAGACATTCATAAAGTGGATCATAACAACAATAGAACTAACATGCCTGCTATTAATCTATCTCATAAAGCATGTGGTGTGGTTAATTGCATGTCTTGTGCATTTAATGTTATGTATGCTTATTTTAATAGTAAGCATGTATCTGATGATAAGACTGCTCCACATCAACATGCTAATAATAAGAAGCACGTTAGAGCTAAGACTGTTAGTCCTCCCAAGACTAGAGTGGATTCATTTATCCCTAAGCCTACTCAGAAATGTTTTAAGGCTGGCTATAAATGGAAACGCTCTTTTATTAAAGAGGTTGAAGTAGTTAAAGTTAAGAATGTTGTTTTGCCTGACAAAGGCCAGTTCTTTAAGTATGCCGGACCCAATCAAGTTTGGGTTCCGAGGAAGGACTAATCAATTTGATATTGCAGGGTATGATGCAGGTAAACCATGTTGTGTGGATTCTGGACAGTGGTTGTTCAAGGCATATGACCGGATATAGAGCCTTGCTATCAAATGTGGTTGAGAACGCTAGCCCAGGGGTTACCTTTTGAGATAACAGCAAAGGTATAACTAGAGGATATGGCTGTTTGGAATCAGGAAATGTTATCATTGAAGATGTATCCATTGTGGAAGGTCTGAAGCACAATCTTCTCAGCATCAGTCAATTCTGTGACAGAGGATATGTTGTTTCCTTTGATAAAGAGAAGTGCCAGATCCTTCATAAGAAAAATGGAAAGCCTGTTCTTCAAGGAGTAAGGAAAGGGGACTTGTTCATAGCTGATCTGTACTCTGGATGCAAAGATGAAGTTAATTGTTTTTATACTAAAGCTTCATCAGATGAAAGTTGGCTATGGCAGAAAAAGATGTCTCACCTGAACTTCAAAACAATGAACTCCCTAGTCAAGAGGGAATTAGTGAGAGGTCTTCCTCAAATGGAATTTACACAGGAAGGACTGTGTGAGGCTTGTCAGAAAGGAAAGTCAAAGAAAGCATCTCACAAGGGCACTGACACATCATCAATAACTGAACCACATCAGCTACTGCACATGGATTTGTTTGGTCAATTTAATGTGATGTCTATGTCAAAGAAACAATATGCACTTGTGATTGTTGGTGACTATTCCAAATATACATGGGTTTTATTCCTACATTCCAAGGATGAGACCCCACAGATGGTGATTGATCATGTGAAGTTGATTGAGCTGGATTCTAGATTCCCTGTTAGAGCTATAAGGTCAGATAATGGAACTGAATTCAAAAATGCAGTCCTAAATGACTTTTGTGCAGATAAAGGAATAACAAGAAATTATTCAACCCCTAAAACTCCTCAAGAGAATGGAGTGGTAGAAAGGAAGAATCGTACATTGATTGAAGCTGCAAGAACTATGTTAAGTGAATCAAGACTTCCAATGTACTTCTGGGCCGAAGCTGTAAATACTGCTTGTTATACTCAGAATCGAACTTTAATCAATAAGGACTTAATGAAGACTCCTTATGAGAACATGAACAACAAGAAACCAACTCTCAAGTACTTTCATGTATTTGGTGCTAAATGTTTTGTTCTTAAGGATGGAGATGTTAAACGTGGAAAGTTTGAGGCCAAGGAATATGAAGCTATTTTTGTTGGTTACTCCAGAAGATCTTACGGTGTGTACTTGATTGACACTCACCAAGTGAAAGAATGTGTCAATGTTACATTTGATGACACTAAGCTCCCAAGTATCCAAACAGAAGATTCATCTGAAGAACTGAAGTTTGATAACTTGCCAGACTCAGAATCAGATGATGAAGCTCCACCTGAGATTGTTGCAGGCAATGATAATAATAATGATGATAATGATCTTGGTGGTGGTGGTGGAAACATTGGTAACAATGGAGATACCACCAACACTGGAGAAGAATCATCAAGGCAATCAACCAACAACTTAGGGGGAGGAAATGAAGGGTCAACTAGTCATTCACAACACCAGAATGAATTTCAAGGCGAATCATCAAGATCAAATCTTCCAAGACAAATTGTTTGGAATAGAGCTCATCCTTTTGAACTGATCATTGGTGATCCAGGTGTTGGAGTTAGAACTTGTTAGTTCAGGATTCAATGATTGTCAGGATCTAGACTCAACTGATCAGGATTGCTGACGTCATCAGTATTGCATGGTTATCAGTATTTGATCAAGCGTCAGAATCAGGATGTATATCAGGACTGGGATCAGGTTTGATCATCAGGACTGGAAGCTGATCAGGATTCCTACTTCGAGTTATATTTGGAGTCTAGTTAAACATGGAAGTTTGTTTTGTCGGTTCCTGGTTTGTAGTAATGTAGCTATCGATTAAGGATAGGTTTCAATCTTTGTAATTGATTAGGACTTATCTTGTAATTGATAGAGAAGCTGTGTAGTATATAAACACAGTTTTGGTTTCGATTTGAGAGAGCTCAGATAATCGATCACATACACGAGTATTGAATAACCTAGCAGCTCTCAAGAACACAGAATTTCTTGAGAGAGTTTGTAACAGTTTTATATCAGATTTAATAAAGCTATTATCTTTCTTCCATATTTGTGATATATACTTTACTATGTCGAGAATCTTATACAATTGTATTCAACCCCCCTTCTACAATTGTTTATTACTGGGCAACAATTGGTATCAGAGCAAACTGATTTAAATTTGAATCAGATACGATCTAAGATGTCGACAACAAAGTATGAAAGCATGAAAATTCCCATCCTGAAGAAATTAGAATATTCAACATGGAAGGTTAAGATGCTGATGTACATGGAGGCTATGGATCCTGACTATTTGGACAGGATTCATGATGGACCATATGTTCCTACCAGATTCGTAGAAAGAACAAATACTGTACCTGAATATTAAGTGGTCAAGGCTAAAATTGAATGGACTCCAGAAGAAAAAGCTCATGTACTTAGGGAACCAAAGATAAAGAATATACTGCACAATAGTCTTGATGCTATCATGTCAAACAGAGTGATTGCATGCAAGTCTGCAAAAGAAATCTGGGATACATTGGAAACTCAGTGTCAGGGATCTGAATCTGTTAAGAAGAACAGAAGGGCTCTCTTGATTCAAGAATATGAACAATTTGATGCTAGACCTGATGAGAGCCTAACTAATTTATATGATAGATTTCTGACACTTCTTAACGATCTATCTTTAGTTGGCAAGGAATATGAAACTGAAGATTCAAACACCAAGTTTCTAAGAGCTTTACCAGAAGAATGGGATACTCAGACCTCAATCATTAGACATCAGTATGATCTCAACACTGTGTCTCTTGATGAAGTCTATGGAATGCTAAGAACTCATGATCTTGAAGTTCAACAGAGAAAAGAGAAAGAACAAGAAAAGCAGCAAGGCAAAATCTATTGCTTTGAAGGCAGAGGCTAAATCAAAAGGAAAAGCTGTGGAAGTCTCAAAAAGGAAAACTCAAGTAGCTGAGTCAGATCCTGATGACTCATCATCAGATACTAATGGTAATCCTGATGCCAATCCTGATGGTGATTCTTCTGATTCAGACATGGAAGAGATGGTTGCTATGATTGTCAGAAGCTTCAAAAGGATGAAGTTCAGGAAGGCTAGAAGACAAGGCAACTTTCATAAAAGGACTTTCAATGCAGAAAAAGACAAGAATATCAAAAAGGAAAGCAAGGGTAGCAAATTTGACAAGTCAAAGGTTAGATGATACAACTGTAATGGTATGGGTCACTTTGCTTCTGAGTGCAAGAAGACAAAGGCACTCATCACATCAAGCAAGGATTGGATGGACTCTTCCTCAGAATCTGATACTGAGGTGGTCAACTATGCTCTAATGGCCAATACTGATGATACTGCTATTCCTGATGATAAGGTACTCAATACTGTCTTTGATTTTGATACTAATAATGCTTCTGAGTTAAGACGTTTTCTAAAGTCATTGCATATTAGCTTTAGAAGTCAAACTGCTGAGAATACTAGGATCTTATCTGAGATGTCTGAACTTAGGAAAAGGAATGAGCTTCTAGAAGCTGAATTTTCTCATATGCAAAAAGTACAGATAGAATGTGACAATGCTAATCACATGTATTTAGAGATAAAACTTAAATGTACTACTCTTGAAAAAGAACTTGAGGATGCTAAAGAGAAAATCAGAACTTGGACACACTCTGGTAGAAAATTTCATGAGATTAATACCTCTAAGAATTGGAAAGAGTGTCTAGGTTATAAGTCAGATGAAGATAAGAAATTGGAAGAGAAAATTGTTGTTGATGAGACAGTTAGTCCAAAAACCTATAGACATGTTATAGACAAAACCAAATCTAAGATTATTCCTATTAATTTTGTTTTTGGTAAGGATTCCAATTCAACTTTTGAAAATGGATCTACTTCTGATCAAAGTGTTAAAATCATTAAGTCTAAACTTGTCTTGAATAAAGTTAATAAGAATGTAGGTTTACTGTCTCAGAAACAACTCAAGGATAAAATCTGTGAGGTTACAGATAAGAAAAAGGAAGCTACTGTCAAGAGAAACAGGAATGGTAAAATTGGGATTAATAAAGAGAATAATTATCAGTTTATCCCAAATGCACCTAGAAAATGTTGTTTTAACTGTGGGAACTCTAATCACCTTGCTATTGATTGTAAAAAGAGTTTAAAGAAAGTTACTGAAATTCCTTTGTCTGATATAAGGAATAAGTCAGTATTTTATAAACCATAGAATTCCTGTTTTCATTGTGGTAGTAAATGGCATTCTATTTATACATGTGTAGAATATCATGATGTGTACTATAATTTTTATGATCCATTACCTAAGTTTAAAAATAGTGCAAATTCTGATAGCCTTAAGAATGTCAAAGAGAAGCATGCTTTTGTTAATACTGATACTGACAAAGTAAATCCTGATGGAGTAAACCCTGTCAGGACTGCTAGTGTCAGAAAGTCTTCTGCTGCTAAAATTAATAAAATGCATGAAAAAGGAACCCAACAGGTGTGGGTTCCTAAGAATTCTAACTAGTGTTTTGTTGTTCTGATTGCAGGGTAAAAAGAAAAATGTGTTAGTCATGGATAGTGGATGTTCTGTGCACATGACTGGAAACAAAGCCCTGTTATCAGAATATGAGGAAAAAGCTGGCCCAACAGTGTCTTATGGAGATGACAACATTGGACAAACATTGGGATATGGCAATATATTCATTGGAAATGTCATCATTGAAAAAGTAGCTCTAGTGAAGGGACTAAAACACAACTTGTTGAGTATTAGTCAAATCACTGACAGAGGTTATCATGTCAACTTCTATTCCACACATTGTGAAGTAGTCAGAAAAGCATCAGGAAAGACAGTTCTCACTGGCTACATGCATGGTAACATTTATGAAGCCAACATTCACTCAAATACTGATGACTCCCCTACTTGTTTCATCAGTAAAACATCAGTAGATGAAAGTTGGAATTGGCACAAGAAGCTTTCTCATCTCAACTTCAGCAATATCAATGAGTTGGTTAAGAAAGATTTAGTGAGAGGATTACCTAAAGCTTTATATACTCCTGATGGACTTTGTGATGCTTGTCAGAAGGCTAAACAAAGAAGGACATCATTCAAGAGTAAATCAGAATCCTCAATTAAAGAACCATATCACATGCTGCATCTTGATCTATTTGGTCCAGTCAATATCATGTCCATCAGTAAGAAAAGGTACAGTCTTGTAATTGTTGATGAATATTCTAGATTCACCTGGGTGTATTTTCTGCACAGAAAAGATGAAACTCCAGAAATACTGTTGGATCATGTGAGAATGATTGAAACAACCACAAAGCACAAAGTCAAGATACTAAGGAGCGATAATGGAACAGAATTCAAGAATTCAAAAATGGAAGAGTTTTGCAAATACAAAGGAATTATCCAACAATTATCTGCTCCTGGCACACCTCAGCAAAATGGAGTAGTAGAAAGGAAAAATAGAAATCTTATTGAAGCTGGCAGAACTATGTTGGAAGAAGCAAAAATACCTACATATTTCTGGGCAAAAGCAGTCAACACAGCATGCTATACACAGAATTTCACATTGGTAAACAGACATGGTGTTACTCCTTATCAATCTCTCAAGGAGAAGAAACCAAGTTTGAAGCATCGGCATGTGTTTGGCTGTAAATGTTTTGTTCTCAGAACTCATCCTGAACAGCTAGGAAAATTTGAAACTAAGGCTGATGAAGGAATTTTCATTGGATATCCAGCCTCAAGAGCTTTCAGAGTTTTTAATTTGAGGACAAGAACTGTCATGGAGTCAATACATGCATCTTTTGATGATAAGAAGATAACTGGAATCAATGAAGACTCACATGATAGACTGATTTTTGAAAATGAAGCTACCAAGGAACCTGAAGAAAGTGAATCAGATCCTGTCAATTCATCAGATTCTGATGGGCCATCAAATCCTGATGTTACACCACATACCGATGATACTAACTCTGATGATGCAAACAATGGAGATACATCTAGTAGTGCAAATGTTGAGGGGGAGCAACAACATTCTACTACAAGTTCAGAGTCAACTCAATCATCAGGACAGAATTCTTCAGATACTGATTCAAGTGATGATCCTGATACTTCATCAGGAGGAGATAACAACATTTCAGGGGGAGCTTCTACAGAAGCAAATTCTTCAATTCAAACTAACACCAATCTAAGGAGAGCATCTACTTCAAGAAATAACTTTACACCAGCAAGGAAATGGACTGCAAGTCATACTCCTGATCTGATAATTGGAGATCCTTATGCAGGTGTTTAGACAAGAAGTGCAACTGAGAATGAATGTCTATATAATAACTTTCTATCCAAGGAGGAACCTAAGAAAGTTGAAGATGCACTTAAAGATGCTGATTGGGTTACTGCAATGCAAGAAGAGTTGAATGAATTTGAAAGGAATGAAGTCTGGAAACTGGTACCAAGACCAAAGAACAGATATATTGTTGATACAAAGTAGATTTTCAAGAACAAGACTGATTCTGATGGAGTAATTATCAGAAACAAAGCTAGGCTTGTTGCAAAGGGGTATTCTCAACAAGAAGGAATTGACTATGATGAAACTTTTGCTTCTGTTGCAAGGTTAGAAGCCATCAGGATATTTCTTGCTTATGCAGCTCATAAGAAATTCAAGGTTTTACAGATGGATGTAAAAAGTGCTTTCTTAAATGGTGAACTGGAGGAAGAAGTCTATGTTGAGCAACCTCCTGGTTTCATTGATCCTAAATATCCAGATCATGTTTACAGATTGGATAAGGCACTTTATGGACTAAATGTAATATCCGTGAATTTTATTATTTGATTAAATGATATATTTAATCTAAAATATTTATTTTGGAATATTGGAATATTATTATATGATATTTAGTGTGTGATTATGTGCTAAATGGTGAGTCAGAAGCCCCTTTCGAAAATTTCGTCATTTGGAATTTTCTTCAAATTTGAGCCGTTTTGATAATTCAAGGGCCCCGTTGAAATTTCGTACATTCATTTTTAATTCTTCGTCTTTCGTATTCGAATCGTTATCGAAAGGGTTATGGGATTCTATTTAACCCTACCTATTTGATTCTGCAAATAAATTTCAATTTTTGATCCGAAAAAGGAAAAATCGTTCCGAACCCTAATTGCTTAAGGGGACGGATTTGTCGTTCTATATCAATATTGAAGTTGTTATAGCCCTAGTATTCTTGAGCATTAGTTATATAATGATATATATCAATTTGGATGATCATCAACCTTTTTAACCCCTTATTTTTCGTAAAACGTGTTTTTGACCTAATTAGGGTTTTTAAATGATCTAACGAATCAATATCGATCCAAAAATGTTATTTGGGGTATTATTTTTCCAGAAATATAAAAAGACAAATCAGACTTCATAGCTCATAGCAAATCTGCAACAATTATTCATAAAATCCAAAATTCCCAAAAAATTATTTTTGTGTTCTTGATCTTCAATCAATTCGTTTTAAGGGTTATTGAAGTCCAAATTTGAAGTTCTTATACTCAAATCAAAGCTCCAAAAATCTAGTTTCAGAATCTTCCAACCTCATCATCATCTGGTAAGTATTCGATTTATATTGATTTTACAAGTTTCGAATTATAATTAGGGTTCTTGATTCGATTTGGGGATTTTCATTCTGTTGATTCTCCGTTCAATTGGTTGCTTCTAACATGTTCCTAGGGTTCTAATTAGCAAGAATCCATAGTTTAATTTCATGTTTGAGTCGAATTTTTACGGGTTTTGATTTCGGGTTTTGACCCGATTTCTTCTTTCAATTCGTACGTTCTTGATATTGATCTGACATTGTTTTTGATAAAGGGCTTTTATTGTGTGAGTTATAAGCTTCATTTTGGTATATTAATCTTTGAGTTTCATGTACGGAATAGGTAGATCGGGTTTCCGGCCGAGGTCGTCGCCGGAGAATTCTTTGAACGGATTCTGGGCACGATTCCGGCTAGAGACAGATGTTTTGATGTGTGGGTTTTGTTTGGCTTCAAAAGGCGAACAAAAGCCCTCTGGTTTGATTTATGTTTGGACGGAATCGAAGAATTCCGGCGGCCGGAGACCGGCCGGATTCTGGAAAACCCAGAATCCGGTGGGTTGTTCTTGGCGACCCGGAATTGTTCTTCCCGACCCGTTTACCCGATTTTCGACCCGGTTTCAATCTTCAAAACCCTAATTCATTTTCAGAAAACTGTTTTTGAATTTTATTTTTAAATTTAATTCGAAAATAGTTTAAAAACTTTAAAAATTCATATTTTATTTTAAAAATAGATTTTTATATCAGAAAAATTCTAATAAATTATATTTATTATTTTAAACCCGAAAATTGATTAAACTTAATTTATTTTAATTATTTTTAATTAATAATTAATTTATTAATTAATTGGTTATTTAATTAATCGATTAATTCTTAAAAATTAATTATTAATTAGATTTAATTAATTAAAAATTCAGTTTTATTATTTTCACCCCTGTTTTATTATTTAAAAATAGTTTGAGTATTTAAAGAGGGTCAATTAATTTTATTAATTGATTTATTTTGCATTAAATGTTTATATTGGATTTAAAAATCCGATTTTTGATTTAAAAATTAATCGTGACTTATCTAAAATTCAAATAAGTTTCGTATGATGTTTTAAAAATGTTTATAAGTGCTATATGGTTCATATTAATTGTGTGTTGTGTTTTATAGTCTGTATATGCCCGTACTAGGGCAAATATCTGAATTTTAAATATCGTAAATTATACCGGACGTCCGATACGTAACCGGTTACTTGTTTAAATGTGATTATTGGTTGAATAAGTGTCGAGAGTAGAACGAGAATAGTTAGACTTATTGTGATCAGTTGTTTAATTATAGAATTGAGTTCCCGGAGCAAGGGAAAGGGAAAAGTAGAGTGAGCAGAGTCGATCCGACAGCAGCTTAGACCAGGCAAGTATCTGTGCCTTTACTTGTGATAAAATTTATTATTGTCTTGATTACTTGAATACCGTTATCCCCAGAACAATTCAAATTATCAATCTTTCAACCGTATTTGGACAACTGATTCCATTTCCTTAGAGATTCTTGATTCTTTGATTTGATCTGCATCGGAAACCCTTATTTCCAATTCACTTGATTATTGTTTACCACCTATTGTTATTGTTTATCATCCTTTGATTATCATTGACAACCATTGATTATTTGACTTCCATCTTGACTATTGATTACGGTCATTGATTATCGACTACCAATATTGATTCCCTTATTGAATGAGTACACCGTACCATTGAAATTACTCCATGATTATTTCTCAATCTTCATTTGATACTGAACAGTTGAAGCTCTTTTGCAATTACTATACATTCAGTTTATCTTATTGAGCATGTTATTGTTTATACCCTATTATAGATTTGGCATGTGTTTTCAAAAATGGACCAGTAATTTGTCGGGCCATATTCATGGTCAGAATAACTTAAGGCCCAAATTGGCCTAGGATCCAGTAGAGGACTATGTCATGAGCTAGTCCGGGGTTGATGCGTGGCTGGCCAGCAGCACAACCTTTGATTTGAATAAAATGTATAAGCCAAATTCTAATTCTTTTCTTCAATTGTTATTGATACAAAGCATGTGTTAGCTAAATATTGTTGATTCTGATATCATAAATTCATATCCTTACAACTGTGATAGAAATGATTCATTGATGTTTGCTGAGCAATTTTGGCTCACTCTTGCTTGTTGTTTTCTAACCCTATTCCAGTGAAGCGAGAGTATGAGTCGGCATAGCGTGACCGATAGTTCACCAGCAGCCAAGAGAGCCCTCGAGTCATTGTCATTGGCAGGGTAGTTGTTTTGCTTTTCTAGATTAGATGTCTAGATTTGAACTTTGGTTGTGATGTAATAACTCTGATAAAACTGGTATTGTATTAATAAAAGATTGTAGTAGCTTGTGTTCATTACCATAATCTGGATGCGGTCTTGGTCAAGGGGTATTTGTGTCTTTATATATATTATGCATGTGTTAAATAGTATTCCGTTGGTCGGATGACTCCTCAAATCTGTACCCCGGGTTTGGAGGGCGTCACAGTTGGTATCAGAGCAACAGGTTATGGCATTTGAAACAAGTTAGGACTTAGGGTCCAGGATAACATAGAGAGTTAGGAATTCACGTAAGGATATTAGGAGGTCAACTAGGGATATTATGCGTAGTAATTAAATGTGGTTATAATTGCAGCCCCCTAGTTCTAGTTCAGACTCAGACCCTTCCGAGGATACGATATCAGAGATACCTACGCCCGTTGAGAGAGCAGGACCGTCTCGGCCAGTGCGATATCAGCCTAGGCATCAGGACCCAGTAGTCAGGAGAGATCAGATACCTTGTCCTATTCCACTCCGACAAGTAGCCCCAGCACCAGTGTCTCAGGCATCAGTTTGTGGGCCTTTGTATCAGTTATGTGAGCCACCAGTTCCACACCATGTGTATCAGAGGGTGAGTAGAGAGAAGGAGTACCTTTATGGACAGGTTATGGAGATGGGTAGGGTTCGTTCGATCGAAGCAGCCGCTATCCGAGAGAGAGACAGACTTAGAGATCAGATGAGAGACATTAAGATGAGGTTTAGGGTTACGAGGACCTTGGTTGAGACTCGATTGCACGGATTAGCTTCTAGTCGAGAGGGAGAGACAATAGCAGGGATGAGACAGATTTTGGATTATGCGATGAGTGAGATTGCAGAGATTTCAGGACCCCCGTTATGGCCGGCAGGAGCAGGTGATCCGTGAGCAGGTATTAGTAGCAGACAGATGTGACGTGGATGTATGGTTTCTAGATAGTTAGAATATAGATGCATATTGTAGAATCAGCAGTGCACCGGGCTTATAGGAACGCCTCGGGTTGTTGTTGCATTTTTGTTGTATTGCTGGTCGGCAGTTATGGTTCAGCCATGATATATTTTCTTTTGAAGCGTTCTACGCTTGTACTAACTCTATCTATATATATATGATAAACCTCTTTTATAGAACTGTATTCATTCCCCTGTCATTCATTTCCAGCATCATAACTGTTATTCTACTTGTTGCAACGAGTGTATCCATACACCGTTGAGAAGATCTGTAAACCTTCGAGATATCAATTGTGATCCTTCCTTCTCTTATATGGACTGTTTGATTAAGCCAATTATTGTTTATTCATCAGCGATATGGCTCCTAGACGACAAACCCGTTCAACTGATACCTCTGACCAAGAAGGTCAACAAAATACACCTCCCACGGGCCGCATGGACCCGATGGTAATCCAGTTGTTAAATACTCTTACTCAGCAGACTGCCGCATTAGCACAGCAGCAACGTGCATTTCAGCAACAGCTCTTGGAACAGCAGCAACAACATCAGCAACATCAGCATCAGCAGCATCAACCACAGCACCAGCAAGCAGCACCGGCAGTTACGTTCAAATCTTTCCAGGCAGCAAATGTAAGACCCCAGATTTTGGGCAGAATTAAAACTTTTGTTATATGTTGATGTAAATATGGATGGTGGCAATGACTTTAAGAATTAAGTTATGAAATGAATATGAATTTCGGTTTTCAAACATTTTTGAGAATAGTAAGAATGGACTGAACATATAGATAAGAATAATCTCTCTGGAGAATAAGAATACAATATTCCAAGGAAGAAAAGTATTTTTATGTCATCCAAATCGATATCTGGTATGCATCCGACAACTCCGTAAACAAGATAGCGTATGCCCGAGAAAGCTCTAGAACATTGTCTAAGTACAAGAAATAAAGAGGAAATAAAACAGGAATATTGGAACGGATAATGATCCAAATGATTATGGATGAATAGTGACTTTTGTTTAAAACCACTGATGAATAGTAACTTTTTCATTTAAAAAGTTTTTCAGACCACCCTATATACGGAACGATATAATGAAATTTCAAAGCTGTATTAATGATCTACGATGAAAATAAAGGAATTCAAAAGCTGTCAGAATCGGAAAAATAGCATTTCCGTTTTCTCCGAAGTTTCACCATTAACGGACGGATTAATCATTATTTGGGAATATTGAAGGGTTTAGATTATCAATTCTATGGATATGGATTAATAAAAGAATTAGAGATATCAAGAACGTACAGGAGTAAAAGAGAAGCTAGTCGGTGAAAGAAGGAAACTCAAGAGTGACAAAGTGAAAGTCAACTAAAAGATGAGGGACTAGAATGCAACATGGCTAAAGTAAAAGCAATCAAGGATAATCCAACAAGTGGATGGCCAAGATGAACCCAACACAAAAGTAGAAATCTAATCCAAAGGCTAGCATTTAGTCTTGCAAAAAGTGGAGATAAATACATATTAATACAAGTAATTAAATCAAAAGAAAAGCAAAACAACATCACCCACCATTGAAGAACCTTCGGCCAAGAAGAAGAAGAAGGGAGAAGTGGAGATTTCTTCCACCAACAATTTCAACCTAGAGCTTAAATCAAAGCTAGTGAGTAGTACAAGGTAAGCCATGAATCTTATAGCCTTTCTTTAAGTGTTTCATGTTCAAATAAATGGATGAAGATGATGAATGAATAGTAACCAAGTTTTTGTTTGGTTTTGATTTGGAATTTATGGCTTCTAAAGGTTATATCAAGCAAGGATCTAAGTTTATATAGGTGTATTGTAAGTGAACAAGCTTGGAGGAGGTATAAACCTTGAACCCTTGAAAGTATTAAGTGATTTTTTAGCTTTAATGGTGTAAAAGCATGTTTATGATCTTAGTAGCTATGATTGGGCTTTGTTATGAGTTGTATTGAGTTTTAAGAACGTAAAGGCATTGCTTGGCCTCAGTTCTTGGTTATATAAGATGTATATGTTGTGTGGAGAGATTGGTGAGCAAGTTGAATGGGTTGAAATTTGGGATTATCCGATTCATAGCCGTTATAATGCCCGATTTTCCATAACCATTGTTTTGTCTATGATGTTCGGACATAAGGACTTCTGTCCAGAGTCACCACTGCCTAGTATTGTGTAGGTCTTGTTTCAAGGTTCGTTTTGATATAAAGATCATATGATTCCGAATTACGGTTTAGGAGAAACGAATGTTTTAATTAAGGACGTTTCGAGAAACCGAACTATACCACTTAGCCAACTTTGAGGCAATGATCAAACCCCTTAAGTGACCAATCAGAATGTGAAACTTTGTGTTAACATGCTAGGTATGTTTAGGAGAACCCTCGAAAAGATTTCGTGTTAAAAGGATTTAATCTCTATTTTATAAAAATGTTCGAGTCGAGCGTGCGCAAGAGGATTCTTAAGGAGTTAACTAGAAATCATGTCTTGGTTTAAGTGAAGTACATACTTAGTTTCGTGCAAGTATTCAAGTGATTAATCTTGGATCTTTTGACTATGTATAGATCGCCGGATTGACTCGAGGCACACTACCCCTACCTCACCACCAGGCAAGTTTTCAAAACCTATACTACTGTTGTTGTGATAATAAACTGTTTGCATATATGTGATGTAAATGCGATATATAAATTGCCTGCTTGTTTTTGAACTGCTATATATATAGCAATACTTGAGGATATGATTTGATGTGGGGCTTATAAGCTAGATATGGGATATCAGTTATAAGCCAGTTTTGTATATAATGCCCTAGGATAAGGGCGGGTGATTTTCTCTAAAATCAGAAGTAATTATATTTCGGTATATGTGAAAGATTATTTTCCGATAAAGATATCGGGTAACTGTTATTCGAGGGTTAATTATTTTTTTAAGAATATTATTTATATATATTCATTTGAGGATTATTGACGTTAAGAATATTATTTAGTAATATTCATCTTAAGAATATTATTTATTAATATTCATTTGAGGATTATCGACTTACAGAATATTATTTATATTCATTGGAGGATTATTGACTTAAAGGATATTATTTCCATTTGAGGATTAGTTATGAATATTATTTTCAAATATTCATTTGAAGATTATTTATTTAATGAATATTATTTTCAAATATTCATTTGAAGATTATTTATTTAATGAATATTATTTTCAAATATTCATTTGAAGATTATTTATTTAATGAATATTATTCTCAAATATTCATTTGAAGATTATTTATTTAATGAATATTATTCTCAAATATTCATTTGAAGATTATTTATTTGATGAATATTATTTTCAAATATTCATTTGAAGATTATTTATTTAATGAATATTATTTTCAAATATTCATTTGAGGATTGCTTACTTAATGAATATTATTTTCAAATATTCGTTTAAGGTTACTTATGTAGTAAATATTATTAATTATTTTCAAATCAAAAAGAGGTTCCCAAAACAATGTTTTTCCATTTAAATCTGTCTTTTAAAGGGGATTTAAATGCTCGCTCAATTATCAAAAATATGGGAAACCTGTCTTAAGTAACTACTACTCTTTTTAAACTCTCAACTCAAAACTGTCAGGGGACAAATATTTTCTCGAAGCAAATTATTTGTTGCATGTCAAATATTGTGTTACCACCTCAATGATCGAGGGGTAAATTCCTGGAACAAGTCGATATCCATTAACAAGCATTGCTTGGGAAATATTGGAGAATCTTCCTTTCCAACCTAGATATGACTACTGAGTGGAGTCGTACCAACAAGTATTACACTTGGGGAAAGGAAGACGATCTTTACGTTTCAGAGTCATGGATTTCATCTGAACTAGGAGCATGTGTAAGAGGTCGAGTCGCGCCGATCCATCACTTTATTGCCCCAAATGGGCCGGGAGATCCAGAAAGGCGGTAGACAATGTCAGGCTGTCGTGATACTTCCATCTACATGTAGAAAACATATTTTCGTTGTACAACCTGCTACTGATCATAGTAAGGGGGTACGACGGGCGCGGAGAAGGCTCCAGTATTGGTTCATCATCCATTTTGGATAATTCTGCAACATGTACTGAAAGGGGCCACGGATGGCTCCGTTGGTACAGGTTTACCGATCATGTTGGCAGAGGGATTCTGCAACATGTATTGAAAGGGACCAAGGATGACACCGTGGTACAGGTTTACCGGTCATGTTGGCAGAGGGTCGAAAAGTGTTCAAAATAAAGTTACAATAAATTCATGCAACTCCATCTTTTATGAGTTATGACTCTAAGAAAACCTGATTAAGGATATATATGCATAAGTGGATTGTTAGTTACGAAAATATTCCATTAATTTTCCTCGTAACTTCATCCTTTACGTTATACTTGTTTCTGATCTGTTGAAGGCATAACATGTGGCTACAATATATCTTTGAATTGTTATATTTTGATTATCTGTTATAAGTTATTTTTGGTGGGCTCTATTGCTCACCCTTGCTTTATTTATTTATATCACAACAACAGCTAGAGCAGATGGCCCGCAACAGTCACACCCTGCGAAAGCGGGTAGCAGTCGTCAGAGATTTACCCGTTGATGTCGTAGCCGCCATAGCTGAGGTAGTAACCACCAGTGTTTTAAGCTTCAGCTTTTGTGTATCAGACTTATTTATATTTATGATTAATGTAATCAACGGCAAGAACTTTTAAATGCTCTGTAATCTTTTGGGTTTGTAATAACTTATAACTTGTGGATCCTATGACTAGATACTTGTTTCAATTTCATCTCTGGGACTAAAACTAGTTGAGTGTGTATGGTGATGTATTGTGGGGTCACAACATGTAGTTTAATTGTTTTGATTCAAGTGCAAGTATTATTGATGGGAATTAAGACCGTAACGACCGGATCTCCGACCCCGGATCTGGGGCTGTTACAGAAATGGTATCAGAGCGTTAGAGTTATAAACCCCAGAGATGATGCGACGTTACAATAATAAATTCACTAAGATAATAAGAACTCTTGCCAAGTTCGATTAAAACCCTTATGGGAACTTTAATATCATAATAGTAACATAAGTTCGTTATTGTGTAGGCGAGTGACATATCTGACCCTGAGGCTTACGAGAGACAACATGATGAGGACTTGCTTCGGACTACAGATCCATACTATGAAGGTTTTGGGCAGGAGGACCCGGAGGAGGTCCAGGCGGATGCGGACACTGAGTTTGCTGAGGATTCTGATGATGAGGATCCCGAGGAGGACCCGACCCTAGCCGGTACTGAGGATATGGAGGGGGATGCTGAGGACCAGACTCCACTTCCTATCGAGAGAGCCCCTACCCCTCCACCACTGCCTTTGAGCCCTTCCCCTGATGAGTTTGAGGAGCTTACCCCTGAGCCACAGCAGGCAGAGGATGCACCACCAGCTGACCCGGTTACCCCACCCCATGTTCCGTTGGAGGGGATACCAGTATGTGTGCATAACTGGACCGTGAATAGAGTTCAGTCAGATTTGATAGCGGCTGAGGCTAGGTTGGCAGAGTCACGGATGCAGCTAGCAGCGGAGAGAGATGCCAGGATGGTACGCCAGGGCGGCGAGGGGTCTGTGCCCCCTCGGGTTGCCCGGAGAGCGATGACTCGCATTGAGCTGAGGGCACGGATGAGGATTCGAGCTTTGCCTACTGATGGCAATGGCAGGATATCCAGGGTTGATGCTGAGGAGATTTTCCGCATAGCCATGGCGAGGGTGAGGGCATGGCACCGCACCAGTGGCTGATTTCAGAGTTGGTGATATAGTAGTCTAGTCTTCTAGTCACGTGCGGACGTAGTAGTGCCGACTTTTGTGGGATTGTTCCATTGTATATATTATCCCTTTTTCTGACTAGAAGGATAGACCATGTATTTCACTTTTGACTAGATGACGTTAGGACAGTTGTACTTGTAAACTGTCGATGTCGACTCAGACTTTGTATTGTTGGTACCATGTATATATTTGTTTCCTTTCAGTTGAATCCAGTACTGTTGTGACGAGATCACAAGTTTATTATACTGTTGTCTGCACCGTACGATTAAATTGCGATAAAATATAAAACTGCGGAAGTCTACTTCCAATTATGTAACGACTGTATTTGTAACCCAGTATACGAGCCTAATGTGAATTTTCCAAATTTCAGTAAGATGCCTCCACGAAGAGTGGGAACTAGGGCTAATCCCCCTGAATCTGATGATCAAGAAAGCCACAATCAAAATAGGGAGGACCCTGAGTATAATGAAGAAATGGATGTGGATTATAATGAACAGGACGACTCCCAGTATGGGGAGGCTGATGAATCTTTTTTCACTGCAGACATTGAGAATGAAGAAGAGGAAGTTGAAGAGGAGCAAAGAATAGAGGACCAGGGTGGAGACCCCATGGGTCAGTTCATGAATCTACTTAGGCAAAATTTGGACCGTTATCCCCAACCACCCCAAGGAAACAACAATGCCATAGCCAACTCTTTCAGGGCTTTTAAGTCACTCAAGCCCCCAGAATTCCAAGGGTCGGCTGACCCAGTAGAGGAAAGAGCTTGGATAAAAGAAATGGAAAAGTCCTTTGAGATTTTAAGCATTGAAGAGGCGCAGAAAACCGTTTTTGCCACTTACCTACTGAAAGGAGAGGCCAACTATTGGTGGGAGGCCAAGAAGAACATGGAGACGGATGTTATCGTGACTTGGGAAAGGTTCAAGCAATTGTTTCTAGAAAAGTATTTCCCAAGATTTATGAAAACTCAGATGGAGCTTAAGTTTTTGGAACTGAAACAGAATAACCTGACAGTGGCTGAGTATGAGGCAAAATTTACCGAGCTATCAAGGTTTGTGCCAGAGTTTGTAGATACCGAGGAAAAGAAAGCTAATATGTTTCAACAAGGGTTAAAACAATGGATTCAGAATCGCGTGGCAGTCTTGGAAATTTCAGACTACGCCACGTTAGTGCAAAAGGCTTCGATTGTGGAAGCAGGGAGTGACCAGATGCAGAGAGAAAGAGAGAAAGGAGGAACAAAAAGGAAACATGCAAGTATGGGTGGAGGTTCGGCAGGAAGACACACCCCAAATAGGTTTAACCGCGGGGCAGCCTCCCTACCTGAAAGGAATACGGGTTTCAAGCGAACCGTAAGCTCAAGCGTGAACCAGGGCGGCAACCCATCAGGAGTGTCCCACTCGTACCAATCTCGACCTCCATTGCCAGTATGTACAACTTGTAGGAAGAGACATCTTGGGGTGTGCAACCAGACTCAGATAACCTGTTACAAGTGTGGGCGAAGGGGCCATTATGCTACCAATTGTACTGCAGTTAACCCTAGTGTCAGCCAGGGCCTCACTTGTTTTCAGTGTGGACGTCAAGGTCATATGAAGAAGGATTTCCCCACGAACCGACCCACAGCATCAGGGGCCAGTAAAGCTGCCTCTAACAAACCACCAACCGCTAGGACTTTCAACATGACAGTGCAGGATGCCGTGAGGAACACGGATGTGATAGCAGGTACCTTTTCTCTGAATTCAGTTAGCGCAAATGTTTTATTTGATTCTGGAGCAACTAAGTCTTTTATATCAAGGGATTTTGCGCATAGATTGAAACTTAAATCCCAACCATTAAAGGATTCCCTACAAGTAGAGATAGCTAACCACGAAGTAGTCCCAGTTAATCAGATTCACCCCAACTGCAAATTGGAAATAGGGGAACAGTCTTTTTGTGTGGATCTGATTCCTTTTAATTTAGGAGAATTTGACGTCATTTTGGGGATGGATTGGTTGTCTCGCAATAACGCGCAGATAGATTGTAAAGGGAAAAAGGTTAGATTAAATACCCCAGGAAAGAAGGAAATAGTGTTTAAGGGAATGAAGCAGACACAGAAATTTCTAACCATGGCGCAGACCAAAAGATTGTTACAAAAAGGAAATGAGGCTTACTTAGCATATGTTGTAGACACCCAGAAAGAGGTGCCTAAGTTACAGGACATTCCAGTAGTCAATGAATTCGAAGATGTGTTTCCATAAGATCTCCCAGGATTACCACCCGATAGGGTAATTGAGTTTGCTATTGAATTAGCCCCGGGGACGGCGCCAGTCTCGAAGGCCCCGTACCGGTTAGCCCCAGTGGAAATGAAAGAGCTAGCTACCCAGTTAAAGGAACTGTTGGAGAAGGGTATGATAAGACCCAGTGTGTCGCCATGGGGGGCACCAGTGTTGTTTGTTAAGAAGAAGGATGGGAGTATGAGGTTATGCATCGACTACCGAGAGTTGAACAAGCTAACTATAAAGAATAAGTACCCATTACCCAGAATAGACGATTTGTTTGACCAGCTAAAGGATGCTGTGTACTTCTCTAAGATTGACCTGAGAACCGG
The DNA here is from genome assembly GCA_030848705.1 of Heracleum sosnowskyi. Classification (NCBI taxonomy): domain Eukaryota; kingdom Viridiplantae; phylum Streptophyta; class Magnoliopsida; order Apiales; family Apiaceae; genus Heracleum; species Heracleum sosnowskyi. Next base: position 48,196,767 of record CM061236.1, read on the forward strand.
ATATCACCAATTAAAGATTAAACCCGAAGATATTCCGAAGACTGCGTTCCGTACTAGATATGGGCATTATGAGTTCTTGGTGATGTCGTTTGGATTGACCAATGCCCCAGCAGCTTTCATGGATTTAATGAATAGGGTGTTCAAGAATTATTTGGACGAGTTTGTTATAGTTTTCATAGATGATATTCTTATCTACTCAAAGACAGAGGCAGAACACGCAGAACATCTGAGGATAACCCTAGAAATACTCAGGAAGGAACAATTGTATGCCAAATTCGCAAAGTGTGAATTCTGGCGAAATGAGGTTCAGTTTTTAGGACATGTGATCAATAAGGAGGGAGTGTTGGTTGACCCCTCCAAGATAGAGGCAGTTTCAAATTGGGAACGACCAACCACACCAACAGAGGTGAGAAGTTTCATAGGATTAGCAGGGTATTATAGAAGATTCGTTAAGGATTTTGCGAAGATCGCAGCCCCGTTAACCCGACTTACCCGAAAAACTGAGAAGTTTGAATGGACGGAAAGGTGCGAGGGTAGTTTCCAAGAGTTAAAGAAGAGGTTGGTGACTGCCCCTGTGTTGGCATTACCAGATGGAAAAGGAGATTTTGTGATTTACAGTGATGCTTCGCATAAGGGATTAGGATGCGTGCTAATGCAGCACGGTAAAGTAATCGCGTATGCATCGAGACAATTGAAGGAATATGAGATTCGATATCCTACTCATGATTTAGAATTAGCAGCCGTAGTTTTCGCCTTAAAAATTTGGAGGCACTACTTGTATGGAGAGAAGTGCGAGATTTACACTGACCATAAGAGCCTCAAGTATATTTTTACCCAGAAGGAGCTCAACATGCGCCAGAGAAGATGGTTAGAGCTAATCAAGGATTATGACTGTGAGATTCTTTATCACCCAGGGAAAGCCAATGTGGTGGCTGACGCCCTTAGTAGGAAGGAGAGACTCAAGATGATAATGTCATCAGAAGAGCTGATTAGAGAATTTGAGAAAATGGAAATAGAAGTGAAGGTGACCGGGGACGGTGCCGAAAAGCTGTTTGAGATTTCCTTGCAGCCAGAGTTGTTGGAAAAGATAAGAAGGTGTCAAGAAAGGATGATAAGTGAAGACAGGCAGTCAATGACCGGAGAAGAGATCCACACTGTCATGGATGATAAAGGAATAAGGAGGTATACTTACCGAATTTGGGTTTCGAATGTTCGAGAACTGAAAGACGAGATTTTACACGAGAGTCACAGTTCTAGGTATTCAATCCACCCAGGAAGCACCAAGATGTATGGAGATTTGAAAGAATACTACTGGTGGCCTAACATGAAAAAGGATGTAGCAGAGTGGGTAAGCAGATGCTTGACCTGCCAACGAGTGAAGGCGGAACACCAGAGGCCCAGTGGACTGTTGCGACCCCTAGAGATTCCCGAATGGAAATGGGAACACCTAGCCATGGACTTTGTAGTAGGTTTACCAAGGACCAAGGCCAATCACGATGCCATATGGGTAATCATAGACCGATTAACGAAGTCAGCACACTTTCTTCCGATCAACGAAAGGTACACTGTCGACAGACAAGTGGATATTTACTTGAAGGAAATAGTGGTACGACATGGAGTCCCAGTCGCCATAGTATCTGACCGAGATCCCAGATTTAACTCCAGATTCTGGAGGAGCTTCCAGGAATGTGTAGGAACTCGGCTGAACATGAGTACTGCCTATCACCCCCAAATAGACGGACAAAGTGAAAGGACCATCCAAACACTAGAGGATATGTTAAGGGTCTGTGCTATAGACTTTAAAGGGAATTGGGATGATCACCTACCACTGATTGAGTTTTCCTACAACAATAGTTTTCATTCGAGTATAGGAATGCCGCCTTATGAGGCCCTTTATGGAAGAAGATGTCGATCCCCCTTGTATTGGGATGAAGTTGGGGAGCGAAAGATGCTTGGACCCGAAGTGGTCCAACGAACTAAGGACATAGTAGATCTAATCAGAGGGCGGCTGGTAGCAGCCCAAGATAGACAAAAGAAGTATGCTGATTTAGCCCGGAAGGACAAGGAATATGAAGTGGGAGACCTAGTGTTCTTAAAGGTATCTCCTTGGAAAAGTTTGATGAGGTTCGGAAAGAAAGGAAAGCTGAGTCCTAGATACATTGGACCATTTGAGATCTTAAGACGTATTGGAAACTTAGCATATGAGCTAGCATTACCCCCAAACCTGCGACAAGTGCACAATGTGTTTCATGTTTCAATGCTGAGGAAGTACAACCCGGATGCTAAGCACATAGTGGAATACGAACAAGTAGACATGCAGCCAGACCTAACCTATGTGGAGCAGCCAGTGGAAATCATAGATCAAAAGGAACAAGTGCTCCGAAACAAGGTCATCAAGCTAGTCAGAGTTTTGTGGCAGAACCATAATGTGGAAGAATCGACTTGGGAGCTAGAGAGCGAGATGCTAGAAAGATATCCCCATTTGTTTTCAGAATGATTCCGGGACGGAATCCTTTTAAGGAGGGGAGACTGTAAGACCCCAGATTTTGGGCAGAATTAAAACTTTTGTTATATGTTGATGTAAATATGGATGGTGGCAATGACTTTAAGAATTAAGTTATGAAATGAATATGAATTTCGGTTTTCAAACATTTTTGAGAATAGTAAGAATGGACTGAACATATAGATAAGAATAATCTCTCTGGACAATAAGAATACAATATTCCAAGGAAGAAAAGTATTTTTATGTCATCCAAATCGATATCTGGTATGCATCCGACAACTCCGTAAACAAGATAGCGTATGCCCGAGAAAGCTCTAGAACATTGTCTAAGTACAAGAAATAAAGAGGAAATAAAACAGGAATATTGGAACAGATAATGATCCAAATGATTATGGATGAATAGTGACTTTTGTTTAAAACCACTGATGAATAGTAACTTTTTCATTTAAAAAGTTTTTCAGACCACTCTATATACGGGACGATATAATGAAATTTCAAAGCTGTATTAATGATCTACGATGAAAATAAAGGAATGCAAAAGCTGTCAGAATCGGAAAAATAGCATTTTCGTTTTCTCCGAAGTTTCACCATTAACGGACGGATTAATCATTATTTGGGAATATTGAAGGGTTTAGATTATCAATTCTATGGATATGGATTAATAAAAGAATTAGAGATATCAAGAACGTACAGGAGTAAAAGAGAAGCTAGTCGGTGAAAGAAGGAAACTCAAGAGTGACAAAGTGAAAGTCAACTAAAAGATGAGGGACTAGAATCCAACATGGCTAAAGTAAAAGCAATCAAGGATAATCCAACAAGTGGATGGCCAAGATGAACCCAACACAAAAGTAGAAATCTAATCCAAAGGCTAGCATTTAGTCTTGCAAAAAGTGGAGATAAATACATATTAATACAAGTAATTAAATCAAAAGAAAAGCAAAACAACATCACCCACCATTGAAGAACCTTCGGCCAAGAAGAAGAAGAAGGGAGAAGTGGAGATTTCTTCCACCAACAATTTCAACCTAGAGCTTAAATCAAAGCTAGTGAGTAGTACAAGGTAAGCCATGAATCTTATAGCCTTTCTTTAAGTGTTTCATGTTCAAATAAATGGATGAAGATGATGAATGAATAGTAACCAAGTTTTTGTTTGGTTTTGATTTGGAATTTATGGCTTCTAAAGGTTATATCAAGCAAGGATCTAAGTTTATATAGGTGTATTGGAAGTGAACAAGCTTGGAGGAGGTATAAACCTTGAACCCTTGAAAGTATTAAGTGATTTTTTAGCTTTAATGGTGTAAAAGCATGTTTATGATCTTAGTAGCTATGATTGGGCTTTGTTATGAGTTGTATTGAGTTTTAAGAACGTAAAGGCATTGCTTGGCCTCAGTTTTTGGTTACATAAGATGTATATGTTGTGTGGAGAGATTGGTGAGCAAGTTGAATGGGTTGAAATTTGGGATTATCCGATTCTTAGCCGTTATAATGCCCGATTTTCCATAACCATTGTTTTGTCTATGATGTTCGGACATAAGGACTTCTGTCCAGAGTCACCACTGCCTAGTATTGTGTAGGTCTTGTTTCAAGGTTCGTTTTGATATAAAGATCATATGATTCCGAATTACGGTTTAGGAGAAACGAATGTTTTAATTAAGGACGTTTCGAGAAACCGAACTATACCACTTAGCCAACTTTGAGGCAATGATCAAACCCCTTAAGTGACCAATCAGAATGTGAAACTTTGTGTTAACATGCTAGGTATGTTTAGGAGGACCCTCGAAAAGATTTCGTGTTAAAAGGATTTAATCTCTATTTTATAAAAATGTTCGAGTCGAGCGTGCGCAAGAGGATTCTTAAGGAGTTAACTAGAAATCATGTCTTGGTTTAAGTGAAGTACATACTTAGTTTCGTGCAAGTATTCAAGTGATTAACCTTGGATCTTTTGACTATGTATAGATCGTCGGATTGACTCGAGGCACACTACCCCTACCTCACCACCAGGCAAGTTTTCAAAACCTATACTACTGTTGTTGTGATAATAAACTGTTTGCATATATGTGATGTAAATGCGATATATAAATTGCCTGCTTGTTTTTGAACTGCTATATATATAGCAATACTTGAGGATATGATTTGATGTGGGGCTTATAAGCTAGATATGGGATATCAGTTATAAGCCAGTTTTGTATATAATGCCCTAGGATAAGGGCGGGTGATTTTCTCTAAAATCAGAAGTAATTATATTTCGGTATATGTGAAAGATTATTTTCCGATAAAGATATCGGGTAACTGTTATTCGAGGGTTAATTATTTTTTTTAAGAATATTATTTATATATATTCATTTGAGGATTATTGACGTTAAGAATATTATTTAGTAATATTCATCTTAAGAATATTATTTATTAATATTCATTTGAGGATTATCGACTTACAGAATATTATTTATATTCATTGGAGGATTATTGACTTAAAGGATATTATTTCCATTTGAGGATTAGTTATGAATATTATTTTCAAATATTCATTTGAAGATTATTTATTTAATGAATATTATTTTCAAATATTCATTTGAAGATTATTTATTTAATGAATATTATTTTCAAATATTCATTTGAAGATTATTTATTTAATGAATATTATTTTCAAATATTCATTTGAAGATTATTTATTTAATGAATATTATTCTCAAATATTCATTTGAAGATTATTTATTTAATGAATATTATTCTCAAATATTCATTTGAAGATTATTTATTTAATGAATATTATTTTCAAATATTCATTTGAAGATTATTTATTTAATGAATATTATTTTCAAATATTCATTTGAGGATTGCTTACTTAATGAATATTATTTTCAAATATTCGTTTAAGGTTACTTATGTAGTAAATATTAGTAATTATTTTCAAATCAAAAAGAGGTTTCCAAAACAATGTTTTTCCATTTAAATCTGTCTTTTAAAGGGGATTTAAATGCTCGCTCAATTATCAAAAATATGGGAAACCTGTCTTAAGTAACTGCTACTCTTTTTAAACTCTCAACTCAAAACTGTCAGGGGACAGATATTTTCTCGAAGCAAATTAGTTGTTGCATGTCAAATATTGTGTTACCACCTCAATGATCGAGGGGTAAATTCCTGGAACAAGTCGATATCCATTAACAAGCATTGCTTGGGAAATATTGGAGAATCTTCCTTTCCAACCTAGATATGACTACTGAGTGGAGTCGTACCAACAAGTATTACACCTGGGGAAAGGAAGACGATCTTTACGTTTCAGAGTCATGGATTTCATCTGAACTAGGAGCATGTGTAAGAGGTCGAGTCGCGCCGATCCATCACTTTATTGCCCCAAATGGGCCGGGAGATCCAGAAAGGCGGTAGACAATGTCAGGCTGTCGTGATACTTCCATCTACATGTAGAAAACATATTTTCGTTGTACAACCTGCTACTGATCATAGTAAGGGGGTACGACGGGCGCGGAGAAGGCTCCAGTATTGGTTCATCATCCATTTTGGATAATTCTGCAACATGTACTGAAAGGGACCACGGATGGCTCCGTTGGTACAGGTTTACCGATCATGTTGGCAGAGGGATTCTGCAACATGTATTGAAAGGGACCAAGGATGACACCGTGGTACAGGTTTACCGGTCATGTTGGCAGAGGGTCGAAAAGTGTTCAAAATAAAGTTACAATAAATTCATGCAACTCCATCTTTTATGAGTTATGACTCTGAGAAAACCTGATTAAGGATATATATGCATAAGTGGATTGTTAGTTACGAAAATATTCCATTAATTTTCCTCGTAACTTCATCCTTTACGTTATACATGTTTCTGATCTGTTGAAGGCATAACATGTGGCTACAATATATCTTTGAATTGTTATATTTTGATTATCTGTTATAAGTTATTTTTGGTGGGCTCTATTGCTCACCCTTGCTTTATTTATTTATATCACAACAACAGCTAGAGCAGATGGCCCGCAACAGTCACACCCTGCGAAAGCGGGTAGCGGTCGTCAGAGATTTACCCGTTGATGTCGTAGCCGCCATAGCTGAGGTAGTAACCACCAGTGTTTTAAGCTTCAGCTTTTGTGTATCAGACTTATTTATATTTATGATTAATGTAATCAACGGCAAGAACTTTTAAATGCTCTGTAATCTTTTGGGTTTGTAATAACTTATAACTTGTGGATCCTATGACTAGATACTTGTTTCAATTTCATCTCTGGGACTATAACTAGTTGAGTGTGTATGGTGATGTATTGTGGGGTCACAGCATGTAGTTTAATTGTTTTGATTCAAGTGCAAGTATTATTGATGGGAATTAAGACCGTAACGACCGGATCTCCGACCCCGGATCTGGGGCTGTTACAGCAAAACCTCCAGAATTTAAAGGATCAGCAGACCCCGTAGAGGCTAAGGCATGGTTGAAAGAGATGGAAAAGGCTTTTGCCTTGATAGAGGTGACAGAGGATAAGAAGACGGAGTATGCAAGCTATTTTCTGAAGAATGAGGCCAGTTATTGGTGGGAAACGAGTAGGGCTATGGAGCCCGAGGGATTGATTACGTGGGCAAGATTTACAGAGTTGTTTTTGGAAAGGTATTTTCCGGACTATATGAGAGATCAGATGGAATTAAAGTTTTTGGAATTAAAGCAGGGAAGCATGACAGTGCCCCAATATGAAACAAGGTTTACGGAGTTGTCAAGGTTTGTTCCAACCTATGTGGATACGGAAAAGAAGAAGGCCAAGAGGTTCCAGCAGGGACTGAGGTCTTGGATTCGTAGTAAGTTAGCTGTATTGGAGTTGGACACCTATGCAGCGGTGGTCCAAAAGGCAATGATTGCGGAGACAGAGAGTGATTCTTACATGAAAGAGAGGGAGAACAAGAAAAGGAAAGCAGGGATACCCGATAAGGGACAGCAGCAGGGAAGTTTTCAAGGGCAAGCGAATAAGAAACTGGGATTTCAGCACGGAAGGAATACAAGTTTTAAGAAACCAGATACCGGAAGCGTAGGACAAGATAATCGTCTACTAACCGGCAGTCAGCAGGGACTTTCTAGACCCCCACTACCAGAATGCAAGACATGCGGGAAGCGACATCCAGGGATATGCCATCGATTGAATGTCACATGCTTTAAATGCAATCAGAAGGGACATTATTCCCGGGATTGCAAGATGGGCATTGTGTGTCATCGGTGTAAGAAACCAGGTCACATGATTAAGGACTGCAGAGCACCAGCAACCGTGAACAATATGATTCGGGCAATTGAAGCACCCCCAGTTGTTAACGTCCAGCCGTTAGCCAGGACCTACAATATGTCAATGGGAGAAGCAGTGAGAGATTCCGACGTGGTGGCAGGTACACTTCTAGTAAATTCTATTCCTGCACAAGTGTTAATAGATTCGGGAGCGACGAAGTCTTTTATTTCTGAAACGTTTGCTCGTAGATTGAATTACGTAATGAAACCTTTAAGTGGAGTGTTGACTATAGAGATAGCTAATCAGGATCGTATCGCGGTCGGCTCATATTATCCTCGTTGTGAGATATAAATTTTGGGAAATCGTTTTTATGTTGACTTGTTACCTTTTAAGTTAGGTGAATTTGATGTGATATTAGGGATGGATTGGTTGACTGAGCATGATGCAAGTATTGATTGTGAGAATAAGAGGGTTACTTTGATTACCCTAGAAAAGAAAGAAATAATATTTAGAGGAGAGAAACAAAGAAAGAGGTTCCTGACGATGATTCAGGCTAAGAGGTTATTAAGGCAAGGTTGTGAGGCGTATTTAGCTTATGTGATAGATATAGATAAGGAAGTTTCTAAGTTAGAAGATATTCCAGTCGTAAATGAGTTTCCAGATGTTTTTCCGGAAGAATTACCAGGTTTACCTCCAGATAGAGAGATTGAATTTGCGATAGACTTAGTACCAGGCGCGGAGCCAGTATCTAAGGCCCCTTACAGAATGGCACCAGTGGAGATGAAGGAATTGGCTGATCAACTGCAAGATTTGCTAGAAAAAGGAATTATTAGACCCAACGTTTCACCGTGGGGAGCACCAGTACTGTTTGTCAAGAAAAAGGATGGAAGCATGAGATTGTGTATAGACTATCGGGAGTTGAACAAGCTGACCATTAAGAACAAGTATCCATTACCTCGAATAGATGATCTGTTTGACCAGCTGAAAGGAGCGGTACATTTTTCAAAGATTGACCTACGGTCAGGATATCACCAATTGAAGATTAGACCAGACGACATACCGAAGACAGCCTTTCGAACAAGGTATGGGCACTATGAATTCTTAGTAATGGCGTTTGGACTAACGAATGCACCCGCAGCTTTTATGGACCTAATGAACAGGATTTTCAAGAGATATTTGGACAAGTTTGTAGTGGTATTCATCGACGACATCTTGATATACTCAAGGACAGAAGAAGAGCATGCAGACCAGTTGCGAATTGTGTTAGAAACGTTGAGACAAGAAAGACTATACGCGAAGTTTTCCAAGTGTGAATTCTGGTTGAAAGAAGTTCATTTCTTAGGACACGTGGTGAGCAGCGAAGGCATCAAAGTGGACCCAGCAAAGATAGAGGCAGTGAAAGATTGGGAGAAACCAAGGACACCGACTGAAGTCAGAAGTTTCTTGGGATTAGCCGGATACTACCGAAGATTTGTGCAAGATTTTGCGAAGATAGCTACTCCAATGACCAAGCTGACAAGGAAAAGCGAGCGATTCATATGGAATGATAAATGCGAAGAAGGCTTCCAAGAGTTAAAGAAAAGACTAACTACGGCACCGATATTGATTCTACCAGACGATCAAGGTCATTTCGTAATCTATAGTGATGCGTCGTACAAAGGATTGGGATGCGTACTTATGCAACATGACAAGGTGATTGCTTATGCGTCAAGACAGTTGAGACCCCACGAACAGAAGTACCCTACACATGATTTGGAGTTAGCAGCTATTGTGTTTGCTTTGAAGATATGGAGACACTACTTGTATGGAGAGAGATGTGAAATTTACACCGATCACAAAAGTTTGAAGTATATCTTTACTCAGAAAGAGCTGAACATGAGGCAACGAAGATGGTTAGAACTAATCAAGGACTACGACGTTTCTATCAACTATCATCCCGACAAGGCAAATGTGGTAGCAGATGCATTGAGCAGAAAAGAGAGATTAAATACACTGACGATGACCAAAGAGTTATACAAGGAATTTGAGAAGTTAGAAATCGAAGTAATTAATCCGAAGGACGCGACGGAAATGATTTATGCCATGACGTTTCAACCTGAATTGTTGGAGAAGATACGGAAGTGCCAAGAGCAAGTTATGAATGATGATGTGAGTAAAATGACAGGTGAGGAAATATGTAGCCAACTGGACGACAAAGGGATCTTGAGATTTGCTTCTCGGATATGGATACCTAACGTAGCGGAACTGAAAAGTGAGATTTTGCACGGAGCACATAACTCGAAGTATTCAATTCATCCAGGGAGTACGAAGATGTATCGAGATCTTAAGACAAACTTTTGGTGGCCAGATATGAAGAGAGAGATTGCGGAATGGGTAAGTAAATGCTTTACGTGTCAAAGAGTTAAGGCGGAACATCAGAGACCAAGTGGATTACTTCAACCATTGGAAATTCCCGAATGGAAGTGGGAACACATTGCGATGGACTTTGTAGTAGGATTTCCTAGAACAAAAGCTAACCATGATGCCATCTGGGTTATCGTGGATCGATTGACGAAATCTGCGCATTTCCTTCCGATTAACGAGAGATTCTCGCTAGATAAGTTAGTTCATAATTACGTAAAAGAAATCGTAGTACGACATGGAGTTCCAGTATCGATAGTGTATGATAGAGACCCTCGATTCAATTCAAGATTTTGTAAAAGTTTTCAAGAGTGTTTAGGCACCGAGTTGAGAATGAGTACGGCTTATCACCCGCAGACGGACGGTCAAAGCGAAAGGACAATTCAGACTATTGAAGATATGCTCAGGACATGTGCACTTGACTTTGAAGGCAGTTGGGACGATCATCTACCCTTGGTGGAATTTTCATATAATAATAGTTATCATGCGAGCATCGGAATGCCACCTTACGAAGCTTTGTATGGACGAAAGTGTCGATCTCCAGTATATTGGGAAGAAGTTGGTAAACGGAAAATGATAGGACCAGAACTAGTGCAACGAACAAAGGAAGTGGTTCAACTGATTCAGAGAAGATTGATAACAGCTCAAGACCGACAGAAAAAGTATGCGGATCTAGCCAAAAAGGATGTGGGATTCGAAGAAGGAGAGCAGGTGTTACTAAAGGTTTCACCATGGAAAGGATTAGTTAGGTTTGGAAAGAAAGGGAAGTTGAGTCCGAGATATGTTGCGCCGTTTGAGATTTTGAAGAAGGTGGGCGAGGTAGCTTACGAGTTGGCATTGCCACCGCATATGCAGCACGTTCATAATGTATTTCATGTATCTATGCTTAAGAGGTATCGACCAGATTCGAATCATGTAGTAGAGTATGAACCCATAGAGGTCCAGGCAGATTTATCATATGTAGAACGACCGATTCAGATATTGGATCGTAAGGAGAAAGTACTAAGGAATAAGATAGTAGCGTTAGTGAGAGTTTTGTGGAGGAATCCTAAAGTAGAAGAGTCTACCTGGGAGTTAGAGAATGAGATGTTAGAGAAGTATCCCCAGTTGTTTCCTTGATCTGATTCTGAGGACAGAATCCTATTAAGGGGGGAAGGATGTAATATCCGTGAATTTTATTATTTGATTAAATGATATATTTAATCTAAAATATTTATTTTGGAATATTGGAATATTATTATATGATATTTAGTGTGTGATTATGTGCTAAATGGTGAGTCAGAAGCCCCTTTCGAAAATTTCGTCATTTGGAATTTTCTTCAAATTTGAGCCGTTTTGATAATTCAAGGGCCCCGTTGAAATTTCGTACATTCATTTTTAATTCTTCGTCTTTCGTATTCGAATCGTTATCGAAAGGGTTATGGGATTCTATTTAACCCTACCTATTTGATTCTGCAAATAAATTTCAATTTTTGATCCGAAAAAGGAAAAATCGTTCCGAACCCTAATTGCTTAAGGGGACGGATTTGTCGTTCTATATCAATATTGAAGTTGTTATTGCCCTAGTATTCTTGAGCATTAGTTATATAATGATATATATCAATTTGGATGATCATCAACCTTTTTAACCCCTTATTTTTCGTAAAATGTGTTTTTGACCTAATTAGGGTTTTTAAACGATCTAACGAATCAATATCGATCCAAAAATGTTATTTGGGGTATTATTTTTCCAGAAATATAAAAAGACAAATCAGACTTCATAACTCATAGCAAATCTGCAGCAATTATTCATAAAATCCGAAATTCCCAAAAAATTATTTTTGTGTTCTTGATCTTCAATCAATTCGTTCTAAGGGTTATTGAAGTCCAAATTTGAAGTTCTTATACTCAAATCAAAGCTCCAAAAATCTAGTTTCAGAATCTTCCAACCTCATCATCATCTGGTAAGTATTCGATTTTATATTGATTTTACAAGTTTCGAATTATAATTAGGGTTCTTGATTCGATTTGGGGATTTTCATTCTGTTGATTCTCCGTTCAATTGGTTGCTTCTAACATGTTCCTAGGGTTCTAATTAACAAGAATCCATAGTTTAATTTCATGTTTGAGTCGAATTTTTACGGGTTTTGATTTCGGGTTTTGACCCGATTTCTTCTTTCAATTCGTACGTTCTTGATATTGATCTGACATTGTTTTTGATAAAGGGCTTTTATTGTGTGAGTTATAAGCTTCATTTTGGTATATTAATCTTTGAGTTTCATGTACGGAATAGGTAGATCGGGTTTCCGCCCAAGGTCGTCGCCGGAGAATTCTTTGAACGGATTCTGGGCACGATTCCGGCTAGAGACAGATGTTTTGATGTGTGGGTTTTGTTTGGCTTCAAAAGGCGAACAAAAGCCCTCTGGTTTGATTTATGTTTGGACGGAATCGAAGAATTCCGGCGGCCGGATTCTGGAAAACCCAGAATCCGGTGGGTTGTTCTTGGCGACCCGGAATTGTTCTTCCCGACCCGTTTACCCGATTTTCGACCCGGTTTCAATCTTCAAATTCCTAATTCATTTTCACAAAACTGTTTTTGAATTTTATTTTTAAATTTAATTCGAAAATAGTTTAAAAACTTTAAAAATTCATATTTTATTTTAAAAATAGATTTTTATATCAGAAAAATTCTAATAAATTATATTTATTATTTTAAACCCGAAAATTGATTAAACTTAATTTATTTTAATTATTTTTAATTAATAATTAATTTATTAATTAATTGGTTATTTAATTAATCGATTAATTCTTAAAAATTAATTATTAATTAGATTTAATTAATTAAAAATTCAGTTTTATTATTTTCACCCCTGTTTTATTATTTAAAAATAGTTTGAGTATTTAAAGAGTGTCAATTAATTTTATTAATTGATTTATTTTGCATTAAATGTTTATATTGGATTTAAAAATCCGATTTTTGATTTAAAAATTAATCGTGACTTATCTAAAATTCAAATAAGTTTCGTATGATGTTTTAAAAATGTTTATAAGTTCTATATGGTTCATATTAATTGTGTGTTGTGTTTTATAGTCTGTATATGCCCGTACTAGGGCAAATATCTGAATTTTAAATATCGTAAAATATACCGGACGTCCGATACGTAACCGGTTACTTGTTTAAATGTGATTATTGGTTGAATAAGTGTCGAGAGTAGAACGAGAATAGTTAGACTTATTGTGATGAGTTGTTTAATTATAGAATCGAGTTCCCGGAGCAAGGGAAAGGGAAAAGTAGAGTGAGCAGAGTCGATCCGACAGCAGCTTAGACCAGGCAAGTATCTGTGCCTTTACTTGTGATAAAATTTATTATTGTCTTGATTACTTGAATACCGTTATCCCCAGAACAATTCAAATTATCAATCTTTCAACCGCATTTGGACAACTGATTCCATTTCCTTAGAGATTCTTGATTCTTTGATTTGATCTGCATCGGAAACCCTTATTTCCAATTCACTTGATTATTGTTTACCACCTATTGTTATTGTTTATCATCCTTTGATTATCATTGACAACCATTGATTATTTGACTTCCATCTTGACTATTGATTACGGTCATTGATTATCGACTACCAATATTGATTCCCTTATTGAATGAGTACACCGTACCATTGAAATTACTCCATGATTATTTCTCAATCTTCATTTGATACTGAACAGTTGAAGCTCTTTTGCAATTACTATACATTCAGTTTATCTTATTGAGCATGTTATTGTTTATACCCTATTATAGATTTGGCATGTGTTTTCAAAAATGGACCAGTAATTGGTCGGGCCATATTCATGGTCAGAATAACTTAAGGCCCAAATTGGCCTAGGATCCAGTAGAGGACTATGTCATGAGCTAGTCCGGGGTTGATGCGTGGCTAGCCAGCAGCACAACCTTTGATTTGAATAAAATGTATAAGCCAAATTCTAATTCTTTTCTTCAATTGTTATTGATACAAAGCATGTGTTAGCTAAATATTGTTGATTCTGATATCATAAATTCATATCCTTACAACTGTGATAGAAATGATTCATTGATGTTTGATGAGCAATTTTGGCTCACTCTTGCTTGTTGTTTTCTAACCCTATTCCAGTGAAGCGAGAGTATGAGTCGGCATAGCGTGACCGATAGTTCACCAGCAGCCAGGAGAGCCCTCGAGTCATTGTCATTGGCAGGGTAGTTGTTTTGCTTTTCTAGATTAGATGTCTAGATTTGAACTTTGGTTGTGATGTAATAACTCTGATAAAACTGGTATTGTATTAATAAAAGATTGTAGTAGCTTGTGTTCATTGCCATAATCTGGATGCGGTCTTGGTCAAGGGGTATTTGTGTCTTTATATATATTATGCATGTGTTAAATAGTATTCCGTTGGTCGGATGACTCCTCAAATCTGTACCCCGGGTTTGGAGGGCGTCACACTAAAGCAAGCTCCAAGAGCATGGTATGAAACCTTAGCTCAGTTCTTACTAGAAAGTGGATTCAAAAGAGGTACTATTGATAAAACTCTATTCTATTTGAATCATGGTAAGGATTTTCTTTTAGTTCAGATTTATGTGGATGATATCATTTTTGGGTCAACAAACAATAAGCTATGTGAAAAGTTTTCCAAGCTTATACAGTCAAGATATCAAATGAGCATGATGGGAGAAATGAGCTATTTTTTAGGTCTTCAAGTTAAACAGACTGATGATGGAATTTTTATCAATCAGTCCAAATATACAAGGAATTTGTTGAAAAGGTTTAACATGGAAGATTGTGCTACTGCAAGTACTCCCATAGCTACAGCTACCAAACTTGATCCTGATCAAGGTGCTGAGGTAGATGTAACTCACTACAGAGGAATGATTCGCTCCTTATTATATCTTACTGCAAGTAGACCAGATATCATGTTTGCAACCTGTCTCTGTGCAAGATTTCAAGCAAAACCTCGGGAACCTCATCTGATTGCAGTCAAAAGAATTTTCAGATATCTCAAAGGCACTACTTCACTTGGCCTTTGGTATGCAAGGGAATCAGATTTTGGGTTGTGTGGTTATTCAGATGCTGATTTTGCAGGGTGCAAAATAGACAGGAAAAATACTTCAGGAAGCTGTCAGTTTTTGGGTGGTAGACTAGTTTCATGGTTCAGCAAAAAGCAAAAGTCTATCTCTACCTCGACAGCAGAAGCTGAGTACATTGTTGCAGGAAGTTGTTGTGCTCAGATAATGTGGATGAGGAATCAGTTGTTAGATTATGGCCTGTCATACTCAAAAATCCCTATTTATTGTGATAACCAAAGTGCTATTGCAATGACAAGAAATCCAGTTCAGCATTCTCTTACTAAACACATCAGTATTAGATATCATTTCATAAGAGAACAGGTTCTGGAAGGAACAATTGAACTTCATTTTGTTCCTACTGATCAACAACTAGCTGATATATTCACCAAGCCACTACCTGAAGCTACTTTCAATAAATTGGTGAATGAACTTGGAATGATGAATTTTGAGAATTTCTGAGGAAAGCTACAGAGAGAAAATCCTGATGACTGTCAAATCCTGATGGTCATTATGCAAGGTATGTAATCTTGATCAAATCCTGTTAAGACACAATCCTGACAGGAAGTCAACTGGTCAATCCTGATGAACAGGTCAGTATTTCTTTGCTTAATTTATGCCTGAGTTTTCGTCACTAATGGTAAGAAACGTTTGAGTTTTTAGTCGGACAACTGTATGCGCTCGTGTGTCAAACTGATAGATATATACATTTAGATACACATAAAAAGTGGTGCAGTTATGTTTCATTACACACGTAATTTGTCCACTGATTATTTGTGCACGAATCTCAGTATGCCACCTGTCTCAGAGAGTAATATTTTGTTTTAACAAAATATAATTGATTGTCTCAATTCTTGTTTACTCTCACATCATCAGTTTTACTCTCTTCTTTTTCTCTCGGTGCTTTAGAACCCTAATTTTTACATCTCAATTCTCAAACTTAATTCATAATATCAATGGCATCTTCATCATTCATGAATAAACAGATTGTGATTAGTGGTGTTACTTTTGCCACTAATAATTTTGTAGCTATTCTAGATCATCAGGAATTGCCCAATGAGTTCCACATAATTCAAGATTTTTTAGCTTCAAGTTCATTGAAGTTTGCTTTAACAGAACCTGCAAGTGTTTCTTTTAAGTCAATTATGAAGGTGTGGAACACAGTTACTTTCGACAAAGGGCATTCTGGTTCAATTCTGATGAGTTTTGAATATGATGGGGTTACTCACTATGTGACTCCTGCAACTATAGAGGACGCACTGCATTTACCTGTTCTTGGTGATGTTGTTCCTAATAATGTTTCAGACTCGACTCTCTTTGAGTTTGTTAAACAATTGGGCTACAACGGAGAAGTAAAGAGGTATGGAAACCTCTTCAGGACAAAGCTTAAGAAGGAATGGAATTTCTTCTTTGATACCATAAGTCGTTGTTTCCTGAACAAGACATCAAATTTTGATGCTCTTCCATCAGGATCTCTCAAAATTGGGTCCTCTCTTATCCATTCTACAGTGTTTGATTATGGGTATTTTATTTTAAAAGCTTTAAGTGATAGGAAATCAGATAAGTTAGGTTCTGTCTGTTTTCTTAGATTTTTACAGTTGATATTTAATCACTTATGTCCTAATGTTGTTTTTGAGGATGATGTAGTTCTACCTATCTGTAGAATTACTGAAAATAATGTTAAGTCCTTAGTCAACAGTGATAAGGCAAATGGTTTTAGAGGTAATGCTTTTATTCCTGATGAGGTCAGGCTTTTCTTGAAAGAGAAAATGCCTACTCAATATGGATCCGTTTCTGATGCTATGGGGCAAGGCCAATCACACTTTGTTCCTGACCAAAGCATCCATCCCAAACAGTCTAAACAGTCAACAGCCACCTCTATTGTCTCTCAAAAGACTTTAGTTGAAAAATCAAAGAAATCAGCTAGAACTGATGTGTCTGGAAGGCAATCAGGTTCAAAGGATTTTTCCTCTACACCACTCACTAAAAAGACGATACAAGGGGGTGTACAAGGGGTCCTGGTGAAGAAAGCTGCTAAGGGTGTTGAGGCTGTTTCTCTTAAAAGGAAGTTAGTGCTCAGGGATGAGACTTATTCAGAGGATGATTTGCCTATATCCTCTATACTGAATGTGAATAAGGAAGTTGCTGATACTGCTATTGAAGCTGTGGTACCATCATCAAAGCCACGAAAGAAAAGGACATTATCGAAAAGCAGGTGTCATATTCCTTGAAAGGTGCAAATGAAGGATACCAATATTCAGACATCAAATCCTGATGCTCTAGCAAATCCTGATGTTGGTATTCCTGATGCAAAAATGAAAGTTGTCTCTATCTCAGACTCTCCAGCAAAGGCTTCTCCATCTGCAAAGATTGTTGAAATTTCATGGGAGAAGGTTGCAGAGACTGCTTCAAAGCTTGGATTTTCCCATCCATTAGAGAAGAAAAGGAAAGCAGCAGAGATAGTTTTCAAGAGACAAAAGAAGTTGAAAGGATCAAGCCCACAAGAACCTGGATCTCAAAGTGATTCAGCAGCTCAAACTGAAGATCCTGCCACACAAGAACCACTCAATCAAAGTTTGGGTGAAGGCTTAGCTATTGGAATGGTCCCACAAGAACCATTTTATCAAAGGGAGAGTGAAGACATCAACATTCCAGCCACACAAGAACCATCTTCTCAAAGTGAAGATGCATGCAAAGCTACAGCTTCTTATGAAAGGTTGGTCACGGACACTGTCAATGAGGGAAGCACACAAGAACCTCCAACTCAAAGTGTTGAAGCAGCTTCAGAACCTCATGCTACACAAGAACCATTGGTAACAGATACTGATGCAAGCTTATCAAATCCTGATGGTGTTCATCCTGATGCTAGTGGTGCTCCTGATGTTGAGCCAATTTTGATTCAACCACTACGATCAAGACCAATGGACCATCCTATCACAGATTCACAGATTCTGATGATAGTGATGATGATAATAATGACGAGAAAGAACATCTTGCCAGAGTACTAAAGTCTAGTCTTGGAACTAATTATGGTTCGTCAAGCACTTTCATGACTGGCAAGGCTTCTACTGGAAAAGATCTTAGACAAGATTTTTCTATTCCTTCTGAAATCAATACTGCAGAAAAGCTGAAAAGGCATCAATGGGAAAATGAATGGTATAGGTCTGATGAATCTGTCAGCTATCCATATGCCTTGGATCATGCGTATGATGCAGTGAAGATGATAGAGAATCCAGACTTGAAGAATCATCTGAAGGCTACAACTCTTTTATCTAAAATCCTGAAACATGAAATTGATTCTGTCAAAGCTGCAACTGAGTTGGTGAGGGATGATATTTCTCAAAGCTTTACAAAGGTGCCTACTGCTCTTCAACTCCGGGTAGTGGAATCCCAAGTTAAGTCAATCATTACTGAACAAACCTCCATCAACAGAAGGATTGATTCTCTTGATACAAAGGTAACTGACATTCAAACCTCTCTTGCCTTAATTTTGAATATATTGTCAAATACTGATGTTAAAAAGGGGGAGAAGGTAAGTCAGACAAAATGTACACCTGATCTAGTATTGAGAAATAATGATGATGATGATCATACTGGAAATGATGGTGGTGACAAAATTCTACAAGGAGAAACCTCTGATGTTGTTGTTATGAAGACAATTCAAACTTCTCAAAGTCAAACAACGCAGTCATCTCATGTTTCTGATTCTGGAGTAAGGACAGTAAGAACATTGGTGCACTCTCAGATCCTGACGGAAGAACAAATCCTGACAGGTGATCAAATCCTGATGCCTGGTCATGAACAAACTCTCGCTACAATTCCTGAAGGTGATGAAGATGTGATTATTGATAAACCTGAAGATGCATCAAATCTATTCCAGAAGTTCTCTACAAAAGATGGCAGAATTGTTACTCTATATCACACTGATAAAAGAGTTCAACAATTATTTGCAAGAAAAGCACTCTCTACAGCAAGTGAAGAATATCCTGATCTCTCACATGAAGAATTCTTAAAACAACAGAGAGAAATGATGGAAAGCTTTAATAACCCTGCTCCTGCTAGAGGTAGAGGAAGCAGAGGTAGGAGAGGAGCTAGAAGAGGTTCTTCAACTCAAATAGTGTCTAGACAGACAAGGTCTAGAGGTTTATTAATAGAAGAAATTCCTGAACCTACTCAAACTCTAGTAGTTCCTGACAGGTCTACTTTTGGTGATGATGGAAATGTTGAAGAAGAACCTGAATTGAGAAGAAAGCCAAGACAATTAATTCTCTGCAATACAAATCAAATTGAAGATTCTAATCCTGATTTTGTTCCTGACAATGTTCAAGATCCTGATGAATCTGAAATTCTGCAAGAGATTGATTTGTTAATCTTATCTAATGTGGTTGATTCTCACAACAAGGAAGTGGATGAAGAAGAAGAATCCAGAAGAAGAGAAATCACAAGAAGAACAAATAGAGATTTCAATCTCTATGTACATAGGCTTAAACACATAAGTACACTGAGGTGTAACACACATATCAATTTTGAAGCTATGCTTTTGAAAAAGAGAATGATAAGAAGTGGAAACACATAAGTACACTGACGAGAATCTTTACTAGAAAGAAGCTATGCTTTTGAAAAAGAGAAAGATAAGAAGTGGAAACACATAAGTACACTGAGGTGTAACACACCTATCAATTTTGAAGCTATGCTTTTGAAAAAGAGAAAGATAAGAAGTGGAAACACATATGTACACTGACGAGAATCTTTACTAGAAAGAAGCTATGCTTTTGAAAAAGAGAAAGATAAGAAGTGGAAACACATAAGTACACTGAGGTGTAACACACCTATCAATTTTCAGAATGGAGGAATTATAACAAGTGCTTCAAGTGTTGTTGATTTATCTGATATGGTTAGATCAAAAGCACTCTGGCTACGAATGTTTTCAAATCTGAATCAATTGACAAGTAATTCAAGAGGAGGTATTGGACACAGGGATGCTGAATATCTGAATATGTCATATGTTGATCCTTACTCCTTAACTGAAATTGGAGGTACTTTAACTTCTGAAAACCTGAATAATTTATTAGCCGTTGATATAGTTATAGATTGTCATGATGGTATTGAAAAGAAAGAAAAGCTTTTGTACTTCATGAAAGATGGTAGTGTGAAGATTCTGTGCATTCAAGATCTGCTGATGAAAACTACACAGGAACTGAAATATGTTCATTATCTGTTAAGATGGAAGAATAAAGTGTGCAAAGAATGGAGTGACATGATCTTGTCAACAATAAGAAGAAGACTGAATGGAAACAAAAATTTCAATGGTGATTATACTCCCATGTACTTAAATCAAAGAGGTCAAGATGTGGAAATGCAAAGGGGCACTACTGTTAAAGAAGTGACTTTTAGCATGACTCAACTTACTCTCAATCCTGATGGGAAGGAAATTGCTTATCTTTTGCTTGAAGAGGTCTACGAAGCTCCATACAGAATCTCAGAGCAGCTATTTACCATATTAATGAGGAAGATGAAGAACTCAGAAATCTTAAGGAAAGACTGATTCAAATTCTTGAGGAAAAAGAAGAAAATTTGTTATCCAACTTCTTGAAGATGAATCTGTTCTATCAAAGAATCTAAACAGATAAGTTGCTGCTGCAAATACATGTACATTTTGTATATATGTTTTTGACATCATTGAATCTAGGAATCTATACTTTATTCTACAAAGTATGAGATTGGGGGAGATTGTTAGTTCAGGATTCAATGATTGTCAGGATCTAGACTCAACTGATCAGGATTGCTGATGTCATCAGTATTGCATGGTTATCAGTATTTGATCAAGCGTCAGAATCAGGATGTATATCAGGACTGGGATCAGGTTTGATCATCAGGACTGGAAGCTGATCAGGATTCCTACTTCGAGTTATATTTGGAGTCTAGTTAAACATGGAAGTTTATTTTGTCGGTTCCTGGTTTGTAGTAATGTAGCTATCGATTAAGGATAGGTTTCAATCTTTGTAATTGATTAGGACTTATCTTGTAATTGTTAGAGAAGCTGTGTAGTATATAAACACAGTTTAGGTTTCGATTTGAGAGAGCTCAGATAATCGATCACATACACGAGTATTGAATAACCTAGCAGCTCTCAAGAACACAGAATTTCTTGAGAGAGTTTGTAACAGTTTTATATCAGATTTAATAAAGCTGTTATCTTTCTTCCATATTTGTGATATATACTTACTAAGTCGAGAATCTTATACAATTGTATTCAACCCCCCTTCTATAATTGTTTATTACTGGGCAACAGAACTAGATGTGCTACTCAGAATGAATGTCATTATTCAGGGTTTCTTTCTGAAATGGAACCAAAGAAGACTGAAGAAGCACTGAGTGGTCCTGATTGGGTGATTGCTATGCAAGATGAACTCAATCAATTTGAACAACAGCAAGTCTGGAAGCTGGTACCCAGACCAAAGAACAAGAAAGTAGTTGATACTAGATGGGTATTCAGAAACATTAGATGAGGATGACATTGTTACAAGGAACAAAGAAAGACTGGTTGCTCAAGGGTATTCACAAGCTGAAGGCATTGATTATGATGAAACCTATGCACCAGTGGCTAGGCTTGAGGCTATCAGGATGTTCTTAGCATTTGCAGCTTATTCCAATTTTAAAGTCTATCAAATGGATGTTAAGAGTGCATTCCTAAATGGTAAGCTGGATGAAGAAGTGTATGTGGAACAACCCCTAGCTTTGAAAATCAGAAGTTGCTGGACTTTGTGTACTTTCTCTTCAAGGTTATCTATGGTCTCAAACAAGCCCCAAGAAAATGGTATGACACTCTCTCTGGTTTTCTTTTAGAAAATGGTTTTGTAAGAGGTATCATAGACAAAACTCTTTTTTCTAAGAAACACAAAAATGATATGATATTAGTCCAAGTCTATGTGGATGACATCATATTTGGGTTTACTAATGATGATCTCTGTAAGAGATTTGCTAAGCTAATGCAAAGTAAGTTTGAGATGAGTTTGATGGGTGAGCTGAAGTTCTTTCTTGGATTACAAGTAAATCAAAGGTTAAATGGTTTATTTATTTGTCAATCCAAGTATCTTAAAGAACTCCTCAAGAAATATCACATGGAGGATTCAGCATCAGCAAAGACTCCATCATCTACAGCTGTCAAACTTGGAGCCTATGATAATTCTATCAAGGTAGATATTACAAGCTATAGAGGTATGATTGGCTCATTACTCTATCTTACTGCAAGTAGACCTGATATCATGCATGCTACATGTTTATGTGCAAGGTTCCAAGCGGATGCTAGAGATTTACATCTCGTTGCTGTTAAAAGAATCTTAAGATATCTTAAGGGTACACCTAACTTAGGTATTTGGTACCCTAAAGATTCTGGTTTTAATCTTGTTGGATATACAGATTCTGGTTATGCAGGGAGTGTTGTTGATAGAAAGAGTACCTCTGGGAGTTGTCAATTCCTAGGTGGTAGATTGATTTCCTGGTATAGCAAGAAACAACAAACAGTCTCCAATTCAACAGCAGAAGCTGAATATATTGCTGCTGGAAGCTGCTGTGCTCAGATCTTATGGATAAGGAATCAATTGAAGGACTATGGCTTTGTATTGAACAAAATTCCAATTCTATGTGACAATACAAGTGCCATAGCAATCTCCAACAACCCTGTTCAGCACTCGAGAACCAAGCACATTGACATCAGGTATCTTTTTATCAGAGAGCATGTCATGAATGGTACTGTGGAGTTACATTTTGTACCCATACATGAACAAACAACATATAGTTTTACTAAATCTCTTGATGAATCCACTTTTACCAGGTTAGTTGGTAAATTGGGTATGTTAAATAGTTTTAGTGATTAGTATTGATAATTATTGATGTTTGTTCTTAGTTAAAATACAAGTGCTTTGTGTTGTATATTTTCTTAAAATTCACTTGTATTTTAGTTTATCAAAACATTTTCTTAGTTGCTGTATAAATTTATTAATCTTAAATGCCATGTCTTTATCTAGTTTATTAAGCTTTCTAGGTTAAGTATTTTTAAATAATTTATTTGCTCTAAAAATATTTTTCTCAGATTTTTCAATGGAGAAATTTATTTTTACTGCAAATTTATGAATTTAAGAATATTTAAATAGTTGTTCAACTGTTTATAAATTTTTATTGCATTTTAAAAATATTTTCTTGTATTTTTCTGATTTTATTTGATTTTTCTACTATTTATTTCAGTTTCTGTGAGTTTTATTTAATTTTTCTAACAGTTTAATGCTTTTTATTTCCAAAAAGACTATCGAAAAGACTATCCAATAGTCTTTCTGATAGTATTTTTGAATTTCAGTATTTAGTTTAGTTGTGTTTATTTATTTCTTTTTCTTTTATTTGATTTTAACAATAATTATTATAGTCTTTCTAGTTTTTAAAGTAGAAAGACTATCGGTAAGACTATCCCAGATAGTCTTACTGACAGTTTTTCTAATTTAATTTTATTTATTTTAACTGTTTTTAGTTAATTTTTTTTTGTTTTTTTTTGTTTTTAGTCTTTTTAGTCTAGAAAGACTATCGATAAGACTATCTGATAGTCTTTCCGATAGTCTTTCCAGATTTTCTATAAATACTAAACTGTTTTTCTCATAAATCATCTTAGTCTTTCTTGCTCAAGTTCTTACATAGAATACTTTATCTCCTAGTTCTTTTAAAAACTCTTCTAAAAGAAGTGTTGTAGATTTTTTTTTTAAAATTAAAGGCATTTTTTTGTGTTTTTAAATTCTTGTTTTGTGCTCTTAGTTTCTATTATTAATTATTTTTAAGTCTGTTTTTTTATTTTATTTCAATATAGCCTTTGAGATTGTCAAAAACAATTTTCTTGGTTATTTTGATCCACTAAAATGTTCCTTTGAATGTTTTTAGGCCTTGGATTCATTTTTTAA
Source organism: Heracleum sosnowskyi (assembly GCA_030848705.1). Taxonomy (NCBI): domain Eukaryota; kingdom Viridiplantae; phylum Streptophyta; class Magnoliopsida; order Apiales; family Apiaceae; genus Heracleum; species Heracleum sosnowskyi. The sequence goes on from CM061236.1 coordinate 48,220,881, forward strand.
ATGAGCATTCTATCATTAGACATGCAATCTGTCTTAATGCTGATTTAAAACATGATCCTTTGACGCTTTTGCGTTCTACTACTAGTGGTCATTACACCTTATCTGACCCAATTTATTCCTCTTCCTGGTTATGGATTGCCAATTCCTGAGCAACAACCTTAAGTGGATCACTCCACCCCTGCTGGAACTTCAGATGCCACTCCAATACAGGTAGTATTTCCTAACCTTGGCTCTTCTTCTGACAATATTGTTGAAACCCAAGAGGTTGATAGGGCTGACCATGAGTTTGTAGAACCGCAAACTCTATCCCCGGTCATAGAGCCAAACACTGAGTCAACTCCTTTAACCGCTCAACCTGAACTTAATGTTAATGTCAGACACAGAAGTGCTAGTGATGAAAATATACTGAGAGATCCCACAGCTTTGTCTTCACCTCCCAAGAAAAGAAGAACATACAGGGAGATAACTGTTAGCCCATCTGTATCCTCCCAACATGATATGGATTTTAATATAGTCAATGAACAGTATCTAGAGACACCCTCTCAACAGGGTGAATCTATTGAACAAAGCCATAGGGCCATGGTAATCTGTACTAAGTCAAGCACACTTCCATTACTCACGATGGGAGAAGACATTCTATTAGATGAAACTCAGGACACATGGTCAAGAGAGCACATAGGATTTGATACAGTGCCTACCATTGTTATGATAGAAGTGCCTTCACAGGCAGCAGAGGGAAAATATGATTCTTTGCCATCTATAATAGAATCATTTTCTCCCCTCTCAGAGGGAACATCTCTGGCTCCCCAAAGGGATTTTCCACTCGCAGTTTTTACTGTAGAAAGTGGAAGGCAACCTAGTGAGTCTAACACTGAAGCAATTCAGTTTCAAAATCAAAATGACTTTTTGGACTTCACTAGGGATTGGGATTTTCGAACTCCCATTGCACCACCACTTACCTCTCTAGAAGGGGCTTGGGTGATTTTTCCTGCAGGTACATCATCTCAGAATCTGGATAGACATCTAGTAGTTAGAAATCAGAATCAAACACAGAGTGATACACAAGCACGTGAGCTGAGTGAAACACCATTGAGAGAAATTGAGGTGAGTGCACACACTAACACAAACACTGCTTCGTTGTTAGCTCAGATTGTTGCTCTACAGAAACAACTCCAAGAAACCCAGGCTGAGAAAGATCTTCTGAAATCATAAGTGGTTGAACGGTCTTCTTCTTCCACCTCTGTAACTAATCAGCTGGGTACTATAGAAGATGATATTGAAGGTCTGAAGATTACTCTCCTACCAAAGGTCAATGCAATCCATCAATCTCAAGTACTTGTGGCTTCGGACATCTCTGATCTTACAACTTCAAATGCATAGATAACAGAGAGTGTCAAGCAGATTGCTTCCATTTCTACTCAAGTGGGCTACATTCAGCAAACGATTGATGAAAATCAGTGGTTTAATGATCAAAGGTTTGCAAAGATTGAGGGTAGAATGGAGCACCTCAATGAAGGGATGAAGCATATGTACTACATGATCAGGAATTCACATCAACCCAATGCTGAACAGAAGAAATTCTTTGAGGGTGATGGTGAAGATGATAAGGATGAAGGTGATCAAGGAGGAGATGGATGAGATGAAGGAGATATAAGGGGAAGAAGTGAGGTTAATCCTGATGCTACAAAATCTAAATCTGTAGAGGATTCCTCAACTAAGGGGGAGAATGAGGAGAAACAAGGAGGAGATCAAGGAGGACAAGCTGGAGGATCAGGCAAAGATAAAGGAAAGCAGAAGTTAACTTTTTCTGATGCTGACTACTATCAAGGTGAACAAGGTGATTTTGACTTTGATACATATGAAGAAGCCCCTGAAGATACCTTTGGTGGTGTGGAGGTTGAAGAAGAAGCAGACTATGCCGATGAAGGGTTTCGAGCACATATACGCAACGGAAAACGTAAAAATAAATCAAAATTCGAAACCCCTCCGCAGGATCCATGCGAAAAACAAAAGATTTATTTCAGAGATTAGTGTTGTTAGATATAATTGCTGACGTTTGTTCATCAGTGTTTAAGTACCAGGTACATATCAGAGTTTATATAGAAGCCAGTCAGAGTTTGATAAAGTCTGACTGGGTGAAGAGTTTACATGGAAGCCGGTCAGAGTTTGTTAAAGTCTGACAGGGTGATAGTTGACTTAGCTGTCGGTGCAAAGATAAAGATTCTAGAAGCAATATATTCTGAAGATGGAAAGAAGCAGAATATATTGATACAGCTAAGGAAACGGAATAGAAGATAAGAAGCAATCCTTAATTGATATCAATTGTATAGCTAACTTATAGGAATATCAATTAGAGATGGATTGTAAGTAGCTGTGTACTATATAAACACAGATAGGTTATCCCTAGAAGGGACACGCGAACATTGAATATATTATTCTTGTAACCTAGTAGCTCTTTGTGATTCATTAACATCACTAAGAGAGAATTATTTAATATAATTCAGTTTGTTGATTTACAAACCTGTGTTCTTGATTGTTATTCTCATACATACTTGATTATATATTGTGTATTCGGCCTAACAATTGGTATCAGAGCCAAGGCTGTTTAATATATACAGTTTTACGATTCAAACACAGTATTAATCATGTCTGAAGAAAATCAAACTTCTCCCAAGGTTGAACAGGTTAAACCTAATTATGTGAGTCGATATGAAACAATCAGGGTTCCAATACTCAGGCCAGTAGAGTATCCAATCTGGAAGGTGAAGATGACCATGTTTCTGGAGGCTACAGATCCAGAATACCTTGACAGAATCTATGATGGTCCTCATATGCCGACTAAATTGTCCCCGGTTGTTGATGGTCAAGAACAAAAGACTGTTCCAAAGGAAAAGAAAGATATGACTCCTGAGGACATCTCATCAATTGCAAAAGATGCAAAGGTTAGACATCTTCTCCACAGTGCTTTAGATAATGTTATGTCTAACAGAGTAATTGGCTGCAAAACTGCCAAAGAGATATGGGATGCTTTAGAAGTCAGATGCCAGGGAACAGGTGCTATTAAGAAGAACAGAAAGACAATACTCACACAGGAGTATGAGCACTTTGATTCAAGACCTAATGAAACCTTGACTGAGACTTATGACAGATTTTGCAAATTATTGAATGATCTGTCTCTGGTTGATAAAGAATATGAGCTTGAAGAGTCTAATCTCAAGTTTCTGTTATCTCTACCTGAAAAGTGGGATTTAAAGACAACCACAATAAGAGATAATTATGAGCTTGCTGATACAGATCTTGATGAAATCTATGGGTTGTTGAAAACTCATGAACTGGAGATAGAACAAAGGAATAGAAGATTGAGCAAAAAGACAAAATCTGTTGCTCTCAAAGTTGAGGAGAAGCCCATTAAGAAGGAATCATCAAGGAAGAAAGCCAAGGGAAAGGCTTTAGTTATTAAATCTGAAAGTGAGTCATCAAACTCTGATGATGACTCAAACTCTGATGAAGCTTCTGACTCTGAGGATGATGAAGAACAGATGATGCAAATGGTTGCATTGATGGTGAAAACCTTCAAGAAGATGGGATTCAAGAACTTTAAGAAAGGAAAGAGATTCTCAAGGAAAGATTCAAACTCTGAAAGGAAAAGTTTTAGAAAGTCTGATGGAAGGGAGACCAAGTCTGGCAAGAAGGATAAATCTGAAATCCAGTGCTACAAGTGTAAGGAGATGGGTCACTATGCTCCAGAGTGCAAGAAAGGCAAATCTGAGAAAGCACTCATCTCTAAAGGCAAAGACTGGGCAGATACTTCAGACTCTGATGATGGAGAAAATTATGCTCTAATGGCAACTGTCAGAGATGAGACTGAATCATCTGAAAATAAGGTACCCCTAACTACTTATGCTTATGATACTGATAATATATCTGAGTTAAGAGTATATCTGAAAAGCGTACATGTTAGTTATAGGGATCAGACTTTAGAGAATGAGAGAATTAAAGCTGAGAATCTTAGTCTTAAAGATAGAAACAAGTTTCTTGAAGGAGAACTTGAAAAAATGAAGCAGATTCAAAAAGAAAGAGATGATGCTGTTTATGTAGAACAGGAGTTGCTGAAAAGATATAAGCAATTAGAATCTGATCTAGAAAAAGAAAGAAAAATAATCAAGACTTGGACAGATTCTGGAAGAGACACTCATCAAGTGTTTCAGACAGATTCTGTAGGTTTAGGCTATTGTGAAAATGATGAACTTAGGTTTAAAGACAAGGTTAAGGTAAAACCACAACTTAAACCTGTGAAATTTGTTCCAGAAGCCAATAAGTTAAAATCTGTTGTAATAAGAGAAGCTGATATGGAATCAGATGAAGCCTGTGAAAGACAGGAAAATATTATAACAGAAAAACTTATGGAAAGAGAAGCTGTTAGAAAGCCAGTAAAAACTTGTGAAAAACAGGTTAATGTTGGCTTGATGACAGGAAAACAGTTCAATCATAAGCTGAAAGAGGTAAAATCTGCCATGAAACCAAAAGGGTCCAAGAAGAATATGAATGGAAAGATAGGCATAAATAAAAGAAATAATCATTTGCCTACTGGTGCTGCTCCAAGGAAAACATGTTATAATTGTGGTAGTTCTAATCATCTTGCTAATTACTGCACAAAGAATAAAAATATCAATTCTTTACCTTCTACATCAGGAGTAAAGAATGATTATGTTAGGGTTAGACCACAGACTTTATGCACACACTGTGGGAGCACTTGGCATTCCATTTATACTTGCAAGAGTTATCATGCTATTTATCACAACTATTATGAGCTAAAACCCAATCTGAAGTGGGTTAGAGCAAACTCTGCAAGTGTAAAGTCTGACAATGTTAGTTTAAACTCTGTTGATAGTAATTCCGCTGCAAAAACTAACACTGTTAAGAAAGACAAAGGATCCAAGCAAGTCTGGGTCCTTAAAACTAACACTTAGTGGTTGTTTGTGATTGCAGGGTATAAAAGAGAGCACACTTATCTTGGACAGTGGATGCTCAGGACACATGACTGGAAATAAAGCCCTGCTATCAGACTTTAAGGAGAAGGTTGGCCCAAAGGTTTCCTATGGAGATGGCAACATAGGACACACTCTGGGATATGGCAATATTAATCTTGGAAGTGTCATCATCACAAATGTAGCTCTAGTCTCAGGACTCAAGCATAATCTGCTATCTGTGAGTCAAATCTGTGACAGAGGAAACCATGTAGATTTTCATACTGAATACTGTGAAGTTATCAGTAAATCTACTGGAAAAGTTGTTCTAGTTGGACACAGGTGCAACAACATTTATGAAGCAAGTTTGGTAACAAACTCTGATGGAAAAACAGTGTGTCTGACTGCAAGAATGTCAAATGAAGAGAGTTGGAATTGGCATAAGAAGCTCTCTCATCTCAATTTGAACAACATCAATGAGCTAATAAGAAAGGATCTTGTAAGGGGACTCCCAAAATCAATACTCAGTCTAGATGGCCTATGTGATTCTTGTCAAAAGGCTAAGCAAAGGAAGTCATCTTTCAAGAGCAAATCTGAATCTTCAGTAGTGGAACCTTATCATCTTCTACATGTTGATCTCTTTGGACCAGTGAATGTGATGTCTATGGGCAGAAAGAAATATGCTCTAGTAATTGTTGATGAATATACTAGATATACATGGGTGTATTTCTTATCAAAGAAGGATGAAACTGCTCAAACTCTGATGGATCATGTAAATCTACTGGACAAAGGATCACAGCACAAAGTCAAAATTATAAGGAGTGATAATGGAACTGAATTCAGAAACTCAATCATGGAAGCTTTCTGCAAGGAAAGAGGAGTGAAACAAGAATTTTCTGCACCTGGAACTCCACAGCAAAATGGTGTAGTTGAAAGGAAGAACAGAACTTTAATTGAAGCAGCCAGAACTATGCTTGAAGAAGCAAAATTACCAACTTATTTCTGGGTAGAAGCTGTTCAAACTGCTTGTTTTACTCAAAATGCAACATTGATCAACAAGCATGGGAAAACACCATATGAGATGGTGAAAAATAAGAAGCCAAATTTGAAATATTTTCATATATTTGGATGCAAATGCTTTGTGTTGAAGACTCATCCTGAACAGTTGACCAAGTTTGACTTAAAAGCTGATGAAGGAATCTTTGTTGGCTATCCATTGTCAACAAAAGCATTCAGAGTCTACAATCTGAGAACTAAAGTGATCATGGAATCCATACATGTGTCATTTGATGACAAGAAAATAACTGGACTTGATGACTTAGATGGATATGATCAACTGCATTTTGAAAATGAAGATTTATTCTCTGATGATGTAAACTCTGATGAAGCAGTACCGACAAACTCTGATGAAGCGGTTCTGACAAACTCTGACGAAGCATACTCTGAACCTCTACTGGTAAATACTGGAGAAACTGAATATTCTCAAATTGAACAAAATGGAGAACCAGTTGAGGGGGAGCGTGAAGAAGCTCAACAAGACACAGCAAGTGAGTCAGTTGAGGAAACTGATTCAAACTCTGACAGTTCAAACTCTGAACCATCCAATTCAGGGAGAGCCTCAAATGCTACAGAAAGTCAACATATGAATCAGGAGAGCATGGATCAAGGGGGAGGATCCAATAATGATGCAAGAAACCACTTACCAACAGCAAGAAAGTGGACACAGGCACACACACCTGATCTCATAATTGGAGATCCTGATGCTAGTGTGAGAACTAGAAGTGCAACAAATAATGAGTGTCTGTATCATGCTTTCTTGTCTCAAACAGAACCAAAGAAAGTGGAGGAAGCTCTTCAAGATGCTAATTGGATTACAGCAATGCAAGAAGAGTTAAATGAATTTGAAAGAAATGAAGTCTGGACACTTGTACCGAGACCAAAGAATAGATCAATTGTAGGTACAAAGTGGGTTTTCAGAAACAAGACTGACAGTGAAGGTGTGATTACAAGAAACAAGGCTAGACTTGTGGCTAAAGGTTATTCACAACAGGAAGGAATTGACTATGATGAAACCTTTGCTCCAGTTGCAAGATTGGAGGCCATAAGAATTTTTCTGGCCTATGCTGCACACAAGAAGTTTAAAGTCTTTCAGATGGATGTAAAAAGTGCTTTTCTCAATGGGAAGCTTGAAGAAGCAGTTTTTGTTATACTTCATGAGTGATGGAAGAGTTTATAAAGTTGGAGAATCTGATGTTAATCTCAAATCATGGGAAGAACTGGAATATGTGCTTTATCTTCTAAAAGTCAAAAACAGACATACTCATGATGTTGCTCAAGTTTTGAGAGAAAAGATGCTGAGATCTAAAGCTATGCTTGGAGGAGGAGTATCAAGTGTCTACATTCCAAAGTATAGGGATCATACTGGAAAGTTGGTGGAAATGAAGAAAAATAGTGCTAGATTCAGGACTGCACTAAATAAGAAAGTTCTAGAGTTCAATCTAGAGTCTGATAAGGCTTTTTATATCAGACTTGGCAATGAAATGAACAAGAACAACATCTATTCTTTAAGGGCTGCCATTTATCAAATTGGTGAAGATGAACCAGAATTGAAGGAGCTGAAGAAGGATATGATTGCTGAACTAGATCGAGCTGAGAGAAAGTTATTGTCAGATTATATCAGGACTGTACCTGATATCCAAGAAATTCAGTAAAGTCTGACTGTAAGTTTTTATATTTTCTGTTCTAAGTTAAATTTAAACTCTGTTTTAAAATTAAACTCTGACATATTTTAAACACTGCATTTGTTATATGTTTTGACATCATCAATTATTTTTTTTTAACTTGTACATTTTTATTATGAACAAGTTGGGGGAGATTGTTAGATATAATTGCTGACGTTTGTTCATCAGTGTTTAAGTACCAGGTACATATCAGAGTTTATATAGAAGCCAATCAGAGTTTGATAAAGTCTGACTGGGTGAAGAGTTTACATGGAAGCCGGTCAGAGTTTGTTAAAGTCTGACAGGGTGATAGTTGACTTAGCTGTCGGTGCAAAGATAAAGATTCTAGAAGCAATATATTCTGAAGATGGAAAGAAGCAGAATATATTGATACAGCTAAGGAAACGGAATAGAAGATAAGAAGCAATCCTTAATTGATATCAATTGTATAGCTAACTTATAGGAATATCAATTAGAGATGGATTGTAAGTAGCTGTGTACTATATAAACACAGATAGGTTATCCCTAGAAGGGACACGCGAACATTGAATATATTATTCTTGTAACCTAGTAGCTCTTTGTGATTCATTAACATCACTAAGAGGGAATTATTTAATATAATTCAGTTTGTTGATTTACAAACCTGTGTTCTTGATTGTTATTCTCATACATACTTGATTATATATTGTGTATTCGGCCTAACAAGTGTTTTACCTTAAAACGTGTTAATCCCAAATGACCTAACAGAATTGTAGAAGGGGGGGGGGGTTGAATACAATTCTTGATATTTCTTAAACTTAAAAAAACAACTTACAAATAAAAACTGAACTTAATGTAAAAATCACAAGCACATAAATAATTTCAGTTGGATTGTTTGATGATCCAACTGAAGTGATTTTTATTGCAGAAATAATCTGTGATACAAAATGTACACAGCTGCTCAGTTACAAGAGTGTAGAGAAGTATGCTCTCAAAGATAGCTAATACAATCTATTTGTTTTTCTTCTCTCTCTCCTATTTTAACTGCTACACTTGGTTATATACATTCCCAAGTTTACAATACTATTTTTGGTTACACTAAAGTACACTAGTAATAACCATCAGTAGTTTGCTTTTCATTCCTTTTGTCCAATGGTCCTTGGAGATCCTTGCTTTTGTCTTCACGCTTATTATGATCACTCCCAAGAGCCTTATTGGAAATTGGAATGTTTCCTTATTTCCAGTAACCATTTAGATGGCTTCCAATGCACAGTATACTTCCATATCTCCTTTAGATCTGTTCAGTAAACTGTCACTATCACTTTGTCAACTATTCAAAAAGTAATAGTGATTCGTTGATGGCATGGAGATGTGTTTCGTTGATAGCTTTATTCTTCATTTCGTTGATGGTGTATTCCTCGTTTCGTTGATAGAGTAATCTTCATTCCGTTGACAGACTAATCTTCATACCGTTGATAAAGTAATCTTCATACCGTTGACATGTCTTCACTTAGGCAAAATTACATGGCATAATATATTTACAATTCACCAACCTATTTTGCCTATCTAGTACTTAGTCAACATGACTTAGAAAAACCTATCTAATACATACAACAAATTGCATATCAAACTGTGAAGTATTGTACAGTGCAATTGCTACATCACTCATTTCGTTATGAGCTTCCTGTCAACGAAACACTGCAAAGCATGCCATTTCGTTGACAGTTACAAAATGACTTAATACAAAATCTACTAAGTGTTTTTATAAATATCATCAAGAACAACATATTCCTAACAATCTCCCCCAATTTATGACTGATAGAATAACAGCCATAAATCAAGAGCCTTGATGATAACAAAAACACTCAGACATATTACACATGATAAAAGTAGAAATTGCATTGAGCTTCATTGAATTTAATTGAAATGCAAAGTAGAAAATCTTACAAAACAAGTGCACAGAGTTGCTCCTTTAGACTGAGCAGATTTTTCATCTTTGCCTCTGTGGTCTTGTTTTCTTCCCTTTTCTTGCATTGTTCTCCTCAATTTGAGCTTGAAGTCTTCTGTAGAAAATCTTCTCTTCTTCATCTTGATTCCCCAACTTGGATTGCATTAATCTTAGAGTTTCATTGGATGCCTTCTCCAGTTGGTCTTCTATTCTGAAGAATCTTCTACAGTTGTCCTTATCTCTGAATTCCATCATTCAAAAAGGTTGGAGATGAATTATCTTTCCTGTTTGAGGGACCTTCAATACTCTGGGAAGTGCACCAGGCTTGTTCCAGCTAGCTTTGATTTGGCAAATCTTGGAGACAACCTCAGACTTGGCTGTTTTGGTAAAACCAAAATCTTTCTTCAAACATTTAAACACAGATATCAGTGTCTGATAGTCTTCTCCCAGAATTCTGTGTAGAGGCCAAACCTGTTCTCTCCCACCCTTGTAGACAAATACCAATCTCTCTGGTAGTTTGTAAGAAGCTGCTATTCCTCTCACTTCAACCAAGTCATCAAGATTGATATGAATGTCAGACTCCTCCCTGATATCAGCAATGTAGATGATGTCTTCTGGGTTGGTAGGGGGTTTCTCAGCTTGTGGTCTCCTTACCAGAATTGGCTTAGCCTTGGTAGCCCTTTGCTTAGATTTCTTCTTTGGATCCATTTCAAAGAGGAATTTTGGAAAGTTGGCCTCATCAAACTCAATTGGCTCTCCATTTGGCTCAATTGGCTGATCATGGAAATTGACAGGATGATTAGGATCACAGGCTAACTTTACCTCTGAAACTGGATCAGGAATTGTTGGAGGTGCAATTGGTACAGAAGAGTCTGATGCAATGCTCTGAGAGTCATCATTCTCAAAGGCTATGTTTCTCCTAGCTCTTGCCTTTGGTTGCCTTATGCTCTTCTTTGCACTCCTTTCCTCTCTTGCTTTTTCTTCTAGCTGTATTTCTTCTTCATCAAGAGATTGAGCAACTGCAAGGGCTTGCATTGCTGCTCTTTCTGACTCTTCAGCTTTAGCTTCAGCAAAGTTTGGGTGACCAGCCCAAACACAGATTTCTTGTCCATTCCTGTAGACAATTGCCCTTTGCTTCCTTATCTCATGATCATTGCTTTCCTTGCTTTTTGTGATAAGTAGACCAAGAAGCTTGAGCTCATCTGGATAAGGTGCAGGATAGAAAATCCTTGCTATATTTTTGCCCTTTGGTTTAGCAGGGGACTTGGGAGATAAGCTTCTTTGGAGTGTAGCTTGTTCCACATACCTAATGCATGAAGTTTGTCCTTTTTCCTTACCTTGAGTGACTCCATGTAGAATGGGCTCTACCTGATAGAAAGAATTGGTCTGTGGCTCCCATTCCGTTGACACTAGAACCATGGCATTCGTTGATGGTTGATCCGTTGATGGATTTGAGTCCTTTGTAGTTCCAGCAATTTTCTTGACCCTTGCTTCTATGTTGGACCAATGGTCTTTCCAAGCTCCCCCATTGCTAGTGGCTCATTTGGTAAGGAAATGGCTGGGACCATAACCTTTGTGATTTGAATGTCTAGCTCCTTAGATTTCTCCCCCTTTCGTTATCATCAAAAGAGATGACTGGGAGTCCTTGAGCTGCCACTAGTTGGGCCAATAGTTGTGTTTGCTTCTCCTGTTCCTTTTGCATCTGAGATAAAGTAGCTTCCACCTTGTCCACTCTAGAAGAGAGAGTCTTCAAGGAGGTAGCCACTTCAGGTTCCTTAGAGAAAAACCTGGTCATCTTGGACTGTTAGATATAATTGTTGATGAGTGTTTATCAGTGTTTAAGCAACAGGTATTCATCAGAGTTTACTAGAAGCCAGTCAGAGTTTGGTAAAGTCTGACGGGGTGAGAGTTTGCTAAAGCTGTCGGTGCTAACATTGAAGATTCTAGAAGCAATATATCTTGAAGATGGAAAGAAGCAAGATATATTGAGACAGACAAGGAAACGGAACAGAAGACAGAAGCAATCCTAATTTGATATAATTTGTATAGCTAATTTATAGGAATATCAATTAGAGATTGATTCTATGTAGCTGTGTACTATATAAACACAGATAGGTTAGCCCTAAAAGGGATGCGATTATTGAAAACATTATTCTTGTAACCTAGCAGCTCTCTGTGATATTTTACATCACAAAGAGAAGAGTTATTTATATAATTCAGTTGTTGATTCATAAACAGTGTTCTTTATTGTTATTATCATAATTATATTGATTATATATTGTGTAATCGGCCTAACAATTGGTATCAGAGCCAAGGCTGTTTAATATATACAGTTTATCGATCTAAACACAAGTATAATCATGGCTGACAACTCTCAGGAAGGTTCTAATGCAGGTTCGAATGCTCAGAAGGTTCAACCAACTTCTGTTAGTCGATATGAGACTATAAGGGTTCCAATTCTAAGACCAGTTGAATATTCAATATGGAAAGTGAAGATGACCATGTTTCTGGAAGCCACAGATCCAGAATACCTTGATAGAATCAATGATGGTCCTCATATGCCAACTAAATTGTCTCCTGTTATTACTGGTCAAGAACAAAAGACTGTTCCAAAAGAGAAGAAAGACTTGACTCCTGAAGACATCTCATCAATTGCAAAGGATGCAAAGGTTAGACATTTACTCCATAGTGCCTTAGATAATGTCATGTCTAATAGAGTTATTGGCTGCAAAACTGCCAAAGAAATCTGGGATGCTTTAGAAGTCAGGTGTCAAGGAACAAGTGCAATAAAGAAGAATAGGAAAACCATTCTAACACAGGAGTATGAACACTTTGACTCGATATCTAATGAAACTTTGACAGATACTTATGACAGATTTTGTAAATTGTTGAATGATTTGTCCCTGGTTCATAAAGAATATGAACTTGAAGAGTCAAATCTCAAGTTTCTGTTATCTCTACCTGAAAGATGGGATTTGAAGGCAACAACAATTCGAGACAATTATGATCTTGCAGAAACAGATCTTGATGAAATCTATGGGTTGCTCAAAACTCATGAACTGGAGATAGAACAAAGAAACAAAAGATCTGGAAAGAAGACAAAATCTGTTGCTCTTAAAGTTGAAGAAAAGCCCGTCAAGAAGGAATCATCAAGAAAGAAAGCCAAAGGAAAGGCTTTAGTCATAAAATCTGACAGTGAGTCATCAAACTCTGATGATGGCTCAAACACTGATGATGAAGCTTTTGATTCTGAGGATGATGATGAAGAGATGATGAAAATGGCTGCTTTAATGGTAAAGACCTTCAAGAAAATGGGATTCAAGAACTTCAATAAAGGAAAGAGATTTTCTAGGAGAGATTCAAACTCTGATAAGAGAAATTTCAGAAAGTCTGATGGAGGGAATACCAAGTCTGGAAAGAAAGACAAGTCTGAGATCCAGTGCTACAAGTGTAAAGAGATGGGTCATTATGCTCCAGAGTGCAAGAAAGGAAAATCTGAGAAAGCACTCATCACTAAAGGCAAGGACTGGGCAGACACTTCAGACTCAGATGAGGGAGCCAATTATGCCCTCATGGCAACTGTTAAAGATGAAGCTGAGTCATCTGAAAACAAGGTACCCCTAACTACTTATGCTTATGATACTGATAATATATCTGAATTAAGAGTTTATCTAAAAAGCATACATGTTAGTTATAGGGATCAGACTTTAGAGAATGAAAGAATCAAATCTGAGAATCTAGGTCTTAAAGAAAGGAATAAATTTCTTGAAGAGAGACTTGTTAACATGCAACAAGTTCAAAAGGAGAGAGATGATGCTGTTTATGTTGAACAGGAATTGCTTAAAAGATATAGGCAAATAGAATCTGAGTTGGAAAAAGAGAGGAAAGTGATTAAAACTTGGACTAATTCTGGAAAAGACACACATCAAGTTTTTCAGATAGACACTGTAGGTTTAGGTTACTGTGAGAAAGATGAACTTAGGTTTAAAGATAAAGTGAAAGTGAAACCACAACTTAAACCTGTGAAATTTGTTTCTGAATCTAGTAAGCTAAAGTCTGTAGTAGTGAAAGAAGCTGTTATGGAACCAGCTGAAACTTGTGATAAACAGGTTAATGTTGGTTCAATAACAGAGAATAAGGTTAAATTAGAAGCTGTTAAGGAACCAGTAAAAATCTGTGATAAGAAGATTAATGTTGGTTCAATGACAGAAAAACAATTCAAACATAAGCTCAAAGAGGTAAAGTCTGTCAACAAACAGAAAGTGTCCAAGAAAAATAGGAATGGAAAAGTAGGCATTAATAAAAGAAATGATTATCTGCCTAATTCTGATGCTCCTAGGAAGACATGTCATAGTTGTGGTAGCACTAACCATCTTGCAAGTTTCTGCACGAAAAACAAAGATATTAATTCTTTACCCTCCAAGTCTGGAGTAAAGAATGATTATGTTAGGGTTAGACCACAGACTTTATGCACACACTATGAGAGCACTTGGCATTCCATTTATACTTGTAAGAGTTATCATGCTATTTATCACAACTTTTATGAGCTAAAACCCAACCTGAAATGGGTTAAAGCAAACTCTGCAAGTGTAAAGTCTGACACAGTTAGCTTAAACTCTGTTGAAAGTTATTCCGCTGCAAAAGCTAACAATGTTAAGAAAGCCAAAGGATCCAAGCAAGTCTGGATCCTTAAATCTAACTCTTTGTAATTGTTTGTGATTGCAGGGCATAAGGGAAAGTACCCTAGTCTTGGACAGTGGATGTTCAGGACACATGACTGGAAATAAAGCCCTGCTATCAGATTATGAGGAGAGAGCTGGCCCAAAAGTTTCCTATGGAGATGGCAACATAGGACGTACTATGGGATATGACAATATTAATCTTGGAAGTGTCATCATCCCAGGACTCAAGCATGACCTGCTTTTTGTGAGTCAAATCTGTGACAGAGGATACCATGTAGATTTTCATACTGAACATTGTGAGGTTATCAGCAAATCTACTAGGAAAGTTGTTCTAGTTGGACACAGGCGCAATAACATTTATGAATCAAGTTTGGTAACAAACTCTGAAGGAATAGCTGTGTGTCTATCTGCAAAAATGTCAAATGAAGAGAGTTGGAAATGGCATAAGAAGCTCTCTCATCTAAACTTGAACAACATAAATGAGCTGATTCAAAAAGATCTTGTAAGGGGACTTCCAAAGTTAACACTCAGCTAAGATGGTCTATGTGATTCTTGTCAAAAGGCCAAGCAAAGGAAGTCATCTTTCAAGAGTAAATCTGAATCTTCAGTTGTGGAACCTTATCATCTTTTACATGTTGATCTCTTTGGTCCAGTGAATGTAATGTCAATGGGCAGAAAGAAATATGCTTTGGTAATTGTTGATGAATACACCAGATACACATGGGTGTATTTCTTAGCAAAGAAGGATGAAACTGCCTTAACTTTGATGAATCATGTGAAGCAATTGGACAAAGGATCACAGCACAAAGTGAAAATTATCAGGAGTGATAATGGTACTGAATTCAGAAATTCTGAAATGGAAGCTTTCTGCAAAGAAAGAGGAGTGAAGCAAGAATTCTCTGCACCTGGAACTCCACAGCAAAATGGTGTAGTTGAAAGAAAGAACAGAACCTTAATCGAAGCTGCCAGAACAATGCTTGATGAAGCAAAATTGCCAACTTATATCTGGGCAGAAGCTGTTCAAACAGCTTGTTTTACTCACAATGCTACACTGATCAACAAGCATGGGAAAACACCATATGAGATGGTGAAAAATAAGAAGCCAAATTTGAAATATTTTCATATTTTTGGATGCAAGTGTTTTGTGTTGAAAACTCATCCTGAACAATTGACCAAGTTTGACTTAAAAGCTGATGAAGGAATTTTTGTTGGATACCCACTATCAACAAAAGCTTTCAGAGTCTACAATCTGAGAACTAAAGTGATCATGGAATCTATACATGTGTCATTTGATGACAAGAAAATAACTGGAATAGAAGATGAAGAATATCATGATCAACTTCGATTTGAAAATGAAGATCTAAACTCTGATGACGTAAACTCTGATGAAGCAAATCCAACAAACTCTGATGAAGCATACTCTGAACCTCTACTGGTAAACACTGAGGAAATTTCTCTGACAGAACAAAATAGAGAACCAGTCGAGGGGGAGCGTGAAGATACTTCAGAAACATCTCAAGATAATAATTCAAATTCTGAAAGTGAATCAGCTGAAGGATCTATCCCAAACTCTGAGTCAAACACTGAAAATCCAAACTCTGAGCAGTCAAATTTAGGGGGAGCCTCAGAGAATACAAATGGTCAAGAAGAAAATCAGGAGAGCATGGATCAAGGGGGAGGATCTAATAATGATAATAGAAGCCAATTACCAACAGCAAGAAGGTGGACACAAGCTCATACACCTGACTTGATAATTGGAGATCCAGAAGCTAGTGTAAGAACTAGGAGTGCTACAAATAATGAATGTCTGTTTCATGCATTCTTATCTCAAACAGAGCCCAAGAAAGTGGAAGAAGCTCTTCAAGATGCTAACTGGATAACAGCTATGCAAGAGGAGTTAAATGAATTTGAGAGGAATGAAGTCTGGACACTTGTACCAAGACCAAAGAACAGATCTATTGTTGGTACAAAGAGGGTTTTCAGAAACAAAACAGACAGTGATGGAGTGATTACGAGGAATAAGGCTAGACTTGTGGCTAAAGGCTATTCACAACAGGAAGGAATTGACTATGATGAAACCTTTGCTCCAGTTGCAAGATTGGAGGCAATAAGGATTTTTCTGGCCTATGCTGCTCACAAGAAGTTTAAAGTCTTTCAGATGGATGTGAAAAGTGCTTTTCTCAATGGGAAACTTGAAGAAGAAGTGTTTGTTGAACAACCACCAGGGTTTGTAGATCCCAAACATCCAGATTATGTCTACAGGCTTGACAAGGCATTATATGGACTAAAGCAGGCACCTAGAGCATGGTATGAAACTCTAGCTCAATTTCTTTTAGAAAGTGGGTTCACTAGAGGTACAATTGACAAAACCTTGTTCTACTTTAATTCTGGTGATGATTTGCTGTTAGTTCAATTCTATGTGGATGACATAATTTTTGGGTCTACTAATGACAAACTCTGTAAGAAATTTGCCAAGCTTATGCAGTCAAGGTATCAAATGAGCATGATGGGAGAGCTTAGTTATTTTCTAGGCCTACAAGTAAAGCAAACAGATGATGGGATTTTTATCAATCAAGCAAAATATACCAGAAATCATCTCAAGAAATTTGGTATGCTTGATAGTTCATCTGCTACAACCCCCATGGCTACTGCAACAAAGCTAGACAAAGACACAGGAGTCTCAGTAGATATGACAAACTATAGAGGAATGATAGGGTCTCTTCTTTATCTCACTGCAAGTAGACTAGATATCATGTATGCAACATGTCTTTCTGCAAGATTTCAAGCAGACCCCAGAGAGCCACATCTAACAGCTGTGAAGAGAATTTTCAAATATCTCAAAGGAACCATAACTCTTGGTTTGTGGTACCCTAGAGAATCAGAGTTTAAATTAATTGGTTACTCTGATGCAGATTTTGCAGGCTGTAAGATAGACAGAAAAAGTACAAGTGGAAGCTGTCAATTTCTTGGTGACAGATTAGTTTCTTGGTACAACAAGAAACAGAAATCAATTTCCACATCCACAGCAGAAGCAGAGTATATAGCTGCTGGTAGCTGTTGTGCACAGATTTTATGGATGAAGAATCAATTGCTGGACTATGGATTAAGGTACTCTAAAATACCTATTTACTGTGATAATCAAAGTGCTATTGCTATGACAGGTAATCCAGTACAGCATTCCATGACCAAGCACATCAGCATAAGGTATCATTTTATCAGGGAACATGTGGAAGAAGGAAATATTGAGCTTCATTTTGTGTCTACAGACCAACAGCTTGCAGATATCTTCACCAAACATTTGAGTGAAGCTACCTTTACAAGACTGGTAAATGAACTTGGAATGGTCTCTGGTTTTGACTAGAGATACTGGTTTGATTCAAAATCTATACATGATTGATTTTATGCTCATGATTCTTTGCATGCGTTAACTATTATTTGTACCAGTATGTTAAACTCTGATAGTAAACTCTGTTAGTCATAAAGTGTCAGTCATACTCTGTCGGTTAAAGTCTGAAGTTAATCTCTGATGTTATACTCTGATTGTGATATTGTCTGAAACATTTGGACCGATGAAGAAACCTGTATGAAGCATGATTCTCAGTAAGTAATCATGAATCTTTCTGAATAATATATGATCTGATCTCAAAATGTGCAGTAAATTAACACAACATGATACTGTCTCTATATTCATAGCATCTCTTAGTTTATTGATCCTATACACTGAGTCTGTATTAGCTGTTTGCACTTTCTCTCATAAATTAATTGTATTAACTGATGAAAAGTCTAAACTCTGATAATTAGTTGCAAATATTTCACCCTCCAATCATAAATTCCTTTGAGATCATGTTGTGCCTAGGAAGACCCAGGAACTTATTGTATGAAATAAGGGCTAAAATCTTTGATTTTTGGTGACTAGTGCCAACCACTGATTACTGGAAAAATAAAATAAAAAAAAAACAAAAAAAACAAAAATTCGAAGGGGGTGAAAATAATAAATGTTAATAGTACAGAGTTTAGATGAAATCAGATTTTATTTTATACATGAGAGTTTGGACAACCAGATTTTACTGATTTATTATGTGGATTTTATGCACTTTAAGATGCTCTAAATATTTATATTCAGTAAACTCTGCTATTTCACACACCATTTTTCACAACTGTGCATTGAGAGAAAAGAGATTATGAATAAAGAAGGAGGATTGGTAAACACTGATGGACTGTGTACTCTACGCTGAGGTAATTTTATTTTAATCTCTGATGATTAAAGTTAATTATTTGTTTCAGACAGTTAACAATTTTTGAGAAAACATTCTTGAAACCAAAAGTGTATGATTGGTAACGGTTCTAATCAGTATTAAACAGAGAAAAGCTTGCTTGTCTAGGAAAGTGTAAAAGGCGGTAATTATTGCTGTTTTTACTGCGCATGCGTATTGGAAACTGTCAATTACTGCTGTCAGTCATTGCATGTGTGCCACGTGTCCCACTCACACAGTTAACGGAGTAAGACAGTTGTGTATTAATGATTAAAAACTGTTCAGTTTTTAATTTCGAATTTCATATTTAAACAATACACACACATACGTCTAAACCTTTCACATCTTACTCCAATTCACATCTATTGTCACACACACATATTCACAAACACTTTTCTACTTTCAAACTCTTTCAAGCTTTTGCATCTGTTTCTCTGTTCCTCTTTCATATCTTACTAATGGCGACTACAGCGTTTGTTTCTTCTGGGTTAGAGTTTGTCCCTAATAACTATGCAGCACCACTAAACACTGCCAATGCACCAGAGGCGTTTCATATGATGCAGGAATTTCTTGCTCAATCAGCAATTGGGCGTGCTCTAGTAGAACCATCAACACTTTATGGTTCACAAATCAAGGCCTTCTGGGAGACAGGTAGTTATGATGATGGTGGTGACTCTGGCAACCCGTCTATCATCTTTGAATTTCAAGAAGCAGAGTATGTAATTACTTCTGGTACCATTCGAACTGCTATGGGGTTTCCTGAGTATTCTTCATATACTATTGGAATGGGTGATATTGATCTACTAAGGATGATGAGAGAGATTGGGTATTCTGGGCCCTTGACCAAAGTAGGACAATTGAAGCGACCGTTCTTGTGGAAGGAGTGGAGCTTCTTCTTTGACTGCATTACAAGAACGTTCGGGAAGAAATGCACCAACTGGGATGCTATTCCCACGGACAGTCTGCAAATCGGGTATTCTCTTTTATATGATAATCATTTTGATTTTTCACGACTTGTCTTGAATAATTTAGGGGAGAAAATGACAGAGAATAGAGGGGTAGTGTACTTTTCTAGATTTTGTCAGATTTTATTCTCTGCTTGTGTTGAAGGGGTAGAACTAGTTGATGGAGATGTTATTTCTTGTTTTAAATTACACAAGAGGATATTCTCTGATCTCATCAACAAGGATGTTAAGAAAGGGGTTGTTGGAGAGTTGTTGCTACCTGCTTCTGTGCAACAGTTTGTAAATGATCAACTTGATCCACAAACACAAACTCCTTCTCAATCAGAACCACAACCAGAACCTTTACAAACAGAACTTCCTCCATCTACATCTGTTCCACATAAATCCAGTGGTAGGACTAAGCATGTTGGCTCCAAATCTGCAAAGTCTGTTAGACCAGCTACTGAAGTAGGAGTGTCCAAGACATCTGTGCCAAAGGGTGTTGGTCATTCTAAGAAAAGAAGAGCCAATAGATCAAAAACTGATGATGAAGCTGATGTTGATGATGAACCTCTTCATCAGAGAAAAAGAAGATTAGTAGCCGATTATCTTTTTGATAATGTGGATGAATCTACACCAGCAACTGAAGCTGTCCAGGATGAAGCTCCAGAAATTGTTATTCAGGAGTCTGCTGTAAATACTGATAATGAGGACAGGGTCTTTGTGGATAATGAAGCTCCTGAGGTTCTTGTTCAGGAGGCTACTGAAGATGTTGAAGCAACCACTGTGCCTGAAATGGCAAATGCTGAAACAGAGGCTGAAGTTTTTGAGCAAGATAATTTATTTGCTGAGTTTGATTTTGATAATATTCTTGAAGCACATCCTAGTATCAGTGTTTGTGATACTGAGGAAGTGGCAACTGATCAACCCACCCTGGTTATTGAAGAGTCCATTGCTACTCACACAGAGAATCTCTCTGTTACAAATCAAATTCTTGAAATGGGTGAGGAGGTTGATCAGGTAAATGAAGCTGCTATAGAGAAAATGGATGAAGCTATGGCAGAGACTTTGAAAGAGACTACTGTACAAACAGAAGAAATTGTTTCAGAGTCTGTTCCTGTTGAAACAGAGGTTTTTGTAACTGCAAACTCTGAGATTCCTGAAGCTGAAAAGATAAATGCTGAGGCTACTGCAGACAATGTTGCTGAAGAAATTGCAGAGCAGATAGCAGAAAATGTCAATGAATCTAGAGTTGATTTTGATAATGCTGATCACACATCTGTAAACTCTGATCATGCAAACTCTGGGATCAATGCTGGACTTTCAAACTCTGATAGTCATGAGTCAGAACCTTTTCTAAGGGATCCTACAGCAGAGTCTATCAAAGAAAACCAAAATGCAACTGAAGCTCATTTCAGAGAAATGCATTATGCTAATTGGTCAGGAGCAGACTGCATCTTCTCTACACAAAGGGCTGCAGATTTTATACAGAAGTCAGCTGAAGAGATTTCCAATCCTGAGCTGTTAACTCATTTTAAGGCGACCATTGTTCAAGTCAAGTCATTGCACAATCGCTTTGATGAGACAAACAAAGTTGTTCTTGGATTGAGTAATGATATTGCTCTTAAGGATTTAGTAATGAAGCAAGATAGAGCTAGATTTTCATCTCTGATCAAGGATCAAGAAGAAATCAAGAAGAGGCTAACCAATGTTGAAAGCAATCAAGCTGCA
Source organism: Heracleum sosnowskyi (assembly GCA_030848705.1). Classification (NCBI taxonomy): domain Eukaryota; kingdom Viridiplantae; phylum Streptophyta; class Magnoliopsida; order Apiales; family Apiaceae; genus Heracleum; species Heracleum sosnowskyi. Next base: position 48,242,105 of record CM061236.1, read on the forward strand.
ATATCTACTAATATTGATTCGATTGCTACTTCACTAGAATTGCTGACATCAGTTTTTATTCCTGATGATGTCAAAAAGGGGGAGAGAATACATAAAGACAAATGCAAAAGGACTCCAACCTTGAGACTGAGGGATGATTCTAATGATGGTGGAAGCAGGGGAGCTGAAAGAAGGTCAAAGTCTTCTCAAGAGCAAGGGAGACTTCGGTCAAACTCTGCTAGACAGACATACTCTGAAAGAAAACACTCTGGTGGTCAATCTTCTTCGAGACTTAAGAGTCTAGTGATTTCAGAAAATCCAACTACTGATGAAGAGATTGCTGCTAAGTTGTTTTTAGAAGAACATGATGGACAAGTCACAATGGAAGATATGGATATTGAGATGAAGCTTCTTGCAGAAGAACACCAGAAAAAGATTGAAGCTGGTACTTACAAGAAAAAGGCCAAGGCTCCTAGGAAAAAGGAAATGGGAATTTCTATTAAAGAGAATGTGAACTCTCAACAGAGTTTACAATATACAAGGAGGCCTATGATTGCAAAGTCTGATAAAGGAAAAGGTATACTGGTAGAAGAAGGACAGTTACCAAAGAAGAATTATTCAACCTCTGACGTTGCTCAAGTTGAATCAAGGCCAAATAAATCAACCTCTGACGTTGCTCATGTTGATGTTTCTACTAAAGTTGTGACAACCTCTGACAATGCTCAAGTTGTACAAACTCAACTAGCTCCACAACTCCAAGGTTTCTTAAGACCTGTACTTTCTGAAACTCTGAAGCTAGAAGCTGTGAACTTTTCTCAAACCAGAACAGTACATGGAAAGCAATCTTATGATAAATCTGGATTGGGTTCACACAGAGAAAAGAGAATAAATAACAGTCCTTTTGACCATTCATCACTGGCAGAACCTGGTATTGGGGTATCTCAAGAGAGTCTTGATAAACTAGAGTCTGTTCAGATGGTTTATCATAGAGGGTTAAAGAAAGAGGTACTGTTATACTTTATGTCTGATGGAAGAGTATACAGAATAGGAGAAGCTGATGTTCAATTGAAACTATGGGAAGAGCTTGATTATGTTCTATATCTTCTCAAAATCAAAAATAGAAGTACTCATGATGCTGCTCTAGTTCTGAAAGAAAGAATGATGAAATCCAAAGTTCTTCTTGGAGGAGGTGTTTCAAGTGCATATATTCCTAAGTATAGAGATGTTTATGGAAAGATTGTTGAAATGAAGAGAAACAGTGCCAAGTTCAATACTGCACTGGGTATAAAGGTTTTAGAATTCAACCTAGAGTCAGACAAATCATACTTTATCCGGCTAGGGAATGAAATGAGGAAGAACAACATTTATTCTCTTAGAGCTGCCATCTACCAGACTGGAGAAAGTGATCCAGAGCTTAAGGAGTTAAAAGAAATCATGGTGGATGAGCTAGCAAAAGCTGAAAGGAGGCTGCTTATTGACTATCTCAGGACAGTGCCTGATATTGAAGAGATTAAGTAAAGTCTGACTGTAAGTTTTTAAAGTTTTCTGTTCTAAGTAAAAGTTAAACTCTGATATGTTATAAACACTGCATTTGTTATATGTTTTGACATCATCAATTATCTTTTAACTTGTACATTTTTATTATGCACAAGTTGGGGGAGATTGTTAGATATAATTGCTGATGAGTGTTTATCAGTGTTTAAGCAAAAGGTATTTATCAGAGTTTACTAGAAGCCAGTCAGAGTTTGATAAAGTCTAACGGGGTGAGAGTTTGCTAAATCTGTCGGTACTAACATTGAAGATTCTAGAAGCAATATATCTTGAAGATGGAAAGAAGCAAGATATATTGAGACATACAAGGAAATGGAACAGAAGACAGAAGCAATCCTAATTTGATATAATTTGTATAGCTAATTTATAGGAATATCAATTAGAGATTGATTCTATGTAGTTGTGTACTATATAAACACAGATAGGTTAACCCTAAAAGGGATGCGATTATTGAAAACATTATTCTTGTAACCTAGCAGCTCTCTGTGATATTTTACATCACAAAGAGAAGAGTTATTTATATAATTCAGTTGTTGATTCATAAACAGTGTTCTTTATTGTTATTATCATAATTATATTGATTATATATTGTGTAATCGGCCTAACATGGACACGGTGAGAAGAGGAAGCTTTTCATCCAGCCTCCTGTTATTAGCATCCTTGAGGTTGCTAATGGAATCCTTGATTTCTGTAGCTTCAATCCTTGTTTGTAGCATCTGTAGCCTTTGGATTTCCAGAGAATCCATGATGGCCTTGTAGAATTTCTTGTCCCTTGCATTTGCAGACTCATGAGCTAGATATGCCTCATTGTACTGCCTTGAGATAGCAGCATCTAGAGTGAATCTTCCATGCATATCCTGAGAAAGCCAGTCTGGTCTAGGAGGCACCACAGAAGTCCCAGTCTGTGAAGTAGTGGCCACCTGTAGATTGTCACCATAGCTGTCCTCATCATCAGAAAAGTCAAAGTCTCCACTTGCTGCAGCTCCTGGAGGTAGATTGGTCAAGGCATCCTTTGCTCTTTGCATTGATGCAGTTGTATGAATTAGGTTTAGTGACCTTTCTGCCTCCACATTGCCCTCCTGAGCCATAATTTGATAGGCTGGCACAGGATGAGTAAAGGTCTCAGGATCCAGGGAAATACTATCCAGAGTTTGTTGACCTCTCACTGACCTCCATTAACTCACTTGCAATGGCTGCTTCATCCCTTATTGCTCCTGTAGTCCCTTCTCTCTCTCCTCTATTTTCTTGCATCATGGGCTCCCCATGGCTCACACCTCTCACACCCTCACCTTCACCTACTAAGGTGGAACCCTCAGCCTCTCCTTTTGCCTGACTGGAAGAAATAGTCAGCCTCTCACTCTCAACCTCTCCTTTTTCCTGGCTGCAAGCCAGCCTCTCAGTTTCACTCCCTCTCAATCCTAGAAGTGTCTCAACTACCACTAGATCATCTGCACTAGTTGTGGAAACAACTTGATTTTCAATTAAAGGTGCAGAATGAACTATCAACGGTATGGTAGTTTGAACTGTCAATGGTATGGATACCGTTGATGGAGAGACACTTGTCAACGAAAGAGACTGTTTCGTTGATGAAGTCAAGAAAGCACTTTGAGAAAGTGAAATTACAGTAGAATATGTGTTGATTGATTTAAGAGATTGTTCCACAGATCCTCTTGTAACTTCAGAAAAGGATGATTGGTGGCCCAACAAATCACTTAACAAGTGATGGTCACCAATGTCAGAGTGGGGCTTCTCCAAGAAAAGAGTTAGAGAATCAGGGATAGATGAATGGATCATATCCACATCTAATGAATGAGTTGGTGAATTTTGAGGAGTTGGTTCAAGATTTATATTTAAAGAATGGGACTGTAACCCCAGAGTAATGATATGGGTTACATCAAACTGAATTTGAGAAACTGGAAGTGTTTCTTCCAGTGTGTGTGCACCCTGTGAAAGCTGGGATTTTTGCTTCACTCTCCTTTGGTATTGGGAAATAGTAGACTGTGGGCTTGAAGTGTCCCTTACCCTCTTGGAGTGTGCTCTTGGATGAGAGCTTGTTTCAATAATTACATCCTTTTGGGAGGATGCAATTAGACTTGTGCTTAAATCCATATTACTCATTGTGCCTTGTTGGTAAGACACAATGGGGCTTGGCTGGATCTCACTCATCTTTCCTTCCTTATCCTTAGGGTTTCTTTTATGTTCACCCCTTCCCTCACCTCTCACAGCACCTACATCACTCCCCTTAGGTTGTGTAGTGGATTTTACAACAGGTGCCTTTTGGGAAGCACCTGAGGTTGGCTTGGAGGATTTCTTTGATTTTGGTTTTGTTGCTGGGGCAGGAGCCTGTTGGGTCACAACTACAGACTCCACATCAACAGGACTGGATGATACAGTTGAAGTAACAACTATACTAGAAGGGATAGCAGTGGTTACCTCAATTATTGGCAGATACACCACTGGAACATCACCATTGTGGTTCAACCTCAGTATGTCTGTCAATACTCTCTTCTCTTGCACAAAGCAATCAAACCTAGACACAGGGTTAGAGATAACCAATGGTGCTGGACTAACATGGTTAGCCAACATCATCAGAAATCTAGCATAATAGATATTTTTCTTCCTATTTGCCTTATCACCCAACTTATCACCAATTTCATACATAAGTTGGGTGCTAAAGTTTTAATATTTATCAGTTAGGAGCATGGTAAATAGAATCAACATGGAATTAGTTAATGCATCAAAATTACTAATTTTACCAGAAAAGACTTTAATGAATGCATCAGGTAAATAACTGTATTCCCTAACCAAACATCTCCTAATTATCTTACCCAAATTATCAGTAGGAAATGAGTAGTTTATGGAATTTAGCATGTTAACCATTTCAGTGAATGTGGGCAAAGCAGAGCAATTATTTTCAGGAAGGTGTAAGCATGCTTGCAACACATCAGAATTAACTATATACTCATTACCTTGGATGGTGAATTGCAAAGTGAAATTTGTCCCACTGTACTCACATGAGGTCCACATTTCTTCGATTATCTCATTGTAGAGTGGTGTAGAGTGAAACATTGTGTAGCTCAACTTGCAATTCTTCATGAAGTCCATCATTTTGAAAAACAGACTGTTCGGGCTTTCTTTGACAACAAAGGGGATGGAGTTGTTTTTCTCATAGATAAACCCTCCAGAAGACATGAGCTTGACTATGGGTGCCATTGTTGAGTGAGAAAAAGTTTCGAACTGAATTGCTTGTTAGAGAGAAGAAGAGAGAAAAGCCTTTGGAATTTTTGAGAACAGGTAAAAAAAAAGAAATTAAGGAAAATAGAATTTCTTAAATACTCCCCCAAAAATTCTCAGAAAATGAGTCCAATAATAAATGTAAATTACTGGATTGGCTTAAAAATATAACCGTTACTCTTAAAGTATTACCATGATTTATACTTACAGGGGTGTATGCATAGATCGTGGTAAAAGTCGTGTCAAATCTCAACGGTTCAGATTAAAAGCGCTATATCAACGAATCAGAATTGGGCGTTTAAGGTCCCGTCTATTTCGTTGATAAAGCTGCGTTTCATTGATATAAAAGAGCTATCAACGAAACACCCAGAAAAATGCTAAGACTGTCAACGAAATGGTGCGTTTCGTTGACATAGTAATTTTGACTTAGACAAAATTTCACTTTTTCCTGAGAAAATTAATTCACAGAAAAACATAGCAAATTTCTGGCTACATTGTAACTTGCAAATATCTCAAAAATAATTAAGAGAAATTTAGCATACCTAGCTCACTTACTAATCTTGAGAATGTTGATTCATCAAGTGGATTTGTAAAGATGTCTGCAAGTTGTTGTTCACTTGGAACAAAATGTAACTCCACAGTACCATTCATAACATGTTCTCTAATGAAATGGTACTTGATGTCAATGTGCTTGGTCCTTGAATGCTGCACTGGATTCTCAGTAATGGCAATGGCACTAGTGTTGTCACAGAAAATAGGGATTTTCTCAACTCTTAATCCATAATCAAGAAGTTGATTTTTCATCCATAAAATCTGTGCACAACAACTTCCAGCTGCAATATACTCAGCCTCAGCTGTGGAGGTGGAAACTGAGTTTTGTTTCTTGCTGAACCATGACACAAGCTTGTTTCCTAAGAATTGACAGGTGCCAGTTGTGCTTTTCCTGTCAATTTTACATCCTGCAAAATCTGCATCTGAATAACCAATTAGTTCAAAACCAGATTCTCTAGGATACCAAATGCCAAGGTTTGGTGTTCCTTTGAGATATCTGAAAATTCTTTTAATAGCAACTAAATGGGATTCCCTAGGATCAGCCTGAAATCTAGCACATAGACATGTAGCAAACATAATATCAGGTCTACTAGCTGTTAAATATAGAAGTGAGCCTACCATGCCTCTGTAACTTGAAATGTCCACAGATTTTTCCTTAGTATTCAATTCAAGTTTGGTGGCAGTAGGCATGGGAGTTTTGGCAGGAGAGCATTCCATTAAGTTAAATTTCTTTAATAAATCATGAATATATTTTGTTTGACTAATGAAGATGCCTTCATTAACTTGCTTCACTTGAAGACCAAGAAAGTAAGTTAATTCTCCCATCATGCTCATTTCATATTTACTTTGCATAAGCTTGGCAAACTTTTGACAAAGTTTCACATCTGTAGACCCAAAGATTATGTCATCTACATAAATTTGAACAAGTATAGTAGAGTCATTCACAACCCTGTGAAAAAGAGTTTTATCTACAGTACCTCTAGTGAAGTGATTCTCAAGGAGGAACTGTGAAAGTGTGTCATACCAGGCTCTAGGTGCTTGTTTCAAACCATAGAGTGCTTTGAGGAGGAAGTATACATATTCTGGAAAATCATCATCTTCAAAACCAGGAGGTTGACTTACATACACCTCCTCTTCCAATTCCCCATTCAGAAAAGCACTCTTCACATCCATTTGATAGACTTTGAAATTGGCATGGGCTGCATAGGCTAGGAAAATCCTTATTGCTTCTAGTCTTGCAACAGGAGCAAAGGTTTCATCAAAATCAATTCCTTCTTCCTGTGAATAGCCTTTTGCAACCAATCTATCTTTGTTCCTTGTGACTATACCATTTTCATCCATCTTGTTTCTGAACACCCATTTTGTGCCTATGACACTCCTGTCCTTAGGCTTGGGCACCAGCTTCCAAACATTGTCCCTCTCAAATTGGTTTAGCTCCTCTTGCATAGATAAAACCCAATCTGGATCTAGAAGTGCATCCTCGACTTTCTTTGGCTCATCTTGAGACAGAAAGCTGCTATATTGACATTCTTCTTGAGTTGCTCTTCTAGTTTGGACTTTTGAAGTAACATCACCTATAATAAGTTCAAAGGGATGATCTTTAGTCCATTTCCTTGAGGGAGGTAGATTTGCTCTTGAAGAGGTAGCTTCATGATCATGATTGCCTTGATTGGATATTTGTCCTTGAGAAACTCCCCCTGAGTTTGTTGTCCCTAAATGATCACTTCTAGAAGCATTTCTATGACTGTCAACAGTATGACCATTTTGGCTGTCAACGAAACGCTCATTTTGACTGTCAACGAATCCACCATCATGACTGTCAACGAAATGACCATTTGCTCTGCTAGCAACTATTCTTTTTAACCTTAATGCAGCAATTTCATCTTCACTGCTGCTTTCATCTGTGCTAGATACAACAACTTTAGGCTGTTTCTCAGTAGCCTTAACATGATTCACTTGATCTCCTTCCTCATTCTCAAAAGAAAGATTTTCATGGATACCTTCATCACAGAGACCTTGAATTTTGAGATCATCAAAAACAACATGTACAGATTCCATAACAATGTTGGTTCTGAGATTATAGACTCTGTAAGCTTTCCCTGCTGCATATCCCACAAATATTGCTTCATCTGCCTTTGCTTCAAATTTACCCAAATGCTCAGCTTGATTTCTCAGAACAAAGCACTTGCATCCAAAGACATGAAGAAAATCCAATAGTGGCTTCTTTCTTTTGAGTAGTTGATAAGGGGTCATACCTTTGGCCTGATTAATCAAAGAAATATTTTGAGTGAAGCAGGCTGTGTTAACTGCCTCAGCCCAAAAATAAGTTGGTAACTTTGATTCATCTAGCATTGTCCTTGCAGCTTCAATAAGTGTTCTGTTTTTCCTTTCAACTACACCATTTTGCTGTGGTGTCCTTGCTGCTGAAAACTCATGCAAAATACCATTTTCTTCACCGAACATCTTCATGCTTGAATTCTTGAATTCTGTCCCATTGTCACTCCTAATCCTTCTTACTTTCAAGTCAGGATGATTGTTTACCATCTTGATGTGATTGATAATGATTTCACTTGCCTCATCTTTGGAGTGCAAAAAGAAGGTCCATGTAAACCTAGAAAAATCATCAACAATCACAAGACAATATTTCTTCTTTGAAATAGACATGACATTCACAGGGCCAAATAGATCCATATGAAGCAACTCAAGCTGATGGACAATTGATGACTCTGTCTTGCTTTTGAATGATGCCTTCTTTTGTTTCCCTTTTTGACAGGCATCACACAAACCATCCTTGGAAAACTCCACTTGTGGAATTCCTCTAGCAAGATCTTTCCTCACCAAATCATTCATAACTTTGAAATTCAGATGAGACAGTTTCTTGTGCCATAGCCAACTTTCATCCTTGCTTGCCTTGCTGAAAAGACAAGTGATGGTGTCTGGACTTGTGCTACTAAAGTCAGCAATGTACACATTCCCTCTTCTGAATCCAGTCATTACCACATTGTTGTTTCCTCCTTTAGAAACAACACAGGCTTCTTTCGAAAAAATAACTAAAAATCCTTTGTCACAAAGTTGGCTGATACTAAGCAAATTGTGCTTAAGACCATCCACCAATGCAACCTCATCTATGATGACATTCTCTTTTGAAATCAAGCCATATCCCTTAGTGTAGCCTTTGCTGTAATAACCCGAATTTTTGGATTAATTAAAACTTTTCTTATTATGATTAAGTGCATCAGTGAATAGTGAATTTGGTGGATGAATAGTGATTTTGAGGATTAACAAAAAATTTCATGCCACCTATGTACGAGACGTAATGTGGATATTCCGAAGTCATATTAGTGATCTACGGAGTAAATAAGTGAATGCAAAGACGATCGGAATTCAGAAATTCCAAATTTTATTTTGGTGAAATATTTGACCGGACAGCGAATTATATATTATTATATTCAAGAAATGAGATATTAAAAATTGAGGATTTGAGGATTTAATATTTTGGAATTTTATTATATTTGATTTGAGAATTTAGAACGAAAACCACTGGGACAGTGAAACGAATGTTCTAGAAACCGCTGATACTTTATAATGAGATTAAGCGATTAAGCGAACGAATCATGGATTAAGGATTGAAATTATGACAAGATTAAATATAGACATGGAAGTAACATATAACAAGATTAATTCGAGAAATGCAATATTTGGATCATCCATGTGAAAGGAAACGAACCAGTAAAGCTACTTTAACCAAACGCGTGCATGCGCGACACGTGTCCCTGCTTGCCACCATGATACCCCACTGATCGACATGTGTCCCTATGACTCACCACTTAACAAAATATCAGCATTCTTATCTTTTACTCAAAACAAAAAGAAAAGAAGAAAAGAAAAGCAAGAGAAACACAAAATTCTCCAAAACTGATCAGCTAGAGCACCCTCCAAAGAAAAATCCATAACTCCATTTCCAACCATGATAAAATCACCAAAATTTAACCACAGCTTCTTCACTCCATATATAACATGCGTTCAAGATTTCATAGCAATCCAAGGAGTATAGCCTAGTCAAATCGCCTCCCCAAGTTGAAGAATCCAAACTGCCATGATCTTGGCAGTTTCTGCACCGATTTTCAAACGGCCGTATCTCTCTCATTTCTACATGAAATCTTGCGTTCTATAGCTTGTTGGAAAGCCATGGAGATGCTCTACAACTACGCTTTAGAAACCTCGCCCAGAAAAGCAGGGTAAGGACCTCGTTTGGGCAGTTCTTTGAACAGATGAATAGTAACTTTCAATAACTAACTTTGATTTCTTGACTTCTTTTGATGATCTAAGCTTGGTCAAGGAAATCTAAGGGCTAGACAAGGCTTACTACGTGATCATACACTCCAAGTAAGGTATTAACCCCATGAACCCTTAGTTGACTTTGAGTTTTGTGGATGTTCTTGATGATTGTTAGCTTAGTTGAGATTATAGTGTTAATATAAGCATGTTAGCATGATCTTGTAGTTGGTTTATCCATTTGTTGATTAAGATGTTAAAGTATGATACCCCTGGACTTGTGGAGATGAGAATCATGTGTTTAAGATGTATGGATGCCCGGTGTGGCTTGGTTTGATGATTATGATTTTTGGAACGTCCGATTTATAGCCGTCGTAATGCCCAAATTTTTACCTACTGATTGGTTCCCTGTTTTTCCTCTGTTAGAGCTCGACCCTTGAGTCCTACTGCCCATGATTGTGTAGTTTATGTTATAAGCTTCGTAATGATATGTGGTTCGCCTAATTTGGCCGAACGGTTTAAGAGAAAAGTGAGTTTTAGTAAACGCCGTTCGGAAGAACGACCCATCTCTGGTCAGCAACTTTGAGTCTATATTTGGACCACTTCGGAGCCGTATTAAAATATGAAATTTTGAGGAATAATACTAGAGACAGTTAGGAAGGCTCACGAAAAGGATTCGTATTAAAAAGATTATTTTTCGATTTTATAAAAATGTTTTAGTCGAGGTCGCGCAAGTGAAAACCACTAAGAACATGACTTAGAAACCAATGTTGTAAATGATTAGGTATAACTTGTATTCGAGGATCGATTTCGGACTAAACCTACGACTTAAGAAATTGTCGATTAACATGGACTTAGTATGAGCCTATAACGAGCTAGTAATGCCTTGGTTGTGTTTCGCCTACGTGTTTAAGCATTGAGCAAGTGGATTATCCAGGGGATTAATCGTACGTTTTCTTTGACTTTGTCTAGATTATCCGGCATCGTCGCGAACCCCTATCACTTCTCGAGCATCAGGCAAGTTTACTAAACCTTACTCTATTGTTCAGAGTAGGTATATTTTCAAATATTCAATACTTGTGTATTCCCAAGTTATATATATCAAATCTTAGTTGTGAGTATTGTGGCAAGTTTCCTAATTCTATACTTTGAAGTATTGATTATATATTACTGTTGTTGCCATGTGAGGAGTTATACAGTTTTGCGATACATGTTATATATCGTGTTCAATAAGATTTGACTTTTGGATATGATACGAGCTGTGAGATAATGTACTTATGAACCGGTATACCTCGTAACTCTATAGATAAGAGCATGTTTATTGTTTCGACTCTAGACCGGGAGTCGATATTTGTGTTATATAGATAGTCGTGGAGACCCGGAGGGATTCCAGCGGCAGAGTACTATTCATCTTGAGGAATATTATTATTAACCATTAATTATATTTCTAGAAAGTATTAGTTACCTGGAAATGATTTGAGGAATGTTATTTGAATATTACCTCATTCGAAGGTTATTATTTGAAAATGATTTGGTAATTGGCTTATATGTTAAATATGGGATATCAGTTATAAGCCAGTATTCTTATATATGCCCTAGGATAAGGGCGTGTGATTTTCATTAAGGATCAGAAGTGATTGTATTTCTGTATATGCTAAAGATTATTTTTCCGATAAAGACATCGGGTGACTGTTATTTGAGATTTATTAATTAATGAATATTATTTATGTATATTCATTTGAGGCTTACTTGTTCGAGGGTTAATTATGTATTTAATGAACATTATTTATGTATATTCATTTGAGGCTTACTTGTTCGAGGGTTAATTATGTATTTAATGAACATTATTTATGTATATTCATTTGAGGACTATTGACTTTAAGAATATTATTGTGAATATTCATCTGGGGATTATTTTATGAATATTAGTTTTGAATATTCATTCGAGGATTATTTATTTATTTAATGAATATTAGTTTTGAATATTCATTCGAGGATTAATTATTTATTTAATGAATATTGCTTTTGAATATTCATTTGAGGCTTATTTATTTAATGAATATTATTTCCTAATATTCATTTGAGGTTTATTTATTTAATGAATATTATTTTAGAATATTCATTTAAGAGTTATTTATTTAATGAATATTACCTTTGAATATTCATTTAATCTATATTTACTTAATGAATATTATTTTCGAATATTCATTTAATCAGTATTTACTTAAGGAATATTATTCCGAATATTCATCTAAGCTTTACTTACTTAATCAATGTCATTGATTATTTTTAAAATCAAAAGAGGTTCCCAAAACAATGTTTTCCATTTAAATCCGTCTTTTAAGAAGATTCAAATGCTCGCTCAACTATCAAAAATACGGGAAACCTGATTTAAGTGACTACTACTCTTTTTAAACTCTCAATTCAAAAACTGTCAAGGGACAGATATTTTCTTGGAGCAATTTAATTGCTGCCAGTCTAATGTTGTGTTACCACCTCAATGATCGAGGGGTAAATTCATGGAACAAGTCGATATCCATTAACAAGCATAGCTTGGGAAATATTGGAGAATCTTCCTTTCCAACCTAGATATAACTACTTAGTGGAGTCGTATCAACAAGTGTTACACTTGGGGAAAGGAGGACGATCTTTACGTTTCAGAGTCATGGATTTCATCTGAACTAGGAGTGGTGTAAGTGGTCAAGTTGCGTGGGCCCATCCAACTTTTATATTGCCCCAAATGGGTCGGGAGGTCATAGTAAGGCGGTAGACAATGTCAGGCCGTCGTGATACTTCCATCTACATGTAGAAAACTATTTGAGCGGTGCGACCTGCTACTGATCATAGTAAGGTTAGGCACAGCGGACGCGGTAGCAACTCCAGTATTAGTTCATCATCCAATTTGGATATTTCCTGCAACATGTATTGGGGTGAAGAACCAACCATGTTGGCAGGGGGTTGAAAAGTGTTTGGAAATGAAGTGACAATAAATTTGTGCAACTCCATCTTTTACTTTTGAGTTATGACTCTGATAAAACCTGATTAAAGATATATATGCATAAGTGGAGTTTGGGTTACGGAAATATTATATTAATTTTCCTCGTAACTTCATCGTTTATATTATACTAGTTTCTTATCCGCTTAAAGCATATCATATGACTCTGTGGATACCCTACATAACATGAGTTATGGTAAGGGAGTTGCTTATATTGAATTTTCCTTATAACTTCATCTTTTAAGTTATATGTTGATATTCTGCTTATATAGCAGATAATTTTTGGAAAGGTTATATTTGGTTTATTTTGAAACCTCATCTTGTATACAAGAACTTTGTTCATAATATAGCAAAAGAGTTGCAGAAATATTATGAAATGATATTTGAATTACAATAAAGGTACTATTTTTGGAATATCTTCCGATAAGGAAATAATTTCAGTATCGAGATATTTTGACAAATTATTGTCTTATACCCGCTTTATTCTGGGTTGAGTTAAAGGCAGAATTAGGCCATACTTTCATTACCTTGCTGAGCTATCGCTCACTCTTGCTATTGTTTTATATATATTATATAGCAGCGAAGCAGGATGCCAATGGGACGGCACGTACCCCGCAAGGCGTTTCCACAAACAGTTTCTAGCAGTGATCCCGAGAATAGTACGAACCAATCGAATCAGGCTACAACTTTTGGTATTCAACTTATGTATAGATATGAATGGTATGAGAGGATTATGAGCATCAGAAGGCTAAGTTGGTAATGTAACCTTACTTAGAAATTGTATCAGTGACAGATTCAAAGACATTTGGGTATTGTAATAAAGATTATTTATTCCACAGTTGTTGTATTGTGTCGTTTCTGAGACTCTAACCTGTGTGTGTGTGTGAGACATATATTGTGGGGTCATGAGCAGGTGAATTATGCACGGTGTGAGTAATACAGATAAGGCAAGGAGTAAATGGATCGTGACTACTCTAAATCCCTGACCCCGGATTTGGGGCTGTTACAGAAATGGTATCAGAGAGTTAGGTTACAGTCCTCAGAAATGATAGGAGATCGAGTCTTACAATACCCTTAAGAATGATAAGAACATCTAGAGCCCAAATTGAGTTCGTAGTCGGGTTAGAGGACCTGACCCTGACTGTTTAAGATGAAGCCCGAGATGGGACTTCTTCTGGGAAACCGTACTTAGGACTTCATGGTTAGTCACCTCGATTCGTATGAGTTATAGAGTGATGGGATTCTGAGATACCAGACCCCGAGGCCTTCGAGTAGGCAATTGATGATGCGTTCCTTGAAATGGACGGAGACCCGATAAAGGAAGATCCATAGGAGGATCTAGAGGAAGACCCCGTAGTGGGTCAAAGAAAGAATCTTGTAGAGAACGTGTTGATTGATAAAGATGTAGTATGTTACTTGAGGTCGTATAATAAAGACCGGACGAACCTTCAGAGGATAAATAAGTGACGAGACGAGAGTCTAAGGATCGTTCATGATTTATCAAGAGATATGACAAAGAAGATGGAGTGGAATCTCCAAAGCAGAAGAGGTAGAGGCAGTATAGCCAGTATTAGTGGATTGATTCGACTCGAACGAAACCTGTTACTCGTAGTCAGTTATAGTTGCCCATAAGGAGGCAGCATACGTAAGAACCAAGATGTTCAGATTTTCACAAACGATTAAGGGTACTTAGTTGCCTAGAATAGTGTAAGGAATTGTTTTGGGCTATGAGATTTCAATCCCCCACGACCAGCGATTCCACTGGAAATAGTGTCTATTACATCATTGAGGGATTTTATTATCTCAAGGAAAATTTTGGGTATAAAGATGATTGAAATAGAGACCGGGTTTAAGCTTGTAGTTTCTAACGAGCTTCCGTAGTACTGCCTAGTCGACATGTGGAATTGTCATTGCTATGGGCGACAACGGTATCGAAGTCTTCTTATAGAACAGAACGCTTACTTGAGATGTTTGCGCCTAGTCGAATAGAATTCCCTGCGATTGCAAAGGTCGATGGTTGGATCCTTAGCGACTATTATAAGTCGGCAATGACGTAAGTATCAAACACCTTAGGGCGCGTGGAAAAGAAAAGCTTTGGAATTGAATGATTATCCATTAGAGGAGCCGACATAAAAGGCATCCGTAGAGACCTTGGTAGTACCCTCCCCATTTGCAAATTATGTGGGATATTTCCCCAATCTATGATCTATCTTGACCTCTTTCCAAGAAAGAATTCTGATAAAGGGTATATTCCCTCTTCGAAGTTATTTTATAACACTTGTGCTAAACCATATTCAGTTTCACTTGTGCCAGAGGCTGTCACAATGCCTGCTTTCAGGTTTTCGAAGCCCTGTCAAATGATGTTATTTAAGCTTTCACTTTTCTTCGAATAATGAATGACCCTATGGTGATACCTCACCACTTGTTTGTTAAAGTACCAATATCTTTTTGGTTATTCTTTTCCTTGTATTTTCTTTAGAAACCGCACCTTTGGAATCTGTTCAATTTTAATCTGAGGTGTTCCTTTGAGAAATATTGTCGAAAGACGATAATCATTAAATTGATCTCGAATTGCTTTCGTACTTTTCAACTTCCACTGAGACGAACAACCCTATACTTATAGGGGCTACAAGGACTATCTGTCTATGTGATAGAAGTCGGATGGGACGCCATCACTTGTAAGTTATGAAATACAAGAAGGCTAATTACCTTTAGTAATGTCTCAATCGAGGCACACAACGTTGAGTTCTTATGATCATGTTGATCTCTTGGTAAATTCTCTTACCTCCAATAAGGTTACCTTAAAACTCATAACCTTATGATCACCAGTGTGTGACGTTTTCCTTGATATGGGAGCTGTCTTTTCAAGGCCCCATGATTTTTGTTATCCTCATTGAATTCTAAGGGGAGGCGAACCAGGTCAAATAAGTCAAAAATTCGCTGATAGGAATTAGATTCACAACGAAATCGCCTATGACAGGAGCGAATCCCTAAGACGAATAGAATGTTAGTGACGTATCAACGAAATTGGGTTATTCTCCCAAGGATGTTATGATAATGGAAAGCGTGTCAATCGACATGTGTGAAAGGAATAGCGATGTGTCGTGTACTCCAGTGACAACGGTGTTAGATAGATGCCCTATAATGGAATTAAGATTTTGGAGGAGTTGTTTACGAATGGACACTACCTCTGGGTTAGCAAGATAAGTACTGGCGATGGAGTCAGAGGGAGCTGGTATTGTGACTTGGGAGAAGTTGATATTATTATAAGGATGGGTTGGTTGACACCCAATGGAGTCCAGACTGATTGTAAGAGAGAGAGTAATAAATAAAGGATGGAGACAGATTCAGAGATTCTTAAATATAGTTTAAACTAAGGAACTATTACGCCAGAAATGCGAGGCTTAATTAGCTCTTATGGTTGCCGCCAAGAAAAGAGATACCAAGTATTAAGGGAACTACAATGGTTTTGGGAGATTGTACAAGGTTTTAAGGAGCTACCAGATATCGATTTGGATGACATGAGAATGAATACCGAGTATTCCGAGTATAGTGGGAATGAAAGAGTTAGTGACTCAGTTACAAGAATGGTTGGGCAAGAATATGATAAGACCCATTGTACCACCGTGGAGAGCCCGGTGTTGTTCTGAGAGAGAAGGATATTAGCACAAGATTATGCATCGAACCTCGAGAGTTGTATGAGTTCGACGTGGAGCATAGGTACCCTTGTAAATGATTGTTAGATCAGCGAAAGAACGCTGTGTATTTCCAAATTTATTTAAGAACTGGATATCACCGGTTGGAAGTTAAATCCGAGAATATACCCAAGATTGCGATTCGTATTAGGAATAGGCACTTCGAGTTTTCAGCGAGGTTGTTTTGGGGTGATTAATGCACCCACAAATTTTATGGAATGTAATGAATTAGCTTTGGGTTACCCGTGATAGTAGATAACATGAGATGGAGAAATGGCTAAAATTGACCTAGGATTATGACTGTGAGATACACTACCATCCGGGAAAGGCCAATGTGGTGGCCGATACCCTTAATTAAAATGAGACTGAGATGGATTCCGAATGATCGGGAATTAAAGGATGAGATTTTACACAAAACCCAAGTTAGTCCGACAAACTAGAAAGACAGAAGATTTCACCAACAGGCGGCTAGTAACAGCCAAGACAGACAGAGAAAGTATGCGGACTAAGCCCGCGAGTATAGAGATAGTACTGCTATTGATGAGCTAAATGGCATGTGGATGGATGACAAGCAAGTTTATGATTGGTGTATTTTCTGTGTAAACAAGATAGAGAATATGAGGTTAGAAATTCGTGATGCTAAAAGATATCCTCGTGGGAAGAATTAATGAGATTTGGAAAGAAAGGGGAGTTGACCCCGAGATTCACTGGGCCATCTGATATTTTAAAACGCGTCAGGAAGGTGGCCTACGAGCCAGCCTTACCCCCCAAACTTGTAGAATGGTCACAACGGGGTTCATGTGTCGATGCTACGTCAGTATACTATAGATGCCCGTCATATGTTAGAATACGAGCAGGTAGATATACAACCTGGTCTGACTTACAAAGAGCAACCTGTGGAAATCATAGATAGAAAAGAACAAGTGCTAAGAGACGAGGTTGCCAAGCTAGTGAGAGGTTTGTGGAGAAACAAGAGGTGGAAGAATCCACCTGGGAGTTAGAAAGTGCAACGGGAGAGAAGTACCCCCAGTTATGCCTAAGTTGATTCCGGGACGGAATCCTTTTAAGGAGGGGAGACTGTAATAACCCGAATTTTTGGATTAATTAAAACTTTTCTTATTATGATTAAGTGCATCAGTGAATAGTGAATTTGGTGGATGAATAGTGATTTTGAGGATTAACAAAAAATTTCATGCCACCTATGTACGAGACGTAATGTGGATATTCCGAAGTCATATTAGTGATCTACGGAGTAAATAAGTGAATGCAAAGACGATCGGAATTCAGAAATTCCAAATTTTATTTTGGTGAAATATTTGACCGGACAGCGAATTATATATTATTATATTCAAGAAATGAGATATTAAAAATTGAGGATTTGAGGATTTAATATTTTGGAATTTTATTATATTTGATTTGAGAATTTAGAACGAAAACCACTGGGACAGTGAAACGAATGTTCTAGAAACCGCTGATACTTTATAATGAGATTAAGCGATTAAGCGAACGAATCATGGATTAAGGATTGAAATTATGACAAGATTAAATATAGACATGGAAGTAACATATAACAAGATTAATTCGAGAAATGCAATATTTGGATCATCCATGTGAAAGGAAACGAACCAGTAAAGCTACTTTAACCAAACGCGTGCATGCGCGACACGTGTCCCTGCTTGCCACCATGATACCCCACTGATCGACATGTGTCCCTATGACTCACCACTTAACAAAATATCAGCATTCTTATCTTTTACTCAAAACAAAAAGAAAAGAAGAAAAGAAAAGCAAGAGAAACACAAAATTCTCCAAAACTGATCAGCTAGAGCACCCTCCAAAGAAAAATCCATAACTCCATTTCCAACCATGATAAAATCACCAAAATCTAACCACAGCTTCTTCACTCCATATATAACATGCGTTCAAGATTTCATAGCAATCCAAGGAGTATAGCCTAGTCAAATCGCCTCCCCAAGTTGAAGAATCCAAACTGCCATGATCTTGGCAGTTTCTGCACCGATTTTCAAACGGCCGTATCTCTCTCATTTCTACATGAAATCTTGCGTTCTATAGCTTGTTGGAAAGCCATGGAGATGCTCTACAACTACGCTTTAGAAACCTCGCCCAGAAAAGCAGGTTAAGGACCTCGTTTGGGCAGTTCTTTGAACAGATGAATAGTAACTTTCAATAACTAACTTTGATTTCTTGACTTCTTTTGATGATCTAAGCTTGGTCAAGGAAATCTAAGGGCTAGACAAGGCTTACTACGTGATCATACACTCCAAGTAAGGTATTAACCCCATGAACCCTTAGTTGACTTTGAGTTTTGTGGATGTTCTTGATGATTGTTAGCTTAGTTGAGATTATAGTGTTAATATAAGCATGTTAGCATGATCTTGTAGTTGGTTTAGCCATTTGTTGATTAAGATGTTAAAGTATGATACCCCTGGACTTGTGGAGATGAGAATCATGTGTTTAAGATGTATGGATGCCCGGTGTGGCTTGGTTTGATGATTATGATTTTTGGAACGTCCGATTTATAGCCGTCGTAATGCCCAAATTTTTACCTACTGATTGGTTCCCTGTTTTTCCTCTGTTAGAGCTCGACCCTTGAGTCCTACTGCCCATGATTGTGTAGTTTATGTTATAAGCTTCGTAATGATATGTGGTTCGCCTAATTTGGCCGAACGGTTTAAGAGAAAAGTGAGTTTTAGTAAACGCCGTTCGGAAGAACGACCCATCTCTGGTCAGCAACTTTGAGTCTATATTTGGACCACTTCGGAGCCGTATTAAAATGTGAAATTTTGAGGAATAATACTAGAGACAGTTAGGAAGGCTCAGGAAAAAGATTCGTATTAAAAAGATTATTTTTCGATTTTATAAAAATGTTTTAGTCGAGGTCGCGCAAGTGAAAACCACTAAGAACATGACTTAGAAACCAATGTTGTAAATGATTAGGTATAACTTGTATTCGAGGATCGATTTCGGACTAAACCTACGACTTAAGAAATTGTCGATTAACATGGACTTAGTATGAGCCTATAACGAGCTAGTAATGCCTTGGTTGTGTTTCGCCTACGTGTTTAAGCATTGAGCAAGTGGATTATCCAGGGGATTAATCGTACGTTTTCTTTGACTTTGTCTAGATTATCCGGCATCGTCGCGAACCCCTATCACTTCTCGAGCATCAGGCAAGTTTACTAAACCTTACTCTATTGTTCAGAGTAGGTATATTTTCAAATATTCAATACTTGTGTATTCCCAAGTTATATATATCAAATCTTAGTTGTGAGTATTGTGGCAAGTTTCCTAATTCTATACTTTGAAGTATTGATTATATATTACTGTTGTTGCCATGTGAGGAGTTATACAGTTTTGCGATACATGTTATATATCGTGTTCAATAAGATTTGACTTTTGGATATGATACGAGCTGTGAGATAATGTACTTATGAACCGGTATACCTCGTAGCTCTATAGATAAGAGCATGTTTATTGTTTCGACTCTAGACCGGGAGTCGATATTTGTGTTATATAGATAGTCGTGGAGACCCGGAGGGATTCCAACGGCAGAGTACTATTCATCTTGAGGAATATTATTATTAACCATTAATTATATTTCTAGAAATTATTAGTTACCTGAAAATGATTTGAGGAATGTTATTTGAATATTACGTCATTCGAAGGTTATTATTTGAAAATGATTTGGTAATTGGCTTATATGTTAAATATGGGATATCAGTTATAAGCCAGTATTCTTATATATGCCCTAGGATAAGGGCGTGTGATTTTCATTAAGGATCAGAAGTGATTGTATTTCTGTATATGCTAAAGATTATTTTTCCGATAAAGACATCGGGTGACTGTTATTTGAGATTTATTAATTAATGAATATTATTTATGTATATTCATTTGAGGCTTACTTGTTCGAGGGTTAATTATGTATTTAATGAACATTATTTATGTATATTCATTTGAGGCTTACTTGTTCGAGGGTTAATTATGTATTTAATGAACATTATTTATGTATATTCATTTGAGGACTATTGACTTTAAGAATATTATTGTGAATATTCATCTGGGGATTATTTTATGAATATTAGTTTTGAATATTCATTCGAGGATTATTTATTTATTTAATGAATATTAGTTTTGAATATTCATTCGAGGATTAATTATTTATTTAATGAATATTGCTTTTGAATATTCATTTGAGGCTTATTTATTTAATGAATATTATTTCCTAATATTCATTTGAGGTTTATTTATTTAATGAATATTATTTTAGAATATTCATTTAAGAGTTATTTATTTAATGAATATTACCTTTGAATATTCATTTAATCTATATTTACTTAATGAATATTATTTTCGAATATTCATTTAATCAGTATTTACTTAAGGAATATTATTCCGAATATTCATCTAAGCTTTACTTACTTAATCAATGTCATTGATTATTTTTAAAATCAAAAGAGGTTCCCAAAACAATGTTTTCCATTTAAATCCGTCTTTTAAGAAGATTCAAATGCTCGCTCAACTATCAAAAATACGGGAAACCTGATTTAAGTGACTACTACTCTTTTTAAACTCTCAATTCAAAAACTGTCAAGGGACAGATATTTTCTTGGAGCAATTTAATTGCTGCCAGTCTAATGTTGTGTTACCACCTCAATGATCGAGGGGTAAATTCATGGAACAAGTCGATATCCATTAACAAGCATAGCTTGGGAAATATTGGAGAATCTTCCTTTCCAACCTAGATATAACTACTTAGTGGAGTCGTATCAACAAGTGTTACACTTGGGGAAAGGAGGACGATCTTTACGTTTCAGAGTCATGGATTTCATCTGAACTAGGAGTGGTGTAAGTGGTCAAGTTGCGTGGGCCCATCCAACTTTTATATTGCCCCAAATGGGCCGGGAGGTCATAGTAAGGCGGTAGACAATGTCAGGCCGTCGTGATACTTCCATCTACATGTAGAAAACTATTTGAGCGGTGCGACCTGCTACTGATCATAGTAAGGTTAGGCACAGCGGACGCGGTAGCAACTCCAGTATTAGTTCATCATCCAATTTGGATATTTCCTGCAACATGTATTGGGGTGAAGAACCAACCATGCTGGCAGGGGGTTGAAAAGTGTTTGGAAATGAAGTGACAATAAATTTGTGCAACTCCATCTTTTACTTTTGAGTTATGACTCTGATAAAACCTGATTAAAGATATATATGCATAAGTGGAGTTTGGGTTACGGAAATATTATATTAATTTTCCTCGTAACTTCATCGTTTATATTATACTAGTTTCTTATCCGCTTAAAGCATATCATATGACTCTGTGGATACCCTACATAACATGAGTTATGGTAAGGGAGTTGCTTATATTGAATTTTCCTTATAACTTCATCTTTTAAGTTATATGTTGATATTCTGCTTATATAGCAGATAATTTTTGGAAAGGTTATATTTGGTTTATTTTGAAACCTCATCTTGTATACAAGAACTTTGTTCATAATATAGCAAAAGAGTTGCAGAAATATTATGAAATGATATTTGAATTACAATAAAGGTACTATTTTTGGAATATCTTCCGATAAGGAAATAATTTCAGTATCGAGATATTTTGACAAATTATTGTCTTATACCCGCTTTATTCTGGGTTGAGTTAAAGGCAGAATTAGGCCATACTTTCATTACCTTGCTGAGCTATCGCTCACTCTTGCTATTGTTTTATATATATTATATAGCAGCGAAGCAGGATGCCAATGGGACGGCACGTACCCCGCAAGGCGTTTCCACAAACAGTTTCTAGCAGTGATCCCGAGAATAGTACGAACCAATCGAATCAGGCTACAGCTTTTGGTATTCAACTTATGTATAGATATGAATGGTATGAGAGGATTATGAGCATCAGAAGGCTAAGTTGGTAATGTAACCTTACTTAGAAATTGTATCAGTGACAGATTCAAAGACATTTGGGTATTGTAATAAAGATTATTTATTCCGCAGTTGTTGTATTGTGTCGTTTCTGAGACTCTAACCTGTGTGTGTGTGTGAGACATATATTGTGGGGTCATGAGCAGGTGAATTATGCACGGTGTGAGTAATACAGATAAGGCAAGGAGTAAATGGATCGTGACTACTCTAAATCCCTGACCCCGAATTTGGGGCTGTTACATTTGCTGTCATCTCCAAAAGCAATACAAGGGCCAGCTCTTTCCTGAAACTCTGTGAGCAGGGTAGAATCACCAGTCATGTGTCTTGAACAACCACTATCCAAGTACCAAAGATTCCTTTTGTCTCCCTGCACACAATAAAACCAAATCAAGTTGATTTTGGTACCCAAGTTTCCTTGGGTCCTGTTTTGTTAGCCTTTGATTTTCCTTTAATATCATTTTTCACCTTGGGCTCAGATTGATTTAAATCAATCTTTACCCTTGGTGTTGATTTCTGAGAGTTGCTCACATTTTCATTCATAGCATGCATAGTTGGTGGAACAAACATGTTATTCACATTCCATGGCATTTGTGGCACATTAAACATATTCATGTATGGATTAGGCACAAACGACATGCTAGCATATGGATTCTGAAATTGTGCATATGGAGCAAACATGTTAGGCATAACAGGCATTGTGGGCATAGAATTGTTCATTGCAGGCTTGGGAATTTTCACATTAGTAGACTTCTTAACAGATTTGCAGTTAGTAGATAAATGACTAACACTTCCACAATTGACACATGTCTTTCTAGGAGCATATTTATCAGGTGTGTAATTGTTGTGTTTGTTAATCCCTACTTTGCCATTCCTGTTATTCTTTTTATTTCCCTTAGCCTCAACATGAACTTTCTCTAACTTGTCCTTCAATTGCTTGTTAGACAAGTGACCTACATTAGCTCTCTCAACAGGCTTCTCAACTTTCTTTGAATTACTAGACTCACCTTGAACAAAGTTCTTGGTGACAGGACCATACTTGTTATTAAGTCTAGTGAGTTTATCTTTTCTTTTCTCTGTCAACGAAACAGCCTGATCGGTTGATGGTTCATCTGTCAACGAAACATTGCATTCCGTTGACATATCAACCTTCAACAAATGATCATTGTTGTTTGTTGACTCTGTTTCTGATTCTAAGGTTTCACCAACATACCCTAGCTTCTCTTTGTTCTTTTTCCATGATTGCTCACAGAAAGATTCCATACCTTGAACATTAATGATGTTGGTAGCAACATTCCTGGCATCTTTCCATTTTACAATCACACTTTGTTCTATCTCAAGTTGTGTTTTAAGAATTTCTTCCCTTTGTAACACGTTCTCAAGTTCCTTCTTAGCATCCCTACTAACACATCTCATTTTCTCAAATTCAATGAGCTGTGCTTCTAACATTGCATTCCTATCACTTAAGAGCAAATTAGTCTCTTTTATTCTTGAATTCTCTTTGGTAAGTGATTTAAGAGTAACACGCAAATTATATAGTACAGTAGACATTTCATTTACTACACTATCGCATTCCTCTTTAGAAAGCTCATAAAGATTAGTAATTGTTACCTGGTTGCCTGAGGAGCTTGCTTCCTGCTCATGATTGTCAGCCATAAGAGCCAAGTTGACATACTCAACATCATCATCAGAATCTTCACCATTACCAGCCCAATCATACTCCTGAGACATGAAAGCCTTTTCTTTTTGCTTGAGAAGTTCAAAGTATTTCTTTTTATAATCAACAGGCTCAAATTTCATGTTGCCCTTCTCAACCTTGGGCTTTCTGCAGTCTCCAGAAAAGTGGCCAAGCATTCCACAATTGAAACATTTAGACTTAGACTTTTCAATCCAGTTAGTTTTGCTGGGTTGAAAGTCTCTTCTTGGTGGCGTTGCTTCTGAGTTTCTCTTAAACTTGAACTTAGAGAATTTTCTTGACAGAAAAGCAACGTGTTCATCAATCTCATCTAAGTCATCCAAGTTGGTTGGTTCTGATTCTTCTTCTTCTGTCATCTTGCCTTTACCCTTGCTAACATCACTCCTACAACTAGCTCGACTAGTTGTGGCCTTTGCAGCTTCTTCATTGTCATCTTCCAGTTGGTTCACAGATGCAATCAATGCAATAGATCCACCCTTCTTTTGTACCTTTTCAATTTCTTCATCTTGCTCCATTTCTAACTCATATGTCTTTAAGGTTCCATAAAGCCTTTCAAGAGTGTAGTCTTTGTACTCTTGAGTGTTTCTGAGAGAATCAGTCATAGGCTTCCATTCTTTTGGAAGAGCTCTAAGAAATTTAAGTTTTGAATCCTTGGTTTGATAGATCCGCCCATACAACTTTAATCCATTCAAAAGCTTTTGAAACCTACTAAACGTGTCATTTAGGGTTTCACCAGCTTTAAAATGAAAATGCTCATATTGTTGTATAAGGAGCTGTATTTTGTTTTCCCTAACTTGCTCAGTACCTTCACAGAGAGTTCTAACAGTGTCCCATACTTCTTTGGAGGTTGTACAGTTGATGACATTGTCAAACATCTCTTGCTCCAAACCATTAAACAGAATGTTCATGGTTCTCTTATCTTTGTGGATTTCTGCAAGATCTTCAATAGTCCATTCTGAGACAGGTTTTGGAATCTCTACATCAGGAGCATCATCTGGCAGTCCAACTCTAGATGCAAACTTCATGGGAACGTGTGGACCTTTCTCAATGCAGTCTACATATCTCTCATCCATAGACATGAGATGTAAATGCATCTTTACTTTCCAGTGAAAGTAATTGTCCTTATCAAGAACTGGTATCTTTACTCCTGCATCCTTCTTCACCATGGTTACTGTTTTGGTCTTGATCTTTAAACTTCTTGTATGTTAGAAGCTTGATCTGATACCAATTGTTAATCCCAAATGACCTAACAGAATTGTAGAAGGGGGGGGGGGTTGAATACAATTCTTGATATTTCTTAAACTTAAAAAAACAACTTACAAATAAAAACTGAACTTAATGTAAAAATCACAAGCACATAAATAATTTCAGTTGGATTGTTTGATGATCCAACTGAAGTGATTTTTATTGTGGAAATAATCTGTTATACAAAATGTACACAGCTGCTCAGTTACAAGAGTGTAGAGAAGTATGCTCTCAAAGATAGCTAATACAATCTATTTGTTTTTCTTCTCTCTCTCCTATTTTAACTGCTACACTTGGTTATATACATTCCCAAGTTTACAATACTATTTTTGGTTACACTAAAGTACACTAGTAATAACCATAAGTAGTTTGCTTTTCATTCCTTTTGTCCAATGGTCCTTGGAGATCCTTGATTTTGTCTTCACGCTTATTATGATCACTCCCAAGAGCCTTATTGGAAATTGGAATGTTTCCTTATTTCCAGTAACCATTTAGATGGCTTCCAATGCACAGTACACTTCCATATCTCCTTTAGATCTGTTCAGTAAACTATCACTATCACTTTGTCAACTATTCAAAAAGTAATAGTGATTCGTTTATGGCATGGAGATGTGTTTCGTTGATAGATTTATTCTTCATTTCGTTGATGGTGTATTCCTCGTTTCGTTGATAGAGTAATCTTCATTCCGTTGACAGACTAATCTTCATACCGTTGATAAAGTAATCTTCATATCGTTGACATGTCTTCACTTAGGCAAAATTACATGGCATAATATATTTACAATTCACCAACCTATTTTGCCTATCTAGTACTTAGTCAACATGACTTAGAAAAACCTATCTAATACATACAACAAATTGCATATCAAACTGTGAAGTATTGTACAGTGCAATTGCTACATCACTCATTTTGTTGATGAGCTTCCTGTCAACGAAACACTGCAAAGCATGCCATTTCGTTGACAGTTACAAAATGACTTAATACAAAATCTACTAAGTGTTTTTATAAATATCATCAAGAACAACATATTCCTAACAAAACGCTTTAACAATTTATCAATGGAAGATTAATGGAGATCCAAAGATTGTTCAATCACCATGTATCCCGCTCTCACGATCTACACTCTACGTTATCCACACAAACGCTTTTCTTGAAGGATTGATGTGTACTAGCACCCCGAAAACTGCTTCTTTCACTCTCTCTTTTCTTGCTCTCATAAGCGGCTAGGGTTTTAATATAAAAACGTTTTTCACCACAAAATCAGCCCTCTTTGAGAGTTTATAAAGAGAGGAAAATAAGTTTTCTAATTATAATCCAATTATAATAAAATACTAATCCGAAATTCCAATTTATTATTTAATTAAGTCGCACTTAATTAATTAATAACTAATTTCAGAATTAGTTTAAGTAATTCCATTTTCTATTTAAATAATTAATCAAGTCATACTTAATTAATATTATAAATAGAATAAATTACTTATTAAAATTTAAATTCATAATTTAAATTATTTCTCCTTCAAGCGTTCTTTGTGTGTGACCCTGTAGGTTATTATTACGTTGGTAACAATTTTAATAACTAATTAAATATTGTAAACACTGAGCGGCATCTAGTAATACATCATTGCCACCCAAGTAATAATAATTAAATCGGTGATTCGATTAAGCCTTTTGTGAATAATGTTCCATGTAATATAATCCCTTTAACCTTAATATTATAGATTAAACTCGAGGCATGTAATGTGTCATCCTCTTCATAATTTAATCTTAGTTTTCTTGATCGATGAGTAGACTAATAAATCAAATCAACATTTGAGCACTACCGTGCATTTCTTAGTCTCACTCAAACAAGAGGCCAATAATATCGCTCCTAAAATTAGGAGGGTTAAATCCCATCTAGATCATTCATATTTCTCATACGATTCATAATATACCCAATGTCCACTTTTATCATCACCCGGTCAAAGGTAACTTTTAATGTAATCAAAGTATATTAATTCTCGTATAAAAATATAATGATTTCAGGTCTAAGGATCATTACACCATTATCACAGTGAGAATTACTTATGACACTATTAACATGTGTAATCTCACGATGGGTCAATCCAGTGTCATGTACTCTTACATGCACCTATGTTTTGACTTTAGTATCACCATACCTATGACCAATGAGATGTTGTCATCAATCAACAAACATACTAGTCTATGTGCATTATTATTGTCCTTAAATAATAACACTCGACTAGGGATATTTATGAATAAATATACTATTCATATAATCTCATTTTTAAGTCACATACTTAAAGATATCGAATACATATCATAATTCCAAGGACATTTATTATGCTAACATTTATAACGCAGTAAATAAAGACATAATAAAATAGTAATAATAATCAATAAAACATAATTTATAATAATAAAATGTTTTCTTTAAAACATAAAAGTATTGTCACTAGAGCACTAATACTAACAGCTAATTGGGAAGAAGAAACTCCAGTTGATCCTGCCTTTGAAGCTGAGTTGCTGAAACAGAAAGCTGATCTCAAGAGAAGAGAAGAGGAGAATGCCAAAGTGTCTGACATCATTTCTAAACATCTAATTATCCAAAAGGCTAAACATGAAGAAAAAAACGGCTTCACAATCTGAAGTTCAAAGATGAAAAGTTGAATGTGAGGCTAAAGCTAGGAGAAGAATGGGATAAGGCAAGAGAGATGTTTGCACATCAGACAGGAACAAACAATGATGGAAAGCTTCTTGGCATGTTAGAAAGATATAAGAAGGTCAATCCAGATAACTCTGTATATATGAAAGCTCTTCATGCAGAGATTTCAAGAATCACTACTGGATTTGACAGAGTTAGAGAGGAAATGAAGATCTACATCTACACACATAATGAAGGAACTTTCATAGTTTCTCTCAATCTTCTTGAAAGTAGAACTCTTTATGAACTCTGGGTCTTCATGAGCAAGATTAAAAGAACGTCTCCATTGACTGAGATGCTGCATGACCAACTTGAAGATTTTGCTATGAAAGCCAGTCCTCAAGTGGTAGAAGTGCCTTATGAAGTTAAATTCTATAAAGGAAGGGCACTTCAGACTTGTGGTGTAGATCCTCTCTCGTTGAAAGATTATCCTGCCAAGCATCTTCTCTACTTGGAGAATATGTTAAGGACTTCAGGGTTTGCTACTCAAGAGAAGACATAAGTTGCTGACTTGATTCAAGACTATTGCATAGCCAATATCACAAGATATCATCAAATGAAGAATAGGCTGAAGAAAGTCACAACTCAACCTGTCAGACCAAGTGGTATTACATCTAAATCTGATTGTGTACTGGACAAGGATTTGCTTGAATCTCTGGAGGAAAGAGAAATGCTTGAAGAAGACAAGTGAACTAAAGCTCAATGTTTAATGTTATATGTATAGAGCTTAGATGAATCAAGATAGGATCAATGTATACATATGTTCAGTCTAGAGGAACATCTATCTTGTATTTATCTTTAATGTTTGAATCTGGAAAATGTTTAATGAAATCCAGAACTTTGTGTTATTATTTACTTAGTTTTTAAAGTCTTATTTCTACTTGTTTAGTTAGTTGAGTTATCCTCTAGGTATTTGCTTGTTATTCTATAACAAACAAATAGGGGAGATTGAAAGGCATGTATAGGCCTATTTGTTAACATCGAGGATATAACTCAACATTAAACAAGTTTGTAATAAGTAAGTAATAATTCAAATTATCACAGGAATCTCAGAAGATCATATCAGTCAAAAGAATGAAGATTAAAAGTCATCTACCGACTTGAAGTAATTCTACATTGAAAGAAGTTCATTTATTTGATCAAGCCTCAGTGAAGTTTTCAAGAAAGTGGATTTATTATAAAGACAGAGATTTCAGGAGTGTGACAGCAAGGGTACATGTTACAGTGATTGATTAAAGGGATTTAGAAAAAAAGAGAATCACATCTTAAAGTCAGAGATGAAGAACAACCAATGAAGTTAGTCACTCATGAACCGGACAGTACATCGAGTGTCAACGACAGTCAGTGGAAGTTCGTTATTATTTTAAGTGGTTCACAGAACTATTTATTTGAACAAGAAATTGGTTTTTATTCTCCTTTAATTATCTATTTTATTTAATTAATTTAACTAATAAATTAATTCTTTCAGAATTAATTAAGTAGGTAATTAATTTAGAATTAATTCTAATATTCTAAATTCAGAAAGACTAAAGTAAAACCAGTAAGACTATCAAAGATAGTCTTCCCGATTGTCTTACTAGCTTTTATTAGTCTTTCCGAAAGTATTTCTAATATTAGAATATTTTTTCCGAAAGTCTTTTTGATTTAAGGATAGTCTTTTTAATATTAGAGATAGCCTTTCTAGTTCAATTAAATAGTCTTTCTGCTTTATCAACCAATGCACGTGCAGTTTACAAGTGGATTAGCTTAACAAAGAAGTATCAAGACAGAAAGATCAGAACTTAACATATCATCATCAAAAAAGCTTCTGTCAAGAAAAGCCAAAGAATTGCCGAGCTTCATTTTCAATCAGTAAATTATTTCTAGAATCTAGTGTTAAATCCAAACCACTAGAAATCATTTACTTGTACTTCTTTGACTATCTAGCGGATCTTTATCCCTAAAACATATCTCGAACTATCGTTTATCGTTATATATTTTTATTACAAAAATAGATAAATTCATGTCGAATTTATTCTAGATTTGTTTTAATTAGTTTGAGATTCAATCTTGTAATCAGTACCAAAATTTGTAACACCTTTCAAGTTTAATATAAGTTATATTTAACTTGAATTCTGTTTCATTTAATTCTGCCATAATTTGTTCTTGAATTGTTTAATCCTAAAACGAACAAATTTGATAAAATGGTATATTTTGTATTCAACCCCCCTTCTACAAACTTATCGGGACCTAACAACAGTGCATGCGTATAAGAATAAGACTGAGTCATTCCTGCACAAAATTAATAATTAGGTAAAAATTTACACAAGTAATTATCAATAACAGTTGAAACACTAAACTCCAAAGTATAGAATTAATTGGTGTTTTTGCTATTTTACCAGTTGGGGAAGTGATGTAAGAAGAAGGGTAGCTGTTGTTGTAAATAATAAAATGATCTTTAGTGGAGCTCTAGTAACCAGGAGTTATAGTATTAATGTTACTGTTTCTCTGAAAGTTGGGAGTTGTTGCTGCTAGGATCATAACCATATATGAACCGATATTATTAGTGATAGAGAAATAGTTATTAGTAGGTTTAGTAGAATTTGATATTTAGGTGTAGAAATAAATAAATAACTATATCATCGACATTTCGAATAAAAGATAATATCCTCTGCTTTTTGTTTTTTTATCACATGCATCTGCAACTCTGACTTTGTGGTTCGAAAAATCAAATGGATCATGTCGATTTATTAGTCTTTTAAGCGGTATGAACCTTCTGATTCTAGTAAAGACACAGCTTTGTGAAAGCCAAGTGCCATAGTGCCATGTAGAAGTATGACTCATGCTTTTTTAGCCTTCAAAACCAGAAAATGGAGAAATAAAACTAAAGAGAGCGAGCGAGCGAAAGAGATCATAAGCTAAGTAATAATAATATCTTTATGCAAGCCTATTGGTCCTTTATTTATGTCTCTTTTCAGATATAGAGAGAGAAACTAACAAAGAAAGATTTCAGAATATAAATTTTTTAAAATTATAGAACACGATTTTGTGGGCAAAAACAAAGAAAGCATATGTAGACTACCTACAGTGAATCTGTTTGTCTATTTGATGCTTCAATTTACTTTTTAAATTAAAATGTTTTAAGATTTATATTCTTTTAACAAGGCAATTACTGAACATATAAGTATACTTTATGTTCTTTGGTCATTCTATGTGAGTTGAGCTCCATCTTTTTTTTGAGTATGCATGAATTGACAATGCATTGGCAGAGTTGTACTTAATCAGTATGTGATTCCGTATGTGTTTGGAACCTGAGCTAATATTTTAAGTGATGTTAAGTTCAATGGTATATATCTCTCTGAACTTACATTAAAGCCAGAAGTTTATGCAATCCCAGTGAATGTTCTGAGCTAGCGGGTACAAGACCTCTTTTGTTCCTTACAATAGATTGACTACTGTCCTTTTTTTTTTCTTACCAGTGCTTTGATTTATATTATATAATTATTGTATTAGTTTGTATACCTGGTTCAAAAACTGAAATTTAGATTATACACTCCCTTTTTCTTTAATTAGTGTTGTTTTCAATTAGTAACTGTTGGTTATACCATATGGCTTGCTACCGTTTAAGAAGTTTAAGAAATTTCCATGTCCAAAGTTTTTAACATTCTGCTTTTACTTTTTAAAAATAGATGTGTCGGATGCTAAAATATGCATAAATATATTGCAAGAGGAAAATGGTTGCAGGTAATTAATAATTCAAACCTACACTAAAAAGCATTTATATATATATTGATAAGTTTACTAAACTATTAAGCTTTTACAAAAAATTAATATTATAAGTGCTTTTAAATTTGAAGCATTAAAGTAGTAATGTTTATTTTTTTAAAATAATATTTTGAAAAACACTAAAATTTCAAGATTTTTACAAATAAATTTCAAAAAAAATGTTAAAGTCGTCTGTGCTTTGCATGAGTTATAGGCTAGTAATATTTATAAAAATATTAGAGTCCTTACAAATCAAGTCTTATAAAGCCTTGTTCCTGTTAGCTTGCTGAAAATAAGATAAATATTATAAAGTACATGTCCTGCAAGATAATGTTAGAAATATATAGAAGCAGCTTGCTGTTTTATATCATAAATAAGCTAACAGCTTGCTGACAATACATCATCAAAATCATAAGGGTTTCAGTTGGTCGGTACAATTTTTTGGTACTTTGTATTTTTACTTAATTATCTATAAAAATATTATTACAAAATAAAATTACCTATTTATAACCAATTACCTTTTTCAGCTAACATTATATTTTATAACAAAATCTTCTCCTTTTCCAAAAATATCATGGGCAATTACCTTTTTCAAATAAAACATGTTACATTTTCTATTTTTTCTTAATAGAATCCCTAATTTTTCAAAAATAACACGAACAAATTCTTATCTATTTATTTTAAAATACTCTTTAATGCTTTTAATTATTTTTTCCCTATTTTAACATGCTTGTTTTTTTTAAGAAATGCAATTAATAAAATATTAAAACATAAATAATAAAATAACAACTATTAATTACCTATTTATAACCAATTACCATTTTGAACTAATAAGTTACCTTTTCTATTTTTAGTTACTAAACCCTCTTTTTCCAAAAATATATCGGTTTGTTGTGGATTAAAAAACGTACTTGTATATTAATTGCTAGGATTAATGAGCTTTCGAGCTTTAATGGCTGCACTTGTGTTTCGAGACTAAATCAGTCCTCACAAGATGCCTACGTATCTCAAATTGTTATTGAGAATCAAGCCAAAGACGTAGTTCTGATTGTAGGATCAGGAACCTTATATAGGCGTCTGGAGCCTAGTATTTATGGTATGTTTAGGAGTCTTAGCGAATAAGTCTCCTTTTTGATATTGGATAAACATTGTATTTCTTGCAGGATAAGTCTTTTCCTTGTTGATAAAGGTTATGACTCATTAATTGGGATTCTGGATCCTTCTTTGACTAATTTACCATATTTTAGACTCTTTTCATGAGCTGTATATTTTTCTTATTCATTAATTACGAAATTAATGAATAATTAGGGTGTCGGGCCTTAAATATCGGCCTTTCCATTGTTTTGTCAATTATATTTCTATAATTACTTTTCTTTCCATATCATTTGCCCCCCAACTTCTAAGAAAATCTCTCTTGGATTATCGTAGAGGTTATTTTATTCGGGAGTTACGAAATTTTCTTCCGTATTGTGACTTGGTTTGACGAACATATAGTTCTAAACCAATTTTATAATTTCCCAAAACAGGAATCGGGATTTTTCATCAATTCCCTGAGAGATTAATTTTTGAATTTTTTAGTTCATTTTCGACCAGGATCCTGGTCGAATTCGACCTCGACTTTAGCTCCTGGTCGAACTCTTTCGACCAGGATTCTGGTCGAATCTTGCCTTGCTTTTGCCTCCTGGTCGAATGGTTTCGACCAGGTTTCTGGTCGAAGCTTGGCTCAGCTTTACCCCCTGGTCGAATGGTTTCGACCAGGTTTCTGGTCGAATGGTTTCGACCAGGTTTCTGGTCGAAGTCTATTGTCATTTCACATCCTGGTCGAATGATTTTGACCAGGTTTCTAGTCGAATCTGGGCCTTATTTCCCCTCCCGGTCGAATGATTTCGACCAGGATTGTAGTCGAACTTTAGGTGTTATTTCAGGCCCTGATCGAACAATTTCGACCAGGATTCTAATCGAAGATTTGCTCCATTTTGGGCCCTGTTCGAACTCCTTCGACCAGGATTCTGGTAGAATACTTGGTTCATTTCGGGCTTTGTTCAAACTCTTTCGACCAGGATTCTGGTCGAATACTTGACTCGTTTCGGGCTTTTAATGCCTACGTATACGAGGCTTAATTTGGGCCTAAGGCCTTTATATATCAATTGGGCCATTAGCACTTGGACCTTTAGCTTTTTTAGCAATTGGGCCTTTAGCCTTTATTTGGGCCTTTAGCCTTTATTGGGCTTTTTAGACTTTCGACCAGGTTTTTGGTCGAACATGGGAGCCATTTTGGGCTTTTATTCGAACTCATTCGATTTTGATCAAAAATATGGTTCATTTTTAGTTCTGGGCTTAGTAGGGCCCGGAACTTTCACTGTTCAAGTTCGTTAATTGGGCCTTTAGCCTTTCATGGGCCGTACCGGCTAATGTCGGTTGTCCTTCCTCCAACCGGCCCATTGACCGGCTGTCATCCCTATATAAGGGTGAACTCTCATTTGTTTCCATTCATTCCTCATATTCTACTTTCTCAAAGATATTCTGCTGAATTTTCTCCAAAGTTTTCTCTAAATTGCTCTGCTAGGGTTCCAGCACAAGGCGATTTCCGGTGAGATTTTCCGTTGAATCTCACCGTTTTCTGGGTTTTTTACTTGAAGATTTGAAGATTTCTGGGTTTTCTTTGAAGATTTGAAGATTTCTGGGTTTAGAAATGGCTGATCGAGCTTCCCAACATCTTCAAAAGATGAACTCCGCATCAAAAAGAGGTACCCCCATTCCTATTCGTTCAAAATACATGTCTTTGCATGATATGATTAATGAACGTGGGGATGAATACCCGTCAGTATCTGCTTTAGATTCGTATGATTGTAGTAATAGGTTTCACGAAGTAGATATGATTAAAGATTATAATAAGATGTATAGGGTAAAGGCCCCTTTAAGGCTAGTTCCTGCCGGTGCCGGTGACCGTTCATGTCACTGGAGGCCAAATGCTTTGTGTATTTATAAGGATGCCATAGTTGCCGGCCTTAGATTCCCATTCCATGAGTTCATCCCTAGGCTCTTGGCAGATGTCCAAATTAACCCTTGTCAATTACCTCCCAATGCCTGGAGGATAATTAACTGCTTCATGGTTTTGTGTCTTCGAAAAACTTTCCTT
This sequence comes from Heracleum sosnowskyi, assembly GCA_030848705.1. NCBI lineage: Eukaryota > Viridiplantae > Streptophyta > Magnoliopsida > Apiales > Apiaceae > Heracleum > Heracleum sosnowskyi. The sequence goes on from CM061236.1 coordinate 48,276,845, forward strand.
TGTCTGTTCCTTTGTTTAGGAAGATTTTTCAGTTTAAAAATAGCTCTGCCAACAACTTGGGTTGGGTATATATAAGCCATAGGGTAGGTTTCCCTTTCATTTTTCACCCAAAGTAAATCCCAGATAATAACCCCAAATGGAAAAATGAGTTTATGTATCTTGTCTGGGAAGGAGGGGATTGGGGAACCCTGTTCCGTAGATCTTTTGGGAGAGTTTCTGATGGTAGTCCTAGTAACATTGTCTTGAATGAGGAGGAATCTCATGCCTACTCAGAGCTTATCAAGGATAATGGGACTACTGTGGCTTGGGAGCTACTGGATGAGTTTGTCCTCAAGTCTGTCGGGCTCTCCACTGTTCATGATAAGGGTATTTTACTTATCCCTTTTCTTTATGTCTATTTTTCTTTCCCTTGTGATTTTCTGCTAACCATTTTTTGGTTTTTCTTGCAGCTGCGGCCTTTATTAATAAGACCAATGAGCCCAAGGATGTGGAGACATCCAGGATGAAGAGGGCTAGGCTTGGAGATGATCGAAGGGGGAAGCCTAGTGTCCCCAGGTTTCTGATCCCTGCTGAGATCCCTGGAGACGAGGCTGACATTCCTGTGTCGTCCAAGTCTTCAGTGTGGCGCCCCAACTGGGGTATTAGGAAGAAGGACACCATTACTGGGGTGTCCAAACATGTTGTGGATTGGTCATACCATTCCCTTACTCCTTGTGACTACAAGGATTTCGTTGCAGATTCCACCCTCGAGGGTGTTGAGCACTTAGGAGCTCAAGCTATTGCTGCGGTAATTTTCTTTACCTTAGCTATTCTTTTTCTTTGAAGTATTTGCTTTATTTTTCTAACTTTTATTCTTTGGCAGACCAATGCCAACTTCCAGGGGGCATTGTTCCAAGCCAAGGCTTGGCGTACCTCTTCTGAGGCCAACAGGGTCAAGTTGGAGAGGTTTGAGGAGGAGGTAAAGTCTCTTAAGGAGACTCTTGCTAGGAGGGAGAATGAGCTTGCCGATGCTCAGGCTGATATTGTTGAGCTGAGGAAGAGCAAGGATGATTGCATCGACGAGTACCTTGACTCTCAGGAGTACAAGGACTTGATCGAGAAGCATGACGAGATTCTTTTCCCAGTCCAGCATACATCAGGATGGGAGGATGTTGTTCAGGCTATCTTGGCCAAGCATCCCGGGGTTTTTGACGCTGCTGACTTTCCAGCTCCTCACCCTCCTACTCCATTGGAGCGTATCTTGGCTGGAGTTGATGACATGGAGGAGGATGCTAGGATTTTAGATCCAGGGCATTCATCACCCCTTGGTGACACTTCTGCTGATGATGCTGATGAGCATTCTTCTGGCTCTAGCTCAGGGGAGGAAACAAATGCTGGTGTCAAGGAGGGTGAAGCCTAGTCTGTAGTTTGTTTGTGGCCATTCACGGCTTGTATTTCCTTTTTATGTATTTCCAGCCTTCGGGCTTAACTTAAACTCTTTGTAAGTTTAGTTTTTATTTGTATTTGGTGGCCATTCATGGCTTGTATTGTTTTCTTGATTCTTGACTTTGCATGCCTAGTTAACATGTCTATCAGAATGCAATTCACATATAATGAAAACATAAAAATATGGAATTCATAACTTTGAGAATGGGTTCAACTCTTACATAATACTCAATTTTAAAAACTTGGGTTGGTTTTATCAAACCTTATTTCTAGTAGTGAGTCCAATTAAGAAACACCTTAAACATAATAAACTTTCAAATTAGAGGCATGCCAAGTCCTTGGCACCTCATGCCCTTCAAGGGTTTCTAGTTTGTAGGAGCCTCGACCAAACACGTTCTTGACTCGATATGGTCCTTCCCAATTTGGGGCCAACTTGCCTTTTTGTCTGACCCCGGATGCCTCAATCTTTCGAAGAACCAAGTCTCCTTGTCGAAAGAACCTTTCTTTAACCCTTAGGTTGTAATAGAAAGATGCTTGTTTCTGATGCTGAACTATCTTGGCATTTGCCTCATCTCTAACTTCATCAATCAAATCTAAGGCCAGCCTCAAGCCTTCCTCATTTGTTTCTGGCTCATAAGCCTCAACTCTTGGAGACGTGTGAGTAATCTCAACTGGAACCACTGCCTCTGCCCCATATGCCAACAGAAAGGGGGTAGCTCCAGTGGTGACTTTGCAGGTAGTACGATATGCCCAAAGTATGGGGAGCAATTCGTCTACCCAAGTGTTTCTGGAGCGTTCAACTCTTTTCTTCAGTCCATCTAGGATAATTCGATTTGCAACCTCAGCTTGCCCATTTGCTTGAGGATGGGCGACAGAAGTGAAGCTCAACTTGATATCATTCTCATCACAATATTTCTTAAACTCATCGTTGTTAAACTGAGTTCCATTGTCTGTGACCAAGATACGTGGAATCCCGTATCTGCATATCACATTTTCCCAGAAGAAATGCATCACTTGCTTGGTGGTTATCTTGGCTAATGGCTTAGCCTCAATCCACTTGGTGAAGTAGTCGATTGCTACTATCAAGAACTTTCGTTGAGCACTTGCCATTGGAAATGGCCCGAGTATATCCATTCCCCACATGGCAAAGGGGATTGGTGAGTTTATGGATGTCAACATCTCTGGTGGTTGCCTAACCACTGGGGCATGCTTTTGGCACCTTTCACATTTCTTTACGTAGCTTTTAGCATCTACTAGTATGCTTGGCCAGTAGAAACCTAGACGAGTGATTTTATGGGCAAGGGCTCTGCCCCCCAAGTGCTGCCCACAAATTCCTTCATGTACTTCCTTCAGGGCCAATTCTGCCTCTTGAGGTCTTAAACATTTCAGATATGGAATGATGAAAGACTTTTTGTATAGGATTCCCTCAATCAGGGTATACCTTAGTGCTCTGACGTATAGCTTTCGTGCTTCTGAAGTGTCGTTGGGTAACCACCCAGTTTCTAGATGAGATTTGATGGGATCCATCCAACAACTGCCAACATCAATGGGTGCTACCAACTTTCCGTTGATGCTTGGGGTCCTCAGGACTTGGAAGTAGACACTCCCTGCATAGTTTTCAATCTCGGAAGAAGCAAATTTAGACAAGGCATCAGCCTTCATGTTTTCTTCCCTTGGGATGTGCTCTACATAGCATTCGTCAAATTGAGTCATGATTGCTTTGACGAGCTTTAAGTACTTGGCCATGATTTCATCTCTGGCTTCAAACTCCCCATTTACTTGGGAGACCACTAGCCTCGAATCTCTACATACTTTCAGAGTTTTAACTCTCAAGGCTCCAGCCAGCCCTAAGCCAGCTATCAGAGCTTCATACTCAGCCTCATTATTTGTCGTTGGGAAGTCCAGCTTTAGTGCGTACTCTATGAGGAATCCATCAAGATTTTATAGCACTAAACCAGCTCCACTTGAATTTGTTTTTGATGCTCCATCAAAATAGAGCACCCAACATTCTTTGGAAACCATTTCTTCATCTTCCTTGTTTTCCACTGTTACTTCTTGCCCCCCGACTTCTTGGTTGTCAATGGTGCATTCAACCATGAAGTCAGCGAGTGCTTGAGCTTTGATGGTCGTTCGAGGCTTATACTTGATGTCAAATTCCCCTAGTTCAATGGACCATTTGATCAATCTTCCACTAACTTGAGGGCTATGCAAGATGTTTCTCAGAGGTTGATCAGTCAAGACCTCTATCTTGTGAGCCTGGAAGTATGGGCGTAGCTTTCTCGAGGCCATTATCAAGGCTAAAGTAAACTTCTCAATCGTTGAGTAGTTTATTTCTGCCCCATGTAGAATCTTACTCATATAGTAAATGGGTTTCTGAACCTTCAATTCTTCTTTTACCAAAACGGCTCCAAGGGCTGTGCTAGAAACCGCCAAGTACAAATAGAGAATTTCCCCTGGCTTGGGCTTTGCCAGCAGTGGTGCCTCAGCCATGTATTTCTTCAGGGCCTCAAAGGCCTCTTGGCTTTCAGTCGTCCATTCAAAGTTTTTCACATTCTTGAGTGCTTTGAAGAAAGATAAGCACTCCTCTCCTGACTTGGAGATAAATATTCCCAATGCTGCCACTCTTCCCGTTAGTTTTTGGACATCTTTGACAGTCTTTGGTGGTTCCATGTCTAGAATTGCTTTGATTTTGTCGGGGTTGGCCTCAATTCCTCTCTTGGAAACCATTAGGCCTAAAAACTTTCCCGAGCCTACACCAAAGGCACACTTACCTGGATTTAACATCATCTTGTGGTGCCTTAGCACTTCAAATGCCTCTCAGAGGTGTTCAATGTGATCGGCCTTATCGAGGCTCTTGACTAACATGTCATCTACGTAGACCTCCATGTTTTTTCCAATTAGGTGTCCAAAAATTTTGTTCACCAATCTTTGGTATGTTGCCCCTGCATTCCTAAGTCCAAATGCCATGACTAGATAACAGAAAACACCAAAGTCAGTGATGAATGATACCTTGGAGATGTCATCCTTGTGCATTTTAATTTGGTTGTATCCACTGAAGCCATCCATGAAGCTGAGCATCTCGTGTCCAGCTGTAGCATCTATTAATGCATCAATCCTTGGTAAGGGAAAACAATCCTTAGGACATGCATCATTCAAGTCAGTGAAGTCCACACACATCCTCCATTTCCCGTTAGCCTTTTTGACCATCACGGGGTTAGCCAACCATTCTGGGAATTGTATCCCTTCAATGAACCCGACCTCTAGAAGCTTTTCAACTTCTTGTTTGATGGCTTCAAGCCTCTCTGGAGTAAAATTTCTTTTTTTCTGTTTCACCATCTTCCTTTCAGGATCCACATTCAGTTTGTGAGTTATCAGTTGGGGATCAATCCCTGGCATGTCGGCCGCCGTCCAAGCAAAAACGTCATTGTTCTCTTGAAGAAAAGATATGAGTTTGATTTTTAATGGTTCATGTAGTAGTGCTCCAACATAAGTCACCTTCTCCGGTTCACCTGGGACTAAGGGAATTGGGATCAAATCCTCAACTGGTTTCCCTCTTCGGTCCTCATTGTCACTGATATCCATGTCTTCAATTGGGAGAACTTGCCCCCCGATTCCATCAGGACTTAACGCGGCTACATAACAACTTCTAGCCATCTTTTGGTCTCCTCGTTCTTCACCAATTCCATTCCTCGTTGGGAACTTGATTTTTAGATGATAGGATGAGGCAACGGCCTTGAACGCATGAAGACCAGTCCTTCCCAGGATTGCATTGTAGGTCGAAGTTGCCTTTATAACTATGAAGTTCAGCATCTGAGTAGACGTATTTATCCCTTGCCCCATGGTCATTGGGAGTTGGATAGTGCCTTCCACTTTTGATTCCACCCCATTGAATCCGTATATGGGCATATTCGAGGGTGTTAATTGAGAGTCAGTGTAGCCCATCTTGATGAAAGCATCATGGAACAAGATGTCTACTGAGGCTCCATTGTCAACCAAAACTCTCTTGGTTTCAGAATTTCCTATCACGGGAACGATGACTAAAGGATCATCGTGGGGAAACTTCACTCCCTCTAGGTCTGAATCATCAAAACCTATTGATACTTCGGTCCGGGCACGCTTCGGTGCTTCCCCAACCACGGTCATTACTTCTCGAGCATAAGCCTTTCTTGAATTTTGGGAGGACCCATCAGCAGTTGGCCCTCCGAATATCATGTTGATGACTGGCCCTCGGGGCTTAGGGTTACGATCTTGGTCGTTGTCCCTTCTGTCGTAATCCTTCCTTTCATAGTTTCCTCTTTGACTCCTTTGATTTCCCTCCTTGGTGAATTTGCTGAGTTTTCCTCTTCGTATCAGAAATTTGATCTCATCTTTCAATTGCCTACAATCGTCGGTGTCGTGACCGACTTCTTTGTGGAACCGACAGAACTGATTTTGGTTCCGTTTGGACATGTCAGCCCTCATTAGCTTCGGCCATTTGAGATCTCCTTCCTTAGCTATCTCCATCAGAATTTGACTCCTGGGAGTGTTCAATCTTGCATACTCCGTAAACTTTGGCCCAAAATTGTTTCTCTTGGGTGGAGAATCAGAGTCCTTTGACGTTCTGGGAAACTTTTCCTTGAAGTCGTACTCCTGAGTTTCTTTTCTTTTCTTTGAGTTTCCACTACCGCTAGCAGTGGATTCATACTTTCTCATGCTTTCTTCGGCCTTGATATACTTTTCGGCTCTATCTTGGAGCTTCAGCATGCTCTCGGGTGGATGTTTAGCTAACGACCTTTTGAAGTGGTCATCAGTAGTTCCTTGTTGCAGGGCTATCATAGACACTCTGTCCTCTAAGTCCGGGACTTTCAAAGCCTCTCGAGTGAATCGATTGATGTAGTCCCTTAGGGCTTCATTCTTTCCTTGCTGGATTGCCATGAGTGATGCAGAGCTTTTCTCATGCACCCTTCCACTAATGAACTGATTGATAAAAACTTTGCTTAGTTCCTTGAAAGACTCAATTGAGTTGGGAGGAAGACGACTATACCAACGTTGGGCCATGCCTGCCAAGGTTTGTGGAAACGCCCTACACTTGACCGCATCGTTGGTTGGCTGCAACAGCAGTGCACTGGAGAAGGTCCTTACATGATTTGCGGGATCTCCCGTTCCATCATAGGCTTTGATCGAAGGCATCTTGAATTTTCTGGATATAGCCGTTTTCATGATGTCTTGAGTAAACGGTGGTGTAGGATCATCAGGATCTCCTAGGGGCAACAGAATACTAGGATCACCCCTTGGGGCTTCGGCTCTCTTAGTTCTTCTTGCCGGTGGATCCAAGTTGATTATCGGGATCCCTTAAGTCGTTCGGCCCCGAGATTGAGCGGCCTCCTCCTCAGCAAGGAGTTTCTTGAGCCTTGCAGTCTCTGCCTCATGGGTTGCAATTTTCTCCTTAGTAGTTTGGGGTTGATCCCGATTTGTCTGGGAAGAACGTCTCCTTCTTGGGGCGACATCCTCCCCAGTTGTATAACCCCCATCCTCGATGTATGGGCCCGAGTAATCTTGAACGAAAGGGGTCTGGCGAGTTTGTTGATTTTGGGGTCCCAGACCTTGAATATAAGGGGGCACATATGCCTCATGGTAGATTGGATTAGTTCCACTACCGCCCGCCATGGGTCGAGGGGGCATGCCATAGCTTGGCATCCCCAAAGTCTGATTCGCGTATTGAGGGAGATCAGTAGTATGGAGTTGAAGGCTTCTCGGTGCATTCATGATGAGTGGAGAAGTCGAGATCGGTTGCTGGTGAACGGTCTCTTGTGGATTAGATCCATGAATGACCATCTGCAGGGGATTTGTCCCTTCAACCGAAATCGGGATTTCCGGTCCTTGAGTGTGGGTGGGGATATTCGCCCCTTGAGTGCCAGTAATCGGCGGTGGTTGATTTCCGTGAGTATCAGCCTCAGAGGTGATAGGGCGAAACTCAGGAGTTTGAGTATCTCGAGTTGTTCTTCGTGTGTTTGCCATGGTTGATGTTGTTGTCCCACAGACGGCGCCAAATGTTGTGGATTAAAAAACGTACTTGTATATTAATTTCTAGGATTAATGAGCTTTCGAGCTTTAATGGCTGCACTTGTGTTTCATGACTAAATCGATCCTCACAAGATGCCTACGTATCTCAAATTGTTATTGAGAATCAAGCCAAAGACGTAGTTCTGATTGTAGGATCAGGGACCATATATAAGCGTTTGGAGCCTAGTATTTATTGTATGTTTAGGAGTCTTGGCGAATAAGTCTCCTTTTTGATATTGGATAAACATTGTATTTCTTGCAGGATAAGTCTTTTCCTTGTTGTTAAAGGTTATGACTCATTAATTGGGATTCTGGATCCTTCTTTGACTAATTTACCATATTTTGGACTCTTTTCATGAGCTGTATATTTTTCTTATTCATTAATTACGAAATTAATGAATAATTAGGGTGTCGGGCCTTAAATATCGGCATTTCCATTGTTTTGTCAATTATATTTCTATAATTACTTTTCTGTCCATATCACGGTTAAACCCTTATTTATGTTAACACATATTTTAACGATTTTAATTATTTAAGAAAATTGTCCTATTTTAACATGCTTATTTTTATTTTTTAACAAAAATAATTAATAAAATATAAAAATAATAAAATAAGAAATTATTATAAAATAAAATAAGAAATTATTAACAGCCCGGGTGCGGCTAATATCCTGTAGGTGAATATAATTAATGATCCTGGGCCAAGATTTCAAGTTAGATACAAAGCCGAATCGGGGCCCAACAAATCGGCGGGAAAGATTGAAAAACTGTTTTGTCTAGGGTTGAAACAGAGGTAATAATAGACAAGAGCACCGAAAGGTTTCTGAGTTTCAAAAGAGGTATGCTTTTTTCAGTTTTCATTGATTAATTGAGTTTGTTTCTTTAATTTATATATGTTTCTTAAAATTCTAATTTTGTTTGTTTGCTTCTGGTTCTAATTGAGTTTATTTTTGGTTTAGGTTTTAATAATGTTAAAGCTTTTTGTAGAGTTTGATTAACCTCTACTCACATCTTTCTTTTTTATGGTATTAATTTTATGATTCTCGTAAATCGTAATGTTCCATCCAACTACGGGAATTGCTCTCAAGATTATACCGTCTCGAATCTTGTTTAGGATTATCAATTTCTATTCAGAATTATATGCTGTTTTATATGATCCTTTTTTCTTTTATCAGGGTACTTTCCTTGGGGTACTTGTTAGAGAATGGATCCAGCGTACATTGTAGAAACATCCAAGTAAGCCTCTACAAATTCCTCATTCATCTTTCCAATGTTTTCTCTTTATATACATTACAAGTACTAAATATCTTGTTCCAAAGTCGCGTTGTCAATTGCTCCAAAGTACTACCATCTAGGATCGATTTCATTCGATAAATTTTTATTCTAGTTTATGACTACTTTATTGGCGCTGCTTGAAAAAATACATTATATAAATGGTTCTTTATTAATTGTTTATAATTTTGACTGTTTTATTGAGTAAATTAATATTAATATTTGTTAATTATCGGCTATAGGATTTTGGTTACTTGAAAGTGAAACTGGGACCCCTTTAGTGGATTAAGGTAGTGTGTAATAAGCACTACACTACTTACCTAAATTTTTTAAATGTTTATGTGCAGACATTTGGAGAAACAACATGAGCTTTTATCGGAGACTTACAGATCAATGACTCATGGATTGAAAAAACTTCAGGTTCTCTGATTATTAAGTTTCAGTTTATGTAACTATGTGTTGTAGGTGTTCACCGACTCACCTGCAGTGTTCATTGAAAATTAGTGTATCTATTTATGAGTAAGGAAGCACTGAAATTGTGTGTTTAATCTTTTAGGTAGAGGAAGAAATGTTGATACAGAAGTTTTATGAGTGATAAGTGCTACACTTACTCCATCGCCAAAGATACTATTCCGGTAGGTGGTTTTGGCCTGTGGTGGGGAACCTGCAAAATAATGCTTGCCCGGTGGTGGTGGCCGGCAAGCATCTCCGGCGTGATAATCAGTAACGGAGTAGAGTGATATGGTAAAATGTAGCAAGTATCGAGAGTGTTTTCTGGTGAGTGTGTGTGTGGTGTTTGTGTTAGGACAGAGTATTTATAGACCGAAACCTGTCCTTGTGGCATAGGCGCCGCTTACTGTGGCTATAGTGGGCGGGATGGGTCTTCTCGCTATAGTTGAGATGTACAGTTGAGTGGTTGTACCTCATGCTATAGTAGAGGTGTACAGTTGAGATGTACTTCGTGCTACAGTTGAGACATGTTCTGTCTTTCGCTTTGTTGTTATTTGGCTAAGTGTTACATCCTGATCTTCTGTCTTTGGTGTGTGTTTGTCCTTTTTCTGGCGTGTAGCTGCTGGGCGCCCGTGCTACGACGCTTGCGGTTGATATCGAGCCATAGCAGGCGACTGTGGTTAGTGAGCGGTAATGGTGATTTTGGGTATATATCATTGCCCCCCCACTCTCGCTAGCCGCTAGGGCGGGTAGGGAGAGTAGAGCGAAGAAATAGGAAATGAGAAAGAAACCGGGTGGAGTTTGGATTGGGACAAGTTATGAGGTTGGTAGCCTTGGAGTGGGGTGAGCGAGCGTCACTGGTTGGAAGAAAATTTTTCAGTTGGTGCCCCCCAAGTGAGGTGAGCAAACGTCACTGGCAGGAAGAAAATTTTTCAGTTGGTGCCCCCCAAGTGAGGTGAGCAAGCGTCACTGGTAGGAAGAAAAATTTTCAGTTGGTGCCCCCAAGTGAGGTGAGCAAACGTCACTGGCAGGAAGAAAATTTTTCAGTTGGTGCCCCCAAGTGAGGTGAGCAAGCGTCACTGGTAGGAAGAAAAATTTTCAGTTGGTGCCCCCCAGGTGAGGTGAGCAAGCGTGACTGGTAGGAATAAAATTTTTCAGTTGGTGCCCCCCAAGTGAGGTGAGCAAGCGTCACTGGTAGGAAGAAAATTTTTCAGTTGGTGCCCCCCAAGTGAAGTGAGCAAGCGTCACTGGAAAGAATTTTTGAAGTTGGTGCCCCCCAAGTGAAGTGAGCAAGCGTCACTTGAAAGAATCTTTGAAGTTGGTGCCCCCCAAGTGAAGTGAGCGAGCGTCACTTGGAGTTGGAAGAATTTTTGAGAATTTGAAATTGGTGACGGTGGTGCTCGATCGAAGTATTTCGTGAATTAATGAGGGAATGTGGGGGTAAGTGCAGGTTAAAGGTTTCTTTTGTTGTTATATTATTGATTAATCGTAATAAATGTGAATGATGGGATATAAATGAACATTAAATGGGAGTCTGAAAAGTTTTTGATGTGAAAATGTCAGGGGTGTACACATATGTAGAGGTATATAGTATTTGGATTTGACGGCTTTGTACCGAGAGGGTACAATTATTTAGATGGTAATTTTAAGAAATAAAAGAAAAAATGAAAAAGAATTTGAAAAGTGGGAGACGTTTGGGCTGGGTAGTTGGGAGGGTGCGGGTCACGCACCAGTGATAGCATGCCACGTGGGTATGCAGTTAATGTATGTGTGTAACCGTGCTATTCTTGTATAAAAAGTTGTGTAAAATCATTATACTGTCTTAATCTTCATTTTATTCTGCACTTTCTTTTCCTCTTCTGTTCATCGTCTTCTTCTTGCCGTTGTTGAAGTTTACTGGATTTGTTGGTGTTGCCACATTCGTACTTTCTTTGACGTTGATTTCTTCTTCTTTATCTGGTAAGTCTGGTTAAACTCTTGCTTTTTTATTGTACTGTGCCGAGTTTGAAGATGTTTGCGAGTTTTTGGTTTTTGTTTTGCATGTGATGGTTTTCGTGTGTTGTTTTACGATGGTAGGTGTGTAGTGGTTTTTGATATATATTTGGGTGTGCCTGTTCGTTACTTGATATTCATATTTTGATGTTTGTGGTTTCGTATGAATGTTAGTGTTTTTGATGTTCCTGTGTGCATATGTGTAAGTATATGGAAATTGGGTGTATTTTGCTGTTTGTTCTAGAATCTGTAGGTGTTAATGGTTTTTAGGGCTTTGAAGAATATGAATCGTTTAAGGGTATTTTGGGGGTATTAGGTGTTGACTTTGTTTGTGGCTTGTTGTAGAAAATGTCGTTGTCGAAAGGAGTTGTTTCTAAAACTCGCCCAGTGTTGATAGATTCTATGGGGAGGTGGATTGATACCCATGTTCACAGCTACCTGGGTGTGGCCTCTTGCGATAGGGTGAGATATTTTGATACCTTTGAGAGTTTGTACCGTACTGAGGGAGTTCCAGTTACCGCTTTCGACAAAAGCGAGATAGATGCAACTTTTGGCAAATTCAAGCATTTGGATTGTGGTAGTAATTTCCAAGAAGAGAAATATGGACGTCTAGTTTCTCGGTTGTTCCGTATTGAGGATGGGTATGAATGGAGGATGTCGCGCGCTGGTGAGCGGTTATATGATCGTGACGCGGACGGCTGGGTGGCGATTCCGGTATCTCACTTCAAAGCGGGTTTGAGGTTGCCGATGCATAAATTCATGTCTGACCTCTTCAAGTATTACTTCCGTTGTTCGCCTGCCCAATTTTTGCCCAATGCCATCCGGGTGATTCTTTGGTTCATTGCTGCCTGTGCTAAAGATGGCAGGCAGCCAACTTTTAAGGGCTTTTTTGCTCTGTTTTATGTGTGGGTGACCAATGCCAAGCCGTTCTATGAGATTCATTGGAACGGTTACACAGCCGTGGCCAAGCGGGTGTCAGGTAACAATCTTTTCCGGTTTCCCAAGGGGATGGCGAACTGGCAAGAGGAGTTCATCATGGTTCGCGGTGGTGACCTTGCCTATCTTCCTAACTTCTCGTTGGAGGTAAGGAACTTGTATCCGTCCGAGAAAAAGGGGTTAAGCGAGAATGTCGCTGACTTACTAGAGTGCACCGTGCGGTCACTTGGACGCATATGGACAGAGGTTGATTTCTTTGAGAATGCCCGGCTGCTAGAGCACAACTGTAAGTATTTGGTTATGCGTGCATTTTCTATGTGTATATATGTCTTTGGATTGTAGTTTGCTGATATATGTTTGTTTTTGTGTTTGTGTTTGTGTTGATACCAACTAGGGGTGATTTGCCTGTGCTCGAGAATGCCAGTTACAATGAGCCCGAGAAGCAAAGGGAGTTTTTGAATGCCATGCCACCATGTGATTCTGTGAACGTCCACCCTCCTCGTGAAAAGAAAGGGAGGCGAGCGGTTGAGGGGGGTGAGGCTGGCGGTGCTGCTACTGTGGGGAGGAAGGTTAGCCGTAAAAGGAAATCTATCTTGGTTGACGAGGCGGATGCCACTTTTGGAGAGTTGGACGAAAGTGGTGCCACGGTGATGGATGAGGTGGCGGTAGAAGGGTTTCGCTCTTCCTTGGATGGGGATGAAGATACTGTTGCTCCTGGAGTTGAGGATGACGATGATGCTGACAGTGATACTGAAACTGATGATGGTGGCGAGGATTCAGATTCCACGCAAGCTGGTATGACTGAGATGGTCATTACTTCGAGCAATGAGGATGTTGGGGATGGGGGTTCTGATAGTCGGGTTATCGCTGAGGAGAGAGTTGTTGTGGAGGATGTGTACTCCTCTAGCGAGGATGATTGCAGAGAAGTTGTTTAGGGTGTTGAGCGGGAGTTTGGCGACACTATTGTTGAGAGGTCCTTGGTTCCGTTTGTTGTGGAGGGAGACGCGACTGCTATGGGTGAAAATATTGAGCTGGGTGGCGGGCCTGCTGGTGGGGCGGAAGGTGAGCATAATGAGTTGGAACCTGCTGAGGTTGTGCCCGAGGGGGCTATTGTGAAGGTTGCTTCTGTTAGGGTTGGAGGTCGCTTTGGGAAGAAACGTAAGCGGGCAGCAGATGTGGTTGCGGAGAAGTCGCGGAAGAAGATTAAGTCTGTTCACGAGGTGGGCGAGTCCAGCAGGATGGGTGGCCGCTTGAGGATGGGGGCCGCTTGCGGAAGGGCGGGAGGTTTGTGTTGAAGAAGAGGAGGGTGAATTTTGCTTTGGTTGGTCCGGGTGTGACAACCTCTAAACAGAAGCAGACTGATATGGTTGTGACTTACAGCGATAGTGATGAGGAGATGGTTGTGATTGATGGGGAGACCGGGGAGAGAAGGCTCGGCTACGGGTATATGTTTAAAAGTGGACCGGGCTCCTTCACTATTGATTCGATGACGGAGGATGACTTTCAGAAGCTGAAAGGATATGGGTGGAGCAAGCTGGCGAGGCGTTCTCAAAAGTTTCACGCCAAGGTATGTGTTTTGTTTTTTGTCTTTTGTTGTTTGTGTGCTTTCTATTGTGTCTTGACGAGTTTGTGATGCTTCTTGCAGAGTCAATGTCATTTTGCTGCCGTGATAGCCCAAGGGGACACTTATAGGTTGGAGAATAAGCGGTTGCGGAAAGCTGAGGAGCAGCTTAAAAAGGAGTTGGGCACTCAGGAAGAGTATAAACGTAACTTGGTGGCCTCTTTAGACCAGATTGAAGCTGATAAGAAATGTTTCTTCTCTGAGAGGCATGTGTATAAGAATCAGATGATCCTTGCGCATGGGTGGATAGCGACCTTGCAGGGGAAGTTGGCGGATGCTGAGAGGGAGAGGAGCGACCTTGCTACTGGGGTTGAGAAGGTCGTCGCTGAGACTGAGCGTCTGGTTAAAGAGCTTGAGTATGCGAAGAAGTGTCTTGTAGATGCTGAGGGTCACTTGGCGAGCAGGCCTACTAAGGAGGCTGCGATTACGAAGTATAGGGCCAGTGATGCGTACAAGGAAGAATTGATGAAGGAGGTCGCGGCTGCTGTTGAGAGGGAGATGCGCCAGAGGGTTGCTGTGGGTGTTTCAAATTGGAAGAAGAGTGAGGATTTCCAGAAGTCTGTCGAGGTCACTGCGAAGACCCTGGCGGATGCCTGCGTGTTTGAGCGGTTGGGGGCTTGTGAAGCAACTCACAAAGCTCTCGTAGAAGAGGCTGAGCAGAAGTTAAAAGAGGCGAGGAAGATGAAGAGGGCGGCCCGGAAGCAGAAGAAGAAATATGCTGCCTTGATAAAGGAGTTGAGCGAGAGAAGTGTTCCTTCTGCCGGTAGCTCTAGTGGAGGTGAGGAGGTTGCTGTGGTGGATGTAGAGGTGGATGTTGAAGGTGTTGCTGACATGGAGGAAGATGAAGTTGTTGTTGTTGCCGGAGGATGTTGAGGCCTCCGTTGACGCTGAAGTTGAGGTTGCTGAAGATTCTGGTGATGAGCTGGTTAGAGGGTCGTCACTGTCACTGTAGTTTTAATTATCTTTTGGAATTTGGTAGTTTACCGATATCCAGACTGTGTAATAGATTTGGTGATTTGTGAACTACTTAATCTTTTGTTGCCGTATAAGAGACGGGCCATTCATGTAACTCTTGTTTCTGTAATGTGTCGTACTTTGCTTTGGTTTTTAATTGTTTATCCGTTCTTTGTCTCTATCTTTTGCTTTAGCTTTCTTTGCATGTTACCTTGCTTGTCTAGTCTGTACGTTGCTTGGAGTTAAGCGACGCCACCCTTGTGACTTATCTTTATTTGCATGTTACGTTGCCTTGAGGTGAGCGACACCTCCCTTGTGACTTAGCTTTAGCATGTTACGTTGCTTGGAGGTGAGCAACACCCCCCTTGTGACTTAGCTTTATTTGCATGTTACGTTGCTTGGAGGTGAGCGACACCTCCCTTGTGACTTAGCTTTATTTGTGTTTTACGTTGCTTGGAGGTGAGCGACACCTCCCTTGTGACTTAGCTTTATTTGCGTGCTACGTTGCTTGGAGGTGAGCGACACCTCCCTTGTGACTTAGCTTTATTTTCATGTTACGTTGCTTGGAGGTGAGCGACACCTCCCTTGTGACTTAGCTTTATTTGTATGTTACGTTGCTCGGAGGTGAGCGACACCTCCCTTGTGACTTAGCTTTATGAGAAAAGTTGGAGTCAAAAGCATTCCGTTTTCATTAGATTGTATTTTTCAAACATAAAGGGTTGTCACCCAACTCATACATAGATTGGAGTTTTGGTGGTTAATACATAATGACAGCCGCTTAGTGCACTTCTACTGGTAATATTTTCTGAGTTTGTCGCCATGCTAGGTGTTATTGACTTCCGATCCGTCCATCCTTGCTAGCTTATACGACCCTGGTCTTAGTACTTGGATGACTTTGTAGGGTCCTTCCCATTTTGGCATTAGTTTGCCTGTGTGGCGTGGGTCAGATGCTTCGGTCGCTCGGTTGACCAACACCTACCACAAATGTTTTGATTCTGGCCCGCTTGCCGAAATAGTCTCTTGTTTTTTCTTTGTACTTGTCCATTCTCTCGACAACCTTGTCGCGTGCTTCATCCAAAAGGTCAAGGTTTGTGCGTAATCCCTCAGTATTTGTTGTTTCCTCGAAACTGATCACCCGGAAGGAAGGTGACCCAATTTCTACAGGTGCAAGTGCCTCTGTGCCAAATGCCAATTTGAAAGGTGTCTCTCCCGTTCTTGTTTTGGGGGTTGTTCGGTATGACCACATGACATGCGGTAGCTCTTCTGGCCATCTCCTTTTTGATGATGTTAGGCGTTTCTCTATCCCCTGTACTATGATTCTGTTGGTGACCTCGACTTGCCCATTGCTTTGAGGGTGGCAGACGGACGCCTTCTTATGCTTGACTCCATGTTCGGAAAGGAATTTGGTGAATTTTGATCCTACGAATTGCGTGCCGTTATCTGAGATGAGTATTCGAGGGATGCCGAACCTTGCGATGACGTGCTCTTTGACGAATTTGATGGCATCTTGTTGGGTGATGTTTTTAAGTGCCTTGGCTTCCGCCCATTTTGTCATGTAGTCGATAGCGACCATTACGTACTGTAGTTCACCTTTGGATTTGGGGAAAGGTCCCATGATGTCTATGCCCCATACCGCGAAAGGGATTGGGGAGAGTATCGAGGATGGTAGAGTTGGCGCCTTGCGAGACATGTTGCTGTAAAGTTGGCATTGGTGGTACTTTTGGAGGAACAATTTGCAGTCGCTACCCATCTTTGGCCAGTAGTATCCTTGTCTTAAAATCTTGTGTGCCAGTGCCTTTGCTCCCATGTGATCTCCACATATTCCTTCGTGGACTTCTGTCATGCAATACGTTGCTTCGTCTTCGTCGACGCATTTCAGTGTAGGGCAAGTGATTCCTCTTTTGTATAGGGCTCCGTCTTGGAGGAAATACTTGGCCGCATGGAATTTTATTTGCTTTGCCTTGATATGGTTATCTGGGAGGGTTCCGTCTTTCAAGTAGAGAATGTAGGGTGTCATCCAATTTTCCCTGATGTCTTGGATTTCGAGCGCCTCAATGCGTTCAGTTGTGGGTTTTGCCAACTCCTCGAAGTAAATTGATTCTTCGTAGGATGTTCCTTATCCTTGGGTTAACCTTGACAGTGCGTCCGCCACCGTGTTATCATTACGGTCAATTTGCTTCAATTCATGGGTGGAGAAGTGGGCAAGTAAAGATTTGACAATATGTTGGTATTTGTGGAGAATCTCATCTTTGGTCGTGTAGTCCCCCGTGGTTTGTCTGACTACCAGTTGCGAATCGCTGTATATGACGATGTTTGCGGCCTCTAGATTTTTTTCCAAGGCGAGTCCTGCGATAAGGGCTTCATATTCTGCCTGATTGTTTGTCGCCTTGAAGGCGAAGCGAATTGCCTGCTTAATTTGGAAGTTTTCCGGACTTATGAGGATTAGGCCGGCACCGCTTCTTTGGGAGGTGGACGACCCATCCACATAGAGTTTCCAGATGCCCTTGTCGTTTGTCATTGTGAGGTCGCTCGTTTCTTGTCCCAGGGGTGGGTTCGTGTCTCCTACATTTTGTTCAGAGAAGGAGCACTCGACTACGAAGTCCATTAGTGCTTGTGCCTTGATAGTTGTTCTTGGCGCAAAAGTGAGCGTGAATTGACTTAACTCCATTGCCCAATTGACCATTCTTCCTGATAGGTCTGGTTTGTGGAGTAGTTTCTTTAAAGGTTGGTTGGTTACCACCCTGATTTCCCTTCCTTGAAAGTAATGCCTTAGCTTTCTGCTAGCCGTTACTAGTGCGAGTGCGGATTTCTGCACATTGGGATATCCGGTTTTAGCGTCTTTGAGGACTTGGCTCACATAGTAGACTGGTCTCTGGGCGGTTCCTTCTTCTTTGATCAGGACGGCGCCTACGGCTCTGTCTGATGCCGCTAGATATAAGGACAGCGGTTCCATAGGTTTGGCGACCGCCAATAGTGGTGGCGGCGCAAGATACCGCTTCAGGTCCGTGAAGGCCCTCTGACATTCCTGTGTCCATGAGATGGTTTTAGAAGACGTGGCTCCTCGAAGTGTGTCGAAGAATGGGAGACACCTGTCTGCTAGCTTTGAGATGAACCTTCGTAACGCCGCTAACCTTCCCGTAAGTTTTTGCATGTCTTTGAGAGTTTTGGGTGGTTGCATGTCTATGATTGCTTGGATTTTTTCAGGGTTAGCTTCAATACCTCTTCGACTGACCAGGAATCCGAGGAATTTTCCCGCTTCGAGAGCGAACACACATTTGTCTGGGTTGAGTTTCATGTTTTATTTTCTGAGGGTGATGAAGCATTCTTCCAAGTCTTTCAAGTGGGCTTCTATCACGGGTGATTTTACGATCATTTCGTCCACGTAGACTTCCATGTTTCTTCCTAGCTGTGATGCAAAGATTTTGTTCATCATCCTTTGGTAGGTGGCGTCGGCGTTGATGAGGCCGAAAGGCATGACTTTGTAGCAATAAACTCCCCTATGGGTTATGAAGGCTATTTTCTCTCTATCTTCTGGCGCCATCTTGATTTGATTGTATCCTGAGAATGCGTCCATGAAACTGAGCATGAGGTGTCCGGCGGTCGCGTCGATGAGTTGGTCTATGCTGGGTAGTGGGTAAGGATCCTTGGGGCAAGCGGCATTTAGGTCCGTGTAGTCGACGCACACCCTCCATTTGCCTTTTGCTTTCTTTACTAGTACCACGTTCGCGACCCACTTTGGGTATGAAAATTCACATATCAGGTTTGCCTCTAACAATTTGTCTATTTCCACATCGATTGCCTGCTGCCTTTCAAGTGCGAAGTTCCTTCTTTTTTGTTTTTTGGGCTCTTTGTCCGCGTTTACGCTGAGTTTGTGGATGGCGACTGACTCGTCTAACCCGGGCATATCGCTTGGGGACCATGCGAAGATGTCGGCGTATTTTCTGAGTATGTCTGTCAATCCTTCTTTGAATACCGAGTCTAGACCTGTGCCTATGCTTATTTTCCTGGTCGGGTCGCCTGGGGTCACTTCTATTTTTTCGGTTTCTACCACTGGTGATATATTGGGTCGTGCGTCCTTCTCGAGGAATCTTTTTAGGTTTGCATCGATTCTCTGAGGGTCTCCTAGCATGGGATCGAAGGTATCAATAACTTGTACCTCTTTCTTTCTTTTGGAGTGGCTGAGTTGGTGCTCTATGTGTTTCATTTTTCTGTCTTGACGCCTTCTTGAGGCCTTTTGACGCCTTATGTTGCTGGGTTCAGTGGCGGCTAAAGCGAGGGCTATCCCATAGCATCTTTTAGAGGTTTCTGAGTCGCCCCATACCTCTCCTACGCCTGTGGGGGTGGGGAATTTTAGCTTGAGGTGAGGCGTGGATGTGACGGCTTTGAGGAGGTTGAGGGTTGGTCTGCCGAGTATCATGTTGTAGGAGGAAGCGGTATTAATCACGTAGAACTTGACAAGGTGGCGGATTTTCTTGGGTGCTTTTCCGAAGTATACTGGGAGTCTTTCCACTCCTGCTATAGGGACGACGTTGTGACCGAAACCATAGAGAGGGGTCTCGTCAGGGCATTCTTCTAGCTTTTCGTCACCGAGCTTTAGTCTATCCCACGTGTGCTTGAAACATATGTCGACCGATGATCCGTTGTCTACCAGTATCCTTTTTACTTCATTCTCAGCCACATCCAAAGTTGCCACAAGGGCCTCAGTATAATTTGGGTTGATGCCTTCGTAATCCGCATCGGTGAATGATATGGTGTTGTCGGTTTTATTTTGTGAGATGGAGAGCACTTCTTGCTGGGCGACCCTTGGGGGGAAATGGACCCCCCGAAGACTGTATTTACCACGTTTTTGTTAGGGGCTGCCGCTTGGACTTGGCGGGGGAGGTATTGGTTCAGGTTCCCTTGCTTGACTTGTCTTTCTAAGAAGTGTTTGAGTGATAGGCAGCTTTCCGTCGTGTGCCCATGAGCTTCATGGTAGTCGCAGTGTTTGTCTTTGTTTCTGTCATCCGGGGCGGTCCACATGGGTTGTGGGGGTTGGAAAAAAGGCTTTCCTCTAATCTCACTGAGGATGGCGGACCTAGGCATGCTCAAAGTGGTCCAATTGGGTTCAGGACGTTTCTCCGGGCGTGGGGGTACTGGGGGACCCAACCTGTCTCTGACTGTGGCAGGGGCCTCTCTGACTGGTCCTGGGCCGTGAGTTGTCTGTACCTGGTGTTGGACGGGGATTGGCTTTTGTGTGTGACTGAAGGTATATTGTTCCCTTTGAAAGTAGGGTTGTCTTGGAGGCGGCGGTGGGGGCGCCCTCGACTGTTTGAGTACGCTGAGAGACTCAATTTCGTTGATCGCTTGAGATGCTAGGTCGTAGGCCCGTGCTAGCGTTGTGGGTTGTACCTCCATGAGTTTGCAGACATACTTCTCGCATTCGTACGGGTTGAGGTCTCTTCGTAAATGTACTAGGGCTTCTGTTTCGTTTACACATACGACTTTGTTAACCGCTTCTTTGAACCTGTCAATGTGTATTTGTAGGCTTTCTCCGTTTCTTTGAGCGACTGTTTCCAGGAAAACGGTGTGCACCTCGTGAGGTTGGTTAGCTTTAAATTTATTGAGGAAAGCTTTCTTGAATTCAGCCCAAAAATCAAAAGACCGAGCAGGTAAGCGACAGAACCATCTTTATGCTCCTCCCCTAAGGGTGGCGGCGAAGAATATGCATCTTGTTAAGTCTCTATATTCGCAGTGGAGAGCAAGTTGGTCGAAATAACTCAAGTGTTCTTCTGGGTTGCCCAGACCGTCAAAAGAGTTAAGATTGATGTGTTTTATGTGTCTTTGCTTGGATTCATTTTCCAGTCGCTTGGTGAACGGTGATTCGCCCGCTTCCGCGCAGCTTCCTCCCTCTAGCTTCCTTTTTAGTTCAAGGATTGTGTTTAACATATCCGCGTTCGTGGGTTGTACGCTGCCCGTTTCGACTCTGGCCTCTAGGGATCTGTCTCTTTCTAGGCATCGCTTGGCTCTTTCATATTCAGCTTTCTTCTCTTCGATATCTTTTCTCAGATCTCTCCTTTTTCTATTTTCCTTCCAGGTTTCCGGTTTGTGTTGTGGTCCACAGTGCTCCTTGTGCCTAGTATTCTGAGATGAGCCTAAACGAGAGAAAACCGAGTTGGCGGGCCGGGGGCGGCTTTGTGCTTCGCTTTGGAGGTTTTCATCGTGCTGATTGAGTTGGGAAGCTTGGGGTTGCTGATGTTGCTGTGGTTGAGGAAACACTGATGCGACGTGGATGAGGGCGTCGACTTGGGCTTGAGTGTAGCCTGTGAGATCAAGGTTAAGTTCAGCGTTATGAGGTGGTTCTTGATTCTGGGGAGGTGGTTGATCAGTCGGGGGTGCCTGCTGCTAATTACGCGGGTTATTGGCCCCGCCAAATGCGTTAGGAATTTCTTGACGAACGTTTCCTGAGGGGGTGAGATTTTCTCTTGTGACTACATTTCGGTTGTTCGTTGTAGATCTTGTGTATGCCATGGGTTTGCCTCTCGTGCGGGATATTTCCACCGAGATTTACCCTAAATGTCTGGAAAGTGGTGTTAATTCCGGTGGAGGTTTTTTCTTAAAGAAAGGAAACCCCCTCCTTCTAGCGCCAAATGATAAGTGCTACACTTACTCCGTCGCCAAAGATACTGTTCCGGTAGGTGGTTTTGGCCTGTGGTGGGGAACCTGTAAAATAATGCTTGCCCGGTGGTGGTGGCCGGCAAGCACCTCCGGCGTGATAATCAGTAACGGAGTAGAGTGATATGGTAAAATGTAGCAAGTATCGAGAGTGTTTTCTGGTGAGTGTGTGTAGTGTGTGTGTTAGGACAGAGTATTTATAGACCGAAACCTGTCCTTGTGGCATAGGCGCCGCTTACTTTGGCTATAGTGGGCGGGATGGGTCTTCTCGCTACAGTTGAGATGTACAGTTGAGGTGTACAGTTGAGTGGTTGTACCTCATGCTATAGTAGAGGTGTACAGTTGAGATGTACTTCATGCTACAGTTGAGACATGTTCTTTTTTTCGTTTTGTTGTTATTTGGCTAAGTGTTACATCCCGATCTTTTGTCTTTGACGTGTGTTTGTCCTTTTTCTGGCGTGTAGCTGATTGGGCGCCCGTGCTACGACCCTTGCGGCTGATATCGAGCCATTGCGGGCGACTGTGGTTAGTGAGCCGTAATGGTGATTTTGGGTATATATCAATGAGGTCATGTCAGCTCATGGTTTAGCTAAAAAGGTATATATTTCCCTTTAAAGGAGAAAAGTGATATTAATTGCTGCAGGAGCATGGTTTGTCTTGCTCTTTATGATACTTTATTTCAATATTTTAGGTTGCACTAATCAAAAATTAGAAGTGTTATGTATCTGTTTCAATTATTAATATTGCTCTTTCTGTATTTCCTAGTAAGACAAAGGACTGGATGATTGGATGTTTCTGCAGTAGATATTCGTGAAAATTTGAATTATTAAGGAACTTCTTCAGCCACAGAACTAAACTCATATGCATTCCTTGGATTACTCGAAACAAAGGTATAAGTATCACTGAGTAAAACAAAATTCATTATTTCATTTTTTTTGTCAAGTGTTAGGAACAAGATAAAGTTGCTTTGTGTATAGCTTCACAACTATTTTAATTCTGATTCTTTAGCTTTTACTCACTGCATTCCAACTTTTTTCTTTCTTAATTACAGAAAGATGTTAATATTTTTCTCGATGAATTACTGGAAAAGAAAAATGACACTGTGGAAGATAGCAGCCACGAACAGTCTCAAAAATATGTTGATCAGACCAGCAGCGATGATGAGCAGTAATTCTAGAGCTCAAGTATTTGATTGCTTTAATATTTTTAATGTGCATTATATACCTGTAAGAAACAAATATAGACATAGGAGCAGTGATTCCGGAGCTCATATGCTTCATTAATTTTAGTTTTTCAAGTTTTTTTTAAAGTTCTCATTTTTTTAAGAATAAATTTTGTTCTCGTAGGAACCATTTTAAACCCCTAGAAATATTTATAAATTTATTGATTTTAACGAGGCATACTTTCTCTGCCTCCTCTAACTGCATGCATCTCCTCTTGGTAACTAAGATCGCAACAGTTTCCTCTCTTCTTGGTTGCAGATTCAAAGCCTGGTATGTATTGTAATTTGAATCTTAATATTTTGGGACACTGGTTCGACAGAAGAAGTTCAGTCTTTATATACACAAAAAATGAATTAAGAAAGCGTGATTATATTATGTCATGCCATTTTATTTAGTAAAAAGATGAAGCTGCAGTTGTCCCTCGGTCAAACCACTCAGACTGAATACAAATATATTTATCTTACAGTATGGCCCAGTTCCTTTTATTTGAATCTTAAACTCCCTCCATCCCATTTATATTGCCCATAGACAATTCATCGAGGGAGTATATTGTTATAATATATTTATGTGATTTTGGTGTGCATATAGTTTTTGATATTGTAAAGTATATTTCTGGTTAGTTATTTGTAGGGGTGGCAATTTCGGGTAATGGGTCGGGTTCGTGTCGGTTTTGCTGTACCCGGTCCTGTTTTTGGGTCAACTCGAACCCGACCCGAACCTGAAACAGGTTGAATTTTCTCAACCCGAACCCGACCTGTTAGTACCCGATCAACCCTAAAATGACTCGTTTAACCCGAAAATAATTATTTATATATATAATTAAATTTTATTAATAAAATATTAAAAAATTATAATAAAAAATTATAATATGATATATGAATTAAATTATTTAAATAATATGAAGATATATCATATATGTCTATAATTATGTAATATAAATTTATATATTTTAAATAATTTATCATAAATATTAAATTTTCGGGTCAGGTTCGGGTATTTTGGGTCAACCAGAATATTTCGGGTAATTTTTTACCCAACCCGAAACTCAAAATACTAAATCCAAATTCGTACTTTTCCGTGTCGGGTTCGTGTCGGGTTTCGGGTCGTGTCAAATTTTGCCAACCCTAGTTATTTGCATTATCTGTTGCTTTTATTTGAATCTAACGTATTGTTCTATTTATAATATATTCCTGATATTTTTGGTGTGCATTTAATTTTTGATATTTTAAGTATATTTAGTTATTTGCATTCTCTGTTGCAGCCCCCGCCCCCTCCCCCTCCTCCCCGGGGCTTGAATTCCTGTTTTTAATTATATGACAAAGATCCTAATGCTCTGTTTGTTTATGTGCTTCCAGCTAACTCTGTTTAGTTACTCTGTGACTTATTTAAAAGCTCATTCAACATATTTTTACTATCAAATTTATAATTTAGGTCGGTGTAGATTAGTACATTATAAGGGCTCCATTCTTACTGGAAGCTTAGTACAACTTATCATATTCCTGGAATGCATTTTACAATCAGGCTTTAGAGTTTGATGGTATCATGCAGGCATGCTTATATGATTCTCTTGTCGACAGCGACAGTGAACGGGGGTTGATCCTTTTTTACTCTCTTTGTTTGGTCCTATAACCTATATTTAAATAAGAACTTTCATATAATATATAGACCAATTTGAAATTTTGCACCGTGAAATATCGTTTTTGTTTGTTGGCATTTTCTGTAAGAAGTATAGATTATAATTTCACCGAAATAGTAAAATCAATAACACAATTACCAATAAATTGTTCAAGACATGTGAAAACTACACTGTGGTTAAAACAAATAAGTCCTTTTCGTAGGGTACTTGAAGGTATGATGCCTCCCGTCTCCCGAGATACAACCAACATAGGTGATTTAAAGCAGTTACAGATCCGCCTCCTACGAACCAAACAAATACTGTTCTATATCTTAGAATTGGAATATTAATCTTTAAAAAAATATAAAACTCATTGAAATATTTAGTGGGATTGGTTTTTGTTCTATCCTAAAAGAACCCCCACACTACATATAAAAGAGAAAACATTTGTAACTCTCAAAGCAAATAAATTTTGTAACATCTATCATAATATAAGCAAATAACTATTGCCACATCTATTCTATTACTACTACCTTGAAACATTTTATTCCACGTCAGATGCCACATCGTCTTCACCTAATATTAAATCTATATATGTGTGTGTATGTGCACACTTTTCTTCACCTTCTCCACCGTTTCACTCCCTTTTATTATATCATAAGGGTGTATTTACATCGCCCCAATCTGCTTCTCCGGTGACTCATTTGTTCTGTGTCATTATCGTGCCTATCTCCTACATTGTTCTTTACTGCTGCTGTTGTAGGTGCTTCTCGATGCAAAATCTTTCCCCATTGATCATTTTGATTTGCAAGCCGATGCATTAATATCTAAGCAGTTCTCAAGGTAATATGAGTAATTGAGATAATTCTATATTTTGGTTTTGTCTAATTTTGTCATTCATATCTAATTAAATTTCAACTATCTGCAGATAATAGTCTTTTTCCTTTTTAAGTTTGAAGTTTACAAATCTATTTTTTATACGTATATGGTATTGCCCACAGTTTGTTGTTGTTTATGTCAAATAAGGTGCCCCCTTTATTGCTAAACATATACATATGTTTGATTTTATTTTAGCACTTCTGAAGTTTGATGATTTTATAAAACAACACACATATGCACATGCATGCTTGGTACATATATTATTGCATTATTGTCTAGATTATATGAATTATGATTGGCACACACTGCCAACAATGAGACTGCTATAGAAGTCGAGTTTCCTCCTGTTGGGTGCCAATCGACAAGAGAAATAATTTCTGACATCTGATCAGGCCAAATTCTCATGGAGCTGGTCCCTCTTATAAAACTATTGAATATGAACCTTATTTAAAGGTATCCTTCCTATATTATAATACCTGAGTCTATCCAGGTATGCGGTTAACCAATCAGAAATTTTGAATTATTTTAGGACCAATCACAATCAATTCCTAAATTTTAGACCAATCATAATAAGTTAAATACTTTCCTTATTACCAAAGTGCAGTTAACCAATCAGAAAATTTAAATTATTTTAGGACCAATCATATTAGATTCCTAAATTTTAATTCCTAAAATTTAAACTAATCATAATAAGTAAATTACTTTCCTCAATATACTACGTTTATCGATCGAAAATTCAATGAGAGTCGGCTTCACACGCTCCTCTCTTTTCTCTCTCTCCCTTTCACATTTTCCAAGCCAATCGCCTCGCCTTTCCCCCCCCCCCTCTTTCGATTTGTTTCATCTCTTCACGTTATCTGATGGATTTCTTTTTCTTTTCTCCACTCCACCTCCACCACTATTCTCTCCTTCTTTCCCTTTTCCCTAGGTGCGAAATGGAACGTTTAGTGATTTCTTACAGGAAATCTCTTGAAATCCTAATTTTCAAGTCTTCTAATTCAGATATGGATCTTGATAATTCACTTGTTTCTCCTAGAACTTCAGAACCTCAGGTTCAAGTGACTCTTCCCTGAGATCTGCTCATACTTCTCATTTTGTGTCTAGTCATGTACCATCTCTTTCTTTTAATCTTGTTGGTGAATTCGATGTCTAATATGCTAGTCTAGAGAACTCTATATCCACGAATAATGGAATTGTCTATCTTGACCCTCCAACTGATATCTTTTTGTCTGTGGTTAAAAATTGGACTAATTGTTGTTTGGCCTTGCCCAGAGATACTGTTAAGTGTAGTTTTGAGGTACTTAAAAACTCTGCACATTCTATGTTCGATCATGTGGGGTTAGCGAAGGTCTATAATCACTTTGGGGGTTATTTGATTCTTAAATTTAATGATAAGGAGGGTCTTTCCAAGGCTTTACGATTTTTCTTCTGCGGAATTGGGTGGATTGTTATCCTACTATTGATAAGAATGATAGGATTAGAATTTGGGCGACTTTCACTAGAGTTCCTTTTCTATATTGGACTATCAAGGGAATTTTTCTTCTGGGAAAATCTATAGGGACCCCTGTGGCTATGCATATACATATATATTTGCATAAAATCGAGAATTGGGTGAGAACATGCATACTTTCTTCCTTCAAGAAAATGGACAGTGTCCCTATCTACATCAGTGGCCGGTCTCTTCATGTAATCACCTTTCGAACAACTGCGTTCTGCTCTCTGAAATCTAATTCTAGGTACATTTTGACTCTCCTGTCCTTCATCACCACCCTCCCCCTCGTTTCCCTCATTTCCCTCATCATCATCACCTAACTCTATATCTCCTCCACGACCCCTTCCCTCCCTGCTGTCACTTCCTCGTCCACTACCATTTCCCCGTCCACCTCTTCCCCTACCACCTCTACTACTACCAGTACCAGCCCCCAAAGCCATAAGGACAAGAAATAATGGCACTTATCATGCTGCGAGTACTAATGATCTGTTGGAAAGTGCAAGAGTAATGATTGAAGTTAGTAGTTTAGAGACTCTGCCCTCATTTGTAATGGTTAGTAATTTTATTACTAATAGTCATTCAAAGGTGATGGTTTCTTGTGACTGGAATAGATGTTGCAAGGGGTGTTTGTCAACCACTCACTCCGGAGTTTGCCCCGCTTTAAAAGAGTTATTCACAATTGATGAATGTGATGAGCATCTTGTTAGATAATCTCCTTGTGAAGTTTCTAATGTTATCAGCTCTGACTCTGATTATCGAGATTACATATGTGAAGATGACGGTGACATTGAAAGTCCTAGGCTTTTAAATGCTAAAGCAGACAGTGAACCTAGTGATGATACGATGAGTAAAATGATGGAGAACTCAGATGCTATTGAGTGGTGTGGGGTTGAGGTTCATACTCCCCCTCCTACATTGCTGACTCGGTTGAAAAGTGATTCTTCTATTGGCCAGGTTCCCCTGTTGTGGTTAAAGCTAATGATGATCTGAGTAATCAGGCTTATGCTGGTGGTAGCTTGGAGACTCCTCAGAGGCCTTACCCAGTATTTGTGGGATGTGGACAAAGGTTCTGGCGTGCGCAAGAGACTTCTGGCATTTTGCAGTTGATGCAAGCGACTTAGATGTTGTTGATGCAGATCAGGATATGGCTGACGGTTGCAAAGGGTCCTTGTAATATCCGTGAACTTTATTAATGATATAAATTATATTTTATGTGTAGAATAATTATTGTGGAGTATTTGGAGTCTTAATGGTTAAGGTTATTGAGTAATAGCATGTTAATTGTTGTGTCGAAAGCCCCTTTCGAATATCTTTTCATTTAGAAATATCTTCAGTTGTGAGCCCCGTTTTGAAAATTCAAGGGCCCCGTTAAAATTTTGTACATCATTATTATTTCATCGTCTTTCGTATCTGAATCATTATTGGAAGATTTCTTCGTATTATCATATTCCTTATTATCCGATACTATCAATAGTATTTGTTTTATTCAAAAAGGGAAAAATTATTCTGTACCCTAATTGTTTAGGGCGATTGATATATCGTTCATATCAATAATACATCTGTTATAGCCCCAGTATTCTTGAGCATTCGTTATATAAATGATATGTTTTGATATGGATAATTATCAGTCCTTGTGGATAACTATCACCTCGTAAAATGTGAACTTTACCTTATTAAAGATTTAAAGCGATCCAATGGATCAATATCGATCCAAAAATGTCGTTTGGGGTATTATTTTTGTTATGAATATGTTGTTCTTGATGATAAACATAAAACACTTAGTAGAATTTGTGTAAAGTAATTTGTAGCTGTTAACGGAATGGTATGCTTTGTAGCAATCCGTTGACAGGAAGCTCATCAACGAAATGAGTGATGTAGCAACTGCATTGTACAATACTTCATAGTTTGATATGCATTTTGTTGTAGGTATTAGATAGGTTTTCTAAGTCATGTTGACTAAGTACTAGATAGGCAAAATAGGTTGGTGAATTGTAAATATATTATGCCTTGTAATTTTGCCTAAGTGAAGACATGTCAACGGATTGAAGATTGCTCTATCAACGGAATGAAGATTACTCTATCAACGAAACAAGGAATACACTATCAACGGAATGAAGAATAAAGCTATCAACGAAACACATCTCCCTACTATCAACGAATCATTGTTTCTTTTCTGAATAGTTGACAAAGTGATAGTGACAGTTCTCTGACTGCTCAAAAGGTGATGTAGAAGGGTACAGTGCATTGGAAACCATTAAAATGGACATTGGAAATAAGGAAACATCCCAGTTTCCAATTGGGTTCTTGGAATGAATTATTATATGCAAAAGACAAGGATACTCAAGAACCACTGGACAAAGGGATGAAAAGCAAACTATTGGCGGTTACTCATTGTACTTTTAGTGTAGCCAAAAATAGAGTTGTAAACTTGGGTTTATATAACCAAGTGTAGCAGTTACTTTAGATGTAAGAGAAGAAAAAACAAACAGATTGTATTAGCTATCTTTGAGAGCATACTTCTCTACATTCTTGTAACTGAGTAGCTGTGTACATCTTTGTATCACAGATTATTTCCGCAATAAAAACACTTCAGTTGGATCGTCAAACAATCCAATTGAATTATTTACTTCTCGTGTTTTTATTTAATCAGTTCAGTTTTCATTATTTAATTTCAAGTTCAAGAAAATATCTAGAATTGTATTCAACCCCCCTTCTACAATTCTGTTAGGTCATTTGGGATTAACAATTGGTATCAGAGTTAGCTTCTAACATACAAGAAGTTTAAAGATCAAGACCAAAACAGTAACCATGGTGAAGAAGGATGCAGGTGTGAAGATACCAGTTCTAGACAAGGACAATTACTTTCACTCGAAAGTAAAGATGCATTTACATCTCATGTCTATGGATGAGAGGTATGTAGACTGCATTGAGAAAGGTCCACACGTTCCCATGAAGTTTGCATCTAGAGTTGGACTACCAGATGATGCTCCTGATGTAGAAATTCCAAAACTTGTCTCAGAATGGACTATTGAAGATGTTGCAGAAGTCCATAAAGATAAAAGAACCATGAACATTCTGTTTAATGGTTTGGATCAAGAGATGTTCGACAATGTCATAAACTGTACAACCTCTAAAGAGGTATGGGATACTGTTAGAACACTCTGTGAAGGAACTGAGCAAGTTAGGGAAAACAAAATGCAACTCCTTATACAACAATATGAGCATTTTCATTTTAAAGCTGGTGAAACCCTAAATGACACATTTAGTAGGTTTCAAAAGCTTTTGAATGGATTAAAGTTGTATGGGAGGATCTATCAAACCAAGGATTCAAACTTTAAATTTCTTATAGCTCTTCCAAAAGAATGGAAGCCTATGACTGTTTCTCTCAGAAACACTCAAGAGTACAAAGACTACACTCTTGAAAGGCTTTATGGAACCTTAAAGACATATGAGTTGGAAATGGAGCAAGATGAAGAAATTGAAAAGGTACAGAAGAAAGTTGGATCTACTGCATTGATTGCATCTGTGAACCAACAGGAAGATGACAATGAAGAAGCTGCAAAAGCCACAACTAGTCGAGCTAGTTGTAGGAGTTATGTTAGCAAGGGTAAAGGCAAGATGACAGAAGAAGAAGAACCAGAACCAGTTAACTTGGATGACTTAGATGAGATTGATGAACACATTGCTTTTCTTTCAAGGAAATTCTCTAAGTTCAAGTTCAAGAGAAACTCAGAAGCAAGACCACCAAGGAGAGACTTTCAACCTAGCAAAAATAACTGGATTGAAAAGTCAAAGTCTAAATGTTTCAATTGTGGAATGGTTGGTCACTTTGCTGGAGACTGCAGAAAGCCCAAGGTTGAGAAGGGCAACAGGAAATTTGAGTCTGTTGATTATAAAAAGAAATACCTTGAACTTCTCAAGCAAAAAGAAAAGGCTTTCATGTCTCATGAGTATGATTGGGCTGGTAATGGTGAAGATTCTGATGATGATGTTGAGTATGTCAACTTGGCTCTTATGGATAACAATCATGAGCAGGAAGCAAGCTCCTCAAGCAACCAGGTAACAATTACTAATCTTTCTGAGCTTTCTAAAGAGGAATGCGATATTGCAGTAAATGAAATGTCTACTGTACTATATAATTTGCGTGTTACTCTTAAGTCACTTACCAAAGAGAATTCTAGAATAAAAGAGACTAATTTGCTCTTAAGTGATATGAATGCAATGTTAGAAGCACAGCTCATTGAATTTGAGAAAATGAGGTGTGTTAGTAGGGATGCTAAGAAGGAACTTGAGAACGTGTTAGAAAGGGAAGAAATTCTTAAAACACAACTTGAAATAGAACAAAGTGTGATTGCAAAATGGAAAGATTCCAGGAATGTTGCTACCAACATCATTAATGTTCAAGGTATGGAATCTTTCTGTGAGCAATCATGGAAAAAGAACAAAGAGAAGCTAGGGTATGCTGGTGAAACCTTAGAATCGGAAACAGAGTCAACAAACAACAATGATCATTTGTCGAAGGTTGATATGTCAACGGAATGCAGAGTTTCGTTGACAGATGAACCATCAACGGATCAGGCTGTTTCGTTGACAGAGAAAAGAAAAGAAGAACTCACTGGACTTAATAACAAGTATGGTCCTGTCACCAAGAACTTTGTTCAAGGTGAGTCTAGTAAATCAAAGAGAGTTGAGAAGCCTATTGAAAGAGCTAATGTAGGTCACTTGTCTAACAAGCAATTGAAAGACAAGGTAGAGAAAATTTAAGTTGAGGCTAAGGGCAATAAAAAGAATAACAGGAATGGCAAAGTAGGGATTAACAAACATAACAATTACACACCTGATAAATATGCACCTAGAAAGACATGTGTTAATTGTGGTAGTGTTAATCATTTATCTACTAATTGCAAGTCTGTTAAGAAACCTGCTAATGTGAAAATGCCTAAGTCTGCATTGAATGTTTCTATGCCTGCAATGCCTGTTATGCCTAACATGTTTGCTCCATATGCACAGTATCAGAATCCATATGCTAGTATGCCATTTGTGCCTAACCCTTACATGAATATGTTTAACATTCCACAAATGCCATGGAATAACATGTTTGTTCCTTCAACTATGCATGCTGTGAATGAAACTGTGAGCAGCCCTCAAAGATCAACACCCAAGACAAAGGTTGATTTAACTCAATCTGAGTCACAAGTGAAAAATGATTTGAGAGGGAAATCAAAGGCTAACAAGACAGGACCCAAGGAAACTTGGGTACCAAAATCAACTTGATTTGGTTTTATTGTGTGCAGGGAGACAAAAGGAATCTTTGGTACTTGGATAGTGGTTGTTCAAGACACATGACTGGTGATTCTACCCTGCTCACAGAGTTCCAAGAAAGATCTGGCCCTTGTATTGCTTTTGGAGATGACAACAAAGGCTACACTAAGGGATATGGCTTGATTTCAAAAGAGAATGTCATCATAGATGAGGTTGCATTGGTGGATGGTCTTAAGCACAATTTTCTTAGCATCAGCCAACTTTGTGACAAAGGTTTTTTAGTTACTTTTTCAAAAGAAGCATGTGTTGTTTCTAAGGTAGGAAACAACAATGTGGTCATGACTGGATTCAGAAGAGGGAATGTGTACATTGCTGACTTTAGTAGCACAAGTCCAGACACCATCACTTGTCTTTTCAGCAAGGCAAGCAAGGATGAAAGTTGGCTATGGCACAAGAAATTATCTCATCTGAATTTCAAAGTTATGAATGACTTGGTGAGGAAAGATCTTGCTAGAGGAATTCCACATGTGGAATTCTCCAAGGATGGTTTCTGTGATGCCTGTCAAAAAGGGAAACAAAAGAAGGCATCATTCAAAATCAAGACAGAGTCATCAATTGTCCAACAGCTTAAGTTGCTTCATATGGATCTATTTGGCCCTATAAATGTCATGTCCATTTCAAAGAAGAAATACTGTCTTGTGATTGTTGATGATTTTTCTAGATTTACTTGGACTTTCTTTTTGCTCTCCAAAGATGAGGCAAGTGAAATCATTATCAATCACATCAAGATGGTAAACAATCATCCTGACTTGAAAGTAAGAAGGATTAGGAGTGACAATGGGACAGAATTCAAGAATTCAAGCATGAAGGTGTTCTGTGAAGAAAATGGTATTTTGCATGAGTTTTTAGCAGCAAGAACACCACAGCAAAATGGTGTAGTTGAAAGGAAAAACAGAACCCTTATTGAGGCTGCAAGGACAATGCTAGATGAATCAAAGTTACCTACTTATTTTTGGGCTGAGGCGGTTAACACAGCTTGCTTCACTCAAAATATTTCTTTGATTAATCAGGCCAAGGGAATGACCCCTTATCAACTACTCAAAAGAAAGAAGCCACTATTGGACTTTCTTCATGTCTTTGGATGCAAGTGCTTTGTTCTGAGAAATCAAGCTGAGCATTTGGGGAAATTTGAAGCAAAGGCAGATGAAACAATATTTGTGGGATATACAGCAGGGAAAGCCTACAGAGTCTATAATCTCAGAACCAACATTGTTATGGAATCTGTACATGTTGTTTTTGATGATCTCAAAATACAAGGTCTCTGTGATGAAGGTTTCCATGAAAGTCTTTCTTTTGAGAATGAGGAAGGAGATCAAGTGAATCATGTCAAGGCAATTGAGAAACAACCTAAAGTTGTTGTATCTAGCACAAATGAAAGCAGCAGTGAAGATGAAATTGCTGCATTAAGATTGAAAAGAATAGCTGCTAGCAGACCAAATGGTCATTTCGTTGACAGTCATGATGGTGGATTCGTTGACAGTCAGAATGAGCGTTTCGTTGACAGTCAAAATGGTCATACCGTTGACAGTCAAAATGGTCATACCGTTGACAGTCATAGAAATGCCTCTAGAAGTGATCAATTAGGGACAACAAACTCAGGGGGAGTTTCTCAAGGACATTTATCCAATCAAGGCAACCATGATCATGAAGCTACCTCTTCAAGAGCAAATCTTCCTCCCTCAAGGAAATGGACTAAAGATCATCCCTTTGAACTAATTATAGGTGATGTTTCTTCAAAAGTCCAAACTAGAAGAGCAACTCAAGAAGAATGTTTATATAGGAGCTTTCTGTCTCAAGATGAGCCAAAGAAAGTTGAGGATGCACTTCTAGATCCAGATTGGGTTTTAGCTATGCAAGAGGAGCTAAACCAATTTGAGAGAAACAATGTTTGGAAGCTGGTGCCCAAGCCTAAAGACAGGAGTGTCATAGGCACAAAATGGGTGTTCAGAAACAAGATGGATGAAAATGGCATAGTCACAAGGAACAAAGCTAGAGTGGTTGCAAAAGGCTATTCACAGGAAGAAGGAATTGATTTTGATGAAACCTTTGCTCCTGTTGCAAGACTAGAAGCAATAAGGATTTTCCTAGCCTATGCAGCCCATGCCAATTTCAAAGTCTATCAAATGGATGTGAAGAGTGCTTTTCTGAATGGGGAATTGGAAGAGGAGGTGTATGTAAGTCAACCTCCTGGTTTTGAAGATGATGATTTTCCAGAATATGTGTACTTCCTCCTCAAAGCACTCTATGGGTTGAATCAAACACCTAGAGCCTGGTATGACACACTTTCACAGTTCCTCCTTGAGAATCACTTCACTAGAGGTACTGTAGATAAAACTCTTTTTCACAGGGTTGTGAATGGCTCTACAATACTTGTTCAAATATATGTAGATGACATAATCTTTGGGTCTACAGATTTGAAACTTTGTCAAAAGTTTGCCAAGCTTATGCAAAGTAAATATGAAATGAGCATGATGGGAGAATTAACTTACTTTCTTGAGCTTCAAGTGAAGCAAGTTAATGAAGGCATTTTCATTAGTCAAACAAAATATATTCATGATTTATTAAAGAAGTTTAATTTAATGGAATGCTCTCCTGCCAAAACTCCCATGCCTACTGCCACCAAACTTGAATTGAATACTAAGGAAAAATCTGTGGACATTTCAGGTTACAGAGGCATGGTAGGCTCACTTTTATATTTAACAGCTAGTAGACCTGATATTATATTTGCTACATGTCTATGTGCTAGATTTCAGGCTGATCCTAGGGAATCCCATTTAGTTGCTATTAAAAGAATTTTCAGATATCTCAAAGGAACACCAAACCTTGGCATTTGGTATCCTAGAGAATCTGGCTTTGAACTAATTGGTTATTCAGATGCAGATTTTGCAGGATGTAAAATTGACAGGAAAAGCACAACAGGCACCTGTCAATTCTTAGGAAACAAGCTTGTCTCATGGTTCAGCAAGAAACAAAACTCAGTTTCTACCTCCACCGCTGAGGCTGAGTATATTGCAGCTGGAAGTTGTTGTGCACAGATTTTATGGATGAAAAATCAACTACTTGATTATGGAATAAGAGTTGAGAAAATTCCTATTTTCTGTGACAACACTAGTGCCATTGCCATTACTGAGAATCCAGTGCAGCATTCAAGGACCAAGCACATTGACATCAAGTACCATTTCATTAGAGACCATGTTATGAATGGTACTGTGGAGTTACATTTTGTTCCAAGTGAACAACAACTTGCAGACATCTTTACCAAGCCACTTGATGAATCCACATTCTCAAGATTAGTAAGTGAGTTAGGTATGCTAAATTTCTCTTAATTATTTTGAGATTTTTGCAAGTTAAGATGCAGCCAGAAACTTGCTATGTTTTTCTGTGAATTAATCTTCTCAGGAAAAAGTGAAATTTTGTCTAAGTCAAAATTACTATGTCAACGAAACGAACCATTTCGTTGACAGTCTTAGCATTTTTTTGGGTGTTTCGTTGATAGCTCTTTTATATCAACGAAACACAGCTTTATCAACGAAATAAGACGGGACTTTAACCGCCCAATCCTGATTCGTTGATTTAGCGCTTTTAATCTGAACCGTTGAAATTTGACACGTCCGTTACCACGATCTGTGCATACACCCCTGTAAGTATAAATCATGGTAATTTTTTAAAAGTAACGGTTATATTTTTAAGCCAATCCAGTAATTTACATTTATTATTGGACTCTTTTTCTGAGAATTTTTGGGGGAGTATTTAAGAAATTCTATTTTCTTTATTTTCTTTTTACCTGTTCTCAAAAATTCCAAAGGCTTTTCTCTCTTCTTCTCTCTAACAAGCAATTTAGCTCGAAGCTTTTCTTCACACAACAATGGCACCCATAGTCAAGCTTATGTCTGCTGGAGGGTTCATTTACGAAAAGAACAACTCAATCCCATTTGTTGTCAAGGAGGGTCCAAACAGTATCTTTTTCAAGATGATGGACTTCATGAAGAACTGCAAATTGAGCTATGCAATGTTTCACTCAACTCCTCTCTATAATGAGATAATCGAGGAGATTTGGACCTCGTGTGAGTATAGTGGAACAAACTGCACACTGCAATTCACCATACAAGGTAAAGAGTACATAGTTAATTCTGATGTATTGCAAGCATGTTTACATATTCCTGAAAATAACTGTGATGCTTTGCCTACAATCACTGAAATGGTTAACTTGCTAAATTCAATAAACTACTCTTTGCCTACTGATAATCTGGGTAGAATAATTAGGAGAGGTTTGGTTAGGGAATATAGTTATTTAGATGATGCATTTATCAAGGTCTTTTCTGGTAAGATTAGTAATTTTGATGCATTAACTAATTCCATGTTGATTCTTTTTACCATGCTCCTAACTGATAGATATTACAACTTTAGCACCCAACTTATGTATGAAATTGGTGCTAAGTTGGGTGATAAGGCTAATAGGAAAAAGAATATCTATTATGCTAGGTTTCTGATGATGTTGGCTAATCATGTTAGTCCAACACCATTAGTTATTTCTAACCCTGTTTCCAGGTTTGAGTGTTTTGTGCAAGAAAAGAGAGTACTGACAGACATACTGAGGCTGAACCATAATGGTGAGGTTCCAGTGGTGTATCTGCCAGTAATTGAGGTAACTACTGCTATCCCTTCTAGTATAATTGTTACTTCAACTATATCACCCAGTACTGTTGCTGTGGAGTCTGTAGTTGTGACCTAACAGGCTCCTCCCCCAGCAACAAGACCAAAATCAAAGAAATCCTCCAAGCCAACCTCAGGTGCTTCCCAAAAGGCACCTGTTGTAAAATCCACTACACAACCTAAGGGGAGTGTTGTAGGTGCTGTGAGAGGTGAGAGAAGGGGTGAACATAAAAGAAACCCTAAGGATAAGGAAGGACAGATGAGTGAAATCCAGCCAAGCCCCATTGTGTCTTCCCAACAAGGCACAATGAGTAATATGGATTTAAACACAAGTCTAATTGCATCCTGTTAGGTCCAAAGTATCGTAGAAGGGGGGGGGGGGGGGTTGAATACGATACTCACAAATAATTTAATTTCGTTCGCGGATTAATCTTTCAGTTCTATAACGAAATCAAACACACCAAACCAAATCAAGTTTCGGGGAATATATCTTTTTATAAATATAAACCTCGAGGGGTGCTACAATTTCTAATCTGTAGATTAGCGTCAATGAGTTTAAGGTAACACAAATACAAAACAATAATCAAGTTCTGAGCACTATTAATTTCTCTGATAATTTTCTCCGGCTCTTCTCTCTCTCAGTTATGTCTCTGTGTTAGAATCCTTAACTAAAGAAGACACACTCTTCTCTCAGTATTAATTGTAGACTTGATTTGAAAAACCATCGAACCATTTAGAATAGAATATTCTTGGCCGTTGGATCTTCATCAACCGTTCACAACAAGTTACTTTTCACCTGCTCCTTGAAATGCAAAACCATCGAATGGATTAAAAAACCATCGAATGGAATTACTTTATTTACCATTCGATAGTTTTTAATTCAAAACTATCGAATACTAAATAAAGTAAAAGTGGTTTGCCAATAATTACTTTAACCACCATTCGATAGTTTTCTCAATTGAAAAACTATCGAATACTTTTCCTTGTCTTTTGTCCTTTAGTGATTACTCCTGAGCTCCTGGGTGTTTAAGTTTTAGACAGTATCAATTCCTTCTGAGACGATAAAACAACTTGATCTTTTCAGTGCCGTCACCTAGTGCAACTGGTCTGGTTCACAGATGAATAACACTTGATCAATTCTTATTTTATGTCTTCAATACATTGCTGCTGATACGTCCCTTGTCGTTCTGGTTGCTTCATCACTGGAATCCCGTGGTACTGAACCCTAAATCATTCACATACTTCTGTCGTCTTCAAAGTCTTGTTTCTTTTGTTGTCACTGAGGCTTGAACATTTTCATGAACTTCTTTCCGTGACCTGTTTACGGACTTCAAGAATACATAACGTATTTTGATTTGTTGTGTTTACCTTTTCTTCTTTGATTCTGGATTCCTGTGCTTCTGTTAATATTATTGTCTGTCTTGTCCTTTGTTGAGTTGTAGTTATCTCTTTTAGATCTTATGTTACATTATGCTTTACAATCTCCCCCTATTTGATTGGATAGAGTTCGACAAGCAAATACTTCGAGGATAACTCAACTAACTAAGGAAACATTAAACTACTTAAAGTAAGACAGCTTAATAATATCAATGCATTCTGGATCAGATATATATACATTTCCAGATTTCATAATTCAAAAAACAATTAAACTTTATACAATGAAGTTGCTCCTCTAGTCTGAGCTGATAGTTCTCTTGTTCTTTGCTTCATCATTCAGTCCATTCCAATCTCACCTTCTTCAATCATTGGATCGGAGTTAGCAGCTTGATAATCAATCACTGATGGATAGTGCAGTGGTTCTCCAGGTTTAAGGATTGCTCCTCGGATGCGTCTTCCAATATACTCAACCTCTTGACCCACTCCAGCCCACAACCATGCAATGTTAACATCTTTCTTGTTTGGCTTTGGCATGTTTGGCAGTCTGGTATGCACTTCCAATCCTCTTTCCACTCTTTTCCTATAATAAGGAACATTCTCCATTAGAAATCTTCTAAGAGTGTCTGCTGCTTTGTCCTTCTCCGTTGAAGAGAATCCAGTGGATCTAAGATACTTCTCAACTGAGATTAGATAGTTGCTTGGGTAGTCCCTCAGTTTGTCCTCAGCCAAATAGCAGATTCTGAACAAGTCATTCGTCATGAATCTAACCATTGGAGGATCTTCAGTAATCTCTGGACTGACTTTCATCACGATCTCCTTAACATGCTCTCGGAGCAGTTCATTTAGCCTTGTAGTTCTTTGGATCTTGATGAGTATAGCCTGCAATTCTGTATATGTCCTCTGTTCTAAAAACTTAGTAGAAATCACAAATGTACCTTTCTCCAGAAAACTGATCATTAAGCTCCAGGCACCATTTGCTTTAACCCCAGCATTCAGACAGATTATAGAGCTTCTTAGTGCTTTGAAGTAAGTCTGATCATCAAGATTAGCACTTCTGATGTCCTGAATAATGACTTCCACCTCCGCATTGTCGTTGACTTGTAATCCGTCTTCAACTCCACAAAAGGTTTTATAAGCCATTTCCCATTCAGTACCATCTTTCTTTGCCAGATCTATCATCTTCTTCTTCCTCACTTCATTATACACCTTCAACCTCTTTAGCTTTTCGCTTCTCAGAATTGCTTGCTGTTTTTCTTTCTCAGCTTGCCTGGCATCTATTGCAGCTCTCTGAGCTTTTATTGCTTCCAAGGCAGCTTCTTCTTCTGGTGACAGAGAATTTGATTCTTCTTCCATAATATCCTCATCCAAGATAGGATGTTCTATTGGTTCAGGATAATATGGTTCATGCTCCTCTTGAATAGGTTGCTCTTGCATGAATTCAAATTCCTCTTCACTCTTCTCTTCCTCCACAAGTTCTTCTATCCAGTACTGCCTGATAGGAATAGCTTCAACTGTTTCCCAAACTCTCCATCCATCCTTAGTTTGCTCCTTCTCCCCTTCTCCAACTTTCTCCCCCTTAGTTGAGGAATCCTCGATAAAAGCATCCTCAGCATAAAAGACATTAGAAGGATCAGGTTGTTGATAGGAGGGACCAGGTTGTCCAGATTGTTGATTTTTCAGCATACTCCATATAGATTGTACTCCATCGCCTTGATTCTCCAAGAAATCCATAAGCTGCTTATTAAAGTCATTTATAGAAGCTAACGACAGGTCAATGTTTTCCAATCTTGAGTTGGTAGTCTTTTCCATATGATCCAGCCTCCTGTTGAGTCTAGACTCCACTCTTGAAAGGTTGTCCATTGCATCCTTCACCCGCGCTTGACCATCCCGGATAACCAGAACGTCCTCTTTCAAAGCTTCATGTCCCTGGGACAGTGCAGTTACTTCATTCATGAATCCATCTTTAAGCTCCCTTACGTCCATCCTCAAATCGACCAGCTCTTCCATAGCTTCCTTCTTTAAGGAGTCCACTGCCTGCTTCGTACCTGTTATAGTGCCAGATGCACTGCCAATGACCCTGAATGTTCTTCTGGAATCAGCTGCAGCCAAGTCAACTTTCTCTTGAATAGACTTTAAAGAAACATTGTCTTGACTGGAGGTGATCCCTTGGTCAAAGGAAGGTCGCAGTGGAACCTTGAATAATGGATTTCCTTCTTTATCATGAACTGTCATCTCCTTGAGGGAAGATTGAACTTGTAGCTCTCTTTCTGTTGGTAACAGCAGATCATCAATATGAGTTAGGGTTTGGGTGTCACTCCTCACGTTTGGCTCTGGGTGTTCACTCACAGTTTCTGTTAGTGTTTCACTCATTTTTCCTTTCCCACTCAGGCCAGGTGTAAGTGTTTGTGTTTCACTCAAATCCATTGTGCTGATTGTACCTGCAGAAGAAAACACCGTAGCCGTCCTTAAGGAGGTCACCGGTGGTGCAATGGGGCTTCGCAAGTCCCCGTCCTTGGTTAAACCAAGTTGCTGATCATCCTTAGATGATATATCCTTTGTAGGATCTAGAGTTTGAATCTCTAGGGGGTTAGAAACAGGCTCTTTTAACAGCAGAGATCCCGAATCTTCCCCGTGAGTCTGTAAAGACTTCACCTCAGTTGACTCCTCAATAGTAATTGATTCACTGTCAACGAGTTGCCGATCTGCACCTACGTCAGACCCTTTACCCGCAGGATCCAGATATGTTCCATCTGGGGAGGTAGACAATGACCTTTTAGATTGTGCATTTAGGTCAAAGCCTTCTCTCGACGTCTATGAAGACCCTTGGTTCAGAGAACCTTCAACCAGTGAACCTGACCGTAATATGGTCGGAACACCAGTTGCTTCCGTCAATTCCTCCTTACTTGATTGAGCTATTGGTTCAGATATTGCTTTCATTAGCGTAGCCCAATCAGCATCAGAAAAATCAGTAAAGGGCTCTTTGAATGAGAGAAATGAAGTATCAGCAGTTGCCTCAGTTTCTGTTCTTCTCCTTTTAGAGGAAGGCAGAGCTGCTGTTGAAGGGTGTATCTCCTTATGTGGTGCTGCTTTGGCACTATCTCTCTCTACACTTAGGGATGTTTCTTTACTGGGTATAGGAGGAGAAGGAGCATCATTTATGTTTTCATTTGGCTCGTTCAAAGGCTCTTCGACCGTGGTTAGA
Source organism: Heracleum sosnowskyi (assembly GCA_030848705.1). Lineage (NCBI taxonomy): Eukaryota > Viridiplantae > Streptophyta > Magnoliopsida > Apiales > Apiaceae > Heracleum > Heracleum sosnowskyi. The sequence continues at coordinate 48,317,950 of CM061236.1, forward strand.
GGTTGTGGGTTTGCAACCTCCTGGTCAGGAATGGCCACTGAGGGCTCTGGATCAACATCCATTGGTTCAGGACCAAGTTCAGGTTCAGGTTGAGGAAAGTTACCTTCATTTACCTGTTCCCCTGGGGGTAGAAGAGGTAGGGGCACCGTTCTTAGATATTCAGTGAGAACAGTGGGTACCCCTGGAAGATAGTTGTTCTTCCTTATTAGAGCGGTTATGGCATTGCTCTTCATCTTCATACACTCCATTGTGTCTTCAGCTTCAAATGTCTCACGTTCATCATCTGTTAAGACATCATTGAGAATTAGCTGTAGGAACCTAGGATAGAAACAGAGCACATCTTCATTTATGCCTATTCTCTCATCCAGTGGTCCCATGCACAGAATTACTTGATCAATCACTGTCTGTCCTATGTTAATATGCCTGTTGTTCGCAATGGCAAACCCTATCTTTTGAAGGAATAAGGGAATGCCATGCAGATTTGTTAGCTTGGCAATAAAAACATGTATCAGGGTATGAAAGAAAAAATTCCATAGCTTTGGCAGGTAATGCTTTAGGAACTCTCCCACCAAGAAGTTAGGTTGTTGACATCTGATAAGAGTGAAGAAAGCATGTATTTCCTCAGTTGTGGGATCCGGAACAAGGTTTTCTGTTGGAAAATGTAGAATTCTATTGAAGTCATGTTCCGTCACCCTTATTGTTCTGCCCCCTGGCACAACAAAACTGAAGGACCGTATGTTATTCTCAGTTGTATCCGTGGCGGTTGTGTACAACGCAGTCAATTGATCAATGCAAAGGACCACGGGAGTACTTACAGCGTATGCCACTAACGAACGTGTATTCAAAAACTCTGCCCATGCACGAATTTGAGGATTCGTTATGGATTGCAGATTTTGAAACGAGACATGATTAGTCTTGGTAACAATAAATTCTCCAGCCATTTTAAAATTTCCAGAAAATTCAAATAACCAAAACTATTTTTCCTTTTAAATTTAATTAATTATTACTAATTAATCAAACTCAACAAAATTACCCTAAAAACAAAATTACCCTTTTTCTCAAAGATACACAAATTCGAACACTTTTATCAGAAACCCTAATTTGTTAACTTTTAGATAACAACCTTCTCTGTAATCACTAAAGAAATCAATTGACAACCAATTTCTTTATAGAATAGAAGAGTGTTAACAGAACTTAGGATTTAAAAAATCAACACACTTTCGATGGTTTCTTCTTCACAGGAGAGAGAAAACACAAAACAATTCACACTTTCACGGTTAAAAACAAGTAACTGTGAAAGAACAGTAAAATTTTGAGTTTTAATCAGTTAAAAACTGAAGAAAGTATCGATGGTGATGTTCTTGGATTGTGTATATAGCTTGTATGTATATAAACGAAAGCTTAAGTATTTTCAGATCTGTGAAAAAAGAAAAGAAGTTTACTAAGGCAACGTTATATACTATTGAAACTGCAGGGGCAAAACTGTCTTTACAGGTTTCGATAGTTTTTTAAAATAGCTTTCGATGGTTTTCAGAAGGGGCAAAACTGTCAACTCACCTTCGATAGATTTTTGAAAACTATCGAAGATTTTTGAAATCAGAATTCTAAAAGTTTTCTTGAAAACTATCGAACTTATTTCCTTTGCAAAACCACAAAAACTATCGAGGGTTTTTTAGAAAAACTATCGAGAATTTAAATATTTAAATTACATAAATTCACTTCGATACTTTTTCTATTAATTTTCAAAATCTATCGAGGATTTAAATATTGAATAAAGTAAATCCACTTCGATACATTTTAAATTAAACTCAAAAACTATCGAGAATTGTTTTCGATAGTTTTTCTTTTCCTTTTCAAAAACTATCAAAAATTAATTTCGATAGATTTATCTATGTACTTGAAAAACTATCGAATTTCCTAAATTCGATACTTTTTGCTTCTGTCTTCATTTTAAAACCTGTTCATGTTCTAAAAATCAGACTTTTTGTATCTCCTGTCAAATTTTAATTCTAATAAATTATTTCAAATTTACCAAAATCAATTCTTAACAGAAAATTCACAATTTTCTTAGAATAAAATCAATTAAATATCATTGAGTGATATTAACCAATTAACAACTAATCAATTGTGCTGCATTAATCTACAATGTTAAAAACAAAGTAAATTAATTCCAACTAAATAAATGCTTGAATATTTAGAACAAATATTAGCACTTAAATAATTTTTAGAATTAATAACTAATTAAATGCCAGAAGATATATCATCCATAATCGTGACATGAAATTAGTACAGTAATCCTAACTACGAGAATTGCTCCAGAAAATAAATTCACGAGTCCTAAGGATATAGCGATTCTTAAACTCATGTATTCACCAGGACTCTCTGCAGTTACTGACTTCTAATCAAAATCAATTAGAAAGATTTAACATCCCAAGTTCACCAACCAGCTTATTGAAAGTGGATTCATCAAGCGGTTTAGTAAAGATGTCTGCAATTTGATCCTCTGTGGGTACAAAGTGTAACTCCACAGTTCCATTCATGACATGCTCTCGGATAAAATGATACCTGATGTCGATGTGCTTCGTCCTCGAGTGTTGCACTGGATTGTTAGAGATTGCTATGGCACTTGTGTTGTCACAAAAGATTGGAATCTTTGTCAACAAAAGTCCATAGTCATGGAGTTGGTTTCTCATCCACAATATCTGAGCACAACAGCTACCAGCAGCAATGTATTCAGCCTCAGCTGTTGATGTGGACACTGAATGCTGCTTCTTGCTATGCCAGGAAACCAATCTTCTTCCAAGAAACTGACAGCTTCCTGAAGTACTCTTCCGATCAATCTTACAACCTGCAAAATCAGAGTCTGTGTATCCAATAAGATCAAATCCTGTATCTTTAGGGTACCAAATTCCAAGATTTGGGGTCCCCTTAAGATATCTAAATATTCGCTTAACAGCTATTAGATGAGATTCTTTAGGATCAGACTGAAATCTAGCACACAAGCATGTTGCAAACATTATATCTGGTCTACTTGCAGTGAGATAAAGTAATGAGCCTATCATACCTCTGTAGCCTGTGATGTCAACCTTCTTACCAGTTTCATCCTTATCAAGCTTAGTGGCAGTTGGCATAGGAGTCTTTGCTGTAGATGAGTCTTCCATTTGATACTTCTTAAGAAGATCCTTGATGTACTTGGACTGACAAATGAATATACCATCTTGTTTCTGGTATACTTGCAATCCAAGAAAGAATGACAATTCACCCATCATGCTCATTTCATAACGACTCTGCATTAACTTAGCAAATCTCTTGCATAGATCATCATTAGTAGAACCAAATATTATGTCATCAACATATACTTTCACCAATATCAAATCATTTTTATGCTTTTTGACAAAGAGAGTTTTGTCTACAACACCTCTTGTGAAATCATTTTCAAGTAAGAATTCAGAGAGAGTGTCATACCATGTCCTTGGAGCTTGTTTGAGTCCATAGAGAGCTTTGAATAGAAAGTACACAAAGTCTGCCAGTTTTGAATCCTCAAAACCTGGAGGTTGTTCCACATACACTTCTTCTTCTAACTCCCCGTTCAGAAAAGCACTCTTCACATCCATTTGATATACCTTGTAATTGGAATGTGCAGCAAATGCCAGAAACATTCTGATGGCCTCAAGTCTTGCTACTGGTGCATAGGTTTCATCATAATCTATACCCTCTTCGTCCAACTTATTTCTGAATACCCATCTTGTTCCAATAACAGATTTTCCCTTAGGCCTGGGTACCAGCTTCCAAACTTTCTGCCTTTCAAACTGATTGAGTTCTTCTTGCATAGCAATTACCCAATCTGGATCATCTAGAGCATCTTCAACTTTCTTAGGTTCTGTTTCTGAAAGAAACCCAGAATAGTGACATTCATTTTGTGATGTTCTCCTAGTTCTCACTCCTGTGTCTGGATCACCAATGATCAAGTGAAAGGGATGATCTCTATTCCATACCCTTTGTCTTGGCAGATGCGACCTTGATGATTCTCCTTGTTCTAGATGTTGTGGAGTGTGACTAGTTGATCCTTCTCCTGCTCCCCCTGAGTTGTTGACGGTTTGATCTGTTGATTCTGAAGACTGACTAGTGGATCCTGTATGTTGAGGATTTCCACTTTGGTCACCACTTGGTCCAGAATCATTATCATTATGATTATTATTAATGACTGTAACAACTTCAGGTACTTCTTCATTGTCAGAGAGATCTCCTGATAGATTTTCAAATACCAAGGATTCAGAGTTTTCTCCAGTTTGGAGGCCTGGTCTTTTAGTGTCGTCAAATGTTACATTAAAGCTTTCCAACACCTTCTTATCTTCAATCACATATACCCTGAAAGCCTTAGATTCCAGAGAATAGCCCAGAAAAATGCCTTCATCTGCTTTGGCATCAAACTTGCCAAGATGTTCTCCATCTTTAAGTACAAAGCACTTTGCACCAAACACATGAAAATACTTCAGTGTTGGCTTCTTGTTGGCCATTAACTCATACGGAGTCTTTTCATGATCTTTGTTGATCAGGGTTCGATTCTGAGTGTAGCAAGCTGTATTCACTGCTTCAGCCCAAAAGTAAGTGGGAAGTTTTGATTCACTCAACATGGTCCTTGCTGCTTCAACCAAGGTCCTGTTCTTCCTTTCCACTACTCCATTCTGTTGAGGAGTTCTTGGTGCTGAAAACTGTCTTGATATTCCTTTCTCTGAGCAGAAATCATTTAGAACTGTATTCTTGAATTCAGTTCCATTGTCTGGTCTGATTGTCCGCACAGGTAGCTTAGCTTCCACTTCTATCTTCTTGATGTGATCAATGATTAGTTGTGTTGCTTCATCCTTTGTTTGTATGAACAACACCCACGTGTACTTGGAGTAGTCGTCCACCATCACCAATGCATATCTGTTTCTTGAAAGTGACATAACATTAACTGGACCAAATAAATCCATATGAATCAGCTGTAATGGTTCAGTAATACTTGTCATTCCTTTGCTTCCATGTGATGCTTTCTTCGACTTCCCCTTTTCACATGCTTCACATAGTCCCTCCTGATTGAATTCCATCAGGGGCAACCCTCTCACTAACTCTCTCTTTACCAAAGAGTTCATAGTTTTGAAGTTCAGATGTGAGAGCTTCTTGTGCCATAGCCAACTTTGTTCTGAAGATGCCTTTGCATAGAAACATGTAACTTCTCCTTCACTGGTAGAACTTAAGTCAGCTATAAACAAATTTCCTTTTCTCACTCCCAGTAGAGTAAGCTTCTCATCCTTCCTGTTGGTGATCAAGCACTTGTCCTTTCTGAAATCTACATTGTAGCCTTTATCACAGAACTGACTGATGCTTAGAAGATTGTGCTTTAATCCTTCAATAAGAGAGATGTTTTCAATGATGACATTTCCAGCTTTCAATTTACCATATCCCGTAGTGAATCCTTTGTTGTCATCTCCAAAGGTTACAATCGGGCCGGTCTTCTTAACCACCTCTGTAAGCAGGGACTCTTCACCTGTCATGTGTCTAGAACAGCCACTATCCAGAATCCACACAACCTTTGAGCTTTTAACCTTACCCTGCAATCACAGATTGATTAAGCGGACTTTGGTACCCAAAATTGTTTGGGTCCTGAAGGTTTAGATGATTTAACAGGAGTAACATTCAATTTAGTCTTACCCTGTTTGATATTCATAGTATCTGTGGATTTAACATTACTAGAGCTATTGCTACTATCAGACATCAACTTAAAATAAGCATGCATGATGTTGTACTTACATAGCAAACACTCTTTCTTTCCACAGGGCTCATGATTATCCGGCATGTCAGACATGTTATGCATTTCAGAAGTATTAGCAGTTTCTACTTTAACCTTTTTACATGCATGTGTAAGGTGTCCAGCAGAATTACAAATAGAACACAACTTCCTAGATGCAATGGGAGAAGATGGAACCAATTCCTGATTAACAATCTTTTTCCTCCCATTCCTGTTCTTTTTAACATTACTAGCTAAGGAACCTACTTCAGTTTTAGGTAAATCAGGTTTAGGTAATACATTCTTTACTGATTTCCTAGGTAACTTAGTCTTTACCTCTTTTTCCTTCACTAAATCCTCCTCAAGCAATTCTTGAGCTATGAAAAGATCATCCTCATAAAAGAGAGGTGGAAACGGCTTAACAAAAACTGGACAATCAACATTCTTAAGAACATGTGGAGTATTCCTTTTGACAACTGAAGGTGTCACAGGGAATTCCAAAATCTTCTTACCAGCTTTCTTGTTATAGTCAAATCCTATAGCAGTTTTATTCTCTACGGCCTGAGTATCAATGATTTCCTTAGCCACTAGAGCGGAATTCTTAAAAGCATTCAGCTTCAAATCTAGATCTGAAATCTGCTTCCTGAGGATAGTCTCTATCTCATTATTAAACTTGACCTTGTTCTCTAAGTACGCATTCTTTTTCTTAAGATCTTCTAATGTTACAGCTACAAGCTCTAGTTCTTCATTTTTAGATTCTAGCCTTTTAATCTTAAGAACTAGTTTAGCATTTTCCATTTCAGATGCTAGCATGCTTGTGTGTACATTAAAAAATTCTACACTAAGATCTTGCACAGTTTTCTTGTACTCAGAATTAGACATATCAATTGTAGTTAAGATAGGTACCTGAGATGATTGAGGTGATTCCTCTGAAGAGTCAGCCATTAGAGCAACATTTACATATTCCTCCTCTTCATCCGAATCAGTATCATCCCAGTGCTTTCCCTCTGCTATGTAAGCCTTCCCTTTCTGCTTTCCAGAGAATGCCTCCAACTGCTGTTTAAGCTTGGCATTCTCCTTCTTCAACTCATCATAAGAATCCTTCTTTCCATAGACATCTTTCATGTCTCTTGCTTGACGAGGCTTCCGGCATTCAGTGGCGAAATGCCCTAACTCATTGCAGTTATAGCATCTTGATTTGCTTCTATCAATCATGCCAGTCTTGTAGCCTCCCTTAAAGCATGTACTAGGTGTATAATTGCTCTTCTGGAATCTGTTGGTTGAGCCCTTGAACTTGTACTTAGGGTTTCTCTTGAAACGAATATGACTAAACTTTGCAGCTAAGTACGCCATGGTTTTGTCTTCCATTTGCTCAAGCTCTTCTAGGGTGTAGTAATCACTTTCATCAACACCCAGATTCACAGAATCCATTTCTGCTTCTATTATCACCTCCTTTCCAGCTCTAGGGGTTTGAACCTGAATCTCAGAAGTTATTGGTTCATCCACTACAAGTGCTGCTGATCTCACAAGTGCATTGTGCTTGCTGTCCACTGTCCCTGATCCGTAGATTATCACCCTTTGTTCCTGTTCCATCTCATAGGTCTTCAACTTGCCATAGATCATCTCTAATGACATCTTTGTGAAGTCAATTCTTTCCCTAATGGATGATGACTTGTGTTCTACATGATGGGGCAGCGTCATCATGAACTTCCTGTTCGATTCTCTCAGTGGATAGGTCTTTCCTTTCATTGCCAATTCATTGAGGAGCTTAGTATACTTCTCAAAGACCTGAGTTATACTTTCTCCTGGCAGGGACCTAAACGCTTCATATTGAGAAGTCAGAATGTCCAATCTGTTTTCCTGCACGTCTTCAGTACCTTCCATAATTAGGTTAATGGTATCCCACATATGTTTCCCGCTTGTACAGTTCATCAACTGATAGCTCATTTCCTTGTCTGCGGAGTCCGCCAATATCAACATTAAACCGGTGTCCAATCGAATCAGTTCTTTGTCAGAATCTGTAAATTCACTTATATCCTTAGGTTGGGTGCCTGAAGGAATCCTGCTACCATCAGGAGCTGTAGATTCACTAACTGGTTTCATTGGTACAAACGGTCCGTTTTCTAATATGCCAATATACAACGGATTAGATGCCTTGATGAATAACAACATCTTCATCTTCCACAAACCGAAATCATCTCTAGTAAACGGGGGAACTTTAATACCAGCGGTTGTCTTTGGAGCACTCATGGTTTCTGAAAATTTCAAATTGTTTAAAATTCAAGAAATTCCAATTAAATGAAAATTTTTGAAAGTTAAAAAATTTGCTTCGAATTTTCACGCTACGTTTGATTTTGGTCTCATTCACCGGATCTGATTTGTATATCAATCAAGTAGCTCTGATACCAATTGTTAGGTCCAAAGTATCGTAGAAGGGGGGGGGTTGAATACGATACTCACAAATAATTTAATTTCGTTCGCGGATTAATCTTTCAGTTCTTTAACGAAATCAAACACACCAAACCAAATCAAGTTTCGGGGAATATATCTTTTTATAAATATAAACCTCGAGGGGTGTTACAATTTCTAATCCGTAGATTAGCGTCAATGAGTTTAAGGTAACACAAATACAAAACAATAATCAAGTTCTGAGCACTATTAATTTCTCTGATAATTTTCTCCGGCTCTTCTCTCTCTCAGTTATGTCTCTGTGTTAGAATCCTTAACTGAAGAAGACACACTCTTCTCTCAGTATTAATTGTAGACTTGATTTGAAAAACCATCGAACCATTTAGAATAGAATATTCTTGGCCGTTGGATCTTCATCAACCGTTCACAACAAGTTACTTTTCACCTGCTCCTTGAAATGCAAAACCATCGAATGGATTAAAAAACCATCGAATGGAATTACTTTATTTACCATTCGATAGTTTTTAATTCAAAACTATCGAATACTAAATAAAGTAAAAGTGGTTTGCCAATAATTACTTTAACCACCATTCGATAGTTTTCTCAATTGAAAAACTATCGAATACTTTTCCTTGTCTTTTGTCCTTTAGTGATTACTCCTGAGCTCCTGGGTGTTTAAGTTTTAGACAGTATCAATTCCTTCTGAGACGATAAAACAACTTGATCTTTTCAGTGCCGTCACCTAGTGCAACTGGTCTGGTTCACAGATGAATAACACTTGATCAATTCTTATTTTATGTCTTCAATACATTGCTGCTGATACGTCCCTTGTCGTTCTGGTTGCTTCATCACTGGAATCCCGTGGTACTGAACCCTAAATCATTCACATACTTCTGTCGTCTTCAAAGTCTTGTTTCTTTTGTTGTCACTGAGGCTTGAACATTTTCATGAACTTCTTTCCGTGACCTGTTTACGGACTTCAAGAATACATAACGTATTTTGATTTTTTGTGTTTACCTTTTCTTCTTTGATTCTGGATTCCTGTGCTTCTGTTAATATTATTGTCTGTCTTGTCCTTTGTTGAGTTATAGTTATCTCTTTTAGATCTTATGTTACATTATGCTTTACACATCCTCTCAAAAGGATGTAATTATTGAAACAAGCTCTTCTCCAAGAGCACACTCCAAGAGGGTAAGGGACACTTCAAGCCCACAGTCTACTTTTTCCCAATACCAAAGGAGGGTGAAACAAAAGTCCAAGGGTTCACAGGGTGCACACACTCTGGAAGCTACACTTCCAGTTTCACAAATTCAGTTTGATGTAACCCCTATCATCACTCTGGGGTTATAGTCCCATTCTCTAAACATCAACCTTGAACTATCTCCATCAAATTCACCAAATTTATCTCTAGATGTGGACATGATCCATACATCTATTCCTGATTCTCCAACTCTGATCTTGGAGAAGCCCCACTCTGAAGCTGGTGGCCATCACTTGTTAAGTGATTTGTTGGGCCATCAACCAATTTTTTCTGAAGTTGCAAGAGGATCTGTGGACAAATCTCTAAAATCAATCACCACAGATTCTACTGTAATTTCACTTTCTCAAAGTGCTTTATTGACTTCATCAACGAAACAGCTTCTTTCGTTGACAAGTGTTTCTCCATCAATGGTATCCATACCGTTGACAGTTCAAACTACCATTCCGTTGATAGGTCAATCTACACCCCTTATTGAAAACCCAGTTGTTTCCACAACTAGTGTAGATGACCTGGTGGTAGTTGAGACACTTTTAGGTTTGAGAGGGAGTGAAACTGAGAGGCTGGCTTGCAGCCAGGCAAAAGGAGAGTCTGAGAGTGAGAGGCTGGCTATTTCTTCCAGCCAGGCAAAAGGAGAGATTGAGTGTACCACCTTAGTAGGTGAAGGTGAGGGTGTGAGAGGTGTGAGCCATGGGGAGCCCATGATGCAAGAAAAGAGTGGAGAGAGAGAAGGGACTACAGGAGCAATAAGGATGGAAGCAGCCATTACAAGTGAGTTAATGGGGGTCAGTGAGGGAGAAAGGGAACTTACCTTCCAAGAGCATTATCAACAAACTCTGGATAGTATTTCCCTGGATCCTGAGACCTTTACTCATCCTGTGTCAGCCTATCAAGTTATGGCTCAACAGGGCAATGTGGAGGCAGAAAGGTCACTCAACTTAATTCATACTACTGCATCAATGCAAAGAGCAAAGGATGCCTTGACCAATCTACCTCCAGGAGCTGCAGCAAGTGGAGAATTTGAGTTTTCTGATGATGAAGACAGCTTTGGTGACAATCTACAGGTGGCCACTACTACACAGACTGGGACTTCTGTGGTACCTCCTACACCAAACTAGCTTTCTCAAGATATGCATGGTAGATCCAACTTGGATGCTGCTATTACAAGGCAATACAATGAGGCATATCTAGCTCATGAGTCAGCAACTGCAAGGGACAAGAAATTCTATAAGGCCATAATGGATTCTCTGGAAATTCAAAGGCTACAAATGTTGCAGACAAGGATTAAAGCTACAGAAATAAAGGATTCAATTAGCAACCTTAGGGATGCTACTGACAGGAGGCTAGATGAAAAGCTTCCTCTTCACACTGTCTCCAAGATGTCAAGGTTTTTCACCAAGGAACCTGAAGTGTCCTCATCTTTGAAAACTCTCTCCTCTAGAGTGGACAAAGTTGAGGCTACACTTTCTCACATGCAGAAGGAACAGGAGAAGCAAACTCAGCTACTTACCCAGCTTCTGGCAGCTCAAGGACTCCCTATCATCTCACTTGATGATAACAAAAAGGGGGAGAAAACTAAGGAAACTAAGGAGCTAGAGATACAAATCACAAAGGTTTTGGTCCAGCCATCTCCTTACCAGAAGAGCCATTAGCAATGGGGGAGTTTGGAAAGAAGCAAAAGGATGGTATTGATCTAATTAAGGAAGCTTCTATGAGGATGAAACTTGCAGAACAGATCAAAGATCACTGGTCCAACATAGAAGCAAGGTTCAAGAAAATTACTGATTCTTCAAAGACAGATCAACCATCAACAAATGCAATGGTGACAGTACAAATGGAGCCACAGTTCAAGAGCTCTTATGCTATAGAGCCCCTTCAGCATGGAATCCTTCAAGATTCAAGAAATGAGAAATGCCAATCTTCATGCTTTAGGAATGTGGATGCAAGAGGGATTTCTCCAGTGTCACCTATCAAACCCAAAGGCAAGAACACTGAAAGGACATTTTATCCTCCACCAAAGCCAGATGAGTTCAAAGTCCTAGGGAAGCTGATCACTAAGTGCAAGGAAAGAAATCATACAAGCATAAGGAATCAAAGGGCCATCATCTACAGGGACAGCAAGGAAATCTGCATTTGGGTTGGTCACCCAAATTTTGCTAAGGCCAAAGCTGAAGAATCTGAAAGGGCAGCAATGCAAGCATTGGCAGTTGCTCAAGCACTTGAAGATGAAGAAACTCTACAGGAAGATAAAGCCAAGGATGGAGCTAAGGAAGCAAGGAAAAGTATAAGGCAACCAAAGGCTAGAGATAAGAGGAATCTGGACTTTGATAAAGAGGACTCTCAGGACACTGCTCAAGCCTCTTCCACAACAAGTGCACATCAAATTCCTACTGGTCTACCTATTGAAGGAAAGTTGGCCTGTGATCCTGCACACCCTGTCAACTATCATGATCAACCAATCATGCCAAAGGAGGAGCCTATTGAATTTGATGAAGCCTATTTTCCAAAATTCCTATTTGAAAAGGATCAGCCAACAAAGTCAAAGAAAAGGGCTGTCAAGGCAAAGCCAGTATTTGTGAGAAAGCCACAACCTCAGAAACCCCCTACAAATCCAGCGGACTGCATGTACATTGCTGACATCAGGGAAGAATCTAGCTTACATCTTGATTTAGACAACCTGGTGGAAGTAAGGGACATTGCAGCTTCTCAAAAGATGCCTGAAAGATTAGTTTTCACATTCAAGGGTGGTAGAGAACAAACATGGCCTCTCTACATAATTTTAGGAGAAGACTACCAAACACTACTCACAGTGTTTAGATGCTTGAAGAAAGACTTTGGCTTCACCAAAACAGCCAAGTCTGAGGTGGTCTCCAAAATATGTCAAATAAAGGCTAGCTGGAACAAGCCTGAGGCTCTTCCCAGGATGCTTAGAGTGCCCTCAACAGGAAAGAATATCCATCTTCAACCCTACTGGATGATGGAATTTAAGGACAAGGACAACTGCAGAAGGTTCTTCAGAATGGAAGACCAGCTGGATAAGGCATCTAATCAAACTCTAAAGCTTATGCAATCCAAGCTTGGTGATCAAGATGAGGAAGAGAAGATCTTCTACAGAAGGCTACAGGTTCAGATTGAGAAAAACAACTCTAAGAGAGGGAAGAGTACTATGCCACAAAGAAGACAAAGATGAATCATTTGCTCAGTCTAGAGGAGCACTTCTTGGCATTAGTCTTGTAAGTCTTGTATTTTATTCAAAATATTATGAAGCTTAATGCATTTTCTACTTTTGTAATTTAGAATGTATATGAGTGTTTTTATTATCATCAAGTCTCTTGATTTATGGCTGTTATTCTATCAGTCATAAATTGGGGGAGATTGTTAGGAATATGTTGTTCTTGATGATAAACATAAAACACTTAGTAGAATTTGTGTAAAGTCACTTTGTAGCTGTCAACGAAATGGCATGCTTTGCAGCATTCCGTTGACAGGAAGCTCATCAACGAAATGAGTGTTGTAGCAATTGCATTGTACAATACTTCTCAAATGATAGGCATTCTGTTATATGTATTAGATAGGTTTTCTAAGTCATGTTGACTAAGTACTAGATAGGCAAAATAGGTTGGTTAATTGTAAATATATTGTGCCTTGTAATTTTGCCTAAGTGAAGACATGTCAACGGTATGAAGATTACTCTGTCAACGGTATGGAGTTTACTCATCAACGAAACGAGGGAAACACCATCAACGGAATGAAGAATAAAGCTATCAACGAAACACATCTCCCTGCTATCAACGAATCATTATTGCTTTTCTAAATGGTTGACAAAGTGATAGTGACAGTTTACTGAACAGATCTAAAGGTGATGTGGAAGTGTACTTTGCATTGGAAACCATTAAAATGGACATGGGGAATAAGGAAACTTCCAGTTTCCAATTGGGTCTTGGGAGTGATCATAATAAGCATGAAGACAAAAGCAAGGATCTCCAAGGACCACTGGACAAAGGGATGAAAAGCAAACTATTGGCGGTTACTCATTGTACTTTTAGTGTAGCCAAAAATAGGGTTGTAAACTTGGGGATATATAACCAAGTGTAGCAGTTACTTTAATTATAGAGAAGAAAAACAAATAGTTTGTATTAGCTATCCTTGAGAGCATTCTTCTCTACAACCTTGTAACTGAGCAGCTGTGTACTTTTGTATCACAGATTATTTCCGCAATAAAAATCACTTCAGTTGGATCATCAAACAATCCAACTGAAATTATTTATGTGCTTGTGATTTTTACTTTAAGTTCAGTTTTATTTGTAAGTTGTTTTAAGTTTAAGAAATATCAAGAATTGTATTCAACCCCCCCCCCCTTCTACAATTCTGTTAGGTCATTTGGGATTAACACCAGCCTTATCGAGGCTTTTAACCAACATGTCATCCACATAGACCTCCATGGTTTTTCCAATTAGATGTTCAAAAATTTTGTTCACCAATCTTTGGTATGTTGCCCCTGCATTCTTAAGTCCAAATGCCATGACTAGATAACAGAAAACACCAAATTCAGTGATGAATGATACCTTGGAGATGTCATATTTGTGCATTTTGATTTGGTTGTATCCACTGAAGCCGTCCCTAAAACTCAGCATCTCGTGCCCAGCTGTGGCATCTATTAGGGCATCAATCCTTGGTAAGGGAAAACAATCCTTAGGACATGCATCATTCAAATCAGTGAAGTCCACACACATCCTCCATTTTCCATTGGCCTTTTTGACCATCACTGGGTTAGCCAACCATTCTGGGAATTGTATTTCTTCAATGAACCCGGCCTCCAGAAGCTTTTCTACTTCTTGTTTAATGGCCTTTTGCCTTTCTAGAGAAAAATTTCTCTTCTTCTGTTTCACCGTCTTCCTTTCAGGATCCACATTCAGTTTATGGGTTATCAATTGGGGATCAATCCCTGGCATGTCACCCGCTGTCCAAGCAAAAACGTCATTGTTCTCTTGAAGAAAAGATATGAGCTTGCTTTTCAAGGGTTCAGGCAATAGTGCTCCAACATAAGGCACCTTCTCCGGTTCTCCAGGGACTAAGGGAATTGGGATTAAATCCTAGCTGGTTTCCCTCTTCGGTCCTCATTTTCACTAGTATCCATGTCTTCAATGGGGAGAACCTGCCCCCCGATTCCATCAGGCCTTAACGCGGCTACGTAACAGCTTCTAGCCATCTTTTGGTCTCCCCGTTCTTCACCAATTCCATTCCTCGTTGGGAACTTGATTTTCAGATGATAAGATGAGGCAACGGCCTTGAACGCATGAAGACCCGTCCTTCCCAGGATTGCATTGTAGGTCGAAGTTGCCTTTATAACTATGAAGTTTAACATCTGAGTAGACGTATTCGACCCTTCGATTGGGAGTTGGATAGTGCCTTCCACCTTTGACTCCACTCCATTGAATCCATATATGGGCATATTCGAGGGTGTCAACTGAGAGTCAGTGTAGCCCATCTTGATAAAAGCATCATGGAACAAGATGTCCACTAAAGCCCCATTGTCGACCAAAACTCTCTTTGTTTCAGAATTCCCTATCACATGTACGATGACTAAGGGATCATCGTGGGGAAACTTCACTCCCTCTAAGTCAGAATCATCAAAACCTATTGATATTTTCTGTTCGGGCACGTTTCGGTGCTTCTCCGACCACAATCATTACTTCTCGGGCATAGGTCTTTCTTGAGTTTCGGGAAGACCCAGCAGCAGTTGGTCCTTTGAATATCATGTTGATAACTGGCCCTCGGGGCTTGGGATTTCGATCTTGATCGTTGTCCCTTATGTCATAATCATTCCTTTCATAGTTTCCTCTTTGACTCCCTTGATTTCCATCCTTAGTGAATTTATTGAGCCTTCCTCTCCGTATCAGAAACTCGATCTCATCTTTCAATTGTCTGCAATCGTCCGTGTCGTGACCGACTTCCTTGTGGAACCGACAAAATTGGTTCTGATTTCGCTTAGACATATCAGTCCTTAGTGGCTTCGGCCATCGGAGATCCTCCTCCTTTGCTATTTCCATCAGAATTTGGCTCCTGAGAGTGTTCAATCTTGCATACTCCGTAAACTTTGGCCCAAAATTATTCCTCTTGGATGGAGAATCAGAATCCTTTGACGTTCTGGGAAACTTTTCCTTGACGTCGTACTCTTGAGTTTCCTTTCTTTTCTTTGAATTTCCACTGCCACCAGCAGTGGGTTCATACTTTCTCATGCTTTCTTCAGCCTTGATGTACTTTCCGGCTCTATCTTGGAGCTTCAGCATGCTCTCGGGTGGATGTTTTGCCAATGATCTTTTGAAGTGATCATCAGTGGTTCCTTGTTGCAGAGCTATCATAGCTACTTTTTCCTCTAAGTCCGGGACTTTCAGAGCCTCCCAGGTGAATTGGTTGATGTAATCCCTTAAAGCTTCATTCTTTCCTTGCTGGATTCCCATGAGTGATGCAGAACTTTTCTCGTGCACCCTTCCACTAACAAATTGGTTGATAAACGCTTTGCTTAGTTCCTTAAAAGACCCAATGGAATTGGGAGGTAGACGGCTATACCAACATTGGGCCATGCCTGCCAAGGTTTGTGGAAACGCCCTACACTTGACCGCATCATTGGTTGGCTGCAACAACAGTGCATTAGAGAAAGTCCTTACGTGATTTGTGGGATCCCCTGTTCCATCATAAGCTTTGATCGTTGGCATCTTAAATTTCCTGGATATGTTAGCTTTCATGATGTCTTGAGTGAACGGTGGTGTAGGATCATCAGGATCTCCTAGGGGCAACAAAACACTAGGATCACCCCTTGGGGCTTCAGCCCTCTTGGTTCTTCTCGGTGTTGGGTCCAGGTTGATTATTGGGACTCTTCCAGTTGCTTGGCTTTGTGCTTTCACGGCCTCCTGTACTGCCAGTAATTTCTTGAGCCTTGCAGCCTCTGCCTCATGGGCCGCAATCTTTTCCTTGGTTTTTTGGGGTTGTTCCCTATTTGTTTGGGAAGAACGTCTCCTCCTTGGGGCAACATCTTCTTCAGTTGAATAATTCTCGTCCTCAGTATAGGGACCCGAGTAGTCTTGAATCAAAGGGGTCCGTCGAGTTTGAGTTTGTTGATTTTGGGGTCCCAGACCTTGTATGTAAGGAGGAACATATGCCTCATGGTAAGTGGAATTGAGACCACTACCGCCCGACATGGGTCGAGGGGGCATGCCATAGCTTGGCATCCCAAGAGTTTGAGTTGCGTATTGGGGAAGATCCGTAGTATGGAGTTGAAGGCCCACTTGGTGCATTCATGAGCAGTGGGGAGATTGGTTGCTGGAGAGTGGTCTCTTGAGGATTAGATCTATGAACGACCATTTGCAGGGGATTCGTCCCTTCAACCGAAATTGGGATTTCCGGTCCTTGAGTGGTGTTGAGGGGGATATTCGCCCCTTGAATGCCAGTAGTTGGCGGTGGTTGATTTCCTTGAGCATCAGCCTCAGAGGTGAGAGGAAGCTCCTCAGAAGTTTGAGTATCTCGAGTTGTTCTTCGTGATTTTGCCATGGTTGATGTTGTCTTCCCACTGACGGCGTCAAATGTTATGGATTAAAAAGTGTACTTGTAAATTAATTGCTAGGGTTTAGGAGCTTTCGAGCTTTAATGGTTGCTCTTGTGTTTCGTGACTAAATCGGTCCTCACAAGATGCCTACGTATCTCAATCAGTGCTGAGAATCAAGCCAGAAAACCTAGTTCTTGGTGTTGCCCTCGGGGGTATGGTGGCATGGGCACACCAAGGACGTAGTGACTTGTATGTCCTTATTCGAGGATGAAGTCTAAAATGTGACGCCCCCAAATCCCGAGGTCAGTGGATTGGGTCGCCACCCTGAAATCTCAACTTAAAACAACCTGCTTAAATAAAACCAATACAAATGGAACACTTGTGACCCCAACTAAACCAAGAATCTTTTAAGTTATAGTTCTAGAAACAAGAAACCAAACTCACAACTTAACTCAAACTTAAACTTTCTTTTACAACAATCTTTTTATACATAAATCTATAACACTGATGTAACTTCGATGTGAAGTATATCAGGCAATACTAAATTATACAATATACTATTTACTGGAAATAAACTTATACAATACCCTCATACTAGATCCAAATGCTCTGCATCAACTCATCTACCCATCGTCAGCTTGAATCATCTCGCTCCATAGCTATGCACTTAAGTACTGGTACTCTACCTTTTCACTGGAGGGTTACAAGAATAAACAAGCAAGAGTGAGCAAAAGAAGCTCAACAAGTATATAGTACTGTACAAGATCAAATAATGATGCAACAATGATAACCATCTGTATGAGAATGAACTCAACTGGCCAAGAAAATGGCGATATCTGAAAGAATCAACTAAACTGATAACTGAACAATAATAATAATCAATATGAACTGTAAGATTGAAATGGATTTTTACTGTGACGCAACGGGTTAAGGTGGATGATCAGTCACACCAAAACCCCGGATCATACCCACGGTATGTCCAAATACTGAACTGGATCCAAGGC
This sequence comes from Heracleum sosnowskyi, assembly GCA_030848705.1. Lineage (NCBI taxonomy): Eukaryota > Viridiplantae > Streptophyta > Magnoliopsida > Apiales > Apiaceae > Heracleum > Heracleum sosnowskyi. The sequence continues at coordinate 48,335,931 of CM061236.1, forward strand.
CACTTTTGGCCTACATAATACTGTTACTCTGACTGGCGTCTGCAGTCCTTAAAAACATTTCATTTTAATTAAAAACTTCCAATTCAAACTTACCACTGGGAGTTAGGTGTCGGAACAATCGACCACCTCATCAATTTAAACTAATACTTTCAACTATCAATTAACTTTATCACTGAATTAGGCTAAGACAAATGCACAAGAATTAGATTTCTCATCACAAGGGATCAAGGTATAATCTAACAATACGAGGTGCTGCAAGGTATAAGTTAGGAATAAAGTTCCTCAAATCACGAACAAAGGTTATCTCAATCTCAGGGTGATAAAGGAATCTGGTTATAAAACAGTAATTAAATGAAAATTGAAAACAGGAATCTTGATACGATACTCTGAACAAAAGAGTACGAGTTAGTAAACTTGCCTTTGGTCCTTAGCTGTCACATAAACTGAAGTACTATGATCTCATCTTTTCTATCTTACGTCATCACAAATGCGGTTACTACGAGTCTGCGCTATCGAGATCGTGCCCGCCCAACTATTCACTAATTAAATACAAAATATACTTAGCCTTCGCACTATCACTTTTACATAACTTAACTATTTATAAACTTAAGCTCATATAACTTAAGCACACACACACACACACACACACACACACACACACACATATATATATATATATATATATATATATATATATATATATATATATATATATATATATATATATATATATATATATATATTCTACAGAAAATCGGGCATGACCTATTCGTAAAGTGGACATTGCCCTGCTTTAAAAATATTTAACTTTCAATATCAATCAACCATAACAATTCACATTTAAATCCATAACTTATTTAATACCAATTAGTCTGCCTCAACTTGCAGAAAACATATAAGAAAATAATCCTGCATAGACTTGCAGTTACTCTATTTATAAATAAATAATCACATTCACCTTCACACTTAGCACGTAGCACGTCCATCATTTAATTCACATAAGTTCATATATTTCACATAACACATAGTACATGGATAGACTGACAACTCTTATAACTGTACATATTACTGGCTGCACACTTAACACATAACACATCTCATTTACATATGCATTTAAACTAGCTTATCAAATCATATACTTTTACCAAATACTGTTCATTCATTTAGTAGTTCTGCCGAACATTCGGCAGCACTTCTCTATTTATACAAAAAACTACCTGTTTTTAACTAATACCCATAATCCAAAATCAATTTACAACTAACAATTTCACTTAACTTAACTCAATCAATTTTAACTCACAATTACAACTAACATGCTCAACTCAGTATATCATATAATCACATTCCTAACTCCACAACGGTTTACACAAACCAGGAGACACATATTAAAACTGAAACTGTTTTTGGAAAATATTTGGTCTTCTTTTTATAAAAATTTTAATATAAAATATCTATGAACTGAAAACAATCATAATACTTTAAAACTAATTACCACTAAATCAAATAGAATTAATCAAAACCAGGTAAGCAACAAAATAATTTTTGAAAACATTAGTTAAATTTGATTTATAAATAATCAAGATTAAATAATAATTAATTAATAAAATTCACCAATTAACTACTCAGTTAATTGGTCAATTAAATCAATTACATTAATATTTAAAATCGATTAAAAATAATCAAATTCAACTACTCTTTTAACTCTAAGGGTTTTAAAACAAATAATAAAATAAATACTTAGATTTTACGAAATTTCGGCATGACCCGTTCGTAAACAGGACTAGCCAAAAATTTTGCATGTACTATGCTGCGTCCCCAAGCATAGGACGGATCACATAGTACAGCACAACAAAACAACCTGTATAATAATTTGGATATATCTTTTATTTTCACCCCCTTTATATAATAATTTTTTTTTAATTTTATTTTTCCAGTAATCAGTGGTTGGCAATAGTCACCAAAAATCAAAGATTTTAGCCCTTATTTCATACAATAAGTTCCTGGATCTTCCTAGGCACAACATGATCTCAAAGGAATTTGTGCTGTTTTTGGCATCTTTTGATTTGAGGGTGAAATATTTGCAATTAATTAACAGAGTTTAGACTTTTCATCAGTTAATACAATTAATTTATGAGAGAAAGTGCAAACAGCTAATACAGACTCAGTGTATAGGATCAATAAACTAAGAGATGCTATAAATATAGAGACAGTATCATGCTGTGTAAAATTTCTGCACATTTTGTAATCAGAATTTATAATACTTAGAAGGATTCATGATTACTTACTGAAAATCATGCTTCATACAGCTTTCTTCATCGGTCCATATGTTTCAGACAATATCACAATCAGAGTTTAACATTAGAGTTTAACCAACAGAGTATGACTAACAGAGTTTAACATACTGGTACAAATAGGAGTTAACACATGCAAAGAATCATGAGCATAAAATCATGTATAGAGTTTGAATCTAACCAGTATCTCTAGTCAAAACCAGAGATCATTCCAAGTTCATTTACCAGCCTTGTAAAGGTAGCTTCACTCAAAGGTTTGGTGAAGATATCTGCAAGCTGTTGGTCTGTAGAAACAAAATGAAGCTCAATGTTTCCTTCTTCCACATGTTCCCTGATAAAATGATACCTTATGCTGATGTGCTTGGTCATGGAGTGATGTACTGGATTACCTGTAAAATCTGCATCAGAGTAACCAATTAATTTAAACTCTGATTCTCTAGGGTACCACAAACCGAGGGTTATGGTTCCTTTGAGATATTTAAAAATCCTCTTCACAGCTGTTAGATGTGGCTCTCTGGGGTCTGCTTGAAATCTTGCACAAAGACATGTTGCATACATGATATCTGGTCTACTTGTTGTCAGATAAAGAAGAGACCCTATCATTCCTCTATAGTTTGTCATATCTACTGAGGCTCCTGTGTCTTTGTCTAGCTTTGTTGCAGTAGCCATGGGAGTTGTAGCAGATGAACTATCAAGCATACCAAATTTCTTGAGAAGATTTCTGGTATATTTTGCTTGATTGATAAAAATCCCATCATCTGTTTGCTTGACCTGTAAGCCTAGAAAATAACTAAGCTCTCCCATCATACTCATTTGATATCTTGACTGCATAAGCTTGGCAAATTTCTTACAGAGTTTGTCATTAGTAGACCCAAAAATTATGTCATCCACATAGATTTGAACTAACAGCAAATCATCACCAGTATTAAAGTAGAACAAGGTTTTGTCAATTGTACCTCTAGTGAACCCACTTTCTAAAAGAAATTGAGCCAGAGTTTCATACCATGCTCTAGGTGCCTGCTTTAGTCCATATAATGCCTTATCAAGCCTGTAGACATAATCTGGATGTTTGGGATCTACAAACCCTGGTGGTTGTTCAACAAACACTTCTTCTTCAAGTTTCCCATTGAGAAAAGCACTTTTCACATCCATATGAAAGACTTTAAATTTCTTGTGAGCAACATAGGCCAGAAAAATCCTTATTGCCTCCAGTCTTGCAACTGGAGCAAAGGTTTCATCATAATCAATTCCTTCTTGTTGTGAATAGCCTTTTGCCACAAGTCCAGCCTTATTCCTTGTAATCACTCCATCACTGTCTGTTTTGTTTCTGAAAACCCACTTTGTACCAACAATAGATATGTTCTTTGGTCTTGGTACAAGTGTCCAGACTTCATTCCTCTCAAATTCATTTAACTCTTCTTGCATTGCTGTTATCCAATTAGCATCTTGAAGAGCTTCTTCCACTTTCTTGGGCTCAGTTTGAGATAAGAATGCATGAAACAAACATTCATTAGTTGTAGCACTTCTAGTTCTTACACTAGCTTCTGGATCTCCAATTATCAAGTCAGGTGTATGGGATTGTGTCCACCTTCTTGCTGTTGGTAATTGGCTTCTATTTTCATTATTAGATCCTCCCCCTTGATCCATGCTCTCCTGATTTTCTTCTTGACTATTTGCATTCTCTGAGGCTCCCCCTGAATTGGACTGTTCAGTATTTGAACTTTCAGAGTTTGACTCAGAGTTTCTGTTGGATTCTTCATTTGACTTTCTTTCAGAATTTGAGTCATCACTTTGAAAAGTTTCTGAAGTTTCTTCACGCTCCCCCTCAACTGGTTCTCCATTTTGTTCTGTCAGAGAAAATTCTTCAGAGTTTACCAGTAGAGGATCAGAGTATGCTTCGTCAGAGTTTACATTTTCAGAGTATAGATCTTCATTTTTAAAGCGAAGTTGATCATGATATCCTTCATCTTCTATTCCAGTTATTTTCTTATCATCAAATGACACATGTATAGATTCCATGATCACTTTTGTTCTTAGATTGTAGACTCTAAATGCTTTAGTTGATAGTGGGTATCCAACAAAAATTCCTTCATCAGCTTTTAAGTCAAACTTGATCAACTGTTCAGGATGAGTTTTCAACACAAAGCACTTGCATCCAAAAATATGAAAATACTTCAAATTTGGCTTCTTATTCTGCACCATCTCATATGGTGTTTTCCCATGCTTGTTGATCAGTGTAGCATTTTGAGTAAAACAAGCAGTTTGAACAGCTTCTGCCCAGAAATAAGTTGGCAATTTTGCTTCATCAAGCATTGTTCTGGCAGCTTCGATTAGGGTTCTGTTCTTTCTTTCAACTACACCATTTTGCTGTGGAGTTCCAGGTGCAGAAAATTCTTGCTTCACTCCTCTTTCCTTGCAGAAAGCTTCCAATACAGAATTTCTGAATTCAGTACCATTGTCACTTCTTATAATTTTCACTTTGAATTCTGATCCTTTGTCCAGTAGCTTTACATGTTCCATTAGAATTGAGGCAGTTTCATCCTTCTTTGCTAAGAAATACACCCATGTGTACCTAGTGTACTCATCAACAATGACTAGAGCATATTTCTTTCTGCCCATTGACATTATATTTACTGGACCAAAAAGATCAACATGTAGAAGATGATAAGGTTCCATAACTGAAGATTCAGATTTACTCTTGAAAGATGACTTCCTTTGCTTGGCCTTTTGACAAGAATCACACAGACCATCTAAGCTGAGTATTGACTTTGGAAGTCCCCTTACAAGATCTTTTCGAATTAGCTCATTGATGTTGTTCAAGTTTAAGTGAGAGAGCTTCTTATGCCATTTCCAACTCTCTTCACTGGACATTCTTGCAGATAGACACACAGTTTCTCCTTCAGAGTTTGTTACCAAACTTGCTTCATAGATGTTATTGTGCCTGTGTCCAACTAGAACAACTTTCCCTGTAGATTTACTGATAACTTCACAATGTTCAGTATGAAAATCTACATGGTATCCTCTGTCACAGATTTGACTCACAGAAAGCAGATCATGCTTGAGTCCTGAGACTAGAGCTACATTTTTGATGATGACACTTCCAAGATTGATATTGCCATATCCCAGAGTACATCCTATGTTGCCATCTCCATAGGAAACTTTTGGGCCAGCTTTTTCCTCAAAATCTGATAGCATGGCTTTATTTCCAGTCATATGTCCTGAGCATCCACTTTCCAGACTTTAATTCTTTAAGCTTATGTTTGAATGATTTCTCTGTCATTAAACCAACATTAACCTGTTTATCACAGATTTTTACTGGTTTTTTAACAGCTTCTATCTCAATCTTATTCTCTGTTATTGAACCAATATTAACCTGTTTTACACAAGTTTTAACTGGTTCCATAACAGCTTCTTTTACTACAACAGACTTTAGCTTACTGTATTCCGGAACAAATTTCACAGGTTTAATTTGTGGTTTCACTTTAACTTTATCTTTAAACCTAAGTTGATCTCCCTCACAGTAACCTAAGCCTACAGTATCTGTCTGAAAAACCTGATGTGTGTCTTTTCCAGAATTTGTCCAGGTTTTAATTACTTTTCTCTCTTTTTCCAGCTCAGATTCTATTTCCTTATATCTTTTAAGCAACTCCTGTTCAACATAAACAGCATCATCTCTCTCCTTTTGAACTTGTTGCATGTTAAAAAGTTTCTCTTCAAGAAATTTATTCCTCTCTTTAAGACCTAGATTCTCAGATTTGATTCTTTCATTTTCTAAAGTCTGATCTCTATAACTAACATGTATGCTTTCAAGATAAATTCTTAATTCCGATATGTTATCAGTATCATAAGCATAAGTTGTTAGGGGTACCTTGTTTCCAGATGACTCAGCTTCATCTTTAACAGTTGCCATGAGAGCATAATTAACTCCCTCATCTGAGTCTGAAGGGTCTGCCCAGTCCTTGCCTTTAGTGATGAGTGCTTTCTCAGATTTTCCTTTCTTGCACTCTGGAGCATAATGACCCATCTCTTTACACTTGTAGCACTGGATCTCAGACTTGTCTTTCTTTCCAGACTTGGTATATTTTCCCTCAGACTTTCTGAAATTTCTCTTATCAGAATTTGAATCTTTCCTTGAGAATCTCTTTCCTTTCTTGAAGTTCTTGAATCCCATCTTCTTGAAGGTCTTCACCATTAAAGAAGCCATTCTCATCATCTCTTCTTCATCATCCTCAGAATCAGAAGCTTCATCATCAGTATTTGAGCCATCATCAGAGTTTGATGACTCACTGTCAGATTTAATGACTAAAGCCTTTCCTTTGGCTTTCTTTCTTGATGATTCCTTCTTGACAGGCTTTTCTTCAACTTTAAGAGCAACAGATTTTGTCTTCTTTCCAGATCTTTTGTTTCTCTGTTCTATTTCAAGTTCATGAGTTTTAAGCAACCCATAGATTTCATCAAGATCTGTATCTGCAAGATCATAATTGTCTCTGATTGTTGTTGCCTTTAAATCCCATCTTTCAGGTAGGGATAGAAGAAACTTGAGATTTGACTCTTCAAGTTCATATTCTTTATCAACCAGGGACCAATCATTCAACAATTTACAAAATCTGTCATATGTATCTGTCAAACTTTCATCAGATCTAGAGTCAAAGTGTTCATACTCCTGTGTTAGAATAGTCTTCCTGTTCTTCTTTATAGCACTTGTTCCCTGACACCTGACTTCCAAAGCATCCCAAATTTCTTTGGCAGTCTTGCAGCCAATAACTCTGTTAGACATAACATTATCTAAGGCACTGTGTAGTAGATGTCTAACCTTTGCATCCTTTGCAATTGATGAGATGTCTTCAGGAGTCAAATCTTTCTTCTCTTTTGGAACAGTCTTTTGTTCTTGCCCAGTAATAACAGGAGACAATTTAGTTGGCATATGAGGACCATCATTGATTCTATCAAGGTATTTTGGATCTGTGGCTTCCAGAAACATGGTCATCTTCACCTTCCATATTGGATATTCAACTGGTCTGAGAATTGGAACCCTTATAGTCTCATATCGACTCATAGAAGTAGGTTGAACCTTCTGAGCATTAGAACCTGCATTAGAACCTTCCTGAGAGTTGTCAGCCATGATTATACTTGTGTTTGGATCGATAAACTGTATATACTAATCAGCCTTGGCTCTGATACCAATTGTTAGGCCGAATACACAATATATAATCAATATTAATATGATAATAACACTCAAGAACACTGTTTATGAATCAATAACTGAATTATATAAAATAACTCTTCTCTCAGTGATGTTAAAGAATCACAGAGAGCTGCTAGGTTACAAGAATAATGTATTCAATATTCGCCTCCCTTTTAGGGTTAACCTATCTGTGTTTATATAATACACAGTTACATAATCAATCACTAATTGATATTCCTATAAATTAGCTATACAAATCATATCAAATTAGGATTGCTTCTGTCTTCTTTTCCGTTTCCTTAACTGTCTCAATATATCTTGCTTCTTTCCATCTTCAAGATATTTTGCTTCTAGAATCTTCATATTAGCACCGACAGTTAATGAACTCTTCACCCCGTCAGACTTTATCAAACTCTGACTGGCTTCTAGTAAACTCTGATGAGTACCTGGTACTTAAACACTGATGAACAAACGTCAGCAATTATATCTAACATAAGTAAAAACACGAAATATCAAAAAACAACTATTGTACCTAACAAACCTATAATTTTTCGTCTTTAATAATATAATATAGATATATAATTCTAACAACGCTACATTTAATAAAAAAATTATTAATATTATTCATTAATTATATTCAATAATTATAATAAAATTTATTATTGAATAATAATAATAATAATACTCAATAATAATATTATAATATTATCATTACAAATATTAATGTTGAATATTATTATTATATTCAATAAAATATAATAGGTATAATATAGAATTAGCAAAAAAAACTCTATTATTGTAATACTATTATAGTAAAATTATTAATTAAAATTTTAAAATTATTTTCCAAGCAACTGAAAATAGATCATTATTTTTCAAACAACCATAGGTATTCAATGATTTTTTTTCCAATTGTAATAGTCTAATGAACATATAATTTGAGCTGTAGACGAATTTAGATATCCAATAAGTTCGTTTGAGTCTAACTTGGTCCAAACTCGATAAGTTCAGTTGGGTATGTTAGTTCGATAAAAAAAATATTAACAAACAATATTCAATTCGTTAAATCTTTACTTAAGTTCGAAAGATAGTTTATTTGTGAATAAGGTTGAAGAAATATTGAAAAGTTTGATTATTTTTTGGAGTTGGGCTCGCTTCAAACTCAATAACCTCGATTATAATACACAAGATACTTTGTAAATCGTAATTTATAAAACGTAGTCAAATTTTTGCAAATTTGTGATTATATTAAATTAAATAATTTATAAAAAACTATATTTACTTTCATCAATCGATATACAACAAAATCTTAATTATGTGTTCAAGTGAGTGTTGCAAAAATCGTTAATCGAATTAAATCGATCCAGCTACCGATATGAGATTTATCGAAAATCGGGAATTTATCGGAACGATAATTCGGGAATTAATCGGATGTAATTTAATAATATATTTTATAATATCTATTAAATTAAACTATTTATTATATATCTACAAATATATAAAAACAAATATATATGTGTGTGAAAATGCTAAAACAAATCAAAAATTGTTAATAGAGAACTAAAAATTTGGGAATAAATGAAAATATCATAACAAGTAAGACATGCAAACAATTTAATAAACAAAATAGAAATACACCACTTGTAGGGTTGTAGATTAGTAATTTGAATCAAATAACGCATCCTCTCACCCATCCTGCATCTACGACTTCTAATCAAATATATTTATTTAATAATATATTTTATGATATCTATTAAATTAAACTATTTATTATCTATCTACGAATATATATACTTCGTATTTTATTATATATAAATATATCTATGTGTGAACATACTAAAACAAATCAAAAATTGTTAATAGAGAACTAAAAAATTGAAAAAAAATGAAAATATCTTAACAAGTAATACATGCAAACAATTTTATAAGCAAAATAGAAATACACCACTTGCAGGGTTGCAGATTAGTAATTTCAATCAAATAACACCTCTTCCCACCCACCCTGCATTTACCAATTCTAATCATTCTCCCCCCCCCCTCTCTCTCTCTCATATTGTTAGGAATGAATATCACCTAGAAACTAGACAGAGGGGGGGTGAATGGATAGTTTGATGAATTTTTGCTTTCTTGAAACTAAATGTAAACTGTATATGATTATGCTATGTAATATGCAGAAAGTAAACAAAAAGCACAATGACTTTAATCTACTTTGTATAAGCAAATTAAATACTACAGCTTTCCAAGAAATTCACAATCGAATTTCTGGCTTCTAAACAAGAACAGTTTGTACTTGCTTGCTTACAGAGAAAAGAGCTTGAGATAAAAACTATGTGTGTCTCTCTTACAGCTTACAGTGGTGTGTGCACAATATATATATTCACCTATACAAACTAGGTACACACAATATTACACAGCTACCCCTTCTGAAAGTCCAACTTGTCCTGCCATAAGAAGTTCACTGTGTCAGGAAGGACCACCTTCTTTTCGGAATCTTTCCCGTTTCTGTAGCTGCTTGTCTCTTATCTTTCTCTCCAAGTTTAGCTGTAGATTTGCCATCTGTTCTTTGGACCACCTTGCCAGAACGAATGCTTCAGTATTTGTCTCTTTTGATTCTTGGTTCTGTACCTTGATTTGTCTTGTTATAAACGGCTAAGTGTTGATATCGTGAACTCCACTTCATTCCTGACTTCGCGAACTCCCTTGTGAGGACTACGCGATATAGCCTTTGAAGACTTTGCGACATAGGCCATAAGATGACTATGCGACATGGGTCATTTGACGACTAAGTGACATAGGTCATTTGACGACTATGCGACATAGGTCATTTGACGACTATGCGACATAGGTCATTTGACGACTATGCGACATAGGTCATTTGACGACTATGTGACATAGGGCTACTGAGGACTTCACGATCTAGGCTTCTTTGACTTGTTGACTTCAACACTTCACGACATGTGTCTTGAGGACTTCTCGACATAGTACAAAATGGACTATGCGATGTAGCACTTCACGACATAGATATTGGTGACTTCACGACATAGCTTTCTTCTGACTTTGCTATATAATGCCTTAGACAAATTTCTGCAACTTATTTCTTCATGGCCTTATTCATTTCTATCCTGCTGCATGAACACTTCTGAACTTCTACCAGGACAATTATTCAATGGCCTATATACAATCTAGATGCAAGAAACTTTGCTAAGCTCATTATAACTTTGAGCATACATGATCAAGCTAATGTTCATGAGAACAAGACAAGTACATATAGAGACCTATACTATATCCCAGTGATAGAACTCACTAGGTCATGTAATGTGTCATAGTCACATAGTGTAGGCTTGTTAACAGTGGTATTCAGACATGTCTTGAGCCTAACAATCTCCCCCAAATTGTGAGTAAGATCCTTAGGCACAATTTCATGTCTGATAACAAGCCTAACTTACATAGAAGGAAATTAAGTAACAGAGAGGACAATTTATGAACATTGAGATCAGGAATTTGATTACATAGAAAAATTGAAAGCTTACAGACTATCTTTGTTGCTCAGCAGCTTCAGCTTCCAATTGCTTCTCTTGAAAATCATCATAAATCTTCTTTTTCCTTATCTCTTCTCTTCTTTTCATGTCTATGATGGCTTCTTGAAGTTCTTCTCTTGTAATCAGTTCTTCAATGAGAGGGGAGTCTTTTAGATCATCAATTGCAGCTTTAAGAGCACTTTCCACATATGAATCCAGAAACTCCATCCTTATCTTGCTCATGCCTCCATAAGAATTTTTGTATTCCACAACATAAGGATTTTGTTTTACCCTGCAAAGCCCTTTCTTTCTCAGCTCCTTTGCTCTTTCCTCCATTTCAGCCATTTCTTTCTCTTTCTGAATTCTCTTCTCTTCATTTTCCTTTCTCAGGTTTTCTCCATAATCAGCATGCATTTTCAAGAACCTGGCAATATCTATCTTCCATGTCCTTTCTTCTTTTTCTTCAAAATTCAGTAAGGCATTTATCCTTTCAAGCTCATACATATAGAAATATTGCCAGCCTCCTTGCTTCATTATCCTTTCTCTTCCATCAGTGTACTGGATCTCTAGATGATCCAACTTCACTTTGACTTCAAAGATCCTTTGAGCCCTCAAAAATGCTAGGGCATCTTCATCATAGTCCTCATCTAGTGGAAGCACATTGATGCCAATAACATTTGTGAGTTTTCCAGTCTTCTTTGTTATCCTTATCCTTCTGGGTACACTCTTGATCTTCAAATGCTTCACAAGAGATACCTTTCTGGAACAAGGAGAATCAGTCTTCAGTGCCACATCACTTGAAAGTAGCTTCATTCCTTTTCCCTTCATCCACTGTAACACTCCACTAGTTGTGACTTTGTGGAAGTGTGTTTTTTATGTTTCTTTTGTGGCTCCTTCTTTCTTCTGTGGTAGTTCAGGTTCAGAAGTCTTAGATAATGATTTTGGAGGATCATTACTAACAGTACCCACCCTAGACTTAGAGTCTTGTGTTGTGGTTAAAGTACTGCTAGAAATGTCCTTGACTTGCTGAATTCCACTTCTTGTTCTCTTGGTTGTTTCCTGTGTCCCCTTAGAATCCCTCTTGTCATCATCAACACCTTTTGTCTTCTTTGAGGATTTGCTCCTGCTACTTTCACTTGGTCCATCCTTATTACTCCTTGAATGAGATCTCCTTCTGTAGGTTTTCTCCTCATCATCATCCTCACCATCCTTCTTCTTGCTCTTTTCTTTGACAGATTCAGGAATGACTCCATGAATCAGAAAAGATTGTAGAGTGTGAATCATTTCTAGTTCCTCAGCTGTCCTAACTCCTCTCTTGGCTCTTAGCATTTGCAGCACCTGGTTGATCTTTGCATTGTTCTTCATTGTTAGGTCTGAGGGAATTACTAGTTGGTCAATATTGCTGTCTTGAGATAAACTTTGGTAAATTATTGTCCTTGGCTTGGATATAACCTCAGGCAATCTTTGATTTTGGTTCATCTTCAAGTCAGTATAAAGACTTTCATTGTTCGTCCCATGCTTTTCAATCAAATCCAGAATGATTGACAGCTCAGTAAATCTCAGTTTCTCTAGAGTTTGAAATGCTAGGTGCCACAAGCAATTGTCCTTGCACACCATGATTATCTCTCTTAGATGGACATCCTTGATTTTCCTTACTGCAACTGTGAAGTACTTGATGCTTTCCTTGATCTTCTGTCTGTAAACCCTTGCATCTTCTTGAGCATTTCTGTAGATGGCTTTCAGAAACTCCAGGAAGGCCTCATCATGATAGATGTTTGAATTTGCAACTTCCTGTAGCTTGGCCTCTGTGATAACTGTAGCTTTGACAGGTTTAGCATTGGGAGTAGGTTGAGCAGGTTGAGGAATTGAGATGTCTTTAGGCATTGTGGATGGATAGTAGGTGGTTGAGATTGTGCTCTTCTGGCCTGCTGCACTTATGACCTCTACAGGGGGAAGGATTATTGGTTTGATTGTGTCTTCAGAAATTTTGCCCTTGAGCTTCTGTTGCTTGACAGGTACTCCCCCTTTCTTTTTCAAAATGACCTCCTTTTGTTTCTCCCCCTTAGGCTTGGAATCAGACAGGATGTCTTGAGCTTCCCCAGGGATAGGCAGGTTCATTTGTCTCATCATAGAAGTCAACATTTGTTGTTGCACTAGCAGGATATTGGAGGTGTTGTTGCCTTGGTCATCCAGCTTGTCATTAAGCTGGTTTAAGGATGTAGCCAATATCCTGTTTTCATCTTTCAGAGAGGCCACTTCTCTTTCTAGACCATCCACCTTGGAGAATAGTTGTTGAGACTTGAAAGAATTTAGAGATTGATCCTTGATCTTGGCAAAGTCAAATTTGGAGATGTTTGACATAGGAACCTCATCCACCAATTTGTCACCATATTGATTCTTCCAAATTACATTCAGCATTGCATTAGAATTGATGTTGGCCTTGACTTGATTTTCCAATGTTGTAGCGAGTTTCTTGATGTTGTCCGTGACCATGGCTAGAGAGAGATCCATCCTGTTGACATTAGAGTTGGTTTTCTGGATTTCTTTGAGGATGCCATCCACCTTGGGAAAATCAGAGAGATATGAGTTTCTTAGCTGAGTGAGGGATCTATCTGTCGCCTCCTGGATTGAATAAATCTCTGATTGAAGCCCTTTCCCAAGATAGTGCAGAGCCTTCAATTGATTCTTGTAGATGTCATTTACAGCATCATAAACTGCAGCAGGAGAGAGATCTTTTGCATTGGAGCCCAGAGAGGTGAGGTAGTCTTCTCTTAGAAAGGCTAGGGCATCCTTGAGTTTGATAGACCTCTTAGCATCCAACCAGGCATCCACATTTCCCTCTGGTTCAGCTGCATCCACTATCTTCTCCTGCTGGGCTGCAACATCCTCCTTGTGGCAAAGAAGAATAGCCTCATAATCAGCATTTGGCAAGTTGGAGGTGAGGAGGTGTTGAGCTATTTTTGAGAACTCATCAATCTGTGCCACATGGAGATCTTGAATAGCTTCTTCTGTCATTTGGGAAGGCACAGTTGATGATCCTAAAGGCCTGTCATGTTGCACAGGCTTCAGCCATTCTGACAGAGTGGCCTGAGCCAAGTGAGAGCTAGTGCTAGGCACTTCATGAGATGTGAGTTTTTGAGTCTCCTCCAGCCTTGGAATGGCTGTAGAGTCTGATGTTGTCTCCATTGAAATGGGATGTGTTACAACATCAGCCATATTTGTCTGTGAAGACAGTTCCACATCCCTGAGGATGGGAGAATTTGGCATAGAGTCTCCAGTAAAAACTGGTGAATCCTCCATGTTTGTGTTGGTGTCATTAGGATATGCCCCAGCATGCATTCCCTGACCAACTGGATGTGGTTCCTGGGTGGTGAGCACAGTGTCATGCACCATGTCACTTGAGTTTGGCTCAATCACAGTATTGGATTGTGATTGATCAATTTCAGAAAAGTCATGTGAATGACTAATCTGTTGAGAAGAAATGTTAGATGTAGATTCTGGAAGAGAAGTGTGGTGTAGATTGGATTGTGGCAACTCCACCTGAGAAATAGGAGGAGTTTCAATAGTGATGTGCTCTCCACTCTGTGTATTATCATCCTTATTTCTCCTAGGGTCAAGAGTGAGTTCTTGACCCTGTGCAGACTCTGTATAGGTTGCAGTGGGGAGGCTGCTCTTTTCAATGCCAATGACCTGTTGAGAGGCCATAGACAGTAGCAGGTGTACCCCTTTTTCCACATCTGAATCCTGTTGGGAGGATTCAGTGGTAGGTATTGGTTTTGACTTCTTCTTTTGTCTGGTGAGAGGTGACTCAGGAGTCTCACTTCTAGGGCTCTCTTCTTGGTCTTCTTTTTAGTAACACCAACCTTTTGAGAGATTGATGCACTTGGCTGCCTAGCTTCTAAAGTGGTGTTTGCAATTGGGTTACTGGATGGGATGGGAAGGCTGGGGTTAGACTGTGTAGCTCCTTCAGTCTCAGCCTCCCCTGTCCAGGAAAGTGCATGGTATATGGGCTTATCAAGTGGATAAGACTCAAATGTGTCCTGCATATGCTTGGTCACACTTAGAATCACATCCACTTGTTTCCTTGTGTCCAATGAGCCAAATAGAACTTTGGACATGGACTTGGAATAAGCCATTTTAGTTTTATCTATACCCTCCAATTCATGGATATTTGCATCAAGATAATTTAAAATAACCTGAAGGAAACGAGGGTAAAAGATGTCATTACCTCTACCACGAACGGTCCTGCCTAGCCTCTGAGCCAATTCCTTGAGAATTATGGCTCCCACATTGATCTCCTGGTTGTTGGCCAGGGAGTAGGCTAGCTTCACAGCAATGTGACTGATATGGTCCCATCCTGTCTTCCTGCATAGAAACACCTTCTGGAGTGCGTCAAACAGAAATGACCACTCCCTTCTCACAAACTTCTTATTGAGCTTTCCAGTATCTATCTCATCAGCATACAGAATGAAGGTCATGAAGTCTATGATTTGAGCATCTGTAGCTTCTTGGTCATGACCCTCCACCTTGAACCCCAAAGCTTCATTGATTTCCTTTTCACCAAACTAGAAGTGTTTGCCTCCAATTGAACAATTAACCTCCTGGAATGAGGTTCCATCTTCCCTGGCCATTGTTGATACCAACGCCATTCTCCAGAATCCTTCCAACACATTGACATACAAGGTAGGGTTCAGGGTTAGGGCTTGGCGTAGGTAGGAAGTGTTCAAGAACCGTACAAAACACTTGTACCTTGGGTTAGCCTCAACCTCAGAGGGAATGGTGAGAAGATTTGTTTCTTTGGGAATGGTTAAAGGGTTTGAAGAGGAAGCTGTTTGAGATTTGGGTGCCATTGAAATTGAGATTGAGATTGAAGAAGAGAGAGAAGAGTTTAGGTTTTAGAAATTGAGAGCAATAGACAAGATGAAAAGTTGTGAACGGTCGACAAAAAGTATTTATATGATAGAGACACTGCGATATGGAGTTATGAATATGTACAGACTAATTGTATGTCGCGAAGTCTCAAAATGGCCTGTACCGCAAAGTCCTTGCAAAGTATATCGTAGAGTCCTGAATTGAACTATGTCGCAAAGTCTTGAGGATATCAGAATTTGGATGACTTTGCGATATAGTGAAAATACCCTGTCTAAAACTCTCTTTTTGAAATTTTAAGATTTTTTCAGACTTAAATCAAAAAATTGAAATAAAGTAAATTTAAATCAAAATTCTGTCAAATATGGAGACTTGTCGATATAGTTATTCTAAGTTGCAAAGTCATTAAAATGAACTATGTCGCAAACTCATGAAATGAACTATATCGCAAAGTCTCACAATTTTAATAGTTTGCGATATAAGTCTGTTTGATTTGTACTATGTCGTGAACTCTCAAAATCATCTATATCGAGATGTCTCAAAAGCTCACAACTCCACAACCAAATATGATTTTAAAAAAATATGCAGTAAAATACTGAAATATTTATAGATCATATCTCAGATAATTTTCACTCCAAATAAATAGAGCATTTATATACAGTGAAAATTTACTGCTGCAACAATTAACTAGCATACTTACTTAGAACAACTAAATGAAGGATTGAGCATTCCAATTTCACTCACAAATCTGTTGAAGACAGCTTCATTCAGAGGTTTAGTAAATATGTCAGCTAATTGTTTCTCAGTTGGAACATAAGAGACTTCTATGGTACCATTTGCAGCATGTTCCCTAATGAAATGGTACCTAATCTCAATGTGCTTTGTAGTAGAATGATTAACAGGATTGGCAACTATGGATATTGCACTAGTATTATCACACATTAGAGGAATGTGTTCTAACACTAGTCCATAATCCATGAGTTGATTTCTAATCCAAAGAAATTGAGCACAGCAACTTCCAGCAGCAATATATTCAGCCTCAGCTGTGGATGTTGCTGTGGACTGTTGTTTCTTACTGAACCATGACACTAACCTTTGACCTAAGAATTGGCAGCTTCCATAGGTGCTCTTCCTGTCAATTCTGCATCCAGCATAATCAGAATCTGTGTAACCAACCAGGTTGAACCCAGTTCCCTTTGGATACCATAGCCCAAGATTAGGAGTCCCTTTCAGATATTTGAAAATCCTTTTGATAGCCATCATGTGAGATTCCTTGGGATCAGACTGGAACCTTGCACAAAGGCATGTGGCAAACATGATATCAGGCCTACTAGCAGTGAGATAGAGTAGTGATCCAACCATGCCTCTGTAACCTTGATGTCTACTCTTTTGCCTTTCTTGTCTTCATCAAGCTTGATTGCAGTGGACATGGGAGTTTTTGCAAGGGATTAGTCTTCTAAACCATATTTCTTCAAAAGATCTTTGACATACTTTGATTGGTTTATGAAGATGCCATCCTCCCTTTGATGTACTTGCAAACCTAGAAAGTAGGTTAATTCTCCCATCATACTCATCTCATATTTGCTTTGCATCAACTTAGAGAACCTTTCACAGAGTTTTTCATTTGAAGAGCCAAAGATGATATCATCCACATAGATTTGAACAAGAATGATATCATTTCCATGCTTCTTGAAGAATAGGGTTTTGTCAATTGTACCCCTGGTAAATTGATGCTCAAGAAGGAATTGAGATAGAGTCTCATACCAGGCTCTTGGTGCCTGTTTGAGTCCATAGAGTGCCTTAAGCAGTCTGTACACAAAGTCTGAGAAGTTTTCATTTTCAAAGCCAGATGGTTGAGATACATAAACTTCTTCAGCAAGATCACCATTGAGAAATGCACTTTTCACATCCATTTGATACACCTTGAAATTTGAGTGAGCTGCAAAAGCCAGGAAGATTCTGATGGCTTCCAGTCTAGCTATAGGTGCAAATGTCTCATCATAATCAATGCCTTCTTGCTGACAGTATCCTTTGGCAACCAGCCTTGCTTTGTTTCTTATTACCACTCCTTCTTCATCCATCTTGTTTCTGAACACCCATTTGGTGTCAATAACATTCTTTCCTTCAGGAGGTGGCACTAGCTCCCATACTTTGTTTTTCTCAAATTGATTCAATTCTTCTTGCATGGCAACAATCCAATCAGAAATCTTCAAAGCTTCTTCAACTACTTTAGGTTCCTCTTGTGATAGAAAGCAGCTATACAGACATGTATTCATAGTCGCCCTTCTTGTTCTAACTCCCTCACTAGGATCTCCAATGATTTGATCCCTAGTGTGGGCTCTGTCCCATTTCCTTGTGTGCCCCTATTCATTTCCTTGATCTGTTCCAAGCTCATTTTGGTTGACAGTTGCATTCTCTTCTTCTCCCCCTGTGTTTGTGAGCCCTTGCACAGGTGTTTGAAGAAGATTGTCAACTTCAAGAACTTCATTTTCTAGAACAGTTTGAATAGGTGGTTCATCTTCACTTTCAGAATCCTCAAGATAACCTTGATTCTCAAATCTTAATGGCACACTGTCTTGATCACTTGTTTTAAGTCCAGGAGTTTTCTTGTCATCAAAGGTAACATCCATGCTTTCCATGACTTTGTGTTGCTCAGGTACAAACACTCTGTATGCTTTCCTTTCCAGAGAGTATCCAATAAAGATACCTTCAAATGCCTTTGCATCAAATTTTCCAACATGCTCAGAGGTATCTTTCATCACAAAACACTTGCTTCCAAAAACATGCAGATGCTTGAAGGATGCTCTTTTTCCAGTCATTAATGAGTAAGGAGTTTTGCCAGACTTCTTATTGATCAATGTTCTATTTTGCACATAGCAT
This sequence comes from Heracleum sosnowskyi, assembly GCA_030848705.1. NCBI lineage: Eukaryota > Viridiplantae > Streptophyta > Magnoliopsida > Apiales > Apiaceae > Heracleum > Heracleum sosnowskyi. The sequence goes on from CM061236.1 coordinate 48,354,674, forward strand.
GCTGTGTTAACAGCATCAGCCCAAAAGCTAGTAGGTAGCTTTGCATCCAATAACATTGTCCTTGCAGCTTCAATGAGAGTTCTATTCTTTCTCTCAACTACTCCATTTTGTTGAGGTGTTCTAGGAGCTGAGAATTGTTGAGAAATTCCTTTATCTTTGCAAAACTCATACAGTGTTGAATTTCTGAACTCAGTTCCATTATCACTTCTCAAAGCAACTACAGAGGAACCAGTGCTTTGTGCTTCTCTATCAACTCTCTTGATATGCTCTATTATGACTTGAGGTGCTTCATCTTTGGAGAATAGGAATTCCACCCAAGTGTATCTTGAATAATCATCAACCATCACTAGAGCATATTTCTTTTTGGAAAGGGACATTACATTCACAGGACCAAATAAATCCATGTGAATTAGCTGCAGAGGTTTTGAGTTTGTATTGAGAAACTTGTTCCTGTACTAGATCTTTTAATCTTTCCTTTCTGACAAGCTTCACATGCTCCATCTTGCATAAACTCCAAGGCAGGCAAATCCCTGATGAGTTCTCTCTTGATTAGAGAGTTCATTGCCTGAACATTCAAGTGAGACAGTTTCTTGTGCCATATCCAGAATTCCTCATTTGTGGCTTTAGTGTAGAGACAACAAATTTCTCCCTTGTCTGCAGCCTTGAGATCAGCTACAAACAGGCTTCCTTTCTTCACACCAGTTAGAACAACTTCACCACTTTATCTTTTTGAGATTGAACAATGATCTTCATTAAATTCCACTTTGAAACCCATGTTTGTAAATTGTCCAATGCTTAAGAGATTGTGCTTCAGTCCTTCAACAAATGCTACATCTTCAATAATGACATTTCCAGATTTTATACTGCCATATCCCATTGTATAACCGATGTTGTCATTTCCAAAGGTTACTGATGGGCCAGCCTTTTCCTCAAAATGTGATAGCAGGGCTATATCACCAGTCATGTGACTTGAGCATCCACTGTCCAAGATCCATATGACTCTTTTATTCCTGTTGCGCTGCATTCACAAGGTAACTAAGTTGTTTTTGGTACCCACACATGGTAGGGTCCAGTTGATTTAGAAACATTTCTGTTACCAATTCTTCTGTCATAAGTTGCATTCATCACAGTAGGATACTTTATATTGTTTGTGGCTTTGGAGTTCACACTCTTAGGCTCACATGAAGTGTTCACCCTCTCAATCCTGATTGGGGATCCTGTCCTGTGAGTGTGCATGTGTGTGTGTGATTCACTAGATTGTGCAGAATCAAGTTTATGCTTTAGAGATAAACAGTTAGCAATCACAGTCACATAGCATGTCATGCAATTAGGCTTACCACAAAAGGAATCATGACTAGAGTTTATGCTAGAAGAATGGTTACTTAGGTTATCAACTTCAACATTCACTTGTTTGTTACACTTATGAGTCAAATGATTAACAGATAGACATTTCTGACATTGTTTCCTGGGAGCATTTGGCACATAAGCATAGTTGTTACCCTTGTTGACACCTACCTTACCATTTCTGTTTTGTTTCTTTTTCTTAACAGCTTCTTTCTTTGCTTTAGGACTCTTGACAAGATTGTCTTTGGTCTCTTTCTGACTGACAGATTCAGGAGAGGAAGAAGTGTCTTTAGCAGCCTCATCTTCTTCAAGAAGTTGTTGTTTGATGATCAATAGTTCTTCATCAAACTCAACAACGCTCTTTTTGAAGATGGGCTGTTCAACACTAGATAGAATGGTTGGGGCATTTTTGTTTGTAAAAGATTCTTTTCCTTTGCCTTTTGCCTTCTTCCTTCCTTTATCATTCTCATAGTCAAAACCAACTCCAACCTTGCTATCTTCAGTGTGTTCCTTGTGATAGGTTTGAATAAGTTCAGAGGAGTTCTTAAAGCTTCTTAGTTTCAATTCAGTTTCAGCAATTTGTTCCCTAAGAGCTTTCTCTATTTGTTCAGCACAAACCACTTTGTTTTTAAGATACTCAACCTCCTTTTTCAAACCATCAAGGTTCACAACCATTAACTCAAGTTCCTCATTCTTTTCTGTAAGCTCAAGATTTCTAGCAGTTAGTCTATCAATTTCTTCATTTGCTACTAACATGCTAGTATGAATATTAAACATCTCAGTACTCATATCTTCAACAGTTTGCTTATATTGAAGGGGAGTCATATCAAGAGAAGTAAGAATAGGTACCTGACTAGAATCACCATCATCAGAAAATGCCATCAAGGCATAATTTGAGTACTCTTGTTCTTCTTCTTCATCAGAGTCATCCCAGCATTTTCCCTCAGCAATAAAAGCTTTACCCTGTTGTTTCTTGAGTAGAGCCTCATACTTAGCTTCAATCTCTAAGTATGCTTTGTCCTTCTTGACCTATTTAGGCTTTTTGCACTCAGTGGCAAAATGCCCAAGTTCATTGTAGTTATAGCATCTTATTTTGGACCTATCCACACTCCCAGATTTGTATCCTCCTTTAACTGCACAAGCAATCCCTTTTCCTTTGTTGAAAGAGTTTGAGCTACCTGAACCACCAGCATTTCCATTATTGAATCTAGACTTGAATAGCTGCTTCCTCTTAAACCTGATGTTAGGGTATCTCCTAGCCATATAAGCAAAAGATTTGTTTTCCATCTTGTCCAGTTCATCTATGCTGTAGAACTCATCCTCTTCAGGTAAATCATACACAACCTGAGTTTCATCACCAGTGTCATCACTTTCCAGTTCCTCAATCTTGACTTGACTGATTTTTAGAGAATCCATTCTTTGACCTAGATTGTCAGCAATAAGGGCACAAGAGGTATTGGCCACTAATCCTTGCTTTGCTTGAATAGATCTCTTTTGAAACAGCTCTAACTCATATGTCTTCAAAACACCATACAACACATCAAAACCAATCTTTGTTAGATCTCTTTCTTTAAGGGAAGAGATTCTTGGTTCCAAGTGATCTGGAAGAGTTAGTAAGAACTTCATATTGAGCTCTTTTGTCTCATAGTGTTTGTCATAGAGTTTGAGCTCGTTTATCAGCTTATTGAATCTCTCAAACACTTTTGTGATTCCCTCTTTTGGCTGAGCCATGAAGGCTTCATATTGTGAGACAAGAATCTGCTTCTTGTTCTTTCTTACTTCAGTAGTTCCTTCACAGAGCACTTCTATAAGATCCCACATCTTCTTGGCACTAGTACAGTGAGCAACAGTGCCATACATGTTGAAGTCCATAGATTCACAAATGATGAGTTGAAGATGTCCATCCAGTGCTACTTTCTCCTTTTCAGGATCAGTGTATTTTGAGGGGTCTTTGGGCACATGTTTTGCTGGTACTATCTCAGTGCCATTGGTTGTTTCACCAATCTCGATCATTGGAATAAAGGGACCATGCTTTAGAATATCTAAATACATGGGGTTAGAAGCTTTGATGAAAAGAAACATCTTCTTTTTCCATAAACTGTAGCGCTCCTTGTTAAAGGGAGGAATCTTGATACTGCTCAGTTTCTGTGAACTCATTCTTGATCTTTTCCTGTTTGTACGTTAATAGCCTTCGCTCTGATACCACTTGTTAGGAATGAATATCACCTAGAAACTAGACAGAGGGGGGGGGGGGTGAATGGATAGTTTGATGAATTTTTGTTTTCTTGAAACTAAATGTAAACTGTATATGATTATGCTATGTAATATGCAGAAAGTAAACAACACGCACAATCACTTTAATCTACTTTGTATAAGCAAATTAAATACTACAGCTTTCCAAGAAATTCACAATCGAATTTCTGGCTTCTAAACAAGAACAGTTTGTACTTGCTTGCTTACAGAGAAAAGAGCTTGAGATAAAAACTATGTGTGTCTCTCTTACAGCTTACAGTGGTGTGTGCGCAATATATATATTCACCTATACAAACTAGGTACACACAATATTACACAGCTACCCCTTCTGAAAGTCCAACTTGTCCTGCCATAAGAAGTTCACTGTGTCAGGAAGGACCACCTTCTTTTCGGAATCTTTCCCGTTTCTGTAGCTGCTTGTCTCTTATCTTTCTCTCCAAGTTTAGCTGTAGATTTGCCATCTGTTCTTTGGACCACCTTGCCAGAACGAATGCTTCAGTATTTGTCTCTTTTGATTCTTGGTTATGTACCTTGATTTGTCTTGTTATAAACGGCTAAGTGTTGATATCGTGAACTCCACTTCATTCCTGACTTCGCGAACTCCCTTGTGAGGACTACGCGATATAGCCTTTGAAGACTTTGCGACATAGGCCATAAGATGACTATGCGACATGGGTCATTTGACGACTAAGTGACATAGGTCATTTGACGACTATGCGACATAGGTCATTTGACGACTATGCGACATAGGTCATTTGACGACTATGCGACATAGGGCTACTGAGGACTTCACGATCTAGGCTTCTTTGACTTGCTGACTTCAACACTTCACGACATGTGTCTTGAGGACTTCTCGACATAGTACAAAATGGACTATGCGATGTAGCACTTCACGACATAGATATTGGTGACTTCACGACATAGCTTTCTTCTGACTTTGCTATATAATGCCTTAGACAAATTTCTGCAACTTATTTCTTCATGGCCTTATTCATTTCTATCCTGCTGCATGGACACTTCTGAACTTCTACCAGGACAATTATTCAATGGCCTATATACAATCTAGATGCAAGAAACTTTGCTAAGCTCATTATAACTTTGAGCATACATGATCAAGCTAATGTTCATGAGAACAAGACAAGTACATATAGAGACCTATACTATATCCCAGTGATAGAACTCACTAGGTCATGTAATGTGACATAGTCACATAGTGTAGGCTTGTTAACAGTGGTATTCAAACATGTCTTGAGCCTAACACATATTCATATCACTTTCCCTTTTCATATGTGACGCCCCCAAATCCGGGGTCAGGATTTGGTGCCACTATCGCTCTGAATAAAACATAATTATACAGACGACCCCTCAACAAAGGATCGATCACAGGTTATGGTATGAAACAAGAATCTAAAATATCAAAGTTTATTACAACATCTAATTCAGTTTTATTACAAACCATAAGCCACCATCTAACCGTTGGTGAGAACTAACATGAATTCTATCTGTCTGGCAACATGGAGCCTAAATTCTCGAATCAGGCCTTCTCACTGTCCTCTTAGCGGTTACTAGAAAACGGCATACTCCATTCCTAACTGAAAGGTTAGGGAATAATAAAAACAAGAGTGAGCCAAAAATTTGCCCAGCAAGTGAAATCAATGTAAGCAGTTTTCATTTGATAAATCCATCAACTAGAAATTCATTAGTAATCGAATGGTAATCAATTGGTAATCAAAAGGAAATCATATGGTACTCAACTGGTAATCAAATGATAATCAAATGGTATTCAACATGGTAACAAGTTTCAAGATATACATTTCTGTTTAAAGAATAAGATTAAGCAATTGAATTGGAACTTCCGATAAGACGGTACGAGCTATACGGGTGATCAGCCACGTAAAGCTCCAGACCATGTTTTCACAAGGTCCTAACATTCAGGATCCATAGGCACACATTGGCCATAAAATAAATACATAAGTAACCAGGACCGCCGCCACGGTCAAAGTTTGTTCCATTCATAAGTAATTCAACAAAGGGATTAAATGAATAAGAGGCTTTCAACATTTCCAACATTCATTTCAGGGTACAAGCTAATTCAAGATTTTCTTGCAAGGGTTTGAAAGTTTGATAATTGAAAGACATGGTAAGTAAATGAGCAAAGGGATAAGTATGCTTCGGGTATTCAAAAGTTAACAAAGGTCGACAAAATATAAGTCAAGAGAAAGGTTTATATGAATAAAGCAAAGGTAAAGGAACAATGGTAGGTTTTATATAGAGTAAGGTGAAAAAGAACACAGTAACATGGTATGGAAATCGATTGCATAATGATAAATAAAGGACAAGTAAGAGTTTAACGTATACTTGCAATAGAATTCCAAAGTAACATTCACATCATAATTTAAGAAAACTACCACTTGAAAAATAAGTGGAGGGAATAGACACTTGCCTCAAAAGCCGATAAACTAACTCAATAACTTGTACACCACTCTGACTTTACGTACACGGGCTCCTTTCCTGGCCTCCTACTTGTACCTATATAAAGGTATAATATCGTCTTAGTCTTTATCACTTAGTACCTCAGCTTTGTTTACGTAACTCTAAGTACTTCTACCCCATCGTCATACAATCACATGTACTTATATATATATATATATATATATATATATACAATCGAGAAGCACATAGTGTCTTCACAACTTTAATTAACACTTAGACATGTAGTCACTTAACACATATTTGCTTAATGACATCAACAATTCTAGGCAAAATGACCATATAGACTTTCAACACATTCAACCTTTATGACATAACCGACCTTTAATCATTTAACACGTACCATATGATGTCACATGACTTTCCTCAACATATTGATGAGAGGCCTCAAGATAAAGACTTCTAACATTTCTATCTAGTTCCTTTTGACCATAAATAACACTTGATCACATAAAGCCACTTATACTCACAACATGTTTAGTTAACCAGTACATAACAACTTACGACCAATTTATAGTTGACTAACCAAGTCTAGATTCATGTTACTATAACAATGCTAATTCTAATTAAAGACAACCATATTGGTTCAACACATATGTAATTATTCAAATTACATCATAGCGACGTCTTATACCAATTAAAATACAATTAAGCAACTAACACATAATTGACCATGTATACCACATAAGATCATCAATTAACAAACTACTATACGACACCACCAACTCAACCAATCTTCTCCGCTCTACTTCCTTCTCCCCCTCTTTATTTCTCTCTTCTCGGCCTCTCGGCCTCTTGGCCTAAACCAAAACCAAACACCTAAACACACGCACTTGAACAACACACACTCATATCCTTCCATCTCTCATACTCACCTTTCTCACACAACAACCCACAATTTTAGAAAAAGACATACTCACACACACCATATATTTTTAAAAGAAGCACTCACACGTAAAAATATAATTTTTAAAACAAGACACGCTTACACGAAATATATTTTACAAAAATGAAACACTTCCTTTGTGAAAATCTCCTCAAGGACATAGTTTTAAAAGAACTCACACCGAAATTACATTTTTAAACTAACTCACACCTAAGAACACATTTTCAAAATACACACACCCATGAACATATTTTCAAAATACACACACCTATGAACATATTTTTAAATCATACTCCCATGCTCACAATTTAACACTCAATTTCTTCCCCTCCATCTCTTTCACTCTCGGCTTCTCCCTCACTATCTCACCATCTCTTCCTCTCGGCCTCTCTCCCTCACTTGATCTCTCTCCCTCTCTCGGCTTCTCCCCCTCTCTCGGCTTCTCTTACTAACCTCCTTCCACCTTAACTCCCATCTTCCAAACCATTTACCATTTCAATCTCAACCCAAAGTTAAATCAACAAATTTTCAATTGTAACTAACATCTATAATATAAATAAAAATCATACTTTCTCTTAAACTAACATGCAACTCACAATACACTTAATTAACATACATACAAGTTCTATTTCATCTCGAAATTAATAACCCATCAACTTTAATACCAAAATCACTAAGATCTTCAAGAATCCCCTACATGCAACAAGTAAAATTATCAATTCCTACTACTCATATCACATACAACATATATACTAAATAAAAATCAAAGCCCATTGTCAAACTTTGATCAAAATCATCATGGGTCACAAAATTAGTGACATGCATCAATCTCTATCACCTAATTAAACAAAATACACTTGAGTTCAACTTGTAAATATAAAAATCAAGACCGTGGCTCACAAGGATCATTGCCAATGGTCGGGTTTCTTCTCGGATGAGCCCAAAATAACGGGTCTCACTGAGAATGACCCTAAATACACACAATCAACCTTTGCATGCAAGCTTTAGGCATAAAAACCCTTAGACCCGAAAATCCCCAATTTTGAAATCATGATAAAACTCGAAATTAGCACAAGAGGGTTGTAGAGATTTGAGAGAGGAGTGTTTTGATTACTCACACTTGAAATTTGGATGAGAGAATCACAAGCTTTTGGTGATTTTAATTTTATAAGAGATGAAGAACAAGGGAAGGGTTAGAGAGAGAAGTGAGGCTTTGGGAAGAGAAGAAGAAGAGGAAAAGAACGGGAGTGGGGGAGGCCGGGGGGGTGGGGCTTTTATAGGGGAATTAAAGTAATGTAAAAGTAACTACTTTTTGATTATTTAGGGAATTAATTATTAAATGACAAAAATGTCCAATTAAATAAAATGCTAAAATGATAAAAATCAAGGGCTATTATGTAAATTCATATTCCCACTTCTAGATCAAGTAGAAATATTATTCTACAAATAACTTTTGTAGATTAGATAATTAAAATTGCATTTACATAGAAATAATCAAATAAAATGCCTTTTTATCTCAAAAACAATTTTAAATAAAATTTTATTACTCCCTAGGTAAATAAATAAATTACTCACAGAAAATAAATAATCTAGAAGGTGTAGCATCCCTCAAAATAAATAATTAAAATAATTAAGTGCTTATAAAATTTAAATCATGAGTTTAAAACTAAAGTAGAAATAAAATAATGCTAAGAAATATTTTATGCTATTAATTAAATAATTAAAGCATTCTCTAAATTTAATATAAATATTATATGACCAAAAAAATTCTCAGAGCACTTAAATAAAATTTAGAAACCACATTCACAATTAACTAATTATTCACCACACATATAATTTACATTTTAAGCACATAACAATTATGGCACATAAAGAAATTTCAAAATTATAGGACTATATCAAATAATTATTTTTATCTCAAATAAGTATGACTAAAATATGAGCTTACACATAAATCATATTATACCAAGATCATCATTGCTAACTAAAATTTCAAGAATAAAATCTCAATTGCTATTACTAGCAATAAATATAAAATAATTTTAAATAGCTCTTATTAACAAAATAAATTTAAGGCTACTCAAATTAGCACAAAGAGCATATTAAACAATTATCATACACATATAAAATTAATGGTATTCACATATTGATATTGATTTACAAGTCAAAAATTCTAAGGCGTTACATCATATATACACACATTGTTAGGATTTATGGGTAATTGCATGTAGACAACTTAACTATGTAATTAGTCTTTAATTAAACTAAGAGAAACATACTGTCATGGCCAATTAAAATGTTCTTTGTTCAAATTGTACTATCATACATACATGTAATAAGGAATGAAATTTGGAAGAAGTTCACTTTGTTCAAACCCTAGAAGATATTCTACACATGACTAGTACAAGGAATAAACATGCTGTCAAGGTTCTCGAAGACAACAACTTTACTAAAGAACATCAAACATGCAGTCAAGACAGTAATCTTCATGACAGCAACTTTGGCAGAAGCCTGGAGACAGCAACTTTGTACCACACCGACAACATGTTCTGCAAGGTCACGACGGTAAAGTCCTTGTGACACCCCAGTCTTAGGATAATCTTACTGTCAGCATTAACACGGTACTTTGTCTCACGGGAGGAACTTTTGATTTACCTTCAAAGTCAAAAGCATGGCAGACTATTTCAGTAGCAGGTGACATGGAACTCACATGGTTCTATCACAATCCTGAAAGACTACGATAGAAGCTTGAGAGAGGACAAGACAAAGTTACCATTTCAAGGGTATGCAAGTTCTACATCAACTGAGATTGAGTATGCTACAAAAGGAATGTATCTAGATTGCTTTATAGTTTATGTTTAGTCTGTCTAGTACATATTTCAGGAAAGGTCACATATGAGCAATTTGTAAGAAGCTGTCACTTGAATATATAAACAGCTTCACACCTCACATGTAACAAATGAACACAATCAAACAGGCTTAAAAAGCTACTCCCACAACTCAGTTGTAATCTCTCTCGAGATATAAGCTAGAAACATTGTTTTTCCAGGTTGTAGCAAAACCCTTCACAAGATAAATAAATCAATTATTTTGTGAAGTCTCTATCCTGTTTCGATAACTTTTGTTTGCATTTGTTCGAGCTCACTTTATCCCAAAGCTAGTATCTGAGTATACTGAACCAGAAAGAGAAAGAGGTGGCACTTGATGATAACTTACAGTTAATCATTTATGACTCTCTCACAGTGGACAAAGCCATGTGTGGGAACGTCATAGGAAGCAAGACATCCAAAGAGATGTGGGATAAGATTTAGTTACTTTGTGAAGGAAGTGAATGTTAGATCAGAATTCAATGATCGTCAGGAGCTAGACTCAACTGATCAGGATTGCTGACGTCATCAGGATTGCATGGTCGTCAGGATCAGAATACATATTAGGACTGGGATCAGGTTTGATCATCAGGACTGGAAGCTGATCAGGATTCCTACTCCGAGTTATATTTGGAGTCTAGTTAAACATGGAAGTTTATTATGTCGGTTCCTGGTTTGTAGAATGTAGCTATCAATTATGGATAGGTTTCAATCTTTGTAATTGATTAGGACTTATCATTGATAGAGAAGCTGTGTAGTATATAAACACAGTTTAGGTTTCGATTTATGGACGTGAACATAATCGATCACACACTCGAGTATTTGTGTAACCTAGCAGCTTTCAAGAACATCAGAATTTCTTGAGAGAGTTTGTAACAGTTTTATATCAGATTTAATAAAGCTGTTATCTTTCTTTCATATTTGTGATATATACATTAAGAAGTCGATTATCTTATACTATTGTATTCAACCCCCCTTCTACAATAGATTATTACTGGCCAACAATTGGTATCAGAGCAAACTGATTTAATTCTGAATCAGATACGATCTAAAGATGTCGACAACCAAGTATGAAAGCATGAAGATTGCCATCTTGAAGAAATCAGAATATCCAACATGGAGGGTAAAGATGCTGATGTACCTGGACGCTATGGATCCTGACTATTTGGACATGATTCGTGATGGACCATATATTCCTACAAGGATTGTAGAACGAACAGATACAGTACCTGAACATTATGTGGTCAAGGCTAAAAGTGAATGGAATCCAGAAGAAAAAGCTCATGTACTCAGGGAACCAAAGATAAAGAATATCTTGCACAGTAGTCTTGATGCTTTCATGTCAAACAGAGTGATTGCATGCAAGTCTTCAAAAGAAATATGGGATACATTAGAAACCCAGTGCCAGGGATCTGCATCTGTCAAGAAAAACAGAAGGGCTCTTTTGATTCAAGAATATGAAAATTTTGATGCAAGACCTGATGAGAGCCTAACTGATCTATATGATAGATTTCTGACACTATTGAACAGTTTATCTTTAGTTGACAAGGAATATGAAACTGAAGATTCAAACACCAAGTTTCTAAGAGCTTTACCTGAAGAATGGGACACTTAGACCTCGATCATTAGACATCAATATGATCTGAACACTGTGTCTCTTGATGAAGTCTATGGGATGCTAAGAACTCATGATCTTGAAGTTCAACAGAGAAAGAACAAGAAAAGCAGCAAGGCAAAATCAATTGCTTTGAAAGCAGAGGCTAAATCAAAAGGAAAAATTATGGAGGTCTCTAGAAGTAAAACAAGAATAGTTGAGTCAGATCCTGATGACTCTTCATCAGATACTGATGGCAATCCTAATGCCAATACTGATGATGATTCTTCTGACTCAGACATGGAAGAGATGGTTGCTATGATTGTCAGAAACTTCAGAAGAATGAAGTTCAGGAAGAATAGAAGACAAGGCAACTTTCAGAAAAAGGCTTTTAATGCAGACAAAGATAAGTATATCAAAAAGGACAGCAAGGGTAGCAAATTTGACAAGTCAAAGGTTAGATGCTACAAGTGTAATGGTATGGGTCACTTTGCTTCTGAGTGCAAGAAGACAAAGGCACTTATCACATCAAGCAAGGATTGGATGGACTCTTCCTCAGAATCTGATATCGAGGTAGTAAACTATGCTCTAATGGCCAATGCTGATGTAACTGCTGCTCCTGGTGATAAGGTACTAAATACTATCTTTGATTTTGATACTGATAATGCTTCTGAGTTAAGACGTTTTCTAAAGTCTTTACATATTAGCTTTAGAAGTCAAACTGCTGAAAATACTAGGATCTTATCTGAGATGTCTGAACTTAGAAAAAGGAATGATATATTAGAAGCTGAATTTTCTCGTATGCAAGAAGTACAAAAAGAATGTGATAATGCTAAACACATGTACTTAGAGATGAAATCTAAATGTACTTCTCTTGAAAAGGAACTTGAATATGCTAATGAGAAAATCAGAACCTGGACAGACTCTGGTAGGAAATTTCATGAGATTAATACCTCTAAGAATTGGAAAGAGTGTCTAGGATATAAGTCAGATGAGGATAAGAAATTGAAAGAGAAAATTGTCATTGATGAGACAGTCAGTCCAAAGACCTATAGACATGTTATAGATGCAACCAAATCTAAGATTACTCCTATTAATTTTGTTTTTGGTAAGGATTCCAATTCTACTTTTGAAAAGGGATCTACTTCTACTCAAGGAATTAAAATTATAAAGTCTAAACCTGTCATGAATAAAGTCATTAAGACTGTAGGACTATTGTCTCAGAAACAGCTTAAGGATAAAATCTGTGAGGTGACAGATAAGAAAAAGGAAGCTACTGTTAAGAGAAACAGGAATGGTAAAGTTGGGATCAATAAAGAGAATGGTTATAAATATATCCCAATTGCACCTAGAAAGTGTTGTTTTAACTGTGGTAACTCTAATCATCTTGCTATTGATTGTAAGAAGAGTAAGAAGAAGATTGTTGATATTTCTAAGTCTGATGTTAGGAATAGATCAGTATTTTATAAACCGCAGAAGTCCTGTTTTCATTGTGGTAGTATATGGCATTCTATTTATACTTGTAAAGATTATCATGAGTTGTACTATAACTTTTATGATCCTTTGCCTAAAGTTGATAAAAATAGTGCAAACTCTGGTAGCGTTAAGAATGTCAAGTTGGAACATGCTTTTGTTAATACTGATACTGACAAAGTAAATCCTGATGGAGTAAATCCTGTCAGGACTGCTAAGGTCAGAAAGTCTTCTGCTGTGAATGTTAATAAAATGCATGACAAAGGGACCCAACAAGTGTGGGTTCCTAAACATTCTAATTAGTGTTTTGGAATTCTGATGCAGGGTAAAAAGAAAAATGTGTTAGTCATGGATAGTGGATGTTCTGTGCACATGACTGGAAACAAAGCCCTGTTATCAGAATATGAGGAGGCCCAACTGTGTCTTATGGAGATGGCAACATTGGACAAACTTTGGGATATGGCAATATAATCATTGGAAATGTCATCTTTGAAAAAGTAGCTCTAGTGAAAGGACTGAAACACAACTTGTTGAGTATTAGTCAAATCACTGACAAAGGTTATCAAGTCAACTTCTATTCCACACATTATGAAGTAGTCAGTAAAGCAACAGGAAAGATAGCTCTGACTGGCTACAGGCATGGTAACATATATGAAGCCAACATTCAATCAAATACTGATGACTCTCCTACCTGTCTGATCAGTAAAGCATCAGTAGATGAAAGTTGGAATTGGCACAAGAAGCTTTCTCATCTCAACTTCAGCAATATCAATGAGTTGGTTAAGAAAGATTTAGTGAGAGGATTACCTAAAGTTTTGTATACTCCTGATGGACTCTGTGATGCATGTCAGAAAGCAAAACAGAGAAGGACATCATTCCAGAGTAAATCAGAATCCTCTATTGAAGAACCATATCACATGCTACATCTTGATCTATTTGGTCCAGTCAACATCATGTCCACCAGTAAGAAAAGGTACACTCTTGTAATTGTTGATGAATATTCTAGATTCACCTGGGTGTATTTTCTGCACAGAAAAGATGAGACTCCTGAAGTTCTGTTGGATCATGTGAGAATGATTGAGACAACCACAAAGTACAAAGTCAAGATACTGAGAAGTGATAATGGTACTGAATTTAAGAATTCAAAGATGGAAGAGTTCTGCAAATACAAAGGAATAATTCAAAAATTCTCTGCTCCTGGCACACCCCAGCAAAATGGAGTAGTTGAAAGGAAAAATAGAACTCTTATTGAAGCTGGCAGAACTATGTTGGAAGAAGCAAAATTACCTACATATTTCTGGGCAGAAGCAATCAACACAGCATGCTATACTCAAAATCTCACATTAATAAACAGACATGGTGTGACTCTTTATCAATCTCTCAAGGAGAAGAAACCAAGTCTGAAGCATCTGCATGTGTTTGGCTGTAAATGTTTTGTTCTCAAAACTCATCCTAAACAGCTAGGGAAATTTGAAACAAAGGCTGATGAAGGAATTTTCATAGGCTATCCTGCATCAAGAGCCTTCAGAGTTTTTAATTTGAGAACAAGAACTGTCATGGAGTCAATACATGTATCTTTTGATGACAAGAAGATAACTGGAATCAATGAAGACTCTCATGATAGATTGATTCTTGAAAATGAAGCTACCAAGGAACCTGAAGAAAGTGAATCAGATCCTGTCAATACATCAGATCCTGATGGGTCACCAAATCCTGATGACACACCAGATGCTGATGGTGCTAATACTGATGATGCAATCAATAGTGATACTTCTAGTAGTGCTAATGTTGAGGGGGAGCAACAGCATTCTACTACAAGTTCAGAGTCAACTCAATCATCAGGACAGAATTCTTCAGATACTGATTCAAGTGATAATCCTGATAACTTATCAGGAGAAGATAGCAATAATTCAGGGGGAGCTTCAAATCAAGCAAGTTCTTCAAGTCAAGATAACACCAATCCAGGGGGAGCATCTACTTCAAGAAACAATTTAACACCAGCAAGGAAATGGATTGCAAGTCATACTCCTGATTTGATCATTGGGGATCCTGATGTAGGTGTTCAAAAAAGAAGTGCAACTCAGAATGAATGTCTATACAATAACTTTCTATCCAAGGAGGAGCCAAAGAAAGTTGAAGATGCACTTAAAGATGCTGATTGGGTTACTGCAATGCAAGAGGAACTGAATGAATTTGAAAGAAATGAAGTCTGGAAACTGGTACCAAGACCAAAGAATAGATCAATTGTTGGTACAAAGTGGATTTTCAAGAACAAGACTGATTCTGATGGAGTAATAATCAGAAACAAAGCTAGACTAGTTGCAAAGGGGTATTCTCAACAAGAGGGAATTGACTATGATGAAACTTTTGCTCCTGTTGCAAGACTAGAAGCCATCAAGATATTTCTTGCTTATGCAGCTCATAATAAATTCAAGGTTTTCCAGATGGATGTTAAAAGTGCTTTCTTAAATGGAGAACTGGAGGAAGAAGTCTATGTTGAGCAACCTCCTGGTTTCATTGATCCTAAATATCCAGATCATGTCTACAGATTGGATAAAGCACTTTATGGACTAAAGCAAGCTCCAAGAGCATGGTATGAAACTTTAGCTCTATTCTTAATGGAAAGTGGATTCAAAAGAGGTGCTATTGATAAAACTCTATTTTATTTGAATCATAGTAAGGACTTGTTGTTAGTTCAGATTTATGTTGATGATATCATTTTTGGGTTAACAAACAATAAGCTTTGTGAAAAGTTTTCCAAGCTTATGCAGTCAAGATATCAAATGAGCATGATGGGAGAAATGAGTTACTTTCTTGGTCTTCAAGTTAAACAGACTGATGAAGGGATTTTTATAAATCAGCCTAAATATACAAGGAATTTATTGACAAGGTTTAACATGCAAGATAGTTCTCCTGCTACAACTCCCATAGCTACAACTACCAAACTTGATCCTGATCAAGGTGCTGAGGTAGATGTAACTCACTACAGAGGAATGATTGGCTCTTTATTGTATCTCACTGCAAGTAGACCAGATATCATGTTTGCAACCTGTCTGTGTGCAAGATTTCAAGCAAAACCTAGAGAACCCCATCTGATTGCAGTCAAGAGAATTTTCAGATATCTCAAAGACACTTCTTCACTTGGCCTTTGGTATGCAAGGGAATCAGATTTTGGGTTGTGTGGTTATTCAGATGCTGATTTTGCAGGATACAAAATAGACAGGAAAAGTACTTCAGGAAGTTGTCAGTTTTTGGGTGGAAGACTAGTTTCATGGTTCAGTAAAAAGCAAAAATCCATTTCCACTTCAACTGCAGAAGCTGAGTACATTGCTGCAGGAAGTTGTTGTGCTCAGATAATGTGGATGAGAAATCAGTTGTTAGATTATGGCCTGTCATACTCAAAAATCCCTATTTATTGTGATAACCAAAGTGCTATTGCAATGACAGGAAATCCAGTTCAACATTCTCTTACTAAACACATCAGTATTCGATATCACTTCATAAGAGAACAAGTTCTGGAAGGAACAATTGAACTTCACTTTGTTCCTACTGATCAACAACTAGCTGATATATTCACCAAGCCACTACCTGAAGCTACTTTCAATAAATTGGTGAATGAACTTGGAATGATGAACTTTGAGAATTCCTGAGGAAAGATACAGAGAGGAAATCCTGATAACTATCAAATCCTGATGGTTATTCAGAAAGGTATGTATTTTTGATCTATTCCTGATAGGACTCAATCCTGACAGGAAGTCAACTGGTCCATCCTGATGCTCAGTTATTGAAGCTAGTATGAAAACCAGAGGTTCTATGCTACTTTGTCATTAACACTTCTGGTAAACTCTGGAAAATAAGATTTTTACTTAGTCTTTGATTAAGTTTTCAGTCTTAATTCTCAATTTCAATTATATTTCTATCAGAGTTCACTATTCGTTATTTTATATGTCAATATCAGTGTTACTAACAAATTTTGCAGGTAAGTACAGAAAGAAAAACAGTTGAGAAAATAGACAAATTTCATTAATTCGTGAAGATTCATTACAAATGAAAATGGAAATTACATATTTTTTCCTAGTCTATTTTTCTACTCAGGAACACGTGCCCTGCAAATTAGCATGAATGCTCCTGAGCAGCTTCACAGTCCATCAGGATTGGAAGGTCTCTTGTTCCATACTTAAAGGACGAGAAGAGGAGCTGATGCACTTGAAGGCGGATCGTCACCGTGTCCACCGGGACTCTTCCGTGCCTCCACCTTGCATGAAGCCCTGCATTTACCTGTTCTTGGTGATGCTATTCCTGATAATGTTTCGGACTCTACTCTCTTTGAGTTTGTTACAAAGTTGGGCTACAATGGTGAAGTAAAGAGATATGGCAATCTCTTTAGGACAAATCTTAAGAAGGAATGGAATTTCTTCTTTGATATGATCAGCCGCTGTTTCCTGAACAAGACATCAAATTTTGATGCTCTTCCATCAGGATCTCTTAAAATTGGGTACTCTCTTATCCATTCTACAGTGTTTGATTATGGGTCGTTTATCTTGAAAGCTTTAAGTGATAGGAAATCAGATAAGTTAGGTTCTGTCTGTTTTCTTAGATTTTTACAGTTGATATTTAATCACTTGTGTCCTAATGTTGTTTTTGAGAGTGATGTAGTTCTACCTATCTGTAGAATTACTGAGAATAATATTAAGTCCTTAGTCAACAGTGATAAAGCAAATGGTTTCATAGGAAATGCTTTTATTCCTGATGAGGTTAGGTTTTTCTTACATAGGCAAATGCCTACTCGTTATGGTTTAATTTCTAATGCTATGGGACAAGGCCATTCACACCTTGTTCCTAACCCAAGCATTCATCCTAAACAGTCTAAACAGTCAACTGCCACCTCTATTGTCTCTCAAAAGACTTTAGTTGAAAAATCAAAGAAGTCAGCTAGAACTGATGTGTCAGGAAGGCAATCAGGTTCAAAGGATTTTTCCTCTACACCACTCACTAAAAAGAAGTTACAAGGGGGTGTACAAGGGGTCCTGGTGAAGAAAGCTGTAAAGGGAGGTGAGGCTGTTTCTGTTAAAAGAAAATTAGTTCTCAGGGATGAGACTGATTCAGAGGATGACTTACCTATATCCTCTGTGATGAATGTGAATAAGGAAGTTGCTGATACTGCTACTGCAGCTGTGGTTCCATTGTCTACACCATAGAAGAAAAGGAAGTTATCAAAAAGCAGGTATCATATTCCTTTAGAAAAGAAGCAGGATACTGATGTACAGGACACTTCTATTCTGAATGAGCAATCAGTTTCAACTGCTCAAGCAAATCCTGATGTTAGTATTCCTGATGCTGCACCAAGTCAAGTGGTTACTATTTCAGACTCTCCAGCACAGGACTCTCCAACAAAAAGACATGTTGATATTTCATGGGAGAAGTATGGTGCTGCTGCTTCCAAACTTGGGATAAAACATCCAATGGAAAAGCTAAGGAAGGCAGAAGAGTTAGTCTATCAGAGATAGAAGAAACTGAAAGGATCAAGCCCACAAGAACCTGAACCTCAAAGTGGTTCATCAGCTCTTTCTGATGATCCAGCCACACAAGAACCACTCAATCAAAGTTTGAGTGAAGGCTTAGCTAGTGGAATGGTCCCACAAGAACCATTTTCTCAAAGGGAGAATGAAGACATCAACATTCCAGCTACACAAGAACCATCTTCTCAAAGTGAAGATGCAGGCCAAGCTACAGTTTCTGAGAAATTTCCTGACACAGCTCAAGGGATTTCTGGTGCAGATGAAGTTCAAAGATTGGTCGAGGACATTGTCAATGAGGGAAGCACACAAGAACCTTTGACTCAACGTGTTGAAGCAGCTTCTGAACCTCAAGCTCCACAAGAACCATTGGTAGCAAATACTAATGCAAGCATATCAAATCTTGACGGTGTTCATCCTGACGCTAGTGGTGCTCCTGATGCTGAGCCTATCCTGATACAGCCACTTCGTTCAAGACCAATGGATCATCATATCACAGATTCACAGGATAAAATGAAAGGTATAGCTATTCATGATCCTGATGTTACTCATAGTACTGATGATGATGACTCTGATGATAGTGATGATGATGAGTTGCTACAACACTCAAAGTTAGTCTTGGAACTAATTTTGGTTCATCAAGTACATATATGGCTGGCAAAGCTTCCACTGGGAAAGATCAGAGACAAGATTTTTCTATTCCTTCCTTTAATCCTGCTGAGGCACTTAGACAGAATGAATGGAACAATTCATGGCACAGATCTGCTGAATATGTAAGTTATTCTTCTGCTTTGGAACATGCCTATGATACAGTGAAATCAATAGAGAATCAAGACTTGAAGAATCATCTGAAGGCTACAACTCTGTTATCCAAAAGTCTAAAAAGTGAGATTGATTCTATCAAGAACTCAACTGAGTTGGTGAGGAATGATATTTCTCAAAGTTTTACAAAGGTGCCTACTTCTTTTCAGCTAAAGGTAGTAGAATCCCAAGTGAAATCTGTCATTTCTGAACAAACCTCCATCAACAGAAGGATTGATTCTCTGGATACCAAGGTAACTGACATTCAAGCCTCTCTTTCCTTAATTTTGAATTTATTGTCAAATCCTGATGTCAAAAAGGGGGAGAAGGTTAGTCAGACAAAATGCACACCTGATCTAGTATTAAGGAATAATGATGATGATACTGGAGATGATGGTAGTGACAAAGTGATACAAGGAGAAACCTCTGATGCTGCTGTTATGAAGTCTACAATTCAAACTTCACAAAGTCAAACAACGCAGTCAACTCATGTTTCTGATTCTGGAGTTAAGACAGTAAGAACATTGGTGCAATCTCAGATCCTGACGGAAGAACAAATCCTGACACCTGGTCATGGACATACTCTTGATACAATTCCTGAAGGTGATGAAGATATTTTTATTGATAATCCTGAAGATGCATCAAATTTATTCCAGAAGTTTACTACAAAGGATGGCAGAATTGTTACTCTATATCACACTGATAAAAGAGTTCAACAATTATTTGCAAGAAAAGCACTCTCTACAGCAAGTGAAGAATATCCTGATCTCTCACATGAAGAATTCTTAAGACAACAGAGAGAATTGATGGAAAGCTTTAATAACCCTGCTCCTGCTAGAAGTAGGGAGGTAGAGGTACGAGAGGAGCTAGAAGAAGTAGAAGAGGTTCTTCAACTCAAACAGTACCTAGACAGACAAGGTCTAGAGGGTTAAGAATTGAAGAAATTCCTGAACCTATTCAAACTCTAGTAGTTCCTGACAGATCTACTGTTGGTGATGATGGAAATATCGAAGAAGAACCTGAATTGAGAAGAAAATCAAGAAAATCAACTATCTGCAATACAAATCAAATTGAAGAATCTAATCCTGATGTTGTTCCTGATAATATTCAAGATCCTGATGATTCTGAAATTCTGCAAGAGATTGATTTGATAATCTTATCTACTGTGGTTGATTTTCAAAACAAAGAAGTAGATGAAGAAGAAGAAGCCAAAAGAAGAGAAATTACAAGATCAACAAATAGAGATTTCAATCTCTATGTACAAAGGCTTAAACTCTCAAACAGAAGAGTGTGGAGGAACCCAAGCAGACAAGAATCTTTACTGGAAAGAAGCTATGCCTTTGAAAAGGAAAAGGATAAGAAGTTGAAACATATTAGTACACTGAGGTGTGATACACTTATCAATTTTCAGTCTGGAGGAATTATTACAAGCGCTTCAAGTGTTGTTGATTTATCTGAGATGGTTAGATCAAAAGCACTCTGGTTAAAGATGTTTTCAAATCTGAAGCAATTGAAAAGTAATTCAAGAGGAGGTATTGGACATAGGGATGCTGAATATCTGAATATGTCATATGTTGATCCATACTCCTTGACTGAAATTGGAGGTACTTTAACTTCTGAAAACCTGAACAATTTACTAGCTGTTGTTATAGTTATAGATTGTCATGATGGTTTTGACAAGAAAGAAAAGCTTCTGTACTTCATGAAAGATGGTAGTGTGAAGATTCTATCTATTCAAGATCTGCTGATGAAAACTACACAGGAACTGAAATTTGTTCATTATCTTTTGAGATCAAAGAATCAAATGTGCAAAGAATGGAGTGACATGATTTTGTCAACAATAAGAAGAAGACTGGATGGAAACAGTAATTTCAATGGTAATTATACTCCCATGTACTTTAATCAAAGAGGTCAGGATGTGGAAATGCAAAGGGGTACTGCTGTTAAAGAAGTAACTTTTGGCATGACTCAACTTACTCTCAATCCTGATGGGAAGGAAATTGCTTATCTTTTGCTTGAAGAGCATAGTCTTCAGAAAAGCTCCATATTGAATCTCAGAGCAGCTATCTACCAGATTAATGAGGAAGATGAAGAACTCAGAAATCTTAAGGAAAGACTGATTCAAATTCTTGAAGAAAAAGAAGAAAATTTGTTATCTAACTTCTTGAAGATGAATCTGTTCTATCAAAGAGTTTAAACAGATAAGTTGTTGCTGCAGATACTTGTACATTTTGTATATATGTTTTTGACATCATTGAATCTTAGGAATCTATACTTTATTTCACAAAGTATGAGATTGGGGGAGATTGTTAGATCAGAATTCAATGATCGTCAGGAGCTAGACTCAACTGATCAGGATTGCTGACGTCATCAGGATTGCATGGTCGTCAGGATCAGAATACATATCAGGACTAGGATCAGGTTTGATCATCAGGACTGGAAGCTGATCAGGATTCCTACTTCGAGTTATATTTGGAGTCTAGTTAAACATGGAAGTTTATTATGTCAGTTCCTGGTTTGTAGAATGTAGCTATCAATTGTGGATAGGTTTCAATCTTTGTAATTGATTAGGACTTATAATTGATAGAGAAGCTGTGTAGTATATAAACACAGTTTAGGTTTCGATTTATGGATGTGAACATAATCGATCACACACTCGAGTATTTGTGTAACATAGCAGCTCTCAAGAACATCAGAATTTCTTGAGAGAGTTTGTAACAGTTTTATATCAGATTTAATAAAGCTGTTATCTTTCTTTCATATTTGTGATATATACATTAAGAAGTCGATTATCTTATACTATTGTATTCAACCTCCCTTCTACAATAGATTATTACTGGGCAAAAGTGAAGAAGTTTGAGAAAACAGAAGATATACATTTGTCTCTCAATATGATGCATTCATAGCTAAGCCGAATGAAGACCTTACTAAGATGTTCTCAAGATTCAGTAAGTTACTTTGTTAACTTCAAATCAATGGGAAGTTCTATTAGAAGAAAGAGATTAACATCAAGTTTTTGTTAACTATTCCTGAACATCTTGAACATAGAGGTTCACAACCGTAAGAGAAGGTAGAGATATGAAAAGTGTTTCACTTGAAACTCTTTATGGTGTGCTTAAGTATCATGAACTTGAGCTTTTACAGAAGAGAGCTATTTAAGCTGGACACAAAGGAAAGATGGCTAACATGTCCAGTGCTCTAGTAGCTCATAAACCCCCAACTGTTCAAATCACTGAGTTACCCCAGTCATCCAACTCAACTATTGTCCCTTCCATCAAAATAGAGGAAATAGTTAAATAAGATGAAAAAGTGATACTTGAACTAAAGGATGTTCAAAATGAAGACTTCTACTCCCTAAAAGAACTGGAAAGCATGGATAATCCAACCATAGCTTACATGGCCAAGAAATTCTCTAACTTGAGATTCAGGAGAAACAAAGCCTTCATGCCAAAGAGTTGAACAAACAGGTTCAACCAAGGAAATACTTCAAGGCTTGGAGGAAGTGGAACAAGAGGTGGATACAAGACTGGAATGGTGGACAGATGAAAGTCCAGGTGCTACAACTGTAATGAACTTGGACACTTTGCCATAGAATGCAGAAGACCCAAGCAGAATCAGAAGATGGAAAGATGATTTGGAAATCAGTTAAAGAAAAATCAGGGAAGAGCTTATGTAGCTGAAGGAAAGTGTTGGGATGAATCAGATGAGGAAGAAGATGAGGAATATGTAAATCTTGCCTTGATGGCCAAGTCAGATGATGAAGCATCATCCTCCTCAACTCAGGTACCAACACTTGTTTCCCTTGATATGTCTAATTCTGAATTCAAATAGACTGTTGAAAGCTGTTAGGTCCAAAGTATCGTAGAAGAGGGGGTTGAATACGATACTCACAAATTATTTAATTTCATTCGCGGATAAATCATTCAGTTCTACTACGAAATCAAATGCACCAAATCAAAACACGAGTCGGGGAATATATCGTTTTATAAATATAAACCGCGAGGGGTGCTACAAATCTAATCCGTAGATTAGCTTCAATGAGTTCAGGTTAACGTAATCAATACAAACTTTAGAAATTAAGGCACTATAAATTTTCTCCAGTAATCGTTCTTGAGCTCTTAAATTCTTTTGAGTAAATATGATCACTGAAGAAGAACACTGTCTTCATTCTCTATTTGTAGTCTTTGTTTTGAAAAACTATCGAACCAAAATCAAGTTAATCTTGGCCGTCCATTTTTCAATCAACCTGACACAACAACAAAAGTTTCACCTACTCCTTTATTTAAAACTATCGAAAGGATTTGTTTTTCTTTCCTTCGATAGATTTTAAATAAAATCTATCGAATGGAAAAACAATCCTTCGATGGCTTTTCTTTCCACTTCACTTGATCCACTTCGATGGTTTTTCCAAAAAGAAAACCATCGAATCCTTTATCACTTTGACCCTTGAAGTTTCTTTCTTTTTACTGCAAGTGATTTGTACTTCTATTTAAACCTAAACATACCTTGTAATATTCTTTTCACTTTCAAGATGTTTCAGATTTAGACTTTAAATCAACTTCTTCCGAGACGATAAACATCTTGATCCTTTAGGTGCTGACAACTAGTGCAACTGGTCTGATTCACAGATGACTAACACTTGATCAATTCTTCTATGTCTTCAATTCAATGCTGCTGATAAGTCCTTTGTCATTATGGTTGCTTCAATTAAATCACTGGAATCCTATGGTACTCACTCTTAATCATTCAAATACTTCTGTAGTCTTGAAAGTCTTGTTTCTTTATTTGTCACAGAGGCTTGAACATTTTAATGAACTTCTTTCCGTGACTTGTTTACGGACTTCAAGAATACATAGCATATTTTGATTTTTTGAGTTTACCTTTTCTTCTTTACTTCTGGATTCCTATGCTTCTTTTAATATTACTGTCTGTCTTGTCCTTTTCTGAGTTGTAGTTATCTCTGTTACATCTTATGTTACATTATGCTTTACAATCTCCCCCTATTTGATTGTTAGAGTTCGACAAGCAAATACCTCGAGGATAACTCAACTAACTAAGGAAACATGACACTAATTAAAGTAAGACAACTTAATAAATATTAAATGCATTCTGGATAAAATATATACATTTCCAGATTTCAAAATTCAAAAAACATTAAAACTTTTTACAATGAAGTTGCTCCTCTAGTCTGAGCAGATAGTTCTTTTGTTCTTTGCTTTAATTCTTCAGTCCATCTCAATCTCACCTTCTTCAATCACTGGATTGGAGTTAGCAACTTGATAATCAATCATAGAAGGATAGTGCAGTGGTTCTCTAGGTTTAAGGATTGCTCCTTTGATGTGTCTTCCAATGTATTCAACCTCTTGTCCCACTCCAGCCCACAACCATGCAATGTTAACATCTTTCTTGTTTAGCTTTGGCATGTTTGGCAGTCTGATATGCACTTCCAATCCTTTCTCCACTCTCTTCCTATATCAGGGAACATTCTCCATCAGATATCTTCTTAGAGTGTCTGTTGCTTTGTCCTTCTCCGTTGATGTGAATCCAGTGGATCTAAGATACTTCTCAACTGATATTAGATAGTTATTTGGATAATCTCTCAGTTTGTCCTCCGTCAGATAGCAGATTCTGAACAAGTCATTCGTCATGAATCTAACCATAGGAGGTCTTCAGTAATCTCTGGACTGACCTTCATCAAGATTTCCTTAACATGCTCACGGAGCAGTTCATTTAGCTTTGTGGTTCTCTGGATCTTGATGAGCAACACCTGCAGTTCTGTATATGTTCTCTGTTCAAAAAACTTAGTGGAAATCACAAATGTACTTTTGTCAATAAAATTGATCAGTATGGTCCAGGCACCATTTGCTTTAACCCCATCTTTCAGAAAGATAAGAGAATTTCTCAATGCAGTGAAGTAAGTATGATCTTCCTGATTTGCACTCCTTATATCTTGAATGATAACTTCCACCTCAGCATTGTCGTTGACTTCTAAACCGTCTTCAACTCCGCAGAAAGTGTTGTAAGCTACCTCCCAATCTTTTCCTTGTTTCTGTGCCAAATCAATCATCTTCTTCTTCCTTGCTTCATTATACATCTTGAATCTCTTCAGCTTTTCACTCCTCAGAACTGCTTTGTGATTTTCCTTCTCAGCATGCCTGACATCTCTTTCTGCTTTCTCAGCTTTCAATCTTTCCAAGGCAGCTTCTTGTTCAAGTGATAGCGGATTTGCTTCTTCCATATCATCATCCAAGATAGGATGTTCTATTACCTATGGATAATATGGTTCATGCTCTTCCTGTGGTTGTTGCTCATGCATGACCTCAAATCCCTCTTCACTTCCTTCTTCTACTATGTCTTCAATCGAGTATTGTCTCACTAGAATAGTGGTTATGATTTTTTCATTAGTTTCCCATTTACCCCATCCTTCCCATTTTGCCCATCCATCTTTCTCCCCCTTAGTTGAGGAATCCTCCACGAAGTCATCCTCAGCATAATAGGTTGAAGGACCAGGTTGTTGGTTTGAAGGACCAGGTTGTTGGTTTCTCAACATATTCCAGATTGACTCTACTCCGTCACTTTGGTTCTCCATGAATAGAGCAATGTCCTTGTTCATCTCTTGCATAGAACCTAGCTTCAGGTCAATGTCATTAAGTCTTGAGTTGGTAGTCTGCTCGATTCTATCCAGTCTCTTGTAGAGGCGAGACTCCACTCTTGACAGCGTGTTCACTGCATCCTTGACCCTAGCCTGACCATCCCGGATAACCAGAACGTCTTCATTTAAATCTTCTTATCCTTGTTATAAGACATGCACCTCATTCATAAAACCATCTCTAAGTTCCTTGACGTCTGCTCTCAAGTCGACCAGTTCCTCCATTGCTTCCTTCTTCAGGGAGTCCACTGCATGTTTAGTACCTGTTATAGTGCCAGATGCACTACCTAAGACCCTGTAGGTTCTTCTGGAATCAGCTGCAGCCAAGTCAATCTTCTGTTGAATAGTAGTTAAAGAAGCATCGGCTTGACTGGAGGAGATCCCTTGGTCAAAGGAAGGTCTCAGTGGGACGTTGAATAGAGGATTTCCTTGACGATCATGAACTGTCATCTCCTTGAGAGTGGATTGTACATGTAGTTCTCTGTCTGTAGGTTTTAGCAAATCATCAATATTTGTAAGGGTTTGGGTGTCACTCCTCACATTTGGCTCTGGGTGTTCACTCAACGTTTCTGTTGGTGTTTCACTCATTTGTCCTTTCCCACTCAGGCCAGGTGATAGTGTTTTTGTTTCACTCATTCCCTTATTGCTCGTTGTACCTGCATCAGAATTCACTGTAGCCATCCTTAAGGAGGTCACCGGTAGTGCAATGGGGCTTCGCAAGTCCCCGTCCTTGGATATACCAAGTTGTTGATCATCCGTAGATGATGTATCCTTTGAAGGATCTAGAGTTTGAATCTCTAGGAGGCTACAATCAGGCTCTATTAACAGCAGAAATCCTGAAACTCCCTCTAAAGTCTGTGAAGACTTTTCCTGAGTTAACTCCTCAATTAAAATTGATTCATCGTCACCGAGTTGCCGATCTGCACCTACGTCAGACCCTTTACCCGCAGGATCCAGATATGTTCCATCTGGGGAGCTAGATAATGACCCTTGTAATTGTGCATTTAGGTCAAAACCTTCTCTCGACGTCTGTGAAGACTCTTGGTTCAATTTAGAACCTTCAACCAGTGAACCTGACCGTGTTATGGTCGGAACACCAGTTGCTTCCTTCAATTCTTCCTTATTTGATTGAGCTATTGGTTCAGATATAGCTTTGGTTAGTGTAGCCCAATCAGCATCAGAAAAATTAGTGAAGGGCTCTTTGGATGTTTGAAATGAAGTTTCAACAGTTGCCTTGTTTTATAGTCTTCTCCTTTTAGAGGAAGGCAGAGCTGTTGTTGAAGGGCGTATCTCCTTATGCGGTGCTGCTAAGGCACTATCTCCCTCTACACTCACGGATGTTTGTATGTTAGGTATAGTAGGGGAAGGAGTTTCGTTTATGGTTTCATTTGGCTCGTCCAAAGGCTCTATGACCGTGGATAGAGATTGTGGGTTTGCAAACTCTTGGTCAGGAATGGCCACCGAGGGCTCTGGATCAACATCCATTGGTTGAGGTTGTGGAGCCACAACAGGTTCATGAATATTACCTTCATTTACCTGTTCCCATGGGGGTAGAAGTGGTAGGGGTACCGTTCTTAGATATTCAGTGAGAACAGTAGGCACCCCTGGAAGATGATTCTTCTTGATCAGAGCTGTTATAGCATTGCTCTTCATCTTCATGCACTCCATGGTCTCCTCACCTTCAAAAATCTCCCGTTCTTCAGCTGTTAACACATCATTCAGAATTAGATGTAGGAACCTTGGATAGAAACAAAGCACATCATCTATGCATGTTCTTTCATCCAGTGGTCCCATGCACAGAATCATTTGATCAATCACAAGCCTCCCAATGTTTATATGCCTATTGTGAGCAATAACAAACCCTAGTTTCTGAAGAAACAGAGGAATACCATGCAGATTTGTAAGCTTGGCAGTAAAAACATGGATTAAGGTGTGAAAGAAGAAATTCCATGGCTTTATCAGGTAATGCTTTAGGAACTCTCCCACAAAGAAGTTAGGTTGTTGACTTCTAATGAGATTGAAGAAAGCATGTATTTCTTCAGTATTGGGATCAGGAACAAGGTTTTCTGTTGGAAAGTGTAAAATCCTATTAAGATCATGTTCCGTCACCCTTATTGTTCTGCCCCCTGGCACAACAAAACTGAAAGAACTTATGTTATTCTCCGATGTGTCAGTGGCTGTCGTGTACAATGAAGTCAATTGATCAATACAAATGACCGCGGGAGTACTTAATGCATAAGCCACCAGAGAACGTGTATTCAAGAATTGTGCCCATGCACGAAACTGTAAGTTCGTAATGGATTGCACATTCTGAAACGAGACATGATTAGTCTTAGTTACAATAAATTCTCCGGCCATTATATTTTCAAATTTCCAGAAATTTTAAATTAAACCAAAACTAATTTAATTAATTATTTCTAATTAATCAACTTTTAAAAATAACCCTTTTTAACACCTTAACAACTTCGAACAATTAAAACACCCAATTTAAGAACCCTAATTTTCTAACTCAAGAAAAGTAATTTTAATTGAAACGCACTTCGAATGAAAATGATTTCAACCAAAACTTACTATTCAAGAACAGTTTCAATCACTTAAGGTTCAAAAAATTTCTTTCGATAGAATTTTTTAACCAAAAACAAGATTAGAAAACACAGTAATCACAAGGTACAGAGTTCTCACTGTTGAAAATGAAATCACTGTGGTTAAACTGGATTTACTGTGGGTAATTCTCGGTTAAACACGAAAACTATCGAGTTCTTATTGTTCTTAATCGTAAATATATGTAAGTATGTATGTATCACTCCTTAGATCTGAAAAATGACAAAAGAAAAATGTCCAAGGGCCATATAAATACTTACTGATCTTTCAGGGGTATTTTCGTCCTTTCACGTTCGATAGTTTTAAAATGAACTGTCGATGGTTTTATTTTAGGGGTAAAATGGTCAATTTTACTTCGATAGTTTTTTGAAAAACTATCGAAGTATTTAAAAATAAGAATTCAAACCGACCTTTTCAAAAGAAACTATCGAACCCTATTTTTATGAAAACTATCGAGGATTTTAATATTGAAATAAATTTAAATCCCTTCGATATTTTTTTCATTTCCTTTCCAAAACCTATCGAGAAATACCTTCGATATTGTTTTCATTTCCTTTCCAAAACCTATCGAAAATTTCTTTAGATATATTTTTTCTAGTACTTAGAAAAAGTATCGAATTTCCTAATTGGATATTTTTTGCTCCCAGTTTAATTTCCTTAAAACCTGTTCATGTTTTTAGAAATCAAACTTTCATTTATTTTCTGTCAACTTAAAATCTGATAAAAATTAACAAATTTACCAAAATCAAAGTCAACAGAAAATTCATAATTTTCTTAGAATAAAATCGACTAAATATCATCAAATGATATCAACCAATTAAAAACTAATAAATTATGCTGTATTAATCTACAATGTTTAAAACAAAGTAAATTAATTCGAATTAAATAGATGCTTAAATATTTAGAACAAATATTAGCACCTAAATAATTTTAGAATTATTAACTAGTTAAATTCTAGAAGATATATCATCCATAAATATGACATAAAATTAGTACAATAATCCTAACCTACGAGAATTGCTCCTGAAAATAAATTCAAGAGTCCTAAGGATATAGAAATTCTGAAACTCATGTGTTTACAAGGACTATCTTGCAGTTACTGACTTCTAATCAAAATCAATTAGAAAGATTTAACATCCCAAGTTCACCAACAAGCTTAGAAAAAGTGGATTCATCAAGTGGTATAGTAAAGATGTCTGCAATTTGTTCCTCTGTGGGTACAAAATGTAACTCCACAGTTCCATTCATGACATGCTCTCTGATAAAATGATACCTGATGTCGATGTGCTTCGTCCTCGAGTGTTGCACTGGATTGTTGGAGATTGCTATGGCACTTGTGTTGTCACAAAATATTGGAATTTTAGTCAACAAAAGTGGTCCATAGTCGCGGAGTTGGTTCCTCATCCACAAGATTTGAGCACAACAGCTACTAGAAGCTATGTATTCAGCTTCAGCTGTTGATGTGGATACTGAGTGCTGCTTCTTACTATACCAAGAAACTAACCTTCTTCCAAGAAACTGACAGCTTCCTGAAGTACTCTTCCGATCAATCTTACAACCTGCAAAATATGAGTCTGTATTTCTGTGACGCCCTCCAAACCCGGGGTACAGATTTGAGGAGTCACCCGACCAACGGGACACAATATAATCACTAACTATAACACATGCATAATATATAAAGACAATAAATACCCCTTGACCAAGACCGCTATAGATTATGGCATTGAACACAAGCTTCTACAATCTTTTATCATTACAAACCAAATTTTATCAGAGTTATTACATCACAACTAAGTTCAGAACTAGACATCTAGTCTAATCAAAACAAGACAACAACTACCCTGCCAATGACAACCACTCGAGGTGCTCTCCTAGTTGCCGGTGAACTATCTGTCACGATGTTCCGACTCATACTCTCGCTTCACTGGAATGGGGTTAGGAAACAACAAGCAAGATTGAGCCAAAAGTGCTCAGCAAGCATCACAATATATATATCATCAAATTTAAGATATGAATTTCAAGATATCTGATTCAACAATGTTTAAGCCAACACATGCTTTATATCAATATCAACTGAAGAAAAAGGAATTAGAATTGTACTTCTACATTTTATTCAAAACAAGGGTTGTGCTGCTGGCCAGCCACGCAACAACCCCGGACTAGCTCATGACAAAGTCCTCTACGGATCCAAGGCCAATCTGGGCCTAAATTACATCGACCATAAATGGCCTGACCAATAATTGGTCCATTTTAAAAATATGCCAATTCTATCACAAGGTATAAGCAACAACATGCTCGATAAGTAATGCACAACATCAAGGTATAATAATTTCAAAAGAGCTTCAACGGCTTGATATCAAAAGAAAATTGGGAATAATCATGAAATAATTCCAACGGTAATATATACTCGTTTGAGGAAAGAAATCAATGGTTAAGATCGATTATCAATGACGGTAGCCAATTATCAATAACGGAAAATCAACAATCAATAGTTGTAACAATAATCAAGTGGTGGTAATCAACCGGTAATGGTTATGAGAAATAATCAAACGATGGTATTCAACAATCAATAGTTGAAAGCAATAATCAAATGGTGGTAATCAACCGGTAATGGTTATGAGAAATAATCAAATGATGGTATTCAACAATCAATAGTTGAAAGCAATAATCAAATGGTGGTAATCAACCGGTAATGGTTATGAGAATAATCAAGAAGGTAATTAACAATCAAAGGTTGAAAACAATAATCACTGGATTGGAAATAAGGGTTTCCGATGCAGATCAAATCAAAGAATTTAGGAAATTTATAAATGGAATCAGTTGCCCAATTACGGGTCAAGAATTAACAATCTGAACTGTTCTGGAGTCTCAACATTTAAATATAGATGACAATACAATTTATCACAATAACGGCACAGATACTTGCCTGGTCTATGTCGCTGCCGGTTCTACTCGTTCACTCAACTTTCCCCTTTCCCTTGCTCCGGGAACTCGATTCTATAATTTAAACAACTCATCACAGTAAGTCTAACTATCCTCATTCTAACCTTGACACATAATCAATTAATAACACACTTAAACAAATAATCGGTTACGTATCGGACGTCCGGTATGATTTACGGTATTAACAACTCAAATCTTAACCCTAGTACAGGTATATACGGACTATAAACACATTACACAACTTATACGAACCATATAACACTTATAAACATTTTTAAACACGTCACACGAGACTTATTTGAATTTAAATAAGTCACAACAAATTTTTCAATCAAAAATCGGATTTTTAAATCCAATATAAGTATTTAAATGCAATTAAATCAATTAATAAAATTAATTGACACTCTTTAAATGCTCAAGCTATTTTTAAATAATAAAACAAGCTTGAAAATAATTAAACTGAATTTTAAATTAATTAAATCTAATTAATAATTAATTTTTAAGAATTAACTGATTAAAAGAATTAATCAATTAATTAATAAATTAATTATTAATTAAAAGTAATTAAAATAATTAAGTTTAATCAATTTTCGAATTTAAAATAATAAATAAAAAAATTTAGAATTTTTTCTGATATAAAAATATATTTTTAAAATAAAAATATGAATTTTTAAAGATTTTAAACTATTTTCGAATTAAATAAATAAATAAAATCCAAAAACAGTTTTCAGAAATGGAATTAGGGTTTCAAAGATCGAAACCGGGTCAGAAAACGAGTCAACCGGGTCGGGAAGAACGGAATCGGGTCACCGACGACCGGAATCCTTCATTCCTGATCAAACACACATGAAACTAGAGGGCTTTTGCTCGCCCTTCCAAGACAAACACAACCAACACACAAACATACATGTACCATGCCGGAATCGAGCCCAGAATTCGGTCAACTCTGGCCGGAAACACGATCTACTAATTTTGTACATGAAACTCAACGTTTAATATATCAAAATGAAGCTTATAACTCATACAATAAAACCCCTATATCAGAATCAATGTCAGATCAACAACAAGAACGAACGAAGCAAAAGAAATATTCGGGTCAAAACCCGAAAATTAAACCCATCAAAATTGAACTTAAACATGAAATTAAATCATGGATTCTTGCTAATTAGAACCCTAGGAACATGTTAGAAGCAACCAATTGAACGGAGAATCGAGAAAATGAAAATCCCCAAATCGGGTATAAACCCTAATTTAATTCGAATATTGAAAAATTCATAATAAATCGAAAAATTACCAGATGGTGATGAGGTTGGAAGATTCCGAAACTAGAGATCAACAGCTTTGATTTGAGTACTTGAACTTTGATTTCTGAATTCAATAACACCTTGAACGAATGGTTTGATTATTCAAGAACACGAAGAACACGTTTCGGGAATTTTTACTTTTTGATTATACGTAGTGAAGATTATGAAGGCTATAAGGTACGATTCGTCTTCATATATTTTTGGAAAAATAATACCCCAAGGAACATTTTTTGATCGATATAGATCCACTGGATCGTTTAAAAACCCAAATTAGGTTAAAAACACGTTTTACGAGGAGATAATTATCTACAAGGACTGATAATTTATCCAAATCAATACATATCATTATATAACTAATGCTCAAGAATACTGGGCCTATAACAAATGAAATATTGAGATAAACGATATATCCGTCCCCCTAAGCAATTAGGGTTTGGAACAATTTTTCTCTTTTCGAACAAAACAAATTATACTAGCAAGATCAAATAACTAGGGATGAAATGATATGAATAATCCTTTCGATAACGTTTCGAATACGAAAGACGAAGGAATAATGATGATGTACAAAATCTCAACGGGGCCCTTGAATTTTCAAAACGGGGCTCAAGATTGAAGAAGATTTCAAACGACGAAATATTTGAAAGGCTTCCGACTCACCAAATAACACATAATCACTTAACACTCTCACCTTAATAATATTCAAATATCCCACAAAATATTTTATACCAAATATATCATTTATTCATTAATAAATAAAAAAAAATTCACGGATATTACAATATCCAATAAGATCAAATCCTGTATCTTTAGGGTACCAAATTCCAAGATTTGGGGTTCCCTTAAGATATCTAAATATTCGCTTAACAGCTATTAGATGAGATTCTTTAGGATCAGACTGAAACCTAGCACACAAGCATGTTGCAAACATTATATCTGGTCTACTTGCAGTGAGATATAGTAAGGATCCTATCATACCTCTGTAGCTTGTGATGTCAACCTTCTTACCAGTTTCATCCTTATCAAGCTTAGTGGCAGTTGTCATATGAGTCTTTGATGTAGATGAGTCTTCCATTTGATACTTCTTCAAAAGATCTTTAATGTACTTGGACTGGCAAATGAATATTACATCTAGCCTTTGATACACTTGCAGTCCAAGAAAGAATGACAATTCACCCATCATGCTCATTTCATATCGACTCTGCATTAACTTAGCAAATCTCTTGCATAGATCATCACTAGTAGAACCAAATATTATGTCATCAACATATACTTGCACCAATATCAAATCATCTTTGTGTTGTTTGTAAAAGAAAGTTTTGTCTACGACACCTCTTGTAAAGTTATTTTCAAGTAAAAATTCAGCGAGAGTGTCATACCATGTCCTTGGAGCTTGTTTGAGTCCATAGAGAGCTTTGAATAGAAAGTACACAAAGTCTGCCAGTTTTGAATCCTCAAACCCTGGAGGTTGTTCCATATACACTTCTTCTTCTAACTCCCCATTCAGAAAAGCACTCTTCACATCCATTTGATATACTTTGTAATTGGAATGTGCTGCGAATGCCAGAAACATTCTGATGGCCTTAAGTCTTGCTACTGGTGCATAGGTTTCATCATAATCTATACCCTCTTCTTGAGAGTAACCTTTAGCAACCAGTCTGGCTTTGTTTCTAGTTACAATGCCATCTTCATCCAACTTATTTCTGAATACTCATCTTGTTCCTATAACAGATTTTCCTTTAGGCCTGGGTACCAGCTTCCAAACTTTCTGCCTTTCAAACTGATTGAGTTCATCTTGCATTGCAATCACCCAATCTGGATCATCTAGAGCATCTTCAACTTTCTTACGTTTTGTTTCTGAAAGAAACCCAGAATAGTGACATTCATTTTGTGATGTCCTTCTAGTTCTCACTCCTGTGTCCGGATCACCAATGATGTAATATCCCAAAATTTTGTAATATTTGAAAGCCTGATGAATAGTAAATTTGCTGATGGAAAAATTTTCAGACTACACTATGTGGATGGTATGGAATGAATGTTTCGAAGTTATATTATTGATGTATAGGAAGAATAAAAGAATGTAAACGCAATCAGAATCAGGAGATTCCCATTCGAATTGTAAATCACTATTCATCGGACAATTGAGGATGTATTGATTTGATCGTTTTGAGAAAGTATGTAGAATGAGAAATCCATAATGACATATTAAACCAAGGTTATGAAAAGATCAAGGAAGTATCTCTTATCATTGGTACAGAGAAACGTTTTGAAATCACTTGCACCTATCGTGAAACTTAGCGACAAAACAAAAGCGTAACAAATTATGATGACCAAACTTGCTTATGACCACACAAATTAAATGGAAAGTAATTAAGTGTAATTATACAAAACAAAAAGAAAACAAAACAAAACAAAAGAGATGCATCCTTGAAGAACAAAACTTTCGGCCTTTTTTCTTCTTCCGAGGCTTAAGAAACTTTTCTACCACTTCCACTCAACCATAATTCAAGTTCTTAGGCTCTAAATCACCCTCATCCATAAACTAAGGTAAATCCTTGATCTTAGCTTCATCCATGATTGTTATCATGCTCAAAAATGGAATCAAAGTTGATGATGAATAGTAGAAATGAATATTAATTCTTGATTTTCTTGTTTTGATCTTGAAGTTTAAGGCTTGTAAAGGATAATCAAGGATCAAAGAAGGTCATACTACCCATTGCTAGGCTATACTAACTACCAAGGAAGGTATAAAAACCTCTCACCCTTATGTTATACTTTGTTATTAGTGATTATGTTAAGAATGGTTAGTGATAGTATGATGTAGAGATGATTTGCATGATAAGCATGATGTTTAATGGATTGATTGGTGGTTGAACTAGTGATTAGTGTTATGAGCTTGTGTAGGCAGTAATAAGATGGTATAAATGAAATCCTTGGGTTGTGATTGCTTGGTTATGAATTGGTGAATTGATTAGAGTGTTTTAAACACGGGAATCGCGTTTAAGCGTCGTTACCATGTCGAATTTTACTTAGGAAGTTTGGACAGAGGCCACGGTTACCTTAAAGGAATGACCATAAAGGTTTCTGACCATGATCATGTAGACTCTGTTTCATAGTTTGTTTTAGCGAAAGAATCGTATCGTTTCGATTTACGGTTTAGGAGAAACGTCTGTTTTAGTGAAAGCGGTTTCGGATAACTAAGTAGTTCATTGCATGAACTTTGAGATAGGGATCAAGCCCTTTAAAAATGGAATTGGGTTGAGATATTAAAATGGATACTAGCATGGATTGCGCCAGTGAAATACCCTTAAGGGGATGGTTAAAAACAAGGAGTTAGTAAAGGAAAAGTATTTGGGTTTTGAGAATAGATTTCCACCCAAACTTTTGACTTAGGAGTTATGGAATGTCGTGAGGTTATAGTTGACCGAAAGCGAGACATTTGATTTTCATTAATAGAACTTTAGTGCTTAAGTAATAGCACATTAATTGGTTCTAGGGGACTGACTGTGAATTATGTATCTTGTTATAGATCGACGAGCACACTTTCAAGCCCCCACTACCACACCACCAAGACACCAAGGCAAGTTTTCAAACCCTACATCATATAAGTGATGCTGTTGTGATTTACTGTTGTGCATGTGATATTTATCCTGCTTTAATACTATGAAAAGATTTATAATTGTTCACGCTTTTAATAAAAAGCTTTATTAGATATAAGGTTTATATGCTAGGTAAATACTAGATATAAACCGAGGTTTAAAGGCTCTAAGAATAGAACACTCATACGATGATTTTAAAATATTAGACCGGGAGTTGAATTACTATTTTTACTTGATTATACTGTCAGAAACTGGAGGGTCCAGGGACAACTATATTTTATATATGTTGATTAAATATTCCAATATATATATATTATTGGATATTTAATATGAGGTATTAAATAATATTATTAAAAATATTATTTTGAATATTGATTTAAATAATGAATATTATTTGAATATTCACTTAAGTGGAATATTATTGAATAATAATTCAATATTTATTATTTGGATATTTATTAAATATTCCAAATATGATTTAAAAATCATAGAACCTTATTATATTATTATTTAAGGTCCTAATATTTACGCAAATATTTCTGATCTTCAAAAAAGATATTTAAAACAGAGATTCCCAAGTATTATATCAAGTTATTTAAAGATATTTAACTGCGAATAATGTTTTCTAAAATTGGGAATCTAGTTCAAGGAGTCGAGGACAGAGTTTTACTTCCACTGTTCCTCTAGAGTATCTATAGCTGGGGATGACTCCCCTATTCAATCAAAGAACTTCAAACTTGCTAAACTCTGAAAATGTCAATGAACTCCCTGATCATGATTTCAAAATACGTGGTAATCACTCGTAGTTTCGTTGACTGATGTCAACCCACACTGGAACTTACTCCCTTCAAATACTCTGGAGTAAGGAATCTGAACTGTTGCAAAGTTTTGACAAGTAATTGTACTTGGGGAAAATAGGATTAAATTCCGATTCCCGTTTCATTGATTTTATCCGGGACCAGGAGGAAACGTGAAGGAGGCTGTTGGACAGTACCTCTGATTATAGTGTAAGAGGCTGCTAGGCAGTTCAGCACTTATCTCGCGTAGGAGGCTGTGGGACAGTCCAGCAGATACAAAGCCCGTATGCGGCTAGGGTGATAATCGTGTTAAGATGTCGTCCATCTACTAGTAGAAAAGTGTGAGTACGATACAACGACTGATCATCGTGTATCGTGGCGTGCTCCGGAAAAAGGTCCCTTCCCTCCAATTGGAGTTGTGCTGCACTTTGTAACGAAAGCCTAGGCGCTAAGTTACTGATAATGTGGCAGTGATGAGTAATGATGTTCCTCGTACAGTAGTTGCACTATATGGCATGTTTTGATGAAAAGGATAATAAATATATCATTCTAAATATGAATGAAGTTTTCCTTTATGATATAAGCTTGCATATATATATGCTTATGCTGCGTTGTATTATTGCTGGGCTTAGTGCTCACTCTTGCTTTCGTTTATATATATATCACAACACAACCGCTAGAGTAGATGGTCAGGATTCCTCATACCGCTCGGAAGCGCGTATGGGCCGCGCAGACCGCCCATAGGATAGCAGTTGCAGCACCTCAGGTAGAAGTACTGAGTTGGTTCGGAGTGTAACTCTTGTTGCTCCGGTTTATTTATAAGTATCACGTATGTATATTAATGAACAAGAACAAACTTTTGAGCTGCCTTTCTTGTTTCACATAGAGATCATACTGGCAGTAGGTTGCAAGTATTTTACTTTTGGGTTGTAATAACTTTAATTTATGGATCATATGATTACTGTTTTGCAAATTCGTTTCTGAGACATAACTGGCGTGAGTATAGTGATGGTGGGGTCACCATGTGTGTTGATTTATTATATTATGATTCAAGTATCAAGTGTTTGTATGGAACAAAGGGACGTGACAACCTGGATCTCCGACCCCGGATCTGGGGGTGTTACAGAAATGGTATCAGAGCCTATAGTTATTAATCTCAGAAATGATAGGGCGTTAGGAATAATAAATGCAACTATAATAATAAGAAGAACTCCCATCGAGTTCATGGTTGGGCTACCGGATGTAGCACTGATTGTTAAAACCCGCAAGGGAACTTTTATTACAGTATAGTAACCTAGCTTTCGCTTGTATAGGTGTTTGCGGCCGAGGAGGCTGATGACTTCGAGACCCAGCATGACGATACTCTGTTGGCAGCTGAGGACGACCCCATGGAGGATCTAGATGAGGATCCTGAGGAGGATACAGAGGACCCGGACGAGGATCCGGAAGAGGACCCCCAGACTGTGTTTGACTTTCCTACTTCTCCTCCTCCCACTACTGATGGAGAGTCGACTGAGGATGATGATTCCACTGAGAGGGATCAGGTTGTGCCGAACGTAGTGACCACAGAGGACGACGAGACTTCGGAGGACAGTGCTAGCCGAGGAGGCATCAGGATGTACCCTCTGCCTACTATGAGAGCCCTTACGCCTCCTATGCCCCCACTGAGCCCGTTACCATCAGACGATGACTATGATCTCGCCCCTGAGGGATATGAGGAGGACCAGGCCATGACTGATCCTGATACACCTCCTCCCTCACCTACTGGAGTACCTACTGTGATCCATGATTTGATGATTGGTCGGCTGACCATTGACTTGGTAGCGGCAGAGGCTAGAGCTGATGAGCT
Organism: Heracleum sosnowskyi; assembly: GCA_030848705.1. Lineage (NCBI taxonomy): Eukaryota > Viridiplantae > Streptophyta > Magnoliopsida > Apiales > Apiaceae > Heracleum > Heracleum sosnowskyi. The sequence continues at coordinate 48,393,637 of CM061236.1, forward strand.
GAGGAGACAGTTGACTTCAGAGAGAGAGACCCGTCGTTCCTATCAGAACGGGATGAGGCTTATGACTCCTAGGGAGATGAGACGTGAGATCTTCATGGACCGTGGACCGTGGAGTCGATCTGGGCAGATGCTATGGCGCGTGTCAGGAACCTGACCCGCCCAGAGGAGGAGCCTTGATAGGTGATAGATAGCTTAGTTCTCTAAACTCAGACGGTCGTTAGTAGTGCCAGTTTTTGTGGGATGGTTCCGATGTATAGTAGTATCCTTTCTGAGCTAGAGATAGGCTGATCAGACTGACGTAGTAGATGTTGACTGGTTGACTGGTAGTACTTAGCTTTTGACTGTTGTACGGATGATGTATTTCAGCGATATGTTCGCTTTTGTTGGAACCTTGACTTTCAGTATCTCGTGTCTTTATGTCACTGATGTATATATTCGTGCATTTCAGTTTCTTTAAAAGCTTTCAGTCTTAAATTTGATATCCCCTGCTATTTCAACTGTTTTACAAGTTATTAGTTTTGACATATAAACTGTGCAACCCCCATTTTGAAAAAAATAAAAAATAAAAAATAAAATAAAAGAGAATTTTTTGAGAAATAATGATTTCCAAGATTTTCACCGACAAACTAAACCGATCCAACTACCTATTTTGAAGGAACAAATGGTTTTTAATAAAAGTTCTTGTTTAAAAATACCAGGAAAATGCCACCCCGACGTATGGGAACACGAGAACGCCCTGCCAATCCTGCGGCTCAGGGCAGTGTTAACCAGGGAGATGTAAGGCAAAACTTTCATAATGAGGAGAAAACCCAGACTTCCACGAGTTGGAAGAACAGAATTATTAGGAAGGTGAGTATGAAGAAAGCGGATAGGATGACGATTATAATGAGTTTGATGATCAGGACTACGAAGAGGAAGAGTATGAAAGTACTCAGAATGTGGAGGTCCCCGGTGGAAACCCGATGGACCAATTCATGCACCTACTCTGACAGAATTTGAACCAGCACCCACCGCCACCACCACTAGACCCCAATACGGCGGGGCATAGTGCTTTTAAGGCTTTTAAGTCCCTAAGACCCCCGGAATTTCAAGGATCTGCTGACCCTGTTGAGGCAAGAACTTGGTTAAAGGAAATGGAAAAATCTTTTGAAATCCTAGGTATTGAGGAAGCCCAAAAGACCGTCTTTGCTACATACCTCTTGAAAGGGGAGGCTAACTACTGGTGGGAATCGAAGAGAAACCTAGAAACAGATGCCGTTGTTACCTGGACAAGGTTTACTACCTTATTTCTGGAAAAGTATTTCCCTGTATTCATGGAAGCACAAATGGAGAGGAAGTTTTTGGAACTGAAACAGGATAACATGACTGTGGCGGAATATGAAGCCAAGTTTACTCAGTTGTCTAGGTTTGTGCCAGATTTTATCAATACCGACTTAAAGAGGTCAAGAAGGTTTCAGCAAGGGCTAAAGCAATGGATTCTGAATAGAGTAGCGGTGTTGGAAATAACGGACTATGCATCGCTAGTGCAAAAGGCAACCATAGTGGAAGTAGGTAGTGAGCAGAGTCAAAAAGGAAGAGAAGAGAAAAAGAGAAAGTTTGGTAGTCAAGGAGGAAGCTCAGTGAACAAGAGTTTTCCAGCAAGACCATTTGGAGGAACCAGGTCCCAACCCATAAGGAATCCTGAGTTCAGGAAAACTGAGAATAAGAGCCTAAGTCAGGTCGACGGACAGAGGGGAGTGTCCCATTTCAATCAACCCCGACCCCCACTACCTGACTACAAGACGTGTGGGAGAAAACATCTGGGAGAGTGTACTTTAAAGTCGGCACCATGCTTCAAGTGCAAGAAGACAGGGCACTACTCTAGAACATGCCCTCTGAACGATCAGAAGTGTTTCCAATGTGGGAAATTAGGACACCTGAAAAGAGATTGCCCTATGGTAAACCCCGCCGGCTCAATAATCAGTGGAGCCGCCTCTAACAAGCCCCCGACTGCTAGAACTTTCAACATGACTGTGAAAGATGCCGTGAGGGACACAAATGTGATAGCAGGTACCCTTCTATTAAACACCGTCAATGCAAATGTTTTATTTGATTCAGGAGCTACCAAGTCTTTTATTTCGTGGGATTTCGCGAGTCAGTTATGACTTAGAGCAGAACCATTAAAAGAAGTATTAGAGGTAGAGATAGCAAATCAGGAAGTAATTCCAGTCGATAAGATACATTTAAACTGTAGTCTAGAGATAGAAGGTCAACAGTTTCGTGTAGACTTGGTCCCATTTAAATTAGGGGAATTTGATGTTATTCTGGGAATGGATTGGTTGTCGAGTAATGGTGCTCAGATCGATTGTGAAAGAAAGAAAATTTGGATCAAAACGTCTGAAGGACGGGAGGTCGTGTTCAAGGGACAACGACAAACCCGTAAGTTTTTAACCATGGCCCAAACCAAGAGGTTGTTGCGGCATGGGTGTGAGGCTTACTTAGCCTACGTGGTAGATACAAATCGAGAGGTTCCTCAGTTACAAAATATTCCTATAGTTAATGAATTTGAAGACGTATTTCCAGAAGACCTTCCGGGATTACCACCCGACAGGGAGATAAAATTCGCTAAAGAATTAGCTCCAGGAACGGCGCCCGTTTCAAAGGCCCCGTACCGGTTAGCTCCGGTAGAAATGAAAGAGTTAGCTATCCAATTGCAGGAATTGCTAGATAAGGGAATGATAAGACCCAGTGTGTCACCATGGGGTGCACTAGTGCTGTTTGTGAAAAAGAAGGATGGTAGTTTGAGATTGTGCATAGACTATCGAGAACTAAACAAGTTGACCATTAAGAACCGATATCCTTTACCAAGGATTGATGATTTGTTTGACCAGTTGAAAGGTGCGGTTTACTTCTCCAAGATTGACCTAAGGACAGGGTATCACCAGTTAAAGATAAAACCCGAAGATATACCCAAGACTGCATTTCGCACTAGGGATGGGCACTATGAGTTTTTAGTAATGTCGTTAGGGCTGACGAATGCCCCAGCAGCTTTCATGGACCTAATGAATAGAGTCTTCAAGCAATATTTGGACAAATGCGTCATAGTTTTCATTGATGATATTTTAGTCTACTCCAAGACGGAGGAAGAGCACGCAGAACACTTGATAGTAGTGCTAGAGACGTTGAGAAAGGAAAGGTTGTATGCCAATTTCTCCAAGTGTGAGTTTTGGCTAAGGGAAGTACAGTTTCTAGGCCATGTGGTCAGCAGGGATGGAGTACTAGTTGACCCTGCTAAGATAGAAGTCATTTCAAATTGGGAGAGACCAACCACCCCGACGGAGGTGAGAAGTTTTGTAGGCTTAGCCGGGTATTATCGAAGATTTGTGCAAGATTTTGCTAGAATAGCAGCCCCATTGACCCGACTGACCCGAAAGACTGAGAAGTTTGAGTGGACTGAGAAATGCGAGAAGAGTTTTCAGGAATTGAAAAGGAGGCTAGTTACTGCCCCTGTACTGGCACTGCTAGACGCAAAGGGGAATTTCGTGATTTACAGTGACGTATCACACCGAGGGTTAGGGTGCGTGCTTATGAAACACGAAAGGGTGATTGCATATGCTTCTAGGCAGTTAAAGGAATATGAGAGCAGATATCCTACCCATGATTTGGAGTTAGCAGCAATAGTTTTTGCCTTGAAGATTTGGAGGCGTTACTTATATGGAGAAAAGTGCGAGATCTACACAGACCATAAGAGCCTTAGGTACATTTTCACTCAGAAAGAGCTCAATATGAGACAGAGGAGATGGTTAGAATTAATCAAAGATTATGATTGCGAGATTCTTTACCACCCAGGGAAGGCCAAGGTGGTGGCCGATGCCCTTAGCAGGAAAGAGAGACTCAAAATGATAACCTCCTCAGAGAAGTTAATCCAAGAGTTTGAAAAGATGGAGATTGAGGTTAAAATAACCAGAGATGGCACAGAAAATTATTCGAAATCGCACTACAATCGGAATTGCTGCAAAAGATCAAACTAAGCCAAGAACGCATGATGAGTGAAGGGAAAGAGCTAATGACTGGAGAGGAATTAAGGACTGAAAGAGATGACAAGGGAATCATGAGGTACACTTACCAGATTTGGATTCCTAATGATCAGGAATTAAAAGATGAGATTCTACATGAGAGTCATTGCTCAAGATATTCAATTCACCCAGGAAGTACCAAGATGTACAGGGATCTAAAGGAATATTATTGGTGGCCTAACATTAAAAAGGATGTAACAGAGTGGGTAAGCAAATGCTTGACCTGCCAAAGAGTAAAGACGGAACACTAGAGACCCGGTGGACTCTTACGACCCCTAGAGATTCCAGAATGGAAATGGGAACAAATAGCCATGGACTTCGTAGTAGGATTACCACAAACCAAAGCTAATCACGACGCCATCTGGGTTATCGTAGACCGGTTGATGAAGTCAGCCCACTTTCTTCTGATTAATGAAAGGTACACTGACGATAGACTAGTGGATATGTATATGAAGGAAATTGTGGCGCGACATGGAGTTCCAGTCGCCATGTGTCAGACCGAGACCCTAGATTTAACTCCAAATTTTGGAAAAGCTTTTAGGAATGTGTAGGAACCAAGCTAAACATGAGTACTGCTTACCATCCCCAGACGGATGGGCAAAGTGAAAGGACTATACAAACATTAGAGGATATGTTGAGAGTTTGTGCCATAGATGTAACACCCCCAGATCCGGGGTCAGGAATCTGGGTTGCCACGCTCCATCAATTATACAATACCTGCATTACTTACAACATTCTAATAATACAACTCCAAAGACCCCAATCACTTACACACACACACACAAGTTATAGCCTTGGAAATGAGCAACAAAAGTAACATTTGTTATTACAACTCAAATGTTCTATCCAGGATCTCATCTGTTATTTACAACCTCTTCCTGTAGTTACAATAATAGACCTCATCGTTCTATACAAGGTTTAGTAATATAAACCTACTCAAAAATGATTCTCACTAATTCAAGCTGCAACTATTCTGCTCACACCGGCAGTATCCATCCTGCTGAACTAACTCCAGGGTGGTCTCTCCATTCCCTTGCTCTCGTAACACGAGGTGAATCGGCAACGTTTTCTTCATGCTGAAAGGTTTAATAAAGCAAGAATGAGCTAATAGCGCTCATCAAGAAATCTATCCCAATTTAAATCTTTAAACCTTTTAGGAAGATAATCCATATGGGATCAAAGTTTTTAACACTACTAGGGTCTGTCCCCAAAATAGTATACCGTTCAAAATACCGTATGACTTATAATCATACTCAAATACTCTTCGTAATCATTTGGAAATCCTTGGTATCGGTATGATAAACCAAGACTCAAAACATATCTTTTTAAAATAGATTTTAACATTGGAATCAAGGCTTAAATCCTATTCACTGGTTCAAAATACTATACAGTTCAATATACTGTATATCTTAAATACCTTCTCAACGTATATACACACATATCTATTTAGATATCTCATACTGTTCAAAATACTGTAAAATATCAGTAATGAACACCTTTTCATAAAAGAAGCAAGAATGAGCACTATGGCTTGATAATAAGATATAGCAGCATAATCCTATATGTAAGCTAATATCATGAAGGAAAACCTTTAAAACTTCATTCGTACATAGAATGATATATTTATTTTTCTTTTCGTCAAAACATGCCATACAGTACAACTACTGTATGAGGAACATCATTACTCATCACTTCCACATTATCTGCAACTCAGCGCCTAGGCTTTTGTTACAATGTGCATCACAAATCTAATTGGAGGGAAGAAGGGGATATACTGGAACTACCACGATACACGATGATCAGTCGTTGTATCGTATTCACGCTTTTCTACTAGTAGATGGACGACATCTTAACACGATTATCACCCTAGCCGCATACGGGCTTATTATGCTACCTGGCACCTGTTTCATTACCGAGCATATGGTCATACTACATGGCACCTGTTTCATTGCCGAGTATGACCTCATACTACCTGACACCTGTTTCATTGTCGAGTATGAGTTGTTTCCAGTCCCTTGATGAATCCTATCCTTATATCTGGAACCGATTTTAAATCGTTGTTCCCCGAGGGTAGACTAGCTCGTTGATAGGTATGAAATTATTACCATACTTACTTCCGGAAATGTTGAGGAAGTAATAATACAATGTGGGTTGACTATTGTCAACTGACCTCGATCCTCGAGTAAATCATTTCGCAATCACGACCCGGGAGTTTTAATAAAATAGCTTTAGCTCTGATAAATCAGAACTCGAAAACATATTCACTTTTAATGAAAGAGGCAAGTGAAATCATATGTTCACTTCCCGGAATGGATTCCCAATTTTTGATAAGTCCAAAACCTTAATCCTCATTCGGGATAAATAATTTAAAAGTAGTTGGGAACCCCTACTATAGTCACATAAATATCTTTTGAGATCAGAAAATATTTTAATTAACTATTGGAACCTTACGTAATATTTAAATAAGGTTCTATGATTTTTAAATCATTTTTGGAATATTTAATAAATATTCAAATAATAAATATTGAATTATTATTCAAAATAAATCCACTTAAGTGAATATTCAAAATAGTATTCACTTAATTAAATAATTATTCAAATAATAAATATTGAATTATCACTCAATAAGATTCTTCTTAAGTGAATATTCAAAATAATATTCACTTAATTAAATAATATTTAAATATATAAATATGGAATTATTATTCAATAAAATTCCACTTAAGTGAATATTCAAAATAATCTTCACTTAATCAAATAAATATTCAAATAATATTTTTAATAATATTATTTAATGCCTCACATTAAATATCCAATAATATATATATTCGAATATTTACTCAACAACATATATAAAATATAACTGTCCCTGGACCCTCCAGTTTCTGACAGTATAATCAAGATAAAATAGTAATTTAACTCCCGGTCTAAGTTTTTAAAACTATCATACAAGTACTCTATACTTAGAGTATTTATAAAACCTCGGTTTATATCTAATATAATCATATCATGTAAACCATACATCTTACGAAAGCTTTTAACCAAAAGCGTACATCAATACATAGTCCTTTTACGAATAAAACATTATATATCACAACAGCATCTTATATCAGATGTAGGGCTGGAAAACTAGCATGCATCTATCTTATGCATATATTTCATCTCACAATTTTAATACCATCACATCTATATACGACGTGAGGTTTGAAAGCATGCATAATATCATATGCATATATTACATCTCAACGTTTTTAATACCATCACATCTATAAACGATGTGAGGTTTGAAAGCATGCATAATTACCTATCACATGCATCATCAGAATATTGTAATTTAAAGTACAACATGGAATGAGAAAACTTGCCTTGGGTCCTTGGTTGTTAGGGGTTCGAGGATTTGTCGGGAAATCTATAAACAAAGAAATATTTGATCAGTTCCCTGGCTTAATCATTTAAAGTGCATTTAACTTAAGCACTAACGTTCTATTAACGAACATCAAATGTCCCGCTCTTGGTCACTTATAACCTCATGATATTCCTTAAACTCTTAAGTCAAAAGTTTGGTCGATAATCCATTCACAAAACCCAAGTACTTTACCATTACTAAACTTATCGTTTTAACCATCCCCTTAAGGGTATTTCACTCGCGCAACCTTTGTTCCCGTATTTTTATAAAATCACAAACTTATCTTTTTAACACGAAACCTTCTAGGTTTCTTTCCTAACAATCCATGCTAGTGTCCATTTTAATATCTCGACCCAATTCCATTTTTAAAGGTCTTGATCACAATCTCAAAGTTCATGTAATGAACTGCTTAGTTATCCGAAACCGCTTTCACTAAAACGGATATTTCTCCTAAACCGTTAATCGAAACGATACGATTCTTTCGCTAAAACAAACCAGGAAATAGGGCCTACATGATCATGGTCAGAAACCTTATGTTTATGCCCTTTAAGTTATTCGTGATCCCTGTCCAAACTTTCTAAGTAAAATTCGACATGGTAACGACGCTTAAACGCGATTCCGGTGTTTAAAAACACTCAAATTCATTCACCAGTATATATCCAAGCAATCACAACCCAAGGATTTCATTTATATCATCTTATCACTGTCTAAACATGCTCATAACACTAATCATTAGTTCAACCATCAATCAATCCACTAAACATCATGATTATCATGCAAATCATCTCTAATTCATGCTATCACTAACCATTCTTAACATAATCACTAATAAACAAAGTATATCATAAGGGTGAGAGGTTTTATACCTTCCTTGGTACTTAGTATAGCCTAGCAATGGGTAGTATGCCTTTCCTTCCTCCTTGATTATCATTAATCAACCTTAATCTTCAAGAACAATCAAGAAAATCATAAGTTACTATTCCAAAACACTATTCATGTTCATCTTTGATTCAACTTTTGAACATGATATCAACCATGGATGAGGATGAGATTTAGAGATTACCTTAGTCTATGGATGAGGAAGATTTAGAGCCCATAATCTTGATTTTTGGTGGAGTGGAAGTTGAAGAAAAATTCTTAAGGAATGGAAGAAAGAAAAAGCCGAAAGTTTTGTGTTCTTCATGCTTCTTCTTCTTTGATTTTCTATTCCTTTCTTTTCTTTTTGTTTAATTAATTCTAATTTGGATGCATCTCATTTGTGTGGTTGTAAGCTTGTTTTGTCATCAAAGACACATGGCCTTTTAACTTGTGGTTGTGGTGAAAGTGGTGACAAGGTGGTGATTCATCACCTTGTCATCACTTTGTCATCAACATGTCATCCCTATGTCACTTTTCTGCATCATGCTTATGTCATCATTTGTATCCTCAATCCTCTTATATATTGCACTTGATGATCTTATATGATACTCCCCCTTTGGTTAGGGTTTAATCCATAATTTGCTACGCTTTTGTTTCGCGATAGTTTCAAGTGATTTTAAAACGTTTCTCTGTACCAATGCTAGGGGATACTTCCCTGATCTTTCCATTACCTTGGCTTAATATATGGTCTTAGATTTCTCACCTTGGCTTAAGGTATGATCACGGATTTCTCATTCTACCTACTTTCTCTAGACAATCAAATCAATTCATCCTTGATTGTCCGATGAATAGTAATCAAAATTTAAAGTTGGAATCTCCCGATTCTGATCGCGTTTACATTCTTTTATTCTTCCTATACATCAATAATATCACCTCGAAACATTCATTTCATATAATCCATATAGTGTGGTCTGAAAATTTTTCCATCAGCAAATTTACTATTCATCAAGGACAAATTTACTATTCATCAAATTTTTTTTTTAACTAAGTCCAAAATTTGGGGTTATTACAATAGATTTCAAAGAAAATTGGGATGATCACCTACCCCTGATTGAGTTTTCCTACAACAACAGTTTTCATTCAAGCATCGGGATGCCCCCGTATGAGGTCTTGTATGGAAGAAGATGTCGATCCCCCTTGTACTGGGATGAAGTTGGAGAGCGAAAAATGCTCGGACCCGAAATGGTCCAACGGACTAAGGAGGCAATAGACCTTATCAGAGGACGGCTGGTAGCAGCCCAAGACAGACAAAAGAAATATGCAGACTTAGCCCGAAAAGACAAGGAATATGAAGTGGGAGATCTTGTGATGTTGAAAGTATCCCCGTGGAAAGGATTGATGAGATTTGGAAAGAAAGGGAAATTAATCCCCAGATATATTGGACCGTTCGAGATCTTGAGACGCATCGGGGAAGTAGCTTACGAGCTAGCCTTGCCCCCAAACCTGCAGCAAGTTCAGAACGTGTTCCATGTGTCCATGTTAAGGAAGTACAATCCGGATGCCAGACACGTGGTGGAATACGAGCAAGTAGGTATACAACCAGACCTGTCATATATAGAGCAAACGGTGGAGATCATTGACCGCAAGGAGCAAGTGCTAAGGAACAAGATTATAAAGCTGGTAAGAGTTTTGTGGAAAAATCATAATGTTGAAGAATCCACTTGGGAACTAGAGAGTGCAATGCTAGGAAAGTACCCTCATCTATTTTGATTTGATTCCGGGACGAAATCCTTTTAAGTAGGGGAGACTGTAATATCCCAAAATTTTGTAATATTTGAAACCCTGATGAATAGTAAATTTGCTGATGGAAAAATTTTCAGACCACACTATGTGGATGGTATGGAATGAATGTTTCGAAGTTATATTATTGATGTATAGGAAGAATAAAAGAATGTAAACGCAGTCAGAATCAGGAGATTCCCATTCGAATTGTAAATCACTATTCATCGGACAATCGAGGATGTAATGATTTGACCGTTTTGAGAAAGTATGTAGAATGAGAAATCCATAATCACATATTAAACCAAGGTTATGAAAAGATCAAGGAAGTATCTCATATCATTGGTACAGAGAAACGTTTTGAAATCACTTGAACCTATCGCGAAACTTAGCGACAAAACAAAAGCGTAACAAATTATGGATTAAACCCTAACCAAAGGAGAAGTATCATATAAGATCATCAAGTGCAACATATAAGAGGATTGATGATACAAATGATGACATAAGCATGATGCAGGAGGGTGACATGGGGATGACATGGTGATGACAAAGTGATGACAAGGTGATGAATCACCACCTTGTCACCACTTTCACCACAACCACAAGTTAAAATGACATGTGTCTTTGATGACCAAACTTGCTTATGACCACACAAATTAAATGACAAGTAATTAAGTGTAATTATACAAAACAAAAAGAAAACAAAACAAAACAAAAGAGATGCATCCTTGAAGAACAAACCTTTCGGCCTTTTTTCTTCTTCCAAAGCTTAAGAAACTTTTCTACCACTTCCACTCAACCATAATTCAAGTTCTTGGGCTCTAAATCACCCTCATCCATAAACTAAGGTAAATCCTTGATCTTAGCTTCATCCATGATTGTTAGCATGCTCAAAAATTGAATCAAAGTTGATGATGAATAGTAGAAATGAATAGTAATTCTTGATTTTCTTGTTTTGATCTTGAAGTTTAAGGCTTGTAAAGGAAAATCAAGGATCAAAGAAGGTCATACTACCCATTGATAGGCTATACTAAGTACCAAGGAAGGTATAAAAACCTCTCACCCTTATGTTATACTTTGTTATTAGTGATTATGTTAAGAATGGTTAGTGATAGTATGATGTAGAGATGATTTGCATGATAAGCATGATGTTTAATGGATTGATTGGTGGTTGAACTAGTGATTAGTGTTATGAGCTTGTGTAGGCAGTAATAAGATGGTATAAATGAAATCCTTGGGTTGTGATTGCTTGGTTATGAATTGGTGAATTGATTAGAGTGTTTTAAACACGGGAATCGCGTTTAAGCGTCGTTACCATGTCGAATTTTACTTAGGAAGTTTGGACAGAGGCCACGGTTACCTTAAAGGCATGACCATAAGGGTTTCTGACCACGATCATGTAGACTCTGTTCCATAGTTTGTTTTAGCTAAAGAATCGTATCGTTTCGATTTATGGTTTAGGAGAAACGTCTGTTTTAGTGAAAGCGGTTTCGGATAACTAAGTAGTTTATTGCATGAACTTTGATATAGGGATCAAGCCCTTTAAAAATGGAATTGGGTTGAGATATTAAAATGGATACTAGCATGGATTGTTAGGAAGGAAACCTAGAAGGTTTCGTGTTAAAAATATAAGTTTGTGATTTTATAAAAATGTGAGAACAAAGGTTGCACGAGTGAAATACCCTTAAGGGGATGGTTAAAAACAAGGAGTTAGTAAAGGAAAAGTATTTGGGTTTTGAGAATAGATTTACACCCAAACTTTTGACTTGGGAGTTACAGAATGTCGTGAGGTATGACCGAGAGCGAGACATTTGATTTTCATTAATAGAACTTTAGTGCTTAAGTAATAGCACATTAATTGGTTCTAGGGGACTGACTGTGAATTATGTATCTTGTTATAGATAGACGAGCACACTCTCAAGCCCCCACTACCACACCACCAAGACACCAAGGCAAGTCTTCAAACCCTACATCATATAAGTGATGTTGTTGTGATTTACTGTTGTGCATGTGATATATATCCTGCTTTAATACTATGAAAAGATTTATAATTGTTCACGCTTTTAATAAAAAGCTTTATTAGATATAAGATTTATATGCTAGGTAAATACTAGATATAAACCGAGGTTTAAAGGCCCTAATAATAGAGCACTCATACGATGATTTTAAAATATTAGACCGAGAATTGAATTACTATTTTTACTTGATTATACTGTCAGAAACTGGAGGGTCCAGGGACAGCTATATTTTATATATGTTGATTAAATATCCAATAATATATATATATATATATATATATATATATATATATATATATTATTGGATATTTAATATGGGGTATTAAATAATATTATTAAAAATATTATTTTGAATATTGATTTAAATAAGTGAATATTATTTGAATATTCACTTAAGTGGAATATTATTGAATAATAATTCAATATTTATTAGTTGGATATTTATTAAATATTCCAAATATGATTTAAAAAGCATAGAACCTTATTATATTATTGAATTATTATTCAATAATATTCCACTTATCTCGCGTAGGAGGCTGTGGGACAGTCCAGCAGATACAAAACCCGTATGCGGCTAGGGTGATAATCGTGTTAAGATGTCGTCCCTCTACTAGTAGAAAAGTGTGAGTACGATACAACGATTAATCATCGTGTATCGTGGCGTGCTCCGGAAAAAGGTCCCTTCCCTCCAATTGGAGTTGTGCTGCACATTGTAACGAAAGCCTAGGCGCTAAGTTACTGATAATGTGGCAGTGATGAGTAATGATGTTCCTCGTACAGTAGTTGCACTGTATGGCATGTTTTGACGAAAAGGATAATAAATATATCATTCTAAATATGAATGAAGTTTTAAAGGTTTTCCTTTATGATATAAGCTTGCATATATATATGCTTATGATGCGTTGTTTTATTGCTGGGCTTAGTGCTCAATCTTGATTTCTTTTATATATATATCAAAACACAACAACTAGAGTAGATGGCCAGGATTCGTCATACCGCTCGGAAGCGCGTATGGGCCGCGCAGACCGCCCATAGGATGGCAGTTGCAACACCTCAGGTAGAAGTACTGAGTTGGTTCAGAGTGTAACTCTTGTTGCTCCGGTTTATTTATAAGTATCATGTATGTATATTAATGAACAAGAACAAACTTTTGAGCTGCCTTTCTGGTTTCACATAGAGATCATACTGGCAGTAGGTTGCAAGTATTTTACTTTTGGGTTGTAATAACTTTAATTTATGGATCATATGACTATTGTTTTGCAAATTCGTTTCTGAGACATAACTGGCGTGAGTATAGTGATGGTGGGGTCACCATGTGTGTTGATTTATTATATTATGATTCAAGTATCAAGTGTTTGTACGGAACAAAGGGACGTGACAACCTGGATCTCCGACCCCGGATCTGGGGGTGTTACAAATGATCAAGTGAAAGGGATGATCTCTATTCCATACCCTTTGTCTTGGCAGATGCGATCTTGATGATTCTCCTTGTTCAAAATGTTGTGGAGTGTGACTAGTTGATCCTTCTCCTGCTCCCCCTAAGTTGTTGACGGTATGATCTGTTGACCCTGTTGATTGACTAGTGGATCTAGTAGTAGTCTGATGATTTCCACTACTGTCACCACTTGGTCCAGAATCATTATCATTATCATTATTATTAATAACTGTAACAACTTCAGGTTCTTCTTCAATGTTAGAGAGATCTCCTGATAGATTTTCAAATACCAAGGATTCAGAGTTCTCTCTAGTTTGCAGGCTTGGTCTTTTGGTGTCATCAAATGTTACATTTAGGCTTTCCAACATCTTCTTATCTTCAATCAAATACACCCTGTAAGCCTTAGATTCCAGAGAATAGCCCAGAAATATGCCTTCATCTGCTTTGGCATCAAACTTGCCTAGATGTTCTCCATCTTTTAGTACAAAGCACTTTGCACCAAACACATGAAAGTACTTCAGTGTTGGTTTCTTGTTGGCCATTAACTCATACGGAGTCTTTTCATGATCTTTGTTGATCAGGGTTCAATTTTGAGTGTAGCAAGCTGTATTCACTGCTTCAGCCCAAAAGTAAGTGGGAAGTTTTGATTCATTTAACATTGTCCTTGCTGCTTCAACCAAGGTTCTGTTCTTCCTTTCCACTACTCCATTCTGTTGAGGAGTTCTTGGTGCTGAATACTGTCTAGATATTCCTTTCTCTAAGCAGAAATCATTAAAAACTACATTCTTGAATTCAGTTCCATTGTCTGATCTGATTGTCCGCACATGTAGCTTAGCTTCCACTTCTATCTTTTTGATGTGATCAATGATTAGTTGTGTTGCTTCATCCTTTGAATGTAAGAATAACACCCACGTGTACTTGGAGTAGTCATCCACCATCACTAATGCATATCTTTTTCTTGAAAGTGACATAACATTGTCTGGACCAAATAAATCCATATGAATCAGCTGAAGAAGTTCAGCAATGCTTGTCATTTCTCTGCTTCTGTGTGATGCCTTATTAGACTTCCCTTTTTCACATGCTTCACATAGTCCCTCCTGATAAAATTCCATCAGGGGCAACCCTCTCACCAACTCTCTCTTTACCAAAGAGTTCATAGTTTTGAAGTTCAAGTGTGAGAGCTTCTTATGCCATAGCCAACTTTGTTCTGAAGATGCCTTACTGTAGAAACATGTAACTTCTCCTTCACTGGTAGAACTTAAGTCAGCTATAAACAAATTTCCTTTTCTCACTCCCAGTAGAGCAAACTTCTCATCCTTCCTGTTTGTGATCAAGCACTTGTCCTTTCTGAAATCCACATTGTATCCTTTATCACAGAATTGACTGATACTTAGAAGATTGTGCTTCAATCCTTCAACAAGAGAGATGTTTTCAATGATGACATTCCCAATTCTCAGATTACCATATCCCGTAGTGAATCCTTTGTTGTCATCTCCAAAGGTTACAATCGGGCCGGTCTTCTTAACCACCTCTGTAAGCAGGGACTCTTCACCTGTCATATGTCTAGAACAGCCACTATCCAGAATCCACGCGACCTTTGAGCTTTTAACCTTACCCTGCAATCACAGATTGATTAAGCAGACTTTGGTACCCAAACTTGTTTGGGTCCTGAAGGTTTAGATACTTTAACAGGAATAACATTCAAGTCAGTCTTAACTTGTTTGGCTTTCATGCTGTCTGTGGATTTATCATTTACAGTACTAGTGCTACTAGATGCATTTATCAACTTAAAATAAGCATGCATGATATTGTATGCACAAAGTAAGCACTCTTTCTTTCCATATGGTTCATGAAGATCAGACATGTCAGACATGTTATGCATTTCAGAAGTAACAGCAGTTTCTACTTTAACCTTTTTACATGCATGTGTAAGGTGTCCAGTAGAATTACAATTAGTGCACAACTTCCTAGATGCAATGGGAGTAGTTGAAACAATATTCTGATTAACACTAGCTTTCCCATTCCTGTTCTTTTTAGCCTTGCTAACCTTATTGCCTACATCTATTTTAGGTAATTCAGTTTTTACTGACTTCCTAGGCAACTTAGTCTTTACCTCTACTTCCTTCAATAAATCCTCCTCAAGCAATTCTTGTCTTATGATTAGATCATCTTCATTGAAAAGTGCTGGAAAAGGCTTAACAAACACTGGACAATCTACATTCTTAAGAACATGTGGAGTATCCTTCTTGACGGCTGAAGATGTCACAGGAAATTCCATAATCTTCTTTCCAGTTCTTTTGTTGTAGTCAAATCCTATAGCAGTTTTATTCCCTAGGGTCTGAGTATCAATTATTTCCTTAGCAATTAGGGTGGAGTTCTTATATGCATTCATCTTCAAATCTAGGTCTGAAATCTGCTTCCTGAGGATAGTCTCTATCTCATCATTACACTTGACCTTGTTTTCTAAGTACTCATTCCTCTGTCTAAGATCTTATAATGTGACAGCTACAAGCATTAGTTCTTCATTCTTAGATTCTAGATTTTTAATCTTAAGAACTAACTTAGCATTTTCAATTTCTGATGCTAGCATGCTTGTGTGTACATTGAACAATTCTACACTAAGATCTTGCACAGTTTTCTTGTACTCGGAATTAGACATGTCAATTGTAGTTAAGATAGGTACCTAAGATGATTGTGGTGATTCCTCTGAAGAGTCAGCCATTAGGGCAAGATTTACATATTCTTCCTCTTCATCCAAATCAGTATCATCCCAACTTTTACCCTCTGCAATATAAGCTTTTCCTTTCTGATTTCCAGATAAGACTTCCAGTTGTTGTTTCAGCTTAGCATTCTCATTCTTCAAATCCTCATAAGAATCTTTCTTCTCATAGACATCTTTCATGTCTCTTGCTTGACGAGGCTTCCGGCATTCAGTAGCAAAATGCCCTAACTCATTGCAGTTGTAGCATCTTGATTTGCTTCTATCAATCATGCCAGTCTTGTAGCCTCCCTTAAAGCTAGTGCCTGGTGAATACTTGCTCTTCTGAAATCTGTTGGTTGAGCCCTTGAACTTGTACTTAGGGTTTCTCTTGAAACGAATGTGGCTAAACTTTGCAGCTAAGTACGCCATGGTTTTGTCTTCCATTTGCTCAAGCTCTTTCAGGGTGTAGTAATCACTTTCATCAACACCCAGATTCACAGAATCCATTTCAGCTTCTATAATCACCTCATTTCCAGCTCCAGGGGTTTGAACTTGAATATCAGAAGTTGTTGGTTCATCCACTACAAGTGCTGCTGATCTTGTGAGTGCAGAGTTCTTGTTGTCCACCGTCCCTGGTCCGTAGATTATCACTCTTTGTTCTTGCTCCATCTCATAAGTTTTAAGCTTGCCATATATCATCTCCGATGGCATCTTAGTAAAGTCAATTCTTTCCCTTATGGATGAGGACTTGTGTTCTACATGATGGGGGCAGTGTCATCATGATCTTCCTGTTTGTCTCTCTCAGAGGATAGGTCTTCCCTTTCACGGTTAACTCATTTAACAGCTTAGTATACTTCTCAAAGACTTGAGTTATACTTTCTCCAGGAAGTGACCTAAATGATTCATACTGAGAAGTCAGGATGTCCAATCTGTTTTCCTGCACGTCTTCAGTTCCTTCAATTATCAAATTTATGGTATCCCACATTTGTTTCCCGCTCACACAGTTCATTAACTGATAGCTCATTTCCTTGTCTGCGGAATTTGTCAATATCAGCATCAGACCTGTATCCAATTGAATCAGTTCTTTGTCTGTATCTGTGTACTCATATAAATCCTTTGGGGTTGAGCCTTGAGGAATTATGGTACCGTTAGGAGCTGTAGATTCACTAACTGGTTTCATTGGTACAAACGGTTCGTTCTCTAATATGCCAATATACAACGGATTAGATGCCTTGATAAATAACAGCTTTTTCATCTTCCACAAACCGAAATCATCTCTAGTGAAGGGGGGAACTTTAATACCAGCAGGTGTCTTTGGAGAACTCATGGTTTCTGAAAATTCCAAACTATTTAAAATTCAATAAATTTCAATCAAATGAAAGATTTTGAAAATTAAAAAATTTGCTTCAAATTTTCAAGCCTTGTTTGATTTTGGTCTCATTCACCGGATCTGATTTGTATGTCAATCAAATAGCTCTGATACCAATTGTTAGGTCCAAAGTATCGTAGAAGGGGGGGGTTGAATACGATACTCATAAATTATTTAATTTCGTTCGCGGATAAATCATTCAGTTATACTACGAAAACTATGCACCAAATCAAAACACGAGTCGGGGAATATATAGTTTTATAAATATAAACTGCGAGGGGTGCTACAAATCTAATCCGTAGATTAGCTTCAATGAGTTCAGGTTAATGTAATCAATACAAACTTTAGAAATTAAGGCACTATAAATTTTCTCCAATAATCGTTCTTGAGCTCTTAAATTCTTCTGAGTAAATATGATCACAACTGCCAACCAACTGAAGAAGAACACTGTCTTCATTCTCTATTTGTAGTCTTTGTTTTGAAAAACTATCGAACCAAAATCAAGTTAATCCTGGCCGTCCATTTTTCAATCAACCTGACACAACAACAAAAGTTTCACCTCCTTCTTTATTTAAAACTATCGAAAGGATTTGTTTTTCTTTCCTTCGATAGATTTTAAATAAAATCTATCGAATGGAAAATCAATCCTTCGATGGTTTTTCTTTCCACTTCACTTGATACACTTCGATGGTTTTTCCAAAAAGAAAACCATCTAATCCTTTATCACTTTGACCCTTGAAGTTTCTTTCTTTTTACTGCAAGTGATTTGTACTTCTATTTAAACCTAAAAATACCTTGTAATATTCTTTTCACTTTCAGGATGTTTCAGATTTAGACTTTAAATCAACTTCTTCCGAGACGATGAACATGTTGATCATTTAGGTGCTCACAACTAGTGCAACTAGTCTGATTCACAGATGACTAACACTTGATCAATTCTTCTATGTCTTCAATTCAATGCTGTTGATAAGTCCTTTGTCGTTCTGGTTGCTTCAATTAAATCACTGGAATCCTATGGTACTAACTCTTAATCATTCAAATACTTCTGTAGTCTTGAAAGTCTTGTTTCTTTATTTGTCACAAAGGCTTGAACATTTTAATGAACTTCTTTCCGTGACCTGTTTACGGACTTCAAGAATACATAGCATATTTTGATTTTTTAAGTTTATCTTTTCTTCTTTACTTCTGGATTCCTGTGCTTCTTTTAATATTACTGTATGTCTTGTCCTTTGTTGAGTTGTAGTTATCTCTGTTACATCTTATGTTACATTATGCTTTACAAAAGCTTAAGTGTTGAGATCTTTAACATTCATACTAGCTTAACTGCTGCTAATGAAGAAATTGTCAGGTTAACTAAGTTGAATGATAAGATTCAGGCTAAGAATGACATCTTAGAACTTAAGCTTGATCCTTTAGAGTCATTAGTTCAAGAAAATACTAGACTTAAAAATGATATTGTTTGTGCTAAGGAGATATAGGAATTTTTGAGAAACAAAATAGAAGAAAATGAACTTAAGTTGAAAGCCTACAGAAACTCCTCTAAGCTAGTACAGGAATATCATGAGAATCACATTGAGAATCAAAAAGTTGGCATAGGGTTTAATTACTCTAGAAGCCCTGGTAAGGAGATTTCTTCAGACTCCTGTACAGACAACAATACTGTCAAACCTCATGTGTTGAGAAATGTCAAAAGGCCAATTTTCAAGAATGTTGAACATGAGATTGATGAGGAAGCCTTACTGATCAAACAAGAGATTCTTTAAGAAGATGAAGGCGTTGACAGTATGTTATCTGATAGCAAAGATTCTGTCACAAATCCCCCGACAGAAACTTTGGTAGGCAATCTGACAGAATGTTCAAAAGATGCTGTCAAAGAGGATGAGACAGTAACTTTGAAAGATACTGTCAAGAACAAAGCTCTGACAACAACTTCCAAACTTACTGTCAAGACAATAAAGTTGGAAGGTACTGTCAAGGGTTTGTCAACAACAACTTTAGAACATATTGTCACTCCTAGTACTAGTAGGATTAAGAAAAACAGAAATGACAAGGTAGGACATAATCAGAAGAGTGATAATATTCATGTTAAGGGTGCATCAAGGAAGCTTTGCAATAATTGTGGATCATTGACAATGATGGTTAAAGAAGTCAAAAGAGAACCATCTGATACTAATAGTGATGTTAATACTGATGTGAGAAAAATCCAAACTGAGAATGCTGGACCCAACAAAGAGTGGGTACCAAAGGCAACCTAATCAAAGTGTTTTTGTGTAGGGAAATAAGAAGGTCATGTGGGTCATTGACAGTGGATGCTCCAGACACATGACATGTGATAAAACCCTGCTATCACATTTCTTGAAGAAATATGGTCCAATCATAACATTTGGAGATAACAACAAAGGATACACAGTGGGATATGGCTCTTTGGAAGTAGGAAACATCAGCATTGAAGACATTGCTTTGGTGAAAGGACTAATGCACAATCTACTCAGTGTTAGTCAATTTTGTGATAAAGGATTCAATGTTAATTTTGGAACTTTGGAATGTTCAATTTACAACAAGAAAGTTGGTAGCCTAGCTCTCAAGGGAGTGATGAAATGAAGCTTATTTGTAGCTGATTTGGACTCAACAAAGAAGGAAAGTTTTTACTGTTTCTACAGTAAAGCCTATGTTACTGACAGTATGCTTTGGCACAAGAAGCTTTCACATCTAAACTTCAAAACAATGAACCTGATCATGAAGAAAGAGTTAGTAAGATGACTTCCTCAACAAGAATTCTGTCAAGAAGGATTGTGTGAGGACTGTCAAAAAGGAAAGCTAAGGAAAGCTGTTCATAGGCCAAAACAACTCAACACAAATCAAGAAGTACTCAAGTTAATCCACATGGATCTTTTTGGCCCAGTACATGTCTTATCTTTAGCCAAAAAGAGATATTCACTTGTCATGGTGGATGACTACTTTAGATACACTCGGGGTGAAGTTTTTAGAGACAAAAGATGAAGCAGCTCAGGAAATCATTAATCACATCAAGGTACTAGACATAAAGTCTAGTTCAAAAGTTCAAATTCTAAGAAGTGACAATGGAACTGAGTTCAAAAATGCAACTCTTGGAAGCTTCTATAAAGAACTTGGAATTGTTCAACAATTCTCTGCTTCCAGAACACCTCAACAAAATTGTGTAGTGGAAAGAAAGAAAAGGACTCTCATTGAAGCTGCTAGAACTATGTTGTGTGAATCAAAACTACCAACATATTTCTGGGCAGAGGCAATCAACACAGCTTGTTATACACAAAACAGAACATTGATCAACAAGACTCATGGAACCGCTCCTTATTTTCTTTTAACAGAGAGGAAACCCTCAGTAAAGTTTTTTCATACATTTGGAGCCAAATGTTATGCTATGAAGGATAACTCTGAAAGAAAAGGAAAGTTTGACTCCAAGGCCTATGAAAGTATTTTTGTAGGTTATGGCATTGAAAAAATTACATATAGAGTCTACATAATTGAGCACAAGATTGTTGAAGAAAGTGTGAATATTTCTTTTGATGAAACCAAATTCCCTGGTTTGGAAGAAGATGGTAACATGGAGCCATTGAGATTTTAAAATCAAGATTACTTGGAAGAACTAGAATTTGTTGATGAAGAACCTAGCTGCACTCCTGAGTTGGATTCAAGAAAGGATGTTGTCATAGAACATGAACAATATCCTGCTCAATTTCAAGACAACTCAGGAAGTTTTCCAATGGATATTGATCATGAGACAAGCAATGAATATATGGATGATAACATCTTTGAAGAAGAATCAACCCCTCAACCTGCAACACTTCAAAGTCCTCTAGCAAGGAATCTGCCAAGAAGTACAAAATGGAACAAAGAGCACACAAATGATCTTATCATTGGAGATCCATCCACTGGAGTGAGAATAAGGAGAAGTGCTATAAATGAATGTCTTTACTCCTGTTTTCTGTCTCAAGTTGAGCCTAAGTCAACCGATGAGGCATTGTTAGATCCAGATTGGGTAATTCCTATACAAGAGGAACTGAATCAGTTTGAGAGAAACAAAGTGTGGAAGTTAGTTTCAAGGCCAAAGGGAAAAACAATCATTGGAACTAAATGGGTTTTCAGAAACAAGTTGGATGAAGGTGAAATTGTGACAAGGAACAAGGCAAGGCTAGTAGAAAAAGGTTACTGTCAACAGGAAGGCATTGATTATGATGAGACCTTTGCACCTGTAGCTAGACTTGAGGCTATAAGGATTTTTCTATCCTATGCAGCACACTGTAACTTCAAGGTATTTCAAATGGATGTCAAAAGTACGCTTCTTAATGGAGAACTTGAAGAAGAAGTATATGTGGAGCAACCTCCTGGTTTTGAGGATGAAAAAATGTTTGATTTTGTATACAAACTATTCAAGGCACTTTATGGACTGAAGCAAGCCCCTAGAGCTTGGTATGATACTCTCTCCATATTCCTGTTGGAGAATCAATTCACGAGAGGTGTTGTGGACAAGACTTTGTTCTATAAACACCATGGAAATGATATCATACTGGTCCAAATCTATGTTGATGACATTATCTTTGGCTCAACCAATGAAAAGTTGTGTGAGAGATTCTCAACTCTCATGAGAAACAAGTATGAGATGAGTATGATGGGTGAACTCTCTTTCTTTCTTGGACTTCAAATCTATCAAAAGGATGATGGTATCTTTATTTATCAAGCCAAATACATTAAAGAACTGTTGAAAAAGTTTGACTTAGAAGATTCATCACCTGCCAAGACACCTATCTCTACTACAACTAAGTTGGATCTAGATCCTAAAGGAAAGAAAGTGGATTCTACTGTATACAGAGGCATGGTTGGATCTTTGTTATATCTTACAGCAAGTAGACCTGACATCATGTTTGCTACATGTCTTTGTGCAAGATTTCAAGCTGATCCTAAGGAATCTCACTTGATAGCTATAAAAAAAATAGGTATCTCAAAGGACACTACACCATAGATTGGCTATAGCAACCAGAATTTAGAAAAATGATAAAAAACCATTTCCATAGATAAGCATTTTCAGATGAGTTTCTATAAGTTAAGATGTATCCTAACGCCGTTTAAAAACCATTACGATAGAGTTTAAAAAGTCAAAAATTATAAGCTATTGCAATGCTTTTAAAATTGAGTTGCTATAAATAACATAAAATTTTCACAAGTTTTAGGCGGGCTACTAAAAGAAAAAAGCGGGGTTTCTAAAAACTTTAGGCCCTAAAAAATAAAAAAGCGGGGTAATAATTGAGATACACTCTCAGACACACAAATACACTCTCAAACACACACTCTCAAACACTCGAACACCCAAACACTCTCAAAGATTAAAATCGAAGATTGAATTCCGAAGACCAGTTGACCGGAGTTTAAAATCGAAGATTAAAGCTCTATTAGGTATGTTCATATCGATTTTGGGTTTTTTTGTTCAAATCAATCTTTCGATTTGGGGATTTTTGTTCAAAATTCCATTTTTTGTTGGTATCACTTTTGTATGTTCATGTTCTCTGTTTTATATGTTTGGATTTATGTTAATTGTAAATTCAGTTAGGGTTCATGTTAATTGTAAATTCAATTAGGGTTTTGTTTGTGTGTTTCAATTAGGGGTTTTGTGTTCGAACAATTAGGGGTTCATGTTTAGATTTAATTAGGGATTATTTAGGGGTATTTAATGGACTTTGTAATTGGGTAATTTAATATACGATTATTTGAAACTGGTATTGTGTGTTTGTGTATGTCTGTGTGTTTGTGTGTGTGTTTACAACCACAATTTATTTCAAATGAGGTGTTTTTGCTGTATAATTCTGTAATTATATTACTGATCTGCAACCTTGCTGCCAAGGCCGTAAGTTCCCTTATTAAATCTGATGTGTCATTATTCTCCCTATCAGCAAGTATTTACTTGTTGTGCAAATGTTTTACGCCCTAACTCTTAATCAGTGTAGAGTAGTATAAATCAACAGATGAGTATTTTGAGCTTCCGGAGGAACAAAATCTTCATCTTCGTCTTTGCTGACACTATAAATTATTTGATCACTCTTATTGCTCCATATCCATAGATTAGTAATATTATGCATGTGTCTGACCTTATTAGTCAAGTTATGATATCAGTCTGAAATTGCTTTACCTTAAGTACATAGCTTTTATGCCTTGATATGAGTTCAATTTGAATTTCTGAACTTTAATTGGTAACATGATGTCATGATCTTTGTATAACATTCAGGCAATTGAAGTAGTCGACTTGGACCAGAAAATTGAAATGGTTGCAGAGCTTGATGGTCATATTATGGGATGTGTACGTGACCAGAATGGGAACCATGTTATCCAGAAGTGTATTCAATGTGTGCCTGAAGGTCATATTTAGTTCATTATTACTACTTTCTTTGATCAGGTTGTAAACTTGTCTAGCCATCCATATGGTTGTCGTTTAATACAGGTAGAAATTCAGTTTATCACCTTTAGTCACATTATATTCCTGACCTAGAAATTTGGGTCGATACTAATATGTATATTGTGATGATGCACTTAATGCAACAGAGGAACTGGAGCATTGCGAGGATCAGAAAATACAGGATAAGGTGATGGGTGAGATTCTTGCTTGTGTTAGTATGTTCGAACAAGATCAGTATGGGAACTATGTTGTTCAGGCTTGTAGCTAATATCGTAAGTAATCCCCAGTTCTACACTGTTTTCTCTAGTATGTTCTGTTTTTAATGTTTCTGATAGTTACTGCTTACTGCTTAGGTATTGTCAGTTTTAAGTTAATGTTTTCTCTGTTCGTGTTGATTCAGGTCAGTTTTAGACTTTTAGTGGCAAGTGCTGACTGCTGTAAACTGTAGTGTTACTACTAGACTGCTGTATTATTATATTAAGATTTTTACCTTTGCTTTATATGAGACCTTCCCTACAGAAAACTTAATTTGTACAAGTCAGAACACTTTGAGTATCTGGGAAGCGGGAAACTTATGCAAATGTGAGGCAGAATATTGTTCAAGTGTCATCTAAACCTCTTAATCTAGACCATTTCAGTACAACTAATTGCTGAAGGTATCAGTTTCAGTTAAAATTGATAAAGAAATTGTGACATGTACCCTATCAAGTATCTCAGCCATTTTTGTATGACAATAAATAAATATACATAATGTTGCATATGCGCGCTAGCCATTGTAGACAATTTCCCCCAAATCTAGTAAATAAGGCTGAAAGGTGTTTAATATTCTTAATTCCTGATTAAGTTGAATTGTGCTAAGTCCAGTAGTTGGGGCTTGATTTGTACTTTAAATAACTCTAAAGCTGTTTTTTGTTTGTATTACTTTAACTCTGTCCTCTTGTAAGTAAATTTCAAATGTGTGTGATAAATTATTAGCTCTCTTAAACTGGTTGTTCTGACATGTGCGTTTTGTAAGGTATTATAGGTCGCCCTTGAGCTTGATATTCCTTGAAGATCCCTTCTTTGTGTACTATTGTGAAGGGTTTGTGCACAACTCTTATGTCCAGGGGTGCTATCATATTGTCATGCACTCTGTAACAGCAAGAAAGTTTTTAAACTGATGCAATGGCAGCATCTAGTAAATTTGATCTGTCTTCTGGAAGCCTAGATAGGCCCTTATATGCCTCTGGGCAGCGAGGATCATACTCAGGTGCTTTATTGGATAGATCAAGTAGTGTTCGTGAGAATATGGAGAATCCTATTCTATCAGCTCTTCCAAGCATGTCAAGAAGCACTTCGGCTGTCACACAGGGAGATGTAAATAGCTTTTTACAGTGCCTCCGATTTGATCCTAAAGTTATGGTTGCAGATCATAATTT
Organism: Heracleum sosnowskyi; assembly: GCA_030848705.1. Classification (NCBI taxonomy): domain Eukaryota; kingdom Viridiplantae; phylum Streptophyta; class Magnoliopsida; order Apiales; family Apiaceae; genus Heracleum; species Heracleum sosnowskyi. Next base: position 48,419,100 of record CM061236.1, read on the forward strand.
CAATCGGTCCATGGATTTCAAGTGGATAGCAGGCGTTGCTCTTAGTGTTCCACCAAATGACTCTCCATCTAGTTCTTCAAAAAACAAACTTGGTTCTTCATTGCCCGAGGAAGTCAAACGTTTCAAGCTTGGTGTGCGGGAAAGTAGTATTAAGGCCAGGTAGTTTGTGATGCCTTTTGTGACGCCCTCCAAACCCGGGGTACAGATTTGAGGAGTCATCCGACCAACGGAATACTCTTTAACACATGCATAATATATATAAAGACACAAATACCCCTTAACCAAGACCGCATCCAGATTATGGCAATGAACACAAGCTACTACAATCTTTTATTAATACAATACCAGTTTTATCAGAGTTATTACATCACAACTAAAGTTCAAATCTAGACATCTAATCTAGAAAAGCAAAACAACAACTACCCTGCCAATGACAATGACTCGAAGGGCTCTCCTGGCTGCTGGTGAACTATCGGTCACGCTATGTTGACTTATACTCTCGCTTCACTGGAATAGGGTTAGAAAACAACAAGCAAGAATGAGCCAAAATTGCTCAGCAAACATCATATGAATCATTTCTATCACAGTTGTAAGGATATGAATTTATGATATCAGAATCAACAATATTTAGCTAACACATGCTTTGTATCAATAACAATTGAAGAAAAAGAATTAGAATTTGGCTTATACATTTTATTCAAATCAAAGGTTGTGCTGCTGGCCAGCCACGCATCAACCCCGGACTAGCTCACAACATAGTCCTCTACTGGATCCTAGGCCAAACTGGGCCTTAAGTTATTCCTACCATAAATATGGCCCGACCAATTACTGGTCCATTTTAAAAACACATGCCAAATCTATCATAGGGTATAAACAATAACATGCTCAATAAGATAAACTCAATGTATAATAATTGCAAAAGAGCTTCAACTGCTCAGTATCAAATGAAGATCGAGAAAGAATCATGGAATAATTTCAATGGTATGGTGTGCTCATTCAATAAGGAAATCAAGATTGATAGTTGATAATCAATGACCGTAATCAACAGTCAAGATGGAAGTCAAATAACCAATGGTTGTCACTAATGATCAAAGGATGATAAACAATAACCAAATGGTGGTAAACAATAATCAAGTGAGTTGGAAATAAGGGTTTCCGATGCAGATCAAATCAAAGAATCAAGAATCTCTAAGGAAATGGAATCAGTTGTCCAAATGCGGTTAAAAGATTGATAATTTGAATTGTTCTAGGGATAACGGTATTCAGGTAATCAAGACAATAATAATTTCTATCAAAAGTAAAGGCACATATACTTGCCTGGTCTACGCTGCTGTCGGATCGACTCTACTCACTCTACCTTTCCCTTTCCCTTGCTCCGGGAACTCGATTCTATAATTAAACAACTCATCAAAATAAGTCTAACTATTCTCGTTCTACTCTCGACACTTATTCAATTAATAATCACATTTAAACAAGTAACCGGTTACGTATCGGACGTCCGGAATGATTTACGATATTTAAAACTCAGATATTTGCCCTAGTACGGGCATATACAAACTATAAAACACAACACACAATTAATATGAACCATATAGCAGTTATAAACATTTTTAAAACATCATACGAAACTTAATTGAATTTTAAATAAGTCATTACTAATTTCTAAATCAAAACTCGGATTTTTAAATCCAATATAAACATTTAAATGCAAATAAATCAATTAATAAAATTAATTGACACTTTTTAAATCCTCAAACTATTTTTAAATAAATAAATAGGCTTGAAAATAATTAAACTGAATTTTAAATTAATTAAATCTAATTAATAATTAATTTTTAAGAATTAATTGATTAAAAGAAATAACCAATTAATTAATAAATTAATTATTAATTAAAAATAATTAAAATAATTAAGTTTAATCAATTTTCGGATTTAAAATAATAAATATAATTTTCCAGAATTTTTCTGATATTAAAATATATTTTTAAAATAAAAATATGAATTTTTAAAGTTTTTAAACTATTTTCGAATTAATTTTAAAAATAAAATTCAAAAACAGTTTTCAGAAATCGAATTAGGGTTTTGAAGATTGAAATATGGTCAAACTTCGGGTAAACGGGTCGGGAAGAACAAATCCGGGTCACCAAGAACAACCCACCGGATTCTGGGTTTTCCAGAATCCGGCCGGTGTCCGGCGACCAGAATTCTTAATTCCCGATCAAACATAACCAAAACAATAGGGCTTTTGTTCGCCTTTGCAAGACAAACACAACCCACACAAAAACATCTATGTCCCATGCCGGAATCGAGCCCAGAATCCGGTCAATGAAACCGTCGGGGAAGACTCCGGCCGGAAACCCGATCTCTCTCATTTCTACATGAAACTAAAAGATTAATATACCAAAACGAATCTTATAACTCATACAATCAAAGCCCCATATCAAAACTTATGTCAAATCAACAACAAGAACGAACGAAGAAAAAGAAAAATTCGGGTCAAAACCTGAAAATCAAACCCATCAAAATTGAACATAAACAGGAAATTAAAGCATGGATTCTTGCTAATTAGAACCCTAGGAACATGTTAGAAGCAACCAATTGAATGGAGAATCAACAGAATGAAAATCCCCAAATTAATCAAGAACCCTAATTTAATTCGAATATTGAAAAATTCATAATAAATCAAAAAATTACCAGATGATGACGCGGTTGGAAGATTCTGAAACTAGAGATAAAGAGCTTTGATTTGAGTGCTTGAACTTTGATTTCTGAAATCAATAACACCTTGAACGAATGGATTGATTATTCAAGAACACGAAGAACACGTTTCGGGAATTTTTACTTGTTGATTATTCGCAATGCAGATTATGAAGGTTATAAGGTACGATTCGTCTGTATATATTTTTGGAAAAATAATACCCCAAGGAACACTTTTGGATCGTTATAGATCCACTGGATCGTTTAAAAACCCTAACACACAGCTGCATACACACTATTCTAGCTTCAGCAATTTACAAAGGATATTGCCTTTAGCTTTCTAAATTGCCTAACTGATTTCTTGGTTCTAGAATAATGTTACACTTGGTTATATATATCCCAAATTTACAAGGTATCTTGAACAGTCAATAATACAAAAAGTAAATCTATTCAAGATCCTTGTTTCTCCATTGTGGGTAGTGGTCCATGTGTTGGTAGCTTGCCCTTCTTTGCTGATTATCTTTTATAGAAATGCTACTTTTGACCATACAAACAGAATGCTACTTTCTTCCCCTGACCTTTCCAGAAAAACTGGCTTCCATGCTTTGTGTAGTCTGTCAACCCACGTGCTCTGTCTGACTTGTCCCTTTCACAAGGTGTGTATTCGTAGAACCTATTTGAGTTGTATCCGTTGAGAGTATCTTGATCACATCCGTAGACAACAAGTACTGCTATCCGTAGGCAGTACATTTGTCCACATCCGTTGAAGGCTAATGTTGCTATCCGTTGACAATCAATTTCACTTATGTAAAATTACAAGGCATGGACTATTTACAATTAACCTCCCTATTCTACATATCTATTAATAGTCAACATGACTTATTCAGCCTAAAAAGTAAATACTTCAACTTCAACATCAGGATTACAAATCAGGAATAAACATAAGGACTGCACATCAGGATTGTACATCAGGATTGCATATCAGGATTGCATGTCAGGAATGTTCATCAGGATTGTTGCTTAGGATTGCATATCAGGATTGCATCTCAGGATTTTACATCAGGATTACAAAAGCATGTTACATTGAGTCTTAACCGTAGATAAGTTTCCCATCTACGGATACTGCAAAAGCATGTTATCCGTTGATGACTACATTTTACTTATACAATTTTTTTACTAAGTTAATTTAGTTATCATCAAGAAACAACATAGTTCCTAACAGTTATTTTTATTATTTATGTTTTAATATTTTATTAATTGCATTTGCTTAAAAAATAAGTAGGTGTGTTAAACTTTTTAAAATAATTAAAAGTATTAAAATAGATTTTAAATAAAATAAGTAACAGTTTGCCCGTGATATTTTTAGAAAATGAGGGGTTTTAGTAAGGAAAAATAGAAAAAGTAACATGTTTTAGTTGAAAAGGGTAATTTTTCCGTGATTAAAAGTATTAAAATAGATTTTAAAATAAATAAGTAAGGATTTGCCCGTGATATTTTTGGAAAATGAGGGGTTTTAGTAAGAAAAATAGAGAAAATAACACGTTTTAGTTAAAAAGGGTAATTTCCCGTAATTAGAAGTATTAAAATTGGTTTTAATGTAAAGAAGTAAGTATTTGTCCATGATATTTTAGGGAAAATAAGGATTTTAGTAAAGAAAAATAGAAAAATTTACATGTTTTAGTTGAAAAGGGTAATTGCCCATGATGATTTTAGGAAAAAAAGGGATATTTTTGGAAAAGAAGGAATTTTAGTAAGGAAAAATAGAAAAATTAACATTTTTTAGTTGAAAAAGATAATTGTCCGTGATTTGTTTTAAAAAAGATGGGATTTTGTTTGAAAAAAAAGAAAAAGTAATGTATTTTAGCTGAAAAGGTAATTCGTTATAAATAATGTTATTATTTAATAATATTTTTTAAAATAAGTAAGGGCAATTAAGTAAAATCACTAAGTACCCATCGTCCGTCCGACTACCAAAGTTTTAATGTTTCATCTATTATAAGATAGTATTGATTAATTGATGTCATCTCTGATAATTTTAGAAAAGGAAAATTTTTAGTTAGAAAATTTTTAAAAAAAATATACGCTTTGGCTAATAAAGGTAATCAGTTAATTATTAGTATTTTATGTTACTAAATAAAATTGTCCGTGATATTTTTGAAGTTTTAGTTAGGAGAAATTTTAGTTTGAAAATATAAAAAAAATATACGTTTTGGTAAAAAAAAGCTAATCAGGTAGTCATTAGTAATTATAATATTATTATTTTAATTTATTAAATAGATATGTCCGTGATATTTTTAGAAAATGAGAGGTTTTAGTTAAGGAAATAGAAAAGTAGAAATTTTAGTTAGAGTATATAAAAAAGAATATACACTTTGGCTAAAACTGGGTTAGTTATTAGCAATTATAACTTTATTATGTTATTTTATTAAATGAAACTGTCTGCGATATTTTTGGAAAATGAGATATTTTAGTTAGGAAAAATAGAAAATATATTTTATATAATAATTTTAATATTTTATCTAACGGTTCTCATCAATTTGATCAGAAATATCTGACGGCTATGAATGGAGTGACCCGACTACAAAAACTTTCATGACCAGACTACAAAACTTTCAATGTTTCGTCTTTAATATAATAGTATTGATATCGATTTTCATTAAAAGATAATATGTTTTAAATATAAAAGGTAATCTGATATTTACTAATTTCATATTATTTTATAATTTATTAAATATAATAAATGACCGAAAATCAGAAACCAAATTTTTCAATGTTTCGGCTATTATGTAATAGTATTAATTTAAAACTCGTGTGATGCACATATTGTTTTTAATAATTGATATTTTTATTATTTATGTTTTAATATTTTCTTAATTGCATTTGTTAAAAAAATAAGTAGGCGTGTTAAACTTTTTGAAATAATTAAAAGTATTAAAATAGATTTTAAATAAAATAAGTAACAGTTTGTCCGTGATATTTTTAGAAAATGAGGGGTTTTAGTAAGGAAAAATAGAAAAAAGTAACATGTTTTAGTTGAAAAAGGTAATTTTTCCATGATTAAAAGTATTAAAATAGATTTTAAAATAAATAAGTAAGGATTTGCCCGTGATATTTTTGGAAAATGAGGGGTCTTAGTAAGAAAAATAGAGAAAATAACACGTTTTAGTTAAAAAGGGTAATTTCCCGTAATTAGAAGTATTAAAATTGGTTTTAATGTAAAGAAGTAAGTATTTGTCCATGATATTTTAGGAAAAATAAGGATTTTAGTAAAGAAAAATAGAAAAATTTACATGTTTTAGTTGAAAAGGGTAATTGCCCATGATGGTTTTAGAAAAAAAGGGATATTTTTGGAAAAGAAGGAATTTTAGTAAGGAAAAATAGAAAAAGTTACAAGTTTTAGTTGAAAAAGGTAATTGTCCGTGATTTTTTTTAAAAAAGATGGGATTTTGTTTGAAAAAAAAGAAAAAGTAATGTATTTTAGCTGAAAAGGTAATTCGTTATAAATAATGTTATTATTTAATAATATTTTTTTAAAATAAGTAAGGGCAATTAAGTAAAATCACTAAGTACCCATCGTCCGTCCGACTACCAAAGTTTTAATGTTTCATCTATTATAAGATAGTATTGATTAATTGATGTCATCTGTGATAATTTTAGAAAAGGAAAATTTTTAGTTAGAAAATTTTAAAAAAAATATCTACGCTTTGGCTAATAAAGGTAATCAGTTAATTATTAGTATTTTATGTTACTAAATAAAATTGTCCGTGATATCTTTGAAGTTTTAGTTAGGAGAAATTTTAGTTTGAAAATATAAAAAAAATATACGTTTTGGTAAAAAAAGCTAACCAGGTAGTCATTAGTAATTATAATATTATTATTTTAATTTATTAAATAGATATGTCCGTGATATTTTTAGAAAATGAAAGGTTTTAGTTAAGGAAATAGAAAAGTAGAAATTTTAGTTAGAATATATAAAAAAGAATATACACTTTGGCTAAAACAGGTAATGGGTTAGTTATTAGCAATTATAACTTTATTATGTTATTTTATTAAATGAAACTATCTGCGATATTTTTGGAAAATGAGATGTTTAGTTAGGAAAAGTAGAAAATATATTCTATATAATAATTTTAATATTTTATCTAACGGTTCTCATCAATTTGATCAGAAATATCTAACGGCTATGAATGGAGTGACCAGACTACAAAAACTTTCATGACCAAACTACAAAACTTTCAATGTTTCGTCTTTAATATAATAGTATTGATATCAATTTTCATTAAAAGATAATATGTTTTCAATATAAAAGGTAACCTGATATTTACTATTTTCATATTATTTTATAATTTATTAAATATAATAAATGATCGAAAATCAAAAACCAAAATTTTCAATGTTTCGGCTATTATGTAATAGTATTAATTTAAAACTCGTGTGATGCACATATTGTTTTTAATAATTGTTATTTTTATTATTTATGTTTTAATATTTTCTTAATTGCATTTGTTAAAAAAATAAGTAGGCGTGTTAAACTTTTTGAAATAATTAAAAGTATTAAAATAGATTTTAAACGGTTTGCCCGTGATATTTTTGGAAAATGAGGGGTTTTAGTAAGTAAAAATAGAAAAAGTAACATGTTTTAGTTGAAAAAGGTAATTGTCCGTAATTAAAAGTATTAAAATAGATTTTAAAATAAATAAGTAAGGATTTGTCCGTGATATTTTTGGAAAATGAGGGGTTTTAGTAAGAAAAAATAGAGAAAATAAAATGTTTTAGTTAAAAAGGGTAATTTCCCGTAATTAGAAGTATTACAATTGGTTTTAATGTAAAGAAGTAAGTATTTGTCCTTGATATTTTTGGAAAAAGAGGGATTTTAGTAAGGAAAAATAGAAAAAATTACATGTTTTAGTTGAAAAAGTTAATTGCCCATGATGTTTTTAGCAAAAGGGGGATATTTTTGGAAAAGAAGTAATTTTAATAAGGAAAAATAGAAAAATTAACAAGTTTTAGTTGAAAAAGGTAATTGTCCGTGATTATTTTAAAAAAAGATGGGATTTTGTTAGAAAATAGAAAAAATAATGTATTTTAGCTGAAAAGTTAATTCGTTATAAATAATGTTATTATTTAATAATATTTTTTAAAATAAGTAAGGGCAATTAAGTAAAATCACTAATTACCGACCGTCCGTCCGACTACCAAACTTTTAATGTTCCGTCTATTATAAGATAGTATTGGTTGATGTCGTCTGTGATAATTTTAGAAAAGGAAAAATTTTAGTTATAATATATAAAAAAATACGCTTTGGCTAATTAAGGTAATCGGTTAATTATTAGCATTTTACGTTACTAAAAGAAATTGCCCGTGATATCTTTGAAGTTTTAATTAGGAGAAATTTTAGTTTGAAAATATAAAAAAATATACGTTTTGGAAAAAAAACTAATCAGTTAGTCATTAGTAATTATAATATTATTATTTTTAGTTAGAAAAATTAAAAAATAGAAATTTTAGTTAAAATATATAAAAAAAGAATATACACTTTGGCTAAAAAAAAGAAATGAGTTAGTTATTAGCAATTATAACTTTATTATGTTATTTTATTAAATGAAATTGTCTGCGATATTTTTGGAAAATGAGATGTTTTAGTTAGGAAAAATAGAAAAGATATTCTATATAATAATTTTAATATTTTATCTAACGATTCTCATCGATTTGATCAGAAATATCTAACGGTTGTGAATGGAGTGATCAGAGTACAAAAACTTTCAGGACCAAATTACAAAACTTTCAATGTTTTGACTTTAATATAATAGTGTAGATTTTAATATGTTAGTGAAAATGAACTATAGTATCAATGGGCCAAGTTCAAGAGGCTAATCACCATTTTAGAAAAAAATTAGGCCTTATATCAATATCATTTTGTGGTGAATACTCATTGTTCATTCACACCTCATTCGAGGGAAAGATTAAGTTCTAACCCTTTATTATTTTCTTTCACGCCACTTAATAGGATCTTTTTTAATTATTTATAAATATATTGATATATTAATTTTCAATTTTTTTATAACATTATAACTTTTTTAACATTTATATAGTGTTATTCTTTTTAATTACAATAATAGAATTATTTGTTTTTAATGTATTTGATATGGGCTAAAAATAACCCTAAAAATATAATTAATGACATATTAATTAGACCCGAATTGGTCCAAGAACACGGCCCAATATTCAAGGCCCGAAACCCTGATTATTCATTAATTTCGTAATTAATGAATAGGGAAAATATACAGCTCATGAAAAGAGTCCAAAATATGGTAAATTTGTCAAAGAAGGATCCAGAATCACAATTAATGAGTCATAGCCTTTATCAACAAGGAAAAGACTTATTCAACAAGAAATACAATGTTTATCCAATATCAAAAAGGAGACTTATTCGCTAAGACTCCCAAACATACCATAAATACTAGGCTCCAGACGCCTATATAAGGTCCCTGATCCTACAATCAGAACTACGTTTTTGGCTTGATTCTCAATTACGAATTGAGATACGTAGGCATCTTGTGAGGACCGATTTAGTCTCGAAACACAAGTGCAGCCATTAAAGCTCGAAGCTCTCCAACCCTAGCATTAATTTCGCAAGCTCGGTTTTTATTCCATAACATTTGGCGCCGTCTGTGGGAAGACAACATCAACCATGGCAAACACACGAAGAACAGCTCGGGATACTCAAACTCCTGAGGATCGCCCTATCACCTCTGAGGCTGATCAACCACCGCCGACTACTGGCACTCAAGGGGCGAATATCCCCACCAACACTCAAGGACCGAAAATCCCAACTTCGGTTGAAGGGACGAATCCCCTCCAGATGGTCAGTCATGGATCTAATCCACAAGAGACCGTTCACCAGCAACCAATATCGACTTCTCCACTCATCATGAATGCACCGAGGAGCCTTCAACTCCATACTACTGATCTCCCTCAATACGCGAATCAGACTTTGGGGATGCCAAGCTATGGCATGCCCCCTCGACCCATGGCGGGCGGTAGTGGAACTAATCCAATCTACCATGAGGCATATGTGCCCCCTTATATTCAAGGTCTGGGACCCCAAACTCGCCAGACCCCTTTCGTTCAAGATTACTCTGGCCCATACACCGAAGATGAGGGTTATACAACTGGGGAGGATGTCGCCCCAAGAAGGAGACGTTCTTCCCAGACCAATAGAGAACGACCCCAAACTACAAGGGAGAAACTAGCGGCCCATGAAGCCGAGACTGCAAGGCTCAAGAAGCTACTGGCTGAAGAAGAAGCCGCAAGGACACAAAACCAAGGAACGGGAGGAGTCCCGATAATCAATTTGGATCCACCGTCAAGGAGAACTAGAAGGGCCGAAGCCCCAAAGAGTGATCCTAGCATTCTGCTGCCCCTAGGAGATCCTGATGATCCTACACCACCGTTTACTCAAGACATCATGAAAACGGCTATATCCAGAAAGTTTAAAATGCCAACCATCAAAGCTTATGATGGAACGGGAGATCCCGCAAATCATGTAAGAACCTTCTCAAATGCACTGCTGTTGCAGCCTGCCAATGACGCTGCAAAGTGTAGGGCGTTTCCACAAACCCTAGCGGGTATGGCTCAACGTTGGTATAGTCGCCTTCCGCCCAACTCTATTGGGTCCTTCAAAGCGCTGAGTAAGGCATTCATCAATCAATTTGTTAGTGGGAAGATACATGAGAAAAGTTCCGCCTCTCTTATGGGGATTCGACAAGGCAAGAATGAAACATTGAGAGAATACTTGAGTAGATTCACTAAGGAGGCTATAAAAGTCCCAGATTTGGAAGATAAAGTGGCTATGATAGCCCTACAGCAAGGAACTACCGATGACCACTTCAGGAGGTCTTTGGCTAAACATCCCCCCGAAAACATGTTGTCACTACAAGATAGAGCTGGAAAATACATCAAGGCTGAGGAGAGCATGAGAAAGTATGAACCCACTGTTGAGGGAAGTGAAAACGGAAAAAAGAGAAAGGAGACTCAAGAGTATGACGCTAGGGACAAATATCCCAGGACAGCGAAAGATTCTGACTCTCCACCTAAAAGGAACAACTTCGGACCCAGGTTCAATGAATATGCAAGGTTGAATACCTCAAGAAGTCAAATTCTGATGGAAATTGAGAGGGAAGAAGATCTTCGATGGCCAAAGCCGCTAAGATCCGACTTGGAGAAACGAAACAAGAATCAATTCTGCCGTTTCTATAAAGAAGTTGGTCATGATACTGACGATTGTAGACAACTGAAAGATGAGATCGAGTTCTTAATCCGAAGAGGAAAACTCGATAAGTTCACTAAGGATGGGAATCGAGGAAATCAACAAGGAAACTATGAAAGGAAAGACTATGATAGGAGGGACAACGACCAAGATCGTACTCCTAAGCCCCGAGGGCCTGTCATCAACATGATATTTGGAGGACCGACTGCTGCTGGGTCCTCCCGAAACTCAAGGAAATCTTATGCCCGAGAGGTAATGACTGTTGTAGGAGAAGCACCGAAACGTGCCAAGACAGAAGTGGCTATTACCTTTGATGCTTCTGATCTTGAAGGGGTGAAGTTCCCCCATGACGACCCGTTGGTCATTATACCTGTAATAGGTAACTCTAAAACCAAGAGGGTTCTGGTTGATAACGGAGCTTCCGTGGACATCTTGTTCCATGATGCCTTCATCAAGATGGGATATACCGATTCGCAACTGACTCCTTCAAAAATGCCCATATACGGGTTCAATGGGGTTGAATCTAAAGTAGAGGGAACTATTCAGCTCCCTATGACAATAGGGCAAGGTTCACAAACAACAACTCAAATGCTAAACTTCGTGGTGATAAAGGCAACCTCGACTTATAATGCAATCCTTGGGAGGACAGGCCTTCATGCATTCAAGGCTGTTGCCTCAACTTACCATTTGAAAATCAAGTTCCCAACAAGGAACGGGGTTGGTGAAGAACAAGGAGATCAAAAGATGGCTAGGAGTTGCTATGTAGCCGCGTTAAGGCCTGATGGAGTTGGGGGGCAGGTTCTCCCAATCAAGGTTATGGATTCGAGAAACGATGGAGAACCAGACAAAGTCACTCACATTGGAGCATTGTTGCCTGAACCCTTGAAGGGACTGAGGTGCCAAAAACTTGGCATGCCTCAAGTTTAAAAAGTTTATTATGTTTAGTTGTTTCCTAAAAGGATCCACAAATAGGACAAGTAGCAATAAGGTCGACGAAACCATTCTGAGCTCTTAAGCTCTTAGTAGGAAGTAAAGCACTATGTAAGGGTCGAACAATCTTTTTCAAAGGAAATATTTCAAGTTCTCATTCACTATTTTATTACGTATCTTTGTTTGAGTATTTCCTTATTGTTCTACTAAAGGACAAGTTGTACCAACAACACTTGATCAAAGTGCCAGCCCATTCAAGAGGCCAAGTACTAGGAATTGCCTTACAAAAGATAAGTTAAATAAATATAAGTGAGCAAGAATGACAAAACATAATATGCAAAAGTAAAGTTGCATAAACCCCGAAGAAGAAGTATCGAAAAGATAAGACTACAAGATATAACATAAATAGCATGCATGAATAGAAGATCTCGAAGGATCAAAGAGTTATGTTACAAGCATCAAATAAATCTTAAAATCCATGAAAGGACCCTGAATAAAAGCAAGATATAGAGCCACGCATGGCCAATAAAATCTGATCTAAGTCATCAAACGAATCATTGTCAAGGACAGGGGCATCTAAGTCCTCTATGAAGTCGTCAGTAGGCTCGAACTCCTCCATTGGCAAGAAGAAGTATCAGAAGGATGCCAAAAAGGCAAGCTGCCTCAAAATGGATCCCCAATTTAGATTAAAAAGTCATGAAGACCACGATTCTTAAAGTCGGAAGATCAATTGTAGTCCTAAAGACCTCAAGCTCAAACTAAAAACCTTAAGAGGCCTATTGGAAGAATGTTAATATACGGGTTGAAACCCCTGAAAATTCGAGGAAGTAGAGCTCAGAACGAGCTTCGATTCGATATACTGCAAGCTCAAATTAAAGAAGCAAGTGAAACATTGTGTCTGTCTTCGTTCACGAAGACCTCTCGATGTGAAACTTAAGTTATTAGAACTCAAGTTAGTTCTTGTATTTGTAAGCCACGTTTGGCGTTGTTGAAACCTCAAATGAGGTCTAAGGTGTTAGAACTCAAGTTAGTTCTTGTATCTGTAAGCCACGTTTGGCGTTGTCGAAACCTTAAACGAGGTTGAAGGGTAACGACCTCTCAAATACATAAAAAGTTGAGGTCGTTTTGTTCAACCTAGGACCAAATCGAGGTCGAAAATTGAGGTCGAAAACACCTCAAAAAACGCCTAGAAGACCGTCTGGGAGGCGTGGTTCACAACCCCGTCTTGTACACGGGGGTGACCAACGTCCAAAAGACATTTGAAAAATCAAGGATTGAAAAACGACTAGGAGACAAAGACGCCCAGGAGACCTCCTTGAACGCGTGGTTCACAACTCCGTCTTGTACGCGGGGGTGAACACCGCCCAGGAGACAAAGAAAGTCCAGCTAAAAAAGAAGCGCAAAGAACGCCTAGGAAGCATCCTTGAAAGCGTGGTTCACGACCTCGCCTTGTACGCGGGGGTGAACGTCGCCTAGGAGACAAAAGCGAAGCGAACAAAAAAAAAAAAAAAAAAATCGAAAAACGCCCGGGAAGCTGTCTTGTAGGCGGGGCTGAAAACACTGCCTTGTAGGCGGGTGTCACCCACGCCCAGAAGACATCAAGAATTGGCCAACAATTTTTCAAAAAAAAAAAAAAATAATAAAATAATTTACGAAACAACGCCCAGGAAGCTGCCTTCTGCGCGTTGTTTGTCTGGCTGCTTCCTACGCGGCACTAAGGCACGCCTCCCGCACAAATCCTGCCATCACAAATTCTACCAAACACACAAGTTCTGTTGTTCCCCGTGGGGGGACAGAACTTGGACTAGTTGTATGAAAAAGAGACAAGACAAGTGTAAAGCAAAATAAATTCAGAAATTGCTAATAATTAGCAAAAAGCTATTTAAAATTTTTAGAAAATTTCTAAAAATTCAGAAAATACCTGAGAAAATAGAAAATAATTTTCTTAATTTTGGGAAAATATTTTATACACATTTGAAATATTTCAAGAAATATTTCTAAAAATACCTGTGGGTACATGAAAATTCCTAAAATATTAGGAATAATTATTAAAAATACCTGTGGGTACATGAAAATTCCTAAAATATTAGGAATAAATATTAAAAATACCTGTGGGTACATGAAAATTCCTAAAATATTATGAATAAATATTAAAAATACTCGTGGGTACATGAAAATTCCTAAAATATTAGGAATATTTCATTAAATGTCAAATTAGCCTCGAATAAGGCAACAATCATCGTAAATGTGTAGGTCGCTCCACACTTTGCAATAAGGTGATACTTGTGAAACACTAGTGTAAATAAAGTCCTAGGTAAAGGATAAAAAAGACCCCGAATCTCGAAAAAGGTCAATATAATTTCTACGAAAGCTTGAAAGGTTTTCCTAGAAATTGGGGGCAAATGATATGGGCTAAAAATAACCCTAAAAATATAATTAATGACATATTAATTAGACCCGAATTGGTCCAAGAACACGGCCCAATATTCAAGGCCCGAAACCCTGATTATTCATTAATTTCGTAATTAATGAATAGGGAAAATATACAGCTCATGAAAAGAGTCCAAAATATGGTAAATTTGTCAAAGAAGGATCCAGAATCACAATTAATGAGTCATAGCCTTTATCAACAAGGAAAAGACTTATTCAGCAAGAAATACAATGTTTATCCAATATCAAAAAGGAGACTTATTCGCTAAGACTCCCAAACATACCATAAATACTAGGCTCCAGACGCCTATATAAGGTCCCTGATCCTACAATCAGAACTATGTTTTTGGCTTGATTCTCAATTACGAATTGAGATACGTAGGCATCTTGTGAGAACCGATTTAGTCTCGAAACACAAGTGCAGCCATTAAAGCTCGAAGCTCTCCAACCCTAGCATTAATTTCGCAAGCTCGGTTTTTATTCCATAACAGTATTCTTGATAGAGTTTTGGATTTGTGAAGAAGATTTTATCTATTAAATATAGCGTTCTTTTATATTAAAAAATTAATTATATTAAAGCTAATAAATAAAATAATTAATACTTATTATGATTTAAACGCTCACTTTACTTTGGGATTTCTCTGAATTCTAAAAGTCAAATTTGAATAATTTTATAGACGTAAAATTTATAAAATAACATATAATTTTGTGACAGGTTACCAATTCATTATCTAATCGGAATTATTTGGACTAAAAAAACTGAAGAAATAAAAAGATTGTGATTTTTTACATTAGAAATTCTATGCAACTTTTACTTGTATTTGGTTTAATTATTATATGAGTTATTAGATTCAATGATTCTTATCTATGTGTATCCTAAAATGTAACATTTTTACTATTTTGGTGGTATATAACCAAAATTTTGGATTAGAACACTCGTACATTTATTATATAATTATATATAACGTGCGAGATCTTACTCATAATTTTGGTCATTTACTGTCACAATGGTAAAGGATCATTAGATTATAAATAAATTGAAAAGAAAAGTGTAATGGTATATCAAAACTGTATTTGATTGTTAATCAAATATTGTTTAAATACTAAAATTTTTATTTTAATCAAATATAAGTAGATTTACTAAAATAAATAAAAATTTTATTGTGAAATTCCGTGACTTTCTTTCCTCTCTAGTTTCCGCATAGTTCCAGTTAAGTAATATTGTTAACTCTTCGGTGAATTACATATCGTTTTGTAAATTTTGCATTGATTGTAAAATTATTCAAATATTTTATATAATTTTATTCTCATATTAATTATATTTTTTATTGAATTAGATTCTCTTTGATAAATTTTAATATTTTATTAAAAAGGGAAAGAATTCCTAAAATTTCATAAACTAAGTGAAAGAAATAACCAAATTTGAGTTAAACGTAATAAAAAATTATTTATTATATTTGGAGGATCACTTTACTATTGTAAATTCTAAAAACCATATTTGAATGATTTCAAAGCTTTCGCGAAACTCACAAAATAATTTTTAATATGATGATGATTTAACAGTTATTATTCAACTGAAACTAATCTAAAACTGAAGAGAAACGAAAATTACAAATTTTTACATTGAGAATTCTATTCAGCTTAAATAACTTATCTGATATGAGCTGAAAAATAACCCTAGAAATGTAATTAATGATATATTAATTAGACCTAGATTGGTCCAAGAACATGGCCCAATAAACAAGGCCCGAAACCCTAATTATTTATTAATTTCGTAATTAATAAATAGGGAAAATATACAGCTCATGAAAGGAGTCCAAAATATGATAAATTCTTCAAAGAAGGATCCAGAATCCCAATTAAAATAAATAATGAGTTACAGTCCTTATCCTACAACAAGGAAAAGACTTGTCCACCAAGAAATACAATGTTTATCCATTATCAAAAAGGAGAATTATTAAGTCTCCTAAACATACTCTAAATATGAGGCTCCTGACGCCTATATAAGGACCCTGATCCTTCACAATAGAATTACGTTTTCTGGCTTGATTCTCAGCATTGATTGACATACGTAGGCATCTTGTGAGGACCGATTTAGTCATGAAACACAAGAGCAACCATTAAAAGCTCGAAAGCTCCTAAACCCTAGCAGTAAATTTACAAGTACGTTTTTTAATCCATAACATTTGGCGTCGTCTGTGGGAAGACAACATCAATCATGGAAAACACACGAAGAACGACTCGAGATACTCAAACTTCTGAAGAGCTTCCTCTCACCTCTGAGGCAGGCGCTCGAGGAAGCCAGCCACCACCGATCACCACCACTCAAGGACCGGAAATCCCGATTTTGGTTGAAGGGACGAATCCCCTACAAATGGTCGTTCATGGACCTGATCCACAAAAGACCGTTCTCCAGCAACCAATCACAACCTCCCCACTGCTCATGAATGCACCAAGTGGCCTTCAACTTCATACCACAGATCTCCCCCAATACGCAACTCAAACTCTTGGGATGCCAAGTTATGGCATGCCCCTTCGACCCACGATGGGCGGTAGTGGTCTCAATCCCACTTACCATGAAGCATATGTTCCCCCTTACATACAAGGTTTGGGACCCCAAAACCAACAAACTCAAACTCGAAGAACCCCTTTGATTCAAGATTACTCGAGACCCTACACTGAGGATGAGAATGATTCAACTAGAGAAGAGAGGGATCTTGCCCCAAGAAGGAGACGTTCTTCCCAAACGAACTGGGAGCAATCCCAAACTATGAAAGAAAGGATTGCAGCCCATGAGACAGAGGCTGCAAGACTTAAGAAGAAATTATTGGCAGAAGAGGAAGCCGCAAGAGCGCAAAGCCAAGTAACTGGGAGAATCCCGATAATCAACTTAGATCCAGCACCAAGAAGAACTAAGAGGGCTGAAGCCCCAAGGGGTGATCCTAGTGTTTTGTTGCCCCTAGGAGATCCTGATGATCCTACACCACCATTGACTCAGGACATCATGAAAGCTAGCATATCTAGGAAATTCAAGATGCCAACGATCAAAGCTTATGATGGAACGGGGGATCCCGCAAATCACGTGAGAACCTTCTCTAATGCACTGTTGTTGCAGCCAACCAATGATGTGGTCAAGTGCAGAGCATTTCCACAAACCTTGGCAAGCATGGCCCAACGTTGGTATAGCCGTCTACCTCTTAATTCCATTGGGTCTTTTAAGGAACTAAGAAAAGCATTCATCAACCAATTTGTTAGTGGAAGGGTGCATGAGAAGAGTTCTGCATCACTCATGGGAATCCAGCAAGGAAAGAATGAGGCTTTAAGGGATTATATCAACCGATTCACCCGGGAGGCTCTGAAAGTCCCAGACTTGGAGGACAAAGTAGCTATGATAGCCCTGCAGCAAGGAACCACTGATGATCACTTCAAAAGATCCTTGGCAAAGCATCCACCCGAGAGCATGTTGAAGCTCCAAGATAGAGCTGGAAAGTACATCAAGGCTGAAGAAAACATGAGAAAGTATGAACCCACTGTTGGTGGTAGTGGAAATTCAAAGAAAAGAAAGGAAACTCAGGAGTACGATGTAAAGGAAAAGTTTCCTAGAACGTCAAAGGATTCTGATTCTCCACCCAAGAGGAATAATTTTGGGCCAAAGTTTACGGAGTATGCAAGATTAAACACTCCCAGGAGCCAAATTCTGATGGAAATAGCAAAGAAGTTGGTCACGACATGTCTAAACGGAATCAAAACCAATTTTGTCGGTTCCACAAAGAAGTTGGTCACGACACGGATGATTGCAGACAACTGAAAGATGAGATCGAGTTTTTGATACGAAGAGGAAAGCTCAATAAATTCACTAAGGATGGACATCAAGGGAGTCAAAGAGGAAACTATGAAAGGAAGGATTACGACAGAAGGGACAACGATCAAGATCGTAATCCCAAACCCCGAGGGCCTGTCATCAATATGATATTTGGAGGACCAACTGCTGTTGGGTCCTCCCGAAACTCAAGGAAAGCTTATGCCCGAGAGGTTATGACTGTGGTTGGAGAAGCACCGAAACATGCCAGAACGGAAATATCAATAGGTTATGATGATTCTGACTTGGAAGGAGTGAAGTTTCCCCACGATGACCCCTTAGTCATCGTACCCGTGATAGGCAATTCTGAAACGAAGAGAGTTCTGGTTGACAATGGAGCTTCAGTGGACATCTTGTTCCATGATGCTTTTATCAAGATGGGCTATACTGACTCTCAGTTGACACCCTCGAATATGCCCATATATGGATTCAATGGGGTGGAGTCGAAGGTGGAAGGCACAATCCAACTCCCTATGACAATGGGGCAAGGCTCAAATACGTCTACTCAGATGTTGAACTTCATAGTTATAAAGGCTATTTCAACCTACAACGCGATCCTTGGAAGGACGGGCCTTCATGCATTCAAGGCTGTAGCCTTGTCTTACCATCTGAAAATTAAGTTCCCAACAAGGAATGGGATTGGTGAAGAACGGGGAGACCAAAAGATGGCTAGAAGTTGTTACGTAGCCGCGTTAAGGCCAGATGGAATCGGGGGGCAGGTTCTCCCCATTGAAGACATGGACACTAGAGATAATGAGGACAGAAGAGGGAAACCAGCTGAGGATTTAATCCCAATTCCCTTAGTTCCTGGTGAACCGGAGAAGGTGACTTACGTTGGAGCACTATTACCTGAACCATTGAAGAGCAAGATCATATCTTTCCTTCAAGAAAATAATGATGTTTTTGCTTGGACAACGGCTGACATGCAAGGGATTGATCCCCAGTTGATAACCCACAAATTGAATGTGGATCCTGAAAGGAAGATTGTGAAACAAAAAAAGAGAAATTTTGCTCCAAAGAGGCAAGAGGCCATCAAACAGGAAGTAGAGAAGCTTCTGGAAGCCGGGTTCATTGAAGAAATACAATTTCCAGAATGGTTGGCTAACCCAATGATGGTCAAAAAGGCCAATGGGAAATGGAGAATGTGTGTGGACTTCACTGATTTAAACGATGCATGTCCTAAGGATTGTTTTCCCTTACCAAGGATTGATGCCCTAATAGATGCCACAGCTGGGGATGAGATGCTGAGTTTCATGGATGGCTTCAGTGGATACAACCAAATCAAAATGCACAAAGATGACAGCTCCAAGGTATCATTCATCACTGACTTTGGTGTTTTCTGTTATCTAGTCATGGCATTTAGACTTAAGAATGCAGGGGTAACATACCAAAGGTTGGTGAACAAAATTTTTGAACACCTGATTGGAAAAACCATGGAGGTTTGTGTGGATGACATGTTGGTTAAAAGCCTCGATAAGGCCGATCATATAAACCATATACGGGAAGCATTTGAAGTGTTGAGGCACCACAAAATGATGCTGAATCCAGCTAAGTGTGCCTTTGGTGTAGGCTCAGGAAAGTTTTTAGGCTTGATGGTTTCCAAGAGAGGAATCGAGGCTAACCCCGACAAAATCAAATCAATCCTGGACATGGAGCCACCACGGTCCGTCAAGGATGTTCAGAAACTAACAGGAAGAGTGGCAGCATTGGGAAGATTCATCTCCAAGTCAGGAGAGAAATGCTTACCTTTCTTCAAAGCACTCAAGAACGTGAAAATTTTTGAGTGGACAACTAAAAGCCAAGAGGCCTTTGAGGCCTTTAAGAAGTACATGGCTGAAGCACCACTGTTGGCAAAACCAAAACCAGGAGAAATTCTCTATTTGTACTTGGCAGTTTCTAACACAGCCCTTGGAGCTGTTTTGGTAAAAGAAGAGTTGAAGGTTCAGAAACCCATTTATTACGTGAGCAAGATCCTACATGGGGCAGAAATAAACTACTCTATGATAGAGAAGTTTGCCTTAGCCCTGATTATGGCCTCAAGAAAGCTGCGCCCATACTTCCAGGCACACAAGATAGAGGTCTTGACCAATCAGCCTCTAAGAAACATCTTGCATAACCCTCAAGTTAGTGGAAGGTTGATCAAATGGGCTATTGAATTGGGAGAATTTGACATCAAGTATAAGCCTCGAACGGCAATAAAAGCTCAAGCACTCGCTAACTTCATGGTTGAATGCACCATTGACAACCAGGAAGTCGGGGGGCAGGAAGTAATAATGGAAGACAAGAAATATGAAGACATAGTGTCCAAAGAATGTTGGGTGCTCTATTTTGATGGAGCATCAAAAACAAAATCAAGTTGAGCAGGTTTGGTGCTACAAAGACCTGATGAATTTCTCATAGAATACGCACTAAAACTGGACTTCACAACGACCAACAATGAAGCTGAGTACGAAGCCCTGATAGCTGGCTTAGGGCTGGCTGGAGCCTTGAGATTTAAAACCCTGAAAGTGTGTGGAGACTCGAGGCTAGTGGTTTCCCAAGTAAATGGAGAGTTTGAGGCCAGAGATGAAATCATGGCCAAGTATTTGAAACTTGTCAAAGCCATCATGACTCAGTTTGATGAATGTTATATGAAACACATTCCAAGGGAAGAAAATGTGAAGGTAGATGCCTTGTCCAAATTTGCTTCTTGTGTATACTTCCAAGTCTTGAAGACCCCAAGCATCAATGGAAAGTTGATAGCACCCATTGATGTGGCTAGCTGTTGGATGGATCCCGTCAAATCTCATCTGGAAACTGGTTGGTTACCCAACGACACTTCAGAAGCACGAAAGTTATATGTGAGAGCACTAAGGTATACCTTGATTGAGGGAATCCTATACAAAAAGTCTTTCGTTGTCCCCTACCTGAAATGCTCAAGACCCCAGGATCAAACCGCCAGAGATGTTGACATCCATAAACTCACCTATTCCATTTTCCATGTGGGGGATGGATATACTTGGACCATTTCTGTGACGCCCTCCAGACCCGGGGCACAGATCTGGGGAGTCACTCGACCAACGAAACACAATATACCTGAATATAACACTTGCATAATAATATAATAACATAAAATACCCCTTATCCAAGACCGCATCCAGATTATGGCATGAAACAAGCTTCTAAGTCATAATTATTAAAAACCAGTTTTCAGAGTTATTACACAACTTAAGATACAAAGCTAGACATCTAGTCTAACTTCCAAAGTAAGACAACTACTCGTCCAATGACAATCACTCGGGGTGGTCTCCTAGCATCTGGAGAACTGTCACTAGCGATGTGTCTGCTCATTCTCTCGCTTCACTGGAATAGGGTTAGAAACAAAACAAGTATGAGCCACATGTGCTCAGCAAACATGATATATATCAATCACAGTTCCATAATGAAAGGAAAGATTTCAGTTATCTGAATCAACAATATACAAGTCAAACATAAGCTTTTAACAATCTTTATTGAACAAAGAGGAATTAGAATTGGACTTCTACATTTTTCAAATACAAAGGTTGAGTTGCTGATCAGTCACGCACCAACCCCGGACTAGCATATAGCATAGTCCTCCACTAGGATCCATGGCCATCTGGGCCTTAAGTTATTACGACCATAAATATGGCCCGACCATTACTGGTCTCATTTTAAAACATGACAATTCTATCACAAAGTATAAGCAATAACATTCATAACAAGATAAGTACACAATGACGGGGTGTAATAGTTGCAAAAGAGCTTCAACTATTCAATATCAAATGAAGTCTGAGAAATAGATTCAGAATGGTTTCAATGGTACAACGTACTCATTCAATATCAAATGAAGTCTGAGAAATAGATTCAGAATGGTGAAGGTTTCTGATATCCAACACGATTGTGGATTAAATCAAAAGTTAGGAATTTTCAAGGAAATAGCATCAAGTGCTCAATACGGGTGAAGATTGAATAATCTGAATCATTCTGATGGTAACATACATGTAATTATGAAGAATAATAACAATTGAATCAACAAGTAAAGGCACAGATACTTGCCCGGTCTAGTAGATGACAGAATTCTACCGAGCTCACTCTACCTTCTCTTTTCCCTTGCTCCGGGAACTCGATTCTATAATAAACAACTCATTACAGTAAGTCTACCTATCCTCATTCTATCCTCGATATATACTCATAACCATTTTTACATTTAAACAAGTAATCGGGTTCCTATCGGATGCCCGATCTATTTTACGGTAATTAAAACTTAGACATTAGCCCTCGTACGGGCATTTTCGGACTATTAAAACACATTATTCGACTCATATAAACCATATAGCACTTATAAATATTTTTAGAACAATATTCGAGGCTTATTTGAATTTAAATAAGTCACAAATCATTTTTAAATCAAAAATCGGATTTTTAATCTCAATATAAGTATTTAAAAACAATTAAATCAATTAACATAAAATTAATTGACAATTTCCAAATGCTCAAACTATTTTTAAATAATTAAATAAAGCTAGAAAATAATTAAACCTAATTTAAATTAATTAAATCTAATTAATAATTAATTATTAAGAATTAACTGATTAAAAGATTTAATCAATTAATTAAATTAATTAATTATTAATTAAAAATAATTAAAATAATTGAATTTAATCAGTTTTCGAATTTAAATAAATAAATATAATTTTTCAGAATTTTCTGAATTTAAAAATGTATTTTTTAAATAAAAATATGATTTTTATAAATATTTAAACTATTTTCGAATTAAATTTAAGAATAAAATTCAAAAACAGTTTTCTGAAAATATTTTAGGGTTTCGAAGATTGAAACCGGGTCAGGAAAACGGGTTGCCAAGAACAGAAACGGGTCGCCAAGAACAACCCACCGGAAACTGGGTTTTCCAGAATCCGGCCGGTCATCCGGCCACCGGATTCCGTTCACGGCCAAAACTGCACCAAAACATACATTTCTTTGAGGGTTTCTGCTCTAAACTTCACAACCAACACAACTAACATAAAACATTGCCAAAACAAACCAGAATCGTCCCAGAAATCCGGTCAAACAAACCGGGTTTGGGTTTTCCGGCCAAAACACGATCTCACTAAATCTTACATGAAATTCTAAGTTCTTGGTGTTAAATCAAAGCTGTGAACACACACAATCAAACCCCTCTATCCAAAATAATGTCAGATCAACAACAAGAATGAACGATTAAAAAGAAAATTCGGGTCAAAACCCGAAAATCGAATTATTAAAAATTGAACATAAACATGAAATTAAAGCATGGATTCCTACTAATTAGAACCCTAGGAACATGTTGGAAGCAATCAATTGAACGGAGAATCAACAGAATGAAAATCCCCAATTCGAACATAAACCCTAATTTTAATTCGAAATTTGAAACATTCATATAAAATCGAAAAATTACCAAATGATGATATGGTTAGAAGATTCTGAAACTAGAGATCAAGATCTTTGATTTGAGTACTTGAACTTGTGATTTGGATTTCAATAACATAATCAAAATTGATTTTGATTTTCGAGAACACGAAGAACACGGTTCGGGAATTTTATATTTTTGTATATTTTTAATACGGATTATATGAAGTATAATGTAAAATTTTCTTTTTTATACTTAGTGGAAAATAATACCCTAAACGACATTTTTGGATCGATATTGATCCACTGGTTCGCTTTAAAACTCTAATTTAGAAAAATACACGTTTTACGAGGTGATAACTATCCACAAAGGCTGATAGTTATCCAAATCAATACATATCATTTATATAACTAATGCTCAGGAATACTGGGGCTATAACAGATGTATTATTGATACGGACGATATATCAATTACCCTAGAAAAATTAGGGTTAGGGTTTGGAATAATTTTTCTTCCTTTGAATAAAACAAATACTATTGATAGCATCGGATAATAAGGGATATAATAATACGAAGAAATCCTCCGATAATGATTCGGACACGAATGACGAAGGAATAATAATGATGTACAAAATTTCAACGGGGCCCTGGAATTTTCAAAACGGGGCTCAAAATTGAAGATATTTTCAAATGACAAGATATTTGAACGGGGCTTCCGACACACCAATTTAGCACATAATCACTTAACAACCTTTATCATTAAAACTCAAAATACTTCACAATAATTATTCTACACATATAATACAATTTATATTATTAATAAAGTTCACGGATCTTACATCCTTCCCCCCTTAATAGGATTCTGTCCACAGAATCAGATCAAGGAAACAACTGGGGATACTTCTCTAACATATCACTCTCTAACTCCCAGGTAGACTCTTCCACCTTAAGATTCCTCCACAAAACTCTTACTATCACTACAGTCTTATTTCTTAACACTCTTTCCTTACGATCCAATATCTGAATTGGTCGTTCTACATAAGATAAATCTGACTGGACCTCTATGGGTTTATACTCTATTACATGGTTCGAATCTGGTCGATACTTCTTAAGCATGGATACTTGAAACACATTATGAACGTGCTGCATATGCGGGGGTAATGCTAACTCGTAAGCTACTTTCCCAACCTGCTTCAAAATCTCAAATGGTCCAACGTATCTCGGACTCAATTTCCCTTTCTTTCCAAACCTAACTAATCCTTTCCATGGTGAAACTTTTAGTAACACTTGCTCTCCGACTTCGAATCCCATATCCTTTCTTGCTAGGTCAGCATATTTCTTCTGCCGGTTCTGAGATGTTATCAACCTTTTCTGAATCAATTCAATCACTTCCTTTGTTTGCTGTACTAATTCTGGCCCTATCACTTTCCGTTCACCAACTTCATCCCAATATACTGGAGATCGACACTTCCATCCATATAAATCTTCGTAAGGTGGCATCCCGATACTCGCGTGAAAACTATTATTATATGAGAATTCTACTAAGGGTAGATGATCGTCCCAATTACCTTTAAAATCAAGTGCACATGTTCTAAGCATGTCTTCGATGGTTTGAATTGTCCTTTCACTTTGACCGTCTGTCTGCGGGTGATAAGCCGTACTCATTTTAAATTCGGTGCCTAAAATGAAAACTTCTCCAGAATCTTGAGTTGAATCTAGGGTCTCGATCAGATACTATTGACACTGGAACTCCATGCCGTACCACGATTTCTTTAACATATAAACGAACTAACTTATCCAGCGAGAATCTCTCGTTAATTGGAAGAAAATGTGCCGATTTCGTCAATCGATCCACAATAACCCAAATAGCATCATGGTTAGTCTTCGTTCTAGGCAATCCTACCACAAAGTCCATTGCGATGTGTTCCCACTTCCACTCAGGAATTTCTAACGGCTGCAGTAATCCACTTGGTCTTTGATGTTCCGCCTTGACCCTTTGACATGTAAAACATTTACTCACCCATTCAGCAATTTCTCTTTTCATATCTGGCCACCAAAAGTTCATTTTAAGATCTCGATACATCTTCGTGCTTCCAAGATGAATTGAATACTTCGAGTTATGCGCTTCGTGCAAAATTTCATTCTTTAGTTCTGCTACATTAGGTACCCATATTCGAGAAGCAAACCTTAAGATTCCTTTGTCGTCCAGTTGGCTACATATTTTCTCGCCTGTTAAACTATTTGCATTGTCATTCATGACTTGCTCTTGGCATTTCCGTATCTTTTCCAACAATTCAGGTTGAAACGTTATGGGGTAAATCATTTCTGTCGCGTCCTTCGGAACACGTACTTCTATCTCTAACTTTTCAAACTCTCTGTACAATTCTTTGGTCATCGTCAGCATATAAAATCTTTCTTTTCTGCTCAATGCATCTGCTACCACGTTTACCTTGCCGGGGTGATAATTTATAGAAACGTCGTAATCCTTGATTAGCTCCAACCATCTTCTCTGTCTCATGTTCAGCTCCTTCTGAGTAAAGATATACTTCAGACTTTTGTGATCGGTGTAAATTTCACATCTCTCTCCGTACAAGTAATGTCTCCATATCTTCAGTGCAAATACGATCGCTGCTAATTCCAAATCATGTGCAGGATATTTCTGTTCGTGAGGTCTCAATTGTCTTGATGCATAAGCAATTACTTTGTCATGTTGCATAAGTACACAACCCAATCCTTTGTAAGACGCATCACTATAGATTACAAAATGACCTTGATCGTCTGGTAGCATTAACACTGGTGTCGTAGTTAGTCTCTTCTTTAACTCTTGGAAACTCTCTTCGCATTTGTCGTTCCATATGAATCATTCGCTTTTCCTTGTCAGCTTGGTCATTGGAGTAGCTATCTTTGCAAAATCCTGTACAAATCTCCGATAGTATCCGGCTAATCCCAAGAAACTTCTAACTTCAGTTGGTGTCCTTGGTCTTTGCCAATCCTTCACTGCTTCAATCTTTGCTGGATCTACTTTGATGCCTTCACTACTTACCACGTGCCCTAGGAAATGAACTTCCCTTAACCAGAATTCACACTTTGAAAATTTTGCTTATAGTCCTTCTTGTCTTAAAATCTCCAACACAATCCACAAATGATTCGTATGTTCTTCTTCCGTCTTGGAATATATCAAAATATCATCGATGAATACCACTACAAACTCATCCAAATACTTCTTAAAAATCCTGTTCATTAAATCCATAAAAACTCATAATGTCCATACCTTGTTCGAAAAGCTGTCTTCGATATATCGTCTGGTTTAACCTTCAATTGGTGATATCCTGATCATAGATCAATCTTAGAAAAATGAACCGCCCCTTTTAATTGGTCAAAGAGATCATCTATTCTGGGCAATGGATACTTGTTCTTGATGGTTAGTTTGTTTAAATCCTGATAATCTATACAAAGTCTCATACTTCCATCCTTCTTTTTGACAAACAGCACTGGTGCTCCCCACGGTGAAACGCTAGGTCTGATAATTCCTTTGTCTAAAAATTCCTACAATTGCTTAGCTAATTCCTTCATCTCCACTGGTGCCATTCTGTATGGTGCTTTGGATACTGGTTCCGCGCCTGATGTTAAGTCTATCGCGAACTCAATCTCTCTATCCGGAGGTAGTCCTGGTAACTCTTTTGGAAAAACATCTGGAAACTCATTCACGACTGGAATATCTTCTAACTTAGAAACTTCCTTCTCTGTATCTATCACATATGCGAGATAAGCCTCACATCCTTGTCTTAATAACCTCTTAGTCTGAATCATTGTCAAAAGTTTCTTCGTTTGCTTCTCTCCTTTAAATATCACTTCTTTCTTTCCGGGGGTAACTAAAGTAACCCTCTTATCCTTACAATCAATACGCGCATCATAATCAGTTAACCAATCCATTCCTAAAATAACATTAAATTCTCCCAACTTGAAAGGTAATAAATCAGCATAAAAACGACTCCCTAAAATCTCAATTTCACATCGGGGACAATACGAACTGACCGGTATACGATCCAGGTTAGCTATTTCTAAACTCAACACTCCACTTAAGGGTTCCATTAAACAATTCAATTTACGAGCAAATGTTTCCGAAATAAACGACTTAGTAGCTCCTGAATCTATCAGCACTTTAGCATTAACAGAATTTACTAGAAGTGTACTTGCCACCACATCGGAGTCTCTCACTGCTTCCCTCATTGACATATTATTGGTTCTGGCTAACGGCTGAACATCAACAGCTGGAGGTGCCTCTATAGCTCGAATCATGTTGTTCACGGGTGCTGGCGCTCTACAATCCTTGATCATATGGCCTGGTCTCTTACATCGATGGCACACAATACCTGTCTTGCAATCCCTGGCATAATGCCCCTTCCGGTTACACTTAAAACATGTGATACTCAATCTGTGGCATATACATGGATGTCTTTTCCCGCATGTCTTACATTCTGGCAGTGGAGGTCTGGAAACTACTTGCTAATTATTGTTTGGTGGATGAGTGATTGGTCCTGCATTTCCAGTATCTGGTTTCTTGAAAGTTGTACCTCTGCCCGGCTGAAATCTTGGTTTCTTGTTTGGATGGCTCTGAAGATCTCCATGTGACTGGACCTTATCAGCTGTACCTACCTTTCTTTTCTTATTCTCTCTCTCTTATGTATGAATCACTCTCCCCTTCCGCAATCATTGCCTTTTTGTACTACGGCTGCATATGTATCTAATTCCAAAACTGCTAACTTACTACGAATCCATGACCTCAGTCCCTGTTGGAACCTCTTGGCCTTCTTCTTCTCCGTATCAACGTATGTCGGAACAAACCTAGACAACTCGGTAAACTTGGTCTCGTACTGAGAAACAGTCATACTACCTTGCTTCAATTCTAAAAATTTCAACTCCACTTGATCTCGCATAAAGTCAGGAAAATACTTCTCTAAAAACAATTCTGTAAATCTCTCCCACGTAATTAACCCTTCAGGTTCTAAAGCCTTACTAGTTTCCCACCAATAACTTGCCTTATTTTTCAGAAAATAACTAGCATACTCAGTTTTCTTTTCTCCCGTTACCTCTATCAACGTAAAAGCTTTCTCCATTTCCTTTAACCATGCCTTTGCCTCAACTGGATCAGCAGATCCCTTGAACTCTGGAGGTTTTGCTGCTTGAAAAGATTTAAACATAACCACGGGTACTACCTGCTGGTGCTGCTGTTGTTGATGCTGATGTTGCTGATGTTGTTGTTGCTGCTGTTGTAGTAACTGATGTTGGATCTGTTGTTGTTGTTGTGCTAGAGAAGTAGTTTGTTGAGTGAGGGTATTCAAAAGCTGTATTACAACCGGATCTAAATGACCCGTTGGGGGTGTATTCTGTTGACCTTCTTGGTCAGTGGAATTATTCGCACGGGTATTTCGTCTAGGAGGCATCTTGCTGATGAATAAACAATAACTGATTTAATCAAATAATTCATAAATAGAAGAGAAAGAGAACACAATTGGTAGAACCATGATTTACAGATTTTCAACGGCGTAAGGGTACACTCGTTGCACAAGTAGAATAACAATTACAATATTGAAAATGAATAACAAGAGAATAATAACAGTTCTACAAAGGATGGTTATCATAAATATATACATAGATTCGATATAAGCGTAGAACGCTTTCAAAAGTAAAGTGTGTCATAGCTGAACTACAACTGCCGATCAACAGTACAACAACAAAATACAACAACAATCCAAGGCGATACTATAAGCCTGGTGCACTGCTGGTACTATACTATGCATGTATGTACTATCTGACTGGAATCCACATAATACCCCAACCTCGTCTCTACCGGCTCATGGATCATCATCTCTGGTCTCCCGTAGTGCTGGCCCGACAATCTCCCCAATCTCCCTCATCACAAAGTCCAAAATCTCTCTCATCCCTACTGTAGTCTCTCCCTCTCTGCTAGTAGCTAGTCCATGCAACCTCGTCTCTATCAATGTCCTCACAACCCTGAGTCTCATCCGTGTCTCTCCTACCTGATCCCTGAATCTATATCTATCTCTGGCTACACCTGCCTCCGCTGAACGCATCCCACGCATCTCTAATACCTGTCTACGAAAGTAATCCCTCTCCTCTCTCATCCTCTGATAACGGTGATGTGGAACTGGTGGCTCAGAGATTTGGAACAAAGGTCCGGAAACTGAAGCCGGAGACCGCGGTGCTGCGGGTATGCGTCGAAGTGGAACGGGACAAGGTATAGGATCCCTCCTGACCACTATAGGTCCAGACTGAGGTAGTGTCGGTCGCGACGGTCCTCCTCTCAAATCTGGTACAGGTCTCTCCTCTATCGGGTGTTCTGACGGATCTGAATCTGAACTAGAGCTAGGTGGCTGCAATTATAACCATACTCGATTACTACACATAATATCTCTAATCGACCTTCTATGACCATTAGGTGAATTCCTAACCCTTTATGTTATCCTGGACCCTAAACCCTAACTTGTTTCAAATGCCATAACATGTTGCTCTGATACCAACCTGTGACGCCCTCCAGACCCGGGGCACAGATCTGGGGAGTCACTCGACCAACGAAACACAATATACCTGAATATAACACTTGCATAATAATATAATAACATAAAATACCCCTTATCCAAGACCGCATCCAGATTATGGCATGAAACAAGATTCTAAGTCATAATTATTAAAAACCAGTTTTCAGAGTTATTACACAACTTAAGATACAAAGCTAGACATCTAGTCTAACTTCCAAAGTAAGACAACTACTCGTCCAATGACAATCACTCGGGGTGGTCTCCTAGCATCTGGAGAACTGTCACTAGCGATGTGTCTGTTCATTCTCTCGCTTCACTAGAATAGGGTTAGAAACAAAACAAGTATGAGTCACATGTGCTCAGCAAACATGATATATATCAATCACAGTTCCATAATGAAAGGAAAGATTTCAGTTATCTGAATCAACAATATACAAGTAAAACATAAGCTTTTAACAATCTTTATTGAACAAAGAGGAATTAGAATTGGACTTCTACATTTTTCAAATACAAAGGTTGAGCTGCTGATCAGTCACGCATCAACCCCGGACTAGCTTATAGCATAGTCCTCCACTAGGATCCATGGCCATCTGGGCCTTAAGTTATTACGACCATAAATATGGCCCGACCATTACTGGTCTCATTTTAAAACATGACAATTCTATCACAAAGTATAAGCAATAACATCATAACAAGATAAGTACACAATGACGGGGTGTAATAGTTGCAAAAGAGCTTCAACTATTCAATATCAAATGAAGTCTGAGAAATAGATTCAGAATGGTTTCAATGGTACAACGTACTCATTTAAGAAAGTCAACAATGGTTATCATCAATATAAACTGAATTGAAGGTGAAGGTTTCTGATATGCAACACGATTGTGGATTAAATCAAAAGTTAGGAATATTCAAGGAAATAGCATCAAGTGCTCAATACGGGTGAAGATTGAATAATCTGAATCGTTCTGATGGTAACATACATGTAATTATGAAGAATAATAACAATTGAATCAACAAGTAAAGGCACAGATACTTGCCTGGTCTAGTAGCTGACGGAATTCTACCGAGCTCACTCTACCTTCTCTTTTCCCTTACTCCGGGAACTCGATTCTATAATAAACAACTCATTACAGTAAGTATAACTATCCTCATTCTATCCTCGATATATACTCATAACCATTTTTACATTTAAACAAGTAATCGGGTTCCTATCGGATTCTCGATCTATTTTACGGTAATTAAAACTCAGACATTAGCCCTCGTACGGGCATTTTCGGACTATTAAAACACATTATTCGACTAATATAAACCATATAGCACTTATAAATATTTTTAGAACAATATTCGAGGCTTATTTGAATTTAAATAAGTCACAAATAATTTTTAAATCAAAAATCGGATTTTTTATCCCAATATAAGTATTTAAAAACAATTAAATCAATTAATATAAAATTAATTGACAATTTCCAAATGCTCAAACTATTTTTAAATAATTAAATCAAGCTAGAAAATAATTAAACCTAATTTAAATTAATTAAATCTAATTAATTATTAATTATTAAGAATTAACTGATTAAAAGAATTAATCAATTAATTAAATTAATTAATTATTAATTAAAAATAATTAAAATAATTAAATTTAATCAGTTTTCGAATTTAAATAAATAAATATAATTTTTCAGAATTTTCTGAATTTAAAAATGTATTTTTAAAATAAAAATATGATTTTTATAAATATTTAAACTATTTTCGAATTAAATTAAAAATAAAATTCAAAAACAGTTTTCTGAAAATATTTTTGAGTTTCGAAGATTGAAACCGGGTCAGGAAAACGGGTTGCCAAGAACAGAAACGGGTCGCCAAGAACAACCCGCCGGAAACTGGGTTTTCCAGAATCCAGCCGGTCATCCGGCCACCGGATTCCGTTCACGGCCAAAACTGCACCAAAACATACATTTCTTTGAGGGTTTCTGCTCTAAACTTCACAACTAACACAACTAACATAAAAACATTGCCAAAACAAACCAGAATCGTCCCAGAAATCCGGTCAAACAAACCGGGTTTGGGTTTTCCGGCCAAAACACGATCTCAGTAAATCTTACATGAAATTCTAAGTTCTTGGTGTTAAATTAAAGCTATGAACACACACACAATCAAACCCCTCTATCCAAAATCATGTCAGATCAACAACAAGAACAGACGATTAAAAAGAAAATTCGGGTCAAAACCCGAAAATCGAATTCTTAAAAATTGAACATAAACATGAAATTAAAGCATGGATTCCTACTAATTAGAACCCTAGGAACATGTTGGAAGCAATCAATTGAACGGAGACACAACAGAATGAAAATCCCCAATTCGAACATAAACCCTAATTTTAATTCAAAATTTGAAAATTTCATATAAAATCGAAAAATTACCAGATGATGATATGGTTAGAAGATTCTGAAACTAGAGCTCAAGATCTTTGATTTGAGTACTTGAACTTGTGATTTGGATTTCAATAACACAATCAAAATTGATTTTGATTTTCGAGAACACGAAGAACACGGTTCGGGAATTTTATATTTTTGTATATTTTTAATACGGATTATATGAAGTATAATGTACAATTTTCCTTTTTATACTTAGTGGAAAATAATACCCTAAATGACATTTTTGGATCGATATTGATCCACTGGTTCGCTTTAAAACCCTAATTTAGAAAAATACAAGTTTTACGAGGTGATAACTATCCACAAAGACTGATAGTTATCCAAATCAATACATATCATTTATATAACTAATGCTCAAGAATACTGGGGCTATAACAGATGTATTATTGATACGGACGATATATCAATTACCCTAGAAAAATTAGGGTTAGGGTTTGGAATAATTTTTCTTCGTTTGAATAAAACAAATACTATTGATAGCATCGGATAATAAGGGATATAATAATACGAAGAAATCCTCCGATAATGATTCGGACACGAATGACGAAGGAATAATAATGATGTACAAAATTTCAACGGGGCCCTTGAATTTTCAAAACGGGGCTCAAAATTGAAGATATTTTCAAATGACAAGATATTTGAACGGGGCTTCCGACACACCAATTTAGCACATAATCACTTAACAACCTTTATCATTAAAACTCAAAATACTTTACAATAATTATTCTACACATATAATACAATTTATATTATTAATAAAGTTCATGGATCTTACAATTTTCAATGGCAAGTGCGCAAAGAAAGTTCTTGATGGTGGCAATCGACTACTTCACTAAGTGGATTCAGGCTAAACCTTTAGCCAAGATAACCACCAAGCAAGTAATGTATTTCTTCCGGGAGAATGTAATATGCAGATACGGGATTCCACGAATCTTGGTCACGGATAATGGAACTCAGTTTAATAATGAAGATTTCAAGAAGTATTGTGAGGAAAATGATATCAAGTTACGTTTTACTTTTGTTGCCCATCCTCAAGCAAATGGGCAAGCTGAGGTTGCCAATCGAATTATCCTAGATGGACTGAAGAAAAGAGTTGAACGCTCTAGAAACACTTGGGTAGACGAGTTGCTCCCCACACTATGGGCATATCGTACTACTTGTAAGGTCACCACTGGAGCAACCCCCTTTCTGCTGGCATATGGGGCAGAAGCAGTGGTTCCAGTGGAGATTACTCACACATCTCCAAGAATCGAAGCTTATGAGTCAGAGGCAAATGAAGAAGGCATGAGGCTGGCCTTAGATCTAATGGATGAAGTTAGAGATGAGGCAAATGCTAAAGTATTATGTAAGGGTTGAACCCATTTTCAAAGTTATAATTAAATATTCTTATGTTTTCATGACGCTTTATGTGCATTGCATACTGATAGATATGTACAAAATGCTAACTAACATGCAAAGTCAAGAATTGGAAGAAACTGGAAGAAATAAAACTAAACTTACTAAGAGTTTAAGTTAACCCCGAAGGCCTGAAATACATGAAAAATAATACAAGCCACAGACGGCCATGAAAGATAAACAAGCTATAACTACGCTGCCCCCCCCCCCCCTTATCACCAGCATCTGTCTCCTCTCCTGAGCTGGAGCCAGAAGTATGATCATTGGCATCAGGGTCATCAACAGAGGTGTCACCAAGGGGTGATGACTGCAATGGATCTAAAATCCTCTCATCCTCCTCCATGTCATCTGTCCCAGCCAGGAGGCGCTCTAAAGGAGTAGGAGGGTGAGGAGCTGGGAAGCAGCAGAATCAAAAACCCCAGTATGCTTGGCCAAGATAGCCTGAACAACATCCTCTCATCCTGATGTATGCTGGACTGGGAAAAGGATCTCATCGTGCTTCTCTATCAAGTCCTTGTACTCCTGAGAGTCAAGGTACTCGTCAATTTAATCCTCCTTGCTCTTTCTTAGCTCGACTAGATCAGCCTGAGCATCAGCAAGCTCCTTCTCCCTCCTAGCTAGAGTCTCTTTTAGAGACTTCACCTCATCCTCGGACCTTTCCAGCTTGATCCTGTTGGCCTCAGAAGAGGTACGCCAAGCTTTAGCTTAGAAAAGTGCCCCCTGGAAGTTGGAATTACTCTACCAAAAAATAAAAGTTAGATAAGAAAAATAAAGACTTAAAAAGGCTAAGGTAAGAAGAATACCGCAGCAATGGCCTGAGCGCCCAGATGCTCAACTCCCTCGATTGTAGAATCTACAACAAAGTCTTTGTAGTCGTAGGGAGTGAGTGAATGGTATGACCAATCCACAGCATGATTAGACAACCCAGTAATGGTGTCCCTCTTCCTAATACCCCAATTGGGGAGCCAAACAGAGGACTTCGAGGACACAGGAATATCTCCCTCGTCCACAGGAATCTGAGGAGGGATCAGGAGACCAGGAACATCAGGCTTTCCACGGGGATCCCCTCCTATCCTGACCCTCTTCATCCTCGAGGTCTCATCATCCTTGGGCTCATTGGTCTTGTTTATAAAGGCCGCAACTGTAAACACAACCAAAGAATGGTTAACATAAAATCACAAAAAGAAAGAAAGTAATAAACAGAAAGGATAAGTAAAATAACCCTTATCAGAGACAGTTGAAAGATGAACAGACTTCATGACAAATTCGTCCAGAAGCTCCCAATCCACGGTAGTCCCATTGTCTTTAATTAGCTCAGAGTAGGCATGGGACTCCTCGTCATTCAAGATTATATTGCTGGGACTACCATCCGCAACTCTCCCAAAAGATTTACGGAACAAAGTTCCCCAATCTCCGTCTTCCCAGACAAGATACATAAACTCATTCTTCCACCTAGGGTTATTATCTGGGACAGACTTTGGGTGGAAGATAAAAGGAAAGCCAACCCTATGGCTAATGTATACCCAACCCAAATTGTTGGCAGAACTGTTTTTAAACTGAAAAATCTTTCTGAACAAAGGGACATGAAGAGGAAAATTATTACGAAGGCATAAAACCATAAAGCAGTGAATTATCCTCCAGGCATTTGGAGGTAATTGGCTAGGGTTTATTTGAACATCGGCCAGGAGCCTAGGTATAAACTCGTGAAAGGGGAACCTAAGGCCAGCGACTATGGAATCTTTGTAAATACATAAGGCGTTAGGCCGCCAATGACAAGAACGGTCACCGACACCGGCAGTCACTAATTTTAGGGGGGCTTTAACCCTATACATTTTATTGTAATCTCTAATTTTATCTACGTCATGGAATTTGCTACTACAATCATATGAATCTAAAGCAGACACAGACGGGTACTCATCCCCACGTTCATTGATCATATCATGCAAAGACATGTATTTAGAACGAATAGGAATGGGGGTACCTCGTTTGGATGCAGAGTTCATCTTCTGAAGACGTTGGGAAGCGCAATCAGCCATTTTAAACCCAGAAAAGCCCAGAAATATTCAAATCTTCCAAGAAAAGCTTCAAATCTTCAAGGGTAGAAACCCAGAATCTTCAAATCTTCAAAGACAGAAACCCGGAATCTTCAAATCTTCAAGGGTAGAAACCCAGAATCTTCAAATCTTCAAACGGAAAAACCCAGAAATCAGTGAAAAACCTCGTCGGGAATCGCCTTACCGCAGAACCCTAGCAGAGCTTTGCAGAGAAAATTGTGGAGAAATTTTAGCAGAGTATCTTTGAGAAATAGAAAGTGAGAAGTGAATAAAGGTAAGTGAGACTTCACACTTATATAGAAATAATAGCCGGTCAATGGGCCGGTTGAAAGGAGGGTAATCGGCATTAGCCGGTATAGCCGATGAAAGACTACATGTCCAATTATTAATTGGCCCAATAAAAGCCTTGGGCCCAACTTGAACCCAACATAGGTGGACCTCAAAAAGCACAAGAGGTACAACTTGAAGAGACTTGTGATTCTATGTTCGACCCCAAGCGAGATCGAAATGGTTGACTAGAATCCTGGTCGAAAGTATTCGACCAGGGGCTAAAATGGCACTTATCTTCGACCAGAATCCTGGTCGAAAGTATTCGACCAAGGGCTAAAATGGCACTTATCTTCGACCAGAATCCTGGTCGAAAGTGTTCGACCAGGGGCCAAAATGGCACTTATCTTCGACCAGAATCCTGGTCGAAAGTGTTCGACCAGGGACCAAAACGACAGCAAAGTTCGACCAGGATTCTGGTCGAAAGTGTTCGACCAGGAGCCAAAAGACAGGTCAAATTCGACCAGAATCCTGGTCGAAAGTGTTCGACCAGGAGCCAAAAGTCAGGTCAAAATTCGACCAGAATCCTGGTCGAAAGTGTTCGACCAGGAGCCAAAAGTCAGGTCAAATTCGACCAGAATCCTGGTCGAAAGTGTTCGACCAGGAGCCAAAAGATAGGTCAAATTCGACCAGAATCCTGGTCAAAAGTGTTCGACCAGGAGCCAAAAGATAGGTCAAATTCGACCAGAATCCTGGTCGAAAGTGTTCGACCAGGAGCCAAAAGTGAGGCCGAATTCGACCAGAATCCTGGTCGAAAATATACCAGATTTTCAAATTCTGAATTATTTTCCAGAAATCCCGATTCATATTTTTGGGAAATTATAAAAATTGGTTTAGAGCTATGTGTTCGCAGAACCAAGCTAGTATGCAAAATGCAAAAGAGAACTTTGTAACTCCCGAATAAAATAACTTCTACGATAATCCAAAAAGAGATTTTCCTAGAAGTTGGGGGGACAAATGATATGGGCTGAAAAATAACCATAGAAATGTAATTAATGATATATTAATTAGACCTAGATTGGTCCCAGAACATGGCCCAATAAACAAGGCCCGAAACCCTAATTATTTATTAATTTCGTAATTAATAAATAGGGAAAATATACAGCTCATGAAAGGAGTCCAAAATATGGTAAATTCTTCAAAGAAGGATCCAGAAAAGCAATTAAAATAAATAATGAGTCACAGTCCTTATCCTACAACAAGGAAAATACTTGTCCACCAAGAAATACAATGTTTATCCATTATCAAAAAGGAGACTTATTCGCTAAGTCTCCTAAACATACTCTAAATATGAGGCTCCTAACGCCTATATAAGGACCCTGATCCTTCACAATAGAACTACGTTTTCTGACTTGATTCTCAGCATTGATTGAGATACGTAGGCATCTTGTGAGGACCGATTTAGTCACGAAACACAAGAGCAACCATTAAAAGCTCAAAATCTCCTAAACCCTAGTAGTAAATTTACAAGTACGTTTTTTAATCCATAACATTATCCATTTTTTGTTTAAATTATTTTTAGTATTTGAATATAATATTATTAAAAATCAAATATAATTTTTAATATTAAATTTAATTATTCTCACTCATCTATCAAATATTAATTTTTAATTTTTAGTATTTGAACTAAATTTTTAATAGTATCTTTAATTTTATTTCAAAAAAAATAGTAACTTAAATATTTTATATTTATTATATCTAATAATATATTAATAATTTAAATAAAAATTTGTTTATTATTTCTTCAAAAAATCAATTAGTTGAAAATTAGAATACATTATTTATGTTATCTCGACTAACAAAGTATATATTGAATTCATTCTATATTAATGGTCATATATTATTCTTTTTGTTCACTTTCAACGGTAGAACAGTGTGATAAAAATTGAACTTTAATCTTATTCTATGGATCCATCCTGGGAAGTCGGTACTCATTGAGGCGCATGGATCTCAAATCCTCAATGTTCTAATAGAGTTTGTTCAGCGCATTAATATGACCCGACTTCGTAGTTTGAATCATACAAAATTTATTATTGTTATTTTAATACGATCTCTCGACTTAAGTACTTTTTTATTATATTATTTTTACTATTTTTATTATATAAAAGGATATAATATATAGCTCAAAAAGTAAATATTTACTATGTGATATGGACAAAAAATTAATTATAGAAATATAATTGACTATTCAATGGAAAGGCCGATATTTAAGGCCCGACACCCTAATTATTCATTAATTTCGTAATTAATGAATAGGGAAAATATACGGCTCATGAAAAGAGTCCAAAATATGGTAAATTGGTCAAAGAAGGATTCAGAATCCCAATTAATGAGTCATAGCCTTTATCAACAAGGAAAAGACTTATTCAGCAAGCAACACAATGCTTATCCAATAACAAAAAGGAGACTTATTCGCTAAGACTCCTAAACATACCATAAATATTAGGCTCCAGACGCCTATATAAGGTCTCTGATCCTACAATCAGAACTACGTCTTTGGCTTGATTCTCAATAACGATTTGAGATACGTAGGCATCTTGTGAGGACCGATTTAGTCTCGAAACACAAGTGCAGCCATTAAAGCTCGAAGCTCATTAATCCTAGCAATTAATATACAAGTACGTTTTTTTAATCCAAAACATTTGACGCCGTCTGTGTGAAAACAACATCAACCATGGCAAACACACGAAGAACAACTCGGGATACTCAAACTCCTGAGGATCGCCCTATCACCTCTGAGGCTGATACTCGCGGAAATCAACCACCGCCGATTACTGGCACTCAAGGGGCGAAATCCCCACCAACACTCAAGGACTGGAAATCCCAATTTTGGTTGAAGGGACGAATCCCCAGCAGATGGTCATTCATGGATCTAATCCACAAGAGACCGTTCACAAGCAACCAATCTCGACTTCTCCACTCATCATGAATGCACCGAGAAGCCTTCAACTCCATACTAATGATCTCCCTCAATACGCGAATCAGACTTTGGGGATGCCAAGCTATGGCATGCCCCCTCGACCCATGGCGGGCGGTAGTGGAACTAATCCAATCTACCATGAGGCATATGTGCCCCCTTATATTCAAGGTCTGGGACCCCAAAATCAACAAACTCGCCAGACCCCTTTCGTTCAAGATTACTCGGGCCCATACACCGAGGATTGAAAGTGTTTTGTCCTAAATCCAATCATGTATGATGAGTTAGGAAGAACTTTCTTGTATTCTTATTTGATTTCGTTTATATTAATAAAAGACTTGTTTTGTTTTTATTACGGGCTTTATCTATTTAAAGTGTTTTTAAATAAGATGTTCCATAGTTTAGAGTAAAGCTTCTAGAATTATAATGAGATTGTAATAGTGAGATCTAGAAGATGATAACTCTAGACTTAAACAGTTCCTGATCATAGGATAACTAATCGGAAGTTAGTGAATCTGCAAAGATTGGTACATACTATGCTTGCTCCCTTCAGGAGGATGTCTGTTCTCATAGGCATTTGTGTGGTGACACTATAGCTAGTATGTAGGTGCTTATTAGGGAATAAGTTCACTGAACATGACTCGAGTAGTTGGACAACTAATGGAGATTACTCACGTGTTGATAGTTGTTCACTGAGTGATAGTTGTACAAGTGTCCTTAGACTTGAGATCGTTAAAGTTATCTTGTATATAATGAACTGTGCTTTGGTTTAGTCCTTAGTCTCAAGGACATCCATTAGGTCTATTCTGGGCATAGGGATTTGTGTATGGAGATAGTTAACATCAATAGAGGATCTACCCCTTCCAGTATAGGAAGTGAATATCCTATGTTATTCTTAGTATGCGAGTTCTGGAATCTCTGGCCAGAGTGAATGAAATTAGAAAGGAGTTTCTAATTTGCATTAATATGAACTTTGCATTATGAATAAGAAATCATATGATTAAATCTGATAGGCTTGACACGAGTTCCGTGCCTTGTATTTAATCGGGATATTGTAGGGTAGAAGGAATTGATTGTACTGTAACTAGTCACTGACAGGTTCTTGGTATTCTAAGCAGTGAATTCATATTATCCGGATAGTCGCGATATGTTGAGAAGCATCACTCACGATGTAGAATAAATATAATTAATCAGTTAATTATATTTAATGAATTTTAGAATTCATATAAATAATAAATAAAAAGTTTATTATTATTTATTTCTACTACCGGCTTAATATTGAACCTACAGGGTCACACCATAAAAAGATTAATTTATTGATGAAGGTATTTTGAGAGAGAATAATAATAATGATTAAAATAGTTTTAATTATTATTTAAACATTTTATAAGAGAAAGTGAGGGATTTATATATTAATATATATTGATATATTAAATATACTAACCCTACTTGAGCCCTATATTAAGGATGAGATGAGATGAGTTAGACACACTTTTGTTTTTGTGAAAAACCTAGTTGCCTCTCCTTCCTCTTCATCTCTCTCTCTCTCTCAAAAGAAAAAGGAAAACCTCCATTTTTATAAAGCTTCAAGCTTTATAAAAAGCTTCATCGAAGAATTATTCTTGGTGGATACCGGTAGAGAGCTTCACACTCTGAGAAGCTACTGCTAACGATCATCTCGATTCAAAGCTTCGATTTTTCAAGGTAAGATTTTGATTCCATATCATTTTACAGTTTTCTATATGTGCGATACATGGTTTTTACGGAATAAATGTTATATCACGCTTCCGCTCATCCGTAAATTCCTACAATGGTATCAGAGCCAGGTTGTTGCATATAGAGAATCATGTAAAAATTTTAGATTTTTTGATGAATGTATGGATTTATTATGATTTTTGCAAGATTATTTAGATTTAATTATGAATTAATTCGAAATAATTTTTGCATGAGATTTTGACCATTGATCTGGGTTCTACAAGTGTTGTAGATCATCTAGGTATTTTTTTCATATTTTTGTGATGTGTAGATTATTTGTTATGAATTTTTAAAAAATTGTTTTAATTAAAATTCATAAAATAATCAAGCATGTGTATAAATATGAATTAAAAATTGCACAAGGACCCCATAATCACCTGGTAATTTTTTGCTACTGCCTGATTTGAGAAATCATATTCCTGTAATTTTTTATTAATTAATTAATTAATTGTTAATTAATTTATTAATATTAAAATTAGGATATTAATAATAATAGTTATTATTAGTAAATGAAGTAGAAAAGGAAACGGAACAGTTACAAAAAGCTGCACACGCAACGGTCGGCTGGCAGAAACAAGAAAAAAAAAAACTGCTGTAGTTGCTGTCCCGCGCGCGTGCAGTACAACCGGGAAATGGGGGTCGCGCATTCCTGGAATGCGTTATAGAGTGTAACGCATTTATGAAATGCGTTACGACGTGTGGCGCATTTATGAAATGCGTTACAGGTTGTGGCGCATTTATGAAATGCGTTACAGTCTTCTGTCCACATTAAATTTGATTTTCTGGGAGTTTCGTAACTCCGTTTTGGGCGTGCGATATATCGTTGGATTCGTTTTTTCGACACGGATCTAATGAAGTGGTCAAATATTTTTTATATAAAAGTTTTGAACTGTTTATATTCCCGAAAGTGTTTTAAAGCATGTATTAATTGTTTTAATTGCTTTTAAATGCTATAATAAATCCATACATCAATATATCATTGTGTGACATGATATTGCTTGCATGCTTACTTGTTTATTTATTTTTATATATGAGATATATGCCTATGTTTACCATGCGATGATAGATTTAGGTGAACTTAAATCAA
Source organism: Heracleum sosnowskyi (assembly GCA_030848705.1). Lineage (NCBI taxonomy): Eukaryota > Viridiplantae > Streptophyta > Magnoliopsida > Apiales > Apiaceae > Heracleum > Heracleum sosnowskyi. The sequence goes on from CM061236.1 coordinate 48,461,203, forward strand.
CATAAGGCGTGCTCTAGAAAATCTAGAATAGGAATCGTTTCTTGCCTTAACAATAATATTATGAGTACAACCATGAGATTCTTATGTTTATGAAACATAGAGTGAAATACTCTTTTGATGTTGAAAATGAAAATTTCTGTCTAGGCCGTTGGGTTTTAAGCGGGACCGATGTGACCCCTCCAACACACTGGGAATTTTTCATTTAAATATCATAATTGTATTTTGTTCAAGAAAAAGAGAATCTCCTAGTAATATGATTATGGTTGTAACATAATATAATCCCTCTAAAATTAAATAATATCAAGTAGTAATTGGCCAATGACACAACGGGCTTGTGTCGGTCATAGCCTTCCAACATGGTAGAAAGTAGTTCTTATTTTTGAATCATTGTCGTTTCGTGCTACAGCCGAGGGCTTTGATTTCGAAATAAGAAATACTTGTCTATTACATAGAGATGTGTACAATGAATTAGAATGTAATGGTCGTTACGGCTACAGCCGTGGGCTGTTGGAGACTGATTCAATTGTATGAAATGTTGGGTTAGACTTGACTTAGAATATTGAGTTTGTCGTGCTACAGCCGTGACTCAATTATTCAAGAGGCTAAAGTTTTATTAGGGAATAACATGAGATGTAATTGACAAGAGTTGTCTGCCTACTGAACATCACATGGCGTTTCGTGCCACAGCCGAGGTTGTGTGATGGAATGTAGGATCCCTATTCCCACTAGCATTATGAATGCTTAATTTTTCACTTAGGGGTTGTATAAATTAGGTAAACTAGTGGGAGCCACTTATGAATAAAGACCCGATTCATATAGTGTTTTAAAATGAAATTGAATATTTGCTAAGTGTTGTTATGTGTTTATCATTTACAGATTTACTATATACATTATGTCTTCTGCACTATCACTCCGGAGCATACTGGATGCTCAGAAATTGACTGGTCCTAATTTTGCTGACTGGCTTCGAAACCTGAAAATTGTTCTCAGGGTTGAGAAGCTGGAATATGTGCTTAACTCACCTAAGCCTGCTGAACCTGCTGACGATGCACATAATGATGAACATGTTGTGTATCGTAAGTGGATAGATGATGCAAATGTTGCTCAATGTATCATGCTAGCTTCCATGAACATTGAGCTACAGAAGCAGCATGAGCATATGGATGCTCACACTATCCTAACGCATCTACAAGAGTTGTATGATGTGGCAGGGAGGACAGCTCGATATGAAATATCGAAGGAGCTGTTCCGTTGTAGGATGTCTGAGGGATCGTCTGTGAATGACCATGTACTTAAGATGATCAATTTGATTGAACGTCTTGGACAACTTGGTTTCAACATGGATGGGGAGCTGAGTCAAGACTTGGTCTTGCAATCACTTCCGGGTTCGTTTTCGCAGTTTGTTGTGAACTTTCATATGAATAAGTTGGACGCCAGCCTGGCTGAACTCCACAACATGTTGAAGACTGCGGAATCGAATTTTCCCTCTAAGAAGAGTTCTGTTCTTCTAATTGGCGAAGGTTCCAATCCTAAGAAAAGGAAGAAGAACCCTCCCAAGAAGAAGAAAGTAGGTGAGAAAAGGCCTGTTCCACCAAAAGCTGAAGACCCCAAAAGCAAAGCTGTTTGCTTCCACTGTAACAAGGTGGGGCACTGGAAGAGGAACTGCAAGGTTTACCTTGCAGAATTGAAGAAGAAGAAGGGTAGTGAGACTGTCGCTTCTGATTCAGGTATGTTCATGATTGAAGTGAATATGTCATTAAATCAAATTTCTACTTGGGTATTAGATACCGCCTGTGGTTCTCACATTTGCAATTCGTTGCAGGGACTAAGGAGAAGTAGGACTGTTGAGGAAGAGGAGGTGATTCTACGGATGGGAAATGGAGCAAGAGTTGCTGCTGAAGCTGTAGGATCATTTGATTTACATATGCCTACGGGCAAGACTATTGTTTTAAATAATTGTTATTTTGTTCCCTCGATTGTGAGGAATATTATTTCTATTCCCATGTTAGACTTGGCTGGATTTTCGTTTGTTATTCAGAATAATGAATGTTCAATTCTTAGAGATAATGTTCTTTATGGTAGTGGTATTTTAAATAATGGTCTGTATGTATGTGACGTAGAGCATAATTTACTACAAATTGAACGTACTAATAAAAGGAAAAGGGATGATGAAAATCTCACCTATTTGTGGCACTGCAGACTTGGTTATATTAGTGAAAATAGACTTCGTACATTGCATAAGGAAGGGTTACTTGAACCCTTTGATTTTGAATCATATCCTACATGCGAGTCTTGTCTATTGGGTAAAATGACCAAATCTCCATTTAGTGGACATGGAGAGAGGGCTGCAGATTTGCTAGGATTGGTACACACAGATGTATATGGACCGATGTCTACGCAAGCCATGGGTGGATTTTCATACTTCATTACTTTCACAGATGATCGATCTAGATTCGGATATGTGTATTTGATGAAACACAAGTCTGAAGCCTTTGAAAAATTCAAAGAATATAAGAATGAAGTGGAGAAACAAACCAAACACAGTATTAAAACCCTTCGATCAGATCGAGGTGGTGAATACTTGAATGGTGAATTTCTAGATTATCTCAAAGAAAATGGTATAGTCTCTCAGTGGACTCCTCCATATACTCCACAGTTGAATGGGGTATCTGAAAGGAGAAATCGAACTTTGTTAGACATGGTTCGATCCATGATGAGCTATGCAGATCTTCCAGTATTCCTTTGGGGTTATGCATTGGAAACCTCAGCATATTTACTGAATAAGGTGCCTTCCAAATCTGTTCCTCAAACACCATATGAGATATGGAAAGAAAGGAAACCGAGTCTTAAACACGTTAAGATTTGGGGATGTCCAGCTTATGTCAAGAAAGTTGACCCTGATAAGCTGGAATCTCGATCCGTTAAATGTAAGTTTGTGGGATATCCTAAAGAGACTTTAGGGTATTACTTTTACACCGATCATAGGGTATTTGTCTCCAGACATGCTACCTTCTTGGAAAAACAGTTTATCCTTGAAGGGAACAGTGGGAGCAAAATAGAACTTAATGAAGTTCAAGAAGCACAAACTACCACGGTTCAAGAGGAAACACCTGTTCAGACTGAACAACCTTCTGTGGAACAGCCCATTCGTAGGTCAGAGAGAGTGTCTCGCCAACCTGAGAGGTATTATGGCCTTGTCATTGAGAATGACAATGAGTTGTCAATCATTGATGATGACGACCCTATGACCTATAATGAGGCTATGAGTAGTGATGACTCAGAGAAATGGCAGAGTGCCATGAAATCCGAAATGGATTCTATGTATACCAACCAAGTATGGACTTTGGTTGAAGCACCCAAGGATGTGAAGCCTATTGGGTGCAAATGGGTATACAAGAGAAAGATTGGAGCAGATGGCGAGGTGGAGACCTATAAGGCCAGGCTCGTGGCAAAAGGATTCAGATAAAGGCAAGGGATTGACTTTGATGAAACTTTTTCGCCTGTAGCCCTGTTAAAATCGATTCGGATTTTGCTTGCCATTGCTGCTTACTACGACTATGAGATCTGGAAAATGGACGTGAAAATAGCCTTCCTCAATGGGAAACTTGAAGAGGAAGTGTATATGACACAGCCAGAGGGTTTTGTTTCCAAAGGGAATGAACACCTAGTGTGTAAGCTGCTACGGACCATATATGGATTAAGGCAAGCTTCTCGTAGATGGAACATCCGTTTTGATGAGACAATCAAAGAGTTTGATTTTATCAAAAACATAGATGAACCATGTGTCTACAAGAAGGTTAGAGGGAGTGTGGTAACATTTCTTGTGTTGTATGTGGATGACATACTTCTGATAGGAAATGATATACCGATGCTACAATCAGTCAAAGTGTGGCTATCAAAGAACTTCACTATGAAGGACATGGGAGAAGCATCCTACATTCTCGGTATGAAGATCTATAGAGATAGATCTAGAAGAATGATAGGTCTTACCCAGGGTACATACATCGAGAAAGTGCTTAAAAGGTTCAGCATGGAAAACTCCAAGAGAGGTCTCATACCAATGAGCCATGGAGTATCCCTTTCCAAGAAGATGTCTCCTGAGACACCTGAAGAAAGGGAGCGTATGAGTAAGATTCCTTATGCTTCGGCAATAGGATCTATCATGTACGCAATGTTATGTACTAGGCCTGATGTTGCTCATTCAATTAGTGTGACGAGCAGATATCAGTCCAATCCAGGTGAAGACCACTGGAAAGCAGTGAAGAACATCCTTAAGTATTTGCGAAGGACTAAGGATATTTTTCTTGTTTTTGGTGGATCTGAGTTGAAAATAGAGGGTTATACTGACTCTAGTTTTCAATCAGAAAGTGATGATAGCACATCCATGTCAGGGTACGTGTTTACTCTGAATGGTGGAGCGATTAGTTGGAAGAGTTCCAAACAGTCTACAACGGCTGACTCCACAGCGGAAGCAGAGTATATAGCTGCAAGTGAGGCTGCAAAAGAAGCCGTTTGGATGAGGAAATTTGTTTCTGAGTTGGGAGTTGTTCCTAGCATTGAGGAGCCTATTATGTTGTATTGTGATAACAACGCAGCAATAGCACAAGCCAAGGAACCTAGGTCTCATAAAAATTCCAAACATGTTTTGTGGCGCTTTCATTTGATTAGGGAAATCATTGAAAGAGGAGATGTCAAGATTGAGAGAGTTGACACACATAACAACGTAGCAGACCCACTCACAAAGTCATTGTCTCAGATTCACTTTGATCGTCATAAAGAGAAGATGGGTATTAGATACCAGGGTGATTGGCTTTAGTGCAAGTGGGAGATTGAAAGTGTTTTGTCCTAAATCCAATCATGTATGATGAGTTAGGAAGAACTTTCTTGTATTCTTATTTGATTTCGTTTATATTAATAAAAGACTTGTTTTGTTTTTATTACGGGCTTTATCTATTTAAAGTGTTTTTAAATAAGATGTTCCATAGTTTAGAGTAAAGCTTCTAGAATTATAATGAGATTGTAATAGTGAGATCTAGAAGATGATAACTCTAGACTTAAACAGTTCCTGATCATAGGATAACTAATCGGAAGTTAGTGAATCCGCAAAGATTGGTACATACTATGCTTGCTCCCTTCAGGAGGATGTCTGTTCTCATAGGCATTTGTGTGGTGACACTATAGCTAGTATGTAGGTGCTTATTAGGGAATAAGTTCACTGAACATGACTCGAGTAGTTGGACAACTAATGGAGATTACTCACGTGTCGATAGTTGTTCACTGAGTGATAGTTGTACAAGTGTCCTTAGACTTGAGATCGTTAAAGTTATCTTGTATATAATGAACTGTGCTTTGGTTTAGTCCTTAGTCTCAAGGACATCCATTAGGTCTATTCTGGGCATAGGGATTTGTGTATGGAGATAGTTAACATCAATAGAGGATCTACCCCTTCCAGTATAGGAAGTGAATATCCTATGTTATTCTTAGTATGCGAGTTCTGGAATCTCTGGCCAGAGTGAATGAAATTAGAAAGGAGTTTCTAATTTGCATTAATATGAACTTTGCATTATGAATAAGAAATCATATGATTAAATCTGATAGGCTTGACACGAGTTCCGTGCCTTGTATTTAATCGGGATATTGTAGGGTAGAAGGAATTGATTGTACTGTAACTAGTCACTGACAGGTTCTTGGTATTCTAAGCAGTGAATTCATATTATCCGGATAGTCGCGATATGTTGAGAAGCATCACTCACGATGTAGAATAAATATAATTAATCAGTTAATTATATTTAATGAATTTTAGAATTCATATAAATAATAAATAAAAAGTTTATTATTATTTATTTCTACTACCGGCTTAATATTGAACCTACAGGGTCACACCATAAAAAGATTAATTTATTGATGAAGGTATTTTGAGAGAGAATAATAATAATGATTAAAATAGTTTTAATTATTATTTAAACATTTTATAAGAGAAAGTGAGGGATTTATATATTAATATATATTGATATATTAAATATACTAACCCTACTTGAGCCCTATATAAAGGATGAGATGAGATGAGTTAGACACACTTTTGTTTTTGTGAAAAACCTAGTTGCCTCTCCTTCTTCTTCATCTCTCTCTCTCTCTCTCAAAAGAAAAAGGAAAACCTCCATTTTTATAAAGCTTCAAGCTTTATAAAAAGCTTCATCGAAGAATTATTCTTGGTGGATACCGGTAGAGAGCTTCACACTCTGAGAAGCTACTGCTAACGATCATCTCGATTCAAAGCTTCGATTTTTCAAGGTAAGATTTTGATTCCATATCATTTTACAGTTTTCTATATGTGCGATACATGGTTTTTACGGAATAAATGTTATATCACGCTTCCGCTCATCCGTAAATTCCTACAAGGATGAGGGTTATAAATCTGGAGAGGATGTCGCCCCAAGAAGGAGACGTTCTTCCCAGACAAATCGGGATCAACCCTAAACTACTAAGGAGAAAATTGTAGCCCATGAGGCAGAGACTACAAGACTCAAGAAACTCCTTGCTGAGGAGGAGGCCGCTCAATCTCAAGGCCGAACGACTGAAGGGATCCCGATAATCAACTTGGATCCACCGGCAAGAAGAACCAAGAGGGCCGAAGCCCCAAGGGGTGATCCTAGTATTCTGTTGCCCCTAGGAGATCCTGATGATCCTACACCACCGTTTACTCAAGACATCATGAAAATGGCTATATCCAGAAAATTCAAGATGCCTTCGATCAAAGCCTATGATGGAACGGGAGATCCCGCTAATCATGTAAGGACCTTCTCCAATGCACTACTGTTGCAGCCAACCAACGATGCGGTCAAGTGTAGGGCGTTTCCACAAACCTTGGCAGGCATGGCCCAACGCTGGTATAGCCGTCTTCCTCCCAACTCAATTGGGTCTTTCAAGGAACTAAGCAAAGCTTTTATCAATCAGTTCAATAGTGGAAGGGTGCATGAGAAAAGCTCTGCATCACTCATGGCAATCCAGCAAGGAAAGAATGAAGCCCTAAGGGACTACATCAATCGATTCACTCGGGAGGCTTTGAAAGTCCCGAACTTAGAGGACAGAGTGGCTATGATAGCCCTGCAACAAGGAACTACCGATGACCTCTTCAAAAGGTCGTTAGCTAAACATCCACCCGAGAGCATGCTGAAGCTTCAAGATAGAGCCGGAAAGTATATCAAGGCTGAAGAAAGCATGAGAAAGTATGAACCCACTGCTAGCGGTAGTGGAAACTCAAAGAAAAGAAAAGAAACCCAGGAGTACGACGTCAAGGAAAAGTTTCCCAGAACGTCAAAGGACTCTGATTCTCCACCCAAGAGAAACAATTTTGGGCCAAAGTTTACGGAATATGCAAGATTGAACACTCCCAGGAGTCAAATTCTGATGGAGATAGCTAAGGAACGAGATCTCAAATGGCCGAAGCCAATGAAGGCTGACATGTCCAAACGGAACCAAAATCAAATCTGTCGGTTCCACAAAGAAATCGGTCACGATACCGACGAATGTAGGCAATTGAAAGATGAGATCGAATTTTTGATACGAAGAGGAAAACTCAGCAAATTCATCAAGGATGGAAATCAAGGGGGTCAAAGAGGAAACTACAAAAGGAAGGATTACGACAGAAGGGACAACGACCAAGATCGTAACCCTAAGCCCCGAGGGCCAGTCATCAACATGATATTCGGAGGGCCAACTGCTGTTGGGTCCTCCCGAAATTCAAGAAAAGCTTATGCTCGAGAAGTAATGACCGTGGTTGGAGAAGCACCGAAGCGTGCCTGGACCGAAGTATCAATAGGTTTTGATGATTCAGACCTAGAGGGAGTGAAGTTTCCCCACGATGATCCTTTAGTCATCGTTCCTGTGATAGGAAATTCTGAAACCAAGAGAGTTTTGGTTGACAATGGAGCCTTAGTGGATATCTTGTTCCATGATGCTTTCATCAATATGGGCTACACTGACTCTCAATTAACACCCTCAAATATGCCCATATACGGATTCAATGGGGTGGAATCAAAAGTGGAAGGCACTATCCAACTCCCAATGACAAGGGATGAATACGTCTACTCAAATGCTGAACTTCATAGTTATAAATGCAACTTCAACCTACAATGCAATCCTGGGAAGGACTGGTCTTCATGCGTTCAAGGCCGTTGCCTCTTCTTATCATCTGAAAATCAAGTTCCCAACGAGGAATGGGATTGGTGATGAACGAGGAGACCAAAAAATGGCTAGAAGTTGTTATGTAGCCGCGTTAAGGCCTGATGGAATCGGGGGGCAAGTTCTCCCAATTGAAGACATGGATACTAGTGACAACGAGGACCGAAGAGGGAAACCAGCTGAGGATTTAATCCCCATTCCCTTAGTCCCTGGTGAACCGGAGAAGGTGACATATGTTGGAGCACTACTACCTGAGCCATTGAAAAGCAAGCTCATATCTTTTCTTCAAGAGAATAATGACGTTTTTGCTTGGACAGCGGCTGACATGCCAGGGATTGATCCCCAATTGATAACTCATAAATTGAATGTGGATCCTAAAAGGAAGACGGTGAAACAGAAAAAGAGAAGTTTTGCTCCAGAAAGGCTCGAAGCCATTAAACAAGAAGTAGAGAAGCTTTTGGAAGCCGGGTTTATTGAGGAAATCCAATTCCCGGAATGGTTGGCTAACCCCGTGATGGTCAAAAAGGCCAATGGAAAATGGAGGATGTGTGTGGACTTCACTGACATAAATGATGCATGTCCTAAGGATTGTTTTCCCTTACCAAGGATTGATGCATTAATAGATGCTACAGCTGGACACGAGATGCTCAGCTTCATGGATGGCTTCAGTGGATACAACCAAATCAAAATGCATAAGGATGACATCTCCAAGGTATCATTCATCACTGACTTTGGTGTTTTCTGTTATCTAGTCATGGCATTTGGACTTAAGAATGCAGGGGCAACATACCAAAGATTGGTGAACAAAATTTTTGGACACCTAATTGGAAAAACCATGGAGGTCTACGTAGATGACATGTTAGTCAAGAGCCTCGATAAGGCCGATCACATAGAGCACCTCCGAGAGGCATTTGAAGTGCTAAGGCACCACAAGATGATGTTGAATCCAGCTAAGTGTGCCTTTGGTGTAGGCTCGGGAAAGTTTTTAGGCCTAATATTTTCCAAGAGAGGAATCGAGGCCAATCCCGACAAAATCAAAGCAATTCTAGACATGGAACCACCAAAGACTGTCAAGGATGTCCAAAAACTAACGGGAAGAGTGGCAGCATTGGGAAGATTTATCTCCAAATCAGGAGAGAAGTGCTTATCTTTCTTCAAAACACTCAAGAATGTGAAAAACTTTGAATGGACCACTGAAAGCCAAGAGGCCTTTGAGGCCCTGAAGAAATACATGGTTGAGGCACCACTGTTGGCGAAGCCCAAGCCAGGGGAAATCCTCTATTTGTACTTGGCGGTTTCAAGCACAGCCCTTGGAGCCGTTATGGTAAAAGAAGAATTGAAGGTTCAGAAACCCATCTACTATGTGAGTAAGATTCTACATGGGGCAGAAATAAACTACTCAACGATTGAGAAGTTTGCCTTAGCCTTGATAATGGCCTCAAGAAAGCTACGCATGTACTTCCAGGCTCACAAGATAGAGGTCTTGACTGATCAACCTCTGAGAAACATCTTACATAGCCCTCAAGTCAGTGGAAGATTGATCAAATGGGCCATTGAATTGGGCGAATTCGACATCAAGTATAAGCCTCGAACGGCCATAAAAGCTCAAGCACTCGCTGACTTCATGGTTGAATGTACCATTGACAACCAAGAAGTCGGGGGGCAGGAAGTAATAGTGGAGGATGAGAAAGATCAAGAGATGGATTTCAAAGAATATTGGGTGCTCTATTTTGATGGAGCATCAAAAACAAAATCAAGTGGAGCCGGTTTAGTGCTACAAAGTCCTGATGGATTCCTCATAGAGTATGCACTAAAACTTGACTTTCCAACGACAAACAATGAGGCTGAATATGAAGCTCTGATAGCTGGCTTAGGGCTGGCTGGAGCCTTGAGATTTAAAACTCTGAAAGTATGTGGAGATTCGAGGCTAGTGGTTTCCCAAGTAAATGGGGAATTTGAGGCCAGAGATGAAGTCATGGCCAAGTACTTGAAACTTGTCAAGGCCATCATGACTCAGTTCGACGAATGCTATGTAGAGCACATTCCAAGGGAAGAAAACGTGAAGGCTGATGCCTTGTCTAAATTTGCTTCTTCCGAAATTGAAAACTATGCAGGGAGTGTCTACTTCCAAGTCCTGAGGACCCCAAGCATCAACGGAAAGTTGGTAGCACCCATTGATGTTGGCAGTTGTTGGATGGATCCCATCAAATCTCATCTAGAAATTGGGTGGTTACCCAACGACACTTCAGAAGCACGAAAGCTATACGTCAGAGCACTAAGGTATACCCTGATTGAGGGAGTCCTATACAAGAAGTCTTTCATCATTCCATATCTGAAATGTTTAAGACCTCAAGAGGCAGAATTGGCCCTGAAGGAAGTACATGAAGGAATTTGTGGGCAGCACTTGGGGGGCAGAGCCCTTGCCCATAAAATCACTCGTCTAGGTTTCTACTGGCCAAGCATACTAGCAGATTCTAAAAGCTACGTAAAGAAATGTGAAAGGTGCCAGAAGCATGCCCCAGTGGTTAGGCAACCACCAGAGATGTTGACATCCATAAACTCACCAATCCCCTTTGCCATCTGGGGAATGGATATACTCGGGCCATTTCCAATGGCAAGTGCTCAACGAAAGTTCTTGATAGTAGCAATCGACTACTTCACCAAGTGGATTGAGGCTAAGCCATTAGCCAAGATAACCACCAAGCAAGTGATGCATTTCTTCTGGGAAAATGTGATATGCAGATACGGGATTCCATGTATCTTGGTCACAGACAATGGAACTCAGTTTAACAACGATGAGTTTAAGAAATATTTTGATGAGAACGATATCAAGTTGCGCTTCACTTCTGTCGCCCATCCTCAAGCAAATGGGAAAGCTGAGGTTGCAAATCGAATTATCCTAGATGGACTGAAGAAAAGAGTTGAACGCTCCAGAAACACTTGGGTAGATGAATTGCTCCCCATACTATGGGCATATCGTACTACCTGCAAAGTCACCACTGGAGCTACCCCCTTTCTGTTGGCATATGGGGCAGAGGCAGTGGTTCCAGTGGAGATTTCTCACACGTCTCCAAGAGTTGAGGCTTATGAGCCAAAAACAAATGAGGAAGGCTTGAGGCTGGCCTTAGATTTGATTGATGAAGTTAGAGATGAGGCAAATGCCAAGATAGTTCAGCATCAGAAACGAGCATCTTTCTATTACAACCTAAGGGTTAAAGAGAGATTCTTTCGACAAGGAGATTTAGTCCTCCGAAAGATTGAGGCATCCAGAGTTGGACAAAAAGGCAAGTTGGCCCCAAATTGGGAAGGACCATATCGCGTCAAGAACGTATTTGGTCGAGGCTCGTACAAACTAGAAACCCTTGAAGGGCATGAGGTGCCAAGGACTTGGCACGCCTCCAATTTGAAAGTTTATTATGTTTAAGGTGTTTCCTAAGTGGACTCACTATTAGAAATAAGGTTTGATAAAACGAACCCAAGTTTTTAAACTTGAGTATTATGTAAGGGTTGAACCCATTTTCAAAGGTATGAATTCCATATTCTTATGTTTTCATTATATACGCAATGCATTCTGATAGACATGTTAAGTCGAGAATTTAAAAAGGCTGAACGAAAGCTTAAATAAAAGATAAGCCCGTAGGCTGAAAGTACAGTACAAGCCATGAAATGCCATAAATAAAAACTACAAAAGAAAAACTACATAATCTAAGCTGCCTTGTCTACGTCATCCTCCTCCTCCTCTTCCTCTCCCTCTAAAGCAGAACCAGAGTGAGTGGCAGCATAATCATCCCTGACAGTCTGACCAGGTGGAGAAGTATGATCTAGGTCAAAGATCCTATCATCTTCCTCCATGTCGTCCTCTCCAACCAAAGCTAACTCCAAAGGAGTAGGAGTGTAAGGGCTTGGAAAATCAGAAATGGTGAGAGATCCAGGCATCTTCTCCAAAACAGCAGCAAAAGCGCCATCCCATCCCTTAGTATACTGAACTGGGAAGAGGAGCTCGTCATGCTTATCAATCAAGTCCTTGTACTCCGAGGAGTCAAGGTACTCGTCGATAAAGTCGTCCTTGCCCTTCCTCAAAGAAACCTGCTCAGCCTGGGAGTCGGCTAACTCCTTCTCCTTCCTAGCCAGTGTGGCCTTCAGCGAGCCCACCTCCTCTTGGCACTTCTCAAACTTGCCTTGGTTGGCCTCAGAAGATGAGCGCCAAGCCTTGGCTTGAAATATAGCCCCTTGAAAGTTGGCATTAGCCTACAAACAAGTTACAAGTCAATACAAGATATAAAACTTGAAACATTTTAAAACTACAAAGAAAAAAGGAAGAAAACAACTTACAGCAGCAATCGCCTGAGAGCCTGCATGCTCCACACCCTCCAAAGTGGAGTTGGAAACGAAATCCTTGTAGTCACAAGGAGTCAAGGAATGATAAGACCATTCCACAGCATGTTTAGACACCCCCACTACAGTGTCCTTCTTCCTAAGACCCCAATTGGGGCGCCAAACTGAACTTTTGGCCGAGGAAGGACCCTCAACCTCATCAGTAAGGTCCACATGAGGCCTTATAAAGGCTGGGACACTTGCAGCACGGGGGTCTTTCCCTCCCAAGCGAGCCATTTTCATCCTTGTTGTTTCTCCATCTTGGGGCTCATTGGTCATGTTGATAAAGACCGCAGCTGCAAAAAAGCACAAGGAAAGAAACAGTTGGTATAAGATAATCTTAAATAAATAAAGGAGAATATGAGGTGAGAATTACCCTTATCAGAAACTTTTGATAGTCCCAAGGACTTAAGCTGGAACTCGTCCAGGAGCACCCTAGCCGTTGTAGCATAATCATCTTTTATGAGCTCGGCATAGGCATGGGCCTCCTCATCATTCAGAATTATATTACTGGGGCTACCATCCGAGACCCTACTGAAATATCTACGAAAAAGGGTACCCCAATCCCCTCATTCCCAAACTAAATACATAAATTCGTTTTTCCATTTCGGGTTATTATCGGGGATGGATTTCGGATGAAAAATGGGTGGAGTGGAAGGACGATGGTTGATATAAACCCAACCCAAGGTAACGGCAGAGCTATTTTTAAACTGGAATATTTTCCTAAATAAGGCAACATAAAAGAGGAAAATTGTTCTTCAAGCAAAGAACAATGAAACAAATAATGATTCTCCAGGCGTTTGGAGGAAGTTGGCAAGGGTTAATCCCAACATCAGCCAAAAGCCTGGGAATGAACTCATGAAAGGGAAACCTGAGTCCCGCAACAATGGAATCCTTATAAATGCATAGAGCATCAGGACGCCAATGGCAAGAACGGTCCCCTGGGCCAGCTGGGACTAACCTATAGGGGGACTTAATCCTATACATTTTATTATAGTCCCTAATCAAATCGATTTCGTGAAATTTATTGCTACAATCGAATGAATCTAAATGCGAAACAGAAGGATAATCATCACTACGTTCTAAAATCATATCTTGAAGAGACATATGAGAAGAACGAATGGTGATACCTCTCTTAGACGCTTGATTCATTTTCTGGAGACGTTGAGCAGTACGGTCAGACATCTTCAAATCTTCAAAGAAATTCTCAGAAAATCTTCAAATCTTCAAACTAGAACCAAGAAAATCTTCAAGGGATGAAGATTGAACCCAGAAAATCTTCAAGGGATGAAGATTGAACCCAGAAAATCTTCAAGGGATGAAGATCGATCCCAGAAAAACAGAAAAATATTCCCGGAAACCTCACAGGAAATCGCTTTACCACGGAATAAAAAGAGAGAAAAGCTAAGAAGGCTAGAGAGAAATTTTTAGAAGGTTGAAAGTATGAAGTGAGGAATGAAATGGAAATCCCACTCTTTTATAATCGAAATGACTGAGAACCCAACCGGCTAAGGAAGGGCAACCGTCTATAGCCAGTCAAGGCCCATAAATCCATTTATAGATTATAATAATTTAAGCCCAAAATACTTTGGGTCTCAGGCAAATTCGAAGCCCAAAAATAAGGCCCAATAAGGCCTAAGGCTGGAATAATTTAAGTCCAATTAAAAATTGGGCTAGTTAAAGCCCAAGAAAAGAATGAGATTAGAAATATAGCCAAAGGCAAATCAGAGATTTGAAGTCGAAAAGTCATTAAATCAAAGTCGTACGACCGAGGTCGAAAACATATGGGAAAACGAAGTCGAATTCAACGACCTCGCTCCCAAATAAAGTCGAAAAATTAAAGATTTAGGGTCGAAAAAACCCTAAATCGAGGTCGTACGACCCAAGTCGAAAATACACACAAAATCGAGGTCGTATTCGTTGATCTCGCACCAAAATAAGGCACAAAAATTAGAGAAATGAGGTCGAAAAGACCCTTGATTGAGCTCGAAGCCACGAGGTCGAAAAAGACCTGTAGTTCGAGCTCGTATCAATCGACCTAGCACCGAAATGAGGTCGAAAAGACCCTTGATTGAGCTCGAAACCACGAGGTTGAAAAAGACCTGTAGTTCGAGCTCGTAGCAATCGACCTGGGACCAAAATTGAGGTCGAAAAGACCATTAACCGAGGTCGAAGCCACGAGGTCGAAAAAGACCTGTAGTTCGAGCTCGTAGCAATCGACCTGGGACCAAAATCGAGGTCGAAAACACCCTTGATCGAGGTCGAATCCACGAGGTCGAAAAAGACTAGAAATGTAATTAATGATATGTTAATTAGACCTAGATTGGTCCAAGAACATGGCCCAATAAACAAGGCCCGAAACCCTAATTATTTATTAATTTCGTAATTAATAAATAGGGAAAATATACAGCTCATGAAAGGAGTCCAAAATATGGTAAATTCTTCAAAGAAGGATCCAGAATCCCAATTAAAATAAATAATGAGTCACAGTCCTTATCCTACAACAAGGAAAATACTTGTCCACCAAGAAATACAATGTTTATCCATTATCAAAAAGGAGACTTATTCGCTAAGTCTCCTAAACATACTCTAAATATGAGGCTCCTGACGCCTATATAAGGACCCTGATCCTTCACAATAGAACTACGTTTTCTGACTTGATTCTCAGCATTGATTGAGATACGTAGGCATCTTGTGAGGACCGATTTAGTCACGAAACACAAGAGCAACCATTAAAAGCTCGAAATCTCCTAAACCCTAGCAGTAAATTTACAAGTACGTTTTTTAATCCATAACATTATCCATTTTTTGTTTAAATTATTTTTAGTATTTGAATATAATATTATTAAAAATCAAATATAATTATTAATATTAAATTTAATTATTCTCACTCATCTATCTAAGATTAACAATGTATATAGGGACCAAAATTCTAAAAAAAAGTACTCTTACGCTTATTATATATTAGGATATAATTGTCCAAAAGTATCTGAACTAAATTTTTAATAGTATCTTTAATTTTATTTCAAAAAAAATAGTAACTTAAATATTTTATATTTATTATATCTAATAATATATTAATAATTTAAATAAAAATTTGTTTATTATTTCTTCAAAAAATCAATTAGTTGAAAATTAGAATACATTATTTCTGTTATCTCGACTACCAAAGTATATATTGAATTCATTCTATATTAATGGTCATATATTATTCTTTTTGTTCACTTTCAACGGTTGAACGGTATGATAAAAATTGAACTTTAATCTTATTCTATGGATCCATCCTGGGAAGTCGGTACTCATTGAGGCGCATGGATCTCAAATCCTCAATGTTCTAATAGAGTTTGTTCAGCGCATTAATATGACCCGACTTCGTAGTTTGAATCATACAAAATTTATTATTGTTATTTTAATACGATCTCTCGACTTAAGTACTTTTTTATTATATTATTTTTACTATTTTTATTATATAAAAGGATATATTATATAGCTCAAAAAGTAAATATTTACTATGTGATATGGACAGAAAATTAATTATAGAAATATAATTGATTATTCAATGGAAAGGCCGATATTTAAGGCCTGACACCCTAATTATTCATTAATTTCTTAATTAATGAATAGGGAAAATATACCGCTCATGAAAAGAGTCCAAAATATGGTAAATTGATCAAAGAAGGATTCAGAATCCCAATTAATGAGTCATAGTCTTTATCAACAAGGAAAAGACTTATTCAGCAAGCAACACAATGTTTATCCAATAACAAAAAGGAGACTTATTCGCTAAGACTCCTAAACATACCATAAATATTAGGCTCCAGACGCCTATATAAGGTCCCTGATCCTACAATCAGAACTATGTCTTTGGCTTGATTCTCAATAACGATTTGAGATACGTAGGCATCTTGTGAGGACCGATTTAGTCTCGAAACACAAGTGCAGCCATTAAAGCTCGAAGCTCATTAATCCTAGCAATTAATATACAAGTACGTTTTTTAATCCACAACACTATGTTATATGTGAGAGTTGAACCTTTATCTATGTACTCTTTTATTATCATTCTTACTCTTCTATACTATATTATTAAAGCCGAAATATTAAATGTTTTGGTTTTTTGTTTTCGGTTTTCGGTACTTTTTTAATTAATAAATTAATAATATAATCAAAATTCGGGAAAGTTTTATTCTACATTAATATTTCACTATATTTTACTACATAAAAATCAAATAATACTGAAATCTAATCAAAAAAATGGAAATGTAGAATCTAATTTGTTTAAATTTAGGATACACTAATACAAATATACTTCTTTCTTTTTATTATAACGAAAGCTACTACAAATCAAATCTTTTATGGAATTGTATTATTGTCAAGTTACCAAAATAGTAACTAGATGATTAGCTTTTATAATTAAAATATATTTTTTTCTAACAAAATCTACTCATTTCCCAAAAATATCATTACAATTATTTTTAAATTAAAACATATTACCTTTTATATTTATTACTAAAATCTATGTTTTCCAAAAATATGAGGTGCAATCCTTACTTATTTATTTTAAAACCTATTTTAAAACTCTATTTAATAAATAATAAAATAATATAAAAATAGTAACTAACTGATTGCCTTTTATAATTAAAAAAAATCTAACAAAATCTATTCCTTTTCCAAAAATATTACGACAATTACCTTTAAATTAAAACATAATATTTTTTATATTTGTTATCATTAAAATCTCAATTTTCCAAAAATATGAGGTGAAATCCTTACTTATTTATTTTAAAATTTATTTTAATACTCTATTTAATAAATAATAAAATAATATAAAAATATTAACTAGCTGATTGCCTTTTATAATTAAAACATTGTTTTTCTAACAAAATCTACTTCTTTTCCAAAAATATCACGGGCAATTACCTTTAAATTAAAATATATTACATTTTATATTTGTTATCACTAAAATATCTCTTTTTCAAAAATATAAAGTGCAACCCATACTTATATATTTTAAAACTTATTTTAAAACTTTTAATTATTTTAAAAAACTTACCTATTTTAACAAGTGAACGCATCTTTTTAACAAATACAATTAATATAATTAAAATACATCTAAAAATATTATAGGTAGTTACTTTTTTTTAATTAAAACATGTTAGCTTTCCTATTTGCCCTTATTAAAAAAACTTACTTATTTTAACATGTCAACGTATTTTTTTAATAAATACAATTAATATAATTAAAACACTTCTAAAAATATCACGTGCAATTACTTTTTTTAATTAAAACATGTTAGATTTTCTATATATCCTTATTATTAATATTATTTTATTATAAAATAATATTAATAATACCTCATTTATCTTCATCAGCCCCATCTGTATTTTTTAATATATTTTTTTAGTTCCAATTAATATTTAAGTTTCTCATTTTATAATTTATCAAATTAATTTTTACTTTTATTTTAATATTTTCCGTTCACATTAAAAATTTTAGTTTATTATTTTTTAAGGTCCGTGCCTTGCACCGGTTATAGGCTAGTATGATATAATAGATACAATAGGATATAATTATGTTACTACCAAGAATCGGCTAGCTTTATAGCCCGTGCAATGCACGTGTATTTTTTTCTGATATTTTTATTATATTAATTCAAATTCTATTCTTAATATTCATATTTCTTTTAATTTTTTAATTTTATTAATATTTATAATTCTAAAATACAATGTTTTTTAATATATTGTTGACGAATTTCGAATCTTCGACTTTTGAAAAAATAATTTATCTATTAAAATATAAAATATTATTTTGACATTATTTCAGTGGTTCTCGTTTATTTATTTTAAGATCCAATGATGCTTACTTGTTATAGTACTATCGTCGCTTGACCAAAACTATGAACTATCTTTTTTAATATATTTAGAGATAAAAATATTAATTCTAATATTTGATACGTTGTTGATGGAGTTCGAACACCCCACGATTATCATATACTTATTTTAAAGTTTAACGATAATTATTTATTTTTTATGATATTGTACCGTGATAACCAAAATCAGGGATAAAATATATAAGGATATATATTTGAATAAATTATTTCATGTTCCCTTTACCCTGTGCAAACCACATATATTTTATGTATATTTATTCAAATTTATATGATTCAAAATTTAAATTATTTGTTAATTTTTGAAATAGGTAATATTAATATGTTATTGAAGTGATTCAAAACTTAAATTTTTGTTAGTATGTTATGAATACGAGAATAAAGATCCCGACTAGTGAGGTAATAATTTATCATTTGAGTGTATTATATTAACTATCTAATTACACACTTTTCTAATTTATAAATAAATGAAAGTATATGTTTCAAAATAAATCAAAATATGTGTTAAGTAAATATTTAACAAGAGATGATTAGATTTATTTGTTTACGTGTATTGTGATCTTAGAAATATTCTGATGGGAATGACCTCATGATCCTTAATCTCTATAAGTATCACATTCAAAATTATCGTTAATGAATATGAAACTCTCAATTTTTAATAATATTTTGATATAATTCTTTTACGTTTTTATATGTAAAATAATATAATATAATTTAGATGAATAAAAATGTTATGTCCCTTAAAACAAAGTATTATATTAATACTAATTAACTAAGTCATTTTACTTGTAATTTATACAATTAATTTTGCAACATAAATTCATGTACATTACTTTTCCAACGTCACATGATCCACTTATATTATTGTTAGCCGTATCTATGAGTATTATATTGAGAATTTTTTGATAGTATATTTGATATGAATTGATGATGTCTATATATTTGTTTTAACAATTATTATGTAATTGGAACTACCCATAAATTGAAGAAAAAAAAAAGAGTTGCGAATATTTGTATAGAGAATTTTATTTAATATAAAAAACTCAATTATATTTGGTTTAAATTATCAAAATAAACTTTTTAGTATTAAAATTTAATCCTACTATTGATCTTACACTTTTTAACATTAGATCTAACGATTCTCATCCATCTATTCAAGATCTAACGGTCCTTATAAATGGTCGTACATAGACCAGACTATCAAAGTTTTGAATAAGATTTTTTTTTACGCTTATTATATATAAAAATATAATTATATTTTCAAATAGAATAAAGAGAATCTACCTGACACGGTAGAAAAAATTTCTACTTAAACGTCTTAAAATCATGTTTTTATCAATTCATTCGTAAATCTAACCATAATGATGAAACATTTATGCAAAAATAAGTAGGTGTGCAAAATTTAAAAAAAATTACGGTTTAAGAATATATTTAATTTAACATGATATTTTATATATGGTTTAAAATATGAAAGTAACGGCTCATATTTTATATCATTTTTGATTAAAAATTGCATCATATACAAAATCAATTTCTATGTAATTTTGTGTACTCACTAATTTTTGCGTAATCTTTTTTTTGCGTAATCTTTTAATCCGTATGATTGGATTTGTTAAAAAAATATTGAAACTATTGAATAATTTGCTTATTATAATTTAGTTTAGATAGATAGATAAAAACATATAGCAGAATATAATATGATATAATTTATTAATCATTTATTGGTCTCATTTTTAGACTATAAATTTTTTTTTTATGATATAATCTTAATCATTTATTTTTAAAAATATTAGATTAGCGATTGAGTTTATTTTAATAGTACTGAGGTTTTGACCACCAAAATTTTGGATAGAAACTCTATTATGCTTATTACCTACACAAAATAATCTTTAATTTAGTGATACTTTAACAAATTTTTTTCCCAATTAAAACTACTATGAAAGTAATGAGAGGTTAAAAAAATTTTAACGTTTATAGTTCTATTCAGTTTAAGAAATCTATCTATATTTGATTTAGATTATTAAAATACTACTCCCTCTGTCCCCCTCATTTCTTTACAGTTTTTTTCACTGCTTGGCACGTATTTTAAGGCTCGTATAAAGTATAGTTCCACAACTTATTTTTAAAATTTTCTTTTTTTGAATAAAAATTCAAACATTAAATTTTTATCCAAAATAAAAAAAAAATTAAAATAATATATATAACTATACTTTATAGGAGCCTTAAAATGCGTGCCGAGCCCCCAATGTAAAGAACCTAGGGGACAGAGGGAGTATTTTAGTATATAGTTCTACTAATAAACTTTTTACTATTAGATTCAACAATTGAACTAAAAGTTCTTATAATTTTGGTTATAATAGAAATTAAATATAATTTACATATTTTGAAGAGGTTTCCTTGTTAAGTTATATACTTTTTAGTTTAGATATTTAGAGAATCGAATTCTAATATAACTATTGATATGGACAGAAAAGTAATTATAGAAATATAATTGACTATTCTTTGGAAAGGACAAGTATTTAAGGCCCAAAACCCAGATTATTTATTAATTTCGTAATTAATAAATAGGGAAAATATACAGCTCATAAAAAGAGTCCAAAATATGGTAAATTCATCAAAGAAGGATCCGGAATCCCAATTAAAGGCAATTAATGAGTCATAGCCTTTATCAACAAGGAAAAGACTTATCCTGCAAGAAATACAATGTTTATCCATTATCAATAAGGAGACTTATTCGCTAAGACTCCTAAACATACCATAAATACTAGGCTCTAGACGCCTATATAAGGACCCTGATCCTACAATCAGAACTACGTTTTGGGGCACAGCTCCATACGTCACAACGCCTCGAAGGCGCAACAAGCCACAAAGGCACCCCTAGAACTACGTTTTAGACTTCATCCTCGAATAAGGACATACAAGTCACTACGTCCTTGGTATGCCCATGCCGCCATAGCCCCGAGGGCAACACCAAGAACTACGTCTTTGGCTTGATTCTCAATAACGATTTGAGATACGTAGGCATCTTGTGAGGACCGATTTAGTCTCGAAACGCAAGTGCAGCCATAAAAGCTCGAAAGCTCATTAAACCCTCACATTAAATTCGTAAGCTCAGATTTTATTCCACAACATTTGGCGCCGTCTGTGGGAAGACAACATCAACCATGGCAAACACACGAAGAACAGCTCGGGATACTCAAACTCCCGATGATCGCCCTATCACCTCTAAGGCTGATCAGCCACCACCAACTACTGGCACACAAGGGGCGAATATCCCCACCAATACTCAAGGATCGGAAAATCCCGATTTCGGTTGAAGGGGCGAATCCCCTGCAGATGGTCATTCATGGATCTAATCCACAAGAGACCGTTCACCAGCAACCAATCACGACCTCCCCGCTGCTCATGAATGCACCAAGGAGCCTTCAACTCCATACTACTGATCTCCCTCAATACGCGAATCAGACTTTGGGGATGCCAAGCTATGGTATGCCCCCTCGACCCATGGCGGGCGGTAGTGGAACTAATCCAATCTACCATGAGGCATATGTGCCCCCTTATATTCAAGGTCTGGGACCCCAACAACAACAAACTCGCCAGACCCCTCTCATTCAAGTTTACTCTGGCCCATACACCGAGGACGAAGGTTATACAACTGGGGAGGATGTCGTCCCAAGAAGGAGACATTCTTCACAGACAAATCGGGAGCAACCCCAAACTACTAGGGAGAAACTTGCAGCCCATGAGGTAGAGACTGCAAGGCTCAAAAAACTCCTTGCTGAAGAAGAGGCCGCTCAATCTCGGGGCCGAACGACTGAAGGAATCCCGATAATCAACTTGGATCCACCAAGAAGGACCAAGAGGGCTGAAGCCCCAAGGGGTGATCCTAGTATTCTGTTGCCCCTAGGAGATCCTGATGATCCTACACCACCGTTTACTCAAGACATCATGAAAACGGCTATATCTAGAAAGTTTAAGATGTCTTCGATCAAAGCCTATGATGGAACGGGAGATCCCGCAAATCATGTAAGGACCTTCTCCAATGCACTGCTGTTGCAGCCAACCAACGATGCGGTCAAGTGTAGGGCGTTTCCACAAACCTTGGCAGGCATGGCCCAACGTTGGTATAGCCGTCTACCTCCCAACTCTATTGGGTCATTTAAGGAACTAAGCAAGGCTTTCATCAATCAGTTCATTAGTGGAAGGGTGCATGAGAAAAGTTCTGCATCACTCATGGCAATCCAGCAAGGACAGAATGAGGCCCTAAGGGACTACATCAATCGATTCACTCGAGAGGCTTTAAAAGTCCCGGACTTAGAGGACAGAGTGGCTATGATAGCCCTGCAACAAGGAACCACTGATGACCACTTCAAACGGTCGTTAGCTAAACATCCCCCCGAGAGCATGTTGAAGCTCCAAGATAGGGCCGGAAAGTATATCAAGGCTGAAGAAAGTATGAGAAAATATGAACCCACTACTGGCGGTAGTGGAAACTCAAAGAAAAGAAAAGAAACTCAGGAGTACGACGTCAAGGAAAAGTTTCCCCGAACATCAAAGAACTCCGATTCTCCCCCCAAGAGAAGCAATTTTGGGACAAAATTCACAGATTATGCAAGATTGAATACTCCCAGGAGTCAAATTCTGATGGAGATAGCCAAGGAAGAAGATATCAAATGGCCAAAGCCAATGAGGGCTGATTTGTCTAAACGGAACCAAAATCAGTTTTGTCGGTTCCACAAAGAAGTCGGTCATGACACCGATGATTGTAGACAATTGAAAGATGAGATTGAGTTTCTGATACGAAGAGGAAAACTCAGCAAGTTCACTAAGGATGGAAGCCAAGGGAGTCAAAGAGGAAACTATGAAAGGAAGGATTACGACAGAAGGGACAACGACCAAGATCGTAACCCTAAGCCCCGAGGGCCGGTCATCAACATGATATTCGGAGGGCCAACTGCTGCTGGGTCCTCCCGAAACTCAAGAAAAGCTTATGCTCGAAAGGTAATGACTGTGGTTGGAGAAGCACCGAAGCGTGCCAGAACAGAAGTGTCAATAGGTTTTGATGATTCAGACTTGGAAGGGGTGAAGTTCCCCCACGATGACCCTCTAGTCATCATACCTGTGATTGGCAATTCTGAAACAAAGAGAGTCCTAGTCGACAATGGAGCTTCAGTGGATATCTTGTTCCACGATGCTTTTATCAAGATGGGTTACACTGATTCTCAGTTAACACCCTCAAATATGCCTATATACGGATTCAACGGGGTGGAATCAAAAGTGGAAGGCACTATCCAACTCCCAATGACCATGGGGCAAGGGATGAATACGTCTACTCAGATGTTGAACTTCATAGTTATAAAAGCGACTTCAACCTACAATGCAATCCTGGGAAGGATTGGTCTTCATGCGTTCAAGGCTGTTGCCTCATCTTATCATCTAAAAATTAAGTTCCCAACGAGGAATGGGATTGGTGAAGAACGAGGAGACCAAAAGATGGCTAGAAGTTGTTATTTAGCCGCGTTAAGGCCTGATGGAATCGGGGGGCAAGTCCTCCCAATTGAAGACATGGATACTAGTGACAATGAGGACCGAAGAGGGAAACCAGCTGAGGATTTAATCCCCATTCCCTTAGTCCCTGGTGAACCGGAGAAGCGGCTGACATGCCAGGGATTGATCCCCAATTGATAACTCACAAATTAAATGTGGATCCTGAAAGGAAGACGGTGAAACAGAAAAAGAGAAGTTTTGCTCCCGAGAGGCTTGAAGCCATCAAACAAGAAGTTGAAAAGCTTTTGGAAGCTGGGTTCATTGAGTAAATTCAATTCCCAGAATGGTTGGCTAACCCCGTGATGGTCAAAAAGGCTAACGGAAAATGGAGGATGTGCGTCGACTTCACTGATTTGAATGATGCATGTCCTAAGGATTGTTTTCCCTTACCATGGATTGATGCACTAATAGATGCTACAGCTGGACACGAGATGCTTAGCTTCATGGATGGCTTCAGTGGATACAATCAAATCAAGATGCATGAGGATGACATCTCCAAGGTATCATTCATCACTGACTTTGGTGTTTTCTGTTATTTAGTCATGGCATTTGGACTTAAGAATGCAGGGGCAACCTACCAAAGGTTGGTGAACAAAATTTTTGAACACCTAATTGGAAAAACCATGGAGGTCTACGTAGATGACATGTTAGTCAAAAGCCTCGATAAGGTCGATCACATTGAGCACCTCTAAGAGGCATTTGAAGTGCTAAGGCACCACAAGATGATGTTGAATCCAACTAAGTGTGCCTTTGGTGTAGGCTCGGGAAAGTTTTTAGGCCTGATGGTTTCCAAGAGAGGAATCGAGGTTAATCCCGACAAAATCAAAGCAATTCTAGACACGGAACCACCACGGACTGTTAAGGAAGTCCAGAAACTAACTGGAAGAGTGGCAGCATTGGGAAGATTCATCTCTAAGTCAGGAGAGAAGTGCTTACCTTTCTTCAAAGCACTTAAGAATGTGAAATTTTTTGAATGGACAGCTGAAAGCCAAGAGGCCTTTGAGGCCTTGAAGAAATACATGGCTGAGCCACCACTATTGGCCAAACCAAAACCAGGAGAGGTTCTTTATCTATACTTGGCAGTATCCAACACTGCCCTTGGAGCTGTTTTGGTAAAAGAAGAGTTAAAGGTTCAGAAACCCATCTACTACGTGAGCAAGATCCTACATGGGGAAGAAATAAACTACTCTACCATAGAGAAGTTTGCCTTAGCCTTGATTATGGCCTCAAGAAAATTACGTCCATACTTCCAGGCACACAAGATAGAGGTCTTGACTAATCAGCCTCTAAGAAACATCTTGCATAGCCCTCAAGTAAGTGGAAGATTGATTAAATGGGCCATTGAACTAGGGGAATTTGACATCAAATACAAGCCTCGAACGGCCATAAAAGCACAAGCACTTGATGACTTCATGGTTGAATGCACCATTGACAACCAAGAAGTCGGGGGGCAGGAAGTGACAGTGGAAGACAAAGAAGTTGAAGAAATAGTCTCCAAAGAATGTTGGGTGCTCTATTTTGATGGAGCATCAAAAACAAAATCAAGTGGAGTCGGTTTAGTGCTACAAAGTCCTGATGCATTCCTCATAGAGTACGCACTAAAACTGGACTTCCCAACGACAAACAACGAAGCTGAATATGAAGCTCTGATAGCTGGCTTAGGGCTGGCTGGAGCCTTGAGAGTCAAAACTCTGAAAGTATGCGGAGACTCGAGGCTAGTGGTTTCCTAAGTAAATGGGGAGTTTGAAGCCAGAGATGTAATCATGGCCAAGTACTTAAAGCTCGTCAAAGCAATCATGACTCAATTTGACGAATGCTATGTAGAGCACATTCCAAGGGAAGAAAACATGAAGGCTGATGCCTTGTCTAAGTTTGCTTCTTCAGAAATTGAAAACTATACAGGGAGTGTATACTTCCAAGTCTTGAAGACCCCAAGCATCAACGGAAAGTTGGTAGCACCCATTGATGTTGCTAGTTGTTGGATGGATCCCATCAAGGCCCATCTAGAAACTGGGTGGCTACCCAACGACACTTCAGAAGCAAGAAAGCTATATGTGAGAGCACTAAGGTATGCCTTGATTGAGGGAATTCTATACAAGAAGTCTTTCATCATTCCTTATCTAAAATGCTTGAGACCTCAAGAGGCAGAATTGGCCCTAAAGGAAGTACATGAAGGAATTTGTGGGCAACAATTGGGGGGCAGAGCCCTTGCCCATAAAGTTAGTCGTCTAGGTTTCTACTGGCCGAGCATACTTGCTGATGCTAAAAGCTACGTGAAGAAATGTGAAAGGTGCCAGAAGCATGCACCAGTGGTTAGGCAACCACCAGAGATGTTGACATCCATAAACTCACCAATTCCATTTGCCATGTGGGGAATGGATATACTTGGACCTTTCCCAATGGCAAGTGCACAACGAAAGTTCTTGATAGTAGCAATCGACTACTTCACCAAGTGGATTGAGGCTAAGCCATTAGCCAAGATAACCACCAAGAAAGTGATGCATTTCTTCTGGGAAAATGTGATATGCAGATACGGGATTCCACGTATCTTGGTCACAGACAATGGAACTCAGTTTAACAACGATGAGTTTAAGAAATATTGTGATGAGAACGATATCAAATTACGCTTCACTTCTGTCGCCCATCCTCAAGCCAATGGGCAAGCTGAGGTTGCAAATCGAATTATCCTATATGGACTGAAGAAAAGAGTTGAACGCTCTAGAAACACTTGGGTAGACGAATTGCTCCCCATACTATGGGCATATCGTACTATCTGCAAAGTCACCACTGGAGCTACCCCCTTTCTGTTGGCATATGGGGCATAGGCAGTGGTTCCAGTGGAGATTACTCACACGTCTCCAAGAATTGAGGCCTATGAGCCAGAAACAAATGAAGAAGGCTTGAGGCTAGCCTTAGATCTAATTGACGAAGTTAGAGATGAAGCAAATGCCAAGATAGTTCAGCATCAGAAACGAGCATATTTCTATTACAACCTAAGGGTTAAAGAGAGATTCTTTCGACAAGGAGATTTAGTCCTCCGAAAGATTGAGGCATCCGGAGTTGGACAAAAAGGCAAGTTGGCCCCAAATTGGGAAGGACCATATCGCGTCAAGAACGTATTTGGTCGAGGCTCGTACAAGCTAGAAACCCTCGAAGGGCATGAGGTGCCAAGGACTTGGCATGCCTCAAATTTGAAAGTCTATTATGTTTAAAGTGTGTCCTGATTGGACTCACTACTAGGACAAATAGAAATAAGGTTCGATGAAATCATGAGCTTCCTAGAAAGCAAATGAAGGGTTGAAACCCTAGAAACCTAAGACATTCAGTCCAAACCCCATCATTCGATATGCTCAATGAAAGGCTTGAAGCCAAAACAAGACAGTATAAGACATAAAAGGCTTATGCAAATGTCAAGTTAGCCTCGAATAAGGCAAAATCGTCGTAAATGTGTAGGTCGCTCCACACTTTACACCAAGACGATACTCGTGAAACACTAGTGTATATTAAAATCCCCAAAAAAGGGTAGTAAGTCCCAGGTAAGGGATAAAAAGACCCCAAGTCTCGAAAAAGACCGGTATAACTTCTATGAAATCCTAGTGCATTATCATAGACGTTGGGAAGCACGATCAGCCATTTTAAACCCAGAATCGAACTTCAAAGAAAGCCCAGAATCTTCAAAGAATTCTTCAAAACTTCAAGTAAGAAACCCAGAAAACGATGAGATTCAACAGAAAATCTCGCCAGGAATCGCCTAGTGACTGGAAACCCAACCGGTTAAGGAAGGGCAACCGTCTATAGCCAGTTAAGGCCCACAAATCCATTTATGGATTATAGAGATTAAAACCCAAATAATTTGGGTCTCAGGCAAATTCGAAGCCCAAACAATAAAGGCCCAATAAGGCCCAAGGCTGGAATAATTTAAGTCCAATTAAAAATTGGGCTAGTTAAGGCCCAAGAAAAGAATGAAATTTGAAATATAGCCAAGGCAAAATCAAAGATTTAAGGTCGAAAAGACATTAAATCGAAATCGTACGACCGAGGTCGAAAACATATGGGAAAATGAGGCCGATTCTGACGACCTCGCTCCCAAATAAAGTCGAAAAATAATGAAAACGAGGTCGAAAAAACCTCAGAACGACATCGAAGGCTCGAAGTCAAAAATATACGAGGAATTGAGGTCGTTTCCATCGACTTCGCACCAAAAATCCAATCAAAAAATTGAAAATTTGAGGTCGAAAAGACCCTAGATCGAAGTCGATTGATTGAGATCGAAAATACACTATAATTCGAGCTCGAACCCCTCGCCTCACACCCAAGTGAGGTCGAAAACAGAAGGATTCGAGGTCGAAAAAATGAGGTCGAAGCCATCGACCTGGGATCGATCGAGGTCAAAAATCCTGGTCGAAGAAAGGAAGGGCCGATGTCGAAAATGACCTATAAAATGAGGTCGAAGTCATCGACCTGGGACCAATCCAGGTCGAATTCCTAGTCGAAAAAGACTTGAATTCCTAGTCGAAAATGACTTGAATTTCTGGTCAAAAATGACCTAATTTGAGGTCGAAAATACCCTCAAAAATAGAAAATTTTGGGGAAAAACACGATATAACTTCTACGAAAACCCCGAGGAGATTTTCCCAGAAGTTGGGGGGCAAATGTTATGGACAGAAAAGTAATTATAGAAATATAATTGACTATTCTTTGGAAAGGACAAGTATTTAAGGCCCAAAACCCAGATTATTTATTAATTTCGTAATTAATAAATAGGGAAAATATACAGCTCATAAAAAGAGTCCAAAATATGGTAAATTCATCAAAGAAGGATCCGGAATCCCAATTAAAGGCAATTAATGAGTCATAGCCTTTATCAACAAGGAAAAGACTTATCCTGCAAGAAATACAATGTTTATCCATTATCAATAAGGAGACTTATTCGCTAAGACTCCTAAACATACCATAAATACTAGGCTCTAGACGCCTATATAAGGACCCTGATCCTACAATCAGAACTACGTTTTGGGGCACAGCTCCATACGTCACAACGCCTCGAAGGCGCAACAAGCCACAAAGGCACCCCTAGAACTACGTTTTAGACTTCATCCTCGAATAAGGACATACAAGTCACTACGTCCTTGGTATGCCCATGCCGCCATAGCCCCGAGGGCAACACCAAGAACTACGTCTTTGGCTTGATTCTCAATAACGATTTGAGATACGTAGGCATCTTGTGAGGACCGATTTAGTCTCGAAACGCAAGTGCAGCCATAAAAGCTCGAAAGCTCATTAAACCCTCGCATTAAATTCGTAAGCTCAGATTTTATTCCACAACAACTATGTTTAAACGTTATAACTAATCCAGTATAGAATCTTATAAACATTTTTATAACAATGAAATTATGTATATGTTGTGGAATAAAAACGTGCTTATGAATTTAATGCGAGGGTTTAATGAGCTTCGAGCTTTAATGGCTACACTTGTGTTTCGAGACTAAATCAGTCCTCACAAGATGCCTACGTATCTCAATTCGTTATTGAGAATCAAGCCAAAGACGTAGTTCTTGGTGTTGCCCTCGGGGCTATGGCGGCAGGGGCACACCAAGGATATAGTGACTTGTATGTCCTTATTCGAGGATGAAGTCTAAAACGTAGTTCTAGGGGTGCCTTTGTGGCTTTTTGCGCGTAGTTCTGATTGTAGGATCAGGGTCCTTATATAGGCGTCTCGAGCCTAGTATTTATGGTATGTTTAGGAGTCATAGCGAATAAGTCTCCTTATTGATAATGGATAAACATTGTATTTCTTGCAGGATAAGTCTTTTCCTTGTTGATAAAGGCTATGACTCATTAATTGCCTTTAATTGGGATTCCGGATCCTTCTTTGATGAATTTACCATATTTTGGACTCTTTTTATGAGCTGTATATTTTCCCTATTTATTAATTACGAAATTAATAAATAATCTGGGTTTTGGGCCTTAAATACTTGGCCTTTCCAAAGAATCAGCAATTATATTTCTATAATTACTTTTCTATCCATATCAGTATAGTTATGTTATATTTGATCCTAATTTTCGTTATATTCTAATTTTATTCATAAATCACCTTTTTTGGTGTGAAAATTGGAATCTAAATGCGATTTTATGTAAAATTTTGTAATGTTTTTTTATTATTTTTTATATAAGAGTGTATTTCATGGAATAATGACCTTAATATTTATAATAAAATTCTACTTGAAAATTCATTGTGAAATGAAATGATCCATTTTAAAATAGGATTGGAGAATGACAATTTGATCGGACATAAAACCTTACCCCGTAAAAAAAACAAAAATAGTGCTCCTTCTTATGAGTCGTTAAAACCTTTTGGCAAAAATTTAAAAAGCCTTTAATAACATCCGCCTTGATCAAGTATAGTTCAAATAAGATATAGAACCACGACTAACATTGAGACATGTTTTTAGACTTAATGAACATGTTTTATTTGTTTACTTGAAACCCTCCCATTTCTTTACACTTTGTTTTTTGGGATGTACCTCTCAATTTTTTACATTCCAAAAGTTTCCTAAAATAGTAAAGTTTTATAATATAAAAATTAACTACATCCACTACTTTCCCCCACTATCTCCCCTTTATACATTAAATAGTGATTGATCCCACCACTTTACTCACTTTTCATACTTTTCTTCACTAAATTACATTTTTTCTTAACCTCCGTGCCCAACCTCAATGTAAAGAATTGCGGAGGACGGGGTTGTACTTGTTTTTCTCCAATTTGTAAAAAAATTGTAATATTCAGATGAGTTGGATTCTAAGAAATCCAAGATATATTTAGATGAGTTTTAAATATTAAATTTATGCTATAAATTTTAATAGCATCTCCAAATGGTTGGCTATCGTGGTCGGCTATAATAATTTTGTAAATTTTTTGCTCATGGTAAGGATATAAACTCCAATGGTGTTATATATATTTTTTGTTAGGTAAAATTATATATAATGGATTAATTTGTTGAACAACTATAGCTCATCAAATATGGTTGTGTTGGAGGTCCATACCTGACATATATTGGGCCGACCGAAAGACATGAAAGCTCATTGGAACATGAGGAGACCATTATTATCTTGGTCTGACCGAATTGAGTCTAAAGGCCTAAGAAGGCCGATGTCATAGGTCCATAACAAAGGCCCGTGTGAAAGCCTGTGACTAACGGCTCGAGGACTTAGTCAAACATGAACTACCCATGCATCAGAGGGGGGAGTCCACGTCCCGAACGAGGGGATCGGGACAAACATGTATAGGAAAAGAGGAAATCAGGTTTAAGGATTATTCAATACATTCATACACAATCACAATATTCTTACGTTTCTTTTACTCACAAGCCAGTTTAACTAATTCTCACACCGGAGGTGAATCGGGGGGCTCCACCCTCGCATTCTTCTTCTTGCAGGTCTGGCTGAGCGACTCACGGCTGAAAACTAGTTCCAACATTTAGCGCCGTCTGTGGGAAAATACGAATTAATTGTGAATTGTAGCTTACTGTTGTCATGTCTTTCGAACGACCGCCTGGATTTGACGGAACCCTACGTCCTAGGAGTTCCACCATCACGCCGCCGACAAACCGAATACTGAACTTTGATTCTGAGGGGGACGAAGGACCTTTACCGACCCCTGAAGAACAGAAGGAGCTACTCCTTAAATGGAGAGAAGAACAAGCGACGAAGAAAGGTAAACAGAAGGAAAATGAACAAGTGGATAAGGAAGCCCAAATACGAGCGAAGAAGAAAGAGACAGATATGTTAAGGCTACAGGCCATCAAGCTCCGTAGAGAGGAACTGGAGTTAGAAGAAAAAGCTTTGAGAGAATCGGTCGAGGAGGCTGAGATAACATTGGTATCCACTGAGAACCGAAGGAAGAAAAGAGCACATGACGATGAAGACGGGTCTTCGGACTCCGAATCGCATTCTAGGAGAACACGCTCCAAAATCGTTCTAACTGATTTAGACGAAGAGGATGACTCGCACGTCCGGGATCGTATACGGCGAATGGAAAAATCTATGTTTGGAGAAAGGAAAATTAGCCATGAGCCGATCATTTCCGAAGAAATAGAGCAATATCGACCTCCTTCAGGAGGAAAGTTTCCAAAGATGCATGAGTTCAATGGAAAGGGAGACCCGGAGGACCATTGTGAGAAATATGAGTCTTTGATGATAGGTATGGGGC
The DNA here is from genome assembly GCA_030848705.1 of Heracleum sosnowskyi. NCBI lineage: Eukaryota > Viridiplantae > Streptophyta > Magnoliopsida > Apiales > Apiaceae > Heracleum > Heracleum sosnowskyi. The sequence goes on from CM061236.1 coordinate 48,493,398, forward strand.
ATTGCGATATTATGCTATGTAAAATGTTCAAGACGTACCTGAAGGGACCAGCAACGATGTGGTATCGTTCGCAAAGACCCCGATCGATCCATTCATATGAGCAACTGAAAAGGAGATTTCTGAGACATTACTCTCACCTATGCCGGAGAGAGAAGGATACTGAAGCCTTGATCCACTATTGGCAAAGACCGAACGAGGAGTTGGGTGACTACTTAGCCCGGTTCAAAGAGGAGGCAGGGATGGTCACCAATTTGGATAAAGTAAAAGCTGCAGGTTTCTTCGCCGCTGGTTTGGACCCCGTAAAAAGTAAAAAACTTCGCTCCTCTCTTTATGATATTCCCCTTAAGTCCCTGAATGATATATATGTGAGAGGGGAGGCTATCCGAAGGAAGCTTGAGTTTATTGGAAGTCATAAGGATAGCCATAGGTATGAAGGATCAGCAAGAGACGATCAAAGGGGTCGGGGGGATGTTAAGAGTAGGCTTACGGATACTAGGCCTGATCGTGGAGCAGAGAGAAGAAGGGATAGAGATAATACGGTGTTCACCCCCCTTAATGCACCTATCTCGAAGATTCTCCATGAGATAAAGGGGAAACTAGGGTTTGTTCGACCAGCTAGAATGAAGACCCCTGATTATAAGAAGAATGGAGACAAATATTGTGAATACCACCGAGATAAGAGGCATAATACTGATGAATGCTACCATTTGAAGAAGTTGATCGAAAATATGATCAAAAGGGGCGAATTAGGACAGTTTATAGGTGATCTGAGAGACAAACTGGAGTCCAAGGAGCCCAGGAGAGAAAAGGAGCCTGAAAGGGAAGAAAAATATCTAGGAGAAGTCCGAACCATTTCTGGAGGCACAGTAATGGAACGATGCAGCAAGACCGCTCGAAATAAATATGCGAGACAAGTTTACAGTTTGTTTCAGGCTAATTCTGCCAGACAACCTCTGCCTATCACTTTCACAGAGGATGATTTCGAGGACGTGATATGGTCACACGAAGATCCACTCATCATTAACCCCATCATAGGAGAAAACAAAATTTGGAAGGTTCTAGTTGATGGTGGTAGTTCGGTCCATATCCTTTATCACAGGACGTACTGTAAGATGAATCTGGGAGGTGAACAGTTGGAACCCTGTCACGAAGCCCTACTGTATGGCTTCAGAAACCAGCCTGTACCGATCAAAGGGACAATCACTCTTCCTATTGTGTTGGGCAAGGCCCCTTATACTGTGGAAAAAGAGGCCAAGTTCTATGTGGTATGGGTAGACAGTCCCTACAACGACAGTCTGGGAAGGCCAGTCCTCAGTGCTTTCCAAGCCGTAGCCTCTGTTCCCCATTTGAAATTGAAATTTCCGACTGAGCATGGTATAGGAGAAATGAGAGGTGATCAAAAAGCCGCTCGAATTATAATGTTGGAGGATCTTGAAAAAGACCAAGACGTGGAGATGATTGAAGGGGGAAAGAGGAAACGAAGTGAGAATGACACTGGGTGCAGCCATTAGACGATGAATATTGAATTGGAAAAGTTTGGAGCAGACCTGTCCAAACCAATAGCCCAACCGGCTGCAGAAACCGAAGAAGTAGAATTATATGTTGGGCAGGCCGGGAAGATGATCCAAATAGGCAAGAGCATGGAGCCGGAACTAAAAGAGAAGGTTATTGAAGTGATAAGACAATATCATGATGTGTTCGCCTGGGGACCTGAGGACATGCTCAGACTAGACCCTTCGGTGGCGAAGCATTGTCTTAGAGTGAACCCTGATGCAAAGCTGGTTAAGCAGAAGAAAAGAAACTTTGCCATGGAAAGGCAACAAGTGATTCAAGCCGAAGTGGACAAACTACTGAAGGCCAAGTTTATTGAAGAAATTGAGTATCCGGACTGGTTAGCGAATGTGGTAGTGGTTAAAAAGTCGAACAACAAATGGAGAATGTGTGTAGACTACACTAACCTGAATAAAGCCTGTCCGAAGGATCACTACCCCTTACCCAATATCGATCAACATGGAAACTTCTCTGGATATCACCAAATTGCGATGAATGCCAGGATATTCCGAGACAGCATTCATCACCCCAAAAGGCACGTATGCATACATCAAAATGCCCTTTGGGCTGAAGAATGCAGGGGCAACCTTCCAGAAAATGATCAACAAGGTGTTCAAGGAGCAGATCGGTCGGAATATGGAATGTTATGTGGATGATATGATCGTGAAGTCCATGTTTAGGGATCAAGCGGAGGACATGAAAGAGTGTTTTGAGACGTTGAGAAAGAACAACATGAGGATTAATCCGAGCAAATGTACGTTTGGAGTTTCAAGTGGCAAGTTCTTGGGATATATGGTGAGTGCTAGAGGGATTGAGGCCAAACCGGAAAAGATAAAGGCAGTGATTGACATGGAGGCGTCGAAGACAATCAGGGATATCCAGAAACTGACTGGAAGATTGGCTGCTTTAAGGAGATTTATTTCTCAATCGGCTGTAAAAGCACTCCCATTCTTCGAAGTGCTTCGTGGGTCTAAAAATTTTGAGTGGGGACCGAACTACCAGAAAGCATTCGAGGAAGTTAAGGAGTATTTGGTCAAGGCCCCACTCCTTATGAGACCTGATCCAAAGGAAACCCTACAGCTCTATGATTAGTGGATTTCATATCCACTTGGATCGTCCTAAATTGGCTTAAATTGGTTGTTTTGTTCTCAAGTTTGTGGTATTTGTGATATGTTTGGTGTTAGTAATTGCAGAGTTGAGTTGTCAGCAGAGATGTGGAGTTATTGTGGTTTGCAGAAGTGTTTTGAGCATGTTTGTGAAGGTCAAGTGGTTGCGGAGTGAGAGAGCGCAAGGAAATTCGGATTTGTTGGGCTATCTGCGCATAATTCACTGTTTGGGCCATATCTTGAGATCTAGAAGTCAGAATTGAACGATTTAACAGTCCACGCGAAGATAAAGGAATTTTGGACAGGGATAAAGCGCCCCCGCGCCCTTATAGGCGCGCCTGCGCTCTATGTGAAGCCTTTCCAAGCGCGCCCGCGCCCTTCAGGCGCGCCCGCGCCCTTCAGGCGCGCCCACCCCTGAAACATTCTGGAAAAAAGGCAACTTCAACTCAGAAAAGGAAACAGCAGCTGACCAGTCAACCCTATGGCTTATATAAACCATTGGTGGACGAATTCTGAGATATACAACCATATAGATACATACATATTCATCCACCGGTGAGGAGAACAAGAAGATGGCTGATTACGAAGATCTAGATTTCATCTTTTCTTTGTATTCTTCTAATTAGGCGATACTTTGGATTCTCGTTTGTTCTTTCATAAACCCTAGCACTTTTATTCAGTATTCTAGACTTATTATTATCATGTTTTCATCAGAACCCACGATGATGAACGGTTCGATTGTTTTAAAGATGTGTGTGTGATGGCTAATTGATATCCTAGTTTGGTTGTGCTTATTCTTCTTGGATGCGTAGCTAACATCTAAGTTGTTAGTTAATCTCTATTGATTGCGAAAGTGGATATAGAGGTTTAGAACTTGCCATGCTAGCATAGGTTTATGTATGTTTGTCATGCATGATTCGTAGGTGATTTTAACCATCTTACCTGCCCTATGTAATCTGAATGGATAACTTGATCGTTAAACCGTTATGTTTTCAAATCTTATAGACATATAGGGTCTAAGCATAATTGGTGTCTGCTTAACTTCTATCTCTTTTGTGGATGTTTGAGTGGTTTGGTATACGTATACTGAAAGGTAGCGTGTATTGATTTCTTGTTATCCGATTAGTTATCACAACCGTCACATGCATTGATTAAAGACAAAAGACTCTAGATGAAGTACTTAATGAAGTTAGGATCCCATGTTTTATTCTCATAAGTAATTCAACAGCAATCTTTAGTTTAATATAGTCTTGGTAATTTGTTTAGATAATTTAGTTAATCAAAACACAACTTGATACTTGTCTTAGCATTGAACGATAGCCATACATTGTTGCATAAGTGCATAACTATAATAACCAAAACAGTCTCTGTGGGAACGAACTCTACTTATTCTTATATTACTTGTGACCGCGTATACTTGCGTGATATTGTGTGAACAAGTTTTTGGCGCCGCTGCCGGGGACTCGGTGTTATTTATATAGTTTATGTGCTTGTCATCAGTGGTCGTTAAAGTTCACTGACTCGGATTATTCTTTCATCAATTTTACTTTGTTTGGTGTGTCTCAGATACTTTAGTGAGCGTGTATGCGAACACGTTCTCAATCTCGGAAAGAAGAACTTGAATTAAGTCTAGTTATGGGAGAACCAGTAGCAGAAACGAAGGCTTTGAAGGACTATTCTCAGCCGAAGATCAATGACATTCAATCTAGCATTGTCAGGCCGGCTATTGCAGCTAATACTTTCGAAATCAAGCCTGGCACGATTCAGATGGTGCAGAACTCAGTTCAGTTTGGGGGTGCTTCGACGGAAGACCCTAATATGCATATTAGGGATTTCATTGAGATTCGCGACACTTTCAAGTTCAACGGAGTGTCAAAAGATGCTGTGAAGCTGAGACTTTTCCCATTCTCTCTGAGGGATAAGGCTAAAGGCTGGTTGCACTCCTTACCAGCAGGTTCTATTACTACTTGGGAGGATCTTGCTCAGAAGTTTCTCACTAAATTCTTTCCTATGGCTAAAACAGCTGCAATTAGGAATGCTCTTACTCAGTTTGCACAACATTCTGGAGAAACTTTATGTGAATCTTGGGAGCGTTACAAGGAGATGCTTAGGAAGTGTCCACATCATGGAATGCCTGATTGGATGGTGATCAACTGTTTCTACAATGGTCTGGGAGGTCAATCTTGACCAATGCTTGATGCGGCATCAGGTGGAGCTCTTTGGGCCAAAAGCTACGATGAAGCTTATGAACTTATTGAGATGATGGCTGCTAATGAATATCATAATCCAACTCAGAGGTTATCACAAGGCAAGGTAGCAGGAATTCTGGAAGTGGATGTAGCCACGACAATAGCAGCTCAGTTAAAGGCTCTTTTGATGAAGGTGGATTCTCTGTCCAACTTTGGAGTACAACAGGTGGCTAGTGTGTGTGAGCTATGTGCAGGTGCACATGACACGAATCAGTGTGCCATATCTAGTGAATCGGCACAGTTCATGAGCAATTTTCAGAGATCACAGCAGCCAGTACCTAATGCCTATCATCCCAACAATAGGAACCATCCTAATTTCAGCTGGAGTAACAATCAGGGTGGTCAGAACCAGCCAAAACAGCAGCCGTATCAGCAGTATCAAGGTCAGCAGTATGGAGCCAGGCTTTATAATCCTTTTGGTCAGCAGCAGCAGTATGCTCCAAGGCAACCGTATCAACCACCAGGTTTTCAACAACCATCTCAAGGCAATGCTGGTCAATCATCTAATGAAAAGTCTGAACTGGAGGAACTGAGGCTGATGTGCAAGAGTCAAGCAGTTTCAATCAAGACTCTGGAGAATCAAATCGGTCAGATTGCCAATGCCTTGTTGAATAGACCACAGGGAACTCTCCCTAGTGATACGGAAGCTAATCCTGGCAAAAGAGAGGTCAAGGAACAGGTTAAAGCAGTTACCTTGCGTTCTGGGAAGGTTACGGGTGACCAGAACTCAGAAACGGAACAAAACAAAGAAAGTTCAGTATTCCCAACAGAAGGTGGGCGCGCCCGCGCCCTAGGAAGCGCGCCCGCGCCTGAGGTTCTGCCGGAAAATGAAGAAAAAGTGGAAAAATCAAGTTTGGGGGGAAACGAAGCGGAAAAGCGTGACAATTCGATTGAGAAATCTGTTCTGAAGCAGAATACAGAGATCAAGGAGGTCTATCCTCCTCCGCCATTCCCTAAACGACTTCAAAAGCAGAAGTTGGACAAACAGTTTGCTAAGTTTCTGGAGGTTTTCAAGAAGTTGCATATCAACATACCTTTTGCGGAAGCTCTTGAACAGATGCCGAGCTACGCAAAGTTCATGAAGGGTATTCTATCTCGGAAGTTGAAACTCGAGGAGTTGGAAACCGTTGCTTTGACAGAAGAATGCAGTGCTATTCTTCAGCAGAAGTTACCTCCTAAACTTAAGGATCCAGGGAGTTTCACCATACCGTGCACAATCGGCAATCTATCTTTCAACTAGTGCTTGTGTGACTTGGGTGCTAGTATTAATCTGATGTCGTTGTCTGTCTTCATGCAACTTGGACTTCCTGAGCCTAAACCTACAAACATGTCCTTACAGCTGGCTGATCGGTCGATCACATATCCAAGGGGCATAGTGGAGGATGTTTTGGTTAGAGTGGATAAGCTTATCTTTCCTGCTGATTTTGTTATTCTGGACTTTGAGGAAGACAAGAAGATTCCTATTATCTTGGGAAGACCGTTCTTAGCTACAGGCCGAACTTTGATCGATGTGTAGAAAGGAGAGCTTACAATGAGGGTTCAAAGTCAGAAGGTCACTTTTAACGTGTTCAAGGCAATGAAATTTCCAACTGAGGAAGAAGAGTGCTTTAAATTGGAGATGGTCGATTCTGTCGTCAATACAGAGATTGAACAACCGCTGAAGTCAGATACAGTGGAGAGAGTCTTGATAGGGGATTCTGATATCGAAGACGAAGAAAGAGCAGAGCAACTTCAGTTGTTGAATGCACCTCCGTGGAAAAGAAAAATTGATGCGCCATTCGAATCTCTTGGATTAGCAGAGCTGAACAATTATCAGGAGCGACTTAAACCATCTATTGAAGAAGCTCCTACACTTGAACTCCAACCACTACAGGATCAATTGAGGTATGGTAAAGTCTACGAGAGCAACAGGCTATATAAGGAGAAGGTTAAGGACTGGCGTGAAAGAGGGGTGGTGAAACATTCATTTGTGCCTGGTCAGCTAGTTATGCGTTTCAAGTCTCGTTTCAGATTTTTTCCAGGAAAGCGTAAGTCGAGGTGGTCGAAGCCTATCATGGTTAAATTAGCATTTCTGCATGATGCAGTAGAGATTTTCCATAAGTTTCCGGACGAAGTGTTCAAGGTTAATGGTCAGTGGCTGAAGCATGACGTTGGTAATACGGTGAACCATGAGTCGACGTTCACCGTTCTTGCGACTGGATGAAAAAGGATTCACGTCAAGCTATTGACGTAAAACAAGCGCTTCGTAGGAGCCAACCCACGCAATTGTTATAGTATTGTTCTGTAAAAAAAATAAAAATAAAAAAATAAAAAAATTCATGAACAGTAGCAGGCGTGCCCGCTCCTGGATGAGCGTGCCCGCTCCTGGATGAGCGCGCCCGTGCAGGGTTACTGTTCACAGAAGCAAAAAAAAAAAAAGAAAAAAAAAAGTTTGTGTTGTTTCCCCCTGGGATCCATCTGGGATTCAGAGTGAAGTTGATAGGTCCTTTGGATACTACTTTCAGAGCCACTGGAGTTGATATCGCTTGGCCTACCTTTGGAGCTGATTCTGTTTATCCACCTCCGGATACACCACCTGAGGAGGGTGGTCCTGCTGATGATTAGGTATTCTCTGCATCTTTCCTTTTTATTACCTTCAATGAGGACATTGAATATTGTAAGTTTGGGGGTGGTAATTAGGGAATGTTAGTTGTTAGTGTGTGTGTTCATATAGATTCATATTGCATTTTTAGTTAGTTTATTCATATCTTTGCATGTTTATGTCATATAGAGCATTTTGTTTGCATTAGTGTTTATATTTATTATGTGAGTCCATTTAGTTGCATTTGCATAGCATGCATATTTCATGATCCTTTAGGAATTGACTATTTCCGTTGATGAGTTGATGTTGATGGGAGTGTGGTAATGATGAATAGAGGGTTGATTAAGTTCCTATGAATTGACTTGCATGCCAGAAACAAAATAATTTCATAAGTCTCATTGGTTGCTTTTTAGATTTGATCAGACCATGTTTTGTTTGGATGTTAGAATTTAACCACTTGTTTATATTTACAATGTCCTATTCTCTTGAAATTGAAAGAAGCACTTAAGTCTAAGTTTGGGGGAAAACAGGGATTTCATGCTAGTTGTCAATAAAGGCTAGGTGTCAAATGGGCTCATTGAAAAGATGAGTAGTCTAGGGTGGGATGAGAAAAAGCAAAGCGCACTCATTCCGAAATTGTTGAAAAAAAAAGAAAAAAAAAAGAAGAAGTGCAAAAAAAAAAAAGAAAAAAAAGAAAAAAAAGAGTTGTTTTAGTTGATTTATGCAGAATTGATCAGGTTGAGCTCTTTAATACTCGAGCAATTAAGTTCTAGGGGACTTTGTGCCTAGTGACCTAAGATTTTTCCGGTCTGGGATCCACTAACCTAAAGCTCGCTACATAGGTATTATTGTATAAGCCTTTTGGGGTCTCATCCATTGCACGGTCAAATAAGCATGTTTGCTGTGTATAGTATTGTGTGTCGTAATAAAGCATGAATTCCTGTCTAGCTGAAGCGGATTTTGAGGTGTCTTTAAGTGGTTTCTCGTGTCTAGAGTTCATTCTGTTTATAATCTTGTGGTTGTTTTGGTGAAGAATAGGATATGGTCTTGATTTAGTTTGGGAGTATATTGATGAGCATCGCACACACGCACGTTTCTGTGTTTGTATTGTTAGTATACGGGAATTTGGTCGAGTTCTGTTTGGAAGATTGCATTCTTTGAGATGTTGGCTCGTTGATTGGTTGTGGTTAGTCTGAGGGGATCGTTTGCATTAGCATATTAGTTTCATTCATGCATTGCATATTAGTTAGTAGAGTCTGTTTATGCTTGAGGACAAGCATCGGTTTAAGTTTGGGGGTGTGATAAGTGGATTTCATATCCACTTGGATCGTCCTAAATTGGCTTAAATTGGTTGTTTTGTTCTCAAGTTTGTGGTATTTGTGATATGTTTGGTGTTAGTAATTGCAGAGTTGAGTTGTCAGCAGAGATGTGGAGTTCTTGTGGTTTGCAGAAGTGTTTTGAGCATGTTTGTGAAGGTCAAGTGGTTGCGGAGCGAGAGAGCGCAAGGAAATTCGGATTTGTTGGGCTATCTGCGCATAATTCACTGTTTGGGCCATATCTTGAGATCTAGAAGTCAGAATTGGACGATTTAACAGTCCACGCGAAGATAAAGGAATTCTGGACAGGGATCAAGCGGCCCCGCGCCCTTATAGGCGCGCCCGCGCTCTATGTGAAGCCTTTCCAAGCGCGCCCGCGCCCTTCAGGCGCGCCCACCCCTGAAACATTCTGGAAAAAAGGCAACTTCAACTCAGAAAAGGAAATAGCAGCTGACCAGTCAACCCTATGGCTTATATAAACCATTGGTGGACGAATTCTGAGATATACAACCATATAGATAGATACATATTCAACCACCGGTGAGGAGAACAAGAAGACGGCTGATTACGAAGATCTAGATTTCATCTTTTCTTTGTATTCTTCTAATTAGGCGATACTTTGGATTCTCGTTTGTTCTTTCATAAACCCTAGCACTTTTATTCAGTATTCTAGACTTATTATTATCATGTTTTCATCAGAACCCACGATGATGAACGGTTCGATTATGAACTAATCTTCGTCGTGGGATTCTAACGGATTTATTTATGGATTTTAGTAGTTAATTGTTTTAAAGATGTGTGTGTGATGGCTAATTGATATCCTAGTTTGGTTGTGCTTATTATTCTTGGATGCGTAGCTAACATCTAAGTTGTTAGTTAATCTCTATTGATTGCGAAAGTGGATATAGAGGTTTAGAACTTGTCATGCTAGCATAGGTTTATGTATGTTTGTCATGCATGATTTGTAGGTGATTTTAACCATCTTACCTTCCCTATGTAATCTGAATGGATAACTTGCTCGTTAAACCGTTATGTTTTCAAATCTTATAGACATATAGGGTCTAAGCATAATTGGTGTCTGCTTAACTTCTATCTCTTTTGTGGATGTTTGAGTAGTTTGGTATACGTATACTGAAAGGTAGCGTGTATTGATTTCGTGTTATCCGATTAGTTATCACAACTGTCACATGCATTGATTAAAGACAAAAGACTCTAGATGAAGTACTTAATGAAGTTAGGATCCCATGTTTTATTCTCATAAGTAATTCAACAGCAATCTTTAGTTTAACATAGTCTTGGTAATTTGTTTAGATAATTTAGTTAATCAAAACACAACTTGATACTTGTCTTAGCATTGAACGATAGCCATACATTGTTGCATAAGTGCATAACTATAATAACCAAAACAGTCTCTGTGGGAACGAACTCTACTTATTCTTATATTACTTGTGACCGTGTATACTTGCGTGATATTGTGTGAACACTCTACTTAGCAGTGAATGAGGGCTGTATTAGTTAAGGAACATGAGAAGAATCAGCACCAGGTATTCTTTGTCTCGTACATTTTGAAGGATGCAGAAACAAGATACCCGAATGCAGAAAAACTCGCTTTTGGGTTAGTAGTGGCATCAAGGAAGCTACGACATTACTTTCAGGGAAGGACTATACAAGTGATGACTGACCAACCTTTGAAAAAAATACTTCAAAGATCAGAAGCTTCGGGCAGAGTTGTGGTCTGGTCGGTCGATTTGGGAGAAAATGACTTGGAGTATGTGCCCAGAACCTCCATCAAAGCCCATGCATTGGCCGATTTCTTAGTGGAATGCTCCTTCTCAGGACTGAAAGACCTAGCACCGGAAGAACAGCTCATTCAGGCCCCTGGAAAATGGAAGCTCTTTGTAGACGGATCGGTCACGAAAACCAAATATGGGGCAGGTATGATCCTCACCAGCCCCGGCGGTTTCGAGATTCGCCAAGCTATCAGGTTCACTTTTCATTTAACCAACAATGAGGCCGAATATGAAGTATTGCTGGCAGGACTCACTTTAGCACAGAGCCTGGAAGTTAAACACATAAGGGCATTTAGTGACTCTATACTTGTGGTGAAGCAATTTTCAGGGGAATATGGATAGAAAGATCCCCGAACGAAGGCATACACAACCAAGGTACGTGAAAGTGCACTTCAATTCAAATTGTTTGAATTAAACCAGGTGGCTAGGGAAAACAATAGCCAAGCGGACGCTCTGTCTAGGCTTGCCGCAGCAGAGACCCAGAACCTAACAGGATCAATCTATCTGACCGAAGTAAATATAACCTTGATCGACAAGAAACAATGTTTGGAGATTCATCAAGGGGTCAATTGGATGACTCCCATCAGAGCCTTCTTGGATTAAGGGACCCTGTCACTGGACAAGAACAAAGCACAGAAGGTGAGGTATCGGTCGACTAGCTACACCTTGGTTGGGGGACAACTATTCAGGCAGTCGGTCACTCAACCGCTCCTGAAATGTCTTACCCCCGAAGATCAGAGGTTAGCCCTGGAAACAGTGCACGAAGGAATTTGTGGGGAACATCTAGCAGGGCGATCGTTAGCCTTCAAGATATTGAGACAAGGTTTCTTTTGGCCGACTATGAGGGAAGATGCCAAGAATTACTCCAAGAAGTGTAAACAGTGCCAGTTGTTCAGCACTGTACCGAAACAACCTCCAGAAGAAATGTCATCAGTCCTTAGTCCTATCCCTTTCGCCATGTGGGTTGTGGACATTGTAGGGATTCTGCCAACCAGCACTAAACAATCTAAATACTGTATTGTAGCCATCGATTATATGACGAAGTGGGTAAAAGCCCGACCACTATCTGCCATAACGGAGGAGGCAGCAAAAAAGTTTGTGCTGGAATAGGTAATCCTAAGGTTCGGTATCCCAATGGTTTGCGTATTTGATAATGGAACCCAGTTCATCAGAAGTAAGTTCAGGAAGTTTTTGGCCAAGTTCGGGATTCAACAGAAGTTCAGTTCGGTCGGGCATCCACAAGGGAACGAAGCTATTGAAGCGGCAAACAAAATCATCTTTGATGGCATTAAAAACGACTAGGGGATGCTAAGGGTATGTGGGCCGATGAGCTGCCTTATGTTCTCTGGGCCTACCGAACCACCCCTAGGTCTTCGACTGGAGAAACCCCGTTCAGATTAGCATTTGGAACAAATGTGTTGATGCCAGCAGAAGTTGGTTTGGAATCCTACCGAACGCAGGTGTTTAATGTGGAAAGCAACGAGTTCGGACTTCGGGCAAACGTGGACTTAGTGGTTGAAGAAAGAGAGGCCGCTCACTAGCGCAACGTCCGATACCAGCTTCAAGCTGCCCAGTACTATGATGCCGGAATAAAGAAGAGATCGTTTCAAGTAGGAGATCTTGTCCTTAGGGAGGTAGCAACCTCTATGCCTACAAAACAAGGGAAATTAATGCCAAATTGGGAAGGCTCATACACGGTAGTTGAAGTGGCTCGGCCAGGGACATACAAGCTGTCAGGACCGGGCGGTTCCTCGATAAAAAACACTTGGCATGCTTCACGCCTCCGTAGGTTTTACCAGTAAGCTTACTGGAAATCCTCATTTTACCAGTACTTTTATTTCAGCAATTTCATTCAGTACTTTTACTTAATTATGATTTGATTCAGTACTTTTATATCTGCAACTATGCCTTGCGTATTTCAATAGCATGTATGACAATTGAATGGGTTACCAATAGCATGTATGCATGCTTGATGTTAATGCGCAAATAGATACAAAATTGGTAAGCTCATACTTGGGGGCATCCGAAGAAAAATTATGTGCTTTAAATTTTGGCATTGAGCATATATTGTTAATATTTCGAAGCAAATTGTATATCTATTACATATCAACCCTTCGAAATACTGAGGGGCTACACCAAACCGAAGAGGCACGACGAACAGACGTTCAGGCCAAAGGTAGACAAAAGAACAAATACGAAGGCAATTTATCAGGCCAAAGAAGTATTATGTAGAAAAATGCCAAGGCAATTTATCAGGCCAAAGAAGCGTTATACAGAAAAATGCTAAGGCAACTTATCTGGCCAAAGAAGCATTATGCACATAAGGAAAGAAAATGTTAAAAAAGCTAAGGCAAACAAGTAAGACCTAAAGCAAAAAATAACCGAACGCCAAGAAAAGCAAAGATAATAAAAATCTACGCTAAACCAAACGGATTTCCATAAACATAAAGCTCGGAGGCAAAAATCAAGCCCGTAGGCAAATGTTAGGTTACATAATAATACCACAAGATTTCTAAATCAATCAGACAATTCCGACTCGGGATCAGAACTAACAACAAGGGGAACATCTGATTCCTCTGGCCGGGTAACAGGATCGGACATGCCCTCATCCAGCAGCTTTGCGTAGTCAAAGCCAACAACATGGGCTCTTCGAACAACCTCCTCGAAGCCAACCATGAAGCCCCGATCTTTCGACAGAAGGACCAGCTTCTGAGCCTTCTTTTCCGCCCGACGGGAGGCCTTTAGCTTATCGGTCCTCTTCCGAAGATGGTCAAAGGTGAGATCAAGATCAGTCCGGACAGCATCCCGGTCGGCCTTCAGCATATCAACCCTCTGATTCAAGCTGGAAATCTCCTTGTTCAAAGCCTCTACTTGGCTTTCTGCCGCCTCAACCCTTTCATCAACCAAGCGAAGACCTTTCATCTGTACATCCAGGTCTTTCACCTTCTGTTCAACCGTCGCTGCCCAAGGAGCGACCTAAAAACAAAGAGAAGAGAAAGGATGAACAAAGTGGTTTAGTTGGAAAATAAATAAGCACAAGGCAAAAAAACATACCATGGCAACACGTCCGATGAGTTCGGAGCAAGCCGTAAGGGCATCAGTACCGTCATATACCGAGCGGTCCTTAGAAAGGATGAACGCTCGACACAAGTCTGTGCCGATCTCCTTCGCCGTTGTTGAAGCAGAAGCACCAAACGTGTCGGTTGTCATTACCGACCAATCAGGCTGATAGGTGAGAACGGCTTCTCCATCAGCCCCTTGTGGTCATTTCTGCGCTGAGGCCGGCCCTGCCTCAGACTAGTTGGTCATCCCCACCTCGTTGGCTGTGGTATCGATGATCTCTAAGTCATCGGACATAGGAGAACAACGTCCTATCCGGGCATCCGAAGCTGCTTCGGTATGGACTTCAGGAGGAGCTTCAGAGTTCTGCTTCGCTGCCAGTTCGGCAAGTCTCTGGGTATTCTTAGCCTGGACCCTTTGGATCATCTCAGCTCTGGTAGACACTGTGAGACAAGAAAAGTCAGAGTTAGAAGGCATGAAATAATAATGCTGGACAGATAAATAAGACAATGAAAATATGCTAAGTGAATCTTATGTTACCGGTACCCCATAAAGCCCGAAGCCAAGTCTGATCTCTACTGATGATCAGAGAAATCCGGTTCGGCTCTTGAGGTTCACACAGTTTGGCGTAATCTATCTTATCTACGTCGTTCAACTCGGGCGCGACAATGATAGCTGGATTGATCTCCCACCACACCGAGTATTTATGCAACTTATGACCAATGATGAAAAACCAATGGTCGTACGTCCCCCTATTGCTCGAGTTACTAACAGCCCACTCCGCCCGACCGGTTCTTCGGGACAGTTGATAAAACCTGGCGCTTTTAGCGTTTTTCCTAAAATAGAAATAATGAAGAAGCAAGGACAACCATGGCTTCACCCCTGCCTTCAAACACCTATTCTGGAAAGAGTTGATGTGAATAAAGGTGTTGGGTTCGACCTGGGTATATTTGAGAAGCTTTTTTAAGACAGGCAGAAGCGGTAGTCGAAGACCGCAGAAGAACGCCTTCTCCGAAACCCCGAGAGCAATCGAGCCATACTCTTCGTCCACTTCGGGCGTATGGCAGACAAGATCAGTTTCATCGGCTTCATATGTATGGAAGAGAGTGGTCGGAATATCAAAATTCTTTGCCATCTTGATAACTTCCTCCTTCGTAAGCACATAATTCAAGTTGGCCGAAGGAAATCTGGCAGCACTGAAGTGCGCCATGGCCGAATAAACGGGTCCGAATTCTACGGGTTGGTCCATGTCCTGCAAGGGCAAAAAAGGACCGAATTAGCCTTGTACTCGGATGATTTAAAGAATATGTATGCAAGGAATTAGTTTGCTGATGAAAACCAAGTAGAAATGGCTGGAATTGGCAGAAAGAAGCCCTACGGGTTGAAGAAGGAGGAGGTTTTGTGTATTCAGGAAAGTCTAAAGGGTGTTCTACAAGTATGATAGAGGGCCGAAGGGAGTTCTAAAGGTCTTAAATGAGGACCGAAGGATGTTCTTGCCTAAAAGGCTACCCAGAACCCAGCCTAATACCCAGAAGAATACATTTTCCATCTCTATGCTTCGTTTTTACTTGCAAAGTGTGAAATTATAGTCATTTCCCACCAAATCGCTATATTCTAACATTAAGGTATCCCAAAATATCTTACAAACATATACATGCCCGCAACATCTTATACATACAATATTTTATGCATACATTACATCACGACTTTCAGCATATAAATTCCACACAGTACACAAGGTATATTAAAGGAAAGAGAACTTACTGGTATTGGAGATTGATGGTGATGCTTTGTGTTTTGCTGTGGATACTCTCCCGCATATGATTTGTTTGTCTGAGATTTTACAGAAAAGATAAAGTGCTGAAGAGGGTGTCCGTGTGTATGTGTATGAAATGGTAATGAGGAAAGCAAAATGGCAGTTATATGTGTATAAGACAGTCATTTCGAAATAAACGGCTGAGATGGAGGCTGTCCAAATTCACAATTTAGATTGATTTGGGAAAACATGCAACTCCAAGGAAGTAATTATGACAACAGTTGTCTCTTGCTGACGTGGCTGTGTCTCTTGACAGAGAAATAGCACTTCGTTCGGACAAAATATTGTCCTAGAGTTTTCTTGAAGATGGACCGGTATATGGACCTTCAATCGAACATTCTTCGACCGAAGTTCAGGCACATGTTGGAGGTCCATACCTGACCTATATTGGGCCGACCGAAAGACATGAAAGCCCATTGGAACATGAGGAGCCCATTATTATCTTGGGCCGACCGAATTGAGTCTAAAGGCCCAAGAAGGCCGATGTCATAGGTCCATAACGAAGGCCCGTGTGAAAGCTTGTGACTAACGGCTCGAGGAATTACTCAAACACGAACTGCCCACGCATCAGAGGGGGGAGTCCACGTCCCGAACGAGGGGATCGGGACAAACAGGTATAGGAAAAGAGGAAATCAGGTTTGAGGATTATTCAATACATTCATGCACAATCACAATATTCTTACGTTCTTTTTACTCACAAGCCAGTTTAACTGATTTTCACACCGGAGGTGAATCGGGGGGCTCCACCCTCGCATTCTTCTTCTCGCAGGTCCGGCTTAACAAATCACGGCTGAAAACTGGTTCCAATAGGTTGTTTAAGGAATATATGATTGAAGTGCTCAAATTTTACCTATTATTTAAAAAGTGACACGTAGATGCCACATAAATTATTTAGGTAAGAATTTTATACCCATGAAGATGGAGATCCTCTAAATTTGTTAGTAACTTTAAATTTAGCAAAAATAAAAAGAATTACCATACACACCAACAGATATATTGGTTGCGTTAGTTTCTTTTTGGCAATACCCAATAGTACAACATCGCCGCTTCTTGTTTTTCCGGGCAAGACTACTTACTTTTTATTATACAATAATTTGTAGTGTAGGAGAATCGAACTCTTGACCTATGGTAGTACTTTCTTATTATCTCTCTTACTCTTATTATATAATAGTATATAATATATAATAAGGATATAATTTATAAATTAATTTTTTATTTAAAATTAATTAATACTAGAAAAATACCGGTGTAGAAAGGTGAATACCAAAAAAGAAAGTGATAACCAAACTACAAATTAACATAGAATTTTTCACTAATATGTCCCATCTTAAAAACTGATTTATAAATATGTCAATATGTCCTATATTCAAATTTTTTACAATTTTATACTAACCACGGTTAACCTTGGCTTTATTCTTAGTGAGTTAGCACCGATGAATAAGACACCTTCAGAAGATATGTGGGAACTTTTTCTTTTTTTGAAAGTCAAATAATTCATTGATTAAACTTTATACGACATTTATAAAATAATTAAATTCAATGGACACATACTAAAATAAATCAAATTCACAATTTCTTCGTTGAAACTACAATCGCTGAGTAGATTTTTCATTGTGGAACATCCCTCACTTCCATCACTGAAATATGCAGCCATTTTGAAGAGACAATCTAACGATATATTGTAGTCGTGGAAAACACGTAAATCTGACTCATCTAAACGTATCCGAAAAATCAACCATATTTGCAAGCCCGTATAACTCATGAACGAACCAAAAATACGAAAATCCTACAGATCATATATCCCAACATGAAAACAAAACAAACTCTCATGAGCAGAGAGAATAAACCCAAAATATATGTAGATAAAACCAAAACAATTGGGTAGAAAAACTCCCAATGAAGAGAGATATTAATTAAACAAGAAAAAAATTAAGAAAAAACAATGAAAATGGGGCTTATCATCAACCAAACGGTTGATGATAGCCCATAAATTGAAGAAAATAAGTAGGGTTTTTTTGGCAGAAAAAGAGGAGGCGGCGGCGGCTTTGGCAGAGAATGCTAATATATGGGAACTTTGTATAATAAAATTTCGTACAAACAGTAATTTGGGTTGCCAACAGCGATGGAAACAGAAAGAAATGTCAGGGGGTATTGTAAAATGAAATGAAAAACTAGATAAACATTCTAAATTTAACTCATATCATTACGTCAAAAACAATTGAATTAAATAAAAATAAAATTTACTAGAGTTATTATTAGAAGTGTTTATTCAAAGTAAGATTATTATTTTTTTACAAATTTAAAGCAAATTTCATTAACTTTAAAAGAACTCGGCCGGGACAAATCCTCAGCCGGCTATGCAATCAGATTGAAAAACAAATAAACGAGCTAAACAATTATCCGCTTTGTTTCCGGATCACTTAACATGTAGAATAAAAATATTCTTTGAACAGAAAAAGATTACAATAGCTTCCCGATAAAACCAACCTACATTATCCCTAAAGCCAGTAGAATCACAATTGACCTTCACACAATTAAGTCTGGTTGTAGTCCAATGTTCAGAACTTTCAGTTGCACCAACAGAAATTGGAGGGACAGATGCCTTCATAATATGAACAATCTTCCGTTATGAAAGGTGAGCTTTTGCGATTTCTACCACCGACCCAGCCTCGATGCGGGCTTTCCAGATCTCCCAAAACACCAATTAAATCATTCTCAAAGAGACAAAACAACAAAATACAAATACCAAAACATAACAACCACTCCAAAAGGAGGACAAATAAAACACCCAAAAAATTGGGTACATCAATCCTTACAAAAGAAGGATGATTATTTAAGGAAAAATAAGAACTATAGTGATTAGATGAGAGAAAGGGAGACGAAAATGAATCTCTGAGAAGGAAGAAGACTTTATTGATGAAGAAAAAATATAAATCTAAATATTATTAAGGCGGCTAGGATTGGGGGTCGACTGTCGTTAAGAGAGAATTATTTTACATTCAAAGCAAGAATTTTAAGAAGAAAGAGTAAAGATAATGTTAGAGCCTAGATGACAAAGTTAAAATATATTTACAAAAGGAGCCTTATATCCGTCAATGGTCAACATGAATGATCATATCTCACGTTTTTATCACTAGGCAAGATTGGAAATCTTGTTTTAGTTGACAGTAGAAAGTTAGATGTTGTTTTATGGTCATTAATATTTCAGACTGTGACACATCCAATTACAGAGGTCTATTGTGGCTATAGCATGTGCATTTACATCATTAATTTGAGATATATTATACAAATTTTCATTATTATATAACTAATTTAAAATTCGTGTGATGCATGAATTATTTTTAAAAATTATTACTTTATTATTTATGTTTTAAAAATTGTTATTTGATTATTTACGTTTTAAAAATGCGTAGACATATTAAAATAAGTAAACTTTCTAAAATAATTAAAATATTAAAATAAGTTTTAAAATAAATAAGTAAGGGTTTATCAGTGATATTTTTGCAAAATGAGGGGTTTAATAAATAAAAATAGAAAATGTAACATGTTCCAATTGAAAAAGGTAATTGTCCGTATTGTTATTTTATTAATTATGTTTTAATATTTTATTAATTGCATTTTTTGAAAATAATAAGTAGACATGTTAAAATAGATAAACTTTTTTAGTAACTAAATAGGTAAACTGTTTTAGTTGAAAAAGGAAATTGCCCCTGATATTTTTGGAAAATAAAAGAATTTTTCTAAAAAAAATAGAAAAAGTAATGTGTTTTAGATTAAAAAAAAGATAATTAGTTATAAATAGATAATGTTATTATTTAACAATATATTTTTTTATAAATAAATAAGGTAAGTAGAATTATGAAGTACCAAAAAACTGTACTGGCCGATCAAATTTTTAATAATATATTATAGATTGGCCTATTGTAGTTTAATATTACATATGGACGTGGAAAATCAGAGAAAGTGAGGATTCCCACAGGAAATGATTTGCACACTTGGGAGTACTAATGTCTATGTCAACCTTATGTGTTAGAGTAATCCATTGTCTTAAGATGATGTAGCAATCTAGATTTCAGAGATCAGGAGCAAAAATGCAAGCAATCCATTAGGTAAAGTATTACAATATCCTCCATTCTTTTTTTTTTGAAAATAAGGAGCAAATTCCACTAAAAAGAAGCATCAAGCAAACAAGCCTCCACCAAATGATTAGGGGGAGACGTAAAAACATTACAGCAGTTAATCACACAAGGCAATCTAGCTAGTTCATGAGCTACCTTGTTGGCCTGCTTTCGAACATGTTTGACACTAACCTCTGGTAACATGTGGAGCATCATTTTACATTGATCAATTACATGACCTACTTCTAACACGTACTCTCATTGGCCATTTATCGCATCAATTGTTAACTTTGAGTCCGACTCCACTATTACCTTTCTTTCATCTCGAGACATCACCCACGACAACGCTTCTTTAACTCCTATGCTCTCAGCTTCGAACATCGTACCTGATTGGGAGAGGGACAGATTTCTTCCTTCAATAAACGTTCATGTGTGGTCTCTAAGGACCATACCAACAGAAAAAGCCACTGCTCCTTCAAACCACGAACATCCCTTGACCTGGTGGAATCAACTTCCTTGGACTGTCACTTACCTCTAGCTGCTGGTGAACTCTATTCTCCTTTAACAGGCCTCTAGCATCTCTCCACTCTTTTACACGTCTGAAGCAATTGTCCATAGCTATTGCACCCATTGTTACTTTGTTTTCCTAAACTTTATTATTCCTTCCCAGCCAAATTCCATACAGAACAATACATAATTTAATCAATGCATCCGGTGGTGATTCCTCCATCTTCTGTAGAAGCCATTCAGGTGCTGAGAAAACTTCTCTCATTTCAAACTCAACTCCCACGTGCTGCCAGCAGCTTTGTGCAAAATGACAATAAAAAAAGGTGCAACAGGTGTTCAACGTCTACATTGCAAATATGGCATATGATTGGAAGTTCCACCCCTTTAGCTTTCAGTTTGATTCTCACTGGCAAATTTTTATGACAGAAGCGCCATAAAAAAAAAAAATCATCTTATGAGGAATTGAAATACACCAAATCTTGTGTCATCCCCTCGATTGAGAAACTGCAACAGTCCCACTGTTTTGATCATGCCACATTCTGTATCCAGATTTTGCACTATATAGACCATCGTTCGATCTAGACCAAGCTACTCGATCACCAGCTCCATGCTGGGGTACTCTAGTTGCCAAAATAGCTTCAGCATCATTCACTGTAAACAATTGTTGCACTCTCTCTACATTCCAGGTTTTGGTTCCAGGTTGGAAGAGTGTACACACTCTCTCATTTCTTCCCTCATAACCATGATAATCATCAACTTTAAAATTGTTTTTAGTACGCAGCCACTGATCCCTTGTTTCTATAATGTCCCTTCCATCACCTATTACCCAACGAAAACTACTGTAATAACCCGAATTTTTGGTAAAATTAAAACTTTTCTTATTATGATTAAGTGCATCAGTGAATAGTGAATTGGTGGATGAATAGTGATTTTGAGGGTTAAGAAAATTTTTCATGCCACCTATGTTCGAGACGTAGTGTGGATATTCCGAAGTCATATTAGTGATCTACGGAGTAAATAAGTGAATGCAAACACGATCGGAATTCAGAAATTCCAAATTTTATTTTGGTGTAATATTCGACCGGGCATCGAATTATATATTATTATATTCAAGAAATGAGATATTAAAATTGAGGATTTGAGGATTTAATATTTTGGAATTTTATTATTTTATTAAAGTCGATTTAAGGATTCGATTGTTGAAGTGAATAGTGAATAGTTACTATTCACTGCGAGAATCGCGTAGAGTTTTATTCGCTCTTTTTAGGAAATATTTCGAATCGTTTTCAAGAGGAACAAGGCAAAATTTACAGGATTAAATAGACATGGAAGTAACATGTAACAAGATTAATTCGAGCGATGCAACATTTGGATCATCCATGTGAAAGGAAAGCGAACTAGTAAAGCTACTTTAACCAAACGCATGCGCGACACGTGTCCTGGTGACTCACCAAAATGTGATGACTCACCACTTTTTTAACAAAAATCAGCATTTCAAGCATGATTATCCAAAACAAAAGAAAAAGAAAGAGAAGAAAAGAAAAGAAAGAGAAGAACTCTCCAGATTTTCTGCCCAGCAGAAACAGAGTCCAAAGACAAATCCATAACTCCATTTCTATCCATCCTTAAATCACCAAATTTTAACCATAGCTTCCCCACTCCATGGGTAACATTAGATCAAACTTTCATGGCCAAAAAAGGAGTGTATCCTAGTCAAATCGCTTCCCCAAGTTGGAGAACCCCAAACTGTCCAGTTTCTGTCCAGAGGGAAGATGGGACTCAAAACCCTAGCTAGGAAGCTTTAAATTTGGCGATATATAGCTCAAAACAAATCTTATGAAGAGTACAAGGTCTGGTAAAAATATTAGCACCAAACTCTTGTTTTTCGATTTTATATGGAGTTTACAAAGAGATGATGAATAGTAACTCCGAAAGTTGTTAACTTGTTTTCTTGATTGAATCTTAAGGTTTAAGCTTTGTAAGGAGTATATAAGGCTTGTTGAGTGGTTGTGGCCACTGGTTAGTGTTGGTAGAGCATCAAGGAAGGTATACCACTCATCCACCCTTTGATTTATGTTGAGATTTAAGTGAAGTTGCTAGTAATGTTTAAGAATAAGCATGATTATGGAGTTTGGAGTATGTATGGTTAATTCTTGATGGATACTTGTTGTTGGTTGATGTTGGTGATATGTTCTTGAAGTATATAAACTGATTATGTTGTAAAGATGGTTGTGTTGTTGAATTGATTTGGTTTTAAGAGGTTTTGACATAACAAAAACCGGGAAACGTTACGATTATAGCCGTCGTAATGCCCTTTCGATTTAAGGCTGTTTTGAGCAAGTATTACGAACTGGTCTTGGAATATTTTTGAAAAACACTGACCATGAAAATGTAGGTCTTGGTTTAAGGTTTGTTTTGGTATAAAGATCATGTCTATACGAATTACGGTTTAAGAGAAAAGTGAGTTTTAGTAAACGCCGTTCGGAGGAACAACCCATCTCTGGTCAGTCACTTTGAGGCTATATTTGGACCACTTAGAAGCCATATTAAAATGTGAAACTTTGAGGAATAATGCCAGAGACAGTTAGGAAGGCTCACGAAAAAGATTCGTATTCAAAAGATTATTTTTCGATTTTATAAAAATGCGACAGCAGAGGTTGCGCAAGTGAAAACCACTAAGAACATGACTTAGAAACCAATGTTGTAAATGGTTAAGTATAACTTGTATTCGAGGATCGATTTCGGACTAAACCTACGACTTAAGTAATTGTCGATTAACATGGACTTAGTATGAGCCTATGACGAGCTAGTAATGCCTTGGTTGTGTTTCGCTTACGTGTTTAAGCATTGAGTACAAGTGGATTATCCAGGGGATTAATCGTGCGTTTTCTTTGACTTTGTCTAGATTGTCCGGCATCGTCGCGAACCCCTATCACTTCTCGAGCATCAGGCAAGTTTACTAAACCTTACTCTATTATTCAGAATAGGTATATTTTCCGATGTTCAATACTTGTGTATTCCCAATTTATATACCAAATCTTTGTTGCAAGTATTGTGGCAAGTTTTCTAAATCTATACTTTGAAGTATTGATTATATATTACTGCTTTTGCCATGTGTGGAGTTATACAGTTTTGCGATACATGTTATATATTGTATAAAATAGAGTTTGATTTTGGTTTATATATGAGCTTTGAGATAAAGTAGTTATAAACCGGTGTACCTTGTAGCTCTAGAGATAAGAGCATACTTCTTGTTTTCGACTCTAGACCGGGAGTCGGTACTTTGAGATATAGAGATAGCCGTGGAAACCCGGGGGGATTCCAGCGGCAGTGTACTAATTATTTTGAGGACTGCTATTATTAAACATTAATTATATTTCTAGAAAGTATTAATTACCTGGTAATGATTTGAGGAATGTTATTTGAATATTACCTCATTCGAAGGTTATTACTTGGAAATGATTTGGTAATTGGCTTATAAGCTAGATATGGGATATCAGTTATAAGCCAGGTTTTTATAAAGGCCCTAGGTTAAGGGCATATGATATTTCTTTAGATCAGAAGTAATTATATTTTTTGTATATATATTAAAGGTTATTTTCCGATAAAGATATGTTGGTGATATGGAAAAGTGTTTGGAAATGAAGTGACAATAAATCCATGTAACTTCATCTTTTATATCATATGACTCTGTGGATACCTTACATAACAGGATTTATGGTAAGGGAGTTGTTTATACTGAATCACCTTATAACTTCATCTTTTAAGTTATGTGTTGATATTCTGCTTACATGGCAGATATTTTTCGGAAAGGTTATATTTGGTTTACTTTGAAACCTCATCTTTTATACTAGAACTTTGTTCATAATATAGCACAAGCTTGCGGAAATATTATGAAATGATATTTGAAGTACAATAATGGTACTGTTTTTGGGAATACATTCCGATAAGGAAATAATTTCAGTATCGAAATATTTTGACAAATTATTGTCTTATACCCGCTTTATTTTAGGTTGAGTTAAAGGCAGAATTATGCCATACTTTCATTAACTTGCTGAGCTATCGCTCACTCTTGCTATTGTTTTATATATTATATAGCAGCGAAGCAGGATGCCAATGGGCCGGCACATACCCCGCAAGGCGTTTCCATAAACAGTTTCTAGCAGTGATCCCGAAGAGTAGTACGAACCAATCGAATCAGGCTACAGCTTTTGGTATTCAACTTATGTATAGATATGAATGGTATGAGAGGATTGTGAGCATCAGAAGACTAAGTTGGTAATGTAACATTACTTAGAAATTGTATCAGTGACAGATTCAAAAGACATTTGGGTATTGTAATAAAAATTATTTATTCCGCAGTTGTTGTATCGTGTCGTTTCTGAGACTCTAACCTGTGTGTGTGTGTGAGACATATATTGTGGGGTCATGAGCAGGTGAATTATGCACGGTGTGAGTAATACAGGTAAGGCAAGGAGTAAATGGATCGTGACTACCCTAAATCCCTGACCCCGGATTTGGGGCTGTTACAGAAATGGTATCAGAGCGTTAGGTTACAGTCCTCAGAAACGATAGGAGATCGAGTCTTACAATACCCTTAATAATGATAAGAGCATCTAGAGCTCAAATTAAGTTCGCAGTCGAGTTAGAAGACATGACCCTGACTGTTTAAGATAAAGCCCGAGAGGGGACTTCTTCTGGGAAACCGTACTTAGGACTTCGTGATTAGTCACCTCGAGTCGTATGAGTTATAGATTGATGGGATTCTGAGATACCAGACCCCGAGGCCTTCGAGTAGGCAATTGATGATGCGTTCCTTGAAATGGACGGAGACCCGATAGAGGAAGATCCATATGAGGATCTAGAGGAAGACCCCATAGTGGGTCAGGGAAAGAATCTTGTAGAGGACGTGTTGATTGATAAAGATGTAGTATGTTACTTGAGGTCGTATAATAAGACCGGACGAACCTTCAAGGGATAAATAAGTGACGAGCCGAGAGTTTAAGGATCGTTCATGATTCATCAAGAGATATGACAAAGAAAATGGAATAGAGTCTCCAAAGCAGAAGAGGTTGAGGCAGTATAGCCAGTATCAGTGGATTGATTCGACTTGAACGAAACCTGTTACTCGTAGTTAGTTATAGTTGCCCATAAGGAGGCGGCATACGTAAGAACCAAGATGTTCAGATTTTCACCACCGATTAGGGGTACTTAGTTGCCCAGAATAGTGGAAGGAATTGTTTTGGCTATGAGGTTTCAATCCCCCACGACCAGCGATTCCACTGGAAATAGTGTCTATTACATCATTGAGGGATTTTATTATCTCAAGGAGAATTTTGGGTATATGTACCATGCAAATGTTATTGTAAGACAAGCACGCTAAGACGGAATCGAGGACGAGATTTACCACCCTCAGGAAACCAGGAAGGAATTATGAGGATAGAACAGAAAGGTCGGAAATCAGATCCGAGCATTACTAGTAGGTAAATAGATTGATCAAATTTCCCTGATTTTGGAAAGAAATTCAGCAAATTTCGGCAAACCTTGTCTTTCTGATTACCAGAGGATGTCACCAAAGAGAGTGGAAATTAGAGCGAACCCTGTGGATTGGATAAGATAGCCGTTATATGGGTTGGTGGACAGACCTTGATTGCTATAATTGATTGTAGAGATAAAATGATGAAGTTGAGATTGGACGATAAAGGCGAAATATATTTAAGGACCAAGACGGACTGAGAAATTCCGGGATTGACTTAAATGAAAAGGCTATTGTGCCAAAAGTGTTAAGCTTATGTAGCGCACAGGATTGATATGGGAGAAGGAATATTGGGTATAAGGATGATTGAATTAGAGACCGGATTTAAGCCTGTAGATTCTAACGATCTTCCGGAGTACCGCCCAGTCGACATGAGGAATTGTCATTGCTATGGGCGACAACGGTATCGAAGTCCTCTTACGATAGAACGCTTGCTTGAGATGCTTGCGCCGAATCGAATAGAATTCCCTGCAGTTGCAAAGGTCGATGGTTGAATCCTTAGCGACTATTATGAGTCGGCAATAACGTAAGTACCGAGCACCTTAGGGTGTGCATGGAGAAGAAAAGCTTTGGAATTGAACGATTATCCATTAGAGGAGCCGACATAAAAGGCATCCGTAGAGACCTTGGTAGTACCCTCCCCATTTGCAAATTATGTGGGATATTTCCCCAATCTATGATCTATCTTGACCTCTTTCCAAGAAAGAATTCTGATAAAGGGTATATTCCCTCTTCGAAGTTGTTTTATAACACTTGTGCTAAACCCTATTCAGTTTCACTTGTGCCAGAGGCTGTCACAATGCCTACTTTCAGGTTTTCGAAGCCCTGTCAAATGATGTTATTTAAGCTTTGACGTTTCTTCAAATAATAAATGACCCTATGGTGATACCTCACCACTTGTTTGTTAAGTACCAGTATCCTTTTTGGTTATTCTTTTCTTTGTATTTTCTTTGGAAACCGCACCTTTGGAATCTGTTCAATTTTAATCCAAGGTGTTCCTTTAAGAAATATTGTCGAAAGACGATAATCATTAAATTGATATTGAATTGCTTTCATACTTTTCAACTTCCACTGAGACGAACAACCCTATACTTATAGAGGCTACAAGGACTATCTGTCTGTGTGATAGAAGTCTGATGGAACACCATCACTTGTAAGTTGTGAAATACAAGAAGGCTAATTACCTTTAGTAATGTCTCAATTGAGGCACACAACGTTGAGTTCTTATGATCATATTGATCTCTCGGTAAAATTCTTTTACCTCCAATAAGGTTACCTTAAAACTCATAACCAATGTGTGACGTTTTCCTTGATATGGGAGCTGTCTTTTCAAGGCCCCATAATTTTTGTTATCCTCATTGAATTCTAAGGGGAGTCCAACCAGGTCAAATAAGTCAAAATTCGCTGATAGGAATTAGATTCGCAACGAAATCGCCTATGACAGGAGCGAATCCCTAAGATGAATAGAATGTTGGTGACATATC
This sequence comes from Heracleum sosnowskyi, assembly GCA_030848705.1. Classification (NCBI taxonomy): domain Eukaryota; kingdom Viridiplantae; phylum Streptophyta; class Magnoliopsida; order Apiales; family Apiaceae; genus Heracleum; species Heracleum sosnowskyi. Next base: position 48,520,512 of record CM061236.1, read on the forward strand.
GATGAAATTGGTTTATTCTCCCAAGGATATTATGATAATGGAAAGCGTGTCAATCGATATATGTGAAAGGAATAGCGATGTGCCGTGAACTCCAGTGACAACGGTGTTAGATAGATGCCCTATAGTGGAATTGAGATTTTGGAGGAGTTGTTTATGAATGGACACTACCTCTAGGTTAGCAAGATAAGTACTGACGATGGAGTCAGAGGGAGCTGGTATTGTGACTTGGGAGAGGTGCAGCGTGTGTTGTTTTTAGAGGAATAATTTTCGGAAATATATGGAGACCCGAATGAAAATGAAAGTTAAAGAGTTAAAACAAGAAACCATGACTGTGACCGAGTATGAGGCCAAGTTTTCCGAATTATTGAGGTTTGTTCCGGAGTTTGTGAACACAGAGTAAAAGAAAGCCAGTAGGTTTCAAGCAGGGCTACCTCCAACCAGCAGCCCACTGTCAGGACCTTTAAATAGCAGATACCCTTCTATACTGTTTAGACAGAGCTAATGTATCGTTGTATATCAAGAAGTTGCATGACAATTAAACCTTAAGGCCGAGCCACTAAGGGAATAATTACAAGTAGAAACAGTCAATCGAGGGATTTTCCCATAAGACTGGTACATCCAAGTTGTGAACTAGAAATATGAGGTCGACACTTTTGATAGACCTGATCCCTTTCAAGTTGGGAGAAGTTGATATTATAATAAGGATGGGTTGGTTGGCACCCAATGGAGCCCAGACTGATTGTAAGGGAGAGAGAGTAATAATTAAAGGATGGAGGCAGATTTAGAGATTCTTGAATATAGTTCAGACTAAGAAACTATTACGTCAGAAATATGAGGCTTAATTAGCTCTTATGGTGGACGCCAAGAAAAGAGATACCAAGTATAAAGGGAACTATAATGGTTTTGGGAGATTGTACAAGGTTTTAATGAGCTACCAGATATCGATTTGGATGACATGAAAATGAATACCGAGTATTCAGAGTATAATGGGAATGAAAGGGTTAGTGACTCAGTTACAAGAGTTGTTGTATAAGGGTATGATAAGACCCAGCGTACCGCCATGGAGAGCCCGGTGTTGTTGTAAGAGAGAAGGATGTTAGCACAAGATTATGTATCGAACCTCGAGAGTTGTATGAGTTCGACATGGAGAATAGGTACCCTTGTAAATGATGGTTTGATCAGCGGAAGAACGCTGTGTATTTCCAAATTTATTTAAGAACTGGGTATCACCAGTTGGAAGTTAAATCAGAGGATATACCCAAGACTGCGATTCGTACTAGGAATAGACACTTCGAGTTTTCAGCGAGGTTATTTTGGGTTGACTAATGCACCCACAAATTTTATGGAATGTAATGAAGTGGTTTTCAATTATCCGTGATAGTAGATAACATGAGATAGAGAAATGGCTAGAATTGACCTAGAATTATGACTGCGAGGTACACTACCATCCGGGGAAGGCCAATATGGTGGCCGATACCCTTAATTAAAATGAGACAGAAATGGATTCCGAATGATCGAGAATTAAAGGATGAGATTTTACACAAAACCCAAGTTAGTCCAACAAACTAGAAAGACAAAAGATTTCACCAACAAGCGGCTAGTGACAACCAAGACAGCCAGAGAAAGCATGCGGACTAAGCCCGCGAGTATAGAGATAGTACTGCTATTGATAAGCTAAATGGCATGTTGATGGATGACAAGCAAGTTTATTTTGGTGTATTTCTGTACAAACAAGATAGAGAATATGAGGTTAGAGATTCGTGATGCTAAAGGTATCTCCATGGAAAGAATTAATGAGATTTGGAAAGAAAGGGAAGTTGAACCCGAGATTCATTGGGCCATCTGAGATTTAAAACGCGTCAGGAAGGTGGCCTACGAGCCAGCCTTACCCCCCCCCCCCCCCAAACTTGTAGAATGGTCATAACGGGGTTCATGTGTCAATGCTACGTCAGTATACTATAGATGCCCAGCATATGTTAGAGTACGAGCAGGAAGATATACAACCTGGTCTGACTTACAAAGAGCAACCTGTGGAAATCACGGATAGAAAAGAGCAAGTGCTAAGAGACAAGGTTGTCAAGCTAGTGAGAGGTTTGTGGAAAATCAAGAAGTAGAAGAATCCACTAGGGAGTTAGAAAGTGCAATGGGAGAGAAATACCCCCCAGTTATTCCTAAGCTGATTCCGGGACGAAATCCTTTTAAGGAGGGGAGACTGTAATAACCCGAATATTTGGTAAAATTAAAACTTTTCTTATTATGATTAAGTGCATCAGTGAATAGTGAATTGGTGGATGAATAGTGATTTTGAGGGTTAAGAAAATTTTTCATGCCACCTATGTTCGAGACGTAGTGTGGATATTCCGAAGTCATATTAGTGATCTACGGAGTAAATAAGTGAATGCAAAGACGATCGTAATTCAGAAATTCCAAATTTTATTTTGGTGTAATATTCGACCGGGCATCGAATTATATATTATTATATTCAAGAAATGAGATATTAAAATTGAGGATTTGAGGATTTAATATTTTGGAATTTTATTATTTTATTAAAGTCGATTTAAGGATTCGATTGTTGAAGTGAATAGTGAATAGTTACTATTCACTGCGAGAATCGCGTAGAGTTTTATTCGCTCTTTTTAGGAAATATTTCGAATCGTTTTCAAGAGGAACAAGGCAACATTTACAGGATTAAATATAGACATGGAAGTAACATGTAACAAGATTAATTCGAGGGATGCAACATTTGGATCATCCATGTGAAAGGAAAGCGAACCAGTAAAGCTACTTTAACCAAACGCATGCGCGACACGTGTCCTGGTGACTCACCAAAATGTGATGACTCACCACTTTTTTAACAAAAATCAGCATTTCAAGCATGATTATCCAAAACAAAAGAAAAAGAAAAGAAGAAAAGAAAGAGAAGAACTCTCCAGATTTTCTGCCCAGCAGAAACAGAGTCCAAAGAAAAATCCATAACTCCATTTCTATCCATCCTTAAATCCCCAAATTTTAACCATAGCTTCCCCACTCCATGGGTAACATTAGATCAAACTTTCATGCCCAAAAAAGGAGTGTATCCTAGTCAAATCGCTTCCCCAAGTTGGAGAACCCCAAACTGTCCAGTTTCTGTCCAGAGGGAAGATGGGACTCAAAACCCTAGCTAGGAAGCTTTAAATTTGGCGATATATAGCTCAGAACAAATCTTATGAAGAGTACAAGGTCTGGTAAAAATATTAGCACCAAACTCTTGTTTTTCGATTTTATATGGATTTTACAAAGTGATGATGAATAGTAACTCCGAAAGTTGTTAACTTGTTTTCTTGATTGAATCTTAAGGTTTAAGCTTTGTAAGGAGTATATAAGGCTTGTTGAGTGGTTGTGGCCACTGGTTAGTGTTGGTAGAGCATCAAGGAAGGTATACCACTCATCCACCCTTTGATTTATGTTGAGATTTAAGTGAAGTTGCTAGTAATGTTTAAGAATAAGCATGATTATGGAGTTTGGAGTATGTAAGGTTAATTCTTGATGGATACTTGTTGTTGGTTGATGTTGGTGATATGTTCTTGAAGTATATAAACTGATTATGTTGTAAAGATGGTTGTGTTGTTGAATTGATTTGGTTTTAAGAGGTTTTGACATAACAAAAACCGGGAAACGTTACGATTATAGCCGTCGTAATGCCCTTTTGATTTAAGGCTATTTTGAGCAAGAATTACGAACTGGTCTTGGAATATTTTTGAACAACACTGACCATGACCATGTAGGTCTTGTTTTAAGGTTTGTTTTGGTATAAAGATCATGTCTATACGAATTACGGTTTAAGAGAAAAGTGAGTTTTAGTAAACGCCGTTCGGAGGAACAACCCATCTCTGGTCAGTCACTTTGAGGCTATATTTGGACCACTTAGAAGCAATATTAAAATGTGAAACTTTGAGGAATAATGCCAGAGACAGTTAGGAAGGCTCACGAAAAAGATTCGTATTCAAAAGATTATTTTTCGATTTTATAAAAATGCGACAGCAGAGGTTGCGCAAGTGAAAACCACTAAGAACATGACTTAGAAACCAATGTTGTAAATGATTAAGTATAACTTGTATTCGAGGATCGATTTCGGACTAAACCTACGACTTAAGTAATTGTCGATTAACATGGACTTAGTATGAGCCTATGACGAGCTAGTAATGCCTTGGTTGTGTTTCGCTTACGTGTTTAAGCATTGAGTACAAGTGGATTATCCAGGGGATTAATCGTGCGTTTTCTTTGACTTTGTCTAGATTGTCCGGCATCGTCGCGAACCCCTATCACTTCTCGAGCATCAGGAAAGTTTACTAAACCTTACTCTATTATTCAGAGTAGGTATATTTTCCGATGTTCAATACTTGTGTATTCCCAATTTATATACCAAATCTTTGTTGCAAGTATTGTGGCAAGTTTTCTAAATCTATACTTTGAAGTATTGATTATATATTACTGCTTTTGCCATGTGTGGAGTTATACAGTTTTGCGATACATGTTATATATTGTATAAAATAGAGTTTGATTTTGGTTTATATATGAGCTTTGAGATAAAGTAGTTATAAACCGGTGTACCTTGTAGCTCTAGAGATAAGAGCATACTTCTTGTTTTCGACTCTAGACCGGGAGTCGGTACTTTGAGATATAGAGATAGCCGTGGAAACCCGGGGGGATTCCAGCGGCAGTGTACTAATTATTTTGAGGACTGCTATTATTAAACATTAATTATATTTCTAGAAAGTATTAATTACCTGGAAATGATTTGAGGAATGTTATTTGAATATTACCTCATTCGAAGGTTATTACTTGGAAATGATTTGGTAATTGGCTTATAAGCTAGATATGGGATATCAGTTATAAGCCAGGTTTTTATAAAGGCCCTAGGTTAAGGGCGTATGATATTTCTTTAGATCAGAAGTAATTATATTTTTTTGTATATATTAAAGGTTATTTTCCGATAAAGATATCGGGTACTGTTATTCGAGGGTTAATTATTTTATTTAATAATATTCATTTGAGGATTATCGACTTACAGAACATTATTTATATTCATTTGAGGATATTGACTTTAAGAATATTATCGTATATATTCATCTGGGGATTATGTAATGAATAGTATGTTTGAATATTCATTTGAAAGTTATTTAATTGTTTAATGAATATTACCTTTGAATATTCATTCGAGGATTGATTATTTATTTAATGAATATTACTTTTGGATATTCATTTGAGATTAATTATTTAATGAATATTATTTTCGAATATTCATTTGAAATTTATTAATTAATGAATATTCATTTGAATATTCATTTTAGGTTTACGTATCGAGGATTATTTATTTATGAACAATATTTTGAGTATTCATTGAAGGAGTACTTATTTCATAAATATTATTAATTATTTTCAAACCAAAAAGAGGTTCCCAAAACACTATTTTTCCATTTAAATCTGTCTTTTAAGAAGATTTAAATGCTCGCTCAACTATCAAAAATATGGGAAACCTGATTTAAGTGACTACTACTCTTTTTAAACTCTCAATTCAAAAACTGTCAAGGGACAGATATTTTCTTGGAGCAATTTAATTGCTGCCAGTCAAATATTGTGTTACCACCTCAACGATCGAGGGGTAAATTCATAGAACAAGTCGATATCCATTAACAAGCCTAGCTTGGGAAATATTGGGGAATCTTCCTTTCCAACCTAGATATAACTACTTAGTGGAGTCGTATCAACAAGTGTTACACTTGGGGAAAGGAGGACGATCTTTACGTTTCAGAGTCATGGATTTCATCTGAACTAGGAGTGGTGTAAGTGGTCAAGTTGCGTGGGCCCATCCAACTTTTATTGCCCCAAATGGGCCGGGAGGTCACAGTAAGGCGGTAGACAATGTCAGGCTGTCGTGATTCTTCCATCTACATGTAGAAAACTATTTGAGCGGTGCGACCTGCTACTGATCATAGCAAGGTTAGGCATAGCGGACGCGGTAGCAACTCCAGTATTAGTTCATCATCCAATTTGGATATTCCTGCAACATGCATTGGAATAAAGAACCAATCATGTTGGCAGGGGGTCAAAAAGTGTTTGGAAATGAAGTGACAGTAAATCCATGTAACTTCATCTTTTATATCATATGACTCTGTGGATACCTTACATAACAGGAGTTATGGTAAGGGAGTTGTTTATACTGAATCACCTTATAACTTCATCTTTTAAGTTATGTGTTGATATTCTGCTTACATGGCAGATATTTTTCGGAAAGGTTATATTTGGTTTACTTTGAAACCTCATCTTTTATACTAGAACTTTGTTCATAATATAGCACAAGCTTGCGGAAATATTATGAAATGATATTTGAAGTACAATAATGGTACTGTTTTTGGGAATACATTCCGATAAGGAAATAATTTCAGTATCGAAATATTTTGACAAATTATTGTCTTATACCCGCTTTATTTTGGGTTGAGTTAAAGGCAGAATTATGCCATACTTTCATTACCTTGTTGAGCTATCGCTCACTCTTGCTATTGTTTTATATATTATATAGCAGCGAAGCAGGATGCCAATGGGCCGGCACATAACCTGCAAGGCGTTTCCATAAACAGTTTCTAGCAGTGATCCTGAAGAGTAGTACGAACCAATCGAATCAGGCTATAGCTTTTGGTATTCAACTTATTTATAGATATGAATGGTATGAGAGGATTGTGGGCATCAGAAGACTAAGTTGGTAATGTAACATTACTTAGAAATTGTATGAGTGACAGATTCAAAAGACATTTGGGTATTGTAATAAAAATTATTTATTCCGCAGTTGTTGTATCGTGTTGTTTCTGAGACTCTAACCTGTGTGTGTGTGAGAGAGACATATATTGTGGGGTCATGAGCAGGTGAATTATGCACGGTGTGAGTAATACAGGTAAGGCAAAGAGTAAATGGATCGTGACTACCCTAAATCCCTGACCCCGGATTTGGGGCTGTTACAACTACTTCCTAGAATTTCCTTAGCTTGCCATATGCCCGTCCAAATAAAGCTCGAACCACGTCCTTTAGAAGCATTGAGAATATTCGTATCAGGAAAATAGCGAGCTTTCATCACTCGAGATACTAACATCTGTGGTTTATTCACACACCTCCACACATGTTTTCCCAGTAAGGCAATATTGAAACCATATAAACTTCGGAACCCAAGCCCCCCTTTATTTTTAGACAAACTCATCGTCTCCCATGAATGCCAGTTTATTCTTTTCCGCTGAGTTGAACCTGACTTCCACCAATAATTATTAAAAAGTCTCTCAATTTCCTGGCAAAGGGTCTTAGGCAGTAGAATACAGACATGCAATACGGAGGTATTGACTGAGCTACATTCCTTAGCAACACTGTCTTACCTGCTCTAGAGATCGGTTTTGCACTCCAAGATTGGATACGTTTATTAACTCTCTCCTTCATATTCCTTTCCGTAGAGTTGAACCTGACTTCCACCAATAATTATTAAAAAGTTTCTCAATTTCCTGGCAAAGGGTCTTAGGCAGTAGAAAACACGACATGCAATACGAAGGTATTGACTGAGCTACATTCCTTAGCAACACTGTCTTACCTGCTCTAGAGATCGGTTTTGCACTCCAAGATTGGATACGTTTATTAACTTTCTCCTTCAGAAAACCAAATACTCTCTTTTTTGACCGAACAATGAGGGAGGGTAGTCCCAAGTAATTACTACTATCAATGTCATTATTCACACCAAGAGAATCTGAAAGCTCAAGCTGCTTGTCCCATCTCACATTCGAGCTAAAAAAGATCCCTGATTTTTGAAAATTGATGGCCTGGCCTGACCTGTCAGCATAATCATTCAAAATAGACTTAACATAAGCCACCTCTTCGCTCGTTGCTTTGAAAAATAGGATGTTGTCGTCTGCAAACAGGAGGTGAGAGACCTCAAGTGTTGTTGGACTGACTCGACAACCACTGATTCTACCTCTCTCTACTGCATCATCCAAAGCATTTGACAGTCCTTCCACACAGAAAAGAAACAAGTATGGTGAAAGGGGGTCTCCTTGTCTAAGCCCCCTTCGAGGAATAATTGGGCCAACAGTCATTCCATTTAAGCAAAATCATATGACACAGTGATAACACATCGCATAATCCAATCTATCCATCTCCTACAAAAGCCCATTACCTGCATACGATGCTTTAAATAATTCCAATCAACTCTATCATAGGCTTTGCTTATATCCAACTTCAAAGCAATCTCTCCTTCTCGACCTCCAGTCTTGTTTCGCATATGATGAATCACCTCGAAAGCGACTAAAACATTATCAGTAATACTTCTTTCTGGCACGAAAGCTGATTGATTTTCATAGATAAGCCCTGGGAGAAGGACTTTGAAACGATTAGCAAGCACCTTAGCCATAATTTTATACAGGACATTGCATAGAGAAATGGATCTAAAATCTTTCATCGAAGCAGCGTTATCTTTCTTTGGAATCAGCACAACATTTGTACTATTTAAATCAACAGGGAAAGGATTACCTTGAAGCCACCCTTTACAACATTCAAATACCTCTCCTCCCATGATCTTCCAGAAATTTTGATAGAAAGCAGGGTTTAATCCATCAGGGCCTGACGCTTTGTCGGGATGCATCTGCTTAATGGCTGCTGTGAATTCCTCTAATGTAACCTCTTCCGTCAACTTGTTGTTTTGCTCTACAGTCACTGTCCTTGGGCTAATGACTTCATTACTATGTAGATTGCATTCTGATTCTGCAAACACCTTCAAGAAATAAGATTATCACAATAAAATTATCATTATTACCACATTTGCATTTATATATAGCTAATGATACAGAGTTTCCCGTATTATATCTTCAACATTGCAAACTCATAAATGATATATCGCCTCCATCTGTATTAAGATTTTAAAAGTTTAATAATGAAAAATTGATGAGTCTAATGACGACATCGAATTGATAACGAAATAAAGAAGAATTAACGTACCGGTTTACTATCTGAACTTCAGAGATCCATAATATGCTTATATAGAATATATTATCAAGCTAATGTGAAGATATTTCTTATTTTATTAATAAATTAAAAGTACTTAAAGAGATGATGTATTCGTTCACGTACAATGTTTAAAAGTTACTTATTAATTAATATAATTTAAAATTTTATGTTATTAATTCGAATTTATATTGCTAATATTATTTTAAAACGGTCTGGAAAACAGTTTAGTTGACCCCACATATAATTTGTGTAAGATAGATTTAAAATATTTTTACATCGGTAAATTGAATTTTTAATACTTCGTCAATATATTTTGTACTAAAATTAATTTCTTTTACTTTTAAATTTTAATTTTGTTTAAATTCAAAATAATTATACTTACGAAGATGATGTGATCGTTTAAGTGTGACTTTAAAAATTACATGTGAAATAAAATAATTCAAAATTTTAAATTTAATTAAATCTACATAGTCTATTATTTTAAATCGGCGTAAAACACGGCTTAGGTACTAATCAAATTAGACAGATTTAAAATAGTTATATATTGATAAATTGAGGTAGATATTGTATTAAAATGATTTTTCTACTTTTAAAATTTTAACATTTATTAAAGCATACAATAATGTAACTATTAATCTATATAATTAATGTAATATGCATGTAAATAAATGAATACCAAATAGTCATTAAAATTATGTATTATGAATTTTATACTTGAAATTGAATTATATATATCGTATTTAATCTAAAATAGCAGTCAAATTGTTTGATTAATAAATATTTATGAAACTTTAATTTTCAATATGATAATATAATTGTGAATAATTTTAAATAAAAAGTGATATATTAACAACTATTTTTTTATGACTAAAACAAATATGTAATACATCGATATTTTAAATCAAGTAATTACTGAATTTAATTTAGAATTGTCAACTAATCATGATTATTAAAATATGATGAGAATGATAAATAAGAAAAATAGATTTGTAATATGTTTGGTCTAAAATTTAGGAGTGGTTTTTGATTGATTTTAGAATAATTAATACTAGCTTAAAACTCGTGTGATGCATGGATTGTTATTAATAATTATTATTTTTATTATTTATGTTTTAATATTCTATTAATTTGCATTTGCTAAAAAAAATAAGTAGGCGTGTTAAACTTTTTTAAATAATTAAAAGTATTAAAATAGATTTTAAAATAAATTAATAACTGTTTGCCCTTGATATTTTTGGAAAAGGAGAGGTCTTAGTAAGGAAAAATATAAAAAGAAACATGTTTTAGCTAAAAAGTTAAGTGCCCGTAATTAAAAGTATTTAAATAGGTTTCAAAATAAATAAGTAAGGATTTGCACAGATAATTTTGGAAAATGAGGGGTTTTAGTAAGAAAAAATAGAAAGAGCAACATGTTTTAGTTGAAAAAGGTAATTGCCCGTGATGTTTTTAGAAAAATAGAGGATTTTGTTAGAAAAAATAGAAAAAGGTAATGTATTTTAGTTGAAAAGGTAGTTTGGTTATAAAAATGTTATTTTTTGATAAAAATTTCTTTAGAAAATGAAAAAAATAGAAAAAGTAACACATTTCAATTCTTGAAATATATAAATATAATAGTTGATAGATTTAAATTCTAATTAAAAACAAAATAATTTTTGAATTTTGATTGGTTATCGCGCTGCATGGATAGTCTAACCACATTTAGTTAATAAAATTAGATGAGTAAAGTTTTAATGAATTTAAATTTTAATTAAAACCAAAATAATTATTGAATATTGATTGATTAATCAAGTTGTATGGATAGTCTAACCATCCTTGGTTAATAAAATTATATGAGAAAAGTTTTAATAAATTTAAATTATAATTAAAAAAAAAATTAAATTTTGATTGGTTAATTGTGTTATATGGATAATCTAACTACGATTGGTTGATAAAATTATATGAGGAAAGTTTTTTGGTTCTTGTGATTGGTCTAAATTTTAGTATTAACATCTGACTGGTTAACTAGTTAATAAAATTATACGAGGAAAGTCTCAATGAATTTAAATTCTAGTTTAAAATTATATGAGGAAAGGTTTTTAAAGTTTTAATGAATTTAAATTCTAATTAAAGCCAAAATAATTATTGAATTTCGATTGATTAATCAAGTTGTATGGATAGTCTAACCACCCCTGGTTAATAAAATTATATGAGAAAAGTTTTAATAAATTTAAATTCTAATAAAAAATAAATTAAATTTTGAATTTTGATTGGTTAATTGTGTTATATGGATAGTCTAACTACGATTGGTCGATAAAATTATATGAGGAAAGTTTTTTGGCTCTTGTGATTGGTTTAAAATTTAGTATTAACATCTGACTGGTTAACCGGTTAATAAAATTATATGAGGAAAGTTTCAATGAATTTAAATTCTAGTTTAAAATTATATGAGGAAAGTTTTTTAAAGATTTAATGGATTTAAATTCTAATTAAAACCAAAATAATTATTGAATGTCGATTGATTACTCAAGTTGTATGGATAGTCTAACCACCATTGGTTAATAAAATTATATGAGAAAGGTTTTAATAAATTTAAATTCTAATAAAAAATAAATTAAATTTTGAATTTTGATTGGTTAATTGTGTTATATGGATAGTCTAACTACGATTGGTTGATAAAATTATATTAGGAAAGTTTTTTGGCTCTTGTGATGGTCTAAAATTTAGTATTAACCTCTCTGACCGGTTAACCGGTTAATAAAATTATATGAGGAAAGTTTCAATGAATTTAAATTCTAGTTTAAAATTATATGAGGAATGATTTTACACTCTTGTGATTGGTCTAAAATTTAGGATAACCAACCATTGGTTAATAAAATTAAATGAGGAAAGTTTTAATAAATTTAAATTCTAATTAAAACTTCTTCTTTTTTGAATTTTGATTGGTTAATCGCGTTGTATGGATAGTTTAATCACCCTTGATCAATAAAATTATATGAGGAAAGTTTTTAGGTTCTTGTGATTGGTCTAAAATTTAGGATTGACATCTGATTGGTCCTAAAATAATTCAAAGTTTTCTGATTGGTTAAGTAATATGTGGTAGACTCAGGTATTATAATAAAATAAAGATACTCGTAATACTTCCTCATTAAGTGAGTTGGGTAATTGGGTGGTATTAAAATAAACAATTTAATATTAAACATATAGTACAATTGATAATCAAAATCTCGAATTATATAAATATAATAAAGGATTTAAATTCTAATTAAATATAAATTAATTTTAACTGATAGCCAAAATTTTGAAATATATAAATATAATAGTTGATGGATTTTAATTCTTATTTATAATAAAATAATTTTAGAATTTCGATTGGTTAATCGTGTTGTATGGATAGTCTTACCACCCTTGATTAATAAAATTTTATGTAGAAAGTTTTAATAGATTTAAATTCTAATTAAAAACAAAATAATTTTTGAATGTTGATTGGTTAATCGCGTTGTATGGATAAGATTAAATTCTAATAAAAATAAAATAATTTTTTATTTTTGATTGGTTCATCGAGTGTATGGATAGTCTAACCACCCTTGGTTAATAAAGTTTTCTGATGAAAGTTCTAATAGATTTAAATTTTAATTAAAAATAAAATAGTTTTTGAATGTTGATTGTTTAATCGCGTTGCATGGATAGTCTTACCACCTTTAATTAATAAAATTATATGAGGAAAGTTTTAATAAATTTAATTCTAATTAAAAATAAAAGATTTTTTGAGTTTTGATTGGTTAATCGTGTTATATAGATAGTCTAACCACCCTTAGTTAATAAAATTATATGAGTAAAAATTTTAGGCTCTTGTGATTAATCTAAAATTTAGAATTGACGTACATCTGATTGGTCCCAAAATAATTTCTAGTTTCCAGATTGGTTAACTGGATAGTGTGGTAGACTCAGGTATTATAATAAAAGGATATGAGGTTCGAGTTTTGTATTTTATATTTGTTTAGTGCTTCTTAAATAGTTACATATGTTGATTCAGTAATGTTAACCTTCGACGATTACGATCGAATCTTAATATTTTACACAATTCATAGAATTTGTGTAACTGTACACAACTTAGATCTTATGCCGAATATTATAAAACCACTATATTATCAAGATTTTGTAATTAATTTTGACATGATCAAATGTCAATTCTTAATATTGTAAATAGAATTTGTGTAACTATACACAATTTGTACACAACTTAAATCTTATGCCGAATATTATAAAACCACTATATTATCAAGTTCTATAATAAATTTTTATATGGTCAAATGTGTATCTGCTTGATTAATAATGATTGATTATTAGGTTTGTGATCTGTTACTTTCACAATATTTGTACATCAATTATTGCACTATAAAAATAGAGAAAATTGTTCTTAAGTACGTATTTAGGGAACTTACCCAAGTACGTAGTGTATTTTAATGGCATGTGCGTAATTATTTGATTAAGTTCTGCAATTACAAATATACATCTGGTGCATTCACATTAAAATTCTTTGTATCTCACCTAAGGTGAGTACGTACTGACGGACGAAACATCAAACTTATAAAAAAATATGTAAAACGTTGTAATGTTATGATACATTTGTTCAATTTTTTTTTGAATTTTGATTGGTTAATCGTATTGTATGGTATTGTATGGATAGTCTACCCACTACTGATTAATAAAATTATATAAGAAAAATTTTAATAGATTTAAATTTAAATTCAAAATAAAATAAATTATTGAATGTTAATTGGTTAATCGGGTTGTATTGATCATCTAACCACGGTTGGTTAATAAATTACATGAGGAAAGTTATAATTGATTTAAAATCTAATTAAAAACAAAATAATTATTGAATTTTGATTGGTCAATCATATTGTATGGATAGTTTAACCACCTAGTTAATAAAATTATATGAAGAAAGTTTTTAGGTTTCTTGTGATTGGTCTAAAATTTAGGATTGACATCTGATTGGTCCTAAAATAATTCAAAGTTTTCTGATAATATCAAAAAAATTCAAATTTTGATTGGTTAATCGTATTGTATGGATAGTCTACCCACCAATGATTAATAAAATTATATAAGAAAATTTTTAATAGATTTAAAATAAAATAAATTATTGAATGTTGATTGGTTAATCGGGTTGTATAGATTATCTAATCACGGTTGGTTAATAAATTATATGGGAAAAGTTTTAATTAATTTAAAATCTAATTAAAAACAAAATAATTATATCAGTAGAGCTGCATTGTTTATAATCAACCATGACCAAGTAAGCAATTCAATTCATTCTATTGCATCAGACAATGCAGGTACACAAGTTTTAACGTAATACTAGAAAAAAAATTGATAAAAAATTTACAAGAATCTGAAGTAACAAACTGGAATGCCTTTGTTTACATGGAATTGTCAAAATATTATAGAAATGGCTACGATACTGATTCCACCAGCCAAAAATCATAATCGTTGATTTCATATCTATGCATCTTATTCCAAATCTTTCCAACTCCAGTGTATACATTAAATATAAGCAAGCTCACTTAGTTTAGAACAAATATCGTTTGATGGGGACTGATCTGAGGAGTGCCGGCAACGCATGCACACACAAAAGCATATATGACAACAAAATGATATGAGCTGCACACAAGCTCAAATTACATGCAATTACTTGCATTCTACGTAATTCTAATGATGTTTTGGGTCAGGCCCCCCGGGACTAACGCGCATAGGCTCTGCTGCTTCACTTGCTGCCAACCTCTCACGAGGAGCAACCAGTTTCCTTTGCGCAAAAAAGTTTAGAAATGGTTGAGTTATGTTTTTCTGGTGCCTGTAAACCTCTAGTACTGGCCGAGCTTCTAGCCTCATTACTAACGGCTGCAGCATCAAAAAAATACAAATAAAAACCTTCCAGCTGCAAGCCATGAATGGAGTGCTTAATTATTTTATGTCGAGCTATATATGGATAAAGCTGCTGCTGGAGTACATCATCTATATCTCCATGCATGAATTTATATACTGTTGGTATCTCTATTAAATTAATGTTTGTAATTAGTTTAAGTATACATCTGATAATGTAAGAGCTGTTAACGTCATTGAATCTTCGAGTTTGATCCACGTATAATATTCACCTAGCTAGGATTCAATATGTTTGGAGACTTGAGGTCCTAAAGAATATACAAGTTGTTGTTATATGGCATCACTTGATTCCCCAGCTAGCTAGCTAGCTAGCTTTTGGAGTGGTACACTACTCATTTGCCTTGGGCATTCTAACTACTTGCAGTGTCGAAAAGCCACTCGGGGTATATTTTATTTTCCCTTGTGATGAACTGAAAGGTCACTGAATATCTCTCTGATTCATTTGGCCTCTCAATTGCCCCTAATTTTGCCATTTTAAATAACTTCTTTTGTAGCACATTATGCACTTTTGTTCCCACCCATAAATCTTAGTCAAAGGTCCTTTTCATACCAATTTAATTATATGATTTATATATATACAATTTTCTTCTAGCTACTTTCAGATAATTTGTTTCTATGATAGAGTTGATGCATCAGCCGAGGAGAACTTGAAGCAGGAGGTTAAAAGGTACAAGCTTCCATTCATTATCCTTGCCTGTTACATTTTCTCCGGATTCTGTCTTCTTTTTAATTCGTAATTTTGCAATGTCTTTTAATTAATGTCCATATTTACTCCTTTTGCTCATAATTTTGTCCTTGGCCCACCACTAATGCCACCAGGATATAGGTTAGTTTATTATAATCTATAAACCGTTCGTTCATGCAGAGTTAATTATTCTATTTTTAAAAGGATTATCAACTGAGAGTGTCGAATTAACTTTACCACATCACTAACGAACGTGCTCATTTCTTAGAGAAACAAATTAATTTCTCACTCACCATTATCACAATTAATTTGGAAAAAGAAGCTTACAAATTGTCACCACCAAAAAAAAATTACTCTAACATTTTTTCAGTTTCTGTTTCCAAACAGGTCAGGTGTTTCCCCCATTAGTAACCAGGAAGTTATTAGTAGTATTCTCTGCTAATATAGATTGATATATAGAGTGAGGTGTTCAATTTCATTTTTTGAAAAGCTGAAACCCAAAACAATGTCCAGTAACAATTACAAACCATAAACTGAAAAACAAATACAGACAAACCAAAAATGGCTCTGATCTAATCTCATCAAATCTAAGTTGTAATTTACGCCCCTGGTGAGGGTTACATCCTTTATCAACACATTGTGGTTACTGGTCTACAAAAATATTACATACTACACAACTGAAAACAATATATTTCCTCTTTATGGGACACAATATCCTCCTCCATACATGTTGTAGTCCAGCCTGCAGTTAGCTCTAGCCCTGGTACAACATTCATGCAGCCATAATACGCTACCCTGACAGCAAAAGCTCTTTTTTGTCTCAACGAGATTGTTTTCTTCTAGATCTGATGCCCCGATGAAATAGCCGAAAACCCAACACAACTATGAGGAAAAAAACTTGTATGATTATCACTACCTTTAGACCTGGAATCATCAAATAGATGTCAATGTTTGGTAATAATTAATTGCTTATGAAATATTGAAAAATTAGCCTAGCTACCTGTAAGTTTCTGAACTGAATCTCCAAAGTCAAGCCTTTGAACTATTTTTCTATCAGCAAAATGGTTACCAATTGCTGTACCATAATCAATCCTTTTATATGCAAGATTTCCACCCATGACGCAGGTGTTGGGACAATTCATATGTCCGTCATATTCATCACTTCCATCGCAGCAGTCTAGGAAAATATTGAATTGAAATATCTATGACAAACACATGCACCTAAATTTGAATTGAACTTTTGAATCCAACTTCAAACTATTGACCCATCAATTATTTTTATTAATAGATATACAACAAACTGGAAATTAGTGGAAGAAAATATTCTATATGTACAAATCGAGATCGGGCAGGTTCAGGAACAAGAAACTGACATTGTATACTAATTTGGATTGGATATCGATGAAGTACCAAAATGCTCCAAGAAGTGATGCCTCTAAAGAACAAATGAACAGTGGAACACCCAGAAGTTTAAGTTAATTTAATTATTTACCCTATAAAAAGAACTAATAACCAACAATAGTACAATGGTAATAAATTATTATTATATAACCTAGTAAATACTGAACAATAATTGTTATTATGTGATAATAAGTTACTAAGAAATCTAACATTGCAAAATAATTTAGAAAATGTGAAAAAATGGTACTAGAACATCAAAAAAACTGACAATCTCGATACATAACTGAACACTAGAAGATTTGTCTTTGCCTGTATACGTTCGAGTTCTTCCAAAAACTTTCTAAATTTTTACTTATCCAAAGAAAAATAATAATGAAGTTGTGTTTATTCGTAAAAATCTGCAATAAAATATGCGAAAAATGACCATTCCATCAAGTGCCACTAGTCCATAGTTGGGCCATTCCATCAAGGCCAATACATAAGTCCTTTTAAACCCCTCTCCAATCCTCTTGAACCCAATCCCTCTTCCTAAAAAATTTCCCAAACATAGTTCCCTCATTTTCAGCCCGTCCCACCTGATGAAGGCCTATTAGGCACAGGGCTGTGATGAAGATGCGCTTGTATCAGTACTGCCTACCTGGACTAAGGCCCGTAAACAAATGGGCTTTATTATAATTAAACTCCTTGCCCCACATATAAAACAAATAGATAAAGACATTATTTTTCTCTATATTAAACAAATATAAACTAATTAATGACATATATATTAATTCTTTATTTTCGTTCCTCATCACCAACCCCAACCAAACAAAGCCTTAAAGAGAGGAACATTACTGGAATTTATCAAACAAAGCCTTAAAGATAGGAAAATTACTGGAATTTATAAAGCATGTCATTTCACTAATTTATGTGTACTTTTTCAGTTATGTGGAGAGTAGTTTCCAACACCCCGATTCGGGAGTGTTACCGAAGATTGACTTACGTTGTTCATCTTTCTGGCAGAAGCTACACGTGACTCTGTCTTCTACCTTTTAGCTGTTTAATAGTTGTTTTTATTAACTTTCCTTAACAAGTCAAGTTTGTGTACTCTGGTGTTTATAAAAATGTTATTATTTTATATTTATTTTATTCTTCCCCAGGGTGCCCCATCTATGAAACGATATTTGTGTTTTGTTTTAGTGCACAACTATTTTTCTGGATAATTTTATTAATATTTTAAATTTTAAAAGATCAAATTTTTATATATTTAAATTTTAATAATAAACGGTAGATAGTAACTAAAGTTGAACATAACGTACATTTTATAATTTATATATTTCAGTCTTTAAATTTAAAATTTTATTATTCTATTTTTTTTTACTTTTTGAAAGTATTAAATTCAATTAAAAAGTTAATTACCAAACCTTAACTTCTAACCCTTCATTCAAAGATGGTTAGGGTTGAACCCTTGTCCAACCCGGCAATTGTCTAACCCGACAACCCTTACATCCAAACACAGTATAGGTTGAACCCAATTTATTGCGTCCCAACCTAACCCTTACCTTACTAACCCAATCTAACCCTTCCCTCTCAAGCCCCTATCCAAACACACCCTAGCTCTCGAAAGTCAAGCACACATTATTATGATAAAACCGAATACTAAGCGAAGATTTATACGATATCCCAAGAATAACTAATCAATATTATTTCCAAGAAAAATGTATAAATATAATCAAAGCTGAATAATATGTGAGAATTACATCATTATATAAGAGAATAAAATACCTCATTAAGTATCCTAATTAATAAACTACGGCCTAATCACAGTTGAACTTATTTTATACAGTAATCTACTAATTAATAAACTAGTAGCCCCGTATAAAACACATTAACAAATAATTTTAATCCTCTTTGAACTAAGTACATATAAACTAATTAAATAACATATATAAAAATTCTCCACTTCCATTCCTCATCGCATTACAAAGTGAAAGTAAAATCCACAGCAAAAAAGATCCACTAGTGGTGTACAAGGTAACAAAAGCATTACAAAATGAGTTATATATGAAACCTAGCCCAAATTTGTGAATCCAAAATTAGAGTTGAGCAAACATACCACATATTTGATCATTTACACGAGAAGAAAACAAAAACTGAGGAGTACTTCCAGCATTTTTGCAATAAAATTTACCGGCTGGGCAGGCTGAAGTTCCTGGTGACCATAACAAGTACAAAAAGCAACAAAAACAATTATAATGTTGATGGATTGAAAAATACAATAAAAATCATACTTTATTGAAGAACTTAGAAACTTACAATTTATACATTTATTTTAATTCTTTTTTGCACATATACGATCTTCTTATCTTATTGCACTTTTGCAATTGTGTTTATTTGCTTTAACTTTTAGTTTCAAAACGTTGCTCCTCTCCATCACTTAACTTCCTATACATCTACTCTATTCAGTCATCGATCTGCACACTCATGTATTTTCACTCCATCTCCTTTTATATCTCTTCATAAATTCACCTTACATATATACACATACCAATGTAGATGGTGACTATATAAGTTCGATTACATCGCAGGTGATTTAGTTCCAATGGTATACATTCTGATATTCATCAATACAGTGATTTTGAGATTTTTTTTCACGATTGTAATTGTAAACCAGTCACAAATTCGCGTGTGCGTATGATTAGGGGGAGTACGTGTTTGAAAGAATTTTTCAGAAGTTAAAGTGGGTAAGCTTTCAGAGTTCAAAAGTTGGAAATCTTGGTGTATTCAATTTGGATTTAACAAAATCCATTAAAATCCAGTGATATACAATTTGGATTGTAAAATGTCTTTTAGAATCTAGGTTTATTCAACTAGGATGTCAAAAAATTTTAAAATCAGGGTGTATTCAATTTGGATTAAAAAAAATCCATTAAAACCTGGTATTCATAAATCAATAAAAAAATTAAATTTAATAAAATGGTGAATTTTGATGGATTTGTTAGTAGTTTTTATAAGTATTGGAATCCAGCGACTATTAATAAAAAAATTCAATATATCCCAACAATCAAGAAATTGATGGAAAAACCTGAGCTCCAAAAATAAAAATAAATAAATAAAAGGATCATTATATATTTAAATATATTCCAATAATGAAGTCTAATATGATATGTGGGATCATCACATCATCATATACAATAGAATACCTAGTCAAACAACCTACTGGACACCTACATAATTAATAACTACTTGCCCCACATATAAAACATATAAATTAATAAATTTATTTCCCACTATATTAAATACATATAAACTAATTCATAACATATATAAATATTCTGTACTTCGGTTCTCATAAAGACTAAACCAACTATTGCATTTTCCGTCTCTTTACATGGTTAATCATCCCAAGGCAATACTAAATCTACTATTCTTTTTATTTTAATTTTTACTTCAACATCAAGAGTAATAATTAATGCTTACAGTCACTAACAACACAAAACCAATGTCATTCCTGTATCTGCCATATGACAATCCAACTGCAGTTATAGATTGGAAGGCATTTAAGTATTTGTATAATAACTCACAGAGAATCTTGGGTATATTATTTACCGTTCAATTGGCCTGCATCTACTAATTGACTTTCTTTATATTCAATTCCACCCAAAAACAAAACAATAAAACTAATCAAATGAGAATTACTTTTTGTTTCATAAAGAGCCCTCCTAAGTATATCGTCGGGCCTCAATATTCCAAGCTTATAAAGGAGGCCCATTAAATGAAACGTCCAATTGGGAACCCGTGAACAGCTAATACAAAAAAAAATCAGCTAGGGAGGGAAGAGGGAGAAAAATACGTGAAAACACTACAACAGAGGTTGTGTACTTCAGTAGAATTTCCCGTTATAGGGGAATGATGAATTAGCTAAGAAAATCACAGGGAAATGATGAAGGAAGACCTTTATGAGAAAAGGGCCAAAATAGAACAAATTTGGAAGTGAAAGTCCCTAAGTAGCATAGCCAGCCCTTTGGGACACAACAAAACCAGATTTAAAATTGTGTTTCCTACATTCAGTATCAATAACCTTTTCTCAGGCAAACTAGAGCGACTGAGACTCATTTTCAAAACTGTGATTGATCTCACGATTGCGATTACGGTTGACTAAAGTGATCAGGGTTCTTAAATAAAAAAACCCAATCTCATATATTCACATTTCAAAAAAAATTAATGAACTCATATACAAAGTCATGCAATTATAAAAAAATATTAAGAAACAAAGCAAAAAAAAAAAAAGGGTTAGTACTAATTACCAGGCTCGTCAGAACCATCGGGACAGTCGCAGAAATTGTCATTAATTCGATCTCTACTAAAGAAATTGGATCCATCTTTACATTTTATAACATCTGAAGCAAAGTACTTGACATCTGCAAGTAAAGAAAGTAGTGGAAATTACAAAATAAGTGCTTACTTTAGAATACACACAATTCATATACATATGAGAGAGAGAGAGAGAGAGAGAGAGAGAGAGAGAGAGAGAGAGAGAGAGAGAGAGTAGTGCTACGGCTACCTAGAGGGTGTATTCCCAAAGGTAAAATAGTGGCGGACGAGGAAGATACCAAGACAACACCGAAGAGGATGATGAAAAGGAGAACAAAAAGACGACGATGACTCATATTCACTGCAATTGTGGCCTTTGATTTTAACTATTTGGGCTTCTTCATTCCTATATCTGCCTTACTTTCCTCTCCTTCAGTCTTCAGCCTCTGTGTTTCATTGGGAGCAAAAAAACTGAAAAAATCCGAAACTGAAATCAAATTGCTTAAAAACGCTAAAAATAGATTCGCAAAAATTGAACAAAACTGAAATTGAAAATTAAAAAAATCAAAATCGAAAGTGATTTACCAGCGGGGTTTCGCGGTTTGATTTGGTCCGGATTCCTATTTTTTTCAAACCAAATCGGTATTAGCGGTTTTTAAAAATTTAAAATCAAACCAGACCAATTAGATGCCAATACCAAATCAAATCAAATTATAGAAGAACGGATTGGTCCGGTTCCGAATTACGGTTTGGACTTCATAATATTTTTTTTGTTAAACTTACAATAAAAATATGATTTAAATAAATGTAACGTAAAATTTTATATATATAGCAACGTTAAGTTTACTCATTGCGTTCATGTAATATTGAATTCAAAAAAATATGTAGTACATTAATTTAGCTTAAAACTACAACATATTAACAACTAACTCAATTATATATTTATAAAATAATTAATTTTTTTTATTATATATATGTATATATAGTGAGAGTAAGGTTCCAGAGAGAACCATTATATCAAGAGAACCGAGAGAACCCCTCTAAGACCGTTGATATACTATAATATAATTAATGAATCTTAATAAAACACTAAAAAGAATCTTAATTATCAATTAAATTTATTATAAATAAATTTTATGATGAAATATATTATAAAACACTTTATAGAATACTTAACAGAATCTTAATTTTAATATAATTATTAAAACACTTAAAAGAATCTTATAAAATTATTAAAACACTTATAAGAATCTTAAATTACTAATAAAAGTATAATAGAATTTTTTTAAAACATATCAGTCGTTGGATGGTGTGGTAAATCAAGGGTGATTGGTTAGTTCTCTCGGTTCTCTCACAAAAATAGGTTCGCTCTAGATCTTTCCCCTATATTATATTGTAGTCTTAATTTATAATTATATACTAGAATTTTTAACATATTAGTATATAAACGGTCCGGTTTGGTTTAACCGGTTTTAATATATTAGAAAACACAACCAAACCATATATGTGTAAACGGTTCGGTTAACCGAACCATTAAAAACGGGTTTTAAGGTTTCGATTTTTGTTGGTTCGATTTGTTGTGGTTGTTGAGTTTTATACTGAACTATTCGTTTGAAGTATATAAACATTGACCATTTTATTGAGAATCTTGATTGCATATTATTACATTGTTTGTTTATTATATATTGCGGATAATCTAATATCAAATAGGATAACAGAAGATTAGATTATCAGTGTCTGTATATAATATAATAAAGGTTCACAGTCTAAGTGGTACTAGACAAACCACTGGAATGAATGAAGTATTATTTGGGAATAGTTTATCTTGACTATTGAATAATACTTGTATACTTTGTGTATATTGAACATGATCAAAATATTAGAATTACTCTTTTATTCTGACAATAAAAAAGAACTAAGATTCTATGATATTATTATTGCTTAGGTTCTTAATCTGGATGTAGTGATTGACACTTGTATGCAATGCACATGCTTTGATTCATATATGATGTAATTAATTATTAATTATAATATTATGTATTGAGCAATGACATTGCATGCAGAGTGGGATATTAATTATAGAAGGAATCCATGTCCTGATAATATTCGGGTTGATGATGTCCTCTTGAAAGCTCATAAAGATAATTATGTGAAGCCCTGCAGGCAGATTAATTTCTTACATAATTATAAGGTTGAGTGGATGATCAAGGATAAATAAGATATTAATTAAATTAATTGTCAGTGATTAATTTAATTAATGTACATACGATATCTTAAACACGGGGAATTTAATAAGCAAATAATATAGGAGCCGAATTAAATAATAAAAGAATTGTGGTATTAGGAATGGTAGTACAAATATTAATTCTTTAGTGGATTGAATTAATATTTAATGACATTGGGCTTGACCCGAAATGTCATTGGAATGTCCGACCTAATTGTCCATGATCCCTACTAAAGCCTATATATATTCTCGTTCTCCTTAAAGATGGACACACAACAGAAATCAAAATTGAGACCTAGGGGCGGCCGCACGCAGCTAGGGTTTTGGAATTTCGAGGCTTTGAGAAGAGGAAACTTTGGGAGATCGAAGGCCATACTTCGCTCAAAGGGAATCAAGGAATTCAGTAGAAGACGTGGAATTGAATCGCTTGCGCCATAACGATTAAGGTTTGAAAGGCATATATTTAGGCCTATTCGTATTTCGAGGAAACAACTCAACTTAAACAAGTATGTAATAAGTAAATAACAAATCAATGTGTCACAGGAATCTCAGAAGATTACATCAATCAAGAGAATGTAGAATTAAAGTCATCTACAGACTTGAAGTTATTCTATATTGAAAGAAGTTCAATTTAATGTTCAAGTCTCAGTGAAGTATTCAAGAAAATAGATTTACTACAGTGACAGAGATTTCCAGTTGGTGATAGAAGAAGTACAGGGTACAGAGTTTATTCAGAGCTAAAGATGTGAAGCCACAGCTTTAAATGTTTGAAGATGAAGAATTATCACTGAAGTCAGTTATTCATGAACCAGACAGTACATCGAATGAAGACAACAGTCAGCGGAATTAAATCATCTATATTCAGTGGTTTTCAAAAGATAGAGGAATGCTATGTTTTTAAGAGTTACATTCTTTTAAATTATTAAATCAATTTAATTAATAAATTAATTCTTTTAGAATTAATTTATTTATTAAATTAATTAATTTAGTTGTTTAAATTATTTATTAACTTAATTATAGAAAAGAATTAATTTAATCTAGAATTTAAATTAACTAAATTATTTAAAAGAAATTATCTTAACACTAGTATGACCTAGGTTATTCTCGGTATGACTATGGCTTGTTTTAAAGCAGGTTCAACGAACTAAACCAGGTCATACAGGGACAGTGTTGGCAGGTCATACCGGTTCTGTGTGCTAGGTTCTACCGGACACATTCCAGCAGGTCATACTGCTCATCCTAGGTTCTACCGAGCAGATTTCCTCAGGTCATACAAGTGTTTTCATTTGATTAGTCAGGTCATATTGGATTAATCAAGAGGTCATACAGCTGATTTGAGGTCATACAGAACTACTGGAATTGTACTTACCCGAGGCTGGACAGAAGAATGTTAATACACTTTATCATCAGATCATTACACATTTCTCTCTCAAGAACAAGAAAGCCATTTGATCTAATTTCTTCTCAAGCAATTAATTCTAGTTTGTATTGTTAAATCTAAACCACTAGAAGTTGATTACTTGTATTACTTTGATTATCTAGCGGATTTATATCCCTAGAATTTATCTCGAACATTGCTTTTAGCATTCGATCTTTTTATTACAAATATTAGAAAAGTTCATGTCGAATTTATTCTAAATTTGTATTAATTAGTTTGAGATAAATACTTTGTAATCCGTACTGTATTTGCAACACCCTTCAAGTTTAATATAGTTTATATTTAACTTGAATCTTGTTTCATTTATATTCCGCATTAATTTGTTCTTAATTGTTAAATTATTCAAAGGACAAATTCGATAAAACGGTATAGTTTGTATTCAACCCCCCTTCTACAAAAATATCAGGACCTAACAATTGGCATCAGAGCCTTTTGATTTATATACAAATCAAAGATCCAATTGTTTTGAGATTTTTTCTTAAACTCTGAAATTTTTATTATTCCTAAAAATCTCAAAAGATGTCTACTACACAGAAAGTGGGTACAGTCAAAATCCCATTGTTCAGCAAGGAGCATTATCCTATGTGGAAGAAGAAAATGCTCCTATTTCTTAAAGTTGCTAATGTTAAATACATTGATGTGCTGAAGAATGGTCCCAAAGTCCCTATGATTATTGAGGGAGAACTAATAGAGAATGAGGTTGTTACTAGGGCTGCTAGGATGTACCCTAAGGATCCCAAAGATTACACTCCTGATGAAAAAGAGGATGCTACCTTGGATGCCTGTCTACAGTTGATCCTTGTTGATTGTCTTGATCCTATCATGCATAATCATGTCCTAAACTGTGATATTGCCAAACACATTTGGGACACTATAGAGATAATCAATGAGGGGACAGAGGAAGTTAGAGAGAATAAGCTGGAAATTCTCACCTCTCAATATGAGCATTTCAGATCAAACCCTGGTGAAGGTATCTCTGAGGTTTTTGAGAGATACAACAAATTAATCAATGATCTGAATCTCAATGGGAAGCACTACACTATCAAGGAAATTAACAAGAAGTTCCTACTTACACTTCCACCTCATTTGGAGCACAGAATATCTGCCATTAGAGAAGCAAGAGATCTGAGAGAGATTGCTTTGGAAAGACTATATGGTGTTCTGAAGACCTATGAGCTGGAGCAGATTCAACAAAGGGAGCTGTATGGAACTAGGAAGATAGTTAGTACTTCTACTGCATTGGCTGCTGAAGTCCCACAGAAACTGGAAGTGAAGACTGTTCAACCTTCCAATTCTAACATGAATGTTATTGATGCTGAATATGGATTAACATCCATTGATCAATCTGGTGGTGACTTCTATTCTTTAGAGGAACTTGATCAGCTGGAGGATGGTGATTTGGCTTTGATAGTCAGGAAGTTTGGGAAGTTCAGATTCAAAAGGAATCCCAATCTTAAGTTCAGGCCCATATTTCAGAGAGGTGGATCTTCCTCTTCAAGTGGCACAAGGGGTGGCTACAAACTGGAACTGTGGAAAGAAGCACAATCAGATGCTACAATTGCAATGAGTTGGGTCACTTTGCTACTGAATGCAGAAAGCCAAAGCAAGTGACAAGGAACACATTTGATTCTAGCAAGAAGAACAAGATTGGGAAAGCCTATGTTGCTGAAGGAAAGAGTTGGGATGACACTGACAGTGATGAAGAAGCAGGTGAGATTGAGAACCTTGCTTTAGTGGCTAAAGAGGCAAGCACTTCATCTTCATACATGTCAGAGGTAAAGTTCACTGATGCTGAAATGATTTATCATCTTAGTGGTACTATTTCTTGTGCACGCACTGAAAATGATAGAATACTTCTTTTGAACACAGCTCTTGAAAAGGAGATAAAAGAATTAAAACTTGTGCATGTTAATCAGAATGAACTTACTGAAAAAATAGCATTTCTTGAGAATAGGGTTAAATGTTATATTCAACTGGAAACCATTCTCAAGGAAAAGAATAGTGAGCTGAAGACTAAAGCTAATGCTTACTTCAACTCTTGTAAGACTGCTAAAGAAATTATCAATAAACAAAGCATTGGTCAGACTGTAGGAATAGGGTATGACTATAATGAGTCTATTGGTAAATTAAGCATAAATACCCCTAATAGAGTCAGTCTTGAAGAAAGGGGTATTCCTGATGTGCTTAAGGGTATTGATAAACCTTTCTTTAGAGAGTCCCAAGAAGATACTCTGAATGAATACTCTATCATCATTGCAGAGGAAATACGTGAAGAAGATCTTGCTTTTGAAGTTGAACAGTCCAACAAGTGTATATCTGATATTCCAATCAAAGTTGTTACAACTAAAAAGACTAAATTAGATATCCATAAGTTGGATCAAAACAACTGTAGTACTAACATGCCTGCTGTTAATTCTTCTCATAAAGCATGTGGTGTGATTAATTGCATGTCTTGTGCTTTCAATGTTATGTATGCTTATTTTAATAGTAAGCATGTATCTAGTGATAAGACTTCTCCACGTCAACATGTTAATAATAAGAAGCATGTTAAAGCTAAGACTACTAGTCCTCCTAGGACTAGAGTGGATTCATTTATCCCTAAGCCTACTAAGAAATGTGTTAAAGCTGGCTATAAATGGAAACGCTCTTTTGTGAAAGAGGTTGAAGTAGTTTTAGTTAAAAATGTTGTTTTGCCTGACAAAGGCCAGTTCTTTAAGTATGCCGGACCCAATCAAGTTTGGGTTCCGAGGAAGGACTAATCAATTTGGTATTGCAGGGAGTTAAACAGGTAAACCGTGTTATGTGGATTCTTGACAGTGGCTGTTCAAGGCATATGACCGGAGATAGAGCCCTGCTATCAGATTTGGTTGAGAAAGCTGGCCCAGTAGTTACCTTTGGAGATAACAGCAAGGGTATTACGAAAGGATATGGTTGTTTGAAGTTTGGAAATGTTATCATTGAAGATGTATCATTTGTGGAAGGTCTGAGGTTCAATCTTCTCAGTATCAGTCATTTCTGTGACAGAGGATATGTTGTTTCCTTTGAAAGAGAGAAGTGTCAGATCCTTCACAAGAAGAATGGAAAGCCTGCTCTTCAAGGAGTAAGGAAAGGTGACTTGTTCATAGTTGATCTGCACTCTGGATCCAAAGATGAAGTTAATTGTTTTTATGCTAAAGCTTCATCAGATGAAAGTTGGCTATGGCACAAGAAGATGTCTCACCTTAACTTCAAAACCATGAACTCTTTAGTCAAGAGGGAATTGGTTAGAGGTTTGCCTCAGATGGAATTTACACAGGAAGGACTGTGTGAGGCATGTCAGAAAGGAAAGTCAAAGAAAGCTTCTCACAAGGGCACTAACACATCATCAATAACTGAACCACTTCAGCTACTGCACATGGATTTGTTTGGTCCAGTTAATGTGATGTCCATGTCAAAGAAACAATATGCACTTGTGATTGTTGATGACTTTTCTAAATATACATGGGTTTTATTCCTACATTCCAAGGATGAGACCCCACACCTGGTGATTGACCATATAAAGTTGATTGAGCTGGATTCTAGATTCCCTGTTAGAGCCATAAGGTCAGATAATGGAACTGAATTCAAAAATGCAGTCCTAAATGACTTGTGTGCTGATAAAGGAATAACAAGACAGTGTTCTGCCCCTAGAACTCCTCAACAAAATGGAGTAGTGGAAAGAAAGAATCGTACATTGATTGAAGCTGCAAGGACTATGTTAAGTGAGTCTAAACTTCCAATGTACTTTTGGGCTGAAGCAGCGAATACAGCTTGTTATACTCAGAATCAAACTTTAATCAACAAGGACTTAATGAAGACTCCTTATGAGATCATGAACAACAAGAAACCAACTGTCAAGTACTTTCATGTATTTGGAGCAAAATGCTTTGTGCTTATAGATGACAATGTTAAACGTGGCAAGTTTGAGGCCAAGGCACAAGAAGCTATTTTTGTTGGTTATTCTAGAAGATCTTACAGGGTCTACTTGGTTGGCTGTCACACAGTAAAGGAAAGTGTCAATGTTACTTTTGATGACACTAAGCTCCCTAGTATCCAAAAAGAAGACACATCTGAAAAGCTGAAGTTTGATAACTTGCCAGACTCAGAATCAGATGATGTAGCCCCACCTGAAGTTATTGCTGGTAATGATAATAACAATGATGATAATGATCTTGGTGGTGGTGGTGGAAACACTGGTAACAATGGAGATACCACCAACACTGGAGAAGAATCATCAAGGCAATCAACCAACAACTCAGGGGGAGCAAATGAAGGATCATCTAGTCACTCACAACATCAAAGTGAATTTCAAGGTGAATCATCAAGATCAAATCTTCCAAGACAGACTGTATGGAATAGAGCTCATCCTTTTGAGCTGATCATTGGTGATCCAGATGTTGGAGTTAAAACTAGAAGTACAACTCAGAATGAATGTCATTATTCAGCATTTCTATCTAAAATGGAGCCAAAGAAAATTGAGGAAGCACTGACTGATCCAGATTGGGTGATTTCTATGCAAGATGAACTCAATCAGTTTGAACAACAGCAAGTTTGGAAACTGGTACCCAGGCCAAAGAACAAGAAAGTAGTTGGTACTAGATGGGTATACAGAAACAAGCTAGATGAGGATGGCATTGTTACAAGGAACAAGGCAAGACTGGTTGCACAAGGGTATTCACAAGCTGAAGGCATTGATTATGATGAAACCTATGCACCAGTGGCTAGACTTGAGGCCATCAGGATGTTCTTAGTATTTGCTGCTTATTCCAATTTTAAAGTCTATCAAATGGATGTTAAGAGTGCATTCCTGAATGGTGAGCTTGATGAAGAAGTTTATGTGGAACAGCCCCCTGGCTTTGAAAATCAGGAGCTGCTGGACTCTGTGTACTTTCTCTTCAAGGCTATCTATGGTCTCAAACAAGCCCCAAGAAAATGGTATGACACTCTCTCTGGTTTTCTTTTAGAAAATGGTTTTGTTAGAGGTATCATAGACAAAACTCTTTTTTCAAAGAAACACAAAAATGATATGATATTAGTCCAAGTCTATGTGGATGACATCATATGTAACAGCCCCAAATCCGGGGTCAGGGATTTAGAGTAGTCACGATCCATTTACTCCTTGCCTTACCTATATTACTCACATCGTGCATAATTCACCTGCTCATGACCCCACAATATTTGTCTCACACACATACACACACACAGGTTAGAGTCTCAGAAACGACACGATACAACAACTGCGGAATAAATAATTTTTATTACAATACCCAAATGTCTTTAAATCTGTCACTGATACAATTTCTAAGAAATGTTACATTTCCAACTTAGCCTTCTGATGCTCACAATCCTCTCATACCATTCATATCTATACATAAGTTGAATACCAAAAGTTGTAGCCTGATTCGATTGGTTCGTACTACTCTCGGGATCACTGCTAGAAACTGTTTATGAAAACGCCTTGCGGGGTATGTGCCGTCCCATTGGCATCCTGCTTCGCTGCTATATAATATATATAAAACAATAGCAAGAGTGAGCGATAGCTCAGCAAGGAAAAGAAAGTATGGCATAATTCTGCCTTTAACTCAACCCAGAATAAAACGGGTATAAGACAATAATTTGTCAAAATATCTCGATACTGAAATTATATCCTTATCGGAATGTATTCCCAAAAACAGTACCATTATTGTACTTCAAATATCATTTTCATAATATTTCTACAAACTTTTGCTATATTATGAACAAAGTTCTAGTGTAATATAAAAGATGAGGTTTCAAAGTAAACCAATATAACCTTTCCAAAAATATCTGCTATGTAAGCAGAATATCAACACATAACTTAAAGGATGAAGTTATAAGGTGATTCAGTATAAACAACTCCCTTACCATAACTCATGTTATGTAAGGTATCCACAGAGTCATAACTCATAAAATAAAAGATGAAGTTGCATGAATTTATTGTCACTTCATTTTCAATCTTTTTCGACCCCCTGCCAACATAATTGGTTTTTCATCCCAATACATGTTGCAGGAATATCCAAATTGGATGATGAACTAATACTGGAGTTGCTACCGCGTCCGCTGTGCCTAACCTTACTATGATCAGTAGCAGGTCGCACCGCTCAAATAGTTTTCTACATGTAGATGGAAGTATCACGACGGCCTGACATTGTCTACCGCCTTACTATGACCTCCCGGCCCATTTGGGGCAATATAAAAGTTGGATGGGCCCACGCAACTTGACCACTTACACCACTCCTAGTTCAGATGAAATCCATGACTCTGAAACGTAAAGATCGTCCTCCTTTCCCCAAGTGTAACACTTGTTGATACGACTCCACTAAGTAGTTATATCTAGGTTGGAAAGGAAGATTCTCCAATATTTCCCAAGCTATGCTTGTTAATGGATATCGACTTGTTCCATGAATTTACCCCTCGATCATTGAGGTGGTAACACAACATTAGACTGGCAGCAATTAAATTGCTCCAAGAAAATATATGTCCCTTGACAGTTTTTGAATTGAGAGTTTAAAAAGAGTAGTAGTCACTTAAATCAGGTTTCCCATATTTTTGATAGTTGAGCGAGCATTTAAATCCCCTTTAAAAGACAGATTTAAATGGAAAAACATTGTTTTGGGAACCTCTTTTTGATTTGAAAATAATTAATAATATTTATTAAATAAGTAACCTTAAACGAATATTTGAAAATAATATTCATTAAGTAAGCATCCCTCAAATGAATATTTGAAATTAATATTCATTAAATAAATAAATAACCCTCGAATGAATATTCAACAGTAATATTCATTAAATAATTGAATAGTCCTCGAATGAATGTTCAAAACTAATATTCATCCAGTAAATAAATAATCTTCAAATGAAAATAATATCCTTTAAGTCAATAATCCTCAAATGAATATAAATAATATCCTGTAAGTCGATAATCCTCAAATGAAAATAATATCCTTTAAGTCAATAATCCTCAAATGAATATAAATAATATCCTGTAAGTCGATAATCCTCAAATGAACATTAATAAATAATATTCTTAAAATGAATATTAATAAATAATATTCTTAACGTCAATAATCCTCAAATGAATATTAACAAATGATATCCTTAAAATGAATATTAATAAATAATATTCTTAAATAAAACAATTAACCCTCGAGTAACAGTTACCCGATATCTTATCGGAAATAACCTTTAACATATACCAAAATATAATTACTTCTGATCTTAGAGAAAATCACCCGCCCTTATCCTAGGGCAAATATAAAATCCTGGCTTATAGCTGATATCCCATATCTAACTCATAAGCCCCAACTTCAAGTCATAACCTCAAGTATTGCTATACATAGCAATTCGAAGACAAGTATGCAATAACACATGTATACTTCTCATTTGCATATATAACTGAAATAGTATTCAAATAGTATTTCTCGACCGAGATAATACTCAAATAACATTCCTCAAAACACATAGTATTCTGCCGATGGAATCCCTCCGGGTTTCCACGGCTATCTACATATCTCAAAATATCGACTCCCGGTCTAGAGTCGAAACAATAAACCTGCTCTTATCTATAGAGCTACAAGGTACACCGGTTTATAACTACTTTATCTCAAAGCTCATATATAAACCAAAATCAAACTCTATTTTATACAATATATAACATGTATCGCAAAACTGTATAACTCCACACATGGCAAAAACAGTAATATATAATCAAAATTTAAAGTATAGATTTAGAAAACTTGCCACAATACTCACAACTAAGATTTGATATATATAACTTGGGAATACACAAGTATTGAATATTTGAAAATATACCTACTCTGAACAATAGAGTAAGGTTTAGTAAACTTGCCTGATGCTCGAGAAGTGATAGGGGTTCGCGACGATGCCGGACAATCTAGACAAAGTCAAAGAAAACGCACGATTAATCCCCTGGATAATCCACTTGTACTCTATGCTTAAACACGTAAGCGAAACACAACCAAGGCATTACTAGCTCGTTATAGGCTCATACTAAGTCCATGTTATTCGTCAAATACTTATATCACAAGTTTGGTTTGAAATCCATTCTCAAATCCAAGTTATACTTAACCATTTGGAACCTTGGTTTCTAAGTCTCGTTTTCAGTGGTTTTCACTTGCGCGACCTCGACTAAAACATTTTTATAAAATCGACAAATAATAGTTTTAATCCGAATCGTTTTCGTGAGCCTTCCTAACTGTCTCTAGTATTATTCCTCAAAGTTTCACATTTTAATATGGCTTCTAAGTGGTCCAAATATAGCCTCAAAGTGGCTGACCAGAGAAGGGTTGTTCCTCCGAACGACGTTTACTAAAACTCACTTTTCTCTTAAACCGTAAATCATATGGACATGATATTTATACCAAAACAAACCTTAAAACAAGACCTACATGTTCATGGTCAGTGTTGTTCAAAAATAATCCAAGACCAGTTCGTAATCCTTGCTCAAAACAGCCTTAAATCAAATGGGCATTACGACGGCTATAATCGTAACGTTTCCCGGTTTTTGTTATGTCAAAACCTCTTAAAACCAAATCAATTCAACAACACAACCATATTTACAACATAATCAGTTTATATACTTCAAGAACATATCACCAACATCAACCAACAACAAGTATCCATCAAGAATTAACCATACATACTCCAAACTCCATAATCATGCTTATTCTTAAACATTACTAGAAACTTCACTTAAATCTCAACATAAATCAAAGGGTGGATGAGTGGTATACCTTCCTTGATGCTCTACCAACACTAACCAGTGGCCACAACCACTCAACAAGCCTTATATACTCCTTACAAAGCTTAAACCTTAAGATTCAATCAAGAAAACAAGTTAACAACTTTCGGAGTTACTATTCATCATCACTTTGTAAAATCCATATAAAATTGAAAAACAAGAGTTTGGTGCTAAGATTTTTACCAGACCTTTTACTCTTCATAATCTTTCTTTTGAGCTATAGATCGCCAAATTTAAAGCTTCCTAGCTAGGGTTTTGAGTCCCATCTTCCCGCTGGACAGAAACTGGACAGTTTGGGGTTCTCCAACTTGGGGAAGGGATTTGACAAGGCTACACCCCTTTGCTGGCCATGAAATTTTGATCGAATGTTACTCATGGAGTGGAGAAGCTATGGTTAAAATTTGGTGATTTAAGGATGGATAGAAATGGAGTTATGGATTTTTCTTTGGACTCTGTTTCTGCTGGGCAGAAAATCTGGAGAGTTCTTCTCTTTCTTTTCTTCTTTTCTTTTTCTTTTGTTTTTGGATAATCATGCTTGAAATGCTGATTTTTTGTTAAAGTGGTGAGTCATCACATTGTCCTTGTCATCAGGACACGTGTCAAGCCATGGAGTATCATGGTGGCAAAGCAGGGACACGTGTCGCGCATGCATGCGTTTGGTTAAAGTAGCTTTACTGATTCGTTTCTTTTCACATGGATGATCCAAATGTTGCATCCCTCGAATTAATCTTGTTACATGTTACTTCCATGTCTATATTTAATCCTGTCATAATTTCAATCCTTAATCCATGATTCGTTCGCTTAATCACTTAATCTCGTTATAAAGTATCAGCGGTTTCTAGAACCTTCGTTTCACTGTCTCAGTGGTTTTCGTTCTAAATTCTCAAATCAAATAAAATAAAATTCCAAAATATTAAATCCTCAAATCCTTAATTTAATATCTCATTTCTTGAATATAATAATATATAATTCGCTGCCCGGTCAAATACTACACCAAAATAAAATTTGGAATTTCTGAATTCCGATCGTCTTTGCATTCACTTATTTACTCCGTAGATCACTAATATGACTTCCGAATATCCACACTACGTCTCGTACATAGGTGGCATGAAAAACTTTGTTAATTCTCAAAATCACTATTCATCCACCAAATTCACTATTCACTGATGCACTTAATCATAATAAGAAAAGTTTTAAATTTTTCCAAAAATTCGGGTTATTACATTCTCCCCTCCTTAAAAGGATTCCGTCCCGGAATCAACTTAGGAGTAACTGGGGTACTTCTCTTCCATTGCACTTTCTAACTCCCAGGTGGATTCTTCCACCTCTTGATTTTCCACAAACCTCTCGCTAGCTTGGCAACCTCGTCACTTAGCACTTGCTCTTTTCTATCCGTGATTTCCACAGGTTATTCTTTGTAAGTCAGACCAGGTTGTATATCTACCTGCTCGTACTCTACATATGCCGGGCATCTATAGTATACTGACGTAGCATTGACACATGAACCTCGTTATGACCATTCTACAAGTTTGGGGGGTAAGGCTGGCTCGTAGGCCACCTTCCTGACGCGTCTTAAATCTCAGATGGCCCAATGAATCTCGGGCTCAACTTCCCTTTCTTTCCAAATCTCATTAATTCCTTCCATGAGATACCTTTAGCATCACGAATCTCTAACCTCATATTCTCTATCTTGTTTGCACAGAAATACACCAGCATAAACTTGTTTGCCATTCATCAACTTGCCATTTAGCTTATCAGTAGCCGTACTATCTCTATACTCGCGGGCTTAGTCCGCATACTTTCTCTGTCTGTCTTGGTTGTCACTAGCCGCTTGTTGGTGAAATCTTTTGTCTTCCTAGTTTGTTGGACTAATTTGGGTTTTGTGTAAAATCTCATTCTTTAATTCCCGATCATTCGGAATCCATCTCTGTCCCATTTTAATTAAGGGTATCGGCCACCACATTGGCCTTCCCCGGATGGTAGTGTATCTCACAGTCATAATTCTAGGTCAATTCTAGCCATTTCTCCATCTCACGTTATCTACTATTACGGATAACTCAAAGTCTATTCATTACATTCCATAAAAATTTGTGGGTGCATAGTCAATCCCAAAAGAACCTCGCTGAAAACTCGAAGTGTCTATTCCCGGTACGAATCGCAGCCTTGGGTATATCCTCGGATTTAACTTCCAACTGGTGATACCCAGTTCTTAAATAAATTTGGAAATACACAACGTTCTTCCGCTGATCAAACAATCATTTACAAGGGTACCTATTATTTAAAGGTCCTGACAGTGGGCTGCTTGTTGGAGGTAGCCCTGGTTGAAACCTACTGGCTTTCTTTTATTCTGTGTTCACAAACTCCGGAACAAACCTCAATAATTCGGAAAACTTGGCCTCATACTCGGTCACAGTCATGGTTTCTTGTTTTAACTCTTTAACTTTCATTTTCATCCGGGTCTCCATATATCTCCGAAAATTATTCCCCTAAATCAACACACGTTGCACCTCTCCTAAGTCACAATACTAGCTCCCTCTGACTCCATCGTCAGTACTTATCTTACTAACCCAGAGGTAGTGTCCATGGGTACACAACTCTTCCAACATCTCAATTCCACTATAGGGCATCTATCTAACACCGTTGTCATTGGAGTTCACGGCACATCGCTATTTCTTTCACATATATCGATTGACACGCTTTCCATTATCATAATATCCTTGGGAGAATAAACCAATTTCATTGATATGTCACTGACATTCTATTCGTCTTAGGGATTCTCTCCTGACATAGGCGATTTCGTCGCGAATCTAATTCCTATCAGCGAATTTTGACTTATTTGACCTGGTTGGCCTCCCCTTGAAATTCAATACGGATAACAAAATTATGGGGCCTTGAAAAGACAGCTCCCATATCAAGGAAAACGTCACACACTGGTGATCGTAAGGCCATGAGTTTTAAGGTAACCTTATTGGAGGTAAAAGAATTTACCGAGAGATCAACATGATCATAAGAACTTAGCGTTGTGTGCCTCGATTGAGACATTACTAAAGGTAATTAGCCTTCTTGTATTTCACAACTTACAAGTGATGGCGTCCCATCAGACTTCTATCACATAGACAGAGAGTCCTTGTAGCCCCTATAAGTATAGGGTTGTTCGTCTCAGTGGAAGTTGAAAAGTATGACAGCAATTCGAAATCAATTTAATGATTATCACCTTTCGACAATATTTCTCAAAGGAACACCTTGGATTAAAATTGAACAGATTCCAAAGGTGCGGTTTCCAAAGAAAATACAAAGAAAAGAATAACCAAAAATATATTGGTACTTAACAAACAAGTGGCGAGGTATCACCATAGGGTCATTCATTATTTGAAGAAAAGTCAAAGCTTAAATAACATCATTTGACAGGGCTTCGAAAACCTGAAAGTAGGCATTGTGACAGCCTCTGGCACAGGTGAAACTGAATATGGTTTAGCACAAGTGTTATAAAATAACTTCGAAGAGGGAATATACCCTTTATCAGAATTCTTTCTTGGAAAGAGGTCAAGATAGATCATAGATTGGGGAAATATCCCACATAATTTGCAAATGGGGAGGGTACTACCAAGGTCTCTACGGATGCCTTTTATGTCGGCTCCTCTGATGGATAATCGTTCAATTCCAAAGCTTTTCTTTTCCACGCACCCTAAGGTGTTCGATACTTACGTCATTGCCGACTTATAATAGTCGCTAAGAATTCAACCATCAACATTTGCAATCGCAGGGAGTTCTATTCGATTAGGCGCAAACATCTCAAGTAAGCGTTCTGTTCTATAAGAAGACTTCGATACCGTTGTCGCCCATAGCAATGACAATTCCACATGTCGACTGGGCGGTACTTAGGAAGATCGTTAGAAACTACAAGCTTAAATCCGGTCTCTATTTCAATCATCTTTATACCCAATATTCCTTCTCCTATATCAATCCCGTGTGCTACATAAGCTTAACACTTTTGGCACAATAGCCTTTTCATTTAAGTCAATCCCGGAATTTCTCAGTCCGTCTTGGTCCTTAAATATATTTCGCATTTACCGTCTAATCTCAACTTCACCATTTTATCTCTACAATCAATTATAGCAATCAGGGTCTGTCCACCAACCCATATAGCGGTTATCTTACCCAATCCACAGGGTTCGCTCTAGTTTCCACTCTCTTTGGTGACATCCTCTGGTAATCAGAAAGACAAGGGTTGCCAAAATTTGCTGAATTTCTCTCCAAATCTGGGAAATTTGATCAATCTATTTACCTACTAGTAATACTCGGATCTGATTTCCGACCTTTCTGTTCTATCCTTATAATTCCTTCCTGGTTTCCTGAGGGTGGTAAATCTCGTTCTCGATCCCGTCTTAGCGTGCTTGTCTTACCATAACATTTACATGGTACATATACCCAAAATCCTCCTTGAGATAATAAAATCCCTCAATGATGTAATAGACACTATTTCCAGTGGAATCGCTGGTCGTGGGGGTTTGAAATCTCATAGCCCAAAATAATTCCTTCCACTATTCTAGGCAACTAAGTACCCTTAATCGTTCGTGAAAATCTGAACATCTTGGTTCTTACGTATGCCGCATCCTTATGGGCAACTATAACCGACTACGAGTAACAGGTTTCGTTCAAGTCGAATCAATCCACTGATACTGGCTATACTGCCTCTACCTCTTCTGCTTTGGAGACTCTACTCCATTTTCTTTGTCATATCTCTTGATGAATCATGAACGATCCTTAAACTCTCGTCTCGTCACTTATTTGTCCCTTGAAGGTTCGTCCGGTCCTATTGTACGACCTCAAGTAACATACTACATCTTTATCAATTAACACGTCCTCTACAAGATTCTTTCCTTGACCCACTATGGGGTCTTCCTCTAGATCCTCCTATGGATCTTCCTTTATCAGATCTCCGTCCATTTCAAGGAGCGCATCATCCAATGCCTATTCAAAGGCTTCGGGATCTGGTATCTCAGAATCCCATCAATCTATAACTTATATGATTCGAGGTGACTAACCATGAAGTCCTAAGTACGGTTTCCCAGAAGAAGTCCCCTCTCGGGCTTCATCTTAAACGGTCAGGGTCATGTCCTCTAACCCGACTACAAACTCAATTTGAGCTCTAGATGTCCTTATCATTATTAAGGGTATTGTAAGACTCAATCTCCTATCGTTTCTGAGGACTGTAACCTAACGCTCTGATACCATTTCTGTAACAGCCCCAAATCCGGGGTCAGGGATTTAGAGTAGTCACGATCCATTTACTCCTTGCCTTACCTATATTACTCACATCGTGCATAATTCACCTGCTCATGACCCCACAATATTTGTCTCACACACATACACACACACAGGTTAGAGTCTCAGAAACGACACGATACAACAACTGCGGAATAAATAATTTTTATTACAATACCCAAATGTCTTTAAATCTGTCACTGATACAATTTCTAAGAAATGTTACATTTCCAACTTAGCCTTCTGATGCTCACAATCCTCTCATACCATTCATATCTATACATAAGTTGAATACCAAAAGTTGTAGCCTGATTCGATTGGTTCGTACTACTCTCGGGATCACTGCTAGAAACTGTTTATGAAAACGCCTTGCGGGGTATGTGCCGTCCCATTGGCATCCTGCTTCGCTGCTATATAATATATATAAAACAATAGCAAGAGTGAGCGATAGCTCAGCAAGGAAAAGAAAGTATGGCATAATTCTGCCTTTAACTCAACCCAGAATAAAACGGGTATAAGACAATAATTTGTCAAAATATCTCGATACTGAAATTATATCCTTATCGGAATGTATTCCCAAAAACAGTACCATTATTGTACTTCAAATATCATTTTCATAATATTTCTACAAACTTTTGCTATATTATGAACAAAGTTCTAGTGTAATATAAAAGATGAGGTTTCAAAGTAAACCAATATAACCTTTCCAAAAATATCTGCTATGTAAGCAGAATATCAACACATAACTTAAAGGATGAAGTTATAAGGTGATTCAGTATAAACAACTCCCTTACCATAACTCATGTTATGTAAGGTATCCACAGAGTCATAACTCATAAAATAAAAGATGAAGTTGCATGAATTTATTGTCACTTCATTTTCAATCTTTTTCGACCCCCTGCCAACATAATTGGTTTTTCATCCCAATACATGTTGCAGGAATATCCAAATTGGATGATGAACTAATACTGGAGTTGCTACCGCGTCCGCTGTGCCTAACCTTACTATGATCAGTAGCAGGTCGCACCGCTCAAATAGTTTTCTACATGTAGATGGAAGTATCACGACGGCCTGACATTGTCTACCGCCTTACTATGACCTCCCGGCCCATTTGGGGCAATATAAAAGTTGGATGGGCCCACGCAACTTGACCACTTACACCACTCCTAGTTCAGATGAAATCCATGACTCTGAAACGTAAAGATCGTCCTCCTTTCCCCAAGTGTAACACTTGTTGATACGACTCCACTAAGTAGTTATATCTAGGTTGGAAAGGAAGATTCTCCAATATTTCCCAAGCTATGCTTGTTAATGGATATCGACTTGTTCCATGAATTTACCCCTCGATCATTGAGGTGGTAACACAACATTAGACTGGCAGCAATTAAATTGCTCCAAGAAAATATATGTCCCTTGACAGTTTTTGAATTGAGAGTTTAAAAAGAGTAGTAGTCACTTAAATCAGGTTTCCCATATTTTTGATAGTTGAGCGAGCATTTAAATCCCCTTTAAAAGACAGATTTAAATGGAAAAACATTGTTTTGGGAACCTCTTTTTGATTTGAAAATAATTAATAATATTTATTAAATAAGTAACCTTAAACGAATATTTGAAAATAATATTCATTAAGTAAGCATCCCTCAAATGAATATTTGAAATTAATATTCATTAAATAAATAAATAACCCTCGAATGAATATTCAACAGTAATATTCATTAAATAATTGAATAGTCCTCGAATGAATGTTCAAAACTAATATTCATCCAGTAAATAAATAATCTTCAAATGAAAATAATATCCTTTAAGTCAATAATCCTCAAATGAATATAAATAATATCCTGTAAGTCGATAATCCTCAAATGAAAATAATATCCTTTAAGTCAATAATCCTCAAATGAATATAAATAATA
Organism: Heracleum sosnowskyi; assembly: GCA_030848705.1. Lineage (NCBI taxonomy): Eukaryota > Viridiplantae > Streptophyta > Magnoliopsida > Apiales > Apiaceae > Heracleum > Heracleum sosnowskyi. Next base: position 48,561,459 of record CM061236.1, read on the forward strand.
TCCTGTAAGTCGATAATCCTCAAATGAACATTAATAAATAATATTCTTAAAATGAATATTAATAAATAATATTCTTAACGTCAATAATCCTCAAATGAATATTAACAAATGATATCCTTAAAATGAATATTAATAAATAATATTCTTAAATAAAACAATTAACCCTCGAGTAACAGTTACCCGATATCTTATCGGAAATAACCTTTAACATATACCAAAATATAATTACTTCTGATCTTAGAGAAAATCACCCGCCCTTATCCTAGGGCAAATATAAAATCCTGGCTTATAGCTGATATCCCATATCTAACTCATAAGCCCCAACTTCAAGTCATAACCTCAAGTATTGCTATACATAGCAATTCGAAGACAAGTATGCAATAACACATGTATACTTCTCATTTGCATATATAACTGAAATAGTATTCAAATAGTATTTCTCGACCGAGATAATACTCAAATAACATTCCTCAAAACACATAGTATTCTGCCGATGGAATCCCTCCGGGTTTCCACGGCTATCTACATATCTCAAAATATCGACTCCCGGTCTAGAGTCGAAACAATAAACCTGCTCTTATCTATAGAGCTACAAGGTACACCGGTTTATAACTACTTTATCTCAAAGCTCATATATAAACCAAAATCAAACTCTATTTTATACAATATATAACATGTATCGCAAAACTGTATAACTCCACACATGGCAAAAACAGTAATATATAATCAAAATTTAAAGTATAGATTTAGAAAACTTGCCACAATACTCACAACTAAGATTTGATATATATAACTTGGGAATACACAAGTATTGAATATTTGAAAATATACCTACTCTGAACAATAGAGTAAGGTTTAGTAAACTTGCCTGATGCTCGAGAAGTGATAGGGGTTCGCGACGATGCCGGACAATCTAGACAAAGTCAAAGAAAACGCACGATTAATCCCCTGGATAATCCACTTGTACTCTATGCTTAAACACGTAAGCGAAACACAACCAAGGCATTACTAGCTCGTTATAGGCTCATACTAAGTCCATGTTATTCGTCAAATACTTATATCACAAGTTTGGTTTGAAATCCATTCTCAAATCCAAGTTATACTTAACCATTTGGAACCTTGGTTTCTAAGTCTCGTTTTCAGTGGTTTTCACTTGCGCGACCTCGACTAAAACATTTTTATAAAATCGACAAATAATAGTTTTAATCCGAATCGTTTTCGTGAGCCTTCCTAACTGTCTCTAGTATTATTCCTCAAAGTTTCACATTTTAATATGGCTTCTAAGTGGTCCAAATATAGCCTCAAAGTGGCTGACCAGAGAAGGGTTGTTCCTCCGAACGACGTTTACTAAAACTCACTTTTCTCTTAAACCGTAAATCATATGGACATGATATTTATACCAAAACAAACCTTAAAACAAGACCTACATGTTCATGGTCAGTGTTGTTCAAAAATAATCCAAGACCAGTTCGTAATCCTTGCTCAAAACAGCCTTAAATCAAATGGGCATTACGACGGCTATAATCGTAACGTTTCCCGGTTTTTGTTATGTCAAAACCTCTTAAAACCAAATCAATTCAACAACACAACCATATTTACAACATAATCAGTTTATATACTTCAAGAACATATCACCAACATCAACCAACAACAAGTATCCATCAAGAATTAACCATACATACTCCAAACTCCATAATCATGCTTATTCTTAAACATTACTAGAAACTTCACTTAAATCTCAACATAAATCAAAGGGTGGATGAGTGGTATACCTTCCTTGATGCTCTACCAACACTAACCAGTGGCCACAACCACTCAACAAGCCTTATATACTCCTTACAAAGCTTAAACCTTAAGATTCAATCAAGAAAACAAGTTAACAACTTTCGGAGTTACTATTCATCATCACTTTGTAAAATCCATATAAAATTGAAAAACAAGAGTTTGGTGCTAAGATTTTTACCAGACCTTTTACTCTTCATAATCTTTCTTTTGAGCTATAGATCGCCAAATTTAAAGCTTCCTAGCTAGGGTTTTGAGTCCCATCTTCCCGCTGGACAGAAACTGGACAGTTTGGGGTTCTCCAACTTGGGGAAGGGATTTGACAAGGCTACACCCCTTTGCTGGCCATGAAATTTTGATCGAATGTTACTCATGGAGTGGAGAAGCTATGGTTAAAATTTGGTGATTTAAGGATGGATAGAAATGGAGTTATGGATTTTTCTTTGGACTCTGTTTCTGCTGGGCAGAAAATCTGGAGAGTTCTTCTCTTTCTTTTCTTCTTTTCTTTTTCTTTTGTTTTTGGATAATCATGCTTGAAATGCTGATTTTTTGTTAAAGTGGTGAGTCATCACATTGTCCTTGTCATCAGGACACGTGTCAAGCCATGGAGTATCATGGTGGCAAAGCAGGGACACGTGTCGCGCATGCATGCGTTTGGTTAAAGTAGCTTTACTGATTCGTTTCTTTTCACATGGATGATCCAAATGTTGCATCCCTCGAATTAATCTTGTTACATGTTACTTCCATGTCTATATTTAATCCTGTCATAATTTCAATCCTTAATCCATGATTCGTTCGCTTAATCACTTAATCTCGTTATAAAGTATCAGCGGTTTCTAGAACCTTCGTTTCACTGTCTCAGTGGTTTTCGTTCTAAATTCTCAAATCAAATAAAATAAAATTCCAAAATATTAAATCCTCAAATCCTTAATTTAATATCTCATTTCTTGAATATAATAATATATAATTCGCTGCCCGGTCAAATACTACACCAAAATAAAATTTGGAATTTCTGAATTCCGATCGTCTTTGCATTCACTTATTTACTCCGTAGATCACTAATATGACTTCCGAATATCCACACTACGTCTCGTACATAGGTGGCATGAAAAACTTTGTTAATTCTCAAAATCACTATTCATCCACCAAATTCACTATTCACTGATGCACTTAATCATAATAAGAAAAGTTTTAAATTTTTCCAAAAATTCGGGTTATTACATCATATTTGGGTCTACTAATGATGATCTCTGTAAGAGATTTGCTAAGCTAATGCAGAGTAAGTTTGAAATGAGTATGATGGGTGAGCTGAATTTCTTTCTTGGATTGCAAGTAAGTCAAAGGTCAAATGGTATATTTATTTGTCAATCCAAGTATCTCAAAGAACTCCTCAAGAAGTATCACATGGAGGATTCAGCATCAGCAAGGACTCCATCTTCAACAGCAATCAAACTTGGAGCTTCTGACAATTCTATCAAGGTAGATGTTACAAGATACAGAGGTATGATTGGCTCCTTACTCTATCTTACTGCAAGTAGACCAGATATTATGTATGCTACATGCTTGTGTGCAAGGTTCCAAGCGGACCCTAGAGATTTACATCTCGTTGCTGTAAAAAGAATCTTGAGATATCTTAAGGGTACACCTAATCTAGGTATCTCGTACCCTAAAGATTCTGGTTTTAATCTTATTGGATATACAGATTCTGACTATGCAGGTAGTGTTGTTGATAGAAAGAGCACCTCTGAGAGTTGTCAATTCCTAGGAGGTAGGTTGATTTCCTAGTATAGCAAGAAACAACAAACAGTTTCCAATTCAACGGCAGAAGCTGAATATATTGATGTTGGAAGCTGTTGTGCTCATATCTTATGGATAAGGAATCAATTGAAGGACTATGGCTTTGTATTAAACAAAATCCATATTTTATGTGATAATACAAGTGCCATAGCAATCTTCAACAACCCTGTGCAGCACTCGAGAACAAAGCACATTGATATCAGGTATCATTTTATCAGAGAGCATGTCATGAATGGAACTGTGGAGTTACATTTTGTACCTATAGAAGAACAAACTGCAGATATATTCACTAAATCTCTTGACGAATCCACATTTACTAAGTTAGTTAGTAAGTTGGGTATGTTGAACAGTCTTAGTGATTGATAATGTCTCTGTTTTGTTTGTTCTTTTCTAAAAATCATTTTTTTATTATTATTATTGTGGTTGTTAAGTGATATTACTGCCAATTCTTGTTTGAATTTGCATGCTTGTTAATTTAAATATTTCTGAATATTTTATTTTTTTTTAAAATATTTTTCTCATATTTTTTAAGTGGAGAAATATATTTTTATTGAAAATATATTTATTTAGAATTATTTAGGTGTTTTTCAGATTGTAAATATTGTTGTTTAAATATTTCTGCAAGTTTATATTATTTTTATGCACTTCTATATTAGTCTGCATATTTTTCTAGGATTTATGGAATTTTCTGTGAATTTTTCTAGTCTTTTATATATTCTTCATGCATTTTTACTTATTTATTGCAATTTTCTGTAATTAATTCTGTTGTTTTTATTTTATTTTGTTTTCTTTTTATTTGCTTTTCTGTTTTTTTCTGTTTTTGTTTTTCGGTATGACCTCCTGATAGGTCATATTATTTCTCGGTATGACCTGGCTGTAAGGTTCTTTTGCTTCTCGGTATGACCTCAGGTCTATGGCTTAATTTCTCGGTATGACCTATCTTGTTTTCTCGGTATGACCTGCCCATAGGTCATACCGAGCCCAGCAGAACCACTACCTATAAATAGCCAGTTACCTGAGGTTCTTTTGTTCATTCCTTCTTTCTAACTCAAGTTTTTACTTAGTTAATTTGCTCTGGTTTGTGTTTTATTTTCTAGAACAACGAACTATTGCAATTTTTTTTAATTACATGGGTATTGTTTTTTCTTTATCCTGTTTAATATTATTCCTTCTTGCTTTATTTATTTATTTTGGTGGATTTTGTTTTAAAATCTAAGGAATTTCTTATTAATTTGAAATTTATTTCGAATTAATCTTATAATTCTTTTTTATTTTCAACCATTCAGATTAAGTAATTCATTTTGTTTTATTAATTATTTTTAATGGTTGCTGAGTTTGTTATTGGGCGTTTTAATAATTACGTTGGCTATTGTGATTCCCTTAAGTGTTCTGCTGAACGTTTTAGGCCGTGGATTCGATTTTTAAATGAACAATCAGTTGTTAGCTATGCTATCACTGCTTCTGTTGATTTAAAGATTGAACCCCTACGTCTATTATGTTTAGCTGCTGTTGTTGCTGATGATATGCAATCTTTCACATTCACTATTTATGATCGTCAGTACACAGTAACTAAGGAGATCTTGTAACAGCCCCAGATCCGGGGTCGGGGTTCCGGTCGTTACGGTCTCAATTTCCATCAATAATACTTGAACTTGAATCAAAACAATTAAACTGCATACTGTGACCCCGCAATAACAACACCATACACAACTAGTTATAGTCCGAGAGATGAAATTGGAATAAGTATCTAGTCATAGGATCCACAATTTATAAGTTATTACAAACCCAAAAGATTACAGAGTACGCTTAGTAGTTCTTGCCATTGATTACATTAATCATAAATATAAATAAGTCTGATACACAAAAGTTGTAGCTTAGACTACTGATTGCTACTACCTCAGCTATGGCGACTACGACATCAGCGGGTAAATCTCTGACGGCTGATACCTGCTTGCGCTGAGTGCGCCTGTTGCGGGCCATCTGCTCTAGCTGTTGTTGTGATATAAATAAAAAAAGCAAGGGTGAGCAATAGAGCCCACCAAAATAGTGTATGACAGATTATCAGTATATAACAGTTCGAAAATATCTTTGTAACCACAGGCTATGCATTAAACGGATAAGATACTAGTATAACATAAAAGATGAAGTTACGAGGAAAATTCAATATAAGGTTTCCGTAACCCAAAATCCACTTATGCATATATACTCTGAGTAATGTTTTATCAGAGTCATAACTCATAAAATAAAAGATGAAGTTGCAAGGATTTATTGTAACTTCAGTTTGGAATATTTTTCAAATCCCTGCGAACATGATCGGTAAACCTGAACCAAGGGTGTTATCCTTAGTCCCTTTCAATACATGTTACAGAATTATCCATAATTGGATGATGAACCAATACTGGAGTAATCACCGCTCCAGTTGTCCCAACCTCACTATGATCAGTAGCAGGTCGTACAAGTAAAAATGTTTTCTACATGTAGATGGAAGAACACGACACCCTGACATTGTCTACCGCCTTTCTGGATCTCCCGGCCCATTTGGGGCAATAAAAATGATGGGTCGGCACGACTCGACCTCTTATACCGGTCCTAGTTCGGATGAAATCTATGACTCTGAAACGTAAAGATCGTCCTCCTTTCCCCAAGTGTAATACTTGTTGATACGACTCCACTAAGTAGTTATATCTAGGTTGGAAAGGAAGATTCTCCAATATTTCCCAAGCTATTGCTTGTGTTTTGGGAACCTCTCCTTGATTTAAAATAATTAATAATACAGCTTAGAATATTCTTCATAAATGTTGAAGGTCAAGAATAACTTTAAATAATACAACTCAATTTAAAAATGTGTTAAAAGTATTTAATAAATAATCAAATAATATTTATTAAATAAATAAACTTTTAAATGAATATTCAAAAATAATATTCATTAAATAAATAATGATTAAATGAATATTCAAAATAATAATCATTAAATAAATAAACCTTGAATGAATATTCAAAATAATATTCATTAAATAAATAATGATTAAATGAATATTCAAAATAATATTCATTAAATAAATAATGATTAAATGAATATTCAAAATAATATTCATTGAATAAATAAGCCTTAAATGAATATTCAAAAATAATATTCATTAAATAAATAATCATCGAATAACAATTATCCGATATCTTTATCGGAAAATAATCTTTAACATATACAGAAAATATAACTACTTCCGGCCTAAAGAATAAAAAAAACATACGCCCTTTACCTAGGGCATTTTTAAAAACCTGGCTTCTAACTAATATCACATATCTATCTTAGAAGCCCATAATAAAATCGTAACCTCGAGTATCACTATATATAGCAGTTCGAAGACAATCATGCAATTTATATATCGCAATGTACTTGGGAATAAAAAATGTATTCACGTCCTTCGAGGTCAATCGTTCCCTCTTCCGACAATCTGAATTCTTACCTTCTTTCTTTCTCAATCTATTCACGTTTCATACTCTATTTTCTTTATTCCCATTTCTTTCTCGTCCGCTTTGCTTCCATTTCTATCATAGTCGTTTCATTAACCAAGGTAACATAATCAGTCGTTTCGAACACTTCGTTATTCTGAATTCGCATCATGCGAAACAAACCTTGGCAATTTCCGTAAACTTCGATTCATAGTTGTCGTACTCATTTATCTTGGCTCTCATCTTCAACACTCTCCTTTTTCCAAATACTAAGGAAAACACTTGCATGGTACCAAGAATACTTCAAGCAACAGAATGCTTTATATATATATAAAAAACACTTTGCAAAATTCTCGCTGAGGGGGCGACCTGGTTAGGTCTCAATCAAATTATCGTTTGAAAATCTTCCCACCATACTTCACTGCATACAAATGCATCGTGAATTCACTTATATAAATTTGACCGAATGTTGAACTTAGTGATACAATAACTAGTTCATTTCAATAAACATTGACAACTAGCTGAACAAAATTTGCTAGTTCGATTAGTTTGGAACGCAGCATCTAGCTAGGATGACTAGCTAGATTTTCATCATATCATTAAAATTTCAACTAGTTAGAACAATTAACTAGTCACTCATCATGGCACATGCAGTTAGCCCTTTTGCAATCTACTAGTACAAAATCTCGACATCATAGTCGAAGAAAGAAGAAAACAAAATTTTGACTACTCGGATAATGAATTGAAAAGAAGAGTAAATAAGTTTAGGATGAACAAGGTAATTATAACCCTTGAATAAAATACATGATATGAATAAGAAATTCTTGGTATCGGAACAATCGATAACCTCCCACCAAACATTTCTCATCAGTGAAACGGTCCACCCAAAGGTGTCTCCGTACATAAACTTTATCAAATTTTCCAATAGAATTGAATTTGGAATATCAATATCAAATTGATATCCTTTCTACGATTTCAACGTCTGATGTGCAAATCTCTCCTTAATAGGAGAAAAGAATTCCCGAGTAATCTCTGAAATATACATCATCTATGTTTTAAATAAACAGTTTGATATTTATGAACTCGAGGAGTCCAAGTATGAAAGGAGAAATCGCTTTTCAAGATAATCGTTAAAGAATACTTATCAAATAATAAAGGAAATATTAATTGAACATTCCTTAGATAATTGAAAGAATACGAAATAAATTATAGACCTGGAAGGACAGATGAATAATGGTTCCCTCTTCAGGTCGTCCTGGAACATGAACAAAACGCTCCGATGAGTAATGGTAACTTAATTCTGCGTATTTAACCCTTAAGGTAATGAGTGGAGGAAAGAAAATGAATAAACTGAACATAACAGTTGTTGGTTGCATCCCAAGTTGATGTAGGAAATTAAAGGGGTTACCTGACATGAATTATTCAAGGTAACATAGGCAGGAACAGTTTTATATTGAGGAGTGTACCAGCAAGTAGATACCAAAAAGTCAATGGTCATCATAATTTCTAACATCACCCGTACGAGGATGATCTTATCTTTCTGCCTTTATGGCTTATGGTACTAACCAACGGTACCTCAAAATCGTACAAGTCCTTAAATAGGTCGGGAGTTCGAACATATTTGTCATTCCACGATAATCGTCCCGAGATTGAGCCTCTTACGGCCGCATCAGCACACCCTCAAAAGATGAAGGTCGATTAACGTATATGTAATTTCTTAACACGAATCGTATCAAATGAATCCAACCCCAGGCCACCATAGGTCTCGTTCCTCGTAGGTCCTGAGATTGTCGCATTGTTCGCCGCAACCATACGTGTCTTTATCAGAATCACGCTATCCATTCTTCATGTCTTTGATTTCGGAGTCGAGCCATCATGGCCTATCGTACGAAATATACTCGCGATGCGATTTAGCCCGTTCGTCTCTGGATAACGTTCTGGTACTATACGTACGCAACAGTCTCCTTTTTAGGTAACAAATACCCATCGACGGAAAAGACACCAACTCTTGTGGAATCGTTGTTCTCAAGGCTTGGACCTCCTACACAAGATAATGCCCTAACTAGTCCACGCAATTTAGTAATTCGGATCGCGTAAAGGACTGTAAACGTCTTAATCTTCACATGTGCTGCCTTCTCGTGGCAAACTACGATGAACTACAAACACTTAGGTTCTTACTAAGTCAAGTTATCCATTGGTATTGGCCATTCCGACCTTACCTCAACTGCGACCGAGACTCTGCTCCGCGTCTTATCTTAATGTCCTTGATAATCCGGGTATAATTTTAAACGTCCTTCTCATCATTATGATGATCTTCAACGGTCCTATTGGTCCTCCGATAAGTCCTCAACTAAACTCTTTAATCTTAACATCCTCAATGGCACTACTTCCGGTAGTCCACTTAACGAACTCTATATGAGTCCTCTCGTCATTCTCTTACTTCGATATAACTCTTAACACTCTCATCTCCAAGTTTATAACTTAACGCTCTGATACCATTTCTGTAACACCCCCAGATCCGGGGTTAGGAATATGGGTTGTCACGCTCCATCAATGATACAATACCTGCATTACTTACAATATTCTCATAATACAACTCCAAAGACCCCAATCAGTTACGCACACACACACACAAGTTATAGCCTTGGAAATGAGCAACAATAATCAACATCTATTACTATATATTATACTGCGACACAGGGGTAAAAAGTTCCACTTTATTGCCAGTGAAATGACCTATATAGCCTTTTCTTCCTCCAAATAACAGAAGTGCACATCCACACTTTAATACTCACATTGTCATCAGTCTATCGGTCAATTATCCAATTAAATCGCCAATTTTTGTCAGAGCAGATACCTAAACCTAGATATGAGCTTCTTCTTTAATTTATCGAGCATGTGTTTTTTCTTGCCCGCGCAACTACAGACTTCAGTTATGTTGCTTATCCATGCTCTTCTTTCCCGATTATTTACTGGTACGTTTTCCCTAATTGTCATCTGCGTTGCGACGTGTGTTGTTTTGTTGGTCATGTCTTTCGACCTTTGATGCTGAGGAAGGTTTTTAGGTTTCCTGATTTATATGAATAATTTTGATCATATCATTTCCTATAGTGATTGAATTTTCTCTTCGTTTCATTCAAGTATTACTTTCTGCAAAAATTGCTCTCCGTTACATCTATTCTATTTATTTCTATATACAATAGCCCGACTAAGGGCAAAAAATGACAAAAAATGCATGAAAAATTATCAATTTGCCCCAAAATTGCTAGAAATAACAAACATGCCATATATGCACTGAAGATGATTAGTATTATTGGATTCGCTAAAGGACAGTTCAGTTCTCCGATAGGCACAGCGAGAAGCTCCAAGAGACGAGCAGCACACCAGGACACCATAAAAACACCCACCACACGTTCCTTTCACTTCCACTAGGGCTCAGATGTACTTGAAGAAGAAGATCGAATGGCTATATGCATTGATTTGATTAAATTAATGGGTTATTTCTTAGCCTCTTTCGGAACCAATTATACTTGTAATCTTAACCAATTCACATCAATTTCTATATCGTACATTTACGCACATGTATTTGTGTATACCTTAATTTCTATTTCATGTACGGGATTATATGTTTCTGTAGATAAAATTAGTTCGGTATATTTTTGAAATTTTCCGTGATGGAATTTTATGCTTGATATGCTTAGGTTGCATAATTAAGTGAATCCACAATTTTCAAAATTTTGTATAAATTTAATATAGTCTATGCAGTTGTAAAATATTGTGATTGTAAAAAAACTTGCTTTTCTCTTGTGCATTGAATTTGTACTGTTACTTCAGTTGCTCCTAGACTAATAACTATAATAGATAGGATTAGAAGATTAGGATGAAAATTGCATTAGCCAGATGAGGAAGGTCCAATACATTAAATTGTGAAGATTTAACTCCAGTTGCTTAATTCTGCACTTGAAATTTGGTGCAATAATTTCAGTAAGTCGTGTGTTTTAAGTATTGAATCACCAGGTTTCTGACAGATGATTGGATATATTGTTGCAAACTTGTAATCCCTTTCAAGTGGTTAAGGAATATGCTTTACTTGCTGGCATTGGTCAATTTTTAACTCGAGAATATCTTGACAAGTCTCCATCTTTTAGAGTATTGTTAAAATCTCTACAATATCATTTTTTTAAATGTATACAAACCTTTAGAAGATATGAAAATTGAGCCAGGATCTTACCAACGTGTTTACACTATATATTCTCATTCAAGTAAGATCCGAGGTTGAAAAGTGTTTCTAAACTTCTCAACTCTCAAGTAACAACCTGTAGCTGATAATGTGTCTTAGCATCTTTGAGTGGAATGGTTGTGCAATCACCTTTATTTAATTACAATGTAAAGGATTTTAACAAGATTTATGATGTTAGCCGACAAACTGGAATTGTAGGTACCACATTTCAGCAACAATGTGGTGGTGCACTTTAGGAGATACATTTACAGCCTAATGCAAGGAACACCAAATGCATTTCCAGCCGCAACAACAGATGCGTGGCCAAGTAAGCAAAACAACTGTTGGGGAATATTTGTTTTTTTTTTAAATTATTTGATCATTTTCCCATCTTTTACAGCAAGATTGATGCAACCTTTTGTGATAAATATGAGGCTGGTGCAAGGAATTGTTCTGTTCTTGAGCTTAAAACAAAAATATTGCTTATTTTGAAGCTCATGGTTGAACAAATATCAAGTAAAAAAATCTTTTGTGCGACTTTTCATTTTGTTATAGTATGTTAGTACTTTAATAATACTTGCACCCAAACCTACAAAGATTACCTTTTTTCTCAGTATATTAAATTCTGAAAAGAATGATTTGATTTTTATTAATAAAATTAAGAAAATGGGTATATCTATGACTCGTATACAAAAAAATATGTACATTATTATCTCTCTATATGTATACTTTATTGATTTCTTTGTGCCTAATCTTGTACTTTGATGCAATATGAGTGATTTTTTTATGTCTGTCAACTCACAGGTTTCACGCTTTAATTTTTTTTCAATCAACTTTCTTGCGAGACCTTTTTTTTTTACCTTTTAGTGGAGGCGTCCAACCAGAACTGTGAAAGTGTTGTCTTCTATGAAGGCCATGGAAGTGATATCACATATGGGGTAGGAAGTGGCATAGGTATATAGCTGCACACACACGGTTGCCACTTGCCACCATAAACCAGATTAATTAACTTGCTCTCCTACTTGTAATTAAAAAATTTCTAAGGAGTCTTTGTTAGGATCATTAAACAACCAATTAAAGGTAAAATATATTTCAACTTATGCAAGAAATTTGTTAAAGGAAGTGTACATATGATATTAGTGCACCGAATGTGAGAAACAGAATATCTACATTAGCATTAAAATTAAAATTGATTTGTTAGGAAATTACATTTTTAAGTAGTGGGCCGGAGGTATTCGGGTAATTTTTAATAAATTGCAACTGCATTTTTAATAATGACTGAAATTTTGATAAATTTTTTATTTTAAATAAATATGAATATCTTTTATTTTAATAAATTTGGTTTACATTACATGTGTGAAGTAGTTGGGAGGTATTAGGGAATATATCAATATAAGTTCTGTGAGTCTAAAGTACTTTCAAAAGTAAGAACAAACAAACTTACCCATCATCTTGTGCTATTTTTGGCCATTCAAGCTGCTAGTTGCATGGAATTTGCAACTAGGCCAGTTTGATCTAAATCAGCCAAGAAAGTTGCTTCTTAAGGTTTGAACTTTTGCAAATTTAAGGGAAACTGTGATTCCTAATGAAGTGGGACCTTCGATTCTACTTGAATTGCAACCATTGTATGTGTGGTTAATATGGTTCAACCAATTAATCCGAAATTTTTGGCATCTGTAAGACTCCCAGACATCCTCGTAGTTGATCTGTTTAAATTTTTTAATCTTTGTATTAGTAGCAGTAGTGAAATATATTCCTTGCTGTATCAGGTCGAAGAAAAACTTTAGGTCCAATCAACTTTGTGTGTTCATATCGATGTTGCTTGACAATGGAATCATTTTTTGGGTAGAGACCCGTGAGGACGGCCAATGGAGTTTTCCGGTTCTACAAACAGTTGTGATGTTTTCTGTGTTGGTATTGCTACTTAGTCATTTTTTAAAATTTCAAGGGTACAATTTATGTAGGAATTGGGCATGCTTATGTTTTAATGAGTGAATGAGTTGCTGAATATTTTTTATGCATGTTTTAATTTTACTTCATTATTATCACTAAACACATTGAATTGGTCTTATATTATCTATAGTGGACATGGTTTCCTCCTATCTATATTTTAGTTTTAGAAACTCTTGAATTATTTTTGGAACTTTGGGACTCTGTTACGCATATTTGCTCTGGCTCAAAATTATACTAATCGTATGTATGATACTTTTTATTACAGCTTATTTTTCTGAAATTCAAGATGATGTAACGTAAATTTATATTTTAAATACTAGGTCTGGTAGGCAATGAAAAAAGTGTTCTTTCTTTCTTGGTTTGATGATTTTTTAGAATTAAAAAAGTTGTTAACTTTTCATTCAGTTTTGCTTCATTGTCATTCAATTTCTACTAATTAGGGGTTTCATCCGTACAAAGTGTTATTCTATTAGCTCTGATTAAAATATATTGTTTGTGCATAAAAATTTGTTCATGTCTTTCTAATTTGTGTTTGGCATTTAGGTTGAACATGTGATCCAAAAACAAAATGCTATCTATGTAAATTAGATCATTAAACTCTTATGTAACTGGTAACTGATTGAGGCAAGGGTTTAAATTATTGCAAAACAAAGGTAACGTTGCACGTATAATGCTACCAAGTTCGACTCTATGCTTTATATTGAGATAGTTTGTTACAAGTAATTCATACAAGATAGTTTCATGTTACAAGTAATTTATACAAGATTAAAAAGATCAGGCAAAGTTTAATTTTTGCAATTTTAATGTGCTATAATATTTTCCAGAACTATAAGAAATTGAAGATATTTTCGAGAGGAAATACAAAGGAGATTACATACCCCGCTACTATGGATGTTCAAGCTTTCTCATAAATCGCATAGTAAATGTTGTAAACTACTATATGATTCTTAAGTGATATGTAACTACTCCAACTCAGGTAAATGTATCTATTCTGAAAGTCTAATTTGTATTGATATTACTTGATAAAATATTTGGATCCTTCTTGTAGGGTGTTGTAATACACCATTGGTAACGACACCAGAGATGATTTCCTGGAAAGATAATATAAAGATTGAATGTCGTCCAAGGAAGATGGTATGTTTCATTATATGTATATGTTATGTGTATGTACAAGTTAGTTGTATTTATATGTGTTTTTTTAAAAATTGTTGTATCTGATTCCACTTTTGTATTGCAACATGACTGAAGGGAAAGTGAAACCAACACCGAAAATGGTAGCCAATCCTACAACAAAAGTTATAAATTATAATGTGCAAATATTTCTATTGAGTTGAGACATTGACAGTAACCAGATGATCTCGATTGAACCTTTCTTTTTCTTACGAACGTGAACGCTACTGTATGCACACTGTTTGGAAGCAAGAAACTATGGAAGTTTTCTTTTGATTAGTTACTGTCATTGTATTCTAAGCAAATATAAAAGGCTCCCTACCCTTACTTTCAAGCGTTTCAAAGAAATTTATAGTACAATTATGCGATTGAAACAATTGCAGCTGGATGTAATTGAGCAAGGACCTCTCTATAACAAGCTTGAGTAGAAAAATCCTTTTTTTATTTGTCTAAGAGGAGTTTTAAGTTTCTGTGAAGCTATTAGTGCTTGAACTACTAAAGCGGATAACTAAGATCCTATATATGTTTAAATGCACATTTATAATTTTGGTTCAATAGTTTATATTTCATTTAAATTCTGATACTTTGCACTGTTAGCCAAAGCTTAGATCGTGAATGACTAAGCAACACAGAAGAGCAAGAATTGATATGGTTTCAAATTGATAGTTGCCTTAGTTTTGTTGTATCATCGTAGCCATTTGTATCAGTACAAAAGAGAGAGTCATCGCACACAAGTATGATTATCATTTTAAAGTTTCCTTAGCGAGAGACTACTTATGATCTAAAAGTTTTTGTACTGAGATACAAAGTAGTCTCTGGTCTGTATCATGTGTTCTATGATAACTAATAAACAATGTCTCAACCCTTAATGTCAATAACTGTTCTGGTAGACACATTGCAAATGAAAATAAAAATTGTGTATATATACACGCCCGTGCATTGCACGGGCTGTTATGCTAGATTGTTATTACAACCCAAATGAAATATCCCGGATCTCATCTATTATTTATAACCTCTACCTGAAGTTACAATAATAGAACTCACAATTCTATACAAGGTTTAGTAATACAAACCCACTCAAAATAATTCTCACTAATTCAAGCTGCAGCTATTCTGCTCACACCGACAGTATCCATCGTGCATCAACTAACTCCAGGGTGGTCTCTCCATTCCCTTGCTCTTGTAACACGAGGTGGATTCGGAAATGTTTTCCTCATGCTGAAATATTTAATAAAGCAAGAATGAGCTAATAGTGCTCAGCAAGAATTCTATTCCAGTTTAAATCTTTAAACCTTTTAGGGAGATAATCCATATGGGATCAAAGCTTTTATCACTACTAGGGTCTAACCCCAAAATAGTATACCGTTTAAAATACCTTATGACTTATAATCATACTCATATACTCTTCGTAATCATTCGGAAATCCTTGGTATCAGTATGATAAATCAAGTCTCAAACATATCTTTTTAAAATAGATATTAATATTGGAATCAAGGCTTAAAGCCTATCCATTGATTCAAAATACTATACAGTTCAATATACTGTATATCTTAAATACCTTCTCAACATATATACAGTTCGAAAATATCTTTATAACCACATGCTATGCATTAAACGGATAAAATACTAGTATAGCATGAAAGATGAAGTTACGATAAAAATTATTATAACGAGTCTGTAACCCAAAATCCACTTGTACATATATAATCTGAGTAAGGTTTTATTAGAGTCATAACTGATAAAATAAAAGATGAAGTTGCAAGGATTTATTGTAACTACAGTTTAATAACAACAATTACCCAATCACTCTTTCAACAATCAACATCAGCCTCCAAGCTGTTTCAATATCAATCAATCTTAAAAGTTCAATCTGTTGTAGAGATAACACAATTAGTTACTCTATTTATTAACAACATTTATCTGAAACAATTCACTTTTAAAATATCTTTATTATTATCTTATCCGGGGGACTGGGACTTTCAAGCCACTGGATATGATTAAACGATGATCAGTCGCTTCAATCATGTCCTTCCGAGGGACCTTTTTTACTACTAGTAGATGGACAAGAACACTTTCCGAACTTGACCAGGCCAAGAACACTTTTCGAACCTGACCATGACAAGAACGACTTTTCGAACTTGTCTTGATGATGCAAGAACACTTTTCGAACTTGTCAATCATCCTTTGGCAGCACATGGGCCAGAAATAAAATGGCTGGACCGACTAGATACGGTCACTTACGCGGGATTACCGCATATCCGGTATTCTCAATCCGCAGTAACGACATTCAAGTCGACCGCAATCTAGTTGCAATAGTACACTGACCAATCTGGTCACTTCTGTTAGGGCATCATATACAATGATCCCTGCACTAACAAGTCCCCTTAATAACAGGAAAAATCTTTACTCATATAATGTTCGAAGGAACAATCTTCGAACTATGATAACTATTACCAACAAAATACTTAGCTCATCTCCGTATCATTCATTTGAGTCCACTTCACTTAATTACACTTCCCTATTCTAGGGATTCACAAGTCCTTATACGTATATATTACTTAAGGTAGCCATGCCTACCTCAAAATATTCCTCAACTCATATTTAGTTTATGCATATATATATATATATATATAAGTATATACACTTTATCACGAGCAATAATACAGCTTAGAATATCCTTCGTAAATATTGAAGGTCAAGGATAAACTCTAAATAATATAACTCATTTTAAAACGGGTTAAAAGTATTTAATAAATAATCGAATAATATTTATTAAATAAGTAAACCTTAAACGAATCTTCGAAAATAATGATTAAATGAATATTCAAAAATAATATTTATTAAATAAATAAGGATTAAATGAATATTCAAAATAATATTCATTAAATAAATAAACCTCAAATGAATATTCAAAAATAATATTCATTAAATAAATAAGGATTAAATGAATATTCAAAATAATATTCATTAAATAAATAAACCTCAAATGAATATTCAAAAATAATATTCATTAAATAAATAATCATCGAATAACAGTTACCCGATATCTTTATCGGAAAATAATCTTTCATAATCAAATCATAAAGCAAGTATCACAATATACTTTCGAAAACAGTTATGCCTTCCATTAGCATATATAACAGAAATAGTATTCAAATAGTATTTCTCGACTGAGATAATACTCAAATAACATTCCTTGAAAGATATAGTATTCTGCCGATGGAATCCCTCCGGGTTTCCACGGCTATCTACATATTTCAAAATACAGACTCCCGATCTAGAGTCGAAAACAATGAATATGCTCTTATATTTAGAGCTACCAGGTAAACCGGTTCATAACTACTTAACTCAAAAGATTTTATATATTCCAAAGGTCAAATCCATTTCAACAAGAAATAAGATATATCGCAAAACTGTCCAATGTTATACATGGCAAAAGCAGTATTATATAGTCAATACTTCAAAGTATAGATTTAGAAACTTGCATGCATCTATCATATGCATATATTTCATCTCAACAATTTTAATGCCATCACATCTATATACGACGTGAGGTTTGAAAGCACGCATAATACCATATGCATATAGTTCATCAAAATATTATAACTTAAAATAAAACATGGAATGAGAAAACTTGCCTGGATATCCCGAAGTAGCAATAAGTCTCAGGTTGGTCCAGTAATCTAGAATCAATACAAGGTTCAAGATTAATAACTTAAACGCTTTCACCGTACTAAGTATATACTAACTCAAGTACAAGTCCATTTTCAAGTTAACTCCTTAAGATCCTCTACTCGAGCATGCTCGCTCACGCATTTTTATAAAATTGAGATTTAATCCTTTTAGCACGAAATCTTTTCGAGGGTCTTCCTAAACGTACCTAACATGTTAACACAAAGTTTCAAATTCCAATAAGTCGCTTAATGGGTTTGATCACTATATCAAAGTTCATGCATTGAACCACTTAGTTACGCGAAACCGCTTTCACTGAAACGGACATTTCTCTTAGACCGTAAATCGCAACGACACGATTCTTTCACTAAAACAATCTAGGAAACAAGGCCTACATGTTCATGGTCAGAAACTTCATGTTCATTCCCTTTAATGTAACCGTGATTTCTGCCTAAACTATCTAAGGAAATTTCGGCATGGTAACGGCGCTTATACGCGATTCCCTTGTTTTTAAACACTTCAAACAACCACCAATCAACAATCAACCAACCAAACCAACAACCATTATACTTCATCAACACATCCAACACAGACCCTAAACATTTTCATACACTAAATCAAGCCTCACAAAATCACTCATCCTCAAATCGAACATAAGATTCACGGATCTTAACGATAACACGAATAACGACTCTAATCATTATTTCAACCATAAAACTCATATAAGCAAAAACGGGCAGAGGTTTTTATACCTTCCTTAGAGCTTGAGAGACATTAAAAATCACTTATAACCTCTAATCAAGCCTTGTGTGATCCTTGGAAAGCCTAGAGTTTAAGATCAAAGAAGTTAGTTCTTGAAATCACTATTCATCCTCATCTTGTAAAATCCATAACAAATCGAAAAATAAGAGTTTCGTGCTACGATTTTTACCAGGCCTTGTGCTCTTCATAAAATTTCTTTTGAGTTATATATCGTCAAATTTGAAGCTTCCTAGCTAGGGTTTTGAGCCCCATCTTTCCGCTGAACAGAAACTGGACAGATTGGGTTCTCCAACTTGGGGAAGAGATTTGGCTAGGCTACACTCCTTTGTTGACTATGAAATTTTTAACGAATGTTACCCATGGAGTGGAGAAGATATGGTTAAAATTTGGTGATTTAAGGATGGATGGAAGTGGAGATATGAATTTGTCTTTGAGCTTGGTTTCTGCTGGGCAGAATTGTAAGAAATGGGGTGGGGAGAGTTTCTTGCTTTTTGCCTTGGTTACTTTTGATAATGTGTGATATTTTGTTGTCAAATGTGGTGAGTCATAGCTTGTTGCCTCATCATCATGACATGTGTCAAGCAATGGGAGAGTTGGAGATAAAGTAGCTTTACTAGTTTGTTCCGTCACCGCTTAATCTCGTAGAATGTTCACAGGGTTTCTTAAGTGTTCTATCGAAGTAGTTTACCGTAAACGTTCTTGACATCACTAATTCTTTTATTAAATCCATATCCATGGAATTGATAATTTAAATCCTCCAATATTTTCAAATAATGATTAATCCGTCCGTTATTGGTGAAATTTCGGAGAAAACAGAAAATGCTATTTTTCTGATTCTGACAGCTTTTGCATTCCTTCATTTTCAAAGTAGATCACTAATACGACTTCGAAAGTTCATTATCCCGACTCGTACATAGGGTGGTCTGAAAATCTTTTTCGGTTCAGAAATTTACTATTCATCAGGATTTTACTATTCATCAAAAAAAAAGTAACTAAGTCCAAAATTTGGGGTTATTACAGTCTCCCCTCCTTAAAAGGATTCCGTCCCAGAATCTAAGAAAATAGCTGAGGTTACTCTTTCAATATAGAAATCTCCAGTTTCCAGGTTGACTCTTCAACCCTCTGGTCTCATTACAACTCTTACTCATTCCGGTCTGCGGATCCTACGTAGTACTCGCACTCAATCTCGTTGCCAAACATGTTTGGAAAACTCCTCCCGAATCGGGAGTTCAATCATTGGTTCTTATCTGACACGATGGTGACTAGAACTCCACGTCACCCAACGATCTATTTCGTAACTCTTCGGTTAACGATCTCTTGCTGATAACAAAATATGAGTAGACTCATTTGATCCATCAATTATAGCTCAATTGACGTCATAGTCTGACTTGATTCTTGTTGATCCTATCACAGAATCCATTATAGTAAAATTACATTCCTAATCAGGAATCTCCATTAACTGTGATAGTCAACTAGGTCTTTGTTCTGCCTTCATTTTCTGACATATCCAATATTTGTTTACCAATCGATAAATCCTTTTATTTATCCGACCACTTATTACATTTCCTTAACTTTCTTTACCTTTTTGTACTCTCGGTGTAGCTGTCTCTTTATGACAGATCTTTATTCCTTAATTCGTTCTGGCTCATTCAGGACCTTTAAATAATCCTTTATGATCTCGTGACTTCAAACTTCATCCTTTCAGTTCTTCTTATTAGTCATTCCGAAGATTTAGCATCTTTCATTTCTTGAACATTTGGAATCCCAACTTGGTAAAATATACCTTATGATTCCTGGAAATTTTCTCACATTTCTCGATCCATTCAACTTTTTCAGTCTTTCGAGTAAGTCTGGTCAGTGGGGCTGCTATTTTAGCAACATCTTGTACACCTCTCCGGTAACATCCGGCTAAATCCACAAAATTACTCACCTCGGTTGGTGCGGTTGGTCTTTCCCAATTCGAAACAGCTTTTATCTTAGCGGGGTCAACCAGCACCTCTTCACTGTTGACCATATGTCCTAAAATTGTACTTCCCTTAGCCAAAGCTCACACTTTGAGAACTTGGCATATAATTTTTCTCTCCTCAGTGCTTCTAACACGATCCTCAAATGTTTTGCGTGTTCCTCCTCTATCTTGGAGTAGACTGAATATCATCGATAAAACTATGACACACTTGTCCAAATACTTCTTGAAAATTCGATTTATCATGTCCATGAAAGCTGCAATGGCATTTGTCAGCCCAAACGTCATTACTAAGAACTCGTAGTGTCCATACCTGGTGCGAAACGCAGTCTTGGGTACGTCCTTAGGTTTAACATTCAATCGGGGGTATCCAGTTCTCAATCAATATTCGAGAATTTAACTGCATCATGCATCCGATCGATCAAATCACCGATCCTTGGCAGGGGTATTCATTCTTAACAATTAGCCTATTTAGCTCTCGATACTCTATGCACAGCCTCATGCTGCCGTCCTGTTTCTTCACCAATAACACGGGTGCATCCCACGGTGACACACGTGGTCTTATCATTTCTTTCTCAAACCATTCCTACCATGGAGAAACTAATTTCTTCATCTTGACCGGAGCTAGTCGGTACGGGGCCTTCGATACTGGCGCCGTTCTTGGAGCTAATTCTATATCAACTCTATTTCTCTATCGGGTGGTAACCCTGGGAGATCTTTTTAGAAATACATCCTCGAATTCGTTGATGACGGGGATATTCTGTATACTAGGTACTTCCCGTTTCGTATCCATCACAGTCGCTAAACAAGTTTCACGTCCTTCGAGGTCAATCGTTCCCTCTTCCGACAATCTGAATTCTTACCTTCTTTCTTTCTCAATCTATTCACGTTTCATACTCTATTTTCTTTATTCCCATTTCTTTCTCGTCCGCTTTGCTTCCATTTCTATCATAGTCGTTTCATTAACCAAGGTAACATAATCAGTCGTTTCGAACACTTCGTTATTCTGAATTCGCATCATGCGAAACAAACCTTGGCAATTTCCGTAAACTTCGATTCATAGTTGTCGTACTCATTTATCTTGGCTCTCAGCTTCAACACTCTCCTTTTTCCAAATACTAAGGAAAACACTTGCATGGTACCAAGAATACTTCAAGCAATAGAATGCTTTATATATATAAAAAAAAACTTTGCAAAATTCTCGCTGAGGGGGCGACCTGGTTAGGTCTCAATCAAATTATCGTTTGAAAATCTTCCCACCATACTTCACTGCATACAAATGCATCGTGAATTCACTTATATAAATTTGACCAAAAGTTGAACTTAGTGATACAATAACTAGTTCATTTCAATAAACATTGACAACTAGCTGAACAAAATTTGCTAGTTCGATTAGTTTGGAACGCATCATCTAGCTAGGATGACTAGCTAGATTTTCATCATATCATTAAAATTTCAACTAGTTAGAACAATTAACTAGTCACTCATCATGGCACATGCAGTTAGCCCTTTTGCAATCTACTAGTACAAAATCTCGACATCATAGTCGAAGAAAGAAGAAAACAAAATTTTGACTACTCGGATAATGAATTGAAAAGAAGAGTAAATAAGTTTAGGATGAACAAGGTAATTATAACCCTTGAATAAAATACATGATATGAATAGGAAATTCTTGGTATCGGAACAATCGATAACCTCCCACCAAACATTTCTCATCAGTGAAACGGTCCACCCAAAGGTGTCTCCGTACATAAACTTTATCAAATTTTCCAATAGAATTGAATTTGGAATATCAATATCAAATTGATATCCTTTCTACGATTTCAACGTCTGATGTGCAAATCTCTCCTTAATAGGAGAAAAGAATTCCCGAGTAATCTCTGAAATATACATCATCTATGTTTTAAATAAACAGTTTGATATTTATGAACTCGAGGAGTCCAAGTATGAAAGGAGAAATCGCTTTTCAAGATAATCGTAAAGAATACTTATCAAATAATAAAGGATATATTAATTGAACATTCCTTAGATAATTGAAAGAATACGAAATCAATTATAGACCTGGAAGGACAGATGAATAATGGTTCCCTCTTCAGGTCATCCTGGAACATGAACAAAACACTCCGGTGAGTAATGGTAACTTGATTCTGCGTATTTAACCCTTAAGGTAATGAGTGGAGGAAAGAAAATGAATAAACTGAACATAACAGTTGTTGGTTGCATCCCAAGTTGAAGTAGGAAATTAAAGGGGTTACCTGACATGAATTATTCAAGGTAACATAGGCAGGAACAGTTTTAGATTGAGGAGTGTACCAGCAAGTAGATACCAAAAAGTCAATGGTCATCATAATTTCTAACATCACCCGTACGAGGATGATCTTATCTTTCTGCCTTTATGGCTTATGGTACTAACCAACGGTACCTCAAAATTGTACAAGTCCTTAAATAGGTCGGGAGTTCGAACATATTTGTCATTCCACGATAATCGTCCCGAGATTGAGCCTCTTACGGCCGCATCAACACACCCTCAAAAGATGAAGGTCGATTAACGTATATGTAATTTCTTAACACGAATCGTATCAAATGAATCCAACCCCAGGCCACCATAGGTCTCGTTCCTCGTAGGTCCTGAGATTGTCGCATTGTTCGCCGCAACCATACGTGTCTTTATCAGAATCACGCTATCCATTCTTCATGTCTTTGATTTCGGAGTCGAGCCATCATGGCCTATCGTACGAAATATACTCACGATGCGATTTAGCACGTTCGTCTCACGATAACGTTCTGGTACTATACGTACGCAACAGTCTCCTTTTTAGGTAACAAATACCCATCGACGGAAAAGACACCAACTCTTGTGGAATCGTTGTTCTCAAGGCTTGGACCTCCTACACAAGATAATGCCCTAACTAGTCCACGCAATTTAGTAATTCGGATCGCGTAAAGGACTGTAAACGTCTTAATCTTCATATGTGCTGCCTTCTCGTGGAAAACTACGATGAACTACAAACACTTAGGTTCTTACTAAGTCAAGTTATCCATTGGTATTGGCCATTCCGACCTTACCTCAACTGCGACCGAGACTCTGCTCCGCGTCTTATCTTAATGTCCTTGATAATCCGGGTATAATTTTAAACGTCCTTCTCATCATTATGATGATCTTCAACGGTCCTATCGGTCCTCCGATAAGTCCTCAACTAAACTCTTTAATCTTAACATCCTCAATGGCACTACTTCCGGTAGTCCACTTAACGAACTCTATATGAGTCCTCTCGTCATTCTCTTACTTCGATATAACTCTTAACACTCTCATCTCCAAGTTTATAACTTAACGCTCTGATACCATTTCTGTAACACCCCCATATCTGGGGTCAAGAATCTGGGTTGTCACGCTCCATCAATGATACAATACCTGCATTACTTACAATATTCTCATAATACAACTCCAAAGACCCCAATTACTTACGCACACACACACAAGTTATAGCCTTGGAAATGAGCAACAATAATCAACATTTGTTATTACAACCCAAATGAACTATCCTGGATCTCATCTATTATTTACAACCTTTACCTGAAGTTACAATAATAGAACTCACAATTCTATACAAGGTTTAGTAATACAAACCCACTCAAAATAATTCTCACTAATTCAAGTTGCAGCTATTCTACTCACACCGACAGTATCCATCGTGCATCAACTAACTCCAGGGTGGTCTCTCCATTCCCTTGCTCTTGTAACACGAGGTGGATTCAGCAATGTTTTCCTCATGCTGAAATATTTAATAAAACAAGAATGAGCTAATAGTGCTCAGCAAGAATTCTATTCCAGTTTAAATCTTTAAACCTTTTAGGGAGATAATCCATATGGGATCAAAGCTTTTATCACTACTAGGGTCTAACCCCAAAATAGTATACCGTTTAAAATACCTTATGAGTTATAATCATACTCATATACTCTTCGTAATCATTCGGAAATCCTTGGTATCAGTATGATAAACCAAGTCTCAAACATATCTTTTTAAAATAGATATTAATATTGGAATCAAGGCTTAAAGCCTATCCATTGATTCAAAATACTATACAGTTCAATATACTGTATATCTTAAATACCTTCTCAACATATATATAGTTCGAAAATATCTTTATAACCACATGCTATGCATTAAACGGATAAAATACTAGTATAGCATGAAAGATGAAGTTACGATAAAAATTATTATAATGAGTCTGTAACCCAAAATCCACTTGTACATATATAATCTGAGTAAGGTTTTATTAGAGTCATAACTCATAAAATAAAAGATGAAGTTGCAAGGATTTATTGTAACTACAGTTTAATAACAACAATTACCCAATCACTCTTTCAACAATCAACATCAGCCTCCAAGCTGTTTCAATATCAATCAATATTAACAGTTCAATCTGTTGTAGAGATAACACAATTAGTTACTCTATTTATTAACAGCATTTATCTGAAACAATTCACTTTTAAAATATCTTTATTATTATCTTATCCGGGGGACTGGGACTTTCAAGCCACTGGATATGATTAAACGATGATCAGTCGCTTCAATCATGTCCTTCCGAGGGACCTTTTTTACTACTAGTAGATGGACAAGAACACTTTCCGAACTTGACCAGGCCAAGAACACTTTTCGAACCTGACCATGACAAGAACGACTTTTCGAACTTGTCTTGATGATGCAAGAACACTTTTCGAACTTGTCAATCATCCTTTGGAAGCACATGGGCCAGAAATAAAATGGCTGGACCGACTAGATACGGTCACTTACGCAGGATTACCGCATATCCGGTATTCTCAATCCGCAGTAACGACATTCAAGTCGACCGCAATCTAGTTGCAATAGTACACTGACCAATCCGGTCACATCTGTTAGGGCATTATATACAACGATCCCTGCACTAACAAGTCCCCTTAATAACAGGAAAAATCTTTACTCATATAATGTTCGAAGGAACAATCTTTGAACTATGATAACTATTACCAACAAAATACTTAGCTCATCTCCGTATCATTCATTTGAGTCCACTTCACTTAATTACACTTCCCTATTCTAGGGATTCACAAGTCCTTATACGTATATATTACTTAGGGTAGCCATGCCTACCTTAAAATATTCCTCAACTCATATTTAGTTTATGCATATATATATATATATATATATATATATATATATATATATATATATATAAGTATATACACTTTATCACGAGCAATAATACAGCTTAGAATATCCTTCGTAAATATTGAAGGTCAAGGATAAACTCTAAATAATATAACTCATTTTAAAACGGGTTAAAAGTATTTAATAAATAATCGAATAATATTTATTAAATAAGTAAACCTTAAACGAATCTTCGAAAATAATATTCATTAAGTAAATAATGATTAAATGAATATTCAAAAATAATATTCATTAAATAAATAAGGATTAAATGAATATTCAAAATAATATTCATTAAATAAATAAACCTCAAATGAATATTCAAAAATAATATTCATTAAATAAATAATCATCGAATAACAGTTACCCGATATCTTTATCGGAAAATAATCTTTCATAATCAAATCATAAAGCAAGTATCACAATATACTTTCGAAAACAGTTATGCCTTCCATTAGCATATATAACATAAATAATATTCAAATAGTATTTATCGACTGAGATAATACTCAAATAACATTCCTTGAAAGATATAGTATTCTGCCGATGGAATCCCTCCGGGTTTCCACGGCTATCTACATATTTCAAAATACCGACTCCCGATCTAGAGTCGAAAACAATGAATATGCTCTTATATTTAGAGCTATCAGGTAAACCGGTTCATAACTACTTAACTCAAAAGATTTTATATATTCCAAAGGTCAAATCCATTTCAACAAGAAATAAGATATATCGCAAAACTGTCCAATGTTATACATGGCAAAAGCAGTATTATATAGTCAATACTTCAAAGTATAGATTTAGAAACTTGCATGCATCTATCATATGCATATATTTCATCTCAACAATTTTAATGCCATCACATCTATATACGACGTGAGGTTTGAAAGCACGCATAATACCATATGCATACAGTTCATCAAAATATTATAACTTAAAATAAAACATGGAATGAGAAAACTTGCCTGGAAATCCCGAAGTAGCAATAAGTCTCAGGTTGGTCCAGTAATCTAGAATCAACACAAGGTTCAAGATTAATAACTTAAACGCTTTCACCATACTAAGTATATACTAACTCAAGTACAAGTCCATTTTCAAGTTAAGTCCTTAAGATCCTCTACTCGAGCATGCTCGCTCACGCATTTTTATAAAATTGAGATTTAATCCTTTTAGCACGAAATCTTTTCGAGGGTCTTCCTAAACGTACCTAGCAAGTTAACACAAAGTTTCACATTCCAATAAGTCGCTTAAGGGGTTTGATCACTATCTCAAAGTTCATGCATTGAACCACTTAGTTACGTGAAACCGCTTTCACTGAAACGGACATTTCTCTTAAACCGTAAATCGTAACGACACGATTCTTTCGCTAAAACAATCTAGGAAACAAGGCCTACATGTTCATGGTCAGAAACTTCATGTTCATGCCCTTTAATGTAACCGTGATTTCTGCCTAAACTATCTAAGGAAATTTCGGCATGGTAACGGCGCTTATACGCGATTCCCGTGTTTTTAAACACTTCAAACAACCACCAATCAACAATCAACCAACCAAACCAACAACCATTATACTTCATCAACACATCCAACACAGCCCCTAAACATTATCATACACTAAATCAAGCCTCACAAAATCACTCATCCTCAAATCGAACATAAGATTCACGGATCTTAACGATAACACGAATAACGACTCTAATCATTATTTCAACCATAAAACTCATATAAACAAAAAGGGGCAGAGGTTTTTATACCTTCCTTAGAGCTTGAGAGACATTAACAATCACTTATAACCTCTAATCAAGCCTTGGGTGATCCTTGGAAAGCCTAGAGTTTAAGATCAAAGAAGTTAGTTCTTGAAATCACTATTCATCCTCATCTTGTAAAATCCATAACAAATCGAAAAATAAGAGTTTAGTGCTACGATTTTTACCAGGCCTTGTGCTCTTCATAAGATTTCTTTTGAGTTATATATCGTCAAATTTGAAGCTTCCTAGCTAGGGTTTTGAGCCCCATCTTTCCGCTGAACAGAAACTGGACAGATTGGGTTCTCCAACTTGGGGAAGAGATTTGGCTAGGCTACACTCTTTTGTTGACTATGAAATTTTGAACGAATGTTACCCATGGAGTGGAGAAGCTATGGTTACAATTTGGTGATTTAAGGATGGATGGAAGTGGAGATATGAATTTTTCTTTGAGCTTGGTTTCTGCTGGGCAGAATTGTAAGAAATGGGGTGGGGAGAGTTTCTTGCTTTTTGCCTTGGTTACTTTTGATATGTGTGATATTTTGTTGTCAAATGTGGTGAGTCATAGCTTGTTGCCTCATCATCATGACATGTGTCAAGCAATGGGAGAGTTGGAGATAAAGTAGCTTTACTAGTTTGTTCCGTCACCGCTTAATCTCGTAGAATGTTCGCAGGGTTTCTTAAGTGTTCTATCGAAGTAGTTTACCGTAAACGTTCTTGACATCACTAATTCTTTTATTAAATCCATATCCATGGAATTGATAATTTATATCCTCCAATATTTTCAAATAATGATTAATCCGTCCGTTATTGGTGAAATTTCGGAGAAAACAGAAAATGCTATTTTTCTGATTCTGACAGCTTTTGCATTCCTTCATTTTCAAAGTAGATCACTAATACGACTTCGAAAGTTCATTATCCTGACTCGTACATAGGGTGGTCTGAAAATCGTTTTCGGTTCAGAAATTTACTATTCATCAATTTTTTTTTTTTTAACTAAGTCCAAAATTTGGGGTTATTACACAAAATATCCGAGATTAATCACTTAATACTTTTATGACACTAAGTACGTACTATCTCAAGTAACAAGTTCATTTTCAAGTTAACTCTTTAAGAACTTCCACTCGCGCATGCTCGCTCACGCATTTTTATAAAATAGAGATTAAATCCTTTTAACACGAAATCTTTTCGAGGGTCTTTCTAAGCGTACCTATCATGTTAACACAAAGTTTCACATTCTAATAAGTCGCTTAAGGGGTTTGATCATTGCCTCAAAGTTGGTTAAGTGGTATAGTTTGGTTTCGCGAAACATCCTTTACTAAAATACTTGTTTCTCCTAAACCGTAAATCAGATTCACATGATCTTCGCACCAAAACGAACCTTGAAACAAGACCTATATTATAATGGGCAGTGGTGATCTTGGACAGAAGTTATTATGTTCGAACATCACAAACAAACCAAGGTTAAGGAAAATCGGGCATTATAACGGCTATGTTTTAATGATTCCAAAGTTTAATCATAAACTTTACATGATCAATCCAACCAAATCATCAAGTCAATTCCTCAACATAATTACTAATCCATAATCATCATCAACCATAGTCAAAACCAACATCTACTTGTTTACCATCAAAACAACGTCAAACTTTCATCGAAATCAATCATTCATTCTTATGATCATACTAACTATTCTACACTTAAAACTAACCATATAAATCAAATTATAACCAAGGGTTTCAAGAGTTATACCTTCCTTGATGCTTTATAAACACCCACAATTGCTTATAATCCTTCCTTGAGCTTTAAACTATCCTTAACAAGCTTAATCTTTAAGAACAAAATCAAGAACACAAAAGATTACTATACATTTCACTATTCACTCTCATCTTTGATCTAATATTCAAGCATGTTACAATCCATGGTTGAAGCTAGGAATTAGAGCATACCTTAGTCTAGGAATTAGGAAACTTTTGAATCCAACATCATGATTTATGGAAGTCTGGAAGTTTGATTTTGAAAAATGTATCCTTTGATAAAGAAAAGGGGCCGAATGGTTCTTCTTCAAGTGGGGGGAGTGGTTAGCTTGGTTCTTGCCTATTTCCTTGATATTTTGTTGTCACATCTTTGGTTTGGTGAGTCATAGATTGTTTGCCTCATCATCAGGACACATGTCAAGCAATGGGAGATCATGGTGGCAAGATAGCTTTACTAGTTTGTTCCTTTTCACATGGATGATACAATTGTTGCATTCCTTGGATTAATCTTGTTACATGTTACTTCCATGCCTATATTTAATCCTGTAAGTGTCGCGTTGTTCCGTCACCGCTTAATCTCGTAGAATGTTCGCAGGGTTTCTTAAGTGTTCTATCGAAGTAGTTTACCGTAAACGTTCTTGACATCACTAATTCTTTTATTAAATTCATATCCATGGAATTGATAATTTAAATCCTCCAATATTTTCAAATAATGATTAATCCATCAGTTATTGGTGAAATTTCGGAGAAAACAGAAAATGTTATTCTTCTGATTCTGACAGCTTTTGCATTCAATCATTTACATAGAAGATCACTAATACGACTTTGAAAGTTCATTATACCGTCCCGTACATAGGGTGGTCTGAAAACTTTCTAAACGAAAAAGTTACTATTCATCAATGGTTCTTAAATAAGTACAAAATTTGGGGATATTACAGTCTCCCCTCCTTAAAAGGATTCCGTCCCGGAATCAGTTTGAAAACAAATGGGGGTACTTTTCCAGCATAGCACTTGCTAGTTCCCAGGTTGATTCTTCCACATTATGGTTTTGCCACAAAACTCTGACTAGCTTGATGACCTTGTTCCGGAGCACTTGTTCCGGAGCACTTGTTCCTTTTGATCTATGATTTCCACAGGTTGCTCCACATAGGTTAGGTCTGGCTGCATGTCTACGTGTTCGTATTCCACTATGTGCTTAGCATCCGGGTTGTATTTCCTCAGCATTGAAACATGAAACACATTATGCACTTGTTGCAGGTTTGGGGGTAATGCTAGCTCATATGCTAACTTCCCAATACGTCTTAAGATCTCAAATGGTCCAATGTATCTAGGACTCAGTTTTCTTTTCCTTCCAAACCTCATCAAACCTTTCCAAGGAGATACCTTTAAGAACACTAGGTCTCCCACTTCATATTCCTTGTCCTTCCGGGCCAAATCAGCATACTTCTTTTGTCTATCTTGGGCTGCTACCAGCCGTCCTCTGATTAGATCTACTATGTCCTTAGTCCGTTGGACCACTTCGGGCCCAAGCATCTTTCGCTCTCCAACTTCATCCCAATACAAGGGAGATCGGCATCTTCTTCAATAAAGGGCCTCGTAAGGTGGCATTCATATGCTTGCATGAAAACTATTGTTGTAGGAAAACTCAATCAGTGGTAGGTGATCATCCTAACTTCCTTTAAAGTCTATAGCACAAACTCTTAACATATCCTCTAGTGTTTGGATGGTCCTTTCACTTTGTCAGTCTGTTTGTGGGTGATAGGCAGTACTCATATTCAACCGGGTTCCTACCCATTCTTGGAAGCTTCTCCAAAATCTGGAGTTAAATCTGGGATCTCGGTCAGATACTATGGCGACTGGGACTCCGTGTCGCACCACTATTTCTTTCAAGTAAATATCCACTAGTCTGTCGATAGTGTACCTTTCGTTGATCGGAAGAAAGTGAGCTGACTTCGTCAGTCTATCTATGATTACCCATATGGTGTCATGATTGGCCTTGGTCCTTGGCAAACCTACTACGAAGTCCATGGCTAGGTGTTCCCATTTCCATTCGGGAATCTCTAGGGGTCGTAAAAGCCCACTGGGTCTTTGGTGTTCCACTTTCACTCGTTGGCAGGTCAAGCATCTGCTTACCCACTCTGCTACGTCCTTTTTCATGTTAGGCCACCAGTAGTATTCTTTCAAATCTCCATACATCTTGGTGCTTCCTGGGTGAATTGAATACCTTGAACTGTGACTCTCGTGTAAAATCTCATCTTTTAGTTCTCGAACATTCGGAACCCAAATTCGGTAAGTATACCTCATTATTCCTTTATCATCCTTGACAGTGTTGATCTCTTCTCCTGTCATTGACTGTCTGTCTTCACTCATCATTCCTTCTTGACATCTTCTGATCTTTTCTAACAACTCTGGCTGCAGTGAAATCTCAAACAGCTTTTCGGTACCGTCTCCAGTTACCTTCACTTATATTTCCATCTTTTCAAATTCTCCAATCAGCTCTTCTGAAGACATTATCATCTTGAGTCTCTCTTTCCTACTAAGGGCGTCAGCCACCACATTGGCTTTCCCTGGGTGATAAAGAATTTCACAGTCATAATCCTTGATCAGCTCTAACCATCTTCTCTGGCGCATGTTGAGCTCCTTTTGGGTAAAGATGTACTTGAGGCTCTTATGGTCAGTGTAAATCTCGCACTTCTCTCCATACAAGTAGTGCCTCCAAAATTTTAAAGCGAAAACTACTGCTGCTAGTTCTAGATCGTGAGTAGGATATCGAATCTCATATTCCTTCAATTGTCTTGACGCATACGCGATTACCTTACCGTGCTGCATCAGCACACACCCCAATCCCTTATGCGAAGCATCACTGGAAATCACAAAATCTCCTTTTCCATCTGGCAATGCCAACACAGGGGCAGTCACCAGTTTCTCCTTTAGCTCTTGGAAACTATTCTCGCACTTTTCCATCCATTCAAACTTCTCAGTTTTACGGGTAAGTCGGGTTAACGGGGATGCGATTTTCGCAAAATCCTTAAAAAATCTTCTATAATACCCTGCTAATCCTATGAAACTTCTTACCTCTGTTGGTGTGGTTGGCCGTTCCCAGTTTGAAACTGCCTCTATCTTGGAGGGGTCAACCAACACTCCCTCCTTATTGATCACATGTCCTAAAAACTGAACCTCATTACGCCAGAATTCACACTTTGCGAATTTGGCATACAATTGTTCCGTCCTGAGTATTTCTAGGGCTATCCTCAAATGTTCTACATGTTCTGCTTCTGTCTTTGAGTAGATAAGAATATCATCGATGAAAACTATAACGAACTCATCGAAATACTTCTTGAACACCCTATTCATCAAATCCATGAAAGCTGTTGGGGCATTGGTCAATCCAAACGACATCACCAAGAACTCATAATGTCCATATCTGGTACGGAATGCAGTCTTTGGGATATCTTCGAGTTTAATCTTCAATTGGTGATATCCGGTTCTCAGGTCAATTTTAGAGACGTACACAACATCCTTTAGTTGGTCGAACAAATCGTCTATTCGGGGTAATGGGTACTTATTCTTTATAGTTAGCTTGTTCAACTCTCGGTAGTCGATGCATAACCTCATACTCCCATCTTTCTTCTTAACAAACAACAATGGTGCCCCCCACGGCGACACACTAGGTCTTATCATACCCTTCTCCAACAGTTCTTGTAACTGGATAGCTAGCTCTTTCATTTCTACTGGGGCTAACCGGTATGGGGCCTTCGAAACTGGCGACGTCCCCGGGGCTAACTCAATAGCAAACTCAATTACCCTATCGGGTGGTAATCCTGGAAGATCTTGTGGAAACACATCTTCGAACTCATTGACTACTGGGATGTCCTGTAGACTGGGCACCTCTCTCTGGGTGTCTACAACATAAGCTAAGTGAGCCTCGTTTCCCTTTCGTAACAATCTTTTGGTTTGCGCCATGGTTAAAAATTTCTGTGTCTGTTTCATTCCCTTAAACACTATTTCTTTCTTCCCTGGGGTATTTAATCTAACCTTTTTCCCTTTACAATCTATCTGCGCGTTATTGCGAGACAACCAATCCATCCCCAAAATGACATCAAATTCTCCTAATTTAAAAGGAATCAAATCCACACAAAAAAACTGTTCCCCTATTTTCAATCTGCAGTTGGGG
The DNA here is from genome assembly GCA_030848705.1 of Heracleum sosnowskyi. NCBI lineage: Eukaryota > Viridiplantae > Streptophyta > Magnoliopsida > Apiales > Apiaceae > Heracleum > Heracleum sosnowskyi. Next base: position 48,595,087 of record CM061236.1, read on the forward strand.
TGAATCTGATTAACTGGGACTATTTCGTGGTTAGCTATTTCTACTTGTAGGGAATCTCTCAATGGTTGAGCTTTAAGTTTCAATTTACGCACAAAATCCCACGATATAAAAGATTTAGTTGCTCCAGAATCAAATAAAACATTTGCGCTAACTGAATTCAGAGAAAAGGTACCTGCTATCACATCCATGTTCCTCACGGCATCCTGCACTGTCATGTTGAAAGTCCTAGCAGTTGGTGGCTTGTTGGAGGCAACTTTGCTTGCCCCTGATACTGCTGGTTTGTTCATGGGGCAATCCTTCCTTATGTGACCTTGACGTCCACACCGGAAACAATTGGTGTTTCTGTTGACGCTAGGGTTATCCGCGGTACAAAAGGTAGCATAATGGCCCACTCGTCCACACTTATAACAGGTTGCCTGTTTCTGGTTGCACACACCGGGGTGTCTCCTTCCACAAGTTATACATACTGGTAATGGGAGTCGAGACTGGTGGGAGTGAGACACTCCTGATTGGTTGTCGCCCTGGTTTACACTTGCGCTTACAGGTCGTTTGAACCCCACATTTCTTTCAGGTAGGGAGACTGCCCCGCAGTTAAACCTATTTGGGGGGTTTCCTCCTGCAGAACCTCCACCCATACTTGCATGTTTCCTTTTTATCCCCCCTTTCTCTCTTTCCCTCTGCATCAGATCACTCCCTGCTTCCACGATTGAAGCCTTTTGCACCAATGTGGCATAGTCTGAAATCTCCAAGACTGCCACGCGATTCTAAATCCACTGCTTCAACCCTTGTTGAAACCTATTAGCTTTCTTCTCTTCGGTATCTACAAACTATGGTACCAACCTTGATAGCTCGGTAAATTTTGCCTCATAATCAGCCACTGATAGGTTATTCTGCTTCAGTTCTAAAAACTTGAGCTCCATTTGAGTCTTCATAAACCTTGGGAAATACTTCTCTAGAAACAGTTGTTTGAACCTTTCCCAAGTTATGATAGCATCCGTCTCCATGTTCTTCTTGGCCTCCCACCAATAGTTGGCCTCTCCTTTCAGAAGGTAAGTGGCAAAAACAGTCTTCTGTGCCTCCTCAATGCTTAAAATCTCAAAGGACTTTTCCATTTCCTTTACCCAGGCTCTTGCCTCTACTGGGTCAGCCGATCCTTGGAACTCTGGGGGCTTGAGTGACTTAAAGGCCCTGAAAGAGTTTACCACGGTGTTGTTGTTTCCTTGGGGTGGTTGGGGATAACAGTCCAAATTTTGCCTAAGTAGATTCATGAACTGACCCATGGGGTCTCCACCCTGGTTCTCTCTTCCTTGTTCCACTTCAATTTCCTCTTCTTCAGCCTCAAATTCCGTAGTGAAAAAGGATTCATCTGCCTCTCCATACTGGGAGTCGTCCTGCTCATTATAATCTTCGTCTATCTCTTCCTCATATTCAGGGTCTTCCCTATTTTGGTTGTGGCTTTCTTGATCATCAGATTCATGGGGGTTAGCCCTAGTTCCCATTCTTCGTGGAGGCATCTTACTGAAAATTTGGGAAATTCACATTAGGCTCATTCACTAGGTTACAGATATTTTTTTGTACAGTCGTTACATAATTGGAAGTAGACTCCCGCAGTTCTATATTTTATAGCAATTTAATCATACAGTGCAGACAACAGTATAATAAAATTGTGATCACGTCACAACAGGACTGGATTCAACTGAAAGGAAACAAATATATACATGGTACCAAAGATACATAATCTGAGTCAACATCGACAGTTTACAAGTACAACCGTCCTAACAACATCTGGTCAAAAGTGAAATACATGGTCTATCCATCTAGTCAGGAAAAAGGGATACTATATACAATGGAACAATCCCACAAAAATCGGCACTACTATGTCCGTACATGACTAGAAGATTAGACTACTACATCACCAACTCTGAAATCAGCCACTAGTGCGGTCCAATGCCCTCACCCTCACCATAGCCATGCGGAAAATCTCCTCAACATCAATCCTGGATACCCTGCCATCGCCATCAGTAGGCAAAGCTCGAATCCTCATCCGTGCCCTCAGCTCAATGCGAGTCATCGCCCTCCGGGCAGCTCGAGGGGGCACAGATCTCCCGCCGCCCTAGCGTCCAATCCTGGCAGCTCTCTCTGCTGCTAGCTGCATCCGTGACTCTGCTAGTCTAGCCTCAGCCACTACTAACTCTGAATGAACTCCGCCCACTATCCAGTTATGCACAAACAATGGTATCCCCTCTACCGGAACATGAGGTGGGGTAGCCGGGTCTGCTGGTGGTGCAGCCTCTGTCTACTGTGGCTTAGGGGTAAGCTCCTCAAAATCATCAGGGGAAGGGCTCAAAGGCAGTGGTGAAGGGGTAGGGGCTCTCTCAGTAGGAAGTGGAGGCAAGTAAGGTCCTGAACTCCCAGTAGCATAATCGACTAGCTCCTCAACATCCCCCTCTATACCCTCACCAATCATCTGCTCAGCACTCACCTCAATCATCTGCTCAGTATCCCCCTCCATAATCTCAGTATCAGCTAGGGTCTGGATCTCCTCTGGATCCTCATCAACAACCTCGGTGTCCGCATCTGCCTGGACCTCCTATGGGTCCTCCTCCTCAAAACGCTCATAACATGAGTCTGTAGTCCGGAGCAAGTCCTCATCATGCTGTCTCTCGAAAGCCTCAGGGTCAGAGATGTCGCTCGCCTACACAATAACGACTATGTTACTATCATGATATTAAAGTTCCCATAAGGGTTTTAATCGAACTTGGCAAGAGTTCTTATTATCTTAGTGAATTTATTATTGTAACGTCGCATCATCTCTGGAGTTTATAACTCTCGATCTCTGATACCATATTTGTAACAGCCCCAGATCCGGGGTCGGGAATCCGGTCATTACGGTCTCAATTTCCATCAATAATACTTGAACTTGAATCAAAACAATTAAACTGCATACTGTGACCCCGCAATAACAACACCATACACAACTAGTTATAGTCCCAGAGATGAAATTGGAATAAGTATCTAGTCATAGGATCCACAATTTATAAGTTATTACAAACCCAAATGATTACAGAGTACACTTAATAGTTCTTGCCGTTGCTTACATTAATCATAAATATAAATAAGTCTGATACACAAAAGCTGTAGCTTAGACTACTGATTGCTACTACCTCAGCTATGGCGACTACGACATCAGCGGGTAAATCTCTGACGGCTGATACCTGCTTGCGTTGAGTGCGCCTGTTGCGGGCCATCTGCTCTAGCTGTTGTTGTGATATAAATAAATAAAGCAAGGGTGAGCAATAGAGCCCACCAAAATAGTTTATGACAGATCATCAGTATATAACAGTTCGAAAATATCTTTGTAACCACATGTTATGCATTAAACGGATAAGATACTAGTATAACATAAAAGATGAAGTTACGAGGAAAATTTAATATAAGGTTTCTGTAACAACCCCAAATCCGGGGTCAGGGATTTAGAGTAGTCACGATCCATTTACTCCTTGCCTTACCTGTATTACTCACAACATTCATAATTCACCTGCTCACGACCCCACAATATATGTCTCACACACACACACACACACACAGGTTAGAGTCTCAGAAACGACACAAATACAACCATTGCGGAATAAATAACTTTTATTACAATACCCAAATGTCTTTGAATCTGTCACTGATACAATTTCTAAGTAATGTTACATTACCAACTTAGCCTTCTGATGCTCACAATCCTCTCATACCATTCTTATCTATACATAAGTTGAATACCAAAAGCTGTAGCCTGATTCGATTGGTTCGTACTACTTTTGGAATCACTGCTAGAAGCTGTTTACGGAAACGCCTTGCGGGGTATGTGCCGTCCCATTGGCATCCTGCTTCGCTGCTATATAATATATATAAAACAATAGCAAGAGTGAGCGATAGCTCAGCAAGGTAATAAAAGTATGGCATAATCCTGCCTTTAATTCAACCCAGAATAAAGCGGGTATAAGACAATAATTTGTCAAAATATCTCGATACTCAAATTACCTCCTTATCGGAATGTAATCCCAAAAATAATACCATTGTTGTATTTCAAATATCAATTTCATAATATTTCTGCAAACTTTGGCTATATTATGAACAAAGTTCTAGTATAAACGATGAGGTTTCAAAGTAAACCAAATATAACCTTTCCGAAAAATATCTGCTATATATGCAGAATATCAACATATAACTTAAAAGATGAAGTTATAAGGTGATTCAGTATAAACAACTCCCTTACCATAACTCATGTTATGTAAGGTATCCACAGAGTCATAACTCATAAAATAAAAGATGAAGTTGCATGGATTTATTGTCACTTCAATTCCAAACACTTTTCGACCCCCTGCCAACATGACCGGTAAACCTGTACCACGGTGTCATCCTTGGTCCCTTTCAATACATGTTGCAGAACCCCTCTGCCAACATGATCGGTAAACCTGTACCAACGGAGCCATCCGTGGTCCCTTTCAGTACATGTTGCAGAATTATCCAAAATGGATGATGAACCAATACTGGAGCTTTCTCCGCGCCCGTCGTACCAACCTTACTATGATCAGTAGCAGGTTGTACAACAAAATATGTTTTCTACATGTAGATGGAAGTATCACGACAGCCTGACATTGTCTACCGCCTTTCTGGATCTCCCGGCCCATTTGGGGCAATAAGGTGATGGATCGGCGCGACTCGACCTCTTACACATGCTCCTAGTTCAGATGAAATCCATGACTCTGAAACGTAAAGATCGTCTTCCTTTCCCCAAGTGTAATACTTGTTGATACAACTCCACTCAGTAGTTATATCTAGGTTGGAAAGGAAGATCCTCCAATATTTCCCAAGCGATGCTTGTTAATGGATATCGACTTGTTCCAGGAATTTACCCCTCGATCGTTGAGGTGGTAACACAATATTTGACTTGCAGCAACTAAATTGCTTCGAGAAAATATCTGTCCCCTGACAGTTTTGAGTTGAGAGTTTAAAAAGAGTAGTAGTTACTTAAATCAGGTTTCCCATATTTTTGATAATTGAGCGAGCATTTAAATCTTCTTTAAAAGACAGATTTAAACGGAAAAACATTGTTTTGGGAACCTCTTTTTGATTTGAAAATAATTAATAATATTTATTGAATAAGTAAACCCTCAAATGAATATTCGAAATTAATATTCATTAAGTAAATAAACTTTGAATGAATATTTAGAAATAATATCCATTAAATAAATAAGGATTAAATGAATATTCCACATAATATTCATTAACTAATAAACCTCGAATGAATAATTCAAAATAATATAACCTCGAATGAATATTCAAAATAATATTCATTAAATAATAATCTCAATTGAATATTTGAAAATAATATTCATTTAATAAATAATTAATCCTCAAATGAATATTTAAAGGTAATATTCATTAAATAAATAATCTTCAAGTGAATATTTGAAAATAATATTCATTACTAATCCTCAAATGGAAATATTATCCTTTAAGTCAATAATCCTCCAATGAATATAAATAATATTTTTAACGTCAATAATCCTCAAATGAATATTAATAAATAATATTCTTAAATAAAATAATTAACCCTCGAATAACAGATACCCGATATCTTTGTTATCATTCCGGAACAAAACGATTTTAAGAAAACATTTTGAAAATGATATTCATCTAAGTAAACAAATTTAATTAGACGAATAAGGCTTATTTAATCCGTAAATGCTTCCAGAAGTATTTACTAATTAAATAAACACTGGTTTATTGGTGATGTTGCCTTTAGGTTAATTATTGCGAAAATCTTTCTAAAAAGCTCTGTCCGGGTTTTCGAAAATATACCTTACAAAATAACCCCGATACGCTGGCTAAGTTATAAACTCAATATATGCTCTGCCCTCTGAGCCTAGGGCCTTTATAAAAACCTGGCTTATAACCGCTATCCATATCTAGCTTATAAGCCCGTTACCAAATCATTTTCAAATAATAACCTTCGAATGAGGTAATTAATACTTTCTAGAAATATAATTAATGTTTAATAATAATATCCCTCAAGATGAATAGTACTCTGCCGCTGGAATCCCTCCGGGTTTCCGCGACTATCTATATAACACAAATATCGACTCCCGGTCTAGAGTCGAAACAATAAACATTCTCTTATCTATAGAGCTACAAGGTATACCGGTTCATAATTACATTATCTCACGGCTCGTATAATATCCAAAAGTCAAATTCTATTTAACACGATATATAACATGTATCGCAAAACTGTATAACTCCACACATGGCAACAACAGTAATATACAATCGATACTTCCAAGTATAGATTTGGGAAACTTGCCTGATGCTCGAGAAGTGATAGGGCTCGTGACCATGTCGAACAATCTAGACAAAGTCAAACGAAAACACACGGTTAATCCCCTGGATAATCCACTTGTACTCAATGCTTAAACATGTAAGCAAAACACAACCAAGGAATTACTAACTCGTTATAGGCTCATACTAAGTCCATGTTATCCGTAAAATACTTATATCATAAGTTGGGTTCGAAATCCATCCTCAAATCCAAGTTATACTTAACCATTTGCAACATCGGTTTCTAAGTCATGCTCTTAGTGGTTTTCACTTGCGCGACCTCGACTAAAACATTTTTATAAAATCGAAAAATAATCTTTTTAATTCGAATCTTTTTCGTGATCCTTCCTAACTGTCTCTAGTATTATTCCTCCAAGTTTCACATTTTAATATGGCTCCGAAGTGGTCCAAATATAGACTCAAAGTTGCTGAACAGAGATGGGTCATTCTTCCGAATGGCGTTTACTAAAACTCACGTTTCTCCTAAACCGTAAATCGTATAGACATGATCTTCATATCAAAACAAACCTTAAAACAAGACCTACATGTTACTGGTCAGTGTTGTTCAAAAATATTCCAATACCAGTTCGTAATTCATGCTCAAAACAGTCTTAAATCAAATGGGCATTACGACGGCTATAATCGTAACGTTTTCCAAAAATCACAACCTCAAATCCAAGCCACACCGGGCATCCATAAAATTCATGAACATAATACTCATCAATATCAGCCTACTTTTTCAGTTTATACCCCAAATTTCTCAAGTCAAATCAACCACTACATAATCATGCTTTCATGCTTATAATCATACTATAAACATCACCAAGCTCAAATCCATCAAGAACAAGCATAAAATCAAAGTAAGGTCTAAGGTCCTTAAAGTTTATACCTTCCTTGGAGAGTATACCAGCGCTAATAATCCTTATATAGTCCTTGTATGGCCTTAAGCTAGCTTAGATCATCAAAGAAATCAAGAAAGACGAAGTTAGTTTCTAAGGGTTACTATTCATCATCACTTTTGTAAAAATCATATAAAATCGAAAATTGAGAGTTTGGTTTTAAAATCTTTACCACACCTTCTACTCTTCAAGAGCTTTCTTTTGAGCTACAGATCATCACCAGGGGATGCTTGAATCTCGACTTATTGGCTCTCTAAGGTGAGAGGTTGAAACTGTCATGGACTGGACAGTTTGGTTTCTTCAACTTGGAGAGGATATTTGACTAGGCTAAACACCTTGGATTGCCATGAAATTTTGAACGAGTGTTATACATAGAATGGAGAAGCTGTGGTTAAATTTTGGTGATTTTATCATGGGTGTATTGTGAGATACGAATTTTTATTTGAGGGTTGCTCTAACAGATCAGTTGAGAGAAATTTGTGTTTCTCTTGCTTTTCTTCTTTTCTTTCTTTTTGTTTTTGGTTAATAATGCTTGAAATGCTGATATTTGTGTAAAGAGTGGTGAGTCATTGCATGCCCAGGACACGTGTCGATTAGTGGAGCCTCATGGTGGCAAAGCAGGGACACGTGTCACGCAATGGAGATCATGGTGGCAAGCAGCTTTACCAGTTCGCTTTCCTTTCACACGGATGATCCAAATGTTGCATTTCTCGAATTAATCTTGTTACATGTTACTTCCATGTATACATTTAATCTTGTCATAATTTCAATCCTTAATCCATGATTCGTTCGCTTAATCGCTTAATCTCGAAAAAATGTTCGCAGGGTTTCTTAAGCGTTCTATCGAAGTAGTTTCCTGTAAGTGTTTTTGATATCTCTAATTCTTTTATTAATCCATATCCATGGAATTGATAATCTAAATCCTCAATTATTCTCAAATAATAATTAATCCGTCCGTTATTGGTGAAATTTCGGAGAAAACAGAAATGCTATTTTTCCGATTCTGACAGCTTTTGCATTCCTTCATTTACATCGTAGATCACTAATACGCCCTTGAAAGTTTATTATATCGTTCCGCATATGGGGTGGTCTGAAAACTTTTTAAACGACAAAAATTTACTATTCATCAAAAGTTACTATTCATCAGTGGTTTTTCTATAATCCTTTGGTTCAATATCCGATCCAATATTCCTGGTTTATTTCTCTTTACTTCTTGCACTTAGAAATGTTCTAGTGCTTTCTCGGGCACACGCTATCTTGTTTACGGAGTTGTCGGATGTATTCCAGATATTGATTTGGATGACATAAAAATACTTTCCTTCCCTGGAGTATTGTATTCTTATCTTCCAGATTGATTGTTCTTATTTATATGTTCAGTCCATTCTTACTATTCTCAAAATGTTTGAAAACCGAAATTCATATTCATTTCATAACTTGATTCTCAAAGTCATTGCCACTATCCACATTTACATCAACATATAATAAAAGTTTTAATTCTACCCAAAATCTGGGGTCTTACAGTCTCCCCTCCTTAAAAGGATTCCGTCCCGGAATCACTCTGAAAACAAATGGGGATATCTTTTAGCATCACGAATCTCTAACCTCATATTCTCTATCTTGTTTGTACAGAAAATACACCAACATAAACTTGCTTGTCATCCATCAACATGCCATTTAGCTTATCAGTAGCAGTACTATCTCTATACTCGCGGGCTTAGTCCGCATACTTTCTCTGTCTGTCTTGGTTGTCACTAGCCGCTTGTTGGTGAAATCTTTTGTCCTTCTAGTTTGTTGGACTAACTTGGGTGTTGTGTAAAATCTCATCTTTTAATTCCCGATCATTCGGAATCCATTTCTGTCTCATTTCAAAGTAAGGGTATCGGCCACCACATTGGCCTTCCCCGGATGGTAGTGTATCTCACGGTCATAATCCTAGGTCAATTCTAGCCATTTCTCCATCTCATGCTATCTACTATCATGGGTAACTCAAAGCCAATTCATTACATTCCATAAAATTTGTGGGGGCATAGTCAATCCCAAAATAACCTCGCTGAAAACTCGAAGTGTCTATTCCCGGTACGAATCGCAGTCTTGGGTATATCCTCGGATTTAACTTCCAACTGGTGATACCCAGTTCTTAAGTAAATTGGAAATACACAGCGTTCTTCCGCTGATCAAACAATCATTTACAAGGGTACCTATTCTCCATGTCAAACTCATACAACTCTCGAGGTTCGATATATAATCTTGTGCTAAAATCTTTCTCTCTTACAACAACACCGGGCTCTCCACGGTGGTACACTGGGTCTTATCATATCCTTATACAACAACTCTTGTAACTGAGTCACTAACTCTTTCATTCCCACTATACTCTGAATACTCGGTATTCATTCTCATGTCATCCCAATCGATATTTGGTAGCGCATTAAGATCTTGTACAATCTCCCAAAACCATTGTAGTTCCCTTTATACTTGGTATCTCTTTTCTTGGCGTCAACCTTAAGAGCTAATTAAGCCTCATATCTCCGGCATAATAATTTCTTAGGCTGACTATATTCAAGAATCTCTGAATCTGTCTCCATTCTTTATTTATTACTCTCTATCCCCTACAATCAGTCTGGGCTTCATTGGGTGTCAACCAACCCATTCTTATTATAATATCAACTTCTCCCAACTTGAAAGGAATCAGGTCTATCAAAAGTGCCGGCCTCATATTTCTAGTTCACAACCTGGATGTACCAGTCTAATGGGAAAATCCCTCGATTGGCTATTTCTACTTGTAATTATTCCCTCAGCGTCTCGGCCTTAAGGTTTAATCGTCATGCAACATCTTGATATACAACAATGCATTAGCTCTGTCTAAACAGTGTAGAAGGGCACCTGCTATTTAAAGGTCCTGACAGTGGGCTGCTTGTTGGAGGTAGCCCTGGTTGAAACCTACTGGCTTTCTTTTCTTCTGTGTTCACAAACTCCGGGACAAACCTCAATAATTCGGAAAACTTGGCCTCATACTCGGTTACAGTCATGGTTTCTGGTTTTAACTCTTTAACTTTCATTTTCATCCGGGTCTCCATATATTTCCGAAAATTATTCCTCTAGAACCACACACGCTGCACCTCTCCCAAGTCACAATACCAGCTCCCTCTGACTCCATCGTCAGTACTTATCTTGCTAACCCAGAGGTAGTGTACATTCGTAAACAACTCCTCCAAAATCTCAATTCCACTATAGGGCATCTGTCTAACACCGTTGTCACTGGAGCTCACGGCACATCACTATTTCTTTCACATACATCGATCGACACGCTTTCTATTATCATAATATCCTTGGGAGAATAAACCAATTCATTGATATGTCACTAACATTCTATTTGTCTTAGGGATTCGCTCCTGTCATAGGCGATTTCTTTTCGAACTAATTCCTATCGACGAATTTTGACTTATTTGACCTGATTGGCCTCCCCTTAGAATTCAATGAGGATAACAAAAATCATGGGGTCTTGAAAAGACAGCTCCCATATCAAGGAAAATGTCACACATTGGTGATCATAAGGTTATGAGTTTTAAGGTACCCTTATTGGAGGTAAAAGAATTTACCGAGAGATCAACATGATCATAAGAACTCACGTTGTGTGCCTCGATTGAGACATTACTAAAGGTAATTAGCCTTCTTGTATTTCACAACTTACAAGTGATGGCGTCCCATCAGACTTCTATCACATAGACAGATAGTCCTTGTAGCCCCTATAAGTATAGGGTTGTTCGTCTCAGTGGAAGTTGAAAAGTATGAAAGCAATTCGAGATCAATTTAATGATTATCGTCTTTCGACAATATTTCTTAAAGGAACACCTTGGATTAAAATTGAACAGATTCCAAATGTGCGGTTTCCAAAGAAAATACAAGGAAAAGAATAACCAAAAGATACTGGTACTTAACAACCAAGTGGTGAGGTATCACCATAGGGTCATTCATTATTCGAGGAAAAGTCAAAGCTTAAATAAAATCATTTGACAGGGCTTCGAAAACCTGAAAGTAGGCATCGTGACAGCCTCTAACACAATTGAAATTAATTATGATTTAACACAAGTGTTATAAAATAACTTCGAAGAGGGAATATACCCTTATCAGAATTCTTTCTTGGAAAGAGGTCAAGATAGATCATTGATTGGGGAAATATCCCACATAATTTACAAATGGGGAGGGTACTACCAAGGTCTCTACGGACGCCTTTTATGTCGGCTCCTCTGATGGATAATCGTTCAATTCCAAAGCTTTTCTTTTCCACGCACCCTAAGGTGTTTGATACTTACGTCATTGCCGACTTATAATAGTCACTAAGAATTCAACCATCAACATTTGCAATCGCAGGGAGTTCTATTCGACTAGGCGCAAACGTCTCAAGTAAGCGTTCTGTTCTCTAAGAAGACCTCGATACCGTTGTCGCCCATAGTAATGACAGTTCCACATGTCGACTGGGCGGTACCTCGGAAGCTCGTTAGAAACTACAAGCTTAAATCCGGTCTCTATTTCAATCATCTTTATACCCAATATTCCTTGAGATAATAAAATCCCTCAAAGATGTAATAGACACTATTTCTAGTGGAATCGCTGGTCGCGGGGGATTGAAATCTCATAGCCAACGCAATTCCTTACACTATTCTAGGCAACTAAGTACCCTTAATCGTTCGTGAAAATCTGAACATCTTGGTTCTTACGTATGCCGCCTCCTTATGGGCAACTATAACCGACTACGAGTAACAGGTTTCGTTCAAGTCGAATCAATCCACTGATACTGGCTGTATTGCCTCTACCTTTTATGCTTTAGAGACTCTACTCCATTCTTTGTCATATCTCATGATGAGCCATAAACGATCCTTAAATTCTTGTCTCGTCACTTATTTGTCCCTTGAAGGTTCGTCTGGTCCTATTGTACGACTTCAAGTAACATACCACATCTTTATCAATCAACACGTTCTCTACAAGATTCTTTCCTTGACCCACTATGGGGTCTTCCTCTAGATCCTCCTATGGATCTTCCTTTATCGGGTCTCCGTCCATTTCAAGGAACGCATCATCAATTGCCTACTCGAAGGCCTCAGGGTCTGGTATCTCAGAATCCCATCAATCTATAACTCATACGAATCGAGGTGACTAACCATGAAGTCCTAAGTACGGTTTCCCAGAAGAAGTCCCCTCTCGGGCTTCATCTTAAACAGTCCGGGTCATGTCCTCTAACCCGACTACGAACTCAATTCGAGCTCTAGATGTCCTTATCATTCTTAAGGGTATTGTAAGACTCGATCTCCTATCATTTCTGAGGACTGTAACCTAACGCTCTGATACCATTTCTGTAACAACCCCAAATCCGGGGTCAGGGATTTAGAGTAGTCACGATCCATTTACTCCTTGCCTTACCTGTATTACTCACAACATTCATAATTCACCTGCTCACGACCCCACAATATATGTCTCACACACACACACACACACACAGGTTAGAGTCTCAGAAACGACACAAATACAACCATTGCGGAATAAATAACTTTTATTACAATACCCAAATGGCTTTGAATCTGTCACTGATACAATTTCTAAGTAATGTTACATTACCAACTTAGCCTTCTGATGCTCACAATCCTCTCATACCATTCTTATCTATACATAAGTTGAATACCAAAAGCTGTAGCCTGATTCGATTGGTTCGTACTACTTTTGGAATCACTGCTAGAAGCTGTTTACGGAAACGCCTTGCGGGGTATGTGCCGTCCCATTGGCATCCTGCTTCGCTGCTATATAATATATATAAAACAATAGCAAGAGTGAGCGATAGCTCAGCAAGGTAATAAAAGTATGGCATAATCCTGCCTTTAATTCAACCCAGAATAAAGCGGGTATAAGACAATAATTTGTCAAAATATCTCGATACTCAAATTACCTCCTTATCGGAATGTAATCCCAAAAATAATACCATTGTTGTATTTCAAATATCAATTTCATAATATTTCTGCAAACTTTGGCTATATTATGAACAAAGTTCTAGTATAAACGATGAGGTTTCAAAGTAAACCAAATATAACCTTTCCGAAAAATATCTGCTATATATGCAGAATATCAACATATAACTTAAAAGATGAAGTTATAAGGTGATTCAGTATAAACAACTCCCTTACCATAACTCATGTTATGTAAGGTATCCACAGAGTCATAACTCATAAAATAAAAGATGAAGTTGCATGGATTTATTGTCACTTCAATTCCAAACACTTTTCAACCCCCTGCCAACATGACCGGTAAACCTGTACCACGGTGTCATCCTTGGTCCCTTTCAATACATGTTGCAGAACCCCTCTGCCAACATGATCGGTAAACCTGTACCAACGGAGCCATCCGTGGTCCCTTTCAGTACATGTTGCAGAATTATCCAAAATGGATGATGAACCAATACTGGAGCTTTCTCCGCGCCCGTCGTACCAACCTTACTATGATCAGTAGCAGGTTGTACAACAAAATATGTTTTCTACATGTAGATGGAAGTATCACGACAGCCTGACATTGTCTACCGCCTTTCTGGATCTCCCGGCCCATTTGGGGCAATAAGGTGATGGATCGGCGCGACTCGACCTCTTACACATGCTCCTAGTTCAGATGAAATCCATGACTCTGAAACGTAAAGATCGTCTTCCTTTCCCCAAGTGTAATACTTGTTGATACAACTCCACTCAGTAGTTATATCTAGGTTGGAAAGGAAGATCCTCCAATATTTCCCAAGCGATGCTTGTTAATGGATATCGACTTGTTCCAGGAATTTACCCCTCGATCGTTGAGGTGGTAACACAATATTTGACTTGCAGCAACTAAATTGCTTCGAGAAAATATCTGTCCCCTGACAGTTTTGAGTTGAGAGTTTAAAAAGAGTAGTAGTTACTTAAATCAGGTTTCCCATATTTTTGATAATTGAGCGAGCATTTAAATCTTCTTTAAAAGACAGATTTAAACGGAAAAATATTGTTTTGGGAACCTCTTTTTGATTTGAAAATAATTAATAATATTTATTGAATAAGTAAACCCTCAAATGAATATTCGAAATTAATATTCATTAAGTAAATAAACTTTGAATGAATATTTAGAAATAATATCCATTAAATAAATAAGGATTAAATGAATATTCCACATAATATTCATTAACTAATAAACCTCGAATGAATAATTCAAAATAATATAACCTCGAATGAATATTCAAAATAATATTCATTAAATAATAATCTCAATTAAATATTTGAAAATAATATTCATTTAATAAATAATTAATCCTCAAATGAATATTTAAAGGTAATATTCATTAAATAAATAATCTTCAAGTGAATATTTGAAAATAATATTCATTACTAATCCTCAAATGGAAATATTATCCTTTAAGTCAATAATCCTCCAATGAATATAAATAATATTTTTAACGTCAATAATCCTCAAATGAATATTAATAAATAATATTCTTAAATAAAATAATTAACCCTCGAATAACAGATACCCGATATCTTTGTTATCATTCCGGAACAAAGCGATTTTAAGAAAACATTTTGAAAATGATATTCATCTAAGTAAACAAATTTAATTAGACGAATAAGGCTTATTTAATCCGTAAATGCTTCCAGAAGTATTTACTAATTAAATAAACACTGGTTTATTGGTGATGTTGCCTTTAGGTTAATTATTGCGAAAATCTTTCTAAAAAGCTCTGTCCGGGTTTTCGAAAATATACCTTACAAAATAACCCCGATACGCTGGCTAAGTTATAAACTCAATATATGCTCTGCCCTCTGAGCCTAGGGCCTTTATAAAAACCCGGCTTATAACCGCTATCCATATCTAGCTTATAAGCCCGTTACCAAATCATTTTCAAATAATAACCTTCGAATGAGGTAATTAATACTTTCTAGAAATATAATTAATGTTTAATAATAATATCCCTCAAGATGAATAGTACTCTGCCGCTGGAATCCCTCCGGGTTTCCGCGACTATCTATATAACACAAATATCGACTCCCGGTCTAGAGTCGAAACAATAAACATTCTCTTATCTATAGAGCTACAAGGTATACCGGTTCATAATTACATTATCTCACGGCTCGTATAATATCCAAAAGTCAAATTCTATTTAACACGATATATAACATGTATCGCAAAACTGTATAACTCCACACATGGCAACAACAGTAATATACAATCGATACTTCCAAGTATAGATTTGGGAAACTTGCCTGATGCTCGAGAAGTGATAGGGCTCGTGACCATGTCGAACAATCTAGACAAAGTCAAACGAAAACACACGGTTAATCCCCTGGATAATCCACTTGTACTCAATGCTTAAACATGTAAGCAAAACACAACCAAGGAATTACTAACTCGTTATAGGCTCATACTAAGTCCATGTTATCCGTAAAATACTTATATCATAAGTTGGGTTCGAAATCCATCCTCAAATCCAAGTTATACTTAACCATTTGCAACATCGGTTTCTAAGTCATGCTCTTAGTGGTTTTCACTTGCGCGACCTCGACTAAAACATTTTTATAAAATCGAAAAATAATCTTTTTAATTCGAATCTTTTTCGTGATCCTTCCTAACTGTCTCTAGTATTATTCCTCCAAGTTTCACATTTTAATATGGCTCCGAAGTGGTCCAAATATAGACTCAAAGTTGCTGAACAGAGATGGGTCATTCTTCCGAATGGCGTTTACTAAAACTCACGTTTCTCCTAAACCGTAAATCGTATAGACATGATCTTCATATCAAAACAAACCTTAAAACAAGACCTACATGTTACTGGTCAGTGTTGTTCAAAAATATTCCAATACCAGTTCGTAATTCATGCTCAAAACAGTCTTAAATCAAATGGGCATTACGACGGCTATAATCGTAACGTTTTCCAAAAATCACAACCTCAAATCCAAGCCACACCGGGCATCCATAAAATTCATGAACATAATACTCATCAATATCAGCCTACTTTTTCAGTTTATACCCCAAATTTCTCAAGTCAAATCAACCACTACATAATCATGCTTTCATGCTTATAATCATACTATAAACATCACCAAGCTCAAATCCATCAAGAACAAGCATAAAATCAAAGTAAGGTCTAAGGTCCTTAAAGTTTATACCTTCCTTGGAGAGTATACCAGCGCTAATAATCCTTATATAGTCCTTGTATGGCCTTAAGCTAGCTTAGATCATCAAAGAAATCAAGAAAGACGAAGTTAGTTTCTAAGGGTTACTATTCATCATCACTTTTGTAAAAATCATATAAAATCGAAAATTGAGAGTTTGGTTTTAAAATCTTTACCACACCTTCTACTCTTCAAGAGCTTTCTTTTGAGCTACAGATCATCACCAGGGGATGCTTGAATCTCGACTTATTGGCTCTCTAAGGTGAGAGGTTGAAACTGTCATGGACTGGACAGTTTGGTTTCTTCAACTTGGAGAGGATATTTGACTAGGCTAAACACCTTGGATTGCCATGAAATTTTGAACGAGTGTTATACATAGAATGGAGAAGCTGTGGTTAAATTTTGGTGATTTTATCATGGGTGTATTGTGAGATACGAATTTTTATTTGAGGGTTGCTCTAACAGATCAGTTGAGAGAAATTTGTGTTTCTCTTGCTTTTCTTCTTTTCTTTCTTTTTGTTTTTGGTTAATAATGCTTGAAATGCTGATATTTGTGTAAAGAGTGGTGAGTCATTGCATGCCCAGGACACGTGTCGATCAGTGGAGCCTCATGGTGGCAAAGCAGGGACACGTGTCACGCAATGGAGATCATGGTGGCAAGCAGCTTTACCAGTTCGCTTTCCTTTCACACGGATGATCCAAATGTTGCATTTCTCGAATTAATCTTGTTACATGTTACTTCCATGTATACATTTAATCTTGTCATAATTTCAATCCTTAATCCATGATTCGTTCGCTTAATCGCTTAATCTCGAAAAAATGTTCGCAGGGTTTCTTAAGCGTTCTATCGAAGTAGTTTCCTGTAAGTGTTTTTGATATCTCTAATTCTTTTATTAATCCATATCCATGGAATTGATAATCTAAATCCTCAATTATTCTCAAATAATAATTAATCCGTCCGTTATTGGTGAAATTTCGGAGAAAACAGAAATGCTATTTTTCCGATTCTGACAGCTTTTGCATTCCTTCATTTACATCGTAGATCACTAATACGCCCTTGAAAGTTTATTATATCGTTCCGCATATGGGGTGGTCTGAAAACTTTTTAAACGACAAAAATTTACTATTCATCAAAAGTTACTATTCATCAGTGGTTTTTCTATAATCCTTTGGTTCAATATCCGATCCAATATTCCTGGTTTATTTCTCTTTACTTCTTGCACTTAGAAATGTTCTAGTGCTTTCTCGGGCACACGCTATCTTGTTTACGGAGTTGTCGGATGTATTCCAGATATTGATTTGGATGACATAAAAATACTTTCCTTCCCTGGAGTATTGTATTCTTATCTTCCAGATTGATTGTTCTTATTTATATGTTCAGTCCATTCTTACTATTCTCAAAATGTTTGAAAACCGAAATTCATATTCATTTCATAACTTGATTCTCAAAGTCATTGCCACTATCCACATTTACATCAACATATAATAAAAGTTTTAATTCTACCCAAAATCTGGGGTCTTACAGTTTCCGTAACCCAAAATCCACTTATGCATATATAATCTGAGTAAGGTTTTATCAGAGTCATAACTCATAAAATAAAAGATGAAGTTGCAAGGATTTATTGTAACTTCATTTTTGAACATTTTTCAAATTCCCTGCCAACATGATCGGTAAACCTTTCAATAAATGTTGCAGAATTATCCATAACTGGATGATGAACTAATACTGGAGCATTGTCACGCAGAAGCCACAACCTTTACGATGATCAGTCATACGTTGTGCATCTCACCATTTGTTTCTCTACATGTAGAAGGAAGAACCGATGGATTTACTTGTCCACCGCCCTCTGGAACCACCCGGCCAACGGTTGGGCCATTGATGGACCGGTGCCACTCAGCCACTTACTCGGCTCCTAGTTCGAATAAAATCCATGACTCTGAAACGTAAAGTTCGTCCTCCTATCCCCAAGTATAGTACTCGTTGATAGGACTCCACAAAGTAGTCGTATCTAATTGGAAAGGAAAATTTACCAATATTTCCCAAGCTATTGCTTGTTAATGGATATCGACTTGTTCCATCAATTTACTCCTCGATCGTTGAGGTAGTAACACAACATTTGACTTGCAGCAATTAAGTTGCTCAGAGAAAATATCTGTCCCCTGACAGTTTTGAGTTGAGAGTTTAAAATGAGTAGCAGTCACTTAACTCGGGTTTCCCATATTCTGGATAGTTGAGCGAGTATTTAAATCCTCTTCAAAAAGATAGATTCAAATGGAAAACTGTGTTTTGGGAACCTCTCCTTGATTTAAAATAATTAATAATACAGCTTAGAATATCCTTCATAAATGTTGAAGGTCAAAAATAACTTTAAATAATACAACTCAATTTTAAAATGTGTTAAAAGTATTTAATAAATAATCAAATAATATTTAAAGAACTGGCATTTGTCAGGCAAAACAACATCTTTAACCTTAACTACTTCAACCTCTTTGACATAAGAGCGCTTCCATTTATAGCCAGCCTTAACACATTTCTGAGCAGGCTTAGGGATAAATGATTCCACTCTAGTCTTGGGAGGACTAGCAATCTTAGATCTCACATGCTTCTTATTATTAACATATTAACGTGGAGAAGTCTTATTATCAGATACATGCTTACTATTAAAATAAGCATACATAACATTAAATGCACAAGACATGCAATCCACCACACCACATGCTTTATGAGACAAATTAATAGCAGGCATGTTAGTTCTACAATTGTTTTGATCCACTTTATGGATGTCTGATTTAGTCTCTGTTACTGAAACAACTTTGACTTGTTTCTCAGGCATACACTTGTTGGACTGATCAAGTTCAAAAGCAAGATCCTCAACATGCATTTCCTCTTGAATAATGATGGAATATTCATTCAAAGGTTCTTCCAAGGATTCTCTAAAGAAAGGTTTATCAATACCCTTAAACACATGTGGTACACCCCTTTCTTCAGCACTGACTCTATTAGGGGTGTTTATGCTTAATTCTCCAATAGACTCATTATAGTCATACCCTATTCCTACAGTATGACCAATAACTTGTTTATTGAAGATCTCTTTAGCAGTCTTACAAGAATTATAGTAAGCATTAACCTTGGTTTTAAGTTCACTGATCAGATCCTTAAGAATGGTTTCCAATTGAATATAACAATTAACCTTATTCTCAAGAAATGCTATTTTCTTAGTGATATCATCCTGATTAACATGCACAAGTCTTAATTCTTTTACCTCCTTTTCAAGAGCTGTGTTCAAAAGAATTATTCTATCAATTTCACTACGTGCACAAGAAACAATACTACTAATATGATAGATCATTTCAGAATCAGTAAACTTTACCTCTGACATGAATGATGAAGTGATTCCCTCATTAGCCATTAAAGCTAGGTTTCCAACTTCACCATCTTCTTCATCACTATCCGTATCATCCCAACTCTTTCCCTCTGCAACATAAGTTTTCCCAATCTTATTCTTCTTGCTAGAATCATATGAGTTCCTTCTCACTTGCTTTGGCTTTTTACATTCTGTAGCAAAGTGACCCAACTCATTACAATTGTAGCACTTGATTGTGCTTCTGTCCATGGTTCCAGTTTTATAGCCACCCATTGTGCTATTTGAAGAAGAAGAAGAACCACCTCTCTGAAACCTGGGCTTGAACCTAAGATTAGGATTCCTTCTGAATCTGAAGTTGCCAAACTTCTTCACTATTATTGCCATCGACTCATACTCCAGCTGTTCAAGTTCTTCCATAGAATAGAAGTCACCACCAGATTGACCAATGGATGTTAAGCCATATTCAGCCACATTACAATCCATGTCAGAACTGGAAGGTTGAACAACCTTCACTTCCAGTTGCTGTGGGACTTCTGACATCAGTGCAGTAGAAGTACTGACAATTTTCCCTGTTCCATATATTTCCTTCGGTTGTATCTGTTCCAGATCATAGGTCTTCAGAATACCATAGAGTCTTTCCAAAGAAATCTCTCCAAGATCTCTTGTTTATCTAATTGCAGATATTCTGTGCTCCAAATGAGATGGAAGTGTCAGGAGAAACTTCTTGTTAATCTCTTTGATAGTGTAGTGCTTTCCATGGAGATTCAGATCAATTATCAATTTATTGTATCTCTAAAAAACCTCAGAGATACCTTCACCAGGGTTTGAAAGAATTAATTTATTAGTTAAATTAATTAAATAAAATAGATAATTAAAGGAGAATGAAAACTAATTTCTTATTAAAAGAAATAGTCCTGAGAACCACTTTAAATTAATGATTAACTTCCACTGACTGTTGTTGACACTCGATGTACTGTCTAGTTCATGAACGACTAACTTCAATGGTTGTTCTTCATTTCTGACTTTGAAGCTGTGATTCTCTTCTCTTTAAATCCCTTCAATTAACCACTGTAACTGTTAGTGTTAGTGCCCTAGAGACAATACAATTGTACTTCTGGGAAACACTATTTTGTTATTTAATAATGATTATGTTCTATTGATTATTCGACAACAATTATTATGTCTTTATTAACTGCGATATTAATGTTAGAGTAATAAATGTCCTTGGAATATCGAACACGTATTCTATATCTTTAAGTATGTGACTTAAAAATGAGATTATACGAATAGTGTTTATATTCCTAAAATATCCCTAATTAAGCATTATGAATTGGGACAATTATGATGCATAAAGATTAGTATGATCGTTGACTAAATGACCACATCTCATTGGTCATAGGTATAGTGATACTAAAGTCAAGAACATAGGTGCATGTAATATTATACATGGCACCGGATTGACCCGTAGTGAGATTCTACATGGTAATAAAGTCATTAGAATAGCTCACAGTGATAATGGTGTAATGATCCTTAGACTTGAGATCATTATATTTCTATACGAGGATTAATATACTTTGATTACATTAAAAGTTACCTTTGACCGGGTGATGATAAAAGTGGACATCGGGTATATTATGAGTCGTATGAGAATTATGAATGATAGATATAGGATTTAACCCTCCTATTATTATGAGAGATATTATTGGCCTCTTGATTGAGTGAGACTATGAAAATGCATGGCCATGCTCAAATATTGATTTGTTTTAATAGTCTACTCATTGATCAAGGAAACCTGGATTAAATGTTGAAGAGGATGACTAATAACATGCCTCGAGTTTAATCTATAATATTTGGTTAAAGGGATTATATTACACGGAAACATTAGTCACGAAAGGTTTAATTGGATCACCAATTATTATTATTACTTGGGTAGCAATGATGTATTACTAGATGCCGCTCATTGTTTATAATTTTATTATGAGATATTAAAATTATTGTCAACGTAATAATAACCTAAAGGGTTACACATAAAGAACGTTTTAAACGGAGCATTAATTAAATTTCGAATTTAATTGAATTATTATTATTATTGAATTATTGGATTAATTAAGTAGGACTTGATTAATTATATAATAATTCAAATATAATAATTAATAATACTAATAATCAGATTGGGTTTTGGAAGCCCAATCAGATTAAGCAAGGCCCAAAATTCTCTTTCAATAAATACATTATGATGTATTGTTTTAGGTTAAGTTACAAAATTCGTTTTCAGAAAAAACCCCAGCAGCTCTGCATATTAGAGAGGCTAGAAACAGAGAGAGATTTTTTTTTGAGGGCGTTTTTATTTGGCTAGTACCAACTCCGTGATCATTGGACGATCGAGCGTTTGTGTGGACTACTTTGGCGACGCAGATCTTGAACAAGGGCTGCGTGGTGGTTACAACAAGGACCTCCATCTTTCTGAATATTATAAGCTCAATTAAGGTATGATTTCGTTTCTCCATAATCAGCCATGTCTTGTACACGGATCCTAGGGTTAGGGTTTCGGATTTTTATTGTTTTTACGACTGTTTTCGCTGCGTTTGATGCCCCGAAACCCAACAGTAACCTGTACCTTTACTGTCATACTCCTGAAATCTCTGTCACGTTAATAAATCCATTTTATTGAAAACTTCACTGTGGCTTGATCAAATTAATGAACTTCTTTCAGTGTAGAATTACTTCAAGTCTGTAGATGACTTTTAACTTCATTCTTTTGATTGTTATGATCTTATGAGATTCCTGTGACAATTTGAATTATTACTTACTTATTACAAACTTGTTTAAGTTGAGTTAATTCCTCGATGTTAACAAATAAGCCTAAACATATTCCTTTCAGTACCGTTCGAAGATAATCGAACAGTAGGTACCCCTGGAAGATGATTCTTCTTGATAAGAGCAGTAATGGCATTACTCTTCATCTTCATACACTCCATCCTCTCCTCATCTGCAAAGATCTCTCTCTCTTTTAACCTGTTAACACATCATCCAAAATCAACTATAGAAACCTTGGATAGAAGCAAAGCATATAAAACTGCCATGTTCTTTCTTCCAAAGGTCCCATGCACTGAATTATCTGATCTATCACTAACCTTCCAATGTTAATATGCCTATTGTGAGCAATAACAAACCCTAATTTCTGAAGAAATAGATGAATGCCATGTAGATTTGTGGTCTTGGCAGTAAAAACATGTATAAGTATGTGAAAGAAAAAATTCCAGTGTTTAGTTATATGATGCTTCAAAAACTCTCATATGAAGAAGTTGGGTTGTTGACTTCTTATAAGAGTGAAGAAAGCATGTATTTCTTCAGTTGTGGGATCAGGAACAAGATTTTCAGATGGAAAATGAAGAATTCTATTGACATCTTGTTCTGCCACCCTTATTGTTCTGCCCCTGGCAAAGGTTAACACATTATCTTCTGACGTGTCAGTGGTAGTGGTGTACAGTGCAGTTAATTGATCAACGCAAAGAACTGCTGGAGTACTTAGTGCATATGCCACTAGTGAATGTGAGTTCAAAAATTGTGTCCATGCACGAAACTGTAAGTTCGTGATGGATTGCACATTTTGAAACGAGACGTGATTAGTCTTGGTGATAACAAATTCCCCGGCAATTGAATTTTCACAAAGTCCGGAAAATTAAAATTAAAACCAAAAAATTAACCCAATTAATTATTACTAATTAATTTACTTAAAATAACCCTTTTTATTAAATTAATAACCGAACCAACAAGAAATTCCCAAATTCAAGAACCCTAACTTTGTAAATTGATAACTTTAATTAACACAAAACTCAAGATTTCAATTGATTAACAATAAAATCTCAAGTATCAACTCTGTTATCAAAATTTTTAAGGTTCGAATGTCACTCTCGATTGCTTTCTATAAAACCGAGATGAAAACTCAAAATAATCTCAAAACACAGCACTTTCACGGTTAAAAACGGATTTTCTCAAGTAATTATCGGTTAAAATCAAGAAACTGTCGAGTGTTCTTGTTCTTGGTTGTATGTATTTGTAAGTATATATAATATGAAACTTAGATCTTAGAATAAGAGAAAAAAATGTCTAAGTGCCATATATATACTGATTGTACTGCAGGGGTATTTTAGTAATTACACATTCGATAGTTTTCAAATTGCACTATCGATAGTTTTTATTCAGGGGCTTAAAAGTCAAATCACGCTTCGATAGTTTTGTAAAACTATCGTAGTGGATTAAATCAGAATTTAAACCGACTTTTACCAAAAACTATCGAAAGTTTTATACCCTAAAAACCAAAAACCATCGAATATTGAACTGACAGAAAAACTATCGAGAATTAAGTATATTAACAAAAAAAAATTGTTCGATAGATTTCTCTTTCCTTCCAAAATTTATCGAAAAACTACTTCGATATTTTTTATTTTCCTTTTTCAAAAACTTGTCGAGTTGAGTTTCAATCACTTCGATAGTTTTGATAAAGTACTTAGAAAAACTATCAAAAATTATATTTCGATAGATTTTGCTACTTGGTCAATTTTAAACCTGTTACCAGTTTAAAACAGATTTTTGTTTTCTATGAATTTCTACTTATCAAACATTCATTTAAATTCACAGTTAACAAAAATATCACAATTATCTCAGAATAAAATTGACTAAATATCATTGACTGATATAAATCAATTAAAATCTAATTAATTATGCTGCATTATTTTATTTTGTTTAAAACAGAATAAAATAATTCTAATTAAATAAATGCTTGAGATTTAGAACAAATATTAGCACTTAAATAATTTTAAAATTATTTTATAATTAAATTCCAGAAGATATATTATTCATAAATATGACATATAATTAGTAAGATAATTCTAACTTACGAGAATTTCTCCTGAAAATAAGTTCACAAGTCCTAAGGATATAGAAATTCTTAAACTCGTGGACTTATTAGGATTGACTTGCAGTTATTGACTTCTAATAAAATCAATTAGAAAGATTTAACATCCCAGGTTCACCAACCAGCTTAGAAAAAGTGGATTCATCAAACGGTTTAGTAAAGATGTCTGCAATTTGTTCCTCTGTGGGTACAAAATGTAACTCCATAGTTCCATTCATGAGTGCTGAACTGGGTTGTTGGAGATTGCTATGGCACTTGTGTTGTCGCAGAATATTGGAATCTTGTTCAACAAAAGCCCATAGTTGTAATATCCGTAAACTTTATTAATGATATAAATTATATTTTATGTGTAGAATAATTATTGTGGAGTATTTGGAGTCTTAATGGTTAAGGTTATTGAGTAATAGTATGTTAATTGTTGTGTCGAAAGCCCCTTTCGAATATCTTTTCATTTAGAAATATCTTCAGTTGTGAGCCCCGTTTTGAAATTCAAGGGCCCCGTTAAAATTTTGTACATCATTATTATTCCTTCGTCTTTCGTATCCGAATCATTATTGGAAGATTTCTTCGTATTATTATATTCCTTATTATCCGATACTATCAATAGTATTTGTTTTATTCAAAAAGGGAAAAATTATTTCGTACCCTAATTGTTTAGGGCGATTGATATATCGTTCATATCAATAATACATCTGTTATAGCCCCAGTATTCTTGAGCATTCGTTATATAAATGATATGTATTGATATGGATAATTATCAGTACTTGTGGATAATTATCACCTCGTAAAACGTGAACTTTACTTTATTAAAGATTTAAAGTGATCCAATGGATCAATATCGATCCAAAAATGTCGTTTGGGGTATTATTTTCCACTAAGTATAAAAAGACGAATCGTACATTATCCTTCCTATAATCCGTATTACATATATACAAAAATATAAAAATTCCCGAACCGTGTTCTTCGTGTTCTTGAAGATTAAATTCAATCTTGGAAGTGTTATTGGAATCCAAATCTCAAGTTCAAGTACTCAAATCAAAGCTCTTGATCTCTAGTTTCAGAATCTTCCAACCGTTTCATCATCTGGTAATTTTTCAATTTATTATGAATTTTTGAAATTCGAATTATAATTAGGGTTTATATCAAAATTGGGGATTTCTTTTCTGTTGATTCTCCGTTCAATTGATTGCTTCTAACATGTTCCTAGGGTTCTAATGAGTAGGAATCCATGCTTTAATTTCATGTTTATGTTCGATTTTGAGAATTTCGATTCTAGGGTTTTTGCCCGATTTTTCTTTTGAATAGTCCGTTCATATGAATGATATGACATTGTTTTTGATAGAGGGCTTTTGTTGTATGTGTTCTTAGCTTCATTTTAACATAAAGAACGTCGAGTTTCATGTACGATTTAGCTAGATCGGAAAATTGTTTAAGCTCGCCGGGATTTGGTTGGGATTGGAGTTCCGACGTTGTTTTTGGTTTGTTTTTGATCGGAATGTGTTGCTGAGTTTATAAGGAATGTTTTGATATAAAAAACCCCAATTTTTGTTAAGAATCTGGCTCGCCGGATTCTGGAATTATCCAGTTTTTTCTTCGCAACCCGGCTTGTTCTTGGCGACCCGTGACCCGATCCGTTGACCCGTTTTCAATCTTCAAAACCCTAATTCATTTTCAGAAAACTGTTTTTGAATTTTATTTTTAAAAATAATTCGAAAATAGTTTAAATATTTATAAAAATCATATTTTTATTTTAAAAATACACTTTTATATTCAGAAAATTTTGTAAAATTATAATTATTTATTTAAATTCGAAAAATGATTAAATTTAATTATTTTAATTATTTTGATTAATAATTAATTGATTAATTCTATTAATCAGTTAATTCTTATTAATTATATATTAATTAGATTTAATTAATTTAAATTAAGTTTAATTATTTTCTAGCTTGGTTTAAATTATTTAAAAATAGTTTGAGCATTTAGAAAGTGTCAAAATTAATTTTATATTAATTGTTTTAATTGTTTTTAAATACTTATATTGGGATTAATAATCCGGTTTTTTATTTAAAAATTATTTGTGACTTATTTAAATTCAAATAAGGATCGAATATTGTTCTAAAAATGTTTATAAGTGTTATATGGTTTATATGAGTCGAATAATGTGTTTTATTGTCCGTAAATGCTTTGTATGAGGGCTAGTGTCTGAGTTTTGATTTTCGTAAAATAGAACGAGCGTCCGATAAATGCTATTAAATACCCGATTACTTGTTTAGACTTAAAAATGGTTATGAGTATATGTCGAAGATAGAACGAGGATAGTTAGACTTATTATTATGAGTTGTTTATTATAGAATCGAGTTCCCGAAGCAAGGGAAAGGAGAAGGTAGGATAAGCAAGATAGACCGAAGTCAGCTACGTAGACCAGGCAAGTATCTGTGCCTTTACTTGTTGATTCAATTGATATTGTTTCCAATGATTATGCATGTTACCATCAGAACAATCCAGATTATTCAATCTTTACCCCGTATTTGAGCAACTGATGCTATTTCCTTGAATATTCCTAACTCTTTGATTAATCCACAATCGTGTTGAATACCAGAAACCTTCACTTCAATTCATTGTATTGACTATATCCATTGTTGACCTTCCTAATTGAGTACGCTGTACCATTGCAACCATTCCGAATCTATTTCTCGGATTTCATTTGATATTGAGCAGTTGAAGCTCTTTTGCAACTATTATACCTTGTCATTGTGTACTTATGTACCATTGAAACCATTCCGAATCTATTTCTCGGACTTCATTTGATATTGAGCAGTTGAAGCTCTTTTGAAACTATTATACCTTATCATTGTGTACTTATCTTGTGATGAATATTATTGCTTATACTCTGTGATAGAATTGGCATGTTTTTAAAATGGACCAATAATGGTCGGACCATATTCATGGTCGGAATAATTAAGGCCAAGATGGCCATGGATCCTAGTGGAGGACTTTGCTATAAGCAAGTCCGGGGTTGATGCGTGACTGATCAGCAGCTCAACCTTTTGATTTGAAAAATGTAGAAGTCCAATTCTAATCCCTTTTACTCCCATTGAGATTGTTAAAAAGCATATGTTTGGCTTAAACCTTGTTGATTCAGATAATTGTGATCTTCCTTTCATTATGGAACTGTGATTGATATATATATTGCTTGCTGAGCATTTGTGGCTCATACTTGTTTTGTTTCTAACCCTATTCCAGTGAAGCGAGAGTATGAGAAGACACAGCGCGAACGATAGTTCTCCAGCAGCTAGGAGACCACCTCGAGTGGTTGTCATTGGCAGGGTAGTTGTCCATTTTGTTAGTTAGACTAGATGTCTAGCTTTGAACTTTAAGTTGTGTAATAATAATAACTCTGAAAACTAGTTTGTAATATAACTTAGAAGCTTGTTCAATGCCATAATCTGGATGCGGTCTTGGTTAAGGGGTGTTTTATGTCATTATTATGTTATGCATGTGTTATATCCAGATATATTGTGTTTCGTTGGTCGAGTGACTCCCCAAATCTGTACCCCGGGTTTGGAGGGCGTCACAGGTTGGTATTAGAGAAACAGGTTATGGCATTTGAAACAAGTTAGGACTTAGGGTCCAGGATAACGTAGAGAGTTAGAAATTCACTTAAGGACTATAGAAGGTCAATTAGGAATATTATGTGTGGTAATTGACTGTGGTTATATAATTGCAGCCCCCTAGCTCTAGTTCAGATTCAGACCCATCAGAGCGTACGATAGAGGAGAGACATGTACCAGGAGAGAGAGCAGGACCGTCGCGGCCGACACGAACCCAGCCTGGACATGCTGTAGTCAGGAGAGATCATATACCTTGTCTCGTTCCACTTCGACGCGTAGCTCCAGCACCAGTGTCTCAGGCATCAGTTTCCGGACCTTTGTACCAGCTTTCTCATCCACCAGTTCCACATCATGAGTATCAGAGGCTGAGATGGGAAAGGGAGTATTTCTATAGATAGGTATTGGAGATGAGAGGGACTCGTTCGTCAGAGGCAGCCGTAGCCCAAGAGAGGGACAAACTCAGAGGCCAGATAGGAGAGATTCAGATGAGACTTAGGGTTACGAGGACATTAGTAGAGACGAGGTTGGAGGGACTAGCTTCTAGTCGAGAGGGAGAGACTATAGCAGGTTTGAGAGAGATATTGGACTATGCGGTGAGGGAGATTGGAGAGGTTGCCGGACCAGCGCTATGGAGGACTAGAGATGATGATCCGTGAGCAGGACTAGGTGAGGTTGGATGTTATGTGGGTGTATGGATTTCCAGCTAGATAGTATATAGATGCATAGTATAGTACCAGCAGTGCACCGGGCTTATAGTATCGCCTTGGGTTGTTGTTGTATTTTTTATTATTGTACTGTTGATCGGCAGTTGTAGTTCAGCTATGACATACTTTACTTTTGAAAGCGTTCTACGCTTGTATCAATTATATATATATATATATATATATATATATATATATATATATATGATAACCACCTTTTGCAGAACCGTTATTATTCCCTTGTTATTCATTTTCAGCATTATAAATGTCATTCTACTTGATACAACGAGGGTATTCTTACGCCGTTGAAAATTGTAAACCTTGGTTCTATCAATTGTGTTCTCTTTCTTTTCTACTTATGAATTATTTGATTAAACCAATTATTGTTTATTAATCAATAATATGCCTCCTAGACGAAGTACCCGTGCAAATGATTCCTCTGACCAAGAAGGTCAACAGAATTCACCTCCAACAGGTCACATAGATCCAATTGTAATACATCTTTTGAATACTCTTACTCAACAAACTACTGCCCTAGCACAACAACAACAACAGATTCAACAACAGCTACTACAACAGCAGCAGCAACATCATCATCAACAACAACAACAGCAGCACCAGCAGGCAGCACCAGTAGTTACGTTTAAAGCATTTCAAGCAGCAAAACCTCCGAAATTTAAAGGATCTGCAGACCCGGTTGAGGCAAAGGCATGGTTAAAGGAAATAGAGAAAGCTTTTACCTTAATATAGGTAACGGAAGAAAAGAAAATAGAGTACGCTAGTTATTTCCTGAAGAGTGAAGCAAGTTATTGGTGGGAAACAAGTAGGGCTATGGAACCTGAGGGATTAATTACGTGGGGCAGGTTTACAGAGTTGTTTTTAGAAAGGTATTTTCCTGATTATATGCGAGACCAGATGGAGTTGAAATTTTTAGAATTAAAACAAGGTAGTATGACTGTTCCTCAGTACGAGACAAAGTTTACTGAATTGTCTAGGTTCGTTCCGACATACGTTGACACGGAGAAGAAGAAGGCCAAGAGGTTCCAACAGGGACTGAGGTCATGGATTCGTAGTAAGTTAGCCATTCTGGAATTGGACACCTATGCAGCAGTGGTTCAGAAGGCAATGATTACGGAAGCAGAGAGTGATTCATACATGAGAGAGAAAGAAAATAAGAAAAGGAAGATAGGAACATCTGATAAGGTACAACAACAGGGAAGTTCACAAGGTAAGTCGAATAAGAAACCGGGATTCCAGCCCAACAGGAGTTCAAGTTCTAAGGAACCAGATACTGGGAATACAGGGCAAGACAATCGTTTACCAGCCAACAATCAACAGGGAGTTTCTAGACCCCCACTACCAGAATACAGGACATGCGGGAAAAGACATCCAGGAGTATGCAACCGATTGAGTGTCACGTGTTTTAAATGTAACCAGAAGGGTCATTATGCCAGAGATTGCAAGATAGGTATTGTGTGTCACCGATGCAAGGAACCAGGTCATATGATTAAGGATTGCAGAGCACCAGCACCCGTGAACAACATGATTCGAGCTATAGAGGCACCTCCAGCTGTTGATGTTCAGCCGCAAGCCAGAACCTATAACATGTCAATGAGGGAAGCAGTGAGAGACGTCGATGTGGTGGCAGGTACACTTCTATTAAACTCTATTAGTGCTAAAGTGTTGATAGATTCAGGAAATACTAAGTCATTTATTTCGGAAACGTTTGCTCGTAAATTGAATTGTTTAATGGAACCCTTAAGTGGAGTGTTGAGCGTAGAGGTAGCTAACCAAGATCGTACATCGGTCAGTTCGTATTGTCCTCGTTGTGAAATTGAGATTTTAGGAAATCGTTTTTACGCTGATTTATTACCTTTCAAGTTGGGAAAGTAGCTTACGAGTTGGCCTTACCCCCACACATGCAGCACATTCATAATGTGTTTCACGTATCAATGCTTAAGAAGTATCGACCAGATTCGAACCATATAATAGAATATGAACCCATAGAGGTCCAGTCAGATTTGTCTTATGTAGAACGACAAATTCAGGTATTGGATCGTAGGGAGAAAGTGTTAAGGAATAAGACCGTAGCATTAGTAAGAGTTTTGTGGAGGAACCCTAAGGTGTAAGAGTCTACCTGGGAGCTAGAAAGTGATATGTTAGAGTAGTATCCCCAGTTGTTTCCTTGATCTAATTCTGAGGACAGAATCCTATTAGGGGGGGAAGGATGTAATATCCGTAAACTTTATTAATAATATAAATTATATTTTATGTGTAGAATAATTATTGTGGAGTATTTAGAGTCTTAATGGTTAAGGTTATTGAGTAATAGTATGTTAATTGTTGTGTCGAAAGCCCCTTTCGAATATCTTTTCATTTAGAAATATCTTCAGTTGTGAGCCCCGTTTTGAAATTCAAGGGCCCCGTTAAAATTTTGTACATCATTATTATTCCTTCGTCTTTCGTATCCGAATCATTATTGGAAGATTTCTTCGTATTATTATATTCCTTATTATCCGATACTATCAATAGTATTTGTTTTATTCAAAAAAGGAAAAATTATTTCGTACCCTAATTGTTTAGGGCGATTTATATATCGTTCATATCAATAATACATATGTTATAGCCCCAGTATTCTTGAGCATTCGTTATATAAATGATATGTATTGATATGGATAATTATCAGTCCTTGTGGATAATTATCACCTCATAAAACGTGAACTTTACTTTATTAAAGATTTAAAGTGATCCAATGGATCAATATCGATCCAAAAATGTCGTTTGGGTATTATTTTCCACTAAGTATAAAAAGACGAATCGTACATTATCCTTCGTATAATCCGTATTACATATATACAAAAATATAAAAATTCCCGAACCGTGTTCTTCGTGTTCTTGAAGATTAAATTCAATCTTGGAAGTGTTATTGGAATCCAAATCTCAAGTTCAAGTACTCAAATCAAAGCTCTTGATCTCTAGTTTCAGAATCTTCCAACCATTTCATCATCTGGTAATTTTTCAATTTATTATGAATTTTTGAAATTCGAATTATAATTAGGGTTTATATCAAAATTGGGGATTTCTTTTATGTTGATTCTCCGTTCAATTGATTGCTTCTAACATGTTCCTAGGGTTCTAATGAGTAGGAATCCATGCTTTAATTTCATGTTTATGTTCGATTTTGAGAATTTCGATTCTAGGGTTTTTGCCCGATTTTTCTTTTGAATAGTCCGTTCATATGAATGATCTGACATTATTTTTGATAGAGGGCTTTTGTTGTATGTGTTCTTAGCTTCATTTTAACATAAAGAACGTCGAGTTTCATGTACGATTTAGCTAGATCGGAAAATTGTTTAAGCTCGCCGAAATTTGGTCGGGTTTGGAGTTCCGGCGTTGTTTTTGGTTTGTTTTTGATCGGAATGTGTTGCTGAGTTTATAAGGAATGTTTTGATATAAAAATCCCCAATTTTTGTTAAGAATTTGGCTCGCCAGATTCTGGAAAAGGTCGCCGGATTCTGGAATTATCCGGTTTGTTCTTCGCAACCCGGTTTGTTCTTGGCGACCTGTGACCCGATCCGTTGACCCGGTTTCAATCTTCAAAACCCTAATTCATTTTCAGAAAACTGTTTTTGGATTTTATTTTTAAAAATAATTCGAAAATAGTTTAAATATTTATAAAAATCATATTTTTATTTTAAAAATACATTTTTATATTCAGAAAATTTTGTAAAATTATAATTATTTATTTAAATTCGAAAACTGATTAAATTTAATTATTTTAATTATTTTGATTAATAATTAATTGATTAATTCTATTAATCAGTTAATTCTTATTAATTAATTATTAATTAGATTTAATTAATTTAAATTAAGTTTAATTATTTTCTAGCTTGGTTTAAATTATTTAAAAATAGTTTGAGAATTTAGAAAGTGTCAAAATTAATTTTATATTAATTGATTTAATTGTTTTTAAATACTTATATTGGGATTAATAATTCGGTTTTTGATTTAAAAATTATTTGTGACTTATTTAAATTCAAATAAGAATCAAATATTGTTCTAAAAATGTTTATAAGTGCTATATGGTTTATATGAGTCGAATAATGTGTTTTATTGTCCGTAAATGTTTTGTATGAGGGCTAGTGTCTGAGTTTTGATTTTCGTAAAATAGAACGAGCGTCCGATAAATGCTATTAAATACCCGATTACTTGTTTAGACTTAAAAATGGTTATGAGTATATGTCGAAGATAGAACGAGGATTGTTAGACTTATTATTATGAGTTGTTTATTATAGAATCGAGTTCCCGAAGAAAGGGAAAGGAGAAGGTAGGATAAGCAAGATAGACCGAAGTCAGCTACGTAGACCAGGCAAGTATCTGTGCCTTTACTTGTTGATTCAATTGATATTGTTTCCAATGATTATGCATGTTACCATTAGAACAATTCAGATTATTCAATCTTTACCCCGTATTTGAGCAACTGATGCTATTTCCTTGAATATTCCTAACTCTTTGATTAATCCACAATCGTGTTGAATACCAGAAACCTTCACTTCAATTCATTGTATTGACTATATCCATTGTTGACCTTCCTAATTGAGTACGCTGTACCATTGCAACCATTCCGAATCTATTTCTCGGATTTCATTTGATATTGAGCAGTTGAAGCTCTTTTGCAACTATTATACCTTGTCATTGTGTACTTATGTACCATTGAAACCATTCCGAATCTATTTCTCGGACTTCATTTGATATTGAGCAGTTGAAGCTCTTTTGCAACTATTATACCATGTCATTGTGTACTTATCTTGTGATGAATATTATTGCTTATACTCTGTGATAGAATTGGCATGTTTTTAAAATGGACCAATAATGGTCGGACCATATTCATGGTCGGAATAATTTAAGGCCAAGATGGCCATGGATCCTAGTGGAGGACTTTGCTATAAGTAAGTCCGGGGTTGATGCGTGACTGATCAGCAGCTCAACCTTTTGATTTGAAAAATGTAGAAGTCCAATTCTAATCCCTTTTACTCCCATTGAGATTGTTAAAAAGCATATGTTTGGCTTAAACCTTGTTGATTCAGATAATTGTGATCTTCCTTTCATTATGGAACTGTGATTGATATATATATATATATATTGCTTGCTGAGCATTTGTGGCTCATACTTGTTTTGTTTCTAACCCTATTCCAGTGAAGCGAGAGTATGAGCAGACACAGCGCGAACGATAGTTCTCCCGCAGCTAGGAGACCACCTCGAGTGGTTGTCATTGGCAGGGTAGTTGTCCATTTTGTTAGTTAGACTAGATGTCTAGCTTTGAACTTTAAGTTGTGTAATATTAATAACTCTGAAAACTAGTTTGTAATATAACTTAGAAGCTTGTTCAATGCCATAATCTGGAGGCGGTCTTGGTTAAGGGGTGTTTTATGTCATTATTATGTTATGCATGTGTTATATCCAGGTATATTCTGTTTCGTTGGTCGAGTGACTCCCAAAATCTGTACCCCGGGTTTGGAGGGCGTCAAAATAGTCACGGAGTTGGTTTCTCATCCACAAGATTTGAGCACAACAGCTACCAGCAGCTATGTATTCAGCTTCAGCTGTCGATGTGGATACTAAGTGTTGTTTCTTGTTATACCAGGAAACTAACCTTCGTCCAAGAAACTGACAGCTTCCTGAAGTACTCTTCCGATCAATCTTACAACCTGCAAAATCTGAGTCTGTATAGCCAATAAGATCAAATCATGTATCTTTAGGGTACCAAATTCCTAGATTTGGGGTTCCCTTAAGATATCTAAATATACGTTTAACAGCTATAAGATGAGATTCTTTTGGATAAGACTGAAACCTAGCACACAAGAATGTTGCAAACATAATGTTCGGTCTACTTGCAGTGAGATATAGTAAGGAGCCTATCATACCTCTGTAGCTTGTGATGTCAACCTTCTTACCAGTTTCATCCTATCATAATGTTGGCATTGGAGTCTTTGCTGTAGATGAGTGTAATATCCCAAATTTTTGTAATAATTAAAACCTTGATGAATAGTAAAATTCCCACTGATGAATAGTAATTTTGCTGATGAAAAGCTTTTCAGACCACACTATGTAGACGACATGGAATGAATGTTTCGAGGTGATATTATTGATGTATAGGAAGAATAAAAGAATGTAAACGCGATCAGAATCAGAAGATTCCCATCCGAGTTTTAAATCACTATTCACTGGACAGTTAAGGATGTATTGATTTGATCGTTTTAAGAAAGTATGTGGAATGAGAAATACATGATCATATCTTAAACCAAGGTGATAAACCTAAGATTATATATTAGACAAAGGTAATGGAAGGATAAAGGAAGTACCCTAGCTTTGGTACAGAGAAACGTCTTTAAAACCACTTGAAACTATCGCGAAACAAAAGCGTAATAAATTATGGATTAAACCCTAACCAAAGGAGGAGTATTATATGAGATCATCAAGTGCAATATATAAAAGGATTGAGGATGCAAACTAGGACCTAAGCATGATGCAAGGGAATGACATAAGCATGACAAAGTGATGACAAGGTGATGAATCACCACCTTGTCACCACTTTCACCACCACCACAAGTTCAAAATAAGCCTTGTCATTGATGACCAAACTAGTTATTAGCCACACAAATCAATTACAAAGTGTTAAGTTAATTAGACAAAAACAAAAGGAAAGGAAAATCAAAGCAAAACAAATCAAAAAGAGAAGCATTCATGAAGAACAAACTTTCGGCCTATTTCTTCATCTCCATTCCTTAAAGATTTTGCTCCAACTTCCACTCAACCATAAATCTTGATCTTGGACTCTAAATCACCCTCTTCCAATATCCAAGGTAGATCTCTAATCTTAGCCTCATCCATGGATCATAGCTTGGTCAAAAATGGATTCAAAGTTGATGATGAATAGTGATGTGAATAGTAAACTCATAAGATCTTGTTTTGTTTTGATGATTTTAGGTTTGATTAGCATAGTTAAGGAGCAAGGAAGGATATATCATCCATATATAGACTTTGTTAAGATCCAAGGAAGGTATAAAACTTCTTTCTTTTTAAGATTATGCTTTGATCTAGTAGTTAGAAGTGATTGAATGAGAACTATGTAGTAATAAAGCATGTATGCATGATTGTAAGCATGTTTAATGGTTGATTTGTGGATAAACATATGAACTAGGGTGTGATCATGTTTGGACAGAAAAATGGTAGTATTAGCTTGAGTTTGATTGGTGGTTGGTTGATGGTTGAATTGTAGTTGGATTGAGTGTTTAAAAACACGAGAAGTACGCGTAAGCGCCGTTACCATGTCGGATTTTACTTAGGTAGTTTAGACAGAACCCATGGTTGTAATGCAGGGAATAAACATGAAGTTTCTGACCATGAGCATGTAGGCTCTGTTTCCTAGATTGTTTTAGCGAAAGAATCGTGTCGTTTCGATTTACGGTTTAGGAGAAACGTCCGTTTTAGTGAAAGCGGTTTCGCGTAACTAGATAATTCATTGTATGAACTTTGAGATAGGGATCAAACCCTTTAAAATTGGAATTGGATTGAGATATTAAAATGAATACTAGTATGTATAGTCTGGAAAGGAACCTAGAAGGTTTCGTGTCAAAACGATAAGTTTGTGATTTTAGAAAAATCCGAGAACAAAGGTTGCGCGAGTGAAATACCCTTAAGGGGATGGTTTAAAACAAGGAAATGGTAAAGTAAAAGAACTTGGGATTTGTGAATGGTTTTCACCCAAGCTTTTGACATAGAAGTTTACGGAATGTCACGAGGTTATAGATGACCAAGAGCGAGACGTTTAATTTTCATTGGTAGAACTGTAGTGCTTGAGTTATAGCACATTAAATGGTTCTAGGGGACTGACTATAATTGTACATCTTTTTATAGATCGACGCGCACACTCTCAAGCCCCCACTACCACACCACCAAGACCCCAAGGCAAGTTTTCAAACCCTACACCATATAATGATGCTGTTGTGATATATGTTGTGGTATTGCTATATATGCTGCTTTAATGCTGTGAAATGACTTATAAACTGTTTTCGCTTTTTATAAAAAGCTGTATAAGGTATAAGGTTTATATACTAGATAAGAACTAGATATAAACCAAGGTTAAAGGTTAAAGACTCTAAGTATAGAGTACTTGTACGATGGTTTTAAAACTTAGACCGGGAGTCAAATTATTATTTTGTTTTAAACTACTGTCAAAAGCTGGAAGGATCCAGGGACGGTTATACTTTAAGGGTATATTAAATATTCCAATATCTATATAATTGGATATTTAAGGTGAGATATTTAAATAATATTATAATATATATTATTTGAATATTATTTAATTAAGTGAATATTATTTTGAATATTCACTTAAGTGTTATATATTGAATAATAATTCAATACTTATTATTTGAGGATTATTTAACTAAGTGAATATTATTTTAAATATTCACTTAGGTGGTGTTATATTGAATAATAATTTAATATTTATTATTTGGGTATTTATTAAATATTCCAAATATGATTTAAAATCATAGAACCTTATTAAATGCTTAAAGGTTCTATTATTTACACAAAAATATAAATTCTGATTTTCAGAAAAGGTATTAAAATAGAGATTCCCAACTA
The DNA here is from genome assembly GCA_030848705.1 of Heracleum sosnowskyi. Lineage (NCBI taxonomy): Eukaryota > Viridiplantae > Streptophyta > Magnoliopsida > Apiales > Apiaceae > Heracleum > Heracleum sosnowskyi. The sequence continues at coordinate 48,632,766 of CM061236.1, forward strand.
TTATCTTAAGATAGTTAAAGGTAATTAAATGCGGATAGGGTTTCTAACTCATCGAAAATTTGGGAATCTAGTTCAAGAATTCGAGGACAGAGTTTTCTTCCACTGTTCCTCTAGAATACCTATAACTAGGGGATGACTCCCCCATTCAAGTAGAGTATTTCAAACTCGCTGAACTCTGAAATTTCAATAAACTCCCTGGTCATGATTTCAAAATACGTAGTAATCATCGGTAGTTTCGTTGACTAATGTCAACCCACACTTTGACTTACTCCTTTCAATTACTTTGGAGTAAGGTATTCTGAACGGTTACAAAGTTTTGACAAGTATTTGTACTTGGGAAAAATGGAATTAAATTCCGATTTCCGTTTCATTAATATTTTTCATCATGGGAATTGGAAAGGCCTACACGGCAATGAAATAGGTGCTGGGGTAGTGCCAAAATTATCAAGGCTTACCCGGTGACGAAATAGGCCCGAGGTAGTGATCTCTTGCGTGCTAAGGCTTACCCGGTGACGAAATAGGCCCGAGGTAGTGACCTCTTAGCACAGTGGCCCGTATGCGGTCAGGGTGATAACCGAATAGGAAGTCGTCCTTCTACTAGTAGAAAAGAAAAGTTACGATACAACGGTTGATCACCGTGTATCGGGTGTTCCAGTACATTCCCTTCCCTCCAATTGGAGTTGAGCTGCACATTGTAACAAAAGCCTAGGCGCCGAGTTACTGATAATGTGACAGTAATGAGTAATGATGTTCCTCATACAGTAGTCGTACTGTATGGTATGTTTTGACGAAAAGAGAATAAATATATCATTCTGTATATGAATGAAGTTTTTAAAGGTTTTCATTTATGATATAAGCTTACTTATATGCTTATGCTGTATTGTATTATTGCTGGGCCGAGTGCTCACTCTTGCTTTTCTTTCTATACATATATATCACAACACAACAGCTAGAGTAGATGGCCAGGATTCGTCGTACCTCTCGGAAGCTCGTCAGGGACATACAGGCCGCATGTAGTATGGTTGTTATAGTTGATCAGGTAGAAGTACTGAGTTGGTTCGGAGTGTAACTCTTGTTGCTCCGGTTTAATTATAAGTATCACTTATGTATATTAATGAACAAGAACAAACTTTTGCGCTACCATATGGTTTCACATAGAAATCATATTGGTAGTAGGTTGCAAGTATTTTACTTTTGGGTTGTAATAACTTTAATTTGTGGATCATATGACTACTGTTATTGTAAGTTCGTTTCAGAGACATAACTAGCGTGAGTATATTGATGGTGGGGTCACCATGTGTGTTGATTTATTGTTTTATGGTTCAAGTATTAAGTGTTTGTACGGAACAAGGGATCGTGACAACCCAGATCTCCGACCCCGGGTCTGGGGGTGTTACAGAAATGGTATCAGAGCGTATAGTTTTTAATCTCAGAAACGATAGGACGTTAGGAATAATAAATGCAACTATAATAATAAGAAGAACTCCCATCGAGTTCATGGTTGGGCTATCGGATGTAGCACCGACTGTCAAAACCCGCAAGGGAACTTTGACTACACAGTATAGTAACCTAGTTTTCGCTTGAATAGGTATTCGCGGCCGAGGAGGCTGATGACTTTGAGACCCAGCACGACGAGGCTCTACTGGCGGCTGAGGACGACCCCGTGGATGACCCCATGGAGGATCTCGAGGAGGATACTGAGGACCCGGATGAGGATCCGGGAGAGGACCCCACGACTGTGTTTGACTTTCCTATTTCTCCTGTTCTCTCTCTTGAGGGATATTCGACTGATGATGATGATTCCACTGAGGGGGATCAGATTGTACCTGATGTAGTTACTACGGATGATGATGAGATTTCTGAGGACAGTGCTAGCCGAGGAGGCATCAGGATGTACCCTCTGCCTATTATGAGAGCCCTTACCCCTCCTGTGCCCCCATTAAGCCCGTTACCATCAGACGATGACTATGATCTTGCCCCTGAGGGATATGAGGAGGACCAGGCTATGACTGATCCAGACACACCTCCTCCCTCACCTACTGGAGTACCTACTGTGATCCATGATTGGATGATTGGCCGGCTAACCACTGACTTGGCAGCGGCAGAGGCTAGAGCTGATGAGCTGAGGAGACAGTTAGCTGCAGAGAGAGAGACATGTCGTTCTTATCAGGACGGGATGAGGTTTATGACTCCTATGGAGATGAGACTTGAGATTTCCCGCATCGAGTGGCGAGTTATGGTCCGCATGAGAGGCATGTATGTTATTGCTGAGGGACTGGTACCCCGACTAGCCACAGAGAGGATTTGGGCAGATGCTATGGCGCGTGTCAGGAATCTGACCCGCTCAGAGGGGGAGACTTGATAGGTGATAGATAGCTTAGTTCTCTAAACTCAGATGGCCGTTAGTAGTGCCAATTTTTGTGGGATGGTTCCGATGTATAGTAGTATCCTTTCTGAGTTAGAGATAGGCTGATCAGACTGACGTAGCAGATGTTGACAGGTTGACTGGTAGTACTTAGCTTTTGACTGTTGTACGGATGATGTATTTCAGCGATGTATTCGCTTTTGTTGGAACTTGGTTTCAGTATCTCGTGACTTTATGTCACTTATGTATATATTCGTGCATTTCATTTCTTTAAAGCTTTCCGTCTTAAAATTGATATCCCCTACTATTTCAAATGTTTTACAAGTTATTAGTTTTGACATATAAACTGTGCAACCCCCATTTTGACAAAAAAAAAATTATTTACATATAAAAGAGTTTTGTGTGGGAAATTACAATTTCCAAGATTTTCACCAAGGACTCATTTGATTCAACCACATATTTTAAAAAGGAACAAATGGTTTTTAATAAAAGTTTTTGTTTAAAAACATCAGGAAAATGCCACCCCGACGTGTGGGAACCCGAGCACGCCTTGCCAACCCTGCGGCTCAGGGTAGTGTTAACCAGGGAGATGAAAGGCAAGACTATCATAATGAGGGAGAAAACCCAGACTTCCACGAGGTGGAGGAACAAAACCATGAGTAAAGTGAGTATGAAGGAAGCAGAGAGGATGACGATTATAATGAGTTTGATGATCAGGACTACGAAGAGGAAGAGTATGAGAGTACTCAGAATGTGGAGGTCCCCGGTGAAAACCCGATGGACCAATTTATGCACCTACTCCGACAGAATTTGAACCAGCACCCACCGCCACCACCACCAGGCCCCAATACTGCGGGGCATAGTGCTTTTAAGGCTTTTAAGTCTCTAGGACCCCCAGAATTTCAGGGATCTGCTGACCCTGTTGAGGCAAGAGCTTGGTTAAAGGAAATAGAAAAATCTTTTGAAATCCTAGGTATTGAGGAAGCCCAAAAGACCGTTTTTGCTACTTACCTCCTGAAAGGGGAGGCTAACTACTAGTGGGAATCAAAGAAAAACCTAGAAACAAATACCGTTGTTACCTGGGCAAGGTTTACTACCTTATTTCTGGAAAAGTATTTCCCTGTGTTCATGGAAGCACAAATGGAAAGGATGTTTTTGGAACTGAAACAGGATAACATGACTGTGGCAGAATATGAAGCCAAGTTTACTGAATTGTCTAGGTTTGTACCAGATTTTGTCAATACTGACTTGAAGAGGTCAAGAAGGTTTCAGCAAGGGCTAAAAAATGGATTCAGAATAGAGTAGCAGTGTTGGAATTGACGGACTATGCGTCGTTAGTGCAAAAGGCAACCATAGTGGAAGCAGGTAGTGAGCAAAGTCAGAAAGGAAGAGAAGAGAAAAAGAGGAAGTTTGGAAGTCAAGGAGGAAGCTCGGTGAACAAGAGCTTTCCAGTAAGGACATTCGGAGGGACCAGGTCTCAGCCATTAAGGAATTCAGGATTCAGGAAACCAGAGAATAAGAGTCTAAGCCAGGGCGGCAGACAGACTGGAGTGTCCCGTTTTAATCAACCCCGACCCCCACTACCTGACTGCAAGACGTGTGGAAGAAAACACTTGGGAGAGTGTGCCCTAAAGTCGGTAACCTGCTACACGTGCAACAAGACAGGGCATTACTCCAACTCCTGCCCCCGAAACAATCAGAAGTGTTTTCAATGTGGGAAATTAGGACACATGAAAAGAGACTGCCCTATGGCAAACCCCGCCGGCTCGAGAATCAGTGGAGCCGCCTCTAACAAGCCCCCAACTGCTAGAACTTTCAACATGACGGTGAAAGATGTCGTAAGGGACACTAATGTGATAGCAGGTACCCTTTTACTCAACATCGTCAATGCAAATGTTTTATTTGATTCAGGAGCTGCCAAGTCTTTTATTTCGAGGGATTTCGCGAGTCAGTTAAGGCTTAGGGCGGAACCATTAAAAGAAGTATTATAGGTAGAAATAGCAAATCGGGAAGTAATTCCAGTTGATAAAATACACATAGACTGTAGTCTAGAGATAGAAGGTCGACAGTTTCGTGTAGATTTGGTTCCATTTAAATTAGAGGAATTTGATGTTATTCTGGGAATGGATTGGTTGTCGAGCAATGGTGCTCAGATAGATTGTGAAAGAAAGAAAGTTTGGATTAAAACGTCCGAAGGGCGGGAGGTCGTGTTCAAGGGACAACGGCAAACCCGTAAGTTTTTAACCATGGCCCAAACCAAGAGGTTGTTGCGGCATGGGTGTGAGGCTTATTTAGCCTATGTGATAGATACAAATCGAGAGGTTCCTAAGTTACAAAATATTCCTATAGTTAATAAATTTGAAGATGTATTTCCAGAAGACCTTCCGGGATTACAACCTGATAGGGAGATAGAATTCGCTATCGAATTAGCTCCAGGGACAGCGTCAGTTTCAAAGACCCCGTACAGGTTAGCTCCGGTAGAAATGAAAGAGTTAGCTAGTCAATTGCAGGAATTGCTAGATAAGGGAATGATAAGACCCAGCGTGTCACCATGGGGTGCACCAGTGCTGTTTGTGAAAAAGAAGGATGGTAGTTTGAGATTGTGTATAGACTACCGAGAACTAAACAAGTTGACCATTAAGAACCGATATCCTTTACCAAGGATTGATGATTTGTTTGACCAATTGAAAGATGCGGTTTACTTCTCCAAGATTGACCTGAGGACTGGATATCACCAGTTAAAGATAAAACCTGAAGATATACCCAAGACTGCATTTCGCACGAGGTATGGGCACTTTGAGTTTTTAGTAATGCCGTTCGGGCTGACGAATGCCCCAGCAGCCTTCATGGACCTAATGAATAGAGTCTTTAAGCAATACTTGGACAAGTGCGTCATAGTTTTTATTGATGATATTTTAGTCTACTCCAAGACAGAGGAGGAACACGCAGAACACTTGAGAATAGTGTTAGAGACTTTGAGAAAGGAAAGACTTTATGCTAAGTTTTCCAACTGTGAATTTTGGCTGAGAGAAGTACAGTTTCTAGCCCATGTAGTCAGCAGTGACGGAGTGCTAATTGACCCTGCTAAGATAGAAGCCGTTTCAAATTGGGACAGACCGACCACCCCGACTGAGGTGAGAAGTTTTATAGGCTTAGCCGGGTATTATCGGAGGTTTGTGAAAGATTTTGCCAAGATAGCAGCCCCACTGACCCGACTGACCCGAAAGACTGAGAAGTTTGAGTGGACTGAGAAATGTGAAAACAGTTTTCAAGAATTGAAAAGGAGGCTAGTTACTGCCCCTGTACTGGCATTGCCAGACGGAAAAAGGAAATTTTGTGATCTACAGTGACGCATCACACAAAGGGTTAGGATTCGTGCTTATGCAACACGAAAGGGTGATTGCATATGCCTCTAGGCAGTTAAAAGAATATGAGAGTAGATACCCTACCCATGATTTGGAGCTAGCAGCCATAGTTTTCGCCTTAAAGATTTGGAGGCATTATTTATATGGAGAAAAGTGCGAGATCTACACAGACCATAAGAGCCTTAAGTACATTTTCACTCATAAAGAGCTCAATATGAGACAGAGGAGATGGTTAGAATTAATCAAGGATTATGATTGCGAGATTCTTTACCACCCAGGGAAGGCCAATGTGGTGGCCGATGCCCTTAGTAGGAAGGAGAGACTCAAAATGATAACCTCCTTAGAGAAGTTAATCCAAGAGTTTGAAAAGATGGAGATGGAGGTTAAAATAACCGGAGATGGCACGGAGAAACTATTTTAAATCGCACTACAATCAGATTTGTTACAAAAGATCAAATTAAGTCAAGAACGCATGATGAGCGAAGGGAAAGAGCTAATGACGGGAGAGGAATTAAGGACTGAGAGAGACGGTAAGGGAGTTATGAGGTATACTTACCGGATTTGAATTCCTAATGATCAGGAATTAAAAGATGAGATTCTACATGAGAGCCATAGCTCAAGATATTCAATTCACCCGGGAAGTACCAAGATGTATAGGGATTTAAAGGAATATTATTGGTGGCCTAACATGAAAAAGGACGTAACAGAGTGGGTAAGCAAATGCTTGACCTACCAAAGAGTAAAGGCATAACACCAAAGACCCGGTGGACTCTTAAGACCCCTAGAGATTCCAGAATGGAAATGGGAACAAATAGCCATGGACTTCGTAGTAGGATTGCCACGAACGAAAGCTAATCATGATGCCATCTGGGTAATAGTAGACCGGTTGACGAAGTCAGCCCACTTTCTTCCGATTAATGAAAGATACACTGTCGATAGGCTAGTGGATATTTACATGAAAGAAATTGTGGCGAGACATGGAGTTCCAGTCTCCATTGTGTCAGACAGAGACCCTAGAATTAACTCCAGATTTTGGAGAAGCTTTCAGGAATGTATAGGAACCAAGCTAAACATGAGTACCTCTTACCATCCCTAGACGGATGGGCAAAGTGAGAGGACTATCCAAACCTTAGAGGATATGTTGAGAGTTTGTGCCATAGATTTCAAAGGAAATTGGGATGATCACCTACCCCTGATAGAGTTTTCCTACAACAACAGTTTTCATGCAAGTATCGGGATGCCCCCGTATGAGGCCTTGTATGGAAGAAGATGTCGATCACCCTTGTATTGGGATGAAGTTGGAGAGCGAAAAATGCTCGGACCCGAAATGGTCCAGCAAACTAAGGATGCAATAGACCTTATCAGAGGACGGCTGGTAGCAGCCCAAGACAGACAGAAGAAATATGCAGACTTGGCCCGAAAGGAAAAAGAATACGAAGTGGGAGATCTTGTGCTGTTGAAAGTATCTCCGTGGAAAGGATTGATGAGATTCGGAAAGAAAGGGAAATTGAGCCCTAGATATATTGGACCGTTCGAGATGTTGAGACGTATCGGGGAAGTAGCTTACGAGCAAGCCTTGCCCCCAAACCTGCAGCAAGTTCACAACGTGTTCCATGTGTCCATGTTAAGGAAGTACAATCCGGATGCCAGACACGTGGTAGAATACGAGCAAGTAGATATAAAACCAGACCTGTCATATATAGAGCAACCGGTAGAAATCATTGACCGCAAGGATCAAGTGCTAAGGAATAAAGTTATAAAGCTGGTAAGAGTTTTGGTGGAGGAATCATAATGTTGAAGAATCCACTTGGGAACTAGAGAGCGCAATGCTAGAAAAGTACCCTCATCTATTTTGATCTGATTCCGGGACGGAATCCTTTTAAGTAGGGGAGACTGTAATATCCCAAATTTTTGTAATAATTAAAACCTTGATGAATAGTAAAATTTCCACTGATGAATAGTAATTTTGCTGATGAAAAGTTTTTCAGACCACACTATGTAGACGACATGGAATGAATGTTTCGAGGTGATATTATTGATGTATAGGAAGAATAAAAGAATGTAAACGCGATCAGAATCAGAAGATTCCCATCCGAGTTTTAAATCACTATTCACTGGACAGTTAAGGATGTATTGATTTGATCGTTTTAAGAAAGTATGTGGACTGAGAAATACATGATCATATCTTAAACCAAGGTGAGAAACCTAAGATTATATATTAGACAAAGGTAATGGAAGGATAAAGGAAGTACCCTAACTTTGGTACAGAGAAACGTCTTTAAAACCACTTGAAACTATCGCGAAACAAAAGCTTAATAACTTATGGATTAAACCCTAACCAAAGGAGGAGTATTATATGAGATCATCAAGTGCAATATATAAAAGGATTGAGGATGCAAAGGATGACATAAGCATGATGCAAGGGAATGACATAAGCATGACAAAGTGATGACAAGGTGATGAATCACCACCTTGTCACCACTTTCACCACCACCACAAGTTCAAAATAAGCCTTGTCATTGATGACCAAACTAGTTATTAGCCACACAAATCAATTACAAAGTGTTAAGTTAATTAGACAAAAACAAAAGGAAAGGAAAATCAAAGCAAAACAAATCAAAAAGAGAAGCATTCATGAAGAACAAACTTTCGGCCTATTTCTTCATCTCCATTCCTTAAATATTTTGCTCCAACATCCACTCAACCATAAATCTTGATCTTGGACTCTAAATCACCCTCTTCCAATATCCAAGGTAGATCTCTAATCTTAGCCTCATCCATGGATCATAGCTTGGTCAAAAATGGATTCAAAGTTGATGATGAATAGTGATGTGAATAGTAAACTCATAAGATCTTGTTTTGTTTTGATGATTTTAGGTTTGATTAGCATAGTTAAGGAGCAAGGAAGGATATATCATCCATATATAGACTTTGTTAAGATCCAAGGAAGGTATAAAACTTATTTCTTTTTAAGATTATGCTTTGATCTAGTAGTTAGAAGTGATTGAATGAGAACTATGTAGTAATGAAGCATGTATGCATGATTGTAAGCATGTTTAATGGTTGATTTGTGGATAAACATATGAACTAGGGTGTGATCATGTTTGGACAGAAAAATGGTAGTATTAGCTTGAGTTTGATTGGTGGTTGGTTGATGGTTGAATTGTAGTTGGATTGAGTGTTTAAAAACACGGGAAGTACGCGTAAGCGCCGTTACCATGTCGGATTTTACTTAGGTAGTTTAGACAGAAACCATGGTTGTAATACAGGGCATAAACATGAAGTTTCTGACCATGAGCATGTAGGCTCTGTTTCCTAGATTGTTTTAGCGAAAGAATCGTGTCGTTTCGATTTACGGTTTAGGAGAAACGTCCGTTTTAGTGAAAGCGGTTTCGCGTAACTAGATAATTCATTGTATGAACTTTGAGATAGGGATCAAGCCCTTTAAAATTGGAATTGGATTGAGATATTAAAATGAATACTAGTATGTATAGTCTGGAAAGTAACCTAGAAGGTTTCGTGTCAAAACGATAAGTTTGTGATTTTAGAAAAATCCGAGAACAAAGGTTGCGCGAGTGAAATACCCTTAAGGGGATGGTTTAAAACAAGGAAATGGTAAAGTAAAAGAACTTGGGATTTGTGAATGGTTTTCACCCAAGATTCTGACTTAGAAGTTTACGGAATGTCACGAGGTTATAGATGACCAAGAGTGAGACGTTTAATTTTCATTGGTAGAACTGTAGTGCTTGAGTTATAGCACATTAAATGGTTCTAGGGGACTGACTGTAATTGTACATCTTGTTATAGATCGACGCGCACACTCTCAAGCCCCCACTACCACACCACCAAGACCCCAAGGCAAGTTTTCAAACCCTACACCATATAATGATGCTGTTGTGATATATGTTGTGGTATTGCTATATATGCTTCTTTAATGCTATGAAATGACTTATAAACTGTTTTCGCTTTTTATAAAAAGTTGTATAAGGTATAAGGTTTATATACTAGATAAGTACTAGATATAAACCAAGGTTAAAGGTTAAAGACTCTAAGTATAGAGTACTTGTACGATTGTTTTAAAACTTAGACCGGGAGTCAAATTATTATTTTGTTTTAAACTACTGTCAAAAGCTGGAAGGATCCAGGGACGGTTATACTTTAAGGGTATATTAAATATTCCAATATCTATATAATTGGATATTTAAGGTGAGATATTTAAATAATATTATAATATATATTATTTGAATATTATTTAATTAAGTGAATATTATTTTGAATATTCACTTAAGTGTTTTATATTGAATAATAATTCAATACTTATTATTTGAGGATTATTTAACTAAGTGAATATTATTTTAAATATTCACTTAGGTGGTGTTATATTAAATAATAATTTAATATTTATTATTTGGGTATTTATTAAATATTCCAAATATGATTTAAAATCATAGAACCTTATTAAATGCTTAAAGGTTCTATTATTTACACAAAAATATAAATTCTGATTTTCAGAAAAGGTATTAAAATAGAGATTCCCAACTATTATCTTAAGATAGTTAAAGGTAATTAAATGCGGATAGGGTTTCTAACTCATCGAAAATTTGGGAATCTAGTTCAAGAATTCGAGGACAGAGTTTTCTTCCACTGTTCCTCTAGAATACCTATAACTAGGGTATGGCTCCCCCATTCAAGTAGAGTATTTCAAACTCGTTGAACTCTGAAATTTCAATAAACTCCCTGGTCATGATTTCAAAATACGTAGTAATCATCGGTAGTTTCGTTGACTAATGTCAACCCACACTTTGACTTACTCCTTTCAATTACTTTGGAGTAAGGTATTCTGAACGGTTACAAAGTTTTGACAAGTATTTGTACTTGGGAAAAATGGAATTAAATTCCGATTTCCGTTTCATTAATATTTTTCATCATGGGAATTGGAAAGGCCTACATGGCAATGAAATAGGTGCCGGGGTAGTGCCAAAATTATCAAGGCTTACCCGGTGACGAAATAGGCCCGAGGTAGTGATCTCTTGTGTGCTAAGGCTTACCCGGTGACGAAATAGGCCCGAGGTAGTGATCTCTTAGCACAGTGGCCCGTATGCGGTCAGGGTGATAACCGAACAGGAAGTCGTCCTTCTACTAGTAGAAAAGAAAAGTTACGATACAACGGCTGATCACCGTGTATCGGGTGTTCCAGTACATTCCCTTCCCTCCAATTGGAGTTGAGCTGCACATTGTAACAAAAGCCTAGGCGCCGTGTTACTGATAATGTGACAGTAATGAGTAATGATGTTCCTCATACAGTAGTCGTACTGTATGGTATGTTTTGACGAAAAGAGAATAAATATATCATTCTGTATATGAATGAAGTTTTTAAAGGTTTTAATTTATGATATAAGCTTACTTATATGCTTATGTTGTATTGTATTATTGCTGGGCCGAGTGCTCACTCTTGCTTTTCTTTCTATACATATATATCACAACACAACAGCTAGAGTAGATGGCCAGGATTCGTCGTACCGCTCGGAAGCGCGTCAGGGACATACAGGTCGCCTGTAGTATGGTTGTTACAGTTGATCAGGTAGAAGTACTGAGTTGGTTCGGAGTGTAACTCTTGTTGCTCCGGTTTAATTATAAGTATCACTTATGTATATTAATGAACAAGAACAAACTTTTGCGCTACCATATGGTTTCACATAGAAATCATATTGGTATTAGGTTGCAAGTATTTTACTTTTGGGTTGTAATAACTTTAATTTGTGGATCATATGACTACTGTTATTGTAAGTTCGTTTCTGAGACATAACTAGCGTGAGTATATTGATGGTGTGGTCACCATGTGTGTTACAATGAGTCTTCCATTTGATGCTTCTTTAGAAGATCCTTGATGTACTTGGACTGAAAATTGAATATTCCATCTTGCCTTTGATACACTTGTAGTCCAAGAAAGAATGACAATTCACCCATCATGCTCATTTCATATCGACTCTGCATTAACTTAGCAAATCTCTTGCATAGATCATCATTAGTAGAACCAAATATGATGTCATCAACATATACTTGCACTAATATCAAATCATTTTTGTACATTTTGTAAAAGAGAGTTTTATCTATGACACCTCTAGTAAAATTATTTTCAAGTAAAAATTCTGATAGAGTGTCATACCATGTCCTTGGAGCTTGCTTGAGTCTATAGAGAGATTTGAACAGAAAATATAAAAAGTCCACCAGATTTGAATCCTCAAAGCCCGGAGGTTGTTCCACATAAACTTCTTCCTCTAGCTCCCCATTCAGAAATGCACTCTTCACATCCATTTGCTATACTTTGTAATTGGAATGTGTTGCGAATGCCAGAAACATCCTGATAGCCTCAAGTCTTGCTACTGGTGCATAGGTTTCATCATAATCTATACCCTCTTCTTGAGAGTAACCTTTAGCAACCAGCTGGCCTTGTTTCTCGTTACAATGCCATCTTCATCCAGTTTATTTCTGAATACCCATTTTGTTCCTATAACAGATTTTCCTTTAGGTCTGGGTACTAGCTTCCAAACTTTCTGCCTTTCAAATTGATGGAGTTCATCTTGCATTGCAATCACCCAATCTGGATCTTCCAGGGCATCTTCAACTTTCTTAGGTTATGTTTCTGAAAGAAACCCAGAATAGTGACATTCATTTTGTGATGTCCTTCTAGTTCTCACTCCTGAGTCTGGATCACCAATGATCAAGTGAAAGGGATGTGCTCGACTCCATACCCTTTGTCTTGGCAGATACGATCTTGATTATTCTCCTTGTTCATAATTTTGTTGAGTGTGACTAGTTTATCCTTCTCCTGCTCCCCCTGAGTTGTTGCCGGTATGATCTGTTGACCCTGTTGTTTGACTAGTGGATCCAGTGGTAGTTTGAGGGTCTCCACCACTGTCACCACTTGGTCCAGAATCATTATCATTGTCATTATTATTATTACCAGGAACAACTACAGGTTCTTCTTCATTATCAGAGAGATCTCCTGATAGATTTTCAAATACCAAGGATTCAAAGTTCTCTTCTGTTTGCAGGCTTGGTCTTTTGGTGTCATCAAACGTTACATTAAGGCTTTCCACAACCTTCTTATCTTCAATCACATAAAACCTGTAAGCTTTAGATTCCAGAGAATAGCCTAGAAAAATGCCTTCATCTGCTTTAGCATCAAACTTTCCCAGATGCTCTCCATCTTTCAATACAAATCACTTTGCACCAAACACATGAAAGTACTTCAGTGATGGTTTCTTGTTGGCCATTAACTCATACGGAGTCTTTTCATGATCTTTGTTAATCAGGGTACGATTCTGAGTGTAGCAAGCTGTATTTACTGCTTCAGCCCAAAAATAAGTGGGAAGTTTTGATTCACTTAGCATAGTCATTGCTGCTTCAACCAAGGTACAATTCTTCCTTTCCACTACTCTATTTTGTTGAGGAGTTCTCGGTGCTGAATACTGTCTGGATATTCCTTTCTCTGTGCAAAATTCATTTAGAACTGCATTTTTGAATTCAGTTCCATTGTCTGATCTGATTGTCCGCACAGGTAGGTTATGTAACAGCCCCAGATCCGGGGTCGGGGATCCAGTCGTTACGGTCTCAATTCCCATCAATATTACTTGCACTTGAATCAAAACAATTAAACTACATGCTGTGACCCCACAATACATCACCATACACACTCAACTAGTTATAGTCCTAGAGATGAAATTGAAATAAGTATCTAGTCATAGGATCCACAAGTTATAAGTTATTACAAACCCAAAAGATTACAGAGCATTTAAAAGTTCTTGCCGTTGATTACATTAATCGTAATATAAATAAGTCTGATACACAAAAGCTGAAGCTGAGTACACTAGTGGTTACTACCTCAGCTATGGCGGCTACGACATCAACGGGTAATTCTCTGACGACTGCTACCCGCTTTCGCAGGGTGTGACTGTTGCGGGCCATCTGCTCTAGCTGTTATTGTGATATAAATAAATAAAGCAAGGGTGAGCAATAGAGCCCACCAAAAATAACTTATAACAGATTACCAAAATATAACAATTCAAAGATATATTGCAGTCACATGTTATGCCTTAAACAGATAAGAACTAGTATAATATAAAGGATGAAGTTACAAGGAAAATTATTAAAATCTTTCTGTAACCCAAAATCCACTTGTGCATATATATATCCTTAATCAGGATTTATCAGAGTCATAATTCATAAAAGGTGGAGTTGTATGAATTTATTGCCACTTAGATTTCAAGCATTTTCGACCCCCTGCCAACAGGACTGGTTCTTCACCCCAATACCTGTTGCAGGAATATCCAAATTGGATGATGAACTAATACTGGAGTTGCTACCGCGCCCGCTGTGCCTAACCTTGCTATGATCAGTAGCAGGTCGCACCGCTCAAATATGTTTTCTACATGTAGATGGAAGAATCACGACGGCCTGACATTGTCTACCGCCTTTCAGTGACCTCCCGGCCCATTTGGGGCCAAAAAGTTGGATGGGTCAATCGCAACTGGACCACTTACACCACTCCTAGTTCAGATGAAATCCATGACTCTGAAACGTAAAGGTCGTCCTCCTTTCCCCAAGTGTAACACTTGTTGATACGACTCCACTAAGTAGTTATATCTAGATTGGAAAGGAAGATTCCCCAATATTTCCCAAGCTAGGCTTGTTAATGGATATCGACTTGTTCCATGAATTTACCCCTCGATCGTTGAGGTGGTAACACAATATTTGACTTGCAACAATTACATTGTTCCGAAAAATATCTGTCTCTTGACAGTTTTTGAATTGAGAGTTTAAAAAGAGTAGTAGTCACTTAAATCAGGTTTCCCATATTTTTGATAGTTGAGCGAGCATTTAAATCCTCTTTAAAAGACAGATTTAAATGGAAAAACATTGTTTTGGGAACCTCTTTTGATTTACAATTACTTAATAATATTTATTAAATAAGTAAATCTTAAATGAATATTTGAAAATAATATTCATTAAGTAAGTAATCCTCAAATGAATATTTGAAAATAATATTCATTAAATAAATAATTCGCAAATGAATATTTGAAAATAATATTCATTAAATAAATAATTCGCAAATGAATATTTGAAAATAATATTCATTAAATAAATAATTCGCAAATGAATATTTGAAAATAATATTCATTAAATAAATAATTCGCAAATGAATATTTGAAAATAATATTCATTAAATAAATAATTAATCTTCAAATGAATATTCAAAAATAATATTCATTAAATAATCCTCAGATAATATTCACAATAATATTCTTTGATTAAGTAAACCTCAAATGAATGTCTGAAATAATATTCCTTAATTAATAATTCTCATTTGAATATTCGAAATAATATTCATTAAATAAATAATCCTCAAATGAAAATAATATCCTTTAAGTAAATAATCCTTAAATGAATATAAATAATATTCTGTAAGTCGATAATCCTCAAATGAATATTAATAAATAATATTCTTAGAATGAATATTAATAAATAATATTCTTAACGTCAATAATCCTCAAATGAATATTAACAAATGATATCCTTAAAATGAATATTAATAAATAATATTCTTAAATAAAACAATTAACCCTCGAGTAACAGTTACCCGATATCGTATCGGAAATAACCTTTAACATATACCGAAATATAATTATTCCTGATCTTAGGGAAAATCACCTGCCCTTATCCTAGGGCATCATATACAAAACTGGCTTATAACTGATATCCCATATCTAGCTTATAAGCCCCACATCAATCATATCCTCAAGTATTGCTATATATATATAGCAGTTCAAAAACAAGCATGCAATTTATATATCGCATGTACACAACATATATGAAAACAGTTTATTATCACAACAACAGTAGTATAGGTTTTGAAAACTTGCCTGGTGGTGAGGTAGGGGTAGTGTGCCTCGAGTCAATCCGGCGATCTATACATAGTCAAAAGATCCAATGTTAATCACTTGAATACTTGCACGAAACTAAGTATGTACTTTACTTAAACCAAGACATGATTTCTAGTTAACTCCTTAAGAATCCTCTTGCGCACGCTCGACTCGAACATTTTTATAAAATAGAGATTAAATCCTTTTATCACGAAATCTTTTCGAGGGTCCTCCTAAACATACCTAGCATGTTAACACAAAGTTTCACATTCTGATTGGTCACTTAAGGGGTGTGATCATTGCCTCAAAGTTGGCTAAGTGGTATAGTTCGGTTTCTCGAAACGTCCTTAATTAAAACATTCGTTTCTCCTAAACCGTAATTCGGAATCATATGATCTTTATATCAAAACGAACCTTGAAACAAGACCTACACAATACTAGGCAGTGGTGACTCTGGACAGAAGTCCTTATGTCCGAACATCATAGACAAAACAATGGTTATGGAAAATCGGGCATTATAACGGCTATGAATCGGATAATCCCAAATTTCAACCCATTCAACTTGCTCACCAATCTCTCCACACAACATATACATCTTATACATCCAAGAACTGAGGCCAAGCAATGCCTTTACGTTCTTAAAACTCAATACAACTCATAACAAAGCCCAATCATAGCTACTAAGATCATAAACATGCTTTTACACCATTAAAGCTAAAAAAAATCACTTAATACTTTCAAGGGTTCAAGGTCCATACCTCCTTGGTGTGTGTATAAGCCTAATAATCTTTGTATAGCCCTTATATATCCTTAAGCTAGCTTGAATCATCAAAAGAAACCAAGAATCAAAAGTTAGTTCTTGAAAATTACTATTCATCTCCATCTTTGACCTCAAATTCAAACATGAAAGACTTAACGAAAAGCTATAAGATTCATGGCTCACCTTGTACTAATCACTAGCTTCGTTTTAAGCTCTTGTTTGCAATTGTTGGTGGAAGAAATCTCTACTTCTCTCTTCTCCTTTTCTTGGCCGAAAGTTTTGAAGAAAAATGGTGATGATGCTTGATTTTTCTTTTTGTTTAATTACTTTGATATTTGTGATCTTTAAATGGTCAAATGGTGAGTCATGGTCCTTGGCATCTTCTC
This sequence comes from Heracleum sosnowskyi, assembly GCA_030848705.1. Lineage (NCBI taxonomy): Eukaryota > Viridiplantae > Streptophyta > Magnoliopsida > Apiales > Apiaceae > Heracleum > Heracleum sosnowskyi. Next base: position 48,649,565 of record CM061236.1, read on the forward strand.
CTTTCGACACTTGTCGCACATGCAACGACTCTTGTTAAAGTAACTTTACTGGTTCGTTTCCTTTCACATGGATGATCCAAATGTTGCATTCCTCGAACCAATCTTGTTACATGTTACTTCCATGTCTATATTTAATCCTGTACGTCCTTGATATCTCTAATTCTTTTATTAATCCATATCCGTAAAATTGATAATCTGAATCCTTCAAATATTCTCGAATAATAATTAATCCGTCCGTTATTGGTGAAATTTCGGAGAAAACGGAAATGCTATTTTCCGATTCTGACAGCTTTTGCATTCCTTTATTTTCATCGTAGATCACTAATACAGCTTTGAAAGTTCATTATATCGTCCCGTATATAGGGTGGTCTGAAAAACTTTTTGAACGACAAAATTTTACTATTCATCAAAAGTTACTATTCATCAGTGGTTTTTAACAAAAGTCACTATTCATCCATAATCATTTGGATCATTATCCGTTCCAACATTCCTGTTTTATTTCCTCTTTATTTCTTGTACTTAGACAATGTTCTATAGCTTTCTCGGGCATACGCTATCTTGTTTACGGAGTTGTCGGATGCATACCAGATATCGATTTGGATGACATAAAAATACTTTTCTTCCTTGGAATATTGTATTCTTATTCTCCAGAGAGATTATTCTTATCTATATGTTCAGTCCATTCTTACTATTCTCAAAAATGTTTGAAAACCGAAATTCATATTCATTTCATAACTTAATTCTTAAAGTCATTGCCACCATCCATATTTACATCAGCATATAACAAAAGTTTTAATCCTGCCCAAAATCTGGGGTCTTACAGTCTCCCCTCCTTAAAAGGATTCCGTCCCGGAATCATTCTGAAAACAAATGGGGATATCTTTCTAGCATCTCGCTCTCTAGCTCCCAAGTCGATTCTTCCACATTATGGTTCTGCCACAAAACTCTGACTAGCTTGATGACCTTGTTTCGGAGCGCTTGTTCCTTTTTATCTATGATTTCCACTGGCTGCTCCACATAGGTTAGGTCTGGCTGCATGTCTACTTGTCCGTATTCCACTATGTGCTTAGCATCCGGGTTGTATTTCCTCAACATTGAAACATGAAACACATTGTGCACTTGTCGCAGGTTTGGGGGTAATGCTAGCTCATATGCTAAGTTTCCAATACGTCTTAAGATCTCAAATGGTCCAATGTATCTAGGACTCAGCTTTCCTTTCTTTCCGAACCTCATCAAACCTTTCCAAGGAGATACCTTTAAGAACACTAGGTCTCCCACTTCATATTCCTTGTCCTTCCGGGCTAAATCAGCATACTTCTTTTGTCTATCTTGGGCTGCTACCAGCCGTCCTTTGATTAGTTCTACTATGTCCTTAGTCCGTTGGACCACTTCGGGTCCAAGCATCTTTCGCTCCCCAACTTCATCCCAATACAAGGGGGATCGACATCTTCTTCCATAAAGGGCCTCATAAGACGGCATTCCTATACTCGAATGAAAACTATTGTTGTAGGAAAACTCAATCAGTGGTAGGTGATCATCCCAATTCCCTTTAAAGTCTATAGCACAGACCCTTAACATATCCTCTAGTGTTTGGATGGTCCTTTCACTTTGTCCGTCTGTTTGGGGGTGATAGGCAGTACTCATGTTCAGCCGGGTTCCTACACATTCCTGGAAGCTCCTCCAGAATCTGGAGTTAAATCTGGGATCTCGGTCAGATACTATGGCGACTGGGACTCCATGTCGTACCACTATTTCCTTCAAGTAAATATCCACTAGTCTGTCGACAGTGTACCTTTCGTTGATCGGAAGAAAGTGGGCTGACTTCGTTAATCGGTCTATGATTACCCATATGGCATCGTGATTGGCCTTGGTCCTTGGTAAACCCACTACGAAATCCATGGCTAGATGTTCCCATTTCCATTCGGGAATCTCTAAGGGTCGTAAAAGTCCACTGGGCCTTTGGTGTTCCGCTTTCACTCGCTGGCAGGTCAAGCATCTGCTTACCCACTCTGCTACGTCCTTTTTCATGTTAGGCCACCAGTAGTACTCTTTCAAATCTCCATACATCTTGGTGCTTCCTGGGTGGATTGAATACCTAGAACTGTGACTCTCGTGTAAAATTTCGTCTTTCAGTTCTCGAACATTCGGAACCCAAATTCGGTAAGTATACCTCCTTATTCCTTTATCATCCTTGACAGTGTGGATCTCTTCTCCGGTCATTGACTGCCTGTCTTCACTTATCATCCTTTCCTGACACCTTCTTATCTTTTCTAGCAACTCTGGCTGCAAGGAAATCTCAAACAGCTTTTCGGTACCGTCTCCGGTCACCTTCACTTCTATTTCCATATTTTCAAATTCTCTGATCAGTTCTTCTGATGTCATTATCATCTTGAGTCTCTCTTTCCTACTAAGGGCGTCAGCCACCACATTGGCTTTCCCTGGGTGATACAGAATTTCACAGTCATAATCCTTGATCAGCTCTAACCATCTTCTCTGGCGCATGTTGAGCTCCTTCTGGGTAAAAATGTACTTGAGGCTCTTATGGTCAGTGTAAATCTCGCACTTCTCTCCATACAAGTAGTGCCTCCAAATCTTTAAGGTGAAAACTACGGCTGCTAATTCTAAATCATGAGTAGGATATCGAATTTCATATTCCTTCAATTGCCTCGACGCATATGCAATTACCTTACCGTGCTGCATCAGCACGCACCCTAATCCCTTATGCGAAGCATCACTGTAAATCACAAAATCTCCTTTTCCATCTGGTAATGCCAACACAGGGGCAGTCACCAACCTCTTCTTTAACTCTTGGAAACTACCCTCGCACTTTTCCGTCCATTCAAACTTCTCAGTTTTTCGGGTAAGTCGGGTTAACGGGGCTGCGATCTTCGCAAAATCCTTAACGAATCTTCTATAATACCCTGCTAATCCTATGAAACTTCTCACCTCTGTTGGTGTGGTTGGTCGTTCCCAATTTGAAACTGCCTCTATCTTGGAGGGGTCAACCAACACTCCCTCCTTATTGATCACATGTCCTAAAAACTGAACCTCATTTCGCCAGAATTCACACTTTGTGAATTTGGCATACAATTGTTCCTTCCTGAGTATTTCTAGGGTTATCCTCAAATGTTCTGCGTGTTCTGCCTCTGTCTTTGAGTAGATAAGAATATCATCTATGAAAACTATAACAAACTCGTCCAAATACTTCTTAAACACCCTATTCATTAAATCCATGAAAGCTGCTGGGGCATTGGTTAATCCAAACGACATCACCAAGAATTCATAATGCCCATATCTAGTACGGAACGCAGTCTTCGGAATATCTTCGGGTTTAATCTTTAATTGGTGATATCCGGTTCTCAGGTCAATCTTAGAGAAGTACACAGCATCCTTTAGCTGGTCAAACAAATCGTCTATTCTGGGTAATGGGTACTTATTCTTTATAGTTAGCTTGTTCAACTCTCGGTAGTCGATGCATAACCTCATACTCCCATCCTTCTTCTTAACAAACAACACTGGTGCCCCCCATGGCGACACACTGGGTCTTATCATTCCCTTCTCCAACAGTTCTTGTAATTGGGTAGCTAGCTCTTTCATTTCTACTGGGGCTAACCGGTACGGGGCCTTCGAAACTGGCGCCGTCCCCGGGTCTAATTCAATAGCAAACTCAATTACCCTATCGGGTGGTAATCCTGGAAGATCTTGTGGAAACACATCTTCGAACTCATTGACTACTGGGATGTCCTGCAATCTAGGTACCTCTTTCTGGGTGTCTACGACATATGCTAAGTAAGCCTCATTTCCCTTTCGTAACAATCTTTTGGTCTGCGCCATGGTTAGAAATTTCTGTGTCTGTTTCATCCCTCTAAACACTATTTCCTTCTTTCCTGGGGCATTCAATCTAATCTTCTTCCCTTTACAATCTATCTGCGCGTTATGGCGAGACAACCAATCCATCCCCAAAATGACATCAAATTCTCCTAATTTAAAAGGGATCAAATCCACACAAAAAGACTGTTCCCCTATTTCCAATTTGCAGTTTGGGTGCATCTGATGAACTGGGACTATTTCGTGGTTAGCTATCTCTACTTGTAGGGAATCCTTTAATGGTTGGGATTTAAGTTTCAATTTATGCGCAAAATCCCTCGATATAAACGATTTAGTCGCTCCAGAATCAAATAAAACATTTGCGCTAACTGAATTTAGAGAAAAGGTACCTGCTATCACATCCGTGTTCCTCACGGCATCCTGCACTGTCATGTTGAAAGTCCTAGCAGTTGGTGGTTTGTTAGAAGCAGCTTTGCTGGCCCCTGATGCTATGGGTCGGTTCGTGGGGCAATCCTTCTTCATATGACCTTGACGTCCACACTGAAAACAAGTGAGGTGTCTGCTGACGCTAGGGTTAACTACGGTACAATTCTGAGCATAATGGCCCCCTCGCCCACACTTAAAACAGGTTACCGTTCTCTGGTTGCACACACCGGGATGTTTCCTCCCACAAGTCGTACATACTGGTAATGGGGGTCGAGATTGGTAAGAGTGGGACACTCCTGATGGGTTGCCGCCCTGGTTCACACTTGAGCTTACGGTTCGCTTGAAACCCGTATTCCTTTCAGGTAGGGAGGCTGTCCCACGATTAAACCTATTTGGGGTGTGTCTTCCTGCCGAACCTCCACCCATGCTTGCATGTTTCCTTTTTGTTCCTCCTTTCTCTCTTTCTCTCTGCATCTGATCACTCCCTGCTTCCACAATCGAAGCCTTTTGCACCAACGTGGCATAGTCCGTAATCTCCAAGACTGCCACGCGATTCTGAATCCACTGCTTCAATCCTTGTTGAAATCTATTAGCTTTCTTCTCTTCGGTATCTACAAACTCTGGCACAAACCTTGATAGCTCGGTAAATTTTGCCTCATACTCAGCCACTGTTGTTAGGAATATGTTGTTCTTGATGATAATTATAAAAACACTTAGTAGATTTTGTATTAAGTTATTTTGTAGCTGTCAACGAAATAGCATGCTTTGCAGTGTTTCGTTGACAGGAAGCTCATCAACGGAATGAGTGATGTAGCAATTGCACTGTACATTACTTCATAGTTTGATATGCAGTTTGTTGAGTACTAGATAGGTTTTCTAAGTCATGTTGACTAAATGATTAGATAGGCAAAATAGGTTGGTTAATTGTAAATATTTAGTGCCTTGTAATTTTGCCTAAGTGAAGACATGTCAACGGAATGAAGATTACTCTATCAACGAAACAAGGAAGCTCATCAACGAAACAAAGAATAAAGCTATCAACGAAACACATCTCTATGCCATCAACGAATCATTATTGCTTTTCTATACAATTGACAAAGTGATAGTGACAGGTTCCTGACAGATCAAAAAGGAGATGTGGAAGTGTACTTTGCATTGGAAACCATTAAAATGGACATGGGGAATAAGGAAACATCCCAGTTTCCAATTGGGCTCTTGGGAGTGATCATAATAAGCATGAAGACAAAAGCAAGGATCTCCAAGGACCACTGGACAAAAGGGATGAAAAGCAAACTATTGGCGGTTACTCATTGTACTATTAGTGTAGCCAAAAATAGGGTTGTAAACTTGGGTTTATATAACCAAGTGTAGCAGTTACTTTATTTAAAGAGAAGAAAAACAAAGAGTTTGTATTAGCTATCTTTGAGAGCATTTTTCTTCTCTACAACCTTGTAACTGAGCAGCTGTGTACATTTGTATCACAGATTATTTCCGCAATAAAAACACTTCAGTTGGATCATCAAACAATCCAACTGAATTATTTATATCTTGTGTTTTTATTTATTCAGTTCAGTTTAATTTTATAAAGTATTTTCAAGTTAAAGAAATATCAAAATTGTATTCAACCCCCCCCCTTCTACAATTCTGTTAGGTCATTTGGGATTAACAATTGGTATCAGAGCAAGCTTCTAACATACAAGAAGTTTAAAGATCAAGACCAAAAACAGAAACCATGGTGAAGAAGGATGCAGGTGTGAAGATACCAGTTCTTGATAAGGACAATTACTTTCACTGGAAAGTAAAGATGCATCTACATCTCATGTCTATGGATGAGAGGTATGTAGACTGCATTGAGAAAGGTCCACACGTTCCCATGAAGCTTGATTCTAGAGTTGGATTGCCAGATAATGCTCCTGATGTAGAGATTCCAAAACTTGTCTCAGAATGGACTGTTGAAGATGCTGCAGAAGTCCATAAAGACAAAAGAACCATGAACATTCTGTTTAATGGTTTGGAGCAAGAGATGTTTGACAATGTTATCAACTGTACAACCTCTAAGGAAGTATGGGATACTGTTAGAACTCTCTGTGAAGGAACTGAGCAAGTCAGGGAAAATAAAATGCAACTCCTTATACAACAATATGAGCATTTTCATTTTAAAGCTGGTGAAACACTAAATGACACGTTTAGTAGGTTTCAGAAGCTTTTGAATGGATTAAAGCTGTATGGGAGGATCTATCAAACTAAGGATTCAAACCTTAAATTTCTCAGAGCTCTTCCAAAAGAATGGAAGCCTATGACTGTTTCTCTTAGAAACACTCAAGAGTACAAAGACTACACTCTTGAAAGGCTTTATGGAACCTTGAAGACTTATGAGCTGGAAATGGAGCAAGATGAGGAAATTGAAAAGGTACAGAAGAAGGGTGGATCTATTGCATTAATTGCATCTGTGAACCAACTGGAAGATGACAACAAAGAAACTGCAAAGGCCACAACTAGTCGACCTAGTTGTAGGAGTGATGTTAGCAAGGGTAAAGACAAGATGACAGAAGAAGAAGAAGAATCAGAACCAGCCAACTTGAATGACTTAGATGAGATTGATGAGCATATTGCTTTTCTGTCTAGGAAATTCTCTAAGTTCAAGTTCAAAAGAAACTCAGAAGCAAGGCCACCAAGAAGAGACTTTCAACCTAGCAAAACAAACTGGATTGAAAAGTCTAAGTCAAAATGTTTCAATTGTGGAATGCTTGGTCACTTTGCTGGAGACTGCAGAAAGCCCAAGGTTGAGAAGGGCAACAGGAAGTTTGAGCCTGTTGATTATAAAAAGAAATACTTTGAACTTCTCAAGGAAAAAGAAAAGGCTTTCATGTCTCAGGAGTATGACTGGGCTGGTAATGGTGAAGACTCTGATGATGATGTTGAATATGTCAACTTGGCTCTTATGGCTGACAATCATGAGCAGGAAGCAAGTTCCTCAAGCAACCAGGTAACAATTACTAATCTTTCTGAGCTTTCTAAAGAGGAATGCGATAGTGCAGTAAATGAAATGTCTACTGTACTATATAATTTGCGTGTTACTCTTAAATCACTTACCAAGGAGAATTCTAGAATAAAAGAGACTAATTTGCTCTTAAGTGATAGGAATGCAATGTTAGAAGCACAGCTCATTGAATTTGAGAAAATGAGATGTGTTAGTAGGGATGCTAAGAAGGAACTTGAGAACGTGTTACAAAGGGAAGAAATTCTTAAAACACAACTTGAAATAGAACAAGGTGTGATTGCAAAATGGAAAGATTCCAGGAATGTTGCTACCAACATCATTAATGTTCAAGGTATGGAATCTTTCTGTGAGGAATCATGGAAAAAGAACAAAGAGAAGCTAGGGTGTGTTGGTGAAACCTTAGAATCAGAAACAGAGTCAACAAACAACAATGATCATTTGTTGGAGGTTGATATGTCAACGAAATGCAATGTTTCGTTGACACATGAACCATCAACCGATCAGGCTGTTTCGTTGACAGACAAAAGAAAAGAGAAACTCACTAGACTTAATGACAAGTATGGTCCTGTCACCAAGAACTTTGTTCAAGGTGAGTCTAGTAATTCAAAGAAAGTTGAGAAGCCTGTTGAGAGAGCTAATGTAGGTCACTTGTCTAACAAGCAATTGAAAGACAAGGTAGAGAAAGTTCATAATGAGGCTAAGGGAAATAAAAAGAATAACAGGAATGGCAAAGTAGGAATTAACAAACACAACAATTACACACCTGATAAATATGCTCCTAGAAAGACATGTGTTAATTGTGGAAGTGTTAGTCATTTGTCTACTAACTGCAAATCTGTTAAGAAATCTGCTAATGTGAAAATGCCCAAGCCTGCAATGAACAGTTCCATGCCTACAATGCCTGTTATGCCTAACATGTTTGCTCCATATGCACAATTTCAGAATCCATATGCTAGCATGCCATTTGTGTCTAATCCTTACATGAATATGTTTAACATGCCACAAATGCCATGGAACATGAATAACATGATTGTTCCTCCAACTATGCATGCTATGAATGAAAATATGAGCAACCCTCAGAAATCAACACCAAGGGTAAAGATTGATTTGAATCAATCTGAGTCCAAAGTGAAAAATGGTACAAAAGGGAATGCAAAGGCTAACAAGACAGGACCCAAGGAAACTTGGGTACCAAAATCAACTTGATTTGGTTTTATTGTGTGCAGGGAGACAAAAGGAATCTTTGGTACTTGGATAGTGGTTGTTCAAGACACATGACTGGTGATTCTACCCTGCTCACAGAGTTTCAGGAAAGAGCTGGCCCTTGTATTGCTTTTGGAGATGACAGCAAAGGCTACACAAAGGGATATGGCTTGATTTCAAAAGAGAATGTCATCATAGATGAGGTTGCATTGGTGGATGGTCTTAAGCACAATTTGCTTAGTATCAGTCAACTCTGTGACAAAGGATTTTTAGTTACTTTTTCAAAAGAAGCCTGTGTTGTTTCTAAAGGAGGAAACAACAATGTGGTAATGACTGGATTCAGAAGAGGGAATGTGTACATTGCTGACTTTAGTAGCACAAGTTCAGACACCATCACTTGTCTTTTCAGCAAAGCAAGCAAGGATGAAAGTTGGCTATGGCACAAGAAATTATCTCATCTGAATTTCAAGGTTATGAATGATTTGGTAAGGAAAGATCTTGCTAGAGGAATTCCACATGTGGAGTTTTCCAAGGATGGTTTGTGTGATGCCTGTCAAAAAGGGAAACAAAAGAAGGCATCATTCAAAAGCAAGACAGAGTCATCAATTGTTCATCAGCTTGAGTTACTTCATATGGATTTGTTTGGCCCTGTAAATGTCATGTCTATTTCAAAGAAGAAATACTGTCTTGTGATTGTTGATGATTTTTCTAGATTTACATGGACTTTCTTTTTGCACTCTAAAGATGAGGCAAGTGAAATCATTATCAATCACATCAAGATGGTAAGCAATCATCCTGATTTCAAAGTAAGAAGGATTAGGAGTGACAATGGGACAGAATTCAAGAATTCAAGCATGAAGGTGTTCTGTGAAGAAAATGGTATTTTGCATGAGTTTTCAGCAGCAAGAACACCACAGCAAAATGGTGTAGTTGAAAGGAAAAACAGAACACTTATTGAAGCTGCAAGGACAATGCTAGATGAATCAAAGTTACCAACTTATTTTTGGGCTGAGGCAGTTAACACAGCTTGCTTCACTCAGAATATTTCTTTGATTAATCAGGCCAAAGGAATGACCCCTTATCAGTTACTCAAAAGAAAGAAGCCACTATTAGATTTTCTTCATGTCTTTGGATGCAAGTGCTTTGTTCTGAGAAATCAAGCTGAGCATTTGGGGAAATTTGAAGCAAAGGCAGATGAAGCAATATTTGTGGGATATGCAGCAGGGAAAGCTTACAGAGTCTTTAATCTCAGAATCAACATTGTTATGGAATCTGTACATGTTGTTTTTGATGATCTCAAAATACAAGGTCTCTGTGATGAAGGTTTCCATGAAAGTCTCTCTTTTGAGAATGAGGAAGGAGAACAAGTGAATCATGATAAGGCTACTGAGAAACAGCCTAAAGTTGTTGTATCTAGCACAGATGAAAGCAGCAGTGAAGATGAAGTTGCTGCATTAAGATTGAAAAGAATAGCTGCTAGTAGACCAAATGATCATTCCGTTGACAGTCATAATGGTGGTTTCGTTGACAGTCAAAATGAGCGTTTCGTTGACAACCAAAATGGTCATACCATTGACAGTCATAGAAATGGTTCTAGAAGTGATCATTTAGGGACAACAAACTCAGGGGGAGTTTCTCAAGGACAAATGTCCAATCAAGGCAATCATGATCATGAAGCTACCTCGTCTAGAGCAAGTCTACCTCCCTCAAGAAAATGGACTAAAGATCATCCCTTTGAACTCATTATAGGTGATGTTTCTTCAAAAGTCCAAACTAGAAGAGCAACTCAAGAAGAATGTCTATATAGCAGCTTTCTGTCTCAAGATGAGCCAAAGAAAGTTGAGGATGCACTTCTAGATCCAGATTGGGTTTTGGCTATGCAAGAAGAGCTAAACCAATTTGAAAGGAACAATGTATGGAAGCTGGTGCCCAAGCCTAAGGACAGGAGTGTCATAGGCACAAAATGGGTGTTCAGAAACAAGATGGATGAAAATGGCATAGTCACAAGGAATAAAGCTAGATTGGTTGCAAAAGGCTATTCACAGGAAGAAGGAATCGATTATGATGAAACCTTTGCTCCTGTTGCAAGACTAGAAGCAATAAGGATTTTCCTAGCCTATGCAGCCCATGCCAATTTCAAGGTCTATCAAATGGATGTTAAGAGTGCTTTTCTAAATGGGGAACTGGAAGAGGAGGTGTATGTGAGTCAACCTCCTGGTTTTGAAGATGATGATTTTCCAGAGTATGTGTACTTTCTCCTCAAAGCACTCTATGGTTTGAAACAAGCACCTAGAGCCTGGTATGACACACTTTCACAGTTCCTTCTTGAGAATCACTTCACTAGAGGTACTGTAGATAAAACCCTTTTTCATAGGATTGTGAATGGCTCTACAATACTTGTTCAAATTTATGTAGATGACATAATTTTTGGGTCTACAGATGAAAAACTTTGTCAAAAGTTTGCCAAGCTTATGCAAAGTAAGTATGAAATGAGCATGATGGGAGAATTAACTTACTTTCTTGGTCTTCAAGTAAAGCAAGTTAATGAAGGCATTTTCATTAGTCAAACAAAATATATTTTTGATTTATTAAAGAAGTTTAACTTAATGGAATGCTCTCCTGCCAAAACACCCATGCCTACTGCCACCAAACTTGAATTGAATACTAAGGAAAAATCTGTGGACATTTCAAGTTACAGAGGCATGGTTGGCTCACTTTTATATTTAACAGCTAGTAGACCTGATATTATGTTTGCTACATGTTTATGTGCTAGATTTCAGGCTGATCCTAGGGAATCCCATTTAGTTGCTATTAAAAGGATTTTCAGATATCTCAAAGGAACACCAAACCTTGGCATTTGGTATCCTAGAGAATCTGGTTTTGAACTAATTGGTTATTCAGATGCAGATTATGCAGGATGTAAAATTGACAGGAAAAGCACAACAGGCACCTGTCAATTCTTAGGAAACAAGCTTGTGTCATGGTTCAGCAAGAAACAAAACTCAGTTTCCACCTCCACAGCTGAGGCTGAGTATATTGCAGCTGGAAGTTGTTGTGCACAGATTTTATGGATGAAAAATCAACTACTTGATTATGGATTAAGAGTTGAGAAAATTCCTATTTTCTGTGACAACACTAGTGCCATTGCCATTACTGAGAATCCAGTGCAGCATTCAAGAACCAAGCACATTGACATCAAGTACCATTTCATTAGAGAACATGTTATGAATGGTACTGTGGAGTTACATTTTGTTCCAAGTGAACAACAACTTGCAGACATCTTTACCAAGCCACTTGATGAATCAACATTCTCAAGATTAGTAAGTGAGCTAGGTATGCTAAATTTCTCTTAATTATTTTTGAGATATTTGCAAGTCATAATGCAGCCAGAAATTTGCTATGTTTTTTCTGTGAATAATTTTTCTCAGGAAAAGGTAAAATTTTGTCTAAGTCAAAATTACTATGCCAACGGAATGCACCATTTCGTTGACAGTCTTAGCAGTTTTCTGGGTGTTTCGTTGATAGCTCTTTTATATCAACGAAACGCAGCTTTATCAACGAAATAAGACGGGACTTTAACCGCCCAATCCTGATTCGTTGATTTAGCGCTTTTTATCTGAACCGTTGAAATGTGACACGTCTTTTACCACGATCTATGCATACACCCCTGTAAGTATAAATCATGGTAATACTTTAAGAGTAACGGTTATATTTTTAAGCCAATCCAGTAATTTACATTTATTATTGGATTCATTTTCTGAGAATTTTTGGGGGAGTATTTAAGAAATTTTAGTTTTATTATTTCTTTTTACCTGTTCTCAAAAATTTCAAAGGCTTTTTCTCTCTTCTTCACTCTATCAATCAATTCAGTTCGAAGCTTTCCTTTAATCAACAATGGCACCCATAGTCAAGCTAATGTCTGCTGGAGGGTTCATCTATGAGAAGAACAACTCCATCCCTTTTGTTGTCAAGGAAAACCCGAACAGTCTGTTCTTCAAAATGATGGATTTCATGAAGAATTGCAAGTTGAGCTATGCAATGTTTCACTCTACACCACTCTACAATGAGATAATCGAGGAGATTTGGACCTCATGTGAGTATAGTGGAACAAACTGCACACTACAATTCACTCTTCAAGGTAATGAGTACATAGTTAATTCTGATGTTTTGCAAGCATGTTTACATATTCCTGATAATAACTGTGATGCTTTGCCTACTAACACTGAAATAACTACCATGTTAAATTCTATAAACTACTCTTTGCCTACTGATAATCTGGGTAGAATAATTAGGAGAGGTTTGGTTAGAGAATACAGTTATTTAGCTGATGCATTCATTAAGGTCTTTTCTGGAAAGATTAGTAATTTTGATGCATTAACTAACTCTATGTTAATTCTCCTAACCATGCTTCTAAATGATAGATATCACAACTTTAGCACCCAACTTATGTATGAAATTGGTGCTAAGTTGGGTGACAAAGCGAATAGGAAGAAAAATATCTATTATGCTAGGTTTCTGATGATGTTGGCTAACCATGTTAGTCCAGCACCATTAGTTATCTCTAACCCTAATGCCAGGTTCGAGTGCTTTGTGCAAGAAAAGAGAGTATTGACTGACATACTCAGGCTGAACCACAATGGTGATGTTCCAGTGGTGTATCTGCCAATCATTGAGGTAACTACTACTATCCCTGTTAGTGTAGCTAACTCCTCTACTGTTTTACCTTCCAATGTTGCTATGGAGTCTGTAGCTGTGACCCAACAGGCTCCTATCCCAGCAACAAAACCTAAATCAAAGAAATCCTCCAAGCCAACCTCAGGTGCTTCTCAAAAGGCACCTGTTGTAAAAACTACCACACAACCTAAGGGGAGTGAGTCTGGAGTTGTAAGAGGTGAGGGAAGGGGTGAACATCAAAGAAACCCCAAGGATAAGGAAGGACAGGTCAGTGTGTACCAGCCAAGTCCCATTGTGTCTTCCCAACAAGGCACAATGAGTAAAATGGATTTAAACACAAGTCTAATTGCATCCTCCCAAAAGGATGTGATTATTGAAACAAGCTCTCCACCAAGAGCACAGTCCAAGAGGGTAAGGGACAATTCAAGCCCAAAGTCTACATTTTCCCAATACCAAAGGAGAGTGAAGCAAAAGTCCAAGGGTACACAGGGTGCACACACACTGGAAGCAACACTTCCAGTTTCTCAAATTCAGTTTGATGTAACCCCTATCCTTACTCTGGGGTTACAGTCCCATTCTCTAAACATCAATCTTGAATTATCTCCATCCAATTCACCAACTCAATCTTTAGATGTGGACATGATCCATACATCTATTCCTGATTCTCCAACTCTAATCTTGGAGAAGCCCCACTCTGAAGCTGGTGGCCATTACTTGTTAAGTGATTTGTTGGGCCATCAACCAATTTTTCCTGAAGTTGCAAGGGGATCTGTGGACCATTCTTTAAAATCAATCACCACAGACTCTACTGTAATTTCTCATTCTCAAAGTGCTTTCCTGACTTCATCAACGAAACAGTCTATTTCGTTGACAAGTGTTTCTCCATCAACGGTATCCATACCGTTGACAGTTCAAACTACCATTCCGTTGATAGTTCACTCTGCACCTTTAATTGAAAATCAAGTTGTTCCCACAACTAGTGCAGATGATCTAGTGGTAGTTGAGACACTTCTAGGACTGAGAGGGAGTGAAACTGAGAGGCTGGCTTGCAGCCAGGCAAAAGGTGAGAATGTGAGTGAGAGGCTGGCTATTTCTTCCAGCCAGGCAAAAGGAGAGATTGAGAGTTCCACCTTAGAAGGTGAAGGTGAGGGTGTGAGAGGTGTGAGCCATGGGGAGCCCATGATGCAAGAACAGAGTGGAGAGAGAGAAGGGACTACAGGAGAAATAAGGATGGAAGCAGCCATTGCAAGTGAGTTAATGGAGGTCAGTGAGGGAGAAAGGGAACTTACTTTCCAAGAGGTTTATCAACAAACTCTGGATAGTATTTCCCTGGATCCTGAGACCTTTACTCATCCTGTGCCAGCCTATCAAATTATGGCTCAGCAGGGCAATGTGGAGGCAGAAAGGTCACTAAATCTAATTCATACAACTGCATCAATGCAAAGAGCAAAGGATGCCCTGACCAATCTACCTTCAGGAGCTGCAGCAAGTGGAGAATTTGAGTTTTCTGATGCTGAGGACAGCTATGGTGATAATCTACAGGTGGCCACCACTTCACAGACTGGGACTTCTGTGGTGCCTCCTACACCAGGCTGGCTTTCTCAAGGTATGCATGGTAGAGCCACTCTAGATGCTGCTATCTCCAGGCAGTACAATGAAGCCTACTTAGCTCATGAGTCTGCAAATGCAAGGGACAAGAAATTCTACAAGGCCATCATGGATTCTCTGGAAATTCAAAGGCTACAAATGATGCAGACAAGGATTGAGGCTACAGAAATCAAGGACTCTATTAGCAATTTCAGGGATGCTAACTACAGGATGATGGATGAAAAGCTCCCTCTTCTCACTATGTCCAAAATGAACAGGTTTTTCTCTAAGGAACCTGAAGTGGCTACCTCCTTGAAGACTCTCTCTTCTAGAGTGGACAAGGTGGAAGCTACTTTATCTCAAATGCAAAAGGAACAGGAGAAGCAGACTCAACTTTTGGCCCAGCTAGTGGCAGCTCAAGGACTCCCAGTTGTCTCTCTTGATGATAACAAAAAGGGGGAGAAATCTCAGGAGCTAACCATTCAAATCACAAAGGTGCTGGTCCCAACCATCACATTGCCACAGGAGCCACTAGCAATGGGGGAGTTTGGAAAGAAGAATAAGGATGGCATTGACTTGATCCAGGAAGCTTCTATGAGGATACAACTTGCAGCACAGATCAAAGATCATTGGTCCAACATAGAAGCAAGGTTCAAGAAAATTACTGAATCTTCAAAGACAGATCAGCCATCAACAAATGCAATGGTGACTGCACAAGTGGAGCCACAGTTCAAGAGCTCTTATGCTATAGAGCCCCTTCTACATGGAGTCATTCAAGGACCAAGAAAGGAGAAAGGACAAACTTCATGCATTAGGGATGTGGAAGAAGCTACATTACAAAGAAGCTTATCTCCCAAGTCTCCTGCTAAACCAAAAGGCAAAAACATAGCAAGGACTTTCTATCCTGCACCTTATCCAGATGAGCTCAAACTACTTGGACTTCTCATCACAAAAAGCAAGGAAAGTAATAATCATGAGATAAGGAAGCAAAGGGCAATTGTCTATAGGAATGGACAACAAATCTGTGTTTGGGCTGGTCATCCAAACTTTGCTGAAGCCAAGGCTGAGGAATCAGAAAGAGCAGCTATGCAAGCTCTTGCAGTAGCTCAAGCTCTAGATGAAGAAGAAAAACAGCAAGAAGAAAAAGCCCAAAAGGAAAGGAGTGAAAAGAAGAGTACAAGGCAACCAAAGGCAAGGGCTAGAAGAAACATAACCTTTGAAAATGATGACTCTCAGAGTATTGCATCAGACTCTTCTGTACCTCCAACAATTCCTGATCCATCTTTAAAGTTAGCCTGTGATCCCAAACATCTTGTTAATTATCATGATCAGCCAATTGAGCCAAAGGAAGAGCCAATTGAGTTTGATGAGGCTAACTTTCCTAAATTCCTTTTTGAGATGGATCCAAAGAAGAAATTGAAGCAAAAGGCTGTCAAGACAAAGCCAGTATTTGTGAGAAAGCCACAACCTCAAAAACCCCCTTCAAATCCAGAGGACTGCATGTACATTGCTGACATCAGGGAAGAATCCAGCTTGCATCTTGAGTTAGACAACCTGGTGGAAGTAAGGGGCATTGCAGCTTCTCAGAAGCTACCTGAAAGATTGGTTTTCACATACAAGGGTGGTAGAGAACAAATTTGGCCTCTCTACAGAATTCTAGGAGAAGACTACCAAACACTACTCACAGTGTTTAGATGCTTGAAGAAAGACTTTGGCTTCACCAAAACAGCCAAGTCTGAGGTGGTCTCCAGAATATGTCAAATAAAGGCTAGCTGGAACAAGCCTGAGGCTCTTCCCAGGATGCTAAGAGTGCCCTCAACAGGAAAGAAGATCCATCTTCAACCTTTCTGGATGATGGAATTCAAGGACAAGGACAACTGCAGAAGGTTCTTCAGGATGGAAGACCAGCTGGACAAGGCATCTAATCAAACTCTAAGGTTTATGCAATCCAAGCTTGGTGATCAAGATGAAGAAGAGAAGATCTTTTACAGAAGGCTACAGGTCCAGATTGAGGAGAACAACTCTAGGAGAGGGAAGAAGACTATGCCCCAAAGAAGACAAAGATGAATTATTTGCTCAGTCTGGAGGAGCACATTTGGGCATTAGTTCTGTAAGTCTTGCATTATTTCTAAAAACTTTATGGAGCTCAATACAACTTTTACTTTTATCATGTGTAATATGCCTGAGTGTTTTTGTTATCATCAAGGCTCTTGATTTATGGCTGTTATTCTATCAGTCATAAATTGGGGGAGATTGTTAGGAATATGTTGTTCTTGATGATAATTATAAAAACACTTAGTAGATTTTGTATTAAGTTATTTTGTAGCTGTCAACGAAATAGCATGCTTTGCAGTGTTTCGTTGACAGGAAGCTCATCAACGGAATGAGTGATGTAGCAATTGCACTGTACATTACTTCATAGTTTGATATGCAGTTTGTTGAGTACTAGATAGGTTTTCTAAGTCATGTTGACTAAATGATTAGATAGGCAAAATAGGTTGGTTAATTGTAAATATTTAGTGCCTTGTAATTTTGCCTAAGTGAAGACATGTCAACGGAATGAAGATTACTCTATCAACGAAACAAGGAAGCTCATCAACGAAACAAAGAATAAAGCTATCAACGAAACACATCTCTATGCCATCAACGAATCATTATTGCTTTTCTATACAATTGACAAAGTGATAGTGACAGGTTCCTGACAGATCAAAAAGGAGATGTGGAAGTGTACTTTGCATTGGAAACCATTAAAATGGACATGGGGAATAAGGAAACATCCCAGTTTCCAATTGGGCTCTTGGGAGTGATCATAATAAGCATGAAGACAAAAGCAAGGATCTCCAAGGACCACTGGACAAAAGGGATGAAAAGCAAACTATTGGCGGTTACTCATTGTACTATTAGTGTAGCCAAAAATAGGGTTGTAAACTTGGGTTTATATAACCAAGTGTAGCAGTTACTTTATTTAAAGAGAAGAAAAACAAAGAGTTTGTATTAGCTATCTTTGAGAGCATTTTTCTTCTCTACAACCTTGTAACTGAGCAGCTGTGTACATTTGTATCACAGATTATTTCCGCAATAAAAACACTTCAGTTGGATCATCAAACAATCCAACTGAATTATTTATATCTTGTGTTTTTATTTATTCAGTTCAGTTTAATTTTATAAAGTATTTTCAAGTTAAAGAAATATCAAAATTGTATTCAACCCCCCCCCCCTTCTACAATTCTGTTAGGTCATTTGGGATTAACAACTGTCAGGTTATTCTGCTTTAGCTCCAAAAACTTAAGCTCCATCTGAGTCTTCATAAACCTTGGGAAATACTTTTCTAGAAACAATTGCTTGAACCTTTCCCAAGTCACGATAACATCCGTCTCCATGTTCTTCTTGGCCTCCCACCAATAGTTGGCCTCTCCTTTCAGTAGGTAAGTGGCAAAAACGGTCTTCTGCGCCTCTTCAATGCTTAAAATCTCAAAGGACTTTTCCATTTCCTTTATCCAAGCTCTTGCCTCTACTGGGTCAGCCGATCCTTGGAATTCCGGGGGCTTGAGTGACTTAAATGCCCTGAACGAGTTCGCTACGGTATTGTTGTTTCCTTGGGGTGGTTGGGGATAACGGTCCAAATTTTGCCTGAGTAGATTCATGAACTGACCCATGGGATCTCCACCCTGGTCCTCTATTCTTTGTTCCTCTTCAACTTCCTCTTCTTCATTCTCAACGTCTGCGGTGAAAAAGGATTCCTCAGCCTCCCCATACTGGGAGTCGTCCTGTTCATTATAATCCTCATCCATTTCTTCATTATACTCAGGGTCTTCCCTATTTTGATTATGGCTTTCTTGATCATCAGATTCAGGGGGATTAGCCCTAGTTCCCACTCTTCGTGGAGGCATCCTACTGAAATTTGGAAAATTCACATTAGGCTCATTTACTGGGTTACAAATACAGTCGTTACATAATTGGAAGTAGACTTCCGCAGTTCTATATTTTATCGCAATTCTATCATATGGTGCAGACATTAGTATAGTAAACTTGTGATCGAGTCATAACAGGACTGGATTCAACTGAAAGGAAACAAATATATACATGGTACTGAAGATACAAAGTCTGGGTCAACATCAACAGTTTATAAGTACAACTGTTCTACCAACATCTAATCAAAAGTGAAATACATGGTCTATCCTTCTAGTCAGAAAGGAATAACATATACAATGGAACAATCCCGCCAAAAATCGGCACTACTATGTCCGTACGTGACTAGAAGACTAGACTACCATATCACTAACTCTGAAATCAGCCACTGGTGCGGTGCCATGCCCTCACCCTCGCCATGGCTATGCGAAAGATCTCCTCAGCATCAACCCGGGATATCCTGCCATTGCCATCAGTAGGCAAAGCTCGAATCCTCATCCGTGCCCTCATCTCAATACGAGTCATCGCCCTTCGGGCAACCCGAGGGAGCACAGACCTCCCGCCGCCCTGGCGTACCATCCTGGCATCCCTCTCTGCTGCTAGCTGCATCCGGGACTCTTCTAGTCTAGCCTCAGCTACCACCAAATCTGCCTGAACTCTGCTCACGGTCCAGTTGTGCACACACACTGGTATCCCCTCTAACGGAACGTGGGGTGGGGTAACCGGCTCGGCTGGTGGTGCAGCCTCTGCCTGCTGTGGCTCAGGGGTAGGCTCCTCATGATCATCAGGGTAAGGGCTCAAGGGCAGTGGTGGAGGGGTAGGGGCTCTCTCAATAGGAAGTGGAGTCTGGTCCTCAGCATCCCCCTCCATATCCTCAGTATCCGCTAGGGTCTGATCCTCCTCTCGATCCTCATCATCAGAATCCTCAATATCCTCGGTATCCGCATCTATCTGGACCTCCTCCGGGTCCTCCTCAATATCCTCATAGTATGGATCTGAAGTCCTAAGCGAGTCCTCGTCGTGCTGTCTCTCATAAGCCTCAGGGTCAGAGATATCGCTCACCTACACAATAACGAACTATGTTACTATAATGATATTAAAGTTCCCATAAGGGTTTTAGTCGAACTTGGCAAGAGTTCTTATTATCTTAGTGAATTTATTATTGTAACGTCGCATCATCTCTGGGGTTTATAACTCTAACGCTCTGATACCATTTCTGTAACAGCCCCAGATCCGGGGTCGGGGATCCAGTCGTTACGGTCTCAATTCCCATCAATATTACTTGCACTTGAATCAAAACAATTAAACTACATGCTGTGACCCCACAATACATGACCATACACACTCAACTAGTTATAGTCCCAGAGATGAAATTGAAATAAGTATCTAGTCATAGGATCCACAAGTTATAAGTTATTACAAACCCAAAAGATTACAGAGCATTTAAAAGTTCTTGCCGTTGATTACATTAATCGTAATATAAATAAGTCTGATACACAAAAGCTGAAGCTGAGTACACTAGTGGTTACTACCTCAGCTATGGCGGCTACGACATCAACGGGTAATTCTCTGACGACTGCTACCCGCTTTCGCAGGGTGTGACTGTTGCGGGCCATCTGCTCTAGCTGTTGTTGTGATATAAATAAATAAAGCAAGGGTGAGCAATAGAGCCCACCAAAAATAACTTATAACAGATTACCAAAATATAACAATTCAAAGATATATTGCAGTCACATGTTATGCCTTAAACAGATAAGAACTAGTATAATATAAAGGATGAAGTTACAAGGAAAATTATTAAAATCTTTCCGTAACCCAAAATCCACTTGTGCATATATATATCCTTAATCAGGATTTATCAGAGTCATAATTCATAAAAGGTGGAGTTGTATGAATTTATTGCCACTTAGATTTCAAGCATTTTCGACCCCCTGCCAACAGGACTGGTTCTTCACCCCAATACCTATTGCAGGAATATCCAAATTGGATGATGAACTAATACTGGAGTTGCTACCGCGCCCGCTGTGCCTAACCTTGCTATGATCAGTAGCAGGTCGCACCGCTCAAATATGTTTTCTACATGTAGATGGAAGAATCACGACGGCCTGACATTGTCTACCGCCTTTCAGTGACCTCCCGGCCCATTTGGGGCCAAAAAGTTGGATGGGTCAATCGCAACTGGACCACTTACACCACTCCTAGTTCAGATGAAATCCATGACTCTGAAACGTAAAGGTCGTCCTCCTTTCCCCAAGTGTAACACTTGTTGATACGACTCCACTAAGTAGTTATATCTAGATTGGAAAGGAAGATTCCCCAATATTTCCCAAGCTAGGCTTGTTAATGGATATCGACTTGTTCCATGAATTTACCCCTCGATCGTTGAGGTGGTAACACAATATTTGACTTGCAACAATTACATTGTTCCGAAAAATATCTGTCTCTTGACAGTTTTTGAATTGAGAGTTTAAAAAGAGTAGTAGTCACTTAAATCAGGTTTCCCATATTTTTGATAGTTGAGCGAGCATTTAAATCCTCTTTAAAAGACAGATTTAAATGGAAAAACATTGTTTTGGGAACCTCTTTTGATTTACAATTACTTAATAATATTTATTAAATAAGTAAATCTTAAATGAATATTTGAAAATAATATTCATTAAGTAAGTAATCCTCAAATGAATATTTGAAAATAATATTCATTAAATAAATAATTCGCAAATGAATATTTGAAAATAATATTCATTAAATAAATAATTCGCAAATGAATATTTGAAAATAATATTCATTAAATAAATAATTCGCAAATGAATATTTGAAAATAATATTCATTAAATAAATAATTCGCAAATGAATATTTGAAAATAATATTCATTAAATAAATAATTAATCTTCAAATGAATATTCAAAAATAATATTCATTAAATAATCCTCAGATAATATTCACAATAATATTCTTCGATTAAGTAAACCTCAAATGAATGTCTGAAATAATATTCCTTAATTAATAATTCTCATTTGAATATTCGAAATAATATTCATTAAATAAATAATCCTCAAATGAAAATAATATCCTTTAAGTAAATAATCCTTAAATGAATATAAATAATATTCTGTAAGTCGATAATCCTCAAATAAATATTAATAAATAATATTCTTAGAATGAATATTAATAAATAATATTCTTAACGTCAATAATCCTCAAATGAATATTAACAAATGATATCCTTAAAATGAATATTAATAAATAATATTCTTAAATAAAACAATTAACCCTCGAGTAACAGTTACCCGATATCGTATCGGAAATAACCTTTAACATATACCGAAATATAATTATTCCTGATCTTAGGGAAAATCACCCGCCCTTATCCTAGGGCATCATATACAAAACTGGCTTATAACTGATATCCCATATCTAGCTTATAAGCCCCACATCAATCATATCCTCAAGTATTGCTATATATATATAGCAGTTCAAAAACAAGCATGCAATTTATATATCGCATGTACACAACATATATGAAAACAGTTTATTATTACAACAACAGTAGTATAGGTTTTGAAAACTTGCCTGGTGGTGAGGTAGGGGTAGTGTGCCTCGAGTCAATCCGGCGATCTATACATAGTCAAAAGATCCAATGTTAATCACTTGAATACTTGCACGAAACTAAGTATGTACTTTACTTAAACCAAGACATGATTTCTAGTTAACTCCTTAAGAATCCTCTTGCGCACGCTCGACTCGAACATTTTTATAAAATAGAGATTAAATCCTTTTATCACGAAATCTTTTCGAGGGTCCTCCTAAACATACCTAGCATGTTAACACAAAGTTTCACATTCTGATTGGTCACTTAAGGGGTGTGATCATTGCCTCAAAGTTGGCTAAGTGGTATAGTTCGGTTTCTCGAAACGTCCTTAATTAAAACATTCGTTTCTCCTAAACCGTAATTCGGAATCATATGATCTTTATATCAAAACGAACCTTGAAACAAGACCTACACAATACTAGGCAGTGGTGACTCTGGACAGAAGTCCTTATGTCCGAACATCATAGACAAAACAATGGTTATGGAAAATCGGGCATTATAACGGCTATGAATCGGATAATCCCAAATTTCAACCCATTCAACTTGCTCACCAATCTCTCCACACAACATATACATCTTATACATCCAAGAACTGAGGCCAAGAAATGCCTTTACGTTCTTAAAACTCAATACAACTCATAACAAAGCCCAATCATAGCTACTAAGATCATAAACATGCTTTTACACCATTAAAGCTAAAAAAAATCACTTAATACTTTCAAGGGTTCAAGGTCCATACCTCCTTGGTGTGTGTATAAGCCTAATAATCTTTGTATAGCCCTTATATATCCTTAAGCTAGCTTGAATCATCAAAAGAAACCAAGAATCAAAAGTTAGTTCTTGAAAATTACTATTCATCTCCATCTTTGACCTCAAATTCAAACATGAAAGACTTAACGAAAAGCTATAAGATTCATGGCTCACCTTGTACTAATCACTAGCTTCGTTTTAAGCTCTTGTTTGCAATTGTTGGTGGAAGAAATCTCTACTTTTCTCTTCTCCTTTTCTTGGCCGAAAGTTTTGAAGAAAAATGGTGATGATGCTTGATTTTTCTTTTTGTTTAATTACTTTGATATTTGTGATCTTTAAATGGTCAAATGGTGAGTCATGGTCCTTGGCATCTTCTCCTTTCGACACTTGTCGCACATGCAACGACTCTTGTTAAAGTAACTTTACTGGTTCGTTTCCTTTCACATGGATGATCCAAATGTTGCATTCCTCGAACCAATCTTGTTACATGTTACTTCCATGTCTATATTTAATCCTGTACGTCCTTGATATCTCTAATTCTTTTATTAATCCATATCCGTAAAATTGATAATCTGAATCCTTCAAATATTCTCGAATAATAATTAATCCGTCCGTTATTGGTGAAATTTCGGAGAAAACGGAAATGCTATTTTTCCGATTCTGACAGCTTTTGCATTCCTTTATTTTCATCGTAGATCACTAATACAGCTTTGAAAGTTCATTATATCGTCCCGTATATAGGGTGGTCTGAAAAACTTTTTGAACGACAAAATTTTACTATTCATCAAAAGTTACTATTCATCAGTGGTTTTTAACAAAAGTCACTATTCATCCATAATCATTTGGATCATTATCCGTTCCAACATTCCTGTTTTATTTCCTCTTTATTTCTTGTACTTAGACAATGTTCTATAGCTTTCTCGGGCATACGCTATCTTGTTTACGGAGTTGTCGGATGCATACCAGATATCGATTTGGATGACATAAAAATACTTTTCTTCCTTGGAATATTGTATTCTTATTCTCCAGAGAGATTATTCTTATCTATATGTTCAGTCCATTCTTACTATTCTCAAAAATGTTTGAAAACCGAAATTCATATTCATTTCATAACTTAATTCTTAAAGTCATTGCCACCATCCATATTTACATCAGCATATAACAAAAGTTTTAATCCTGCCCAAAATCTGGGGTCTTACAGGTTAGCTTCTACTTCTATCTTCTTTATGTGATCAATGATTAATTGTGTTGCTTCATTCTTTGACTGTAAAAATAACACCCACGTGTACTTGGAGTAGTCATCAACCATCACTAACGCATATCTTTTCCTTGAAACTGACATGACATTTACTGGACCAAATAAATCCATATGGATCAACTGAAGAGGTTCAGAGATGCTTGTCAGTTCTTTGTTTCTGTGTTATGCTGTAATATCCCAAAATTTTGTAATAATTGAAACCCTGATGAATAGTATATTTGTTGATGAAAATATTTTCAGACCACGCTATGTGGAAGACATGGAATGAATGTTTCGAAGTTATATTATTGATGTATAAGGAGAATAAGTGAATGCAAACGCAATCAGAATCAGAAGATTTCCATTCGAGTTTTAAATCACTATTCACTGGACAATCAAGGACATATTGATTTGATCGTTTCGAGAAAGTATGTAGAATGAGAAATCCATATAGTAAGTAGTTCACTATATGAACTTTGAGCTTGTGATCAAACCCTTTAAGAATAGAATTGGGTCGTAATATTAAAGTGGATACTAGCATGGATAGTTAGGAAAGGAACCGAGAAGGTTTCGTGTTAAAAAGATGATTTTTCGATTTTATAAAAATGCGGGAACAAAAGTTGCGCGAGTGAAATACCCTTAAGGGGATGGTTAAAACGATGAGTTAGTAATGGTAAAGTACTTGGGTTTTGTGAATAGATTTCCACCCAAACTTTTGACTTAGGAGTTTACGGAATGTCATGAGGTTATAAGTGACCAAGAGCGAGACATTTGATTTTCATTAATAGAACTTTAGTGCTTAAGTTAATAGCACATTAATTGGTTCTAGGGGACTGATTGTGTATTGTGTATCTTATTATAGATCGACGAGCACAGTCCCAAGCCCCCACTACCACTTCACCGAGACACCAAGGCAAGTTTTCAAACCCTACATCTTATAGAGATGCTGTTGTGATTTAATGTTGTGTTTGTGATATATTCTGCTTTAATGTTATGAAAAGAATTATAAACTGATTACGCTTTTGATAAAAAGTTTTGTGAGATATAAGGTTTATATGCTATGTAAATACTAGATCTAAACCGAGGTTTTTAAAGGCACTAAAGGTAGAGCTGAAGGGTTTCGAGCACATAAACGCAACGAAAAACGTAAAAATAAATCAAAATTCGAAACCCGGATAGGATCCATGCGAAAACAAAAGATTTAATTCGGAGATTAAGAACAAATACCTTAAGAAGCTTTAACCGTTCATTAATGGAAGATTAATGGATATCCAAAGCTTGTTCAATCACCATGTATCCCGCTCTCGCGATCTACCCACACGAACGCTTTTCTTGAAGGATTGATGGTACTAGCACCCGAAAACTGCTTTTTTCTCTCTCTCTTTTCTTGCTCTCATAAACGGCTAGGGTTTTAATGTAAAAACGTTTTTTTATCATTAAAATCAACCCTCTTTGAGAGTTTATATATAGAGGAAAATAAGTTTTCTAATTATAATCCAATTATAATAAAATACTAATCCGAAATTCCAATTTATTATTTAATTAAGTCGCACTTAATTAATTAATAACTAATTTCAGAATTAGTTTCAGTAATTCCATTTTCTATTTAAATAATTAATCAAGTCATACTTAATTAATATTATAAATAGAATAAATTACTTATTTAAATTTAAATTCATAATTTAAATTATTTCTCCTTCAAGCGTTCTTTGTGTGTGACCCTGTAGGTTTTTATTACGTTGGTAACAATTTAAATAACTAATTAAAATTGTAAACAATGAGCGGCATCTAGTAATACATCATTGCCATCCAAGTAATAATAATTAAATCGGTGATTCGATTAAGTCTTTCGTGAATAATGTTCCATGTAATATAATCCCTTTAACCTTAATATTATAGATTAAACTCGAGGCATGTAATGTGTCATCCTCTTCATAATTTAATCTTAGTTTTCTTGATCGATGAGTATACTAATAAATCAAATCAACATTTGAGCACGACTGTGCATTTCTTAGTCTCACTCAAACAAGAGGCCAATAATATCGCTCCTAAAATTAGGAGGGTTAAATCCCATCTAGATCATTCATATTTCTCATACGATTCAAAATATACCCAATGTCCACTTTTATAATCACACGGTCAAAGGTAACTTTTAATGTAATCAAAGTATATTAATTCTCGTATAAAAATATAATGATTTCAGGTCTAAGGATCATTACACCATTATCACAGTGAGAATTACTTATGACACTATCAACAAGTGTAATCTCACGGCGGGTCAATCCAGTGTCATGTACTCTTACATACACCTATGTTTTGACTTTAGTATCATCATACCTATGACCAATGAGATGTGGTCATCAGTCAACAAACATACTAGTCTCTGTGTATTATTATTGTCCTTAAATAATAACACTCGACTAGGGATATTTAGGATTAAAAATACTATTCAAATAATCTCATTTTTAAGTCACATACTTAAATATATCGAATACATATCATAATTCCAAGGACATTTATTATGCTTACATTTATAACGCAGTAAATAAAGACATAATAACAATAATAACAATAATCAATAAAACATAATTTATAATAATAAAATGTTTTCTTTAAAACATAAAAGTATCGTCTCTAGAGCACTAATACTAACAAGAGCACTCGTACGATGATTTTAAAACATTAGACCGGGAGTCTAATTTATTATTTTGTCTTGATTATACTGTCAAAAGCTGGAGGGTTCCAGGGACAACTATATTTTAAAATTTTGATTAAATATTCCAATATATATATTATTGGATATTTAATGTGAGATATTTAAATAATATTATTATAAATATTATTTGAATATTTATTTAATTAAGTGAATATTATTTTGGATATTCACTTAAGTGGAATTTTATTGAATAATAATTCAATATTTATTATTTGCATATTTATTAAATATTCCAAATATGATTTAAAAATCATAGAACCTTATTTAAATATTATGTAAGGTTCCAATAATTGTTTAAAATATTTTCTGATCTAAAAAAGATTTATTTGAGTATAGTAGGGGTTCCCAACTACTTTAATTATTTTTCTCAATTGATGACTATGGTTTTGAACTTATCAAAAATTGGGAATCAATTCCAAGAAGTGAACATATGATATCACTTGCCTCTTTCATTAAAAGTGAGTATATTTTGGGTTTCTGAATTATCAGAACTAAAGATATTTTACAAAACTCCCAGGTCATGATTATCAAAATACTTAGTAAACGTTTGTTGTTTCGTTGACTGATGTCAACCCACATTGTGACTTAATCCTTTCAAACATTCTGGAGTAAGAAAATCTGAACTGTTGCAAAGCTTTGACAAGTATTTTGTACTTGGGGAACTAGGATTAAATTTCGATTCCTGTTTCATTGATTTTTCATCCGGAACTAGGAGGAAACGTGTAAGAGGATGTGGGATAGTCCATCAAATTATATAGCATAAGAGGCTGCGGGGCAGTCCAGCAACTATCTCGCGTAGGAGGCTGTGGGACAGTCCAGCAGATACAAAGCCCGTATGCGGCTGGGGTGATAATCGTGTTAAGATATCGTCCATCTACTAGTAGAAAAGTGTGAGTTCGATACAACGACTGATCATCGTGTATCGTGGTGTGCTCCAGAAGGTCCCTTCCCTCCAATTGGAGTTGTGCTGCACATTGTAACGAAAGTCTAGGTGCTGAGTTACTGATAATGTGACAGTGATTGAGTAATGATGTTCCTCATATAGTAGTTGAACTGTATGACATGTTTTGATGAAAAGAATATTTAAATATATCATTCTGTATACGAATGAAGTTTTAAAAGTTTTCAATTATGATATAAGCTTACATATATGATTATGCTGCTTTATATTATTGTTGGGCTTAGTGTTCACTCTTGTTTTCTTTTATATATATCACAACACAACAGCTAGGTAGATGGCCAGGATTTGCCATACCGTTCGGAAGCGCGTCTGGGCCGCGCAGACCGCCCATAGGATGGCAGTTGCAGCACCTAAGGTAGAAGTACTGAGTTGGTTCGGAGTGCAACTCTTGTTGCTCCGGTTTATTTATAAGTATCACTTATGTATATTAATGAACAAGAACAAACATTTACGCTGTCTTTCTGGTTTCAAGTAGAAATCATACTGGCAGTAGGTTTCAAACATTTTACTTTTGGGTTGTAATAACTTTAACTTATGGATCATATGACTACTGCTTTTACAATTTCGTTTCTGAGACATAACTAGCGTGAGTACATTGATGGTGGGGTCACCATGTCTGTTGATTTATTTTATTATGATTCAAGTATCAAGTGTTTGTATGGAATAAGGAACGTGACAACCTGGATCTCCAACCCCGGATCTGGGGGTGTTACAGAAATGGTATCAGAGCGTATAGTTATTAATCTCAGAAATGATAGGGCGTTAGGAATAATAAATACAACTATAATAATAAGGAAAACTCCCATCGAGTTCATGGTTGGGCTACCGGATGTAGAACTAACCATTAAAACCCGCAAGGGAACTTTTATTACACAGTAAAGTAACCTAGCTTTCGTTTGTATAGGTGTTTGCGGCCGAGGAGGCTGATGACTTTGAGACCCAGCATGACGATGCTCTGTTGGCGGCTGAGGACGACCCCATGGATGACCCAATGGAGGATCTAGATGAGGATCCCGAGGAGGATACAGAGGACCCGGACGAGGATCCGGAAGAGGACCCCATGACTGTGCTTGACTTTCCTACTTCTCCTGCTCCTACTATTGATGGAGAGTCGACTGAGGATGATGATTCCACTGAGAGGGATCAGGTTGTGCCTGATGTAGTTACCACGGAGGACGATGAGACTTCTGAGGACATTGCTAGCCGAGGAGGCATCAGGATGTACCCTCTGCCTACTGTGAGAGTCCTTACCCCTCCTGTGCCCCCACTGAGCCCGTTACCATCAGACGATGACTATGACCTCGCCCCTGAGGGATATGAGGAGGACCAGCCTCTGACTGATCCGGACACACCTCCTCCCTCACCTACTAGAGTACCTACTGTGATCCATGATTGGATGATTGGTCAGATGATCACTGACTTGGCAACGGCAGAGGCTAGAGCTGATGAGCTGAGGAGACAGTTGGCTGCAGAGAGAGAGACCCGTCATTCCTATTAGGACGGGATGAGGTTTATGACTCCTAGGGAGATGAGACGTGAGATTTCCAGCATTGAGTTGCGAGCTATGGTCCGCATGAGAGGCCTGTCTGTTGTTGCTGAGGGACTGGTATCCCGACGGGCCACAGAGATGATTTGGACAGATGCCATGGTGCGTGTCAGGAGCCTGACCCGCCCAGAGGAGGAGCTTTGATGGGTGACAGATAGCTTAGTTCTCTAATCTCAGATGGCCTTTAGTAGTGCCAATTTTGTGGGATGGTTCCGTTGTACAGTAGTATCCTTTCTGGGTTAGAAATAGGCTGATCAGACTGACGTTAGTAGATATTGACTGGTAGTGCTTAGCTTTTGACTGTTGTACGGATGATGTATTTCAACGACATGTTCGCTTTTGTTGAAACCTTGACTTTCAGTATCTCGTGACTTTATGTCACTTATGTATATATTCGTGCATTTCAGTTTCTTTAAAGTTTTTAGTTTTAAAATGGATATACCCTGCTATTTCAACTGTTTTACAAGTTATCAGTCTTGACATATAAACTGTGCAACACTTGTTTTGAAAAGAAATATATATTCACCAATGAATTCAACTGATTCATCCACCTATTTTGAAAGAACAAATGGTTTTAATAAAAGTTCTTGTTCCACCCCGACGTATGGGGACACGAGCACGCCCTGCCAATCTTGCGGCTCAGGGCAGTGTTAACCAGAGAGATATAGGGCAAAACTTTCATAATGAGGAAGAAAACCCAGACTTCCACGAGTTGGGAGAACATAATTATGAGGAAGGTGAGTATGAAGGAAGCGGAGAGGATGATGATTATAATGAGTTTGATGATCAGGACTACGAAGAGGAAGAGTATGAAAGTACTCAGAATGTGGAGGTCCCCGGTGGAAACCCGATGGACCAATTCATGTACCTACTCCGACAGAATTTGAACCAGCACCCACCACCACCACCACCACCAGGCCCCAATACTGCGGGACAAAATGCTTTTAAGGCCTTTAAGTCCCTTTGGCCCCCGGAATTTTAGGGATCCGATGACCCTGTTGAGGCAAGAGCTTGGTTAAAGGAAATGGAAAAATCTTTCGAAATCCTAGGTATCGAGGAAGCCCAAAAGACCATCTTTGCTAATTACCTCCTGAAAGGAGAGGCTAACTACTGGTGGGAATCGAAGAGGAACCTAAAAACAGATGCCATTATTACCTGGACAAGGTTTACTACCTTATTTCTGGAAAAGTGTTTTTTTGTATTCATGGAAGCACAAATGGAGCGAAAGTTTTTGGAACTAAAACAGGATAACATGACCATGGCGGAATATGAAGCCAAGTTTACTGAGTTATCTAGATTTGTGCCAGAATTTGTCAATACCGACTTGAAGAGGTCAAGGAGGTTCCAGCAAGGGTTAAAGCAATGGATTCAGAATAGAGTAGCTGTGTTGGAAATAACGGACTATGCCTCGCTAGTGCAAAAGGCAACCATAGTGGAAGAAGGTAGTGAGCAGAGTCAGAAAGGAAGAGAGGAGAAGAAGAGAAAGTTTGGTAGTTAAGGATGAAGCTCTATGAACAGGAGTTTCCCAGTAAAGCCATTTGGAGGAACCAGGTCCTAACCTTTAAGGAGTTCCGAATTTAGGAGAACTGAGAACAGGAGCCTAAGCCAGGGCGGCAGGCAGATAGGAGTGTCCCATTTTAGTCAACCCCGACCCCCACTACCTGACTGCAAGACTTGCGGAAGAAAACATCTGGGAGAGTGTACCCTAAAATCCGTAATCTGCTTCAAGTGCAACAAGACGGGGCACTACTCCAAAACATGCCCTCAAAACAATCAGAAGTGTTTTCAGTGTGGGAAATTAGGACACCTGAAAAGAGATTGCCCTATGTCAAACCCCGCCGGCTCAAGAATCAGTGGAGCCGCCTCTAACAAGCCCCCGACTGCTAGAACTTTCAACATGACTGTGAAGGATGCCGCGAGGGACACAAATGTGATAGCAGGCACCCTTCTACTCAACACCGTCAATGCAAATGTTTTATTTGATTCGGGAGCTACCAAGTCTTTTATTTCAAGGGATTTCGCGAGTCAGTTAAAACTTAGAGCGGAACCATTAAAAGAAGTGTTAAAGGTAGAGATAGCAAACCGGGAAGTAATTCCAGTTGATAAGATACACTTAGACTGTAGTCTAGATAAAGAAGGTCAACAGTTTCGTGTAGACTTGATCCCATTTAAATTAGGGGAATTCGATGTCATTCTGGGAATGGATTGGATGTCGAGCAATGACGCTCAGATTGATTGTGAAAGAAAGAAAATTAAGTTCAAAATATCCAAAGGACGGGAGGTCGTGTTCAAGGGACAACGACAAACCCGTAAGTTTTTAACCATGGCCCAAACCAAGAGGTTGTTGCGGCATGGGTGTGAGGCTTACTTAGCCTATGTGATAGATACAAATCGAGAGGTTCATAAGTTACAAAGTATTCCTATTGTAAATGAATTTGAAGACGTATTTCCAGAAGACCTTTCGGGATTACCACCTGATAGGGAGATAGAATTCGCTATCGAATTAGCTCCAGGGACGGCGCCAGTTTTGAAGGCCCCGTACCGGTTAGCTCCAGTGGAGATGAAAGAGTTAGCCATTTGTTAGATATAATTGCTAATGATTGTTTTATCAGTTTTTAAGTACCAGGTACTCATCAGAGTTTACTAGAAGCCAGTCAGAGTTTGTTAAAGTCTGACGGGGTGAAAGTTTTCTGAAGCTGTCGGTGCTAATATGAAGATTCTAGAAGCAATATATCTTGAAGATGGAAAGAAGCAAGATATATTGAGACAGATAAGGAAACGAAACAGAAGACAGAAGCAATCCTAATTTGATATAAATTGTATAGCTAATTTGTAGGAATATCAATTAGAGATTGATTCTATGTAGCTGTGTACTATATAAACACAGATAGGTTAACCCTAAAAGGGAGGTGAATACTGAATACATTATTCCTGTAACCTAGCAGCTCTCTGTGATTCTTTAACATCACTGAGAGAAGAATTATATATATAATTCAGTTGTTGATTCAGAAACAGTGTTCTCAATTGTTATTATCATACTTATATTGATTATATATTGTGTATTCGGCCTAACAATTGGTATCAGAGCCTAGGTTGTTTAATATATACAGTTTATCGATCCAAACACAAGTATAATCATGACTGACAACTCTCAGGAAGGTTCTAATGCAGGTTCTAATGTTCAGAAGGTTCAACCTACTTCTGTGAGTCGATATGAGACTATAAGGGTTCCAATTCTCAGACCAAGTGAATATCCAATATGGAAGGTGAAGATGACCATGTTTCTGGAAGCCACAGATCCAGAATACCTTGATAGAATCAATGATGGTCCTCATATGCCAACTAAATTGTCTCCTGTTGTTACTGGGCAAGAACAAAAGACTGTTCCAAAAGAGAAGAAAGATTTGACTCCTGAAGACATCTCATCAATTGCAAAGGATGCAAAGGTTAGACATCTACTACACAGTGCCTTAGATAATGTCATGTCTAACAGAGTGATTGGCTGCAAGACTGCCAAAGAGATTTGGGATGCTTTGGAAGTCAGGTGTCAAGGAACAAGTGCTATAAAGAAAAACAGGAAGACTATTCTAACACAGGAGTATGAACACTTTGACTCTAGATCTGATGAAAGTTTGACAGATACATATGACAGATTTTGTAAATTGTTGAATGATTTGTCTCTGGTTGATAAAGAATATGAACTTGAAGAGTCAAATCTCAAGTTTCTTCTATCCCTACCTGAAAGATGGGATTTAAAGGCAACAACAATCAGAGACAATTATGATCTTGCAGATACAGATCTTGATGAAATCTATGGGTTGCTTAAAACTCATGAACTTGAAATAGAACAGAGAAACAAAAGATCTGGAAAGAAGACAAAATTTGTTGCTCTTAAAGTTGAAGAAAAGCCTGTCAAGAAGGAATCATCAAGAAAGAAAGCCAAAGGAAAGGCTTTAGTCATTAAATCTGACAGTGAGTCATCAAACTCTGATGATGGCTCAAATACTGATGATGAAGCTTCTGATTCTGAGGATGATGAAGAAGAGATGATGAAAATGGCTGCTTTAATGGTGAAGACCTTCAAGAAGATGGGATTCAAGAACTTCAAGAAAGGAAAGAGATTCTCAAGGAAAGATTCAAATTCTGATAAGAGAAATTTCAGAAAGTCTGATGGAAAACATACCAAGTCTGGAAAGAAAGACAAGTCTGAGATCCAGTGCTACAAGTGTAAAGAGATGGGTCATTACGCTCCAGAATGCAAGAAAAGAAAATCTGAGAAAGCACTCATCACTAAAGGCAAGGACTGGGCAGACACTTCAGACTCAGATGAGGGAGTCAATTATGCTCTCATGGCAACTGTTAAAGATGAAGCTGAGTCATCTGGAAACAAGGGCATAAAAGAGAGCACTCTTATCTTGGACAGTGGATGCTCAGGACATATGACTGGAAATAAAGCCCTTCTATCAGATTTTGAGGAAAAAGCTGGCCCAAAAGTTTCCTATGGAGATGGCAACATAGGACATGCTCTGGGATATGGCAATATCAATCTTGGAAGTGTCATCATCAAAAATGTAGCTCTAGTCTCAGGACTCAAGCATGATCTGCTTTCTGTGAGTCAAATCTGTGACAGAGGATACCATGTAGATTTTCATACTGAACATTGTGAAGTAATCAGTAAATCTACAGGGAAAGTTGTTCTAGTTGGACACAGGCACAATAACATCTATGAAGCAAGTTTGGTAACAAACTCTGAAGGAAAAACTGTGTGTCTATCTGCAAGAATGTCTAGTGAAGAGAGTTGGAAATGGCATAAGAAGCTCTCTCACCTAAACTTGAACAACATCAATGAGCTGATTCGAAAAGATCTTGTAAGGGGACTTCCAAAGTCAATACTCAGCTTAGATGGTCTGTGTGATTCTTGTCAAAAGGCCAAGCAAAGGAAGTCATCTTTCAAGAGTAAATCTGAATCTTCAGTTGTGGATCCTTATCATCTTTTACATATTGATCTCTTTGGTCCAGTGAATATAATGTCAATGGGCAGAAAGAAATATGATTTAGTCATTGTTGATGAGTACACCAGATACACCTGGGTGTACTTCTTAGCAAAGAAGGATGAAACTGCCCTAACTTTGATGGATCATGTGAAGCTATTGGACAAAGGATCACAGTACAAAGTGAAAGTTATAAGAAGTGATAATGGTACTGAATTCAGAAATTCTGAAATGGAAGCTTTCTGCAAGGAAAGAGGAGTGAAGCAAGAATTTTCTGCACCTGGAACTCCACAGCAAAACGGTGTAGTTGAAAGAAAGAACAGAACCCTAATCGAAGCTGCCAGAACAATGCTTGATGAAGCAAAATTGCCAACTTATTTCTGGACAGAAGTTGTTCAAACAGCTTGTTTTACTCAAAATGCTACACTGATCAACAAGCATGGGAAAACACCATATGAGATGGTGAAGAATAAGAAGCCAAATTTGAAATATTTTCATATTTTTGGATGCAAGTGTTTTGTGTTGAAAACTCATCCTGAACAATTGACCAAGTTTGACTTAAAAGCTGATGAAGGAATTTTTGTTGGATACCCACTATCAACTAAAGCATTCAGAGTCTACAATCTAAGAACTAAAGTGATTATGGAATCTATACATGTGTCATTTGATGACAAGAAAATAACTGGAATAGAAGATGAAGAATATCATGATCAACTTCGCTTTGAAAATGAAGATCTATACTCTGATGATGTAAACTCTGATGCAGCAAATCCAACAAACTCTGACGAAGCATACTCTGATCCTCTACTGGTAAACACTGACGAATTTTCTCTGACAGAACAAAATAGAGAACCAGTTGAGGGGGAGCGTGAAGAAACTTCAGGAACTTCTCAAAGTAATGACTCAAATTCTGAAAGAGGGTCAAATATAAAATCAAACAGAAACTCTGAGTCAAACTCTGAAAGTTCAAATACTGAACAATCCAATTCAGGGGGAGCCTCAGAGAATGCAAATAGTCAAGAAGAAAATCAGGAGAGCATGGATCAAGGGGGAGGATCTAATAATGATAATAGAAGCCAATTACCAACAGCAAGAAGGTGGACACAATCCCATACACCTGACTTGATAATTGGAGATCCAGAAGCTAGTGTAAGAACTAGAAGTGCTACAAATAATGAATGTCTGTTTCATGCATTCTTATCTCAAACAGAGCCCAAGAAAGTGGAAGAAGCTCTTCAAGATGCTAACTGGATAACAGCAATGCAAGAGGAGTTAAATGAATTTGAGAGGAATGAAGTCTGGACACTTGTACCAAGACCAAAGAACAGATCTATTGTTGGTACAAAGTGGGTTTTCAGAAACAAAACAGACAGTGATGGAGTGATTACAAGGAATAAAGCTAGACTTGTGGCTAAAGGCTATTCACAGCAGGAAGGAATTGACTATGATGAAACCTTTGCTCCAGTTGCAAGATTGGAGGCAATAAGGATTTTTCTGGCCTATGCTGCTCACAAGAAGTTTAAAGTCTTTCAGATGGATGTGAAAAGTGCTTTTCTCAATGGGAAACTTGAAGAAGAAGTATTTGTTGAACAACCACCAGGGTTTGTAGATTCCAAACATCCAGATTATGTCTACAGACTTGATAAGGCATTATATGGACTAAAGCAGGCACCTAGAGCATGGTATGAAACTCTGGCTCAATTTCTTTTAGAAAGTGGGTTCACTAGAGGTACAATTGACAAAACCTTGTTTTATTTTAATTTTGGTGATGATTTGCTGTTAGTTCAAATCTATGTGGATGACATAATTTTTGGGTCTACTAATGACAAACTCTGTAAGAAATTTGCCAAGCTTATGCAGTCAAGATATCAAATGAGTATGATGGGAGAGCTTAGTTATTTTCTAGGCTTACAGGTCAAGCAAACAGATGATGGGATTTTTATCAATCAAGCAAAATATACCAGAAATCTTCTCAAGAAATTTGGTATGCTTGATAGTTCATCTGCTACAACTCCCATGGCTACTACAACAAAGCTAGACAAAGACACAGGAGCCTCAGTAGATATGACAAACTACAGAGGAATGATAGGGTCTCTTCTTTATCTCACTGCAAGCAGACCAGATATCATGTATGCAACATGTCTTTGTGCAAGATTTCAAGCAGACCCCAGAGAGCCACATCTAACAGCTGTGAAGAGGATTTTCAAATATCTCAAAGGAACCATAACTCTTGGTTTGTGGTATCCTAGAGAATCAGAGTTTAAATTAATTGGTTACTCTGATGCAGATTTTGCAGGCTGTAAGATAGACAGAAAAAGCACAAGTGGAAGCTGTCAATTTTTAGGTGACAGATTAGTTTCTTGGTACAGCAAGAAACATAAATCAATTTCCACATCCACAGCAGAAGCAGAGTATATAGCTGCTGGTAGCTGTTGTGCACAGATTTTATGGATGAAGAATCAATTGCTGGACTATGGATTAAGGTACTCTAGAATACCTATTTACTGTGATAATCAAAGTGCTATTGCTATGACAAGTAATCCAGTACAGCACTCCATGACCAAGCACATCAGCATAAGGTATCATTTTATCAGGGAACATGTGGAAGAAGGAAACATTGAGCTTCATTTTGTTTCTACAGACCAACAGCTTGCAGATATCTTCACCAAACCTTTGAGTGAAGCTACCTTTACAAGGCTGGTAAATGAACTTGGAATGATCTCTGGTTTTGACTAGAGATACTGGTTAGATTCAAACTCTATACATGATTTTATGCTCATGATTCTTTGCATGTGTTAACTGTTATTTGTACCAGTATGTTAAACTCTGATAGTAAACTCTGTTAGTCATACTCTGTCGGTTAAACTCTAATGTTAAACTATGATTGTGATATTGTCTGAAACATATGGACCGATGAAGAGAGCTGTATGAAGCATGATTTCCAGTAAGTAATCATGAATCCTTCTAAGTATTATAAATTCTAAATTACAAAATGTGCAGAAATCTTACACAGAATGATACTGTCTCTATATTTATAGCATCTCTTAGTTTATTGACCTATACACTGAGTCTGTATTAGTTGTTTGCATTTTCTCTCATAAATTAATTGTATTAACTGATGAAAAGTCTAAACTCTGTTAATTAATTGCAAATATTTCACCCTCAAATCAAAAGATGCCAAAATGAGCACAAATTCCTTTGAGATCATGTTGTGCCTAGGAAGATCCAGGAACTTATTGTATGAAATAAGGGCTAAATTTTTTGATTTTTGGTGACTAGTGCCAACCACTGATTACTGGAAAATTAAATAAATAAATAAATAAATAAATAAATAAATAAATAAATTTATATATATAAAGGGGGTGAAAATAAAAGATATATCCAAATGAAAGGATATCAGAATACAGAGTTTAGATATGAAAATCAGATTTTATTTTATATGAGAGTTTGAGCAACCAGTTTTTACTGCTTTAGTTTGTGGATTTTATGCACTTTGAGATGATCTAAATATTCATATTCAGTAAACTCTGCTAATTCACACACAAATACTCACACCTGTACAGTTTGTGAAAAGAGTTT
This sequence comes from Heracleum sosnowskyi, assembly GCA_030848705.1. NCBI lineage: Eukaryota > Viridiplantae > Streptophyta > Magnoliopsida > Apiales > Apiaceae > Heracleum > Heracleum sosnowskyi. The sequence continues at coordinate 48,687,563 of CM061236.1, forward strand.
ATTTATAAAGGAGGAGGATTGGTAAACACTGATGAATTGTGTACTCTATGCCGAGGTAATTTTATTTTAATCTCTAATGATTAAAATTAATTATTTGTTTCAGATAGTTAACAATTTTGAGAAAACATTCTTGAAAATAAAAGAGTATGATTGGTAACGGTTCTAATTTGTATTAAACAGAGGAGAGAGGTTGAGTGTCTAGAAAAGTGTAAAAGGTGGTAATTATTGCTGTTTTTACTGTGCATGCGCATTGGAAACTGCCAATTACTGCTGTCAGTCATTGCATGTGTGCCACATGTCCCACTTACACAGTTAACGGAGTAAGACAGTTGTGTATTAATGATTAAAAATTGTTCAGTTTTTAATTTTGAATTTCATATTTATACAATACACACACATACGTCTAAACCTTTCACATCTTACTTCAATTCACATCTATTGTCACACACACATATTCACAAACACCTTTCTACTTACAAACTCTTTTGAAGCTTTTGCATCAGTTTCTTTGTTATTCTTTCAAATCTTTCAAATGGCGACTATAACGTTTGTTTCTTCTGGGTTAGAATTTGTTCCAAACAACTACGCAGCACCACTAAACACTGCTAACGCACCAGAAGCTTTTCATATGATTCAAGAATTTCTTGCTCAATCAGCGATTGGGCGTGCTTTAGTAGAACCAGCAAAACTTTCTAGTTCTCAAATCAAGGCGTTCTGGGAGTCGGGTCTTTATGATGATGGTGGTGAGACTGGTAACCCATCTATAATTTTTGAATTTGAAGAAACAGAGTATGTAATTACTTCAGGAACCATTCGTGCTGCAATGGGGTTTCCTGAGTTTTCGTCATATACCATTGGAATGGGTGATAATGATTTGCTGAGGATGATGCGAGAGATTGGGTATTCTGGACCCTTGACTAAGATTGGACAGTTGAAACGACCATTCTTAAGGAAGGAGTGGAGCTTTTTCTTTGATTGCATCACAAGAACTTTTGGAAAGAAATGCACAAACTGGGATGCTATTCCCACGGACAGTCTGCAAATCGGGTATTCTTTATTATATGATAATCATTTTGATTTTGCAAGACTTGTATTGAATAATTTAGGGGAGCAGACTGTATTTTCTCTACTCAAAGGGCTGCTGATTTTGTACATAAGACTGCTACAGAGATTACTAATCCTGAGTTATTATCACATTTTAAGGCGACCATTGTTCAAGTTAAATCATTGCACAACCGCTTTGATGAGACTCACAAGGTTGTTCTTGGATTGAGTAATGATATTGCTCTTAAGGAGTTAGCACTAAAGAAAGATAGAGCTCAATTTACATCTATGGTAAAGGATCAAGAAGAGATTAAGCAGAGGCTAACAAGGGTTGAGAGCAATCAAGCTGACTTATCTACTAAGATTGACTCTATTGCTGCATCACTTGAGTTGCTGACATCAGTTTTTATTCCTGATGATGTCAAAAAGGGGGAGAAGATACCTAAAGACAAATGCAGAAGGACTCCAACTTTGAGACTGAGGGATGATTCAAATGATGGTGGAAGCAGGGAAACAGAGAAAAGGTCAAAGTCTTCTCAAGAGCAAGGGCGACTTAGGTCAAACTCTGCTAGACAGACAAACTCTGAAAGGTTAAACTCTGGTAGTCAATCTTCTTCAAGACTTAAAAGTCTAGTGATTTCATCAAATCCAACTACTGATGAAGAGATTGCTGCTAAGATTTTCATGGAAGAACATGGTGGTGAAGCCACAGTTGAAGATATAGATGCTGAGATGAAGCTTCTTGCTAAAGAACACCAGAAAAAGATTGAAGCTGGTACTTATAAGAAGAAATCAGTAAAGGCTCCTAGAAAGAAAGAAATTGGAATTTCAATCAAAGAAAATACTCAACAGAGTATACAATACACAAGGAGGCCTGTGATTGCAAACACTGACAAAGGAAAAGGCAAATTGATTGAAGAGCCTGATTTATCAAAGAAAGCTTATTCAACCTCTGACATGGCTCATGTTGAATCAAGATCTAATTAATCAACCACTGACGTTGCTCAAGTTGATGATTCTGTTAAAGTTGTGACAACCTCTGACACTGCTCAAGTTGTACAAACTCAATTAATATCTCCACAACTCCAAGGTACTTTTCGAAGATCATCTAAAGATGAAACTCTGAAGCCAGGAAATGTGAACATTTTACAAAGCAGAACTGTAATGGGAAAAGAATCTTATGATAGATCTGGCTTGGGTTCACATAGAGAGAAAAGAGTGAATAACAGTCCTTTAGATCATACATCACTGGTAGAATCTGGTGTTGGGGTAACTCAAGAAAACCTTGACAAGTTAGAGTCTGTTCAGATGATTTATCACAGAGGAATCAAAAAGGAGTTTCTGTTATATTTTATGGCTGATGGAAGAGTTTATAGAGTTGGAGAAGCTGATATTCATCTAAAACTATGGGAAGAGCTGGAGTATGTTTTATATCTGCTAAGAGTGAAAAATCAAAGTACTCACAATGCTGCTCAAGTTTTAAGAGAGAGAATGATGAAGTCTAAAGTCTTGTGTGGAGCCAGAATTTCAAGTGCTTATGCTCCTAAGTACAGAGATGCTCATGGAAAGCTTGTAGAGATGAAAAGGAACAGTGCTAAATTCAATACAGCACTTGGAATTAAAGTGTTGGAATTTAACTTGGAGTCAGACAAGTCTTATTTTATCAGGCTAGGGAATGAGATGAGGAGAAATAACATCTATTCTCTGAGAGCTGCTATCTATCAGACTGGAGAGAGTGATCAAGAATTGAAGGAATTGAAGAAAATCATGGTAGATGAGCTAGAAAAGGCTGAAAGAAGACTACTCATTGATTATCTCCGAACAGTGCTTGACATTGAAGAGATTAAGTAAAGTCTGACTGTAAGTTTTTAAAGTTTTCTGTTCTAAGTTAAAGTTAAACTCTGATTATATTTAAACACTGCATTTGTTATATGTTTTGACATCATCAATTATCTATTAACTTGTACATCTTTATTATGCACAAGTTGGGGGAGATTGTTAGATATAATTGCTAATGATTGTTTTATCAGTGTTTAAGTACCAGGTACTCATCAGAGTTTACTAGAAGCCAGTCAGAGTTTGTTAAAGTCTGACGGGGTGAAAGTTTGCTGAAGCTGTCGGTGCTAATATGAAGATTCTAGAAGCAATATATCTTGAAGATGGAAAGAAGTAAGATATATTGAGACAGATAAGGAAACGGAACAGAAGACAGAAGCAATCCTAATTTGATATAAATTGTATATCTAATTTGAAGGAATATAAGGATGAGCGGAAGCATGAAATAACATTTTATTTCGTAAAATCCATATATCGCACATATAGAAAACTGTAAAATGATGTGGAATCAAAATCTTACCTTGAAAAATCGAAGCTTTGAATCGAGATGATCGTTAGCAGTAGCTTCTCAGAGTGTGAAGCCCTCTACCGGTATCCACCAAGAATAATTCTTCGATGAAGCTTTTTATAAAACTTGAAGCTTTATAAAAATGGAGGTTTTCCTTTTTCTTTTGAGAGAGAGAGAGAGATGAAGAAGAAGGAGAGGCAACTAGGTTTTTCACAAAAACAAAAGTGTATCTAACTCATCTCATCTCATCCTTTATATAGGGCTCAAGTAGGGTTAATATATTTAATATATCAATATATATTAATATATAAATCCCTCACTTTCTCTTATAAAATGTTTAAATAATAATTAAAACTATTTTAATCATTATTATTATTCTCTCTCAAAATACCTTCATCAATAAATTAATCTTTTTATGGTGTGACCCTGTAGGTTCAATATTAAGCCGGTAGTAGAAATAAATAATAATAAACTTTTTATTTATTATTTATATGAATTCTAAAATTCATTAAATATAATTAACTGATTAATTATATTTATTCTACATCGTGAGTGATGCTTCTCAACATATCGCGACTATCCGGATAATATGAATTCACTGCTTAGAATACCAAGAACCTGTCAGTGACTAGTTACAGTACAATCAATTCCTTCTACCCTACAATATCCCGATTAAATACAAGGCACGGAACTCGTGTCAAGCCTATCAGATTTAATCATATGATTTCTTATTCATAATGCAAAGTTCATATTAATGCAAATTAGAAACTCCTTTCTAATTTCATTCACTCTGGCCAGAGATTCCAGAACTCGCATACTAAGAATAACATAGGATATTCACTTCCTATACTGGAAGGGGTAGATCCTCTATTGACGTTAACTATCTCCATACACAAATCCCTATGCCCAGAATAGACCTAATGGATGTCCTTGAGACTAAGGACTAAACCAAAGCACAGTTCATTATATACAAGATAACTTTAACGATCTCAAGTCTAAGGACACTTGTACAACTATCACTCAGTGAACAACTATCGACACGTGAGTAATCTCCATTAGTTGTCCAACTACTCGAGTCATGTTCAGTGAACTTATTCCCTAATAAGCACCTACATACTAGCTATAGTGTCACCACACAAATGCCTATGAGAACAGACATCCTCCTGAAGGGAGCAAGCATAGTATGTACCAATCTTTGCGGATTCACTAACTTCCGATTAGTTATCCTATGATCAGGAACTGTTTAAGTCTAGAGTTATCATCTTCTAGATCTCACTATTACAATCTCATTATAATTCTAGAAGCTTTACTCTAAACTATGGAACATCTTATTTAAAAACACTTTAAATAGATAAAGCCCGTAATAAAAACAAAACAAGTCTTTTATTAATATAAACGAAATCAAATAAGAATACAAGAAAGTTCTTCCTAACTCATCATACATGATTGGATTTAGGACAAAACACTTTCAATCTCCCACTTGCACTAAAGCCAATCACCCTGGTATCTAATACCCATCTTCTCTTTATGACGATCAAAGTGAATCTGAGACAATGACTTTGTGAGTGGGTCTGCTACGTTGTTATGTGTGTCAACTCTCTCAATCTTGACATCTCCTCTTTCAATGATTTCCCTAATCAAATGAAAGCGCCGCAAAACATGTTTGGAATTTTTATGAGACCTAGGTTCCTTGGCTTGTGCTATTGCTGCGTTGTTATCACAATACATCACAATAGGCTCCTCAATGCTAGGAACAACTCCCAACTCAGAAACAAATTTCCTCATCCAAACGGCTTCTTTTGCAGCCTCACTTGCAGCTATATACTCTGCTTCCGCTGTGGAGTCAGCTGTTGTAGACTGTTTGGAACTCTTCCAACTAATCGCTCCACCATTCAGAGTAAACACGTACCCTGACATGGATGTGCTATCATCACTTTCTGATTGAAAACTAGAGTCAGTATAACCCTCTATTTTCAACTCAGATCCACCAAAAACAAGAAAAATATCCTTAGTCCTTCGCAAATACTTAAGGATGTTCTTCACTGCTTTCCAGTGGTCTTCACCTGTATTGGACTGATATCTGCTCGTCACACTAATTGAATGAGCAACATCAGGCCTAGTACATAACATCGCGTACATGATAGATCCTATTGCCGAAGCATAAGGAATCTTACTCATACGCTCCCTTTCTTCAGGTGTCTTAGGAGACATCTTCTTGGAAAGGGATACTCCATGGCTCATTGGTATGAGACCTCTCTTGGAGTTTTCCATGCTGAACCTTTTAAGCACTTTCTCGATGTATGTACCCTGGGTAAGACCTATCATTCTTCTAGATCTATCTCTATAGATCTTCATACCGAGAATGTAGGATGCTTCTCCCATGTCCTTCATAGTGAAGTTCTTTGATAGCCACACTTTGACTGATTGTAGCATCGGTATATCATTTCCTATAAGAAGTATGTCATCCACATACAATACAAGAAATGTTACCGCGCTCCCATTAACCTTCTTGTAGACACATGGTTCATCTATGTTTTTGATAAAACCAAACTCTTTGATTGTCTCATCAAAACGAATGTTCCATCTACGAGAAGCTTGCTTTAACCCATATATGGTTCGTAGCAACTTACACACTAGGTGTTCATTCCCTTTGGAAACAAAACCCTCTGGCTGTGTCATATACACTTCCTCTTCAAGTTTCCCATTGAGGAAGGCCGTTTTCACGTCCATTTGCCAGATCTCATAGTCGTAGTAAGCAGCAATCGCAAGCAAAATCCGAATTGATTTTAACAGGGCTACAGGCGAAAAAGTTTCATCAAAGTCAATCCCTTGCCTTTGTCTGAATCCTTTTGCCACGAGCCTAGCCTTATAGGTCTCCACCTGGCCATCTGCTCCAATCTTTCTCTTGTATACCCATTTGCACCCAATAGGCTTCACATCTTTAGGTGCTTCAACCAAAGTCCAAACTTGGTTGGTATACATAGATTCCATTTCGGATTTCATGGCACTCTGCCATTTCTCTGAGTCAATACTACTCATAGCCTCATTATAGGTCATAGGGTCGTCATCATCAATGATTGACAACTCATTGTCATTCTCAATGACAAGGCCATAATACCTCTCAGGTTGGCGAGACACTCTCTCTGACCTACGAATGGGCTGTTCCACAGAAGGTTGTTCTTTCTGAATAGGTACTTCCTCTTGAACCGTAGTAGTTTGTGCTTCTTGAACTTCATCAAGTTCAATTTTGCTCCCACTGTTTCCTTCAAGGATAAACTGTTTTTCCAAGAAGGTAGCATGTCTGGAGACAAACACCCTATGATCGGTGTAAAAGTAATACCCTAAAGTCTCTTTAGGATATCCCACAAACCTACATTTTACGGATCGAGATTCCAGCTTATCAGGGTCGACTTTCTTGACATAAGCTGGACATCCCCAAATCTTAACGTGTTTAAGACTCGGTTTCCTTTCTTTCCATATCTCATATGGAGTTTGAGGAACAGATTTGGAAGGCACCTTATTCAGTAAATATGCTGAGGTTTCCAATGTATAACCCCAAAGTGATACTGGAAGATCTGCATAGCTCATCATGGATCGAACCATGTCTAACAAAGTTCGATTTCTCCTTTCAGATACCCCATTCAACTGTGGAGTATATGGAGGAGTCCACTGAGAGACTATACCATTTTCTTTGAGATAATCTAGAAACTCTCCACTCAAGTATTCACCACCTCGATCTGATCGAAGAGTTTTAATACTATGTTTGGTTTGTTTCTCCACTTCATTCTTATATTCTTTGAACTTTTCAAAGGCTTCAGACTTGTGTTTCATCAAATACACATATCCGAATCTAGATCGATCATCTGTGAAAGTAATGAAGTACGAAAATCCACCCATGGCTTGCGTAGACATCGGTCCACATACATCTGTGTGTACCAATCCTAGCAAATCGGCAGCCCTCTCTCCATGTCCACTAAATGGAGATTTGGTCATTTTACCCAATAGACAAGACTCGCATGTAGGATATGATTCAAAATCAAAGGGTTCAAGTAACCCTTCCTTATGCAATGTACGAAGTCTATTTTCACTAATATGACCAAGTCTGCAGTGCCACAAATAGGTGAGATTTTCATCATCCCTTTTCCTTTTATTAGTACGTTCAATTTGTAGTAAATTATGCTCTACGTCACATACATACAGACCATTATTTAAAATACCACTACCATAAAGAACATTATCTCTAAGAATTGAACATTCATTATTCTGAATAACAAACGAAAATCCAGCCAAGTCTAACATGGGAATAGAAATAATATTCCTCACAATCGAGGGAACAAAATAACAATTATTTAAAACAATAGTCTTGCCCGTAGGCATATGTAAATCAAATGATCCTACAGCTTCAGCAGCAACTCTTGCTCCATTTCCCATCCGTAGAATCACCTCCTCTTCCTCAAGAGTCCTAATTCTCCTTAGTCCCTGCAACGAATTGCAAATGTGAGAACCACAGGCGGTATCTAATACCCAAGTAGAAATTTGATTTAATGACATATTCACTTCAATCATGAACATACCTGAACCAGAAGCGGCAGTCTCACTACCCTTCTTCTTTTTCAACTCTGCAAGGTAAGCCTTGCAGTTCCTCTTCCAGTGCCCCACCTTGTTACAGTGGAAGCAAACAGCTTTGCTCTTGGGGTCTTCAGCTTTTGGTGGAACCGGCTTTTTCTCACCTACTTTCTTCTTCTTGGGAGGGTTCTTCTTCCTTTTCTTAGGATTGGAACCTTCACCAATTAGAAGAACAGAACTCTTCTTAGAGGGAAAATTCGATTCCGCAGTCTTCAACATGTTGTGGAGTTCAGCCAGGCTGACGTCCAGCTTATTCATGTGAAAGTTCACAATAAACTGCGAAAACGAATCTGGGAGCGATTGCAAGACCAAGTCTTGGTTTAGCTCCCCATCCATGACAAAACCAAGTTGTCCAAGACGTTCAATCAAATTGATCATCTTAAGTACATGGTCATTCACAGATGTTCCCTCAGACATCCTACAACGGAACAGCTCCTTCGATATCTCATATCGAGCTGTCCTCCCTGCCACATCATACAACTCTTGTAGATGTGTTAGGATAGTGTGAGCATCCATATGCTCATGCTGCTTCTGTAGCTCAACGTTCATGAAAGCTAGCATGATACATTGAACAACATTTGCATCATCTATCCACTTACGATACACAACATGTTCATCATCATGTGCATCATCAGCAGGTTCAGTAGGCTTAGGTGAGTTAAGCACATATTCCAGCTTCTCAACCCTGAGAACAATTTTCAGGTTTCGAAGCCAGTCAGCAAAATTGGGACCAGTCAATTTGTGAGCATCCAGTATGCTCCGGAGTGATAGTGCGGAAGACATAATGTATATAGTAAATCTGTAAATGATAAACACATAACAACACTTAGCAAATATTCAATTTCATTTTAAAACACTATATGAATCGGGTCTTTATTCATAAGTGGCTCCCACTAGTTTATCTAATTTATACAACCCCCTAAGTGGAAAAATTAAGCATTCATAATGCTAGTGGGTTTAGGGATCCTACATTCCATCACACAACCTCGGCTGTGGCACGAAACGCCATGTGATGTTCAGTAGGCAGACAACTCTTGTCAATTACATCTCATGTTATTCCCTAATAAAACTTTAGCCTCTTGAATAATTGAGTCACGGCTGTAGCACGACAAACTCAATATTCTAAGTCAAGTCTAACCCAACATTTCGTACAATTGAATCAGTCTCCAATAGCCCACGGCTGTGGCACGTAACGACCATTAGATTCTAATTCATTGTACACATCTCTATGTAATAGACAAGTATTTCTTATCTCGAAATCAAAGCCCTCGGCTGTAGCACGAAACGACAATGATTCAAAAATAAGAACTACTCTCTACCATGTTGGAAGGCTATGACCGACACAAGCCCGTTGTGTCATTGGCCAATTACTACTTGATATTATTTAATTTTAGAGGGATTATATTATGTTACAACCATAATCATATTACTAGGAGATTCTCTTTTTCTTGAACAAAATACAATTATGATATTTAAATGAAAAATTCCCAGTGTGTTGGAGGGGTCACATCGGTCCCGCTTAAAACCCAACGGCCTAGACAGAAATTTTCATTTTCAACATCAAAAGAGTATTTCACTCTATGTTTCATAAACATAAGAATCTCATGGTTGTACTCATAATATTATTGTTAAGGCAAGAAACGATTCCTATTCTAGATTTTCTAGAGCACGCCTTATATTGATTTAAGTTCACCTAAATCTATCATCGCATGGTAAATCTAGGCATATATCTCATATATAAAAATAAATAAACAAGTAAGCATGCAAGTAATATCATGTCATACAATGATATAATGATGTATGGATTTATTATAGTATTTAAAAGCAATCAAAACAATTAATACATGCTTTAAAACACATCCGGGAATATAAACAGTTCCAAACTTTTATATAAAAAATATTTGACCACTCCATTAGATCCGTCTCGGAAAAACGAATCCAACGGTATATTGCACGCCCAAAACGGAGTTACCAAACTCCCAAAAAATCAAATTTAATGTGGACAGAGGGGCTGTAACGCATGACGCTCATGCGTTACAACAATTAAAAGCTATTAATTGTGTAACGCATGACGCCCACGCGTTACAAGGTCTGTAACGCATTCCCGGAATGCGTTACAAGGTCTGTAGGAATGCGTTACACCCTTCCCAGCGAGTGCGCGCCACGCGCGCGCGGCCAGCAGCAGTTTTTTTTTTTTTTTTTAATTTATATTATTGTAACTCCTCTAGCTTTTATTACACTAAAAAAACACAATTAATAAAAAAAAACATTTTTTTATTTAATGCTAAGTAAGTTACAACATTTCTATGCTATAAAGCATTTAAAACACACAAAAAAAAACTGCCTAGCCATTAATGCATTTATTGTTATTATTATTTCATTTTAATATTAATAAATTAATTAACAATTAATTAATAAATTAATAAAAAATCAAAATAATATGATTTCTGAAATCAAACAAAAGCAAAAATAAGCAAGTATCTATGGGGTCCTTGTGCAAATTTTAATTCATATATTTCAACATGCATAATTATTTTATGAATTTTAATTAAAACAATTTTAAAAAATTCATATCAAATAATCTACACATCACAAAATTATGAAAAAAATACCTAGATGATCCACAACACTTGTAGAACCCAGATCAATGGTCAAAATCTCATGCAAATCATATTTCGAATTAATTCATAATTAAATCTAAATATACTTGCAAAAATCATAATAAATCCATACATGCATCAAAAAATCTAAAATTTTCACATGATTCTCTATATGCAACAACCTTGCTCTGATACCATTGAAGGAATATAAGGATGAGCGGAAGCATGAAATAACATTTTATTTCGTAAAATCCATATATCGCACATATAGAAAACTGTAAAATGATGTGGAATCAAAATCTTACCTTGAAAAATCGAAGCTTTGAATCGAGATGATCGTTAGCAGTAGCTTCTCAGAGTGTGAAGCCCTCTACCGGTATCCACCAAGAATAATTCTTCGATGAAGCTTTTTATAAAACTTGAAGCTTTATAAAAATGGAGGTTTTCCTTTTTCTTTTGAGAGAGAGAGAGAGATGAAGAAGAAGGAGAGGCAACTAGGTTTTTCACAAAAACAAAAGTGTATCTAACTCATCTCATCTCATCCTTTATATAGGGCTCAAGTAGGGTTAATATATTTAATATATCAATATATATTAATATATAAATCCCTCACTTTCTCTTATAAAATGTTTAAATAATAATTAAAACTATTTTAATCATTATTATTATTCTCTCTCAAAATACCTTCATCAATAAATTAATCTTTTTATGGTGTGACCCTGTAGGTTCAATATTAAGCCGGTAGTAGAAATAAATAATAATAAACTTTTTATTTATTATTTATATGAATTCTAAAATTCATTAAATATAATTAACTGATTAATTATATTTATTCTACATCGTGAGTGATGCTTCTCAACATATCGCGACTATCCGGATAATATGAATTCACTGCTTAGAATACCAAGAACCTGTCAGTGACTAGTTACAGTACAATCAATTCCTTCTACCCTACAATATCCCGATTAAATACAAGGCACGGAACTCGTGTCAAGCCTATCAGATTTAATCATATGATTTCTTATTCATAATGCAAAGTTCATATTAATGCAAATTAGAAACTCCTTTCTAATTTCATTCACTCTGGCCAGAGATTCCAGAACTCGCATACTAAGAATAACATAGGATATTCACTTCCTATACTGGAAGGGGTAGATCCTCTATTGACGTTAACTATCTCCATACACAAATCCCTATGCCCAGAATAGACCTAATGGATGTCCTTGAGACTAAGGACTAAACCAAAGCACAGTTCATTATATACAAGATAACTTTAACGATCTCAAGTCTAAGGACACTTGTACAACTATCACTCAGTGAACAAATATCGACACGTGAGTAATCTCCATTAGTTGTCCAACTACTCGAGTCATGTTCAGTGAACTTATTCCCTATTAAGCACCTACATACTAGCTATAGTGTCACCACACAAATGCCTATGAGAACAGACATCCTCCTGAAGGGAGCAAGCATAGTATGTACCAATCTTTGCGGATTCACTAACTTCCGATTAGTTATCCTATGATCAGGAACTGTTTAAGTCTAGAGTTATCATCTTCTAGATCTCACTATTACAATCTCATTATAATTCTAGAAGCTTTACTCTAAACTATGGAACATCTTATTTAAAAAACACTTTAAATAGATAAAGCCCGTAATAAAAACAAAACAAGTCTTTTATTAATATAAACGAAATCAAATAAGAATACAAGAAAGTTCTTCCTAACTCATCATACATGATTGGATTTAGGACAAAACACTTTCATAATTTGTAGGAATATCAATTAGAGATTGATTCTATGTAGCTGTGTACTATATAAACACAGATAGGTTAACCCTAAAAGGGAGGTGAATACTGAATACATTATTCCTGTAACCTAGCAGCTCTCTGTGATTCTTTAACATCACTGAGAGAAGAATTATATATATAATTCAGTTGTTGATTCAGAAACAGTGTTCTCAATTGTTATTATCATACTTATATTGATTATATATTGTGTATTCGGCCTAACACCATTCAATTGCAGGAATTGTTAGACAAGGGAATGATAAGACCCAGTGTGTCACCATGGGGTGCACCAGTGTTGTTTGTGAAAAAGAAGGATGGTAGCTTGAGATTGTGCATAGACTATCGAGAACTAAACAAGTTAACCATTAAGAACCGATATCATTTTCCAAGGATTGATGATTTGTTTGACCAATTGAAAGACGCGGTTCATTTCTCAAAGATTGACCTAAGGACTGGATATCACCAGTTGAAGATAAAACCTGAGGATATACCCAAGACTGCATTTCGCACTAGATACGGGCACTACGAGTTTTTAGTAATGTCGTTTGGGCTGACGAATGCCCCGGCAGCTTTCATAGACCTAATGAATAGAGTCTTCAAGCAGTATTTGGACAAGTGTGTCATAGTTTTTATCGATGATATTTTAGTCTACTCTAAGACAGAGGAAGAACACGCAGAACACTTGAGGATAGTGTTAGAGACGCTGAGAAAGGAAAAGTTATATGCCAAGTTCTCCAAGTGTGAGTTTTGGCTAAGGGAAGTACAATTTCTAGGTCATGTGGTCAGCAGTGCAGGAGTACTGGTTGACCCTGCTAAGATAGAAGCCGTTTCAAACTGGGAAAGACCAACCACCCCGACTGAGGTGAGAAGTTTTGTAGCCTTAGCCGGGTATTATCGGAGATTTGTGCAAGATTTTGCTAAAATAGCAGCCCCACTGACCCGACTTACCCGAAAGACTGAGAAGTTTGAATGGACTGAGAAATGCGAGAAGAGTTTTCAGGAATTGAAAAGGAGGCTAGTTACTGCCCCTGTACTGGCACTGCCAGACGGAAAGGAGAATTTCGTGATCTACAGTGACGCATCACACAAAGGGTTAGGATGCGTGCTTATGCAACACGAAAGGGTGATTGCATATGCGTCCAGGCAGTTAAAGGAATATGAGAGTAGATACCCTACCCATGATTTGGAATTGGCAGCAATAGTTTTCGCCTTAAAGACTTGGAGGCACTACTTATATGGAGAAAAGTGCGAGATCTACACCAACCATAAGAGCCTTACATACATTTTCACTCAGAAAGAGCTCAATATGAGACAGAGGAGATGGTTAGAGTTAATCAAAAATAATGATTGCGAGATTCTTAACCACCCAGGGAAGGCCAATGTGGTGGCTGATGCCCTTAGTAGGAAAGAGAGACTCAAAATGATAACCTCCTCAGAGAAGTTAATCCAAGAGTTCGAAAAGATGGAGATTGAGGTTAAAATAACCGGAGATGGTACGGAGAAATTATTTGAAATCGCACTACAAGCAGAATTGCTACAAAAGATCAAATTATGTCAAGAACGTATGATGAATGAAGGGAGAGAGCTAATGACAGGAGAGGAATTAAGGATTGAAAGGGATGATAAGGGAATCATGAGGTATACTTGTGACGCCCTCGAAATCCGAGGTTAAGATTCCGGCATCACTGACCACAACAATAAATAAAACATGCTACACAATAATATAAATACTACAACCCCTGAACTACACACCAAGATCACATCAGGTTACAGTCTGAAACATATACTACAAAACATAAACTAAATTCAAACTACTGCATGTCATTAGGACGCCCCGATAAGGAGCTATCACTAAGAACCCAAAACTAAATAAGGGTACAACTTCTAATATAATAAAATTTAATACATCACGGGCTTCTAAGGTCCAAAAGCAACTATATATAACAACCTCCTGGGTAAAAGTGCATTCGAGAATCTCAGTGGAACCATCGAACCTAATGCGACAAGTCTCAGGGTTCGACATCCTCTCGCTTAACTGAAATGTCAAGGTTAACAACAAGAGTGAGCAAAAGGCTCAGCAAGTATATATAAAACTGCACAATATGAAATAGTGATGCAACAATAGCAATATGTTTAACAATGAACTCAGCTGGCCAAGAAAGTGGCAATAAATGAAAGGATTAACTTAACTGGCAAAAATGAACAATACTGAAAATCAACTTCAAACTATAAGTTAGAATTTGATTTTTACTGTGACACAACGAGTTAAGGTGGATGATCAGTCACACCAAAACCCCGGACCATACCCACGGTATGTCCAAATACTGAACTGGATCCAAGGCCGCTTTTGGCCTACATAATACTGATACTCGGACTGGCGTCGGCAGTCCTTAAAAACATTTCATTTTTAATTAAAAACTTCCAATTCCGACTTAATACTGGGAGCTAGGTGTCAGAACAATCGACCACCTAATCAATTCAACTAAATACATTCAACTATCTGATTCAAATTATCAACGGGATTAAAGTAATTCAATGCATATGAATAAGGTTTACAATCAACAGGAATCAAGGTTTAATCTGATAATTTATAAAGTGCTGCAAGAATGAATTATGAAATGAAATAGAGTTATCAAGTTCAAAAACAAGGTATCTCAATCTCAGAACAATAGTGGAATTGGTTTATGCAACAATGAATAATTGAAATTGAAAGGCAAGAGTCTTGCTTCAAAAGAATACGAGTTGAGTAAACTTGCCTTGATGCTAGATACTGGTACTACTGAATGTGAGCTTTCTCCTTTCCTTTACCGGTGCTCGTCTCTATAATATAAAATTCTAGTTTAGTTACTCATCAGTAATCTAAACTCATTTCTAATACTAACTACCCAGCGCAATCTAATCGATTATAAGTAATTTTAAACAAATAATTACATACAGCAGATAACGGATAAACACGCATTGACTCGACTCTAGCATTATTATAAACATATAACTTATTAACATATAATATAGCACGTAACAATCAATCACATTTATATACAAACACAGGATTACATATAACCAGCTGAGATCCAGTAACTTATTTAATTAACTAAATTAATCAAATCAACCTGATAATAAAATAATAAAACACTAAAGTCATAAAACAACTAGAAAATAATAATTAAATTCGATTTATAGATAATCAAGATTAAATAATAATCAATTAATAAAATTCACCAATTAACTATTAATTTAATTGGTCAATTAAATCAATTTCATTATTATTTAGAATTGATTAAGAATAATCAAATTGAATTACTCTTTAACTCTAATAATTTTAAAATAAATAACAAAGTAAATAATAGATTTTACGAAATTTCGGCATGACCCGTTCATAAACAGGACTAGCCAGAAATTTTGCATGTACAATGTTGCGTCCCCAATCACAGGACGGATCACATAGTACAGCACCATAATAACTTGTACAATAATCACTGTAATCCACAATACTAATCACTATCACTACTAATTTACAACTCAAGATTAATTCTAACTATAAATAAATCAATCTACGATATATAACTAATGACTTCAATTTATTCGAAAACAACTAACAATTATAAATAATTTATAACTCCGCACCACATTATTAATTAACATATTCCAAGAACCTGCACAATCAATAAAATCAATTAATAACAGAAAAATAAGTTTATACACTAACCTTAGTCAAACATGGATTTAAAAAATCTATTTACTAGACAAAGCATATTATTAGCTAATTATTATCAAAACAAATTTATAAAATCAACACGTACTTAAAGAAATGAATTAAACACAGATATCTACGCTCACTAATAATACTCATCAAAAATCTGCCAACATAATTCACATTGCCCAAAATCTGCATAAACTAAATAGTAACAATTTATATAAAAAAATGAACTAATAATTTATACATAAAAGAAGAAAAATGGATTAAATACTACAACTTACATACGCTGACCATTTATTCGAACTACGCTCAAAATTCAGTTCCCACTTTCTACATAAACATTTTCATTCTCCAAAATTTTTAATAACACTTAAATACAAGAAAAACGAATTATTAATTTGGTTAATACCCAAAAACCGAAAAACGAATTTAAATAATGCAAAATAATATTTAGAAAAACGAATTATTAATGTCCCAAATTAACAGTAAGAACCAAAGTATTTATATACATCACCGAATACAAAAATGAATTTCACATTGCAATTAAAATAAAAATAAAATAAAATAAATAAAAAAACGATTTCATACATACATAACTCAATTAAACGAATCATGCAAAACAACACAAAACGAATTTGGAATACACATTAATAAGGAATAATAATGAAAACAAACGAAATGGTTAAACAAAGTTTTCGACCTTTGTACCTACTGAAATCGGGAGTTGCAGTGGTATAGTTGAAGAAACTAGACAGAGGTGACCGGAATTTGGACAGAACTGGTGCGGTGGTGACCGGACTGGACAAAAAACGGCGCCGGAAAACCTGGAGGCGGCGGCTGGCGGAGGACTGGATAGAAACGCGGCGGCCGGGACAGAAACTGGAGACGGAAGTGAAGGGAAGACAGGGTGAGTGGTGCTGCGCGTAGAAGAACAGAGATGGAGGGGAGTGGCGCGTGGTTCGACAGAAACGGGGGGGGTTGTATTTTTCTGATTTACTTTTGGCCGAGTGTTGTTTGTGTGTGTTAGTGTGAGAGTCGTGTGGTGTTAATTAGATTAGGATGAGGTAGGATTTAGATAAGGATTAACACTTAGCACTTTATTAACCCACTGACTGCAATTTAGCGGGACTAATACGATACTGAAACAATTAAATTTTTAACGAATTTAACCCTTAAATAATTAAATCGAACTAATAAAATTATTTATACACCAAAATTATTCTAAAAACATTTAAATGCACAAAATTCATAATTAAAAGGATTTTGAACTAATTTACTTAAAATAATTATATCGGGCTCAAATTTACTAATAAATACCGAAAATAATTTTAAACACATAATACCACATCACATATCCACATAATATTATTTAAACATTTAAACACATAATGCAGCAAAATCTTTAAATTAATATAAATAAATAAATATTACTATTTTCATCACTTAAATAAATAGAAAATTCATACCTAAATTCCCGGGTATTACATCCTTCCCCCCTTAAAAGGTTTCTGTCCTCAGAATCAGCCTAAGCAAACAGATGTGGATACTTTGCTAACATTTCACTCTCAAGTTCCCAAGTCGATTCCTCAACCTTGGGATTCCTCCATAAAACTTTTACTAGATTCACTGTCTTATTTCTTAATACTTTCTCCTGTCGATCCAATATCTGAATCGGTTGCTCTACATAATACAAATCCGGCTGAATCTCTATAGGCTCATACTATATGACGTGATTGGAGTCAGGGTGATACCTCTTAAGCATAGATACATGGAATACATTATGAATGTGCTGCATATGGGGTGGTAAGGCTAACTCATAAGCAACTTTTCCAACTCGCTTGAGGATCTCGAATGGACCAACATATCTTGGGCTAAGCTTTCCCTTATTACCAAATCTCAAGAGTCCCTTCCACGGTGATATCTTCAATAGAACTTGCTCTCCTTCCTCTAATTCCATATCCTTCCTGGATTGATCCGCATACTTTTTCTGTCGATTCTGGGCAGCTACTAATCTCTTCTGAATAAGCTCGATCACTTCTTTAGTTTGCCGAACCAACTCTGGACCCAAAATTTTACGTTCACCTACCTCTTCCCAACATACAGGGGATCGACATTTCCGTCCATACAGTGCTTCATAGGGTGGCATTCCAATGCTCGCATGATAACTGTTGTTGTAGGAGAATTCCACTAATGGCAAATGATCGTCCCACGTACCTTTGAAATCTAATGCACAAACTCGAAGCATGTCTTCAATTGTCTGAATCGTCCTCTCACTCTGACCGTCAATTTGAGGATGATACGCCGTACTCATGTTAAGTTTAGTGCCTAAGAATTCTTGAAACTGTCTCCAAAATCTCGAATTGAATCTAGGGTCTCGGTCGGATACAATCGATACCGGAACTCCATGATGTACCACTATTTCCTTCAAATACAAATGAACCAACTTGTCCAATGAAAATCTTTCGTTGATCGGAAAGAAATGCGCTGACTTCGTCAATCTATCAATAATGACCCAAATAGCATCATGATTAGCTTTAGTCCTCGGTAAACCAACCACGAAATCCATAGCAATGTGCTCCCACTTCCATTCTGGAATCTCCAATGGCTGTAATAGTCCACTCGGCCTCTGGTGCTCAGCTTTGACTCTCTGGCAAGTATAACACTTACTAACCCATTCTGCGATCTCTCGCTTCATGTTTGGCCACCAAAAATTCTGTTTTAAATCTCGATACATCTTAGTGCTTCCTGGACGAATAGAATACCTCGAATTATGCACTTCCTGAAGAATTTCCTGCTTAAGTTCTGCAACATTAGGTATCCAGATTCTAGAAGAAAAATGTAGGACTCCTTTATTGTAATAACCCCAAATTTTGGACTTAGTTAAAAATTTTGATGAAAAGTAAATTTGCTGATGGAAAATTTTTCAGACCACCCTATGTGGATGATATGGAATGAATGTTTCGAGGTTATATTATTGATGTATAGGAAGAATGAAAGAATGTAAACGCGATCAGAATCAGGAGATTCCAACTTTAAATTTTGATCACTATTCATCGGACAATCAAGGGGGAATTGATTTGATCGTTTTGAGAAAGTGTGTAGGATGAGAAATCCATGATCATACCTTAAGCCAAGGAGAGAAATCTAGGATCATATATTAAACCAAGGTAATGGAAAGATCAAGGAAGTATCCCCTAGCTTTGGTACTGAGAAACGTTTTTGAAATCACCTGAGACTATCGCGAAACAAAAGCGTAGCTAATTATGGATTAAACCTTAACCGAAGGGGAAGTATCATATGAGATCATCAAGTGCAATATATAAGAGGATTGAGGATACAAATGATGACATAAGCATGACGCAGGGGGATGACATGGGTGATGACAAGGTGATGACAAAGTGGTGAATCACCACCTTGTCACCACTTTCACCACAACCACAATTTTTATGGCATGTGTCATTGATGACCAAACTTGCTTACAACCACACAAAATTGGATGACCAAAACAATTATAGACCACACAAAATGGATGCATCCAATTTAGCATTATTTAGACAAAAGAAATGAAAAGAAAAAGCAAGAAAGTAACCATCTCTTTCATTTCTCCAAAATTCTGCCCAGCTTGACCATGGTGGAAAGAAAATTTCATAACTCCAACTTTACTCATCCTAAAATCGCCATATTTTGACCAACTCTTCCTCATGGCATAGGAAAGGTACAAGCTTTTGTTATTATTTTAAGACTTCAAGAAAGGTATGAACACCATCCACCCTTTTGATTTACTTTGAGTTTTAAGCTTAAGTTAAGTTTTGTTTAAGCATGTGTTAGTTCTTGGAGTTTGGGTTATAAATGGCTAAACCTTAATGGTTAATGGTTATGAGTTGATGTTGGTAATGTTCTAATAAATTTTATGGACTGACCTTGAGTTTATAATGATGGATTGATGGCTTGGTTGATTGGTGGTTGATTTGAGTGTTTAAAACACGGGAATCATGAATTAGCATCGTTACCATGTCGAATTTTCATTAGATAGTTTAGGCAGAAACCTCGGGTAAACCCATGACATGGAAGCAACCCTAACTGACCATGATCATGTAGGTCTTGTTGTGTAGTTTTTTTTGGCGAAAGAATCGCATCGTTTCGATTTACGGTTTAGGAGAAACACCCGTTTTAGTAGAAGTGGTTTCGGGAAACCAAGTGGGAATATGATCAAGCCCCTTAAAAATGGAATTAGGATATGATATTAAAATGGATACTAACATGGACAGTTAGTAAGTGAATCGAGAAGGTTTCGGATTAAAAAGATAATTTTTCGATTTTATAAAAATGTCGGAACCAAAGCTGCGCGAGGAGTAAGTGGTTCTGCACTTCACTGCCAAACAAATCTGCTGCTCTCGGGATTTCACCCCCTTGGGCAGAAAAACATGTTCAAGCATTTTGTTCTATTCTTTCCCTAGATCGCGCACGCGAAAACGGTGTGTCATTTCGACTAACGGTTAAGGAGATATGAGCGTTTTAGTGAAAGACGTGTGAATAGTATCTTTCCGTAGCTCATCCAAGTTTGAAAATACATTTCGCCAAGTTAAACCCCTGTTTTGAGATCAAAACTTTTATGATAAATATTAAAAATACTCAAGATGATTTTAGAAGTGGTCTCGTATTTAAATACGAGTTTTCGGATTTATTAAAAGTGTTAGAGTACGAGTCGCGTAATAGTAACTTTATGAAAAGTCAACTCTAGAGTACTACTTTGACCAACCATTGCGACTAAGATAAAAGGAGTATTTCGAGTCGATTAAAATACGAACCTTGTTGAGGAATAACGTGACTACATGATGTGTTTAACATATAGTTGACTTTAAATGAGTGTTATGAGCGAATGATTACGTTAGAGGACTGATCGAGTATTTCTTTGTTTATAGATTTGCGGCAAGTTCTTGAACCCCTAACAACCAAGGATCCGAGGCAAGTTTTCTCATCCCATGCTGTATTTTAAAGTACAATATTATGATAATGTGCATATGATAGATGCATGCTTTCAAACCTCACGTCGTATATAGATGTGACGATATAAAATTGTTGAAAGTGATTTGACCTTTGGTTATATAAAATCTTGTGAGTTAAGTAGTTATGAACCGGTTTACCTGGTAGCTCTAAACATAAGAGCAAATTCATTGTTTTCGACTCTAGATCGGGAGTCGGTATTTTGAGATATGTAGATAGCCGTGGAAACCCGGAGGGATTCCATCGGCAGAATACTATATCTTTCAAGGAATGTTATTTGAGTATTATCTCAGTCGAGAAATACTATTTGAATACTATTTCCGTTATATATGCTAATGGAAGGCATAACTGTTTTCGAAAGTATATTGTGATACTTGCTTTATGATTATTTATTCGATGAATATTATTTTGAATATTCATTTAATCTTTATTTATTTAATGAATATTATTTGATTAATCCTTTATTTATTTAATGAATATTATTTAGAGTTAATCCTTGACCTTCAATATTTACGAAGGATAATCTAAGCTGTATTAATGCTTGTGATAAAGTGTATATACTTATATATATATATATGCATAAACTAAATATGAGTTGAGGAATATTATGAGGTAGGCATGGCTACCCTAAGTAATATATATGTATAAGGACTTGTGAATCCCTAGAATAGGGGAGTGTAATTAAGTGAAGTGGACTCAAATGAATGATACGGAGATGAACTAAGTATTTTGTTGATAATAGTTATCATAGTTCGAAGATTGTTCCTTCGAACATTATATGAGTAAAGATTTTTCCTGTTATTAATGGGGCTTGTTAGTGGAGGGATCATTGTATATGATGCCCTAGCAGATGTGACCGGATTGGTCAGTGTACTATTGCAACTAGATTGCGGTCGACTTGAATGTCGTTACTGCGGATTGAGAATACCGGATATGCGGTAATCCGGCGTAAGTGACTGTATCTAGTCGGTCCAGCCATTTTATTTTTGGCCCATGTGCTGACAAAGGATGATTGACAAGTTCGAAAAGTGTTCTTGCATCATCAAGACAAGTTCTAAAAGTGTTCTTGTCATGGTCAGGTTCGAAAAGTGTTCTTGTCCATCTACTAGTAGTAAAAAGGTCCCTCGGAAGGACATGATTGAAGCGACTGATCATCGTTTAATCATATCCAGTGGCTTGAAAGTCCCAGTCCCTCGGATAAGATAATAATGAAAATGTTTTAAAAGTGAATTGTTTCAGATAAATGCTGTTAATAAATAGAGTAACTAATTGTGTTATCTCTACAACAGATTGAACTGTTAAGATTGATTGATATTGAAACAGCTTGGAGGCCGATGTTGATTGTTGAAAGAGTGATTGGGTAATTGTTGTTATTAAACTGTAGTTACAATAAATCCTTGTAACTTCATCTTTTATGTTATGCTAGTATTCTATTCGTTTAATGCGTAGCATGTGGTTATACAGTATATTGAACTGTATAGTATTTTGAATCAATGGATAGGCTTTAAGCCTTGATTCCAATATTAATATCTATTTTAAAAAGATATGTTTGAGACTTGGTTCATCATATTGATACCAAGGATTTCCAAATGATTACCAAGAGTGTATGAGTATGATTATAAGTCATACGGTATTTTAATGGTATACTATTTTGGGGTTAGACCCTAGTAGTGATAAACGCTTTGATCCCTTATGGATTATCTCCCTAAAAGGTTTAAAGGTTTAAACTGGGATAGATTTCTTGCTGAGCACTATTAGCTCATTCTTGCTTTATTAATACTTTCAGCATGAAGAAAACATTGCCGATTCACCTCGTGTTACGAGAGCAAGGGAATGGAGAGACCACCCTTGAGTTAGTTCAGCAAGATGGATACTGCCGGAGTTAGCATAATAGTTGCAGCTCGATTTAGTAAGAGTTGTTTTCGATTAGGTTTGTATTATTAAACCTTGTATAGAATTGTGAGGCCTATTATTTTAACTTCAGGTAGAGGTTGTAAATGATAGATGAGATCCTGGATAGTACATTTGAGATTGTAATAACAAATGTAACTTTTGTTGCTCATTTCCAAGGCTATAACTTGTGTGTGTGCGTAAGTGATTGGGGTCTTTGGAGTTGTATTATTAGAATGTTGTAAGTAATGCAGGCATTGTATAATTGATGGAGCGTGACAACCCAGATTCCTGACCCTGAATCTGAGGGTGTTACAGAAATGGTATCAGAGCGTTAAGTTATAAACTTGGATATGAGAGTGTTAAGAGTTATAAGTGAGAGAATGACGTGAGGACTCATATAGAGTTCGTTAAGTGGACTACCGGAGGTAGTGCCATCGAGGATGTTAAGATTAAAGAGTTTAGTTGAGAACTTATCGGAGGACCGATAGGACTATTGAAGATCATCATAATGATGAGAAAGACGTTTAGAATTGTACACGGATTATCAAAGAGATTAAGATAAGATGCGGAGCAGAGTCTCGGTCGCAGCTGAGGTAAGGTCAGAATGGCCAATACCAATGGATAACTTGACTTAGTAAGAACCTAAGTGTTTGTAGTTCATCGTAGTTTGCCATGAGAAGGCAGCATATGTGAAGATTGAGACGTTTACAGTCCTTTACGCGATCCGAATTACTAAATTGCGTGGACTAATTAAGGCATTATCTTGTGTGTGAGGTCTAAACCTTGGGAACAACGATTCCACCAAAGTTGGTGTCTTTTCCGTCGATGGGTATTTTGTTACCTAAGAGGAAGACTTTTGCGTACATATAGTACCAGAACGTTATCGTGAGACGAACGCGCTAAATCGCATCGCGAGTATATTTCGTACGATAGGCCATGAGGGCTCAACTCAGAAATCAAAGACATGAAGAATGGATAGCGTGATTCTAATGAAGACACGTATGGTTGCGACAAGCAATGCGACAATGTCAGGACCTACGAGGGATGAGACCTGTGGTGGCCTGGGGTTGGATTCGTTCGATACGATTGGTGATAAGAAATTACACATACGTTAATCGACCTTCATCTTTTGAGGATGTGTTGATGCGGCCGTAGGAGGCCCAATCTCTGGACGATTATCGTGGAATGACAAATATGTTCGAACTCCCGACCTGTCTAAGGACTTGTACGATTTTGAAGTACCGTTGGTTAGTACCCTAAGCCATGAAGGTAGAAAGATAAGATCATCCTCGTACGGGTGATGTTAGAAATTATGATGACCATTGACTTTTTGGTATCTACTTGCTGGTGCACTACTCAATCTAAAACTGTTCATGCCCGTGTTACCTTGAATAGTTCATGTCAGGTAACCCTTCTAGTTCCTACTTCAAACTTGGGATGCAACCAACAATTGCTATATTCATTTTATTTCTTTATTTTCTCCTCTCATTACCTTTGAGGTTTAAATACGCAGAGTTAACTTACCATTACTCATCGGAGTGCTTTGTTTGTGCCCTAGGATGACCGGAAGAGGGAACCATTATTCATCTATCCTTCTAGGTCTATATTTTATTCTTTATTCTTTCAATTATCTAAGGAATGTTCAATTAACGCTTCCTTAATTATTTGACGAATATTCTTTAACGATTATTTTGATATTCGATTTCTTTTTTTTCATACTTGGACTCCTCAGTCGAGTTCATAAATATCTAGCTATGTGTCTAAAACATAGATGATGTATATTTCAGAGACTACTCGTGAATTCTTTTCTTCTATTAAGGAGAGATTTGCACATCAGACGTTGAAATCATAGAATGGATATCAATTTGATATTGATATTCCGAATTCAATTCTATCGGAGAATTTGACAAAGTTTATGTACGGAGACACCTTTGGGTGGACTGTTTCACTGATGAGAAATGTTTGAGGCTATCAATTGTTCTGATGCCAAGAACCATCTATTCAGACCTTATATTCTATTCAAGGGTTATAATTACCTTGTTCGTCCCAAACTTATTTACTTTTTTTTATTCATTATCTGAGTAGTCAAAATTTTGCTTTCTTTCTTTCTTCGACTACGATGTCGAGATTTTGTACTAGTAGATTGAAAATGGCTAATTGCATGTGCCATAATGAGTGACTAGTTAATTGTTCTAACTAGTTGAAATTTTAATGATATGATGAAAATCTAGCTAATCGTCCTAGCTAGATGTTGCGTCCCAAACTAATCGAACTAGCAAATTTTGTTCAGCTAGTTGTTAATGTTTATTGAAATGAACTAGTTATTGTATCACTAAGTTCAACTTTCGGTCAAATTTATATAAGTTAATTCACGATGCATTTGTATGCAGTGAAGTATGGTGGGAAGATTTTCAAACGATAATTTGTTTGAGACCTAACCAGGTCGCCCCCTCAGCGAGAATTTTTACAAAGTTTTTTTTATATATATAAAGCATTCAATTGCTTGAAGTATTCTTGGTACCACGCAAGTATTTTCCTTAGTATTTGGAAAAAAGAGAGTGTTGAAGCTGAGAGCTAAAATAAATGAGTCCAATAATTTATGAATCGAAGTTTACGAAAATTGCCAAGGTTTGTTTCGCATGATGCGAATTCAGAATAACGAAACGTTTGAAACGACTGATTATGTTGCCGTGGTTAATGAACCGACTGTGATAGAAATAGAAACAAAGTGGACGAGAAAGAAATGGACATAAAGAAAATAGAGTATGAAACGCGAATAGATTGAGAAAGAAAGAAGGTAAGAATTCAGATTGTCGGACGAGGGAACGATTGATCTCCAAGGATGTGAAACTTGTTTAGCGACTGTGATGGATACGAAACGGGAAGTACCCAGTGTACAGAATATCCCCGTGGTTTACGAATTCGAAGATGTATTTCCAAGAAGATCTCCCAGGGTTACCACCCGATAGAGAAATAGAGTTGCTATAGAATTAGCTCCGAGAACGGCGCCAGTATCGAAGGCCCCGTACCGAATAACTCCAGTCGAGATGAAGAAATTAGTCGCTCAACTGTAGGAATTGTTAGGGAAAGGAATGATAAGACCAATTACGTCACCGTGGGATGCGCCAGTGTTAATTGGTGAAGAAAAAGGACGGCAGCATGAGGCTGTGCATAATCTATCGAAAGCTGAATATGCTAACTGTTAAGAATGAATACCCTTGCCAAGGATCGGTGATTTGATCGATCGGCTGCACGATGCAGTTAAATTCTCGAAGATTGATTTGAGAACGGGATACCACCAGTTGAATATTAAACCTGAGAACGTACCCAAGACTGCGTTTCGCACCAAGTATGGACACTGCGAGTTTTTAGTAATGTCGTTTGGGCTAACGAATGCCCTTGCAGCTTTCATGGATTTGATGAATCGAGTTTTCAAGCAGTATTTGGACAAGTGTGTCATAGTTTTATCGATGATATTTTAGTCTACTCCTAGACAGAGGAGGAACCCGCAGAACGTTTGAGGATAGTGTTAGAAGCACTGAGGAGAGAAAAGTTTCCAGAAATTAAAGAAGAGACTAGTCACCGCCCTGTGCTGGTACTGCCAGACGGGAATGGAGATTTTGTGATCTATAGCGACGCATCGCATAAAGGATTAGGGTGTGTGCTTATGCAGCACGGAATGGTAATTACGTATTCATCCAGTCAATTAAAGGGATATTGTAACGCCCCCAAATCCGGGGTCAATGATTTGGTCGTCACACTGCACTCTTAATCCAAACAACCTGTTCAATATAAAATCAACACAATAATAATAATATCTGTGACCCCAACTCTACCAAGAATCTTTAAAGGTTATAGTGCTAGGAACAAGAATCCAAAAATTCATTACAACAATCTTTCTTCTTTACAACCATTCTCTTTACATAAATTCTAATACACTAGTATAACTTCGATAAGAAGTATACCAGGCAACTAATCTTATACAATATATTAATCAATAGAAAACATCTATATACAAAACCTCTCACTAGCTCCAATGCTCTGGATCAAAACGTCTTTACGCTAATATCTTTCCCCATCTCTGATCAGCTACGCGGACAACTCTCGCCAATACACCTTCTTTCCGGCAGGCTAAAATATATATAAATAAAACAAGTATGAGCGAATGAATTGCTCAGCAAGCGCATTATTAAATATAAAATATAAAGTTCCAAATTAATCTTTGGATTTTTCAAATAAACAAGCCTATGGCTTACACATTTGTAATCTCTGATATTTTCAAAACAAGTTTGGTAATTTATCACAATATCTCATTTAGCTTCTCGCAACCGAATAGTTTTAAAACACAAAAGATTTATATAGGTCGTTACGATGACCGAATCAACAATAACTACAATAGTATGTAGAAAATATGAAATAAATATAACTCGTACGTCTTCAAGACCATAGTTTGTACAAAAATACTAATTTGAAGATAACAGGTCTATTCACGACATTTTCCGAAATCAACAACTCTGGAAGGTTAGAATAATCAAGGGGCAAGAATGAGCCAACACGCTCGGTTAAGAAATAAAGAACGCACTTCAAGACTTCAACATGGTACCGACTGGATATGCGGTATGAATAAAACTCAACAAGATAGATATCTCACGACTGCCAATGGAATCAAGGAAGTGGATTTCAACTATTTGGAATCCGAATGTATTAAGAGTAAGCGATTTCAGCAAGATTGAAACCACTATTAATAATCAACAAACCAACAACTTCACGCAACGAATAAACCTGAGAATCAGGTCATATCTCACAAGTACAAAGTATATGGATGTAACTCATCCTAGAAATGAAAATTCATATTAGAATTGGATTTTTAACAATTATCAAATACAAAGGTTGTGCTGCTGGCCAGCCACGCATCAACCCCGGACTAGCTCATGTCATAGTCCTCTACTGGATCCTAGGCCAATCTGGGCCTTAATTACATCGACCAATAATTGGTCCATTTTTAAAAACATTCCAATTCTATATTATTTATACGTCAGGTGTCAGTACAATTGACAACCTTACTTCGACAATCAGGTGTCGGAAGAATCGACGACCTTAATACAACAATTGCTGGAAACTCACGTTCCAGGAGATAGTTAAATATGAAGAATCAATAAGGAATAGCAATATAATCTAGTATCGACGAGATCGACACAACAATGGGGAATACGTATCACAAGTAACAACATAATAAACATTGACAAGATCGATGCAACAACTGGAATAGCAATGAAGAATAAACAATAACATGCTCAATAAGATCGAGTCTGATATGAAACAGGCATTAGGATGTCAACAGAAATTTTATTAGATTAATATAGAGTAGGGTTCAAAGAACAGGCTCTAGATGGCCTCAACAGTATGATTTAACACATTGTGGAAGAATTAGTCAAAGTTCACCAATTTGGTAAGTGACAAGAAAGTCAAGTTTAAGTCTAAGGAAAATTCAAGGTAAGTTTATAGTTAGAGAAAAACAAGGGTTTACTGGCTTCTGACAGAATTAGTCTAGATCCCTCGAACGTATACTTATAACGGATAAGCCTCACGTTTGAAAGAAGTAAACCAACTCATACACAACGTAATAGAATTTGAATCAGGGGCTGGATCAGATAAATGCTTAAAACAAGAAAGGATAACAAGGTTTGCATAGGTGCAAGGTGAAAAATGGAATATTGGAAGGGTAAGCAACCCAACTTCAGCATTTTTAGAATAAGTTTTCCCTCATAGGGTTCACAAGTTCTCGCTCATCTAGGGTTGGTAATGTTCCAACTTAGCATTTTTAAATCAAGTCTTTTAAAAGAAAGCCTTAGTATACGGCCCATAATTATCTCTTCAAGCTTTTCAATATAATAAGTATTTCTTTCCGATCAATATGAAAATATGAATCTAAACTCAAAAGGTATAAAAGAGTACTCGTCAATTTACGAGATTAAATAACATACTTGCAATTCAATGCAAAGAAATCAACATTTGAAAATTCAGTAATAAGCATTCAACATGCATACTAATAATTCAAGATAATATCCCTTAATTAATAAGCAAGGGTATAAACACTTGCCTCTGGTCCTTAGCTATTTCGTAACGCTGAAACAATACGATTTCCTCCTTATTCTGTCTTGTCGCACGATTCTCTACTTCCGTCCTTCTTTGCTTTAACGCTCTTGCGAATACCACTAGTCTGCTTTTACCATTTCGAATCCACGTGCCAGCCTCGATAGTCAAACATGAGACGGTACTTAGTCTTCAACGTATAATCCTCATATTATATAAATGATCGTAACTTAACTTCGACGCACTTACCGATCTTACCGATATCTCTGTTGCATAAACATCCACATCTCAACTGATAGACCAATCGCAATCAACCACATAAGTAATCCACGTAACTCGCTTGACGACAATCCCCATACTATAAAAAGTCAACATTCAAGTCAACGGCCTCGTAAATCTCACTTTCTAACATAACCGACAAATTTCTATCCTATCTACCCCTCGTGATAACATTAGACACAACCAATTACTCAAACAAGTCTCCACACAATTTATTAGCATGCATGACTCAACAACAGATAATTCACATAATCCACATTATTCACATAACACAATTAAACAAGTAACCGGTCACGTATCGGACGTCCGGTATAATTTATGATATTTAAAACTCATATACTAGCCCTAGTATGGGCATATACTGACTATAAAGCACATTACACAACTCATACGAATCACATAGCACTTAAAACTATTTTTAAAACATCACACAAAGCTTATTTGAATTAAAATAAGCCACAAACAATTTTTAAATCAAAAATCGGATTTTTAAATCCAATATAAGTATTTTAAATGCAAATAAATCAATTAATAAAATTAATTGACACTCTTTAAATGCTCAAACTATTTTTAAATAAATAAACCAAGCTAGAAAATAATTAAACTTAATTTTAATTAATTAAATCTAATTAATAATTAATTATTAAGAATTAACTGATTAAAAGAATTAATCAATTAATTAAATAAATTAATTATTAATCAAAAATAATTAAAATAATTAAATTTAATCAATTTTCGAATTTAAATAAATATTTATGAATTTATAAAATTTTCGGAATAATAAAATGTATTTTTAAATTAAAGATATGATTTTTAGAATTTTCAAAACCATTTTTGAATTATTTTAAAAATTAAAAATCCAGAAACAGTTTTCTAAAACGAAATTAGGGTTTGAAGAATCAAAACCGGGTCGGTAGGGTTTTGAAAACGGGTTATGAAGAACGGATTCGGGTTGCCAAGAACACCCGCCGCCGGCGGAATTCCGGCCGCCCGAACCCAGTTCCCGGCGAGTCAAAATCGACCAAAAACGTTACCAAACAAAAGGGCTTTCACTGAGGAACTTATGGGCTCTCACAATCCGTCAAAAACACGCCAGAAACGTGACTTAATCGTACCAAAATCGAAGACCGCCGGTGGTGGCTCCGTTTTCCGGCCATCATAAAACAAGCATCAAACTGAAAACTAATTATATGAATCGATTCTAAATGAAACGATCTATCTAACCGCTAGAACACAATCAAGAACCCATCAACGGATCAAAAGTCCGGCCAAAACTTAAAGAAAACCGGCGAGCTTCAAATTTCCGATTAGCTCGAATCAAGGCTCTAAAAATCAAATAAAAATCATCAAAACACTCAGCACAACACACACAATCCATTCATATCATCAATTAGCAAGAACAATCAATAATAAAGAAACCCCCAATTTAAATATAAAAATTCGAAAATAATTAAATGACAAAAATCGGAAAGATCAGAAAATCATACCCACATGAATTTTGATGGTGGATTTAGGTAGAGGATGATGAGAGATTCGATTTGATTACAAGAACATCGAAATCGGAATCCGATAACGCCTTCAAAAGTTGGTTTGATTCTCAAGAACACGAAGAACACGTTTCAGGGGTTTTTAGATTTTTTTAACTGTAATTAAGCTTGATTATGCGAAAAACAAAGTACGATTTGCCTTTTTATATTAAACGGAAAATAATACCCCAAACGACATTTTTGGATCGATACTGATCCGATAGATTGCTTTAAATACAATTTAACAGATAAAACACTTTAAATCTTTAATAAAGCAGAATACACGTTTTACGAGACGATAATCATCCATAAAGTACAGATGACTACAAGTATCGTTTAATAATAGATATACGAACCAAAATACTTCTATTACGAATATTTTCGAAGACTTTCCACTTTAACGAATGAAATTTTGGTACGAACGATATACCAATTGCCCGAATAATTTGGGAACGATCCAAATTTTCTTTTCAATAATTATAATAAAATAAAATAGTATAACACCCTTTTCAAAATAGTTTCAAATTCCCCACACATATCACATAGCATCACATTGTCACATATTCAATCATTTAACGAATAACTTAACACGTTTAAACAGATAAATCATTTAATAACTCTTAATATGAAATTAAAATTTCATTTCACATCATATAATAACACGTAATTTTCCCGGATCTTACATCCTTCCCCCCTTAACAGGATTCTGTCCTCAGAATCAGCTCGCGCAACATAGGTGGATATTTTCCAACATCTCATTCTCAAATTCCTAGGTTGACTCTTCAACCTTAGGATTTCTCCTCATACTCATACTAATTTGACTCCTCTATTACTCATCACTCTCTCATACTGACTCAATATCTCAATCGGTTACTCAACATAGAACAATTTAACTAGATCTCTATAGGTTCATATTCTACGAAATACACTATGAATATACCACTCACGGGGTGGCAAGCAAACTTATACGCACTTTCCCAACACTCAATAAATCGTCGTAAGGTAGCATTTCAAAATCGTCATAGTAACTGTTGTCGTAAGAAAATCTAATCAACGGTAAATGGTCCTTCCAATTACCTTAAAAATTTTAGTACACAACCATAGTCTGTCTGAATTCTTCAATTACGTCGCGGATCTCTGTCAAATACAATTGAACTCGTCATTCCATGCCGTACCATTATCTCTCATTAATCGGTCAATAATAACCTAAATAACACCACGATAAGCTCTAAGCCTTAGCAACTCCATACCACAGTTTATCTCAACATGTCTTCGTCTCCATTCAGGAATCTCTTTAGTTGTAGTCGTCTACTATACCTCTGTTATTTTGTCTTCATTTTCCAACACCTCAAGTACTTAGATATTCACCAACACTGGTATCCCTTTTTGAAACCCCTCATATATATCCTTGCATTTCCTTCTTATTCTTTATACTTTCTCGTTCCCTCCTATAATTGAATCCTTTTCTATTTCCATAACTCTTTCCTTTATGTAGCCCTTTCTCTTTAATCAATCCTGGTTGAATCCTTATGTCCGTCATTTCTTTTAATTAATCTCTTGTTATCATAACCTTAAAACTTCATCCTTTCTAATCCTTTTACCGAAGATATTTACATCTCAATTCTCTCCTTTACTACTCATACTATCAGCCATCCACGTTCTTGGGTCAACTCTACCTATTTCCAATATATCTAACAACTGCTTTCAACAATCACATACCTTTCATGCCAATTAACTCTTCAGCTGAAAACAACCCTTCATTACCTCATCCATTGTCTTTAAATCCTTATTAACACCTCTTCATCTTCTTTTCCTATCTTCACAGTAACACTCATGACACCTTTTCCATGGTTCCATCTCATTTCCCAAACAGCTTGATCAACTCGACATTATCTTGATTCTCATTCTATACATCCACATTGACTGGTAAAATCTACCTTAACTATCGTGAGCAAAAGACTTGCAACCATATCATACAATCCTGAAATACTCAAAGATTAACTCATTCTCCATTATTAG
This sequence comes from Heracleum sosnowskyi, assembly GCA_030848705.1. Classification (NCBI taxonomy): domain Eukaryota; kingdom Viridiplantae; phylum Streptophyta; class Magnoliopsida; order Apiales; family Apiaceae; genus Heracleum; species Heracleum sosnowskyi. The sequence goes on from CM061236.1 coordinate 48,720,477, forward strand.
CCTATCATCCAATCTTAAAAGTTCTTCTCATTGAGACAAAAATCTATTATGTCCATTTTCCACAACCTAGGATAACATCAGCACAATTACACCTTTTTCCCCAATTTCCAATCAACTCTTGAATTATCTAACTTCACCTTTTCCACATCGTAACGTTAATCGATAGAAAGAGAACAACTGGCCCCGTTATATGTTACTAGTATTCTAATCGCATCGTAGTCCGCTTTCGTTCATGGTAATTCAATCGCAAATTCTTCGTTCGGTAAGGTAGGGTAAATTCCAGTTCACCCTAATGGCATACCTCCCAGATTATTTGAAGTAAGAAGTTCATGATAGTTTGAAGTGAAAAGATTCTATATCGTAGCAAATGTCCCACAATTGGGGTTACCAAATCTGTATATTCCAAAGCAACATTATTGGAAGTGAAAGGATTACTGAGAGACCAATTTGATCACATGAACTCAATGTTGTGTGTCTCTATTAAGACAGTACTAAAGGTAATTAGCCTTCTTGTATTTCACAACACACAAGTGACGGCGTCCCGTCAGACTTCTATCACATAGACAGATAGTCCTTGTGTCCCCTATAAATAGGGTTGTTTATCTCAGTTGGAGTAGAGAAATATGAAAGAAATTTAGAGTCAGAATAACAATCAGGGCCTTTCGATAAGAATTCTCAAATACACACCTTGGATTGAAATTGAATAAATTCCAAAGGTGTTATTTCAGAAAAGAAGAACAACCAGAAAGGAAGTATCAACAAATAGTGTTACATCACAATTAGAGTTATCCACTCCGGAAGAATGAAGGAGTTGGAATTTAAATAACATATTTTCAACAGGCTTTACAAATTGAAATAGATGTCGCAACAACCTCTGATGCAATTGTAATCATGATTGATCAAAAGTATCAAGTACAAAGTCAAAAGGTGGAATATATTCACCAACACAAGTTTCGCTTAAAGAAATGTCAAATATTTCCTTAGGATGGGAGGGTATTACCAGGGTCTTCACACATGACTCCTCCGTCGACTCCTTCGATAGCTCGTTATTCGATTTCAGCCCTTCTTCTCCACGTTATTCGATTTCAGCCCTTCTTTTCCACGTCGCAAGGTCATCAATATCGTACGTCGTCGTCGACTCGTAATAGTCCTCGAAGATTCCGCCGTAGACATCTACAATCGTATGAAATTCTATCCACCTCAGCACAATCATCTAAATTGAATACCTCTATCTTAACTCACTCAGTGGTACTATATCCAATAGTCCAATACGAACTCTAAATGAGCTCTGACGTTCCTTATATAACTATATACACTCCCACACACTCTCGTTTCTAGTTTTACTATAACCCTTGCTCTGATACCAACTGTAACGCCCCCAAATCCGGGGTCAATGATTTGGTCGTCACACTGCACTCTTAATCCAAACAACCTGTTCAATATAAAATCAACACAATAATAATAATATCTGTGACCCCAACTCTACCAAGAATCTTTAAAGGTTATAGTGCTAGGAACAAGAATCCAAAAATTCATTACAACAATCTTTCTTCTTTACAACCATTCTCTTTACATAAATTCTAATACACTAGTATAACTTCGATAAGAAGTATACCAGGCAACTAATCTTATACAATATATTAATCAATAGAAAACATCTATATACAAAACCTCTCACTAGCTCCAATGCTCTGGATCAAAACGTCTTTACGCTAATATCTTTCCCCATCTCTGATCAGCTACGCGGACAACTCTCGCCAATACACCTTCTTTCCGGCAGGCTAAAATATATATAAATAAAACAAGTATGAGCGAATGAATTGCTCAGCAAGCGCATTATTAAATATAAAATATAAAGTTCCAAATTAATCTTTGGATTTTTCAAATAAACAAGCCTATGGCTTACACATTTGTAATCTCTGATATTTTCAAAACAAGTTTGGTAATTTATCACAATATCTCATTTAGCTTCTCGCAACCGAATAGTTTTAAAACACAAAAGATTTATATAGGTCGTTACGATGACCGAATCAACAATAACTACAATAGTATGTAGAAAATATGAAATAAATATAACTCGTACGTCTTCAAGACCATAGTTTGTACAAAAATACTAATTTGAAGATAACAGGTCTATTCACGACATTTTCCGAAATCAACAACTCTGGAAGGTTAGAATAATCAAGGGGCAAGAATGAGCCAACACGCTCGGTTAAGAAATAAAGAACGCACTTCAAGACTTCAACATGGTACCGACTGGATATGCGGTATGAATAAAACTCAACAAGATAGATATCTCACGACTGCCAATGGAATCAAGGAAGTGGATTTCAACTATTTGGAATCCGAATGTATTAAGAGTAAGCGATTTCAGCAAGATTGAAACCACTATTAATAATCAACAAACCAACAACTTCACGCAACGAATAAACCTGAGAATCAGGTCATATCTCACAAGTACAAAGTATATGGATGTAACTCATCCTAGAAATGAAAATTCATATTAGAATTGGATTTTTAACAATTATCAAATACAAAGGTTGTGCTGCTGGCCAGCCACGCATCAACCCCGGACTAGCTCATGTCATAGTCCTCTACTGGATCCTAGGCCAATCTGGGCCTTAATTACATCGACCAATAATTGGTCCATTTTTAAAAACATTCCAATTCTATATTATTTATACGTCAGGTGTCAGTACAATTGACAACCTTACTTCGACAATCAGGTGTCGGAAGAATCGACGACCTTAATACAACAATTGCTGGAAACTCACGTTCCAGGAGATAGTTAAATATGAAGAATCAATAAGGAATAGCAATATAATCTAGTATCGACGAGATCGACACAACAATGGGGAATACGTATCACAAGTAACAACATAATAAACATTGACAAGATCGATGCAACAACTGGAATAGCAATGAAGAATAAACAATAACATGCTCAATAAGATCGAGTCTGATATGAAACAGGCATTAGGATGTCAACAGAAATTTTATTAGATTAATATAGAGTAGGGTTCAAAGAACAGGCTCTAGATGGCCTCAACAGTATGATTTAACACATTGTGGAAGAATTAGTCAAAGTTCACCAATTTGGTAAGTGACAAGAAAGTCAAGTTTAAGTCTAAGGAAAATTCAAGGTAAGTTTATAGTTAGAGAAAAACAAGGGTTTACTGGCTTCTGACAGAATTAGTCTAGATCCCTCGAACGTATACTTATAACGGATAAGCCTCACGTTTGAAAGAAGTAAACCAACTCATACACAACGTAATAGAATTTGAATCAGGGGCTGGATCAGATAAATGCTTAAAACAAGAAAGGATAACAAGGTTTGCATAGGTGCAAGGTGAAAAATGGAATATTGGAAGGGTAAGCAACCCAACTTCAGCATTTTTAGAATAAGTTTTCCCTCATAGGGTTCACAAGTTCTCGCTCATCTAGGGTTGGTAATGTTCCAACTTAGCATTTTTAAATCAAGTCTTTTAAAAGAAAGCCTTAGTATACGGCCCATAATTATCTCTTCAAGCTTTTCAATATAATAAGTATTTCTTTCCGATCAATATGAAAATATGAATCTAAACTCAAAAGGTATAAAAGAGTACTCGTCAATTTACGAGATTAAATAACATACTTGCAATTCAATGCAAAGAAATCAACATTTGAAAATTCAGTAATAAGCATTCAACATGCATACTAATAATTCAAGATAATATCCCTTAATTAATAAGCAAGGGTATAAACACTTGCCTCTGGTCCTTAGCTATTTCGTAACGCTGAAACAATACGATTTCCTCCTTATTCTGTCTTGTCGCACGATTCTCTACTTCCGTCCTTCTTTGCTTTAACGCTCTTGCGAATACCACTAGTCTGCTTTTACCATTTCGAATCCACGTGCCAGCCTCGATAGTCAAACATGAGACGGTACTTAGTCTTCAACGTATAATCCTCATATTATATAAATGATCGTAACTTAACTTCGACGCACTTACCGATCTTACCGATATCTCTGTTGCATAAACATCCACATCTCAACTGATAGACCAATCGCAATCAACCACATAAGTAATCCACGTAACTCGCTTGACGACAATCCCCATACTATAAAAAGTCAACATTCAAGTCAACGGCCTCGTAAATCTCACTTTCTAACATAACCGACAAATTTCTATCCTATCTACCCCTCGTGATAACATTAGACACAACCAATTACTCAAACAAGTCTCCACACAATTTATTAGCATGCATGACTCAACAACAGATAATTCACATAATCCACATTATTCACATAACACAATTAAACAAGTAACCGGTCACGTATCGGACGTCCGGTATAATTTATGATATTTAAAACTCATATACTAGCCCTAGTATGGGCATATACTGACTATAAAGCACATTACACAACTCATACGAATCACATAGCACTTAAAACTATTTTTAAAACATCACACAAAGCTTATTTGAATTAAAATAAGCCACAAACAATTTTTAAATCAAAAATCGGATTTTTAAATCCAATATAAGTATTTTAAATGCAAATAAATCAATTAATAAAATTAATTGACACTCTTTAAATGCTCAAACTATTTTTAAATAAATAAACCAAGCTAGAAAATAATTAAACTTAATTTTAATTAATTAAATCTAATTAATAATTAATTATTAAGAATTAACTGATTAAAAGAATTAATCAATTAATTAAATAAATTAATTATTAATCAAAAATAATTAAAATAATTAAATTTAATCAATTTTCGAATTTAAATAAATATTTATGAATTTATAAAATTTTCGGAATAATAAAATGTATTTTTAAATTAAAGATATGATTTTTAGAATTTTCAAAACCATTTTTGAATTATTTTAAAAATTAAAAATCCAGAAACAGTTTTCTAAAACGAAATTAGGGTTTGAAGAATCAAAACCGGGTCGGTAGGGTTTTGAAAACGGGTTATGAAGAACGGATTCGGGTTGCCAAGAACACCCGCCGCCGGCGGAATTCCGGCCGCCCGAACCCAGTTCCCGGCGAGTCAAAATCGACCAAAAACGTTACCAAACAAAAGGGCTTTCACTGAGGAACTTATGGGCTCTCACAATCCGTCAAAAACACGCCAGAAACGTGACTTAATCGTACCAAAATCGAAGACCGCCGGTGGTGGCTCCGTTTTCCGGCCATCATAAAACAAGCATCAAACTGAAAACTAATTATATGAATCGATTCTAAATGAAACGATCTATCTAACCGCTAGAACACAATCAAGAACCCATCAACGGATCAAAAGTCCGGCCAAAACTTAAAGAAAACCGGCGAGCTTCAAATTTCCGATTAGCTCGAATCAAGGCTCTAAAAATCAAATAAAAATCATCAAAACACTCAGCACAACACACACAATCCATTCATATCATCAATTAGCAAGAACAATCAATAATAAAGAAACCCCCAATTTAAATATAAAAATTCGAAAATAATTAAATGACAAAAATCGGAAAGATCAGAAAATCATACCCACATGAATTTTGATGGTGGATTTAGGTAGAGGATGATGAGAGATTCGATTTGATTACAAGAACATCGAAATCGGAATCCGATAACGCCTTCAAAAGTTGGTTTGATTCTCAAGAACACGAAGAACACGTTTCAGGGGTTTTTAGATTTTTTTAACTGTAATTAAGCTTGATTATGCGAAAAACAAAGTACGATTTGCCTTTTTATATTAAACGGAAAATAATACCCCAAACGACATTTTTGGATCGATACTGATCCGATAGATTGCTTTAAATACAATTTAACAGATAAAACACTTTAAATCTTTAATAAAGCAGAATACACGTTTTACGAGACGATAATCATCCATAAAGTACAGATGACTACAAGTATCGTTTAATAATAGATATACGAACCAAAATACTTCTATTACGAATATTTTCGAAGACTTTCCACTTTAACGAATGAAATTTTGGTACGAACGATATACCAATTGCCCGAATAATTTGGGAACGATCCAAATTTTCTTTTCAATAATTATAATAAAATAAAATAGTATAACACCCTTTTCAAAATAGTTTCAAATTCCCCACACATATCACATAGCATCACATTGTCACATATTCAATCATTTAACGAATAACTTAACACGTTTAAACAGATAAATCATTTAATAACTCTTAATATGAAATTAAAATTTCATTTCACATCATATAATAACACGTAATTTTCCCGGATCTTACAGATATGAATTTAGATACCCTACGCATGACTTAGAATTGGCAGCGATAGTTTTCACTTTAAAGATTTGGAGGCACTAATTGTATGGAAAAAAAATGCGAGATTTATACAAATCATAAGAGCATTAGATACACTTTCCCAGAAAGAACTTACCATGAGGATTGAAAAGGTAGCTAAAGCTAATCAAGGATTATGATGGTGGGATTCTTTACCACCCAGGGAAGGCCAATGTGGTGGCCAATGCCCTTAGTAGGAAAAAGAGACCTAAGATGATAACATCGTCGGATAAGTTAATCCAAGGATTTAAGAAAATGGAAATTGAGGTTACGATAACTGGAAATGGTATTGAGAGACTAGTTGAGATTGCAATGCAACCGGAATTGCTGTAGGAAATCAGGTTATGTCAAGAGCGAGTGACGAGTAAAGGTAGGAAGTCAATGTTGGAGAAAGCATTAAAGACTGAGGAAGATAATAGAGGAATCATAAGGTATTTTTACCAAGTTGGGATTCCTAATGATCGAGAGATAAAGGATGCTAATTTTCAGAAAGACTAATAAGAGGAACTGAAAGGATGAAGTTTGAAGTTAAGAGTACATAAAGGATTATTTAAAAGTCCTGATTGAGCCTGAATAAATTAAGGAATAAAGATCTGTCATACAGAGACAACTACGCGGAGAGTACCAAAAAGGTAAAGAAAGTTAATGAAATGTTATAAGTGGCCGGATAAATAAAAGGATTTATCGATTGGCAAACGAATATTGGATATGTCAGAAAATGAAGGCAGAACAAAGACCTAGTTGACTATCATAGTTAGTAGAGATTCCTGATTAGGAATGTAATTTTACTATAATGGATTCTGTGATAGGATCAACAAGAATCGAGTTGGACTATGACGTCAATTGAGCTATAATTGATGAATCAAATGGGTCTACTCATATTTTGTTTTAGCAAAAGATCTTACATCGAAAAGTTGCGAAATAGATAATTGGGTGACGTGGAGTTCCAGTCACCATCGTGTCAGATAAGGACCAATGATTGAACTCTCGATTCGGGAGGAGTTTTCCAAACATGTTTGGCAACGAGTTTGAGTGCGAGCACTACGTAGGATCCGCAAATTGACGGACCGACCGGAAGAAACATATCAGAGAACCAAAGTTACGGTAAGCGTTGTACCGCCGATTGCGAGAGTAGTCGGATGTTGATAGAAAATGGGTGTATAAGAACACAACCAGAATTGGCTTATATAAAGCGTACGGTAGATAGCACAGACCGGAATGAGTAAGTGTTGTAATGAACCAGAGGGTTGAAGAGTCAACCTGGAAACTGGAGATTCCTATATTGAAAGAGTAACCTCAGCTATTTTCTTAGATTCCGGGACGGAATCCTTTTAAGGAGGGGAGACTGTAATAACCCCAAATTTTGGACTTAGTTAAAAATTTTGATGAATAGTAAATTTGCTGATGGAAAATTTTTCAGACCACCCTATGTGGATGATATGGAATGAATGTTTCGAGGTTATATTATTGATGTATAGGAAGAATGAAAGAATGTAAACGCGATCAGAATCAGGAGATTCCAACTTTAAATTTTGATCACTATTCATCAGACAATCAAGGGGGAATTGATTTGATCGTTTTGAGAAAGTGTGTAGGATTAGAAATCCATGATCATACCTTAAGCCAAGGAGAGAAATCTAGGATCATATATTAAACCAAGGTAATGGAAAGATCAAGGAAGTATCCCCTAGCTTTGGTACTGAGAAACGTTTTTGAAATCACCTGAGACTATCGCGAAACAAAAGCGTAGCTAATTATGGATTAAACCTTAACCGAAGGGGAAGTATCATATGAGATCATCAAGTGCAATATATAAGAGGATTGAGGATACAAATGATGACATAAGCATGACGCAGGGGAATGACATGGGTGATGACAAGGTGATGACAAAGTGGTGAATCACCACCTTGTCACCACTTTGACCACAACCACAATTTTTATGGCATGTGTCATTGATGACCAAACTTGCTTACAACCACACAAAATTGGATGACCAAAACAATTATAGACCACACAAAATGGATGCATCCAATTTAGCATTATTTAGACAAAAGAAATGAAAAGAAAAAGCAAGAAAGTAACCATCTCTTTCATTTCTCCAAAATTCTGCCCAGCTTGACCATGGTGGAAAGAAAATTTCATAACTCCCAATTTACTCATCCTAAAATCGCCATATTTTGACCAAAGCTTCCTCATGGCATAGGAAAGGTACATTCAAAATTTCATGGCCATCCAATTAGTATAGCATGCTCAAATCCTTGCTCAAAGTTCGGGTGAATAGTAACTCCGAAAATATACTAACTTGATTTCTTGATTTCTTTTATGAGTTTAAGGATGGTAATGATAGATCAAGGCTCCCTTAAGGCTTACAAGCTTTTGTTATTATTTTAAGACTTCAAGAAAGGTATGAACACCATCCACCCTTTTGATTTAATTTGAGTTTTAAGCTTAAGTTAAGTTATGTTTAAGCATGTGTTAGTTCTTGGAGTTTGGGTTATAAATGGCTAAACCTTGATGGTTAATGGTTATGAGTTGATGTTGGTAATGTTCTAATAAATTTTATGGACTGACCTTGAGTTTATAATGATGGATTGATGGCTTGGTTGATTGGTGGTTGATTTGAGTGTTTAAAACACGGGAATCATGAATTAGCGTCGTTACCATGTCGAATTTTCATTAGATAGTTTAGGCAGAAACCTCGGGTAAACCCATGACATGGAAGCAACCCTAACCCGAAAGAATCGTATCGTTTCGATTTACGGTTTAGGAGAAACACCCGTTTTAGTAGAAGTGGTTTCGGGAAACCAAGTGGTTCACTATATGAACTTTGAGAATATGATCAAGCCCCTTAAAAATGGAATTAGGATATGATATTAAAATGGATACTAACATGGACAGTTATTAAGTGAATCGAGAAGGTTTCGGGTTAAAAAGATAATTTTTCGATTTTATAAAAATGTCGGAACCAAAGCTGCGCGAGGAGTAAGTGGTTCTGCACTTCACTGCCAAACAAATCTGCTGCTCTCGGGATTTCACCCCCTTGGGCAGAAAAACATGTTCAAGCATTTTGTTCTATTCTTTCCCTAGATCGCGCACGCGAAAACGGTGTGTCATTTCGACTAACGGTTAAGGAGATATGAGCGTTTTAGTGAAAGACGTGTGAATAGTATCTTTCCGTAGCTCATCCAAGTTTGAAAATACATTTCGCCAAGTTAAACCCCTGTTTTGAGATCAAAACTTTTATGATAAATATTAAAAATACTCAAGATGATTTTAGAAGTGGTCTCGTATTTAAATACGAGTTTTCGGATTTATTAAAAGTGTTAGAGTACGAGTCGCGTAATAGTAACTTTATGAAAAGTCAACTCTAGAGTACTACTTTGACCAACCATTGCGACTAAGATAAAAGGAGTATTTCGAGTCGATTAAAATACGAACCTTGTTGAGGAATAACGTGACTACATGATGTGTTTAACATATAGTTGACTTTAAATGAGTGTTATGAGCGAATGATTACGTTAGGGGACTGATCGAGTATTTCTTTGTTTATAGATTTGCGGCAAGTTCTTGAACCCCTAACAACCAAGGATCCGAGGCAAGTTTTCTCATCCCATGCTGTATTTTAAAGTACAATATTATGATAATGTGCATATGATAGATGCATGCTTTCAAACCTCACGTCGTATATAGATGTGACGATATAAAATTGTTGAAAGTGATTTGACCTTTGGTTATATAAAATCTTGTGAGTTAAGTAGTTATGAACCGGTTTACCTGGTAGCTCTAAACATAAGAGCAAATTCATTGTTTTCGACTCTAGATCGGGAGTCGGTATTTTGAGATATGTAGATAGCCGTGGAAACCCGGAGGGATTCCATCGGCAGAATACTATATCTTTCAAGGAATGTTATTTGAGTATTATCTCAGTCGAGAAATACTATTTGAATACTATTTCCGTTATATATGCTAATGGAAGGCATAACTGTTTTCGAAAGTATATTGTGATACTTGCTTTATGATTATTTATTCGATGAATATTATTTTGAATATTCATTTAATCTTTATTTATTTAATGAATATTATTTTGAATATTCATTCAGTCATTATTTATGTAATGAATATTATGTTGAATATTCATTGAATCCTTAGTTAATTAATGAATATTATTTTGAATATTCATTCAATCTATTTATTTAATGAATATTATTTTTGAATATTCATTTAAAGTTTATTTATTTAATAAATATTATTTGATTATTTACTAAATACTTTTAACCCGTTTTAAAATGAGTTATATTATTTAGAGTTAATCCTTGACCTTCAATATTTACGAAGGATATTCTAAGCTGTATTAATGCCCGTGATAAAGTGTATATACTTATATATATATATATATATATGCATAAACTAAATATGAGTTGAGGAATATTATGAGGTAGGCATGGCTACCCTAAGTAATATATATGTATAAGGACTTGTGAATCCCTAGAATAGGGGAGTGTAATTAAGTGAAGTGGACTCAAATGAATGATACGGAGATGAACTAAGTATTTTGTTGATAATAGTTATCATAGTTCGAAGATTGTTCCTTCGAACATTATATGAGTAAAGATTTTTCATGTTATTAATGGGGCTTGTTAGTGCAGGGATCATTGTATATGATGCCCTAGCAGATGTGACCGGATTGGTCAGTGTCATGTTGCAACTAGATTGCGGTCGACTTGAATGTCGTTACTACGGATTGAGAATACCGGATATGCGGTAATCCGGCGTAAGTGACCGTATCTAGTCGGTCCAACCATTTTATTTCTGGTCCATGTGCTACCAAAGGATGATTGACAAGTTCGAAAAGTGTTCTTGCATCATCAAGACAAGATCGAAAAGTGTTCTTGTCATGGTCAGGTTCGAAAAGTGTTCTTGTCCATCTACTAGTAGTAAAAAGTTCCCTCGGAAGGACATGATTGAAGCGACTGATCATCGTTTAATCATATCCAGTGGCTTGAAAGTCCCAGTCCCTCAGATAAGATAATAATGAAAATGTTTTAAAAGTGAATTGTTTCAGATAAATGCTGTCAATAAATAGAGTAACTAATTGTGTTATCTCTACAACAGATTGAACTGTTAAGATTGATTGATATTGAAACAGATTGGAGGCTGATGTTGATTGTTGAAAGAGTGATTGGGTAATTGTTGTTATTAAACTGTAGTTACAATAAATCCTTGTAACTTCATCTTTTATGTTATGCTAGTATTCTATTTGTTTAATGCGTAGCATGTGGTTATACAATATATTGAACTGTATAGTATTTTGAATCAATGGATAGGCTTTAAGACTTGATTCCAATATTAATATCTATTTTAAAAAGATATGTTTGCGACTTGGTTCATCATATTGATACCAAGGATTTCCAAATGATTACCAAGAGTATATGAGTATGATTATAAGTCATACAGTATTTTAATGGTATACTATTTTGGGGTTAGACCCTAGTAGTGATAAACGCTTTGATCCCTTATGGATTATCTCCCTAAAAGGTTTAAAGGTTTAAACTGGGATAGATTTCTTGCTGAGCACTATTAGCTCATTCTTGCTTTATTAATACTTTCAGCATGAAGAAAACATTGTCGATTCACCTCGTGTTTCGAGAGCAAGGGAATGGAGAGACCACCCTTGAGTTAGTTCAGCAAGATGGATACTGCCGGAGTTAGCAGAATAGTTGCAGCTCGATTTAGTAAGAGTTGTTTTCGATTAGGTTTGTATTATTAAACCTTGTATAGAATTGTGAGGCCTATTATTTTAACTTCAGGTAGAGGTTGTAAATGATAGATGAGATCCTGGATAGTACATTTGAGATTTTAATAACAAATGTAACTTTTGTTGCTCATTTCTAAGGCTATAACTTGTGTGTGTGCGTAAGTGATTGGGGTCTTTGGAGTTGTATTATTAGAATGTTGTAAGTAATGCAGGCATTGTATAATTGATGGAGCGTGACAACCCAGATTCCTGACCCTGAATCTGGGGGTGTTACATTTATCATCCTTTTGACTGCATATCTCTTCTCCTGTCAGCTCAACCACATTACTACTCATCACTTCCTCTTGGCATCTTCTAATCTTTTCCAACAATTCAGGTTGAAAGGTCATCGTGTACATCATTTCAGTATCAGACTCAGGAATCCGAATCTCTATCTCCAGCTTCTTTAATTCCTTGCATAGTTCTGCTATCGTTGTCAACATGTTTAGTCTCTCCTTTCTGCTCAAGGCATCAGCCACCACGTTTGCTTTCCCTGGATGGTAATTTATCGAACAATCATAATCTTTAATCAGCTCTAACCATCTTCGATGTCTCATATTCAATTCCTTCTGTGTAAAGATATACTTCAAACTCTTGTGGTCCGTGTAAATTTCACACTTCTCTCCATAAAGGTAATGTCTCCAAATCTTCAATGCAAATACTATGGCTGCCAATTCCAAGTCATGGGTAGGATACTTCTGCTCATGAGGTTTCAGTTGCCTGGAAGCATACGCAGTCACTGCACCATGTTGCATAAGCACACAACCTAAACCTTTATGAGAAGCATCGCTAAAAATCACAAAATTTCCTCGATCATCTGGTAGTGTTAACACTGGAGCGGTCACTAACCTTCTCTTCAATTCTTGAAATCTTTCTTCACACTTCTCCATCCATACAATTTCTCATTCTTCCTTGTAAGCCTGGTCAATGGTGTTGCTATCTTGGAAAAATCTGGTACAAATCTTCGATAATACCCCGCTAAACCCATAAAACTTCTGACTTCTGTCAGTGTCTTTGGTCTACCCCAATTCATAACGGCTTCAATCTTAGCTGGGTCCACTTTAATTCCACCACTGCTGACCACATGTCCTAAGAATTGAACTTCTTGTAACCAAAACTCGCATTTCAAAAATTTCGCGTACAATTTCTCCCGTCTCAAAGTCTCCAACGCTATTCTCAAGTGCTGTGCATGCTCTTCTTCTGTCTTGGAATATATCAAAATATCATCTATGAATACGATCACAAATTTATCCAAGTACTTAAAGACTCTGTTCATCAAATCCATGAATGCCGCTGGTGCGTTTGTCAGCCCAAAAGCCATAACCAGAAATTCATAGTGCCCGTACCTGGTTCGAAAAGCTGTCTTCGGTATGTCCTCCGGCTTAATCTTTAGCTGATGATAACCTAACCTCAAGTCGATCTTAGAGAAAAACACGGCGCCTTTTAATTGGTCGAACAAATCGTCTATTCTTGGCAATGGATATCTGTTCTTGATGGTCAACTTGTTCAGCTCTCGATAATCGATACACAATCTCATACTACCGTCTTTCTTCTTTACAAACAAAACTGGCGCTCCCCAAGGGGACACACTGGGCCGAATCACTCCTTTCTCTAGTAATTCCTGCAATTGCGTAGCCAATTCCTTCATTTCAACTGGTGCCATTCTGTACGGAGCCTTGGAAACAGGTTCTGCCCCTGGTGCTAAGTTGATCGCGAACTCTATTTCTCTGTCTGGGGGTAACCCTGGTAATTCGTCGGGAAAGACATCTGGAAATTCGCTCACCACTGGAATCTCTTCTATTCTCGGCGCTTCTTTGCTAACATCCACGACATAGGCAAGATAAGCTTCACACCCTTGGCGTAGTAACTTCTTCGTTTGCATCATCGTCAGAAATTCATTCTTTTGCTTTTGGCCCTTGAACACTACTTCATTCCCGTCTGGATATCTCAATGTCACCCTCTTGTTCTTACAGTCTATGTGCGCATCGTACTCTGATAACCAATCCATTCCCAATATCACATCAAACTCTCCCAAGTTGAAAGGTATCAAATCAACATAGAAATGGTGCCCTACTATTTCGATCTCACACTGAGGATAAATTTGATTTACAGGAACTCGTTCACAGTTAGCAATTTCGACATGTAACACTTTGTCTAACACTTGACTGGCACAATTCAACTTACTAGCAAACCCTTTAGATATAAATGACTTTGAAGCTCCAGAATCAATTAACACCTTAGCACGTACTGAGTTCACAACAAGCATACCTGCAACTACATCCGCATCCTGCACTGCATCTTTCATGGTCATGTTAAAAGTCCTTGCCCTAGGTTGTGCTGGAACTGGTGGTCCTGTTATCCTTAGCATCTTGTTGACTGGCATTGGTTCCTTACAATTCTTTGCAATGTGCCCTGGCTTTCCACAGTTGTAGCATACGATCGGAGGCTTAGAAACAGGAACTGGAGTCTGATTCCGACATTCGTTGGCAAAATGCCCCTTCTGGTTGCACTTAAAACAAACTGAGTTGGGCTTCTGACATACTCCTGAATGCTTTTTCCCACAAGTCTTGCACTCTGGTATAGGTGGTCTCTGCTGCCTCTGTTGATTAACAATTTGCTAGCGGTTGCCCTGATCCAAACTTGCACTTTCTGGCTTCTTAAAATTTCCACCCTTTCCTGGTTGGAATCCTGTTTTCTTATTAAAACGGTTCTGAGAGTTATTTGGTTGATGACTTCCGTCGGTATTGTCAGCTTTCCTTTTCCTTGCTTCCCTCTCTTTCTGGGACATGTCACTTTCAGTCTCTGCAATTATCGCTTTCTGTACCACTGCTGCATAAGTATCTAGCTCCAAAATAGCCAACTTGCCTCGAATCCACGCTTTTAGTCCCTGCTGAAACTTTTTCTCTTTCTTCCTTTCTGTGTCGACATAGGCTGGTGCAAACCTGGCCAATTATGTGAACTTGGCCTCGTACTCTGAAACAGTCATGTTACCTTGTTTAAGCTCCAAGAATTTTAGTTCCATCTGATCCTGCATGTATCCTGGGAAATACTTCTCCATAAACAGTTCTTTAAATCTATCCCAAGTAATAACTCCTTCTGGCTGCATTGCTCTCAAAGACTCCCACCAAAAGTTAGCTTCGTTCTTTAAAAGATAACTCGCAAACTCAGTTTTCTGATCATTCCCAACTTTGACTAACGCAAAAGCTTTCTCAATTTCTTTCAACCAAGCATTAGCTTCCACTGGATCTGTTGATCCCTTAAATTCAGGTGGTTTCACACCTTGGAAAGTTTTAAATGTTACCGTGGCCACAACTTGTTCTTGCGGTTGTTGTTGTTGCTGATGTTGCTGTTGTTGCTGATGTTGCTGCTGTTGCTGCAGTAATTGTTGCTGAAATTGCTGTTGTTGGTGCATTAACTGCTGCTGCTGAGCCAGATTAGCTGTCTGTTGAGTTAAGATTTGAAGAATTTGAGCAAGAGCTGGGTCCATTTGACCCCCTGCATTTGCAGGATTTTCATTATTCTCTGGGTTCTGGTTATTAGAACGAGTGGATCTTCTAGGAGGCATGGTTCTGAAATAAAACAAGCAACTCATTTAATACAAAGTTTATGATCTGATGATGACAGTGTATACAAATGGGTTAATCAACAATAAATAAAAGTAGTTCACTGTCTTGTGCAATACACTGAGGTATACAATAAGATTTTCACAGGGTATGAAATAACTATCAACAATAATATCTGAAAGGCATATGTTTAGGCCTATTAATATTCCGAGGAAACAACTCAATTTAAACAAGTATGTAATAAGTAAATAATAAGTTAATATGTCACAGGAATCTCAGAGAGTTTTATCTGTCAAGAGAATGGAGAACCAAAGTCATCTACAGACTTGAAGTTATTCTACATTGAAAGAAGTTCAATTTATTGTTCAAGCCTCAGTGAAGTATTCAAGTAAGTGGATTTACTACAGTGACAGAGATTTCCAGTTGGTGACGGAAGAAGTACAGGATACAGAGTTTAGTCAAAGCTAAAGAAAAGAAGCCACAACTTTAAATGTTTTAAAGATGAAGAATTATCATTGAAGTCAGTTATTCATGAAACCAGACAGTGCATCGAATGACGACATCAATCAGTGGATTTAAATCATCTATATTCAGTGGTTTTCAGAAGATAGAGGAATGCAAGGATTTTAAATTATCTTCTTTAATTTATTAATTCAATTTAATTAATAAATTAATTCTATTAGAATTAATTTATTTATTAAATTAGTTATGTTAGTTGTTTAAATTATTTATTAAATTAATTCTATAAAAGAATTAATTTAATCTAGAATTTAATCTATCTAAATAAATTAAAAGGATTTTCTTTTTAAATCTCGGTATGACCTGTTTAGAAGACTCGGTATGACCTATTGTTTTAATACCCTAGGTTCTACCGAGTTATACTTCAGGTCATACCATTCAATTCTGTCAGGTCATACAGATTGCTTTTCCCTTGGTCATACCGAGAGTTGGTAATATAATGCAAGGTCATACCGGACAGTTTCTGAGGTCATACTGCTGATACAAGGTTCTACCGAGCACATTTTGGCAGGTCATACAAGTGTATGAATTGTTTTATTAAATCTGTATGATTTAATAAACAGGTCATACAAGGCTTATTGCATTTGTATTAAAGATATGGCAGAACAGACATCAGAAGGCAGTTAATCAAAAAAAAGAAGATACAGAAGCATTTACTCTCAAGAACTCAAGAAGCCATTAAATCTCATTTCTTCTCAAGCAATTAATTCTAGTTTGTATTGTTAAATCCAAACCACTAGAAGTTGATTACTTGTATTGCTTTGATTATCTAACGGATTTTTATCCCTAGAATTTATCTCGAACTTGCTTTTAGCATTCGATCTTTTTATTACAAATATTAGAAAAGTTCATGTCGAATTTATTCTAAATTTGTATTAATTAGTTTGAGATAAATACTTTGTAATCCTTATTGTATTTGCAACACCCTTCAAGTTTAATATAAGTTATATTTAACTTGAATCTTGTTTCATTTATATTCCGCATTAATTTGTTCTAAATTGTTAAAGTATTCAAAGAACAAAATTCGATAAAACGGTATAGTTTGTATTCAACCCCCCTTCTACAAACTTATCAGGACCTAACAATATCAAATGCATGTATACTGTATCAAAAGGTAGGTTGGCTTCAAAAGTGACAACCTGTAAGGATAAAGAAGGATAGATCACAAGAATATGGGCAAAATATAGAAAATTGAACAAGGTTAGCAAAATTGGGTTGCATTGGTATAATCAATTTAAGATGCATAAAGAGCGGTATCAAAAGGTATATTGGCATCAAAGGAGATAAACTGTAAGGGTATGACAATATGGATCACAGGAGTATAGGCAGAATATGACAATCCAACAGGGTAATCGAGAACGGATTTGCATCCATATAATCAATAGTTTTCGCCTTAAAGACTTGGAGGCACTACTTATATGGAGAAAAGTGCAAGATCTACACCAACAATAAGAGCCTTAAGTACATTTTCACTCAGAAAGAGCTCAATATGAGACAGAGGAGATGGTTAGAGTTAATCAAAAATAATGATTGCGAGATTCTTTACCACCCAGGGAAGGCCAATGTGGTGGCCGATGCCCTTAGTAGGAAAGAGAGACTCAAAATGATAACCTCCTCAGAGAAGTTAATCCAAGAGTTCGAAAAGATGGAGATTGAGGTTAAAATAACCGGAGATGGTACGGAGAAATTATTTGGAATCGCACTACAACCAGAATTTCTACAAAAGATCAAATTATGTCAAGAACGTATGATGAATGAAGGGAGAGAGCTAATGACAGGAGAGGAAATAAGGACTGAAAGGGATGATAAGGGAATCATGAGGTATACTTGTGACGCCCTCGAAATCCGAGGTTAAGATTCCGGCATCACTGACCACAACAATAAATAAAACATGCTACACAAAAATATAAATACTACAACCCCTGAACTACACACCAAGATCACATCAGGTTACAGTCGGAAACAGATACTACAAAATATAAACTGAATTCAA
The DNA here is from genome assembly GCA_030848705.1 of Heracleum sosnowskyi. NCBI lineage: Eukaryota > Viridiplantae > Streptophyta > Magnoliopsida > Apiales > Apiaceae > Heracleum > Heracleum sosnowskyi. Next base: position 48,738,631 of record CM061236.1, read on the forward strand.
ACTACTGCATGTCATTAAGACGCCCCGATAAGGAGCTATCACTAACAACCCAAAACTAAATAAGGTTACAACTTCTAATATAATAAAATTTAATACATCACTGGTCTTCTAAGGTCCAAAAGCAACTATAAATAACAACCTCCTGGGTAAAAGTGCATTCGAGAATCTCAGTGGAACCTTCGAACCTAATGCGACAAGTCTCAGGGTTCGACATCCTCTCGTTTAACTGAAATGTCAAGGTTAACAACAAGAGTGAGCAAAAGGCTTAGCAAGTACATATAAAACTGCACAATATGAAAAAATGATGCAACAATAGCAATATGTTTAACAATGAACTCAGCTGGCCAAGAAAGTGGCAATAAATGAAAGGATTAACTTAACTGGCAAAAATGAACAATATTGAAAATCAACTTCAAACAATAAGTTAGAATTGGATTTTTACTGTGACGCAACGAGTTAAGGTGGATGATCAGTCACACCAAAACCCCAGACCATATCCACGGTATGTCCAAATACTGAACTGGATCTAAGGCCGCTTTTGGCCTACATAGTACTGATACTCTAACTGGCGTCGGCAGTCCTTAAAAACATTTCATTTTTAATTAAAAACTTCCAATTCCGAATTAATACTGGGAGTTAGGTGTCGGAACAATCGACCACCTAATCAATTCAACTAAATACATCCAACTGTCTGATTCAAATTATCAACGGGATTAAAGTAATTCAATGCATATGAATAAGGTTTACAATCAACAGGAATCAAGGTTTAATCTGATAATTTATAAAGTGCTGCAAGAATGAATTATGAAATGAAATAGAGTTATCAAGTTCAAAAACAAGGTATCTCAATCTCAGAACAATAATGGAATTGGTTTATGCAACAATGAATAATTGAAATTGAAAGGCAAGAGTCTTGCTTCAAAAGAATACGAGTTGAGTAAACTTGCCTTGATGCTAGATACTGGTACTACTGAATGTGAGCTTTCTCCTTTCCTTTACCGGTGCTCGTCTCTATAATATAAAATTCTAGTTTAGTTACTAATCAGTAATCTAAACTCATTTCTAATACTAACTACCCAGCGCAATCTAATCGATTATAAGTAATTTTAAACAAATAATTACATACAGCAGATAACGGATAAACACGCATTGACTCGACTCTAGCATTATTATAAACATATAACTTATTAACATATAATATAGCACGTAGCAATCAATCACATTTATATACAAACACAGGATTACATATAACCAGCTGAGATCCAGTAACTTATTTAATTAACTAAATTAATCAAATCAACCTGATAATAAAATAATAAAACTCTAAAGTCATAAAACAATTTGAAAATAATAATTAAATTCGATTTATAGATAATCAAGATTAAATAATAATCAATTAATAAAATTCACCAATTAACTATTAATTTAATTGGTCAATTAAATCAATTTCATTATTATTTAGAATTGATTAAGAATGATCAAATTTAATTACTCTTTAACTCTAATAATTTTAAAATAAATAACAAAGTAAATAATAGATTTTACGAAATTTCGGCATGACCCGTTCGTAAACAGGACTAGCCAGAAATTTTGCATCTACTATGCTGCGTCCCCAATCACAGGACGGATCACATAGTACAGCACCATAATAACATGTACAATAATCACTGTAATCCACAATACTAATCACTATCACTACTAATTTACAACTCAAGATTAATTCTAACTTTAAATACATCAATCTACGATATACAACTAATGACTTCAATTTATTCGAAAACAACTAAGAATTATAAATAATTTATAACTCCGCACCACATTATTAATTAACATATTCCAAGAACCTGCACAATCAATAAAATCAATTAATAACAGAAAAATAAGTTTATACACTAACCTTAGTCAAACATGGATTTAAAAATCTATTTACTAGACAAAGCATATTATTAGCTAATTATTATCAAAACAAATTTATAAAATCAACACGTACTTAAAGAAATGAATTAAACACAGATATCTACGCTCACTAATAATACTCATCAAAAATCTGCCAACATAATTCACATTGCCCAAAATCTGCATAAACTAAATAGTAACAATTTATACAAAAAAAATGAACTAATAATTTATACATAAAAGAAGAAAAATGGATTAAATACTACAACTTACATACGCTAACCATTTATTCGAACTACGCTCAAAATTCAGTTCCCACCTTCTTCATAAATATTTTCATTCTCCAAAATTTTTAATAACACTTAAATACAAGAAAAACGAATTATTAATTTGGTTAATACCCAAAAACCGAAAAACGAATTTAAATAATGCAAAATAATATTTAGAAAAACGAATTATTAATGTCCCAAATTAACAGTAAGAACCAAAGTATTTATATACATCACCGAATACAAAAATGAATTTCACATTGCAATTAAAATAAAAATAAAATAAAATAAATAAAAAAAACGATTTCATACATACATAACTCAATTAAACGAATCATGCAAAACAACACAAAACGAATTTGGCATACACATTAATAAGGAATAATAATGAAAACAAACGAAATGGTTAAACAAAGTTTTCGACCTCTGTACCTACTGAAATCGGGAGTTGCAGTGGTATAGTTGAAGAAACTGGACAGAGGTGGCCGGAATTTGGACAGAACTGGTGCGGTGGTGACCGGACTGGACAGAAAACGGCGCCGGAAAACCTGGAGGCGGCGGCTGGCGGAGGACTGGATAGAAACGCGGCGGCCGAGACAGAAACTGGCGACGGAAGTGAAGGGAAGACAGGGTGAGTGGTGCTGCGCGTAGAAGAACAGAGATGGAGGGGAGTGGCGCGTGGTTCGACAGAAACGGGGGGGGGGTTGTATTTTTCTGATTTACTTTTGGCCGAGTGTTGTTTGTGTGTGTTAGTGTGAGAGTCGTGTGGTGTTAATTAGATTAGGATGAGGTAGGATTTACTAATAAATACCGAAAATAATTTTAAACACATAATACCACATCACATATCCACATAATATTATTTAAACATTTAAACACATAATGCAGCAAATCTTTAAATTAATATAAATAAATAAATATTACTATTTTCATCACTTAAATAAATAGAAAATTCATACCTAAATTCCCGGGTATTACAATACTTACCGAATTTGGGTTCCTAATGTTCAGGAATTAAAGGATGAGATTTTACATGAGAGTCATAGCTCAAGATATTCAATTCACCCAGGAAGTACCAAGATTTATAGGGATATGAAAGAGTATTATTGGTGGCCTAACATGAAAAAGGATGTAGCAGAGTGGGTAAGAAAATGCTTGACCTGTCAAAGAGTAAATGCGGAACACCAGAGGCCCAATGGACTCTTATGACCCCTAGAGATTCCAGAATGGAAATGGGAACAAATAGCCATGGACTTTGTAGTTGGGTTGCCACGAACCAAAGCTAATCACGACGCCATATGGGTAATCGTAGACCGGTTGACGAAGTCAGCCCACTTTCTTCCGATCAATGAAAGGTACACTGTTGATAGACTAGTGGATATTTATATGAAAGAGATTGTGGCGCAACATGGAGTCCCCGTCGCCATTGTGTCAGACCGAGACCCTAGATTTAACTCCAGATTTTGGAGAAGCTTTCAAGAATGTGTGGGAACCAAACTAAACATGAGTACTGCCTACCATCCCTAGACGGATGGGCAAAGTGAAAGGACTATCCAAACATTAGAGGATATGTTGAGAGTTTGTGCCATATATTTCAAAGGAAATTGGGATGATCACCTACCCCAGATTGAGTTTTCCTACAACAACAGTTTTAATGCAAGCATCGGGATGCCCCCGTATGAGGCCTTGTATGGAAGAAGATGTCGATCCCCCTTGTACTGGGATGAAGTTGGAGAGCGAAAAATGCTCGGGCCCGAAGTGGTCCAACGGACTAAGGATGCAATAGACCTTATCAAAGGACGGCTGATAGCAGCCCAGGAAATACAAAAGAAATATGCAGATTTGGCCCGAAAAGACAAGAAATATGAAGTGGGAGATCTTGTGCTGTTAAAGGTATCCCCGTGGAAAGGATTGATGAGATTCGGAAAGAAAGGGAAATTAAGCCCCAGATATATTGGACCATTCGAGATCTTGAGACGCATCGGGGAAGTAGCTTACGAGCTAGCCTTGCCCCCAAACCTGCAGCAAGTTCACAACGTGTTTCATGTGTCCATGTTAAGGAAGTACAATCCGGATGCGAGACACGTGGTAGAATACGAGCAAGTAGATATACAACCAGACATGTCATACATAGAGCAACCGGTGGAGATCATCGACCGCAAGGACCAAGTGCTAAGGAACAAGGTTATAAAGCTAGTAAGAGTTTTGTGAAGAAACCATAATGTTGAAGAATCCACTTGGGAGCTAGAAAGCGCAATGTTAGAAAAGTACCCTCATCTATTTTGACTTGATTCCGGGACAGAATCCTTTTAAGTAGGGGAGACTGTAATATCCCAAAATTTTGTAATATTTGAAACCCTGATGAATAGTAAATTTGTTGATGAAAATATTTTCAGACTACACTATTTGGAAGACATGGAATGAATGTTTCGAAGTTATATTATTGATGTATAAGGAAAACAAGTGAATGCAAACGCAATCAGAATCAGAAGATTTCCATTCGAGTTTTAAATCACTATTCACTGGACAATCAAGGACATATTGATTTGATCGTTTCGAGAAAGTATGTAGAATGAGAAATCCATAATCACATATTAAACCAAGGTTATAAAAAGGTCAATGAATTATCCCCTAGCATTGGTACAGAGAAACGTTTTTAAAATCACTTAAACCTATCGCGAAACTTAGCGACAAAACAAAAGCGTAACGAATTATGGATTAAACCCTAACCAAAGGAGAAGTATCATATAAGATCATCAAGTGTAACATATAAGAGGATTGATGACACAAGCAATGACATAAGCAGTGACAAGGTGATGACAAAGTGAAGAATCACCACCTTGTCACCAATTTCACCACAAAACCACAATAGCTTGACATGTGTCCTTGGGTGACAAAACACAATTAATACCACACAATTAAAAGGCTTGTAATTAATTTTTATTAGACAAAAATAAAAGAAAAGAAAAATCAAGAAGAAGAACAAGAAGAAGCATGAAACTTTCGACCCTTTTATTTCTTCAAAGATGAGGAAAACTTTCCTCAAGTTCTACTCCACCAAAAATCATGATCTTGGGCTCTAAATCATCCTCATCCATAGACTAAGGTAAATCCTTGATCCTAGCTTCATCCATGGATGTTATCATGCTCAAATCATGAGCTAAAGTTGATGATGAATAGTGAAATGAATAGTAATCCTTGATTTTCTTGTTTTGATCTTGAAGTTTAAGGCTTGTAAAGGATAATCAAGGAGCAAGGAAGAGTATACTAGCCATATATAGTCCATATTAAGTACCAAGGAAGGTATAAACTCTCTCACACTTCTACTTATACTTTGATATTAGTGATTAAATTGATAATGATTAGTGATAGTGTGATGTAGAAGTGATATGCTTGTTAAGAATGATGTTTAGTGGATTGATTGATGGTTGAACTTGTGAATGATGGTATGAACATGTTTAGACAGAAATAAGTTGGTTTAGATGAAATTTGAGTTATGATTACTTGGGTATTGATTGGTGAATTGATTGGAGTGTTTTAAACACGGGAATCACGATTAAGCGTCGTTACCATGTCGGATTTTCCTTAAGAAGTTTAGACAGAGACCACGGTTACCTTCTAGACATAACCATAAGACTTTCTGACCATGATCATGTAGGTCTTGTGTCTTAGTTTGTTTTGGCGAAAGAATCGTATCGTTTCGATTTACGTTTTAGGAGAAACACCCGTTTTAGTGAAAGCGGTTTCGGATAACTAAGTAGTTCACTATATGAACTTTGAGCTTGTGATCAAACCCTTTAAAAATAGAATTGGGTCGTAATATTAAAGTGGATACTATAATGGACAGTTAGGAAAGGAACCGAGAAGGTTTCGTGTTAAAAAGATGATTTTTCGATTTTATAAAAATGCGGGAACAAAAGTTGCGCGAGTGAAATACCCTTAAGGGGATGGTTAAAACGATGAGTTAGTAATGGTAAAGTACTTGGGTTTTGTGAATAGATTTCCACCCAAACTTTTGACTTAGGAGTTTACGGAATGTCATGAGGTTATAAGTGACCAAGAGCGAGACATTTGATTTTCATTAATAGAACTTTAGTGCTTAAGTTAATAGCACATTAATTGGTTCTAGGGGACTGATTGTGTATTGTGTATCTTATTATAGATCGACGAGCACACTCCCAAGCCCCCACTACCACTTCACCGAGACACCAAGGCAAGTTTTCAAACCCTACATCTTATAGAGATGTTGTTGTGATTTAATATTGTGCTTGTGATATATTCTGCTTTAATGCTGTGAAAAGAATTATAAACTGATTACGCTTTTGATAAAAAGTTTTGTGAGATATAAGGTTTATATGCTATATAAATACTAGATATAAACCGAGGTTTTTAAAGGCTCTAAGGGTAGAGCACTCGTACGATGATTTTAAAACATTAGACCGGGAGTCCAATTTATTATTTTGTCTTGATTATACTGTCAGAAGTTGGAGGGTTCCAGGGACAGCTATATTTTAAAATGTTGATTAAATATTCCAATATATATATATATATTATTGGATATTTAATGTGAGATATTTAAATAATATCATTATAAATATTATTTGAATATTTATTTAATTAAGTGAATATTATTTTGGATATTCACTTAAGTGGAATTTTATTGAATAATAATTCAATATTTATTATTTGAATATTTATTAAATATTCCAAATATGATTTAAAAATCATAGAACCTTATTTAAATATTACGTAAGGTTCCAATAGTTGTTTAAAATATTTTCTGATCTCAAAAAGATTTATTTGAGTATAGTAGGGGTTCCCAACTACTTTAATTATTTGTCTCAATTGATGACTATGGTTTTGAACTTTTCAAAAATTGGGAATCCATTCCAAGAAGTGAACATATGATTTCACTTGCCTCTTTCATTAAAAGTGAGTATATTTTGGGTTTCTGAATTATCAGAACTAAAGATATTTTACAAAACTCCCAGGTCATGATTATCAAAATACTTGGTAAACGTTTGTTGTTTCGTTGACTGATGTCAACCCACATTGTGACTTACTCCTTTCAAACATTCTGGAGTAAGAAAATCTGAACTGTTGCAAAGTTTTGGCAAGTATTTTGTACTTGGGGAACTAGGATTAAATTCTGATTCCCGTTTCATTGATTTTTCATCCGGGACTAGGAGGAAATGTGTAAGAGGTTGTGGGACAGTCCTTCAAATTATATAGCGTAAGAGGTTGCGGGGCAGTCCAGCAATTATCTCGCGTAGGAGGCTGTGGGACAGTCCAACAGATACAAAGCCCGTATGCGGCTGGGGTGATAATCGTGTTAAGATATCGTCCATCTACTAGTAGAAAAGTGTGAGTTCGATACAACGACTGATCATCGTGTATCGTGGTGTGCTCCAGAAGGTCCCTTCCCTCCAATTGGAGTTGTGTTGCACATTGTAACGAAAGCCTAGGTGCTGAGTTACTGATAATGTGACAGTGATTGAGTAATGATGTTCCTCATACAGTAGTTGAACTGTATGGCATGTTTTGATGAAAAGAATATTTAAATATATCATTCTGTATATGAATGAAGTTTTAAAAGTTTTCAATTATGATATAAGCTTACATATATGATTATGCTGCTTTATATTATTGCTGGGCTTAGTGTTCACTCTTGTTTTCTTTTATATATATCAAAACACAACAGCTAGAGTAGATGGCCAGGATTCGCCATACCGCTCGGAAGCGCGTCTGGGCCGCGCAGACCGCCCATAGGATGGCAGTTGCAGCACCTAAGGTAGAAGTACTGAGTTGGTTCGGAGTGCAACTCTTGTTGCTCCGGTTTATTTATAAGTATCACTTATGTATATTAATGAACAAGAACAAACATTTGCGCTGTCTTTCTGGTTTCAAGTAGAAATCATACTGGCAGTAGGTTTCAAACATTTTACTTTTGGGTTGTAATAACTTTAACTTATGGATCATATGGCTACTGCTTTTGCAATTTCGTTTCTGAGACATAACTAGCGTGAGTACATTGATGGTGGGGTCACCATGTGTGTTGATTTATTTAATTATGATTCAAGTATCAAGTGTTTGTATGAAATAAGGAACGTGACAACCTGGATCTCCGACCCCGGATCTGGGGGTGTTACAGATGCTTTCTTAGACATCCCTTTTTCACAAGCTTCACATAGTCCTTCTTGATGAAATTCCATCAGAGGTAACCCTCTCAACAACTCTCTCTTTACCAAAGAGTTCATAGTTTTGAAGTTCAAGTGTGAGAGCTTCTTATGCCATAACCAACTTTGTTCTGTTGAAGCCTTGCTGTAAAAACATTTGACTTCTCCATCACTAGCAGAGCTTAAGTCAGCTATAAACAAATTTCCTTTTCTTGCTCCTTGTAGAGCAAGCTTATCATCTTTCCTGTTTGAGATCAAACATTTATTGTAAGATCCGGAAAAATTACGTGTTAATATTTGACGTGAAATGAAATTCTATTTTCATATCAAAATTATTAAATGTTTTATCTGTTTAAATGCGTTAAGTTATTCGTTAAATGGTCAAAGATGTGACCTTGAAATGCTATGTGAATATTTGTGGTGATTAGAAATTATTTTAAGAGCATGTCATTCTATTTCGTTTTATTTTAATTATCGAAAAGAAAATTATTCTGTACCCTAAATGTTTTTTAGGGCAATTGATATATCATTCGTATCAATAATACATTTGTTATAGCCCCAGTATTCTTGAGCATTCGTTATATAAATGATATGTATTGATATGGATAATTATCAGTCTTTATGGATGATTATCACCTCATAAAACGTGTACTTTACTTTATTAAAGATTAAAGCGATCCAATGGATCTATATCGATCCAAAAATGTCGTTTGGGGTATTATTTCCCACTAAGTATAAAAAGACGAATCGTACATTATCCTTCGTATAATCCGTATTACGTATATACAAAAATATAAAAATCCCCGAACCGTGTTCTTCGTGTTCTTGAAGATCGAACTCAATTTTGAAAGTTTTATTGGAATCCAAATCTTAAGTCCAAGTACTCAAATCAAAGCTCTTGATCTCTAGTTTCAGAATCTTCAAACCGTATCATCATCTAGTAATTTTTCCATTTGATATGAATTTTTGAAATTTTGAATTAAATTAGGATTTATATTAAAAATTGGGGATTTCATTTCTATTGATTCTCCGTTCAATTGATTGCTTCCAGCATGTTCCTAGGGTTCTAATTAGTAGGAATCCATGTTTTAATTTCATGTTTATGTTCGAATTTGACAAATTCAATTTTGGGTTTTTAACCTAATTTTACTTTTGAATGGTCTGTTCTTATTGTTGATTGTTCATGATATTTGATAGAGGGCTTTGATTGTATATGTTGTAAGGATCATTTTAACATCAAGAACGTTCGATTTCATGTACAGAATCGGTAGATCGTAGTTTTGGCCGGAAAACCGAACCCGATGGTTTTGACCGGATTTTTTTACCGATTCCGGCTTGTTTCGCGTGTTTGTGTTGGTTGTGTTTGTGTTGTTGGTTGTGTTTGTTGAGAAATTCTGAGCAAAAGCCCTCAAATAATGATAAGTTTTGGTGTGGTTTAAGCCATGGAGGGAATCCGGTGGCCGGACGCCGACCGGATTCTGGAAAAACCCAGATTCCAGCGGGTTGTTCTTGGCGACCCATTTCTGTTCTTGGCAACCCGTTTTCTGACCCGGTTTTGATCCAGTTTGCCCTAATTGATTTTCGGGAATAGTATTTCTGAGATTTATTTGAAAAATAAATCGAAAATTGTTTTAAAAAATTCTAAAAATCATATTTTTGATTTAAAATTACATTTTATTATTCAGAAAATTCTGAATAATTATATTTATTTATTTAAATTTGAAAACTGATTAAATTTAATTATTTTAAATATTTTTTATTAATAATTAATTAATTTGATTAATTGATTTATTTTATTAATCAGTTAATTCTTAATAATTAATTATTAATTAGATTTAATTAATTAAAATTAAGTTTAATTATTTTCTAGCTTGGTTTATTTATTTAAAAATAGTTTGAGTGTTTGGAAATTGTCAATTAATTTTATATTAATTGATTAAATTGTTTTAAATATTTATATTGGGATAAATGATCCGATTTTTGATCTAAAAATATTTTGAGGTTTAATTCCTTTGAAATGAGAGTCGAATATTTTTCTAAAATTATTTCTTGGACATTACGAGACTTAGGCGATTGATTTATCACAATTAAACGACAATATGTCTTACGTGAATTATGTGAATTATCTGGTGGTTGAGTCATAATTACGAATAAGTGTTCTGGAACTTGTTTAAATATTTTGGTCGTGTCTAATATTATCACGAGGGGTAGTTAGAATAGAAATTTGTCAGTGTTGTTAGAAAATGAGATTTACGAGACCGTTGACTTAGATGTTGACTTTTTTAGTATGGAGATTTTTGACGAGCGAGTTACGTGAATTACTTATTTAGTTAATCGTGATTATTCTATCAATTGAAATATGGTTATCTATGCAACAGAGGCTATTGGATGAGACGAGTCAGATTATCGAAGTATGTTAAATAAAAGACGTCGGGGAAGGACGAGGTATTGTTTACGATTGATTGGATTATTTGTGAGGCGATTTAACACCAAGGGGACATTTACAAGCATTGTATTCCAACGGAGGTATCGACACGTGGATTCAAAACAGTATGATCAAATTAGTGGTATACACAAGAGCGTTAGATCGAAGGACGGAAAGAGAGAATCGTGCGATAAGACATAATAAGGAGGGAATAGTATTATCTCAGCCTTACGAAATAGCTAAGGACCGGAGGCAAGTGTCTATTCCTTTCACATATTATTGAGTGATGTTATCTTGAATTATTATTATACAAGTTGAATACTTTTCACTGAATTTCCAAATGTCGAGTCCTTTGCATTGAATTGCAAGTATGATTTAATCTCGTAAATTGACGAGTATTCTTTTATACCTTTTGAGTTTAGATTCATATTTCCATGTTGATTGGAAAAAAATATAATTATTATATTGAAACGATTTAAAAGATAGTTATGGGCCGTATACTAAGGCTTTCTTTCAAAAATCTTGATTTAAAATTATTAGGTTGGGATGTTGCCAACCCTAAATGAGTGGGAACTTGTGAACCCGATGAGGGTAAAATGTTATTTTAAATTCTGAAGTTGTGGTACTTGTTCTACAAGTATTCTAGTTTTCATCTTGCACCTATGCAAGTATTATTATCATTTCTTGTTAATGCGATTATCTGATCCAGTCCCTGATTCGAATTCATATATGTTGTGCATGATTTAGTTTATTTCCTTCAAATATAAGGCTTGTCTATTATAAGTATATGTTCGAAAGACTTAAAATGTTTCTGTCAGAAGTCAGTAAACCCTTGTTTTCCCTATTTATAAACTTCACCTTGAATTTTCCTTAAACTCGAACTTGACTTTCTTGTCACTTACCAAATTGGTGAATCTTAACTAATTCTTCCATAATGTGATAATTTGTACTGTTGAGGCCATCTAGAGCCAATTCTTTGAACCCTACCCTATATTGAGCTGTTGCAATTTCTGTTGATGTCATAATGTGTGTTTCATATCAGACTTAATCTTGTCATTGTGTACTTACGTACCATTGAAACCATTTCGAATCTATTTCTCGAACTTCATTTGATATTGAGCAGTTGAAGCTCTTTTGCAACTATTGCACCCTGTCATTATGTACTTATCTTGCTATGCATGTTATTGTGTATTCTTCATTATTATCCCAGTTGTTGCATCGATCTCGTCGATGTGTATTATATTGTCGTTTTTCATGTGCACCTCCCAATATTGTGTCGATCTCGTCGGTACTAGATTATTTTGTTATTCCTTGATGGATTCTTCATAGTTGAATTGTTTCCTGGAACGTGAGTTTTCCAACGATTGTTGTATTAAGGTTGTCGATCCTTCCGACAACTGATTTTCGAAGTAAGGTTGTCAATTGTACTAACACCTGACGTATATAATATAGAATTGGAATGTTTTTAAATGTACCAATAATGGTCGGACCAGATTCTTGGTCGGAATGAATTATGGCCAAGATGGTCAAGGATCCTAGTTGTAGGACTTTGTTGTGTGCATTGTCCGGGGTTAGTGCGTGACTGATCAACAGCCTATCCTTGTGTTTTAAAAATAAAATAGAAGTCCAATTCTAATTCAAATATTGAACTCGAATTGTCTAGTAGCCATTTCCTTATGGCATTTGATTATGTCGGAATTATCAGAAAATATTATATTCTTATCAGAAATTATATCTAATACCATCATTGTTGGTTCGTTGATTAATAAGAAGGGGTTCCAAGCCTGCTGAACCCACTTACTTGTAGTATAATGGATTTCAAATAGTCAAAATCCACTTCCTCGAATCTATTGGCAGTTGTGAGATATCTACCTTGATGAGTTTTATTTATACCGCATATCCAGTCGGTACCATATTGAAGTCGTGAAGTACGTTCTTTCTTCCATGGCCGAGCGCGTTGGCTCATTCTTACTCCCTGATTATTCTACCCTTCCAGAGTTGTTGGTTTCAGAAAATGTTGTGAATAGAACTGTTATCTTCAAAACTAGTATTTTTGTTCAAACTATGGTCTTGAAGACGTATGAGTTATATTTCTTTCATATTTTCTACATACTATTGTAGTTATTGTTGTTCGGGTACCGTGACGACCAATATAAATTTTTGTGTTTTAAACTATTCAGTTGCTAAAAGCTGAATGAGAAATTGTGGTAAATTACCAAACTTGATTGAGAATTTTAGAGATTACAAATGTTTTAACCAGAGGCTTGTTTATTTGACAATCCAAAGTTTATTTTGGAAACTTTTCATATTATACTTGTTAATGCACTTGCTGAGTAATTCTTTCGCTCATACTTGCTTTCTTTATATATTTTAGCCTTTCAGTAAGAAGGCATATTGGCGAGAGTTGTCCGCGTAGCTGGTCAGAGATGTGAAAGGATATTATCGTAAAGGCGTTTTGATCCAAAGTATTTGGAGCTAGTGATAGGTTTGTATTAAGTTGATTTCTATTAAATATTATGTTGTATCAGATTAGATTTGCCTGGTATACTTCTTGTCGAAGTTATACTAGTGTTTATAGGATTTATGTAAAGAGAATGGTTGTAAAGAAGAAAATTTTGTATAATGAAATTTTGGATTCTTGTTTCTAGCACTATAACCTTTAAAGATTCTTGGTAGAGTTGGGGTCGCAGATGTTATTATTGTGTTGATTTATTATTAAACAGGTTGTTTTAATTGAGGATGCAGTGTGACGACCAAATCCTTTGACCCCGGATTTGGGGCGTTACAGGTTGGTATGAGAGCGAGGTTATAGTAAACCTAGAAGCGAGAGTGCGTAGGAGTGTGTATGGTTATATAAGGAACGTCAGAGCTCATTTAGAGTTCGTGTTGGACTATTGGATATAGTACCAATGAGTGAGTTAAGATAGGGGTATTCGATTAAGATGATTGTGCTGAGATGGATAGAACTTCTTACGATTGTAGATGTCTACGGCGGAATCTTCAAGGACTATTACGAGTCGACGACGACGTACGACATTGATAACTTTACGACGTGGAAAAGAAGGGCTTATAATCGGATAACGAGCTATCGAAGGAGCCGACAAAGAAGGCATATGTGGAGACCTTGGTAATACCTTTCCATCCTAATGAAATATTCGACATTCCTTTAAGCGAAACTTGTGTTGGTGAATATATTCCACCTTTTGACTTTGTATTTGATACCTTTGATCAATCATGTTTTCAATTGCGTCAGAGGTTGTTGTGATATCTATTTCATATTTTGAGGCCTGTTGAAAATGTATTATTTGAATTTAAACTCTTTCATCCTTCAGGAGTGAATCCCTCTAGTTGTAAGGTAACACTATTTGTTGATACTTTCTTTTCTGGTTATTCCTCTTTTCTGAAATAACACCTTTGGAAATTTACTCAGTTCCAATCCAAGGTGTGTATCTGAGATTTCTTATCGAAAGGCCTTGGTTGTTACTTTGACTTTAAATTTCTTTCATATTTCTCTACTCCAACTGAGACAAACAACCCTATTTATAGGGGACACAAGGACTATCTGTCTATGTGATAGAAGTCTGATGGGACGCCGTCACTTGTGTGTTGTGTAATACAAGAAGGCTAATTACCTTTAGTAATGTCTTAATTAAGACACGCAACATTGAGTTCATGTGATCGAATTGATCTCTCAGTGATTCGTTTATTTCCAATAATGATCGCTTTGGAATATGTAAATTTGGTAACCACAATTGTGGGACATTTGCTATGATGCAGAACCTTTTCACTTCAAAATATCATGAATCTTGTTGTCTCTAATAATCTTGAAGGTATTCCACCAGGTTGGAAGGAATTTACGTTACCATAATGAACAAAGAATTTGCGATTGAATTACTACGAGTGAAAGCAGATTAAGATGCGATTAGAATACTAGTAACATATAACGGAACCAGTTGTTCTCTCTCTATCGATTAACGTTACGATGTGGTATATGGATAAACTTTTATTTGACAGAAATGACAGTATTTGGAAGATGAAATAATATTTGAAGAAACAACGATGCGCTATGAAGCCTTAGTAACCATTTATGTTAGTTAGGTAATTCAAGAGTTGATTGGAAATTGGGAAAAATGTGTAATTGTGCTGATGTTATCCCAGGTTGTGGAAAATGGACATAATAGATTTTTGTCTTAATGAGAAGAACTTCTAAATTCGATGTTAGGCTAATAATGGAAAATGATATGATCTTTGAATGCTTCAGGATTACATGATATGGTTGCAAGTCTTTTGCTCACTATAGTTAAGGTAGATTTTACCAGTCAACGTGGATGTATAGAATGAGAATCAAGATGATGTCGATTTGATCAAGTTATTTGGGAAATGAGATGGTACCCTGGAAAAGGTGTCCTGAGTGTTACTGCGAATGTATCTTCTGAATTATTTGGGAAATCAGATGGAGATCAATTAAGTTCTTGGAACTAAGTGGAACAATTTTAAAGGTATGGAGCTAAGTCGTCGAGTTGTTGATGTGTATTTCTCACTTTATTTATAACAAGGAAAAGAGGATGAAGAGGCTTTAACAAGGATTTAAGGACAATGGACAAGGAAATGAGTGGTTGTTTTAAACTGAATATTTATTTTACATTGGTACAGAAAGTATGTGATTGTTGAAAGCAGTTGTTAGCTATATATGAGGTAGATAGAATTGACCAAGGAATATGGATGGCTGATATTGTAAGTAGTAAAGCGAGATTAAAGATGTAAACATCTTCGGTACAAGAATTGGAAATGATGGAGCTTTAAGGTTATAATAACAAGAGATTAACTAGAAGAAATGACTGAAATTAGGATTCAACCAGAATTGATCAAAGATAAAGGGCTACATTAAGGAAAGAATTATGGAAAACTAAATGGATTTAATTACAAGAGGGAACGAGAAAGTATAAGGGATAAGAAGGAAATGCAAGAATATATATATAAGAGATTTAGAAGAATATTAATGTTGGTGAGTATCTAAGTACTTGAGATGTCAGAAAATGAAGACAGAACGAGAGAAATATAGTAGACTATTACAACTAAGAGATTCCTGAATGGAAGTGGAAACGTATTAAGACAGACTATAGTTGTGTATTAGATTTTTGAAGTTAATTGGAAGGATCACTTACCATTGGTTAAATTCCTTTACAACAACAGTTATTATGACAATTTTGAAATGCTACCTTACGTCGATCTACTGCGTGTTGGGAAAGTTGCGTACGAATTTGTTTACCACTCC
The DNA here is from genome assembly GCA_030848705.1 of Heracleum sosnowskyi. NCBI lineage: Eukaryota > Viridiplantae > Streptophyta > Magnoliopsida > Apiales > Apiaceae > Heracleum > Heracleum sosnowskyi. The sequence goes on from CM061236.1 coordinate 48,754,672, forward strand.
ATACGTAGTGTATTCGTAATGTATTTCATAGAATATGAACCTACAGAGATTTAGTTAATTTTGTTCTATGTTGAGTAACCGATTAAGATATTAAGTCGGTATGAGAAAGTGTTAAGTAATAAAACAGTCGAATTAGTAAGAATTGGTGGAGGAATCCTAAGGTTGAAGAGTCAATCTAGGAACTTGAGAGTGAGATGTTGGAAAAGTATCCACATCTGTTTGCATAAGCTGATTCTGAGGACAGAATCCTTTTAAGGGGGGAAGGATGTAAGATCCGGAAAAATTACGTGTTAATATTTGACGTGAAATGAAATTCTATTTTCATATCAAAATTATTAAATGTTTTATCTGTTTAAATGCGTTAAGTTATTCGTTAAATGGTCAAAGATGTGACCTTGAAATGCTATGTGAATATTTGTGGTGATTAGAAATTATTTTAAGAGCATGTCAATCTATTTCGTTTTATTTTAATTATCAAAAAGAAAATTATTCTGTACCCTAAATGTTTTTTAGGGCAATTGATATATCATTCGTATCAATAATACATCTGTTATAGCCCCAGTATTCTTGAGCATTCGTTATATAAATGATATGTATTGATATGGATAATTATCAGTCTTTATGGATGATTATCACCTCATAAAACGTGTACTTTACTTTATTAAAGATTAAAGCGATCCAATGGATCTATATCGATCCAAAAATGTCGTTTGGGGTATTATTTCCCACAAAGTATAAAAAGACGAATCGTACATTATCCTTCGTATAATCCGTATTACGTATATACAAAAATATAAAAATCCCCGAACCGTGTTCTTCGTGTTCTTGAAGATCGAACTCAATTTTGAAAGTGTTATTGGAATCCAAATCTTAAGTTCAAGTACTCAAATCAAAGATCTTGATCTCTAGTTTCAGAATCTTCAAACCGTATCATCATCTGGTAATTTTTCCATTTGATATGAATTTTTGAAATTTCGAATTAAATTAGGGTTTATGTTAAAAATTGGGGATTTCATTTCTATTGATTCTCCGTTCAATTGATTGCTTCCACCATGTTCGTAGAGTTCTATTTAGTAGGAATCCATGTTTTAATTTCATGTTTATGTTCGAATTTGACAAATTCGATTTTGGGTTTTTAACCTAATTTTACTTTTGAATGGTCTGTTCTTATTGTTGATTGTTCATGATATTTGATAGAGGGCTTTGATTGTATATGTTGTAAGGATCATTTTAACATCAAGAACGTTCGATTTCATGTACAGAATCAGTAGATCGTAGTTTTGGCCGGAAAACCGAACCCGATGGTTTTGACCGGATTTTTAGACCGATTTCGGCTTGTTTCAGGCTTGTGTTTGTGTTGGTTGTGTTTGTTGAGAAATTCTGAGCAAAAGCCCTCAAAGAATGATAAGTTTTGGTGTGTTTTAAGCCATGGATGGAATCCAGTGGCCGTACGCCGGCCGGATTCTGGAAAAACCCAGATTCCGGTGGGTTGTTCTTGGTGACCCGTTTCTGTTCTTGGCAACCCGTTTACTGACCCGGTTTTGATCCAGTTTGCCCTAATTGATTTTCGTGAATAGTGTTTCTGAGATTTATTTTAAAAATATATCGAAAATTGTTTTAAAATTCTAAAAATCATATTTTTTATTTAAAATTCTAGCTTGGTTTATTTATTTAAAAATAGTTTGAGTGTTTGGAAATTGTCAATTAATTTTATATTAATTGATTAAATTGTTTTAAATCTTTATATTGGGATAAATGATCCGATTTTTTTATCTAAAAATATTTTGAGGTTTAATTCCTTTGAAATGAGAGTCGAATATTTTTCTAAAATTATTTCTTGGACATTACGAGACTTAGGTGATTGATTTATCACAATTAAACGACAATATGTCTTACGTGAATTATGTGAATTATCTGGTGGTTGAGTCATAATTACGAATAAGTGTTCTGGAACTTGTTTAAATATTTTGGTCGTGTCTAATATTATCACGAGGGGTAGTTAGAATAGAAATTTGTCAGTGTTGTTAGAAAATGAGATTTACGAGACCGTTGACTTAGATGTTGACTTTTATAGTATGGAGATTTTTGACGAGCGAGTTACGTGAATTACTTATTTAGTTAATCGTGATTATTCTATCAATTGAAATATGGTTATCTATGCAACAGAGGCTATTGGACGAGACGAGTCAGATTATCGAAGTATGTTAAATAAAAGACGTCGGGGAAGGACGAGGTATTGTTTACGATTGATTGGATTATTTGTGAGGCGATTTAACACCAAGGGGACATTTACAAGTATTGTATTCCAACGGAGGTATCGACACGTGGATTCAAAATAGTAGGATCAAATTAGTGGTATACACAAGAGCGTTAGATCGAAGAAGGACTAAAAGAGAGAATCGTGCGATAAGACATAACAAGGAGGGAATCGTATTATCTCAGCCTTACGAAATAGCTAAGGACCGGAGGCAAGTGTCTATTCCTTTCACATATTATTGAGTGCTATTATCTTGAATTATTATTATACAAGTTGAATACTTTTCACTGAATTTCCAAATGTCGAGTCCTTTGCATTGAATTGCAAGTATGATTTAATCTCGTAAATTGACGAGTATTCTTTTATACCTTTTGAGTTTAGATTCATATTTCCATGTTGATTGGAAAAAATTATAATTATTATACTGAAACGATTTAAAAGATAGTTATGGGTCGTATACTAAGGCTTTCTTTCAAAAATCTTGATTTAAAATTATTAGGTTGGGATGTTGCCAACCCTAGATGAGTGGGAACTTGTGAACCCGATGAGGGTAAAATGTTATTTTAAATTCTGAAGTTGTGGTACTTGTTCTACAAGTATTCTAGTTTTCATCTTGCACCTATGCAAGTATTATTATCATTTCTTGATCCAGTCCCTGATTCGAATTCATATATGTTGTGCATGATTTAGTTTATTTCCTTCAAATATAAGGCTTGTCTATTATAAGTATATGTTCGAAAGACTTAAACTATTTCTGTCAGAAGTCAGTAAACCCTTGTTTTCCCTATTTATAAACTTCACCTTGAATTTTCCTTAAACTCGAACTTGACTTTCTTGTCACTTACAAAATTGGTGAATCTTAACTAATTCTTCCATAATGTGATAATTTGTACTGTTGAGGCCATCTAGAGCCAATTCTTTGAACCCTACCCTATATTGAGCTGTTGCAATTTCTGTTGATGTCATAATGCATGTTTCATATCAGACTTAATCTTGTCATTGTGTACTTACGTACCATTGAAACCATTTCGAATCTATTTCTCGAACTTCATTTGATATTGAGCAGTTGAAGCTCTTTTGCAACTATTGCACCCTGTCATTATGTACTTATCTTGCTATGGATGTTATTGTGTATTCTTCATTATTATCCCAGTTGTTGCATCGATCTCGTCGATGTTTATTATATTGTCGTTTTTCATGTGCACCTCCCAATATTGTGTCGATCTCGTCGGTACTAGATTATATTGTTATTCCTTGATGGATTCTTCATAGTTGAATTGATTCCGGGAACGTGAGTTTTCCAGCTATTGTTGTATTAAGGTTGTCGATCCTTCCGACACCTGATTGTCGAAGTAAGGTTATCAATTGTACTAACACCTGACGTATATAATATAGAATTGGAATGTTTTTAAATGGACCAATAATGGTCGGATCAGATTCTTGGTCGGAATGAATTATGGCCAAGATGGCCAAGGATCCTAGTTGTAGGACTTTGCTGTGTGCATTATCCGGGGTTAATGCGTGACTGATCAGCAGCCTAACCTTGTGTTTTAAAAATAAAATAGAAATCCAATTCTAATTCAAATATTGAACTCAAATTGTCTAGTAGCCACTTCCTTATGGCATTTGATTATTGTCGGAATTATCAGAACATATTATATTCTTATCAGAAATTATATCTGATACCATCATTGTTGGTTCGTTGATTAATAAGAAGGGGTTCCAAGCCTGCTGAACCCACTTACTTGTAGTATAATGGATTTCAAATAGTCAAAATCCACTTCCTCGATTCTATTGGCAGTTGTGAGATATCTACCTTGATGAGTTTTATTCATACCGCATATCCGGTCGGTACCATATTGAATTCGTGAAGTACGTTCTTTCTTCCATGGCCGAGCACGTTGGCTCATTCTTACTCCTTGATTATTCTACCCTTCCAGAGTTGTTGGTTTCAGAAAATGTTGTGAATAGAACTGTTATCTTTAAAACTAGTATTTTTGTTCAAACTATGGTCTTGAAGACGTATGAGTTATATTTCTTTCATATTTCCTACATACTATTGTAGTTATTGTTGTTCGGGTAACCGTGACGACCAATATAATTTTTTGTGTTTTAAACTATTCAGTTGCTAAAAGTTGAATAAGAAATTGTGGTAAATTACCAAACTTGATTGAGAATTTTAGAGATTACAAATGTTTTAACCAGAGGCTTGTTTATTTGACAATCCAAAGTTTATTTTGGAAACTTTTCATATTATACTTTTTAATGCACTTGCTGAGCAATTCTTTCGCTCATGCTTGATTTCTTTATATATTTTAGCCTTTCAGTAAGAAGGCATATTGGCGAGAGTTGTCCGCGTAGCTGGTCAGAGATGTGAAAGGATATTATCGTAAAGACGTTTTGATCCAGAGTATTTGGAGCTAGTGATAGGTTTTTATTAAGTTGATTTCTATTAAATATTATGTTGTATCAGATTAGATTTGCCTGGTATACTTCTTGTCGAAGTTATACTAGTGTTATAGGATTTATGTAAAGAGAATGGTTGTAAAGAAGAAAATTTTGTATAATGAAATTTTGGATTCTTGTTTCTAGCACTATAACCTTTAAAGATTCTTGGTAGAGTTGGGGTCGCAGATGTTATTATTGTGTTGATTTATTATTGAACATGTTTTAATTGAGGATGCAGTGTGACGACCAAATCCTTTGACCCCGGATTTGGGGCGTTACATTTATCTTTTCTGAAATCCACATTGTATCCTTTGTCACAGAACTGACTGATACTTAGTAGATTGTGCTTCAATCCTTCAACAAGAGAGATATTTTCAATGTTGATATTCCCAATTTCCAGATTACCATATCCCGTAGTGAATCCCTTGTTGTCATCTCCAAAGGTTACTGTCAGGCCAGTCTTCTCAACCACATCTGTAAGCAGTGACTTTTCTCCTGTCATGTGCCTAGAAAGCCACTATCCAGAATCCACACGACCTTTGCATTATTAACCTTACCCTGCAATCACAGATTGATTAAGCAGACTTTGGTACCCAAACTTGTTTGGGTCCTGAAGGTTTAGGAACTTTAACAGGAGTAACATCTGGTTCATTCTTAACCTGTTTAGTTTTCACGTTGACTGTGGCTTTCTCAGTTTCAGTGCTAGTGCTACCAGATGCATTCATTAACTTAAAATAAGCATGCATGATTAATAACACCTGCTTTCCCATTCCTGTTCTTTTTAGCCTTTCCTACTTTATTGCCTATATCAGTTTTAGGTAATTCAGTTTTTACTGACTTCCTAGGCAACATTGTTTTTACCTCTCTACCTTCTTCTTTAAATACTCCTCAAGCAATTCTTGTCTTATGATCAAGTCTCCTTCATTGATAGGTTCTGAAACAGGCTTAACGAAAATTGGACAGCCAACATTCTTAAGAATGTGGGGAACATTCTCCTGGACAGTTGGAAGTGTCACATGAAACTCCACTAGCTTCTTTCCAAATTTCTTACTGTAGTCAAATCCTATAGCAGTTTTGTTCCCTAAGGTCTAATTATCAATTATTTCCTTAGCAATTAGGGAGGAGTTCTTATATGCATTCAGTTTCAACTCTAAGTCTGAAATCTGCTTCCTAAGGATTGTCTCTATCTCTTTATTACATTTGACCTTGTTCTCTAAGTACTCATTCCTCTGTTTAAGACCTTCTATGGTGATAATTACAAGCTATAGTTCTGCATTTTTAGATTCTAGATTTTTAATCTTAAGAACTAGTTTAGCATTCTCAATTTCAGATGCTAGCATGCTTGTATGTACATTAAACAGTTCAACACTTAGATCTTGCACAATTTTTTTGTACTCGGAATTAGACATGTCAATTGTAGTTAGGATAGGTACCTGAGATGATTGTGGTGATTCCTATGAAGAGTCAGCCATCAGGGCAAGATTTACATACTCTTCATCTTCATAAGAATCCTTCTTCTCATAGACACCTTTCTTATCTTTTGTTTGACGAGGTTTCTTGCATTTAGTAGCAAAATGCCCTAACTCATTGTAGTTGTAACACCTTAATTTGCTCATGTCAATCATGTATGTGCTGTAGCCTCCCTTAGAGTTAGAGCCTGAAGAATATTTGTTCTTCTGAAATCTATTTGCTGAACCCTTGAACTTGTACTTAGGGTTTCTCTTGAAACGAATATGACTAAACTTTGCAGCTAAGTACGCCATGGTTTTGTCTTCCATTTGCTCAATTTCCTCCAAAGTGTAGTAATCACTTTCTTCAGCACCTAGATTTGCAGAATCCAACTCAGCCTCTATAATCTCTTCCTTTCCAGCTTTAGGGGTTTGAACCTGAATATTAGAAGTTGTTGGTTCATCCACTACAAGTGCAGTTGATATTACGAGTGCAGTATTTTTGTTGTCCACTGTGCCTGGTCCATAGATTATTACTCTCTGTTCTTGTTCCATCTCATAAGTCTTAAGCTTGCCATAGATCATCTCTAATGACATCTTAGTAAAATCTATTCTTTCCCTTGTTAGGAATATGTTGTTCTTGATGATAATTATAAAAACACTTAGTAGATTTTGTATTAAGTCATTTTGTAGCTGTCAACGAAATGGCATGTTTTGCAGCATTCCGTTGACAGGAAGCTCATCAACGAAATGAGTAATGTAACAATTGAACTGTACAATACTTCACAGTTTGATATGCATTATGTTGTATGTATTAGATAGGTTTTCTAAGTCATGTTGACTAAGTACTAGATAGGCAAAATAGGTTGGTTAATTGTAAATATATTATGCCTTGTAATTTTGCCTAAGTGAAGACATGTCAACGGTATGAAGATCACTCTGTCAACGGTATGGAGTTTACCCATCAACGAAACGAGGGAAACACCATCAACGAAACGAAGGAAACACCATCAACGGAATGAAGAATAAAGCTATCAACGAAACACATCTCCCTGCTATCAACGAATCACTATTGCTTTTTGAACAGTTGACAAAGTGATAGTGACAGTTTACTGAACAGATCTAAAGGAGATATGGAAGTGTACTTTGCATTGGAAGCCATCAAAATGGTTACTGGAAATAAGGAAACATTCCAATTTCCAATAAGGCTCTTGGGAATGATTAAAATAAGCATGAAGACAAAAGCAAAGATCTCCAAGGACCATTGGACAAAAGGAATGAAAAGCAAGCTACTGATGGTTACTACTATTGTTCTTTAGTTTAGCCAAACGTAGAATTGTAAACTTGGGTATTTATAACCAAGTGTAGCAGTTACTTTAAAGATAAGAGAAGAAAAACAAATAGTTTGTATTAGCTATCTTTGAGAGCATACTTCTCTACAATCTTGTAACTGAGCAGCTGTGTACATTTTGTATCACAGATTATTTCCGCAATAAAAATCACTTCAGTTGGATCATCAAACAATCCAACTGAAATTATTTATGTGCTTGTGATTTTTACTTTAAGTTCAGTTTTTATTTGTAAGTTGTTTTAAGTTTAAGAAATATCAAGAATTGTATTCAACCCCCCCTTCTACAATTCTGTTAGGTCATTTGGGATTAACATCCCTTATGGATGAAGACTTGTGTTCTACATGGTGGGGCAGTGTCATCATGAACTTCCTGTTGATTTCTCTCAGAGGATAGGTTTTCCCTTTCATTGATAATTCATTTAATAGTTTAGTATATTTCTCAAAGACCTGAGTTATACTTTCAATGGGAAGTGACCTAAATGATTCATATTGAGATGTCAGGATATCCAGTCTATTTTCCTGCACGTCTTCAGTACCATCCATTATAAGATTTATGGTATCCCACATATGTTTCCCACTCGTACAGCTCATAATGTGATAGCTCATTTCTTTATCTGCGGAGTCAGTTAATATCAACATTAGACCTGTATCCAATCGAACCAATTCCTTGTCTGTATCAGTGTACTCGGACAATTCCTTTGGGGTTGAACCTTGGGGAACTCTAGTACCATCAGGATTTGTAGATTCGCTTACTGGTTTCATTGGTACAAATAGTCCGTTCTCTAAGATGCCAAGATACAATGGATTTGAAGCTTTGATAAATAATAACATCTTCATCTTCCACAGACCGAAATCATCTCTAGTAAAGGGGGGAACTTTGATACCAGCAGTGGTCTTTGGAGCACTCATGGTTTCTGAAAATTACAAATTATTTAAGATTCAAAAAATTCCAATAAAATGAAAATTTTGAAAATTAAAAAAATCGATCCTAATTTTCAAGAACTTGTTTGTTTTTGGTCAATATCACCGGATCTAATTTGTACGTCAATCAACAAGCTCTAATACCAATTGTTAGGTCCAAAGTATCTTAGAAGGGGGGTTGAATACGATACTCACAAATTATTCGATTTCGTTTTCGGATAATTATTTGTGTTCTTGTCCAAAATCAAATTAACCAAATCAAAAACACGAGTCGGGGAATATATCGTTTTATAAATATAAACCACGAAGGGTGCTACAATTCTAATCCGTAGGATTAGCTTCAATGAGTTCAAGTTACAGTAATCAATACAATTGATAGAATTTAAGGCACTAGCAATTACTCTTGATCCTAATTTTCTTCACGTATTAACTTCTGCAACTGTTTGCTGAAGAAGACACTGTCTTCATTCTCACAAATGTAGTCTTAGGAAAACTATCGAAAGCTTAGAGAAAATCTGAGCCGTCCATTTTCCTCACCAACCTCTGACAAACATGAATGCAATTCACCTGCTCCTTAATAAAAATCTATCGAAAAGCATCACTTGTTTCTTTGAAACTAGTTCGACAGTTTTATAAATAAAAATGTCCAACTTAATCATTTTATCCATTTCGATGGTTTCTAAATAAGAAACTATCGAATTAAATTTTCATCACTTCGATGGTTTTTATTAAAACCTTCCTTTCTCTTTCGATAGTTTTTCAAAAAGGAAAACTATAGAATGTCTTTAATTGCACTTTGTTCGCTGAAGATTCTTTCTTTTTGTAGTAAGCAAATTGCAGTTCAATTTAACCTAAACATACCTTATCAATTTCTTTTAACTTCCAGGATGTTTCAAGTCTGACTTAAATAAATTTCTTCTGAGACGATAAACATGTTGATTTTCTTAATGGTGCTGACACCTAGTGCAACTGGTCTGGTTCACATATGACTAACACAGATCAAAACCTCTATGTCTTCAATACAATTCAATTGACAAGTCCTTTGCCGTCTTGGTTGCTTCATTATAAAATCACTGAAATCCTTTGGTACTAACTATGTATTATTCAAATACTTATGTAGTCTTGAAAGTCTTGATTCTTTATTTGTCACTGAGGCCTGGACATATTTATGAACTTCTTTCCGTGACCTGTTTACGGACTTCAAGAATACATACCATATTTTGATTTTTTGAGTTTACCATTTCTTCTGTTCTTTTGGATTCTTGCTTCAGTTAATATTATTGTCTGTCTTGTTCCTGTGTTGAGTTGTAGTTATCTCTGTTACATATTATGTTACATTATGCTTTATAAAGAAACATTTGAATTAGTTTATTTAGAATTTTATATAATTTGTTTGTACTCATTGTTGCTTCCTTAGCAAAGTCTAAGTTTGAATAACATTGATAGTTTTATATGTTTTGATATCAAGATTTTTTAACATTTGATAATTTAAAAATGCACTTGTATTAATGACTTAATTTGAATGGTAGTTGAAAACACTTAGTTCTGCCAAATACATAATGGTTGCAACTGTTTCAACCATTTTTGCAATAATTGCAACCAATTTTGCAACTGTTTCAATTGATAGAAATTTTAAAAACTGACTAATTGCAACTACTACAACTCTTGCCCCCGCGGGGCCTCTATCACATAAAATCAACAAATGATCAAATTTATAAATGTCATATAAGTTACACTTATAGTGATTCAATCGTTATTATATTGATACAAATGAACAAATTCAACAAATCAACTATTTAAATTCAATAAAGCATAAATTGTATTGATTATTTTTGTTGAATTTGTACAATATGCCTTTCATACCTAGAATAAAAATATTGAACTGCCCTAATTACATTGTTAATTGAAATCACTCTAGATTGATCTAGATAATTCATTACATGAAAGCGAAATCTAGATCTAAAACCCTCAGCCGATGGTGTCAAAGTCGTCCAAAATGTGAAATTTATCCAGCATTTGTGGATTCTTAGAGATCTTTGGAGGTTCTTGTTAAAACGAATCTGTATTTCAATAATATTCAGATTCATGTTAACTGGTCGTTGTAGATGCCTTACTACCGTGAAATATATAGGGTTTGAACTATCCCAAATGTATATTCCACTAATGCACTGAGAGAGAGTCAATTCTTCTCCGGTTCTTGCATCCATTGTTTCAAAGAGCCCTACAAAATTGGCAAGAGAGCCATGTCTTAAAAATGTTGAAATTTCTTTACAAGCGTAGTAAAATTGGCAACTGAAGGCAATTCGTGTTTTTATCTACATTCACAACTAAAAGCAACTTATAAAAGCCAAAGTAATTACATGATCATAGTTGCTACAAATTGGTAATTGAAATATACCTTTTAAATGATTGGAGATGAGATATTTAATCTACTATCTAGCAGTAACTTTTTGGTATCTGAAGATGCCGATTTGAATGAAGAAATGCAAATCATCGCAAAACGTAATATAGGTGTTTAATGGCTGCCATCAACAAATCGAAGCTTGGTCATCGACATACCTAGCTGAATTGTGAAGATTTTTATATATGACTGTATTTTTGCAATTAATAGAAAGAGCACCATAAATGCAAAAGTAAACGTATTAACTGAAAAAACGTACAAAACAGTTGCATTTTAACTATTTTGGTTGTTTTATAATTTTTGTGTGGATTGAATGGAACTAATTTGACAATTATTTATAAAATTTGTTTATTTTCTGATTTTTGTGGAAGAGGCCCCGCAGGGAAACCTATCTTACTAGTCAGGTTTAAAAATTCCAATCAGTTGCAACTGTTGCAACCATTTCTGCAACTGTTGTAACTATTGCAACCATTTCTGCAACATTTTCAACCATTTTTGCAACATTTTCAACCTTGGACTATCAACCAATTTTTAACTTTAGCCAGCTCATGAAATCAGTTTAAATGTTCTTTCATTTAAAAATCAGCTTAATAGGGGTCAATTTCCACATTAAACTTGTAGAACTAGTTAGCAAGAGCTAATAGAAAACCATCTCCAATTTTGACTGTGAAGCAGAGCACTCTGAAGGAGAGCGAGAACATGACGAAAATCTTGTATGAACCATTATATATAGACAAAACTGAAAATACAAAATCAATAAGATTACAAACATGACCTATAGTAAAGCATAAAAACACACATACAAACACATATAAAAAGATTACAAACATGTAGGTGTAGAAGCATGAGTAGAGCAACCTATAAAACATCTCAAAAAATGTAGGACATACACAAATGTTGCAACCAATTTTGCAACTATTGCAACCAATTTTGCAACTGTTGCAACCATTAGAATGAGCTAATTACACAACCAATTCCAATTCCTTAGCTAGAAAATTACAGTACAATAACCCCAACATTATCATGAATAGATCTAAAAACTCTAATTACACAACAATAACCTCAAACAAAAGCGTATATGTAAAATATACGCATATACATACACAAAATTTCTTAATCTAAATTACAAAGCAAAACTGAAATTAGGCGTTAGGGTTTATGACACTAACAAAACTAAACATACATATTGAAAATAGCATGCAGATCAACAACATAAACTATAGATACATACATACACATACACATAAATATACAAATTAAGGGACACAAACACAAACACACACACACACATTCAAAGATAAGAAAAACGAACCTAATTGAAAGGAGCAAAGTAATGGTAGAAGATGAAGGTTTTCCATATGTGAATTCAAAATGTAAGTAGCGAAAGACGCGAAAGGAAGAGAAGAAAGTATAGTGAAATTAAGGAACTCCCAACCCCCAACCCCTAAAGTGTAAAACACTGTCCGTAATTTTTGAAAATTGAAAACTGTATAAATACGGCGGAGCGTATTTATGAAATTTGAAAAGTATAAAATTGAAATAAAAGTAAGATGATAGTAAAACTGAAAAAAGATTAAAAAAGTAGTATTTCATGCAAATTCCCTTAAAAGTTCTATTGAAAGTAAAATAGGATTATAAATTTATATGACATTTTTTCAATGAGAGAGCGACTCATTAGAAATGAGATATGTTAACAAGAAAATTAATATATAAGACAAATATTCAATATATTAAATTTGAGATTTGATCTTAACTAGGAAAATATATTTTACGAGAGAATGACCTATTATGAAGGAACGAGTTATTGTTATAATATAATTGATAAATTTTTAAAAAAAAATTATAACATCGCCGCGCTTTCCTTTCCGTACTAATTTTTCTAAAGATAATTAAGTTTTTTTTATTACGTATTTACATCAAAGTTAAAAATTCGAAAACAGAATGAGGATAAAATAGGATATGCGCAGTTGCACTGTTTTCAAGATATTGATGAGGTCTGGCAGTATGTTATCCGTCCATATCTCTTCCAATACGTTTTGAAAGGTAACATTTAATTACAATATACAATACTGACCTCGGAAGTAGTATAAATACAGGACAGGATACATCTCACGGTACTCTGTTATTCATCTTTCTTCCAAGTAATTAGTGATCCGTGTGAAATGGAGCGGGTTGCGTTCCGGACCCAAATACTATCCAGACACCTTGATCATCCTTCTTCTTCATCTCCTTCATGTATACAAACCTCCGCCTGTCTGGAATACTCTCCGGCCGAGTTGTCGGAGAGCATCGATTTCGACACGAAAGAGATGCGAAAGCTGATGGACGCACACAATTTGGAGGACAGGGATTGGTTGTACGGCTTAATAATTCAAAGCAACTTGTTTAACCGTAGAGAAAGAGGAGGGAAGGTGTTTGTAGGTCCGGATTATAATCAATCAAAAGAGCAACAGAGACTCATTACTATGAAAAGAATTGAGTATATGGCAGATCGAGGCGCTTTTGTCGGTTGGCTAACTCATACCACACCTCAATCTCAACTTAGACGCTTTGCTCTTCAGGAGGTTGCTGATTCCTTTGATCACTCTCTTTCTATTAAAATTGGCGTTCATTTCTTTCTTTGGTATGTTTTTTCGAATCCTCTTTTTTAATAAATGTATGTATGCATCACATTTTTTTTTAAGATTTCTAGGATATGTTACAATATGATGTTAGTGTATACAGACATGATATGAATTTATAAGGAATACCGTTTTCTTAAACATCACAAGGCGTACATCAATTCTTTATACTTTTTTTACTTGCTCGTCAGAAACCTCTTCTTGGTCTAGTTTAATTCTAGTTAATGACCAGAGAGCGGCGGGCCACATCATTTTGCAACCTAATTATTGTCAAAGGCCCGTATGGAGATATCCCATCATTCAAAGGAAAATAAGATTGCCGCTTCATATATAGTCAAAGGCTATGAAACTCAAAGGCCAATTTGGAGAGACAAACTTCCGCAAGCATTTATTGTCTTGTTCCCTTTAAATATTTCAGCTCTTTCTTTGCAACTTTCCGATGAGTGAATTCGGTCTTAGGTCTTACTGTGAGATCTGCTCAACATGCCAGTCGCATGGCTTATGCCAGGTTTTGATGCGGAACAATGAATTAACAAATTAATTTATTATTATTTTATGTTATTATTTAGGAGTAAAATGATTATAACTGATTTAGGTATTTAAGTTATATTAGGTAAGTTGTTAGGAACATTCTAGTAAGAATAATAAAATGGTTTGTTTTCTTTAATTATTTATGGTAGCAGGAATAGTCATATTTTTAATGTGTAGGTAATTTCTTGGCCTCCAAGTAATATTTATGTATATAAACTCTTGTATTATTTTCTAGGAAATAGAGATGAATAATATGAATTGAATCTGCCGATTTATTATGTATTTTATTGTTTTCCTGCGGGCCCTTTCCCAGTTTTACCCTTTTCCCCACTCTTGTCCTGCATAGTGGTATTAAGAGCCACCGATCCTCCACCCAAACACCATAAACCACCATCAGCGGCCACCAACAGTCGACCAACATCCCCCATCCAGCCCCATCAGTCACTTGTTCATCTAACAACTCTAACTATGGTCATATATATTTATGTATACTATTATATATATATATGGAAAATGTTTAGTTTAGACCACTTGAATGGTTAGACATGTTAGACCAAAATTGCAGTTTAGTGTATTTTTGACTTATATACTAATAATGAAGTGGCAATACAATAAATCTAAAAATTGCAGTACAATGAATTTTGATTTACAAAACAAGTTAATTTCGATTATGATTTTTTTTGAAGTAAAGATTGTAGGCTACCCGGAAATATAATGCATAAAATATATAAAAAAACAAAACTTAATAGTGCTGTACATACTGAACATAACTCATATATATATATATATAATATATATATATATATATATATATAGGGAGGTGCTCAAATGAGAACCCATCTTAAAATGAGAACTGAGACCCAATCTCAGCCCTTTATTTTTTTTAATCAGAACCACTCAATTAAATCAAATACATACACACATATGTATCACCCTCATCTGAATGTTTCTCTCTCTAATCCATTTTGATTATCTCTCTCCGACAACCATTAGTCAATATGAATCGCCGGAATTTTAGATAAAAAGAAGCTCATCTCTTTCATTTCTCCTTCTTCTCTCCTCCATTTTCTTTCACTCCTTCATCTTCACTTAATTTTACTACCTTTCTCTGGCCACCACCGACCTCCATCAACAATTGAAACCTCAAAATTGAATGTCTTTCCCTCATCTCCGGCCCATCTCAGCACATCTCCGGTCAACTAAGATTGCAAAAAAAAATACGCACAATCAAATTTCTCACCCTTCTACTAACCCACTTCCATTTCCCCTCTCCCCAGCCTTCGATTTTTTTGCCCGAAATTACTATCAAAAACCAACATAAATCGCTCAAAACACTAAATCAAAGGGTTGTAGACATATTTGTTTTATCAACATCGTGCAAAAGTCAACTTGTTTTGTAGTGATTAAACACCTCGATCACCGAATCAATACATTACTACCACCACAACACCACTAACAACCATAATCATCACAACCAGAATCACTAAATTCAAAACCGAATCACCAACACCACAACTGCTTAACAGAAGCACCAAATTAAAATACAAATCACGAAATTTAAACTAGCATCACCAATTTTAGTAGATAAATCATAAAAAATACCTACACAAATCATCAAATAAAAAGGTGATTTATATTAAAGAAAAGGTGATTGGTCAAAAAAAAAAAGTGATTTGTGCACAAAATTGTACAGAGATGACTACTCCAAACATCACTTCTTATTTTGTCTCTTGTTCATTCATCGACGTTGTTTCCTTTGTATATACTTCACTGAGCTCTTCTTTTCATTACATACGCCCCCGTCAGATCTTAAGATGGCATCAAATATAACTTAATAAAAACATACGATAATGGCCCATATAAACAAGTGATACTAGAGAATCATGATTCAGTGATGATGATGAAGACGAAGAAAGTGTGGTGGGATTTTGAGGAGGAAGGCGACGGAGAAGAGAAGTTTAGAGATTTTGGTGTGAGGTGAGAAAGAGAAGGAAAGAGGGGAGGGAAAAGAGCGAAGGAAGGAGAGAGAGAGGTGTGTGTATTGCCATTGTTAAAGATGAACTGGAGCATATGAAATGAAAATGAGAAGGCCTGTAGAGTTAAATGAGAAATAAAAGAGACATAAGTTTTTAGATCTGAAAATACATGGCCGAGATTTGACGCTAGTGTAAAAAATGTGGCTGAAATTCAGTCTCAGTTCTCATTATAAAAGGGGGTCTCATTTGATCACTTGCCTATATAAATGAGAATCCAAATTATTGTTATAACTGAGAATCAATCACCACCACACAATTTTTATATGTGTTTTAAATCCCAGCCACACAAATTTAAATCAGATCTGATATTATTCCATCTCTCTCATCCTAATCGATGTCACCGTTGTGTTGCACACCTCTACCACGACATCATAGTCTTGTCTCCGCCACTAGTATATCATCACCACAAGTATCACGCCATCGATAACTCACTGTCGCAACCAACAAACTCCGACATTAGAACGTCCGTCGCCATGGTCGATTGAGAACATAGTCATGGCCGGCCGTGACCTTGACCTAATCTCCGGCCACATCTCTGCTCTCTAATACAACTATTATTGAATTTGAGAAAATTATTATAGATTTGTAAAACAAAAGCTACAGATTTGCACCTCCTCATTCATCTGATATCAAAAAAGGATACCGTGATTTTGCATTTAATTTTTTGGTGACTTGCGCTTAGATTTTAGTGATTATGCACTTGAATTTGGTGATTCTGCACTTGATTCAGTGATTTGTTCGAAATGACGATGGTGTAGGGTTGAAGGGGCAGGTGAAGGTGACGATAGTGTAGTGTTGAAGGGGCAGGTGAAGGTGTGGTGTGTTATAATTGGAGTGATTTGATGTGTTATATTTTTAATATCTAGATTTTAATAAAGTTGAATCAAAATAATTAGACGGCAATGATGGATTTTGGAGAAGGTATAGTTGGTAGTATTGATGGATGTACAACGACGATGTTAACGGACATGGAAGAAGGGGAGGTGATGTGGCAGTGTCATTATTAATAATAATTAAGTGATTTATTAAAAAAAATAGTGATTTGTTTTAGTTTCTAGTTCTCATTATATTTAAAAAAGGTGATTTGTATACTTCCAAGATCACTTTTATTTGTTCTTGGTTGCTCATTGCACTCAACGATGTCGATTTTGTTATATTCAATCCATTGCACTACCGTTATAGTGCTTTACGTCGCCATCAGATCCGGAGATGACATTAGTGAAGAATCAATGAAATCAAACGACAATGACGTTCAAGACTAAGGCGTAAGACTAAGGCGTCGATAAATGATATTGTTTCGAAAATGACAATTGCGATGAAGAAGGTGGAGAGGTGTCGTTGATCTTAGTGAGGGATGATCTTAGCGAGGGAGAAGAATGATCGAAGTTGAAAGAGATGAAAGGAGGAAGAGGATAAAAAGATGTATTTTCATGGTTAAATTAAATTTGGAGAAGATGAAATAAAAAGGTCTGAAGTAAGTTGAAGTAAGTAACAGTGGGTGTGGGAGATGAAAGGAGGTTGTTAGATCTAAAAAGTACGTGGTTGAGATGTAATCTGAGTATTAAAAATATGTGGCTGAGATTTGGTCTCAGTTCTCATAACATGGTGGATTCTCATTTGAGCACCTCCCTATATATATATATATAAATAAATATATATAGAGTATATACAAATCTGATAATTCATCAAATCTCCCATATTTTCAGATTCTCTGGTGATAAATAATGAAGAAAACCTCAAGGAATCAGTTTTGAGACATATTGTCAAGTCTTATCTATTTCACTTTAATTATTGGATCTATACAACTCGGATTATAAAAGGTTATAAGGGAAGTGACAATACTATGATGATTTAATTGTCCATCTAAAATATGAGCATGAAACATTGATGTAGGACAAATGTAGGGAAGATTACAATATGAAATCCTAAAACTTAACTATCAAGTAATATATTCTTAATAAAGGAGACAAATCCTTTTCTTATTCTCTACCATATCTAAAATATTCGTACTTAATATAATTTAACTTTAAAATATGTTCCAATATTTATTTCTAACTAATAATATAAAATAAATACAAACTAAGATTTTATTTTTTTGTTTGACATCATTCTCCACTCCTTTGAAAAAAACTCGTCTGTTGGTGAAATTGAAAGGCTGTATGAACAAGAAGACGATGACAAGTCAACACTAGAACATGACAGGTAAATAATACTACGATTATTGAATACGATACTCACTAATTTTGTCCACAAGTTTTATAAAATCTAAGAATCAATGAACAAAAAGATGATTTGTAGTAGCACTTGAAAACATCTAATTCCAGCTCTATAAGCAAAATCTTTGAAAGCAACATGGAAAGAAAATGATATCTTGATATGACAATAGTTTCCAATATCTTGTCTTCTCCATGAAAATCAATGTGCTCCAGTGATGAAATCAGCCTCCTTCAAAACTTCTTCAATCATACACACCTTCTCTACCTTTTCTTTTCAATGTCAATACACTGAACTTTCGAAGCTTAAAAGACATGATTTTCTTCAACAATTGGGTAAGAAACATGATTTTTTTCAACAATTGGGTATGGAGGTCTTACAGGTGGAGGATTATGTTATATACCAAGTTAGTTCATTATAACTTTTAGTGTTGCTTGCACATATTGCATTTGCAAACTCAAATTTTCAAACTTATTCTCCAAATTTCCTAATCTCAGATTGTTTTGCTTAATATAATTCAATACGATTGTTTACTTCATCTACACTAATCATTGTGTAAAATTAAGGCCGACTTACAAATTATGGAAAATCAAGAATGTTTTACACGTTCTGATGTACATCGACATAATATATATACGTAGGGTCCTACTCTAGTATAAACCACCACTTTTATAATAGAAACTAGAAACTAAATAAAAAAAAATTAAATCGCGTCAAAATATGGCACATATGGTATGCAAATTGTTCGTTGGGAGATAGAGAAAAACACAGTTAAGTCGGATTTCAAAAAAAAATTACCGATTGACGGGAAAAATCAAATTAAAAACGGAGGGAATTGGGTGGGGTTGTGTATACGAGGGTGTATTTTAGTTGTGTGTGGTGCCTCTAAGGGGGCCATTAGATTAATTTATCTAAGGGCTTAGATTAGTTTCTAGTTTCCATTTGATCACTAGCCTAATATATGTATACTAAACTATAACAAACAAAACGGGGTATAATTTGTATTTTGGTTAGCACCTTTCTTTTTGCTCAACACTTTCCTTTTCGGGTATTTTTTAATATTAATTAATTTTAAATAAAAAATTAAAAACAGACAAATTGCAATATATTCTACCACACTATACTAAACTATAATAACCAAAATGGGATATAATTTGTAATTTGGTTAGCACCTTCCTTTTTTGTCAAACACTTTTCTTTTCGGGTACTTTTTAATATTAATTAATTTTAAATAAAAATTAATAATAGACAAATTGCAAAATATCCCACCAACAACATATTAAATTTTATTCTAATAATATAAATAAAGTTAAAATTACATTAATTTACTAAATTATCTAAAAGACCATGTGCTTTGCACGAGTTATAAGCTAGTATATATAATTTTAAGAATAAGGTTTCTGCCTTTTTGGTTGCTTCCGGGATGGTGTATGATGGCTATTGGTGGTTGTTGGTAGCTATTGGCGGTTGCTGGGGCTGTTGAGGTCGAATTCGGCTGTTGGGGCGGCTTTTGTCGACTGTTGGTGTTGGTGATTTATAGTGTTTGGGTGGAGGAACGATGACTCTTGATACCACTTGATGTAGGACAAAGGTAAGTAAAAAGGTAAAATAGGGGGATAAGGCCTATTTTTGCAAAGAATCAGTAGAACACATAAGATATACTCATATTGAATTCATGATATTCAACTTTATTCAATAATAAAGATTACAATTGTTTACATAAAAATCCTAAAACTTAACTATCAAGTAATATCTTTTTAATAATGAAGGAAACAAAATCTTTTCTTATTATGTACTCTATCTTGTATATTCCTACTAATTTATATAATTTAACTTTAATTTATATTAGATTTGATATATTTTTAACTAATAATATAAAATAAATACAAACTAATATTCTAATTCTTTGTTTGGCATCAAACATCTTACTAGATGTTGAAGTTATCAAAGGACACGATTGTTAGATTGAAAAAAATGGAAACTTGTGATTATATTGTTTCCAAGATATTACTGAAAGCACGACTTTGAAGTTAAATTCAGAGCCTATGGAAGTCGTAAAGAATATTGAACTGGAGCCAACAATGGAGCATGATGAGACACAAATGGATTATGATAAGTATATTGGAATTGAACAACAAATGGAGCATGAACAACTAATGGAGCATGGCGAGTTTGTTTGTGGAAAGAAAATCAAGATGAATTGGATTTGGTTGAGCATATCGATTTTGTTATTCCAAAAAGGTTTTATGAATTTAAACATGATGACATATCTCAATGGCTTCCTTAAATTCAAGTCCAACTTCGTATGGAGTCCGTTCGAGGGTTGTGGATTCTTCTTCACAATAAAACTCGTGGTTGAGTTTTTTCTCAAAGGAGAGGAGAATGATGCGGAGCAAGGAATTAACAAATTAATTTATAAATATTTTATGAATAAAATTGATTATATTTGACTAGGTATTTAAGTTATATCAGGTAAGTTGTTAGGAACATTCTAGTAGAATAATAAAAGGATTTGTTCCCTTTAATTATTTATAGTAGTAGATGTAGATAATTTTGTTTGTTTTTAGGAAATTACTTGACCCTCAAGTTATAGTTATCTATATAAATTCTTGTATTCTTTGCTATGAAATAGAGATACATAATATGAATTGAATATGCGAATTTATTGTGTATTTTGTTGATTCTCTGCAGAGACAGGCCCTTATCCCCCTGTTTTACCCTTTCCCCCACCCTTGTCCTACATCAGGTCTTGTGCAAACGTGCACATATATTAAACTTCAGCCAAGTGAAAGATGAGGATGATGTTCCATTTTATTACTTTCTAGATCATTCTCCGAAAATTGATTAAGATCAAGCACGTCTCCTTTACAACAAAACTAGAAGAGCATGTCAGTATGATTTTTTTACAACTTAATCAATATATGCAATTCTAGAATTTGAAGTGATATCATGGAGTATTTCTGTTTCAATAACATACGGCACCTCACCCATATCTCTTTATCTCAAGATTCTTATATATAATTCGTGGTCTCATACTCTCACGTAATAGATCGTGGTTATTACTTGGAAAATAAGATACCATTAACATCTAGAACCAATGATATGAATATGGTCCCACTGATCTTGAGGTTTATACATTTACAATATTTTATTTAAAAGCAAAATTAGTCTTTTCTTCAAACGTATAAATATTATTGCCTCGAGGTTTTCTTTAGTCCATAAATTAATTTCAAAAGTTTGCAAGCCATGTCTTCTGATCCCTCTATAGTGAAGAGTTCAGGTTGACTCCCCTTTCTTGCAAGCATCCGTTAAGGAAAACAGTTTTTACATCTATTTGATGTAACTTTATATCGTAATTAGCTACTAATGAATCTTTCTTAGAAAAAGCATAAAGTGTCTTAGTGATTAAAACCCTTAGCGACAAGTCTATATCTATGACAAGTAGTGTTGCCGCTAAAATTGCGCTTAGTCTTGAAGACCCACACACTTGACTGGTTTTGTCACGAGGTTTGTAATGAATTGATGTTGGTTACTAAACAATTCTTGGCTTATTGACGTGGAGATGACAAAAGTACTTTGATTAGTATAACAGACTGTCACTACTGATTGCACAGTTCAGTTCGACAAAGTTGAGCATTTCTTTTCCACTTATGATATGTGTTTATTTGTTTTTTGCAAAAGACTTTTGAAACCATTTTGTACCATTTTTGCCCTTGTCAACTTTTTTTGCCTCCTATTAATTAAGTTGGACTAGTTTCTTTCATCGTGGGTGGTGCTCTTTTATGGCTTAATATTGTGCTTTATCCTGCTTTGGATATAACTTTGCAAACAAATGTGAAACTCTAATATCAAAACATATTTCTAATTTGGACAACAATTTGGAAAGGTAATTATATAAATTAATTATCTTACATATGTGATTAATCATAAGGTGCTTTATGCTTCTCTTTGTATGTCACGTCTTTCATGTAGGATCTATCTTGAATTCTTTTATGAGTTAGAAACTCAAAATTGTGCCGGATCCTTTTCTATGACAATTAAGGTGTGTTTTACATTTGTACGAATATAATCTGTGGTAGAATTGCTACTTAAAAATGGGTAACTGTAGTAGATAAGTGCTCAATTTTTTAGAAAATAGGTGGTGCTATCAATTGTTATCAGATTCTAACGGTATGCAATATTAGCAAGATGTGTAGAGAACTATAGAAGAAAAGTCTTTTGCATCAAAGTTTTGTGCTTGTACTCATGAGTGTTAAGTGACTTGATTCTTTTATTACATTCATAACGGATTTGTAGTTTTGCATTCTCTTGATGTGTTTCCATGTTAAATATTTGTTAAGTTTATCAACAACCAAACAATCATAATATTTTATATTACAATTGTTTGTATTAGAAGGATGTTTTTTTACCTGCATCATGTGCTTCTACTTAATATCGTACTTGACTATTTGAAGTCATATAATACATATTGACAATTTTATATGGCATACTTGTATGTATTTATAATTGTCTTATGGGTTTTGACTGAAAAATAATTTAGAGTCCGATTTTGGAAAGGAAATCCAACCGGACAATTGTTTCGGAATTTCAGAACCAGGAAGTCCAATGCAAGAGACTTCATAAATTTGGGCTTTTGTTCTGACCCATCTGTTGTACTTTGTGCTTATCCATTATTCCACTCCCGCTAAGTGTTTATCTGCTCAATTTATTTCAGGGGTGGTGCGCTCCAGTTTTTTGGCACAAAGCGACATCATGACAAGTGGTTGAGTGACACTGAAAATTACAGGGTTAAGGGTTGCTTTGCAATGACTGAGTTGGGGCATGGAAGTAATGTATGTGGAGGTTGTTTAATCATGTAGTCATTGTGCTTAGGCATGTTCCACCCTTTTTCTGTATAATTCTTCACTTGCTTTTCTGGGTTGTTATCTACAGGTACGCGGCATTGAGACAGTAACCACATACGATTCAAACACAGGAGAGTTTATTGTTAACACACCATGTGAATCAGCTCAGAAGTACTGGATTGGAGGTGCTGCCAATGTAAGAACTTATCTTTCTGAAAGCAAATGTGTCTTTTTCCTAGTTTATACTTTATCTGTTCTACCAGTTCGAGCAGTGAACTTGGATTCTAATTGATCAACTCCATCTCTAGCATGCAACGCACACAGTAGTATTCTCACAGCTTCAGATTAATGGAACAAATCAAGGGGTCCATGCTTTTATAGTTCAAATCAGAGATGCAGATGGCAACGTTTGTCCAAACATCCGTATAGCTGATTGTGGTCATAAGATTGGTCTAAATGGTGTTGACAATGGACGAATCTGGTAAAATCAGTCCACTTATCTCAATTCATTCTACATGGCATGAATTAATTCGTCAATTTCAGTATCTGCTGTATGTATGAAACGGTCTCTTTTTCTACGTGTTCTCAGGTTTGACAATGTCAGAATACCTAGAGAAAATTTGTTGAATTCTGTTGCTGATGTTTCTGCAGACGGGCAGTATCTAAGTGCAATTAAAGACCCCGATCAGGTGATTATATCTATTAATGGTTATTGTTTTATCTTATTCAGATTATATTTAACCATGATGAAACAAAAGCCCTGACTATAAAAAACCAGAAATGGTTACTCTAATACAGAGCAGTTTCTCTGTAGATATAAACCTCTTAATGATACAGATAATGACTTTCATTAGTGTGCCGGTAAGACTGAGCAAACGGCCAGTTCAGTCCAAAATCGAACTGAAATGATAAACCGATAACTAAATTCTCAAAAAATCCGTAACAGAACCAAACCGATTTTGACAATGAAAACCGAAACGTGATAAATCAGTTGGTTCGGTTTACAAAGAAACCGATTTTCCAAAACTAATTCACTTAAAACAAAAACTATTTGCAAAGGAAGAAGAAGATGTAGACTCGATCAGTTAAAAAGATGAAAGCTGGACAGTTAAGCTATTAAATACTGTTGTTGTCAACGAGTTGCTACCGGAATTTGAGGGAATTGTTTGTAGTTTTTTTTGAGTTAAGGTTATTGGTCGGAGAATTATTTTGACGTTTTGTAATTTTTTTTGTCTGAGTTTTGCTACGTTTATAATGCATTTAAGAGAAAGAGGGGGAGAACAGGAGAGTTGAGTGAGGAGACTTGTCAAGAAACATCACATATATCTATATTAATTTATGGTTGTTGGTCGATAGCTGAAAGTGAAAATGTGTGAAGGCGTATAATATCATATATTATGACTCACATATTCCAATTACAGTACATGCATATCTGGGAAACATGAGAGTCGACATGATACACATGGGTATAAAATGTAACGTCGCTGGTTTATTTTCAGTTGGTTCCGTTTGAACTGATTTTTTTACTAAAAGCCAGAGCCTATATTAATTTCAGTTCAAACTGATAAAACCGAACCAACCGTGGTTTTAAAACTTTGAACTGAACCGAACTGAATCAAAATTATGCGGTTAAGTTCGGTTTTTCAGTTTCAGTTCGGTTTATCTCATCCCTGGTATGAAGAAGTTCTGAGCTCTTGGTGTCGGTTAATTTTTTTGAAGTACACAAGCTTTTCCTTACTTGTGTACATCTTTTCAGAGATTTGCTGCATTCATGGCCCCTTTGACATCTGGTCGTGTAATACTTGCATCAAGTGCAACTTACTCAGCGAAGGTATAAAATTCTAAATATAATGTTGCTTGCTTTCAAGTCGAATTATTTTTATATTTGTATAGTCTGTGATGATGGTGTTCATTAAAATTTATCTGATCAAGCTTCTTTGCTCTCAGATTGGTTTATCAATTGCTATAAGGTACTCACTGACGAGGCGTGCCTTTTCTCTAACATCAAATGGACCTGAAGTCCTTCTGCTTGATTATCCAACCCACCAAAGGCGGCTCCTTCCTCTTCTTGCTAAAACGTAAGTACTGCATAGTCTTGAAAATTTAGGTTCTTCCTGTGATGTTATATAATTTCCTTTGTCTTTTGTAAAAAACTGATATAGAACTGGCATAATATCCCACATTATGCAGGACAACAATTAAAAAGAGATATTAGGATAGGTTAAGATGGATTTACCGCATAAAAATTTACCAGCTCCAAGACAATAACTCTTTGCAATCTCCTCAAAGTCTTTGTAGCCCTTGGTATTATATTCCATTTATTTCCTTGTTTTGCATCACCACAAGCCTACGAAGCATGATGTGGAAAATCCATTCCATATCCATATGGAAATCAACAATCAGGCTCGATTGCTCATCCAGCCCGGCTGCATTCTATTTTCAATGGCTGTCTTTTGCATATAAATCTGAATGGGCCTGTTCTAGGAACATCTTGTGCTTATTATACTGATTTGTGCCAATATAATTGTCAGTTTTACAGATATTATATAATGTTGCACACGTATATATAGCCAGTGAGATCACTTAGGTGAGGGTGGAGTTTGCTGCTCTTGTTTTTTTTGTTTATAAGTTTTGGTTAATTTTCTTGCTATTCTATTTATGGAAGAAACAATTTCCGGGGACGATTTTTCTACTTAATACTTTGTTTGGTATTTAAACTAGAACATGGACACATACTACATGACAGTTTGAAGTGGAAGAAGTTAATGTTCTTCAAGTGAGGAACTGACATTGTAGTAGCATTCCAAAACATACAAAATGAAAGAGAAAGCAGAAAATTTGTAAATTTAATATTGATGTAAAAAAGACCTAGACTACCTCTCTTAAAGTCTTCTCTATATAGCAGAACATTAATTATCATGGGAAGCATGAATCTTTTACTTTATATTGTAGAAGTACTTAAATTAATAGAATATATATAAACATTGTCCATTGGCTCCATAGATTTACCAAGAAAGCTCTAGATTACTAGTTGTGTCTTTGCTAACGCCTCCATTTACGATGAAACGAGTTCCACTGCCTGTTGCATTTGTGATAATGATTAATTTCTCTTGGTTTAGATAATTTATTGTTCCGTCTTTTTCCTTTGTTCCATTTGTTGCTCAACTTTATAATAGAACATTTGTGGATTTGTTGCCACACTTGATAATAGAACATTTTGATTATTTTTAAAGACACATGTCCTGTTTTTGTTCTATATTTTAATGCCAGGAACATCTAATTGTTCATCTGCTTGAAATTTGAATGTGTTGGTGTTTATGCTGACTGTTGACAGGCCTTGTGTGTGGTACAGATATGCTATGAGTTTTGCTGCTAACTATTTGAAGAAGTTATACGTGAAGAGGACTCCTGAATCAATCAAAACCATTCATGTTGTCTCGAGTGCGTTCAAGCCAACTTTAACCTGGCATAATATGCGGACTCTTCAGGTTTTAACTATTATAATGAGTGCATCTGGCCACTTTTTTTTGCAAAGCCTGATCACCAAAGCTATACTAATGTATGGATCAGGAATGTCGTGAAGCTGTTGGCGGACAAGGTTTAAAGACGGAGAATCGTGTTGGCCATCTCAAAAGTGAGTATGACGTGCAATCCACATTTGAGGGAGACAACAACGTTCTTATGCAACAGGTATTATAATGATTGTCCATATTGTGAATAAAATGCCGTCAATTGACACAAAAAGGGTTTGAAGAAACTTTGATTTTTAGGATTTGTTGTACTTGTTTATACCTAACTTTTAAGTGTATGCCTGAATTTGTTTTAATGAATTTTTCTGTCAAGTAGTCTCTATATTGTACATTGATATATATTATATTCATTGAAGATTGAACATGTATCCATAAACGATTATATATTATACTCATCTATCACTATTTTAGGTCAGCAAGGCACTTCTTGGAGAATATGTGGCTGCCAAGAAGAAAAACAGACCATTCAACGGGTTAGGACTCGAACACATGAACAAACCTTGCCCCGTTATTCCATCTCAGCTCACAAGTTCTACCTTGAGGAGCATACAGTTCCAGGTAATAGCTTTTTAGCTACTCCCCTTTTGTGCAACTCATATCACAACATTAAGATAATCGGACAGCTGTTTTGTTGCAGATGAATATCTTATGCCTGAGAGAAAGAGATCTACTGAATCGTTTTACTGCAGAAGTTGCACAACATCAAGCACAAGGAGTAAGCCGAGAAATAACTTTCACTTTGGTAAGGCTGCACATCTCAGAATTGTGTTTTTTTCCATTTTCTAATTCTTTATCTATGCAGCATTAATAGTTTTGTTCACAGTTATTTCTTCACACCTTAATAACTGTGTTGTGTGTTTTTACTCCAGACTTATTCTCTTGCTGAAGACCTGGGAAAAGCCTTTGCAGACCTATCAATAATGCAAATCTTTGTAGAGGCCGAGGAAACTGTACCTGCAGGCCAGTTGAAGGTAACTTCAGTTGCTTCTAGCAATTTTGTGCCACATTTATATCTTCTGCGACGTTTACCTACCACGTGTGAAAATATTTTGTTGGAAGTAGAGCATGTTAAATTCCTCTGGTTTTTTTAGATGAAAATTTAGGCACAATGTAATAACTTACTGTTGTAGTTTAATTTAAGACTAGTTCGCAGCGGCTTTATAATAATTTCTCCAAATTTTTCTAAAAAATAAGATAAAATAATATTTCTAACATAAAATAAGGTTTCTTTTGAATTGTCCGTTTTGTCTTGTTCATTTATCGAAATTTTGAATAAAGATAGAAAAGGGCAATTGTTTAATATATTTCATTATTTTAATATTATAATATTAGTATATTTATCACTTTATTGTTCTCAAAATTCATTTTGTAACTTCTATTTTAAAATCATAATACAACATCAATGTTAAATTTTAGCATATATTAGCTACTCCTAATGAATCGCTCTCTCGTTAAACATGTTTCCTCCCAATATACTTTCTCGTTGTTAGCAAATTTAAACAGATAACAAATCAATTACTAAATAAATTACATCATCTATTAATCAATTTTCTTATATCATAAAATTTAATTTTAAACATTTTTCATTATTTTAATTTTCAAGAAAAAATATATGAGAATATTAAGATGGTAACTTTAAGTTCAAAAGAAAGTTTAAGATAATATCAACATGGTAATTTGACTTGAATATAAATTTTAGGACAATATTCACTAATTTGACCGGAGAAAAAAGTTTGGGAGAATAGAACTTAATTAATATTTCCATTACTAAAGATTTAAAAAGCAATTTCTCAAATCGTCTACTTTATTATTTGCTCGATTAAAAGATAATAAAAAAGAAATTAGTAAATAAATTGTTAGGAGAATATGGTATAGTGTACTTAGTTTCCTCCATTAGAAGATAGTAGATAGTAGAAAGAAATTAGTAAATAAATTGGACTTGAAAATAAAGTTTAGGGAAATATTAATATAACATATTTAGCTTCCTTCTTTGAAAGATAGTATTAAAGAAATTAGTAAATAAATTGGATAATGCTACATTCCCCAAATTAGTTCCCAAAAATCTTTCCCGAATGATGGGGTTCACTTTATTATAACGAATTAAAATAAGACACTTAATATTTGTGAACCAATTTGGGGTGCCTGAATTTTTTCAAATAAATTGGATTAGTAGAGATTAAGAGAATATTAACCTAATTTATTTAGTTTCCTCCGTTGGAAAATAGTAAGAAGAAAATTTAGAATTTATCTAATATTATAAAGGTAAGAATACTAAAAGCTTCCTCCATTAGTAAAGATTTAAAAGATAATTGAGATATTTTCTAATAAAAAATTTAGGAGATAGTTTACTCCATTAGTAAAGATTTTAAATGCAAGAATCCTAAAATCGTATATTTAGTTTTCTCCATTAGTAAAGATTTTAAAGGCTGAGATATTTTCGAATCTTTAATATTAATAATTCAAAAATTTGAGAAAAATAGATCGAAGCGATTTGAGAGGCGCCACCTCACCGCCCCCGCTTCTACTTTATATAAGTATATTGATGATTGATTGTTTCTTATTTATAAAGAAGATGATTAAAACTAAATATTAATGGTGCAATATTTCTAATACACAAATTGAATGTGCAATAATTATAATTGTGAGCAAGAGAATACAAGGATGTTTTCACTAAGTTCACTTAGTCCCTAATAGCAAACTGGTTTAGGAATTATCTAAATAACACTTAAAATTAGCTCGCTCTTATCAGAAACTGATTATGAAGAGACACCTTGATCAAACTTGATCCCTTGGAACTTAACTACCTTACACACAACGACACGTCTTTTTAAACCGTCGTAACCACAACCCAGCAGTTACAATAATTTAAATAATACTTTGAATACAACTTGATAAATAATTTTATTGATGGATTATGAAGCTTATGAGGTAAGAGTGTTAAATTTCTTGAACGTGAAATTGAGAGTTCTGTAATATGTGTCCACCCTTTGTGATTTGAGTGACCATCATAGGAAGACTTGCGACGGCTATTATTGTGACAACTATAGGTATTTTGATTTTTGGATGAAAAAATAAGTTAAATCAATGATATTTGTTGTAATGATATAGCGGAGGGTATCAAATATTTGGTAGGAGGAAAGTGTTTAATCCGCTATTGACTTCTGTCGAGTAGGTTTGAGTATGTATAGAAGAGAGGCTTGATGAAAGGAAAAACCCCATAATCAACTCATTCAACCAAGATATATGACACAAAAATATACATACATCACTATTGTTTAGCAGTTGAAAGGTCATGTCAAGTATATATTATGTCCAAGGGTTCTTTCAATCAATTTCACGTCATCATTGAAACTTATTGGACTAACAGTAAACACCAAGGTAATTCATGAAACATATTGGACTAACAGCAGACACCAAGGTAATTTAAATGAAATTATGGGATTGGGTATAACTTAAGCAGATTTATGAGGATAGGTTTTGATGGTTAGTAAGGAGTGAATTATTGATATTACAGTTCCTATGTATAGAAAATGTACCAATTAAGAGGACTCTCTACCATTATTGGTGTTTATGCAATAGAGTATATGTTCCCACATTCAAACTCTTAAATTTATCCAAAACTTTGATTGGCCAGAAAATGTAAATATCGAGTAAATATGTGAAAGTATTTACGGTGTCACTTCTTGAAAATATAATGCTTTCTTGGTTCCACAATGACAGTCGTTCTGAACATTCTCATCTCAAATAAACCCACCACTGCTTGAGGATAAAAATCATTACTCTTGCAATCTGAATAAGTATGATAGTTTTGTATGCACATATTTGCTAATGGTAAACTTTTGTTTAGATTAGCCTTCTGCAGTATATTGTTGCGTATATTGTTGCTAGTATATATTTGTGTAACAGCTCGACACTTACACTAAGATGAAGAGTGTAATTGGTAGAAGTCTTAAATCTTAATTAAATATGTATATATGTGTTTATCTGCTGACAGGACATGGTCAACAAATGATAACTAAACATTTCATAGATGAAATCGAACTGAGATAAGTTGCTGAACGTTGTTTTGCATTTTCTTGCAGAGTGTTTTGGGTCTAGTGAGATCCTTGTATGCCATGATCCTCCTTGAAGAAGATGCTGCATTTCTTAGGTATGGGTACTTGTCAACGGATAATGCTGCAGCAGTGAGAAAAGAAGTGGCCAAACTATGCAGTGAACTCAGGCCCCATGCACTTGCATTGGTTAGTTCCTTTGGCATACCTGATGCTTTCTTAAGCCCGCTGGCATTTAATTGGATTGAAGCAAATGCTTGGTCTTCAGTTGAAAACTAGCTCGATATACCCTAGTTTTAATAGAAAATAAAGATGTGCACCTTGTAACATTCTGGAGTCGATGTACTCTGTTTCTAAGTTTGGACATCATGTAGAATAAACATACGGGAGTCCTGTGTCGTACTTATTAAATGCACTGTTGTGCTTGTTTCTTATGTTGTGAACATGTGATATGTACTGCATGCGTTATTGTTGTAAACGACTTCAGTTATATTGTTTTAAAATGCAACCACACTGTTTTTGTTAGTATCCTTTTTCCTATGGTAGTTTTCTGGGCATTGCACAACAATTGCTGATTACTATATGTCATCTTTGTAGTTTAATCTCTGAAAGGTCAGAGTGCCAATGATGACACAGAAGGATTGATGTGATGATCGAAAAAGAAAATGGAAATTTTGAGAATTTTTTTATATTTAAGCTATAAATATTACTAATGGCAGATGGTCTACAACAAATAATTGTTGCAGCAAACTGTATCGCGGAAAGTTTTCGCGGTACGTGTAAATGATGGCCCCCCATGTATGTACACCTAAAACTCTACTGTACACGTACCACGGAAATTTTCTGCGGTACGGTTTGCTGCAACAATCGTTAGTTGATTATTAGTAATAATAGATGGAGAAATATGGAGGAGAGACAGAGTAACCTTAATTTGTTTATTGCTCTTTTCAATCTCTTTGCATATGACCCTCACCATCTATTTATTGGAGAAATGTACTCCGCTTTATTAGCATGAGGCCTGTTTGGCCACTTTGCATCGGGAACATAAACTTACAAAACTTCTAAGCTAAGCTTTACAAAACTTATCTAGTAATCTTCTTTTACTTGATCACATTTACAATCATATTTTATAACAATCCATTTAATTTCAGAGATTAGCTGCCTCGTTAAAATCTTGTAACCTTTGTTCGTCCTTGAGTAAACTAGCATAACACGGCTACTAACTAATACCACTTCCGTAGGTGATCACATTTGCATTTTGCATATGCAACAAGCCCTTTAAAATCCCTAGGCAGTCCTAGTGGACGAGTGAGGTCTCGTGAGGGTTTATAAAAGATAACCCACAAAATCCATCTAGCTCGTGTAAAAGATTGCAAGCCAATGCAACGCCACAAATACAAGTCCTCTCATGCTACACCAATTTAAGAATCAAAGTGAATACGCAATGTCTTGGTGTCGAAAATGCAAGTATTCACAGTCTACTCAAAGAATATGTATAAGTCCTCAAAAATCCATGTCAAGTGCAAGAATAAATTAGTAATCATGCTAAGCCCACAAGAGTACACCATTGAGTAAAACTTGGGATCTCATATGCAAAACAAGTAATAACTCACCTTTCACTCACAAAAGAATATTCACTCAAGAACAAGGGTAAGTGTATCACTCAATTCCAACAAAGTCATACGCATGCATTCACACTTGGTGTCAATCTAAATTTAACACAACATACATCACTGATGATAATCAAAAGGTATTTATTTGGGTTGTAATGGGGCTAGGGACAATGTATGTCAAGTAAAGCCAAATAAGGTGAAGTGTCAAAAGCTAGTAGGCACCATAATAAATCATACACAACACCATACATCCTCCCCCAAACATGAATTTTCAAATCTTCTTCGAACACAAAACTTTATTAGTCGAACAAAGAAGGACCACAAAAACTTAGCTATGCTCTCATATAGATAATCAATTTCTTTTTTTTCTTTTTTTCTTTTTCTTTTTTCTTTTTTCGAGAGCTAATGAACTAATATATACACAAGTACAATGACCCCCCCCCCCCCAATATTCTTACGCAAGTAAACAACCAACCCCGATATTTTTCCAAATTAATGATCATCAATAAACCCCCACCCCCTTTTGCACAGCTTATTACTCCCTCAAGTACTCTACTAGCCTTTGATGATTTAGGTTCAAGTTACCACACAAGAAAAAGGTTTAGGCAAGTAATGTGGTGTGTCACCAAAAGAATAAGATTAAGCTCAACGGGGTAACTAATTGATCATGTAT
The DNA here is from genome assembly GCA_030848705.1 of Heracleum sosnowskyi. Taxonomy (NCBI): domain Eukaryota; kingdom Viridiplantae; phylum Streptophyta; class Magnoliopsida; order Apiales; family Apiaceae; genus Heracleum; species Heracleum sosnowskyi. The sequence continues at coordinate 48,787,612 of CM061236.1, forward strand.
AAATGGTGTGGTAATATAGAAAATATGAGGTTATCCATAAATGCCTTTATCATGTTACCATCAAATAATGTCATGCATCTCAAGAAAGGTCTCAAACAAGTGCTAGCAATGCAAATAACATATGGACACTCAAGCAAACGAATATAAAATGCAAAAGATATGCATATCGGCTCAAAAACTCACTTGGTGGTAAAACACAATCAATCCCATGTAAATCGTCTCTCTAGCATCAACTTGTACTCAAAGCATGCAAACCAAATCATCTTGCACATATTCATGTCCTTTTAATTACTTACCACATTCAATAAGTCTACTAGTTTCAACTTGCTAGTGTATGTGTGTGCACAAGAATTTAGCATATCACTTCTCAATCAAAAGCATCAAATACACAAGATTACTATAGCATGTAAAGGTGCATCAAGCCAACTTACAACAAGTAATCTCCACAAGGCTAGAATTCTTTTTGGATTTTTAATTTTTTAATTTTTTGTTTTTTTTTACTACACTACCACCATATAGCCCACACAAATACTTACTAATACATATAGCCCACACAAATAATTACTAATACATATTACTAACAATGACACCCCCCCCCAACTTATCATATTCCTTGTCCCCAAGGAACAACAATCAACAACCATTAACACTAAATAGTGACTTATATAGTGGACTAATAAGACAAGAAAAAGAAGAAGAAGAGAAAGAAGAAGAACTCCCTTAAACATGAGATGAGATTTCTTGGATTGCCTTCCAAGCAGCGCTTGTTTAAAGTCATTAGCTCGACGTCTTGAAATATTTTGATCATTATGGTGGAAATTTTGGAACCATCTCGAATGGTCCGAGTGCAACATCAACCTCAATCATACTCATGTCTCAAAATTCACGTGCTGAAAAAAATCGTCCATCAATTTCAGCTACTTCTTCGCGAGTATTTTTCATCCACTTCTTCCACAAGTTCTTCCACAATATCGACCACATAGCACTCAGCTTCAACTGACGGCCCCTTCATAACTTGGTTAAGATCAAACTAGACTTTTTCTTCTCCCACATTTAATGTAAGCTTATCCTTTTTCACATCAATGTTAGTTCCCGCAGTAGCCAAACATGGCCTTCCCAAGATAATTGGAATATCAACATCCTCATTCATCTCCAAAACAATAAAATCACATGGGATAACAAATTTATCAACCTTCACCAAAACATCTTCAAGTACACCCAATGGATATTTTATTGATCTATTCGCAAGTTGAAGTGAAATTCTTGTTTTCTTAAGCTCCCCCAAGCCAAGTATTTTATAAATTGAGTGCGGCATTAAACTCACACTAGCTCCGAGATCACACAAAGCTCGTTTAACTCCCACTTTTCCAATGGTGCATGGCAAAGAAAAGCTCCCAAGATCCTTGAGTTTATGAGGAATCTTGCGTTGAATGACAACACTACACTCTTCGTTAAGAGTGATTGTTTCTACCTCTTGTAACTTCTTTCTATTAGACAACACCTCCTTCATAAATTTCACATAGAGTGGCATTTGAGCCAAAGCATCAGCAAAAGGAATACTAATATGTATCTCCCGAAATATCTTCAGAAACTTTTCATATTGATTCTCTAACTTTGAATTTTTCAACCTTTGTGGAAAAGGAATCAGGGGCACATATGGTTTCACAGGAGCTTTAGTTGTAGATTTTTCTTCTTGTGGCTCATCTTCACTCATCTCAGAAATCCCCACAGTAGCTTGATGTGTTTTTCTCTTTTTAGGAGGAAGAATTTCATCTTTAAGTTTTGGAGCTTCAGTTTCTGGTAGTTCTCTTCCACTCCTCAAAGTGATAGCCTTGCATTGCTCTTTTGCAGTCATATCAGGTTGACTAGGTAATGCTCCTTGTTCACGCTCGCCAATTTTGTTAGCAATTTGTCCCACTTGCACTTCTAATAACTTTTGTGAAGTAGCTACTTGCTCAAGTCTCATGTCAATTTTTCCAAATTTTGTCGCAACATTTGCAAAAGCATTAGTAGTCCCTTGTATCATCTTGTTAAGTGCAACTTCTCAATCAGCAGGTTCCTTTTGTTCTTTAGGTGGAAGTTGATGATGTTGTTGGAAACCTGGGGGTGGATTTTGTTTTGCGGCTACAAATGGATTTTGAGCATGGTTGTTGTTGTAAGAGAGATTATTGTTCGGCCTTTGATCTGGATTGTAGTAAGAATTATTTTGCACCGGCCAAGATTGTCTTTCCTGAATAAAAAATGCTTCATCGGGAAGCTGGTGTGCATATGAAGATCGAGCAACACCATAATCACCATAGTCTCTCATTGGAGAAGAGATAGCATTAACATTCACTCTTTGTCCACGTACCTCTTGAGTAAGAGCATCCAATTTAAGAGTCAACAAGTTCATCATCTCAATATCTTGTGCTGATTAACTGAGCTCGTCCCACTAGGTGCCCAAGAATAATTATTTGATGCCAATTCCTCAACAAGTGCTTTAGCCTTATATACTGGTGCTTTCTTGAAGTCTCCTCCAGTTGCCACATCCAAACTCAAACGAACATCTGCATTCAAAGATCCGTAGAAAGTACTCAGAATCATCCATTCCGTACAACCGTGATGTGGACATTTCCTCAACAATGCCTTATATCTCTCTCATGCCTGATACAAGCCTTCACCTGGTTGTGCCTTGAAACTCAGAATGATTGTCCTCATTTGTTGAGTCTTGTCAAAAGGATAGTATTTGGCCTTGAAATTTTTTGCATAATCTTCACTTATCTCTTTTTTTCTTTCTTGCTCCTTTTCTTTCAATGTTATCCTAAAAATATCAAAAATCATCTTTGACATCCATCCAAGTTAAAATACGAATAATAATGCTAATCAAGGACAAAACAATCACAAAACAAGGATAAATGAATGAAAATATGCCATCAAACATGTATAAGATTAACACATATCAAATACCCCCAACTTAACCTTTGCTCGTCCTCGAGTAAACTAGCATAACATGGCTACTAACTACTAACTAATACCACTTCCGTAGGTGATCACAGTTGCATTTAACATATGCAACAAGCCCTTTAAACCCCTAGGTAGCCCTAGTGGATGAGTGAGGTCTCGTGAGGGTTTATAGAAGATAACCCACAAAATCCATCTAGCTCGTGTAAAAGATTGCAAGCCAATGCAACGCCACACATAAAAGTCCTCTCATGCTACATCAATTTAAGAATCAAAGTGAATACGCAATGTCTTGGTGTCGAAAATGCAAGTATTCACATAGTCTACTCAAAGAATATGCATAAGTCCTCAAAAATCCATGTCAAGTTCAAAAATAAGTTAGTAATCATGCTAAGCCCACAAGAGTACACCATTGAGTCATGAAAGACATATGTAAAGGCCTATTTATAAACACCGAGGATTCTACTCAACATAAAATAAGATGTAATAAGTAAATAATAAAAGTCATATGTCACAGGGATCTCAGAAGATAATATCTGTCAAGAGAATTAAGGTTAATGTCATCTACAGACTTGAAGTAATTCTACATTGAAAGAAGTTCAATTTATTGATCAAGCCTCAGTGAAGTATTCAATCTCCGTGGATTTATTAAAGTGACAGATATTTCAAGATGTGACAGCAAATGTGCAGGTTACAGTGTTTAAAGAAAAGGGAAAAGAAAATGGATCACTGCTTAAAGTCAAACAGATGAAGAACAGACATTGACGTTAGTCACTCATGAACCAGATGTTGGTCCTTGTGTATTGCAGAAGGGGGGGGGGGATGAATGCAATACTGATAAAATTCAATCTCAGTTTCAACAACTAAAACTAAGATTTAATGTTATCAATAATATGTATGCATTCACAAACAGTATAATAGAGAAGACAGGATTCACAAAATAAATGTTTTATTTATTTTGCAAAGTGTTGCTACAACCTCAAGAGAGAATTCTTGAGCTTCGATCTTCTCCAAGACACTTGCTTGTGTTCCTTACATTCCTAGAATGAATTGATAGTCTAAGTATAAAACTAATCCTATCACTATCAACACGGGTCTGTGAAGCTGCTGTAATTATCAAGTGGCAGCTTCTTACAAAGTGTCTACCCATGTGACTTTCCTAAATTGCTAACAATGTCAGATATACATTACAAAGAAAGCAACCTAGATTCATTCTATTTCTAGCTAAAACAATTCAGCAAATAGAGACTTGACCTTGCTCTTGAATTGATTCGCTTTTGTTTGCAGTGCTTGAAGCTTCTGTCGTAGTCTTGCAGACTTGGTGCAGCTTAGGGATACTGCAACACGCCTGTTTCTTGAATATTGAAACTGTCACAGGGTTTGACTGAGAAAGATACCTAGAACAAGGATCTTTCTCGAGACAGTTACTTTTGCCGCAAAGCTTGTTGTCACAGGAATGTGCTTTTGGTGACAGTAGGAGTTCCCCGCATAGTGTACTGTCGAGGTTTCCAAACTTGCTGTCGAGGGCTAAAGTTGCTGTCGCGTAGTCTTCCGCCAATGTTGCTGTCAGAGTGAATATGCTGTCTTGACTTGCAACATTCTGTCTTCTTGTAATCTTACTGTCAATGCTTATGACAGTAACCTTTATTCATGTTGTCATCTAATATGCGTTCTTTGAGGCTTGAACACAGAAAGTGAACTTCTTCCAAATTACACAATTAAAATAACATTGCATACTGATTACAAGAACATACTTTGGCTGTGACAGTATGTTCTACTTAATTAAAAAATTAAGTATATACAAAGTTAAGTTGTTCCTATGCTATCACCCATAAATCCCAACAATCTCCCCCAATTTGTTTTTATGGACAATAACAACAAATTTACAATATATGCTGACAACTTAACTAACAAGATCAGAATGGATTTAGAATGTTTACTTAGCTTGAGATTTCCTCTTCTGAGAGCTTCTACCAAGCTGCTTCTTAGACCTTCTACAAGAGAGATTTCAGCAGGTGTGACTGCAGCATCTTCTATTTCTTCAATGATCTTCTTGATAGTAGGAGAAATAAGAGAACTGGCATCCCTGAGATTCAACCATTGCTCTTGATCAAATGGATAGCTTCTGAAGTGGAGTTCTTCATGAATGAGCTTGAATCTACTTCCTCGATAAGCATTGAGAGACATCCTCCTTTGCTTGTCCAGCTTCGAATCTTCTCCCTTTCTCCTTTCCAATAATTCCTCTATCTTGTCAGAACAGATCTTCTCCAGGGGATGAATTGATCCAGCAACCATATACTGTAAATCCTTCAGAATAGTTGTTTTTAGCTTGTGCAAGCTGCAAACATAGATTTCTTCTTTTAGATGCTTGATTCTTAAGGGATTTTCCAGCATACATGTTTGATAATTTGGAGCTTCACTTTCTGCCTTGTTGGCAGTCTTGCATCTTTCCAGGAGTTCAGCTTCCTTCTTATCAAGTTCTGACTGATATTGAGCATATTGAGAAGAGTCAGGTCTTTTGCTTGGCTTGGGTTGCCCTTCCTCTGTGGGTTGGGTTTTCCTTTCTTCTGTGGGTGAATCATCAAACTCATAGTACCAGTGATATGGTATAGGAGAAGCTGGTAAATCAGTTGAAATATCAGCATCATCAAAATCTGCAAAGTTGTAGCCAAATTTCTGATAGAATTCAGCATCCCTATCAGCTTGATATTTCAGAATATGTTCCATAACAGACTCTGAAACATTTTCATAACTCTCCAGCAACTCTACCATTCTTTCCAGGTAGAAGAAGTCAATTCTTCTTTTATCTAAGGTTGATGTCCTACCACTGGTTGATGTGGAGACCAGATTGAAATCCTTATCAACCTTGGTAGATCTTGATTCTTCCCACCACAGAATGTACCCAGTGACCTCTTGATTTGCATCCATCTTGACCTCAACACTCTTGATTTCTCTAGATTGCATCTGTTGTATCTTAAGACTATTGGGAGGTATTGATTGAATGGCTTCTTAAGATTCCTGCCAAATCCAGTGGCCTTTTCCTTTCCTGTGTACTTGTGCTTTCCTTCAGGTTTCTGTCTAGAAAACCATGCTCTTGCTTTGGCTTTCAGTCTTATGGGCTTGACAGTAGCTTTGGCTTCATCCTTGACAAAACCTTTCTTGACAGTACCTTTGTCGACAGTATCTTCCATGACAGCATCTTCTATGACAGTATTCTTGTCGACGATACCTTTGGTGACAACATCTTTTTCTGCATTTATGCAATCAATAGCACATCTAAGAATGCTTGCCTCCAAAGCTTCCAGTATTCTTGGCTCCTCTTCATCTGTTGCACCAGCATCTTTCTTTTCTTGACTAGGAGTTTCTTCATTGCCTTCATTCTGAGATTGAATACCAGTATTCCCAGAATTACTTCCACCAGCATTTCCAGCATTTCCAGAAGCTTCACCACCTCCAACCTCATCATCATCATCATCATCATCATCATCATCATCATCATCATCATCATCATCCTGAGGAGGAATGTCATAGAGACAGCTTCCACCTTGATCATTTCTTTTAGCATTGGCTCTAGAGATTAGTTCCTTCACTCTAGCTCCCAGTGCCTTGTCTATCAACACCAGCATTTTGTAGATCTCTTGAACAGCATAAACTCTTCCTGGGTTGGCATTTGAACTGAGTATTCCATCTAACACTTTCAGAATTGACTTGGTTTCCATTCTGGATGTGCCAACCAAATTCATGAAGCTGTTCCTTCTTGTGCCATCCTTAGTTACAGATCTGTAGAAAACACTTGGTGGATTTGTGTAGACTTCAGGTAGCTTTTGTGTGAGCAGGTTCTGGATTTGCATATCCAATATTTCATTGAATGGTGTTTGAGTTGCCCTGATCTTTCCCTTCAAAGCACACAACACCTTTGCTGGCAGACTCTGCAATAACTGCATTGTGATGAAATAAGATATGCCAGAAGTGAAATAGATACTTACAGCCCATCTTTTCTCATCATTCACCATTACACTGACACTGGTGATTTGATCCTTTAACAGTTTTGTGGTGTTGGTTGGACAGTTGCTTGGAGCCTTCATTACTTCTTCCAGCAAACTGCTAAATTCACTGTCATGATTGTGTAATGTGCTCTCCCTGTAATCCACCATTAGAGTATTAGCTTCTTCTTGATCAAATTCAGTGCCATTTGACCAAATAATTCCCTTTTGGATGGATTCAGGCAGTTTCCCTTTACCTTTCCCAGACTTATTCTGTTCCTCCATTTCTCTCCATCTTCTTTGTAGAGCAGATTCTTGAGTTTCTGGAGTTGGCTCTCTAATTACCACAGGAGGTAGAATTGGATGTCTAGATGCAGGTCTTCTTTGCATTGCATCTTGAGTTGCTTTAGACATCAGTACTCTTTCTCCATCCAAGTCAACTTCAACAAGCTCTTCAGCTTTATCCTTTGGTAGTCCACTGCTTGGTTTGACCTGCTCCCCCTTAGATATTGCTTTCCCCTTAGCTCCCCCTTTGGTCTTCACAGCTACTGGCTCCCCCTGAGTTCCACCTGATTCCTGAATAGATATTGATTCTGATCTTGCTACCTTCTCCCCCTTAGTTGAGTTGGCAGCTACTAGGTCAGTGAGGAACTGGATAGAGAGCTGAGTAGCAGCAAAACCATCAACCATCAGCTGAGAGAGAGAGTCCATCTTGGAGTTTAAAGTAGCACACTGTCCTTCCAGAGCTGCAATCATGTTACCATAAGTAGCAGAGGGGCCACCATACCTTAACCTTCTTGGAGGGGAAGGAAAAGAAAGGGACTTGGAGGCTATGGGGGTTCTCACACTCTCAGGGTGTTTTTGAGTGATCTCATCACCCCTCACAGATTGACTCTCAAGGCCTAATGCCTGAATAGTGTGGGCTCCCTCAGTATCTCTCTGGACATGCTCAAGTCCCTCTCCTTTTGCCAGCTCATTTGGCTGCCTCTCATTTTTATGCTCACCTCTCTTTTCTTTTATCTCTCTTTTCTTTTGCACACCCTCACTCAACCTAGATGCATGGGTATGAGCAGTACTAACATGCATGGAAGGAGTAGATTTAGAATGTACCTTTAAGAGTTTGGCAAGAGGGAGATCATCATCAGAGGCATCCTCAATGATTACAGCTTCAAAATCAGGCTGAGAGGACTGGACAACATCTGTGGCAGGAATGTTACTGTCAGTTGGAGTCCGGACAGCAGGTTCTGGCATGACAGCAACTTTGGGAGGTGGAGTGACAGTAGGTTCTGCAGTGACAGTATCTGTCTCTCCACCCATGACAGCAGCTGTGTCCAGGACAGCAACATTGCCAGTGTCTTTGACAGCAACAGAGGCTGTGATAGCATCTTCCTGAAGGTAAGATGCTCCTTGGAGTTTAGACAAAGTGTTGGCTGTTTCATTTTCTGACAAAATACCACTTTGCCCTAGCTCAGTGTTTGGAGGAGTGGTGTCCATCTCACTTTGAGAAATGGGTTCTTGTGGACCACTAGATGGGGGCTCATCCATGATTGGAGATGGATGATCAAAACCTGAAGGGTTGGGACTGTCCCCTTCTCTAGGTTGTGGAGAAGAAAAGGAATGTGTAGGGAAGGAAGAAGGTGAAAGTGTAGCAGAGAGTGGGGGCTGATTCACAGATGAAACATGTGAACCATCAATAGGAGTAGAGAAATCCTCACTGTGCCCTAACTCACTGTGTGTTTCTTCAAGTGGGGGTATCTCAGGTTGTGAACCATGAGTTTGTGCAGACTCTGTACAGGGTGCCTTGGGAGACAGGCCAATTTCAATAGATATACCTTGATGAGAAGGCACATCTAGGGAGGTGTTTGAGTCCCTTTCAGTAACTACAGTTTGTTGAGAAACTGCAGCTTGGTTAACAGTGGTTTTGGTCCTCCTAGCTCTCTTCTTCTTAGGCTCAGGGGGAACCACTGTGGGTTCTGTTTGACTACCTTCCTTATTTGCTGCACTAGGTGCAGTGTCTCCCTCTTGACTAACAGAGCTACCACCAACATCAGCTTCTAAGGACCTTTTTCTGGATTCTTGCAAGGCTTCTCTTTGGGCTTTGGTAAGTCTAGAGGACCTAGGCTGAGTGTATGGTGTTGAATGTGGGTTAACTGAATTTGGGTCTAATTCAGTTTCATTCACAAGAGTAAAGAAATCATAACCAGAAGGTAATGGATAATCAAGGTTGGACACTTGATCAACCATGTGCTGAGTGAAACAGAGTGGAATGTGTGCATTGAGATCTTGTGATGATAACAGTGTGTGTGTGTTCTTTTTTAAAACCGAGCAAGCCTCTAAACGAGGAGCAGCATCATTAAAATCACAGAATGAATTAATGCACATCATAAGAAAGCGAGGGTAGGTTGATACCTTCTTACCTATGGCAGCTTGGAGGTGTGCCATGAGGAGAGCTCCAACATTCACCTTGTATCCATGGACAAGAGAATGTGTCAGTTTATTGATGTAGGAGGGTATTCCATTCCAGCCTGTGGACTTGGTAGAGAACACCTTGACCATCACATCAAATATCATGCTCCACTCCTTTCTCAGATGCTTCCTATCCATTTCACCAGTTGGATACCACTTGGTAGTCCCCTCTTCGAGAATAGGGCCTGCATACCCAATCTTCAAGAAGAGCTTCTTGAGAGTGTCATCATTTGCAAGTTCAGTAAATTGTTGTCTTGCTTCAAGGGTAATTCTAAGAGCAGTGTTGATGACCTCAGCTGTAAGAGTGTATTGTTGCCCAGAGATTGTGAATTGAATACCCGGGTTCTCACCCTCAGTTTGAGCAACAGCAGTTTGCCAAAACGCCTCAAGTCTGTCTAAGTCTAGAATGGGGGTTGAGGTGATGGCATAACCGAGATAGGACTTGTTCAAGAAAAACACGAGTCCTTTGAAGCCTTCACCAACATCATTTGGGGAAAAGATGCCAGCAAAGTTTGTTTGAGAGAGAGTCTGTTTGGATGCCATGGAGATTTCAAGAAAAGAAGAAAGTAAGAAAGTGGCTTTTTGCTTGAAGAAAAGTATATTGCCTTGAGTTCGATGAGAGTAATTTGTCTGAGTAACTGGAGAATAAATAGAGGTATCTCAAACATTGTGCACAAAAAGTGGAATTAAAGAACGTGTCTTAACCCACTCTTATAACACGTCAGTTACTGCCCGTTATTCACTGACCAACGTGGGATGAATATCCAATTTCAACGGTCCACTATTGTTGACAGTAACCTGTGCGCTAGAAACAATCTGTCAGTAATAAGAGGTGGTGACAGTAGGTTTTGCGCGACAGCAACTATTGCGCGAAAACTTGCTGTCACCGTTAAGCATATGAATGACAGTATCCTTTACAAGTCTTGACAGAAAGTCTTTCCCTGCTGTCAAGAAGGTTGCTGTCAAGAAACACACGACAGTATTCTTCTTAACGACAATAACTTTGATTGAGAATTGGTTCTGTCATGAACTTATTAGAATGCTTTATTCATACACTTAACTTAATATTGACACATCATGGATTTAGCAATGTAATCTTTTGAACAAAGATATTAAGCAATTAACACAGACAAATCATGAACACAAGAAGAAGAACTTTTATTATTATTATTGATAAAATCATTAAAAATAGAACATGGAGTACATTATTCTATGATCTTATCAACTAGTCCTAAAAGCTCTTCCTTAATCTCTTCTTCAGAGCGACCTTCTTTTTCAAGAAGTGCCTGAAGCTCCTTCTCTTCTTCCTGAGCCTTGGCCTCCTCTTCCTGTTTCTTTTCCTCTTCGATCTCATCCATTCCGTCCAACAGCATCTCGAAGAGTTCATCAATCTCTTCACTGTCGGGTTCACTATCGCACCGTTTTAGCCCTACTTCAATTCCTACTTTGTTTTCCATTATTTACTTTAAAACTGAGAGCAGACTGGTGAAACCTAAGGTTAATTTATAGGCAAAACCGTCTAAGGATTAAAGTCTAATGGTCAACAGTTAGAGTACCCATACAACTACCACAAAAGTAATTAATGGTCGTGTCCTCCTTTAATCCTACAGATTAATGCAAAACGGTGTGAAAGTCCAATGGAACAGATTTTTATCTCTCAAACTTAACAAGTAACCACATTAATGTCATACACGGTCTAAAAGTATGAGACTTGCACAAAATACTGACATGAAAAGTCAAATCAACACATGCTGTCACATAACAGACATAGACCAAGTAGACAGTAACTTCTCTTGACAGCAGGTTTGAAGTTGCTGTCATGAGCTTCATTAGAGAATTTGGAATTATAGAAAACTGAGTAAATCAACATACCAGGTTCAGCATTCCCAATTCACTTACCAACCTGTTGAAGGTTGCTTCATCCAATGGCTTAGTGAAGATGTCAGCAAGTTGCTTGTCAGTTGGGACATAGATCAGCTTCACAGTTCCTTGTTCAACATGCTCTCTGATAAAGTGATGTCTTATATCAATGTGCTTTGTCCTAGAGTGTTGAACTGGATTGTCTGAAATGGCTATGGCACTAGTGTTGTCACAGTAGATTGGAATTTCACTTAACACTAGACCATAATCCAGAAGTTGATTCTTCATCCATAGAATTTGTGCACAGCAACTGCCTGCAACAATATACTCAGCTTCTGCAGTTGAGGTAGAAACTGAATGCTGCTTCTTGCTAAACCATGAGACCAATCTTCCACCAAGAAATTGATAGCTACCAGTAGTACTCTTTCTGTCAATCTTGCATCCAGCATAGTCTGAGTCTGAGTAGCCAATTAGATCAAATCCAGTGTTCTTGGGATACCAAAGACCTAGGTTAGGAGTGCCTTTTAGGTATCTAAAGATTCTCTTGATGGCTACTAAGTGAGACTCCTTTGGATCACTCTGAAACCTTGCACAGAGACATGTAGCAAACATGATGTCAGGTCTGCTAGCAGTTAGGTATAGGAGAGATCCTACCATGCCTCTATAGGTGCTTGAGTCAATTTTCTTCCCTTTAGGATCAAGATCCAGACTGGTTGAGGTGGACATTGGTGTCTTTGCAGGTGATGAATCTTCCAAGTTGAACTTTCTGAGAAGTTCCTTGATGTATTTAGCTTGACAAATGAAGATTCCATCAGATTGTTGAAGAATTTGTAATCCCAGAAAGAATGACAATTCTCCCATCATACTCATCTCATATTTGTTACTCATGAGAGAGGAAAACTTCTCACACAGCCTCTCATTTGTTGAACCAAAAATGATATCATCCACATAGATTTGTACCAGAATGATGTCCTTGCCATGGTGTTTGTAGAAAAGTGTCTTGTCCACAACTCCTCTAGTAAACTGATTGTCCAAGAGAAAAGTGGAGAGTGTGTCATACCAAGCCCTGGGTGCTTGCTTTAGTCCATACAAAGCTTTGAAAAGTTTGTATACAAAATCATACACTTCAGCATCCTCAAACCCTGGTGGCTGTTCAACATACACTTCTTCTTCTAATTCTCCATTTAGGAAGGCACTTTTGACATCCATCTGAAATACTTTGAAGTTGCAGTGTGCAGCATAGGCTAGAAAGATTCTTATAGCTTCAAGTCTTGCAACAGGTGCAAATGTCTCATCATAATCTATTCCTTCCTGTTGACAGTAACCCTTAGCTACTAGCCTTGCTTTGTTTCTTGTCACTGATCCATTTTCATCAAGCTTGTTTCTGAAAACCCATTTGGTCTCAATGACTGACTTTCCCTTAGGTCTTGGAACTAGCTTCCATACATTGTTCCTTTCAAACTGATTTAGCTCTTCTTGCATGGCTATCACCCAGTCAGAATCCAACAATGCTTCATCAGTTGTCTTGGGTTCCATTTGAGACAGGAAGCATGAAAACATGCTGTCAGCAGAGACTTTGTTCCTTGTCCTCACTCCAGAATTAGGGTCACCAATGATGAGGTCACTTGAGTGATCCTTGTTCCATTTGGTGATTCTGGGAAAGCTACTTGACTGTACAGGAACATTTGCTTCAGTTTGTTGAGTTGAATGATCACCAATCCCATTGTCTTCACCATGTTCTTCATTGTCTCCAGAGTCACCACTGTCATGAATGTTAGAGGTTATGGTCTGTGACTGAGCTGGAGTTTGGTTGACAGTAGTGGTATTGACAGTATCTTTATCAACTTCAACAATTTGAGTGAAGCTAGGTTCTTCATCCACAATTTCCTCAGCTTCCAAGTATCCTTGATTCTCAAATCTGAATGTCTGCATCTTTCCTTCTTCATGCAGTCCTGGAAACTTGGTTTCATCAAATGTGACATTAACACTTTCTTCAATAATCCTGTGTTCCATAATATAAACTCTGTAGGCAGTCCTTTCTGTGCTGTAACCCATGAATAGTCCTTCAAAAGCCTTGGTGTCAAATTTTCCTTTCTTCTCATGGTTATCCTTCATCATAAAGCATTTGCTCCCAAACACATGAAAATATTTGACAGTAGGTTTCTTTCCAGTTAATAGACAGTAAGGTGTACTTGCATGAGTCTTGTTGATCATGGTTCTGTTTTGAGTATAACAGGCTGTGTTGATAGCTTCAGCCCAGAAATATGTTGGTAGTTTGGCATCATGCAACATAGTTCTAGCTACTTCAATGAGAGTCCTGTTCTTTCTCTCTACAACTCCATTCTGCTGTGGAGTTCTTGCAGCAGAGAATTGTTGTACAATTCCTTCATCTTTACAGAAATTTCCAAGAGTGGCATTTCTGAATTCTGTACCATTATCACTCCTCAAGATTTGAACTTTTGAGTTTGGAGTTCTATCAAGAACTCTGACTTGATCAATAATCACTTGAGCAGCTTCATCTTTGGATTCAAGAAACTTCACCCAAGTGTACCTTGAGTAATCATCCACCATTACTAAGGCATATCTCTTCTTGGCCATTGATGGTACATTGACTGGTCCAAAGAGATCCATGTGTATCAACTTGAGTGCTTCAATGTTGGTGTTCATTTGCTTGGACTTGTGCACAGCTCTTCTCAGTTTGCCCATTTGACAATCTTCACACAGTCCTTTTTGACAGAATTCCTGTTGGGGCAAACCTCTCACTAACTCCTTCTTCATCAGAATATTCATTGTCTTGAAGTTGAGATGTGAGAGCTTCCTGTGCCAAAGCATACTGTCACCAACAGTAGCTTTACTGTAAAAGCAGTAAACCTTATCCTTCTTTGTTGAATTTAAGTCAGCAACAAACAAGCTTCCTTTTCTAACCCCTTTTAGAGAGAGGCTACTATTCTTCTTGTGATAGATGTTACACATCATCATATCAAAATCAACCTTGAATCCCCTGTCACTGAATTGGCTGACACTGAGTAGATTGTGCTTCAATCCATCCACAAGAGCAATATCTTCAATGACAACATTTCCAATTTCTAGACAACCATATCCCACTGTGTAACCCTTGCTGTTGTCTCTAAAGGTTATGATTGGGCCAGCTTTCTGAACATAATGTGATAGCAGGGCTTTATCACCTGTCATGTGCCTTGAGCAACCACTGTCAATGATCCACATGACTTGATCTTTCTTCTTGCCCTGCAAAACAGAATGTGTCTAAGATGCATATGGTACCCAATCCTTGTTGGGTCCTGCAGTTTCAGTGTCTCCTGAGTTTCTTTCAGTCACAAAGTCACAAGCATTATCAGTAATCTCCTGTTTGACTTCTCTTTTCACCCACTTAGGTTTAGAATTGGACTTGGTCCTTTTCTTAGTGGATGGAGCCTTTTTGCTGTTGCCAGCAGGCTCAAAAGTCTCAACAGTGTTTATGTATGAACATTTTTCAGTAGTGAGAATAGGTAAGTTAAAGCATGTACTCATGGCAGTAATTTTGCATGGCATACATTCAATGTTATTACAGACACTCATAGTTCTATGCATAAGGGGGGTTCTGTGTAAGTTACCATTGAGTTCAGTTGCATTGACCTTATCCTCAATTGGTTTCTTACAAACATGTGTTAAGTGATGAGTAGATCCACAGTTATTGCATAGTTTCCTAGAAGCACCTCCAACATTAGTGTATCCATTTCCTTTGTTGACTCCTACCTTTCCATTCCTATTCTTAGACTTGGGAGTTACTGGATTGACAGTATGTTCAGAAGTTGCTGTCGAACTTTCCTTGACAGTATCTTTTATTCCTACTGTCTTGACATAAGGTTTTAAAATTACTGTCTTGGAATCATTCTTGACAGTATCTTTGGAAGATTCTGTCTTGCCAACTGAGACAGCATCTTTTGAACTTACTGTCTGATTGCTTGGTAAGTTTACTGTCTTGGGAATTGTGACAGTATCCTTTCCATCCTTGAATGTGCTGTCAACACCTTCATCCTCATCAAGAATTTCTTGTTTGATGAGCATGGCTTCTTCATCAAACTCAATTTCTGCAGCTTTGAAAATGGGCGTTTTAACTTTCTTGAGAATGGTGGGTTTGACAGCAGCATTTCCACAACAATCTTGAATCACAGTTTCCTTTCCAGGTCTTCTACCATATGAAAAACCTATACCAACTGACTGATTTTCTGTATGCTTATCATTGTAATCCTGAACTATCTTAGATGAGTTTTTATAAGCCTTGATTTTAAATTCATTTTCAGCAATCTCATTTCTCAGGAATTCCTCAACCTCTTTAGCACATTTCAATTCATTTTTAAGTTTAGCATTCTCCTGAGCTAAAGAGTCTAGTGAACTGGTTTTGAGAACAAGAGATTCATTTTCAGACTTTAGTGTTTCATTTAGCTTACTCAGCCTAGTGATCTCCTCATTGGCAGCAGATAAGCTAGTATAGACATTGAACATTTCAGCACTTAAGTCTTTAATGGTTTTCTTATACTCATCAATGGACATATCAAGTAAGACAAGTGAAGGTACCTGACTTGAAGATGTTGATGTTACTTCATCAGTGCTAGCCATGAGAGCTAGGTTGACATATTCTTCTTCATCTTCATCATCAGACTCATCCCAACACTTTCCTTCAGCCACATAGGCTCTACCTTGATTCTTCTTAGAGTATCCACCAGTTCCTTTCTCAAATATCTGAACCTGTTTGGGTCTTTTGCACTCAGTAGCAAAATGACCAGGTTCACCACAGTTGTAACACTTGAATTTAGATCTATCCACAAATCCAGTCTTGTATCCTCTTTTGAATGAGCTTCCCACAGCAGCCTTTGATGAGCTTCCCTTGGTGAACTTGGATGCTTGGCCTTGGGGCCTGAATGACCTATCCTTCTTGAACCTAAAGTTCTTGAACTTTTTGGCCATGTAAGCCATAGTAGGATTGTCCATGCTTTCCAGTTCCTCCATAGTGTAGAAGTCTTCATCTTCCACATCCTTGAGCTGTAGTACTACTTTCTCATCATCTTCAACAACCTCTTCTATCTTCAAGGATTGTACAGGGGTTGGTTGAGTGATTTGTAGTGCTTCACTAGGTTGTGTGATTCTTGGCACTTGTGCTACTAGGGCACTTGACATGTTAGCCATCTTGTTCCTTGTTCCACTTTGTATGGCTCTCTTTTGAAAGAGTTCAAGTTCATAAGATTTCAGAATGCCATAAAGTGTCTCAAAGGTTATATTGTTGAGATCTCTTCCTTCTCGTATGGCTGTTGTCTTGTGTTCAAGATGATCAGGCAGTGTAAGCAAGAACTTGACATTCAATTCTTTTCTGTCATAGTACTTGCCATGTATCTGCAGTTCAGTTAAGAGCTTACTGAACCTTTCAAACATGGAGGTTAAGTCTTCACCAGGCTTGGCCATGAATGCCTCATATTGAGATATAAGTATTTGCCTTTGGTTGCCTTTAACTTCTTCACTTCCTTCACAGAGTAAGGCTAACCTGATCCACATCTCCTTGGCTGATGTGCAGCTTATCACACTTCCACACATGGCTTTATCCAATGTGATAGAATCGAGCAAGATGAGTTGCAAGTGATCATCTAGCACCATTTTCTCCTTCTCAGTTTCCAAAAATTCCGAGGGATCTTTGGGAACCCAATGTGCAGGAATGATTTCACCATTTACTGTTGTGGCTTCAATTTCCTTCCTTGGTATGAAATGACCATTCTCGAGTATACCTGGGTATAGTGGATTCGCAGCTTTGATAAACAACAAGAATTTTCTTTTCCAAATGCTGTAGTTCTCTTTATCAAAAGCTGGGATCTTGATACTGTTTGATTTCTGCATTGTCGTCGGGATCTCAGATATGTATGTTAATCTGATCGCTCTGATACCAGTTGTTGGTCCTTGTGTATTGCAGAAGGGGGGGATGAATGCAATACTGATAAAATTCAATCTCAGTTTCAACAACTAAAACTAAGATTTAATGTTATCAATAATATGTATGCATTCACAAACAGTATAATAGAGAAGACAGGATTCACAAAATAAATGTTTTATTTATTTTGCAAAGTGTTGCTACAACCTCAAGAGAGAATTCTTGAGCTTCGATCTTCTCCAAGACACTTGCTTGTGTTCCTTACATTCCTAGAATGAATTGATAGTCTAAGTATAAAACTAATCCTATCACTATCAACACGGGTCTGTGAAGCTGCTGTCATTATCAAGTGGCAGCTTCTTACAAAGTGTCTACCCATGTGACTTTCCTAAATTGCTAACAATGTCAGATATACATTACAAAGAAAGCAACCTAGATTCATTCTATTTCTAGCTAAAACAATTCAGCAAATAGAGACTTGACCTTGCTCTTGAATTGATTCGCTTTTGTTTGCAGTGCTTGAAGCTTCTGTCGTAGTCTTGCAGACTTGGTGCAGCTTAGGGATACTGCAACACGCCTGTTTCTTGAATATTGAAACTGTCACAGGGTTTGACTGAGAAAGATACCTAGAACAAGGATCTTTCTCGAGACAGTTACTTTTGCCGCAAAGCTTGTTGTCACAGGAATGTGCTTTTGGTGACAGTAGGAGTTCCCCGCATAGTGTACTGTCGAGGTTTCCAAACTTGCTGTCGAGGGCTAAAGTTGCTGTCGCGTAGTCTTCCGCCAATGTTGCTGTCAGAGTGAATATGCTGTCTTGACTTGCAACATTCTGTCTTCTTGTAATCTTACTGTCAATGCTTATGACAGTAACCTTTATTCATGCTGTCATCTAATATGCGTTCTTTGAGGCTTGAACACAGAAAGTGAACTTCTTCCAAATTACACAATTAAAATAACATTGCATACTGATTACAAGAACATACTTTGGCTGTGACAATATGTTCTACTTAATTAAAAAATTAAGTATATACAAAGTTAAGTTGTTCCTATGCTATCACCCATAAATCCCAACACCAGACAGTACATTGAGTGTCAACGTTCTACAAGTGTTATTTCTTCATCTAAATTTAGTGGTTCAAGAATTTCTTCCGAAGACAAGGAATTTTATTTATTCTCGTCTAAATAATTATTTCTACTAAGTAAATTATTTATTAAATTAATTCTGTTAAGAATTAATTTAATACATAAATTACTTAAATGATTATTTGAATTAGAATAGAAAATGAACTAAGAAGATTTAGAAAATAAACTAAGAAGACTGTCAAGGAGAATCTTCCCGATAGTCTTCCTAGGCATTTTCTAAGTATTCTTTAGTTTTATTCTTGTCTTCCCGAATGTCTATCTAGGCATTTTCGATTTAAGGATCTATTTCTTTAAAAATAGTTAATTTTTAGTGAAATTTTAATTTTCTGGATTTTCTTTAATTTTGAATAATTTTAAAAATCCCTAAAATTCGAATTTTATTTCAAATTAATTAATATTTCTTATTTTTCAAATGGATCCTAATTTTGAACTTGTTTTAAATAATTATATTGGGTACTTTGATCCGTTGAGGTGTAAGGTTGAGCGCTTTAGGCCTTGGATTCAATTTTTGAACAGTCAGACATGTGTCATCATGCTATTTGTGCATCTGCTATTTTGAAAATTGATCCATTACGTCTACTTTGATATAGTGCTGTTATTGATGAGGACTCTAAATTTTTTACTTTCACTATTTTAAACCAGCAATATACAGTCACTTTTGATATGTTTTATGATGTCTTACAGTTTCCAAAGGACAGATTTAATCCTTTGCCCTCTGATGATGAGTTATCTCAGTTCTTCTTGAACATTCATTATCAAGGCCCCCTACAGATGGTTAAACTGTCTAAGAGTTTTCTGGTTAGGGAATGGGATCTATTCTTTGATACAATAGCTAGAGTGTTTGGTAATTGCACTAAAACAAATTTTCATGGCATTACCATTTTAAATCAATATATTGCTTATGCTATTGTATTTGGTCGTAGTCTTAACTTTGCAGAGTTGCTTTGGAATTTAATGGTCAATAGACTTGCTCACTCTAGGAGAGATTTTGATAATCATGTGAAAGTGAAGTGTTGGTACCCTCGCTTTCTCACTCTTATCATAAATCATCTACGTACTGCTGAGCATGTAGAGTTGTTTAGAAATGCAAGATTTGAAACCTCTCAAACTACTGATTCTAAGTTCTACACCAGATTGGATTGCTCACTTAAATATCTTTCCACACATGCTCTTGTTTCACCTTTGATGAGTCAATTCATTAATCTTCCTACTTTTGGTGAACAAGTTCCTCAGCAACATCCAATTCCATTACAGGTAGTAATTCCTAACCCTGGTTCTTCTTCTGGTACAAATGTTGTAACCCAAGTGGTTGTTAGGGCTGACCAAGAGGTTGTAGAACCACAACCTCTAACACAGGTCATAGAGCCAAACACAGAGTCAAACTCTTCAAACCCACAACCTGAGCTTACTTTACATACCAGACAAAGGAGTGTTAGTGAAGAAACTACCATGAGTGTTCCCACAGATCTGTCTCCACCTCCAAAGAAAAGAAAAACATATAGGGAGGCATCTGTAAGCCCATCCATATCTTCCCAACAGGATATGGACATTGAAATGGCCACTGAACAGTCTCTGGAGACATCCTCTCAACAGGATGAATCTATTGAAATTCTCCATCGGGCCCTGGCAACTTGTAATGAGTCAAGAACACTCCCATTACTCACAATGAGAGAAGACATACATATAGATGAAACTCAGGATACGTTGTAAGGAGAGCACTTTGACTTTGAAACAGTACCTACCATAGTTACGGTAGAAGTGCATTCACAGGCATCAGAGGGAAAATCTGATTCTTTGCCACTTTTAATAGAATCATTTTCTCCCCTCCCAGAGGGAACATCTCTGGCTCCCCTAAGGGATTTTTCACTCGCAGTTTACACTGGTGAAAGTGAAAGGCAACCAGGTGAGTCTGTCACTGAAGCAATTCAGTTTACAATGTCAAATATTTTGACAGACTCAACCAGGGATTGGGATTTGTGAACTCTCATTGCACCACCACTGACATCTCTTGAAGGGGCTATGGTGATTTCTATTGCAGGTACATCATCTGTGTTAGATATAATTACTGATGTTTGTTTAATCAGTGTTTAAGTAACATGTACTGTTCAGAGTTTAGTCTGAAGTACTTATCAGAGTTTACATGGAAGCCGGTCAGAGTTTGTTAAAGTCTGACAGGGTGAAAGTCGATTTAGCTGTCGGTGTATATTATGAAGATTCTAGAAGCAATATATTCTGAAGATGGAAAGAAGCAGAATATATTGATACAGCTAAGGAGACTGGACAGAGGACTGAAGCAATTCTAATTGATTACAATTGTATAGCTAATTTGTAGGAGTATCAATTAGAGATTGATTGTAACTGTGTATTATATAAACACAGATAGGTTATCCCTAGAAGGGACGCGATTATTGAAATATTTTATTCTTGTAACCTAGTAGCTCTTTGTGATTCATTAACATCACTAAGAGAGAATTATTTAATATAATTCAGTTTGTTGATTTACAAACTTGTGCTCTTAATTGTTCTTCTCATACATATATTGATTATATATTGTGTATTCGGCCTAACAATTGGTATCAGAGCCAAGGCTGTTTAATATATACAGTTTTACGATTCAAACACAGTAATAATCATGTCTGAAGAAAATCAAGCTCCTCCCAAGGTTGAACAGGTTAAACCTAATTCTGTGAGTCGGTATGAAACAATCAGGGTTCCAATTCTCAGGCCAGTGGAGTATCCAATTTTGAAGGTTAAGATGACCATGTTTCTGGAGGCTACAGATCCAGAATATCTTGACAGAATCTATGATGGTCCTCATATGCCGACCAAATTGTCTCCTGTTGTTGATGGTCAAGAACAAAAGACTGTTCCAAAGGAAAAGAAAGATATGACTCCTGAGGACATCTCATCAATTGCAAAAGATGCAAAGGTTAGACATCTTCTCCACAGTGCTTTAGATAATGTTATGTCTAACAGAGTAATTGGTTGCAAAACTGCAAAAGAAATCTGGGATGCTTTGGAAGTCAGGTGTCAAGGAACCACTGCTATAAAGAAGAACAGGAAAACAATACTCACTCAGGAGTATGAGCACTTTGATTCAAGAGCCAATGAAACCTTGACTGAGACATATGACAGATTCTGTAAACTGCTGAATGATTTATCTCTAGTTGATAAAGAATATGATCTTGAAGAATCAAATCTCAAATTTCTCTTATCTTTACCTGAAAGATGGGATTTGAAGTCAACAACTATAAGAGATAATTACGAACTTGCTGAAACTGAACTTGATGAGATTTATGGGTTACTGAAAACTCATGAATTGGAAATAGAACAAAGAAACAGAAGATCAAGCAAGAAGACAAAATCGGTTGCTCTCAAAGTTGAGGAGAAGCCCATCAAGAAGGAATCATCAAGGAAGAGAGCCAAGGGAAAGGCTTTAGTCATTAAATCTGAAAGTGAGTCATCAATCTCTGATGATGACTCAAACTCTGATGAAGCTTCTGACTCTGAGGATGATGAAGAACAGATGATGCAAATGGCTGCATTGATGGTGAAGACCTTCAAGAAGATGGGATTCAAGAACTTCAAGAAAGGAAAGAGATTCTCAAGGAAAGATTCAAACTCTGAAAGGAAAAGTTTTAGAAAGTCTGATGTAAGGGAGACCAAGTCTGGCAAGAAGGATAAATCTGAAATCCAGTGCTACAAGTGTAAGGAGATGGGTCACTATGCCCCAGAGTGCAAGAAAGGCAAATCTGAGAAAGCACTCATCTCTAAAGGCAAAGACTGGGCAGACACTTCAGACTCTGATGATGGAGTAAATTATGCTCTTATGGCAACTGTCAAAGATGAGACTGAATCATCTGAAAATAAGGTACCCCTAACTACTTATGCTTATGATACTGATAATATATCTGAATTAAGAGTATATCTGAAAAGCGTACATGTTAGTTATAGGGATCAGACTTTAGAGAATGAGAGAATTAAATCTGAGAATCTTAGCCTTAAAGATAGAAACAAGTTTCTTGAAGGAGAACTTGAAAATATGAAGCAGATTCAAAAAGAAAGAGATGATGCTGTTTATGTTGAACAGGAGTTGCTCAAAAGATATAGGCAACTAGAATCTGATCTAGAAAAAGAAAGAAAAATAATCAAGACTTGGACAAACTCTGGAAGAGACACTCATCAAGTGTTTCAGACAGATTCTGTAGGTTTAGGCTATTATGAAAATGATGAACTTAGGTTTAAAGACAAGGTTAAGGTTAAACCACAACTTAAACCTGTGAAATTTGTTCCAGAGTCCACTAAGCTAAAATCTGTTGTAGTAAGAGAAGCTGATATGGAATCAGATGAAACCTGTAAAAGACAGGAAAATATTATAACAGAAAATCTAATGGAATTAGAAGCTGTTAGAAAGCCAGTAAAAACTTGTGAAAAATAGGTTAATGTTGGCTTGATGACAGGAAAACAGTTCAATCATAAGCTCAAAGAGGTAAAGTCGGCCATGAGACCAAAAGGGTCCAAGAAGAATAGGAATGGAAAGATAGGCATAAATAAAAGAAATAATCATTTGCCTACTGCTGCTGCTCCAAGGAAAACATGTTATAATTGTGGTAGTTCTAACCATCTTGCTAGATTTTGCAATAAGAACAAAGATATTAACTCTTTACCTTCTACATCAGGAGTAAAGAATGATTATGTAAGAGTTAAACCACAGACTTTATGCACACATTGTGGGAGCACTTGGCATTCTATTTATACTTGTAAGAGTTATCATGCTATTTATCACAACTATTATGAGCCAAAACCCAACTTGAAGTGGGTTAGGGCAAACTCTGCAAGTGTAAAGTCTGACAATGTTAGTTTAAACTCTGTTGATAGTGATTCCGCTGCAAAAGCTAACACTGTTAAGAAAGACAAAGGATCCAAGCAAGTCCGGGTCCTTAAAACTAACACTTAGTGTTTGTTTGTGATTACAGGGCATAAAAGAGAGCACCCTTATCTTGGACAGTGGATGCTCAGGACACATGACTGGAAATAAAGCCCTGCTATCAGATTTTGAGGAGAAGACTGGCCCAAAAGTATCCTATGGAGATGGCAACATAGGACTTACTCTGGGATATGGCAATATAAATCTTGGAAGTGTCATCATCACAAATGTAGCTCTAGTCTCAGGACTCAAGCATAATCTGCTATCTGTGAGTCAAATCTATGACAGAGGAAACCATGTAGATTTTCATACTGAACACTGTGAAGTAATCAGTAAATCTACTGGAAAAGTTGTTCTAGTTGGACAGAGGCGCAACAACATTTATGAAGCAAGTTTGGTAACAAACTCTGATGGAAAAACAGTGTGTCTGACTGCAAGAATGTCAAATGAAGAGAGTTGGAATTGGCATAAGAAGCTCTCTCATCTCAATTTGAACAACATCAATGAGCTAATAAGAAAGGATCTTGTAAGGGGACTTCCAAAATCAATACTCAGTCTAGATGGCCTATGTGATTCTTGTCAAAAGGCTAAGCAAAGGAAGTCATCTTTCAAGAGCAAATCTGAATCTTCAGTAGTGGAACCTTATCATCTTCTACATGTTGATCTCTTTGGACCAGTGAATGTGATGTCTATGGGCAGAAAGAAATATGCTCTAGTAATTGTTGATGAATATACTAGATATACATGGGTGTATTTCTTATCAAAGAAGGATGAAACTGCTCAAAGTCTGATGGATCATGTAAATCAACTGGACAAAGGATCACAGTACAAAGTCAAAATAATAAGGAGTGATAATGGAACTGAATTCAGAAACTCAATCGTGGAAGCTTTCTGCAAGGAAAGAGGAGTGAAACAAGAATTTTCTGCACCTGGAACTCCACAGCAAAATGGTGTAGTTGAAAGAAAGAACAGAACTTTAATTGAAGCAGCCAGAACTATGCTTGACGAAGCAAAATTGCCAACTTATTTCTGGGCAGAAGCTGTTCAAACTGCTTGTTTTACTCAAAATGCTACACTGATCAACAAGCATGGGAAAACACCATATGAGATGGTGAAAAATAAGAAGCCAAATTTGAAATATTTTCATATATTTGGATGCAAATGCTTTGTGTTGAAGACTCATCCTGAACAGTTGACTAAGTTCGAGTTAAAAGCTGATGAAGGAATCTTTGTTGGCTATCCAGTGTCAACAAAAGCATTCAGAGTTTACAATCTGAGAACTAAAGTGATCATGGAATCCATACATGTGTCATTTGATGACAAGAAAATAACTGGACTTAATGACTTAGATGAATATGATCAACTACGTTTTGAAAATGAAGATTTATTCTCTGATGATGTAAACTCTGATGAAGCAGTACCGACAAACTCTGATGAAGCGGTTCTGACAAACTCTGACGAAGCATACTCTGAACCTCTACTGGTAAATACTGGAGAAACTGGAAATTCTCAAATTGAACAAAATAGAGAACCAGTTGAGGGGGAGCGTGAAGAAGCTCAACAAGACACAGCAAGTGAGTCAGTTGAGGAAACTGATTCAAACTCTGACAGTTTAAACTCTGAGCCATCCAATTCAGGGAGAGCTTCAGATGCTGCAGAAAGTCAACATATGAATCAGGAGAACATGGATCAAGGGGGAGGATTCAATAATGACGCAAGAAACCACTTACCAACAGCAAGAAAGTGGACACAGGCACACACACCTGATCTCATAATTGGAGATCCTGATGCTAGTGTGAGAACTAGAAGTGCAACAAATAATGAGTGTTTGTATCATGCTTTCTTGTCTCAAACAGAACCAAAGAAAGTGGAAGAAGCTCTTCAAGATGCTAACTGGATAACAGCAATGCAAGAAGAGTTAAATGAATTTGAAAGAAATGAAGTCTGGACACTTGTACCTAGACCAAAGAATAGATCAATTGTAGGTACAAAGTGGGTTTTCAGAAACAAAACTGACAGTGAAGGTGTAATTACAAGAAACAAGGCTAGACTTGTGGCTAAAGGTTATTCACAACAGAAAGGAATTGACTATGATGAAACCTTTGCTCCAGTTGCAAGATTGGAGGCCATAAGAATTTTTCTGGCCTATGCTGCACACAAGAAGTTTAAAGTCTTTCAGATGGATGTGAAAAGTGCTTTTCTCAATGGGAAACTTGAAGAAGAAGTGTTTGTTGAACAACCACCAGGGTTTGTAGATCCCAAACATCCAGATTATGTCTACAGGCTTGATAAGGCATTGTATGGACTAAAGCAAGCACCAAGAGCATGGTATGAAACTCTTGCTCAATTTCTTTTAGAAAGTGGGTTCACAAGAGGTACAATTGATAAAACTTTGTTTTATTTCAATTCTGGTGATGATTTGCTTTTAGTTCAAATTTATGTAGATGATATTATTTTTGGATCTACTAATGACAAACTTTGTAAGAAGTTTGCAAAGCTTATGCAGTCCAGGTACCAAATGAGCATGATGGGAGAGCTTAGTTATTTTCTAGGCTTACATGTCAAGCAAACAGATGATGGGATTTTTATCAATCAAGCAAAGTATACCAGAAATCTTCTAAAGAAATTTGGTATGCTTGATAGTTCATCTGCTACAACTCCCATGGCTACAGCAACAAAGCTAGACAAAGACACAGGTGCTACAGTGGATATGACAACCTATAGAGGCATGATAGGGTCTCTTCTGTATCTCACAGCAAGTAGACCTGACATCATGTATGCCACATGTCTTTGTGCAAGATTTCAAGCAGATCCCAGAGAGCCTCATGTAACAGCTGTAAAAAGGATTTTCAAATATCTCAAAGGAACCATAACCTTGGGTTTGTGGTATCCTAGAGAATCAGAGTTTAAGCTAATTGGTTACTCTGATGCAGATTTTGCAGGCTGTAAGATAGACAGAAAAAGTACAAGTGGAAGCTGTCAATTCTTAGGTGACAGATTGGTTTCTTGGTATAGCAAGAAACAGAAATCAATTTCCACATCCACTGCAGAAGCAGAGTATATAGCTGCTGGTAGCTGTTGTGCACAGATTTTATGGATGAAGAATCAGTTGCTGGATTATGGGTTAAGGTACTCTAAAATACCTATTTACTGTGATAACCAAAGTGCTATTGCTATGACAGGTAACCCAGTACAGCATTCCATGACCAAGCACATCAGCATAAGGTATCATTTTATCAGGGAACATGTGGAGGAAGGAAATATTGAGCTTCATTTTGTGTCTACAGACCAACAACTTGCAGATATCTTCACCAAACCTTTGAGTGAAGCTACTTTTACAAGATTGGTAAATGAACTTGGAATGATCTCTGGTTTTGACTAGAGATACGGGTTAGACTCAAAAACTATACATGTTTGATTTTTAATACTCATGATTCCTTGCATGTATTAACTGATTGAGTACCAGTGTAATAAACTCTGAACGTAAACTCTGATGCTAAACTCTGTTAGTCATAAAAGTGTTGGTCATACTCTGATAGTTACAGTCTAATGCTATACTCTGATTGTAATATTGTCTGAAACATATTGACCAATGAAGAAATTTGTATGAAGCATAATTCTCAGTAAGTAATTATGAATCCTTAAGAGTTGTATAGATTCTGATCTCAAATATGTGCAGTAAGTTAACACAACATGATACTGTCTCTGTATTTATAGCATCTCTTAGTTTATTGATCCTATACACTGAGTCTGTATTAGCTGTTTGCATTTTCTCTCATAAATTAATTGTATTAACTGATGAAAAGTCTAAACTCTGATTATTAATTATAAATAATTCACCCTCAAATCAAAAGTTGCCAAAAAGAGCACAAATTCCTTTGAGATCATGTTGTGCCTAGGAAGATCCAGGAACTTATTGTATGAAATAAGGGCTAAAATCTTTGATTTTTGGTGACTAGTGCCAACCACTGATTACTGGAAAAATTAAAAAAAAAATAATAAAAATAAATAAATAAATAAATAAAAAAATATATATATATAAAGGGGGTGAAGAATAAAAGATATATCCAAATGAAAGGATATCAAAATACAGAGTTTAGATATAAAAATCAGATTTTATGTTTTACATGAGAGTTTAGGCAACTAGTTTTTACTGCTTTAGTTTGTGGATTTTATGCACTTTGAGATGATCTAAATATTGATTTCGGTAAACTCTGCTATAGCACACACAATTATTCACACATGTACAGTTTGAGGAAAGAGTTTATTGACAAAGAAGGACAAATGGTAAACACTGATGTATTGTGAGAAATACGCCGAGGTAATTTTGTTTTAATCTCTGATGGTTAAAATGATTTCTTTGTTTCAGACATTTTATAATTTTGAGATTAGACATTTGTTTAGAAATTCGAAAGAGTATGAGTACAAACGGTTCATATTTGTATTAAACAGAGGAGAGAGAGGTTGAGTGTTTTGAACAGTGTGAAAAGCGGTAATTATGGCTATTTTTACTGCGCGTGTGTATTGGAAGTTGTTACATACAGCTGTCAGCGTATACATGTTTGACATCTGTCCCACTCACACATTTTTCAAAGACGCCTGCTGTGTGTAGTAATGATTAAAACGATTGGGTTTTAATTTTCACTGTTATTATTTAAACTTACTACACATAAACGGTTCATTCTTTTACACACTTCATCTTTTCATAAGTTTTTACTCACAAACACTGTCTCAAACACTTTCACTGCATACATTCTACACTTTTCTCTGTCTTATTTCTTGCTTTCTTCTAAACATCTCTAATGGCTACAACAATGTTTACTGCTTCTGGGTTAGAATTTGTCCCAAACAACTATGCTGCTCCTTTAGCAAATGAGAACGCACCGGAGGCGTTTCATTTGATTCAGGATTTCTTGTCAAACTCTGATGTTGGTACTGCTCTCACCGCACCGTTGAAGCTGTCTGCATCTCAAATCAGGACTCTTTGGCAGACAGGTACTTATGATAATGGAGGAGAGTCTGGGTCTCCGTCCATAATTTTTGAATTTCAAGGAGAAGAGTTTATAGTTACTCCAACTACTGTTCGTGATGCTTTGGGTCTTGAGGATTTCAATGCTTTCACAATCTCTATTGGTGATTTTGAGTTGGTGAGAATGATGAGGGAAATAGGCTACTCTGGACCATTGACAAAGATTGGTCAACTCAAAAGGCCGTTTTTGCGCAAGGAATGGAGTTTCTTTTTCGACTGCATAACAAGGGCTTTTGGAAAGAAATGCACGAATTGGGATGCAATTCCCACTGATAGTCTGCAAATCGGGTATTCTCTTCTTTATGGAGGTAATTTTGATGTTGCTAGGCTAGTTTTGACTAATATTGGTGAGAAAATGCTAGAGAATAGGAATGTTGTTTATTTCTCTAGATTTTGTCAATTGTTATTCAACTTTTGCTGTCCTGATGTTGAGATTTTAGAGGATGATGTCATTCTCTCGTTTAAATTGCATAAACGCATATTCTCTGATCTCACTAATAAAGATAACAAGAAAGGAGATGTTGGTGTTTTGATGTTGCCTGAGTCTGTGCAACAATTCCTGATCAATTCACAACAACAACAACCTCTTGCAAACTCTGAAGCTGGACATCCTGTGTCTCAATCACAAAGGTCAAAGAAGACTAAGTTAAGAGATGTTAAGTCTGCTAGAGTGAATCCATCAAATGCTGAAGCTGGGATATCAAACACTGATGATATGCCTCAGAAGAAAAGGTTAAAGAAAAGAAGAGCCAACAGGGCAAAGTCTGATGCTGTTGATGAGGAGAGTGAAGCTGATGATGAAACTCTTCATCAAAGGAAACGAAGACTGGTAGCAGCACATTTATTTGGTGCTGAGAATGTTTCTTCAAAAGTTGCTGAAGCTCCTGAAGTTTGTGTTCAGGAGGATGCTGAAAATGTTGAAGCAGTCTCTGTGTCTGATATGGCAAATGCTGAAACAGAGGCTGAGGTTTTTGAACAAGATTTTCATGCTGATTTTGAAATGGAAAATGTTCTTGAAGCACATCCTGCTGTCAGTGTTTGTGACACTGAGGATGTGGCAGCTGATCAAGCCACTCTGGTACTTGAAGAATCAATGGAAACTCATACAGAGATTCTCTCTGTCACCAATCAGATTCCTGAATTGGGTGAAGAGGTTGATCAGGCAAAAAAATCTGTCTCTTCTGAGCAGATTGTTGAAAATGTTGAGAAAGCTGAGGTTGTTCCAGCAGTAGAAGTAGAGAAGATTTTAAATGAAGCTACAGGAGAGAATTGTGTTGAAGCAGAGGTTTTTCCAACAAACTCTGAAAGTCTTAAGGTTCATGTGGAAGACAATGATGAATTGTTGCTTGAAGCTCTACAACAGTCGGTTGTTGAGGTTGTTCACAGAGAAGCAGAGTTAGTTGCAAATCTAAACTCTGAAACTCCTGAAGCTGTACATCAAGTTATTCTAGATGCTGAGGAAAATCAAGAAGACAATGTAGCAAATTCTGATGATAGTATAGATGCTCATTCTAATCCTGATATACAGGTTGAATTATCAGAAGATGTAGACTCTGATACTGTAAGAGAAGCAAATCGTGCTAATGCTGAGTACTTTCAAGATATGTACTTCAAGAACTGGGCAAATGCTGATTGTGTTTTTTCTGCTCAGAGGGCTGCTGATTTTGTTAATCAGTCTATCAAAACCATTTCATCTTCTGATGTTCTTACAAATCTAAAGGCTACTGTGATTCAAATTAAATCTCTTCACAACAGATTTGATGAGTCTCATAAGGAGGTCACTACTTTGAGGAATGAAGTTGGTATGAGAGATCTTACTCTGAAGAATGATAGATCTTACTACAATTCTATGTTCAAGAAGCAAGCTAAGGACTCTGATGAAATTCAGAAGAGGCTTGGGACAGTTGAGGAAAACCAGAATGCTATGTCTGCCCAACTGACTTCAATTTCTACTGCAATTGAGTTACTGACATCAGTACTACTTTCTGATGATGTCAAAAAGGGGGAGAGTGTACCAAGTGACAAATGCAAAGACACTCAAACTCTGAGACGGAGGGATGATGGTAATGATGGTGGAAGCAAGGGAGATGGAAAGAGTTTAAGATTAAATTCTGATAGAAGACCACCAAGATCAAACTCTGATAGAAGATCAAACTCTGATAGAAGATCAAACTCTGGTAAGGGAAATGCAAACTCTGCCAGTGGTTCAAAACTCAAAAGTTTGATAATCTCTGATAAGCCTACCATAGATGAGGAAATTGCTACTAAAATGTTTTTAGAAGAGCATGGTGGTGAGGTAACAGTTGAGGATTATGATGCTGAATTAAGAGTGTTAAATGAAGAGCATCAGAAGAAAATGGAAGCTGGTACTTATACAAAGAAAGGTAAAGCTCCAAGGAGAAAAGAGATAGGAATATCTATTAAAGATAATGTAAACTCTGATCAAAGTTTGCAATACTCAAGGAGACCTACTATTGCAAGGAATGACAAAGGAAAAGGTAAACTGGTAGAAGAAGAACAGTTACCAAAGAAGATTTATTCAACCTCTGACATTGCTCAAGTTGAATCAAGGATAAACAAATCAACATCTGACGTTGCTCATGTTGATATTGCTACTAAAATTGTGACAACCTCTGACAAGGCTCAAGTTGTACAAACTCAACTCAAAGGTTTCTTAAGACCTGTACTTTCTGAAACTCTGACATTAGAACCTGTGGATTTTTCTCAAACCAGGACAATACATGGAAAACAATCTTATGACAAGTCTGGTTTAGGTTCACACAGAGAGAAGAGGATAAATAACAGTCCAATGGATCAAACATCACTGGCAGAACCTGGTGTTGGGGTTACTCAAGAGAGCCTTGACAAGCTAGAGTCTGTTCAGTTAATTTATCATAAGGGACTTAGGAAGGACTTTCTGTTATACTTCATGGCTGATGGCAGAGTATACAGAATAGGTGAAAATGATATACACTTGAAAATGGTTGAAGAGTTAGAATATGTCTTATATCTACTCAAAGTCAGAAATCAAAGGACTCAAAATCCTGCTGAAGTTTTGAGAGGAAGGATGATGAGAGCAAAGGTTCTCAGTGGTGCTAAAATTACAAGTGCTTACATTCCTAAGTACAAAGATGCTCATGGAAATCTTGTTGAGATGAGAAGAAATAGTGCAAAGCTCTCTACAGCTCTTGGAATAAAGGTGTTGGAATTCAATTTGGAATCTGACAAAGCCTTTATAATAAGGCTGGGCAATGATATGAGAAGAAACAACATATATTCTCTGAGGGCTGCCATATATCAAACTGATGAAAGTGATCCAGAATTGAAGGAGCTGAAAGAGATTATGATTGCTGAGCTAGAGAGAGCTGAAAGAAGATTGCTTACAGACTATATCAGGACAGTGCCTGATATTCAAGAAATCAAATAAAGTCTGACTGTAAGTTTTTAAAGTTTTTTGTTCTAAGTTAAAATTAAACTCTGTTATGATTAAACACTGCATTTGTTATATGTTTTGACATCATCAATTATCTGTTTAACTTGTACATTTTTTTTTGCACAAGTTGGGGGAGATTGTTAGATATAATTACTGATGTTTGTTTAATCAGTGTTTAAGTAACAGGTACTGTTCAGAGTTTAGTCTGAAGTACTTATCAGAGTTTACATGGAAGCCGGTCAGAGTTTGTTAAAGTCTGACAGGGTGAAAGTCGATTTAGCTGTCGGTGTATATTATGAAGATTCTAGAAGCAAGTTAGCTCAGATAGCTGCTCTACAGAAACAATTACAAGAAACCCAGGCTAAAAAGATCAATGCAATTCAACAATCTCAAGTACTTATGGCTTCAGATGTCTCTGATCTTTCAACTTCACATGCTGAGCAGTTTGCTTCCATTACTACTCAAGTGGATGACATTTAGCAAACTGTTGATGAAAATCAATGGTTTAATGAACAGAGGTTCTCAAAGATTGAAGGTGGAATGGAGCATCTCAACGAAGGAATGAAGCACCTGTACTACATGATCAAGAATTCACATCAACCCACGGCTGAACAGAAAACATTCTTTGAGGGAGATGGTGAAGATGATGTTGATCAAGGAGGAGATAGAGGAGATAGAAGAGATGGTGGAGAAATAAGGAGAACAAGTGAGGTGAATCCTGAAGCTGCTAAAGTTAAATCTGTAGAGGATTCCTCAACTAAGGGAGAGAAGAAAGGAGAAGATAGAGAAGCTGGAGGAGCGTCTGTAAAAGATAAAGGAAAGGGTAAGCAGAAACAGTCATTGGAGGAGTCTACTTTTGAGGATGATTTCTACTACCATGGTAAACAAGATGATTTTCAATTTGATACGTCTGGTGATCTGGAGAAGACTATCCCTGAAGAACCTATTGGTGAGGAGGAGGTTGAAGAAGTGGCCAACTTTGATGATTGGGAAGATGAAGATGATCTGTATACTCCTGATCCTTTATTTCAGAAAGAGTTGAAGAAACAAAAAGAAGATCTCAGAAGGAAGGAAGATGAGAATGCCAAGGTCTCCAACATCATATCTCAAAAGCTGAAGATTCAAAAAGCTGAACATGAAGACAAACAACGTCTTCATAGTATTCATGTTAAGGAAAGGAGATTGGATGTCAGGATGAAGGAATGAAGCAAGTGGGATAAGGAAAGGGAAATGTTTGATATCCCTCAGAGAGGCACAAACAATGATGGTACCTTTCTTAAGTTGCTTGAGAAGATCAGAACTGTTAATCCAGATAATTCATTATACATGAAGGCTTTGAAGGAGGACATCATAAGGATTACATCTGTATTTGATCAAGTAAGACATGAATTGTACATCTATGTTTCAAATGTTCTTACATGGTCATTCACAGTTTCTCTTGAACTCCTGGAAAGAAGATCTCTGTCAGAGCTTTGGATTCTGATGAGTAAGGTAAAGAGATCTTCCTGCTTGAATGAATTTCTTTATGACCGGCTGAGAGATTATGCTATGAAGGCCAGCCCTCAAGTTGTACACTTTCCATATGAAGTCAAAATCTATAGAGGTACAACTTTGGAGACAGTAAGGTTGGATCCTGATTCTTTGAAGCTACAAACTGCTATGCAACTGGTGAAGTTGGAGAATCTTCTTAGAACTTCTGGGTTTACTACTGAAGCAAAGTCTGAGGTTGCTGATATGATTTCAGACTACTGCACTGAAAAAGTTCCAAGGTATTCTCAAATGAAGAACAGAATGAAGAAGATCTCTTCTCAACCAGTCAAGCCAAGTGGTGTTGTTTCAGAAAGTGATCATGTCCTTGATAAAGATCTTCTAGACACCTTGCAAGATGCTGAAGAAGGTGAGATTAGAGATTAAGGCATGATGAAGAGAGCTCAGTTTTTATTGTAATATGTTTAGAGCATAGGTGAATCAAGATAGGAAAATGTAATCATTTGTTCAGTCTAGAGGAACATCTATCTTGTATTTATCTTTATTGTTTGAATCTGGAAATTGTTAAATATAATCCAGAACCTTTTTATTATTTGCTTGGCTCTTAAAAGTCTTATATTTTCTTGTTTTAGTTGAATTATCCTCTAGAGGTATTTGATTGTTATTGTCTAACAAATAAATAGGGGGAGATTGAAAGGCATATGTAAAGGCCTATTTGTAAACAACGAGGATTCTACTCAACATAAAATAAGATGTAATAAGTAAATAAAAAAAGTCATATGTCATAGGGATCTCAAAAGATAATATCTGTCAAGAGAATTAAGGTTAATGTCATCTACAGACTTGAAGTAATTCTACATTGAAAGAAGTTCAATTTATTGATCAAGCCTCAGTGAAGTATTCAATCTCAGTGGATTTATTAAAGTGACAGAGATTTCAAGATGTGACAACAAATGTGTAGGTTACAATGTTTAAAGAAAAGGGAAAAGAAAATGGATCACTGCTTAAAGTCAAACAGATGAAGAACAGACATTGCCGTTAGTCACTCATGAACCAGACAGTACATTGAGTGTCAACGTTCTACAAGTGTTATTTCTTCATCTAAATTTAGTGGTTCAAGAATTTCTTCTAAAGACAAGGAATTGTATTTAATATCTTCTAAATAATTATTTCTACTAAGTAAATTATTTATTAAATTAATTCTGTTAAGAATTAATTTAATACATAAATTACTTAAATGATTATTTGAATTAGAATAGAAAATGAACTAAGAAGACTTAGAAAATAAACTAAGAAGACTGTCAAGGAGAATCTTCCCGATAGTCTTCCTAGGCATTTTCTAAGTATTCTTTAGTTTTATTCTTGTCTTCCCGAATGTCTTCCCAAGCCACTTTGTTGCCCAGTAAAGAACAATTGTAGAAGGGGGGTTGAATACAATTGTATAAGATTCTCGACTAAATAAATTAGGTATCACAAATAAGAAAGAATAATAACAGCTTTATTAAATCTGATATAAAACTGTTACAAACTCTCTCAAAAAATTCTGATGTTCTTGAGAGCTTCTAGGTTACAAAATACTCGTGTATATATGATCGATCTAAATCGAAACCTAAACTGTGTTTATATACTACACAGCTTCTCTATCAATTACAAGATAAGTCCTAATCAATTACAAACTAGATTGAAACATATCCTAATTGACAGCTGCATTCCTATAAACTAGGAACCGACAAAATGAACTTCCTTATTTAACTAGACTCCAAATATAACTCGAAGTAGGAATCCTGATCAGCTTCCAGTCCTGATGATCAATCCTGATCCCAGTCCTGATCCCAGTCCTGATGTAGATCCTGATGATAATCCTGATACTGACGCTTGAGCAAATATTGATGACCATGCAATACTGATGACGTTAGCAATCCTGATCAGTTGAGTCTAGATCCTGACGATCATTGAATCCTGATCTAACAATCTCCCCCAATCTTATACTTTTTAAAATAAAGTATAGATTCCTAGATTCAATGATGTCAAAAATATATTTACAAAATGTACAAATATTTACAGCAGCAACTTATCTGTTTAAATTCTTTGATATAACAGATTCATCTTCAAGAAGTTGGATAACATATTTTCTTCTTTTTCTTTAAGAATTTGAATCAGTCTTTCCTTAAGATTTCTGAGTTCTTCATCTTCCTCATCAATCTGATAGATAGCTGCTCTGAGATTCGGAATGGAGCTTCTTTGTAGACTGTGCTCTTCAAGCAAAAGATAAGCAATTTCCTTCCCATCAGGATTAAGATTAAGTTGAGACATGCCAAAGGTCATTTCTTTAATAGCAGTGCCCCTTTGCATTTCCACATCTTGACCTTTCTGATTTAAGTACATGGGAGTATAATCACCATTGAAATTTCTACCTCCATCCAGTCTTCTTCTAATCGTTGCCAAAACCATATTTGACCATTCCTTGCACACTTTGTTCTTCCATTTTAACAGATAATGAACATATTTTAGTTCCTGTGTAGTTTTCACCAGCAGATCTTGAATGGATAGAATCTTCACACTACCATCTCTCATAAAATACAGAAGCTTCTCTTTCTTTTCAGTACCATCATGGCAATCTATAACTATATCAACAGCTAATAGATTGTTCAGAAGTTAAAATACCTCCAATTTCAGTCAAGGCATAAGGATCAACATGAGGTGTATTCAGATATTCAGCATCCCTGTGTCCAATACCTCCTCTTGAGTTGTTTGTCATTTGCCTTAGATTAGAGAACATCTGTAACCAGAGTGCTTTTGATCTATATGAATCAAAGAAATTAGCAAAACTGGAAGCACTTGTTATAATACCACCATTCTGAAAATTGATAGGTCTATTACACCTAAGTGTGCTTATGTGTTTCCACTTCTTGTCTTTCTCTTTTTCAAAAGCATAGCTTCTTTCTAGTTGAGGTTCTTGTCTGCTTGGATTTCTCCACAACCTTCTGTTTGAGAGTTTAAGCCTTTGTACATAGAGATTGAGATCTCTATTTGTTGTTCTTGTGATTTCTCTTCTTCTGGCTTCCTCTTCTTCATCCACTTCCTTGTTGTGAGAATCAACCACAGTAGATAATATTAACAGATCAACCTCTTGTAGAATTTCATATTCATCAGGATCTTGAACAGTGTCAGGAACAATGTCAGGATTAGAATCTTCAATTTGAGTTGTATTACTAAGAGTTGATTGTCTTGATCTTCTCCTCAATTTTGGTTCTTCTTCAACAATTCCATCATCACCAAAAGTAGACCTGTCAGGAACTACTAGAATTTGAGTAGGTTCAAGAATTTCTTCTATTCTTAATCCTCTAGACCTTGTCTGTCTAGGCATTGGTTGACTTGATGAGCTTCTTCTACCTCTTCTAGCACCTCTCCTACCTCTGCCTCCTCTTCCTCTAGTAGGAGCAGGGTTATTAAAACTCTCCATCATTTCTCTCTGTTGATTTAAGAATTCTTCTTGTGAGAGATCAGGATATTCTTCACTTGCTGTAGAGAGTGCTTTCCTTGCAAATAACTGTTGAACTCTCTTATCAGTATGATAAAGAGTAACAACATTACCATATCTTGTTTTGAACTTCTGGAATAAGTTAGCAGCATCTTCAGGATTTGCAATTAGAACATCTTCATCACCTTCAGGAATTGTAGCAAGAGTTTGTCCATGACCAGGCGTCAGGATTTGATCAGTCATCAGGATTTGATCACCTGTCAGGATTTGTTCTTCCGTCAGGATCTGAGATTTGACCAGTGTCCTTTACTGTTTTAACTCCAGAATCAGAAACATGAGTTGACTGCGTTGTTTGACTTTGAGAAGTTTGAATTGTAGACTTCACAACAGCAGCATCAGAGGTTTCTCCTTATAGAACTTTGTCACCACCATCATTTCCAGTATGATGATCATCATCATTATTTCTCAATACTAGATAAGGTGTACATTTTGTAGAACTTACCTTCTCCCCCTTTTTGACATCAGTATTTGACAATAAATTCAAAATTAAGGCAAGAGAGGTTTGAATATTAGTTACCTTTGTATCAAGAGAATCAATTCTGCTATTGATGGAGGATTGTTCAGAATTAACTGACTTTACTTGGGATTCCACCACTCTTAGTTGAAAAACAGTAGGCAGCTTTGTAAAGTTTTGAGCATTATCACTTTCAAATTTGCCACTTTTGCTGTCCTTTTTGTTATACTTGTCTCTGTCAGCATTGAAGGTCTTTTTCTGGAAGTTGCCATGTCTTCTAGCCTTCCTGAACTTCATCTTCTTGAAGCCTCTGACTATCATAGCAACCATCTCTTCCATGTCTGAGTCAGAAGAATCATCATCAGTAGTGGCATCTGGATTGCCATCAGTATCTGATGATGAGTCATCAGGATCTGAATCAACTATTCTTGATTTTCTCCTAGAGACCTCCACAGCTTTTCCTTTTGATTTAGCCTCAACATTCAAGGCAATAGACTTTGCCTTGCTGCTTCTCTTATTCTTCCTTTGTTGAACCTCAAGATCATAGGTTCTCAGCATCCCATAAACTTCATCAAGAGACACAGTGTTTAGATCATACTGATGTCTAATGATTGATGTTTGTGTATCCCATTCTTCTGGTAAAGCTCTCAGAAATTTGGTACTAGAATCTTCAGATACATACTCTTTGCCTACTAATGATAGATTATTCAAGAGTGTGAGAAATCTATCATACAAGTCAGTAAGGCTCTCATCAGGTCTTGCATCAAATTGTTCATACTTTTGAATAAGTAGAGCCCTTCTATTTTTCTTGATCGATGCAGATCCTTGTCATTGAGTTTCTAAAGTATCCCAAATTTCTTTTGCAGATTTGCATGCTATCACCCTGTTAGACATAACAGCATCAAGGCTGTTGTGAAGGATATTCTTTATCTTTGCATCTCTGAGAACGTCAGCTTTCTCTTCAGGAGTCCATTCACTTTTTACCTTGACCACGTAGTGTTCAGGTACAGTATCTGTTTGTGGAACTATTCTTGTAGGAACATATGGTCCATCACGTATCCTGTCCAAATAGTCAGGATCCATAGCCTCCAGATACATCAGCATCTTTACCTTCCATGTTGGATATTCAGACTTCTTCAGGATGAGAATTTTCATGCTTTCATACTCTGTCGACATCTTAGATCGTTTCTGTAAGATCCGTGAACTTTATTAATAATATAAATTGTATTATATGTGTAGAATACTTGTTATGAAGTATTTTGAGTTATAATGATAAGGATTGTTAAGTGTTTATGTGTAAATTGGTGTGTCGAAAGCCCCGTTCAAATATTTTGTCATTTGAAAATATCTTCAATTTTGAGCCCCGTTTTGATAATTCAAGGGCCCCGTTAAAATTTTGTTCATTATTATTATTCCTTCGTCAATTGTGTTCGAATCATTATCGGAGGATTTCTTTGTATTATTATATCCCTTATTATCCGATATGATCAATAGTATTTGTTTTATTCAAAGGAAGAAATTTTTTTCTAAACCCTAACCCTAATTTTTCTAGGGTAATTGATATATCGTCCGTATCAATAAATACATCTGTTATAGCCCCAATATTCTTGAGCATTAGTTATATAAATGATATGTACTGATTTGGATAACTATCAGTCTTTTTGGATAGCTATCACCTCGTAAAACGTGTATTTTACATTATTAGAGTTTTAAAGCGAATCAGTGGATCAATATCGATCCAAAAATGTCGTTTAGGGTATTATTTTTCACTAAGTATAAAAAGGAGAATCGTACATTATACTTCATATAATCCGTATTAAAAATATACAAAAATATAAAATTCCCGAACCGTGTTCTTCGTGTTCTTGAAAATCAAAATCAAATTTGAAGGTGTTATTGAAATCCAAATCCAAAGTTCAAGTACTCAAATCAAAGATCTTGAGCTCTAGTTTCAGAATCTCCCAACCATATCATCATCTGGTAATATTTCGATTTTATATGAATTTTTCAAATTTTGAATTAAAATTAGGGTTTATATTCGAATTGGGGATTTTCATTCTGTCGATTCTCCGTTCAATTGATTGCTTCCAACATGTTCCTAGGGTTCTAATTAGTAGGAATTCATGCTTTAATTTCATGTTTATGTTCAATTTTTAAGAATTCGATTTCTAGGGTTTTGCCCGATTTTTTTTAATAGTCCGTTCATATAAATGATCTGACATGATTTCTGATAGAGGGATTTTGTTGTGTCTGTTCTTAGCTTCATTTTAACATAAAGAACGTAGAGTTTCATGTAAGATTTTGGCAGATCAGAAAATTTGTTAAGCTCGCCGGAAAATAGTCGAGTTTTTTATTCCGGTGATGTTTTTGGTTTATTTTTGGTCGGAATAGATTGCTGAGTTAATAAGGATTGTTTTGGTACCAAAAGCCCTAATTTCTGTGAAGTTTTTGAGTCGCCGGAATCAGGGTTTTTCGCCGGATTCTGGAAAAATTCCGGGTTGTTCTTCGTGACCCGTTTGTGTTCTTCCCGACCCGTTAACCCGTTTTCTTGACCCGGTTTCAATCTTCGAAACCCTAAATTATTTTCAGAAAACTGTGTTTGAATTTTATTTTTAAATTTAATTTGAAAATAGTTTAAAATTTTTAAAATTCATATTTTTATTTTAAAAATATATTTTTAATTTCAGAAAATTATGAAAAATTATATTTATTATTTTAAATTCGAAAATTGATTAAACTTAATTATTTTAATTATTTTTAATTAATAATTAATTAATTTAATTAATTGATTAATTCTTTTAATCAGTTAATTCTTAAAAATTAATTATTAATTAGATTTAATTAATTTAAAATTCAGTTTAATTATTTTCAAGCCTGATTTATTATTTAAAAATAATTTGAGCATTTAAAGAGTGTCAATTAATTTTTATTAATTGATTTATTTGCATTTAAATACTTATAATGGGATTAAAAATCCGATTTTTGATTTAAAAATTATTTGTGACTTATTTAAATTCAAATAAGCCTCGAATATTGTTTTAAAAATATTTATAAGTGCTATATGGTTTATATGAGTCGATTAATGTGTGTTAATAGTCCGTAAAATAGATCGGGCATCCGATAGGAACCCGATTACTTGTTTAAATGTA
The DNA here is from genome assembly GCA_030848705.1 of Heracleum sosnowskyi. Lineage (NCBI taxonomy): Eukaryota > Viridiplantae > Streptophyta > Magnoliopsida > Apiales > Apiaceae > Heracleum > Heracleum sosnowskyi. Next base: position 48,827,939 of record CM061236.1, read on the forward strand.
AAATTGATTATGAGTATATATCGAGCATAGAATGAGGATAGTTAGACTTACTGTTATAAGTTGTTTATTATAGAATCGAGTTCCCAGAGCAAGGGAAAGGGGAAGGTAGAGTGAACGAGATAGAATTCCGTCAACGACGTAGACCAGACAAGTATCTGTGCATTTACTTGTGATAAATTGTTATTGTTTTCAATACTTAAATGATTGTTATTCCCAGAACAAATCAGATTATCAAATCTTCACCCCGTATTTGAATAACTAATTCCATTTACTTGAATATTCATAGTTCCTTGATTAATCCACAATCATGTTGGTTATCGGAAACCTTCACCTTCACCTTCAATTCATTTCATATTGAATACGACCATTGATTATTGACTATCACCGTTGATTATTGATTACAACCATTGATTGTTGACTACAACCATTGATTACCTTCTTGAACGAGTACATAGTACCGTTGAAACCATTCCGCTATTATTTCTCGAACTTTATTTGATATTGAGCAGTTGAAGCTCTTTTGCAATATCTTGACATTGTGCATTTATTTTGTTAAGCATGTTATTGCTTATCCTCTATGATAGAATTGGCATGTTTTTTTTAAATAGGACCAGTAATGGTCGGGCCATATTTATGGTCAGAATAATTTAAGGCCCAGATTGGCCTAGGATCCAGTAGAGGACTTTGCTATAAGCAAGTTCGGGGTTGTTGCGTGACTGATCAGCAACACAACCTTTGTATTTGAAAAATGTAGAAGTCCAATTCTAATTCCTCTTTCTTCATTAAAGATTGTTGAAAGCATATGTTTCACTTGTTTATTGTTGATTCAGATAATTGAATTCTTTCCTTTCATTATAAAACTGTGATTGACATATATATCATGCTTGCTGTATGTGGCTCATACTTGCTTTGTTTCTAACCCTATTCCAGTGAAGCGGGAGAATGAGCAGACACAACGCTAGTGATAGTTCTCCCGATGCTAGGAGACCACCCCGAGTGATTGTCCTTGGACGGGTAGTTGTTTTATTTTGGAAGTTAGACTAGATATCTAGCTTTGTATATTAAGTGTGTAATAACTCTGAAAACTGGTTTGTAATAATTATGACTTAGAAGCTTGTTTCATGCCATAATCTGGATGCGGTCTTGGATAAGGGGTATTTTATGTCATTATATATTATGCATGTGTTATATTCAGGTTTATATTGTGTTCCGTTAGTCGGGTGACTCCCCAAATCTGTACCCCGGGTTTGGAGGGCGTCACAGTTTCTGATTCAAATTTAAATCAGTTTGCTCTGATACCAATTGTTGCCCAGTAAAGAACAATTGTAGAAGGGGGGTTGAATACAATTGTATAAGATTCTCGACTAAATAAATTATGTATCACAAATAAGAAAGAATAATAACAGCTTTATTAAATCTGATATAAAACTGTTACGAACTCTCTCAAGAAATTCTGATGTTCTTGAGAGCTTCTAGGTTACAAAATACTCGTGTATATATGATCGATCTAAATCAAAACCTAAACTGTGTTTATGTACTACACAACTTCTCTATCAATTACAAGATAAGTCCTAATCAATTACAAACTAGATTGAAACATATCCTAATTGACAGCTGCATTCCTATAAACTAGGAACCGAAAAAATAAACTTCCTTATTTTACTAGACTCCAAATATAACTCGAAGTAGGAATCCTGATCAGCTTCCAGTCCTGATGATCAATCATGATCCAAGTCCTGATGTACATCATGATGATAATCCTGATACTAACGCTTGAGCAAATACTGATGACCATGCAATACTGATGACGTCAACAATCCTGATCAGTTGAGTCTAGATCCTGACGATCATTGAATCCTGATCTAACATGCTTGTCTTCCCGAAAGTCTTCTCAAGCCAATTGAGAGTTTTCCCGATTGTCTTCATAGTACAAATCAAAGGAATGCATTGGCACGTGAAGAAAAAGAAGTCAGTACATGTATTTAAACACATGTGTGATCAAAATAGAAGACATCAGACAGAACATTCAAAGAGACAGAAAGTTTTACAAAGCATCATATCTTCTTTATTTCTCAACTGTCTGAGCTTTCAATTTTGACAGTGAATTAAATCCTGGAATTGTTTGTCACATTTAATCCAACAGAATTAGTTCACTTGTACTGATTTGACATTCTAGCGGATCATAATCCCTAGAAATTGAGTAAATCTTGGCATCACTACAAAAGTCACTACTACTTTTATTTTAGAAACCTCTTTTAAGTTATGTGTATTTCATTAATCACTATTCTTATTTTGGTAATGATAGTGGCCCACATATTTTAGAAGTTATGTGTATGCCCTCAATACAATAATAATAACTACTATTGTAAGGTAGTTAATAATTCCTAAAATAGCAGTAGTGACTTTTGTAGTGATTTTTTGTAGTGATTCCAAGATTTACTCCTAGAAATCATATAGAACTACTTTTTAGTATTCGATCCTTTTTATTACAAAAATAGATAAATTCATGTCGAATTTATTCTAGATTTTTTTTTATCAAGAACTCTGTAATCTGTACTCAAATTGTAACACCTTTCAAGTTTAATATAAGTTATATTTAACTTGAATATTGTTTCAATTTATTCCGCAATAATTTGTTCTTAAATTGTGTAATATTTAAACGAACAAATTCGATTAAAAAGTATAGTTTGTATTCAACCCCCCCCCCCCCCCTTCTACAAACTTATCAGGACCTAACAAGTCAAAACTTGGGATCTCATATGCAAAACAAGTAATAACTCACCTTTCACTCACAAAAGAATATTCACTTAAGAACAAGGGTAAATTTATCACTCAATTCCAACAAAGTCATAAGCATGCATTCACAGTTGGTATCAATCTAACTTTAACACAACATACATCAATTTTGATAATCAAAAGGTCTTTATTCGGGTTGTAACGGGGCTAGGGACAAGGTATGTCAAGTAAAGACAGATAAAGTGAAGTGTCAAAAGCTAGTAAGCACCATAATAAATCATACACAACACCATACTTCGGACAAAGAGCTTGATCAGTCGAACAAGGAAGGGTCACAAAAATATAGATATGCTCTCATAAAGATAATCAATTGTTTTTTTTTCTTTTTTTTTCGAGAGCTAAGGAACTAATATATAAACAATTACAATGACCCCCCCCCCCCCAATATCTTATAAACTTTGACTAACAAGAAAACAACCAAACCCGATATTTTCCCAAAGTGATGACCACAAGAAACCCCCATTGCACACCTTATTACTCCCTCAAGTACTCTACTAGCCTTTGACAGTTTGGGTTCAAGTTAAAGTAAAGCCAATTACAAGAAAAAGGTATAGGCAAGTAATGTAGTGTGTCACCGAATGAATAAGATTAAGCTCAATGGCGTAACTAATTGTATAAATGGTGTGGTAATATAGGAAATATGAGGATATCTCTAAATGCCTTTATCATCTTATCATCAAATAATGTCATGCATCTCAAGAAAGGTCTCAAAAAAGTGATAGCAATGCAAACAACATGTGGACACTCAAGCAAACGAATATAAAATGCAAAAGATATGCATATCGGCTCAAAAGCTCACTTGGTGATAAAACACAATCAATCCCAAGCAAATCGTCTCTCTAATGCATCAACTTGTACTCAAAGCATGCAAACCTAATCATCTTGCACATATTCATGTCCTTTTAATTACTTACCACATTCAATTAGTGTAACACCCCCAGATCCGGGGTCGGAGATCTAGGTTGTCACGCTATCTTTTTCCAACTTAAACACTTGATACTTGAATCATAATAATAAATCAACACACACTGTGACCCCACTATATATATACTCACACCAGTTATAGTCTCAGAAACGAAGTTACATAAATAGCAGTCATATGATCCATAATTTAAAGTTATTACAACCCAAAAGTAATTGCACTAGAAACCTGCTACCAATATGATTTCTACTTGAAACCATAAAGGCGGCGCAAACGTTTGTTCTTGTTCATTAATATACATAAGTCATACTTATAAATAAACCGGAGAAACAATAGCTGCACTCCGAACCAACTCAGCCTTCCTACCTGCGGTGCTGCAACAACAACTCTACGGACATAAGTGCATGTTAGAAAAACATGGCACTGGATTGACCCACCGTGTGAATTCTTCATGGTAAATGTTATCAATTGTCATAAGTAATTCTCATAGTGATAATGGTGTAATGATCCTTAGACTTGAAATCATTATATTTCTATATGAGAATTAATATACTTTGATTCTACTCAAAGTTACCTTTGACCGGGCAATGATAAAGGTGGACATTGGGTATATTATGATTTATATGAGAAATATGAATGATAGATATAGGATTTAGCCCTCCTATTTTAGGATTGATATTATTGGCCTCTTGATTGAGTGAGACTATGAAATGCATGGCCATGCTCAAATAGTGATTTGTTTAATAGTCTACTCATTGATCAAGTAAACCAGGTTTAAATGTTGAAGAGGATGACATAAACCATGCCTCGAGTTTAATCTATAATATAAGGTTAAAAGGATTATATTACATGGAACATTATTCACATAAGGTTTAATTGGATCACCAATTATTATTATTACTTGGGTAGCAATGATGTATTACTAGATGCCGCTCATTGTTTATAATTTTATTATTAGATATTAAAATTATTGCCAACGTAATAATAACCTAAAGGGTCACACACAAAGAATGTTTTAAACGGAGCTTTAATTAAATTTCGAATTTAAATAAAATATTGTTATTACTTTGAATTATTAGATTAATTAAGTGGGGCTTGATTAATCATATTATAATTCAAAATTAATAATAATATAACTCAGAATTGGACTGGGTTTGTGAAGCCCACTCTAATTAGGGTTAAGCCCATATTTCTCATCCCTATAAATACATTATGATGTATTATTTTAGGGTTACTTCTTTAATTCGTTTTTAGTGAAAAACCCTAGCTGCTCCACAACTTGGAGAGGTTAGAGCGGGAGAGAGAAATCGTGAGCAGTTTTTGTGGCTAGTACCATCTCCGTGGATCGTTGGACGATTGAACATTCGTGTGAACTGTTTAGAGGCGTAGAACTTGCAAAAGGGATACGTGGTGATCAAAACAAGGACCTCCATTAGTCAACCATTTGTAAAGCTTCAAAAAAGATACAGTTTTCGATTCTCCATAATTATCTGTATATTATACATGGATCCTGAGTTTGGGTTTCGATTTTTATTTTAAATTACGGGTTTTGCGCTGCGTTTATGCCTCGAAACCAAACAATGGCATCAGAGCTACTTGTATAATGGGATGATTTGGTTACTCGTTTATTGTATTTGATGCATGTATGCGTGTATATGGATCTGCCATGTTTCTGGAATGATACAATCTGTTTATATATGTATACATATATGTTTTTTTAAATATATGATGTTCATAAGGATTGTATAGTCATATGATGATTGTATTTTTATGTATGTATATATGGTATACGTTGGTCTTATTGCGTAGATTGTATACGATACGATTTCTGAAAGGATGAGTAGATTTGGTGAAATCTGTGTCCAGTGTCCGATTTTCGCAAATAATATATGTTTTCTGACTGGAATCGGGTCACTGAGCAATACAGACTATGTCAGCGACGCAGATATAACGCGTTTGACGCCGTTTAGAGCTTGAAAACGGTGATTTATTATTTTCAGAGTTCTAATTGCAATTTTCTGATTTTAGCTTATTTGATTTTTGTGATTGGATCATGACAAATATGATGTGGTATGATGATATAATGAAATATGTGATGTTCTTAATTGTTATATGAGCATGGTGTATGGTTATGGCCTTAAGACCCATAGGTTAGTGGTTTTGTGATTATGGTTTTGGTTTCTAAATACGACTTGCATGTCGTTTATTCTTATAATGATTAAATCTCGAATGTAACTTGAGTTCCACTTGTAAGTTCTTTAGATTAGATTGTTTCATATTATGTAATGTAATTGAAGACATGAAGACAATGAGGCATTCCAAGGAGGCAATCAAAGGAGTCATTACAAGGAAGCATGAAGACATGTTTTATTTATTGTAATGTATTTGATGCCACCATAGATTGACCTCAATTTTTCCAGTAGCTTGGAAAAATCATTTAGGATTGGGCCATAACCAAGCACGTTTATATTATGCACTTTATATATGTGATGCATGTGATGTTGATAGGTATGCGTAGTTATAATGATGCATGCTTTAATTAGATTAAACATGTATGTATTAGATACGTCACCCATGCCATGTTTGCTAAACAAGATAAAATCTGTAACGATTCAAGATTTTAAAATTGAACAAAAACGAACATGAGATTCCTATGTTTATGAAACACGGAAATAAGTATGAATTTTCAAATTTTGACATGGGGCGATTTTGACAAAAATACAAGCAGCACTTGTAAGAAAGACGGGTTTTAAGTGAGACCATTGTGTCTCCTCCAACGGACTGGAAATCAAACAATTGATGAATTTTGATTTGAAGTACTTAGTTCAAGGAAAAATTGGGAATCTCTTGATGATGGGATCATGGTCGTTTTAATAATAACAAATCCCTAAAGTTAAAATATTAAGTCAATTAGATGCCTTCCAATGGGCAACACTCGTCAAGACCTAGATCGAGAAATAGTGGGTTCGCCAAAGCGAAGCACTACGATCTATCGTGGTAAGACGCGATGAAGTAAATGTGATACTTAACTGTTAGACCATTGGGTTAGACTTAACTAAGTTACCACAATAGGATTGTGAACTTAGAGGCATGGAGTTTGGTATGATTTATTAGATAAATATGAACAAATATTGTTCTACAAAACTTTCCAAGAGTTATATATCATATAATTGACAAGAGTTGTCTACCTAAATAAATCATGTTTTGGGAGTAAAGCCAAACCTGACCTTAAGCATGACGAAATATGGATCTTGGCTCACTAAAAAGATTTAGAGAAATGCTTTTCGAATTAATAATTAGGGCTATTGATTTGATAAAAATAGTGGGAGATATATATTGTGAATATATATATGAATAAAACACTTGGACATAATTTTAATAAATCTGCAACTAACTTATTTTATGCATTTTAACATTGTAGATATCTGAAATGGCAAACTCAAGCAATTTCTCTGTGCGATCAGTCCTTGAGAAGGAAAAGCTGATAGGAACCAACTTCCTTATTGGCAAAGGAATTTGAGGATTGTCCTCAGGCAGGAGCAAAAGTTTATGTCCTTGATATTCCTCACCCTGGACCTCTTACTGCTGAAGCAACCGAGGCTCAACAAAATGCTTATCAGAAGTATCTTGATGACTCTACGGATGTTTGTTGTTTGATGCTAGCAACTATGAGTCCTGAGCTTCAGAAACAACATGAGCGTATGGACACTTATGACATGATTGAGCACCTCAAAAGGATGTTTGAGGGTCAAGCTCATCAAGAGAGGTTTGATGTAAACAAAGCGTTGTATGCATGAAAACAAGGAGATCGTGACCCGGTTGGACCACATGTTCTAAAGATTATAGGGTATTTGGGAACCCTTGAGAATTTGGGTTACCCGGTTTTACCGGAACACCAAGTAGATTTGATCTTGCAGTTCTTTGAACAACAACTATACTCAATTTGTCATAAACTATACTATGAATGAGATAGACAAAACACCTACTGAACTGTTGGCATTATTGAGAACTACTGAATCCAATATGTCAAAGGCTAACTCTGCTCCCATAATGATGGTGAACAAAGGGAATGCCAAAGGAAAGGGGAAGTGGAAAGGCAAGAAGAAGATTGGATCTAAATCTGTTAATCCAAAGCCTGATTCCAAAAAGGCTTTAAAGCCTACATGAGGTGTTTCAAAAGGTGGTGCTACAAAGGGTGATTGTCACTTTTGCGAGAAGCCGGGTCATTGGAAGCGAAACTGTCAAGCTTATTTGGAGGATCTGAATCTGAAGAAAATGAAGTCTGTGAAGATTTCTGATTCAGGTATTTATGTTATAGAAGTCAATTTGTCTACTTCTACATCATGGGTATTAGATACTGGATGTGGTTCTCACATTTGTATAAATGTGAAGGAACTGCGAAGGAGTAGGACTTTGGCGAAAGGAGAAGTCGACATACGCGTTGGCAATGGAGCAAAGGTTGCTGCTTTGGTTGTAGGGAATTATCATTTATCGTTGCCCACTGGGCTTATTTAAGAACTTGAGAACTTGTTTTACGTGCCTGCGATTTGCAGAAACATTATTTTTGTTTCTCGTTTGGACAAGAAAGGTTTTTCCTTTACAATTCAGAACAATAGTTGTTCCTTTGGTTTGAAAAATGTTACCTATGGGGTTGCACGTTTATTTAATGGTTTATATGTTCTTGATCTTGATATTCCTGTCTATAATGTATATAATAAACGTCTTAAGGCTAATGACTCAGATCAAACATACCTTTGGCATTGTCATTTAAACCATATAAATGAGAAACGCATTTCCAAGTTACATAAGAATGGATACTTGGATAAGTTTGATTTTGAATCATACGATGAATGCGAGCCTTATCTCATTGGAAAAATGACTAAAGCTCCTTTTACCGGAATTGGTGAGAGGGCCACCGAACGATTAGAACCTATACATAGTGATGTATGTGGTCCAATGCTTACGATGGCAAGAGGTGGCTTTTACTACTTCATAACCTTTACTGATGATTTTAGTAGATACAGATATGTGTATCTTTTGAAGAACAAATCCGAATCATTTGAAAAATTCAAAGAGTACAAGGCAGAAGTGGAAAAGCAAGTATGCGGAAGTATTAAAACTCTACGATCTGATCGTGGAGGTGAATACCTAAGCTTAGAATTTAAGAACTTCTTAAAGGAGTGTGGTATTGTATCACAACTCACACCTCCTGGAACACCACAATGGAATGGTGTGTCTGAAAGGAGAAATCATACCTTGTTGGACATGGTGCGATCGATGATGAGTCTAGCGAATTTTCCAATTAGTTTCTGGGGTTATGCTTTGGAAACGGCTGTACACACACTTAACCTAGTTCCTACTAAATCGGTTCAAACCACACCATATGAGATATGGACTGAGAAACGTCATAGCATGTCATTTTTGAAAGTATGAGAATGCGAAGTGTTTGTGAAACGTTTAGTCACTGACAAGCTAGGACCAAAATCAGACAATTGTAATTTTGTGGGATACCCAAAAGAGACTAAAGGGTATTATTTCTATAATTGTACCGAGAACAAAGTATTTGTTGCTCGAACTGCTATGTTCCTTGAAAGAGAACTGCTTTCTAAGAAAAACAGTGGGAGTATGATAGATCTTGTTAGGCTCAAGACATGTCTGAATACCACTATTAACAAGCCTACTCTTTGTGACTATGTCACTCTACATGACCTAGTGAATTCTTTCATTGGGATATAGTATAGGTCTCTATTGTACTTGTCTTGTTTTCATGTACTTAGATTTATTCTGTATGCTCAATGTTATAATGAGCTTAGTAAGTTTCTTGCACCTAGAATGTACATAGGCCATGGAATAATTATCCTGGAAGAAGTTCAATTTATTCATGCAAAAGGATTGGAAGTGAATAAGGCCTTGAAGAAATAAGTTGCAGAAATTTGTCTAAGTCCCTATACCGTGAAGTCAGAATGAACTATGTCGTGAAGTCAAAAATATCCATGTCGTGAAGTACTGAGATCGCATAGTCCAAAATGAAATATGTCATGAAGTCTTCATTACTAATATCGTGAAGTGTTGAGATTGCAAAGTCAAAATTGTACTAGATCGTGAAGTCCTCAAAAAGGCTATGTCGTGAAGTCCTCAAAAAGGGTATGTCGCGAAGTCCTCAAAAAGGCTATGTCGCAAAGTCCTCAAAATGGCTATGTCACGAAGTCCTCAAAAAGCCTATGTCGCATACTCCTGATACACTCATATAGCAAAGTCAAGAATACACTATGTCGACATGTCAAAGAATCAGGATTATGCTGGAGTTCACGATGTCAACACTTAGCCGTTTATAACAAGACAAATCAAGGTACATAACCAAAAATCAAAGGAGACAAATACTGAAGCATCTGTTACGGTAAGGTGGTCCAAAGAACAGATGGCAAATCTACAGCTAAACTTGGAGAGAAAGATAAGAGACAAGCAACTACAGAAATGAGAAAGACTCCGAAAAGCAAGTGGTCCTTCCTGACACAGTGAACTTCTTATGGCAGGACAAGTTGGACTTTGAGCTAGGGGTAACTGTGTAAATAGGTGTGTGCACCAGTTTGTATAGGACCATATATATATATATATATATATATATTGTGCACACCCTATTGTTAGCTGTAAGAGAGATACACACAGAAATATTCAAGTACTCTTTTCTCTGTAAGCAAAGCAAGAAAACATTGTTCTTGTTTAGAAGCCAGAATTTCACTTGTGAAATTTTGGAAGCTGTAGTATTTAATGTACTTAATACAAAGTAGATTAAAGTGATTGTGTGTGTGTTCTGTTTATTTTCATTCCACATTTTACACAACATAATCTCTAACAGCTTATTTAGTTTTCAAGGATCGAAAAATATCAAAACTATCCATTCACCCCCCCTCTGTCTAGTTTCTAAGTGATATTCATTTCTAACAAGTGGTATCAGAGCGGGCTGTTGACTTAAAAACAGGAAAAGATCAAGAATAAGTTCACAGAAACTAAGCAGTATCAAGATTCCTCCCTTTAACAAGGAGCACTACAGTCTTTGGAAGAAGAAGATGTTGCTTTTCATCAAAGCTTTAAATCCCATGTACTTAGACATTCTAAAGCATGGTCCCTTTACTCCAATGATTGAGATTGCTGAAACAACTGTTGGTACTGAGATAATACCAGCAAGACATGTTCCTAAAGACCCCTCGAAACACACTGATCTTGAAAAGGAGAAAATAGCACTAGATGGACATCTCCAACTTATCATTTGTGAATCTATGGATTTCAACATGTATGGCACTGTTGCTCACTGTAGTAGTGCTAAGAAGATGTGGGATCTTATAGAAGTGCTATGTGAAGGAACTCCTGAAGTAAGAAAGAACAAGAAGCAGATTCTGGTCTCACAGTATGAAGCTTTCATGTCTCAGCCAAAGGAGGGAATCACAGAAGTGTTTGAGAGGTTCAACAAGCTGATAAATGAGCTCAAACTCTATGACAAACACTATGAAACAGAAGAACTCAACATGAAGTTCTTACTGACTCTACCAGACCACTTAGAACCTAGAATCTCTTCCCTCAAAGAAAGAGATCTAACCAAGATTAGTTTTGATGTGTTGTATGGTGTTTTGAAAACATATGAGCTAGAGTTATTTCAAAAGAGATCCATTCAAGCAAAACAAGGATTAATGGCCAATACTTCTTGTGCCCTTATTGCTGACAATCTAGGTCAAATGATGGAATCTCTTAAAGTCAGTCAAGTCAAGATTGAAGAGCTGGAAGTTGAAGACACTGGTGATGAGACTCAAGTTGTCTATGATCTGCCTGAGGAAGATGAGTTCTACAGCATAGATGAGCTGGACAAGATGGAAAACAAATCTTTTGCCTATATGGCTAGGAGATATCCTAACATTAGGTTCAAAAGAAAGCAGCCATTTAAGTCCAAGTTCAATGTTGGAAATGTTGGTGGATCAAGTGGCTCAAACTCATTCAATAAAGGAAAAGGGATTGCTGGTGCTGCTAAAGGTGGATACAAGTCTGGGAGTGTGGATAGGTCCAAAATAAGGTGTTATAACTGCAATGAACTTGGGCACTTTGCCACAGAGTGCAAAAAGCCTAAACAGGTCAAGAAGGAAAAAGCATACTTAGAGCTTGAAGCTAAGTATGAAGCTCTACTCAAGAAACAACAGGGTAAAGCTTTTATTGCTGAGGGAAAGTGCTGGGATGATTCTGATGAAGAAGAAGAACAGGAGTACTCAAACTATGCCTTGATGGCATTTTCTGATGATGGTGATTCCTCAAGTCAGGTACCTATTCTTACTTCTCTTGATATGACTCCCTTTCAATACAAGCAAACTGTTGAAGACATGAGTACTGAGATGTTCAACATTCACACTAGCATGTTAGTTGCCAATGAAGAAATTGACAGACTAACTGCTAGAAATCTTGAACTTACTGAAAAGAATGAGGAACTTGAATTAATGGTTGTGAGCCTTGATGGTTTGAAAAAGGAAGTGGAGTATCTTAAGAATAAAGTTACATGTGCTGAACAGATAGAAATAGCTCTTAGGGAACAAATTGCTGAAAATGAATTAAGAATAAGAAGCTATAGAAACTCCTCTGAACTTATTCAAACCTATCACAAGGAACACACTGAAGACTGTAAGGTTGGAATTGGTTTTGATTATGAGAATGATAAGGGAAGGAAGAAGGCTAAGGGCAAAGGAAAAGAATCTTTTGTAAACAAAAATGCTCCAACTATTTTGTCTAGTGTCAAAGAGCCCATCTTCAAAAAGAGTGTTGTTGAGTTTGATGAGGATCTTCTAGTTATCAAACAACAACTACTTGAAGAAGATGAGGCTGCTAAGGACACTTCTTCCTCTCCCAAGTCTGTTGTTCAGAAAGAAACCAAAGACAACCTTGTCAAGAGTCCTAAAATCAAGAAAGAAGTTGTTAAGAAGAAGAAACAAAACAGAAATGGTAAGGTAGGTGTCAACAAGGGCAACAATTATGCTTATGTGCCAAATGCTCCTAGGAAATAGTGTCAAAAATGCTTATCTGTGAATCATTTGACTCATAAGTGTAATAAACCTGCAAATGTTGAAGTTGATAACCTTAGTAACCATTCTGCTGGCATGAACACTATCCATGATTCCTTCTGTGGCAATTCTAACTGCATGACATGCTATGTTACTATGATTGCTAATTGTTTATCTCTAAAGCATAAACTTGATTCTGCACAATCCTGTGAATCACACACACATATGCACACTCACAGGACAAGATCCCCAATCAGGGTTGAGAGGGTAAAAACTTCATGTGAGCATAAGAGTGTAAACTCTAAAGCAACAAACACTGTGAAGTCTCCTACTGTGAAGGATGCTGGTTATGATAGAAGAATCAATAACAAAACTGTTTCTAAATCAACCGGACTCTACCAAGTGTGGGTACCAAAAAAAACTTAGTCATTTTGTGAATGAAGGGCAACAGGAATAAAAGAGTCATATGGATCTTGGATAGTGGATGCTCAAGTCACATGACTGGTGATATAGCCATGCTATCACATTTTGAAGAGAAGTCTGGCCCATCAGTAACCTTTGGAAATGACAACATTGGTTATACAATGGGATATGGCAGTGTTAAATCTGGGAATGTCATTATTGAAGATGTAGCATTTGTTGAAGGACTAAAGCACAACCTCTTGAGCATTGGACAATTCACCAACAGGGGTTTCAAAGTGGAATTTGATGAAGATCATTGTCTAATCTCAAAAAGAGGAAGTGGTGAAGTTGTTTTAACTGGTGTGAAGAAAGGAAGCTTGCTTGTAGCAAATCTTAAGGCTGTAGACAAGGGAGAAATTTGTTGTTTCTACACTAAAGCCACCAATGAAGAATTCTGGCTATGGCACAAGAAACTGTCTCACTTGAATGTTCAGGCAATGAACTCTCTGGCAAAGAGAGAACTCATCAGAGACATGCCTGCTTTGGAGTTTGTGCAAGATGGAGCATGTGAAGCATGCCAAAGAGGAAAGATAAAGAGGTCAAGCCACAAGAACAAATTACTCAATTCAAACTCAAAACCTCTGCAGCTAATTCACATGGATCTATTTGGCCCTGTGAATGTAATGTCCCTTTCCAAGAAGAAATATGCTCTAGTCTTGGTTAATGATTATTCAAGATACACTTGGGTGGAATTCCTGTTCTCCAAGGATGAAGCACCTCAAGTAATTATAGAGCATATCAAGAGAGTTGATAGAGAAGCACAAAGCACTGGCTCCTCTGTAGTTGCTTTGAGAAGTGATAATGGAACTGAGTTCAGAAATTCAACATTGTATGAGTTTTGCAAAGATAAAGGAATTTCTCAACAGTTTTCAGCTCCTAGAACTCCTCAACAAAATGGAGTAGTTGAGAGAAAGAATAGAACTCTCATTGAAGCTGCAAGGACAATGCTGTTGGATGCAAAGCTACCTACTAGCTTTTGGGCTGATGCTGTTAACACAGCATGCTATGTGCAAAATAGAACATTGATCAATAAGAAGTCTGGAAAAACCTCTTACTCATTGATGACTGGAAAAAGAGCATCCTTCAAGCATCTTCATGTGTTTGGAAGCAAGTGTTTTGTGATGAAAGATACTTCTGAACATGTTGGAAAATTTAATGCTAAGGCATTTGAAGGTATCTTCTTTGGATACTCTCTGGGAAGGACAACTTACAGAGTGTTTGTACCTGAGCAACACAGAGTAATGGAAAGCATGGATGTTACCTTTGATGACAAGAAAGTACCTGGACTTGCAACAAGTGAAAAAGACAGTGTGCCATTAAGATTTCAAAATCAAGGATATCTTGAGGATTCTGAAAGTGAGGATGAACCACCTGTTCTAACTGTTCCACATGTTGAAACTCTTGAAGTTGATGATCTTCTTCAAACACCTGTGCAAGGGAACACAAACATAGGGGAGAAGAAGAAAATGCATCTGTCAATCAATATGACCCTGAGGCAAGTCAAGGAGATGAACAGGGTCACATTAGGAAATGGGACAGAGCCCACACTAGGGATCAAATCATTGGAGATCCCAGTGAGGGAGTTAGAACAGGGAGGGCAACAATGAATACATGTATGTATAGCTGCTTTCTGTCACAAGAAGAACCAAAAGTAATTGAAGAAGCTTTGAAGAATTCTGACTGGATTGTTGCTATGCAAGAAGAGTTGAATCAATTTGAGAAAAACAAAGTATGGGAATTAGTGCCACCTCCTGAATGGAAGAATGTAATTGACACCAAATGGGTGTTCAAGAACAAAATGGATGAAGAAGGAGTGGTGATAAGAAACAAAGCAAGGTTGGTTGCCAAAGGATACTGTCAACAAGAAGGCATTGACTATGATGAGACATTTGCACCTGTAGCTGAAAGTGTTTGTCCTAAATCCAATCATGTATGATGAGTTAGGAAGAACTTTCTTGTATTCTTATTTTATTTCATTAATGTTAATAAAAGACTTGTTTTGTTTTTATTACGGGCTTTATCTATTTAAAGTGTTTTAAATAAGATGTTCCATAGTTTAGAGTAAAGCTTCTAGAAATATAATGAGATTATAATAGTGAGATCTAGAAGATGATAACTCTAGACTTAAACAGTTCCTCATCATAGGATAACTAATCGAAAGTTGGTGAATCCGCAAAGATTGGTACATACTATTCTTGCTCCCGTCAGGAGGATGTCTGTTCTCATAGGCATTTGTGTGGTGACACTATAGCTAGTATGTAGGTGCTTGTTAGGGAATAAGTTTACAGAACATGACTCGATAAGTTGAATAGCTAATGGAGTTTACTCACGTGTCAATAGTTATTCACTATGTGATAGTTGTACAAGTGTCCTTAGACTTGAGATCGTTAGAGTTATCTTGTATATAATGAACTATGCTTTGGATTAGTCCTTAGTCTCAAGGACATCCATTAGGTCTATTCTGGGCATAGGGATTTGTGTGTGGAGATAGTTAACGTCAATAGAGGATCTACCCCTTCCAGTATAGGAAGAGAATATCCTATGTTATTCTTAGTATGCGAGTTCTGGAATCTCTGGCCAGAGTGTATAAAATTAGAAAGGAGTTTCTAATTTTCATTAAAATGAACTTAGCATTATGAATAAGAAATCATATGATTAAATTTGATAGGCCTGACACGAGATCCATGCCTTGTATTTAATCGGGATATTGTAGGGTAGAAGGAATTGATTGTACTGAAACTAGTCACTGACAGGTTCTTGGTATTCTAAGCAGTGAATTCATATTATCCGGATAGTCGCGATATGTTGAGAAGCATCACTCATGATGTAGAATAAATATAATTAATCAGTTAATTATATTTAATGAATTATTAGAATTCATATAAATAATAAATAAAAGTTTATTATTATTTATTTCTACTACCAGCTTAATATTGAACCTACAGGGTCACACCATAAAAGAATATTTTCTTTGATGAAAAGATTTAAATTATGAGAGAGGAAGAATTATTTTCTAAATAGTTTAGAAAAAGAAATAATGATTAAAATAGTTTTAATCATTATTAAAGCATTTTAGAAATGTGGGGTTAATATATATATATATATATATATATATATATATATAGTTCATTCTAAGGCTCATCCTAAGGCTCATCCTATTTTGTGAAAAAACCATAAAAGAGCCCTATAAATAGAATGAGATAGTTCATTCTAAGGCTCATCCTATTTTGTGAAAAAACCTAAAAAGGAGCTAGCCTCCATCTCTCTCTCTCTCTCTCTCTCTCTCTCTCTCTCTCTCTCTCTCTCTCTCTCTCTCTCTCTCTCTCTCTCTCTCTCTCTCTCTCTCTCTCTCTTTTCTCTCTAAAAGGTGTTAGAGTTTTTTTGAAGAAATCATCGAAGAAAAATTCTTGGTGGATACCGGTAGAGTGCTTCACACTCTGAGGAGCAACTGCTTGCAACCATCATTTTAAAGCTTCGATTCTCAAGGTATGGTTACGATTCCTCTCGATCTAGATTTTATATGTTTTTCTATATGTGCGATACATGGTTTTTACGGAATAATTGTTATATCATGCTTCCGCTCATCCGTAAATTCCTTCAATGGCATCAGAGCAAGGTTATGCATATAGAGATTCATATTAAAAAAAATTCAGATTTTTTTATGCATGTATGGATTTATTATGATTTTTGCAAGTATATTTAGATTTAATTATGAATTAATTCGAAATATTATTTGCATGAGATTTTGACCATTGATCTGGGTTCTACAAGTGTTGTGGATCATCTAGGTATTTGTTTCATAATTTTGTGATGTGTAGATTATTTGTTATAAATTTTTTTAAATTGTTTTAATTAAAATTCATAAAATAATTATGCATGTTGAAATATATGAATTAAAATTTGCACAAGGACCCCATAGATACTTGCTTATTTTTGCTTTTGTTTGATTTCAGAAATCATATTATTTTGATTTTTTTATTAATTTATTAATTAATTGTTAATTAATTTATTAATATTAAAATAAAATAATAATAACAATAACAATAAAGGCATTTAATGGCAAGGGCAGTTTTTTAAAGTGTTATAAAGATACATTAGTTACAAAAAAAAAAAAAAAATTGTGCTGTTGCTGCTGTGAAGGGCCTGTAACGCATGCCGGGAATGCGTGACAGGTCCTGTAACGCTTGAGCGACATGCGTTACACAATTAATAGCATTTAATTGTTGTAACGCATTCCAGTAATGCGTTACAGCCCCTATGTCCACATTAACTTGTATTTTTTGGGAGTTTGGTAACTCCGTTTTGGGCGTGCAATATACCGTTGGATTCGTTTTTCCGAGACGGATCTAATGAAGTGGTCAAATATTTTTTATATAAAAGTTTGGAACTGTTTATATTCCCGGATGTGTTTTAAAGCATGTGTTAATTGTTTTAATTGCTTTTAAATACTATAATAAATCCATACATCATTATATCATTGTATGACATGATATTAATTGCATGCTTACTTGTTTATTTATTTTTATATATGAGATATATGCCTATATTTACCATGCGATGATAGATTTAGGTGAACTTAAATCAAAATAAGGCGTGCTCTAGAAAATCTAGAATAAGAATCGTTTCTTGCCTTAACAATAATATTATGAGTACAGCCATGAGATTCTTATGTTTATGAAACATAGAGTGAAATACTCTTTTGATTTTGAAAATGAAAATTTATGTCTAGGTCGTTGGGTTTTAAGCGGGACCGATGTGACCCCTCCAACACATTGGGAATTTTTCATTTAAATATCATAATTGTATTTTGTTCAAGAAAAAGAGAATCTCCTAGTAATATGATTATGGTTGTAACATAATATAATCCCTCTTAATTAAAATTTATATCAAGTAGTAAATGGCCAATGGCACAACGGGCTTGTGTCGGTCATAGCCTTCCAACATGGTAGAAAGTAGTTCTTATTTTTGAATCATTGTTGTTTCGTGCTACAGCCGAGGGCTTTGATTTCGAAATAAGAAATACTTGTCTATTACATAGAGATGTGTACAATGAATTAGAATCTAATGGTCGTTACGTGCTACAGCCGTGGGCTATTGGAGACTGATTCAATTGTATGAAATGTTGGGTTAGACTTGACTTAGAATATTGAGTTTGTCGTGCTACAGCCGTTGTAATATCCGTGAATTTTTTTTTTATTAATGAATAAATGATATATTTGGTATAAAATATTTTGTGCGATATTTGAATATTATTAAGGTGAGAGTGTTAAGTGATTATGTGTTATTTGGTGAGTCGGAAGCCTTTCAAATATTTCGTCGTTTGAAATCTTCTTCAATCTTGAGCCCCGTTTTGAAAATTCAAGGGCCCCGTTGAGATTTTGTACATCATTATTATTCCTTCGTCTTTCGTATTCGAAACGTTATCGAAAGGATTATTCGTATCATTTCATCCCTAGTTATTTGATCTTGCCAATATAATTCGTTTTGTTCGAAAAGGGAAAAATTGTTCCAAACCCTAATTGCTTAGGGGGACGAATATATCGTTTATCTCAATATTTCATTTGTTATAGCCCCAGTATTCTTGAGCATTAGTTATATAATGATATGTATTGATTTGGATAATTATCAGTCCTTGTAGATAATTATCTCCTCGTAAAACGTGTTTTTAACCTAATTAGGGTTTTTAAACGATCCAGTGGATCTATATCGATCCAAAAATGTTCCTTGGGGTATTATTTTTCCAAAAATATATAAAGACGAATCGTACCTTATAGCCTTCATAATCTGCATTACGTATAATCAAAAAGTAAAAATTCCCGACACGTGTTCTTCGTGTTCTTGAATAATCAAACCATTCGTTCAAGGTGTTATTGAATTCAGAAATCAAAGTTCAAGTACTCAAATCAAAGCTCTTGATCTCTAGTTTCAGAATCTTCCAACCTCATCATCATCTGGTAATGTTTCGATTTATTATGATTTTTTTCAATATTCGAATTAAATTAGGGTTTATACCCAATTTGGGGATTTTCATTTTCTTGATTCTCCGTTCAATTGGTTGTTTCTAACATGTTCCTAGGGTTCTAATTAGCAAGAATTCATGATTTAATTTCATGTTTAAGTTCAATTTTGATGGGTTTAATTTTCGGGTTTTGACCCGAATTTTTCTTTTGCTTCGTTCCTTCTTGTTGTTGATCTGACATTGATTCTGATATATGGGTTTTATTGTATGAGTTATAAGCTTCATTTTGACCTATTAAACGTTGAGTTTCATGTACAGAATTAGTAGATCGTGTTTCCGGCCGGAGTTGTTGCCGTCAGGATTCTTTGACCGAATTCTGGGCTCGATTCCGGCTTGGTACATGTATGTTTGTGTGTTGGTTGTGTTTGTCTTGGAAGGTCGAGCAAAAGCCCTCTAGTTTCATGTGCGTTTGATCAGGAATGAAGGATTCCGGTCGCTGGACACCGGCCGGATTCTGGAAAACCCAGAATCCGGTGGGTTGTTCTTGGTGACCCGATTCCGTTCTTCCCGACCCGGTTGACCGTTTTCTGACCCAATTTCGATCTTTGAAACCCTAATTCCATTTCTGAAAACTGTTTTTGGATTTTATTTATTTATTTAATTCGAAAATAGTTTAAAATCTTTAAAAATTCATATTTTTATTTTAAAAATATATTTTTATATCAGAAAAATTCTGAAATTTTTTATTTATTATTTTAAATTCGAAAATTGATTAAACTTAATTATTTTAATTATTTTTAATTAATAATTAATTTATTAATTAATTGATTAATTCTTTTAATCAGTTAATTCTTAAAAATTATTTATTAATTAGATTTAATTAATTTAAAATTCAGTTTAATTATTTTCAAGATTGTTTTATTATTTAAAAATAGTTTGAGCATTTAAAGAGTGTCAATTAATTTTATTAACTGATTTAATTGCATTTAAATACTTATATTGGATTTAGAAATCCGATTTTTGATTGAAAAATTTGTCGTGACTTGTTTAAATTTAAATAAGTTCCGTGTGACGTGTTTAAAAATGTTTATAAGTGCTATATGGTTCGTATAAGTTGTGTAATGTGTTTATAGTCTCTATATACCCGTACTAGGGTTAAGATTTGAGTTGTTAATACCGTAAATCATACCGGACGTCCGATACGTAACCAGTTATTTGTTTAAGTGTGTTATTAATTGATTATGTGTCAAGGTTAGAATGAGGATAGTTAGACTTACTGTGATGAGTTGTTTAAATTATAGAATCGAGTTCCCGGAGCAAGGCAAAGGGGAAAGTTGAGTGAACGAGTAGTACCGGCAGCGACATAGACCATGCAAGTATCTGTGCCGTTATTGTGATAAATTGTATTGTCATCTATATTTAAATGTTGAGGCTCCAGAACAGTTCAGATTGTTAATCCTTGACCTGTAATTGGGCAACTGATTCCATTTATAAATTTCCTAAATTCTTTGATTTGATCTGCATCGGAAACCCTTATTTCCAATCCAGTGATTATTGTTTTCAACCCTTGATTGTTAATTACCTTCTTGATTATTCTCATAACCATTACCGGTTGATTACCACCATTTGATTATTGCTTTCAACTATTGATTGTTGAATACCATCGTTTGATTATTTCTCATAACCATTACCGGTTGATTACCACCATTTGATTATTGCTTTCAACTATTGATTGTTGAATACCATCGTTTGATTATTTCTCATAACCATTACCGGTTGATTACCACCACTTGATTATTGTTACAACTATTGATTGTTGATTTTCCGTTATTGATAATTGGCTACCGTCATTGATAATCGATCTTAACCATTGATTTCTTTCCTCAAAGGAGTATATATTACCGTTGGAATTATTTCATGATTATTCCCAATTTTCTTTTGATATCAAGCCGTTGAAGCTCTTTTGCAATTATTATACCTTGATGTTGTGGATTACTTATCGAGCATGTTATTGCTTATACCTTGTGATATAATTGGCATATTTTTAAAATGGACCAATTATTGGTCAGGCCATTTATGGTCGATGTAATTTAGGCCCAAATTGGCCTTGGATCCGTAGAGGACTTTGTCATGAGCTAGTCCGGGGTTGTTGCGTGGCTGGCCAGCAGCACAACCTTTGTTTTGAATAAAATGTAGAAGTCCAATTCTAATTCCTTTTTCTTCAGTTGATATTGACATAAAGCATGTGTTGGCTTAAACATTGTTGAATCAGATATCTTGAAATTCATATCTTAAATTTTGATGATATATATATTGTGATGCTTGCTGAGCACTTTTGGCTAACTCTTGCTTGTTGTTTCCTAACCCCATTCCAGTGAAGCGAGAGTATGAGTCGGAACAGCGTGACAGATAGTTCACCGGAAGCTAGGAGAGCACCTCGAGTGGTTGTCATTGGCAGGGTAGTTGTTGTCTTGTTTTGATTCGACTAGATTTCTAGTTCTGAACTTAGTTGTGATGTAATAACTCTGATAAAATTTGGTTTGTAATAATAAAAGATTGTGTTCAATGCCATAATCTATAGCGGTCTTGGTCAAGGGGTATTTATTGTCTTTATATATTATGCATGTGTTATAGTTAGTGATTATATTGTGTCCCATTGGTCGGGTGACTCCTCAAATCTGTACCCCAGGTTTGGAGGGCGTCACAGGTTGGTATCATAGATAAAGGTTATGGCATTTGAAACAAGTTAGGACTTAGGGTCCAGGATAACATATAGGGTTAGAAATTCACTTAAGGATATTAGGAGGTCAGTTGAGAGTATTGCGAGTGGTAATTAAATGTGGTTATGATTGCAGCCCCTAGCTCTAGCTCAGAGTCAGACCCATCAGAAGATCCGAAAGAGGAGAGAACTACACTGGATATTAGAGCAGGACCGTCGAGACCGTCACGACCGGCACGGAACTAGCCGAGGCAGCCAATAGTTAGGAGGGATCAGATACCTTGTCCTGTTCCACTCCGACGGGTAGCCCCAGCAGCATTTTTTCAGGTAGGAGATATTCAGATGAGACTTAGAGTTACGAGGACATTGGTTGAGACTCGACTGCATGGTTTAGCTTCTAGCCGAGAGGGAGAGACAGTACCAGGGATGAGAGAGATTTTGGATTACGCGATGGGAGAGATTGCAGAGATTACAGGACCACCGTTATGGCAGACAGGAGCAGGTGATTTGTGAGCGGGTTAGGAGAAGTCAGATTTGGTATGGAATATGGATTTCAGATAGACAGTATATAGATACATATGGTAGTATCAGCAGTGCACCGGGCTTATAGGATCGTCTCTGGTTTTTGGTTACATTTTTTTTTGTATTGTAATCGGCAGTCGTAGTTCAGCTATGACGTATTTTACTTTTGAAGCGTTCTACGCTTGTACTGACCCCATATATATGATAATCATCTTTTGCAGAATTGGTATTA
Organism: Heracleum sosnowskyi; assembly: GCA_030848705.1. Classification (NCBI taxonomy): domain Eukaryota; kingdom Viridiplantae; phylum Streptophyta; class Magnoliopsida; order Apiales; family Apiaceae; genus Heracleum; species Heracleum sosnowskyi. The sequence continues at coordinate 48,850,586 of CM061236.1, forward strand.
TTCACTTGTCATTCATTTTCAGCATCATAATTGTCATTCTATTTGTTACAATGAGTGTACCCATACACCGTTGAGAAGATCTGTAAACCTTCAAAATATCAATTGTGACCCTCCCTTCTATTTCCTTGAACTGTTTACTTAAATCAAATATTGTTTATTCATCAGCGATATGCGTCCTAGACGACAAACCCGTTCAAATGATTCCTCTGACTAGGAAGGTCAGCAGAATATACCTCCCACGGGACATATATATTCGATGGTAATTCAACTTTTGAATACTCTTACCCAGCAGACGGCCGCGCTAGCACAACAGCAGCAAGTGATTCAGCAACAGCTCTTAGAACAGCAGCAACAACATCAGCAGCAGCAGCTTCACCAACAGGCAGCACCCGCGGTAACGTTCAAATCTTTCCAGGCCGCGAAACCTCCAGAGTTTAAAGGATCCGCAGACCCCGTAGAGGCAAAGGCATGGTTAAAAGAGATAGAGAAGGCTTTTACCCTGATAGAAGTGACGGAAGATAAGAAGACAGAATATGCTAGTTATTTCTTGAAGAGTGAGGCAAGTTATTGGTGGGAAACAAGTAGGGCTATAAAGCCCGAGGGATTGATTACGTGGGCTAGATTTTCAGAATTGTTTCTAGAAAGGTATTTTCCAGATTATATGCGAGACCAAATGGAATTGAAGTTTTTAGAATTGAAGCAGGGAAGCATGATTGTTCCCCAATACGAGACAAAGTTTACGGAGTTGTCAAGGTTTGTTCCGACATATGTGGACACGGAGAAGAAGAAGGCCAAAAGGTTCCAACAGGGACTAAGGTCATGGATTCGTAGCAAGTTAGCCATTTTGGAGTTGGATACTTCTGCAGCAGTGGTACAGAAATCAATGATTACGGAAACAGAGAGTGATTCATACATGAAGGAGAGGGAGAATAAGAAGAGGAAAGTAGGGATACCCGAGAAGGGGCAGCAGCAAGGAAGTTTTCAGAGTCAGTCGAGTAAGAAGCCGGGATCTCAGACCGGTAGGGATACAAGTTTTAAGAAACCAGATACCGAAAGTGCAGGGCAGGATAACGGCCTACCAGCCGACAGTTACCAGGGAGTTACAAGACCCCCATTATCTGAATGCAAGACATGCGGGAAACGACATCCAGGAATATACCATCGGTTGACTGTCACATGCTTTAAGTGCAACCAGAAGGGTCACTACTCCAGGGATTGCACTACATGCATTGTGTGTCACCGTTGCCAGAAACCAGGACATGTGGTTAAGGATTGCAGAATGCCAGTAGCCGTGAACAACATGATCCGGGCCATAGAGGCACCCCCAGCTGTTAATATCCAGCCGTTAGAAAGGACTTATAATATGTCAATGGGAGAAGTAGAAAGAGACTCCGACGTGATGCCAGGTACACCAAATCTTTTATTTAGAAGCATTGCTCGTATATTGAATTGCGTAATGAAAGTTAGAATAGTATAGCGACCAGTTCATATAATCTTCGTGGTGAGCTAAGTTTTGGAAAATTGTTTTGTGAGAATTGTTGCCTTACGAGTAAGAGAGTTTGATGCGAGTATTGATTGTAAGGGTAAGAGGGATGTGTGATAGAATATGAAACCGTAGAGGTCCCGACAAATTCTTTGTATGTAGAACGACTGAGTCAATATGGTATCGCAAGGAGATAGTGTTAAAGAGTCGTGTGGAGGAAATCCTTTGGTAAACGAGTATAATTGAGAACTAGAAGGTGGCATGATAGAGATGTATCCCCAGCTGTTTGCTTGATCAGATCCTGAGGACAGGATCCTATTAAGGGGGGAAGGATATAATATCCGTGAATTTTTTATTTATTTATTAATGAATAAATGATATATTTTGTACAAAATATTTTGTGGGATATTTGAATATTATTAAGGTGAGAGTGTTAAGTGATTATGTGTTATTTGGTGAGTCGGAAGCCTTTCAAATATTTCGTCGTTTGAAATCTTCTTCAATCTTGAGCCCCGTTTTGAAAATTCAAGGGCCCCGTTGAGATTTTGTACATCATTATTATTCCTTCGTCTTTCGTATTCGAAACGTTATCGAAAGGATTATTCGTATCATTTCATCCCTAGTTATTTGATCTTGCCAGTATAATTCGTTTTGTTCGAAAAGGGAAAAATTGTTCCAAACCCTAATTGCTTAGGGGGACGGATATATCGTTTATCTCAATATTTCATTTGTTATAGCCCCAGTATTCTTGAGCATTAGTTATATAATGATATGTATTGATTTGGATAATTATCAGTCCTTGTAGATAATTATCTCCTCGTAAAACGTGTTTTTAACCTAATTAGGGTTTTTAAACGATCCAGTGGATCTATATCGATCCAAAAATGTTCCTTGGGGTATTATTTTTCCAAAAATATATAAAGACGAATCGTACCTTATAGCCTTCATAATCTGCATTACGTATAATCAAAAAGTAAAAATTCTCGAAACGTGTTCTTCGTGTTCTTGAATAATCAAACCATTCGTTCAAGGTGTTATTGAATTCAGAAATCAAAGTTCAAGTACTCAAATCAAAGCTCTTGATCTCTAGTTTCAGAATCTTCCAACCTCATCATCATCTGGTAATTGTTTGATTTATTATGAATTTTTCAATATTCGAATTAAATTAGGGTTTATACCCGATTTGGGGATTTTCATTTTCTTGATTCTCCGTTCAATTGGTTGCTTCTAACATGTTCCTAGAGTTCTAATTAGCAAGAATCCATGATTTAATTTCATGTTTAAGTTCAATTTTGATGGGTTTAATTTTCGGGTTTGGACCCGAATTTTTCTTTTGCTTCGTTCGTTCTTGTTGTTGATCTGACATTGATTCTGATATATGGGTTTTATTGTATGAGTTATAAGCTTCATTTTGACATATTAAACGTTGAGCTTCAAAGGGTATTTATTGTCTTTATATATTATGCATGTGTTATAGTTAGTGATTATATTGTGTCCCGTTGGTCGGGTGACTCCTCAAATCTGTACCCCGGGTTTGGAGGGCGTCACAGCCGTGACTCAATTATTCAAGAGGCTAAAGTTTTATTAGGGAATAACATGAGATGTAATTGACAAGAGTTTTCTGCCTACTGAACATCACATGGCATTTCGTGCTACAGCCGAGGTTGTGTGATGGAATGTAGGGTCCCTATTCCCACTAGCATTATGAATGCTTAATTTTTCCACTTAGGGGGTTGTATAAATTAGATAAAATAGTGGGAGCCACTTATGAATTAAGACCCGATTCATATAGTGTTTTAAAATGAAATTGAATATTTCCTAAGTGTTGTTATGTGTTTATCATTTACAGATTTACTATATACATTATGTCTTCTGCACTATCACTCCAGAGCATACTGGATGCTCACAAATTGACTGGTCCTAATTTTGTTGACTGGCTTCGAAACCTGAAAATTGGTCTCAGGGTTGAGAAGCTGGAATATGTGCTTAACTCACCTAAGCCTGCTGAACCTGCTGACGATGCACATGATGATGAACATGTTGTGTATCGTAAGTGGATAGATGATGCAAATGTTGCTCAATGTATCATGCTAGCTTCCATGAACATTGAGCTACAGAAGCAGCATGAGCATATGGATGCTCACACTATCCTAACGCATCTACAAGAGTTGTATGATGTGGCGGGGAGGACAGCTCGATATGAGATATCGAAGGAGCTGTTCCGCTGTAGGATGTCTGAGGGATCGTCTGTGAATGACCATGTACTTAAGATGATCAATTTGATTGAACATCTTGGACAACTTGGTTTCAACATGGATGGGGAGCTGAGTGAAGACTTGGTCTTGCAATCACTTCCGGGTTCGTTTTCGCAGTTTGTTGTGAACTTTCACATGAACAAGTCGGACGTTAGCCTGGCTAAACTCCACAACATGTTGAAGACTGCGGAATCGAATTTTCCCTCTAAGAAGAGTTTCGTTCTTCTAATTGGTGAAGGTTCCAATCCTAAGAAAAGGAAGAAGAACCCTACCAAGAAGAAGAAAGTAGGTGAGAAAAAGGCCGGTTCCACCAAAAGCTGAGACCCCAAAAGCAAAGCTGTTTGCTTCCACTGTAATAAGGTGGGGCACTGGAAGAGGAACTGCAATGTTTACCTTGCAGAACTGAAGAAGAAGAAGGGTAGTGAGACTGCCGCTTCTGATTCAGGTATGTTCATGATTGAAGTGAATATGTCATTAAATCAAATTGCTACTTGGGTATTAGATACCGCCTGTGGTTCTCACATTTGCAATTCGTTGCAGGTACTAAGGAGAAGTAGGACTCTTGAGGAAGAGGAGGTGATTCTACGGATGGGAAATGGAGCAAGAGTTGCTTCTGAAGCTGTAGGATCATTTGATTTACATATGCCTACGGGCAAGACTATTGTTTTAAATAATTGTTATTTTGTTCCCTCGATTGTGAGGAATATTATTTCTATTCCCATGTTAGACTTGGCTGGATTTTCGTTTGTTATTCAGAATAATAAATGTTCAATTCTTAGAGATAATGTTCTTTATGGTAGTGGTATTTTAAATAATGGTCTGTATGTATGTGACGTAGAGCATAATTTACTACAAATTGAACGTACTAATAAAAGGAAAAGGGATGATGAAAATCTCACATATTTGTGGCACTTCAGACTTGGTCATATTAGTGAAAATAGACTTCGTACATTGCATAAGGAAGGGTTACTTGAACCCTTTGATTTTGAATCATATCCTACATGCGAGTCTTGTCTATTGGGTAAAATGACCAAATCTCCATTTAGTGGACATGGAGAGAGGGCTGCAGATTTGCTAGGATTGGTACACACAGATGTATGTGGACCGATGTCTACGCAAGCCATGGGTGGATTTTCGTACTTCATTACTTTCACATGTTGCCCAGTAATAATCTATTGTAGAAGGGGGGTTGAATACAATAGTATAAGATAATCGAATTCTTAATGTATATATCACAAATATGAAAGAAAGATAACAGTTTTATTAAATCTGATATAAAACTGTTACAAACTCTCTCAAGAAATTCTGATGTTCTTGAGAGCTGCTAGCTTACAAAACTCTCTCAAGAAATTCTATGTTCTTGAGAGCTTCTATCTTGATTCACACCGAACCAAAACCAAAACTGTGTTTATATACTACACAGCTTCTCTATCAATGATAAGTCCTAATCAATTACAAAGATTGAAACCTATCCATAATTGATAGCTACATTCTACAAACCAGGAACCGACCGAATAAACTTCCATGTTTAACTAGACTCCAAATATAACTCGAAGTAGGAATCCTGATCAGCTTCCAGTCCTGATGATCAATCCTGATCCCAGTCCTGATATGTATCTTGATCCTGACGACCATGCAATCCTGATGATGTCAGCAATCCTGATCAGTTGAGTCTAGCTCCTGACGATCATTGAATTCTGATCTAACAATCTCCCCCAATCTCATACTTTGTGAAATAAAGTATAGATTTCTAAGATTCAATGATGTCAAAAACATATATACAAAATGTACAGTATCTGCAGCAACAACTTATCTGTTTAAATTCTTTGATAGAACAGATTCATCTTCAAGAAGTTGGATAACAAATTTTCTTCTTTTTCTTCAAGAATTTGAATCAGTCTTTCCTTAAGATTTCTGAGTTCTTCATCTTCCTCATTAATCTGGTAGATAGCTGCTCTGAGATTCAATATGGAGCTTTTCTGAAGACTATGCTCTTCAAGCAAAAGATAAGCAATTTCCTTCCCATCAGGATTGAGAGTAAGTTGTGTCATGTCAAAAGTTACTTCTTTAACAGCAGTACCTCTTTGCATTTCCACCTGACCTCTTTGATTTAAGTACATGGGAGTATAATTACCATTGAAATTACTGTTTCCATCCAGTCTTCTTCTTATTGTTGACAAAATCATGTCACTCCATTCCTTGCACATTTGATTCTTCGATCTCAAAAGATAATGAACATATTTCAGTTCCTGTGTAGTTTTCATCAGCAGATCTTATATAGATAGAATCTTCACACTACCATCTTTCATGAAGTACAGAAGCTTTTCTTTCTTGTCAAAACCATCATGACAATCTATAACTATATCAACAACTAGTAAATTGTTCAGGTTTTCAGAAGTTAAAGTACCTCCAATTTCAGTTAAGGAGTAAAGATCAACATATGACATATTTAGATATTCAGCATCCCTGTGTCCAATACCTCCTCTTGAATTACTTGTCAATTGCTTCAGATTTGAAAACATCTTTAACCATAGTGCTTTTGATCTAACCATCTCAGATAAATCAACAACACTTGAAGCGCTTGTAATAATTCCTCCAGACTGAAAATTGATAAGTGTATCACACCTCAGTGTACTAATATGTTTCCACTTCTTATCCTTTTCCTTTTCAAAGGCATAGCTTATTTCCAGTGAAGATTCTTGTCTGCTTGGGTTCCTCCACTTTCTTCTGTTTGAGAGTTTAAGCCTTTGTACATAGAGATTGAAATCTCTATTTGTTGATCTTGTAATTTCACTTCTTCTGGCTTCTTCTTCTTCATCTACTTCCTTGTTGTGAGAATCAATCACAGTAGATAAGATCATCAAATCAATCTCTTGCAGAATTTCAGAATCATCAGGATCTTGAATATTATCAGGAACAACATCAGGATTAGATTCTTCAATTTGATTTGTATTGCATAAAGTTGATTTTCTTGATTTTCTTCTCAATTCAGGTTCTTCTTCAATATTTCCATCATCACCAAAAGTAGATCTGTGAGGAACTACTAGAGTTTGAATAGGTTCAGGAATTTCTTCAATTCTTAACCCTCTAGACCTTGTCTGTCTAGGTATTGTTTGAGTTGAAGAACCTCTTCTACTTCTTCTAGCTCCTCTCCTACCTCTGCTTCCTCTACCTCTTGCAGGAACAGGGTTATTAAAGCTTTCCATCATTTCTCTCTGTTGTCTTAAGAATTTTTCATGTGAGAGATCAGGATATTCTTCACTTGCTGTAGAGAGTGCTTTTCTTGCAAATAATTGTTGAACTCTTTTATCAGTGTGATATAGAGTAACAATTCTGCCATCTTTTGTAGAAAACTTCTGGAATAAATTTGATGCATCTTCAGGATTATCAATAAAAATATCTTCATCACCTTCAGGAATTGTAGCAAGAGTTGTCCATGACCAGGTGTCAGGATTTGTTCTTCCGTCAGGATCTGAGATTGCACCAAAGTTCTTACTATCTTAACTCCAGAATCAGAAACATGAGTTGACTAATACTAGATCAGGTGTGTGCATTTTGTCCGACTAACCTTCTCCCCCTTTTTGACATCAGGATTTGACAATAAATTCAAAATTAAGGAAAGAGAGGCTTGAATGTCAGTTACCTTGGTATCCAGAGAATCAATCCTTCTGTTGATAGAGGTTTGTTCAGAAATGACAGATTTCACTTGGGATTCTACTACCCTTAGCTGAAAAGCAGTAGGCACCTTTGTAAAATTTTGAGAAATATCATTCCTCACCAACTCAGTTGAGTTCTTGATAGAATCAATCTCACTTTTTAGGCTTTTGGATAACAGAGTTATAGCCTTCAGATGATTCTTCAAGTCTTGATTCTCTATTGATTTCACTGCATCATAGGCATGTTCCAAAGCAGAAGAATAACTTACAGATTCAGCAGATCTGTGCCATGAATTGTTCCATTCATTCTGTCTAAGTGCCTCAGCAGGATTAAAGGAAGGAATAGAAAAATCTTGTCTCTGATCTTTCCCAGTGGAAGCTTTGCCAGCCATAAATGTACTTGATGAACCAAAATTAGTTCCAAGACTAATTTTGAGTGATGTAGCAAGCTGTTCCTTCTCTTTTCGATTCTCATCATCATCACTATCATCAGAGTTATCATCATCAGTACTATGAGTATCATCAGGATCAGGAATAACTATACCTTTCATTTTATCCTATGAATCTGTGATAGGATGATCCATTGGTCTTGAACGAAGTGGCTGTATCAGGATAGGCTCAGCATCAGGAGCACCACTAGCGTCAGGATAAACACCGTCAGGATTTGATATGCTTGCATCAGTATTTCCTACCAATGGTTCTTGTGGAGCTTGAGGTTCAGAAGCTGCTTCAACACTTTGAGTCAAAGGTTCTTGTGTGCTTCCCTCATTGACAATGTCCTCGACCAATCTTTGAACTTCATCTGCACCAGAAATCCCTTGAGCATTGTCAGGAAATTTCTCAGAAACTGTAGCTTGGCCTGCATCTTCACTTTTAGAAGATGGTTCTTGTGTCGCTGGAATGTCGATGTCTGCATTCTCCCTTTGAGAAAATGGTTCTTGTGGGACCATTCCACGAGCTAAGCCTTCACTCAAACTTTGATTGAGTGGTTCTTGTGTGGCTGAATCATCAGAAAGAGCTGCTGAACCACTTTGAGGTTCAGGTTCTTGTGGGCTTGATCCTTTCAGTTTCTTCTGTCTCTGATAGACTAACTCTTCTGCCTTCCTTAGCTTTTCCATTGGATGTTTTATCCCAAGATTGGAAGCAGCAGCACCATACTTCTCCCATAAAATATCAACATGTCTTTTTGTTGGAGAGTCCTGTGCTGGAGAGTCTGAAATATTAACCACTTGACTTGGTGCAGCATCAGGAATACTAACATCAGGATTTGATTGAGCAGTAGAAACTGATTGCTCAATCAGAATAGAAGTGTCCTGGACATCAGTATCCTACTTCTTTTCTAAAGGAATATGATACCTGCTTTTTGATAACTTCCTTTTCTTCTGTGGTGTAGACAATGGAACCACAGCTGCAGTAGCAATATCAGCAACTTCCTTATTCACATTCATCGCAGAGGATATAGGTAATTCATCCTCTGAATCAGTCTCATCCCTGAGAACTAATTTTCTTTTAACAGAAACAGCCTCACCTCCCTTTGCAGCTTTCTTCACCAGGACCCCTTGTACACCCCCTTGTAACTTCTTTTTAGTGAGTGGTGTAGAGGAAAAATCCTTTGAACCTGATTGCCTTCCTGACACATCAGTTCTAGCTGACTTCTTTGCTTTTACAACTAAAGTCTTTTGAGAGACATTAGAGGTGGTAGTTGACTGTTTAGACTATTTAGGATGAATGCTTGGGTTAGGAACAAGGTGTGATTGGCCTTGCCCCATAGCATTAGAAATTAAACCATAACGAGTAGGCATTTTCCTATGTAAGAAAAACCTAACCTCATCAGGAATAAAAACATTTCCTATGAAACCATTTGCCTTATCACTGTTGACTAAGGACTTAATATTATTCTCAGTAATTCTACAGATAGGTTGTTACATATAATTGCTGATGAGTGTTTATCAGTGTTTAAGCAACAGGTATTCATCAGAGTTTACTGGAAGCCAGTCAGAGTTTATTAAAGTCTGACGGAGTGAGAGTTTGCTAAAGTTGTCGGTGCTAACATTGAAGATTCTAGAAGCAATATATCTTGAAGATGGAAAGAAGCAAGATATATTGAGACAGACAAGGAAACGGAAGAGAAGACAGAAGCAATCCCAATTTGATATGATTTGTATAGCTAATTTATAGGAATATCAATTAGAGATTGATTCTATGTAGCTGTGTACTATATAAACACAGATAGGTTAACCCTAAAAGGGATGCGATTATTGAAAACATTATTCTTGTAACCTTGCAGCTCTCTGTGATATTTTACATCACAAAGAGAAGAGTTATTTATATAATTCAGTTGTTGATTTATAAACAGTGTTCTTTATTGTTATTATCATACTTATATTGATTATATATTGTGAAATCGGCCTAACAATTGGTATCATAGCCTAGGCTGTTTAATATATACAGTTTATCGATCTAAACACAAGTATAATCATGGCTGACAACTCTCAGGAAGGTTCTAATGCAGGTTCGAATGCTCAGAAGGTTCAACCAACTTCTGTTAGTCGATATGAGACTATAGGGGTTCAAATTCTAAGATCAGTTGAATATCCAATATGGAAGGTGAAGATGACCATGTTTCTGGAAGCCACAGATCAAGAATACCTTGATAGAATCAATGATGGTCCTCATATGCCAACAAAACTGTCTCCTATTGTTGTTGGTCAAGAACAAAAGACTGTTCCAAAAGAGAAGAAAGATTTGACTCCTGAAGACATCTCATCAATTGCAAAGGATGCAAAAGTTAGACACCTTCTCCATAGTGCTTTAGATAATGTCATGTCTAACAGAGTTATTGGCTGCAAAACTGCCAAAGAAATTTGGGATGCTTTGGAAGTCAGGTGTCAAGGAACAAGTGCTATAAAGAAGAATAGGAAGACCATTCTAACACAGGAGTATGAACACTTTGACTCTAGATCTGATGAAACTTTGACAAATACTTATGACAGATTTTGTAAATTGTTGAATGATTTGTCCCTGGTTGATAAAGAATATGAACTTGAAGAGTCAAATCTCAAGTTTCTGTTATCCCTACCTGAAAGATGGGATTTGAAGGCGACAACAATCAGAGACAATTATGATCTTGCAGAAACAGATCTTGATGAAATCTATGGGTTGCTCAAAACTCATGAACTGGAGATAGAACAAAGAAACAAAAGATCTGGAAAGAAGACAAAATATGTTGCTCTTAAAGTTGAAGAAAATCCTGTCAAGAAGGAATCATCAAGAAAGAAAGCCAAAGGAAAGGCTTTAGTCATTAAATCTGACAGTGAGTCATCAAACTCTGATGATGGCTCAAACACTGATGATGAAGCTTCTGATTCTGAGGATGATGAAGAAGAGATGATGAAAATGGCTGCTTTAATGGTGAAGACCTTCAAGAAGATGAGATTCAAGAACTTCAAGAAAGGGAAGAGATTCTCTAGGAGAGATTCAAACTCTGATAAGAGAAATTTCAGAAAGTCTGATGGAGGGAATACCAAGTCTGGAAAGAAAGACAAGTCTGAGATCCAGTGCTACAAGTGTAAAGAGATGGGTCATTATGCTCCAGAGTGCAAGAAAGGAAAATCTGAGAAAGCACTCATCACTAAAGGCAAGGACTGGGCAGACACTTCAGACTCAGATGAGGGAGTCAATTATGCTCTCATGGCAACTGTTAAAGATGAAGCTGAGTCATCTGAAAACAAGGTACCCCTAACTACTTATGCTTATGATACTGATAATATATCTGAATTAAGAGTTTATCTAAAAAGAATACATGTTAGTTATAGGGATCAGACTTTAGAGAATGAAAGAATCAAATCTGAGAATCTAGGTCTTAAAGAGAGGAATAAATTTCTTGAAGAGAGACTTGTTAACATGCAACAAGTTCAAAAGGAGAGAGATGATGCTGTTTATGTTGAACAGGAATTGCTTAAAAGATATAGGCAAATAGAATCTGAGTTGGAAAAAGAGAGGAAAGTGATTAAAACTTGGACTAATTCTGGAAAAGACACACATCAAGTTTTTCAGACAAACACTGTAGGTCTAGGTTACTGTGAGAAAGATGAACTTAGGTTTAAAGATAAAGTGAAAGTAAAACCACAACTTAAACCTGTGAAATTTGTTTCTGAATCCAGTAAGCTAAAGTTTGTAGTTGCGCTAGAAGCTGTTAAAGAACCAGTAAAAATCTGTGATAAGCAGGTTAATGTTGGTTCGATGACAGAAAAACAATTCAAACATAAGCTCAAAGAGGAAAAGTGGGCATTAATAAAAGAAATGATTATCTGCCTAATTCTGATGCTCCTAGAAAGACATGTCATAATTGTGGTAGTACTAACCATCTTGCAAGTTTCTGCACGAAAAACAAAGATATTAATTCTTTACCCTCCAAGTCTGGGGTAAAGAATGATTATGTTAGGGTTAGACCACAGACTTTATGCACACACTATGGGAGCACTTGGCATTCCATTTATACTTGTAAGAGTTATCATGCTATTTATCACAACTATTATGAGCTGAAACCCAACCTGAAATGGGTTAAAGCAAACTCTGCAAGTGTAAAGTCTGACACAGTTAGCTTAAACTCTGTTGAAAGTTATTCCGCTGCAGAAGCTAACAATGTTAAGAAAGCCAAAGGATCCAAGCAAGTCTGGATCCTTAAATCTAACTCTTTGTAATTGTCTGTGGTTGTAGGGCATAAGGGAAAGTACCCTAGTCTTGGACAGTGGATGTTCAGGACACATGACTGGAAATAAAGCCCTGCTATCAGATTATGAGGAGAGAGCTGGCCCAAAAGTTTCCTATGGAGATGGCAACATAGGACGTACTATGGGATATGGCAATATTAATCTTGGAAGTGTCATCATCACGAATGTAGCTCTAGTCCCAGGACTCAAGCATGATCTGCTTTCTGTGAGTCAAATCTGTGACAGAGGATACCATGTAGATTTTCATACTGAACATTGTGAAGTTATCAGCAAATCTACTGGGAAAGTTGTTCTAGTTGGACACAGGCACAATAACATTTATGAAGCAAGTTTGGTAACAAACTCTGAAGGTAAAGCTGTGTGTCTAACTGCAAAAATGTCAAATAAAGAGAGTTGGAAATGGCATAAGAAGCTCTCTCATCTAAACTTGAACAACATCAATGAGCTAATACGAAAAGATCTTGTAAGGGGACTTCCAAAGTCAATACTCAGCTTAGATGGTCTGTGTGATTCTTGTCAAAAGGCCAAGCAAAGGAAGTCATCTTTCAAGAGTAAATCTGAATCTTCAGTTGTGGAACCTTATCATCTTTTACATGTTGATCTCTTTGGTCCAGTGAATATAATGTCAATGGGCAGAAAGAAATATGCTTTGGTAATTGTTGATGAATACACCAGATACACATGGGTGTATTTCTTAGCAAAGAAGGATGAAACTGCCTTAATTCTTATGGATCATGTGAAGCAATTGGACAAAGGATCACAACACAAAGTAAAAATTATCAGGAGTGATAATGGTACTGAATTCAGAAATTCTGAAATGGAAGCTTTCTGCAAGGAAAGAGGAGTGAAGCAAGAATTTTCTGCACCTGGAACTCCACAGCAAAATGGTGTAGTTGAAAGAAAGAACAGAACCCTAATCGAAGCTGCCAGAACGATGCTTGATGAAGCAAAATTGCCAACTTATTTCTGGGCAGAAGCTGTTCAAACTGCTTGTTTTACTCAAAATGCTACACTGATCAACAAGCATGGGAAAACACCATATGAGATGGTGAAGAATAAGAAGCCAAATTTGAAGTATTTTCATATTTTTGGATGTAAGTGCTTTGTGTTGAAAACTCATCCTGAACAGTTGACCAAGTTTGACTTAAAAGCTGATGAAGGAATTTTTGTTGGATACCCACTATCAACTAAAGCATTCAGAGTCTACAATCTAAGAACTAAAGTGATCATAGAATCTATACATGTGTCATTTGATGACAAGAAAATAACTGGAATAGAAGATGAAGAATATCATGATCAACTTCGCTTTGAAAATGAAGATTTAAATTCTGATGATGTAAACTCTGATGAAGCAAATCCAACAAACTCTGACGAAGCATACTCTGATCCTCTAGTGGTAAACAATGAAGAATTTTCTCTGACAGAACAAAATAGAGAACCAGTTGAGGGGGAGCGTGAAGAAACTTCAGAAACTTCTCAAAGTGATGACTCAAATTCTGAAAGAGGGTCAAATGAAGAATCAAACAGAAACTCTGAGTCAAACTCTGAAAGTTCAAATTCTGAATAGTCCAATTCAGGGGAAGCCTCAGAGAATGCAAATGGTCAAGAATAAAATCAGGAGAGCATGGATCAAGGGGGAGGATCTAATACTGATAATAGAAGCCAATTACCAACAGCAAGAAGGTGGACACAAGCTCATACACCTGACTTGATAATTGGAGATCCAGAAGCTAGTGTGAGAACTAGAAGTGCTACAAATAATGAATGTCTGTTTCATGCATTCTTATCTCAAACAGAGCCCAAGAAAGTGGAAGAAGCTCTTCAAGATGCTAACTGGATAACAGCAATGCAAGAGGAGTTAAATGAATTTGAGAGGAATGAAGTCTGGACACTTGTACCAAGACCAAAGAACAGATCTATTGTTGGTACAAAGTGGGTTTTCAGAAACAAAACAGACAGTGATGGAGTGATAACAAGGAATAAGGCTAGACTTGTGGCAAAAGGCTATTCACAGCAGGAAGGAATTGACTATGATGAAACCTTTGCTCCAGTTGCAAGATTGGAGGCAATAAGGATTTTTTTGGCCTATGCTGCTCACAAAAAGTTTAAAGTCTTTCAGATGGATGTGAAAAGTGCTTTTCTCAATGGGAAACTTGAAGAAGAAGTGTTTGTTGAACAACCACCAGGGTTTGTAGATTCCAAACATCCAGATTATGTCTACAGGCTTGATAAGGCATTATATGGACTAAAGCAAGCACCTAGAGCATGGTATGAAACTCTGGCTCAATTTCTTTTAGAAAGTGGGTTCACTAGAGGTATAATTGACAAAACCTTGTTCTATTTTAATTCTGGTGATGATTTGCTGTTAGTTCAAATCTATATGGATGACATAATTTTTGGGTCTACTAATGACAAACTCTGTAAGAAATTTGCCAAGCTTAATGCGTCAAGATATCAAATGAGTATGATGGGAGAGCTTAGTTATTTTCTAGGCTTACAGGTCAAGCAAATAGATGATGGAATTTTTATCAATCAAGCAAAATATACCAGAAATCTTCTCAAGAAATTTGGTATTCTTGATAGTTCATCTGCTACAACTCCCATGGCTACTGCAACAAAGCTAGACAAAGACACAGGAGCCTTAGTAGATATGACAAACTATAGAGGAATGATAGGGTCTCTTCTTTATCTCACTGCAAGTAGACCAGATATCATGTATGCAACATGTCTTTGTGCAAGATTACAAGCAGACCCCAGAGAGCCACATCTAACAGCTGTGAAAAGAATTTTCAAATATCTCAAAGGAACCATAACCCTTGGTCTGTGGTACCCTAGAGAATCAGAGTTTAAATTAATTGGTTACTCTGATGCAGATTTTGCAGGCTGTAAGATAGACAGAAAA
Organism: Heracleum sosnowskyi; assembly: GCA_030848705.1. Taxonomy (NCBI): domain Eukaryota; kingdom Viridiplantae; phylum Streptophyta; class Magnoliopsida; order Apiales; family Apiaceae; genus Heracleum; species Heracleum sosnowskyi. The sequence goes on from CM061236.1 coordinate 48,865,615, forward strand.
AGCACAAGTGGAAGCTGTCAATTTCTTGGTGACAGATTAGTTTCTTGGTACAGCAAAAAACAGAAATCAATTTCTACATCCACAGCAGAAGCAGAGTATATAGTTGCTGGTAGCTGTTGTGCACAGATTTTATGGATGAAGAATCAATTGCTGGACTATGGATTAAGGTACTCTAAAATACCTATTTACTGTGATAATCAAAGTGCTATTGCTATGACAGGTAATCCAGTACAGCACTCCATGACCAAGCACATCAGCATAAGGTATCATTTTATCAGGGAACATGTGGAAGAAGGAGATATTGAGCTTCATTTTGTGTCTACAGACCAACAGCTTGCATATATTTTCACCAAACCTTTGAGTGAAGCTACCTTTACAAGGCTGGTAAACGAACTTGGAATGGTCTCTGGTTTTGACTAGAGATACTGGTTAGATTCAAAATCTATACATGATTGATTTTATGCTCATGGTTCTTTGCATATGTTAACTGTTATGTGTACCAGTATGTTAAACTCTGATAGTAAACTCTGTTAGTCATACTCTGTCAGTCATACTCTGTCGGTTAAACTCTGATGTCAAACTCTGATTGTGATTTTTGTCTGAAACACATGGACCGATGAAGAAAATTGTATGAAGCATGATTTTCAGTAAGTAATCATGAATCCTTCTAAGTAATATAAATTCTGATTTCAAAATGTGCAGAAAGTTTACACAGCATGATACTGTCTCTATATTTATAGCATCTCTTAGTTTATTGATTTTATACACTGAGTCTGTATTAGTTGTTTGCACTTTCTCTCATAAATTAATTGTATTTACTGATGAAAAGTCTAAACTCTGATAATTAGTTGCAAATATTTCACCCTCAAATCAAAAGATGCCAAAAAGAGCACAAATTCCTTTGAGATCATGTTGTGCCTAAGACGATCCAGGAACTTATTGTATGAAATAAGGGCTAAAATCTTTGATTTTTGGTGACTAGTGCCAACCACTGATTACTGGAAAAATTATAATATATATATATATATATATATATATATATATATATAAATGGGTGAAAATAATAGAAATATCCAAATGAAAGGATATAAGAAGACAGAGTTTGGATAAATATCAAATTTTACTTTATACATGAGAGTTTGAGCAACCAGTTTTTTACTGATTTATTTTGTGGATTTTATGCACTTTGAGATGATCTAAATATTTATATTCAGTAAACTCTGCTATTCACATACAAAAAATACTCACACCTGTACAGTTTGTGAAAAGAGTTTATTTATAAAGAAGGAGGATTGGTAAACACTGATGAACTGTGTACTCTACGCCGAGGTAATTTAATTTTAATCTCTGATGATTAAAATAAATTTTGTTTGTTTCAGACATATTATGATTTTGAGAAAAGACATTTGTTTTGAAAATTCAAAAAGAGTATGATTGGACAGTTGTTCGAGAATGTATTAAACAGAGGAGAGAGGTTGAGTGTCTAGAAAAGTGTAAAAGGCGGTAATTATTGCTGTTTTTACTGCGCATGCGCATTGGAAACTGCCAATTACTGCTGTCAGTCATTGCATGTGTGCCACGTGTCCCACTCACACAATTAACGGAGTAAGACAGTTGTGTATTAATGATTAAAAACTGTTCAGTTTTTAATTTTGAATTTCATATTTAAACAATACACACACATACGTCTAAACCTTTCACATCTTACTCCAATTCACATCTATTGTCACACACACATATTCACAAACACTTTTCTACTTTCAAACTCTTTCGAGCTTTTGCACCTGATTCTCTGTTATTCTTTCAAATCTTACTAATGGCGACTACAACTTTTGTTTCTTCTGGGTTAGAGTTTGTTCCAAACAATTATGCAACACCACTAAACACTGCCAACGCACCAGAGGCGTTTCATATGATACAAGAATTTCTTGCTCAGTCAGCGATTGGGCGTGCTCTAGTCGAACCAACAAAACTTTCTGGTTCGCAAATCAAGGCCTTCTGGGAGACAGGTATGTATGATGATGGTGGTGAATCTGGCAACCCATCCATAATCTTTGAATTTGAAGAAGCAGAGTATGTAATTACTTCTGGTACAATTCGGGCTGCAATGGGGTTTCCTGAGTTTTCTTCATATACAACTGGAATGGGTGACATTGATTTGCTGAGGATGATGCGAGAGATTGGGTATTCTGGACCTTTGACAAAGATTGGACAATTGAAGCGACCGTTCTTGCGGAAGGAGTGGAGCTTCTTCTTTGATTGCATCACAAGAACGTTCGGAAAGAAATGCACGAACTGGGATGCTATTCCCACGGACAGTCTGCAAATCGGGTATTCTCTTTTATATGATAATCATTTTAATTTTGCACGACTTGTCTTGAATAATTTAGGGGAGAAAATGACAGAGAATAGAGGGGTAGTATACTTTTCTAGATTTTGTCAGATTTTATTCTCTTACTGTGTTGAAGGGGTAGATATAGTTGACGAAGATGTCATTTTTTGTTTTAAATTACACAAGAGGATATTCTCTGATCTTATCAACAAAGATGTTAAGAAAGGGGTTGTTGGAGATTTGTTACTGCCTGCATCTGTGCAGCAGTTTGTAAATGATCAAGTTAATCCACCAACACAAGCTCCTTCTCAATCAGAACACCAACCTGAACCTCTACAAACAGACTTCCTCCATCTACTTCTGTCCCACATAAATCCAGTGGTAGGACTAAGCATGTTGGCTCCAAGCCTGCGAAGTCTGTTAGACCAGCTACTGAAGTAAGAGTGTCCAAGACATCTATGCCAAAGGGTGTTGGTCCTTCTAAGAAAAGAAGAGCAAATCGATCAAAAACTGATGATGAAGCTGATATTGATGATGAACCACTTCATCAGAGAAAAAGAAGACTAGTAGCCAATTATCTTTTTGATAATGTGGATGAATCTACACCAGTATCTGAAGCTGTCCAGCATGAAGCTCCAGAAGATTTTGTTGAGGAGCCTGTTGTAAATAATGCTAATGAGGACAGGGTTTTTGTAAACACTGAAGCTCCTGAAGTTATTGTTCAGGAGGCTACTGAAGATGTTGAAGCAACCACTGTACATGACATGGCAAATGCTGATATAGAGGCTGAAAGTTTTGAGCAAGATACTTTATTTGCTGATCTTGATATGGATAATATTCTGGAAGCATATCCTAGTATCAGTGTTTGTGATACGGAGGATGTGGCAGCTGATCAACCCACCCAAATTTTAGATGAGTCAATTGCAACTCACACAGAGATTCTCTCTGTAAATAATCAAATTCCTGAATTGGGTGAGGAGGTTGATCAGGTAGTTGAAGCTGCTGTCGAGAACTTGGTTGAAGCTACAGCAGAAGAAGTTCAAACAGAAGAAGTTGTTGCAGAGTCAGTTCCTGTAGAAACAGAGGTTTTTGTAAATACAAACTCTGAGATAAATGCTGAGGCTACTGCAGACAATGTTCATGAAGAAATTGCAGAGCAGATAGAAGAAAATGCTAATGAAGCTAGAGTTGATTTTGATAATGCTGATCACACATCTGTACACTCTGATCATGCAAACTCTAAGGTTAATCCTGCACTTTCAAACTCTAATAGTCATGAGTCACTACCTTTTCTAAGGGATCCTACTACAGAGTCTATCAAGGAAAACCAAAATGCAACTGAAGCTCACATCAGAGAAATGCATTATGCTAATTGGTCTGGAGCAGACTGCATTTTCTCTACTCAAAGGGCTGCTGATTTTGTACAAAAGTCTGCTGAAGAGATTTCTAATCCTGAGCTGTTAGCTCATTTTAAGGCGACCATTGTTCAAGTCAAGTCATTGCACAATCGCTTTGATGAGACAAACAAAGTTGTTCTTGGGTTGAGTAATGATATTGCTCTTAAGGATTTAGCAATGAAGCAAGATAGAGCTAGATTTTCATCTTTGATCAAGGATCAAGAAGAAATCAAGAAGAGGCTATCCAATGTTGAAAGCAATCAAGCTGCCATATCTACTAAAATTGATTTGATTGCTACTTCACTAGAGTTGCTGACATCAGTTTTTATTCCTGATGATGTCAAAAAGGGGGAGAAAGTACCTAAAGACAAATGCAAAAGGACTCCAACCTTTAGACTGAGGGATGATTCAAATGATGGTGGAAGCCGAGGAACAGAGAAAAGGTCAAAGTCTTCTCAAGAGCAAGGGAGACTTCGGTCAAACTCTGCTAGACAGACATACTCTGAGAGAAAGCATTCTGGTGGTCAATCTTCTTCAAGACTTAAGAGTCTAGTGATTTCATCAAATCCAACTACTGATGAAGAGATTGCTGCTAAGCTTTTCATGGAAGAACATGGTGGTGAAGCCACAATGGAAGATTTGGATGCTGAGATGAAGCTTCTTGCTGAAGAACACCAGAAAAAGATTGAAGCTGGTACTTATAAGAAGAAATCTGTAAAGGCTCCTAGATTAAAGGAAAAAGGAATTATCATCAAGGAAAATACTCAACAGAGTATACAATATTCCAGGAGGCCTACAGTAAATGTTTCTGAAAAAGGAAAAGGTATACTGGTAGAAGAAGGACAGTTATCAAAGAAGAATTATTCAACCTCTGACGTTGCTCAAGTTGAATCAAGGCCAAATAAATCAACCTCTGACGTTGCTCATGTTGATGTTTCTACTAAAGTTGTGACAACCTCTGACAATGCTCAAGTTGTACAAACTCAGCTAGTTCCACAACTCCAAGGTTTCTTAAGACCTGTACTTTCTGAAACTCTGACGCTAGAAGCTGTGGACTTTTCACAAACCAGAACAGTACTTGGAAAAGAATCTTATGATAAATCTGGTTTGGGTTCACACAGGGAGAAAAGAATAAATAACAGACCTTTGATCATTCATCACTGGCAGAACCTGGTGTTGGGGTATCTCAAGAGAGCCTTGATAAACTAGAGTCTGTTCAGATGGTTTATCATAGAGGGTTGAAGAAAGAGGTGCTGTTATATTTTATGTCTGACGGAAGAGTATACAGAATAGGAGAAGCTGATGTTCATTTGAAACTATGGGAAGAGCTTGAGTATGTTCTATATCTTCTCAAAATCAAAAATAGAAGTACTCATGATGCTGCTCTAGTTTTAAAAGACAGAATGATGAAATCTAAAGTTCTTCTTGGAGGAGGGGTTTCAAGTGCATATATTCCTAAGTATAGAGATGCTTATGGAAAGATTGTTGAAATGAAGAGAAACAGTGCCAAGCTCAATACTGCACTGGGTATAAAGGTTTTAGAATTCAACTTAGAGTCAGACAAATCATACTTTATCCGGCTAGGGAATGAAATGAGGAAGAACAACATTTATTCTCTGAGAGCTGCCATCTACCAGACTGGAGAAAGTGATCCAGAGCTTAAGGAATTGAAAGAAATCATGGTGGATGAGCTAGCAAAAGCAGAAAGGAGGCTACTTATTGACTATCTCAGGACAGTGCCTGATATTGAAGAGATTAAGTAAAGTCTGACTGTAAGTTTTTAAAGTTTTCTGTTCTAAGTAAAAGTTAAACTCTGATATGTTATAAACACTGCATTTGTTATATGTTTTGACATCATCAATTATCTTTTAACTTGTACATTTTTATTATGCACAAGTTGGGGCAGATTGTTAGATATAATTGTTGATGAGTGTTTATCAGTGTTTAAGCAACAGGTATTCATCAGAGTTTACTGGAAGCCAGTCAGAGTTTATTAAAGTCTGACGGAGTGAGAGTTTGCTAAAGCTGTCGGTGCTAACATTGAAGATTCTAGAAGCAATATATCTTGAAGATGGAAAGAAGCAAGATATATTGAGACAGACAAGGAAACGGAACAGAAGACAGAAGCAATCCCAATTTGATATGATTTGTATAGCTAATTTATAGGAATATCAATTAGAGATTGATTCTATGTAGCTGTGTACTATATAAACACAGATAGGTTAACCCTAAAAGGGATGCGATTATTGAAAACATTATTCTTGTAACCTTGCAGCTCTCTGTGATATTTTACATCACAAAGAGAAGAGTTATTTATATAATTCAGTTGTTGATTTATAAACAGTGTTCTTTATTGTTATTATCATACTTATATTGATTATATATTGTGAAATCGGCCTAACATAGGTAGAACTATATCATTCTAAAAAACAACACTAGGACACAAGTGATTAAATATCAACTGTAAAAATCTAAGAAAACAGACAGAACCTAACTTATCTGATTTCCTATCACTTAAAGCTTTTAAGATAAACAACCCATAATCAAACACTGTAGAGTGGATAAGAGAGTACCCAATTTTAAGAGATCCTGATGGAAGAGCATCAAAATTTGATGTCTTGTTCAGGAAATAGCGGCTGATCGTATCAAAGAAGAAATTCCATTCCTTCTTAAGCTTTGTCCTAAAGAGATTGCCATATCTCTTTACTTCTCCATTGTAGCCCAACTTTGTAACAAACTCAAAAAGAGTAGAGTCCGAAACATTAGCAGGAATAGCATCACCAAGAACAGGTAAATTCAGGGCTTCCTCCACAATTGCAGGAGTCACATAGTGAGTAATTCCATTATGTTCAAAACTCATCAAGATGGTGTCAGAATACCCTTTGTCAAAAGTAACTGAGTTCCACACCTGCATTACAGACTTAAAAGAAACACTTGCAGGTTCTGTTAAAACAAACTTCAATGGGCTTGAAGCTAGAAAATCTTGAATTATATGAAACTCATTGGGTAAATCTTGATGATTTAGAATAGCCACAAAATTGTTAGTGGCAAAAGTAACACCACTAATCACTGTTTGTTTGTTCATGAATGATGAAGACGCCATTGTAATTCTTAAAAATCTTGAGAATTGATGTTTGAAAATAGTTAGGGTTCGTGAGCACAGAGAGAGATAGAAAATCGAAAAACTGATGATGAGAGAGTAATTAATGATGTAGAATAAGTAAAAGTATTTTCTTAGAACAAAACTTTACTCTCAATAACAGGTGGCAAAATATGATTTGTGCACAAATAATTAGTGGACAGATTACGTGTGTAATTTAAATGAAACTGCACCGCTTTTTATGTGTATGTATATGTATATCTATAACAGTGCAACACACGCGCGCATACAGTTGTCCTACTAAAACTCAACCGTCCATCAGCAGATACTGACGAAAAATTAAGCACAAATTAAGCAATGAAATACTGACCTGAACATCAGGATTGACCAGTTGACTTCCTGTCAGGATAACATCCTATCAGGATTTGATCAAAGAAAACATACCTTTCTGAATAACCATCAGGATTTGACAGTTATCAGGATTTCCTCTCTGTAGCTTTCCTCAGAAATTCTCAAAGTTCATCATTCCAAGTTCATTCACCAATTTATTGAAAGTAGCTTCAGGTAGTGGCTTGGTGAATATATTAGCTAGTTGTTGATCAGTAGGAACAAAGTGTAGTTCAATTGTTCCTAGGGCTGTCAAAAAAATCCGAAAAATTCGATATCCGTCCGAAATATTTGTATTCGTATCCGGAATAAAGCGGATTTTATCTGTATCCGAAATAAAGCGGATATTATCCATATTCGAATTCAGTAGTTGCGGATACGAATATGGATATAGGCGCATCCGTATCCGGTAATATCCGAATCCGAAATTAAATAAATATGATAAATAAATAATATTATATATATAGTTACATATTATTTAGAAATTATATTTTAAGTTTACAGAATATATATATATATATATATATATAATTTAATCATTAAACAATATATTTATATAAGTTGTAGATAATTGTAAATATATATATATATATATATATATATATATATTACAAATTTAATATTTTAAAATAAATAAAATTATACTAAAAAGTAAATTTTTGAAAAAAATAAAATAGACTTTAATAAATTTAAGTTTTAGTTTAGTTTAGTTTTTTTTAAAAAAATTTAAATTTTTATGATTTTTTCAATTTTTTTGAATTAAAATTTAATAGAAAAACTAAAAAATTCTGACTGAAATTCGGATTCGGATATTATCCGTATCCGGATAGTATCCGGCGGATTCGGATTCGGATATTTTTATTTCAATATTTTCGGATTCGGATACGGATCCGGATACGAATTCAGATTTTCGGATTCGGATTCGGATACAGGCAGATCCGTATCCGAATTATCCGTTTGACCGCCCTAATTGTTCCTTCCAGAACTTGTTCTCTTATGAAGTGATATCGAATACTGATGTGTTTAGTAAGAGAATGTTGAACTGGATTTCCTGTCATTGCAATAACACTTTGGTTATCACAATAAATAGGGATTTTTGAGTATGATAGGCCATAATCTAACAACTGATTTCTCATCCACATTATCTGAGCACAACAACTTCCTGCAGCAATGTACTCAGCTTCTGCAGTTGAAGTGGAAATGGATTTTTGCTTTTTACTGAACCATGAAACTAGTCTTCCAACCAAAAACTGACAGCTTCCTGAAGTACTTTTCCTGTCTATTTTCCATCCTGCAAAATCAGCATCTGAATAACCACACAACCCAAAATCTGATTCCCTTGCATACCAAACGCCAAGTGAAGAAGTGCCTTTGAGATATCTGAAAATTCTTTTGACTGCAATCAGATGGGGTTCTCTAGGTTTTGCTTGAAATCTTGCACACAGACAGGTTGCAAACATGATATCCGGTCTACTTGCAGTGAGATACAATAAAGATCCAATCATTCCTCTGTAGTGAGTTACATCTACCTCAGCACCTTGATCAGGATCAAGTTTGGTAGTTGTAGCTATGGGAGTTGTAGCAGGAGAACTATCTTGCATGTTAAACCTTGTCAATAAATTCCTTGTATATTTAGACTGATTGATAAAAATCCCTTCATCAATCTGTTTAACTTGAAGACCAAGAAAGTAACTCATTTCTCCCATCATGCTCATTTGATATCTTGACTGCATAAGCTTGGAAAACTTTTCACAAAGCTTATTGTTTGTTGACCCAAAAATGATATCATCAACATAAATCTGAACTAACAACAAGTCCTTACCATGATTCAAATAAAATAGAGTTTTATCAATAGCACCTCTTTTGAATCCACTTTCCAGTAAGAATAGAGCTAAAGTTTCATACCATGCTCTTGGAGCTTGCTTTAGTCCATAAAGTGCCTTATCCAATCTATAGACATGATCTGGATATTTAGGATCAATGAAACCAGGAGGTTGCTCAACATAGACTTCTTCCTCCAGTTCTCCATTTAAGAAAGCACTTTTAACATCCATCTGGAAAACCTTGAATTTCTTATGTGCTGCATAAGCAAGAAATATCCTGATGGCTTCTAGTCTTGCAACAGGAGCAAAAGTTTCATCATAATCAATTCCCTCTTGTTGAGAATACCCCTTTGCAACTAGTCTTGCTTTGTTTCTGATTATTACTCCATCAGAATCAGTCTTGGTCTTGAAAATCCACTTTGTACCAACAATTGATCTATTCTTTGGTCTTGGTACTAGTTTCCAGACTTTATTTCTTTCAAATTCATTCAGTTCCTCTTGCATTGCAGTAACCCAATCAGCATCTTTAAGTGCATCTTCAACTTTCTTAGGCTCCTCCTTAGATAGAAAGTTATTGTATAGACATTCATTCTGAGTTGCACTTCTTGTTTGAACACCTGCATCAGGATCCCCAATGATCAAATCAGGAGTATGACCTGCAGTCCATTTCCTTGTTGGTGTTAAATTGTTTCTTGAAGTAGATGCTCCCCCTGGATTGGTGTTATCTTGACTTGAAGAACTTGCTTGATTTGAAGCTCTCCCTGAATTATTGCTATGTCCTCCTGATAAGTTATCAGGATCATCACTTGAATCAGTATCTGAAGAATTCTGTCCTGATGATTGAGTTGACTCTGAACTTGTAGTAGAATGCTGTTTCTCCCCCTCAACATTAGCACTACTAGAAGTATCACCATTGATTGCATCATCAGTATTTGCACCATCAGCATCTGGTGTGTCATCAGGATTTGGTGACCCATCAGGATCTGATGTATGGACAGGATCTGATTCACTTTCCTCAGGTTCCTTGGTAGCTTCATTTTCAAAAATCAATCTATCATGAGAGTCTTCATTGATTCCAGTTATCTTCTTGTCATCAAAAGATACATGTATTGACTCCATGACAGTCCTTGTCCTCAAATTAAAAACTCTGAAGGCTCTCGATGCAGGATAGCCTATGAAAATTCCTTCATCAGCCTTTGTTTCAAATTTCCCTAGCTGTTCAGGATGAGTTCTGAGAACAAAACATTTACATCCAAACACATGCAGATGCTTCAGACTTGGTTTCTTCTCCTTGAGTGACTGATAAGGAGTAACACCATGCCTGTTTATTAATGTGAGATTTTGAATATAGCATGCTGTGTTGACTGCTTCTGCCCAGAAATATGTAGGTAATTTTGCTTCTTCCAACATAGTTCTGCCAGCTTCAATAAGAGTTCTATTTTTCCTTTCAACTACTCCATTTTGCTGGGGTGTGCCAGGAGCAGAGAATTGTTGAATAATTCCTTTGTATTTGCAGAACTCTTCCATCTTTGAATTCTTAAATTCAGTACCATTATCACTTCTCAAAATCTTGACTTTGTACTTTGTGGTTGTCTCAGTCATTCTCACATGATCCAACAGAACTTCAGGAGTTTCATCTTTTCTGTGCAGAAAATACACCCAGGTGAATCTAGAATATTCATCAACAATTACAAGAGTGTACCTTTTCTTCTGATGGACATGATGTTGACTGGACCAAATAGATCAAGATGTAGCATGTGATAGGGTTCTTCAATAGAGGATTCTGATTTACTCTGGAATGATGTCCTTCTTTGTTTTGCTTTCTGACATGCATCACAGAGTCCATCAGGAGTATATAACACTTTTGGTAATCCTCTCACTAAATCTTTCTTAACCAACTCATTGATATTGCTGAAGTTGAGATGAGAAAGCTTCTTGTGCCAATTCCAACTTTCATCTACTGAAGCTTTACTGATCAGACAGGTAGGGGAGTCATCAGTATTTGATTGAATGTTGGCTTCATATATGTTACCATGCCTGTAGCCAGTCAGTGCTATCTTTCTTGTTGCTTTACTGACTACTTCACAATGAGTGGAATAGAAGTTGACATGATAACCTCTGTCAGTGATTTGACTAATACTCAACAAGTTGTGTTTCAGTCCTTTCACTAGAGCTACTTTTTCAATGATGACATTTCCAATGATTATATTGCCATATCCCAAAGTTTGTCCAATGTTGCCATCTCTATAAGACACAGTTGGGCCAGCTTTTTACTCATATTCTGATAACAGGGCTTTGTTTCCAGTCATGTGCACAGAACATCCACTATCCATGACTAACACATTTTTCTTTTTACCCTGCAATCAGAATAGAAACACACTAGTTAGAACATTTAGGAACCCATACTTGTTGGGTTCCTTTTCCATGCAATTTATTAACTTTCACAGCAGAAGACTTTCTGACTTTAGCAGTCCTGGCAGGATTTACTCCATCAGGATTTGCTTTGTCAGTATCAGTATTAACAAAAGCATGCTTCACAATGACATTATCAACTCTATCAGACTTTGTACTATTATCAATCTTAGGCAGTGGATCATAAAAGTTATAGTACAAATCATGATAATCTTTACAAGTATAAATAGAATGCCATATACTACCACAATGAAAACAAGACTTCTGCGGTTTATAAAATACTGATCTATTCCTAACATCAGACTTAGAAATATCAGCAATCTTCTTCTTACTCTTCTTACAATCAATAGCAAGATGATTAGAGTTACCACAGTTAAAACAACACTTTCTAGGTGCATTTGGGATATATTTATAACCATTTTCTTTATTGATCCCAACTTTACCATTCCTGTTTCTCTTAACAGTAGCTTCCTTTTTCTTATCTGTCACCTCACAGATTTAATCCTTAAGCTGTTTCTGAGACAATAGACCTACATTCTTAATGACTTTATTCCTGACAGGTTTAGACTTTATAATTTTAATTCCTTGAGTAGAAGTAGATCCCTTTTCAAAAGTAGAATTGGAATCCTTACCAAAAACAAAATTAACAGGAGTAATCTTAGATTTGGTTGTATCTATAACATGTCTATAGGTCTTTGGACTGACTGTCTCATCAATGACAATTTTCTCTTTCAATTTCTTATCCTCATCTGACTTATATCCTAAACACTCTTTCCAATTCTTAGAGGTATTAATCTCATGAAATTTCCTACCAGAGTCTGTCCAGGTTCTGATTTTCTCATTAGCATATTCAAGTTCCTTTTCAAGAGCAGTACATTTGGATTTCATCTCTAAATACATGTGATTAGCATTATCACATTCTTTTTGTACTTCTTGCATACGAGAAAATTCAGCTTCTAATATATCATTCCTTTTTCTAAGTTCAGACATCTCAGATAATATCCTAGTATTTTCAGCAGTTTGACTTCTAAAGCTAATATGTAATGACTTTATAAAACGTCTTAACTCAGAAGCATTATCAGTATCAAAATCAAAGATAGTATTTAGTACCTTATCATCAGGAGCAGCAGTTACATCAGCATTGGACATTAGAGCATAGTTGACCACCTCAGTATCAGATTCTGAGGAGGAGTCCATCCAATCCTTGCTTGATGTGATAAGTGCCTTTGTCTTCTTGCACTCAGAAGCAAAGTGACCTATACCATTGCACTTGTAGCATCTAACCTTTGACTTGTCAAATTTGCTACCCTTTCTGTCCTTTTTGATATACTTATCTTCGTTTGGATTGAAAGCCTTTTTCTGAAAGTTGCCTTGTCTTTTATTCTTCCTGAACTTCATCCTTCTGAAGTTTCTGACAATCATAGCAACCATCTCTTCCATGTCTGAGTCAGAAGAATCATCATCAGTATTGGCATCAGGATTGCCATCAGTATTTGATGAAGAGTCATCAGGATCTGACTCAGCTACTATTGATTTACTTCTAGAGACCTCCATAGCTTTTCCTTTTGATTTAGGCTCTGCCTTCAAAGCAATTGATTTTGCCTTGTTGCTTTTCTTGTTCTTTCTCTGTTGAACTTCAAGATCATGAGTTCTTAGCATCCCATAGACTTCATCAAGAGACACAGTGTTAAGATCATACTGATGTCTAATGATCGAGGTCTGAGTATCCCATTCTTCGGGTAAAGCTCTTAGAAACTTGGTGTTTGAATCTTCAGTTTCATATTCCTTGTCAACTAAAGATAAACTGTTCAATAGTGTCAGAAATCTATCATATAGATCAGTTAAGCTCTCATCAGGTCTTGCATCAAATTGTTCATATTCTTGAATCAAAAGAGCCCTTCTGTTTTTCTTGACAGATGCAGATCCCTGGCACTGAGTTTCCAAAGTATCCCAGATTTCTTTTGAAGACTTGCATGCAATCACTCTATTTGACATGACAGCATCAAGACTACTGTGCAAGATATTCTTTATCTTTGGTTCCCTGAGTACATGAGCTTTTTCTTCTGGAGTCCATTCACTTTTCGCCTTGACCACATAATGTTCAGGTACTGTATCTATTCGTTCTACAATCCTTGTAGGAATATATGGTCCATCACGAATCCTGTCCAAATAGTCAGGATCCATAGCCTCCAAGTACATCAGCATCTTTACCCTCCATGTTGGATATTCTGATTTCTTCAAGATGGGAATCTTCATGCTTTCATACTTGGTTGTCGACATCTTTAGATCGTATCTGATTCAGAATTAAATCAGTTTGCTCTGATACCAATTGTTGCCCAGTAATAATCTATTGTAGAAGGGGGGGTTGAATACAATAGTATAAGATAATTGACTTCTTAATGTATATATCACAAATATAAAAGAAAGATAACAACTTTATTAAATCTGATATAAAACTGTTACAAACTCTCTCAAGAAATTCTGATGTTCTTGAGAGCTGCTAGCTTACAAAAACTCTCTCAAGAAATTCTACGTTCTTGAGAGCTTCTATCTTGATTCACACCGAACCAAAACCAAAACTGTGTTTATATACTACACAGCTTCTCTATCAATGATAAGTCCTAATCAATTACAAAGATTGAAACCTATCCATAATTGATAGCTACATTCTACAAACCAGGAACCGACAGAATAAACTTCCATGTTTAACTAGACTCCAAATATAACTCGAAGTAGGAATCCTGATCAGCTTCCAGTCCTGATGATCAATCCTGATCCCAGTCCTGATATGTATCTTGATCCTGACGACCATGCAATCCTGATGATGTCAGCAATCCTGATCAGTTGAGTCTAGCTCCTGACGATCATTGAATTCTGATCTAACATCACAGATGATCGATCTAGATTCGGATATGTGTATTTGATGAAACACAAGTCTGAAGCCTTTGAAAAGTTCAAAGAATACAAGTATGAAGTGGAGAAACAAACCAAACATAGTATTAAAACCCTTCGATCAGATCGAGGTGGTGAATACTTGAATGGTGAGTTTCTAGATTATCTCAAAGAAAATGGTATAGTCTCTCAGTGGACTCCTCCATATACTCCACAGTTGAATGGGGTATCTGAAAGGAGAAATCGAACTTTGTTAGACATGGTTCGATCCATGATGAGCTATGCAGATCTTCCAGTATTCCTTTGGGGTTATGCATTGGAAACCTCAGCATATTTACTGAATAAGGTGCCTTCCAAATCTGTTCCTCAAACTCCATATGAGATATGGAAAGAAAGGAAACCGAGTCTTAAACACGTTAAGATTTGGGGATGTCCAGCTTATGTCAAGAAAGTTGACCCTGATAAGCTGGAATCTCGATCCGTAAAATGTAAGTTTGTGGGATATCCTAAAGAGACTTTAGGGTATTACTTTTACACCGATCATAGGGTATTTGTCTCCAGACATGCTACCTTCTTGGAAAAACAGTTTATCCTTGAAGGGAACAGTGGGAGCAAAATAGAACTTAATGAAGTTCAAGAAGCACAAAATACTACGGTTCAAGAGGAAACACATGTTCAGACTGAACAACCTTCTGTGGAACAGCCCATTCGTAGGTCAGAGAGAGTGTCTCGCCAACCTGATAGGTATTATGGCCTTGTCATTGAGAATGACACTGAGTTGTCAATCATTGATGATGACGACCCTATGACCTATAATGAGGCTATGAGTAGTATTGACTCAGAGAAATGGCAGAGTGCCATGAAATCCGAAATGGATTCTTTGTATACCAACCAAGTATGGACTTTGGTTGAAGCACCCAAGGATGTGAAGCCTATTGGGTGCAAATGGGTATACAAGAGAAAGATCGGAGCAGATGGCGAGGTGGAGACCTATAAGGCCCGGCTCGTGGCAAAAGGATTCAGACAAAGGCAAGGTATTGACTTTGATGAAAAAATTTCGCCTGTAGCCCTCTTAAAATCAATTCGGATTTTTCTTGCGATTGCTGCTTACTACGACTATGAGATCTGGCAAATGGACGTGAAAACAGCCTTCCTCAATGGGAAACTTGAAGAGGAAGTGTATATGACACAGCCAGAGGGTTCTGTTTCGAAAGGGAATGAACACCTAGTATGTAAGCTGCTAAGGACCATATATGGATTAAGGCAAGCTTCTCGTAGATGGAACATCTGTTTTGATGAGACAATCAAAGAGTTTGATTTTATCAAAAACATAGATGAACCATGTGTCTACAAGAAGGTTAGAGGGAGCGTGGTAACATTTCTTGTGTTGTATGTGGATGACATACTTCTGATAGGAAATGATATACCGATGCTACAATCAGTCAAAGTGTGGCTATCAAAGAACTTCACTATGAAGGACATGGGAGAAGCATCCTACATTCTCGGTATAAAGATCTATAGAGATAGATCTAGAAGAATGATAGGTCTTACCCAGGGTACATACATCGAGAAAGTGCTTAAAAGGTTCAGCATGGAAAACTCCAAGAGAGGTCTCATACCAATGAGCCACGGAGTATCCCTTTCCAAGAAGATGTCTCCTAAGACACCTGAAGAAAGGGAGCATATGAGTAAGATTCCTTATGCTTCGGCAATAGGATCTATCATGTACGCGATGTTATGTACTAGGCCTGATGTTGCTCATTCAATTATTGTGACGAGCAGATATCAGTCCAATCCAGGTGAAGACCACTGGAAAGCAGTGAAGAACATCCTTAAGTATTTGTGAAGGACTAAGGATATTTTTCTTGTTTTTCGTGGATCTGAGTTGAAAATAGAGGGTTATACTGACTCTAGTTTTCAATCAGAAAGCGATGATAGCACATCCATGTCAGGGTACGTGTTTACTCTGAATGGTGGTGCGATTAGTTGGAAGAGTTCCAAACAGTCTACAACGGCTGACTCCACAGCGGAAGCAGAGTATATAGATGCAAGTGAGGCTACAAAAGAAACCGTTTGGATGAGGAAATTTGTTTCTGAGTTGGGAGTTGTTCCTAGCATTGAGGAGCCTATTGTGTTGTATTGTGATAACAACGCAGCAATAGCACAAGCCAAGGAACCTAGGTCTCATAAAAATACCAAACATGTTTTGTGGCGCTTTCATTTGATTAGGGAGATCATTGAAAGAAGAGATGTCAAAATTGAGAGTTGACACACATAACAATGTAGCAGACCCACTCACAAAGACATTGTCTCAGATTCACTTTGATCGTCATAAAGAGAAGATGGGTATTAGATACCAGTGTGATTGGCTTTAGTTCAAGTGGGAGATTGAAAGTGTTTGTCCTAAATCCAATCATGTATGATGAGTTAGGAAGAACTTTCTTGTATTCTTATTTTATTTCATTAATGTTAATAAAAGACTTGTTTTGTTTTTATTACGGGCTTTATCTATTTAAAGTGTTTTAAATAAGATGTTCCATAGTTTAGAGTAAAGCTTCTAGAATTATAATGAGATTATAATAGTGAGATCTAGAAGATGATAACTCTAGACTTAAACAGTTCCTGATCATAGGATAACTAATCGGAAGTTGGTGAATCCGCAAAGATTGGTACATACTATGCTTGCTCCCGTCAGGAGGATGTATGTTCTCATAGGCATTTGTGTGGTGACACTATAGCTAGTATGTAGGTGCTTGTTAGGGAATAAGTTTACTGAACATGACTCGATAAGTTGAATAGCTAATGGAGTCTACTCACGTGTCAATAGTTATTCACTGAGTGATAGATGTACAAGTGTCCTTAGACTTGAGATCGTTAGAGTTATCTTGTATATAATGAACTATGCTTTGGATTAGTCCTTAGTCTCAAGGACATCCATTAGGTCTATTCTGGGCATAGGGATTTGTGTATGGAGATAGTTAACGTCAATAGAGGATCTACCCCTTCCAGTATAGGAAGAGAATATCCTATGTTATTCTTAGTATGCGAGTTCTGGAATCTCTGGCCAGAGTGTATGAAATTAGAAAGGAGTTTATAATTTGTATTAATATGAACTTAGCATTATGAATAAGAAATCATATGATTAAATTTGATAGGCCTGACACGAGATCCATGCCTTGTATTTAATCGGGATATTGTAGGGTAGAAGGAATTGATTGTACTGAAACTAGTCACTGACAGGTTCTTGGTATTCTAAGCAGTGAATTCATATTATCCGGATAGTCGCAATATGTTGAGAAGCATCACTCATGATGTAGAATAAATATAATTAATCAGTTATTTATATTTAATGAATTATTAGAATTCATATAAATAATAAATAAAAGTTTATTATTATTTATTTCTACTACCGGCTTAATATTGAACCTACAGGGTCACACCATAAAAGAATATTTTCTTTCATGAAAAGATTTAAATTATGAGAGAGGAAGAATTATTTTCTAAATAGTTTAGAAAAAGAAATAATGATTAAAATAGTTTTAATCATTATTAAAGTATTTTAGAAATGTGGGGTTAATATATATATATATATATATATATATATATATATATATATATATATATATATTATTAAAAACCCTAAAAGAGCCCTATAAATAGAATGAGATAGTTCATTCTAAGGCTCATCCTATTTTGTGAAAAAACCTGAAAAGGAGCTAGCCTCCATCTCTCTCTCTCTCTCTCTCTCTCTCTCTCTCTCTCTCTCTCTCTCTCTCTCTCTCTCTCTCTCTCTCTCTCTCTCTCTCTCTCTTCTCTCTAAAAGGTGTTACAGTTTTTTTGAAGAAATCATCGAAGAAAAATTCTTGGTGGATACCGGTAGAGTGCTTTACACTATGAGGAGAAACTGCTTGCAACCATCGTTTTAAAGCTTCGATTCTCAGGGTATGGTTACGATTCCTCTCGATCTAGATTTTATATGTTTTTCTATATGTGCGATACATGGTTTTTACGGAATAATTGTTATATCACGCTTCCGCTCATCCGTAAATTCCTTCAGTAGCTAGACTGGAAGCCATCAGGATTTTCTTATCTTTTGCAGCACACTCAGATTTTAAGGTGTATCAAATGGATGTTAAAAGTGCTTTTCTCAATGGTGATCTTGCTGAAGAAGTTTATGTATCCCAACCTCCTGGCTTTGAGAATGAAGACTTCCCAGACTTTGTGTATAGACTGCTCAAGGCACTCTATGGACTCAAACAGGCACCAAGAGCCTGGTATGAAACTCTATCTCAATTCCTTCTTGAGCATCAATTTACTAGGGGTACAATTGACAAAACTCTATTCTTCAAGAAGCATGGAAATGATATCATTCTAGTTCAAATTTATGTGGATGACATCATCTTTGGATCTTCCAATGAAAAACTCTGTCAAAGGTTCTCTAAGTTGATGCAAATCAAATATGAGATGAGTATGATGGGAGAGTTAACCTTCTTCCTAGGCCTACAAGTACATCAAAGAGAGGATGGCATCTTCATAAATCAATCTAAGTATGTTAAAGACCTCTTAAAGAAATATGGTTTAGAAGAGTCATCCCCAGCAAAAACTCCTATGTCCACTGCAATCAAGCTTGATGAAGATAAGAAGGGTAAGAGAGTTTACATAAAGGTCTATAGGGGAATGGTTGGATCATTACTCTATCTCACTGCTAGCAGGCTAGACATCATGTTTGCCACATTCCTTTGTGCAAGGTTCCAATCTGATCCTAAGGAATCTCACATGATGGCTATCAAAAGAATCTTCAGGTATTTGAAGGGGACTCCTAATCTTGGGCTATGGTATCCAAAGGGCACTGGGTTCAACCTGGTTGGTTACACAGATTCTGATTATGCTGGATGCATAATTGACAGGAAGAGCACCTCTGGAAGCTGCCAATTCTTAGGTCAAAGGTTAGTTTCCTGGTTCAGTAAGAAACAACAATCCACAGCAACATCTACAACTGAGGCTGAATATATTGCTGCTGGAAGCTGTTGTGCTCAATTGCTTTGGATTAGAAATCAACTCATGGATTATGGACTAGTATTGGAACACATTCCCCTGATGTGTGACAATACAAGTGCAATATCCAAAATCCTGTTAATCAATCTACTACAAAGCACATTGAGATAAGGTACCATTTCATTAGGGAACATGCTGCAAATGGTACTATAGCAGTCTCTTATGTTCCAACTGAGAAACAATTAGCTGACATATTTACTAAACCTCTAAATGAAGCTGTCTTTAACAGACTTGTGAGTGAAATTGGTATGCTAAATCCTTCATTTAGTTGTTCTAAGTAAGTATGCTAGTTAATTTTTGTAGCAATAAATTTTCACTGTATTTAAATGCTCTATTTATTTGGAGTGAAAATTAGCTGAGATATGATTTATAAATATTTCAGTATTTTACTGCATACTTTTCAAATCATACTTTTATGAGAAGTTATGAGCTTTTAAGACATCTCTACATAGGTGATTTTGAGAGTTCACGACTTAGTTCAAATAAAACAGACTTATATCGCAAACTGTTGAAATTGTGAGACTTCGCGATATAGTTCATTTCTTGAGTTTGCGACATAGTTCATTTTATGACTTCGCGACCTAGAATAACTATATCGACATGTCCCCTTATTTCGCTGAATTTTGATTTAAATTAACTTTATTTCAAAATCATGATATAAGTCTGACAAAAATCTTGGAATTCCAAAAACGAGAGTTTTAGACAAGGTATTTATACTATACCGCAAAGTCTCCTCATGCTTTCTATCTTTGAGACTTTACGACATAGTTCATTTTTGGACTCTACGATATAATTTGCAAGACTTCACGATATAGGCTATTTTGAGACTTCACGACATTAAAATAGCCTGTACAAATTCATAACTCCATATCGCAGTGTCTCTATCATATAAATACTCTTTTCTAACCATTCACAACTTTTCATCTTGTCTATTACTCTCAATTCTCAAACCTAAACTCAAATTCTCTTCTATCTTCTTCACTCTCAATTTCAAGTGGCACCCAAATCTCAAGCAGCGTCTTCCTCAAACCCTTTAACCATACCCAGAGAGACCAATCTTCTCACTATCCCCTTTGAGGCAGAAGCAAACCCAAGGTACAAGTGTTTTGTACGGTTCTTGAACACATCCTACCTTCACCAAGCTTTAACTATGAACCCCACTCTGTACGTTGATGTATTGGAAGGATTCTGGAGGACAGCTTTGGTATCTACAATGGCGAAGGAGGATGGAACTTCCTTTCAGGAAATCAACTGCACAATTGGGGGCAAGCACTTGAAATTTGGAGAAAAAGAAATCAATGAAGCTTTAGGGTTCAAGGTTGAAGGTCATGATGCTGAAGCCAATGATGCTGAAATGGTGGCATTCATGGACCTAATCAAGTATGCAGATGAGATAGACATGGCTAAGCTTAAGAAGAAGCATGTCAGGAGGGAGTGGTCATTTCTGTTTGACGCACTCCAAAAGGTGTTTCTGTGCAGGAAGACAGGATGGGACCACATCAGTCACATTGTTGTGAAGCTAGCCTACTCCTTAGCTTATAATCAGGAGATTAATGTAGGAGCAATCATTCTCAAAGAATTGGCTCAAAGGCTAGGCAGGACTGTTCGTGGAAGAGGTAATGAAATCTTTTACCCTCGTTTTCTTCAGTGCATTTTAAATTATCTTGATAATAATGTGCATGAATTAGATGGTATAGATAAAACTAAAATGGCTTATTCCAAATCCATGTCCAAAGTTCTATTTGGTTCATTGGACACTAGGAATCAAGTGGATGTGATACTAAGTGTGACCCAGCATATGCAGGACACATTTGCATCCTATCCACTTGATAAGCCCATATATCATGAACTTTCCTGGAAAGGGAAGGCTAAGACTGAAGGAGCTTCAAAGTCTAACCCCGGCCTTCCTATCCCATCCAGTGACCCTCCTGCAAACACTACTTTAGAAATTAGGGAGCCAAGTGCACCAATCTCCCAAAAGGTTGGTGTTACTAAAAAGAAGACCAAGAAGAGAACCCTTGATATAATTAATGAGACTATAGATTTAGGAAGTGAGGAACCTGAGTCACAGCTCACAAGACAAAAGAAGAAATCCAAAACTCTAGCTACCACTGAATCCTCCCAACAGGATTTAGATGTGCAAACAGGGGTACACCTATTACTGTCAATGTCCTCTCAACAGGGCATTGGTATTGAAAAGAGTAGCCTCCCCACTACAATCTGTAAAGAGTCAGCACAGAGTCAAGAACTCACTCTTGACTCGGGTGGAAATAAGGGTGATCATTCACTGAGTGGAGAGCACATCAATGTTGAAATTCCTCCTATCTCTCAGGGGGAGTTGCCAAAATCAAGTCTAAACTCCTCTTCAAGTGACATGGTGCTTTTGATCATTCACATGACAATTCTGCTATTGATCATTCACATGACAATTCTGCTATTGATCATTCACAATTTGAATCTGTGATTGAGCCCCTTTCAAGTGACATGGTGCTTGACACTGTGCTCACCACCCAGGACCCTCATCTAGTTGGTCAGGAAATGCACGCTGGGGCATATTCTAATGACACCAACACAAACACAGAGGATTCACCAGTCCTTACTGGAGACTCTGTGCCAACCTCTCCAATCCTTAGGGATTTGGACTTGCCTTCACAGGCACATAGAGATGATGCTGTAACTCATCCCATTTCAATGGAGACAGCATCAGACTCTACAGTCATTCCAACACTGGAGGAAACTCATATTTCTATTCCTCATGAGGTGCCTAGCACTAGCTCTCACTTGGCTCATGCCACTATGTCAGAATGGCTGAAGCCTGTACAACATGACAGGCCTTCAGGATCATCATATGTGCCCTCACAATTGACGGAAGAATAACTTCAAAACCTTCATGTGGCACAGATTGATGAGATCTCAAAAATAGCTCAACATCTCCTAACAGCAAATCTTCCAAATTCAGACTATGAAGCCATTCTTCTGTGTCACAAGGAGGATGTTGAAACTCAACAGGACAAGATTGTAGATGAGGCCCAACAGGATGGAAATGTTGATGCCTGGTTGGATGCTAAAAGATCTGTGAAGCTGAAGGATGCACTAGCTTTTCTCAGGGAGGACTACTTAACTGCTTTGGGGTCTAATGCTAAAGGTCTCTCTCCTGCAGAAATCTATGATGCTGTGAATGAAGTGTACAAGAGTCAGCTAAAGGCTATGCATTTCCTTGGGAAAGGTCTCCAGTTAGAAATATACACAATCAAAGAAGAGACAGATCATTCTATGACACAGCTCATGAACTGTTATCTCTCTGACTTTCCCAAGGTGGATGGCATCCTGAAGGAGGTGCAGAAAACTCCTTAACATGTCACAAGGATGGATCTCACACTAGCCTTGGTTTCAGATAATATGAAGAAGTTCTCTGCCAAGCTAGAAAACCAAGTTCAAGACAACATCAACTCCAACTCCATGCTCACTGTCATGTGGAAGAATCAGTATGGAAACAAGCTTGTGGATGAAGTTCCTATTTCTGACATCTCAAAATTTGACTTCTCAAAGATCAAGGATCAATCTCTCAATTCCTTCAAATCTCAACAACTCTTCTCTAAGGGGGATGGCTTGGAAAGGGAGGTAGCTGATCTTAAATCTGACAACAAAGTGCTCTCTCAAACCTTGGACAAGCTCAATGCTAAGTTGGATGACCAAAGCAATGCCACATCTAATATTTTGCTAGTCCAACAGAAAATGATGACAACCCTGCTCAGAAGTATGAACCTTCCTATGCCTAGAGAAGCTCAAGACATCTTGTTTGATCCCAAGCCTAAGGGGGAGAAAGGAAAGGAGGTCATTGTGGAAAAGAAAGGGGGAGTACCAGCCAAGCAATAGAAGCTTAAGGGCAAACTCATTGAAGAAAAATCTCTAAAACCAATCACTCTCCCCTCTGTGGATGTCATCAATAAACAAGGCCAAAGAAGCACAGTTAAAGGTTTATATGCTATGTAAATACTAGATATAAACCGAGGGTTTTAAAGGGTCTAAGTATAGAGCAGTCGTACGATGATTTTAAAATATTAGACCGGGAGTTAAAGTACTATTTTGACTTGATTATACTGTCAGCTGAAACTAGAGGGTCCAGGGACAGCTATATTTTATATATGTTGATTAAATATTCCAATATATATATATATTATTGGAAATTTAATGTGAGGTATTAAATAATATTATTAAAAATATTTATTTAATCAAGTGAATATTATTTTGAATATTCACTAAGTGGAATATATTGAATAATAATTCAATATTTATTATTTGAATATTTATTAAATATTCCAAAAATAATTTAAAAATCATAGAACCTTATTTAAATATTACGTAAGATTCCAATAGTTATTTAAAATATTTTCTGATCTCAAAAGAGATTTATGTGACTATAGTAGGGGTTCCCAACTACTTTTAAATTATTTATCCCAAATGATGATTAAGGTTTTGGACTTATAAAAAATTGGGAATCCATCTCAGGAAGTGAATATATGATTTCACTTGCCCCTTTCATTAAAGGTGATATAGTTTGGGTTTCTGAATTATTAGAGCTAAAGATATTTTACAAAACTCCCAGGTCGTGATTTCGAAATGTTTTACTCGAGGATTGAGGTCAGTTGACAATGGTCAACCCACATTGTGACTTACTTCTGATATAATCCGGAAGTAAGGGTATTTTTACACAACCTATCAACAAGAATATTCTTGGGGGAAATGACATTTTCGCGTAAGTGGCCGAGTAACGCACGGTCCCGTAAATAAAAACTATTTTGTTGGCCTTGATGTCGCCAGGTGGAAATATAATAAGAGGCTGGGTGACGCCAGTCCAGTGGAATCCGTTGGCAGGGAGCGGGTCCACTTGTGTGGCCTTGATGTCGCCATGTGGTTACTAATGTGTAAGAGGCCGAGTGACACCGGTCCAACCTAAAAGCCCGTATGCGGCTAGGGTAATGACCTTCGGGATTATCCATCTACTAGTAGAGAATCTTTGGTATGACGACTGATCATCGTATACCAGTGCGTAGCCCTGTACAACTCCCCATGTTTTTTTCCAAGGATTGAAATTTCGGAAATTTTTGGTAACTTGGGTTAAATACCGGTTACAGATACTTGTTAATAATATTTTAACAAAGTACTATACCTCATACAGTGTTTGTACTGTATGGCATGTTTTGACGAAAAGAAAAGTAAATATATCATTCTGTATATGAATGAAGTTTTAAAGGTTTTCCTTTACGATATAAGCTTATATATATGCTTATGCTGCTTTATGTTATTGCTGGGCTTAGTGCTCACACTTGTTTTCTTTTATATATATAACAACACAACAGCTAGAGTAGATGGCCTGGATTCGTCATACCGCTCGGAAGCGCGTTTGGGCCGCGCAGACCGCCCAGGATGGGAGTTGCAGCACCTCAGGTAGAAATACTGAGTTGATTCGGAGCGTAACTCTTGTTGCTCCGGTTTATTTATAAGTATCACGTATGTATATTAATGAACAAGAACAAACTTTTGCACTGCCTTTCTGGTTTCACATAGAGATCATACTGGCAGTAGGTTGCAAACATTTTACTTTTGGGTTGTAATAATTTTAATTTATGGATCATATGACTACTGTTTTTGCAATTCGTTTCTGAGACATAACTAGCGTGAGTATATTGATGATGGGGTCACCATGTGTGTTGATTTATTATATTATGATTCAAGTATCAAGTGTTTGTACGGAATAAAGGAACGTGACAACCTGGATCTCCGACCCCGGATCTGGGGATGTTATAGTGACATTCATTCTGAGTAGCACTTCTAGTTTTAACTCCAACATCTAGATCACCAATGATCAGCTCAAAGGGATGAGCTATATTCCATACAATTTGTCTTGGAAGATTTGATCTTAATGATTCGCCTTGAAATTCATTTTGATGTTGTGAGTGACTAGTTGATCATTCATTTCCTCCCCCTGAGTTGTTGCTTGATTGCCTTGATGATTCTTCTCCAGTGTTAGCGGTATCTCCATTGTTACCAATGTTTCCACCACCACCACCATTATCATCATTATTATTTTCATTACCAGTAACAACCTCAGGTGAAGCTTCATCATCTGATTCTTAGTCTGGCAAGTTATCAAACTTCAATTCTTCAGATGAATCTTCAGTTTGGATACTAGGGAGCTTAGTGTCATCAAATGTAACATTGACACTTTCCTTCACTTGGTGACTATCAATCAAGTACACCCTGTAAGATCTTCTGGAGTAACCAATAAAAATTGCTTCTTGTGCCTTGGCCTCAAACTTGCCACGTTTAATATTGTCATCCTTAAGCACAAAGCATTTTGCTCCAAATACATGAAAGTATTTAAGAGTTGGTTTCTTGTTTTTCATGATGTCATAAGGAGTCTTCATTAAGTCCTTGTTGATTAAAGTTCGATTCTGAGTATAACAAGTAGTATTCACAGCTTCAGCCCAAAAGTACATTGGAAGTCTTAATTCACTTAACATAGTCCTAGCAGCTTCAATCAATATACGATTCTTCCTTTCCACCACTCCATTCTGTTGAGGAGTTCTAGGGGAAGAATACTGTCTTATTATTCCTTTATCTGCACAAAAGTCATGTAGGACTGCATTCTTGAATTCAGTTCCATTATCTGACCTTATAGCTCTAACAGGGAATCTAGAATCCAGCTCAATCAACTTTATATGATCAATCACCATCTGTGGGGTCTCATCCTTGGAATGTAGGAATAAAACCCATGTGTATTTGGAATAGTCATCAACAATCACAAGTGCATATAGTTTCTTTGACATGGACATCACATTAACTGGAACAAACAAATCCATGTGCAGTAGCTGATGTGGTTCAGTTATTGATGATGTGTCAGTGCCCTTGTGAGAAGCTTTCTTTGACTTTCCTTTCTGACAAGCCTCAGACAGTCCTTCCTGTGTAAATTCCATCCGAGGCAAACCTCTCACCAATTCCCTCTTGACTAGAGAGTTCATGGTTTTGAAGTTAAGGTGAGACATCTTCTTGTGCCATAGCCAACTCTCATCTGATGAAGCTTTAGCATAAAAACAAGTAACTTCATCTTTGGATCCAGAGTACAGATCAGCTATGAACAAATCACCTTTCCTTACTCCTTGAAGAGCAAGCTTTCCATTCTTCTTGTGAAGGATCTGACATTTATCTTTCTCAAAGGAAACAACATATCCTCTGTCACAAAAATGACTGATGCTGAGAAGATTGAACTTCAGACTTTCCACAATAGATCATCTTGAATGATAACATTTCCAAACTTCAAACAGTCATATCCTCTGGTAATACCCTTGCTGTTATCTCCAAAGATAACTCATGGGCCAGCTTTCTCAACCACATTTGATAGCAGGGCTCTATCTCCGGTCATATGCCTTGAACAGCCACTGTCCAGAACCCACATAACACGGTTTACCTGTGCCACACCCTACAGTATCAAATTGATTAGTCTTTCCTCGGAACCCAAACTTGATCGGGTCCGGCATATTTAAAGAACTGGCCTTTGTCAGGAAAAACAACATTTTTAACTTTAACTACTTCAATCTCTTTCACAAAAGAGTGTTTTCATTTATAGCCAGCCTTAACACATTTCTGAGTAGGCTTAGGGATAAATGGATCCACTCTAGTCTTTGGAGGACTAGTAGTCTTAGATCTAGCATGCTTCTTATTATTAACATGTTAACGTGGAGCAGTCTTATTATCAGATACATGCTTACTATTAAAATAAGCATACATAACATTGAAAACACAATACATGAAATTAACCACACCACATGCTTTATGAGGAAGATTAACAGCAGGCATGTTGGTTCTATAGTTGTTTTGATCGACTTTATGAATGTCTGACTTAGTCTCTGTTGCTGAAACAACTTTGACTTGTTTGTCAGACATACACTTGTTGGACTGATCAAGTTCAAAAGCAAGATCCTCAATACGCATCTCCTCTTGAATAATGATAGAATATTCATTCAGAGGTCCTGCCAAGGATTCTTTAAATAAAGGTGTTTCAATACCCTTAAGCACATATGGTACACCCCTTTCTTCAGCACTGACTCTATTAGGGATGTTTATGTTTGATTCTCCAATAGACTTATTATAGTCATACCCTATTCTTACAGTATGACCAATACTTTATTTATTGATGATTTCTTTAGTAGTCTTACAAGAGTTATAGTAAGCATTAGCCTTGATTTTAAGTTCACTGATCTGATCCTTAAGAATGGTTTCTAGTTGAATATAACAATTAACCCTATTCTCAAGAAATGCTATTTTCTTAGTAAGATCATCCTGATTAACATGCATAAGTTTTAATTCTTTTACCTCCTTTTCAAGAGCTGTGTTCAAAAGAATTATTCTATCATTTTCTCTACGTGCACAAGAAACAGTAGTACTAAGATGATAGATCATTTCAGCATCAGTAAACTTTACCTCTGACATGAATGATGATGAAGTGCTTGCCTCATTAGCCATTAAAGCTAGGTTTCCAATTTCACCAGCTTCTTCATCACTATCCGTATCATCCCAACTCTTTCCTTCGGCAACATAAGCTTTCCCAATCTTATTCTTCTTGCTAGAATCAAATGAGTTCCTTCTCACTTGCTTTGGCTTTTTACATTCTGTAGCAAAGTGACCCAACTCATTACAATTGTAGCACCTGATTGTGCTTCTTTCCACGGTTCCAGTTTTATAGCCACCCCTTGTGCTATTTGAAGAGGAAGAACCACCTCTTTGAAACCTGGGCTTGAACTTAAGATTAGGATTCCTTCTGAATCTGAATTTGCCAAACTTCCTCACTATCATTGTCAAATCCCCATCCTCCAGCTGATCAAGTTCTTCCAAAGAATAGAAGTCACCACCAGATTGATCAGTGGATGTTAAGCCATATTCAGCTACAATAACATCCGTGTCAGAACTGGAAGGTTGAACAACCTTCACTTCCAGTTGCTGTGTGAGTTCTGTTGCCAATGCAGTAGAAGTACTAACTATCTTTCCAGTTCCATATATCTCCTTTTACTGAATCTTCTCCAGCTCATAGGTCTTCAGAACACCATAAAGTATTTCCAAAGAAATCTCTCCAAGATCTCTTGCTTCTCTGATTGCAGATATTATGTGCTCCAAATGAGATGGAAGTATCATGATGAACTTCTTGTTAATCTCCTTGATAGTATAGTGTTTTCCATTGAGATTCAGATCATTTATCACTTTGTCGTATCTCTCAAAAACCTCAGAGATACCTTCACCAGGGTTTGATCTGAAATGTTCATAAGAAGAGGTGAGAATTTCCAACTTATTCTCTCTGACTTCCTCTGTCCCCTTATTGATTATCTCTATTGTGTCCCAAATGTGTTTAAGCTACTACGATCTATTTATGGATTGAAGCAGGCCTCATGGAGTTGGAACATTCGTTTTGATGTAACAGCCAAAGAGTTTGGCTTCATTCAAAATGAAGATGAGCCATGTGTTTACAAGAAGGTTAGTGGGAACAAAGTGGCATTCCTAGTATTATATGTTGATGATATATTACTAATAGGGAATGACATACCTTCTCTTCAGACTGTTAAGACTAGGTTGGGAAAAAGTTTCTCAATGAAAGACTTAGGCGATGCTACCTATATATTAGGGATCAGGATCTATAGAGATAGATCTAGAAGATTAATCGGCTTAAGTCAGAGTACATACATTGACAAAGTATTGCATCGTTTTGGGATGCAAGAGGCAAAGAGGGGATTTGTCCCTGTGTCTCATGGGATAGTGATCTCAAAAGAAAACTGTCCTAAATCATTAGATGATAAGGACCGTATGAAAAAGGTACCATATGCTTCGGCAATTGGTTCAATAATGTATGCAATGATATGTACTCGACCTGATGTTTCGTATGCTTTGAGCATGACGAGCAGATACCAGTCAAATCCAAGTGAAGGTCACTGGACGACAGTCAAGAATATTCTTAAGTACCTCAAGAGAACTAAATATTCATTCTTGGTATATGCAGGAGATGGGATGTAATACCCTGAATATTTTTGTACTTATTAATTGTACTTTTTCTGATTTAAAATGGTTTTTATTTTTAATTTCATTTTTTTTTATTTTGTTTGATTAATTATCCTATTAGAATGTAAATTTATATATTATTTAAATTTGGATCAATATTATTATTGGTCATATTAAATATATGAATGGGCTTAGCGGATCACGTAAAATCCATAAGCTTCATTACTTATGTTAAATTAGGTTTACACTCTTGTAGTCATCTTATCGTGAATCAAAAGCTATTAGAATAGATAGTTTGCAAGTCACCAGTAAAGAGTAAAGGCTCCGATTAATTGTGTTCTTAATATCGTATGTAAATTGATATACGGTTGTGCCTATATAGAGCTTTTAAGGCTTATTCTTTCAAATTGTCTAGAAAGTGTTATTGTGGATTAAAACATTGCTAGTTGATACAATTCTACATGAACTCGCATGTGTGTTAAAATTTCGGATTAGGTTTTCTGAGACGAGTCATATTAATGAATTGTGATGGTCTCGTATGGAGTTAGATTTTCATTCTGATTTGTGGTAGATGTGTGTTGTATGTTGAGTTCACCATTGTGCATATGTATTAACTCTTATTTATCATATCAATATTAAAAGAAGATTTTACCATTAAAAATGTGTATAAGTCATATTGTTTCATTACTTGTAAATAAATGCATGCATTAGATAATGAATGTAGTAATATAGTTACTTTTTCCTAATCCTGGTATACCACACACGAGTGTGTTTATGTACATAATTGATGAAGGCATTCATGACTTGCTTATTTAATAGGTAAAATAATATCATAAATATTTATGTGACTTAATGAATTTGATAGCAGCTTGTTTAAATATGTGCTACATATAACTGTATTACTACTAGTACTTGGTTTTAAATAATTGATTTAATAAATGACTATGTTAATACTTGATTAAATATTTAATATATGCTTTGCTGCAAGTTCAACATGTATCTGTAGTCGATTTGAATTTCAATTAAATGAGTCCTATTTGTCAATTACTGATTAGCTAATTCAAGTGTGATTTTATACGCATGATAATAATTAGATTTTATAATATTTGATAAGATTTTGGTTACTGATTCATGTTAGTTAATTTGAATTTAGATCTCAACAAAGGATATAGTTGTGACTGGTTAGCGGATTTTTGATTCTTTTGTCACTGATTTATTAATTGCTATTCAGGTACGAATTATTTATTCTTTTCTCTCTATATTTAAATTATAAATATTCAATTTATATTGTTAAGTCAAACTTATAAATTATCACTCATTTGTATCCTTTGTGTACTTATGGGTACGAGTTCTTTACTCTCTTTCTCATTATAAAATATTATTCCTTACTCGTTATATTTGTTGTCGAGTTAATTTTATAAGATTTTGACCCTTGTATTTTGTGTGTACTTTTCAGTGCACATTCATATATTCGTTTCGTATTCTTTATTTCTGGAATTTGTATTTTCATCTCATACATATTTTAATTGTTTCGTTTCGCAACTTTATTGCGATATAGTCATTTTATTCTGTTCAGTGCTATGAGCTTGGCAATATTTTTGTAACCTATGTGTTGGGCTCTTAAACCGATCTGTGTGGGTTAATCACAGACAATGTTCACATGGAGTTCAGAGTAAAGGTGAACTAGGCACTTACTCGTATCGGTGCTGTGAGTATACGAGCACGTCTCTGGAGTATGAGATTGTGTATAGATCATGATCGCTATTGTGTGTTTTCTTCTTCGGGATTATCGAAGAAGGATTCTCTGTATTGTAGAAATGCTTTGTGCATTTCATGTGTTTTCTTCTCATGGATTACCGGGGAAGAATTCTCTGTTTTCTACTTCGCTTTGTGCGAGTACATATCTGTATAAGAGACCCTTATGGATACATACCTTACTTGATTCAGCCTTATATTTGTTCTGTTTCGATTCAGTGCTTTATTCTCGTTGGCTATATTGTTTCATTTTATTTTCAGACTTTATTTGAAAACTCTGTGTTGATGAGACACAATTCACTCAGTTATTTAAAACTTGATTTTTATTTAAAATTTTATTTGTACTGGGCATTTGGCTCACTCGTATTGTTTAACTTTCCGCAGGTAATCAGGGGTAAACGGGATTTTGATGAGAGCCACCCACTTTAGCTGCAGTCTACATAGATGTTTTAATAAATTAGATGCAGTCTACATAGATGATTGAATATAATTTATATTTTTGGTTTGATATTTTTCTATTAGTTAATAGTCCGAAAAGTCGGGCTTTTACATGAGAAGCTAGTTGTAAGAGGTTACACTGATGCTAGTTTCCAAACAAACAGAGACGATACTGTGTGTCAATCTGGGTTTGTGTTTTGTCTAAATGAAGTTGCTATAAGCTGGAAGAGTTCAAAGCAAGAGACAGTAGCTGATTCTACAATGGAAGCTGAGTATATTGCTGCAAGTGAAGCAGCTAAAGCGGTTGTTTTGCTTCGGAAATTCATTGAGGGACTTGGTGTAGTTCCATCGATCGCAGATCCAGTTGATCTTTATTGCGATAACAATGGAGCTATTGCGCAAACTAAGGAACCAAGGTCCCATTCCCGAGCAAAGCATATTGTTAGATATAATTGCTGATGATTGTTTATCAGTGTTTAAGCAACAGGTACTCATCAGAGTTTACTAGAAGTCAGTCAGAGTTTGATAAAGTCTGACGGGATGAGAGTTTATTTAGCTGTCGGTGCTGACATTGAAGATTCTAGAAGCAATATATCTTGAAGATGGAAAGAAGCAAGATATATTGAGATAGCTAAAGAAACGGGACAGAAGACAGAATCAATCCTAATTTGACATATATTCATATGAACTCTAATTTGCTTATGTTAAATTTTTGTAGTGTCAAGTTATATGTCTGCTGAAAATAGACCAAGTTCCAGAAATGGACACATGGTTTCACCATGTCTGCACTTCCTGCTACAATGAAAGTAAAATTGTGGGTACCGATTGTTACTGCAATATCTGTAAGAGAATTGTACCACATCCAGATAAGTGGTATAAATTATTTCATTGTAAAGACACTTCATTTGTCATAAATGATCTGTGTCTCTAATTTGTTTATACAATACAGGTTTGAGCTCTGGGTTCTTGCATCAGATGAAACAGGACAACTTGATATAATGCTTGAGAATGTACCAGCAAGAAAATGTCTTGGAAAATCAGTTCGTGAAATTGGTGAAATGGTGAGACTTGGTCTCATATTTCCATATTTTAAGTTATGGATAACAAAACATAGATCAATCTGATCTTCATACTTGAAACAGATTCCTAAAGTCCAATTCCCACAAATCCTGAAGAGTATTGAGAATAAGGAATACACAATTAAGCTTTTGATACGTGAAGAAAATATACGAGAGAAATCAAAGTTATACCGGGCTAAAGATATCATGGAAGGTCCTTACATGGAAGAGTATGACAATTTAACTGAAGAAACACATATTAAACCTATACAAGAATCTTATGGCGAAGTAAGTATACTTTTTGATCTATGTATTATATAATCCGCAATTAAGTATGTTATTGCATAAATACTTCATCAATTCTAATTATTTGCATTTCGTATCTTTTATTACAGGGATCTGGCTCTACTTACCATTTGGATTCTATGTCTGAAAACAACTAGAAGTCAAGCATAATATTGAGAAAGAATGCTGTAATATTCAGCTTATTATATGTCAATTACGAATGCTGTAAACTATCCATATTGTATAACTTATGGTTACAATTGCTGAGAAAGAATTGATTATTAAAATTCTTCAATATTATAATTTATTATGGCAATGTACTTAACTTTGCAATGCATTGAAAATGATATCCTCAGAT
This sequence comes from Heracleum sosnowskyi, assembly GCA_030848705.1. Classification (NCBI taxonomy): domain Eukaryota; kingdom Viridiplantae; phylum Streptophyta; class Magnoliopsida; order Apiales; family Apiaceae; genus Heracleum; species Heracleum sosnowskyi. The sequence goes on from CM061236.1 coordinate 48,898,951, forward strand.
TGATGATTACCATTTTTTTTGTCAACATTATATATATATATAATAAAGCATTACAAGAACAAAAGCTAAGGATAACAATCCTTGGTGTAATAATAAGGATTCATTAAGTACATTAGATAATTGTAACCACCTTTCATCTAATGGTTACAAGTGACTAATTGTAACAACCTTTCATCTAATAATAAAGCCCTGTTAAATTTCAAAAGTTGTAGAAAGTGCACAATCGTGTTTAAGTAAAGTGAGTGCCCGTAAGAAACAAAATAGTAATGTAGATCCACATGCCCATATAAATTCTGTTAAAGCCGATAAAGCTTTACATGAAAATTAGATAATTAAGCAACTAATATTGTCTGCCAAACTATGATAACAAAAACATGATAATTAATAGAGCAGTACTCCACGTGAGATGAGTTTACTTGCAAAGTTCACTAATGGTTCTATTAGTCACGGACCAGAGATTCGAACTTGAAACATAAAGTTCGCACTGTAGTCAAAGGAGAGTTCAATTCCAGCTGTCAATCTGTTATCAGAAATGAATTTGTCCCATCCAATGCCAAATCTACAAGTCCTTTGGTTCCTGATCACTTCTACATTCCAGTTTGTGGCCCTAAAAATTAAGGTGACCAATGTTCTTCTACCCCAATCTTCATAAACAGATAACAACTGCCTGGGAATGTACTGCATAGTTTTAATTAATGTTAGTAATATTAAAGAAAATTTATAAAAAAAATAATATTATGCATAATGATTTCTAAGAAGCCATACCACGCCATGACTTCTTTGATGGACATGTGACTTCTTTAGAATTATATTAAAAGAAGGCATCTCAGCAACCATATTGTGATGAAGTCCTATTAACAAAAATAATAAGTTTTCAATGTCAATTGACACACTACTGAGTGAAAATTCCTAACTATAGAATGTAGATGAACATGTTTCACTTTCTAATTGCATCTTAGACTTCATAAAGTTATCAAGTTGTAATAACCAAAATTTGTGTATTCAATGTTAAGTAAATAGTTACTTTTGGTAAACATTTAAATTATACCTTCCACTTCAAGTTGTATGTTCATCTCAGAATTCATATCGTTATCAACTCCTAATAACCAAAATCCAATTATTCAATGTTAATTCGAAAATTATTATATTAAATTAGTCCATAAAAATTGAAATTATACCTTCCATACCCTGTTCTACGTGTATCTCAGCATTCATATTGTTATCAACTCCTAATAGCCGAAATTTCAATATTCCATGTTAATAAAAAGAGTAATGTATTAAACGTGGGTAAACATTGAAATAATACCTTCCACTTCATGTTGTACTTGCATCTCAACATTACTGTTAACATCAGCTCCTAATAAAGTCAAAAAAATAAGTTGTTATTATGATATATCACCCTATTTATTAAATTATAATGACAAATCGAACGTATACATTCAGACTCCTCATGTAAAATTAGAATTTCTTTGTCCAAATGTTCCTCATCTTTAACATGAACAAATTTTAAAGATATTATATGTCATAAAGCAGTTAAAATTAAACTATGAATGTAGATTCTAAGAAATACCTTCACTTACAAATGGTACAACTTGCGGAGCAGATTTCACCTCCTCATCATCATCTAAAATAAATAACAAGTTAAACCCAAGATATGTTTCATGTATATAAAAAAACATTTCACAGTATTTTTTGAGGAATGGTATAAACCTTCTATGATAGAGCCGCTTATGTTAGACAAATCAATGTACTGACATCCACGAGGAGGATTAACAAATTCATGTAATCTTAGAAAGCCATCCATCTCTCGCAAATAATCCGTACCAAATGTATCATATACTGTTAACCCAAACTTTGAATCTCCGAAATAAGTGAAAAAAAGCATATAATTGCATAAGATTTCATACTTCCTCATAAATCTACTTAGACCAGATATTTTGTGAGTTGTAGGACAAAATCTGAACTTGAAGTTCTTCCCATCACCAAGGTCGATGTCCAAACTACTGCTAAGATTCTTTCCATACTTCTCCATAAAAATTAGAGGCATTTCCTGAAAATGTAAGTTGTTTAGTATATTTAAAACATAATAATAACAATAGAGAAAAAGTTGCAACTGAAAAAGCCATACCATTTCTCCATTTTCTATTGTACTCCTCTTCATTAATTTAAAAAATTTTGGATAGTTGATGTTTCCAGCATACACTGTACCAAAAATATTGTCTTCAATTAAAAATAATAATATTACTTTACAAAGATTCAATTAATAGTATAGGAAAAATACCAGTAAGAGAGTTTTTCAAATTAATCATATTATTTGAAAATATGACCACTCTGAATGAATTAGGAGAGAACTTCTTAGAAAAAACAACAACATCTCCTACACCAACATTGCATGCTTCAAGAAATTGACTCCATCCTTTGTCAAAGTAAACATCACCATTCTCCCACTTCAAATTAATAGTCCAGGTGTATTTATCAAAACCAAGAGATATGTTATTTGAAGATTCAGTCAAGTTCAATTTAGAAGACGCCATATCAGAAAGGACCTACATATATAAGAATAATAAAACTCAAATATTTCTTAAAAACAGAGCATGAAATTATAGAAATATAGAATATATACCTTGGTGTATGGTTCCACAGTGAAATGGATGTCCTGAATATGCAATTTGTACATTGCAACGAAATTATAATAGGCATTATAACGATAGTTTTCAAAATGTCTAGAAACTTCAAATTCAGGATCACTTTCAAAAGCAACTGAATTACTTAAGATTAAACTGTTGTTCAGTTCATAATTGATTTGCAGACAATATGGATTAAAAATTTCCAATTTAAAGTTTCCTCCATCACGGTACTCCAACATAGCAATGTGATAGGGCTGAATATTATGAAAACTCATCATTTCATCCAAACCTTCAATATGCTTTTTATCTTCAGATAGTTCACCAGGCCATATTGCATTTGATGGTACATGTAAAAACAGTTTTTTTGGTAACTGGGTTCCATATTCCAGATAAAAAGGAAGTGGTAATTTCTACAAGAAATATGATATAACAAAAATTAGATACAACATTTACATAAATCAATAGATGAAAAGTGTACAAGGAGGAACAAATTAAATTGTACCAATTTGCCTTTTTCGTATGAAGACACATAATTGCGACATATGAAAGTGACTTTCTTATCTTCCGAACCCATATAGACACAATATACTGTAATGCAAACACTGAAAATGAAACCCAGCAACATGCATAAAGAATTAGCTTATGTTTATACAAAAGAACAAAGATAATTTTTATTGAATATACCTGGATTTGAAATTTGAATGAAGAATGTGATAATAGTTGAAACCCTTAAATTGACTTCTGACAGAGTAGTATAGACATTGAGAAGATGAACAGTTCAGAGCATAGTACTTAAAATATATACAATAAATAAAGTAGCCTTATAGAGTTGGACTTTGAAAATGTAAGTAGAAGTGTGCTTATTTTATTACAAATGTCAATGCGTTTAGTATAGGATATTTCTTGATAAATTTAGGATTTTTTATATTTAATTTTATTTTATTCTATTAAAATTGTGGACATATTAAATTTAAATTTATTCTTTTGAAATTTTAATGAGTATAATTTGATGGCTTTTTAAATATAAAAGTATTTGAAATTATCAGAAAAACTCATTGAACCGGTTCATTATAAATTTGAAAGACTTCAATTCGATCAGTATAAATGAGTTCGCAAACAAAATTGGAACAATAATTATACTGAAGTAATGAAACTAGATAGAGTACCTAAAACCTATACAAGGAATGGGATAAAACCTATTTTGCTTAGAGTTTGAAAATGAGTGGAATAGGATAAAGCCTATTTTACTTAGAGTTTGACAATTAGAATAAAGCCTATATTATAATTAGAATAAAGCCTATATTATATTTATAATAGGATAAAGCCTATATTATATAATAATGTCAATAAATGATGCCCGACCTATAATTTTTATATAGCTGGTACTAAATCTATATATATATATATATATAATTACATGAAAACAGCAGACGAAAAGTACACAACCAAGAAAGAATACGAATCTAAAATGATTTGTTCCAAGTAATGTTGTTTAAGTTCTTACAAGAAATCAAGTTCCTAAATCACTAGGACACATTATTATATAATATTTATAAGTAACCAAGTAGGACATTGTTGGACTTGCTCTAAGATTACGAACAATGATATAAATCTGGTAAGGCCTATTACTATGTTAGATTTTAAAAGTAACAATACTTTCTGAAAGAATATTTGTGGAAAGTACAAAATTAAAAAACTGCATTGCTTATGACCCATTAAAAGGACTATAAACAGATGGATAAAAATTCAAGGATTAATGTTAGCATTACTAATAAAGCAGCGTCAAAGTACATAATTTCCAATTTTCTGGATAGAAACAACTACAACTAAGCATTCATAGTTACTTCAAAGGTCAAGTCTCCTAAAAAGTTAAATGAAATCCGTTGGCCAATTGTGAAATTGTTTTCGAATGTAAAATCATCCCAGCCAATTCCAAATCTGCATTGCCTCCTGTGGCGCATAACTTCTACATGCCAATGCCTTTCACCCAAAATCAATCTCACCAACGTTCTTTTACCCCAATTTCGATATATAGGCCACATGAAACTTGGAATGTACTGCAAACAGAAGGAATATATGTCATGTATGTATTTACTTTTCTAAAAATTCATCATTCAATTAAAAAAATATCTTACCACTCCATGACAATGTTGATCCACATGAGACTTTTTCAGAATAACACTGAAAAATAAACCCTCATTGTCCACAACTTCAGCATTATCTAAACATTGTAAGGAGAAACAACGTCAACAAAAGACTAAAACTTTGTATCATAGTTGACTAAAGAGAAGTTAACAATAATATATTGCTCTAATTCTGGAAGTACAACACACAAAGGACTAAAACTTGATATCATAGTTGACTAAAGAGAAATGAATGGAACATAAATATTTTATGCTTAGAAACAGAAATATACCAGTAACACTATCTTCGCTATCAGATGACACAAGAACAATCTCCATATCACAAGGCGGATTTATGAAATCCTCAAACCTTAAATAACCAGTAATATCTCGAAAATGATTCATACCCTGGGAATCATAAACTGCAACAGAGAATGTAGAATTTCCCAAATAATTGAAAAAAATAATATCTTCATGTTCAATGGAATATTTTCCAAAGAAGCGAAAAAGACCATGGATCTTGTGGGTTGCCGAAAAGTATTTGAATTGAGTAGTGTAACCACCACCCAGTTGGATGTGAAGGATATCCCCAAGTGTGTGTCCATAATTATTTCTAAAAACTCTTGGCAATTCCTGAAAATATAAGGAATAAATTTTATACACCTTACATGTAAAAGTATATCATATAAAATACACAAAATACATACCAATTCACCATCTTCCAAGCTATCCCAAGTGATTACTTTGTAGAAATTCGCATAGGAGGAATTTGGAGAAACATCTGTTAACATCTCAAAAAAGTTAGACTTTAAACATTTAGAGAACCATTACCCTGAAATATGTATAAATTTACAACATACTACCTCCACCTAAAGTCTCCTCAGATACAATTTTTCGATCAAATACAGAAACTTTGTACTTGAATGGAGTTGGAGTTTTGTAAAAAGCAACTATGTCACCAGGAAGAAGATTGGATGCATCAACAAAATTAAACCATTTTTTACTAAATAAAGCTTCACCATTAACAAATTTCAGTTTTATCCTCCATTCATGATCTTCATAACCAAGTGTTATAGATCTTACAGACTCTGTCAAGTGGAGTTTGTAACAAACATACGGAGATAATACCTGCAAACAACAAATAAATATTGTTAAATAATTGGAATATTAAAATAATGTAGTGTTACTAAATTAGAGAATCAAACAGAACCGAATGAAGAATTAGACCTTAGCGTACGAAGCAGGAAGAAGATCTTTGTTTTGAATAAGCAAGTTGTAGACCCCAAGAAAATTCTTAACAACATTAAACTGATATGTGGAACAAAGTTTGTCCTCAACTACAGGAGTACAAACTATTTCGGTTGCGGAAACATCGTTATTAATTGAATACTGCATTTCAACAGCATAAGGTGTATAAAAATGTAAATCAAAGTCACCCCCTTCGACATAGTTCAACAGAGCAAGATGATAAGGTCTCAATCCATAATAATCCATCATAGCTTTCAGACCTTCTACATATATAGAACCTGGAACATAATCAACCTCCCAAACACGACCAGAAGTAACATGCAGTTTCAATTTAGCAGGTAAATCATTGGCATATTCAGCGTTAAAAGGTAAAGGTAGTTTCTGCAATTGAAACTATGAAATAAGTATTCAATAGACAAAAATACAAACACATATCTAACAAAGAAAAGAACAATAGCACATACCAATCTGCCTCTCTTATAATCAGAAGATGATATCATAGAAATCATACTAATCTTGCACTCATCTAAATCCATAACTACTTAACCTATAATAAAATAAAATAAACAGCATTCAATACATAGTTGAGTCAGATAAAGTAATATACTTCGATAACAAACATGAATTTTGATTTACAGAAAGCACAAGAAAGTAATTCAAAGAGGACATTGAAACTTACCAGGAAGAATTGAGACACGGACAAGAGGAAAACTATTACTCAAGATACAGTACCGAAGATGTAAGCAACCCTCATTTATGGTGGTAATTGAAGTTACACATTTTACAAAAAAACACATTAAATTTTATAAGTCAACTATGTTTATTAAAGATGTAACCCCCAACTATATTCAATTTTGAATAGAATATAATTAATTTCTCAAAAAGTTGAAAATTCAGGAATAATTATGTGTTACATGATTTATGTTACACTAGCTTCAAACACGTGCATCGCACGGATTGTTAATTGTTATTTTATTATTATATTTTTAATATTTTATTAATTGTAATTGTGCAAAAAATAGGATAGTATGGGTTTGCCCGTTATATTTTTGGTAATGAGGAGTTTTAGTAAGAAAAAATAAAAAAGGTAACATATATTTAGTTTAAAAAGGTAAATGCCCGTGATATTTTTAGAAAATGAGGTTTTTAAATTTAATAATTAAAAATATTTAAATATGTTTTAAAATAAATAAGTAAAGAGTTTCATGTGACATTTTTGGAAAAAAAAATGAAGTTTAGTGAGAAAAATAGAAAAAGTAAAATGTAAAAGACAATTTCCCGTGATATATTTAGAAAAGGAGGGACTTTGTTAGAAAAAATATTATTATTTAATAATATATTTCTATAAATAAGTAAGGTTAATTAAGTAAAAACTAATTAAGAACAATTAAGTAAAATCACAACGTACCGACCAATTAGTTACCCGGTATATACATTATTGAAGTCAAATAAGAAATGTACATAAGTTAAGTCAACTAAATTGAAGAAAAAAAAAATTACAAAGCCAAGCGTAGCGGGCATAAATACTAGTTTGATATAAATTGTATAGCTAATTTGTAGGAATATCAATTAGAAATTGAATGTATGTAGCTGTGTACTATAAAAACACAGATAGGTTAACCCTAAAAGGGGTGCGAATACTGAATACATTATTCTTGTAACCTAGCAGCTCTCTGTGATATTTTACATCACTGAGAGAAGAGTTATTTAATATAATTCAGTTTATTGATCATAAACAGTGTTCTTGATTGTTATTCTCATACGTATATTGATTATATATTGTGTATTCGGCCTAACAATTAGTATCAGAGCCAAGGCTGATTAATATATACAGTTTTACGATCTAAAACACAAGTATAATCATGACTGAAAACTCTCAGGAAGGTTCTATTGCTCAAAAGGTTCAATCTGCTTCTGTAAGTCGATATGAATCAATCAGGGTTCCAATGCTCAAACCAGTGGAATATCCAATATGGAAGGTTAAGATGACCATGTTTCTAGAAGCCACAGATCCAGAATACCTTGATAGAATCTATGATGGTCCTCATATGCCAACTAAACTGTCTCCTGCAGTTGCTGGTCAAGAACAAAAGACTGTTCCGAAGGAAAAGAAAGATATGACTCCTGAGGACATCTCATCAATTGCAAAGGATGCAAAGGTTAGACATCTTCTACACAGTGCCTTAGATAATGTAATGTCTAACAGAGTTATTGGTTGCAAAACTGCCAAAGAAATTTGGGATGCTTTAGAAGTCAGATGCCAAGGAACAAGTGCTATAAAGAAGAACAGAAAGACCATACTGACACAGGAGTATGAGCATTTTGACTCGAGATCTGATGAAACTTTGACAGAAACATATGATAGATTCTGTAAACTTTTGAATGATCTGTCTCTTGTTGATAAAGAATATGACCTTGAAGAGTCAAATCTCAAGTTTCTACTATCTCTACCTGAAAGATGGGATTTAAAAGCAACAACAATAAGAGATAATTATGATCTTGCAGAAACAGATCTTGATGAAATTTATGGGTTGCTTAAAACTCATGAACTAGAGATAGAACAAAGAAACAAAAGATCTGGAAAGAAGACAAAATCTGTTGCTCTCAAAGTTGAAGAAAAACTCATGAAGAAAGAAACATCAAAGAAGAAAGCTAAGGGAAAAGCTTTGGTCATAAAATCTGATAGTGAGTCATCAAACTCTGATGATGATTCAAACACTGATGCTTCTTCTGAATCTGAGGATGATGAAGAACAAATGATGCAGATGGCTGCTTTGATGGTGAAGACCTTCAAGAAGATGGGTTTCAAGAACTTCAAGAAAGGAAAAAGATTCTCAAGGAAAGATTCAAACTCTGAAAGAAGGAGTTTCAGAAAGTCTGGAGGAAGGGATACCAAAACTGGAAAGAAAGATAAGTCTGAGATCCAGTGCTACAAGTGTAAAGAGATGGGTCACTATGCTCCAGAGTGCAAGAAAGGAAAAACAGAAAAAGCACTCATCACTAAAGGAAAAGACTGGGTAGACACGTCAGATTCAGATGAGGATGTAAGCTATGCTCTCATGGCAACTGTCAAAGATGAATCTGAATCATCTGAAAACAAGGTACCCCTAACAACTTATGCTTATGATACTGATAATATATCTGAATTAAGAATTTATCTTAAAAGCATACATGTTAGTTATAGGGATCAGACTTTAGAGAATGAAAGAATCAAATCTGAGAATCTAGGTCTTAAAGAGAGGAATAAATTTCTTGAAGAGAGACTTGTTAACATGCAATAAGTTCAAAAGGAGAGAGATGATGCTATTTATGTTGAACAGGAATTGCTTAAAAGATATAAGCAAATAGAATCTGATTTAGAAAAAGAGAGGAAAGTGATTAAAACCTGGACTAATTCTGGAAAAGACACACATCAGGTTTTTCAGACAGATACTGTAGGTTTAGGTTACTGTGAGGAAGATGAACTTAGGTTTAAAGATAAAGTTAAAGTCAAACCACAACTTAAACCTGTGAAATTTGTTTCTGAATCCAGTAAGCTAAAATCTGTAGTTGTAACAGAAGCTGTTAAAGAACCAGTAAAAATCTGTGATAAACAGGTTAATGTTGGTTCGATGACAGAAAAACAATTCAAACATAAGCTTAAAGAGGTAAAGTCTGTCAACAAACAGAAGGTGTCCAAGAAAAATAGGAATGGAAAAGTGGGCATTAATAAAAGAAATGATTATCTGCCTAATTCTGATGCTCCTAGAAAGACATGTCATAGTTGTGGCAGTACTAACCATCTTGCCAGTTTTTGCAGGAAGAACAAAGATATTAATTCTTTACCCTCCAAGTCCGGAGTAAAGAATGATTGTGTTAGGATTAGACCACAAACTTTATGCACACACTGTGGGAGCACTTGGCATTCCATTTATACTTGCAAGAGTTATCATGCTATTTATCACAACTATTATGAGTTAAAACCCAACTTGAAATGGGTTAGAGCAAACTCTGCAAGTGTAAAGTCTGATACTGTTAGCTTAAACTCTGTTAATAGTAATTCCGCTGCAAAAGCTAACAATGTTAAGAAAGCCAAAGGATCCAAGCAAGTTTGGATCCTTAAATCTAACTCTTTGTAATTGTTTGTGATTGCAGGGCATAAGGGAAAGCACCCTAGTCTTGGACAGTGGATGTTCAGGACACATGACTGGTAATAAAGCCCTGCTATCAGACTATGAGGAGAAGGCTGGCCCAAAAGTTTCCTATGGATATGGAAACATAGGACGTACTATGGGATATGGCAATATCAATCTTGGAAGTGTCATCATCACAAATGTAGCTCTAGTCCCAGGACTCAAGCATGACTTGCTTTCTATGAGTCAAATCTGTGATAGAGGTTATCATGTAGATTTTCAATCTGAATACTGTGAGATTATCAGAAAATCTACAGGGAAAGTTGTTCTAGTTGGACACAGATGTTCGCACAAAATCACGCAAGCGTACGCGGTCACAAGTAATACAGGATTAGTAAAGTTCGTTCCCACAGAGACTGCTTTGGTTATAATAGTTTAGCACTTGTGCAACAATGTATGGTTATTATCCAATGCTAAGATAATTGACAAATTGAGTTTTGTTTAACTAAATTAACTACTTGACTTAACAAGATTATAATTAACTAAGAGATTTCTGATTAATTACTTATGAGAAAAAGCATGGGATCCTAACTTCATTAAATACTTCATCTAGAGTCTTTTGTCTTTAATCAATGCATGTGACGGTTATGATAACTAATCGGATAACACGAAATCAGTATACGCTACCTTTCAGTATACGTATACCAAACCACTCAAACATCCACAAAGAGATAGAGGTTAAGCAGACACCAATTATGTTTAGACCCTATATGTCTATAAGATTTGAAAACATAACGGTTTAATGAGCAAGTTATCCATTCAGATTACATAGGACAGGTAAGATGGTTAAAATTACCTACAAATCATGCATGATAAACATACATAAACCTATGCTAGCATGGCAAGTTCTAAACCTCTATATCCACTTTTGCATTCAATAGAGATTAACAAATAATCTTAGATGTTAGCTACTCATCCAAGAAGAATAATCATAACCAAACTAGGTTATCAAGAATACATCACACACAAATCTTTAAAACAATTAACTACTAGAATCCATAAATAAATCCGTTAGAATCCCACGACGACGATTAGGTCGTATTCGAACCGTTCATCATCGTGGGTTCTGATAATAACATGATAGTAATAAGTCTGGAAAACTTGATAGAATAACTAGGGTTTAGAAAGAACAACGAGAATCCAAAGTATCGCCTAATTTAGAAGAATACAAAGATTAGATGAAACTAGGTCTTCGTAAATCAGCCGTCTTCTTGTTCTCCTCACCAGTGGACGTATATAAATGTATGTATCTTGATATATCTGTGTATCCCTCAGAAAACGTCCACCAAATACTTATAAAGACTTAAGGCTAACAACTATGGCAAGTTTCCTTTTCTGACCACAAAACTGTAGTTTTCAGCATTCTTTACGCGCGGGCGCGCGGGAGGCGACGCGGGCGCGCCATGATTTCTGTCAGTTGCAGCGCGGGCGCGCGGGAGGCGGCGCGGGCGCGCCGTGGTTTCTGTCTGAAAAATTCTAAAATGCTTCTTTTGCCATTTCTTTGCCCATTCAACATTCACAATTGCTTGATCTTCATACACATGCTTAAACACCACCTAACGATCATAGAATCACCACATCTCTGCTGATAAAGCAACTCTACAAATACTAAACAAAACACATTAAAAACAACACGTACTTGAGAACAGAACGATCAGATTAAGCCAATTTAGGACGATCCAAGTAGATATGAAATCCACTTATCACACCCCCAAACTTAAACCGATGCTTGTCCTCAAGCATAAACAGACTCTATAAATGCAATGCAATGCATGAATGCAACTATTATGAAAATGCAACTGATCCCCTCAAACTAACCATAACCAATCAACAAGCCAACATAACAAGGAATGCAATCTTTCAAGCAGAGTTCGACCAAATTCCCGTATTCTAACCATACATACACAGAAACGTGCGTGTGTGCAATGCTCATCAATATACTCCCAAACTAAATCAAGACCATATCCTATTCTTCACCAAGACAACCACAAGCTTATAAATAGAATGAACTCTAGACACAAAAAACCACTTAAAGACACCTCAACCTTGACTTGAGTTAGACAGGAAATCATGCTTTATTATTTAAAAACATGCTTATTTGACCGTGCAATGGCTGAGACCCCAAAAGGCTTATACAATAATACCCATGTAGCGAGCTTTAGGTTAGTGGATCCCAGACCAGAAAAGTCTTAGGTCACTAGGCACAAAGTCCCCTAGAACTTAATTGCTCGAGTATTAAAGAGCTCAACCTGATCAATTCTGCATAAACAACTAACACAACTCTTTTTTTTGTTTTTTTTTTCTTTTTTTTTAATTTCGGAATGAGTGCACTTTGCCTTTTTCTCATTCCACCCTAGACTACTCATCTTTTCAATGAGCCGGCTACTAGCCATTTGACACCTAGCCTTTATTAACAACTAGAATGAAATCCCTGTTTTCCCCCAAACTTAGATTGAAGTGCTTCTTTCAATTTCAAGAGAATAGAAAACATTCTAAATATAAGCAAGTGGTTAAATTCTAACATCCAAACAAACATGGTCTGATCAAATTCAAAAGCAACCAATGAGACTTATGAGTTTACAATTGTTTCTGTCATGCAAGTCAATTTCTTAGGAACTTAATCAACCCTCTATTCATCACTATCACACTCCCATCAACATCGACTCATCATCCAAGAAATAGCCAAGTCATAAGAGATCATGAAATATGCATGCTATGCAAATGCAACTAAATGGACTCACATGATAGATAAACAAATAATATGCAAAACAGAATGCTCTATATGACAAAACATGCAAAGATATGAATGAAGTAACTAAATATGCAATATGAATCCTATATGAACACACACAAACACAACTAATCCTTAATTATCACCCCCAAACTTACAATATTCAATGTCCTCATTGAAGGTAATAAAAAGATAGTAGAAACATACTTAACACATGGGTTGCCTCCCACGAAGCGCTGTCGTTAATGTCATTTAGCCGGACAAATATGAATCAAATCATGGTGGCTCGAAGATCGCATTTGACTTGTCCTTAGTAGAAGGACCATTCACCCATTGTTTGATAACCTTCTTGCTTTCTTCCCACATCTTTTCCAAATCAAACTTCACCTTGACTTTTCCACCAATCGATTTTTTCTTTTTCTTCTTTACACCTCTAAGGTGTTTATGCTTCTTCGTCGATTGATAAGAACACTCTTTTACCTCATCATCCTTGTTCCACCTTCTCAACACATTATCTTCACACTCTTTAAAAATCACCAACTCATCATTCAGAAGGACATACTTCAAATGTGGTGGAAGTTTTCCAAGCTTGACATTCGAAAGATCTCGAATGGAAGAATTGTCAATGGAATCACTGATGTGATGCTCGAACTTGTGCATGTCTGAATTTTTGCTCAACAACTGATCGAACTCCTTTCTCTGACCCGTATCAACCATCTTCAAGCTAAAACACTCTTCCTCCTCTGTCGGAAATTTCATAGCCTTGAACACATTAAAGATGACCTTTTGATTACTCACCCTCATTGTGAGCTCTCCTTTCTGAACATCGATCAACGCTCGGCCAGTAGCCAGAAAAGGTCTTCCCAAGATGATAGGAATCTTCTTATCCTCCTCAAAATCCAGAATTACGAAATCCACAGAGAAAATAAACTTATCCACCTTAACTAAGACATCCTCTACTATACCTCTAGGATATGTGATTGACCTGTCTGCCAGCTGTAAGGACATAGTAGTAGGTTTAGGTTCAGGAAGTCCAAGTTGCATAAAGACAGACAACGGCATCAGATTAATACTAGCTCCCAAGTCACACAAGCACTTGTTGAAAGATAGATTGCCGATTGTGCACGGAATGGTGAAACTTCCTGGATCCTTGAGTTTTGGAGGTAACTTTTGCTGTAGGATAGCACTGCACTCTTCTGTAAGAGCGACGGTCTCCAACTCCTCGAGTTTCAACTTCCGAGATAGAATACCCTTCATGAACTTTGCGTAGCTCGGCATTTGTTCTAGAGCTTCCGCAAAAGGTATATTGATCTGCAACTTCTTAAAAACCTCCAGAAATTTAGCGAACTGCTTATCCAACTTCTGCTTCTGAAGACGTTTGGGGAATGGTGGAGGAGGATAGACCTCCTTGCTCTCTGTAGCTTGCTTCGGAATAGGTTTCTCGGAAGAACGGTCAACCTTTTCCGCTACGTTTCCACCTAAACTTGCTTTTTCACCATTTTCAACACTGTCTAGCAGAATGACAGGCACGGGCGCGCTTGGTAGGGGGCGGGCGCGCCGTGTTTCCTGTTCAGAATCCTGATTTTCTTCGTTCTCTGCCGTTTCTGAGTTCTGGTCAACTATAACCTTCCCGGACCGCAGGGTAACTGCTTTAACATGTTCCTTGGTCTCCCGTTTGCCAGGATTAGCTTCCGTATCACTAGGGAGAGTTCCCTGTGGTCTATTCAACAATGCATTAGCAATCTGACCAATTTGATTCTCCAAAGTCTTGATGGAAACAACTTGACTCTTGCACATTAGCCTCAATTCCTCCAATTCAGACTTTTCATTAGCTGACTGACCAGCATTGCCTTGAGAAGGTTGTTGAAAACCTGGTGGTTGATACGGTTGCCTTGGAGCATACTGCTGCTGAAAACCAGAAGGGTTGAATGGCCTTGCTCCATACTGCTGATATGGCTGTTGAGGTTGATTCTGACCACCCTGATTGTTACTCCAGCTGAAATTAGGATGGTTCCTGTTGTTGGGATGATAGGCATTAGGCACTAGCTGCTGTGATCTCTGAAAATTGCTCATGAACTGTGCCGATTCACTAGATATGGCACACTGATTCGTATCATGTGCCCCTGCACAAAGCTCACACACACTAGCCACCTGCTGAACTCCATAGTTAGACAAGGAATCCACCTTCATTGACAAAGCCTTCAGCTGAGCTGCTATTGCCGTAGCTGCATCCACTTCCAGAACCCCTGCTACCTTACCTTGCGATAGCCTTCCAGTTGGATTCTGGTATTCATTAGCAGCCATCATCTCAATTAGCTCATAAGCCTCATCATAGCTCTTAGCCCACAGAGCTCCACCTGATGCCGCATCAAGCATTGGTCGAGATTGACCTCCCAGACCATTATAGAAACAATTTATTACCATCCAATCAGACATTCCATGATGAGGACACTTCCTAAGCATCTCCTTGTAACGCTCCCAAGCTTCACATAAAGTTTCTCCAGAATGTTGGGAAAACTGAGTAAGAGCATTCCTGATTGCAGCTGTTTTAGCCATGGGGAAGAATTTAGTGAGAAATTTCCGAGCAAGATCCTCCCATGTAGTGATAGAACCAGCTGGTAGAGAATGCAACCAGCCCTTAGCCTTATCCCTTAGAGAAAATGGGAAAAGTCTCAGCTTCACAGCATCTTCCGACACTCCGTTGAATTTGAAGGTGTCACAGATCTCAATGAAATCCCTAATATGCATATTAGGATCTTCCGTTGGAGCACCCCCAAACTGAACTGAATTTTGCACCATCTGAATCGTGCCAGGCTTGATTTCAAAGGTATTGGCTGCAATAGCCGGCCTGACAATGCTCGACTGAATGTCATTGATCTTAGGCTGAGAATAATCCTTCAAAGCCTTCGTTTCTGGTGCTACAGGTTCTCCCATAACTAGATTCAATTCAAGTTCTGCTTTCCGAGTTTGCGAACGTGTTCGCATACACTTTCACTTAAGTATCTGAAACACACCAAACAAAGTAAAATTGATGAGTATAATCCGAGTCAGTGAACTTTAACGACCACTGATGACAAGCACATAAACTATAAAAATAACACCGAGTCCCCGGCAGCGGCGCCAAAAACTTGTTCGCACAAAATCACGCAAGCGTACGCGGTCACAAGTAATACAGGATTAGTAAAGTTCATTCCCACAGAGACTGCTTTGGTTATAATAGTTTAGCACTTGTGCAACAATGTATGGTTATTATCCAATGCTAAGATAATTGACAAATTGAGTTTTGTTTAACTAAATTAACTACTTGACTTAACAAGATTATAATTAACTAAGAGATTTCTGATTAATTACTTATGAGAAAAAGCATGGGATCCTAACTTCATTAAATACTTCATCTAGAGTCTTTTGTCTTTAATCAATGCATGTGACGGTTATGATAACTAATCGGATAACACGAAATCAGTATACGCTACCTTTCAGTATACGTATACCAAACCACTCAAACATCCACAAAGAGATAGAGGTTAAGCAGACACCAATTATGTTTAGACCCTATATGTCTATAAGATTTGAAAACATAACGGTTTAATGAGCAAGTTATCCATTCAGATTACATAGGACAGGTAAGATGGTTAAAATTACCTACAAATCATGCATGACAAACATACATAAACCTATGCTAGCATGGCAAGTTCTAAACCTCTATATCCACTTTCGCATTCAATAGAGATTAACAAATAATCTTAGATGTTAGCTACTCATCCAAGAAGAATAATCACAACCAAACTAGGTTATCAAGAATACATCACACACAAATCTTTAAAACAATTAACTATTAGAATCCATAAATAAATCCGTTAGAATCCCACGACGACGATTAGTTCATATTCGAACCGTTCATCATTGTGGGTTCTGATAATAACATGATAGTAATAAGTCTGGAAAACTTGATAGAATAACTAGGGTTTAGAAAGAACAACGAGAATCCAAAGTATCGCCTAATTTAGAAGAATACAAAGATTAGATGAAACTAGGTCTTCGTAAATCAGCCGTCTTCTTGTTCTCCTCACCGGTGGACGTATATAAATGTATGTATCTTGATATATCTGTGTATCCCTCAGAAAACGTCCACCAAATACTTATAAAGACTTAAGGCTAACAACTATGGCAAGTTTCCTTTTCTGACCACAAAACTGTAGTTTTCAGCATTCTTTACGCGCGGGCGCGCGGGAGGCGGCGCGGGCGCGCCATGATTTCTGTCAGTTGCAGCGCGGGCGCGCGGGAGGCGGCGCGGGCGCGCCGTGGTTTCTGTCAGAAAAATTCTAAAATGCTTCTTTTGCCATTTCTTTGCCCATTCAACATTCACAATTGCTTGATCTTCATACACATGCTTAAACACCACCTAACGATCATAGAATCACCACATCTCTGCTGATAAAGCAACTCTACAAATACTAAACAAAACACATTAAAAACAACACGTACTTGAGAACAGAACGATCAGATTAAGCCAATTTAGGACGATCCAAGTAGATATGAAATCCACTTATCAACAGACGTAACAACATTTATGAAGCAAGTTTGGTAACAAACTCTGAAGGAAAAGCTGTGTGTCTGTCTGCAAAAATGTCAAATGAAGAGAGTTGGAAATGGCATAAGAAGCTCTCTCACCTAAACTTGAACAACATCAATGAGCTGATAAGAAAAGATCTTGTAAGGGGACTTCCAAAGTCAATACTCAGCTTAGATGGTCTGTGTGATTCTTGTCAAAAGGCCAAGCAAAGGAAGTCATCTTTCAAGAGTAAGTCTGAATCTTCAGTTGTGGAACCTTATCATCTTCTTCATGTTGATCTTTTTGGTCCAGTCAATATAATGTCTCTAGGCAGAAAGAAGTATGCTCTAGTTATTGTTGATGAATACACTAGATACACCTGGGTGTATTTCTTAGCAAAGAAGGATGAAACTACCTTAATTCTAATGGATCATGTGAAGTTACTGGACAAAGGATCACAGCACAAAGTGAAAATTATAAGGAGTGATAATGGTACTGAATTCAGAAATGCAATAATGGAAGAATTTTGCAAGGAAAGAGGAGTGAAGAAAGAATTTTCTGCACCTGGTACTCAACAGCAAAATGGTGTAGTTGAAAGAAAGAACAGAACCTTAATCGAAGCTGCCAGAACAATGCTTGAAGAAGAAAAATTTCCAACCTACTTCTGGGCAGAAGCTGTTCAAACAGCTTGTTTTACTCAAAATGCTACACTGATCAAAAAGCATGGGAAAATACCATATGAGATGGTAAAAGAAAAGAAGCCAAATTTGAAATATTTTCATATTTTTGGATGTAAGTGCTTTGTGTTGAAAACTCATCCTGAACAGTTGACCAAGTTTGACTTAAAAGCTGATGAAGGAATTTTTGTTGGATACCCACTGTCAACTAAAGCATTCAGAGTCTACAATCTGAGAACTAAAGTGATCATGGAATCTATACATGTGTCATTTGATGACAAGAGAATAACTGGAATAGAAGATGAAGAATATCATGATCAACTTCACTTTGAAAATGAAGATCTAAACTCTGATGACGTAAATTCTGATGAAGCAAATCCAACAAACTCTGATGAAGCATACTCTGAACCTCTACTGGTAAACACTGAGGAAGTTTCTCTGACAGAACAAAATAGAGAACCAGTTGAGGGGGAGAGTGAAGATACTTCAGCAACATCTCAGAATGATGACTCAAATTCTGAAAGTGAGTCTGCTGAAGAATCAAATAGAAACTCTGGATTAAACTCTGAAAGTTCAAATACTGAACAGTCAAATTCAGGGGGAGCCTCAGAGAATGCAAATGGTCAAGAAGAAAGAAGATCAGGAAAACATGGATCAAGGGGGAGGATCTAATGAAAATAGAAGACACTTACCAACAACAAGGAGGTGGACACAAGATCATACTCCTGATTTAATTATTGGAGATCCAGATGCAAGTGTGAGAACAAGGAGTGCTACAAATAATGAATGTCTGTTTCATGCATTCTTGTCTCAAACTGAACCAAAGAAAGTGGAAGAAGCTCTTCAAGATGCTAACTGGATAACAGCAATGCAAGAGGAGTTAAATGAATTTGAAAGAAATGAAGTCTGGACACTTGTACCAAGACCAAAGAACAGATCTATTGTTTTTGAGTTTGAAGAAGTAGAGTATGTTATTACTCCTGGTACAGTTCGTGCAGCTATGGGATTTCCTGAACATAATGCTTACACTATTGATGTTGGTGAGGCTGAATTGATAAGGATGATGAGGGAAATCGGCTATGGTGGATCTTTGGCAAAGATTGGTCAACTGAAGCGACCGTTCTTGAGGAAAGAGTGGAGCTTTTTCTTCGACTGCATAACTAGAACGTTCGGCAAGAAGTGCACAAACTGGGATGCCATACCTACTGAAAGTCTACAAATTGGGTATTCTCTGATCTATGGTACTCATTTTGATTATGGTAGACTAGTTCTTAACAATTTGGGTGAAAAGATAACTGAAAATAGGAGAGTAGTTTACTTTTCTAGATTTTGTCAGCTTTTATTTACTGCTTGTGTTGGTGGGGTAGATATCTCTGATGTAGATGTGATTCCATGTTTTAAATTGCACAAACGTATATTCTCTGATCTTATAAACAAAGATGTGAAGAAGGGCAACGTAGGTGATTTGTTATTACCTGCTTTAGTACAACAATTTTTGGATGATTCTATTCAAGAAGAACACCAGCCAGAACCAGTAAATACTGAAGCATCTCCAACCAAACCAATTCGTACTGGTGGTAGAACTAAACACAGGGCTTTTAAACCTGCAAGGATTATTAAACCAGCTACTGAAGTTGGTGTATCAAAATCTTCTGTGCCAAACTCTGTTGGTACATCTAAGAAGAGCAGGGCAAAGAGACCAAGGTCTGATGATGTAGAAGATTCTGAAACTTTACATCATAGAAGAAGGAGGCTAGTAGCTGATTATCTATTTGATGATGATGAAGTTGTTCATGAAGCTGTTCCTGAAGATGTTCCATTCACTGAACAGTGTGAAGCTCCTGAAGCTGATGTTATTGAGGAGGTTGTTGTGAATGATGAAACTACTGTGCCTATAGAGGACAGTAAATTCTGATGAAGCTCCTGAGGTGTTAATTGAACCAATATTGGAGATGAACAATGAAGAAAAGTTTGAAGCACATCCTTCTATCAGTGTTTGTGACACTGAGGATGTGGCAGCTGATCAACCCACCCTAGTTATAGATGAGTCACTTGAAACTCATACAGAGCTTCTCTCTGTCACTAATCAAGTTCCTGAAATAGGTGAAGAGGTTGATCAGGTTGTTGAAGCTGCTGTAGAGATGAACCAGATTATATTCGATGATCAAGGATCAAGTGGACATAAAGCAAAGGTTAAGCAGAGTAGAGAGCAATCAAAGTGAAATGTCTGCAAAGATTGATTCAATTGCTACTTCTTTGGAGTTGCTGACATCAGTGCTAATTCCTGATGATGTCAAAAAGGGGGAGAGAGTTCCTAAAGACAAATGCAAAAGGACTCAAACTCTGAGACGGAGGGATGATGCAACTGATGGTGGAAGCAAGGAAGCAGAGAAAAGGTCAAAAATTGTTCAAGAGCAAGGGAGACTAAGGTCAAACTCTGCTACAAACTCTGAGAGGTTAAACTATGGTGGTCAATCTTCTTCAAGACTTAAGAGTCTAGTGATTTCAGCAAATCCAACTACTGATGAAGAGATTGCTGCTAAGCTGTTTATTGAAGAACATGGTGGTGAAGCCACAGTGGAAGATATGGATGCTGAGATGCAGATTCTTGCTGAAGAGCATAAGAAGAAGGTTGAAGCTGGTACTTACAAGAAGAAGGCTGTTAAGGCTTCTAGGAAGAAGGAAATTGCACTTTCCATCAAGGACAATACTCAACAGAGTATACAATATTCCAGGAGGCCTACAGTAGATGCTTCTGGAAAAGGAAAGGGAAAACTGGTAGAAGAAGGACAGTTTTCAAAGAAAAATTATTCAACCTCTGACGTTGCTCAAGTTGAATCAAGATTAAATCAATCAACCTCTGACGTTGCTCAAGTTGATAGTTCTGTTAAAGTTGTGACAACCTCTGACAATGCTCAAGTTGTGCAAACTCAGTTATCTTCACAACTCCAAGGTTTCAAAAGACATGTACTTCCTGAAACTCTGAAGCCAGAATCTGTGAATTTTCTTCAAACCAGAACAGTACTTGGAAAAGAATCTTATGATAAGTCTGGTTTGGGTTCACACAGGGAGAAAAGAATTAATAACAGTCCTGCAGATCTTACATCACTGGCAGAACCTGGTGTTGGGGTTACTCAAGAAAACCTTGACAAACTAGAGTATGTTCAGATGATTTACCACAGAGGATTAAAGAAGGAGTTTTTGTTATACTTCATGAATGATGGAAGAGTTTACAGAATTGGAGAAGCTGATATTCATCTGAAGCTATGGGAAGAGCTAGAGTATGTTTTATATCTTCTTAAGATCAAAAATAGAAGTACTCATGATGCTGCTCTAGTTTTAAGAGACAGAATGATGAAATCAAAAGTTCTTCTTGGAGGAGGTGTTTCAAGTGCTTACATTCCTAAGTACAGAAATGCTTATGGAAAGATAGTTGAAATGAAGAGAAACAGTGCCAGATTCAAGACTGCACTGGGAATAAAGGTTTTGGAATTCAACCTAGAGTCAGACAAATCTTACTTTATCCGGCTAGGGAATGAAATGAGAAAGAACAGCATTTATTCTCTGAGAGCTGCTATCTACCAGACTGGAGAAAGTGATCCAGAGCTCAAAGAGTTGAAAGAAATCATGTTGGATGAGCTAGAAAAGGCTGAAAGGAGGCTACTCATTGATTATCTCAGGACAGTGCCTGATATTGAAGAAATTAAGTAAAGTCTGACTGTAAGTTTTTAAAGTTTTCTGTTCTAAGTAAAAGTTAAACTCTGATATGTTATAAACACTGCATTTGTTATATGTTTTGACATCATCAATTATCTTTTAACTTGTACATTTTTATTATGCACAAGTTGGGGGAGATTGTTAGATATAATTGTTGATGATTGTTTATCAGTGTTTAAGCAACAGGTACTCATCAGAGTTTACTAGAAGCCAGTCAGAGTTTGATAAAGTCTGACGGGATGAGAGTTTATTTAGCTGTCGGTGCTGACATTGAAGATTCTAGAAGCAATATATCTTGAAGATGGAAAGAAGCAAGATATATTGAGATAGCTAAAGAAACGGGACAGAAGACAGAAGCAATCCTAATTTGATATAAATTGTATAGCTAATTTGTAGGAATATCAATTAGAAATTGAATGTATGTAGCTGTGTACTATAAAAACACAGATAGGTTAACCCTAAAAGGGGTGCGAATACTGAATACATTATTCTTGTAACCTAGCAGATCTCTGTGATATTTTACATCACTGAGAGAAGAGTTATTTAATATAATTCAGTTTATTGATCATAAACAGTGTTCTTGATTGTTATTCTCATACGTATATTGATTATATATTGTGTATTCGGCCTAACACATATACTTAGACGATATCACCTACTTCGAGAGATTACAAGGAGGGGAGATAAACATATATGTAAAGTGCATACTAATGATAACATTGCAGACCCACTGACTAAGGCTTTGTCGCAGCAGAAGCACGAAGGTCACACTAGTTCCATGGGTATTAGATACATGGGTGATTGGCTCTAGTGCAAGTGGGAGATTGTTAGTATTTGTGCCCTAGAGACAATACTATAATGTTCTTGGGAAAAACATATTGATTATTAATAAATATGTTCTATGGATTTTATTTATTTATTTATTATGTCTTTATTAACTGCGATATAAATATTAGAATAATAAATGTCCTTGGAATATAAGCATGAATTCTATATCTCTAAGTATGTGACTTAGAAATGAGATTATATGAATAGTGTTTATAATCCTAAAGATCCCTAGTCGAGTATTATTATTTGAGGACAATAATAATGCATTAAGACTAGTATGTTTGTTGATAGATGACCACATCTCATTGGTCATTAGTATGGTGATACTAAAGTCAAAGACATAAGTGCATGTTAGAAAAACATGGCACTGGATTGATCCACCATGTGAATTCTTCATGGTAAATGTTATCAAGTGTCATAAGTAATTCTCAAAGTGATAATGGTGTAATGATCCTTAGACTTGAAATCATTATATTTCTATATGAGAATTAATTTACTTTGATTCTACTCAAAGTTACCTTTGACCGGCAATAATAAAGGTGAACATTGGGTATATTATGAATCATATGAGACATATGAATGATAGATATAGGATTTAACCCTCCTATTTTAGGATTGATATTATTGGCCTCTTGATTGAGTGAGACTATGAAATGCATGACCATGCTCAAATAGTGATTTGTTTAATAGTCTACTCATTGATCAAGTAAACCGGAATTAAATGTTGAAGAGGATGACATAAACCATGGCTCGAGTTTAATCTATAATATAAGGTTAAAAGGATTATATTACATGCAACATTATTCAAGAAAGGTTTAATTGGATCATGTTAATCCCAAATGACCTAACAGAATTGTAGAAGGGGGGGGTTGAATACGATTCTAGATATTTTTAAACTTAAAACAACTTTTAAAAAACTTAATACGGAAAATAAAAATAGAAGCAAATATAAAATTTCAGTTGGATGTTTTGAGGATCCAACTGAGATGTTTTTATTGCGGGAATAATCTGTGTTACAAACGTAGCACAGCTGCTCAGTTCTTAAAGTAGAGTGAGAGTGCTCTTGAAAGAAAGCTAATACAAAATTATTCTATCTCACTTCTTCCTGTAAAATGAACTGCTACACTTGGTTATATATCCCAAGTTTACAATGCTATTTTTGGCTACTCTAAAATGTACAAAGGGTAACCGCCAGTAGCTTGCTTTTCATTCCTTTTGTCCAATGGTCCTTGGAGATCTTGTCTTTTGTCTTCATGCTTATTATGATCACACTCAAGAACCTAATTGGAAATTGGAATGTTTGCTCATTTCCAGTGACCATTTTAATGGCTCCTAATGCAAAGTACACTTCTACATCACCTTTTGATCTGTCAGAAAACTGTCACTATCATTTTGTCAACTGTTCAAAAAAGTGATAGTGATTCGTTGATAGTAGTGAGATGTATTTCGTTGATGGCTTTATTCTTCATTCCGTTGATGGTACATTCTTCATTCCATTGATAGTGTAATCTCCATTCCGTTGACATGTCTTCACTTAGGCAGTTTTGGTGAACCCAAAATCTTTATTTAAGCACTTGAACACCACTAGCAATGTCTGATAATCCTCTCCTAGAATTCTGTGTAGAGGCCAAATCTGTTCCCTTCCACCCTTGTAGACAAACACTAATCTCTCTGGTAGTTTATGAGTAGCTCATATTCCTCTCACTTCCACCAAGTCATCAAGATGTAGGTTTAAGTCAGACTCCTCCCTTATATCTGCAATGTAGATAAAGTCTTCTGGGTTTGTAGGTGGTTTCTCAACTTGTGGCCTTCTCACAAAAATTGGTTTAGCTTTAGTAGCCCTCTGCCTTGATTTCTTCTCTGAATCCATCTCAGCCAAAAATTTGGGAAAATTAGCTTCATCAAACTCAAATGGCTCCTCCTTTGGCACAATTGGTTGATCATGAAAATTGACTAGATGTTCAGGGTCACAAGCTAATTTTGCTCCAAAACCTTGATATGAAAAAGTTGGAGGCACAGCTGTTACAGGTGCATCTGTTACAATGCTTTGAGAATCATCCTCATCAAAAGCCAAGTTCCTTTTAGCTCTTGTTTTAGGTTGCCTTATACTTTTTCTTTTTCCTTGCATAGCTTCAGCTCTAGCTCTTTCTTCTTGCTGTCTTTCCTCTTCATCTAGAGCTTGGGCAACTGCAAGAGCTTGCATGTCTGCCCTAGCTGATTCCTCAGCCTTAGCTTCAGAAAAATTTGGGTGACCAACCCAAACACAGATTTCTTGCCCATTCCTGTAGACTATTGCTCTTTGATTCCTGATCTCAGGCACATTGCTTTCCTTGCATTTTATAATAAGTTCGCTCAGAATCTTGAGCTCATCTGGAAATGGAGGAGGATAGAAAGTTCTAGCAATATTTTTTCCATTTGGTTTAGCTGGGGAATTTGGAGATAAGCATCTCTGAAAGGTAGTTGGGTCCACATCTCTAATACATGAAGTTTGTCCCTTTTCTTTCCTTGGACCAGGAATCACTCCATGTAAAAGAGGCTTTAGATCATATGAGAGTTTAACCTGTGGCTCCAATTCCGTTGACACTAAGACCATGGCATTCGTTGATGTTGAAGTAGCTTGATCCGTTGATGGATGTTTATTTCTTGCACTTTCAGCTAACTTCTTAACCCGTGCATCTATATTAGACCATTTCTCTTTTATTTGTTCTACAAGTTGTAGTCGCATAGATGTACGTTGAATCAGGTCAATTCCATCCAATTGATCCTTGATAGACTCCCCCATAGCTAGTAGCTCCTGTGGTAAAGAAATGGCTGGGACCATAACTTTTGTGATTTGAATATTGAGCTCCTTTGATTTCTCCCCCTTTTTGTTATCATCAAGAGTGATGAGAGGGATACCTTGAGCTGCCACTAGCTGAGTCAGAAGTTGAGTTTGCTTCTCATGTGCCTGTTGCATATGAGTTAATGTAACTTCCACTTTGTCCACCCTGTCAGTAAGGGTTTTCAAAGTGGTTGCCACCTCATGATCCCTTCTGAAGAATTTGTCCATTTTGGTCACAGTGAGAAGTGGATGTCTTTCATCAAACCTCCTATCATTGGAGTCCCCGAAGCTTGCAATTGTGTCCTTGATTTCCCTAGCCTCAATCCTTGTCTGTATCATTTGGAGCCTCTGGATTTCTAGAGAGTCCAAAATGGCTTTGTAGAATTTCTTCTCATTTGGAGGTGCAGACTCATGAGCCAAGTAAGCTTCATTATACTGCCTTGTAATTGCAGCATCCAACCCTTGATATCCAAGTGAATCTTGATAGAGCCATCTTGGCTTAGGAGGCATCACAGATGTCCCAGTCTGTGTAGTAGTAGCCACCCCTTGGAAATCAGCATCAAGACTCTCATCATCACTTGAAACATCAGCAAACTGATCACTTCCACCAGCTCCTGGAGACAAATTGGCAAGTACATCCTTAGCCCTCATCATGGATGCAGTTGTATGAATTAGATTTAAAGTCCTCTCTGCCTCCACATTGCCCTGTTGAGCCATGATTTGGTATGCTGGCATAGGGTGAGTAAAGGTTTCAGGATCCAGAGAAATGCTATCCAGAGTTTGTTGATAATGCTCTTGGAAAGACAATTCTCTTTCTCCTTCATTAACCTTCATTAACTCACTTGCAATGGTTATTTCCTCCTTGTGATATGCTGTAGTCCCTTCTCTCTCTCCGCTATGTTCTTGCATCATGGGCTCCACATGGCTCACACCTCTCACACCCTCACCTTCACCTACTAAGGTGGAACTCTCAATCTATCCTTTTGCCTGGCTGGAAGAAATAGCCAGCCTCTCACTCTCATCCTCTCCTTTTGCCTGGCTGCAAGCCAGCCTCTCAGAATCACACCCTTTCAATCCTAAAAGTGTTTCAACTACCACTAGGTCATCTGCACTAGTTGTGTGAATAACTTGATTTTTAATAATTGGTGCAGAATGAGCTATCAACGGAATGGTAGTTTGAATTGTCAACGGAATGGATACCGTTGATGGAGAAACACTTGTCAACGGAAGAGATAATACCGTTGATGAGGTCAATAAAGGGGTTTGAGAAATTGAAATTACAGTAGAGTCTGTGGTGATTGATTTGAAAGATGGTTCCACAGATCCTCTTGTAGTTTCAGAAAAAGATGATTGGTGGCCCAACAAATCACTTAACAAGTGATGACCACCAATTTCAGAGTGGGGCTTCTCCAAGAATAGAGTTGGAGAATCAGGAATAGATGAATGGATCATATCCACATCTAATGATTGTGTAGGAGAATTTTGTGGAGGTGTCTCAATACTAATATTAAGGGAGTGGGACTGTAACCCCAGAGTAAAAATTGGGGCTAAATCAAACTGAATTTGAGAAACTGGAATTGTTGCTTCCAGTGTGTGCGCACCCTGTGTGACCTGGGATTTTTGTCTTACCCTTCTTTGGTATTGGGAGATAGATGTTTGGGGGCTAGGTGTGTCCCTTACCCTTTTGGAGTGTGCTCTTGGAGGAGAGCTTGTTTCAATAACTACATCCTTTTGAGAGGATGCAATTAGACTTGAGCTAAAATCCATGTTACTCATTGTGCCTTGTTGGGAAGACACAATGGGGCTAGTCTGGGCAACACTCACCTCTCCCACCTTATCCTTGGGGTTTCTTTGATTTTCACCCATTCCCTCACCACTCACCACACCAGCAATACTCCCCTTAGGTTGTGTAGTGGATTTTACAACAGGTGCTTTTTGAAAAGTACCTGAGGTTGGCTTGGTAGATTTAGACTTTGTAGATTTAGGTCTAGTTGTAGGGGCAGGAGCTTGTTGGGTCACAGCTACATACTCCATTGCAACAACAGTAGTAGTAGAAGCAGAAATTGAAGTAACATTTAAATTAACAAGTTGAGAAAGTGTTACCTCAATGACTGGCAGGTACACCATTGGGACATCACCATTGTGATTGAGCCTCAATATGTTTGTTAGCACCCTCTTTTCTTGAACAAAATAGTCAAACTTGGAATTGGGGTTAGAGATAACTAATGGTGTTGGACTAACATGGTTGGCCAACATCATTAGAAATCTAGCATAATAAATGTTCTTTTTCCTAGAATGCGTATCACCCAATTTGGCACCAAGTTCTTACATTAATTGAGTGCTAAAGTTATAGTACTTATCAGTGAGAAGCATGGTAAGCAAAATTAGAATGGAGTTAGTTAAAGCATCAAAATTACTGATTTTTCCAGAAAACACTTTAATGAAAGCATCTGCTAAATAGCTCAATTCCCTTACCAAACCTCTCCTAATAATTTTACCTAAATTCTCAGTTGGCAAAGAGTAATTAATAGAATTAAGCATGTTAACAATTTCAGCATTTGTGGGTAAAACTAAGCAATTATTCTCAGGAATATGAAGGCATGCTTACAGAACATCTGAATTAACAACATACTCTTTACCTTGAATTATGAATTGCAAAGTGCAGTTAGTTCCACTGTACTCACAGGAGGTCCACATCTCCTCTATGATTTCATTATAAAGCGGAGTGCAGTGAAACATAGCATAACTGAGCTTGCAGTTCACCAAGAAATCCATCATCTTGTGAAAGATTTTGTTCGGGCTTTCCTTGACAACAAATGGTAAGGAGTTGTTCTTCTCATAAATGAACCCTCCAGAAGACATAAGTTTAACTATGGGCGCCATTGTTGGGTAAAGAAGAGTTCGAACTGTGTTTTGCTTTGAGAGAGAAAAAGTGAGAAAGCCTTTGGAAATTTGGAGAATAAGATAACAAGAATTAAAGAAAGCAAATATGCTTAAATACTCCCCCAAAATTTCTCAAAAATTAAGTCCAATAATAATTATAAATTACTGGATTGGCTTAAAATTTAACCGTTACAATTAAAATATGACCATGATTTATACTTACAGGGGTATATGTATAGATCGTGGTAAAAAAAAGGTGTGCAAATTTCAACGGTTAGATTAACAGTGCTATATCAACGAATCAGAATTGGGTGTTTAAGGTCCAGCCTATTTCGTTGATAAAGCTGCATTCCGTTGACATAAAAGAGCTGTCAACAGAATACCCAGAAAAATGCTAAGACTGACAACGGAATAAGACATTCGTTGACATAGTAATTTTGACTTAGACAAAATTTCACTTTTTCCTGAGAAAATTAATTCACATAAAATCATAGCTAATTCCTGGCTGCAATTTAACTTGCAAAAATCTCAAAAATAATTAAGAGAAATTTAGCATACCTAGCTCACTTACTAATCTTGAGAATGTTGATTCATCAAGTGGCTTGGTAAAGATGTCTGCAAGTTGTTGTTCACTTGGAACAAAATGTAACTCCACAGTACCATTCATAACATGTTCTCTAATGAAATGATACTTTATGTCAATGTACTTGGTCCTTGAATGTTGCACTGGATTCTCAGTAATGGCAATGGCACTAGTGTTGTCACAGAAAATAGGAATTTTCTCAACTCTTAATCCATAATCAAGTAGTTGATTTTTCATCCATAAAATATGTGCACAACAACTTCCAGCTGCAATGTACTCAGCCTCAGCTGTGGAGGTTGAAACTGAGTTTTGTTTCTTGCTAAACCATGATACAAGCTTATTTCCTAGGAATTGACAGGTGCCAGTTGTGCTTTTCCTGTCCATTTTACATCCTGCATAATCTGTATTTGAATAACCAATTAGTTCCAAGCCAGATTCTCTAGGATACCAAATGCCAAGGTTTGGTGTTCCTTTGAGATATCTGAAAATTCTTTTAATAGCAACTAAATGGGATTCCCTAGGATCAGCTTGAAATCTAGCACATAGACATGTAGCAAACATAATATCAGGTCTACTAGCTGCTAAATATAGAAGTGAGCCTACCATGCCTCTGTAACTTGAAATGTCCACACATTTTTCCTTAGTATTCAATTCAATTTTAGTAGCAGTAGGCATGGGAGTTTTGGCATGAGAGATTCTCTAGGATACCAAATGCCAAGGTTTGGTGTTCCTTTGAGATATCTGAAAATTATTTTAATAGCAACTAAATGGGATTCCCTGGGATCAACTTGAAATCTAGCATATAGACATGTAGCAAACATAATATCAGGTCTACTAGCTGTTAAATATAGAAGTGAGCCTACCATGCCTCTGTAACTTGAAATGTCCACACATTTTTCCTTAGTATTCAATTCAAGTTTAGTAGCAGTAGGTATGGGAGTTTTGGCAGGAGAGCATTCCATTAAGTTAAATTTCTTTAACAAATCATGAATGTACTTTGTTTGACTAATGAAAATGCCTTCATTAACTTGTTTCACTTGGAGACCAAGGAAATAAGTTAATTATCCCATCATGCTCATTTCATATTTACTTTGCATAAGCTTGGCAAACTTTTGACAAAGTCTTTCATTTGTAGACCCAAAGATTATGTCATCTACATAAATTTGAACAAGTATAGTAGAGCCATTCACAATCCTATGAAAAAGAGTTTTATCTACAATACCTCTAGTGAAGTGATTCTCAAGGAGGAATTGTGAAAGTGTGTCATACCAGGCTCTAGGTGCTTGTTTCAACCCATAGAGTGCTTTGAGGAGAAAGTACACATATTCTGGAAAATCATCATTTTCAAAACCAGGAGGTTGACTCACATATACCTCCTCTTCCAATTCCCCATTTAGAAAAGCACTCTTCACATCCATTTGATAGACTTTAAAATTGGCATGGGCTGCATAGGCTAGGAAAATTCTTATTGCTTCTAGTCTTGCAATAAGAGCAAAGGTTTCATCAAAATCAATTCCCTCTTCCTGTGAGTAGCCTTTAGCAACCAATCTAGCTTTGTTCCTTGTGACTATGCCATTTTCATCCATCTTGTTTCTGAACACCCATTTTGTGCCTATAACACTCCTATTTTTAGGCCTGGGCACCAGCTTCCAAACTTTGTTTCTCTCAAATTGGTTTAGCTCTTCTTGCATAGCTAAAACCCAATCTGGATCTAGAAGTGCATCCTCAACTTTCTTTGGCTCATCTTGAGACAGAAAGCTACTATATAGACATTCCTCTTGAGTTGCTCTTCTAGTTTGGACTTTTGAAGAAACATCACCTATGATGAGTTCAAAGGGATGATCTTTAGTCCATTTCCTTGAGGGAGGTAGATTAGCTCTAGAAGATGTAGCTTCATGATCATGATTGCGTTGATTAGATGTTTGTTCTTGAGAAACTCCCCCTGAGTTTGTTGTCCCTAAGTGATCATTCCTAGAAGCATTTCTATGACTGTCAACGGAATGCCCATTTTGACTGTCAACGAATCCTTCATTATGACTGTCAACGGAATGACCAATTTGACTGCTAGCATCTATTCTTTTCAATCTTAATGCAGCAATTTCAACTTCACTATTGCTTTCATATGTACTAGACACAACAACTTTAGGCTGTTTCTTAATAGCCTTAACATGATTCACTTGATCTCCTTCCTCATTCTCAAAAGAAAGACTTTCATGGAAACCTTCATCACAGAGACCTTGAATTTTGAGATCATCAAAAACAACATGTACAGATTCCATAACAATGTTGGTTCTGAGATTATAGACTCTGTAAGCTTTCCCTGCTGCATATCCCACAAATATTGCTTCATCTTCCTTTGCTTCAAATTTCCCCAAATGCTCAGATTGATTTCTCAAAACAAAGCACTTGCATCCAAAGACATGAAGAAAATCCAATAGTGGCTTCTTTCTTTTGAGTAGTTGATAAGGGGTCATTCCCTTGGCTTGATTAATCAAAGAAATATTTTGAGTGAAGCAAGCTGTGTTAACTGCCTCAGCCTAAAAATAAGTTGGTAACTTTGATTCATCTAGCATTGTCCTTGCAGCTTCAATGAGTGTTCTGTTTTTCCTTTCAACTACACCATTTTGTTGTGGTGTCCTTGCAGCTGAAAATTCATGCAAAATACCATTTATCTCACAGAACATCTTCATAGTTGAATTCTTGAACTCTGTCCCATTGTCACTCCTAATCCTTCTTACTTTGAAATCAGGATGATTGTTTACTATCTTGATGTGATTGATAATGATTTCACTTGCCTCATCTTTGGAGTGCAAAAAGAAAGTCCATGTAAATCTAGAAAAATCATCAACAATCACAAGACAATATTTCTTCTTTGAAATGGACATGACATTTACAGGGCCAAATAGATCCATATGAAGTAACTCAAGCTATTGGACAATTGATGACTCTGTCTTGCTTTTGAATGATGCCTTCTTTTGTTTCCCTTTCTGACAGGCATCACACAAACCATCCTTGGAGAATTCCACCTGTGGAATTCCTCTAGCAAGATCTTTCCTCACCAAGTCATTCATAACCTTGAAATTCAAATGAGACATTTTCTTGTGCCATATCCAACTTTCATCCTTGCTTGCCTTGCTGAAAAGACAAGTGATGGTATCTGGACTTGTGCTACTAAAGTCAGCAATGTACACATTCCCTCTCCTGAATCCAGTCATTACCACATTGTTGTCTCCACCTTTAGAAACAACACAGGCTTCTCTTGAAAAAGTAACTAAAAATCCTTTGTCACAAAGTTGGCTGATACTAAGCAAATTGTGCTTTAGACCATCCACCAATGCAACCTCATCAATGATGACATTTTCTCTTGAAATCAAGTCATATCCCTTAGTGTAGCCTTTTCTGTCATCTCCAAAAGCAATACAAGGGCCAGCTCTTTCCTGGAACTCTGTGAGCAGGGTAGAATCACCAATCATGTGTCTTGAACAACCACTATCCAAGTACCAAAGATTCCTTTTGTCTCCCTGCATACAATAAAACCAAATCAAGTTGATTTTGGTACCCAAGTTTCCTTGGGTCCTGTTTTGTTAGCCTTTGATTTACTCTTCACATCATTTTTCACCTTGGGCTCAGATTGAGTTAAATCAACCTTTACCTTTTGTGTTGATTTCTGAGGGTTGCTCACATTTTCATTCATAGCATGCATATTTGGAGGAACAAACATGTTATTCACATTCCATGGCATTTGTGGCACATTAAACATATTCATGTATGGATTAGGCACAAATGACATGCTAGCATATGGATTTTGAAATTGTGCATATGGAGCAAACATATTAGGCATAACAGGCATTGCAGGCATAGAGGCATTCATTGCAGGCTTAGGCATTTTCACATTAGTATGCTTCTTAACAGATTTGCAATTAGCAGATAAATGACTAACACTACCACAATTAACACATGTTTTTCTAGGAGCATACTTATCGGGTGTGTAATTGTTATGTTTGTTAATCCCTACTTTGCCATTTATGTTATTCTTTTTATTGCCCTTAACCTCAACTTGAATTTTCTCTAACTTATCTTTCAATTGCTTGTTAGACAAGTGACCTACATTAGCTCTCTCAACAGGCTTCTCAACTTTCTTTGATTTACTAGACTCACCTTGAACAAAGTTCTTGGTGATAGGACCATACTTGTTATTAAGTCTAGT
This sequence comes from Heracleum sosnowskyi, assembly GCA_030848705.1. Taxonomy (NCBI): domain Eukaryota; kingdom Viridiplantae; phylum Streptophyta; class Magnoliopsida; order Apiales; family Apiaceae; genus Heracleum; species Heracleum sosnowskyi. The sequence continues at coordinate 48,932,120 of CM061236.1, forward strand.
GAGTTATTCTTTATTTTTCTCTATCAACGAAACAGCATGATCGGTTGATGGTTCATCTGTCAACGGAAGCTTCATTCCATTAACGTATCAACCTTCAACAAATGATCATTGTTGTTTGTTGACTCTGATTCTGATTCTAAGGTTTCAACAGCATACCCTAGCTTCTCTTTGTTCTTTTTCCATGATTGCTCATAGAAAGATTCCATACCTTGAACATTAATGATGTTGTTAGCAACATTCTTGGAATCTTTCCATTTTGCAATCAATCTATGTTCTATTTCTAGTTGTGTTTTAAGAATCTCTTCTCTTTTTAACACTTTCTCAAGTTCCAGCTTAGCATCCCTACTAACACACCTCATTTTCTCAAATTCAATGAGCTGTGCTTCTAACATGGAATTTCTATCACTTAAGAGCAAATTGGTCTCTTTCATTCTTGAGTTCTCTTTGGTAAGTGATTTAAGAGTAACACGCAAATTATACAGTACAGTAGACATTTCATTAACTGTACTATCGCATTCCTCTTTAGAAAGCTCAGAAAGATTAGTAATTGTTACCTGGTTGCTAGAGGAACTTGCTTCCTGCTCATGATTGTTAGCCATTAGAGCCAAGTTGACATACTCAACATCATCATCTGAATCTTCACCATTACCAGCCCAATCATACTCCTGAGACATAAAAGCCTTTTCTTTTTTGCTTGAGAAGTTCAAAGTATTTCTTTTTATAATCAACATGCTCAAATTTCCTGTTACCCTTCTCAACTTTGGGCTTTCTGCAATCTCCAACAAAGTGACCAATCATTCCACGGTTGAAACATTTAGACTTAGACTTTTCAACCCAATTATTTTTGCTAGGTTGAAAGTCTCTCCTTGGTGGCCTTGCTTCTGAGTTTCTCTTGAATTTGAACTTATAAAATTTTCTTGAAAGAAAAGCAATGTGTTCATCAATCTCATCTAAGTCATCCAAGTTGGCTGATTCTTCTTCTTCTTTTGTCATCTTTCCTTTACCCTTGCTAACATCACTCCTACAACTAGCTCGACTAGTTGTGGCTTTTGCAGCTTCTTCATTGTCATCTTCCAGTTGGTTCACAGATGCAATCAATGCAATAGATCCACCTTTCTTTTGTACCTTCTCAATTTCTTCATCTTGCTCCATTTCCAGCTCATATGTCTTTAAGGTTCCATAAAGCCTTTCAAGAGTATAGTCTTTGTACTCTTGAGTGTTTCTACGAGAAACAGTCATAGGCTTCCACTCTTTTGGAAGAGCTCTAAGAAATTTGAGGTTTGAATCCTTGGTTTGGTAGATCCTCCCATACAACTTTAATCCATTCAAGAGCTTTTGAAACCTACTAAATGTATCGTTTAGGGTTTCACCAGCTTTAAAATGAAATTGTTCATATTGTTGTATGAGGAGTTGCATTTTGTTCTCCCTTACCTGCTCAGTTCCTTCACATAGTGTTCTAACAGTGTCCCATACTTCTTTAGAAGTTGTACAGTTGATAACATTGTCAAACATCTCTTGCTCCAAGCCATTGAACAGAATGTTCATGGTTCTTTTATCTTTATGGATTTCTGCAACATCTTCAATAGTCCATTCTGAGACGGGCTTTGGAATTTCCACATATTCAGCATCATCTGGCAGTCCAACTCAAGATGCAAACTTCATGGGAACGTGTGGACCTTTCTCGATGCAGTCTACATATCTCTCATCCATAGACATGAGATGTAGATGCATTTTTACTTTCCAGTGAAAGTAATTGTCCTTATCTAGAACTGGTATCTTTACACCTACATCCTTCTTCACCATGGATTCTGTTTTGGCCTTGATCTTTAAACTCCTTGTATGTTAGAAGCTTGCTCTGATACCAATTGTTAATCCCAAATGACCTAACAGAATTGTAGAAGGGGGGGGGGTTGAATACAATTCTAGATATTTTTAAACTTAAAACAACTTTTAAATAACTTAACACAGAAAATAAAAACACAAGCAAATATAAAATTTCATTTGGATGTTTTGAGGATCCAACTGAGATGTTTTTATTGCGGGAATAATCTGTGTTACAAACGTAGCACAGCTGCTCAGTTCTTAAAGTAGAGTGAGAGTGCTCTTGAAAGAAAGCTAATACAAAATTATTCTATCTCACTTCTTACTGTAAAATGAACTGCTACACTTGGTTATATATCCCAAGTTTACAATGCTATTATTGGCTACTCTAAAATGTACAAAGGGTAACCGCCAGTAGCTTGCTTTTCATTCCTTTTGTCCAATGGTCCTTGGAGATCTTGTCTTTTGTCTTCATTCTTATTATGATCACACTCAAGAACCTAATTGGAAATTGGAATGTTTCCTCATTCCCAGTGACCATTTTAATGGCTCCCAATGCAAAGTACACTTCTACATCACCTTTTGATTTGTCAAAAAACTGTCACTATCATTTTGTCAACTGTTCAGAAAAGTGATAGTGATTCGTTGATAGTAGTGAGATGTATTTCGTTGATGGCTTTATTCTTCATTCCGTTGATGGTACATTCTTCATTCCGTTGATAGTGTAATCTCCATTCCGTTGACATGTCCTCACTTAGGCAAAATTACAAGGCACAGAATATTTACAATTAATCAACCTATTTTGTCTATCTAGTACTTAGTCAACATGACTTAGAAAACCTATCTGATACCTACAACACATACCTATCAAATAGTGAAGTATTGTACAGTGCAATTGCTACATTACTCATTTCGTTGATGAGGTACCTGTCAACGGAAGCTGCAAAGCATACCATTCCGTTGATAGTTACAAAAGTGACTTAACACAAAATCTACTAAGTGTTTTTATAATTATCATCAAGAACAACATATTACTAACAGATCACCAATTATTATTATTACTTGGGTAGCAATGATGTATTACTAGATGCCGCTCATTGTTTATAATTTTATTATTAGATATTAAAATTATTGCCAACGTAATAATAACCTAAAGGGTCACACACAAAAAATGTTTTAAACGGAGCTTTAATTAAATTTTGAATTTAAATAAAATATAGTTATTACTTTGAATTGTTAGATTAATTGAGTGGGACTTGATTAATCAAATTATAATTCAAAATTAATAATAATATAACTCAGAATTGGACTGGGTTTGTGAAGCCCACTCTAATTAGGGTTAAGCCCAGATTTCTCATCCCTATAAATACATTATGATGTATTATTTTAGGGTTACTTCTTTAATTCGTTTTTATTGAAAAACCATAGCTGCTCCACAACTTGGAGAGGCTAGAGCGGGAGAGAGAAATCGTGAGCAGTTTTTTTGGCTAGTACCATATCCGTGGATCGTTGGACGATCGAACATTCGTGTGGACTGTTTAGAGGCATAGATCTTGCAAAAGGGATACATGGTGATCAAAACAAGGACCTCCATTAGTCAACCATTCGTAAAGCTTCAAAAAAGATACAGTTTTCGATTCTCCATAATTATCCGTATATTATACATGGATCCTAAGTTTGGGTTTCGATTTTTATTTTTAATTACGGGTTTTCTGCTGCGTTTGTGCCTCGAAACCCAACATGCACGTCCCTGACGCGCTTCCGAACGGTGAGGTAAGTCTTGGCCATCTACCCTAGCTGTTGTGTTGTGATATATATAAAAGAAGCAAGAGTGAGCACTATAGCCCAACAATAATATAAAGCAGTTTAAATAAACTCTATAAGCTTTTTATACCATTTGAAATATTTGAAATCTCATTTGTATGCAGAATGATGTTTTAAAACAATCTTTTCGTCAAAACATTACCATACAGTTCAAGTACTGTATGAGGTATAATACTTGTTAAAATATTATTAACAATATCCGTAACCGGTATCTGACCAAAGTTACAAAGCATTACTGAATTCCAACTGGAAAATGGGAAACTATACAGGGACACACATTTCGGTATACGATGATCAGTTGTATAACCGCTTAACTTCTCTACTAGTAGATGGATAATCTCGAAGGTCATTACCCTTAGCAGCATATGGGCTTTTAATTTGATTGGACTGGTGTCAACCCAGCCTCTTATATACTCATGGAGACATCAAGGCCATATTTAGCTGGACCGCGCTTTGCTTGGCCACTTTCGCTAGCTGATTTCATTACCACTGGACCGGTGTCAACCCAGCCTCTTACGTATTCATGGCAACATCAAGGCCATACTTAGATGAACCGTGCGTTACTCGGCCACTTACACTATCCGCTTTCTGGTTCCCCACAGAATCCTATCTATAATTGGAATGGATGTTACTCTAAGTTCCCCAAGCATATGCTTGTTGATAGGTTTTTATAAACAATATCCTTACTTCTAGAATAATATTGGAAGTAGGTCACAATGTGGGTTGACCGTTGTGAACTGACCTCGATTATCGAGTATAGCTCTTTGAAATCACGACCTGGGAGTTCATTGTAAAATATCTTTAGTTCTAAAATCAACTGTTCACTTCCTGAATTTGATTCCCAATTTTTAATAAGTCAAAGGACATTTATTCGCTTTCGAAAGAATTTATTAAATTCAAAATAAAATATTTGGGAACCCCTACTATATTCAAATAAATTTTCTGAAGCTCAGAAAATATTTTAAATAACTATTGGAATCTTAAATAATATTTAAATAAGGTTCTATGATTTTTAAATCATATTTGGAATAATTAATAAATATTCAAATAATAAATATTGATTCATTATTCAATTAAATCCCTATTTAAATGAATATTCAAAATAACATTCATTTAATCAAATAAATATTCAAATAATATGTAATTAATATTATTCAAATATAACTCACCTTTAAATATCCAAGATATTATTTTTGGAATATTTAAATCAATAATTGAAATTTAACTATCCCTGGAAACCTCCAGCTTTTTATGACAGTAATTCAAAACAAAGTAATATTCTGACTCCCGGACTAAGATTGAAAATACTATTCAAGTACTCTACGCTTAGAGCCTTTATACACCTTGGTTTATATCTAATACACTCATAGCATATAAACCGTAAACTATTACGAAAGATTTAAATCAGTATATAAATCAATTCGTAAAACATTTAAAACCTTTATACAGTTTATATCACAATCACAACAGTTTTAAATACAACAACATCTATATAAGATGTAGGGTTTGGAAACTTGCCTGAAACTCCTGAATTAGTGGTAATGGGGGCTCGGGAGAATGCTCGACGATCTATAATAAGATATACAAATACCGATCAGTCCCCTAGAACCATTTAAGGTGCTATAAAACCTAAGCACCAATGTAACTCGTAACGAAAATCAAATGTCTCGTTTTTGGTTAATTATAACCCCATGATAGTCGTTAAACGCTTAAGTCAAAAGTTTGGTTGATAATCAATTCACGAAACCAAAGTACTTTAACGTTTCTAAGTCCATGGTTTTAACTATCCCCTTAAGGGTTTTTCACTTGCGCAACTTTGGTTCCCGCATTTTTATAATATTGAAAATTTTTATTTTTAAAACAAAACCTTCTTGGTTACCTTGCTAACTGTCCATACTATTTTTCACCTTAGTTTCATGGTCTAAATCCATTTTTAAGAAGCTTGACCATAGGTTCAAATTTCACATAATGGACAACTTGTTTTCCTGAAACTACTTTTACTAAAACGGGTGTTTCTCCTAAACCGTAAATCGGATCGATACAATTCTTTCGCCAAAACAAACTAAAAGACAAGATCTATACTAACATGGGCAGTTGGTATTCTTGTCATATAATTTTGGAACCCGAGGCTACTGTCCAAACATGTTTAAGGAAATTTCGATATTACAACGGCGTATATCTAACGTTTCCCAATTTATACTACTCCAAACAATCATCCAACACAGCCCAATCATAAATACTTCATATACATCATCTAAACTAACTCATGATCTTTAATCAACAAGTCAAAACCAACATCTACAAGATCATCCATCAAAACAATCACTAAACATCCACCAAAACCAAAGATTCAATCTTTCATTCAACTAACATGAACTAACACCAAACTAATCATAATAATCAAAGTATAACTAAAGGTTTTAGATGTTTATACCTTCCTTGATGCTTGGTATACACTAAAAATAGCTTCACTATCCTTTCTTGAGCTTTATACAACCTTAGCTTGCTTAAACTTCAAGAACAAAATCAAGAACACCATAAATTACTATTCAAAAACTATTCATGCTCATCTTACAATCAAGATTTGAACATGATATCATCCATGGATGAATCTAGGATTTAGAGGATACCTTAATTTAGAAATGTAGGAACTTTTGAATCCATCCTTGCAATTTTTGGTGGAGGCTAGCTTGTAGAAAAGTTTTCTAATCTTTGGATGAAGAAAAGGGGCCGAATATTTCTTGTTCTTGGTGTTGGTGGTGTTGCTTTTGATTTATATTTCTTTTTGTCTAATAAAACTCAATTAACAGACTTAATATCTTGTGGTTAAAATGCTATTAAGTCACCCAAGGACACTTGTCAAGCATTGGATGGTTACTTGATCAAAAATGGTGACAAGGTGGTGATGCCTTGAACTAAAATGGTGACAAGGTGGTGATTCATCAGCTTGTCATCACTAAACAACTTCTCTTTTCTTGTTTGGTTTGACATGGATGCTCTTATATGTTGCACTTGATGATCTTGCATGGTACTAATCATTTTATTAGTGTTTAATCCATAATTCGTTACGCTTTCGCTTTGTTGCTTAATCTCGCTATAAGTTCGAGTGATTTCGAAAACGTTTTGTTGCACTAATGCTAGGGGATATCCTCTTGATACTTTATTGCCTTGGTTTAATATTTGATCATGGATTTTATTGTTTTCTTAAATCTCTCATAATGATCAATTAATAAATCCTCGACTGTCCGATGAATAGTGGAATAAAATTAAAGTTGGAGTCTTCGGATTCTGATCGCGTTTACATTCACTTATTCCCCTCACACATCAATAATATAACTTCGGAATATCCATTCCCTATGTCGCATATATTGTAATATCCGTGAATTTTATTATTTGATTAAATGATATATTTAATCTAAAATATTTATTTTGGAATATTGGAATATTATTATATGATATTTAGTGTGTGATTATGTGCTAAATGGTGAGTCGGAAGCCCCTTTCAAAAATTTCGTCATTTGGAATTTTCTTCAAATTTGAGCCGTTTTGATAATTCAAGAGCCCGTTGAAATTTCGTACATTCATTTTTAATTCTTCGTCTTTCGTATTCGAATCGTTATCGAAAGGGTTATGGGATTCTATTTAACCCTACCTATTTGATTCTGCAAATTAATTTCAATTTTTGATCCGAAAAAGGAAAAATCGTTCCGAACCCTAATTGCTTAAGGGGACGGATTTATCGTTCTATATCAATATTGAAGTTGTTATAGCCCTAGTATTCTTGAGCATTAGTTATATAATGATATATATCAATTTGGATAATCATCAACCTTTTTAACCCCTTACTTTTCGTAAAACGTGTTTTTGACCTAATTAGGGTTTTTAAACGATCTAACGAATCAATATCGATCCAAAAATGTTATTTGGGGTATTATTTTTCCAAAAATATAAAATGATCAATCAGACTTCATAACCCTAGCAATTCTTCAGAAATTACTCAAGAAATCCGAAATTCCCAAATAATTATTTTGTGTTCTTGATCTTCAATCAATTCGTTCTAAGGGTTATTGAAGTCCAAATCTGAAGTTCTTATACTCAAATCAAAGCCCCAAAAATCTAGTGTCAGAATCTTCCAACCTCATCATCATCTGGTAAGTATTCGATTTTATATTGATTTTACAAGTTTCGAATTAAAATTAGGGTTCTTGATTCGATTTGGGGATTTTCATTCTGTTGATTCTCCGTTCAATTGGTTGCTTCTAACATGTTCCTAGGGTTCTAATTAGCAAGAATCCATGCTTTAATTTCATGTTTATGTTCGATTTAGTCGGGTTTGATTTTCGGGTTTTGACCCGATTTCTTCTTTCAATTCGTACGTTCTTGATATTGATCTGACATTGTTTTTGGTAAAGGGCTTTTATTGTATGAGTTATAAGCTTCATTTTGGTATATTAATCTTTGAGTTTCATGTAGGATTTAAGTAGATCGGGTTTCCGGCCGAGGTCGTCGCCGGCGAGTTCTTTGAATGAATTCTGGGCACGATTCCGGCATGGGACAGATGTGTGTGTATGTGGGTTGTGTTTGTCTTGCAAAAGCGAACAAAAGCCCTATAGTTTGGTTTGGTTTTGATCGGAAACGGCGAAGTCCGGCCACCGGACGCCGGCCGGATTCTGGAAAACCCAGATTCCGGCGGGTTGTTCTTGGTGACCCGGATTCGTTCTTCCCGACCCGTTTACCCGATTTTTCGACCCGGTTTCAATCTTCAAAACCCTAATTCATTTTCAGAAAACTGTTTTTGAATTTTATTTTTAAATTTAATTCGAAAATAGTTTAAAAACTTTAAAAATTCATATTTTTATTTTAAAAATATATTTTTATATCAGAAAAATTCTGATAAATTATATTTATTATTTTAAATCCGAAAATTGATTAAACTTAATTATTTTAATTATTTTTAATTAATAATTAATTTATTAATTAATTGGTTAATTCTTTTAATCAATTAATTCTTAAAAATTAATTATTAATTAGATTTAATTAATTAAAAATTCAGTTTAATTATTTTCAAGCCTATTTATTTATTTAAAAATAGTTTGAGTATTTAAAGAGTGTCAATTAATTTTATTAATTGATTTATTTTCATTTAAATGTTTATATTGGATTTAAAAATCCGATTTTTGATTTAAAAATTAGTAATGACTTATTAAAAATTCAAATGAGTTCCGTATGATGTTTTAAAAATGTTTATAAGTGCTATATGGTTCATATTAATTGTGTGTCGTGTTTTATAGTCTGTATATGCCCGTGCTAGGGCAAATATCTGAGTTTTAAATATCGTAAATTATACCGGACGTCCGATACGTAACCGGTTACTTGTTTAAATGTGATTATTGACTGAATAAGTGTCGAGAGTAGAACGAGCATAGTTAGACTTATTGTGATGAGTTGTTTAAATTATAGAATCGAGTTCCCGGAGCAAGGGAAAGGGGAAAGTAGAGTGAGCAGAGTCGATCCGACAGCAGCTTAGACCAGGCAAGTATCTGTGCCTTTACTTGTGATAAAATTATTATTGTCTTGATTACTTGAATACCGTTATCCCCAGAACAATTCAAATTATCCATCTTTTAACCGCATTTGGACAACTGATTCCATTTCCTTAGAAATTCTTGATTCTTTGATTTGATCTGCATCGGAAACCCTTATTTCCAATTTACTTGATTATTGTTTACCACCTATTGTTGCTATTTACCATCCTTTGATTATCATTGACAACCTTTGATTGTTTGATTTCCATCTTGTAACTACTCCATGATCCTTTCTCGATCTTCGTTGATACTGAACAGTTGAAGCTCTTTTGCAATTACTATACATTCAGTTTATCTTATTGAGCATGTTATTGTTTATACCCTATTATAGAATTGGCATGTGTTTTTAAAAATGGACCAGTAATTGGTCGAAGTAACTTAAGGCCCAGATTGGCCTGGGATCCAGTAGAGGACTATGACATGAGCTAGTCCGGGGTTGATGCGTGGCTGGCCAGCAGCACAACCTTTGATTTGAATAAAATGTATAAGCCAAATTCTAATTCTTTACTTCAATCATTATTGATACAAAGCATGTGTTAGCTAAATATTGTTGATTCTGATATCTTAAATTCATATCCTTACAACCGTGATAGAAATGATTCGTTGATGTTTGCTGAGCAATTTTGGCTCACTCTTGCTTGTTGTTTTCTAACCCTATTCCAGTGAAGCGAGAGTATGAGTTGGCATAGCGTGACCGATAGTTCACCAGCAGTCAGGAGAGCCCCTCGAGTCACTGTTATCGGCAGGGTAGTTGTTGTTTTGCTTTTCTAGATTTAATGTCTAGATTTGAACTTTAGTTGTGATGTAATAACTCTGATAAAACTGGTTTGTAATAATAAAAGATTGTAGTAGCTTGTGTTCATTGCCATAATCTGGATGCGGTCTTGGTCAAGGGGTAATTGTGTCTTTATATATATATTATGCATGTGTTAATTAGTGTTCCGTTGGTCGGATGACTCCTCAAATCTGTACCCCGGGTTTGGAGGGCGTCACATATATGGTTGTCTAAAAAATTTCTTAGTCAGAAAAAATTTACTATTCATCAAGGTCTCAAAATATTACAAAATTTAGGGTTATTACAATAAGTCTACTAGTTTCAACTTGCTAGTGTATGTGTGTGCACAAGAACATATCATATCATTTCTCAATCAAAAGCATCCAAAACACAAGATTACTATAGCATGTAAGGATGCATCAAGCCAACTTACAACAAGCAATCTTCACAAGGCTAGAGTTCTTTTTGGGATTTTTAAATTTTTTTTTTTTTGTTTTTACTACTACACTACCATATTACCCAAAACAAGTAATATCTTAATCTAATATAACACACCCCCAACTTAGCATGTTCCTTGTCCCCAAGGAACACCATTCATAACCCATAACACACTTTGAAAACAATGACTTATATAGTGGACTAGTAAGACATGAAGGAGAAGATGAAGAAAAAGAAGAAGACTCCCTTTAATGCTTGAAACTGAAATTCAAGGCCTTGAATCTTGCAAGGAAAAACCCAGCGGGATAAAAACCTTGATGAAGGAAAAAGAGTAACGTCTCCCCCTGAATGAAATATCTCACAAGTTGACATCTTGATGTAACAAGCTTCTCAGTCTTCGCATGCCAATATTATTTCAGAGCCTTTCAAATGTTGATGTGGGGAGTGATTTTGTAAGTATATCAGCCAAATTATCACTTGAGCGAACTTGTTGTACCTCAGTGTCACCATTCTCTTATAGTTCATGAGTGTAGAAGAACCTTGGTAATATGTGCTTTGTTCGATCTCCTTTAATATATCCTTTCTTCAATCGTTTAATACAAGCTGAGTTGTCTTCAAACATAATTGTAGGACTATCCTTGATATTTGATAATCCACACGATCGCCAAATATGTTGGATGACGGACCGCAGCCAGACACATTCTCTACTTGCTTCATGGATCACTAGTAATTCTGCGTGATTTGATGAAGTTGCAACCGTAGTTTGTTTTGTAGACTTCCAAGAGATAGCAGTCCCACAATATGTGAATAAATAACCTGTTTGTGACCTCCCAAAATGAGGATCTGACATGTACCCAACATCTGCATATCCAACTAGATGCGATTTTAAATTGTTTGGAAAGAATAATCCAAGGTCAATAGTCCCGCGAAGATATCTCAGTATGTGTTTAGCTCCATCCCAATGCCTTTTAGTTGGGTCCGGACTGAATCTTTCTAATAAGTTCACAACAAATGCAATATCAGGTCGCGTGTTGTTCGCAAGATACATGAGAGAGCCAATTCCACTTAGATATGGAACTTCAGGTGCAAGAGAATCTTCACCTTCTTTTCTAGGACGGAATGGATCTTTTTCAACTTCAAGTGATCGAACAACCATTGGCGTAGTTAGTGGATGAGATTTGTCCATCTAAATCGATCAAGGACCTTTTCTGCGTAGGTTGATTGATGAACAAATATACCTGAAGATAAGTGTTCCACCTGTATACCTAAACAAAACTTTGTTTTTCCAAGATCTTTCATCTCAAACTCATTTTTCAAATAATTAGAAGCATTAGTAATATCTTCAAAAGTACCAACAATATTTAAATCATCCACATAAACAGTAATAATAACAAAACCAGTTTGAAACCTTTTAATAAACACATATGGACACACTTGATTATTAATATATCCATCATTCAATAAGTATTCACTAAGCCTGTTATACCACATACGACCAGACTACTTTAAGCCATATATTGATCGTTGTAATTTAACTGAGTATAAATGACGAGGCTTAGTTTCCTCCAACTTTAATCCTTCAGGGATTTTCATATAAATATCACTATCAAGTGATACATATAGGTAGACTGTCACAACGTCCATAAGACGTGTTTCCAATATTTCCATACAATCCATACCCATCAGAAAATGAAAAGTGACTCCATCCATTACAGGAGAGTAAGTTTCCTGGTAATCAAATCCAGGCCTTTGAGAGAATCCTTGGGCTACTAACCGAGCCTTATATATCACAATTTCATTTCTCTCATTTTGTTTTCGTACAAACACCCGTCTAATTCCGACGAGGACTACACCAGCTGGTGTTTGGACTGCAGGTTCAAATACATTTCTCTTGCGTAAGGACTGCAATTCTTCTTGGATTGCAATTTTCCATTTTGGCCAATCATCTCTTTGTCGACATTCTTCCACACTTTGTGGTTCAAGATCGGAGTTCATAGAAATATCACATGCCACGGAAAAGGCATACACAGCATCAATCTTAGTACTCCCACAATCCAACAATTTTCCGTTATGTACATAACTCAATGAGATCTCATAATTATCAGGTACCTTTGCCTTTATGGAGACATGTGCCATTTCAGGGGCAATATCCTCTTCTGGAGGTAATTCCACTTCTGGGGGAAATCCCACTTCCGGGGATTTCATTACAGCCACTTCAGGGGCTCGAACCTCTTCAGGAGATAATAATACTTCTGGGGTATTATGTGGAACACTTGCCACTTCTTGGACATGTCCAATCAATTTTCGTTTCCATGGTACAACATCCTTTGCACCAATAGGTCTGCCACGTTTCGGGCATGGTTTTGAATCACCAACCAATTCTTCATGAATTGATTTACGAATATGGATTTCAACCCATACCGGAGCATTAACAACAGGTATATACGATTTTATAATATGTCTAGAATCACTAATAGCATCAGGCATTTGATTAGAAATATTTTGCATATGAATAATTCTTTGAACCTCAGATTCACATTGATTAGTATGGGGATCTAAAGCCTTCAATCCTGATGTATTCTATGTCAATTCAGAATTTAAATTATGCATAACCTTATCTCCCCCTAATGAAGATAACACAGTCTCATCAAAATGAAAATCAACATATCGAGCATTAAACACATCACCAATCAATGGTTCAAGATATCTTATGATAGAGTGTAAGATCCGTGAACTTTATTAATCATATAAATTGTATTATATGTGTAGAATACTTATTATGAAGTATTTTGAGTTTTAATGATAATGGTTGTTAAGTGATTATGTGCTAAACTGGTGTGTCGAAAGCCCCGTTCAAATATCTTGTCATTTGAAAATATCTTCAATTTTGAGCCCCGTTTTAAAAATTCAAGGGCCCCGTTGGAAATTTTGTTCATCATTATTATTCCTTCGTCATTTGTGTTCGAATCATTATCGGAGGATTTCTTCGTATTATTCTATCCCTTATTGGTCGATACTATCAATAGTAATTATTTTATTCAAAGGAAGAAAATTATTCCAAACCCTAACCCTACTTTTTCTAGGGTAATTGATATATAGTCCGTATCAATAGATACATCTGTTATAGCCCCAATATTCTTGAGCATTAGTTATATAAATGATATGTATTGATTTGGATAACTATCAGTCTTTTTGGATAGCTATCACCTCGTAAAACGTGTATTTTTCATTATTAGGGTTTTAAAGCGAACCAGTGGATCAATATCGATCCAAAAATGTCGTTTAGGGTATTATTTTCCACTAAGTATAAAAAGGAGAATCGTACATTATACTTCATATAATTCGTATTAAAAATATACAAAAATATAAAATTCCCGAACCGTGTTCTTCGTGTTCTTCAAAATCAAAATCAATTTCGAAGGTGTTATTGAAATCCAAATCCAAAGTTCAAGTACTCAAATCAAAGATCTTTAGCTCTAGTTTCAGAATCTTCCAACATCTCATCATCTGGTAATTTTTCGATTTTATATGAATTTTTCAAATTTCGAATTAAAATTAGGGTTTATATTCGAATTGGGGATTTTCATTCTGTTGATTCTCCGTTCAATTGATTGCTTCCAACATGTTCCTAGGGTTCTTATTAATAGGAATTCATGCTTTAATTTCATGTTTATGTTCAATTTTTAAGAATTCGATTTTCGGGTTTTGAACCGAATTTTCTTTTTAATCGTCCGTTCTTGTTATTGATCTGACATGATTTTGGATAGAGGGGTTTGATTGTGTGTGTTCACAGCTTTGATTTAACATAAAGAACTTAGAATTTCATGTAAGATTTAGGGAGATCGTGTTTTGGTCGGAAAACCCAAACCCGGTTTGTTTGACCGGATTTCTGGGACGATTCCGGTTTGTTTTGGCAATGTTTTTATATTAGTTGTGTTGGTTGTGAAGTTTAGAGCAGAAACCCTCAAAGAAATGTATGTTTTGGTGCAGTTTTGGCCATGAACGGATTCCGGTGGCCGGATGATCGGCCGGATGACCGGCCGGATTCTGGAAAACCCAGTTTCCGGTGGGTTGTTCTTGGCGACCCGTTTCTGTTCTTGGCAACCTGTTTTCCTGACCCGGTTTCAATCTTCAAAACCCTAATTCATTTTCAGAAAACTGTTTTTGAATTTTATTTTTAAATTTAATTCGAGAATAGTTTAAATATTTATAAAAATCATATTTTTATTTTAAAAATACATTTTTAAATTCAGAAAATTCTGGAAAATTATATTTAATTATTTAAATTCGAAAACTGATTAAATTTAATTATTTTAATTATTTTAATTATTTTTAATTAATAATTAATATATTCAATTAATTGATTAATTCTTTTAATCAGTTAATTCTTAATAATTAATTATTAATTAGATCTAATTCATTTAAATTAAGTTTAATTATTTTCTAGCTTGATTTAATTATTTAAAAATAGTTTGAGCATTTGGAAAGTGTCAATTAATTTTTATTAATTGATTTAATTGTTTTTAAAATATTTATAATGGGATTAAAAATCCGATTTTTGATTTAAAAATTATTTCTGACTTATTTAAATTCAAATAAGCCTCGAATATTGTTTTAAAAATATTTATAAGTGATATATGGTTTATATGAGTCGATTAATGTGTTTTAATAGTCCGTAAATGCCCGTACGAGGGCTAATGTCTGAGTTTTTGTTAGGAATATGTTGTTCTTGATGATAATTGTAAAAACACTTAGTAGATTTTGTATTAAGTTATTTTGTAACTGTCAACGAAATGGCATGCTTTGCAGTGTTTCGTTGACATGAAGCTCATCAACGGAATGAGTGTTGTAGCAATTGCACTGTACAATACTTCACAGTTTGATATGCATTTGATGTATGTATTAGATAGGTTTCCTAAGTCATGTTGACTAAGTACTAGATAGGCAAAATAGGTTGGTTAATTGTAAGTATATCATGCCTTGTAATTTTGCCTAAGTGAAGACATGTCAATGGTATGAGGATTACTCTATCAACGAAACAAGAGAAACACCATCAACGAAATGAAGAATAAAGCTATCAACGAAACACATCTCCCTGCTATCAACGAATCATTATTGCTTTTCTGAATAGTTGACAAAGTGATAGTGACAGGTTTCTGAACAGATCTAAAGGTGATGTGGAAGTGTACTTTGCATTGGAAACCATTAAAATGGACATGGGGAATAAGGAAACATCCCAGTTTCCAACTGGGCTCTTGGGAGTGATCATAATAAGCATGAAGACAAAAGCAAGGATCTCCAAGGACCACTGGACAAAGGGATGAAAAGCAAACTATTGGCGGTTATCTTTAGTGTACTTTAGAGTAGCCAAAAATAGTATTGTAAACTTGGGAATATATATAACCAAGTGTAGCAGTTAGAAAGAGTAAGAGAAGAAAAACAAATAGTTTGTATTAGCTATCTTTGAGAGCATTCTTCTCTACAACTCTGTAACTGAGCAGCTGTGTACTTTTGTATCACAGATTATTTCCGCAATAAAAACACTTCAGTTGGATCATCAAACAATCCAACTGAATTATTTATATCTTGTGTTTTTGTTTATTCAGTTCAGTTTTATTTTATCAGTGTTTTAAGTTTAAGAAAATATCAAGAATTGTATTCAACCCCCCCTTCTACAATTCTGTTAGGTCATTTGGGAATAACAATTGGTATCAGAGCAAGCTTCTAACATACAAGAAGTTTAAAGATCAAGACCAAAACAGAAACCATGGTGAAGAAGGATGCAGGTGTGAAGATACCAGTTCTTGATAAGGACAATTACTTTCACTGGAAAGTAAAGATGCATTTACATCTCATGTCTATGGATGAGAGATATGTAGACTGCATTGAGAAAGGTCCACACGTTCCCATGAAGTTTGCATCTAGAGTTGGAGTGCCAGATGATGCTCCTGACGTAGAAATTCCAAAACTTGTCTCAGAATGGACTATTGAAGATCTTACAGAAATCCATAAAGATAAGAGAACCATGAACATTCTGTTTAATGGTTTGGAGCAAGAGATGTTTGATAATGTCATAAACTGTACAACCTCCAAAGAAGTATGGGACACTGTCAGAACACTATGTGAAGGAACTGAGCAAGTAAGGGAGAACAAAATGCAACTCCTTATACAACAATATGAGCACTTTCACTTTAAAGCTGGTGAAACCCTAAATGACACGTTTAGTAGGTTTCAAAAGCTTCTGAATGGATTAAAGTTGTATGGGAGAATCTACCAAACTAAGGACTCAAACCTTAAATTTCTAAGAGCTCTTCCAAAAGAATGGAAGCCTATGACTGTTTCTCTAAGAAACACTCAAGAGTACAAAGATTACACTCTTGAAAGGCTGTATGGAACATTGAAGACTTATGAGCTGGAAATGGAGCAAGATGAGGAAATTGAAAAGGTACAGAAGAAGGGTGGATCCATTGCATTGATTGCATCTGTGAACCAACTGGAAGATGACACTGAAGAAGCTGCAAAGGCCACAACTAGTCGAGCTAGTTGTAGAAATGATGTCAGCAAGGGTAAAGGTAAGATGACAGAAGAAGAAGAACCAGAACCAGCCAACTTGGATGACTTAGATGAGATTGATGAACACATTGCTTTTCTGTCAAGAAAATTCTCTAAGTTCAAGTTCAAGAGAAACTCAGAAGCAAGGCCACCAAGGAGAGACTTTCAACCTAACAAAAGTAACTGGATTGAAAAGTCTAAATCTAAATGTTTCAATTGTGGAATGCTTGGTCACTTTGCTGGAGACTGCAGAAAACCCAAGATTGAGAAGAGCAACAGGAAATTTGAGCCTGTTGATTATAAAAAGAAATACTTTGAACTTCTCAAGCAAAAGGAAAAGGCTTTCATGACTCAGGAGTATGATTGGGCTGGTAATGGTGAAGATTCTGATGATGATGTTGAATATGTCAACTTGGCTCTTATGGCTAACAATCATGAGCAGGAAGCAAGCTCCTCAAGCAACCAGGTAACAATTACTAATCTTTCTGAGCTTTCTAAAGAGGAATGCGATAGTGCAGTAAATGAAATGTCTACTGTATTATATAATTTGCGTGTTACTCTTAAATCACTTACCAAAGAGAATTCAAGAATTAAAGAGACTAATTTGCTCTTAAGTGATAGGAATGCAATGTTAGAAGCACAGCTCATTGAATTTGAGAAAATGAGATATGTTAGTAGGGATGCTAAGAAGGAACTTGAGAACGTGTTACAAAGGGAAGAAATTCTTAAGACACAACTAGAAATAGAACAGAGTGTAATTGCTAAATGGAAAGATGCCAGGAATGTTGCTACCAACATCATTAATGTTCAAGGTATGGAATCTTTCTGTGAACAATCATGGAAAAAGAACAAAGAGAAACTAGGGTATGCTTATGAAGCCTTAGATTCAGAAACAGAGTCAACAAACAACAATGATCATTTGTTGAAGGTTGATATGTCAACGGAATGCGATGTTCCGTTGACACATGAACCATCAACCGATCAGGGTGTTTCGTTGACAGAGAAAAGAAAAGATGAACTCACTAGACTTAATAATAAGTATGGTCCTGTCACCAAGAACTTTGTTCAAGGTGAGTCTAGTAAATCAAAGAAAGTTGAGAAGCCTGTTGAGAGAGCTAATGTAGGTCACTTGTCCAACAAGCAATTGAAAGATAAGATAGAGAATGTTCAAATTGAGGCTAAGGGAAATAAAAGGAATAACAGGAATGGCAAAGTAGGAATTAACAAACACAACAATTACACACCTGATAAATATGCTCCTAGAAAGACTTGTGTCAATTGTGGAAGTGTTAGTCATCTATCTACTAACTGTAAATCTGTTAAGAAAACTGCTAATGTGAAAATTCCCAAGCCTGCAATGAATAATCTTATGCCTACAATGCCTGTTATGCCTAACATGTTTGCTCCATGTGCACAATTTCAGAATCCATATGCTAACATATCATTTGTACCTAATCCATACATGAATATGTTTAGTATGCCACAAATGCCATGGAATATGAATAATATGTGTGTTCCTTCAAATATGCATGCTGTAAATGAAAATGTGAGCAACAATCAGAAATCAACACCAAGAGTAAAAGTTGATTTAAATCAATCTGAGCCCAAGGTGAAAAATGATATAAAAGGAAAAGCAAAGGCTAACAAAACAGGACCCAAGGAAACTTGGGTACCAAAATCAACTTGATTTGGTTTCATTGTGTGCAGGGAGACAAAAGGAATCTTTGGTACTTGGATAGTGGTTGTTCAAGACACATGACTGGTGATTCTACCCTGCTCACAGAGTTTCAGGAAAGAGCTGGCCCTTGTATTGCTTTTGGAGATGACAGCAAAGGCTACACAAAGGGATATGGCTTGATTTCAAAAGAGAATGTCATCATAGATGAGGTTGCATTGGTGGATGGTCTTAAGCACAATTTGCTTAGTATCAGTCAATTTTGTGACAAAGGATTTTTAGTTACTTTTTCAAAAGAAGCCTGTGTTGTTTCTAAAGGAGGAAACAACAATGTGGTAATGACTGGATTCAGAAGAGGGAATGTGTACATTGCTGACTTTAGTAGCACAAGTCCAGACACCATCACTTGTCTTTTCAGCAAAGCAAGCAAGGATGAAAGTTGGCTATGGCACAAGAAATTATCTCATCTGAATTTCAAGGTTATGAATGATTTGGTAAGGAAGGATCTTGCTAGAGGAATTCCACAGGTGGAGTTTTCCAAGGATGGTTTGTGTGATGCCTGTCAAAAAGGGAAACAAAAGAAGGCATCATTCAAAAGCAAGACAGAGTCATCAATTGTCCATCAGCTTGAGTTACTTCATATGGATCTGTTTGGCCCTGTAAATGTCATGTCTATTTCAAAGAAGAAATATTGTCTTGTGATTGTTGATGATTTTTCTAGATTTACTTGGACCTTCTTTTTACATTCTAAAGATGAGGCAAGTGAAATCATTATCAATCACATCAAGATGGTAAACAATCATCCTGACTTGAAAGTAAGAAGGATCAGGAGTGACAATGGGACAGAATTCAAGAATTCAAGCATGAAGATGTTCTGTGAAGAAAATGGTATTATGCATGAGTTTTCAGCAGCAAGGACACCACAGCAAAATGGTGTAGTTGAAAGGAAAAACAGAACACTTATTGAAGCTGCCAGGACAATGCTAGATGAATCAAAGTTACCAACTTATTTTTGGGCTGAGGCAGTTAACACAGCTTGCTTCACTCAGAATATTTCTTTGATTAATCAGGCCAAGGGAATGACCCCTTATCAACTACTCAAAAGAAAGAAGCCACTATTGGATTTTCTTCATGTCTTTGGATGCAAGTGCTTTGTTCTGAGAAATCAAGCTGAGCATTTGGGGAAATTTGAAGCAAAGGCAGATGAAGCAATATTTGTGGGATATGCAGCAGGGAAAGCTTACAGAGTCTATAATCTCATAACCAACATTGTTATGGAATCTGTACATGTTGTTTTTGATGATCTCAAAATTCAAGGTCTCTGTGATGAAGGTTTCCATGAAAGTCTCTCTTTTGAGAATGAGGAAGGAGATCGAATGAATCATGTTAAGACTACTGAGAAACAACCTAAAGTTGTTGTATCTAGAACAGATGAGAGCAGCAGTGAAGATGAAATTGTTGCATTAAGATTGAAAAGAATAGCTGCTAGTAGACCAAATGGTCATTTCGTTGACAGTCAAGATGGTGGTTTCGTTGAAAGTCAAAATGAGCGTTTCGTTGACAGCCAAAACAGTCATACCGTTGAAGGTCATAGAAATGTCTCAAGAAGTGATCATTTAGGGACAACAAACTCAGGGGGAGTTTCTCAAGGACAAATATCCAATCAAGGCAATCATGATCATGAAGCTACCTCGTCTAGAGCAAATCTCCCTCCCTCAAGAAAATGGACTAAAGATCATCCCTTTGAACTTATTATAGGTGATGTTTCTTCAAAAGTCCAAACTAGAAGAGCAACTCAAGAAGAATGTCTATATAGCAGCTTTCTGTCTCAAGATGAGCCAAAGAAAGTTGAGGATGCACTTCTAGATCCAGATTGGGTTTTGGCTATGCAAGAAGAGCTAAACCAATTTGAAAGGAACAATGTTTGGAAGCTGGTGCCCAAGCCTAAGGACAGGAGTGTAATAGGCACAAAATGGGTGTTCAGAAACAAGATGGATGAAAATGGCATAGTCACAAGGAACAAAGCAAGACTAGTTGCAAAAGGCTACTCACAGGAAGAAGGAATTGATTTTGATGAAACATTTGCTCCTGTTGCAAGACTAGAAGCAATAAGGATTTTCCTAGCCTATGCAGCCCATGCCAATTTCAAAGTCTATCAAATGGATGTGAAAAGTGCTTTTCTGAATGGGGAATTGGAAGAGGAGGTCTATGTAAGTCAACCTCCTGGTTTTGAAGATGATGATTTTCCAGAATATGTATACTTCCTCCTCAAAGCACTCTATGATTTGAAACAAGCACCTAGAGCCTGGTATGACACACTCTCACAGTTTCTTCTTGAGAATCACTTCACTAGAGGTACTGTAGATAAAACTCTTTTTCACAGGATTGTGAATGGCTCTACTATACTTGTTCAAATTTATGTAGATGACATAATCTTTGGGTCTACAGATGTGAAACTTTGTCAAAAGTTTGCCAAGCTTATGCAAAGTAAATATGAAATGAGCATGATGGGAGAATTAACTTACTTTCTTGGTCTTCAAGTGAAGCAAGTTAATGAAGGCATTTTCATTAGTCAAACAAAATATATTCATGATTTATTAAAGAAATTTAACTTAATGGAATGCTCTCCTGCCAAAACTCCCATGCCCACTGCCACCAAACTTGAATTGAATACTAAGGAAAAATCTGTGGACATTTCAAGTTACAGAGGCATGGTAGGCTCACTTTTGTATTTAACAGCTAGTAGACCTGATATTATGTTTGCTACATGTCTATGTGCTAGATTTCAGGCTGATCCTAGGGAATCCCATTTAGTTGCTATTAAAAGGATTTTCAGATATCTCAAGGGAACACCAAACCTTGGCATTTGGTATCCTAGAGAATCTGGTTTTGAACTAATTGGTTATTCAGATGCAGATTATGCAGGATGTAAAATTGACAGGAAAAGCACAACAGGCACCTGTCAATTCTTAGGAAACAAGCTTGTGTCATGGTTCAGCAAGAAACAAAACTCAGTTTCCACCTCCACAGCCGAGGCTGAGTATATTGCAGCTGGAAGTTGTTGTGCACAGATTTTATGGATGAAAAATCAATTACTTGATTATGGATTAAGAGTTGAGAAAATTCCTATTTTCTGTGACAACACTAGTGCCATTGCCATTACTGAGAATCCAGTGCAGCATTCAAGAACCAAGCACATTGACATCAAGTACCATTTCATTAGAGAACATGTTATGAATGGTACTGTGGAGTTACATTTTGTTCCAAGTGAACAACAACTTGCAGACATCTTTACCAAGCCACTTGATGAATCAACATTCTCAAGATTAGTAAGTGAGCTAGGTATGCTAAATTTCTCTTAATTATTTTTGAGATATTTGCAAGTCATAATGCAGCCAGAAATTTGCTATGATTTTCTGTGATTTAATTTTCTCAGGAAAAAGTAAAATTTTGTCTTTGTCAAAATAACTATGCCAACGAAACAAACCATTTCGTTGACATTCTTAGCATTTTTCTGGGTGTTTCGTTGATAGCTCTTTTATGTCAACGAAACACAGCTGTATCAACGAAACAGACGGGACTTTAAACGCCCAATTCTGATTCGTTGATTTAGCGCTTTTAATCTGAACCGTTGAAAACTGACACGTCTTTTACCACGATCTATGCATACATCCCTGTAAGTATAAATCATGGTAATACTTTAAGAGTAACGGTTATATTTTTAAGCCAATCCAGTAATTTACTTTTATTATTGGACTCATTTTCTGAGAATTTTTGGGGGAGTATTTAAGAAATTCTATTTTCTTTAATTCTTTTTTTACCTGCTCTCAAAAATTCCAAAGGCTTTTCTCTCTCTTTCTCTCTCTAACAAGCAACTCAGTTCGAAGCTTTATCTCACTCAACAATGGCACCCATAGTCAAGCTTATGTCTGCTGGAGGGTTCATCTATGAGAAGAACAACTCCATCCCTTTTGTTGCAAAGGAAAACCCGAATAGACTTTTCTTCAAAATGATGGATTTCATGAAGAATTGCAAGTTGAGCTATGCAATGTTCCACTCTACACCAATCTACAATGAAATAATTGAGGAAATTTGGACCTCATGTGAATATAGTGGAACAAATTGCACTCTGCAATTCACTCTCCAAGGTAATGAGTACATAGTTAATTCTGATGTTTTGCAAGCATGTTTACATATTCCTGATAATAACTGTGATGCTTTGCCTACTAACACTGAAATAACTACCATGCTAAATTCTATAAACTACTCTTTGCCTACTGATAATCTGGGTAGAATAATTAGGAGAGGTTTGGTTAGGGAATACAGTTATTTAGCTGATGCATTCATTAAGGTCTTTTCTGGAAAGATTAGTAATTTTGATGCATTAACTAACTCTATGTTAATTCTCCTAACCATGCTTCTAAATGATAGATATTACAACTTTAGCACCCAACTTATTTATGAAATTGGTGCTAAGTTGGGTGATAAGGCAAATAGGAAGAAAAATATCTATTATGCAAGGTTTCTGATGATGCTGGCTAATCATGTTAGTCCAGCACCATTAGTTATCTCTAACCCTAATGCCAGGTTTGAGTGCTTTGTACAAGAAAAGAGAGTATTGACAGACATACTGAGGCAGAACTACAATGGTGATGTTCCAGTGGTGTATCTGCCAATCATTGAGGTAACTACTACTATCCCTGTTAGTATAGCTGTTACTTCTATTGTCTCCTCCAACCTTGTTGCTATGGAGTCTGTAGCTGTGACCCAACAGGCTCCTGCCCCAGCAACTAAATCAAAATCAAAGAAATCCTCCAAGCCAACCTCAGGTGCTTCTCAAAAGGCACCTGTTGTAAAAACTACCACACAACCGAAGGGGAGTGAGTCTGGAGTTGTGAGAGGTGAGGGAAGGGGTGAAAATCAAAGAAACCCCAGGAATAAGGAAGGTGAGGTAAGTGTTTCCCAGCCTAGCCCCATTGTTTCTTCCCAACAAGGCACAATAAGTAAAATGGATTTAAACACGAGTCTAATTGCATCCTCCCAAAAGGATGTGATTATTGAAACAAGCTCTCCACCTAGAGCACAGTCCAAAAGGGTAAGGGACACTTCAAGCCCACAGTCTACATTTTCCCAATACCAAAGGAGAGTGAAGCAAAAGACCAAGGGTTCACAGGGTGCACACACACTGGAAGCAACACTTCCAGTTTCTCAAATTCAGGTTGATGTAACCCCTATTATTACTCTGGGGTTACAGTCCCACTCTCTAAACATTAATCTTGATTTATCTCCATCCAATTCACCAACTCAATCTTTAGATGTGGACATGATCCATACATCTTTTCCTGATTCTCCAACTCTAATCTTGGAGAAGCCCCACTCTGAAGCTGATGGTCATCACTTATTAAGTGATTTGTTGGGCCATCAACCAAGTTTTTCTGAAACTGCAAGAGAATCTGTGGACCCCAATCTCAAATCAATCACCACAGATTCTACTGTAATTTCACTTTCTCAAAATGCTTTATTGACTTCATCAACGAAACAGCCTCTTTCGTTGACAAGTGTTTCTCCATCAACGGTACCTATACCGTTGACAGTTCAAACTACCATTTCGTTGATAGGTCATTCTACACCTTTTACTGAAAATCAAGTTGTTTCCACAACTAGTGTAGATGACCTGGTGGTAGTTGAGACACTTTTAGGTTTGAAAGGGAGTGAAATTGAGAGGCTGGCTTGCAGCCAGGCAAAAGGAGAGAATGAGAGTGAGAGGCTGGCTATTTCTTCCAGCCAGGCAAAAGGAGAGATTGAGAGTACCACCTTAGTAGGTGAAGGTGAGGGTGTGAGAGGTGTGAGCCATGGGGAGCCCATGATGCAAGAAAAGAGTGGAGAGAGAGAAGGGACTACAGGAGCAATAAGGGTGGAAGCAGCCATTGCTAATGAGTTAATGGAGGTCAGTGAGGGAGAAAGGGAACTTACTTTCCAAGAGCATTATCAACAAACTCTGGATAGTATTTCCCTGGATCCTGAGACCTTTACTCATCATGTGCCAGCCTATCAAGTTATGGCTCAACAGGGCAATGTGGAGGCAGAAAGGTCACTCAACTTAATTCATACTACTGCATCAATGCAAAGAGCAAAGGATGCCTTGACCAATCTACCTCCAGGAGCTGCAGCAAGTGGAGACTTTGAGTTTTCTGATGATGAGGACAGCTATGGTGATAATCTACAGGTGGCCACCACTTCACAGACTGGGACTTCTATGGTGCCTCCTACACCAGGCTGGCTTTCTCAGGGTATGCATGGAAGAGTCACTCTAGATGCTACTATCTCAAGACAGTACAATGAGGCCTATCTAGCTCATGAGTCTGCAAATGCAAGGGACAAGAAATTCTACAAGGCCATCATGGATTCTCTGGAAATTCAAAGGCTACAAATGATGCAGACAAGGATTGAGGCTACAGAAATCAAGGACTCCATTAGCAATCTCAGGGATGCTAACTACAGGATGATAGATGAAAAGCTCCCTCTTCTCACTGTGTCCAAGATGACCAGGTTTTTCTCTAAGGAACCTGAGGTGGCTACATCCTTGAAAACTCTCTCTACAAGAGTGGACAAGGTGGAAGCTACGCTTTCTCAAATGCAGAAGGAACAGGAGAAGCAAACTCAGCTACTCACTCAGCTAGTGGCAGCTCAAGGACTCCCAGTCATCTCTCTTGATGCTAACAAAAAGGGGGAGAAATCTAAGGAGCTAAACATTCAAATCACAAAGGTGTTGGTCCCAGCCATTTCACTGCCACAGGAGCCACTAGCAATGGGGGAGTTTGGAAAGAAGAATAAGGATAGTATTGACCTGATCCAGGAAGCTTCTATGAGGATGAAACTTGCAGAACAAATCAAAGATCACTGGTCCAACATAGAAGCAAGGTTCAAGAACATTACTGAATCTTCAAAGACAGATCAGCCATCAACAAATGCAATGGTGACTGTACAAATGGAGCCACAGTTCAAGAGCTCTTATGCTATAGAGCCCCTTCAGCATGGAATCCTTCAAGATTCAAGAAATGAGAAGGGTCAATCTTCATGCTTTAAGAATGTGGATGCAAGAGGGATGTCTCCAATATCACCTGCCAAACCCAAAGGCAAGAACATTGAAAGGATATTTTATCCTGCTCCAAAGCCAGATGAGTTCAAAGTCCTAGGGAAGCTGATCATTGAGAGCAAGGAAAGCAATCATCCAAGCATAAGGAATCAAAGGGCCATCATCTACAGGGACAGCAAGGAAATCTGCATTTGGGTTGGTCACCCAAATTTTGCAAAGGCCAAGGCTGAAGAATCTGAAAGGGTAGCAATGCAAGCATTGGCAGTTGCTCAAGCACTTGAAGATGAAGAGACCTTTCAGGAAGAAAAGTGTAAGGCAACCAAAGGCTAGAGCTAAGAGGAATCTGAACTTTGAAAAAGAGGACTCTCTGGACACTGCTCAAGCCCCTTCCACAACAAGTGCACATCAAATTCCTATTGATCTACCTATTGGAGGAAAGTTGGCCTGTGACCCTGCACACCCTGTCAACTTTCATGATCAACCAATCATGCCAAAGGAGGAGCCTATTGAATTTGATGAAGCCTATTTTCCAAAGTTCCTATTTGAAAAGGATCAACCAATGAAGACAAAGAAAAGGGCTTTCAAGGCAAAGCCAGTATTTGTGAGGAAGCCACAATCTCAGAAACCCCCTACAAATCCAGAGGACTGCATGTACATTGCTGACATCAGGGAAGAATCCAGCTTATGTCTTGATTTAGACAACCTGGTGGAAGTAAGGGGCATTGCAGCTTCTCAAAAGTTACCTGAAAGATTGGTTTTCACATACAAGGGTGGTAGAGAACAAATATGGCCTCTCTACAGAATTTTAGGAGAAGACTACCAAACACTACTCACAGTGTTTAGATGCTTGAAGAAAGACTTTGGCTTCACCAAAACAGCCAAGTCTGAGGTGGTCTCCAAGATATGTCAAATAAAGGCTAGCTGGAACAAGCCTGAGGCTCTTCCCAGGATGCTAAGAGTGCCCTCAACAGGAAAGAAGATCCATCTTCAACCTTACTGGATGATGGAATTTAAGGACAAGGACAACTGCAGAAGGTTCTTCAGGATGGAAGACCAGCTGGATAAGGCATCTAATCAAACTCTAAGGTTCATGCAATCCAAGCTTGGTGATCAAGATGAAGAAGAGAAGATCTTTTACAGAAGGCTACAGGTCCAGATTGAGGAGAACAACTCTAGGAGAGGGAAGAAGACTATGCCTCAAAGAAGACCAAGATGAATCATTTGCTCAGTCTAGAGGAGCACATTTGGGCATTAGTCTTGTAAGTCTTGTTTTATGTCTAAAACTTTATGAAGCTCAATGCAATTTTTACTTTTATCATGGGTAATATGTCTGAGTGTTTTTGTTATCATCAAGGCTCTTGATTTATGGCTGTTATTCTATCAGTCATAAATTGGGGGAGATTGTTAGGAATATGTTGTTCTTGATGATAATTGTAAAAACACTTAGTAGATTTTGTATTAAGTTATTTTGTAACTGTCAACGAAATGGCATGCTTTGCAGTGTTTCGTTGACAGGAAGCTCATCAACGGAATGAGTGTTGTAGCAATTGCACTGTACAATACTTCACAGTTTGATATGCATTTGATGTATGTATTAGATAGGTTTCCTAAGTCATGTTGACTAAGTACTAGATAGGCAAAATAGGTTGGTTAATTGTAAGTATATCATGCCTTGTAATTTTGCCTAAGTGAAGACATGTCAACGGTATGAGGATTACTCTATCAACGAAACAAGAGAAACACCATCAACGAAATGAAGAATAAAGCTATCAACGAAACACATCTCCCTGCTATCAACGAATCATTATTGCTTTTCTGAATAGTTGACAAAGTGATAGTGACAGGTTTCTGAACAGATCTAAAGGTGATGTGGAAGTGTACTTTGCATTGGAAACCATTAAAATGGACATGGGGAATAAGGAAACATCCCAGTTTCCAATTGGGCTCTTGGGAGTGATCATAATAAGCATGAAGACAAAAGCAAGGATCTCCAAGGACCACTGGACAAAGGGATGAAAAGCAAACTATTGGCGGTTATCTTTAGTGTACTTTAGAGTAGCCAAAAATAGTATTGTAAACTTGGGAATATATATATATGATAAGTGGGTAATTTATTCACTTAAAACGTTTCCGTATGGCTTAAAACGAATGTTTGTACTCGAGTTGTGGTATTTTTGATCTCTTTTAAGGGTATTGTGCAGGTATATTTATCACAGGTGTACTAGGAATGAAGCGGAGCAATCGGAATGCAATTTGGAGCTAAAACGAAGAAAATGGAAAAATTCGTCTTCCTGGACAGAAGACACGGCGCGGCAGCGCCGTGTTTGAGCTTGCCTATGGCGCGGCAGCGCCGCTGGAAAAAGGAGCAGTAATTATCTGGCGCGGCAGCGCCGCTATCCTATACAATCGTGGCGCGGCAGCGCCAGTCTGTCTGACGAAATTTCCTGTTTTGAACCCGATTTGCTGATTTTTTGAGTTGAAGTAAAATTACAATTCAGTACGACTTGTTTGCACCTGGAGGCCTATATAAAGAGAAGAAAACCCTAGAGAACAGGAGAGACACATACCACATATTATCTACGGAGTTTTAAAGCACGAAGAAGCAAGGAAGAAGATAGTTTTCAATTTATTCTTGTATTCTTTCTAGCTTGTGGATGCTTGGTTTGG
Source organism: Heracleum sosnowskyi (assembly GCA_030848705.1). Taxonomy (NCBI): domain Eukaryota; kingdom Viridiplantae; phylum Streptophyta; class Magnoliopsida; order Apiales; family Apiaceae; genus Heracleum; species Heracleum sosnowskyi. Next base: position 48,960,553 of record CM061236.1, read on the forward strand.
GTGTATTCTTTAGAACCTTTGATAATTATTCCAATATTGATTCGTTTTCTTCAATCATGTTTACATTAGAACCCATGGTGACGATTAGTTTGATTATGAACTAATTCGTTGTCATGGGGTTTTAGCGGATTTATTCATGAAGTTTATTTGTTGAATTTTCTTGATGCCTATAGTGTGATTGATGCGATATCCTATCATGGTTGTTTTAATTCGTTATAGGAGAGTAGCTAACTCCTGTAATTGTGTGTTAATTCTTATTGAAGCGAAAGTGGATTTAAGAGTTTAGAACTTGCCATGCTAGCATAGGTTTATGCGTGATAATATCATTCGTAATTAGTGTCGTAACTCTAACCGTTTTATGACGACTATGTGATCAATTGAATGCTTGTACTTCAACCATTATGTTTTCAATCTTTATAGACATATAGGGACTAAGCATAATTGGAAGACTAAGTGATTTCTATCTTCATTGTGGATATTATTTAGGATGGTATTGGTACAACGAAAGTTGGCTTTTATCAGTTTTGTGTATTCGATCAGGTATTAACAAATCACATGAAAGGGCTAGAGAATTGAAGACTATAGATGGATTGTTTAATGAAGTTAAAATTCCATGTTTTATTTGCATAAGTAATTCGACATAAATCTCAGTTCAAGTAGTTGATAATTAGTTATAATTCTTAGATTAATTATAGTGATAACAAAAAAATCCACTTTGTTATTTGTTTTAGCATCGGATAATAATCATACATTGGTGAGTGAATTAACTAGACAAACAACGAGTCCCTGTAGGAACGAATCCTACTTATCTCTATATTACTTGTGACCACGTGCACTTGCGTGTTGAGTTTGGTCGTAACAAGTTTTTGGCGCCGCTGCCGGGGACTTCGGTTTTATTTGTTTAGTTTCAGTATTTACCATCAGTGGTCATTAAAGTTCGGTGACTAGGACGTTTCTCACCAATTTTCTAGTTGGTAAATTTAAGGTATTTATTGAGAGTGTATGCGTACACGAGCGCGAGCACGTAGAGAAGAATTAGCAAGAAGAGAAGAACTAGCACGAAGGAAACTTGACTTTGAGAACATCAGTGTAGAAAACAATCGTGAATCAAAAGAAGATATGGAAGATCAAGCACAACCAGCGAAGGCTTTGAGTGAATTCTCTCAGCCAAAAGTGGAGGACATTCATACCAGCATTGTTCGTCCAGCTATTGGGGCTAATAATTTTGAGCTTAAGCCAAACATCATTCAGATGATTCAGAATACGGTTCAGTTTGGGGGTAGTCCTGCTGAAGATCCCAATGCTCATATTAGGGACTTTCTTGAGATCTGTGATACCTTCAAATTCAACGGAGTTACAGATGACGCAATCAGATTGAGGCTATTTCCCTTCTCTCTTAGGGATAAAGCCAAGAGTTGGTTACATTCCATGCCATCAGGTTCTATTAAAACATGGGCAGATTGTGCTCAAAAATTCTTGACGAAGTATTTCTCCATGGCGAAGACAGCAGCTTATAGGAATTCTATTTCTCAGTTTGCTCAGCAACCCCAGGAATCTTTGGGGGGAAGCTTGGGAAAGGTACAAGGAGATTTTGGCACGTTGTCCTCATCATGGGATGCCGGATTGGATGGTAATCAGCAATTTCTATAATGGATTGGGAGCTCTGTTAGGAATATGTTGTTCTTGATGATAAACATAAAACACTTAGTAGAATTTGTGTAAAGTCATTTTTGTAACTGTCAACGAAATGGGATGCTTTGCAGCATTCCGTTGACAGGAAGCTCATCAACGAAATGAGTGTTGTAGCAATTGCATTGTACAATACTTCACAGTATGATAGGCATTCTGTTATATGTTTTAGATAGGTTTTCTAAGTCATGTTGACTAAGTACTAGATAGGCAAAATAGGTTGGTTAATTGTAAATATGTGATGCCTTGTAATTTTGACTAAGTGAAGACATGTCAACGGTATGAAGATTACTCTGTCAACGGTATGGAGTTTACCCATCAACGAAACGAGGGAAACACCATCAACGGAATGAAGAATGAAGCTATCAACGAAACACATCTCCTTGCTATCAACGAATCAATGTTGATTTTTGAACAGTTGACAAAGTGATAGTGACAGTTTACTGAACAGATCTAAAAGGAGATATGGAAGTGTACTTTGCATTGGAAGACATCAAAGTGGATACTGGAAATAAGGAAACATTCCAATTTCCAATAAGGCTCTTGGAAATGATTATAATGAGCATGAAGACAAAAGCAAAGATCTCCAAGGACTATTGGACAAAAGGAATGAAAAGCAAGCTACTGATGGTTACTACTATTATTCTTTAGTTTAACCAAACGTAGAATTGTAAACTTGGGATTATATAACCAAGTGTAGCAGTTACTTTAGAAAGAAGAGAAGAAAAACAAATAGATTGTATTAGCTATTTTTGAGAGCAATTCTTCTCTACAACCTTGTAACTGAGCAGCTGTGTACTTTTGTATCACAGATTATTTCCGCAATAAAAACACTTCAGTTGGATCATCAAACAATCCAACTGAATTATTTATATCTTGTGTTTTTATTTATTCAGTTCAGTTTTATTTTAAAAAGTGTTTAGTTTCAAGAAAATATCAAGAATTGTATTCAACCCCCCCTTCTACAATTCTGTTAGGTCATTTGGGAATAACAATTGGTATCAGAGCGAGCTTCTAACATACAAGAAGTTTAAAGATCAAGACCAAAAACAGAAACCATGGTGAAGAAGGATGCAGGTGTGAAGATACCAGTTCTTGATAAAGACAATTACTTTCACTGGAAAGTAAAGATGCATTTACATCTCATGTCTATGGATGAGAGGTATGTAGACTGCATTGAGAAAGGTCCACACGTTCCCATGAAGCTTGATTCTAGAGTTGGACTGCCAGATGATGCACCTGATGTAGAGATTCCAAAAACTGTCTCAGAATGGACTGTTGAAGATATTGCAGAAGTCCATAAAGACAAAAGGACCATGAACATTCTGTTTAATGGTTTGGAGCAAGAGATGTTTGACAATGTTATCAACTGTACAACCTCTAAGGAAGTATGGGATACCGTTAGAACTCTCTGTGAAGGAACTGAGCAAGTCAGGGAAAATAAAATGCAACTCCTTATACAACAATATGAGCATTTTCATTTTAAAGCTGGTGAAACCCTAAATGACACGTTTAGTAGGTTTCAAAAGCTTTTGAATGGATTAAAGTTGTATGGGAGGATCTATCAAACCAAGGATTCAAACCTTAAATTTCTTAGAGCTCTTCCAAAAGAATGGAAGCCTATGACTGTTTCTCTCAGAAACACTCAAGAGTACAAAGACTACACTCTTGAAAGGCTTTATGGAACCTTGAAGACTTATGAGCTGGAAATGGAGCAAGATGAGGAAATTGAAAAGGTACAAAAGAAGGGTGGATCTATTGCATTGATTGCATCTGTGAACCAACTTGAAGATGACAATAAAGAAGCTGCAAAGACCATAACTAGTCGATCTAGTTGTAGGAGTGATGTTAGCAAGGGTAAAGACAAGATGACAGAAGAAGAAGAATCAGAACCAGCCAACTTGGATGACTTAGATGAGATTGATGAACACATTGCTTTTCTGTCTAGAAAATTCTCTAAGTTCAAGTTCAAAAGAAACTCAGAAGCAAGGCCACCAAGAAGAGACTTTCAACCTAGCAAAACAAACTGGATTGAAAAGTCTAAGTCAAAATGTTTCAATTGTGGAATGCTTGGTCACTTTGCTGGAGACTGCAGAAAGCCCAAGGTTGAGAAGGGCAACAGGAAATTTGAGCATGTTGATTATAAAAAGAAATACTTTGAACTTCTCAAACAAAAAGAAAAGGCTTTCATGTCTCAGGAGTATGATTGGGCTGGTAATGGTGAAGATTCTGATGATGATGTTGAGTATGTCAACTTGGCTCTTATGGCTGACAATCATGAGCAGGAAGCAAGTTCCTCAAGCAACCAGGTAACAATTACTAATCTTTCTGAGCTTTCTAAAGAGGAATGCGACAGTGCAGTAAATGAAATGTCTACTGTATTATATAATTTGCGTGTTACTCTTAAATCACTTACTAAAGAGAATTCTAGAATAAAAGAGACCAATCTGCTCTTAAGTGATAGGAATGCAATGTTAGAAGCACAGCTCATTGAATTTGAGAAAATGAGATGTGTTAGTAGGGATGCTAAGAAGTAACTTGAGAACGTGTTACAAAGGGAAGAAATTCTTAAAACACAACTTGAGATAGAACAAGGTGTGATTGCAAAATGGAAGGATGCCAGGAATGTTGCTGCCAACATAATTAATGTTCAAGGCGTGGAATCCTTCTGTGAGCAATCATGGAAAAGGAACAAAGAGAAGCTAGGGTATGTTGGTGAAACCTTAGAATCAGAAACTGAGTCAACAAACAACAAGGATCATTTGTTGAAGGTTGATATGTCAACGGAATGCAATGTTTCGTTGACAGATGAACCATCAACCGATCAGGCTGTTTCGTTGACAGAGAAAAGAAAGGATGAACTCACTAGACTTAATAACAAGTATGGTCCTGTCACCAAGAACTTTGTTCAAGGTGAGTCTAGTAAATCAAAGAAAGTTGAGAAGCCTGTTGAGAGAGCTAATGTAGGTAACTTGTCTAACAAGCAATTGAAAGACAAGTTAGAGAAAGTTCAGGTTGAGGCTAAGGGAAACAAAAAGAATAACAGAAATGGCAAGGTAGGGATTAACAAACACAACAATTACACACCTGATAAATATGCACCTAGAAAGACATGTGTCAATTGTGGAAGTGTTAATCATTTATCTACTAACTGCAAATCTGTTAAGAAATCTGCTAATGTGAAAATGCCCAAGCCTGCAATGAACAGTTCCATGCCTAAAATGCCTGTTATGCCTAACATGTTTGCTCCATATGCACAATTTCAGAATCCATATGCTAGCATGCCATTTGTGCCTAATCCTTACATGAATATGTTTAACATGCCACAAATGCCATGGAACATGAATAACATGATTGTTCCTCCAACTATGCATGCTATGAATGAAAATATGAGCAACCCTCAGAAATCAACACCAAGGGTAAAGATTGATTTGAATCAATCTGAGCCCAAAGTGAAAAATGGTACAAAAGGGAATGCAAAGGCTAACAAGACAGGACCCAAGGAAACTTGGGTACCAAAATCAACTTGATTTGGGTTTATTGTGTGCAGGGAGACAAAAGGAATCTTTGGTACTTGGATAGTGGTTGTTCAAGACACATGACTGGTGATTCTACCCTGCTCACAGAGTTTCAGGAAAGAGCTGGCCCTTGTATTGCTTTTGGAGATGACAGCAAAGGCTACACAAAGGGATATGGCTTGATTTCAAAAGAGAATGTCATCATAGATGAGGTTGCATTGGTGGATGGTCTTAAGCACAACTTGCTTAGTATCAGCCAACTTTGTGACAAAGGATTTTTAGTTACTTTTTCGAAAGAAGCCTGTGTTGTTTCTAAAGGAGGAAACAACAATGTGGTAATGACTGGATTCAGAAGAGGGAATGTGTACATTGCTGACTTTAGTAGCACAAGTTCAGAAACCATCACCTGTCTTTTCAGCAAGGCAAGCAAAGATGAAAGTTGGTTATGGCACAAGAAATTATCCCATCTGAATTTCAAAGTTATGAATGATTTGGTGAGAAAGGATCTTGCTAGAGGAATTCCACAAGTGGAATTTTCCAAGGATGGTTTGTGTGATGCCTGTCAAAAAGGGAAACAGAAGAAGGCATCATTCAAAAGCAAGACAGAGTCATCAATTGTCCAGCAGCTTGAATTACTTCATATGGACCTATTTGGCCCTGTAAATGTTATGTCCATCTCAAAGAAGAAATATTGTCTTGTGATTGTTGATGATTTTTCTAGATTTACATGGACTTTCTTTTTGCACTCTAAAGATGAGGCAAGTGAAATCATTATCAATCACATCAAGATGGTAAGCAATCATCCTGATTTCAAAGTAAGAAGGATTAGGAGTGACAATGGGACAGAATTCAAGAATTCGAGCATGAAGGTGTTCTGTGAAGAAAATGGTATTTTGCATGAGTTTTCAGCAGCAAGAACACCACAGCAAAATGGTGTAGTTGAAAGGAAAAACAGAACACTTATTGAAGCTGCAAGGACAATGCTAGATGAATCAAAGTTACCTACATATTTTTGGGCTGAGGCAGTTAACACAGCTTGCTTTACTCAAAATATTTCTTTGATTAATCAGGCCAAGGGAATGACCCCTTATCATCTACTCAAAAGAAAGAAGCCACTATTAGATTTTCTTCATGTCTTTGGATGCAAGTGCTTTGTTCTGAGAAATCAAGCTGAGCATTTGGGGAAATTTGAAGCAAAGGCAGATGAAGCAATATTTGTGGGATATGCAGCAGGGAAAGCTTACAGAGTCTATAATCTCAGAATCAACATTGTTATGGAATCTGTACATGTTGTTTTTGATGATCTCAAAATACAAGGTCTCTGTGATGAAGGTTTCCATGAAAGTCTCTCTTTTGAGAATGAGGAAGGAGAACAAGTGAATCATGATAAGGCTACTGAGAAACAGCCTAAAGGTGTTGTATCTAGCACAGATGAAAGCAGCAGTGAAGATGAAATTGCTGCATTAAGGTTAAAAAGGATAGCAGCTAGCAGACCAAATGGTCATTTCGTTGACAGTCATGATGGTGGATTCGTTGACAGTCAGAATGAGCGTTTCGTTGACAGCCAAAACGGTCATACCGTTGATAGTCATAGGAATGCTTCTAGAAGTGATCAATTAGGGACAACAAACTCAGGGGGAGTTTCTCAAGGACAAATATCCAATCAAGGCAATCATGATCATGAAGCTACGTCTTCAAGAGCAAATCTACCTCCCTCAAGGAAATGGACTAAAGATCATCCCTTTGAACTTATTATAGGTGATGTTTCTTCAAAAGTCCAAACTAGAAGAGCAACTCAAGAAGAATGTCTATATAGTAGCTTTCTGTCTCAAGATGAGCCAAAGAAAGTTGAGGATGCACTTCTAGATCCAGATTGGGTTTTAGCCATGCAAGAAGAGCTAAACCAATTTGAGAGGAACAATGTTTGGAAGCTGGTGCCCAGGCCTAATGACAGGAGTGTTATAGGCACAAAGTGGGTGTTCAGAAACAAGATGGATGAAAATGGCATAGTCACAAGGAACAAAGCTAGACTGGTTGCAAAAGGCTACTCACTGGAAGAGGGAATTGATTTTGATGAAACCTTTGCTCCTGTTGCAAGACTAGAAGCAATAAGGATTTTCCTAGCCTATGCAGCCCATGCCAATTTCAAAGTCTATCAAATGGATGTGAAGAGTGCTTTTCTGAATGGGGAATTGGAAGAGGAGGTGTATGTAAGTCAACCTCCTGGTTTTGAAGATGATGATTTTCCAGACTATGTGTACTTCCTTCTCAAAGCACTCTATGGTTTGAAACAAGCACCTAGAGCCTGGTATGACACTCTCTCACAGTTCCTCCTTGAGAATCATTTCACTAGAGGTACTGTAGATAAAACTCTTTTTCACAGGGTTGTAAATGGCTCTACTTTACTTGTTCAAATTTATGTAGATGATATAATCTTTGGGTCTACAGATGTGAAACTTTGTCAAAAGTTTGCCAAGCTTATGCAAAGTAAATATGAAATGAGCATGATGGGAGAATTAACTTACTTTCTTGGTCTTCAAGTAAAGCAAGTTAATGAAGGCATTTTCATTAGTCAAACAAAATACATTCATGATTTATTAAAGAAATTTAACCTAATGGAATGCTCTACTGCCAAAACTCCCATGCCTACTGCCTCCAAACTTGAATTGAATACTAAGGAAAAATCTGTGGACATTTCAAGTTACAGAGGCATGGTAGGCTCACTTTTATATTTAACAGCTAGTAGACCTGATATTATGTTTGCTACATGTCTATGTGCTAGATTTCAGGCTGATCCTAGAGAATCCCATTTAGTTGCTATTAAAAGAATTTTCAGATATCTCAAAGGAACACCAAACCTTGGCATTTGGTATCCTAGAGAATCTGGTTTTGAACTAATTGGTTATTCAGATGCAGATTTTGCAGGATGTAAAATTGACAGGAAAAGTACAACTGGAACCTGTCAATTCCTAGGAAACAAGCTTGTGTCATGGTTCAGCAAGAAACAAAACTCAGTTTCTACCTCCACAGCTGAGGCTGAGTATATTGCAGCTGGAAGTTGTTGTGCACAGATTTTATGGATGCAAAATCAACTTCTTGATTATGGATTAAGAGTTGAGAAAATTCCTATTTTCTGTGACAACACTAGTGCCATTGCCATTACTGAAAATCCAGTGCAGCATTCAAGGACCAAGCACATTGACATCAAGTACCATTTCATTAGAGAACATGTTATGAATGGTACTGTGGAGTTACATTTTGTTCCAAGTGAACAACAACTTGCAGACATCTTTACCAAGCCACTTGATGAATCAACATTCTCAAGATTAGTAAGTGAGCTAGGTATGCTAAATTTCTCTTAATTATTTTTGAGATATTTGCAAGTTAAAATGAAGCCAGAAACTTGCTATGTTTTTCTGTGAATTAATTTTCTTAAAAAAAAAAAGTGAAATTTTGTCTAAGTCAAAATTACTATGTCAACGAAACGAACCATTTCGTTGACAGTCTTAGCAGTTTTCTGGGTATTTCGTTGATAGCTCTTTTATATCAACGAAACGCAGCTTTATCAACGAAATAAGACGGGACTTTAACCGCCCAATCCTGATTCGTTGATTTAGCGCTTTTAATCTGAACCGTTGAAATTTGACACGTCTTTTACCACGATCTATGCATACACCCCTGTAAGTATAAATCATGGTAATACTTTAAAAGTAACGGTTATATTTTTTTTAAGCCAATCCAGTAATTTACATTTATTATTGGATTCATTTTCTGAGAATTTTTGGGGGAGTATTTAAGAAATTTTATTTTCATTATTTCTTTTTACCTGTTCTCAAAAATTCCAAAGGTTTTTTTTTTCCCTCTTCTTCTCTCTAACAAGCAATTCAGTTCGAAGCTTTCCTTTAATCAACAATGGCACCTATAGTCAAGCTTATGTCTGCTGGAGGGTTCATCTATGAGAAGAACAACTCCATCCCTTTTGTTGTCAAGGAAAACCCGAACAGACTGTTCTTCAAAATGATGGATTTCATGAAGAATTGCAAGTTGAGCTATGCAATGTTTCACTCTACACCACTCTACAATGAGATAATCGAGGAAATTTGGACCTCATGTGAGTATAGTGGAACAAACTGCACACTACAATTCACTCTTCAAGGTAATGAGTACATAGTTAATTCTGATGTTTTGCAAGCATGTTTACATATTCCTGATAATAACTGTGATGGTTTGCCTACTAACACTGAAATAACTACCATGCTAAATTCTATAAACTACTCTTTGCCTACTGATAATCTGGGTAGAATAATTAGGAGAGGTTTGGTTAGGGAATACAGTTATTTAGCTGATGCATTCATTAAGGTCTTTTCTGGAAAGATTAGTAATTTTGATGCATTAACTAACTCTATGTTAATTCTCCTAACCATGCTTCTAAATGATAGATATCACAACTTTAGCACCCAACTTATGTATGAAATTGGTGCTAAGTTGGGTGACAAAGCAAATAGGAAGAAAAATATCTATTATGCTAGGTTTCTGATGATGTTGGCTAACCATGTTAGTCCAGCACCATTAGTTATCTCTAACCCTAATGCCAGGTTTGAGTGCTTTGTGCAAGAAAAGAGAGTATTGACAGACATACTGAGGCTGAACCACAATGGTGATGTTCCAGTGGTGTATCTGCCAATCATTGAGGTAACTACTACTATCCCTGTTAGTGTAGCTAACACCTCTACTGTTTTACCTTCCAATGTTGCTATGGAGTCTGTAGCTGTGACCCAACAGGCTCCTGCCCTAGCAACAAAACCAAAATCAAAGAAATCCTCCAAGCCAACCTCAGGTGCTTCTCAAAAGGCACCTGTTGTAAAAACTACCACACAACCTAAGGGGAGTGAGTCTGGAGTTGTGAGAGGTGAGGGAAGGGGTGAACATCAAAGAAACCCCAAGGATAAGGAAGGACAGGTTAGTGTGTACCAGCCAAGCCCCATTGTGTCTTCCCAACAAGGCACAATGAGTAACATGGATTTAAACACAAGTCTAATTGCATCCTCCCAAAAGGATGTGATTATTGAAACAAGCTCTCCTCCTAGAGCACAGTCCAAAAGGGTAAGGGACACTTCAAGCCCACAGTCTACATTTTCCCAATACCAAAGGAGAGTGAAGCAAAAGTCCAAGGGTACACAGGGTGCACACACACTGGAAGCAACACTTCCAGTTTCTCAAATTCAGCTTGATGTAACCCCTATCATTACTCTGGGGTTACAGTCCCATTCTCTAAACATCAATATTGAATTATCTCCATCAAATTCACCAACTCAATCTTTGGATGTGGACATGATCCATACATCTATTCCTGATTCTCCAACTCTAATCTTGGAGAAGCCCCACTCTAAAGCTGGTGGCCATCACTTGCTAAGTGATTTGTTGGGCCATCAACCAATTTTTCCTGAAGTTGCAAGGGGATCTGTGGACCAATCTTTAAAATCAATCACCACAGACTCTACTGTAATTTCTCATTCTCAAAGTGCTTTCTTGTCTTCATCAACGAAACAGTCTATTTCGTTGACAAGTGTTTCTCCATCAACGGTATCCATACCGTTGACAGTTCAAACTACCATTCCGTTGATAGTTCACTCTGCACCTTTAATTGAAAATCAAGTTGTTCCCACAACTAGTGCAGATGATCTAGTGGTAGTTGAGACACTTCTAGGACTGAGAGGGAGTGAAACTGAGAGGCTGGCTTGCAGCCAGGCAAAAGGAGAGAATGTGAGTGAGAGGCTGGCTATTTCTTCCAGCCAGGCAAAAGGAGAGATTGAGAGTTCCACCTTAGAAGGTGAAGGTGAGGGTGTGAGAGGTGTGAGCCATGGGGAGCCCATGATGCAAGAACAGAGTGGAGAGAGAGAAGGGACTACAGGAGTAATAAGGATGGAAGCAGTCATTGCTAGTGAGTTAATGGAGGTCAGTGAGGGAGAAAGGGAACTTACTTTCCAAGAGGTTTATCAACAAACTCTGGATAGTATTTCCCTGGATCCTGAGACCTTTACTCATCCTGTGTCAGCCTATCAAGTTTTGGCTCAACAGGGCAATGTGGAGGCAGAGAGGTCACTACAACGAATTCACACAACTGCATCAATGCAAAGAGCAAAGGATGCCTTGACCAATCTACCTCCAGGGGCTGAAGCAAGTGGAGAATTTGATTTTTCTGATAATGAGGATAGCTTTGGTGACATTCTACAGGTGGCCACTACTGCACAGACTGGGACTTCTGTGGTGCCTCCTACACCAAACTGGCTTTCTCAAGATATGCATGGTAGATGCAATTTGGATGCTGCCATCACAAGGCAGTACAATGAAGCATATCTAGCTCATGAGTCTGCAGGAGCAAGGGACAAGAAATTCTACAAAGCCATCATGGATTCTCTGGAAATTCAAAGGCTACAAATGTTGCAGACAAGGATTGAGGCTACAGAAATCAAGGACTCAATTAGCAACCTTAGGGCTGCTACTGACAGGAGGCTAGATGAAAAGCTTCCTCTTCACACTGTCTCCAGGATGTCAAGGTTTTTCACCAAGGAACCTGAAGTGTCTTCATCTTTGAAAACTCTTTCCTCTAGAGTGGACAAAGTTGAGGCTACACTTAGTCACATGCAAAAGGAGCAGGAGAAGCAAACTCAGCTACTCACCCAGCTTCTGGCAGCTCAAGGGCTCCCTATCATCTCACTTGATGCTAACAAAAAGGGGGAGAAATCTAAGGAGCTAGACATTCAGATCACAAAGGTTATGGTCCCAGCCATCTCCTTACCAGAAGAGCCATTAGCAATGGGGGAGTTTGCAAAGAAGAAAAAGGACAGTATTGACCTGATCCAGGAAGCCTCTTTGAGGATGAAACTTGCAGAACAAATCAAGGATCACTGGTCAAATATTGAAGCAAAGGTCAAGAAGCTAGCTGACACTAAAAAGGTATCATCTGTACAAGCTACTTCAATACCACCATCAACAAATGCAATGGTGACAGTGCAAATGGAGCCACAATTCAGGAGTTCCTATGTCATGGAACCCCTTCAGCATGGAGTCCTTCAAGATTCAAGGAATGAGAAAGGACAAGCTTCATGTTTGAGGAATGTGGATGCAAGAGGGATATCTCCAGTATCTCCCATAAAACCCAAAGGCAAGAACATAGAAAGGATAGCTTATCCTCCACCAAAGCCAGATGAGTTCAAAGTCTTAGGGAAGCTGATCAAGGAGAGCAAAGAAAGCAATCATCCAAGCATAAGGAACAAGAGGGCACTCATCTACAGGGATAGCAAGGAAATCTACATTTGGGTTGGTCACCCAAATTTTGCTAAGGCCAAAGCTGAAGAAAGTGAAAGGGCAGCAATGCAAGCTCTTGCAGTTGCTCAATCACTTGAAGATGAAGAAGCCCTACAGGAAGAAAAGGCCAAGGATAAAGCTAAGGAAGTTGGAAAGAAGAAGAGAACAAGTCAGCCAAAGGCTAGAGCTAAGAGGAATCTGAACTTTGATGAAGATGATTCTCAAGAAACTGCTCAAGACTCTTCCACAACAAGTGCACATCAAATTCCTGTTGATCTACCTATTGAGGGAAAGTTGGCTTGTGATCCTGCACATCCTGTCAACTTTCATGATCATCCAATCATGCCAAAAGAGGAACCTTTTGAATTTGATGAAGCCTACTTTCCAAAGTTCCTGTTAGAGAAGGACCAACCAATGAAGACAAAGAAGAGGTCTGTCAAAGCAAAGCCTGTTCTTGTGAGAAAGCCACAATCTCAAAAACCCCCTGCAAACCCAGAGGACTGCATGTACATTGCTGACATCAGGGAAGAATCCAGTCTACATCTTGACTTAGACAACCTGGTGGAAGTAAGGGGAATTGCAGCTTCTCAAAAGTTGCCTGAAAGACTAGTGTTCATATTCAAGGGAGGTAGAGAACAAGTGTGGCCTCTCTACAGAATTTTAGGAGAAGACTATCAAACACTACTCTCAGTGTTTAGATGCTTGAAAAAGGACTTTGGTTTCACCAAAACAGCCAAGTCTGAGGTGGTCTCCAAAATCTGTCAGATAAAGGCTAGCTGGAACAAGCCTGAGGCTCTTCCCAGGATACTTAGAGTTCCCTCAACAGGAAAGAAAATCCATCTTCAACCTTATTGGATGATGGAGTTTAAGGACAAGGACAATTGCAGAAGATTCTTCAGAATGGAAGACCAGCTGGAGAAGGCATCTAATCAAACTCTAAAGCTGATGCAATCCAAGCTTGGTGATCAAGATGAAGAGGAGAAAATCTTCTACAGAAGGCTACAGGTCCAGATTGAGGAAAACAACTCCAAGAAAGGGAAGAAGACTATGCCACAAAGAAATCACAGATGAAACATTTGCTCAGACTAGAGGAGCATTTGTGGGCATTAGTCTTGTAAGTCTTATATCTTGTCTATAAAATTTTGAAGCTTAATACATATTCTACTTTTGTAATTTATGATGTATCTGAGTGTTTTTGTTATCATCAAGTCTCTTGATTTATGGCTGTTATTCTATCAGTCATAAATTGGGGGAGATTGTTAGGAATATGTTGTTCTTGATGATAAACATAAAACACTTAGTAGAATTTGTGTAAAGTCATTTTTGTAACTGTCAACGAAATGGCATGCTTTGCAACATTCCGTTGACAGGAAGCTCATCAACGAAATGAGTGTTGTAGCAATTGCATTGTACAATACTTCACAGTATGATAGGCATTCTGTTATATGTTTTAGATAGGTTTTCTAAGTCATGTTGACTAAGTACTAGATAGGCAAAATAGGTTGGTTAATTGTAAATATGTGATGCCTTGTAATTTTGACTAAGTGAAGACATGTCAACGGTATGAAGATTACTCTGTCAACGGTATGGAGTTTACCCATCAACGAAACGAGGGAAACACCATCAACGGAATGAAGAATGAAGCTATCAACGAAACACATCTCCTTGCTATCAACGAATCAATGTTGCTTTTTGAACAGTTGACAAAGTGATAGTGACAGTTTACTGAACAGATCTAAAAGGAGATATGGAAGTGTACTTTGCATTGGAAGCCATCAAAGTGGATACTGGAAATAAGGAAACATTCCAATTTCCAATAAGGCTCTTGGAAATGATTATAATGAGCATGAAGACAAAAGCAAAGATCTCCAAGGACCATTGGACAAAAGGAATGAAAAGCAAGCTACTGATGGTTACTACTATTATTCTTTAGTTTAACCAAACGTAGAATTGTAAACTTGGGATTATATAACCAAGTGTAGCAGTTACTTTAGAAAGAAGAGAAGAAAAACAAATAGATTGTATTAGCTATTTTTGAGAGCAATTCTTCTCTACAACCTTGTAACTGAGCAGCTGTGTACTTTTGTATCACAGATTATTTCCGCAATAAAAACACTTCAGTTGGATCATCAAACAATCCAACTGAATTATTTATATCTTGTGTTTTTATTTATTCAGTTCAGTTTTATTTTAAAAAGTGTTTAGTTTCAAGAAAATATCAAGAATTGTATTCAACCCCCCCTTCTACAATTCTGTTAGGTCATTTGGGAATAACAAGCTCAGTCAAGGCCTATGCTCGATGCAGCTTCTGGAGGAGCACTGTGGGCAAAAAGCTATGAGGATGCCTATAATCTTATCGAGATGATGGCGGCCAATGAGTTTCAGAATCCTACTCAACGCTTGCCACCTGCTAAAGTGACTGGAGTTCTTGAATTGGATGCAGCTACTGCTATTGCTGCTCAACTCAAAGCGTTGACAATGAAGGTAGATTCCCTTTCTAATCTTGGGACTAACCAGGTTGCTATGGTGTGTGAATTGTGTGCAGGGGCTCATGACACGAATCTGTGTGCTATCTCAGCTGAATCAGCACAGTTTGTTAGTAACTTTCAGAGAACTCAGCAACCAGCACCTAATGTGTATCATCCCAACAATCGGAATCATCCTAATTTTAGTTGGAGCAACAATCAGGGTGGTGTTCAGCAACCACAAAATCAGCAGTTCAATGCAAGGCCATATAATCAGAACTATCAACCACCACCTTATGCTCCAAGGCAACCATTCATTCCACCGGGATTTCCACCATCTCAAGGGAATTCATTGAATCAGTCTGAGAAGTCTGAATTGGAAGAGCTTCGAATGATGTACAAGAGTCAAGCGGTGTCGTTGAAAACTTTAGAGAATCAGATTGGGCAACTAGCCAATGCATTGTTGAACCGTCAACCAGGAACGCTTCCGAGTGACACAGAGATGAATCCAGGCAAGAAAGATCACAAGGAACAGGTCCAGGCAGTAACCTTACGATCAGGGAAGATTCTACAAGGTCAGAACGAAGAAAATTCAGCCAACGAAAAAAATGGAATTTCTGATCAGAATGTTCGGCGCGGCAGCGCCGCTCCCCAGTATAAAAACGGCGTGGCAGCGCCGGCCCTTCTGGAAGAAAAAGACAATTTTGACGCTGGGGTCGATTCTGTTCCTGATTTGGTACCTAATGCTACTCTCTCGACTCATGTAACTGGGAAGAGTGATAATTCTCAGAAAGTAGTAGAAGAAAAGGTGTTTCCACCTCCTCCATTCCCAAAACGAGTTCAAAGGCAAAAGTTTGACAAGCAGTTTGCTAAGTTCTTGGATGTCTTCAAGAAGCTTCAGATTAACATACCATTTGCAGAGGCTCTTGAGCAAATGCCGAGCTATGCGAAGTTTATGAAGGGCATTCTTTCGAAGAAATTGAAACTTGAGGAGCTAGAGACAGTTGCATTGACGGAAGAATGTAGTGCCATCTTGCAACAAAAGTTGCCACCTAAGTTGAAGGACCCTGGAAGCTTTACCATACCATGTACTATTGGAGATCTCTCATTCAGCAAATGCTTGTGTGATTTGGGTGCAAGTATTAATCTCATGCCCTTATCAGTTTTCATGCAACTTGGTCTTCCAGAACCAAAGCCAACTACTATGACTCTGCAACTTGCGGACCGTTCAGTTACTTATCCTCGAGGAATAGTTGAGGATGTTTTGGTGAAGGTCGACAAGCTTATCTTTCCAGCCGATTTTGTAATTCTGGACTTTGAGGAAGACAAGAAGATTCCTATTATCTTGGGAAGACCGTTCTTGGCTACAGGCCGAACTTTGATCGATGTGCAGAAAGGAGAGCTTACAATGAGGGTTCAAAATCAGAAGGTCACTTTTAATGTGTTCAAGGCTATGAAATTTCCGACAGAGGAGGAAGAGTGTTTTAGCTTGAAGATGGTTGATACGGGTCAGAGAAAGGAGTTCGATCAGCTGTTGAGCAAAAATTCGGACATGCACAAGTTCGAGCATCACATCAGTGATTCCATTGACAATTCTTCCATTCGAGATCTTTCGAATGTCAAGCTTGGAAAACTTCCACCACATTTGAAGTATGTCCTTCTGAATGATGAGTTGGTGATTTTTAAAGAGTGTGAAGATAATGTGTTGAGAAGGTGGAACAAGGATGATGAGGTAAAAGAGTGTTCTTATCAATCGACGGAGAAGCATAAACACCTTAGAGGTGTAAGGAAGAAAAAGAAAAAATCGATTGGTGGAAAAGTCAAGGTGAAGTTTGATTTGGAAAAGATGTGGGAAGAAAGCAAGAAGGGTATCAAACAATGGGTGAATGGTCCTTCTGCTAAGGACAAGTCAAATGCGATCTTCGAGCCACCATGATTTGATTCACATTTGTCCGACTAAATGACATTAACGACAGCGCTTCGTGGGAGGCAACCCATGTGTTAGGTATGTTTCTACTATCTTTCTTATTACCTTCAATGAGGACATTGAATATGTTAAGTTTGGGGGTGATGTATGGGTTTGTTTAGTTAGTATGTGTCTCATGTAGGATTCATATTGCATGTGTAGTTGTAGTTTATTCGTAGTTTTGCATGTTCATGTCATATAGGGCATTCTGTTTGCATAGTTTTTATTTATCATGTGAGTCCATTTTAGTTGCATGCATATTTCATGATCCCGTAGGATTTGACTATTTCCGTTGGTGAGTCGATGTTGATTGGAGTGTGGTTGTGATGAGTAGAGGGTTGATTAAGTTTCTAAGTATTGACTTGCATGCCAGAAACAAATCTATTTCATAAGTCTCATTGGTTGCTTTTGAATTTGATCAGACCATGCTTGTTTGGTGTTAGAATTTAACCACTTGTTTACATTTAGAATGTTGGCTAGATTCTTGAAAACGAAGGAGCACTTATGTATAAGTTTGGGGGAAACCAGGGATTTCATGCTAGTTGTAATAAAGGCTAGGCGTCAAATGGCTAGTAGCCGGCTCATTGAAAAGATGAGTAGTCTAGGGTGGGATGAGAAAAAGGCAAAGTGCACTCATTCCGAAATAAAAAAAAAAAAAAAAGAAAGAAAAGTTGAAAAAGAAAAAAGAAAAGAAAAGAAGAGTTGTTTTTATGCAGAATTGATCAGGTTGAGCTCTTTAATACTCGAGCAATTAAGTTCTAGGGGACTTTGTGCCTAGTGACCTAAGACTTTTCCGGTCTGGGATCCACTAACCTAACGCTCGCTACATGGGTATTATTGTATAAGCCTTTTGGGGTCTCAACCATTGCACGGTCAAATAAGCATGTGTGTCGTAATAAAGCATGAATTCCTGTCTAGCTCAAGTGGATTTTGAGGTGTCTTTAAGTGGTTTCTTGTGTCTAGCGTTCATTCTGTTTGTAAGCTTGTGGTTGTTTTGGCTAAGAGTAGGTATGGTCTTGATTTAGTTTGGGAGTATATTGGTGAGCATCGCACACACGCACGTTTCTGTGTTTGTCTCGTTGGTCGATGGGAATTTGGTCGAACTCTGTTTGGAAGACTGTGTTCTTTGAGATGTTGGCTTGTTGATTGGTTTTGGTTGGTTTGAAGGGATCGTTGCATTTTCATATTAGTGGCATACATGTAGTTAGTTGCATTTGTAGTTGCATTGTTAGATGGATTTTGTGGGTACATTCACTATAGGCCCTCACGAGACCTTACTCGTCCACTAGGGCTGCCTAGGGGTTTAAAGGGCTTGTTGCATATGCCAAATGCAACCGTGATCACCTACGGAAGTGGTACTAGTTAGTTGTAATAAATTGTTTGTTTATGCTCGAGGACGAGCATCGGTTTAAGTTTGGGGGTGTGATAAGTGGGTAATTTATTCACTTAAAACGTTTCCGTATGGCTTAAAACGAATGTTTGTACTCGAGTTGTGGTATTTTTGATCTCTTTTAAGGGTATTGTGCAGGTATATTTATCACAGGTGTACTAGGAATGAAGCGGAGCAATCGGAATGCAATTTGGAGCTAAAACGAAGAAAATGGAAAAATTCGTCTTCCTGGACAGAAGACACGGCGCGGCAGCGCCGTGTTTGAGCTTGCCTATGGCGCGGCAGCGCCGCTGGAAAAAGGAGCAGTAATTATCTGGCGCGGCAGCGCCGCTATCCTATACAATCGTGGCGCGGCAGCGCCAGTCTGTCTGACGAAATTTCCTGTTTTGAACCCGATTTGCTGATTTTTTGAGTTGAAGTAAAATTACAATTCAGTACGACTTGTTTGCACCTGGAGGCCTATATAAAGAGAAGAAAACCCTAGAGAACAGGAGAGACACATACCACATATTATCTACGGAGTTTTAAAGCACGAAGAAGCAAGGAAGAAGATAGTTTTCAATTTATTCTTGTATTCTTTCTAGCTTGTGGATGCTTGGTTTGGGTGTATTCTTTAGAACCTTTGATAATTATTCCAATATTGATTCGTTTTCTTCAATCATGTTTACATTAGAACCCATGGTGACGATTAGTTTGATTATGAACTAATTCGTTGTCATGGGGTTTTAGCGGATTTATTCATGAAGTTTATTTGTTGAATTTTCTTGATGCCTATAGTGTGATTGATGCGATATCCTATCATGGTTGTTTTAATTCGTTATAGGAGAGTAGCTAACTCCTGTAATTGTGTGTTAATTCTTATTGAAGCGAAAGTGGATTTAAGAGTTTAGAACTTGCCATGCTAGCATAGGTTTATGCGTGATAATATCATTCGTAATTAGTGTCGTAACTCTAACCGTTTTATGACGACTATGTGATCAATTGAATGCTTGTACTTCAACCATTATGTTTTCAATCTTTATAGACATATAGGGACTAAGCATAATTGGAAGACTAAGTGATTTCTATCTTCATTGTGGATATTATTTAGGATGGTATTGGTACAACGAAAGTTGGCTTTTATCAGTTTTGTGTATTCGATCAGGTATTAACAAATCACATGAAAGGGCTAGAGAATTGAAGACTATAGATGGATTGTTTAATGAAGTTAAAATTCCATGTTTTATTTGCATAAGTAATTCGACATAAATCTCAGTTCAAGTAGTTGATAATTAGTTATAATTCTTAGATTAATTATAGTGATAACAAAAAAATCCACTTTGTTATTTGTTTTAGCATCGGATAATAATCATACATTGGTGAGTGAATTAACTAGACAAACAACGAGTCCCTGTAGGAACGAATCCTACTTATCTCTATATTACTTGTGACCACGTGCACTTGCGTGTTGAGTTTGGTCGTAACAATATAACCAAGTGTAGCAGTTAGAAAGAGTAAGAGAAGAAAAACAAATAGTTTGTATTAGCTATCTTTGAGAGCATTCTTCTCTACAACTCTGTAACTGAGCAGCTGTGTACTTTTGTATCACAGATTATTTTCGCAATAAAAACACTTCAGTTGGATCATCAAACAATCCAACTGAATTATTTATATCTTGTGTTTTTGTTTATTCAGTTCAGTTTTATTTTATCAGTGTTTTAAGTTTAAGAAAATATCAAGAATTGTATTCAACCCCCCCTTCTACAATTCTGTTAGGTCATTTGGGAATAACAGTTTTAATTACCGTAAAATTAGACCGAGCATCCGATAAATACCCGGTTACTTGTTTAAATGTGATAATGATTATGATTGTGTGTCGAGGATAGAATGAGGATAGTTAGACTTACTGTTATAAGTTGTTTATTATAGAATCGAGTTCCCGGAGCAAGGGAAATGGCAAAGTAGAGTGAACGAGATAGAATTCCATCAGCGACGTAGACCAGGAAAGTATCTGTGCCTTTACTTGTTGATTCCATTGTTATTATTCTTCATAATTACATGTATGTTACCATCAGAACGATTCAGATTATTCAACCTTCACCCGTATTGAGCACTGATGCTATTTCCTTGAATATTCCTAACTTTTGATTTAATCCACAATCGTGTTGGATATCAGAAACCCTCACCTTCAATTCAGTTTATAATTGATGATAACCCTTGTTGATTTTCTTAATTGGGTACGTTGTACCATTGAAACCATTCTGAATCTATTTCTCGGACTTCATTTGATATTGAATAGTTGAAACTCTTTTACAACTATTACACCCCGTCATTGTGTACTTATCTTGTTATGCATGTTATTGCTTATACCTTGTGATAGAATTAGCATGTTTTAAAATGAGACCAGTAATGGTCGGGCCATATTTATGGTCGTAATAACTTAAGGCCTAGATGGCCATGGATCCTAGTGGAGGACTATGCTATAAGCTAGTCCGGGGTTGATGCGTGACTGATCAGCAGCTCAACCTTTGTATTTGAAAAATGTAGAAGTCCAATTCTGATTCCTCTTTCTTCAATAAAGATTGTTAAAAGCTTATGTTTGACTTGTGTATTGTTGATTCAGATAATTGAAATCTTTCCTTTCATTATGGAACTGTGATTGATATATATATATCATGCTTGCTGAGCACATGTGGCTCATACTTGTTTTGTTTCTAACCCTATTCCAGTGAAGCGAGAGAATGAGCAGACACAGCGCTAGTGACAGTTCTCCCGATGCTAGGAGACCACCCCGAGTGATTGTCATTGGACGGGTAGTTGTTTTACTTTGGAAGTTAGACTAGATGTCTAGCTTTGTATATTAAGTGTGTAATAACTCTGAAAACTGGTTTGTAATAAATATGACTTAGAAGCTTGTTTTATGCCATAATCTGGATGCGATCTTGGATAAGGGGTATTTTATGTTATTATATTATTATGCATGTGTTAGATTCAGGTATGTTGTGTTTCGTTGGTCGAGTGACTCCCCAAATCCGTACCCCGGGTTTGGAGGGCGTCACAGGTTGGCATCAGAGCAACATGTTATGGCATTTGAAACAAGTTAGGATTTAGGGTCCATGATAACATAGAGGGCTAGGAATTCACCTAATGGTCATAGAAGGTCGATTAGAGATATTATGTGTAGTAATCAAGTATGGTTATAATTGCAGCCACCTATCTCTAGTTCCGATTCAGATCCGTCAGAGCACCCGATAGAGGAGAGACCTGTACTAGATATGAGAGCAGGACCGTCGCGACCGACACTACCTCAGTCTGGACCTATAGCGGTCAGGAGAGATCCAATACCTTGTCCCGTTCCACTTCGACGCATACCCGCAGCACCGCGGTCTCAGGCTTCAGTTTCCGGACCTTTGCTCTAGATCTCTGAGCCACCAGTTCCACATCACCGTTATCAGAGGATGAGAGAGGAGAGGGATTACTTTCGTAGACAGGTATTAGAGATGCGTGGGATGCGTACAGCGGAGGCAGGTGTAGCCAGAGATAGAGATAGATTCAGAGATCAGATAGGAGAGACACGGATGCGACTCAGGGTTGTGAGGACATTGGTAGAGACGAGGTTGCATGGACTAGCTACAAGCAGATAGGGAGAGACTACAGTAGGGATGAGAGAGATTTTGGATTTTGTGATGAGGGAGATTGGGGAGATTTCCGGACCAGCACAATGGGAGACCAGAGACGATGATCCATGAGCCGGTAGAGACGAGGTTGGGGTATTATGTGGATTCCAGTCAGATAGTACATAGATGCATAGTATAGTACCAGCAGTGCACCAGGCTTATAGTATCGCCTTGGATTGTTGTTGTACTGTTGATCGGCAGTTGTAGTTCAGCTATGACACACTTTACTTTTGAAAGCGTTCTACGCTTGTATCGAATCTATGTATATATATATATATATATATATTATAACCATCCTTTGTAGAACTGTTATTATTCTCTTGTTATTCATTTTCAATATTGTAATTGTTATTCTACTTGTGCAACGAGTGTACCCTTACGCCGTTGAAAATCCGTAAAACATGGTTCTACCCATTTGTGTTCTCTTTCTCTTCTATTTATGAATTATTTGATTAAATCAGTTATTGTTTATTCATCAGCAATATGCCTCCTAGACGAAATACCCGTGCGAATAGTTCAACTGACCAAGAAGGTCAACAGAATACACCCCCAACGGGTCATTTAGATCCGGTTGTAATACAGCTTTTGAACACCCTCACTCGACAAACTATTGCTCTAGCACAACAACAACAATAGATCCAACAGCAGTTACTACAGCAGCAGCAGCATCAATAACATCAGCATCAACAACAGCCGCACCAGCAGGTAGTACCCGTGGTTACGTTTAAATCCTTTCAAGCAGCAAAACCTCCATATTTCAAGGAATCTGCTGATCCAGTTGAGGCAAAGGCATGGTTGAAGGAAATGGAGAAAGCTTTTACATTGATAGAGGTAACGGGAGAAAAGAAAACCGAGTATGCTAGTTATTTTCTAAAAAATGAGGCAAGTTATTGGTGGGAAACTAGTAAGGCTTTAGAACCTGAAGGGTTAATTACATGGGAGAGATTTACAAAATTGTTTTTAGAGAAGTATTTTCCTGACTTTATGCGAGATCAAATGGAGTTGAAATTTTTAGAATTGAAGCAAGGTAGTATGACTGTTTCGCAATACGAGACCAAGTTTACCGAGTTGTCTAGGTTTGTTCCGACATACGTTGATATGGAGAAGAAGAAGGCCAAGAGGTTCCAATAGGGACTGAGGTCATGGATTCGTAGTAAGTTAGCAGTTTTGGAGTTAGATACATATGCAGCCATGGTACAGAAGGCAATGATTGCGGAAGGAGAAAGTGATTCATACATGAGAGAGAGAGAGAATAAGAAAAGAAAGGTAAGGACATCTGATAAGGTCCAGTCACCGGGAGATTTTCAGAACCATCCAAACAATAAACCGGGATTCCAGCCGAGCAGAGGTACAACTTTCAAGAAACCAGATACCGGAAATGCAGGACCAATCAATCGTCCACCAAAAAATAATCAGCAAGTAGTTTCCAGACCTCCACTGCCAGAATGCAAGACATGCGGGAAAAGACATCCAGGTATATGCCACATATTGAGTATCACATGTTTTAAGTGTAACCAGAAGGGGCATTATGCTAGGGATTGCAAGACAGGTATCGTGTGCCATCGATGTAAGAGACCAGGCCATATGATCAAGGATTGTAGAGCGCCAGCACCCGTGAACAACATGATTCGAGCTATAGAGGCACCTCCAACTGTTGATGTTCAGCCGTTAGCCAGAACCTATAATATGTCAATGAGGGAAACAGTGAGAGACTCTGATGTGGTGGTAGGTACACTTCTAGTAAATTCTGTTAATGCTAAAGTGCTGATAGATTCAGGAGCTACTAAGTCGTTTATTTCGGAAACATTTGCTCGTAAATTGAATTGTTTAATGGAACCCTTAAATGGAGTGTTGAGTGTAGAAATAGCTAACCAGAATCGTATACCGGTCAGTTCGTATTGTCCTCGTTGTGAAATTGAGATTTTAGGGAGTCATTTTTATGCTGATTTATTACCTTTCTTACCTTTCAAGTTGGGAGAATTTGATGTTATCTTAGGAATGGATTGGTTAACTGATTATGATGCGCGTATTGATTGTAAGGATAAGAGGGTTACTTTAGTTACCCCAGAAAAGAAAGAAGTGATATTTAAAGGAGAGAAACAAACGAAGGAATTTTTTACAATGATTCAGACTAAGAGGTTATTAAAACAAGGATGTGAGGCTTATCTCGCATATGTGATAGATACCGAGAAGGAAGTTTCTAAGTTAGAAGATATTCCAATCGTGAGTGAGTTTCCAGATGTTTTTCCAGAAGAGTTACCAGGACTACCTCCGGATAGAGAGATTCAGATCGCGATAGACTTAACACCAGGCGCGGAACCAGTATCCAAAGCACCATACAGAATGGCACCAATGGAGATGAAGGAGTTAGCTAAGCAATTGCAGGAATTGTTAGAAAAAGGAATTATCAGACCTAGCATTTCTCCGTGGGGAGCACCAGTGCTGTTTGTCAAGAAGAAGGATGGAAGTATGAGACTTTTTATAGATTATCGGGAATTAAACAAACTAACCATCAAGAACAAGTATCCATTGCCCAGAATAGTGTTAGTATTAGTGCCCTAGAGACAATACAATTGTACTTCTGGGAAACACTATTTTGTTATTTAATAATGATTATGTTCTATTGATTATTCAACAACAATTATTATGTCTTTATTTACTGTGATATTAATGTTAGAGTAATAAATGTCCTTGGAATATCGAACACGTATTCTATATCTTTAAGTATGTGACTTAAAAATGAGATTATATGAATAGTGTTTATATTCCTAAAATATCCCTAATTAAGCATTATGAATTGGGACAATTATGATGCATAAAGATTAGTATGATCGTTGACTAAATGACCACATCTCATTGGTCATAGGTATAGTGATACTAAAGTCAAGAACATAGGTGCATGTAATATTCTACATGGCAGCGGATTGACCCATAGTATCAATTCTACATGGTAATAAAGTCATTAGAATAGCTCACAGTGATAATGGTGTAATGATCCTTAAACTTGAGATCATTATATTTCTATACGAGGATTAATATACTTTGATTACATTAAAAGTTACCTTTGATCGGGTGATGATAAAAGTGGACATCGGGTATATTATGAGTCGTATGAGAAATATGAATGATAGATATAGGATTTAACCCTCCTATTATTAGGAGAGATATTATTGGCCTCTTGATTGAGTGAGACTATGAAAATGCATGGCCATGCTCAAATATTGATTTGTTTTAATAGTCTACTCATTGATCAAGGAAACCTGGATTAAATGTTGAAGAGGATGACTAATAATATGCCTCGAGTTTAATCTATAATATTTGGTTAAAGGGATTATATTACACGGAAACATTAGTCACGAAAGGTTTAATTGGATCACCAATTATTATTATTACTTGGGTAGCAATGATGTATTACTAGATGCCGCTCATTGTTTATAATTTTATTATGAGATATTAAAATTATTGCCAACGTAATAATAACCTAAAGGGTTACACATAAAGAACGTTTTAAACGGAGCATTAATTAAATTTCGAATTTAATTGAATTATTATTATTATTGAATTATTGGATTAATTAAGTAGGACTTGATTAATTATATAATAATTCGAATATAATAATTAATAATACTAATAATCAGATTGGGTTTTGGAAGCCCAATCAGATTAAGCAAGGCCCAAAATTCTCTTTCAATAAATACATTATGATGTATTGTTTTAGGTTAAGTTACAAAATTCGTTTTCAGAAAAAAAACCCTAGCAGCTCTGCATATTAGAGAGGCTAGAAACAGAGAGAGAAGGTTTTGACGGCGTTTTTATTTGGCTAGTACCAACTCCGTGATCGTTGGACGATCAAGCGTTTGTGTGGACTACTTTGGCGACGCAGATCTTGAACAAGGGCTGCGTGGTGGTTACAACAAGGACCTCCAAGTTTCTGAATATTATAAGCTCAATTAAGGTATGATTTCGTTTCTCCATAATCAGCCATGTCTTGTACACGGATCCTAGGGTTAGGGTTTCGGATTATTATTGTTTTTACGACTGTTTTCGCTGCGTATGATCTATTTGACCAGTTAAAAGGAGCGGTTCATTTTTCTAAGATTGATCTACGATCAGGATATCACCAATTGAAGGTTAAACCAGACGATATACCAAAGACAGCTTTTCGAACAAGGTATGGACATTATGAGTTTTTAGTAATGGCGTTTGGATTGACGAATGCACCAACAGCTTTTATGGATTTAATGAACATGATTTTTAAGAAGTATTTGGATGAGTTTGTAGTGGTATTCATCGATGATATTTTGATATATTCTAAGACGAAAGAAGAACATGCGAATCATTTGTGGATTGTGTTGGAGATTTTAAGACAAGAAGGACTATACGCAAAGTTTTCAAAGTGTGAATTCTGGTTAAGTGTAATAACCCGAATTTTTGGAAAAATTTAAAACTTTTCTTATTATGATTAAGTGCATCAGTGAATAGTGAATTTGGTGGATGAATAGTGATTTTGAGAATTAACAAAGTTTTTCATGCCACCTATGTACGAGACGTAGTGTGGATATTCGGAAGTCATATTAGTGATCTACGGAGTAAATAAGTGAATGCAAAGACGATCGGAATTCAGAAATTCCAAATTTTATTTTGGTGTAGTATTTGACCGGGCAGCGAATTATATATTATTATATTCAAGAAATGAGATATTAAATTAAGGATTTGAGGATTTAATATTTTGGAATTTTATTTTATTTTATTTGAGAATTTAGAACGAAAACCACTGAGACAGTGAAACGAAGGTTCTAGAAACCGCTGATACTTTATAACGAGATTAAGTGATTAAGCGAACGAATCATGGATTAAGGATTGAAATTATGACAGGATTAAATATAGACATGGAAGTAACATGTAACAAGATTAATTCGAGGGATGCAACATTTGGATCATCCATGTGAAAAGAAACGAATCAGTAAAGCTACTTTAACCAAACGCATGCATGCGCGACACGTGTCCCTGCTTTGCCACCATGATACTCCATGGCTTGACACGTGTCCTGATGACAAGGACAATGTGATGACTCACCACTTTAACAAAAAAATCAGCATTTCAAGCATGATTATCCAAAAACAAAAGAAAAAGAAAAGAAGAAAAGAAAGAGAAGAACTCTCCAGATTTTCTGCCCAGCAGAAACAGAGTCCAAAGAAAAATCCATAACTCCATTTCTATCCATCCTTAAATCACCAAATTTTAACCATAGCTTCTCCACTCCATGGGTAACATTCGATCAAAATTTCATGGCCCGAAAAGGGGTGTAGCCTTGTCAAATCCCTTCCCCAAGTTGGAGAACCCCAAACTGTCCAGTTTCTGTCCAGCGGGAAGATGGGACTCAAAACCCTAGCTAGGAAGCTTTAAATTTGGCGATCTATAGCTCAAAAGAAATATTATGAAGAGTACAAGGTCTGGTAAAAATCTTAGCACCAAACTCTTGTTTTTCAATTTTATATGGATTTTACAAAGTGATGATGAATAGTAACTCCGAAAGTTGTTAACTTGTTTTCTTGATTGAATCTTAAGGTTTAAGCTTTGTAAGGAGTATATAAGGCTTGTTGAGTGGTTGTGGCCACTGGTTAGTGTTGGTAGAGCATCAAGGAAGGTATACCACTCATCCACCCTTTGATTTATGTTGAGATTTAAGTGAAGTTTCTAGTAATGTTTAAGAATAAGCATGATTATGGAGTTTGGAGTATGTATGGTTAATTCTTGATGGATACTTGTTGTTGGTTGATGTTGGTGATATGTTCTTGAAGTATATAAACTGATTATGTTGTAAAGATGGTTGTGTTGTTGAATTGATTTGGTTTTAAGAGGTTTTGACATAACAAAAACCGGGAAACGTTACGATTATAGCCGTCGTAATGCCCATTTGATTTAAGGCTGTTTTGAGCAAGGATTACGAACTGGTCTGGTAATATTTTTGAACAGAACTGACCATGAACATGTAGGTCTTGTTTTAAGGTTTGTTTTGATATAAATATCATGTCCATACGAATTACGGTTTAAGAGAAAAGTGAGTTTTAGTAAACGTCGTTCGGAGGAACAACCCTTCTCTGTTCAGAAACTTTGAGGCTATATTTGGACCACTTCGGAGCCATATTAAAATGTGAAACTTTGAGGAATAATACTAGAGACAGTTAGGAAGGCTCACGAAAAAGATTCGGATTAAAAAGATTATGTTTCGATTTTATAAAAATGTTTTAGTCGAGGTCGCGCAAGTGAAAACCACTGAAAACAAGACTTAGAAACCAAGGTTCCAAATGGTTAAGTATAACTTGGATTTGAGGATGGATTTCGAACCAAACTTATGATTTAAGTATTTGACGAATAACATGGACTTAGTGTGACGCTAGAGCGAGCAAGTAATGCCTTGGTTGTATTTCGCTTACGTGTTTAAGCATTGAGTTATAAGTGGTTTATTGAGGGGATTAACCGTGTGTTTTCGTTTGACTTTGTCTAGATTGTCCGGCATCGTCGCGAACCCCTATCACTTCTCGAGCATCAGGCAAGTTTCTAAAAACCATATTTTGAAGTATGTATATACTAGATGCAAGTTATGTATGCATACTCGATCGTTCAGAGTATATTTATTTTGAAATATATGAAATATGTTGAATAAGTTTCAATCCATATTTGCAAGTTTCCCAATATTGTGCTTCCTTATCAAAACCAGTATATCCTTGGTCTTGTTAATGATATTAAATCCTGCTCGTGCGATAACCAAAATCCCATGACCTTATAATACTGTTGATGAGTGGTGATGCTTTTAAGATCCTACGCCTTGAATTATATGGTGTATATATTTATAAACTTTTCATATGGTGGAAGGGGACTTTATATCATAAGGTAGGTATTTGTGTACTGGAATAAGAAAGGCTCAGAGGGTAGAGCATGTATTGAGTTTATAACTTAGCCAGCGTATCGGGGTTATTTTGTAAGGTATATTTTCGAAAACCCGGACAGAGCTTTTTAGAAAGATTTTCGCAATAATTAACCTAAAGGCAACATCACCAATAAACCAGTGTTTATTTAATTAGTAAATACTTCTGGAAGCATTTACGGATTAAATAAGCCTTATTCGTCTAATTAAATTTGTTTACTTAGATGAATATCATTTTCAAAATGTTTTCTTAAAATCGCTTTGTTCCGGAATGATAACAAAGATATCCGGTAATTGTTATTCGAGGATTAATTATCTATTTAATGAATATTACTTTTGAATATTCATTTGAGATTTATTATTTAATGAATATTACTTCTGAATATTCATTTGAGGCTTACTTATTCGAGGGTTAAGTATGTATTTAATGAATATTATTTATTTATATTCATTTGAGGATTATGGACTTTAAGAATATTATTATTATTATCCATTCGAGGATTGTTTATTATTTAATGAATATTACTTTTGAATATTCATTTAAGAGTTATTTATTTAATGAATATTACCTTTGAATATTCATTTAAGAGTTATTTATTTAATGAATATTACTTTTGAATATTCATTTAAGAGTTATTTATTTAATGAATATTATTTTTGAATATTCATTTGAGGTTTATTTATTTAATGAATATTATCTTTGAATATTCATTTAATCTATATTTACTTAATGAATAGTATTTTCGAATATTCATTTAATCAGTATTTACGTAAGGAGTATTATTTCGAATATTCATCTAATGTTTACTTATTTAATCAATATCATTGATTATTTTTTTAAAATCAAAAGAGGTTCCCAAAATAATGTTTTTCCATTTAAATCTGTCCTTTAAAGGGGATTTAAATGCTCGCTCAACTATCAAAAATATGGGAAACCTGATTTAAGTGACTGCTACTCTTTTTAAACTCTCAACTCAAAAACTGTCAGGGGACAGATATTTTTCAAAGCTATGTAATTGCTGCAAGTCAAATATTGTATTACCACCTCAACAATCGAGGGGTAAATTCCTGGAACAAGTCGATATCCATTAACAAGCAATAGCTTGGGAAATATTGGAGAATCTTCCTTTCCAACCTAGATATAACTACTTAGTGGAGTCGTATCAACAAGTGTTACACTTGGGGAAAGGAGGACGATCTTTACGTTTCAGAGTCATGGATTTCATCTGAACTAGGAGTGGTGTAAGTGGTCAAGTTGCGTGGGCCCATCCAAATTTTTATTGCCCCAAATGGGCGGGAGGTCACAGTAAGGCGGTAGACAATGTCAGGCCGTCGTGATACTTCCATCTACATGTAGAAAACTATTTGAGCGGTGCGACCTGCTACTGATCATAGTAAGGTTAGGCACAGCGGACGCGGTAGCAACTCCAGTATTGGTTCATCATCCAATTTGGATATTCCTGCAACATGTATTGGGGTGAAGAACCAATCATGTTGGTAGGGGGTCGAAAAGTGTTTGGAAATGAAGTGACAATAAATTCATGCAACTTCATCTTTTATTTATGAGTTATGACTCTGTGGATACCTTACATAACATGAGTTATGGTAAGGGAGTTGTTTATACTGAATCACCTTATAACTTCATCTTTTAAGTTATATGTTGATATTCTGCATATATAGCAGATATTTTTCGGAAAGGTTATATTTGGTTTAATTTGAAACCTCATCGTTTATACTAGAACTTTGTTCATAATATAGCCAAAGTTTGTAGAAATATTATGAAATTGATATTTGAAATACAACAATGGTATTATTTTTGGGATTACATTCCGATAAGGATGTAATTTAAGTATCGAGATATTTTGACAAATTATTGTCTTATACCCGCTTTATTTCTGGGTTGAATTAAAGGCAGAATTATGCTATACTTTCATTTCCTTGCTGAGCTATCGCTCACTCTTGCTATTGTTTTATATATATTATATAGCAGCGAAGCAGGATGCCAATGGGACGGCACATACCCCGTAAGGCGTTTTCATAAACAGTTTCTAGCAGTGATCCCGAGAGTAGTACGAACCAATCGAATCAGGCCACAGCTTTTGGTATTCGACTTATGTATATACATGAATGGTATTAGAGGATTGTAAGCATCAGAAGACTAAGTTGGTAATGTAACATTACTTAGAAATTGTATCAGTGACAGATTCAAAAGACATTTGGGTATTGTAATAAAAATTATTTATTCCGCAGTTGTTGTATTGTGTCGTTTCTGAGACTCTAACCTGTGTGTGTGTGTGAGACGTATGTTGTGGGGTCATGAGCAGGTGAATTATGAATGGTGTGAGTAATACAGGTAAGGCAAGGAGTACATGGATCGTGACTACCCTAAATCCCTGACCCCGGATTTGGGGCTGTTACAGAAATGGTATCAGAGCGTTAGGTTACAGTCCTCAGAAACGATGGGAGATCGAGTCTTACAATACCCTTAATAATGATAAGAGCATCTAGAGCTCCAATTGAGTTCGTAGTCGGGTTAGAGGACATGACCCTGACTGTTTAAGATGAAGCCCAAGAGGGGACTTCTTCTAGGAAACCGTACTTAGGACTTCGTGATTAGTCACCTCGAGTCGTATGAGTTATAGATTGATGGGATTCTGAGATACCAGACCCCGAGGCCTTCGAGTAGGCAATTGATGATGCGTTCCTTGAAATGGACGGAGACCCGATAAAGGAAGATCCATAGGAGGATCTAGAGGAAGACCCCATAGTGGGTCGAGGAAAAGAATCTCGTAGAGGATGTGTTGATTGATAAAGACGTAGTATGTTACTTGAGGTCGTACAATAGGACCGGACGAACCTTCAGAGGTCAAATAAGTGCCGATACGAGAGTTTAAAGATCGTTATGATTCATCATGAGATATGACAAAGAAAATGGAGTAGAGTCTCCAAAGCAGAAGAGGTAGAGGCAGTATAGCCAGTATCAGTGGATTGATTCGACTCGAACAAAACCTGTTACTCGTAGTCGGTTATAGTTGCCCATAAGGAGGCGGCATACGTAAGAACCAAGATGTTCAAATTTTAGCGAACGATTAAGGGTACTTAGTTGCCTAGAATAGTGTAAGGAATTGTTTTGGGCTATGAGATTTCAATCCCCCACGACCAGCGATTCCACTGGAAATAGTGTCTATTACATCATTGAGGGATTTTAT
This sequence comes from Heracleum sosnowskyi, assembly GCA_030848705.1. Lineage (NCBI taxonomy): Eukaryota > Viridiplantae > Streptophyta > Magnoliopsida > Apiales > Apiaceae > Heracleum > Heracleum sosnowskyi. The sequence goes on from CM061236.1 coordinate 48,992,682, forward strand.
TATCTCAAGGAAAATTTTGGGTATAAAGATGATTGAAATAGAGACCGAATTTAAGTTTGTAGTTTGTAACGATCCTCCGGAGTACCGCCCAGTCGACATGTGGAATTGTCATTGCTATGGGCGACAACGGTATCGAAGTCTTCTTATAGAACAGAACGCTTACTTGAGATGTTTGCGCCTAGTCGAATAGAATTCCCTGCGATTGCAAAGGTCGATGGTTGGATCCTTAGCGACTATTATAAGTCGGCAATGACGTAAGTATCAAACACCTTAGGGCGCGTGGAAAAGAAAAGCTTTGGAATTGAACGATTATCCATTAGAGGAGCCGACATAAAAGGCATCCGTAGAGACCTTGGTAGTACCCTCCCCCTTTGCAGATTATGTGGGATATTTCCCCAATCTATGATCTATCTTGACCTCTTTCCAAGAAAGAATTCTGATAAAGGGTATATTCCCTCTTCGAAGTTATTTTATAACACTTGTGTTAAATCATAATTAATTTCAATTGTGTTAGAGGCTGTCACGATGCCTACTTTCAGGTTTTCGAAGCCCTGTCAAATGATGTTATTTAAGCTTTCACTTTTCTTCAAATAATGAATGACCCTATGGTGATACCTCACCACTTGTTTGTTAAGTACCAATATATTTTTGGTTATTCTTTTCTTTGTATTTTCTTTGGAAACCGCACCTTTGGAATCTGTTCAATTTTAATCCAAGGTGTTCCTTTGAGAAATATTGTCGAAAGGTGATAATCATTAAATTGATTTCGAATTGCTTTCATACTTTTCAACTTCCACTGAGACGAACAACCCTATACTTATAGGGGCTACAAGGACTCTCTGTCTATGTGATAGAAGTCTGATGGGACGCCATCACTTGTAAGTTGTGAAATACAAGAAGGCTAATTACCTTTAGTAATGTCTCAATCGAGGCACACAACGCTAAGTTCTTATGATCATGTTGATCTCTCGGTAAATTCTTTTACCTCCCATAAGGTTATCTTAAAACTCATAACCTTATGATCACCAGTGTGTGACGTTTTCCTTGATATGGGAGCTGTCTTTTCAAGGCCCCATAATTTTTGTTATCCTCATTGAATTCTAAGGGGAGACCAACCAGGTCAAATAAGTCAAAAATTCGCTGATAGGAATTAGATTCGCGACGAAATCGCCTATGTAAGGAGCGGATCCCTAAGACGAATAGAATGTTAGTGACATATCAATGAAATTGGTTTATTCTCCCAAGGATATTATGATAATGGAAAGCGTGTCAATCGATATATGTGAAAGAAATAGCGATGTGCCGTGAACTCTAGTGACAACGGTGTTAGATAGATGCCCTATAGTGGAATTGAGATTTTGGAGGAGTTGTTACGAATGGACACTACCTCTGGGTTAGCAAGATAAGTACTGACGATGGAGTCAAAGGGAGCTGGTATTGTGACTTGGGAGAGGTGCAACAGGAATAATTTCCGGAAATATATGGAGACCCGGATGGAAATGAAAGTTAAAGAGTTAAAACAAGAAACCATGACTGTGACCGAGTATGAGGCCAAGTTTTTCCGAATTATTGAGGTTTGCTCCGGAGTTTGTGAACACAGAATAAAAGAAAGCCAGTAGGTTTCAAACAGGGCTACCTCCAACAAGCAGCCCACTGTCAGGACCTTTAAATAATAGGTACCCTTGTAAATGATTGTTTGATCAGCGGAAGAACGTTGTGTATTTCCAAATTTATTTAAGAACTGGGTATCACCAGTTGGAAGTTAAATCCGAGGATATACCCAAGGCTGCGATTCGTACCGGGAATAGACACTTCGAGTTTTCAGCGAGGTTCTTTTGGGATTGACTATGCACCCACAAATTTTTATGGAATGTAATGAATAGACTTTGAGTTATCCGTGATAGTAGATAACGTGAGATGGAGAAATGGCTAGAATTGACCTAGAATTATGACTGTGAGATACACTACCATCCGGGGAAGGCCAATGTGGTGGCCGATACCCTTAATTAAAATGGGACAGAGATGGATTCCGAATGATCGGGAATTAAAGGATGAGATTTTACACAAAACCCAAATTAGTCCAACAAACTAGGAAGGCAAAAGATTTCACCAACAAGCGGCTAGTGACAACCAAGACAGACAGAGAAAGTATGCGGACTAAGCCTGCGAGTATAGAGATAGTACGGCTACTGATAAGCTAAATGGCAAGTTGATGAATGGCAAACAAGTTTATGCTGGTGTATTTCTGTGCAAACAAGATAGAGAATATGAGGTTAGAGATTCGTGATGCTAAAGGTATCTCATGGAAGGAATTAATGAGATTTGGAAAGAAAGGGAAGTTGAGCCCGAGATTCATTGGGCCATCTGAGATTTAAGACGCGTCAGGAAGGTGGCCTACGAGCCAGCCTTACCCCCCAAACTTGTAGAATGGTCATAACGAGGTTCATGTGTCAATGCTACGTCAGTATACTATAGATGCCCGGCATATGTAGAGTACGAGCAGGTAGATATACAACCTGGTCTGACTTACGAAGAATAACCTGTGGAAATCACGGATAGAAAAGAGCAAGTGCTAAGTGACGAGGTTGCCAAGCTAGCGAGAGGTTTGTGGAAAATCAAGAGGTGGAAGAATCCACCTGGGAGTTAGAAAGTACAATGGAAGAGAAGTACCCCAGTTACTCCTAAGTTGATTCCGGGACGGAATCCTTTTAAGGAGGGGAGAATGTAATAACCCGAATTTTTGGAAAAATTTAAAACTTTTCTTATTATGATTAAGTGCATCAGTGAATAGTGAATTTGGTGGATGAATAGTGATTTTGAGAATTAACAAAGTTTTTCATGCCACCTATGTACGAGACGTAGTGTGGATATTCGGAAGTCATATTAGTGATCTACGGAGTAAATAAGTGAATGCAAAGACGATCGGAATTCAGAAATTCCAAATTTTATTTTGGTGTAGTATTTGACCGGGCAGCGAATTATATATTATTATATTCAAGAAATGAGATATTAAATTAAGGATTTGAGGATTTAATATTTTGGAATTTTATTTTATTTTATTTGAGAATTTAGAACGAAAACCACTGAGACAGTGAAACGAAGGTTCTAGAAACCGCTGATACTTTATAACGAGATTAAGTGATTAAGCGAACGAATCATGGATTAAGGATTGAAATTATGACAGGATTAAATATAGACATGGAAGTAACATGTAACAAGATTAATTCGAGGGATGCAACATTTGGATCATCCATGTGAAAAGAAACGAATCAGTAAAGCTACTTTAACCAAACGCATGCATGCGCGACACGTGTCCCTGCTTTGCCACCATGATACTCCATGGCTTGACACGTGTCCTGATGACAAGGACAATGTGATGACTCACCACTTTAACAAAAAAATCAGCATTTCAAGCATGATTATCCAAAAACAAAAGAAAAAGAAAAGAAGAAAAGAAAGAGAAGAACTCTCCAGATTTTCTGCCCAGCAGAAACAGAGTCCAAAGAAAAATCCATAACTCCATTTCTATCCATCCTTAAATCACCAAATTTTAACCATAGCTTCTCCACTCCATGGGTAACATTCGATCAAAATTTCATGGCCCGAAAAGGGGTGTAGCCTTGTCAAATCCCTTCCCCAAGTTGGAGAACCCCAAACTGTCCAGTTTCTGTCCAGCGGGAAGATGGGACTCAAAACCCTAGCTAGGAAGCTTTAAATTTGGCGATCTATAGCTCAAAAGAAAGATTATGAAGAGTACAAGGTCTGGTAAAAATCTTAGCACCAAACTCTTGTTTTTCAATTTTATATGGATTTTACAAAGTGATGATGAATAGTAACTCCGAAAGTTGTTAACTTGTTTTCTTGATTGAATCTTAAGGTTTAAGCTTTGTAAGGAGTATATAAGGCTTGTTGAGTGGTTGTGGCCACTGGTTAGTGTTGGTAGAGCATCAAGGAAGGTATACCACTCATCCACCCTTTGATTTATGTTGAGATTTAAGTGAAGTTTCTAGTAATGTTTAAGAATAAGCATGATTATGGAGTTTGGAGTATGTATGGTTAATTCTTGATGGATACTTGTTGTTGGTTGATGTTGGTGATATGTTCTTGAAGTATATAAACTGATTATGTTGTAAAGATGGTTGTGTTGTTGAATTGATTTGGTTTTAAGAGGTTTTGACATAACAAAAACCGGGAAACGTTACGATTATAGCCGTCGTAATGCCCATTTGATTTAAGGCTGTTTTGAGCAAGGATTACGAACTGGTCTGGTAATATTTTTGAACAGAACTGACCATGAACATGTAGGTCTTGTTTTAAGGTTTGTTTTTATATAAAGATTATGTCCATACGAATTACGGTTTAAGAGAAAAGTGAGTTTTAGTAAACGTCGTTCGGAGGAACAACCCTTCTCTGTTCAGAAACTTTGAGGCTATATTTGGACCACTTCGGAGCCATATTAAAATGTGAAACTTTGAGGAATAATACTAGAGACAGTTAGGAAGGCTCACGAAAAAGATTCGGATTAAAAAGATTATGTTTCGATTTTATAAAAATGTTTTAGTCGAGGTCGCGCAAGTGAAAACCACTGAAAACAAGACTTAGAAACCAAGGTTCCAAATGGTTAAGTATAACTTGGATTTGAGGATGGATTTCGAACCAAACTTATGATTTAAGTATTTGACGAATAACATGGACTTAGTGTGACGCTAGAGCGAGCAAGTAATGCCTTGGTTGTATTTCGCTTACGTGTTTAAGCATTGAGTTATAAGTGGTTTATCGAGGGGATTAACCGTGTGTTTTCGTTTGACTTTGTCTAGATTGTCCGGCATCGTCGCGAACCCCTATCACTTCTCGAGCATCAGGCAAGTTTCTAAAAACCATATTTTGAAGTATGTATATACTAGATGCAAGTTATGTATGCATACTCGATCGTTCAGAGTATATTTATTTTGAAATATATGAAATATGTTGAATAAGTTTCAATCCATATTTGCAAGTTTCCCAATATTGTGTTTCCTTATCAAAACCAGTATATCCTTGGTCTTGTTAATGATATTAAATCCTGCTCGTGCGATAACCAAAATCCCATGACCTTATAATACTGTTGATGAGTGGTGATGCTTTTAAGATCCTACGCCTTGAATTATATGGTGTATATATTTATAAACTTTTCATATGGTGGAAGGGGACTTTATATCATAAGGTAGGTATTTGTGTACTGGAATAAGAAAGGCTCAGAGGGTAGAGCATGTATTGAGTTTATAACTTAGCCAGCGTATCGGGGTTATTTTGTAAGGTATATTTTCGAAAACCCGGACAGAGCTTTTTAGAAAGATTTTCGCAATAATTAACCTAAAGGCAACATCACCAATAAACCAGTGTTTATTTAATTAGTAAATACTTCTGGAAGCATTTACGGATTAAATAAGCCTTATTCGTCTAATTAAATTTGTTTACTTAGATGAATATCATTTTCAAAATGTTTTCTTAAAATCGCTTTGTTCCGGAATGATAACAAAGATATCCGGTAACTGTTATTCGAGGATTAATTATCTATTTAATGAATATTACTTTTGAATATTCATTTGAGATTTATTATTTAATGAATATTACTTCTGAATATTCATTTGAGGCTTACTTATTCGAGGGTTAAGTATGTATTTAATGAATATTATTTATTTATATTCATTTGAGGATTATGGACTTTAAGAATATTATTATTATTATCCATTCGAGGATTGTTTATTATTTAATGAATATTACTTTTGAATATTCATTTAAGAGCTATTTATTTAATGAATATTACCTTTGAATATTCATTTAAGAGTTATTTATTTAATGAATATTACTTTTGAATATTCATTTAAGAGTTATTTATTTAATGAATATTATTTTTGAATATTCATTTGAGGTTTATTTATTTAATGAATATTATCTTTGAATATTCATTTAATCTATATTTACTTAATGAATAGTATTTTCGAATATTCATTTAATCAGTATTTACGTAAGGAGTATTATTTCGAATATTCATCTAATGTTTACTTATTTAATCAATATCATTGATTATTTTTTTAAAATCAAAAGAGGTTCCCAAAATAATGTTTTTCCATTTAAATCTGTCCTTTAAAGGGGATTTAAATGCTCGCTCAACTATCAAAAATATGGGAAACCTGATTTAAGTGACTGCTACTCTTTTTAAACTCTCAACTCAAAAACTGTCAGGGGACAGATATTTTTCAAAGCTATGTAATTGCTGCAAGTCAAATATTGTATTACCACCTCAACAATCGAGGGGTAAATTCCTGGAACAAGTCGATATCCATTAACAAGCAATAGCTTGGGAAATATTGGAGAATCTTCCTTTCCAACCTAGATATAACTACTTAGTGGAGTCGTATCAACAAGTGTTACACTTGGGGAAAGGAGGACGATCTTTACGTTTCAGAGTCATGGATTTCATCTGAACTAGGAGTGGTGTAAGTGGTCAAGTTGCGTGGGCCCATCCAAATTTTTATTGCCCCAAATGGGCGGGAGGTCACAGTAAGGCGGTAGACAATGTCAGGCCGTCGTGATACTTCCATCTACATGTAGAAAACTATTTGAGCGGTGCGACCTGCTACTGATCATAGTAAGGTTAGGCACAGCGGACGCGGTAGCAACTCCAGTATTGGTTCATCATCCAATTTGGATATTCCTGCAACATGTATTGGGGTGAAGAACCAATCATGTTGGTAGGGGGTCGAAAAGTGTTTGGAAATGAAGTGACAATAAATTCATGCAACTTCATCTTTTATTTATGAGTTATGACTCTGTGGATACCTTACATAACATGAGTTATGGTAAGGGAGTTGTTTATACTGAATCACCTTATAACTTCATCTTTTAAGTTATATGTTGATATTCTGCATATATAGCAGATATTTTTCGGAAAGGTTATATTTGGTTTAATTTGAAACCTCATCGTTTATACTAGAACTTTGTTCATAATATAGCCAAAGTTTGCAGAAATATTATGAAATTGATATTTGAAATACAACAATGGTATTATTTTTGGGATTACATTCCGATAAGGATGTAATTTAAGTATCGAGATATTTTGACAAATTATTGTCTTATACCCGCTTTATTTCTGGGTTGAATTAAAGGCAGAATTATTCCATACTTTCATTTCCTTGCTGAGCTATCGCTCACTCTTGCTATTGTTTTATATATATTATATAGCAGCGAAGCAGGATGCCAATGGGACGGCACATACCCCGCAAGGCGTTTTCATAAACAGTTTCTAGCAGTGATCCCGAGAGTAGTACGAACCAATCGAATCAGGCCACAGCTTTCGGTATTCGACTTATGTATATACATGAATGGTATTAGAGGATTGTAAGCATCAGAAGACTAAGTTGGTAATGTAACATTACTTAGAAATTGTATCAGTGACAGATTCAAAAGACATTTGGGTATTGTAATAAAAATTATTTATTCCGCAGTTGTTGTATTGTGTCGTTTCTGAGACTCTAACCTGTGTGTGTGTGTGTGAGACGTATGTTGTGGGGTCATGAGCAGGTGAATTATGAATGGTGTGAGTAATACAGGTAAGGCAAGGAGTACATGGATCGTGACTACCCTAAATCCCTGACCCCGGATTTGGGGCTGTTACATTAAGGGAAGTTCATTTCCTAGAGATAGAAGTACGTGTTCCGAAGGACGCGACAGAAATGATTTACGCCATAACATTTCAACCTGAATTGCTGGAAAAGATACGGAAATGCCAAGAGCAAGTCATGAGCGACAATGCAAATAGTTTAACATGCGAGGAAATATGTAGCCAACTGGACGACAAGGGAATCTTAAGGTTTGCTTCTCGAATATGGGTACCTAATGTAGCAGAAAAAAGAATGAAATTTTGCACGAAGTGCATAACTCGAAGTATTCAATTCATTCTGGAAGCACGAAGATGTATCGAGATCTTAAAATGAACTTTTGGTGGCCAGATATGACAAGAGAAATTGCTGAATAGGTGAGTAAATGTTTTACATGTCAAAGGGTCAAGGCGGAACATCAAAGACCAAGTGGATTACTACAGCCGTTAGAAATTCCTGAGTGGAAGTGGGAACACATCGCAATGGACTTTGTGGTAGGATTGTGTGACGCCCTCCAAACCCGGGGTACAGATTTGAGGAGTCATCCGACCAACGGAATACTATTTAACACATGCATAATATATATAAAGACACAAATACCCCTTGACCAAGACCGCATCCAGATTATGGCAATGAACACAAGCTACTACAATATTTTATTAATACAATACCAGTTTTATCAGAGTTATTACATCACAACCAAAGTTCAAATCTAGACATCTAATCTAGAAAAGCAAAACAACTACCCTGCCAATGACAATGACTCGAGGGGCTCTCCTGGCTGCTGGTGAACTATCGGTCACGCTATGCCGACTCATACTCTCGCTTCACTGGAATAGGGTTAGAAAACAACAAGCAAGAGTGAGCCAAAATTGCTCAGCAAACATCAATGAATCATTTCTATCACAGTTGTAAGGATATGAATTTATGATATCAGAATCAACAATATTTAGCTAACACATGCTTTGTATCAATAACAATTGAAGAAAAGAATTAGAATTTGGCTTATACATTTTATTCAAATCAAAGGTTGTGCTGCTGGCCAGCCACGCATCAACCCCGGACTAGCTCATGACATAGTCCTCTACTGGATCCTAGGCCAATTTGGGCCTTAAGTTATTCTGACCATGAATATGGCCCGACCAATTACTGGTCCATTTTTTGAAAACACATGCCAAATCTATAATAGGGTATAAACAATAACATGCTCAATAAGATAAACTGAATGTATAGTAATTGCAAAAGAGCTTCAACTGTTCAGTATCAAATGAAGATTGAGAAATAATCATGGAGTAATTTCAATGGTACGGTGTACTCATTCAATAAGGGAATCAATATTGGTAGTCGATAATCAATGACCGTAATCAATAGTCAAGATGGAAGTCAAATAATCAATGGTTGTCAATGATAATCAAAGGATGATAAACAATAACAATAGGTGGTAAACAATAATCAAGTGAATTGGAAATAAGGGTTTCCGATGCAGATCAAATCAAAGAATCAAGAATCTCTAAGGAAATGGAATCAGTTGTCCAAATGCGGTTGAAAGATTGATATTTTGAATTGTTCTGGGGATAACGGTATTCAAGTAATCAAGACAATAATAAATTTTATCACAAGTAAAGGCACAGATACTTGCCTGGTCTAAGCTGCTGTCGGATCGACTCTGCTCACTCTACTTTTCCCTTTCCCTTGCTCCGGGAACTCGATTCTATAATTAAACAACTCATCACAATAAGTCTAACTATTCTCGTTCTACTCTCGACACTTATTCAACCAATAATCACATTTAAACAAGTAACCGGTTACGTATCGGACGTCCGGTATAATTTACGATATTTAAAATTCAGATATTTGCCCTAGTACGGGCATATACAGACTATAAAACACAACACACAATTAATATGAACCATATAGCACTTATAAACATTTTTAAAACATCATACGAAACTTATTTGAATTTTAGATAAGTCACGATTAATTTTTAAATCAAAAAAATCGGATTTTTAAATCCAATATAAACATTTAATGCAAAATAAATCAATTAATAAAATTAATTGACACTCTTTAAATACTCAAACTATTTTTAAATAATAAAACAGGGGTGAAAATAATTAAACTGAATTTTTAATTAATTAAATCTAATTAATAATTAATTTTTAAGAATTAATCGATTAATTAAATAACCAATTAATTAATAAATTAATTATTAATTAAAAATAATTAAAATAAATTAAGTTTAATCAATTTTCGGGTTTAAAATAATAAATATAATTTATCAGAATTTTTCTGATATTAAAATCTATTTTTAAAATAAAATATGAATTTTTAAAGTTTTTCAACTATTTTCGAATTAAATTTAAAAATAAAATTCAAAAACAGTTTTCTGAAAATGAATTAGGGTTTTGAAGATTGAAACCGGGTCGAAAATCGGGTAAACGGGTCGGGAAGAACAATTCCGGGTCGCCAAGAACAACCCACCGGATTCTGGGTTTTCCAGAATCCGGCCGGTCTCCGGCCGCCGGAATTCTTCGATTCTGTCCAAACATAAATCAAACCAGAGGGCTTTTGTTCGCCTTTTGAAGCCAAACAAAACCCACACATCAAAACATCTGTCTCTAGCCGGAATCGTGCCCAGAATCAGTTCAAAGAATTCTCCGGCGACGACCTCGGCCGGAAACCCGATCTACCTATTCCGTACATGAAACTCAAAGATTAATATACCAAAATGAAGCTTATAACTCACACAATAAAATCCCTTTATCAAAAACAATGTCAGATCAATATCAAGAACGTACGAATTGAAAGAAGAAATCGGGTCAAAACCCGTAAAAATTCGACTCAAACATGAAATTAAACTACGGATTCTTGCTAATTAGAACCCTAGGAACATGTTAGAAGCAACCAATTGAACGGAGAATCAACAGAATGAAAATCCCCAAATCGAATCAAGAACCCTAATTATAATTCGAAACTTGTAAAATCAATATAAAATCGAATACTTACCACATGATGATGAGGTTGGAAGATTCTGAAACTAGATTTTTGGAGCTTTGATTTGAGTATAAGAACTTCAAATTTGGACTTCCATAACCCTTAGAACGAATTGATTGAAGATCAAGAACACAAAAATAATTTTTTGGGAATTTCGGATTTTATGACTAATTGCTGCAGATTTGCTATGAGTTATGAAGTCTGATTTGTCTTTTTATATTTCTGGAAAAATAATACCCCAAATAACATTTTTGGATCGATATTGATTCGTTAGATCGTTTAAAAACCCTAATTAGGTCAAAAACACGTTTTACGAAAAATAAGGGGTTAAAAAGGTTGATGATCATCCAAATTGATATATATCATTATATAACTAATGCTCAAGAATACTAGGGCTATAACAACTTCAATATTGATATAGAACGACAAATCCGTCCCCTTAAGCAATTAGGGTTCGGAACGATTTTTCCTTTTTCGGATCAAAAATTGAAATTTATTTGCAGAATCAAATAGGTAGGGTTAAATAGAATCCCATAACCCTTTCGATAACGATTCGAATACGAAAGACGAAGAATTAAAAATGAATGTACGAAATTTCAACGGGGCCCTTGAATTATCAAAACGGCTCAAATTTGAAGAAAATTCCAAATGACGAAATTTTCGAAAGGGGCTTCTGACTCACCATTTAGCACATAATCACACACTAAATATCATATAATAATATTCCAATATTCCAAAATAAATATTTTAGATTAAATATATCATTTAATCAAATAATAAAATTCACGGATATTACAGATTGCCTAGAACGAAGACTAACCATGATGCTATTTGGGTTATTGTGGATCGATTGACGAAATCCGCACATTTTCTTCCTATTAACGAGAGATTCTCGCTGGATAAGTTAGTTCGTTTTTATGTTAAAGAAATCATGGTACGGCATGGAGTTCCAGTGTCAATAGTATCTGATCGAGACCCTCGATTCAACTCAAGATTCTGGAGAAGTTTTCAAGAGTGTTTAGGCACCGAATTGAAAATGAGTACGGCTTATCACCCGCAGACAGACGGTCAAAGTGAAAGGACAATTCAAACCATCGAAGACATGCTTAGAACGTGTGCACTTGATTTTAAAGGTAATTGGGACGATCATCTACCCTTAGTAGAATTCTCATATAATAATAGTTTTCACGCGAGTATCGGGATGCCACCTTACGAAGCTTTATATGGACGAAAGTGTCGATCTCCAGTATATTGGGAAGAAGTTGGTGAACGGAAAGTGATAGGACCAGAATTAGTACAGTAGACAAAGGAAGTGATTGAATTGATTCAGAAAAGGTTGATAACAGCTCAGAACCGGCAGAAGAAATATGCTGACCTAGCAAGAAAAGATATGGGATTCGAAGTCGGAGAACAAGTGTTACTGAAAGTTTCACCATGGAAAGGATTAGTTAGGTTTGGAAAGAAAGGGAAATTGAGTCCGAGATACGTTGGACCATTTGAGATTTTGAAGCAGATTGGGAAATTAGCTTACGAGTTAGCATTACCCCCGCATATGCAGCACGTTCATAATGTGTTTCACGTATCCATGCTTAAGAAGTATCGACCAAATTCGAACCATGTAATAGAGTATGAACCCATAGAGGTCCAGTCAGATTTATCTTAGGTAGAGCGACCAATTCAGGTATTGGATCGTAAGGAAAAAGTATTAAGAAATAAGACTGTAGTGATAGTAAGAGTTTTGTAGAGGAATCCGAAGGTGGAAGAATCTACCTGGGAGTTAGAGAGTGATATGTTAGAGAAGTATCCCCAGTTGTTTCCTTGATCTGATTTTGAGGACAGATTCCTATTAAGGGGGGAAAGATGTAAGATCCGTGAACTTTATTAATAATATAAATTGTATTATATGTGTATAATACTTATTATGAAGTATTTTGAGTTTAATGATAATGGTTGTTAAGTGATTATGTGCTAAATTGGTGTGTCGAAAGCCCCGTTCAAATATCTTGTCATTTGAAAATATCTTCAATTTTGAGCCCCGTTTTAAAAATTCAAGGGCCCCGTTGGAAATTTTGTTCATCATTATTATTCCTTCGTCATTTGTGTTCGAATCATTATCGGAGGATTTCTTCGTATTATTCTATCCCTTATTAGTCGATACTATCAATAGTAATTGTTTTATTCAAAGGAAGAAAATTATTCCAAACCCTAACCCTAACCCTAATTTTTCTAGGGTAATTGATATATCGTCCGTATCAATAGATACATCTGTTATAGCCCCAGTATTCTTGAGCATTAGTTATATAAATGATATGTATTGATTTGGATAACTATCAGTCTTTTTGGATAGCTATCACCTCGTAAAACGTGTATTTTTTATTATTAGGGTTTTAAAGCGAACCAGTGGATCAATATCGATCCAAAAATGTCGTTTAGGGTATTATTTTCCAATAAGTATAAAAAGGAGAATCGTACATTATACTTCATATAATCCGTATTAAAAATATACAAAAATATAAAATTCCCGAACCGTGTTCTTCGTGTTCTTCAAAATCAAAATCAATTTCGAATGTGTTATTGAAATCCAAATCCAAAGTTCAAGTACTCAAATCAAAGATCTTGAGCTCTAGTTTCAGAATCTTCCAACCTCATCATCATCTGGTAATTTTTCGATTTTATATGAATTTTTCAAATTTTGAATTAAAATTAGGGTTTATATTCGAATTGGGGATTTTCATTCTGTTGATTCTCCGTTCAATTGATTGCTTCCAACATGTTCCTAGGGTTCTAATTGGTAGGAATTTATGCTTTAATTTCATGTTTATGTTCAATTTTTAAGAATTCGATTTTCGGGTTTTGACCCGAATTTTCTTTTTAATCGTCCGTTCTTGTTATTGATCTGACATGATTTTGGATAGAGGGGTTTGATTGTGTGTGTTCACAGCTTTGATTTAACATCAAGAACTTAGAATTTCATTTAAGATTTAGGGAGATCGTGTTTTGGTCGGAAAACCCAAACCTGGTTTGTTTGACCGGATTTCTGGGACGATTCCGGTTTGTTTTGGCAATGTTTTTATGTTAGTTGTGTTGGTTGTGAAGTTTAGAGCGGAAACCCTCAAAGAAATGTATGTTTTGGTGCAGTGTTGGTCGTGAATAGATTCCGGTGGCCGGATGACCGGCCGGATTCTGGAAAACCCAGTTTCCGGCGGGTTGTTCTTGGCGACCCGTTTCTGTTCTTGGCAACCCGTTTTCCTGACCCGGTTTCAATCTTCAAAACCCTAATTCATTTTCACAAAACTGTTTTTGAATTTTATTTTTAAATTTAATTCAAAAATAGTTTAAATATTTATAAAAATCATATTTTTATTTTAAAAATACATTTTTAAATTCAGAAAATTCTGGAAAATTATATTTAATTATTTAAATTCGAAAACTGATTAAATTTAATTATTTTAATTATTCTTAATTAATAATTTATTTAATTAATTAATTGATTAATTCTTTTAATAAGTTAATTCTTAATAATTAATTATTAATTAGATTTAATTAATTTAAATTAAGTTTAATTATTTTCTAGCTTGATTTAATTATTTTAAAATAGTTTGAGCATTTTGAAAGTGTCAATTAATTTTTATTAATTGATTTAATTGTTTTTAAAATACTTATAATGGGATTAAAAATCCGATTTTTGATCTAAAAATTATTTGTGACTTATTTAAATTCAAATAAGTCTCGAATATTGTTTTAAAAATATTTATAAGTGCTATATGGTTTATATGAGTCGATTAATGTGTTTTAATAGTCCGTAAATGCCCGTACGAGGGCTAATGTCTGAGTTTTAATTACCGTAAAATTAGACCGGGCATCCGATAAATACCCGGTTACTTGTTTAAATGTGATAATGATTATGATTGTGTGTCGAGGATAGAATGAGGATAGTTAGACTTACTGTTATAAGTTGTTTATTATAGAATCGAGTTCCCGGAGCAAGGGAAAGGGCAAAGTAGAGTGAACGAGATAGAATTCCGTCAGCGACGTAGACCAGGCAAGTATTTGTGCCTTTACTTGTTGATTCCATTGTTATTATTCTTCAGAATTACATGTATGTTACCATCAGAACGATTCAGATTATTCAACCTTCACCCGTATTGAGCATTGATGTTATTTCCTTGAATATTCCTAACTTTTGATTTAATACACAATCGTGTTGGATATCAGAAACCCTCACCTTCAATTCAGTTTATAATTGATGATAACCATTGTTGATTTTCTTAATTGGGTACATTGTACCATTGAAACCATTCTGAATCTATTTCTCGGACTTCATTTGATATTGAATAGTTGAATCTCTTTTGTAACTATTACACCCCGTCATTATGTACTTATCTTGTTATGCATGTTATTGCTTATACCTTGTGATAGAATTAGCATGTTTTAAAATGAGACCAGTAATGGTCGGGCCATATTTATGGTCGTAATAACTTAAGGCCTAGATGGCCATGGATCCTAGTGGAGGACTATGCTATAAGCTAGTCCGGGGTTGATGCGTGACTGATCAGCAGCTCAACCTTTGTATTTGAAAAATGTAGAAGTCCAATTCTGATTCCTCTTTCTTCAATAAAGATTGTTAAAAGCTTATGTTTGACTTGTGTATTGTTGATTCAGATAATTGAAATCTTTCCTTTCATTATGGAACTGTGATTGATATATATATCATGCTTGCTGAGCACATGTGGCTCATACTTGTTTTGTTTCTAACCCTATTCCAGTGAAGCGAGAGAATGAGCAGACACAACGCTAGTGACAGTTCTCCCGATGCTAGGAGACCACCCCGAGTGATTGTCATTGGACAGGTAGTTGTTTTACTTTGAAAGTTAGACTAGATGTCTTGCTTTGTATATTAAGTGTGTAATAACTCTGAAAACTGGTTTGTAATAAATATGACTTAGAAGCTTGTTGTATGCCATAATCTGGATGCGGTCTTGGATAAGGGGTATTTTATGTTATTATATTATTATTCATGTGTTAGATTCAGGTATGTTGTGTTTCGTTGGTCGAGTGACTCCCCAAATCTGTACCCCGGGTTTGGAGGGCGTCACATAGAGGGTGAATCGAAACCGATATATTCCTATTTTTCTTTGAGGTCCCATTTTAGTTCTTTGTGACGGCGAAATAGGGACATATACGGCACAACCGAAAACCTTGAAGTGAGATATATCGTGAATTTGACCAAGGGCTAGTTGGTGGGGAGATTGTTTAAGATAGGCAGATGGTATGACCCTTATTAGGTTTGCGACATGTAATATTGCATGAACCCAAACATATGTAGATAGTTTGGCTCTAAGAAGTAAAGGACGAGCAATAAGTTGAAGTCTCTTGATT
The DNA here is from genome assembly GCA_030848705.1 of Heracleum sosnowskyi. Taxonomy (NCBI): domain Eukaryota; kingdom Viridiplantae; phylum Streptophyta; class Magnoliopsida; order Apiales; family Apiaceae; genus Heracleum; species Heracleum sosnowskyi. The sequence goes on from CM061236.1 coordinate 49,008,695, forward strand.
AAAGATTCTGCCAAACCATTTTGTGTGTGCACATAAGCTACTGGGTGTTCAATTGAGATTCCTACTGACATACAGTAATCATTGAAGGTTGAAGATGTAAATTCAGCAGCATTACCTAGTCGAATTGATTTGATAGGGTCATCAGGGAATTGAACTCGTAATTTGATAATTTGAGCAAGTAGTTTGTCAAAGGCTGTATTTCGTGTAGAGGGTAGACATACGTGAGACCACCTAGTTGATGCATCAAATAAAACTATGAAATACCTAAATGGGCCTAAAGACGGATGAATGGGTCCACAAATGTCACCTTGGATTCATTTTAAAAATTTAGGGGTTTCGGCTTGAAGTTTAACCGATGATGGTCGAACAATTAGTTTTCCTAGAGAACATGCAGAACAAGGAAGTTCATCTTGTGGTATGATCTTTTGGTTTTTAAGAGGATGTCCCGTAGAATTTTCTATAATACGACGCATCATAGACACTCCAAGATGACCAAGTCTTTCATGCCAAAGAGTGAGTGATTTTGGGTCTATGATTTTGGGAATGATGATACTGTGGGACTCAACGACCCTAATATGTGTAGCATATAATCCAAAAGAGATTGATTGTAATTTCTCTAGGATCTTCTTGTGTCCTGAAGTAGTTGAAGACTTGAAGTGATAAGGAGATATTCCTTTTCATCCTCATTAGTAGTTTCTACGTGAAAATCATTAAGATGAATATCTTTATAACTTAAGAGGTTCCTAGTTGACTTGCTAGAGTACAGGGCATTCAGTATATAAATTTGTGTCTCATTTGGTAGGATAAAACTCGCCTTTCCAAAACCCTCAATCATATTAGATGTTCTCGAAATCGTCCATACTTGTATGTTAGTTTTAGTTAATTGTGAAAAATAGTTCCGACTTTGTAAAATTGTATGAGTGGTTGCAGAATCTGCAATGCAAATATCCCTCTACTATTCTCCTTTATCGATCAAGCTTCAGCTAGCAGAGGCTCGTGTTGATAACGTGTTATATTTAAGCTATAAATATTAATAATAGATAGAGAAATATGGAGGAGAGACAGAGTAGCCTTAATCTTTTTATTGCTTTTTTCAATCTCTTTGCATATGACCCTCACCATCTATTTATAGGAGAAACGTACACCGCCTTACTAGCATGAGGCGTGTTTGGCTACTCTGCATCGGGAACATAAACTTACAAAACTTCTAAGCTAAGCTTTACAAAACTTATCTATAAATCTTCTTTTACTTAATCACATTTACAATCATATTTTATAACAAAATTAATATTTTTGGTGATAAGCACTTGATCCTGATTATATCTTATAGCCAGAGGTCATGCTCTAACTTAGGATAGGTACTGGTCACTTCGGGGCTGGATAGTAGGGATGGGGAATCGGGAATTTTTCGGGTAAGGGACGGGGATCAGGGGGTAAAATATAAATAATTTCAGGTGTGGGACATTTGATCGGGGATTAGTGTATCCTCGTCCTGTTCCAAACTCCTCGAACCTTATTGACTCCTTGACCATCTTTACTGTATAGTCTTATCCTCAACATCAAATATGAACCTAAACCCATTTTCGTCCCCAAATTAGTATTATTTTGTTCTTCAATCCCCGCCCGGAATAAGGATCACTACGAGGATTTGTGGATTTTTTTCTTAAAACAACTTTACATATTTTTTCATTCATTTTCTAATAATATAAATTTAAGAAATTGTGATATTTAATATATATTTTAAATAACAATTTTGGTTAACATATATTCATAAGAAAAAATAAAAGATAACTATAACATTATTGTAATAAATTATATTCACCTATGAAAACTTTGAATTAGTAAAATGCATAAAATATTTAAAATTATAAAAACACATATGAAGTTTATTCATTCTTAATAATTTAACTAATCTACATATTAAATATTTTGTTTAAAAAATATGCGACTCGAAAGAATGGGTCGGGAATATACTATTTCCTAACCTCGATTCCTGATTTTTTTAAAAATTATTTCCCTAATCCTGTCGAGAACCCGAATTTTTTTTCAAATCCGTACTTAATTGGGACAGGGATCGGATTAGGCAAGGAGCGAGAAATGCCTATCCCTGCTAATGATAGTCTCTATTGTTCTAGAATCTCAAAGTTGCAGTATTTTAAATCCAAACAATTAATCTAATCTCATTTCATTTATATATGCATGTACCCAGCAAAATGCATATAACAACTTCAAACACAATCTTTTCCCACAGTTATCCCTCGCGCAGCAAACGTCATTTTTAAAAATAATTTCTTGAAGAATTACTAAATCATTATTACTTCATCGTTTTTCACTTATGTAGGAAGACTAGAAGCACGATTTGAGAAAGAGATTGATCGCGAAAAAGCCTCAAGGTAGTGTTCGACAATAAGTGAATTTCAAGGTCTTGACCGGACAATTCAAGGGTCATCAATAATTCAAGGGTCTTGACCGAAAATTCAAAGCCTTGACATTCTCAAACATAATTTAAGGGCTAGACTTTTCACGTCAAACATGACTACGGGAACGGGATCCTCAGTTTTTATTTATAATTTCATTAGTTTATGTTTTTAGGGCTTCATATCCCTATATAAACAATATTATGATTTAAAATGTGATAATTTTTTATTAAAATTAAAAATTTAGAGGGTTTTTTCATCTTTTCTTCTGGATTCAAGGTTGCCTTGTGGATTAAAGTTTTTCAAGCAAATCTCGTGTGACTCTAAGGATTTTCTGATATTTAAACTTTCCACTAGATACGAAAGCATATATCGACTTTTTGTATTTGTTCTTATCACATCTACATTATGTAAATATGTGTACATATTCTCAAAATTACTCTTTTTGAAAAGGAAATTGATAAATAAACTCTAATTTTTACTATTTAAACTCTAACTATAATTTTGTTGTCATAACTATCCATACTTTTTAGGCATATCTTTATACATCCTATGGAGTATGATGTAATTTACACATCTTGAAGAAAGGAATTTGTAACAGCCCGCACTTTTTTGGACTATTAATCTTATAATAAATATCAAAAATAAAGTTGTACAATGACAATTACAGACGGAAGCGTGAGAAAAGTTCTATTACAAAGCTAACTATTCCAAAAGCGCAACTAGGGATAATCCAAAAGCTAATCTATTCCAAACCTAAGATCCTCAAATCCCAAAGCTATCCCACTTGAGTTACACCGAACCTGAAAATTGTAAGGAATGAGCCATACAGCCTAGCAAGAAATCAATCGATCTAACTAGCCGGGAAAATAACATGTATACACATAATACAATACAATATTCGATACGATAACGATATACAAAGCTATAACTTACGATACACGTTAACATTCTTATTCGATACGATACCACATAACAACAATAACTTGAAACCCACAATTCATGCCACGACCACTACAACCCGGTGATAACGGTCCTAAATTTTTAGAAAACTATCACTATAACCCGGTGACTCGGTCCTTATTCTTATTCGATATTTTCACAAACCATGGCACAAATCAGAATCCCAAAATTATTGTCTACACATAACACATATCAAATAATACATATCAATTCAAAATATAATCACTTAGCCCATGTTTTTGTATAATCAACACACACACATAATTTTTGAAAATACTAGATAAATCAATCGGAAACTTACCTCAACGCACCCAGTTCTTATATCCAATTCTGATCAGTTCTTTTTTTAAAAAAAAAAATCCTTTTTGACCCTCTAAACGACTTTTTTTGGAAAACATAAAGGACGAAAGTTGTAGAAAACAAAAAGATCTTTCCGAAAAGTCCAGAATCAATGAATTCCGACTTACGATGAATTTATTACGAATTTTACAAGATAGTTGAATTCTATGTATAAAAACCCTACGAATTTTGACAATAAAAACGAAGAAAGAGAATATGTTGTTTATATAAAGACTCGGAACCCTAATTCCAAACCTACTACTTACCCGTGTTCAAATCCGATCCAAACTTTAGGCCCATTAGTCTAATTTAATTTTAAATCCCATTCTTTTTCAAAATTTAATCCTTTTTTCTATTATTCTTTTATTATTATTAATCTAAAAATTACGGGATATTACAGAATTGGAGTTTAAATAGAAAAGTGTGTAGCATATTTATCAATTCCCTTTAAAATTTTTAATATTTGTGAGGAGTGAGTAAGAATCTTAAGTAGTGTATATTTTTATGAATTTTTTGTAATAGATGTAAGTGTAAATGTATCAACAAACTAATATTTTATTAATAAATGTAAAAATTTGAAAAGAATTATCATTAGTCGTTGGATTGCCTTTAAATCAACTATCCAGATTCATTTCATTTTTAATTACAAAATTTTTGTAAGGGTATTGTTGAAAATAAAAATAAATACACTATAAGTTCAATTAATTTAAATAAGGAAATCTAATCAATTAGTCATTTATTAAAATCTTCTCTTTTTGTTAATTTTTTTTTATCTTTTTGTTAATTTTTTGGGCTGATTTTTCAATTTTAAAATTTCTTCTTTCTTTAAAAATTTAAATTAATTTTATTAAAACATTTTTTACAAGAAAATAATCCTTGAGATAATAGAGTTCTACTCCAGAACCTATTTTGTTTCGTAGTACAAATACAATGTTATGCTACTGAATTTTAAAAAGTTATGCACATAAACTTCAAAATTCTACGACTGAACTTACTTTCTTCAACTCAAAGTTCTACAACTGAACTTATTTTTTTTACAATGTTCTGCTGTTGAACACTATTATCTCAAATTTTATTTATACCATAGTTTTAATGTTCTATAGTTGAACACTATTATCTCATAGTTTATTTTACCATAGTTTTAATATTCTATAATTGAACTTAAAAATTATGCACCGTGAACTTTGAAGTCAAGAAATGAATTATAAAGTTGAACAACTGAACTTACTTGTATTTAAATGTTCTATTGTTGAACATTGTTATCTCATATTGTATTTATACCATAACTTGAATGTTCTCACAAAAACTGATAAAATAACGGGGGAATTGTTGCGTAAAATTCAGATATGTAAGTGTACACAATTTTAAACAAGTAATATAGTAGTAATTACCAGTTATCGTTCCTCAAAGACTATATACTTCTATTAATCGCAAGTAATATCTAGCACTTTGGTTGTTGAACACAAGAATTGTTTGATGATTTTTATACTAAAATAATTAATAAGGACTAAATTAACCAACTAAATTATACTAGCAAGAAAGTTTGATGAGTTTCAAATATGAGAAGATAAGTCAAGATCACTACTTCCCTCTAACACGTGAAAATTGGTAAAAAAAAGTCGCGTATCACTATAAAAAATCCAAAGTTCACTAGCTAGAATTCAACGGTCATAGGTTTCTCTCCACTATGATATAATTCATACCAAGTAAACTAACACATGTCTCTCCACGCTTCTTCTTTCTCTTTGTGCACGTGCCTCTATCTTTCTTCTCTTCGTTTCATGTATATTCAGATTAGGTCTGAATAATATCTAAGAATATATCTAATAAAACTATTTTTAATTATTTAATGGAACTACAACAGATTTTCCAATCGGAATTTAATTCTGGTAGAAATTTGTAGCTGACTTTTAGGGTATGTTTCTAGACTGACTCGGCTGGATTTTGATATCAAGGCCACTTCTAAAATAAAGCCCTTCTCATAAGCTTTCCATATGTTGAATTTCCTGAATCAGACTTCTAGAATTCCGGTTATGAGCTAAACAGTGCAGACTGCGCAAACGACCCATAAAATCCGAATTTCAATCAAATTAGTCTCCAACTCTTGCCATTTAAACTACAATCCATATTTAATTAGAACTCCTTGATTTCTATAATAAAATATTAAAATTTATTCAATAAAAATCCAAATCAATACAAAATAACTAAAATATAGGGACAAAATTAGAATAAAGCTCACGCTTATCAGGAATTTTGTGATTTTAATGGAGGATGTTAGTGTAAGATTATAATTATTAATCAAATATCAATTGTCTCTAAATGTTGGGTCGCCAAGCAAGCCTTAACTCTACAATAGTATGATATTTTTTGCACAGATTTATTTTTTAGCAACTCCCAAAAAGCCACATACTAATGGAGCTATTTGGCTGCTTATTAACTAGTAATCTACTCCTCCCACAAACGATGTGGGACAACTCCCAACAATCTCCCTTTCACACATCGGGATCGACACCTGCTGAATCTGTCACCATTCTGTGTGATTTGGCTCCCCTTGACCCAAACTGGAAGTCCACTTGGATATCTGGATCCCCTAGGCCTATACTGGAAGACCCTCCTACCTCCCCCTTAAGCCCAACCTGTGGTAGCCCACCTGCCTCTTCCTAGGTCCATTTGGGAGCCCATCTTGAGATTGTTATGAACCGTTATAACCACAGCTCTGATACCACTTGCTGGGCTGCTACGCAAGCCTTAACTCCACAAGTATTATATTATCCACTCTAGGCTAAGCGCGCTCAGATGTTTTTTTAAGGCAACTCCCAAAATGCCTCATACTAATGGAGCTAACTGAAAGCTTATTAACTAGCAATCTGCCCCTCCACAAATGATGTGGGACAACTTCCAATATCTAAATTGTATATCTGTATTTTTGGACAACTTTACCTTAATCTGTATAAAATAAAATTAATACTATATTATTAAAGACGAAACATTAAAAATTTGGTAGTCGGACGGACTGTAGTCGGTATTTTGGACCGGGCTTTATGTACTTTAATAACTTTGGTCTACTTCTGTTAATTTTTACAGGTTTTCCTATTAGAAACTTATTATACCGTTTGATGTATTTTAATAACTTCGGTTTACTTCTTTTAATTTTTTATAGACTTTCCTATTAAAAACTTATTATACCATGTTATATTATTAAAAACGAAACATAAAAAGTTTGATTGGTCGGTACAGTTTTTTGGTACTTCTTTTTTTGTACTTAATTACCCTTACCAATCTATAAAAAAATATTATTAAATAATAAAGTTTTCTATTTATAATCAATTACCTTTTTCAACTAAAATACATTACCTTTTCTGTTTTTCCTAATAAAATCCCTTTCTTTTCCAACAATTACTTTTTTCAGTTAAAATACATTAGCTTTTCTATTTTTCCTAACAAAATCCCTTTCTTTTCCAACAATATCACGGACAATTACCTTTTCAACTAAAACATGTTACATTTTATATTTTTCCTTACTAAAACCCATAATTTTCCAAAAATATCACGGGCAAGCTGTAATATCCGTAAACTTTATTAATAATATAAATTATATGTTATGTAGAATAATTATTGTGCAGTATTTGGAGTCTTAATGGTTAAGGTTATTGAGTAATATTATGTTAATTGTTGTGTCGAAAGCTCCTTTCGAATATCTTTTCACTTAGAAATATCTTCAGTTTTGAGCCCCGTTTTGAAAATTCAAGGGCCCCGTTAAAATTTTATACATTATTATTATTCCTTCGTCATTCGTGTCTGAATCATTATTGGAAGATTTCTTCGTATCATTATATCCCTAATTATCTGATACTATCAATAGTATTCGTTTTATTCAAAAAGGGAAAAATTATTCCGTACCCTAATTGTTTAGGGCGATTGATATATCGTTCATATCAATAATACATCTGTTATAGCCCAAGTATTCTTGAGCAGTCGTTATATAAATGATATGTATTGATATGGATAATTATCAGTCCTTGTGGATAATTATCACCTCGTAAAACGTGTACTTTACTTTATTAAAGATTTAAAGCGATCCAAAGGATCAATATCGATCCAAAAATGTCGTTTGGGGTATTATTTTCCACTAAGTATAAAAAGACGAATCGTGCATTATCCTGCGTATAATACATACATATATATATATATATATATATATATAGAGACAAAAAATATTAAAATCCCTGAACCGTGTTCTTCGTGTTCTTGAAGATCAAATTCAATTTTGAAAGTGTTATTGGAATCCAAATCTCAAGTTCAAGTACTCAAATCAAAGCTCTTGATCTCTAGTTTCATAATCTTCCAACCGTATCATCATCTGGTAATTTTTCAATTTATAATGAATTTTTGAAATTCGAATTAAAATTAGGGTTCATATGAAATTTGGGGATTTTCATTCTGTTGATTCCCCGTTCAATTGATTGCTTCTAACATGTTCCTAGGGTTCTAATGAGTAGGAATCCATGCTTTAATTTCATGTTTATGTTCGATTTTGAGAATTTCGATTCTAGGGTTTTTGCCCAATTTTTCTTTTGAATAGTCCGTTCATATGAATGATCTGACATTGTTTTTGGTAGAGGTCTTTCATTGTATGTGTTCTTAGCTTCATTTTAACATAAAGAACGTAGAGTTTCATGTACGATTTAGATAGATCGGAAAATTTCTTGTGCTCGCAGGAAAATAGTCGGGTTTTGAATTCCGGCTATGTTTTTGGTATGATTGTGGTCGGAATGTGTTGCTGAGTGTATGAGGAATGTTTTGGTATAAAAAACCCCAAATTCTGATGTGTTTTTGAGTCGCCGGAATCTGGAATTATCGCCGGATTCTGGGAAATTCCGGGTTGTTCTTCCCGACCCGTTTCTGTTCTTCCCGACCCGTTTACCCGAATTGTTGACCCGGTTTCAATCTTCGAAACCCTAATTCATTTTTAGAAAACTGTTTTTGGATTTTATTTTTAAAAATATTTCGAAAATAGTTTAAATATTTATAAATCATATTTTTATTTTAAAAATACATTTTTATATTCAGAAAATTTTGTAAAATTTTATTTATTTATTTAAATTCGAAAACTGATTAAATTTAATTATTTTTAATTAATAATGAATTTATTTAATTAATTAATTGATTAATCATTTAATTGTTATTAATTAATTATAAATTGAATCTAATTAATTTAAATTAGATTTAATTATTTCTTGACTTGGTTTAATTATTTAAAAATAGTTTGAGCATTAAGAAAGTGTCAATTAATTTTATATTAATTGATTTAATTGTTTTTAAATACTTATATTGGGATTAATAATCCGATTTTTGATTTAAAAATTGTTTATGACTTATTTAAATTCAAATAAGCATCGAATATTGTTCTAAAAATGTTTATAAGTGCTATATGGTTTATATGAGTTGAATAATGTGTTTTATTGTCCGTAAATGCTTTGTATGAGGGCTAGTGTCTGAGTTTTGATTTTCGTAAAATAGAACGAGCGTCCGATAAATGCTATTAAATATCTGATTACTTGTTTAGACTTAAAAATGGTTATGAGTATATGTCGAAGATAGAACGAGGATAGTTAGACTTATTATTATGAGTTGTTTATTATAGAATTGAGTTCCCGAAGCAAGGGAAATGAGAAGGTAGAGTAAGCGTGGTAGATCCCAGTCACCTACATAGACCAGGCAAGTATCTGTGCCTTTACTTGTTGATTCAATTGATATTGTTTCCAATGATTATGCATGTTACCATCAGAACAATCCAGATTATTCAATCTTTACCTCGTATTTGAGCAACTGATGCTATTTCCTTGAATATTCCTAACTCTTTGATTAATCCACAATCGTGTTGAATACCAGAAACCTGTTAGTGTTAGTGCCCTAGAGACAATACAATTGTACTTCTGGGAAACACTATTTTGTTATTTAATAATGATTATGTTCTATTGATTATTCGACAACAATTATTATGTCTTTATTTACTGCGATATTAATGTTAGAGTAATAAATGTCCTTGGAATATTGAACACGTATTCTATATCTTTAAGTATGTGACTTAAAAATGAGATTATATGAATAGTGTTTATATTCCTAAAATATCCCTAATTAAGCATTATGAATTGGGACAATTATGATGCATAAAGATTAGTATGATCGTTGACTAAATGACCACATCTCATTGGTCATAGGTATAGTGATACTAAAGTCAAGAACATAGGTGCATGTAATATTCTACATGGCACCGGATTGACCCACAGTGATATTCTACATGGTAATAAAGTCATTAGAATAGCTCACAGTGATAATGGTGTAATGATCCTTAGACTTGAGATCATTATATTTCTATACGAGGATTAATATACTTTGATTACATTAAAAGTTACCTTTGACCGGGTGATGATAAAAGTGGACATCAGGTATATTATGAGTCGTATGAGAAATATGAATGATAGATATAGGATTTAACCCTCCTATTATTAGGAGAGATATTATTGGCCTCTTGATTGAGTGAGACTATGAAAATGCATGGCCATGCTCAAATATTGATTTGTTTTAATAGTCTACTCATTGATCAAGGAAACCTGGATTAAATGTTGAAGAGGATGACTAATAACATGCCTCGAGTTTAATCTATAATATTTGGTTAAAGGGATTATATTACACGGAAACATTAGTCACGAAAGGTTTAATTGGATCACCATTTATTATTATTTCTTGGGGAGCAATGATGTATTACTAGATGCCGCTCATTGTTTATAATTTTATTTAAGAATAAAATTATTGCCAACGAAATAATAACCTAAAGGGTCACACACTTAGAACGTTTTAAATGGAGTTTTAATTTAAATTATGAATTTAAATTAAATGATTAAATTTGAAATTAGTTATTTAATTGAGCTGGTCTTAATTAAATCAGAATTCGAATTTAATATTAACTGATTATTTTCGAAATTAGTCATTTAATTGAGATTGTCTTAATTAAATAGAATTTCGAATTTAATACTAAAACCAAAATCAGATTGGGTTTTAAGAAGCCCAAAAACGGATTTAGGGTTTTGGCCCAATCCTCTATCTCATATAAATACATTATGATGTATTATTGAGGTATGATTTTTTCTGCAATTTCGAATTAAAGAAAACCCTAGCAGCTCTGCATTAAGAGAGGCAAGAGAGAGAGAGAGAGAGAGAGAGAGAGAGAGAGAGAGAGAGAGAGAGAGAGAGAGAGAGAGAGGCAGTTTTTCGGCTAGTACCGAACTCCGTTGATCGTTGGACGATCGAGCGTTCGTGTGGACGACTTTGGCGACGCAGATCTTGGACAAGGGCTGTGTGGTGATTACAACAAGGACCTCCATCTTTCCGAACTTTAAAGCTCTTTAAGGTATGATTTCGTTTCTCCATAATCAGCCATGTCTTGTACACGGATCCTAGGGTTAGGGTTTCGGAATTTTTATTGTTTTACGACTGTTTTTCGCTGCGTTTGTTGCCCCGAAACCCAACAAAACCTTCACTTCAATTCATTGTATTGACTATATGCATTGTTGACCTTCCTAATTGAGTACGTTGTACCATTGAAACCATTCCTAATCTATTTCTCGGATTTCATTTGATATTGAGCAGTTGAAGCTCTTTTGCAACTATTATACCTTGTCATTGTGTACTCATCTTGTGATGCATGTTATTGCTTATACTCTGTAATAGAATTGACATGTTTTTAAAATGGACCAATAATGGCCGGGCCATATTCATGGTCAGAATAATTTAAGGCCAAGATGACCATGGATCCTAGTGGAGGACTTTGCTATAAGCAAGTCCGGGGTTGATGCGTGACTGATCAGCAGCTCAACCTTTTGATTTGAAAAATGTAGAAGTCCAATTCTAATCCCTTTTACTCCCATTGAGATTGTTAAAAAGCATATGTTTGGCTTAAATCTTGTTGATTCAGATAATTGTGATTTTCCTTTCATTATGGAACTGTGATTGATATATATATTGCTTGCTGAGCACTTGTGGCTCATACTTGTTTTGTTTCTAACCATATTCCAGTGAAGCGAGAGTATGAGCAGACACAGCGCGAGTGATAGTTCTCCAGCAGCTAGGAGACCACCTCGAGTGGTTGTCATTGGTAGGGTAGTTGTCTATTTTGTTAGTTAGACTAGATGTCTAGTTTTGAACTTTAAGTTGTGTAATATTAATAACTCTGAAAACTGGTTTGTAATATAACTTAGAAGCTTGTTCAATGCCATAATCTGGATGCGGTCTTGGTTAAGGGGTGTTTTATGTCATTATTATGTTATGCATGTGTTATATCCAGGTATATTGTGTTTCGTTGGTCGAGTGACTCCCCAAATCTGTGCCCCGGGTTTGGAGGGCGTCACACAAGCCATTACTTATTTATTTTAAAACCTATTTTAATTCTTTAAAGAAGTTTACTTATATTGACATGCCTACTTTTTTTTAAAACAAATACAATTAATAAAAATTTAAAACATAAATAATAAAATTACAACTATTAAAAATAATTCATGCATCGTACATGTTTTAATCTAGTATATATTATTTTATAATATAAGCAAGAGTTCTTAAAGTTTTTATGTTAAAGAGTTTTCAAGGAACATGATCATATAACAATATATAACAAGTACTCCATGTCCCCTTCGTTTTGATCACATTTGTTGTTCCATCTGTCCGAATGTTGTCCACATTCAGTTTATATGATAAATTAAATGCTAATTATGTTAATTTATTTAAAAAATAATATAATTTTTTTTGATAATTATTAGTTTATTTAATATGATTGAATAAACGGTTAAAATATTGATGAAATTATTTTTTTGAATAATTGAACCTATATGCCTTATAAACGAGTATTCATTCTTAACAAATCTTGAAAATGAGCGAAAATCGAACCTATGATTTGAACGACCAGGATAAGCCTTAACCACATAACCCAGGACTATTATTTAGAACCGGTAACGTTGCTTAATCGTTAAGGTTTTGATGTGCCAAAGTAAAAGAGTACATTGTACGTCTCTGATTTTAAATCTTTACAAAAAACAAAGTAGAAAAAGTGCTTTTTGTAAAAATAAAGAAAAAGGAAGTACTTAAAAGTTTTAAGTTTTAACATGAAAAGAATTTGTATTGAAAAATGAAAATAGGCTAGTAATAAATGCTACTAGTAAACTGAGCTATTAAAGCAAAGCATCACATCAGTCGAATCAGCGGAACTGTTTTCTCACTCACTCACTCACTCACTCACTCTCTCTCTGTCTCCATCACAGCCCTCGGCACTAACACCTAGTATTAGTCAAGTAGTTGCACCACCTCTTCCTATCTCAGTATAAACACACACATATACAACCATAAACCACATTAAAATCTCTCTCTCTCTCTCTCTCTCTCTCTCGTTACAGTTAAAGGGAAATATGGGGGATATCGAAGCTCCACTACCACTGAGGGTAGAAAGAATGATAGAAAAGATATGTTTTGAGCAGTGTCAACCAGGCCCAGACAGGGATGCTCGTAAAATCTTGGCTTCAATCGGTGAAGACAAGTCTATTCACATGCTCACTATCATTTCTCAGAGAAAAATCAAAACATTTAGTGGGTTTATTAAGTACATGCTCAAAGATTACAAATCTAAACCTCTTTCCATAACTATTTCTCCCAATTCTGCTCAAAAGCGTATATCAGGTTCTTCTTCATCTTTATTTTTAATACACAGGCTTCTTCTTAAAAACTTCTGTTTCCTTTTTACATGCTATGCTGCCTTCTTTTATTTGATTTCTGGCTTCTAGTGCTTCTTTTTAACCAAAAAGAAAGAAAGAAAGAAAGAATGTTTATTGTTTATTGTCTTGTCATTTTCTTTATTGATTTGTTAGGTTAAAACACAGGGTATTGTAATTTTTCAACTGTCAAGTTTTAGTAATTGTTTAGTTAGTGTTTAATGAAACCATATAAGATGATCTTCTGCAAGTGCGTGGGAATATAATTTATAGGAGGTAATTTGTATGTTAGATTCATTAGGTTATGTCCAAACTTAAGCTCTGTCCCCAAAGTTCCTCTACTTGTACTTAAAACAATATTTAGTTGGTGCTTAATTTTGTCTCTGTATTTTCTAGGTACTGCTGGTTTAATTTACCACTCTCCATTCCCCAACCATCTTCTACGCTCACCTGCTTCCGGTTCAGATAACACAGATACGCCAATAGCAATAGGTGGTTCTCCCTCTACCAATGTGCAGACAACTAGCATTCCGCTACCAGCACATTTGTCGGCTTCTCCTTGTTCAAGTTTAGGCAATTCATATACACCTGCAAGGAAGAAATTAAAATTCCCACCTCATTTTAATACAAATCAAGAAAGCACTTCCACAATTAGTAAACAATGGCAGATCTTGTTCAAACTTGAATTCAGAAAGATTTTTCTTCTTTTAAATTACATCGGAAGGTTAGTTTGATTCTCTTAGAGAGTCTTTAATCTTTATTATTTCTCATATAAACTACAGCGGTGTTGTAACAGACCTGAAAATTTGTGCAGGAAGAAGCTGGAAGACGTCGTTTCTGAAGAAGACGCTTACAAGATTCAACAGATGAAAAGTTTCCCCATGGAAAGATTTGAATTCCAACTTTGGACTATGTACGGTGGTTCTTCTTTTGCTGGAACTGAGTCAACAGACAGGAGAAAGGTAAATTTTAAATCCTGATATCTTGTTTTAGTGTAATAAAGAAACAAGGGGTGGGTTTAATTTATCAATGACAATATTTTGTTTTTTATCTTAGTATATGACTTCTATATAGTGATGTTATATCTGAGTGCATATCTGTTCCAAAAATTTAATACTATACATTATTTGATTGTACATTTTTTAGGATGTATTACCATTAAATAATTTCTTAATTGTATTATATCAAAGTGTAGTCGCTTATAAAATTTTTATATACAGCACAGACTTTAGTGCTCTACTATTATATTGGAATTCAATTTAACACAATTGCTTTTCTTGTTCATTACTATACTTTTTTTCTTCCAGTATCTTGATTGGGAGTGTGGCAAAACATATCACTATCATTGTCATGTTTGGCGAGATGGAAGTTTTAGTTTTAAGGTAAGTACCTCGTTTTACTTTTTGTTAGAATACACATAAAAACTTTTCCGTTTTTTAACTAAATCACATACACACATTTTAGGTTTCTATCAATTGATTTTAACATTACTAATTCGCATACATACATTTTTCAGGTTTCTAGTAATTGGTTTCAATATGATTTGGTTGATTTTAATTTGATCAAGTTTTATAAGCCTTGAATTATTGTCTTAAAGAATTCAGCTTATAGACAGGGTCGTAGGGAAAAGGCTACTACTATGTGGTCCATATGTTATGATGATAAACTGCTTTTTTATTTTCCTGATGATAGTAAGACATTTAGTATTAGTTTCCTTCCAGCAATATATTAAGGTAGTAGGTATCTGCAAGTAGTTTTCACAATTGATAATTACTGACTTATTTCGAAGTCATAAATTGTTTACTTAAATATATACAAAGTTCGACTAGCTTTCAGAATCTATTGATTTCGAATGATTATTGATCAGGTTTTGTGCAATTTTTTATAAATTCGTGACATTATTAGGTTTATCCATACGCAATAGCGTTAGGCGTAGGTGCAATGTTTACACATAATTGAAGTGCGCAACACATGTTAAAATCATGAGATTATACACACAATTGTTTAATTTACCAACCACCACGAAGTATCTTCATACAAACTTATGAGAGGACTCACACGTTTGTAGCAAGTACATTGTCACATTAAATTGATGTAAAATGGTAAAATGTATGATGGTTTAAATTTGGAAGTGCATTTGCATTGTCGTCTGTTTCCGTTTTGATCTGGCAAAAGGCACGTGATATAAACAATTTGACAGCCAATAATGTATCTTAATTAAATCGCTGACTGTGTCTTTGTATGGTGCAGGGTCCATATCTGAAAACAACAAAGAGTCTTCTCCATAGGACATTCGGTGATGAAAATATATTGATTGTGAAATTTGAAGAACAGGCAAGAGGTGGTTCTCCCATAATATCTGCCAATCATAATGCTTTTTATGGCGAGGTTGCAAAGGAGGGCATACTTATTGGTCAGAGGCGCTACCGTTTTTTTGGTAATATTTCATAACTACCTAACTAGTATTCTTTTAAATATGCGTTAACACAAATTTAAACTTCTTACTATTGCCTTGATGGGATTCAGGTTTGTGTCTGCATATTATAAACATGTTCCTACACATTCTAATTTATTTTCTTCTGTTTATTGTGGAGTGCTAATGGTAAAATAACAATGTAACTGATACGTTGGAATTTATTTATATTACTTGACGGCAAGTGAGAGGGAAATTTATTATCTTAGCTACAAGCTGAAACATGAAGAGTACAAAACATATATAGTAATAAAACCAAATTTTACACACTCCGGTCCTCAGTAATAAATGAATCAGAAGTTAGAGTCATGAATAACTGCTTTTCCAGTTTATCAAAATCGTGTTTACTCTTGTTATTCCTCACACAACCCCTAGTTAAATCTTAGACTTTATAGGAACTCAATTAATGTGCACCTTAACTAAGGGCAAACAAGTTTTTTTTTAAAATAAAAGTGCAATTTTATGTAATTCAAAAATTTTAAGTGAATGTGCTAATACCTAAAAACACAGTTATTGAGGCAGAGGGAGTATCCTTATAATTTTAACTATAATGTAGCTTGAAGTTTAGGAATATGTAAGGCTGGTGCTTTGCTTAATGCATTTGTTTACGTCAATCAGGATCTTATCCTAGTTCAAATTCTTGCATTAAAAATGCAAGAAAGTTTCCGGAAATTTCCAATCAAAATTTTCTAGAAAAGAAATGAATCTAAGTCTTTAGGTATATCTAGGGTTGAGGCAGCAGGAAAAGTGGTTAGGTGTGAGGGTCAGTATCTGGGCGCAATAAAATAGATTGGGCTAGTGATTTAACAATTGTTCAGCCAATAGTGGATTTTGTCCCATCAAGTGGACAGAGGAACTAAGGATGTTTCCAATACCTACAGCAGCTGGTACTGAAACAATTTTAGCAGTTCTGGCACATCGCACATATGCTTTTTCACCTTCAAAGATCTTGAGTTGAGAATTTCTCACCATACTATCCCTTTCTGCATTCTTCATATCTTCTTACTGCTGTTCCTTTAATTGAACCTATCCTTGCCCCAGCGTGTTGTTGGCATATGTCATTGCCGTCTTTTCTGCTTCATGTCCAGGGATGCATTTTCTGCATAATAACCGTTTTCTTCTACTTTTTGCCTTGGTGGAAAAAACGTCCCTTTTCTACCACTTCCTCCCCTTCCTCTACTTATTTTAATCAGTGTCGTGCTTTCATGGTTTCATGCGATCTTTGCGTTTCGAAGCTGTCTCATTTCCTAGACACAAATTTGATTAGGTGCCTACCGTTGCATGGTTGTAAACTTGTAATGTGTTTTTATATTTTTGTTCAATAGTAAATGGGTATTTTGATATATCTCCGATAATTATAAGGTTCAAGTATTCTTTGCTGAAGTTCTTTGTGAATCTATGACCCCTGGGATACGATAAATTGTGATGCCAGTTTCTTAACATGTTCTTTTGAAGTCCTCTTTCAAATGTTTTTCGTGACACCTGACAAGTTTTAAAGATAAGCTTACATGTATGTAGACTGTTGGTATTTCAAGTTAATGGCCTTTTCCTGTAAATAGTTTTTAAAGATGGAGACCGGAAGGGCAATAAAAGTTCCCCCATAACATCAGATGTAAAATGCTACTTTATTCGAATGGAACTCATTGCTCCTTGTGATGTGAAAGATCCTTTTAATTTATTGAACAAAACAATGCATGAAGCAAGGTGTCTTTTCATGCATCTTCACACAACACCCAGCATGGCCAAATATGCGTCTAGGTTAGTGCTACTACCTACTTCCGACTTCTGTTTGAAAGTATCACATAATTTGGGGTTTGTAAATTTGCTTGATGTATAGGTGTTCCTTGATTTTGTCACAAACCATAAAGGTTGAAGTCAATCTTGATACAGTACATATTGAAAGAATTGAGGACATACCATGCCAGGTACATTTTGTTTTTTCTTTTCTTTGGCTGTATATATTAAAAGAGGTACTTGACTAATTCTGTTACTCTCTCATGACTTGCAGAACGAAAACGGCATTAATGTTTGCAATGAAGCTGGAGACCTTTTGATTCATACTGATGGGACTGGTTTTATATCGGAAGACTTGGCAATGAAATGTCCAAGGGCACTTCTCAGTGCAAGATGTAGGAAGAATAAACACTCCGAGGTCAGATTTTAACCCTTTATTCACCGAGTATCTTTAATTAGTAACTATTATCTAGGCATGAAAAGATGAGACTTCATATCGGTCTCACTTAATTGCATGCTCACCCTTTTGTTATGTAAAGTTCTTTAATACATTATTCTTCCTTTTGCTCAGTTTGCTTCTTTGTATTACTTGTAGTTCAGACTTCAGGTCCATAAATTGATTTTTTATGTGGGTGATATTTTCTCAATCTTCACCTTGTAGAGATATAGGTCAATAAATAAACTTGTCTAGGAATTAAATACGACTGTTTATCTTGGATAAGAATCTGGTTCTTAAAATCTACGATAAAGGGGTTTCAACAACATGGAGATGAGATCTCTTATCATTAAAAGTGATTCTCATTTGAGTATTTTATTAAATTATCAGAAAGAGAAACTCTTCATTGTGGACTATTTAATACAACCTTGGCCAAAAAATTGCATTTGAAATGAAAAGTCAAATCTTCTGAATCCTATGTGGCAGGGTCATGAATTGTTATGCCTGACTGACTCAACTTAATCATAAAGTATCCATATGCCTATTTTGGTTGCCGCTAACTCTTACTTCAGTCTTACTTCAGTCGTTCTCTCTGTATCATTAAATTTGATTTCATTTCCAGCAAACTGTTCATGGCGAATTGTTCCTCAGATAAGCACAATTCACTGAATTCAAAAAGAATTGAATTCACCACATACTTACGAACAATGATTCTAGTAATGCATATTACATAAGGAATCCCTGTGAATTCATTGTGGAAATTGATTATGAGTATAGTTGTGATTGTAGTTTATTTGTTGAGTGAAATCATCGTTGGAGATAATATATGGAACTTTTAGGAGCAATGAAACAAAAAATGCCAATGGTAGTGAGAGGTGTCCTTCTCTATTAAGTATTCGCACATCATCATCACTACTATTCTTCTTCTTATTGTTGTTATTATTATTTTTCCCTTGTTTTCCCTTCAAATCTAGT
This sequence comes from Heracleum sosnowskyi, assembly GCA_030848705.1. Classification (NCBI taxonomy): domain Eukaryota; kingdom Viridiplantae; phylum Streptophyta; class Magnoliopsida; order Apiales; family Apiaceae; genus Heracleum; species Heracleum sosnowskyi. Next base: position 49,027,787 of record CM061236.1, read on the forward strand.
TTGACTCATGCCGTGGAATTTCTTTTCATTTGGGGGTTTTAATGTCATGTGAGGTAATGTTCATGTCTTTCATCCAGTGTCAAATGTGCTAAATGAATATTTAAAAAATTCAAATCTCATCTAGTTTAATGCAGTGATGACATACTTTGTGATCTGTTCATTGGCCAAACATACATTCCACACCCGATATTGTTTTACATTTTAAAATATTTGTCGATTCATAAACACTATAAAGGAGCAATGGATGAGAAACAACAATGTATTTGGAGGGTCTTTGGCTGAGCTTATACAGTATAATCTCCTTGAGATATATTCCACAAATTAATAAACAATTATATTCTACGACCACAAAATTGAGCCAATTTAAAAAATTGAGCCAATTTAAGAAATTGAAACTAATAACTCAACCTAGAGTGAGTAGAACACTTAATACGTGTAATTTTACCCAAAAGACTCCTTGGGTGACCAAAAGTACATTTTAACATATATTTTACCATGTTGGGTTCTAATGTATATGGATGTATAAACACTTTAGAGGAGTAGTGCTTGAGAAGGCAACAATGTACTCGGTCTATCCTACATTTTAATACTTGCATTAGATAATATAATTCAGTGCCCTAATCCAGTCACCCTCAGTTAGTTATTAATTCTATGCTTGAAGAGATACAGTCACTTGATAGCTAGTTTACACTCCCTAAATAACGTACAAACATTTTAAGTGAAGGCTGAGTGAGTAACATGATGGTCAATATTGATATGGATAGGAGTCGTTGGATGTTTTTAGTTCCATGTTTGAAGAGAGTCACTTGCTAACAACTTAAACATTGCATAGCTGATGTATGAACCTCTGGAGGAGTGATGGTTAAGAGTGTAACTTGATGCTCAATATCGATATTATAGGTGTCACTAGATACATTAGGAAAGTTATGTTGCATCGATACACCAGTGAATGCTTTTTCTTGTGTTGTTCTGATTAGTATTCCTTATGCTTGTTTACATTTTTTTGTTCTCAATTTCTAGTGTGTGCTAGCTTTGGCTTGGATAGTACTACTATCTCTGAAATCAATTGGTATTTAATGATTATGTCTAGATGGAGGATGAATCGTTAGAAGGTAAACTGACAGATGCCCATGTTAGGGAACCGGTAAATGCTTTTCACCATTAAGTCGTATCTGATGTATGTTCTCTAGCATTGATGATTTACTGATACAGTTTCACGTTCTATTTCATTTTTTTTCCTAGCCTTTGCTGATGCAGTGCCGTTTGTTCTACAATGGTTGTGCAGTCAAGGGAACCTTCCTTGTCAATAGAAAGGTGTAGCATCCGATCAATAATTGGTAAAAAAGTGTTTTTTCAGTGTTTGACACAGTCTTAATTGTTTAACATTGATTTTGTTTATTCTGGTAGACAATAATAGATTGTCTAAACAGTAACCACTCAACTGTCAATGTAATTGATAACAAGAAATGAGAACCAATAATATCACAAGGTCTTGGGTAATTTGCTATTTTAACATATGTTTGTTTGAATGACTATAATCTTGGTTGCTTTACAGTTTGTACTCATTTTATCATACTTAATTCCTTGAAATATACTCATGGACACTGTAATAATGATATCACTCTGTATAGCTATATCACACTGTAATTTTTAAATTGACTTGTCATGTCTTTTCAATGTAAGTTCAAGTTGGTACTAGCTTTTCCAACTTCTTTACTTGCTTCTTTCTTTAATTATTGTGCTCATTGACAAGTTTTTTTTAATTATTTAGCTTTCGCCTGGAACAATTCAGATTAGACCATCTATGGTTAAAGTTGAGGCTGATCCTAACTTTAAAGGCGCAACGTCAGTGAACTCATTGGAAGTGGTTAACATAAGGTGCGTATCAAATGACTGTCTCAGTTGATTCACACTTGGATTGATGGTATTTTCAACCACATCGTATTTTCCATAGTACATAAATTCAAATCATCATGTATTGCAGTTCCCAACCAGTCACTGCCTTCTCTGAGTTTAAGAATCTTTTTTTTGAAGATCTACACGCACATGGTATTAGTTATACAGTCGTAGGATGCAATATAAGTTTCTTTGTGATCTCTCCCCTTGAGTTCATTGTTCTTTAGAAACAACCTCTGCATGATCAGTTAAACGTAGATACTATAACTGTTCTCTGACCTCTAAAGGAAAAGAAGCTGTACACATCAAGTCTTTGTTATAACTCGTGTGTGTGTGACCGATGTAAACACCAGTCATTTCGAAGCATAAACATTACACATTCGGCCAATGTGATCTACATCCATACATCAGAACCGGACTACAGTGGGCCACAGTAAAATCACAACATATTCAAAAGCCAACTATAAAAGAATTCAAGACCTGTGAACAATAACTTTTCGAGGTGATTCTAATCATGATGCGATGATGGTATGACTTGTTTCTGACAAATAAAAATAACTGAACAATTGCACGTTTTCTACTCCACTGGTGCAAGTAGATATAGGTATAATATCCAACATCCTTTTAGGACCTTCCCCGGGTAAGATTAAATATATCAGAAAAGGACTACAACGTTTTAGAATTGTTTTAATCATCGAATTGAGTTTATCGATATGACTTAAAATAGGGTACTAATTCTAGTCTAAAACTTGGAATGGAAACTTTGAGATACATTGATTCCTGACTATACCCGAATTCTGCATCCATATATTTCAAGGTTTCAAAATTTCATGCACATTGTGTATTTTCTTTATAATAATACAAAGGGAAGAGACACGGTGTTTGTCTTCCAAGTTTATATATCCCAGTTCAAAAATGAGTGGTAATTACTGACATTTTTATGGCTGATATAAAATTTATTTGTAGATGAGTTTGGAAACTTATATCAGAGACGTTAAACTTTAATTTTCCGTAATGTGATACAAGTCACATCAACAGTAAAGTAAATCGCCAAACACCACTAAATCTGGTGTTTCTTTGTGGCACGATGATAAGTAACATGCTGCCTAGAAATGCATCTAGTTTTGGCTCGAGGGGGATGATTTTTGTGAACCCTGTTTTAAGTGGTCGTTATACCGATTGATTAACTTTTGTAATGAGGTTAAACAATGATGTATCAGATTTTCTGGTAGCACGAGTTGATTCTCTTGAGACCATAATTCTATTGCAGGTAAGTTCTCTCATAGTTATTGAATCTTTCTAAGTTGGGAATTATTAAATATTAAATGAAAGAGTGTTAACTGAACACTTTTACCAAAGCAAAATATTGATATTAATTAGCAGATAGAAAAGTACTGATGTTTTTCTATACTTTTGCAGATATGAAAACTAAAGATTCTCAAGTTATGCATAAAATTCAATTTGCATAAAGTTTTTGGTTTTGTTGAAAGTTTACATAACATCAAAAATGTATATAGACTATAATCAATCAACCAAATCAAATGTGTAAGGGTCGGGGGAGTGGGGATAACAGAGTTTGTGTATGGTAAAAATTAGCCAGAGTTTATTTTGTCTGCTGTTGGATGGCTGTGATTAAAACAGTCGATCTCGAGGCACCCCGTAACTTGATTTTTAACTAGTTGATTATTAAATATGTACACGTTGGATTATGGAATGTCTATTACTTTAACTTGTTTATTCAGCATAATTTGTAATTATTATTAGCTGATTGCCTGTTAACATGCTGTGATTCGTGTGGTGATGTCTTTTTTTGTTGGATCTCATTCTCCAGTCGTAAACCTAGGAAATCAAGGTTGTCTAAGTATCTGATTGCCTTGCTATACTTTGGCGGAGTCCCCGAGCAGTTCTTCTTGAAAATATTGGCAGATGCACTGGAAGATTCTCAAAGGTTATTTTCCGATAAGCGTTCTGCAGTCAGAGGTACTAATAGGGTCTTAATATTGTTATTGATGGCTTTCTCTACATATATAGACGAATCCCTCTCACATTTTAACTATTTGGTCCTTGCTCATTTCCATGTAACAGCACGTTGTTAAATTAGCAAACGAGAAATATTGTTGCATAATGTGCTTGTGTTATAAACTAATTACATGCTACTATATTAATTTCGTCCCGTACACCTCCTTTAACTTCTAAAATCATCTCTTTATATTTAGCAGCATTACCTCATTGGTAGCTTTGCCAAGCCTTATTCTCTTTCTTTTTGGTTGAAGCCTTAAACACATTTCTGTTGCAGCTTCAGTGAACCATGGTACCATAGATGATGAATTTACTACGGCAAGAATAATCTTATCCGGAGTTCCTTTGGATGAACCTTGTGTTCAACATCGTTTATCTCATTTGGCATTTTCAGAAAGGAAGGGGCTTCAAGAAGGAAGGCTACCAATCAGTGATAGTTACTTCCTGATGGGAACAGCTGACCCCACTGGGCTATTAAACAGTGATGAAGTTTGCGTCATCCTGTATGTATACTCTTTTTGATGTTTTTTAGAAAAATTAACCGCAGTTTTATTTATGTACTCAAGGAAGGTACTGCATGAACTTACCTCCAGTCTATGTTCTTGATGCAAGTACTATGTTGGTCGATCAATTGGTTAATATGTTGCCATAAACAAGTTTACATTACTAAATATAAAATTCTTAGTTCAAATTTTTCCTTAATGATCTTCAGTGACAATGGTCAAATTTCGGGAAAAGTATTGGTTTATCGATATCCAGGATTGCATTTCGGGGACATACATGTTTTAAAAGCTGTGTACTTGAAGGAACTGGAAGATGTTGTCGGGAATGCAAAATATGGTATTTTATTCTCTACCAAAGGTCAGAGATCGGTTGCAAGCGAGATTGCGAACGGAGACTTTGATGGAGATATGTACTGGGTCTCAAAAAACAATCAGGTTGGGATAATAAAATTTTTGTTTCTATAATTCAGCTATGCCATATACTGATAAACACATATAGGCTTGTCCTCATTTTCCTCTTTTTGGGACCAAGGATTCAACAGTCGAGTCCTTTTTACTGTACTCAATGTTTAAGTTACAAAAAGAGAATACGAAAGGAAATATTATATCACTTGTAGCAGTTCAGAATCTTAAGATCACAAGAAAGATTATTCCAGTTTCTGATTATCCACACTTGTTAATTTTGTGTGTGTTAGGTCTTATCTTGATTCATTCACTGAATTAGGACCTACTTTTCATTAATCTGTAAAGGTTCGACTTCCTGAATGGTAAAGGGATCTCTGCTTCTTTATACTCTAATCTATCTATCAATATTATAACCTTAATATGAAAGGTGACCTGATACTCATTTTTGCACAACTGATGCATGAGATGATCAGTATGATTTATAATTTATTCCCTTTCTTGTTTTTCTCTGCTCAGAAATAGTCCTCGTAGATAGCATAGAAGGTCATTTATAAGTTTTCTTGATCCTGTGATGTCTTTTTGCAGCTATTGCATTACTTTAAAGAGAGTGCACCATGGACGCGTATGCATTCATCGCCAAATGTTATTCATAGAAAGCCTAGTGACTTCTCTTGTGATGAATTGGAGCATGAACTTTTTAAGCTATTCTTGAATACAAAGAATCAAAAGTAAGCAATTGTAGCTAATATACTTGAACATGTGGTATCATTTTGTGAACCATTGGATGTATCTACCGCTGCAGATTTATTCTGTATGATTGTCAGCTTCAGCCGGCTTTAGGATCAAAGTAACTCGACAAGTTTGCACTGTTTGTGTACCTAAGAATTCTCACCTAGTTACATATGTTAAAATTGAGCACTTACTATTTCTATTTTGCATATTGATAATTCAAATTTTGTGCATATTGATAATTCAAAATTTTGTTCTGTGATCCAACACTCTCTGCATATAAGTTTTGTTGGTCCATCTCAGAGTTTACGGTGGAGTTATATTTTATCATCTTATTTACATCTTCAAGTTAATCATTACCATCTACTATCTTTCTGTCAACTTGTATTATTATTCTTTTTCTTTTGAATAATATCAGATCCATTTAAGGCCTCCCTCCAACACCTTAAGGTTTCAGTGAGTTGGTTACTTAACATGATATATTATTTAAGGTGTTCGCTATATAAACCGTATCTTGTCCATTTCTGTGTCATGTTTGTTGTTCTATCCCGAAATACTTTTCTGTAAAAATCAATCTGCTGTAATAAGCATGTAAAAGCAAAGAACAGATTGCTGTCACAGTTCATTGATAAATTCTGCTGATGAGATGGCCTACTATTTTAAAAGAAATTATCATATCTCATGCAAAGTGTATGCCAGATAAAATTGATCAGATAGCACTCCTTGTTTATTGTCTCGTACGATTAGTTATTATTCTTAAGAGTCATGCGGATCAAATAAAAATGAATAACCGATAACTAACTTAGCTATTGTGTATATTCGACATAGCCTCCTGGTCCCATCACTTTATTGATGTAATGTGAAGCTTTCTGTTTAGTCTACTTAAGGCTGGCTGTACTACTAGTGTACATTATGCTAATTCTTAGAAATTCTTAGATTACTAGTATGCATATATGTATATGTTTAAGATGTGAATGTCTTATCCGTATGTGCATGGTTTATTGTGAGGTGATCTTCAGTATTAGTATGGGGGTGGCAGCTGATAGCTGGATGGCTTTTACGGACAGATTTCTGACACTGGATGACAATTCTTCTGAAAAGATTAACTTGAAGAGAAAAATGCTCAAGCTTATCGACATTTACTATGATGCTTTAGATGCCCCTAAAACTGGGAAAGAGGTTACTATGCTGCTATTTTTTGTCCACGCGTTTCAAATTTCTGAATATGACAGTCTGTTTATTATTGTTCTAAAGCAAATCTCTGTGAGTCCAACTTCTGGAAGACTTTCATTGTTCTTTTGTGTAACCAAGCAATTTTGGCTGTGTTTTCTTTTTTGTTGAAACAGGTTAAGGTTCCAAAGGAATATAGAGCAGACTTGTATCCTCATTATATGGGAAAAGGCGTCGAGTATCACTCCAACTCTGTTCTTGGAAGAATTTGGGATACAGTGGAAACTTACAGAACTGAAAGAAAGACGACATATGGTGAGTGTTGCTTATTATTTCTATCATGCTATGTGACAAAGTATTTGTTTTCAAGACAGACTTATGTGCAAAAAATGATTAAATACATAATAAATCCGGTAGGGAATGCATGTACACACATGCACACGCATGTATAAACACATTCATACGCGCCAAAGTTATATACCAGTAGAGTAACCCTATCCCTATACGCACCCAAGTTAACTATTTGTTTCTCATGTGTGGCAAATCATGCAAAATTAAGTTCCAATATTATTTGGCCCTACCGAAATATTACAACTTTTTTATGCAAGAAAATGAGAAGTTGTAATATTTTGGTGGGGTCAATTTATTGTGCAACTCACAAGCTAATTAAGTTAATAGATACCGTTAAGGTAAATACACAAAAAACATATAAGTTTATTTTAGTGGTCCCATTAATTTAATCTTTTTAAACTTATAAAAACTACTTCTCCATGATGAACAAGAAAGAATATACCAATTGACACTGATTGTAGAAAACACATCCTACTAATAAATTTAACTACTGGGATATGCAATTAATAAAAAAGGTTGGGAAGCGAGTGGTTATTATTGGACTTCAATGAGATAATACAATTAATAAAAATTATTCAGTTCGGTTTTTAATAATTAGGATTAGATTGATAGTGGAGTATCGATTATCTTAAGGAGTTGCATATTATTGAAGAAGTGTCTACTTTATAAGAATAAAGCATTGCAATGGTCAATTGTTGTTCGTGTGATCTTACTCTTTGTTTCTAATTGGATGTTTTCTCTTTTACAATTCCAACATGCGTAATTACCTTTGGATCTTGATAAGTAGAGGGTGTAGGCACCTCTCCAAATTAGTTTTAGTTTCTATACCTCTTAGACAGATGTGTTGGTATGTATATACATTTTAAAGTTTTATCGTCCCTATTAATATTTAGTATTTACTGTCATATGCCTTTGAAAGTTGTATGTATAGTATAAAGCACAGTGTGATGACCTACCATAGTATTTTGTCTCATTCTTGTATTGTGGTTTTTCTCACATGTAGAAATCAGGAAACTTCCGATTTTTGAGCTTGTTGAGATCCCTGATGCCAAAATGAAGTTTTGGAAGGAAACATATGACAATTACAGGCAAGACATGTCTGTCGCATTGTCTTCCAAATATGAATCAGAGACGAACCCTGCTGATGATGTTATCAATAAATACAAGGAGGTGAGAATTTCTACTTGCTCAGATATTTAGTCGAATATGTTATGCGACAACTTAACTTGATAACTCTCTCTTTGCTCAGATTCTTTATGGCGCTGCTGACTTTGAGCGAAGGTCAAGGAACATGGATGATATTCATATAGACGCCCTTTCCCTCTATCATGTTTGTTATGATTTTGCAAGGAGCAAAGGAGATGTCCGCAAATGCAATTTTGCTTGGAAAATTGCAGGTCCTGCTCTGTGCAATTTTCATGCAGTAAACTCATCAGAAAGGTCCATGTTTTATTGTTTGCCGTCTGTTCTTGGGGAACTATTGAATTGATTAAACTTGGAATTCAACTTTCCCTGTTAACACAGTATGTGAGTGTATTATATGTAGTAATGAAACAACATGTATAATGTGTATTGAAAACATAATTTAACAACAGTTTTTGTAATTGTTTGAAAACGAGCAAGAAGCATATATATTGTTGTAATGAAAGAACATGGATTATGTAAGGTTAATGATACTATGATCCTTTTTCTGGTTTTGTATTTTACTCGATATATTTTAATTTGTAAACTTTAAAAATATCTTCCAAAAAATTGAAAAGAAATAAAAGTTTGAGTACAAACTGTATTATATGTTTTCTTATTCCTTGATTTATACAAGCCGTCTGTGTTGTGCATTGGCGAGAATTTTATGTAGAAATAAAATAAGCTTACATTTTCATTTAGAAATAAACTAGTGCGGGTTAGCAATTATCATTTTCATATCAACAAGGCTTACATTTTTGATAAATTAAAGTTTCAAATATTTAGTAGACTTGTGAATATTACAGTGTTCTCATCTGGTAGCAAAATTGACAGGGTATTAAGTAGGCAATATTAGATATGTCCTACAGCTACAGATCATGAAGGTTGGCAAGGTTAAAGAAAGCGCCTCGCTTGTTCTTTAACTGAGAATAGCTCCCCCGCTCCAATACCTTACCATCTGAAACAAAGGCGATGTTGTCCACATTTCTAATGGTGTTCAAACGATGTGCCACAACAATAGTTGTCCTTCCAACCATGACTCTGTCCAGTGCTTCTTGCACAACTTGTTCAGATTGAACATCCAAAGCACTTGTAGCCTCATCCATCAGTAGAATTGTTGGGTTCCGAATTATCGCTCTAGCTATTGCTATTCTCTGTTTTTGCCCTCCTGATAATTGCACTCCCCTCTCCCCGCATTCAGTTTCATATCCATCTTTCAAACATCTGTACACAGTCAGATACTTTTAGTATGTCATTGTTTCTCTGCATTTAGAATTAAGTAGTTCACAGAAAACAGAGTACTTACGCAATGAATTCATGAGCATTTGCAGACCTAGCAGCATCAACCACCTCATTTTCTGATGCATCAAGCTTCCCAAACACAATATTGTCGCGGATGGTTCCTGAATATATAATTGGCTCTTGGCTAACTAGTGCCATTTTCCCTCTGTACCACTCAATATCAAGCATCCTTATGTCCATACCATCCACCTTGATTGTTCCCCTTTCAGCTTCGTAAAACCTCTGAATTAGTGCGATCACTGTGGACTTTCCACACCCACTCTTCCCGACAATCCCAACACTTGTTCCTGCTTTAACTTCCAAGCAAAATTCGCGCAACACTAAGTTATCAGGTTGGCTTGGATACGCAAAGTCAACCCTTTTCATCTCTATCTTACCAGTCATGTTTTCTGGCTTGATTCTGTTTGTGCCATCTCCAACCTAGAGCGATTTGGATGATCATCAAAAACAAGTTTCAGTTCACAACACAATTTGTTAGGAACTTTCTGTATAAGAAACGGAACAAATTACTTACCTTTTGAGCCCTGAAAATGAGTGACTGTCTATCTAGTACTGAAAACAGAGATGTCACAGCTGCCGAGCTCTTAGCGATATCTGACGTCATGCTACCAGCGTCCGCAATGACCTTTCCAGTACTGACCAAAATAAAGAAAGTCTTGAAGACAGCACCGGCTGATATCTCTCCAGCATTCACCAGTGTTCCTCCATACCAAAAATCCAAAGCCCAACACATAAATGTTAGGCCTTGAGCAGACCCTAACCCTATTCCAGCTAGCCAAGATTTCTTTCTGGCCTCCTTCCTAGGCTCATCCTGAGCTTCATCAAAAATTTGAAGGACTTTTCCTAAGCTCCCAAATGAAGTCACAATTCTGTGATTATACACTGCCTCTGCAGCTATCTGAGTGCTTTGATTCTGTGCTTTGACAACATTTGCCGACATTGTAGAGAGCACAACTTTTCGTGCATAAAAACAAAGAATAGAAAGGGGCTGGACCGCAATCATAACAAGAGCTAGCTTCCAAGCTACAACCAGTCCCATTACCATTGCAATCATCACAGCTGAAATTGTTTGAACTATAAGTGAAACTCTATCTGCTATAAGAGACTTGACCAAGGAAGCTTCATTGTTCAATCTTGAACACAGGGCTCCACTTGAGTTCTGTTCTTCATCAAACCAAGCTGCTTCAAAGGTGAAAATTTTCGTAAGCATCCTTACTCTGATTCTTTTGGTTAGCTTCTCACCCATAATTGCAAAATTGTAATGTTGCAAGAGATTCACAACCAACGAAATTAAAGAGAGTGAACAAAATATTATGGAGTATGTTCTGATTCGAGCATTCATCTCATGATGATTTGTTAAAAAGAAAGCAGAAATCATGCCACCAACTGTTAAGGCATACACAGGTTGTACTGCTCCAAAGATTGCTGCTGACAAGCTTCCAATTAAGCCCTCTTTCCATTCAGGAGAATTCATAGAAAGTAGACGATAGATTGATGGTGGAGGATTATTGAGTTTGGGGCATGGCTTATCACCAACAATTTGAAGTGGTGAGGAAAAGAGACCTGGACTTAGCCTGCTGGAACTGCTAATTGCAGCCGAAGATCTAGCGGATTGATCAACTTGTTCTTTCTCATCAATAGTCAACTGTCTTTGAAGTTTTGCCAATCTTTCATAATGGCCATTCAGTTTGTTAATAAGATCATGATGTGTACCTTGTTCAGTGATGCAACCAGCATTCACAACAGCGATAACGTCTGCATTTCTCACTGTTGACAGTTTGTGGGCAATAACCTGATCATTGTATGGAAGTGTGAGATTGTATATATTGACCTTACTGCATTTTAAAGCAAACTATTCAATTATACCTAATTTATTTGGTAAGAGTTACGTTTTTGAGATGAGAAATAAATAATAATCAATAGACTAGAGGGCTGAGGTATCTGTATTCTGTACCATAGTTGTCCTTCCCATGGAGGCTTGGTCAAGGGCAGTCTGAACAAGTTTCTCTGATTCAGAATCAAGTGCACTTGTTGCTTCATCAAGTAAAAGCATTACAGGGTTCTTGATAATGGCTCTTGCAATGGCAATCCGCTGCTTCTGGCCTCCTGATAAAAGTGCTCCCCTCTCACCAACCTGTATAGTAAATTTTACACATTACAACTCCATATGCAATCATGTATGTCGATTTGTAACAGACGAGATAAATCGCTTGACATGTGAAAATGTTTACAGACTATATAGCACTTTTTAAGTTTTAAGTTCATGACAAATGTTTACAGAACTCACCTTTGTCTCGTAACCTTGTGGAAGTCGGCTGATGAAACTATGAGCATTAGCAGCTGTTGCTGCAGCGAGTACATCATCCATAGTTGCATCATGTTTCCCAAACAAGATATTCTGTTTTATTGATGTCCCAAAAAGTGCATGATCTTGACTAACTAGTCCCATATTCCCTCTTAACCATTTCATCTGCAATTTCTTTATGTCAACACCATCTACACTAACAACTCCACTATCTGGATCGTAAAATCTCTGCAACAAAGCAATTGCAGTGGATTTCCCACTTCCACTAGCGCCAACAAGAGCAACCGTTTCTCCTGCTACAATCTTAAGGCTGAAATCTTTAAGAACAATGCAATTAGGCCTTGAAGGGTACGTGAATGTTATGTGCTTAAATTCAACATCCCCACGTATTTTCTCTAAGATAAGTCCATCTTTTTCTTCACTGTCAATTTCAGGAATCCTGTCAATCCTTTGAAATATCCGAGATGCTGCAACTGATGCTTCAGTGAAGTACTTTAGCTCAGGTATCGCCACTCCTAGTGATCTGCATGCGTTGAAGCATTAAATCAATATGGACTAGTAGATATTATGATCAAATTTTGGTATAACAGTATTGACTTGATTATATGATGATAAGACTGCAGGTAATTTAAACGAAAAAAAGCTACATACAAGCCAGATAAAATGAAAGAAATGCCGGCTGCATAAATTCTTCCTCCACTTTCACCTTTGTACATAACCAAATGACCCCCATACCATGCTATTAAACCCCATATTGCAAAGGAAAGGCCAGTACTTCCAACAGCAAGGCCTTTTGCAATTCCTTGCAAGATTCCTAACTTCATTGTTCGATCCAAAATTGCCGAATATTTGTCAATAATGCTTCTTTCAGCAGTGAATGAAAATATAGTTTTGATGGAGAGAAAGGCTTGCTCTAGAACCGTATTTGCTTTGCTGTATTCCTCGAACGACTTGTTTGATAAGTAGATGAGGTACTTTCCATATATTAATCCCGGAATTATTAAGAGAAGTAGTGTTGGAAAGGCTACTAAAGCTAATCTCCATGAGAAATAAATTGAAAAGGCAAGTCCAGATATGAAAACTGAAGTGTTCATCAAAAACTTTGGCACCTGTTGTATACATGAAAAAAATAGGTTAAAGAGTTGAGTTTAAAATTTGTTAATTTAAACTCTAAGATGCCTATAATTAAAGTTAAGTTTTCTTAATTTGTTAAGAAAACTGAGAATTAAAATTATGGGGTCCAAAGTATATGATGAGTTGCAAAGTAGAAACGAGAATGAATACCTTTTCACTGAGAACTTCTTGCAATAGAAAAGCATCTTTGGAAATGCTATTGACAATTTCTGATGTTGTTGCTTCTTGTGAATCAAAGAATCCAACTTCTTGACGCAGAACAGCTTCCAAATATTTGTAACGAATCTTTAACACTTGTCTTTCACTAGTTTTACTCCAGCAGTAGCCCTCTGTGGAAAATATTATATATGCAGAAGGTCGTCATGCATGTCTTTAATCATGAAATCCATTTACATATACGAGATTCTTATTAATTAGTTTCTTTTAGCTGATATAAGTAATTATGATTAATCAAATATATAGGATTGCAGCTAGGGCTGTTTGAATAAGTTATATAAATAGGGTTAATCTTATAACTAACTAGGGTTTCCTTCTTTTGTTTAGTAGACAATATTCAACTGCTATATATCTGGTTATTCCCTCCAGAAAAAGTGAAAGGAAATCATAGTAAACATAAGAAAGGAGAAGATTGTGATTGAAAGAAGATTAACCTAAAAAAGCAGAAACCATAACTGCTAACCCCAGGTATACAAAGTACAAACTACACTGGAAAAAGAGGAAAGACACAATTAGAAGATGATTAGAGAGGAGAATATATATATATATATATATATATATATATATATATATATACATAATCAAGTGAGAAAGGATGTAAATTAAAGGGGTGGTTAATTTACCTTTTGAATCTCATCCATGAAGTTGGCATTTTGTTGTGGATTCTTACCATAACCCAAAGTATTAAAAAGATGACTGACATACACCAACAGACAGTTTGTGGACATGCCATCTCCAATGGCTCCAATACTACCCAAAAACATTAGCCACACATCACTCCATTCTACATATCTCAACAGTATACCAATGTTATACTTCCTTTCTGATTTCCTTTCATTACTACTCTCATCTAACTCAACCTTCTTTCTCCAAAAACAACTTGTCATCTTTATTCCTTACTAACGATCTTTTGTTTGCTGCCAAGAATCTGTGTGCAAGTAAAAACAAAGACAGTGAGAAAATGTAGACGCAAAAGGAGACAAATTAATCCTGCAGGTTATTACTGAAGAAATGATGAATTTATATAGGGGTTTAATATGAGGATACAAACTATATACCTAGTTTATTTTTTATTCTAATACATTGAAATGATTACAATTATTCTCATTCTCAATCATTTTTATCACGTATCATACAAATTAATTAATTTAATATAATAGAGAATGAACATATATAGATAAATTTGTACTCCAAAGTTGGATCCTGATAAAAAATAATAATCGTAAACATGAATTTTTAAACCAACTCCTCCGTATATATATATAAGAAGAGACCTAACATGAGTAGTGTGCATAAGTTTATTAGTTTGAAAGGATAATATGAGGATAATATAATACAAGCCTATAACAACGTGTGCAATGCACGGATGAAATCAAATATAATAATATATGTATGATGTTATTCTAAGTTTTTTTTTGTATTTTGATTTTAAAAATTCTTAATATGTTGTCGATGAAATAATATCTTGAACTTTTGAATGTAACTTAGAAAAATAGATGATATAAATATTTAATAATAATATGTTGTTGACAGGATTCGAACCTTGAACCCGTGGGAGAATTTTAGAGATATCAAAAAAAGAATATTATTTTAATATTACATCCAACGGTTCTCATTTACCTATATTTATATCTAACAGTTATTATTTATTATTTAGAGGACCAAACTACCAACCAAATAATATGTTGTTGACGGGATTCGACCTTGAACCGTGGAAGCATTTTAGAGATATCAAAAAAAGAATATTATTTTAATATTACATCCAACGGTTCTCATTTACCTATATTTATATCTAACGATTATTATTTAGAGAACCAAAGACCAAACTACCAATAGAGGGTGATTTGCTTATAATAATATAGTATTATTTATACACCTATGTTCTAGCTAGGGATATTTCATAAGCGAGACAATTGTTTGTTTAGTTGAGTTTAAAGTGATTTTTGACTAAAATACTTTTTCCAACTAACTTAATTATTTTTGTAATTTTATTTTAAAAATATAAAATTATCACCTGTACGTATATGTCCAATTTATAAAAAATATTTTTTATTTTTATATTTTCAGTAAATCATAAATTATATATAATAATAAAATTATGCAAACAAAAACTAATTTAAAACTTTGACTTTACTTTAAGCAACTTTTAAGTTATAAACATTTTTTTTTAAAAAAATTTAGGCAAACGAACTGTATATGTTACTACATGCATAAGCATATACATAAAGATATACACACATATAAAATAAAAGGGGTTTTATATACAGAAGAAATCTTTATGGATTACTTTACTTGTGTGTTGTATGTTTGCATATGCTGTTTTCTTTTTTCATTATTGGTGTTGGTTACTTTTGCACTCCACTAAATCCAGTAATATATATTTAAGCTTCTTTTTACGTACAAGATGACTAGGAACGACGACCCACTGCTTCAGGGTTCTTGCCCCTCTTTTGTTTCTTTAGCTTTTGTTACTCTGCTCCTCCGCATCTCTTCTTCAAAATTCAATTATTTACTAAATCCTTCATTCGTCAAAGCTATACTACATATTCCTGTTGTGATTTGCTTCAGTTTATTTTCTGTTGTATATATGACCCATGTGGTGGTGTTTGTAAGTAAACTATCCAGAATGTATACATGTTTCTGGTTATTTACAAGAGCAGTTCCAGTGCCCCTAATAGGTTTAGCTTTTACTATCATACAAAACCAAAATGTGTTTTTATGTTCAAATTAATTAGATATATAATCCAATTCATGATTTTCAAACCCTAATATTGTTTATAATATTTGCAAGAGATGGAGGTTTAATTATGAGATTACTGAAATGATGCTAAAATCCCTTCAAAATGAGAGGACATTATTGTAATTATCAGGTATACTAACTTACAATTTTGTCTTTAAAAAACTATACTAGAAAATCCTGCATTACATAAAAAGGAAATCCTCTTAGACAATTCCTCAACTCAATCACATTTCACATGATCATACTTTTTCTTCATTTATAAAAACACATAACAAGCCCGTTGAACTCGCTCAATATATACTAAATAAATAGAAATTGAATCGCCCTTATAGTAGAAATATAGACAATTAATCTAGTATTCTATAATTACACAAGTTGGCAACCCAAGACAGCTTAGAAAATATCAAATCGTATTCGAAATAGACTTTAAATGAATGTACATGGTCCAGCAGTCGGTATGGGAATATATGTTATGATAGATGGTCAAGGAGGGGTCACAAAATATTCTCTCCTACCAAATTTTAAGGGATATGTCACTCATCATCCTACATATATAATTGTATACATTTGCCATTCCTACTTTATATATTGGAAAATGTTAGGTACTCTGAATTAGTTCTCCAATTGTTGTCCGAATGCCAAGTGTATTGTTTTAATTTGTTAAAATAAAGTAACTCCTATATTCGCATCAATTTCTTCAATTAAAATTTCTCAATCTACTATATCATTCCTATCACATCATTCCAAAGCGATATTTGGGTACCAATTTGGGGTGCAATATCCTTCTCTATCTCTTAAAGTTCCCAGTGTCCTCTAGTAAGACACTAGTTACCGTAATGAAATATCAACCATGAAAATGACATTTTTATTCTTTTAAATTGAAAAATAGAATTTTCAATCAACATATTTGGTTTGTTTTACTTAGGAACATATTTAATTTGTATGAAATACTATATATACCTAATCTTAGTGGACTTACATCGATCAGGGCTTGTGTTTTGGTTCGGTCTGATCAGTGGAGTAATTCAAGAATTCCGGAATATTTGTCTATAAAAATCTCCATAATGACATGATACTATTGACTTAATAAATTGAAAAATTTTAATTGATGAAGATATTATCTATACAATCAATGAAATGAAGACACGTGGATTCTGATAATTTTTATGTAAGTGTTTTTATGATTCCTTAGCAATTTTTAAAGTAATATAGCAGTTGCATATATTAGCCACACAAATAAATTTAGCGTTTGTTGTTTGCATAAAACTAAATTTGGTCAGATTGTCTTGTTGATTTGACATAAAATTTTAAACTAAAAATGAGGAAAACGTGTAGAGAGAATGAAAGAGTCCCAAATTCCCACTCAGAGCATCTCCAATGCTAAAATCCCTTGACTAAAACATTGACGTGACATACCAAAATTGAAAAATATAGACAATTTCTAAAATTTATACATCTCCAATGGTACATTCTCATTAGGTAAAAATATAGCCAACCTCTTGATATTGGCTATATATGCTGAACCTCTAGGGGACTGTAGTGAATCCACGTCATCTCTTACCATGTCGAAATAATAATTTAATACAATTTTTGAAATATAGCCAACGATTATAGCCAATCCCGTCGGAGTAAAACACCTTACAGTTTCAGTAAAATTTAATCAATCATTATTTTTATTATTTTAACCAATCATTTTAGATAACACCATTGGAGATGCTCTGAGTAATTGTAAATACTAATAAATAAATTAGATAATTGTTCGTTTTAGTCAAAGGAAAAGCTTTAGTTTGAAGCTTTGGAGAAGCAACTTGATTGCTGATTTTAAGGTATAGTTTGACTTTGATGAGAAAAGGCAGTCATATATATATATATATATATATATATATATAATATGCTGTTCACGCGTATTAAACATGTTCTATTCCCTCAGCCATTTTTCTTTTCAATAAGTTTGGATTAAGGTATTTATAATGGAGTAATAATTTTGTTTTATATAAAAAAATAAAATTTAGTAAAAAAAGTTAGAAAATTGTATAATTTGGGACGAATGTGATAATTACGACTTATAATTATAGACATGATATTTTAGATGCAAATGCATTCATTGACTCATCTTATTGGTGCTTACAGTATGGCAGGTACATCTATTGTGAATTACACACCTAGCTACATTCATGGAAGCAGGTCCGCACAAACATACATACATTAAGGAAACTGTAAAAAAGGAACTTACTTGAGGGCGGGCGACCGCCTGTTTGTTTCCAAACTAACTACTTGCCAAGGAAGTTGATTTTCAACACAAACTACTTATAAGTTGTCTTAATTCAGAAGGCCCTCAATTCCTGCAACTCAATTTAACATGCTGCCATGTGAGTAAACTTCCAACATATATATATATATATATATATATATATATATATATATATTACAAGCTATATGGATTTCATTTGAAATAACTTCAATATTCATGTCATTTGAAATGAAATGCATGCTTTCGTACATAATCTTAAGGTTTTTAGGAGAGCGAGCTCTTATAAACTTAAGGTTTTTAAGTACATATAGGGATTTGGTCCACAACTACCGATGAATGCCAACAACCTGCCGCTACGTTTCATAACGATTACCGTTATGTTTAATTACGGGAGGTGATTGTTGCCACTATATTTCATTGCGGGAAGTGATTAGTATGACTGTGGAAGAACACCTATATATTACAAGCACATATATATGCATAGGATAAATAAACTCTATATATGAATGTGTATGTAAAACTAGCTCCAATGAATTACGTACCTTGAAATGGGCAACTATATATAAAATTAAGCTTCATGTGGTTTGTGCATACCATTATTTTAGTTATGGGTGGCTGTATATATAGCTAAGCTCGGTGAGACTATGGAAGAAGAAGAAGATGATGCTCAAACTTATTCCAAAAAAAGCAGATGGGGTCCTGTTCATGTTCCAACACTCTCATATTCTTCAATTAGCTTAACTAATTTCTTCTTAGAATATTACCATTTAACACGTGCCTATTTTGTATCACCCTATTTCCTCATTTTTCCTTTTCCCTATTAACACATCACTCCAATTCTAATCCACTCATTAGGCGCGCGCGGGGTTTAATTTTTTTTTTACTTTATTTTCAACACGTGCATATTTTATTATGATTCATTTAAGAGTTTGTTTCGTACCATCCATTTTCTCATGTATACCAGTTAAGTTGTCCCTCTTCATTTTCTTTCTTCTCTACTAACGATTCCAAAGTTAATTAAATTATCATTTAAATTATTCAACCCGTTTTTTGTACCAAAATTTTGATTAAGTTCCAAATTTGCCGCAAATTTTTAAGAAGTCATCAATAAATTGGCTGCACTCTTTTAAACATAGTTGAATGTCCACACAAATATCTAAATCATATTTTTAAAGATCATTAATTTTATAACAAGTAAATTTTAAGTCTACTTACTTTGTTAGAGACAATGCTAAAACTGGTTCTATTTTTATAATTTAAAATTAAATGCTAAGAAATACAAATATGCATAAATACATATTTGGTTCTAAATTTGAAACCAAATATGTGTTTGGAACATGTTTGATTAATTTTCAATAATTTTTTAAGAAAACGAAAATTAAAAAAAATTGGAAAATTTGAAAACGAAAAAGCTGAAATTTTTTAAATTATATTTTATTACTTTTTTAAATAATATATATCATTTAAAATATCATATATATAAAAAATAATTATTAATTACAAAATAATTAATATACTTTATTGAAGATTAGTAATTAATGTTCAGATTTATTAATATGTAATAATAGTAGAGAATTAATATGAAATAATTAAGGAAGGGGCAATAATGTCATTTTTATGATTTAGAGAGTATAATTATCATTTCACCTTGATTAAATTGTCTCAAAAACCCCCTAGTTGCTCTATAATATATATATAATAGATAATAGATTGGTCAAATATAAATAATTCGTAATTACGCAAATTTAGTTTTGGGGATGTAAAAAGATGTAAGAGAATCGATCACATGATCTATGGTAGTATTGTTTTGTTATCCGTCTCACTCTTATTATATAATAGGATATAATTACGAAATTTAATTTATATTGTATAGTAGTATAATTGTGGTTGACTTTACATTAAAAGAGTAGTTGGTTTTTATAAATGTTTAATTATGAAAAATAATTTAAAATATATAATTGTATATCGTGTTTGATTTTAAATTGAAATAGTGGTTTTAGTAAATATTTTTTGATATAAAAAATATGTATATGTGGATATGGATATGGTAAACAAAATCATTATTATATTTAAATTAGAATTGTTAAACTAATCATGGTTAGTAAAGTAGAATGAGAATGTTAAGTAAAGAAAACTCATAAATATAATTTGATTGGTCTAAAATTTAGGGGTGAGCTCTGGTGCTAAAATAATTCATAATTTTCTAATTGGTTAACTGCACTTTAACTCTATACCTGGGTAGACTCAAGTATTATAATAAAGGATTACATTTGTATTGCATTAAATACATTGATTGAATAATTATTTATGGTGTAGAGTTAGTCTTGGAAAGATAAACTAAAGATTAAATAACTATATGTGGTGTGGACTTAATCTTGGAAGCATAAACTAAAGTTTAGTCTTTAAAATCTTACATTGAAATTATAAGTGAACAACTAATTTGAAACAAATATTTTTTCAAAATGGGACATCTATTGTGAAACGAAGGGAGTATAATATAGTCAAGAGTTAAGATAATGATTTATTGGTGCACTTAGTAGTAGTAATTTGCTTTATAAACTAAACTAAAGTCTCAAATCTCTGTGACACAAACTCCCCTACTGAAACTCTTCAAGTCCTCGTTAGGCCTAAACATATAGCCTCACAAGTCCCAGATCGTACATCTATAGCCATTGTGGGACTATACCGGCTGGTTTCGTGTCCCCATCTCCAGATCTCTGTCCATTGTGGGAGAACACCACCAGCCTTCGTGTCCCCACCTCCGGCAACTCAACGAATCAAGCTTTCGAGAGTCGGCTTTGATACTATATGTGACAACCCGAGTCAAATCCGAAGCCTTTTTCGAAAACTAGGTCAAGTCCCGATTCCAAGTCCGAAATAAGGCAAAGTAAACTAGCCCAAATGCAACCAACTTGGGTAATCAACAAGCCCACCACAGACCCCCAAAAGATCATAATTTTTTGGCGCACTTAGTAGTACTAATTTTCCTTATAAACTTAACTAAAGTCCTAAATCTCCTCGATGTGGAACTAGGGTGTTACAATATAAAAGTTATTATAGTTCTGGTTGAGGGCTTAAATTATTTAAGTGCTATTATGTCACGTTTTGGCATAGTCCAAATTTCTCCATTTAATAATTATTAATTCAGATTAATAATTAATTGCTTAACCACTAAGTAATATCCTCTCTCTGAAATGAGAAAATAATCAATTTCAATCAACGAATAACGGAAAATATCTCCAAACGATATTCTTCAAATCATGGAAAGAAATGCGGAGATGTCGCGAGATTGTAGGAAAACGTGTGAAGACCGGACTATTTATGGGAATGAGATGTGGATGGATAAATCCGGACTATTTATGGGAATGTGATGTTGGATGGATAAATCCGGACTATTTATGGGAACGTGATGTGGATGGATAAGTCCTGACTATTTATGGGCTTGGACTGAATGGGCTTATCCAATGACTTGTTTTACAAGAACTACATGAGGCTTGATCCCTATATAAAGGGGTACGTAGGCACCTTGTATGATACACAATTGACACTCGGCAAAGAGAAAGAGAAAGAACTAATTCTCTATTCAATTTCTGAGGAGTCATCATACAAGTCCAACCCCCAAACATCCAAAAATTCCAAATCCCCATATTTTCATAATTCGTTATTCCAGCAACCTCCGATTCGTGTTGTTACGAAATTCCTCCAACAACAATTGGCGCTAGAAGGAGGGGCATAATTTTTTATTGTGGAGGACAATCAATTTATACAATACATATGGGGTTATTATGGATCTGGAACGGTTTTAATGGAGGAGCTGAACGGTGAAGGCGGTGGCTAAATTTTATTTATTAAATTATTATTAATTGTCGCACATAATTTTTGCAAGAGTAGAAGACTTGAATTGATCAAAGAATAAAAAGAAAGAATTTACAGGAGAAGAAGACGGGGGTAACAATTGCCATGAATAAAAAAAAATGGTGCTGGTGCTCAATACAAGACGAAACAACATCCACATGGTGGTTTACATGGTCGTGGACTCACAAGAGGTTAACTTGCTGGAAAGATGAAAGATTGATTCAGATGAGATAATTTCTTGTGCCATAGCCAACTTTCATCCTTGCTTGCCTTGCTGAAAAGACAAGTGATGGTGTCTGGACTTGTGCTACTAAAGTCAGCAATGTACACATTCCCTCTTCTGAATCCAGTCATGACCACATTGTTGTTTCCTACCTTAGAAACAACACAGGCTTCTTTTGAAAAAGTAACTAAAAATCCTTTGTCACAAAGTTGGCTGATACTAAGCAAATTGTGCTTAAGACCATCCACCAATGCAACCTCATCTATGATGACATTCTCTTTTGAAATCAAGCCATATCCCTTAGTGTAGCCTTTGCTGTCATCTCCAAAAGCAATACAAGGGTCAGCTCTTTCTTGGAACTCTGTGAGCATGGTAGAATCACCAGTCATGTGTCTTGAACAACCACTATCCAAGTACCAAAGATTCCTTTTGTCTCCCTGCACATAATAAAACCAAATCAAGTTGATTTTGGTACCCAAGTTTCCTTGGGTCCTGTTTGTTAGCGTTTGATTTCCCTCTCAAATCATTTTTCACTTGTGACTCAGATTGAGTTAAATCAACCTTTGTCTTAGGTGTTGATCTTTGAGGGTTGCTCACAGTTTCATTCACAGCATGCATAGTTGAAGGAACAAACATGTTATTCCATGGCATTTGTGGCATGTTAAACATATTCATGTAAGGGTTAGGCACAAATGGCATACTAGCATATGGATTCTGATATTGTGCATATGGAGCAAACATGTTAGGCATAACAGGCATTGCAGGTATAGAAACATTCAATGCAGACTTAGACATTTTCACATTAGCAGGTTTCTTAACATACTTGCAATTAGTAGATAAATGACTAACATGTAAAGCATAATGTAACATAAAATGTAAAAGAGATAACTACAACTCAACAAAGGACAAGACAGACAATAATATTAACAGAAGCACAGGAATCCAGAAGCAAAGAAGAAAAGGTAAACACAAAAAATCAAAATACGTTATGTATTCTTGAAGTCCGTAAACAGGTCACGGAAAGAAGTTCATGAAAATGTTCAAGCCTCAGTGACAACAAAAGAAACAAGACTTTCAAGACGACAGAAGTATGTGAATGATTTAGGGTTCAGTACCACGGGATTCCAGTGATGAAGCAACCAGAAGGACAAGGGACGTATCAGCAGCATTGTATTGAAGATATAAAATAAGAATTGATCAAGTGTTATTCATCTGTGAACCAGACCAGTTGCACTAGGTGACGGCACTAAAAAGATCAAGTTGTTTTATCGTCTCAGAAGAAATTGATACAGTCTATTTCTTAAACACCCAGAAGCTCAGTGGAATCATTTATGGACTAAAGACAAGAAGGAGAAATTCGATGGTTTTTCTAATTGAAAAACTATCGAATGGTAGTTGAAATGATTAATTAAAAACCAAAGTAAATTAGTTTGGCATCCGATAGTTTTGATTTAAAAACTATCGAATGACAAATTAATTTATTTAATTCGATGGATTTTTATTCATTCGATGGTTTTTTATTATGGGAGCAGGTGAAAAGAATTCCTTTTCTGAAAGGTTGATGAAGATCCAACGGCCAGGATTGTTTCTACAATTCTCATTCGATGGTTTTTCAAAACAGACTACAATTAATACAGAGAGAAGATTGTGTCTTCTTCAGTTAAGGTATTCAACACAGACACATAACTGAGAGAGAGAAGAGCCGGAGAAAATTACCAGAGAAATTAATAGTGCTCAGAACTTGATTATTGTTTTGTATTTGTGTTACCTTAAACTCATTGACGCTAATCTACGGATTAGAAATTGTAGCACCCCTCGAGGTTTATATTTATAAAAAGATATATTCCCCGAAACTTGATTTGGTTTGGTGTGTTTGATTTCGTTATAGAACTGAAAGATTAATCCGCGAACGAAATTAAATTATTTGTGAGTATCGTATTCAACCCCCCCTTCTACGATACTTTGGACCTAACAATTGGTATCAGAGCTACTTGATTGATATACAAATCAGATCCGGTGAATGAGACCAAAATCAAACGTAGCGTGAAAATTCGAAGCAAATTTTTTAACTTTCAAAATTTTTCATTTAATTGGAATTTCTTGAATTTTAAACAATTTGAAATTTTCAGAAACCATGAGTGCTCCAAAGACAACCGCTGGTATTAAAGTTCCCCCGTTTACTAGAGATGATTTCGGTTTGTGGAAGATGAAGATGTTGTTATTTATCAAGGCATCTAATCCGTTGTATATTGGCATATTAGAAAATGGACCGTTTGTACCAATGAAACCAGTTAGTGAATCTACAGCTCCTGATGGTAGCAGGATTCCTTCAGGCACCCAACCTAAGGATATAAGTGAATTTACAGATTCTGACAAAGAACTGATTCGATTGGACACCGGTTTAATGTTGATATTGGCGGACTCCGCGGACAAGGAAATGAGCTATCAGTTGATGAACTGTACAAGCGGGAAACATATGTGGGATACCATTAACCTAATTATGGAAGGAACTGAAGACGTGCAGGAAAACAGATTGGACATTCTGACTTCTCAATATGAAGCGTTTAGGTCCCTGCCAGGAGAAAGTATAACTCAGGTCTTTGAGAAGTATACTAAGCTCCTCAATGAATTGGCAATGAAAGGAAAGACCTATCCACTGAGAGAATCGAACACGAAGTTCATGATGACGCTGCCCCATCATGTAGAACACAAGTCATCATCCATTAGGGAAAGAATTGACTTCACAAAGATGTCATTAGAGATGATCTATGGCAAGTTGAAGACCTATGAGATGGAACAGGAACAAAGGGTGATAATCTACGGATCAGGGACAGTGGACAGCAAGCACAATGCACTTGTGAGATCAGCAGCACTTGTAGTGGATGAACCAATAACTTCTGAGATTCAGGTTCAAACCCAAAGAGCTGGAAAGGAGGTGATAATAGAAGCATAAATGGACTCTGTGAATCTGGGTGTTGATGAAAGTGATTACTACACCCTAGAAGAGCTTGAGCAAATGGAAGACAAAACCATGGCGTACTTAGCTGCAAAGTTTAGTCATATTCGTTTCAAGAGAAACCCTAAGTACAAGTTCAAGGGCTCAACCAACAGATTCCAGAAGAGCAATTATACACCTAGTACAGGCTTTAAGGGAGGCTACAAGACTGGCATGATTGATAGAAGCAAATCAAGATGCTATAACTGCAATGAGTTAGGGCATTTCGCCACTGAATGCCGGAAGCCTCGTCAAGCAAGAGACATGAAAGATGTCTATGGAAAGAAGGATTCTTATGATGAGTTGAAGAAGGAGAATGCCAAGCTTAAACAGCAGTTGGAGGCATTCTCTGGAAAGCAGAAAGGGAAGGCTTACATAGCAGAGGGAAAGCACTGGGATGATACTGATTCGGATGAAGAGGAGGAATATGTAAATGTTGCTCTAATGGCTGACTCTTCAGAGGAATCACCTCAATCATCTCAGGTACCTATCTTAACTACAATTGATATGTCTAATTCTGAGTACAAGAAAACTGTGCAAGATCTTAGTGTAGAATTGTTTAATGTACACACAAGCATGCTAGCATCTGAAATGGAAAATGCTAAACTAGTTCTTAAGATTAAAAGGCTAGAATCTAAAAATGAAGAATTAGAGCTTGTAGCTGTAACATTAGAAGATCTTAAGCAAAAGAATGCGTACTTAGAGAACAAGGTCAAGTGTAATGATGAGATAGAGACTATCCTCAGGAAGCAGATTTCAGATCTAGATTTGAAGCTGAATGCTTTTAAGAATTCCGCTCTAGTGGCTAAGGAAATCATTGATACTCAGGCCGTAGAGAATAAAACTGCTATAGGATTTGACTATAACAAGAAAGCTGGTAAGAAGATTTTGGAATTCCCTGTGACACCTTCAGTTGTCAAAAGGAATACTCCACATGTTCTTAAGAATGTTGATTGTCCAGTTTTTGTTAAGCCATTTCCACCTCTCTTTTATGAGGATGATCTTTTCATAGCTCAAGAATTGCTTGAGGAGGATTTAGTGAAGGAAAAAGAGGTAAAGACTAAGTTACCTAGGAAATCAGTAAAGAATGTATTACCTAAACCTGATTTACCTAAAACTGAAGTAGGTTCCTTAGTTAGTAATGTTAAAAAGAACAGGAATGGGAGGAAAAAGATTGTTAATCAGGAATTGGTTCCATCTTCTCCCATTGCATCTAGGAAGTTATGTTCTATTTGTAATTCTGCTGGACACCTTACACATGCATGTAAAAAGGTTAAAGTAGAAACTGCTAATACTTCTGAAATGCATAACATGTCTGACATGCCTGATAATCATGAGCCCTGTGGAAAGAAAGAGTGTTTGCTATGTAAGTACAACATCATGCATGCTTATTTTAAGTTGATGTCTGATAGTAGCAATAGCTCTAGTAATGTTAAATCCACAGATACTATGAATATCAAACAGGGTAAGACTAAATTGAATGTTACTCCTGTTAAATCATCTAAACCTTCAGGACCCAAACAATTTTGGGTACCAAAGTCCGCTTAATCAATCTGTGATTGCAGGGTAAGGTTAAAAGCTCAAAGGTTGTGTGGATTCTGGATAGTGGCTGTTCTAGACACATGACAGGTGAAGAGTCCCTGCTTACAGAGGTGGTTAAGAAGACCGGCCCGATTGTAACCTTTGGAGATGACAGCAAAGGATTCACTACGGGATATGGTAAATTGAAAGCTGGAAATGTCATCATTGAAAACATCTCTCTTGTTGAAGGATTAAAGCACAATCTTCTAAGCATCAGTCAGTTCTGTGATAAAGGCTACAATGTAGATTTCAGAAAGGACAAGTGCTTGATCACCAACAGGAAGGATGAGAAGCTTACTCTACTGGGAGTGAGAAAAGGAAACTTGTTTATAGCCGACTTAAGTTCTACCAGTGAAGGAGAAGTTACATGTTTCTATGCAAAGGCATCTTCAGAACAAAGTTGGCTATGGCACAAGAAGCTCTCACATCTGAACTTCAAAACTATGAACTCTTTGGTAAAGAGAGAGTTAGTGAGAGGGTTGCCCCTGATGGAATTCAATCAGGAGGGACTATGTGAAGCATGTGAAAAGGGGAAGTCGAAGAAAGCATCACATGGAAGCAAAGGAATGACAAGTATTACTGAACCATTACAGCTGATTCATATGGATTTATTTGGTCCAGTTAATGTTATGTCACTTTCAAGAAACAGATATGCATTGGTGATGGTGGACGACTACTCCAAGTACACGTGGGTGTTGTTC
Organism: Heracleum sosnowskyi; assembly: GCA_030848705.1. Lineage (NCBI taxonomy): Eukaryota > Viridiplantae > Streptophyta > Magnoliopsida > Apiales > Apiaceae > Heracleum > Heracleum sosnowskyi. The sequence continues at coordinate 49,055,345 of CM061236.1, forward strand.
ATACAAACAAAGGATGAAGCAACACAACTAATCATTGATCACATCAAGAAGATAGAAGTGGAAGCTAAGCTACCTGTGCGGACAATCAGATCAGACAATGGAACTGAATTCAAGAATGCAGTTCTAAATGATTTCTGCTCAGAGAAAGGAATATCAAGACAGTTTTCAGCACCAAGAACTCCTCAACAGAATGGAGTAGTGGAAAGGAAGAACAGGACCTTGGTTGAAGCAGCAAGGACCATGTTGAGTGAATCAAAACTTCCCACTTACTTTTGGGCTGAAGCAGTGAATACAGCTTGCTACACTCAGAATCGAACCCTGATCAACAAAGATCATGAAAAGACTCCGTATGAGTTAATGGCCAACAAGAAGCCAACACTGAAGTATTTTCATGTGTTTGGTGCAAAGTGCTTTGTACTTAAAGATGGAGAACATCTTGGCAAGTTTGATGCCAAAGCAGATGAAGGCATTTTTCTGGGCTATTCTCTGGAATCTAAGGCTTTCAGGGTATATGTGATTGAAGATAAGAAGGTGTTGGAAAGCTTTAATGTAACATTTGACGACACTAAAAGACCAGGCCTGCAAACTGGAGAGAACTCTGAATCCTTGGTATTTGAAAATCTATCAGGAGATCTCTCTGACAATGAAGAAGTACCTAAAGTTGTTACAGTCATTAATAATAATCATAATGATAATGATTCTGGACCAAGTGGTGACCAAAGTGGAAATCCTCAACATACAGGATCCACTAGTCAGTCTTCAGAATCAACAGATCAAACCGTCAACAACTCAGGGGGAGCAGGAGAAGGATCAACTAGTCACACTCCACAACATCTAGAACAAGGAGAATCATCAAGATCGCATCTGCCAAGACAAAGGGTATGGAATAGAGATCATCCCTTTCACTTGATCATTGGTGATCCGGACACAGGAGTGAGAACTAGGAGAACATCACAAAATGAATGTCACTATTCTGGGTTTCTTTCAGAAACAGAACCTAAGAAAGTTGAAGATGCTCTAGATGATCCAGATTGGGTAATTGCTATGCAAGAAGAACTCAATCAGTTTGAAAGGCAGAAAGTTTGGAAGCTGGTACCCAGGCCTAAGGGAAAATCTGTTATTGGAACAAGATGGGTATTCAGAAATAAGTTGGACGAAGATGGCATTGTAACGAGAAACAAAGCCAGACTGATTGCTAAAGGTTACTCTCAAGAAGAGGGTATAGATTATGATGAAACCTATGCACCAGTAGCAAGACTTGAGGCCATCAGAATGTTTCTGGCATTTGCTGCACATTCCAATTACAAGGTATATCAAATGGATGTGAAGAGTGCTTTTCTGAACGGGGAGTTAGAAGAAGAAGTGTATGTGGAACAACCTCCAGGTTTTGAGGATTCAAAACTGGCAGACTTTGTGTACTTTCTATTCAAAGCTCTCTATGGACTCAAACAAGCTCCAAGGACATGGTATGACACTCTCTCTGAATTCTTACTTGAAAATGATTTTACAAGAGGTGTTGTAGACAAAACTCTCTTTGTCAAAAAGCATAAAAATGATTTGATATTGGTGCAAGTATATGTTGATGACATAATATTTGGTTCTACTAATGATGATCTATGCAAGAGATTTGCTAAGTTAATGCAGAGTCGTTATGAAATGAGCATGATGGGTGAATTGTCATTCTTTCTTGGATTGCAAGTATACCAGAAACAAGATGGTATATTCATTTGTCAGTCCAAGTACATCAAGGATCTTCTTAAGAAGTATCAAATGGAAGACTCATCTACAGCAAAGACTCCTATGCCAACTGCCACTAAGCTTGATAAGGATGAAACTGGTAAGAAGGTTGACATCACAGGCTACAGAGGTATGATAGGCCCATTACTTTATCTCACTGCAAGTAGACCAGATATAATGTTTGCAACATGCTTGTGTGCTAGATTTCAGTCTGATCCTAAAGAATCTCATCTAATAGCTGTTAAGCGAATATTTAGATATCTTAAGGGGACCCCAAATCTTGGAATTTGGTACCCTAAAGATACAGGATTTGATCTTATTGGATACACAGACTCTGATTTTGCAGGTTGTCAGATTGATCGGAAGAGTACTTCAGGAAGCTGTCAGTTTCTTGGAAGAAGATTGGTTTCCTGGCATAGCAAGAAGCAGCATTCAGTGTCCACATCAACAGCTGAGGCTGAATACATTGCTGCTGGTAGCTGTTGTGCTCAGATATTGTGGATGAGAAACCAACTCCGTGACTATGGACTTCTGTTGACAAAGATTCCTATATTTTGCGACAACACAAGTGTCATAGCAATCTCAAACAACCCAGTGCAACACTCGAGGACGAAGCACATCGACATCAGGTATCATTTTATCCGAGAGCATGTCATGAATGGAACTGTGGAGTTACATTTTGTACCCACAGAGGATCAAATTGCAGACATCTTTACTAAACCGCTTGATGAATCCACTTTCAATAAGCTGGTTGGTGAACTTGGGATGTTAAATCTTTCTGATTAATTTATTTTGATTAGAAGTCAGTAACTGCAGAGAGTCCTGGTGAATACATGAGTTTAAGAATCGCTATATCCTTAGGACTCGTGAATTTATTTTCTGGAGCAATTCTCGTAGTTAGGATTACTGTACTAATTTCATGTCACGATTATGGATGATATATCTTCTGGCATTTAATTAGTTATTAATTCTAAAAATTATTTAAGTGCTAATATTTGTTCTAAATATTCAAGCATTTATTTAGTTGGAAATAATTTACTTTGTTTTTAACATTGTAGATTAATGCAGCACAATTGATTAGTTGTTAATTGGTTAATATCACTCAATGATATTTAATTGATTTTATTCTAAGAAAATTGTGAATTTTCTGTTAAGAATTGATTTTGGTAAATTTGAAATAATTTATTAGAATTAAAATTTGACAGGAGATACAAAAAGTCTGATTTTTTGAAACAAGAACAGGTTTTAAAAAGAAGACAGAAGCAAAAATATCGAATTTAAGGAAATTCGATAGTTTTTCAAAGTACAATGATAAATCTATCGAAATTAATTTCGATGGTTTTTGAAAAGGAAACAGAAAATCTATCGAAATATTTCTCGATAGTTTTTGAGATTCTTTTAAAAATATATCGAAGGGGATTTACTGAATTAAATATTTAAATCCTCGATAGTTTTTAAAAAAAAAAAAACAGAATGAAAAATATATCGGGAGGATTTAATTTATCAATAATTAAACTCCTCGATAGTTTTTCAAACAAACTATGCTCGATAGTTTTTTCAAAAGTCACAGTTCGATAGTTTTTCTGTAAACCTTTTAAATTCTCAAAATTCAAAAACCTCGATAGTTTTCAAAATCTATCGAAGTCCAGTTGACAGGTTTACCCCTTGCAGAAAAATATCGAGAGTACATTAAAATCTATCGAAACCTGAAAAGACCTTTTTACCCCTGTCAGTTTTCAGAGTATTTAAACGTGCCTTAGCTTTTTTTCTTTTCACTTTTTACAGATCTATCAAAAGCTTTTGTCGATTTCAATACTTACAAAGATATACACACAAAAACAAGAACTATTCGATAGTTTTCTCCATTATTAAGCAAAAAAACCTTAAAAAACTTACTGTTTGTCACTGTTGATTCACTTTTAACCGTGAGAACTGAAGTTTTTTTTTGTTTTTGGGACTTTCTGAGAAAGAAATCATCGAACTTGGCTTTTTGATTTGAATATTGATTTCTATTATTCAAGGGTTCAACAGTTCACAAGTGTTCGAATTTTTGTGTTAGTGTTAAAAGGGGTGCTTTTGTTTTTTTTTGGTTTATTGTTAAGAATTTGATTAATTAGTATAATTAATTAAATTTAAGTGGTAAATTAGTTTTGGCTTAAAAATTAATTTTCTGGAAATTTGAAACATAATGGCTGGAGAATTTATCGTAACCAAAACTAATCATGTCTCGTTTCAAAATCTGCAATCCATAACGAATCCTCAAATTCGTGCATGGGCAGAGTTCTTAAATACACGTTCATTAGTGGCATACGCTGTAAGTACTCCCGTGGTCCTTTGCATTGATCAATTGACTGCGTTGTACACAACCGCCACGGACACAAGTGAGAACAATGTACGGTCCTTCAGTTTTGTTGTGCCAGGGGGCAGAACAATAAGGGTGACGGAACATGACTTCAATAGAATTCTACATTTTCCAACAGAAAACCTTGTTCCGGATCCCACAACTGAGGAAATACATGCTTTCTTCACTCTTATCAGAAGTCAACAACCTAACTTCTTGGTGGGAGTGTTCCTAAAGCATTACCTGCCTAAGCCATGGAACTTTTTCTTTCATACTCTGATCCATGTTTTTACTGCCAAGCTTACTAATCTGCATGGCATTCCCTTATTCCTTCAAAAGATAGGGTTTGCCATTGCGAACAATAGGCATATTAACATAGGACGGATAGTGATTGATCAAGTCATCATGTGCATGGGACCACTGGATGAAAGAACAGGCATAAATGAAGATGTGCTCTGTTTCTATCCTAGGTTCCTACAGCTAATTCTCAATGATGTCTTAACAGATGATGAACGTGAGACATTTGAAGCTGAAGACACAATGGAGTGTACGAAGATGAAGAGCAATGCCATAACCGCTCTGATAAGGAAGAACAACTATCTTCCAGGGGTACCCACTGTTCTCACTGAATATCTAAGAACGGTGCCCCTACCTCTTCTACCCCCAGGGGAACAGGTAATTCAAGGTAACATTCCTGAACTTGAACTGGCACCTGAACCTCAACCAATGGATGTTGATCCAGAGCCCTCAGTGGCCATTCCAGACCAGGAGGTTGCAAACCCACAACCTCTAACCACGGTCGAAGAGCCTTTGAACGAGCCAAATGAAAACATAAATGATGCTCCTTCCCCTCCTATACCCAGTAAAGAAACATCCCTGAGTGTAGAGGGAGATAGTGCCAAAGCAGCACCACATAAGGAGATACACCCTTCAACAGCAGCTATGCCTTCCTCTAAAAGGAGAAGAACAAAAACTGAGGCAACTGCTGATACTTCATTTCTCTCATTCAAAGAGCCCTTTACTGATTTTTCTGATGCTGATTGGGCTACGCTAACGAAAGCAATATCTGAACCAATAGCTCAATCAAGTAAGGAAGAATTGACGGAAGCAACTGGTGTTCCGACCATATTACGGTCAGGTTCACTGGTTGAAGGTTCTCTGAACCAAGGGTCTTCACAGACGTCGAGAGAAGGCTTTAACCTAAATGCACAATCTAAAAGGTCATTGTCTACCTCCCCAGATGGAACATATCTGGATCCTGTGGGTAAAGGGTCTGACGTAGGTGCAGATCGGCAACTCGTTGATAGTGAATCAATTACTATTGAGGAGTCAACTGAGGTGAAGTCTTTACAGACTCACGGGGAAGATTCGGGATCTCTGTTGTTAAAAGAGCCTGTTTCTAACCCCCTAGAGATTCAAACTCTAGATCCTACAAAGGATATATCATCTAAGGATGATCAGCAACTTGGTTTAACCAAGGACGGGGACTTGCGAAGCCCCATTGCACCACCGGTGACCTCCTTAAGGATGGCTACGGTGTTTTCTTCTGCAGGTACAACCAGCACAATGGATTTGAGTGAAACACAAACACTTACACCTGGCCTGAGTGGGAAAGGAAAAATGAGTGAAACACTAACAGGAACTGTGAGTGAACACCCAGAGCCAAACGTGAGGAGTGACACCCAAACCCTAACTCATATTGATGATCTGCTGTTACCAACAGAAAGAGAGCTACAAGTTCAATCTTCCCTCAAGGAGATGACAGTTCATGATAAAGAAGGAAATCCATTATTCAAGGTTCCACTGCGACCTTCCTTTGACCAAGGGATCACCTCCAGTCAAGACAATGTTTCTTTAAAGTCTATTCAAGACACTACGCCATAAGTGCTCATATGCAATGCTTTTTGTGAGGGTTGCAAGCAAAGCGTTGCAAAAGCTATACTTACTTTTGATCTTCTGCAACACTACTAAAAAAGTATTGCATTTGATGTGAATGTACCGTTGCAGAGTGAATTCTAGTGTTGTCAGGTGCAACACCATTAAAAAGCGTTGCATTATAATACAATATTTTTTAGAATTATGAAAAATATACATATTATCAAAATATATACAATGACTTTAAATTTTAATCTTTGTTTTACTACAAAGTTTAAAAATAATATATTTTTAAATTGAAACTATTTTTACATATGTACTACATAAATATCTATCATGTTCTCATTTTTCTCTAAATTTTAAAATTTTAAACTTAAAAAGATTAAAAATTAAAAAATATATATAAGTTAACTACAGTACCAACATCAGTCCCAAGCTGAAAATTTTGGCGGATATTTTCCCCCCTTAACAAAAAAACATATCTCTCCCAAATTATCACACTTTCCCCCCAAACCCCCCCTCTCTCTCTCGACAAACCTCACCGTCTCTCTCTCTCGACAAACCTCACTCCACAAACTCTCACTTTCTCTCTCGCATCACACCTCACTCTACAAACTGATTATTGAATATTTCGTGTAATTAGGGATTTCATTATCGGGTTTAATTAGGTCTTTCATTCTCGGCTTCAATTTTGGGGATTTCATTCTCGGGTTTAATTAGGGTTTCAACATTGGGGCTTCCGTTCTCAGGTTTGAACTTGATTTGTAAATTAAGGTTTTGTATTCAAATGTTTGGGGTTATTTCATATTTAAAGTTTTGTGTTTGTATGTTTGGGGCTTGTAGTTGTAATTATATGTATAAACTTGTATTTTTGTATATATTTTTTATTTGATTTTTGTTTGAGGTTAATTTTATGCTGATTCATGTGTTAGATTTTGTATGTTTGGGTTGTATTTGTATATATGTAAACTTGTAAGTTCATACTCCTACCTTTGATTTATTGTATATTCTGTTCCTGGCAATTTTTATATGATAATCTATGCAAATCCTGAAAAACGTCAAGTATAAGTTATACAGGGATCCCAAGAATGTTGTGTTCATTGTCAGTGGAAAGGATAAGAAGACATTAACTGAATGGTTCACTTCTTGTGGAAAATTAGGACTTGTAGCAGAGCATGGTTATTTTTTTAGGTATGACTCTTGAAAAACCAAACCTCTGATATTTAATATGTTTGTTTCAAGTAGTTGTATAATTTTGGTTATTGTTTCAGCGGTAATGCCTATGACAAAATGTTGCTTGCTAAAATTGAGAGTGTATATACTGGTTCTGGTGGCCCTGGCACTTCGATGGTTAGTTTTCTAATTGATGTCAGACATTTTTTGTTTTGCATATTTAAATTGTCTGTCATTGCTCTCATATTTGCAGTTGGTATTAAGCATGGAGCAAGGACTTCCTGTATGGACATAATGGTTAGCTTTTAACGGAGTCACTGCTCGTGCACGAAAAGGATTTGTAGCTGGTCCTGTATCCTTCTCGTTTGGGTAAGATGCCTCCTTTTATAAGAATCCCTGGCCTTAGTTGGGGTTTGTACACTCCCTGTCCCCTTTTTCCCAGATAAACAAAATAAATTTCCTGGCACAAATTTTCTACTATCTCAGTTTCACCACATCTTTTATGTGATTTCTTGTGCTTATGTTTCTTGATGAACGAGTACAGGTGTTTTTTTGCTAGTATCACCCCTTATTTTCATATTATTCATGCCATGTAAAGATCAAGTGTTTGGTTTGTTATCATTTTTAGAAAAAATTCTTTGCAGTTTGGAACTCCATGACTTGTGATAGAATTTGGTGCCAAATGCCAAACAAGTTCTGAAACTGACTACAATATAAGTTTGTTGTTCTTTGCATCTCTAGTTAACACATACTAATTTGCATCTTGCCATCCGTATGTATCCACGAAAAGTTTCTTGTTATGGCTTTTATAGTCCATTTGCAATATACTCTAGAATCCAGATATTCGTGAACTTGGAGAATTATATGGTTATAAACATAACAAATTCCCTTAACTACAACTAATTGTAGAATAAATTACTTGTATTGGTATAAATTCAAATGAATTTACCCACCAGACTTATGGGATAGAATTTTGCTAATTGACTTGAAGAATATAAAGGAGTGAAATAATTTGTAGTTCATGAATTTGTTTACATCTGTTGGGACAGTCATGATGCTATTTCTACTTTGCTAATATTTATGTATTTTGAATGGTTCTTACAACCTAATTTATCTCAGGTGTTAGGAAATAGTCTATCATATTACCTTGATATTATGACTATCCTTTTTAGCCAAAATTAAGGGCTTTTTTATGGAACAGCATTATATGCGACCGTTTGAAATGCTTAATCTGTAAAACTTGTCTTAGAATGCTAACCCAAACTTATACCTAATAAAAATGGCTACCTATTGCAATACCCTTTTCAGCTTCTTACAATTGTTAACTTTGTGATTCTTAATGTGCCTACGTTTTTTCAGCTTTTCATTAATGATGACTGTTATTATGTTGTTTTTTAGCTAATACTATGCGACTCCTAAAACAGGTATTTTGTGTTGTCAGCAAGTGATGTGGAGGAATGGTACCAGAACCCTGAGTCTTTTCATCATGAGCAGGATTCTGTTCTCTGGTCCGAAAAACTGAGGCCATGTGCCGAAGCACTATACATTGTTTTGTTTGAAACTCATAGCCAAGTAAGCGACAGTATATATGGTGTTTTGGTGTCATGTACTCATCAGTTTTGAGATCTTTTAGTTAACAAGTTTTTTTCAATAGCAATGTATCTTAATCATTATGTCTCGTTCAGCTTCTAGGTCATGTTGTGGTTTCTATTTTATAAGAGGCTATGGGTGGGTGCCCCTCTACTGTATCTGAAATCACCCAGGGTTTACTTCTCAAAGATGGTTTGGTAAATTATTAGGAAACTGAATGAAAGTCCAGCATAACACTATTTTGACTTAATTCTTCATAGTAAATACCCAGTGTTCCTACTTTTCATAGACTTGATATCAAGCATGCTCAAAGGAAATTGCTGTTTGTCTAATAGTTTTACCGAGTATACCTTCTAGTGTTGAATGAAATATCTTTTGATGTATTCACTTAATGATGGTCACAGGAATCCAATGCAAATCTAGATGAAGTTGTAGCTCTTGCAAAGGAGCTTCAGGTATTGCGCAGTAGTGAAGATATTTCTTTCATCATATTACTTAAAAATTACATGTAACTATGTTGAACATAGTAGTGTATTACTGGACAAATAGGTATCTAGTTCGAATACCTGTGGTTCTTATCATAGTTTCTATTAGGGTACAAAAATTCGTCCTGTGTGGGGCACAGCTCAGTTGTTCTTGCATCCTCGCTACATGCATGGTGCTGCTACAAGGTATTTATGGTTTTTTATGCTTGATTTAACGACCTCATCGTGTTCTAACTACAAAATGGTGATTTGTCTCTGTAATTACAGCCCTGAATTGGGTGTATATGCATATGGTGCTGCCCAGGTTAAAAAATCTATGGAGGTTGGTAATTTTGGACAGAGTTCTTGAGGAGGATGTGATCAAGAGTGAGTTTGATGAAATCCAAGAGCACAGGGCAATCCAAGAGCACAGGGAATGCCAGAGCAGGTCTGGACCTGATGAGCATGAAGATCTTGTTGATGTATTGCTTCGAATTCAGACCGATCCAAATCAAGAAATTGGACTCACTGATGATCAGATCAAAGCTGTTCTCACGGTAAAGTTTTTAACTTATCCAAATCAATACTGTAAATCTTTGTTCATTGATATTGTCTTCTGCCTTTCTTTCACGTTCGTAGCTTCTGAAATTATTGAAGAATTCCTAATATCTCTAATGTCTTTTCAGTGCTTTTTTCCCCCAAAAGTGTGGGATTTTAAGATAGACAGTCTCTCTCCTTGTTTGAGTACTGAGTCATACATTAATTCCCCCAAAACTGATGTCGACAAAAATAATTCATACAGCTGACTATAACTCATTAATCAATTTGTGATTCAACAAGAAAATTAAGATGTCACAGTACTTCAATTTTTCGAGTGTCTACTAAACATTTACGGTTGGACTCTTGAATACAGGACATGTTTGTAGCTGGAACAGATACTTCTGCAGCAACATTAGTATGGACAATGTTACAACTCATCAAAAATCCATCAGTAATGAGTAAAACATTAGTATGAGTAATGAGTAATGAGTATGGATAAGTTTAACATCACTTTGTTTGTCCGTTAGTTTTAGATGAAATTTGTACGCTTTAACTTACTCCTTCCTTTGGTTTGTGCAATGTGCAGGGCTTCCTTTTCTTGTACCTGTGACTGAAGTTTTTATCGATTCACTGAAAATGTTGTTGGTTGACCTTTTCTGTATGGAGTTCTTATGACATTTTTTCCCCTGATTGCAGAGAGGTCAGTCCTTGTCAGTTGGCTTTATACTCTTATGTATTTTCTGTACACTAATTGTCAATACTCTTGAGGCTGATTTGGAGGCGAAGGTGAACCAAAAAGTGCAGCAGAACATGTCATTGATGTTGGAAAAACTGCGTGAAGCTAATCCAGATCTTAATTTTGATATTGGACCCTTGAGTGCCACCCCAACAAGTGGTCAAGATGACAATAATACTCCTACGACTCAAGGCGGCACTGAATTTTAGCAATATAATTATGTAAATGTTCTTAATATCTGAACTTGGTCAGTTTGCACGTATAAGTTATCTACTTCATCCTACGTGCTTGGTGTTGGCACTTGCGTTTGAAGAATTTGTAATGAATATTTTAGGTATTTTGTTTTGTTGTTTGGACGTGCCTTCGGTTGGTATGTAGAATATTTGGTTGCATGGTTTTGGATGGATTTCTTTTATGTACGAAACTGTTCTGGCCAAAATTTTAATTAAAGCGTTGCATTTGTCTTTTCCTAATGTTGAATTTTTAAAAAAATGGTGTTGCATTACATGACAATTACTATTTAAAAAGCTAGTGCAAAGCGTTGCATTACTGAAGGCATGTGGACCCACTGCTGACGTGGCATGAGGCCCCCTACTGACGTGACACGTGGGACCCACTGCTGACGTGGCATGCAAGTGGGACCAGGTACTGACGTGGCCATTGAGTGGGCCCCATTGCTGACGTGGCATGCAAGTGGCCCTGTATTTAAGGCAACACTCATTGGTGTTGCATTTCCTTGATTTTGGTGTTGCAGTATACTTATAATGCAATACTTTCACGCCGTTGCAGTAGATGACCAAAAGTGTTGCATTATATATCAAAGGCCACGCCCGCGGATGCAACGCCCATTTCGTGTTGCATTTTTGAAAATGAAGCTGAATGCAACGCTTTTTTGGTCTACAGCCACATTAAAAAAGCGTTGCATATGAGCACTTATGGCGTAGTGAGAGAAAGTTGACTTGGCTGCAGCTGATTCCAGAAGAACATTCAGGGTCATTGGCAGTGCATCTGGCACTATAACAGGTACGAAGCAGGCAGTGGACTCCTTAAAGAAGGAAGCTATGGAAGAGCTGGTCGATTTGAGGATGGACGTAAGGGAGCTTAAAGATGGATTCATGAATGAAGTAACTGCACTGTCCCAGGGACATGAAGCTTTGAAAGAGGACGTTCTGGTTATCCGGGATGGTCAAGCGCGGGTGAAGGATGCAATGGACAACCTTTCAAGAGTGGAGTCTAGACTCAACAGGAGGCTGGATCATATGGAAAAGACTACCAACTCAAGATTGGAAAACATTGACCTGTCATTAGCTTCTATAAATGACTTTAATAAGCAGCTTATGGATTTCTTGGAGAATCAAGGCGATGGAGTACAGTCTATATGGAGTATGCTGAAAAACCAACAATCTGGACAACCTGGTCCCTCCTATCAACAACCTGATCCTTCTAATGTCTTTTATGCTGAGGATGCTTTTATCGAGGATTCCTCAACTAAGGGGGAGAAAGTTGGAGAAGGGGAGAAGGAGCAAACTAAGGATGGATGGAGAGTTTGGGAAACAGTTGAAGCTATTCCTATCAGGCAGTACTGGATAGAAGAACTTGTGGAGGAAGAGAAGAGTGAAGAGGAATTTGAATTCATGCAAGAGCAACCTATTCAAGAGGAGCATGAACCATATTATCCTGAACCAATAGAACATCCTATCTTGGATGAGGATATTATGGAAGAAGAATCAAATTCTCTGTCACTAGAAGAAGAAGCTACCTTGGAAGCAATAAGAGCTCAGAGAGCTGCAATAGATGCCAGGCAAGCTGAGAAAGAAAAACAGCAAGCAATTCTGAGAAGTGAAAAGCTAAAGAGAATGAAGGTGTATAATGAAGTGAGGAAGAAGAAGATGATAGATCTGGCAAAGAAAGATGGTACTGAATGGGAAATGGCTTATAAAACCTTTTGTGGAGTTGAAGACGGATTACAAGTCAACGACAATGCGGAGGTGGAAGTCATTATTTAGGACATCAGAAGTGCTAATCTTGATGATCAGACTTACTTCAAAGCACTGAGAAGCTCTATAATCTGTCTGAATGCCGGGGTTAAAGCAAATGGTGCCTGGAGCTTATTAATCAGTTTTTTGGAGAAAGGTACATTTGTGATTTCTATTAAGTTTTTAGAACAGAGGACATATACAGAATTGCAGGCTATACTCATCAAGATCCAAAGAACTACAAGGCTAAATGAACTGCTCCGAGAGCATGTTAAGGAGATCGTGATGAAAGTCAGTCCAGAGATTACTGAAGATCCTCTAATGGTTAGATTCATGACGAATGACTTGTTCAGAATCTGCTATTTGACTGAGGACAAACTGAGGGACTACCCAAGCAACTATCTAATCTCAGTTGAGAAGTATCTTAGATCCACTGGATTCTCTTCAACGGAGAAGGACAAAGCAGCAGACACTCTTAGAAGATTTCTAATGGAGAATGTTCCTTACTATAGGAAAAGAGTGGAAAGAGGATTGGAAGTGCATACCAGACTGCCAAACATGCCAAAGCCAAACAAGAAAGATGTTAACATTGCATGGTTGTGGGCTGGAGTGGGTCAAGAGGTTGAGTATATTGGAAGACACATCCGAGGAGCAATCCTTAAACCTGGAGAACCACTGCACTATCCATCAGTGATTGATTATCAAGCTGCTAACTCCGATCCAATGATTGAAGAAGGTGAGATTGGAATGGACTGAATGATGAAGCAAAGAACAAGAGAACTATCAGCTCAGACTAGAGGAGCAACTTCATTGTATAAAGTTTAATTGTTTTTTGAATTATGAAATCTGGAAATGTATAAATATCTGATCCAGAATGCATTAATATTATTACGCTGTCTTACTTTAAGTAGTTTCATGTTTCCTTAGTTAGTTGAGTTATCCTCGAAGTATTTGCTTGTCGAACTCTATCCAATCAAATAGGGGGAGATTGTAAAGCATAATGTAACATAAGATGTAAAAGAGATAACTACAACTCAACAAAGGACAAGACAGACAATAATATTAACAGAAGCACAGGAATCCAGAAGCAAAGAAGAAAAGGTAAACACAAAAAATCAAAATACGTTATGTATTCTTGAAGTCCGTAAACAGGTCACGGAAAGAAGTTCATGAAAATGTTCAAGCCTCAGTGACAACAAAAGAAACAAGACTTTCAAGACGACAGAAGTATGTGAATGATTTAGGGTTCAGTACCACGGGATTCCAGTGATGAAGCAACCAGAAGGACAAGGGACGTATCAGCAGCATTGTATTGAAGATATAAAATAAGAATTGATCAAGTGTTATTCATCTGTGAACCAGACCAGTTGCACTAGGTGACGGCACTAAAAAGATCAAGTTGTTTTATCGTCTCAGAAGAAATTGATACAGTCTATTTCTTAAACACCCAGAAGCTCAGTGGAATCATTTATGGACTAAAGACAAGAAGGAGAAATTCGATGGTTTTTCTAATTGAAAAACTATCGAATGGTAGTTGAAATGATTAATTAAAAACCAAAGTAAATTAGTTTGGCATCCGATAGTTTTGATTTAAAAACTATCGAATGACAAATTAATTTATTTAATTCGATGGATTTTTATTCATTCGATGGTTTTTTATTATGGGAGCAGGTGAAAAGAATTCCTTTTCTGAAAGGTTGATGAAGATCCAACGGCCAGGATTGTTTCTACAATTCTCATTCGATGGTTTTTCAAAACAGACTACAATTAATACAGAGAGAAGATTGTGTCTTCTTCAGTTAAGGTATTCAACACAGACACATAACTGAGAGAGAGAAGAGCCGGAGAAAATTACCAGAGAAATTAATAGTGCTCAGAACTTGATTATTGTTTTGTATTTGTGTTACCTTAAACTCATTGACGCTAATCTACGGATTAGAAATTGTAGCACCCCTCGAGGTTTATATTTATAAAAAGATATATTCCCCGAAACTTGATTTGGTTTGGTGTGTTTGATTTCGTTATAGAACTGAAAGATTAATCCGCGAACGAAATTAAATTATTTGTGAGTATCGTATTCAACCCCCCCTTCTACGATACTTTGGACCTAACATAACACTTCCACAATTAACACATGTCTTTCTAGGAGCATATTTATCAGGTGTGTAATTGTTATGTTTGTTAATCCCTACTTTGCCATTCCTGTTATTCTTTTTATTGCCTTTAGCCTCAACTTGAATTTTCTCTACCTTGTCTTTCAATTGCTTGTTAGACAAGTGACCTACATTAGCTCTTTCAATAGGCTTCTCAACTCTCTTTGATTTACTAGACTCGCCTTGAACAAAATTCTTGGTGACAGGACCATACTTGTTATTAAGTCTAGTGAGTTCTTCTTTTCTTTTCTCTGTCAACGAAACAGCCTGATCCGTTGATGGTTCATCTGTCAACGAAACTCTGCATTCCGTTGACATATCAACCTTCGACAAATGATCATTGTTGTTTGTTGACTCTGTTTCCGATTCTAAGGTTTCACCAGCATACCCTAGCTTTTCTTTGTTCTTTTTCCATGATTGCTCACAGAAAGATTCCATACCTTGAACATTAATGATGTTGGTAGCAACATTCCTGGAATCTTTCCATTTTGCAATCACACTTTGTTCTATTTCAAGTTGTGTTTTAAGAATTTCTTCCCTTTCTAACACGTTCTCAAGTTCCTTCTTAGCATCCCTACTAACACACCTCATTTTCTCAAATTCAATGAGTTGTGCTTCTAACATTGCATTCCTATCACTTAAGAGCAAATTAGTCTCTTTTATTCTAGAATTCTCTTTGGTAAGTGACTTAAGAGTAACACGCAAATTACATAGTACAGTAGACATTTCATTTACTGCACTATCACATTCCTCTTTAGAAAGCTCAGAAAGATTAGTAATTGTTACCAGGTTGCTTGAGGAGCTTGCTTCCTACTCATGATTGTTAGCCATAAGAGCCAAGTTGACATACTCAACATCATCATCAGAATCTTCACCATTACCAGCCCAATCATACTCCTGAGACATGAAAGCCTTTTCTTTTTGCTTGAGAAGTTCAAAGTATTTCTTTTTATAATCAACAGGCTCAAATTTCCTGTTGCCCTTCTCAACCTTGGGCTTTCTGCAGTCTCCAGCAAAGTGACCAATCATTCCACAATTGAAACATTTAGACTTTGACTTTTCAATCCAGTTATTTTTTCTAGGTTGAAAGTCTCTCCTTGGTGGTCTTGCTTCTGAGTTTCTCTTGAACTTGAACTTAGAGAATTTCCTTGAAAGAAAAGCAATATGTTCATCAATCTCATCTAAGTCATCCAAGTTAACTGGTTCTGGTTCTTCTTCTTCTGTCATCTTGCCTTTACCCTTGCTAACATCACTCCTACAACTAGCTCGATTAGTTGTGGTTTTTGCAGCTTCTTCATTGTCATCTTCCTGTTGGTTCACAGATGCAATCAATGCAGTAGATCCACCTTTCTTCTGTACCTTTTCAATTTCTTCATCTTGCTCCATTTCCAAATCATATGTCTTTAAGGTTCCATAAAGCCTTTCAAGAGTGTAGTCTTTGTACTCTTGAGTGTTTCTGAGAGAAACAGTCATAAGCTTCCATTCTTTTGGAAGAGCTCTAAGAAATTTAAGGTTTGAATCCTTGGTTTGATAGATCCTCCCATACAACTTTAATCCATTCAAAAGCTTTTGAAACCTACTAAACGTGTCATTTAGGGTTTCACCAACTTTAAAATGAAAATGCTCATATTGTTGTATTAGGAGTTGCATTTTGTTTTCCCTAACTTGCTCAGTTCCTTCACAGAGTGTTCTAACAGTATCCCATACCTCTTTAGAGGTTGTACAGTTTATGACATTGTCGAACATCTCTTGCTCCAAACCATTAAACAGAATGTTCATGGTTCTTTTATCTTTATGGATTTCTGCAACATCTTCAATAGTCCATTCTGAGACAGGTTTTGGAATTTCTACATCAGGAGCATCATCTGGTAGTCCAACTCTAGATGCAAACTTCATGGGAACGTGTGGACCTTTCTCAATGCAGTCTACATACCTCTCATCCATAGACATGAGATGTAAATGCATCTTTACTTTCTAGTGAAAGTAATTATCCTTGTCTAGAACTGGTATCTTCACTCTGTTAGGTCCTGATAAGTTTGTAGAAGGGGGGTTGAATACAAACTATACCATTTTATCGAATTTGTCCTTTAAATGATTTAACAGTTTAGAACAAATTAGTGCGGAATAAAACTGAAACAATATTCAAGTTAAATAAAACTCTATTAAACTTGAAGGGTGTTACAATTCTGATCACTGATTACAAAGAACTTGATAAAACAAATCTAGAATAAATTCGACATGAATTTATCTATTTTTGTAATAAAAAGGATCGAATACTAAAAAGTAGTTCGATTTAAAATCTAGGGATTATGATCCGCTAGAAAGTCAAAGCAGTACAAGAGAAATGATTCTTATGGATTAAATGTTAAGAACAAACAAGAATTAAATCTCCTGAGGAAATTGAATGCTCGGACAGTTTTCAATTGAAGAAGACAGAGAAATGTAATATTGAGCTGCTGTGTCTTTTTTTGCTTTTCTTGAATGTAATTGATGTGGCCAATTGTCTTGTGTCTTTATATTTATATCAAATCATTCACTTGAATCCCACGTGCAGGCCACTTCAACATAATACAAATTTGCCTTGGAAGACTTAAAAGAAAACAATCAAATTAGCCTTGGAAGACAATCGGGAAGACAAGCTTTGTACTAAGAAGACAATCGGTAAGACAATGGTTTGGCCTAGGAAGACTTTCGGGAAGACTCACTTGTGAGTCTTCCTAGTTCATTTTTCTAAGTCTTCCTAGTTCAAACCTAAGTCTTCCTAGTTCATTTTTATTCTAACTTAAATAATTAACTAAATAAATTATGTATTAAATTAATTCTTTACAGAATTAATTTAATAAATAATATACTTGATAGTATTAATTATTTATAATAGAATAAATAGAATTAGTTGACTTCTCAATTAATTGCTTTTTATTCTAATTTAAATAATTAACTAAATAAATTATGTATCAAATTAATTCTTTACAGAATTAATTTAATAAATAATTTACTTAATAGTATTAATTATTTATAAGAGAATAAATAGAATTAATTGACTTCTCAATAAATTCCAGAATCACTTAAAACTTAGATAAATAACAAACACAATAGTACGTTGACACTCAATGCACGGTCTGGTTCATGAGTGACTAACGACGATGTCTGTTCTTTATCTGTTTGACTTTAAGTAGTGATTCACTTCCTTTTCATTCAAGAACTCCGTAATCAGTATCTTTTTCTGTCACCACTTGAAATCTCTGTCACTTTAATAAATCCACTGAGCTTGAATACTTCATTGAGGCTTGATCAATAAATTGAGCTTCTTTCAATGTAGAATAACTTCAAGTCTATAGATGACTTTAATCTTCATTCTTTGACAGATATAATCTTCTGAGATTCCTGTGACATCTGATCTAATATTTACTTATTACATTCTTGTTTAAGTTGAGTAGAATCCTCGAATTACAAATAGGCTATATCATATGCCTTTCAATCTCCCCCTATTTGTTTGTTAGAGAATAACAACCAAATACCTAGAGGATCACTCAACTAAAACCAAGAAAAAGATAGGACTCTTAAGCCTAAGTAAATACTAGAAAGTTCTGGATCAAATATGACATTTCCAGATTTCACCAGTAAAGATAAATGCAAGACAGATGTTCCTCTAGACTGAACATATGATAACATTGAACCTGTCTTGATTTATCTAAGCTCTATACATATAACATTTACAAAACAGAGCTAACTTACCTTTACTCCCCTGAAACTCCCTCTTTACCTTTTATATCTTTTTCAGCTCCCTTTATACTAGCTTCTCCAGAAACTTCTAGAAACTCTTCTCCCCCTTAGAAACTTCTAGAAACTTCTCCCCCTTAGAAACTTCTCCCCCTTAGTTGAGGAATTCTCTACAGATTTAACTTTTAAGAGTATCTGAAGCCAGTAGGAGTTGAGATAGATGATGGAGTTGATCTTGGAAGTAAATTTGTCTTCTAGATTTCCTTGAGCAGTCCCAGCTGATTGTTGACAGAGGTGGAAGAAGAAGACCGTTCAACCACTTGTGCTTGCAAAATTTCTTTATCAGCCTGGGTTTAGAATAGATGTTCCTGTAGATCAGCTATGTGAGCTAACTACATTGCAGTGTATGTGTCTGTGTGTGCACTCACTTGAATTTCTCTTGTAAGTGTATCACTCATCTCACGTGCATGTGTTTCACTCAGTGTTTGACTCTTATCACTCAACATTAGCTGTCTGTTTGCTCCTTTTTGATCAGTACCTGCATTGAAACTCACCCTAGCCTCTTCAAGAGAGGTCAGTGGTGGTGCAATGGGAGTTCGCAAATCCCGATCCTCAATCATGTCTATCAAATCACTTGGATTTGAAATCTGAATTGCTTCAGTGATAGACTGACCAAGTTGCCTTCCACTTTCTCCAGATAAATCTGCGAGTGGAAAATCCCTTTGGGAGCCAGAGGTGTTCACTCTGGGAGGGGAGAAAATGATTCTATTTAAATTTGGCAAAGAATCAAATTTTCCCTCAGATGCCTATGAAGGCACTTCTACCGTAAAAATGGTAGGCACTGTAACCAGTTGCAGGTGCTCTGCTTTCACTGTGTCCTGAGTTTCATCTAATGAAATTGTTTTCTCCCATTGTGAGTAATGAGAGTGTGCTTGACTCAGTACAAAGTGCCATGGCCCTATGGCGAATTTCAATAGATTCATCCTGTTGAGAGAATGTCTCTAGATACAGTTCATTGGCCATTTCAAAGTCTATATCCTATGGAGAGGATACAGATGGGCTGACAGATGCCTCAGTATATATTGAATTTCTTTAGAGGAGGCAGAGCTGTGGGATCACTCACTGTGTCAATCAAAATACTTCTTTGTTTAACATTTGATTTTTGTTTAGGCTGAGAGGTCAAGTAATGAAGTTGTAGACTCATTGTTTGGCTCTAAGACCTGGGATAGAGATTGTGGATCTACAATCCCTTGGTCAGCCCTAACAACCACTTGGGTTCAGCAACAGTAGAAGAAGTGAATTGAGAGATAGAAAGTAATACCTGAAATGGATTTGGCACTGAGGTTCCAGCTAAGCAAGAGCTAGATCAAAAATAATATATACAATATATTTACCAAAAACAACTAAGACAAATAGAAAATAAAAGATAATAAATAATAAGCAATAATAAAAATAATAAAAAATAATAATAAAAAATATTTACAGGAAACTATTTACATGCGACTATGCACAAACATTAGAAAACTGCAGAATATTATAGAAAATAATATAAACTTGCAGAAATATTTAAACAACAATATTTACAATCTGAAACTAACTTAAATGATTCTTAAATAAATAAATTTTCAATAAAAATAAGTTTCTCTACTTAAACAATATGAGAAAAGTATTTTTAAAGAAAATAAATTATTCAGAATATTTAAATTAACAAGCTTTATATTCTAAACAAGAATTGGCAAAATATATCATTCAATGTCAGCAAGAGAAAATGATTTTGAAAGAACAAACATGACAGAGATATTGTTAATCACTAAGACTGTTTAACATACCCAATTTACCAACTAACTTGATAAATGTGGATTCGTCAACAGATTTAGTGAATATATCTGCAGTCTGTTCTTCTGTGGGTACAAAGTGTAACTCCACAGTTCCATTCATGACATGCTCTCGGATAAAATGATACCTGATGTCAATGTGCTTGGTCTCTTGTGATTATGCCATCTTCATCTAATTTATTTCTGAATACCCACCGAGTACCAACTACTTTCTTGTTCTTTGGTCTAGGTACCAGCTTCTAAACTTGTTGTTGTTCAAATTGATTGAGTTCATCTTGCATAGCAATCACCCAATTAGGATCAGTCAGTGCTTCCTCAATTTTCTTTGGTTTCATTTCAGAAAGAAACCCTGAATAATGACATTCATTTTGAGTAGCACTTCTAGTTCTGACTTCAACACCTGGATCACCAATAATCAGCTCAAAAGGATGAGCTCTTTTCCAAACTGTTTATCTTGGAAGATTTGATATTGATGATTCGCCTTGTTCTACATTATGGTGTTGTGAATGACTAGTTGACCTTTCATTTCCTCCCCCTGAGTTGTTGGCAGATTGTCTTGATGATTTTTCTCCAATGTTAGTGGTATCTCCATTGTTACCAATGTTTCCACCACCATCACTCTCACCATTATCATCATTATCATTGTTATAACCAGCAACAACCTCAGGTGGATTCTTATCATCTGATTCTGAATCTGACATTTCTTCAAACTTTAGTTTCTCAGATGGATTTTCTGTTTGGATATTAGGGAGTTTGGTGTCATCAAATGTAACAGTGATGTTCTTATTGACTGATAACATTTCTTGATTTCAAACAGGCCATATCCTCAGTTATACCTTTGCTGTTATCTCCAAAGGTAAGCACTGGGCCAGCTTTCTCAACCAAATCTGATAGCAGGGCTCTATCTCCGGTCATATGCCTTGAACAGCCACTGTCAAGAATCCATATAACACGGTTTACCTGTTTAACTCCCTGCAATATCAAATTGATTAGACCTTCTTCGGAGCCCAAAATTGATTGGGTCCGGCATACTTAAAGAATTGGCCTTTGTCAGGCAAAACAACATTTTTAACTGAAACTACTTCAACCTCTTTCACATAAGAGCGTTTCCATTTATAGCCAGCCTTAACACATTTCTGAGTAGGCTTAGGGATAAATGAATCCACTCTAGTCTGAGGAGGACTAGTAGTCTTTGATTTAACATGCTTCTTATTATTAACATGTTGACGTGGAGCAGTCTTATCACTAGATACATGCTTCTTATTAAAGAAAGCATACATAACATTAAAAGCACAAGACATGCAATTACTCACACCACATGCTTTATGAGAAGAATTAATAGCAGGCATGTTAGTTCTACAGTTGTTTTGATCCAACTTATGGATATCTGATTTAGTCTTTTTAGTTGTAGCAACTTTGACTGGAATATCAGATATACACTTTTTGGATTGCTCAGCTTCTAAGGCAACATCTTCTTCATGAATCTCCTCAGCAATAATGATAGAAGATTCATTCAGAGGCTCTGCCTCAGACTCCTTACAGAAGGGTGTTTTAATACCCTTAAGAATATAAGGAACAACCTTTCCTTCTTCTCTGACTCTACAAGGTGTATTAATACCAAGCAATCCTATAGCCTCATTATAATCATAACCTATACTGACATGATTACCAATAGCTTGTTTATTGAAAATTTCTTTAGCCGTTTTACAAGAGTTGTAATAGGCATTAGCTTTGGTTTTGAGCTCACTAATCTGATCTTTGAGAATGGTTTCCAGTTGAATATAACATTTAACCCTATTCTCAAGAAAAGCAATTTTCTCAGTAAGCTCATCCTGATTAACATGCACAAGTTTCAAATCTTTTAATTCCTTTTCAAGATTTGTGTTTAAAAGATTTATTCTATCATTTTCAGTGCGTGCACAACTTATGGTGCCACCAAGATGATAAATCATTTCAGCATCAGTAAAGGTTACCTCTGACATGTATCTGGATGAAGTGCTTTCTTCTTTAGCCATTAAAGCAAGGTTCCCAATCTCACCTGCTTCTTCATCACTGTCAGTGTCATCCCAACTCTTTCCCTCAGCAACATAGGCCTTCCCAATCTTGTTCTTCTTGCTAGAATCAAATGTGTTTCTAGTCACTTGCTTTGGCTTTCTGCACTCAGTAGCAAAGTGACCCAACTCATTGCAATTGTAGCATCTGATTATACTCCTGTCCACAGTTCCAGTTTTGTAGCCACCCCTTGTGCCACTTGAAGATGAAGACCCACCTCTCTGAAATCTGGGTCTGAACTTAAGATTGGGATTCCTCTTGAATCTAAACTTCCCAAACTTTCTGACTATCAAAGCCAAATCACCATCCTCCAGCTGATCAAGTTCTTCCAAAGAATAGAAGTCACCACCAGATTGATCAATGGATGTTAATCCATATTCAGCATCAATAACATTCATGTGAGAACTGGAAGGTTGAACAGCCTTCACTTCCAGTTTCTGTGGGACTTCAGCAGCCAATGCAGTGGAGGTACCAACAATCTTTCCAGTTCCATACAGCTCCCTTTGTTGAATCTGCTCCAGCTCATAGGTCTTTAGCACACCATACAATCTCTCCAAAGCAATCTCATTCATATCTCTTGCTTCTCTAATGGCAGAAATTTTGTGCTCCAAATGAGGTGGTAGGGTAAGAAGGAACTTCTTGTTAATCTCTTTGTTGGTGTAGTGCTTCCCATTGAGATTCAGATCATTGATTAATTTGTTGTATCTCTCAAACACCTGAGAGATACCTTCACCTGGATTTGATCTGAAATGCTCATATTGTGAAGTGAGAATTTCCAGCATATTCTCCCTAACTTCCTCTGTCCCCTCATTGATTATCTCTATGGTTTCCCAAATGTGTTTGGCAGTATCACAGTTTAGGACATGATTATGCATGATAGGATCAAGACAATCAATAAGGATCAGCTGTAGACAGGAATCCAAGGTAACATCCTCTTTTTCACCAGGAGTGAAATCCTTGGGATCTTTAGGGTACATCCTAGCAGCCCTAGTAACAATGTTACCCTCTTTTAATTCTTCCTCAATAATCATAGGAAGTTTTGGTCCATTCTTCATCACATCAATGTATTTAGGATTTGCAACCTTAAGAAATAGGAGCATTTTCTTCTTCCACATTGGATAATGCTCCTTGCTGAACATTGGGATTTTCACTGTACCCACTTTCTGTGTAGTAGACATCTTTTGAGATTTTTAGGAATAAGATAAAAAAATCAGAGTTTAAAAGAAAAATCTCAAAACAATTGGATCTTTGATTTGTATATCAATCAAAAGGCTCTGATGCCAATTGTTAGGTCCTGATAAGTTTGTAGAAGGGGGGTTGAATACAAACTATACCGTTTTATCGAATTTGTCCTTTAAATGATTTAACAGTTTAGAACAAATTAGTGCGGAATAAAACTGAAACAATATTCAAGTTAAATAAAACTCTATTAAACTTGAAGGGTGTTACAATTCTGATCACTGATTACAAAGAACTTGATAAAACAAATCTAGAATAAATTCGACATGAATTTATCTATTTTTGTAATAAAAAGGATCGAATACTAAAAAGTAGTTCGATATAAAATCTAGGGATTATGATCCGCTAGAAAGTCAAAGCAGTACAAGA
Organism: Heracleum sosnowskyi; assembly: GCA_030848705.1. Classification (NCBI taxonomy): domain Eukaryota; kingdom Viridiplantae; phylum Streptophyta; class Magnoliopsida; order Apiales; family Apiaceae; genus Heracleum; species Heracleum sosnowskyi. The sequence goes on from CM061236.1 coordinate 49,079,145, forward strand.
GAAATGATTCTTATGGATTAAATGTTAAGAACAAACAAGAATTAAATCTCCTGAGGAAATTGAATGCTCGGACAGTTTTCAATTGAAGAAGACAGAGAAATGTAATATTGAGCTGCTGTGTCTTTTTTTGCTTTTCTTGAATGTAATTGATGTGGCCAATTGTCTTGTGTCTTTATATTTATATCAAATCATTCACTTGAATCCCACGTGCAGGCCACTTCAACATAATACAAATTTGCCTTGGAAGACTTAAAAGAAAACAATCAAATTAGCCTTGGAAGACAATCGGGAAGACAAGCTTTGTACTAAGAAGACAATCGGTAAGACAATGGTTTGGCCTAGGAAGACTTTCGGGAAGACTCACTTGTGAGTCTTCCTAGTTCATTTTTCTAAGTCTTCCTAGTTCAAACCTAAGTCTTCCTAGTTCATTTTTATTCTAACTTAAATAATTAACTAAATAAATTATGTATTAAATTAATTCTTTACAGAATTAATTTAATAAATAATATACTTGATAGTATTAATTATTTATAATAGAATAAATAGAATTAGTTGACTTCTCAATTAATTGCTTTTTATTCTAATTTAAATAATTAACTAAATAAATTATGTATCAAATTAATTCTTTACAGAATTAATTTAATAAATAATTTACTTAATAGTATTAATTATTTATAAGAGAATAAATAGAATTAATTGACTTCTCAATAAATTCCAGAATCACTTAAAACTTAGATAAATAACAAACACAATAGTACGTTGACACTCAATGCACGGTCTGGTTCATGAGTGACTAACGACGATGTCTGTTCTTTATCTGTTTGACTTTAAGTAGTGATTCACTTCCTTTTCATTCAAGAACTCCGTAATCAGTATCTTTTTCTGTCACCACTTGAAATCTCCGTCACTTTAATAAATCCACTGAGCTTGAATACTTCATTGAGGCTTGATCAATAAATTGAGCTTCTTTCAATGTAGAATAACTTCAAGTCTATAGATGACTTTAATCTTCATTCTTTGACAGATATAATCTTCTGAGATTCCTGTGACATCTGATCTAATATTTACTTATTACATTCTTGTTTAAGTTGAGTAGAATCCTCGAATTACAAATAGGCTATATCATATGCCTTTCACACTCCTGCATCCTTCTTCACCATGGTTACTGTTTTGGTCTTGATCTTTAAACTTCTTGTATGTTAGAAGCTCGCTCTGATACCAATTGTTAATCCCAAATGACCTAACAGAATTATAGAAGGGGGGGGGGGGGGTTGAATACAATTCTAGATATTTTCTTGAACTTGAAAATAAATAATGAAAACTGAACTGATTAAATAAAAACACAAGAAGTAAATAATTCAGTTGGATTGTTTGATGATCCAACTGAAGTGTTTTTATTGCGGAAATAATCTGTGATACAAAGATGTACACAGCTGCTCAGTTACAAGAATGTAGAGAAGAATGCTCTCAAAGATAGCTAATACAATCTGTTTGTTTTTCTTCTCTTACTTCTAAAGTAACTGCTACACTTGGTTATATAAGCCCAAGTTTACAACTCTATTTTTGGCTACACTAAAAGTACAATGAGTAACCGCCAATAGTTTGCTTTTCATCCCTTTGTCCAGTGGTTCTTGAGTATCCTTGTCTTTTGCATATAATAATTCATTCCAAGAACCCAATTGGAAACTTGGATGTTTCCTTATTTCCAATGTCCATTTTAATGGTTTTCAATGCACTGTACCCTTCTACATCACCTTTTGAGCAGTCAGAGAACTGTCACTATCACTTTGTCAACTATTCAGAAAAGCAACAATGATTCGTTGATAGTAGGGAGTTGTGTTTCGTTGATAGCTTTATTCTTCATTCCGTTGATAGTGTATTCCTCGTTTCGTTGATAGAGTAATCTTCATTCCGTTGATAGAGCAATCTTCAATCCGTTGACATGTCTTAACTTAGGCAAAATTACAAGGCATAATATATTTATAATTCACCAACCTATTTTGCCTATCTAGTACTTAGTCAACATGACTTAGAAAACTATCTAATACCTACAACAAAATGCATATCAAACTATGAAGTATTGTACAATGCAGTTGCTACATCACTCATTTCGTTGATGAGCTTCCTGTCAACGGATTGCTGCAAAGCATACCATTCCGTTGACAACTACAAATTACTTTACACAAATTCTACTAAGTGTTTTATGTTTATCATCAAGAACAACATATTCCTAACACAGTTAGAAGCATAACTAAAGTGCAGGTGAAGTTTGTGGACTTTCAGTATTGTAATGGTTGTCTTTCAACAAAGCATAATGGAATACCTATTGTCGGTAGAGGATGTGGTTGAAGACATTGTCAATGGGTCTCGTGCTATTGACATGCTCGGAAAGATAAATTGTTGTTGTATTGACATGAACCACAAGCACATGGTTGCAATTCATTCCTGTTGCACTAATTGTTTTTTTTTTGGTGTTTTGATATTATGTTATTATTCATCAGACATGTAATTAAACTTCGATTTTTGTTGGTCGGTGGTCGTTGAACTTGTACTTTACTTTTGGCATGGTAAGATTGAAATTGTTCTTTAGGATTAAACTTCAATTGTTGTTGGTCGGTGATTGTTGAACTTGGTTCTTACTTTGTTTTTGACATGGCAAGATTGAACTTGTTCTTTAGGGAATTTGGATATCTGTAATAGATTCTTTATTTTTATTTTTATTTTATAAAATATAAATGGCTTAGCTAAAAAAATGAAAGAAAAAAAATTGAAGTCAATTATAATTTTATTAATGGAGGAAAATTCAAATGGGAAGTTATTATTCCAAACAATATATTAATGAGAAAATTTAATTACTCCTATAAGATATGAGTCATATATATGACTTGCATTATAATATTTTTAAGAACTCTCGTGTTCTTGTTTTCTTTTTCAGAATTCGAAAATACATATAAATTTAACAAATAATTGCGGCAGGCCAGAGTAGAGATATACTGTAATTAGATTCTCCTAAATTAGAAATTTTATTCATCACGTTTAGAACGTGTAATGATTCTGGATTATATTGCTGGTAGTGGCTCTCTACCTACTAGGTTACTAGGTAGAAAGACGCAAGCAGCAAACCAATTGGAACTTTTATAATACATTCACTAAACGACTGCTAGAAGAGATAAAGTAGGTACCTGGAAATGTGCATGGAGAATCATACCTAAGAATATGTAGTCACAGTGGCCAACCAGCTCACATTTATACTCACTTTTTTTTGTTAAGCATGTTTTATCATATTTGTGTCCTAGTAACATTTTAGAAATACGTTAGGGTAGTTGGGGTGAATGGAATGAATGAAATTAAAGTAAAATAATGAGAGTTGAAGGGAAGATTTGATAAAAAAAATGAGAGTGCAAAATTGTTATGATAGAAAAGTGAAAAAAATGAATGAGTTAACGAATAGAGCATTCCATCTCAAAAGAGAATGAAAATTATGAGTATCTAACCATTTTATACTTTAAATCTCATTCCGTTCCATTCACCCTAACCAAATACAATATTACAGTTTTAGGCTATAAAAGTTACTTTCAATGCATGGTAAATTTCCATAAATTAATATATCACAAAATTTTAGTTTTATATATTATTTTAATGAGTTTAATTTTAATAAATTTAGGAAAATAATTGTGCAAATAAAATTGTATAAAATACACAAGTGACAGGAACATATCAGCTATAGAAAAAATCATTTCATTTCACTGATTTATGATTTAATATTTTAATAATTGACTGTCACTCTCTTTGCGGTTGCATATAGATTGTGTTTTTAATAATAACTACTGAAAATGAATTCGTATACATAATCACTGATCCCATTTTGAGTTAAAATCATTCGACCCTAATTTAAAAGTTAATAAATTAACTCTAATTATAAAATTAGAAGTTTTTTATTGTAATTTTTTTTATAAAATTATCAAAATTGGTTGATAAGAGCACATCTATACTATATTATTAAATTAAAAACGAAACATTAAAAATTTTGTTCAGTCGATCGGTATTTGTGCCAGGCCTATCAACAATTTACCTTTAACCAATTACCCAATGTCCAACACATATTTCCTCTTTTATATTTATCAACATATATTTTGTCCAATTTATCAACATATTGCCTCTTTTATATTTCTTAATTAAACAACAATTCATCTAAAAATAACACGGGCAAACATATGATAATATTATTGCTGGGAATATATATATATATATATATATATATATATATATATATATATATATATGGGGGGCGTTCCACAGCCCCCGTTGGATATCCCCCTGCCCTCAATGTTTCATTGAGGGTGCCTCAATGTTTCATTGAGGGTGCCTCAATGTTTCATTGAGGGTGCCTCAATGTTTCGTTGAGGGCGTACGTTTTTAAATAAATAATTAAAAATAGAAGAATACTAGAAAAAAAATATAACATTCAGCACAAAAATAGTGGGACTGTTTTCCTAGATACGTATAAATTTAAATTCAAATTTTGTACAATTTTCTATTTTTATTTGATTTTTCAGGTAAATTTACAAATTATCTAAAACTGGACGCCCTCAATGTTTCATTGAGGGTGCCTCAATGTTTCATTGAGGGTGCCTCAATGTTTCATTGAGGGCGTATGTTTTTAAATAAATAATTAAAAATAGAAAAATACTATAAAAAAATATAACATTCAACACAAAAATATTGGGACTATTTTTCTAGATACGTATAAATTTAAATTCAAATTTTGTACAATTTTCTATTTTTATTTGATTTTTCAGGTAAATTTACAAATTATCTAAAACTGGACGCCCTCAAGGTTTCATTGAGGGTGCCTCAATGTTTCATTGAGGGTGCCTCAATGTTTCATTGAGGGCGTATGTTTTTAAATAAATAATTAAAAATAGAAAAATACTATAAAAAAATATAACATTCAGCACAAAAATAGTGGGACTGTTTTTCTAGATACGTATAAATTTAAATTCAAATTTTGTACAATTTTCTATTTTTATTTAATTTTTCATGTAAATTTACAAATTATTTGATCAAAAAATAATATAATATCCATTTTATTCAATTATTTCATTTAATTTTATTCAATTATTTCATTTAATATTGCTATTTATTCTATTTTTCCTGTTTTTAATTCAAATATAATATCACAGCACCCTCAATGAAACATTGAGGCGCCCTCAATGAAACATTGAGGCGCCCTCAATGAAACATTGAGGCGCCCTCAATGAAACATTGAGGGTGTATTTATTACTATTCACCAACCTGCTTTTCCACCATTATTTGCTTAAATTCTACACTGTTTTAAACCCTTATATTCTGCTCGTTTTTTGGAGACAAAAAATCAAGGTTAGTGATTCTCATGGCTTCTTATTTATTTGATTATGATTCTCATTCGTCTAGTGATCATGATGACTTTAATTATATTACTCCCATTCGAAATAAACGAGTTTATCGTAAAATTTTTGATGATAATGGTGATGAAATTCGTGAAATAATAGATGTTGATGATATTGATGATGGTGTTGATAATGTTGGTAGAAAATTTCATGATGCTTCTAATTCTAAGAGAAAAGAAAATATGACTTTTGAAAGTGATGAAGATGTGTTACTCCCATTCGAATTAAAAGAGTTTATCGTAAATTTTTTGATGATAATGGTGATGAAATTCGTGAAACAATAGATGTTGATGATATTGATGATGGTGTTGATAATGTTGGTAGAAAATTTCATGATGCTTCTAATTCTAAGGGGAAAGAAAAAATGACTTTTGAAAGAGATGAAGATGTTAATATTGGGAAGAAGGATGATGTTAATAATGGAGAAGAAAATATTGGATCTACTTTTGCAAATATGAATGATGTGGTGCCTTATGTTGGTATGCAATTTGATTCTTTACAAGAAGCGGAAGCTTTTTATAGAAATTATGGTCGTAGTGTGGGATTTGAGATAATTATTAGGAGCACTCATAAACAAAAAGAAGGTGATGATCTTGCATCACGGATGTATATTTGTCGGAAGGGTGGGAGACGGGGTTTGGACACATCGAATGGTAAAGATAAAGTTAAAGAAAAGAGGACAAGAGATTTTATTAGTCGAACCAAATGTGAAGCTCGGATGTCCATCACTCATAGAGTGAATTTGAACAAATGGGAGGTAACTTTGGTCAAGTTAGAACACAATCATGACATGGTTCCACCGGATAAGGTACAATTTATGCAAAGGTCGCATAACATAGATTCGCTTACCCGGTCGTTAATTGAGTTGTTTCACAAATCGGGGGTCGAGACCGCGAAAGTAATGAATTGCCTTAGTGAGTCATGTGGTGGTGTTCAAAACCTTGGTTTTTCTAGTCAAGACATACGTAATGTCATACGTGACATTCGACGGCGGGTGTTTGATTCCGGCGATGCGGATTGTGGTTTGGCTTTGCTACGAGAATTGAAAGAAACTTGTGGTGGAAATTTTTTCTATCGAGTAGATGTGGATGAGGAGAATCGTGTTAGGGGTTTGGTGTGGGTTGATCCTCGATCGATTAATGCTTACAAGAATTTTGGAGACGTGGTTACTTTCGACTCGACTTATCGGACTAATAGGTATTGTATGCCTTTTATACCTATTACGGGAGTGAACCACCACTACCAAAATATCTTGTTTGGATTTGCACTTGTAAGGGACGAGAAAGAGACATCTTACAAATGGGTTTTGAAAACATGGTTGGAAGCCGTTGACAACAAACATCCCGCTACAATTATTACCGATCAAGACATTGCTTTAGGAAATGCTATTGCCGCGATTATGCCACAAACAAATCATACATATTGTACATGGCATATTAGTAAAAAGTTTCCCGAGAAACTATCTTCTTTGTATACTCGATTTCCGGATTTCAAGAAAGATTTTAACTCATGTGTGTACAAGTCATTGTCACCTAATGAATTTGAAGGTAGTTGGGAGGTGTTCGTTGAAAAGTACAATCTCGGGAATCATGTTTGGCTAAATGAGATGTATAAAATTAGAAGACAATGGATTCGCGCTTACACGAAACAATATTTTTCCGCGGGAATGACTACCACTTCAAGGAGCGAGTCCATGAATTCTTTTTTTGATGAGTATGTTAAAGCATCAACCGGTTTGAAAGAATTCATTGAGAACTCACAAAAGGCTTTGGAGAAGCAATATCTCAATGAAATTGGAGCCGACCATGAGACCGATTACAAGGAAAGGAGACTATTATATAATTCGTCTTTGGAGACTCATGCATCCGAGATTTACACAAAAGAGATGTTTAAACGTTTTCAAAACGAGCTTCAAAAAAGCGGATCTTTTATTGTTAAGAGCGCTAAACATGATGATAGATCTTTTCCTAGGATGTACTTGGTAGAAAAATCCACGGTGCCGGAGAATTGTAGAAAGCTTTATACTCTATTGGTTGCGTCAAACGGGACGATTTCATGTGCTTGTAAGAAATTTGAACATTCCGGGATGATTTGTAGACACATGATCCGTTATCTTAATAAGAAACAAAAAATAGACATACCCAAAGAATATATCAAATTGAGGTGGACAATGAATGCCAACAAAGTTGCGGGACCTTTACCTTGTACCCCTCCCGTGCATGTTAATGTTGCCGAATCACAAACGGCAAGGTATAGTTCATTATGCAACGCTTTTCAAAGTTTAGGTGCTATTGGTAGTGTTACCGCCCCGCGATACAATCACTTGATGGATTGGATTGAGAGAGAGAAAGTGTACATCAATGAATCTTTTCCGGAAGAGAAACGCAAAGAAAACATGAATAAGTCGTTTCACCATAAAGGTGAAGATGAACCAATATTGGATCCTCCAATGTCACAAACTAAAGGAAGGAAAAAAGCGGGAAGACATAAAAGTGGTATTGAGACATCGACTTCAACAAAGAAACCACGAATGTGCGGGAAATGCAAAATGGAAGGAGCAAATCATGATAGGAGAAATTGTCCTAAAAAGATGACCTAGATGCAATGGAGTACTCTAAATTATTATGTAATCTTGGCAATGTAATGGATTATTTGATTAAATTATGTAATGAAGTACTTTTTGTTGGATTATTCGGATTATCAATATTCACTATGAATATGTAATATTCCAAAAAAAAAAAAATTAAAAAAACTTATTTTTAAAAAAAAAAAAAAACACAAAATGGACAGAAGATTTAGTGTAGATTTTACAAACTTTGATGCACAAACTGAAAGAATATGAAACTGCAGTGACTGAACTGTAAAAAAAAAAGGGACAGACCACCCTCAATGAAACATTGAGGCACCCTCAATGAAACATTGAGGCACCCTCAATGAAACATTGAGGCACCCTCAATGAAACATTGAGGGTGGTCTGACAAATTTTTGCCAGGATATGTTTGTTTTATGTACTGCCCAAAAACCTGTATCAAAACCAGCACTGCCCAAAAACTGCAACCAAATCCTATACCATATCCAAAGTCAAAAAAATCCAAACTACTAAATCCAAAATCCAACCTACGCAATCAAAAGTCTAATATATTTACATATCCAATATAGTCCAAAATCCAAAATACGATATCCAAAATAAAAAGTCCAACATAATTACAAATTCAACATAGTCCAAAATCCAAAACTACGAAAAACTACATCCGTCATAACAAATGTTCTAAAGTTCTAAACATGTACGAAAAACTACACCCCCTTCAACCTTTGATCGATCGACTTTTGAGGCATCCGACGTGCTTCCCCGTTCTTTAACTCGTGCGCTATGCGATATCGGAAGGTTATAACATCCAAAGGGGGTTTCCACTCTGCCACTGCCAAGTCTATCCCATTAAGGATGGCATCAATGTACTTGCAAACATATACGCCACAATCAACCCCACCTAGTTGTTTAGGGCGCTTTGAAACTTCCTTCACCCTCATATACTTGTTGGGGCGAAAGCGGTCTGGATTTAATTTAAAAAGCATGTAGGGGAGAAATTTTTCCTACAAAATATTACCACATATTCAAATTAATATATTCGGATTAATAAAGTACGTAACTAAAAGAAGCAATTTTTTTTACCATAACGTAGAACTCAACAGGGTATATTTCCCTCCCACTGGTAGGTTTCTCGTCTCGGAGAGGATCAATCATCTTTACTTGAAATTTATTTATGTCCACAACGAACAGAAACCAATGTGACCCAGTGCAAACTGGGAAGAACGCAACATCACACAAATGAATAGGCTTTCCATGGAGTTGCTTCTGGTACTGCTGAATGAACTTGTCCATGGAATCCAACTCCTCTGGCGTTTTGTTGACATCTGGAGGGACCTGTAGGGGACAAAGAAACTTCTATAAGTTGACAAACAAATAGATTACTAGTATTCTAAAGGTAACTTTTATTAAATTAAAAATTAATATGATATTCATTTATTTGAAATATTTCATTTAATAGTGTTATTTATTCTATTTTTCATTTGATTCTATTTTCCATTTTAAAAATAAAAAATAAATAAAAAATAATACAGTTTGAGCCCTGATAAGTGATAAGTAACTTTCAACAAGTCATAAGTAACTATATAAGTTGATTTCTTACCGACAAATTGGTGCATTCACTCCCAGCCCATGGCATGAAATAGGAAGCCGCAAAGAAATACTGCAGCGCCGGCCTTTGAAGCTCTTTTAAATTCCAAAGTTTAACTTCTCTAATAGCCAGCAACTCAGCATAAGCGTTCACAATATCGTCCAACAACCAACGATCAACAGCCAAAGTCCATAAATGCTCATGGGTAGGTTGATAAGTCACACACTTCCTACCACCGGTATGGTCATACCAAATGAAATTACCATCTGATTCCCCGAAAGTGCCTGTCCACCAATGATTGAAAAGCCACCTGGTTTTCCTTTCTTTAAGTGGCCTCGTCAAATCACCTTTCTTTCCGCCCCTCCTATGTGAATCCAAGAACTTATCGGTTGCAGTGTCCAGCTACAAGTACGCAATCAAGAATTGTATCACAATATCAAAAACAAACATATTAAGGAAATGAAAAGTAAGGATAAAGGATTTATACCTCAAGCACATCCGCTAACTGAATAGGAAGCTCTCCACTATACCTGACATCGAAAAAACCACGTGTATTGAATGCAGCCGGAGTGGACCCTAAAGTACCCGGAGAACTAGAAGGCAACTGCATACAAGTTAATAACATACTCAATACATAGAGTTCTAAGATGGCAAGTGTATATATTGAATCAAATTACTTAGTAATAAATTAGTACCTTAAAGGCTTTTGGGGTCTGTAGAGAGGTGGTGTGATCACCATTCTCAAGCTCCTGAACAACAGGCTCAACATGACGAGGAGGAGAGACATGTACAGGGGCCTCCACAGAGGTGGTAGGACAACTCGTCTCAACCTACAATTAAGAATGTCAATACACATACACGTAATTTATTGAATGACACAAGAAATCAAAGACAACTACTTATCCATACCTCCTCCATAACATGTTCTACGGGACGAGGAGGGGAGACATGTACAGGGGCCTCCACAGAGGTGGTAGGACAACTCGTCTCAACCTACAATTAAGAATGTCAATACACATACACGTAATCTATTGAATGACACAAGAAATCAAAGACAACTACTTATCCATACCTCCTCCATAACATGTTCTACGGGACGAGGAGGGGAGACATGTACAGGGGCCTCCACAGAGGTGGTAGGACAACTCGTCTCAACCTACAATTAAGAATGTCAATACACATACACGTAATCTATTGAATGACACAAGAAATCAAAGACAACTACTTATCCATACCTCCTCCATAACATGTTCAACGGGACGAGGAGGGGAGACACGTACATGTGAATCAACACCCCCGGTATCACCCTGTAGTGAAAGCATGTCAATACACAAATCGCGTGCATAAATAATAACAAGTAAATGTAATAAAAGAGGCTATCATTAGTACCTCACGTGGACTTTTATGAGAGACGGGAAGTGTGGCATCCTCAACATGCGAGTCAGTATCAAATGTATCAACCTGCCATATTTATAAAAGATACACAAATCATGTACACATTCAATAAACGAAGTTCAAAAGATTACAAGTTCTTGAATTAGAAAAAACATTAAAAATTACTACCTCATGTGCACGTTTATGGGAGGTAAGAACGGGGGTCTGCTGCGAAGAAGCAGGAGCACTGGGATCAATGTTCATCTCACGTACATCACCCACATGAGGCTGCTCATGTACATGAGGGGGAGGGGTAGGCTGCTCATTTTCTTTCATAAAACAAGGTCTAGTCCATTCAAGACCCTTCCATTCTGTGAAGGCCCGATCATAACGACCTAAGAAATCTGGAAGAATTTTATAGAACCAATCACCAGGATTGTGCTTGTGGACCTCGTATGCAAGCCTCATACCAGTCTCTGCCTACAAACAATATTAAAACTTCAGGCTGACAAGCTTTTATGTTTTATTGTAATCTGTAGTAGTTTTACAATGTAAAGAAGTGATCTAGCTATTTAAAGTTTATGTAACTTCCCAATGAAACATTGAGGGCGTCCTCAATGAAACATTGAGGGTAGGGGGTATTTATTATTATTGTAAATTTACCTGTAAAATTAAATAAAAATAGAAAATTATGCAAAATTTGAATTTAAATTTATATGTATCCAGAAAAACATGCCCACTATTTTTGTGATGAATTTTATATTTTTTTCTAGTATTCTTCTATTTTTAATTATTTGTTTAAAAACAACCGCCCTCAATGAAACATTGAGGGCGCCCTCAACGAAACATTGAGGGCGCCCTCAACGAAACATTGAGGGCGCCCTCAACGAAACATTGTATATTTGGAATTTATTTCAATTTTATTGAAGTAATTTGAGTTGCAAGTCTAGTTTCTTTCCGGATTTGGATTGGCATTGTCAGCTTTTATTGTATTTAGAAATTTTTGCTTTTTCAGGAATGCTACAAGTTAGAAAATGACAGAAAAAACAATTAAATTTTTATTTTTTTAGAAAATGTTTAAAAATGACAGAAAAGCAAATAAATTAAAACAGATAAACAATGCATTTAATACTAACATACCGCACTAGCCATAAACTGCTGGTTATACCAATCACGCGGCTTTATCTTCTTTTCATCATCAGAAACCACAAAAGGAGCAATCTTCAACTTGCTAACACGCATAAACCAATGCATGTACTCCTCAATAGATACATACTCTCCCTCCGTGACGATGGCATCCCCTGTGCCCAAAAAACTATCCCATTCATTCACAAAACTCTGAAAAATTATTGTATGATTTAACCTCTGAAACGTCAATGCCTTCTCCGATCGTAGATAACTCATGTCATAAGGCGCCGCGGGTATATGCTGCATCATACCAAACTGTCTCATGACCCTATCTGGCATCTGTAACTCAATAATATCAAATAATACCAACGGGATACGACCTAGAGCCATATGAAGGGCAGTCCACATGTCACCATCCTCATCAGCACCCTTTCTCTCATAAAACCTGGAATACGGGGTCCAGTTCAGCCAATATAGCTGAAAACTGTCAAAATCCCCGCGATATCCCCCCGTGTGGTGGTGGGGGTTAACCCTCCTATGCGCCACTGGCACAGCCCAAGCCACTGCCCTCGGCCACGTAAGCTCCTGAAACGGTGCAATCCGCGGCTGTCCAACTAAAACTCTCTCGTAGGCCCACAACTGAAGAAGCATGGTACACCCGGAAAATGTTGTGCAAGACTTGTGCACAGATTTACATAAAGATCTTTACAAGTGTGCCAAAACAGCGGCTCCCCAAGCATAAGTAACAATCTCATTCGGCTGCTGCAAAATCTGTAAGTATCGGGGATGCGCAGTGCCCCGGGTGGGTGTAGGAAACAAGATACCCCCAATGATAAACAACAAATACGCCCGTGTATGCAATAAGCACTCCGTCTCAATCACCTCTGGATCAACCGGAACCTCCGGATCCCTCTTAGGCCTAACAGAATAGGAATACCGTAACTTGTGTAAAAGAATCCCACCATTATACATTTCCCTTTGTGTCTCCTCATTTAAATTCGGATCATCCCACTGTTTCATCCAATAACGTAGGGGGTTCTCAAGCTCGGCATGGGTAAGAACATTGCCACTGACCGGCAAACCCAAAATCATATAAACATCCTCAAGGGTAATCGTCATCTCACCAAAAGGAAAATGAAATGAGTTGGTCTCCGGCCTCCACCTCTCCACCAAGGCCGTGATCAAAGACCTGTCGTTCTGAGGAACAACCCGGGGGTTAGCAAACCCTCCAAAACCCCATCTATGCAGCAATGATCGCTGATCAGCCTGTAAAACCCATTCACCCATCTTAGCTGTCATTTGGTAGAAAACCAACTTCTCCCTGTCGCCACCCTCCCATATCCTACTGCTAATGTGGTCATCCTGCATGACCAGCAATGATCGATCAACAGGCCCACATGGGATATCCATAGTACCTGCAATGTTTCAAAACAAATATTAGATCAATCAAAATAATATTATCTTTTGTGTATTATTATTTTTTCTAAACACATACATAATATATAAGAAACTGCCAGTCTAATATAATTTAGCATATGGGAGAGATAAATACCGACTATAATTTAGATTATCTTTATTTTTTTTTGGTAATTAGGTGTCAAGTTTAGCTTAAACTTGTAAATTTCATAAGTAAGTTAGTATATACAATATACTATAGTATTTTTAGTACACAGTATGTTGAAGAGTGTGTAAAACTTGTTAGCAAAAAGGACCTACTAATATACGATAGCAATGAAACCTAATTGTGTAAGTTCTTAGGTGGTTTTAAAAGGCCATCATACAACTAGTCAAAGTGAACTTTAATTATGTGATATAGGTTCTCTATTAATAAAAGCAGTTCCCCTATAGCACTACAGAGCCACGTTGGGAGAAGGGTGCCCCCTCCCCCTCATTGTTTTCATATATTACATTCTAAATAAAAATAAAGGGTAGAATGAAAATAGAGTCATTTTACACATAATTCCAAGAAACAACTTAATCAACAACATATATGTCACAAATAAAAAATACCAAGAGGCAAACTTGCTTATAGCCTTGATGAAGGATCATTGTTTGCCTGTCAAGAAGGCAGCTGTAAAAGGATTCTGGATGAACATGACAAATCTTCAGCAGAAGCTTGTTAACACATACTCTACATAGCAAATAAGCAATAGCTTACAACTACGTCAAAACGTTTTTGAAATAGGTACTTGCACAAACTTATTACGATTGCTTGGGTGTTTATTAAACAATAAAACATATTTGTAACCAATTACCTTTTTCGGCTAAAACACATTGCCCTTACTATTTTTTTCTAACAAAATCTCTTTCTTTTCCAAAAATATCAAGGGCAATTACCTTTTTTTAACTAAAACATGTTACATTTTCTATTTTTACTTACTAAAACCTCTCTTTTTCCAAAAATATCATGGATAAACCGTTAATTATTTATTTTAAAACCTATAATTATGATTTTAATTTTTGTTAAAAAGTTTACATTTTTAACATGTCTACTTATTTTTTTTTAAAATAATTTTTAATTTTTTAAAAAGTTTACCTATTTTAACATGCCTACTTATTTTTTTTAACAAATACAATTAATAAAATATTATAACATAAATAATCAAGTAACAACTATTAAAAACAATCCGTACATCGCAGGGGTTTTATAAATATCACGGGCAATTACCTTTTTCAACTAAAACATGTTACTTTTTCTATTTCCCCTTTGGAGGCGTGCCTCTAGCTTCTTGACCTTCTCTTGCTCATCCACTAGCTCTCTCTTAGCAACCCTGAACCTCTCAAAGTTAGCCTCGGAGGCGGACATGTATCAGTCTCTGTCTCTCTCAGCAATGGCCTTTTCGGCCCTCGTCATCTTCAGGTTTCGTAAGGAAGCCTGTAAATAGGCGTTAGCCTACAAGTTAAAAGTATGAATTAAATGTTAGTGCTTGTGCCCTAGAGACAATACTATAATGTTCTTAGGGAAGACATTTTGATTATTAATAAATATGTTCTATGGATTTTCTTTCAATTATTTATTATGTCTTTATTAACTGCGATATAAATATTAGAATAATAAATGTCCTTGGAATATAAGCTGTATTCTATATCTCTAAGTATGTGACTTAGAAATGAGATTATATGAGTAGTGTTTATAATCCTAAAAGATCCCTAGTCGAGTATTATTATTTGAGGACAATAATAATGCATTAAGACTAGTATGTTTGTTGACTGATGACCACATCTCATTGGTCATCAGTATGGTGATACTAAAGTCAAAGACATAAGTGCATGTTAGCAGAACATGGCACTGGATAGACCCACCGTGTGAATTCTTCATGGTAAATGTTATCAAGTGTCATAAGCAATTCTCACAGTGATAATGATGTAATGATCCTTAGACTTGAAATCATTATATTTCTATATGAGAATTAATATACTTTGATTCTACTCAAAGTTACCTTTGACCGGGTAATGATAAAGGTGGACATTGGGTATATTATGAATCATATGAGAAATATGAATGATAGATATAGGATTTAACCCTCCTATTTTAGGAGTGATATTATTGGCCTCTTGATTGAGTGAGACTATGAAATGCATGGCCATGCTCAAATTGTGATTTGTTTAAATAGTCTACTCATCGATCAAGTAAACCGGGATTAAATGTTGAAGAGGATGACATAAACCATGCATCGAGTTTAATCTATAATATAAGGCTAAAAAGATTATATTACATGGAACATTATTCATTAAAGGTTTAATTGGATCACCAATTATTATTATTACTTGGGTAGCAATGATGTATTACTAGATGCCGCTAATTTTTTATAATTTTATTATGAGATATTAAAATTATTGCCAACGTAATAATAACCTAAAGGGTTACACATAAAGAACGTTTTAAACGGAGCATTAATTAAATTTCGAATTTAATTTAATTATTATTATTATTGAATTATTGGATTAATTAAGTAGGACTTGATTAATTATATAATAATTCGAATATAATAAATAATACTACTAATAATCAGATTGGGTTTTTGAAGCCCAGTCAGATTAGGTATAGGTCCAGAATTCTCTCCATATAAATACATTATGATGTATTGTTTTAGGGTTAATTGAAAAAAAGGTTTTCTTAAAAAACCCTAGCAGCTCTAAATCAAAGAGAGGCTAGAGAGAGAGAGAGAGAGTTCCGAGGGCAGTTCTTGGCTTGTACCAACTCCGGTGATCGTTGGACGATCGGGCGTTCGTGTGGACTGATTAGAGACGTGTATCGCAAGGCGGGACACGTGGTGATCAAAGAAAAGGACCTCCATCTGTCAACCATTCATAAAGCTCATTAAAAGGTAAAAAATTTTGTTCACGAATTAAACATCGTGTTTCGCATGTATCCTGCGGAGGGTTTCGTTATGTTTCTGTTTTTACGCGTTTTCCGTTGCGTTTTCATGCCCAAAACCCTTCAATGGTATCAGAGCTACTTGCGAAAAGTGTTTAAGTCGTTTATATGTTTACTGTTTTGATGATAAAAGCATGTTTGCGACTATCATGATTGATGCGTTGTTTTTTTGAAAACATGAATATTGTATTGATGTATATACATAAATTATATAATAAT
Source organism: Heracleum sosnowskyi (assembly GCA_030848705.1). Taxonomy (NCBI): domain Eukaryota; kingdom Viridiplantae; phylum Streptophyta; class Magnoliopsida; order Apiales; family Apiaceae; genus Heracleum; species Heracleum sosnowskyi. The sequence goes on from CM061236.1 coordinate 49,095,848, forward strand.
GATGATTGAGATGATCATATTATGATCATATAATCTGTATGTATTCTGAAATATACATGATATATTTTTGTTCTTTTTATGAGAATCGTATTCGATACAATTTCTGATTGGCTGCGCAGATTTGGTGAAATTTGCATACTCTCTCAGAATTTCGCCGAAAATACCTTTTCGGAAAGGGAAACGGGCGTCTGAACAATACAGATTATATCACTCGTTCATCTGTAAGGCTTTTGACGTCGTTTACTGTCTGTAAACAACGATTTATTGTTTTCATAATTCTGATTTTAATTTTCTGATTTACACTTTATTTGATTTTGTGATTGGATCATGAAAAATATGATATGGTGTGATATGTTGATGCAATATGAGATGTTCTTAACTGTTAATTGAGCATGGTGTATGGTTATGGCCCTAAGACCCATAGGTTAGTGGTTTTTTATTATGGTCTTGATTTTAAATACGACTTGCATGTCGTTCATTCTTGTAATGATTAAATCTTGAATGTAACTCGAGTTTCTCTTGTAAGTTTATTAGATTAGCTTTTTCATATTATGTAATGTAATTGAAGACATGGAGACATAAAGATATGAAGACTTGGAGGCATACCAAGGAGGCGATCAAAAGGAGTCATTACAATGAAGCATGAAGACATGTATTATTATGTTGTATTTAGTACCACCATAGTTTGACCATGATTTTTCCTTTAGCATGGAAAAATCGCATAGGATTGGGCCATAACCAAGCACGTTTACTTTACGCACTTTACATATATGATGCATGTGATGACAATATGTATGCGTAGCTATAATGATTGTATGTATTAGATACATCACCCATGCCATGCCTGCTAAACAAGATAAAATCTGTAACGATTCAAAAATTTAAAATTGAACAAAACGAACATGAGATTCCTGTGTTTATGAAACACAGAAATAAGTATGAATTTTTGATTTTTTGATATGGGGCGATTTTGACAAAAATACAAGCAGCGCTTGTAAGAAAGGCGGGTTTTAAGTGAGGCCACTGTGACTCCTCCGTTGGACTGGAAATCAAACCATTGATGAATTTTGAATTGAAGTACTTAGTTCAAGGAAAAATTGGGAATCTCTTGATGATGGGATCATGGTAGTTTTAATAATAAAATCCCTAAATTTAAAATATTAAGTCACTTAGATGCCTTCCGATGGGTAACACTCGTCAAGACCTAGATCGAGAAAGAGTGGGTTCGCCAAAGCGAAGCACTCCAATCTATCGTGGTAAGGCGCGATGAAGTAAATGTGATACTTAACTGTTAGACCATTGGGTTAGACTTAACTAAGTTACCACAATAGGATTCTGAACTTAGAGGCATTGAGTTTGGTATGATTTATTGGATAAATGTGGACAAATGTTGTTCTACTAGACTTTCCAAGAGTTATATATGATATAATTGACAAGAGTTGTCTACCTAAATAAATCATGTTTTGGGAGTAAAGCCGAAGCTGACCTTAAGCATGACGAAATATGGATCTTGGCTCACTAGAAGGATTTAGAGTAATGCCTTCCGAATTAATAGTTAGGGCTATTGATTTGATAAAAATAGTGAGAGATATATATTGTGAATATATATATGGATAATCACTTGAACATAATTTAATAAATCTGCAACTAACTTATTTTATGCATTTTAACATTGTAGATATCTAAATGGCAAACTCAAACAATTTCTCTGTGCGATCAGTCCTTGAGAATGAAAAGCTGATAGGAACCAACTTCCTTGACTGGCAAAGGAATTTGAGGATTGTCCTCAGGAAGGAGCGAAAGCTTTATGCCCTTGATATTCCTCACCCTGGACCTCTTGCTGCTGAAGCAACCGAGGCTCAACAAAATGCTTATCAGAAGCATCTTGATGATTCTACGGATGTCTATTGTTTGATGCTAGCGACTATGAGTCCTGAGCTTCAGAAACAACATGAGCGTATGGACGCTTATGACATGATTGAGCACCTCAAAAGGATGTTTGAGGGTCAAGCTCGTCAAGAGAGGTTTGATGTAAGCAAAGCGTTGTATGCATGCAAACAGGGAGATCGTGACCTGGTTGGACCGCATGTTCTAAAGATGAGGGTATATGGAAACCCTTGAGAATTTGGGTTTCCCGGTTTTACCGGCACACCAAGCAGATTTGATCTTGCAGTCTTTGAACATCAACTACACTCAATTTATTATAAACTATATTATGAGTGAGATAGACAAAACACCTACCGAACTATTGGCATTATTGAGGACTACTGAGACCAATATGTCAAAGGCTAACCCTGCTCCCATAATGATGGTGAATAAAGGGAATGCCAAAAGAAAGGGGAAATGGAAAGGCAAGAAGAAGATTGGATCTAAATCTGCTAATCTGAAGCCTGCTTTCAAAAAAGGCTTTGAAGCCTACTGGAGGAGTTGCAAAAGGTGCTGCAAAGGGTGATATATGTCACTTTTGCAAGAAGCCGGGTCATTGGAAGCGTAATTGTCAAGCTTATTTGGAGGATCAGAACCTGAAGGGTATGAAGTCTGTGAAGATTTCTGATTCAGGTATGTATGTTATAGAAGTCAATTTGTCTACTTCTACATCATGGGTATTGGATACTGGATGTGGTTCTCACATTTGTATAAATGTGCAGGAACTGCGAATGAGTAGGACTTTGGCGAAATGAGAAGTCGACCTACGCGTTGGCAATGGAGCAAAGGTTGCTGCTTTGGCTGTAGGGACTTATAATTTATCGTTTCCCACTGGGCTTATTTTAGAACTTGAAAACTGTTTTTATGTGCCTGCGATTTGCAGAAACATTATTTCTGTTTCTTGTTTGGACAAGAAAGGTTTTTCCTTTACAATTCAGAACAATAGTTGTTCCTTTGGTTTGAATAATGTTACCTATGGGGTTGCACGTTTATTTAATGGTTTATATGTTCTTGATCTTGATATTTCTGTCTATAATGTAAATAATAAACGTATTAAGGCTAATGACTCAAATCAAACATACCTTTGGCATTGTCGTTTAGGCCATATAAATGAGAAACGCATTTCCAAGTTACATAAGGATGGATACTTGGATAAGTTTGATTTTGAATCATACGAAGAATGCGAACCTTGTCTCATTGGAAAAATGAATAAAGCTCCTTTTACCGGAATTGGTGAGAGGGCCACAGAACGATTAGAACTCATACATAGTGATGTATGTGGTCCAATGCGTACGATGGCAAGAGGTGGCTTTTACTACTTCATAACCTTTACTGATGATTTTAGTAGATACAGATATGTGTATCTTTTGAAGAACAAATCCGAATCATTTGAAAAATTCAAAGAGTACAAGGCAGAAGTGGAAAAGCAAATAAGCGGAAGTATTAAAACTCTACGATCTGATCGTGGAGGTGAGTACCTAAGCTTAGAATTTAAGAATTTCTTAAAGGAGTGTGGTATTGTATCACAACTCACACCTCCTGGAACACCACAGTGGAATGGTGTATCTGAAAGGAGAAATCGTACCTTGTTGGACATGGTGTGATCGATGATGAGTCTAGCGGATCTTCCAATTAGTTTCTAGGGTTATGCTCTAGAAACGGCTGCACACACACTTAACCGAGTTCCTACTAAATCGGTTCAAACTACACCATATGAGATATGGACTGAGAAACGTCATAGCATGTCCTTTTTGAAAGTATGGGGATGCGAAGCGTTTGTGAAATGTTTAGTCACTGACAAGCTAGGACCGAAATCAGACAAATGTAATTTTTTGGGATACCCAAAAGAAACTAAAGGGTATTATTTTCTATAATCGTACCAAGAGCAAAGTGTTTGTTGCTCGAACTACTGTATTTCTTGAAAGAGAACTGTTCTCTAAGAAAAACAGTGGGAGTATGATAGATCTCGATGAAGTTCGAGAACCACAGAATGACATTGAACCAGAATTGGAACATGAGCACGAAGTACATGAAAATGTTAATGCTCTAGAAACACAGGTTGTTCGTAGATCTGGTAGGATTTACCATGAGCCTGAGAGATATAATGGATTTCTCTTAACTCAGACTGGCGATGTAATGCTTATGGATGAAGATGAGCCTCTTACCTATCAGGATGCTATGAATAGTCCAGATTCTGAGAGATGGCTGGAAGATATGAAATCTGATATGGATTCCATGTATGAAAACAAAGTATGGACTTTGGTTGAACCACCTGAAGGGGTAAAACCTATTGGGTGCAAATGGGTTTTCAAGAAGAAAACAGACATGGATGGTATTCTAACGACCTACAAAGCAAGACTAGTGGCGAAAGGTTTCAAACAAATTCATGGTATTGACTAGGAAAAAACTTTCTCACCAGTAGCTATGGTCAAGTCCATCAGGATTTTGCTTGCGATAGCAGCTTACTATGACTATGAAATCTGGCAAATGGATGTCAAAACCGCTTTCTTAAATGGGAGCTTAGAAGAGGATGTGTATATGATATAACCAGAAGGTTTTGTTGATCCAATATTTGCTAGAATGGTCTGTAAGCTACTACGATCTATTTATGGATTGAAGCAGGCCTCAAGGAGTTGGAACATTCGTTTTGATATAACAGTCAAAGAGTTTGGCTTTATTCAAAATGAAGATGAGCCTTGTGTTTACAAGAAGGTTAGTGGGAGCAAAGTGGCATTCCTAGTATTATATGTTGATGATATATTACTAATAGGGAATGACATACCTTCTCTTCAGGCTGTTAAGACTTGGTTGGGAAAAAGTTTCTCAATGAAAGACTTAGGCGATGCTACCTATATATTAGGGATCAAGATCTATAGAGATAGATCTAGAAGATTAATCGGCTTAAGTCAGAGTACATACATTGACAAAGTATTGCATCGTTTTGGGATGCAAGAGGCAAAGAGGGGATTTGTCCCTGTGTCTCATGGGATAGTGATCTCAAAAGAAAACTGTCCTAAATCATTAGATGATAAGGACCGTATGAAAAAGGTACCATATGCTTTTGCAATTGGTTCAATAATGTATGCAATGATATGTACTCGACCTGATGTTTCGTATGCTTTGAGCATGACGAGCAGATACCAGTCTAATCCAGGTGAAGGTCACTGGACGGCAGTCAAGAATATTCTTAAGTACCTCAAGAGAACTAAAGATTCAGTCTTGGTATATGGAGGAGATGAGAAGCTAGTTGTAAGAGGTTACACTAATGCTAGTTTCCAAACAGACAGAGACGATACTGTGTCTCAATCTGGGTTTGTGTTTTGTCTAAATGGAGGTGCTGTAAGCTGGAAGAGTTCCAAGCAAGAGACAGTAGCTGATTCTACAATGGAAGCTGAGTATATTGCTGCCAGTGAAGCGGCCAAAGAGGCTGTTTGGCTTCGGAAATTTATTGAGGGACTTGGAGTAGTTCCATCGATCGCAGATCCAGTTGATCTTTATTGTGATAACAATGGAGCTATTGCGCAGGCTAAGAAACCAAGGTCCCATTCCCGAGCAAAGCATATACTTAGACGATATCATCTACTTCGAGAGATTACAAGGAGGGGAGATATACATATATGTAAAGTGCATACTAATGATAACGTTGCAGACCCACTGACTAAGGCTTTGTCGCAGCAGACGCACGAAGGTCACACTAGTTCCATGGGTATTAGATACATGGGTGATTGGCTCTAGTGCAAGTGGGAGATTGTTAGTACTTGTGCCCTAGAGACAATACTATAATGTTCTTAGGGAAGATATTTTGATTATTAATAAATATGTTCTATGGATTTTCTTTCAATTATTTATTATGTCTTTATCAACTGCGATATAAATATTAGAATAATAATTGTCCTTGGAATTTAAGCATGAATTCTATATCTCTAAGTATGTGACTTAGAAATGAGATTATATGAGTAGTGTTTATAATCCTAAAAGATCCATAGTCGAGTATTATTATTTGAGGACAATAATAATGCATTAAGACTAGTATGTTTGTTGACTGATGACCACATCTCATTGGTCATAAGTATGGGGATACTAAAGTCAAAGACATAAGTGCATGTTAGCAGAACATGGCACTGGATAGACCCACCGTGTGAATTCTTCATGGTAAATGTTATCAAGTGTCATAAGCAATTCTCACAATGATAATGGTGTAATGATCCTTAGACTTGAAATCATTATATTTCTATATGAGAATTAATGTACTTTGATTCTACTCAAAGTTACCTTTGACCGGGTAATGATAAAGGTGGACATTGGGTATATTATGAATCATATGAGAAATATGAATGATAGATATATGATTTAACACTCCTATTTTAGGAGTGATATTATTGGCCTCTTGATTGAGTGAGACTATGAAATGCATGACCATGCTCAAATTGTGATTTGTTTAATAGTCTACTCATCGATCAAGTAAACCGGGATTAAATGTTGAAGAGGATGACATAAACCATGCCTCGAGTTTAATCTATAATATAAGGTTAAAAGGATTATATTACATGGAACATTATTCATTAAAGGTTTAATTGGATCACCAATTATTATTATTACTTGGGTAGCAATGATGTATTACTAGATGTCGCTCATTGTTTATAATTTTATTATGAGATATTAAAAATATTGCGAACGTAATAATAACCTAAAGGGTTACACATAAAGAACGTTTTAAACGGAGCATTAATTAAATTTCGAATTTAATTTAATTATTATTATTGAATTATTGGATTAATTAAGTAGGACTTGATTAATTATATAATAATTCGAATATAATAAATAATACTACTAATAATCAGATTGGGTTTTGGAAGCCCAATCAGATTAGGTATAGGCCCAAAACTCTCTCCATATAAATACATTATGATGTATTGTTTTAGGGTTAATTGAAAAAAACGTTTTTCTTAAAAAACCCTAGCAGCTCTAAATCAAAGAGAGGCTAGAGAGAGAGAGAGAGAGAGAGTTCTGAGGGCAGTTCTTGGCTAGTACCAACTCTGGTGATCGTTGGATGATCGGGCGTTCGTGTGGACTGATTAGAGACGTGTATCGCAAGGCGGGACACGTGGTGATCAAAGAAAAGGACCTTCATCTGTCAACCATTCGTAAAGCTCATTAAAAGGTAAACAATTCTGTTCACGAATTAAACATCGTGTTTCGCATGGATCCTGCGAAGGGTTTCGTTATTTTTCTGTTTTTACGCGTTTTCCGTTGCGTTTTCATGCCCGAAACCCTTTATTAAAGAATATGCAAAAATGAATAAAGAAATAAAGAAACAATTTGAGCTCGAAAATATACCGTAGCAATGGACTGCGAGCCCATAAGCTCGATCTGTAGATCCTCAGAGGAATCCACTATGTGAGCCCAGTCCCGTGGGGTGATCACATTCTTGGACCACCCAGCAGCAGCCCGAGAATCACCAACCGCAGTGTCCTTGTTACGAAGACCCCACTTAATGACAAAGGGGTTGGGATCTTCATCAACCCTCATTGGCTATTCAGCCAGAAAAACAGGCACCTTCCCCGAGGAAGAGCCGCTTTCAGTACGGCCTCTCTTGGAAGCCCTCTCTACGGTCACAGAGGTCCCAGAAGCGGCAGCAGTGTCTCGCTTCTTGAAAATTTGGGCAAGCAAGTCCTGAGCTGAAAAGCAAAGCAAGATAACATTAGTTACAAACAAGTTAAGTAAGGAAAATAATGAATGGAAATATTATTTGGCTGAATAATTACCCTCGGGACCCAAGTCACTAAGACCGTGTGCCTGAAGGGAAGCTTCGGAAACTAAAAGGTTGCAGTGGTGAAGATTATCCGAAGTTAGGGCTTCGATAGCTATAGCCTCCTCGATTCCAAGTTTCAAACTACGTACAACCCTATCTTGGGATTCACAAAATCCGGGCCTAAAATAGTTATCCCAACTATCTCCCTCCATATATATATAAAACCATTCATTTTTCCATTTGGGCAAAGAATCAGGCCCACTATCAGAAATGAAGCAACTACGGTTGAGGCTCCTATGTTGAATTTTGACCCAACCCGCTCTCTGGGGAGCGTTAACAAATTTAAAGAGAAATCTGAATACGGAGACACTAGGTTCAAAACCATGTTTCCTACATTGGACCATAAAACTATAAATGAACCTCCAAGCATTAGGCTGAAGTTGGGTTGGACAGACCTGGGCTTCAGCTAAGAGTCTAAAAACAAAGGGGGGAGGAGGCAATCTAAACCCAACATAAAAAGCTTCTTTATAAATCCTAATTGCCCTGGGCTTTGGGTAACAAGCTCTATCATTTGGGCTGGGAGCTTCAGCCTTGTAAGGCCAATTTATACCAAACAATCTAGATAATGCATCTATATCACCTTGTTTATATTTTGAAGAAAAATTATAAGCTTCTAAGTGAAGGAGGTTAGGGAAAGCTTCCCGGAATTCATCTAATAAATCCCTACGGGAATAGACAGAGGAATGAACGAGAGAACGGTTGTTACCTCTGGCAGCAGACCGGGGGCACGAGTAGAACCTTAAAGAGGTTGGGAGAGTTGAGATTATTGAGAAGAGCCGGAATCAGCCATTGATGACTTCTGTTTGAGAGATTGAACCTCGAAAAGTGATGAAGAAGATGAGTCTTCAAATGAAAACTGCAAAGTAAACCGGAAAATTGGTTGATCTTCAAACGGAAATCTGGAAATTAGAGGTGGTGGAAGGCCGGAAAAGTTTAAGGGTGAAAAACCCTAGCAGAGCAAACCTAAGGAGAATTTGAGAAAATTTTGTGAGGAGTGAAAGCGAGAAATGAACTCTCACTTCCCCCAAATTTATAGAAAAAAGTTGTCGGTTAAGATTACCTTTTTACCTGCTATAGCAGGTAAATGGGCTAAAAATCCGGTAATTGGGCCAAATTTGGGCGGCAAAGCCCATGTTTTTGAATTTTAAATAAAATTCTAGAAAGATCTGTAAAATTCTAGAAGTCCCCAGAGAATTCTATAAAATTCTAGAAAAATTCTCTAACAAAAAAAAAATAAAAAACGCCTAGGAGGCAAAGACGCCCAGGAGACCGTCTGGGACGCGTGGTTCACAACCCCGTCTTGTACACGGGGGTGACCAACGCCCAGAAGACATTTGAAAAATAAAGCATGATGAAAAACGCCTAGGAGGCAAAGACGCACAGGAGACCGTCTGGGACGCGTGGTTCACAACCCTGTCTTATACACGGGGGTTGTTATTCCCAAATGACCTAACAGAATTGTAGAAGGGGGGGTTGAATACAATTCTTGATATTTTCTTGAAACTAAACACTTTGTAAAATTAAACTGAACTGAATAAATAAAAACACAAGATATAAATAATTCAGTTGGATTGTTTGATGATCCAACTGAAGTGTTTTTATTTCGGAAATAATCTGTGATACAAATGTACACAGCTGCTCAGTTACAATGTTGTAGAGAAGAATGCTCTCAAAAATAGCTAATACAATCTATTTGTTTTTCTTCTCTTTTTCTAAAGTAACTGCTACACTTGGTTATATAATCCCAAGTTTACAATTCTACATTTGGTTAAACTAAAGAATAATAGTAGTAACCATCAGTAGCTTGCTTTTCATTCCTTTTGTCCAATGGTCCTTGGAGATCTTTGCTTTTGTCTTCATGCTCATTATAATCATTCCCAAGAGCCTTATTGGAAATTGGAATGTTTCCTTATTTCCAGTAACCACTTTGATGGCTTCCAATGCAAAGTACACTTCCATATCTCCTTTTAGATCTGTTCAGTAAACTGTCACTATCACTTTGTCAACTGTTCAAAAAGCAACATTGATTCGTTGATAGCAAGGAGATGTGTTTCGTTGATAGCTTCATTCTTCATTCCATTGATGGTGTTTCCCTCGTTTCGTTGATGGGTAAACTCCATACCGTTGACAGAGTAATCTTCATACCGTTGACATGTCTTCACTTAGGCAGAATTACAAGGCATAACATATTTACAATTAACCAACCTATTTTGCCTATCTAGTACATAGTCAACATGACTTAGAAAACCTATCTAAAACATATAATAGAATGCCTATCATACTGTGAAGTATTGTACAATGCAATTGCTACAACACTCATTTCGTTGATGAGCTTCCTGTCAACGAAACACTGCAAAGCATGCTATTACGTTGACAGCTACAAAATTGGCTTTACACAAATTCTACTAAGTGTTTTATGTTTATCATCAAGAACAACATATTCCTAACAGGGGTGACCAACGCCCAGAAGACATTTGAAAAAGCAAGCATGATGAAAAATGCCTAGGAGGCAAAGACGCCCAGGAGACCGTCTGGGACGCGTGGTTCACAACCCCGTCTTATACAAAGGGGTGACCAACGCCCAGAAGACATTTGAAAAAGTAAGCATTTTTCTTTTAAAAAAATGAATGAAAAACGCCTAGGAGGCAAGGACGCCCAGGAGACCATCTGGGACGCGTGGTTCACAACCTCGTCTTGTACACGGGGGTGACCAACGCCCAGGAGGCAACAGAGAAGCTGGACTTTTTATTTATTTATTTACTTATTTTCTATAAATTAGGAAAATAAGTAAATTTGCCCGCAAAAATGCAGAAAAATCAGGAAATAATTTACAAAATTATTTCCAAGGCCTGGAGCCCAAATAAGTTATTTTTGAAAATTAATCAAAAATATTAAAAATACTTGTGAGGATTGGAAAATTCGTAGAAAATTGAAATAAACTCAGAAAAATAAAAGGAAAATTGTAAAAATATTTCCTTAGTCTCATGCACGAATTGCAGACAAAATATTCCCGAAAAGCTTAACAATATTCGAGAAGCTTGGGAATACTCAAATTTTTCTAGGTAATAACTTCGGAAATAACCTCGGAAAAGGTAAAATTGTCGATCACTTCACATTTTGCAATTAAGACGATATTTAAAAAATATTAGCGTACTCATGAAAGTCCTTGATAAGGGATAAAGTGATGGGTTTTGTCGCATACGCGGAAGCATGGATAACAATTATTTACATATAAAACCCATATATTATGTAATATCCGTGAATTTTATTATTTGATTAAATGATATATTTAATCTAAAATATTTATGTTGGAATATTGGAATATTATTATATGATATTTAGTGTGTGATTATGTGCTAAATGGTGAGTCGGAAGCCCCTTTCAAAAATTTCGTCATTTGGAATTTTCTTCAAATTTGAGCCGTTTTGATAATTCAAGAGCCCCGTTGAAATTTCGTACATTCATTTTTAATTCTTCGTCTTTCGTATTCGAATCGTTATCGAAAGGGTTATGGGATTCTATTTAACCCTACCTATTTGATTCTGCAAATTAATTTCAATTTTTGATCCGAAAAAGGAAAAATCGTTCCGAACCCTAATTGCTTAAGGGGACGGATTTATCGTTCTATATCAATATTGAAGTTGTTATAGCCCTAGTATTCTTGAGCATTAGTTATATAATGATATATATCAATTTGGATAATCATCAACCTTTTTAACCCCTTATTTTTAGTAAAACGTGTTTTTGACCTAATTAGGGTTTTTAAACGATCTAACGAATCAATATCGATCCAAAAATGTTATTTGGGGTATTATTTTTCCAGAAATATAAAAAGACCAATCAGACTTCATAACCCTAGCAATTCTTCAGAAATTACTCAAAAATATTCGAAATTCCCAAAAAATTATTTTGTGTTCTTGATCTTCAATCAATTCGTTCTAAGGGTTATTGAAGTCCAAATTTGAAGTTCTTATACTCAAATCAAAGCCCCAAAAATCTAGTTTCAGAATCTTCCAACCTCATCATCATCTGGTAAGTATTCGATTTTATATTGATTTTACAAGTTTCGAATTAAAATTAGGGTTCTTAATTAATTTGGGGATTTTCATTCTGTTGATTCTCCGTTCAATTGGTTGCTTCTAACATGTTCCTAGGGTTCTAATTAGCAAGAATCCATGCTTTAATTTCATGTTTAAGTTCAATTTAGTCGGGTTTGATTTTCGGGTTTTGACCCGATTTCTTCTTTCGATTCGTACGTTCTTGATATTGATCTGACATTGTTTTTGATAAAGGGCTTTGATTGTATGAGTTATAAGCTTTATTTTGGTATATTAATCTTTGAGTTTCATGTAGGATTTAAGTAGATCGGGTTTCCGGCCGAGGTCGTCGCCGGCGAGTTCTTTGAATGAATTCTGGGCACGATTCCGGCATGGGACAGATGTGTGTGTATGTGGGTTGTGTTTGTCTTGCAAAAGCGAACAAAAGCCCTATGGTTTGGTTTTGTTTTGATCGGAAACGGCGAAGTCCGGCCACCGGACGCCGGCCGGATTCTGGAAAACCCAGATTCCGGCGGGTTGTTCTTGGTGACCCGGATTCGTTCTTCCAGACCCGTTTACCCGATTTTTCGACCCGGTTTCAATCTTCAAAACCCTAATTCATTTTCAGAAAACTTTTTTTGAATTTTATTTTTAAATTTAATTCGAAAATAGTTTAAAAACTTTAAAAATTCATATTTTTATTTTAAAAATATATTTTAATATCAGAAAAATTCTGATAAATTATATTTATTATTTTAAATCCGAAAATTGATTAAACTTAATTATTTTAATTATTTTTAATTAATAATTAATTTATTAATTAATTGGTTAATTCTTTTAATCAATTAATTCTTAAAAATTAATTATTAATTAGATTTAATTAATTAAAAATTCAGTTTAATTATTTTCAAGCCTATTTATTTATTTAAAAATAGTTTGAGCATTTAAAGAGTGTCAATTAATTTTATTAATTGATTTATTTTCATTTAAATGTTTATATTGGATTTAAAAATCCGATTTTTGATTTAAAAATTAGTAATGACTTATTAAAAATTCAAATGAGTTTCAGACGATGTTTTAAAAATATTTATAAGTGCAATATGGTTCATATTAATTGTGTGTTGTGTTTTATAGTCTGTATATGCCCGTGCTAGGGCAAATATCTGAGTTTTAAATATCGTAAATTATACCGGACGTCCGATACGTACCCGGTTACTTGTTTAAATGTGATTATTGATTGAATAAGTGTCGAGAGTAGAACGAGAATAGTTAGACTTATTGTAATGAGTTGTTTAATTATAGAATCGAGTTCCCGGAGCAAGGGAAAGGGGAAAGTAGAGTGAGCAGAGTCGATCCGACAGCAGCTTAGACCAGGCAAGTATCTGTGCCTTTACTTGTGATAAAAATTATTATTGTCTTGATTACTTGAATACCGTTATCCCCAGAACAATTCAAATTATCCATCTTTTAACCGCATTTGGACAACTGATTCCATTTCCTTAGAAATTCTTGATTCTTTGACCTGATCTGCATCGGAAACCCTTATTTCCAATTTACTTGATTATTGTTTACCACCTATTGTTGCTATTTATCATCCTTTGATTATCATTGACAACCTTTGATTATTTGACTTCCATCTTGACTACCAATTACGGTTATTGATTAACGATTACCAATATTGATTACCTTATTGAATGAGTACACTGTACCATTGAAACTACTCCATGATCCTTTCTCGATCTTCGTTGATACTGAACAGTTGAAGCTCTTTTGCAATTACTATACATTCAGTTTATCTTATTGAGCATGTTATTGTTTATACCCTATTATAGAATTGGCATGTGTTTTTAAAAATGGACCAGTAATTGGTCGGAATAACTTAAGGCCCAGATTGGCCTGGGATCCAGTAGAGGACTATGACATGAGCTAGTCCGGGGTTGATGCGTGGCTGGCCAGCAGCACAACCTTTGATTTGAATAAAATGTATAAGCCAAATTCTAATTCTTTACTTCAATCATTATTGATACAAAGCATGTGTTAGCTAAATATTGTTGATTCTGATATCTTAAATTCATATCCTTACAACTGTGATAGAAATGATTCGTTGATGTTTGCTGAGCAATTTTGGCTCACTCTTGCTTGTTGTTTTCTAACCCTATTCCAGTGAAGCGAGAGTATGAGTTGGCATAGCGTGACCGATAGTTCACCAGCAGTCAGGAGAGCCCCTCGAGTCACTGTTATTGGCAGGGTAGTTGTTGTTTTGCTTTTCTAGATTTAATGTCTAGATTTGAACTTTAGTTGTGATGTAATAACTCTGATAAAACTGGTTTGTAATAATAAAAGATTGTAGTAGCTTGTGTTCATTGCCATAATCTGGATGCGGTCTTGGTCAAGGGGTAATTGTGTCTTTATATATATTATGCCTGTGTTAAATAAGTATTCCGTTGGTCGGATGACTCCTCAAATCTGTACCCCGGGTTTGGAGGGCGTCACAGTTGGTATCAGAGAAATAGGTTATGGCATTTGAAACAAGTTAGGACTTAGGGTCCAGGATAACATAGAGAGTTAGGAATTCACGTAAGGATATTAGGAGGTCAACTAGGGATATTACGCGTAGTAATTAAATGTGGTTATAATTGCAGCCCCCTAGTTCTAGTTCAGACTCAGACCCTTCCGAGGATACGATAGCAGAGATACCTACACCCGTTGAGAGAGCAGGACCGTCTCGGCCAGTGCGATATCAGCCTAGGCATCAGGACCCAGTAGTCAGGAGAGATCAGATACCTTGTCCTATTCCACTCCGACAAGTAGCCCCAGCACCAGCATCTCAGGCATCAGTTTGTGGGCCTTTGTATCAGTTATGTGAGCCACCAGTTCCACACCATGTGTATCAGAGGGTGAGAAGAGAGAAGGATTTCCTTTATGGACAGGTTATGGAGATGGGTAGGATTCGTTCGATCGAGGCAGCCGCTGTCAGAGAGAGAGACAGACTTAGAGATCAGATGAGAGACATTCAGATGAGGTTTAGGGTTACGAGGACTTTGGTTGAGACTTGATTGCATGGATTAGCTTCTAGTCGAGAGGGAGAGACAGTAGCAGGGATGAGACAGATTTTGGATTATGCGATGAGTGAGATTGCAGAGGTTTCAGGACCCCCGTTATGGCCGACAGGAGCAGGTGATCTGTGAGCAGGTATCGGTAGCAGACAGATGTGACATGGATGTATGGTTCTAGATAGTTAGTATATAGATGCATATTGTAGAATCAGCAGTGCACCGGGCTTATAGGAACGCCTCGGGTTGTTGTTGCATTTTTGTTGTTGTATTGCTGGTCGGCAGTTATGGTTCAGCCATGATATATTTTCTTTTGAAGCGTTCTACGCTTGTACTGACTCTATCTATATATATATATGATAAACCTCTTTTATAGAACTGTATTTATTCCCCTGTCATTCATTTCCAGCATCATAACTGTTATTCTACTTATTGCAACGAATGTATCTATACACCGTTGAGAAGATCTGTAAACCTTCGAGATATCAATTGTGATCCTTCCTTCTCTTATATGAACTGTTTGATTAAGCCAATTATTGTTTATTCATCAGCGATATGGCTCCTAGACGACAAACCCGTTCAACTGATACTTCTGACCAAGAAGGTCAACAAAATACACCTCCCACGGGCCGTGTGGACCCGATGGAAATCCAGTTGTTAAATACCCTTACTCAACAGACTGCCGCATTAGCACAGCAGCAACGTGCATTTCAGCAACAGCTCTTAGAACAGCAGCAACAGCATCAGCAACATCAGCATCAGCAGCATCAACAACAGCACCAGCAAGCAGCACCGGCAGTTACGTTCAAATCTTTCCAGGCAGCAAAACCTCCAGAATTTAAAGGATCAGCAGACCCTGTAGAGGCTAAGGCATGGTTGAAAGAGATGGAAAGGGCTTTTGCCTTGATAGAGGTGACAGAGGACAAGAAGACAGAGTATGCAAGCTATTTTCTGAAGAATGAGGCTAGTTATTGGTGGGAAACGAGTAGGGCTATGGAGCCCGAGGGATTGATTACGTGGGCAAGATTCATAGAGTTGTTTTTGGAAAGGTATTTTCCGGACTATATGAGAGATCAGATGGAATTGAAGTTTTTGGAATTAAAGCAGGGAAGCATGACAGTGCCCCAATATGAAACAAGGTTTACGGAGTTGTCAAGGTTTGTTCCAACCTATGTGGATACGGAAAAGAAGAAGGCCAAGAGGTTCCAGCAGGGACTGAGGTCTTGGATTCGTAGTAAGTTAGCTGTATTGGAGTTGGACACCTATGCAGCGGTGGTCCAAAAGGTAATGATTGCAGAGGCAGAGAGTGATTCTTACATGAAAGAGAGGGAGAACAAGAAAAGGAAAGCAGGGATACCCGATAAGGGACAGCAGCAGGGAAGTTTTCAAGGGCAAGCAAATAAGAAGCTGGGATTTCAGCACGGAAGGAATACAAGTTTTAGGAAACCAGACACCGGAAGCGTAGGACAAGATAACCGTCTACTAACCGGCAGTCAGCAGGGACTTTCTAGACCCCCACTACCAGAATGCAAGACATGCGGGAAGCGACATCTAGGGATATGCCATCGATTGAATGTCACATGCTTTAAATGCAATCAGAAGGGACATTATTCCCGGGATTGCAAGATAGGCATCGTGTGTCATCGGTGTAAGAAACCAGGTCACGTGATTAAGGACTGCAGAGCACCAGCAACCGTGAACAATATGATTCGGGCAATTGAAGCACCCCCAGTTGTTAACGTCCAGCCGTTAGCCAGGACCTACAATATGTCAATGGGAGAAGCAGTGAGAGATTCCGACGTGGTGGCAGGTACACTTCTAGTAAATTCTATTCCTGCACAAGTGTTAATAGATTCGGGAGCGACGAAGTCTTTTATTTCTGAGACGTTTGCTCGTAGATTGAATTGCGTAACGAAACCTTTAAGTGGAGTGTTGACTATAGAGATAGCTAATCAGGATCGTATCGCGGTCAGTTCATATTATCCCCGTTGTGAGATAGAGATTTTGGGAAATCGTTTTTATGTTGACTTGTTACCTTTTAAGTTAGGTGAATTTGATGTGATATTAGGGATGGATTGGTTGACTGAGCATGATGCAAGTATTGATTGTAAGAATAAGAGGGTTACTTTGATTACCCTAGAAAAGAAAGAGATAATATTTAGAGGAGAGAAACAAAGAAAGAGGTTCCTGACAATGATTCAGGCTAAGAGGTTATTAAGGCAAGGTTGTGAGGCGTATCTAGCTTATGTGATAGATATAGATAAGGAAGTTTCTAAGTTAGAAGATATTCCAGTCGTAAATGAGTTTCCAGATGTTTTTTTTTCGGAAGAATTACCAGGTTTACCTCCAGATAGAGAGATTGAATTTGCGATAGACTTAGTACCAGGCGCGGAGCCAGTATCGAAGGCCCCTTACAGAATGGCACCAGTGGAGATGAAGGAATTGGCTGATCAACTGCAAGATTTGCTAGAAAAAGGAATTATTAGACCCAGCGTTTCACCGTGGGGAGCACCAGTACTGTTTGTCAAGAAAAAGGATGGAAGCATGAGATTGTGTATAGACTATCGGGAGTTGAACAAGCTGACCATTAAGAACAAGTATCCGTTACCTCGAATAGATGATCTGTTTGACCAGCTGAAGGGAGCGGTACATTTTTCAAAGATCGACCTACGGTCAGGATATCACCAATTGAAGATTAGACCAGACGACATACCGAAGACAGCCTTTCGAACAAGGTATGGGCACTATGAATTTTTAGTAATGGCGTTTGGACTAACGAATGCACCCGCAGCTTTTATGGATCTAATGAACAGGATTTTCAAGAGATATTTGGACAAGTTTGTAGTGGTATTCATCGACGACATCTTGATATACTCGAGGACAGAAGAAGAGCATGCAGACCAATTGCGAATTGTGTTAGAAACGTTGAGACAAGAAGGACTATACACGAAGTTTTCCAAGTGTGAATTCTGGTTGAAAGAAGTTCATTTCTTAGGACACGTGGTGAGCAGCGAAGGCATCAAAGTGGACCCAGCAAAGATAGAGGCAGTGAAAGATTGGGAGAGACCAAGGACACGGACTGAAGTTAGAAGTTTCTTGGGATTAGCCGGATACTACCGGAGATTTGTGCAAGATTTTGCGAAGATAGCTACTCCAATGACCAAGCTGACAAGGAAAAGCGAGCGATTCATATGGAACGAAAAGTGCGAAGAAGGCTTCCAAGAGTTAAAGAAAAGACTAACTACGGCACCGGTATTGATGTTACCAGACGATCAAGGTCATTTCGTAATCTATAGTGATGCGTCGTATAAAGGATTAGGATGCGTACTTATGCAACATGACAAGGTGATTGCTTATGCGTCAAGACAGTTGAGACCCCACGAACAGAAGCACCCTACACACGATTTGGAGTTAGCAGCTATTGTGTTTGCTTTGAAAATATGGAGACACTACTTGTATGGAGAAAGATGTGAAATTTACACCGATCACAAAAGTTTGAAGTATATCTTTACTCAGAAAGAGCTGAACATGAGGCAACGAAGATGGTTAGAACTAATCAAGGACTACGACGTTTCTATTAACTATCATCCCGGCAAGGCAAATGTGGTAGCAGATGCATTGAGCAGAAAAGAGAGATTAAACACACTAATGATGACCAAAGAGTTATACAAGGAATTTGAGAAGTTAGAAATCGAAGTAATTAATCCGAAGAACGCGACGGAAATGATTTATACCATGACGTTTCAACCTGAATTGTTGGAGAAGATACGAAAATGCCAAGAGCAAGTTATGAACGACGATGTGAGTAAAATGACAGGTGAGGAAATATGTAGCCAACCGGACGACAAAGGGATCTTGAGATTTGCTTCTCGGATATGGATACCTAACGTAACGGAACTGAAAAGTGAGATTCTGCACGAAGCACATAACTCGAAGTATTCAATTCATCCAGGGAGTACGAAGATGTATCGAGATCTTAAGACGAACTTTTGGTGGCCAGATATGAAGAGAGAGATTGCGGAATGGGTAAGTAAATGCTTTACGTGTCAAAGAGTTAAGGCGGAACATCAGAGACCAAGTGGATTACTTCAACCATTGGAGATTCCCGAATGGAAGTGGGAACACATTGCGATGGACTTTGTAGTAGGATTGCCTAGAACAAAAGCTAACCATGATGCCATCTGGGTTGTCGTGGATCGATTGACGAAATCTGCGCATTTTCTTCCGATTAACGAGAGATTCTCGCTGGATAAGTTAGTTCATATTTACATAAAAGAAATCGTAGTACGACATGGAGTTCCAGTATCGATAGTGTCTGATAGAGACCCTCGATTCAATTCAAGATTTTGGAGGAGTTTTCAAGAGTGTTTGGGCACCGAGTTGAGAATGAGTACGGCTTATCATCCGCAGACGGACGGTCAAAGCGAAAGGACAATTCAGACTATTGAAGATATGCTTAGGACATGTGCACTTGATTTTGAAGGCAGTTGGGACGATCATCTACCCTTGGTGGAATTTTCATATAATAATAGATTTCACGCGAGCATCGGAATGCCACCTTACGAAGCTTTGTATGGATGAAAGTGTCGATCTCCAGTATATTGGGAAGAAGTTGGTGAACGGAAAATGATAGGACCAGAACTAGTACAACGAACAAAAGAAGTGATTCAATTGATTCAGAGAAGATTGATAACAGCTCAAGACCGACAGAAAAGGTATGCGGATCTAGCCAGAAAGGATGTGGGATTCGAGGAAGGAGAGCAAGTGTTACTAAAAGTTTCCCCATGGAAAGGATTAGTTAGATTTGGAAAGAAAGGGAAGTTGAGTCCGAGATATGTTGGGCCGTTTGAGATTTTGAAGAAGGTAGGCGAGGTAGCTTACGAGTTGGCATTGCCACCGCATATGCAGCACGTTCATAATGTATTTCATGTATCTATGCTTAAGAAGTATCGACCAGATTCGAATCATGTAATAGAGTATGAACCAATAGAGGTCCAGGCAGATTTATCATATGTAGAACGACCAATTCAGATAGTGGATCGTAAGGAGAAAGTACTAAGGAATAAGACAGTAGCGTTAGTGAGAGTTTTGTGGAGGAATCCTAAAGTAGAAGAGTCTACCTGGGAGTTAGAGAGTGAGATGTTAGAGAAGTATCCCCAGTTGTTTCCTTGATCTGATTCTGAGGACAGAATCCTATTAAGGGGGGAAGGATGTAATATCCGTGAATTTTATTATTTGATTAAATGATATATTTAATCTAAAATATTTATGTTGGAATATTGGAATATTATTATATGATATTTAGTGTGTGATTATGTGCTAAATGGTGAGTCGGAAGCCCCTTTCAAAAATTTCGTCATTTGGAATTTTCTTCAAATTTGAGCCGTTTTGATAATTCAAGAGCCCCGTTGAAATTTCGTACATTCATTTTTAATTCTTCGTCTTTCGTATTCGAATCGTTATCGAAAGGGTTATGGGATTCTATTTAACCCTACCTATTTGATTCTGCAAATTAATTTCAATTTTTGATCCGAAAAAGGAAAAATCGTTCCGAACCCTAATTGCTTAAGGGGACGGATTTATCGTTCTATATCAATATTGAAGTTGTTATAGCCCTAGTATTCTTGAGCATTAGTTATATAATGATATATATCAATTTGGATAATCATCAACCTTTTTAACCCCTTATTTTTAGTAAAACGTGTTTTTGACCTAATTAGGGTTTTTAAACGATCTAACGAATCAATATCGATCCAAAAATGTTATTTGGGGTATTATTTTTCCAGAAATATAAAAAGACCAATCAGACTTCATAACCCTAGCAATTCTTCAGAAATTACTCAAAAATATTCGAAATTCCCAAAAAATTATTTTGTGTTCTTGATCTTCAATCAATTCGTTCTAAGGGTTATTGAAGTCCAAATTTGAAGTTCTTATACTCAAATCAAAGCCCCAAAAATCTAGTTTCAGAATCTTCCAACCTCATCATCATCTGGTAAGTATTCGATTTTATATTGATTTTACAAGTTTCGAATTAAAATTAGGGTTCTTAATTAATTTGGGGATTTTCATTCTGTTGATTCTCCGTTCAATTGGTTGCTTCTAACATGTTCCTAGGGTTCTAATTAGCAAGAATCCATGCTTTAATTTCATGTTTAAGTTCAATTTAGTCGGGTTTGATTTTCGGGTTTTGACCCGATTTCTTCTTTCGATTCGTACGTTCTTGATATTGATCTGACATTGTTTTTGATAAAGGGCTTTGATTGTATGAGTTATAAGCTTTATTTTGGTATATTAATCTTTGAGTTTCATGTAGGATTTAAGTAGATCGGGTTTCCGGCCGAGGTCGTCGCCGGCGAGTTCTTTGAATGAATTCTGGGCACGATTCCGGCATGGGACAGATGTGTGTGTATGTGGGTTGTGTTTGTCTTGCAAAAGCGAACAAAAGCCCTATGGTTTGGTTTTGTTTTGATCGGAAACGGCGAAGTCCGGCCACCGGACGCCGGCCGGATTCTGGAAAACCCAGATTCCGGCGGGTTGTTCTTGGTGACCCGGATTCGTTCTTCCCGACCCGTTTACCCGATTTTTCGACCCGGTTTCAATCTTCAAAACCCTAATTCATTTTCAGAAAACTGTTTTTGAATTTTATTTTTAAATTTAATTCGAAAATAGTTTAAAAACTTTAAAAATTCATATTTTTATTTTAAAAATATATTTTAATATCAGAAAAATTCTGATAAATTATATTTATTATTTTAAATCCGAAAATTGATTAAACTTAATTATTTTAATTATTTTTAATTAATAATTTATTTATTAATTAATTGGTTAATTCTTTTAATCAATTAATTCTTAAAAATTAATTATTAATTAGATTTAATTAATTAAAAATTCAGTTTAATTATTTTCAAGCCTATTTATTTATTTAAAAATAGTTTGAGCATTTAAAGAGTGTCAATTAATTTTATTAATTGATTTATTTTCATTTAAATGTTTATATTGGATTTAAAAATCCGATTTTTGATTTAAAAATTAGTAATGACTTATTAAAAATTCAAATGAGTTTCAGACGATGTTTTAAAAATATTTATAAGTGCAATATGGTTCATATTAATTGTGTGTTGTGTTTTATAGTCTGTATATGCCCGTGCTAGGGCAAATATCTGAGTTTTAAATATCGTAAATTATACCGGACGTCCGATACGTACCCGGTTACTTGTTTAAATGTGATTATTGATTGAATAAGTGTCGAGAGTAGAACGAGAATAGTTAGACTTATTGTAATGAGTTGTTTAATTATAGAATCGAGTTCCCGGAGCAAGGGAAAGGGGAAAGTAGAGTGAGCAGAGTCGATCCGACAGCAGCTTAGACCAGGCAAGTATCTGTGCCTTTACTTGTGATAAAAATTATTATTGTCTTGATTACTTGAATACCGTTATCCCCAGAACAATTCAAATTATCCATCTTTTAACCGCATTTGGACAACTGATTCCATTTCCTTAGAAATTCTTGATTCTTTGACCTGATCTGCATCGGAAACCCTTATTTCCAATTTACTTGATTATTGTTTACCACCTATTGTTGCTATTTATCATCCTTTGATTATCATTAACAACCTTTGATTATTTGACTTCCATCTTGACTACCAATTACGGTTATTGATTAACGATTACCAATATTGATTACCTTATTGAATGAGTACACTGTACCATTGAAACTACTCCATGATCCTTTCTCGATCTTCGTTGATACTGAACAGTTGAAGCTCTTTTGCAATTACTATACATTCAGTTTATCTTATTGAGCATGTTATTGTTTATACCCTATTATAGAATTGGCATGTGTTTTTAAAAATGGACCAGTAATTGGTCGGAATAACTTAAGGCCCAGATTGGCCTGGGATCCAGTAGAGGACTATGACATGAGCTAGTCCGGGGTTGATGCGTGGCTAGCCAGCAGCACAACCTTTGATTTGAATAAAATGTATAAGCCAAATTCTAATTCTTTACTTCAATCATTATTGATACAAAGCATGTGTTAGCTAAATATTGTTGATTCTGATATCTTAAATTCATATCCTTACAACTGTGATAGAAATGATTCGTTGATGTTTGCTGAGCAATTTTGGCTCACTCTTGCTTGTTGTTTTCTAACCCTATTCCAGTGAAGCGAGAGTATGAGTTGGCATAGCGTGACCGATAGTTCACCAGCAGTCAGGAGAGCCCCTCGAGTCACTGTTATTGGCAGGGTAGTTGTTGTTTTGCTTTTCTAGATTTAATGTCTAGATTTGAACTTTAGTTGTGATGTAATAACTCTGATAAAACTGGTTTGTAATAATAAAAGAATGTAGTAGCTTGTGTTCATTGCCATAATCTGGATGCGGTCTTGGTCAAGGGGTAATTGTGTCTTTATATATATTATGCCTGTGTTAAATAAGTATTCCGTTGGTCGGATGACTCCTCAAATCTGTACCTCGGGTTTGGAGGGCGTCACATATTACGCATACGATTCATGGATAAAATTAAAAAATCGATTACTAACCTTTAAAAGCGATCCAAGGATGATGAATAGAGACTCTTAGCAGCTGCTCCTCAATGTGTGAAGCACTCTACCGGTATCCATCAAGAGCTTGAATCAATGGAGCGAGGAAGAGGTTGAGAGAGAATTTGGGTTGCCTCTTTTTTTTTCTTTTTTTTTTTCTTATAAAATTAGGGTTAGAGGCAATAGGGTTTATAATAGTATATTTATAGGAAAAATATTCAGCTGAATATTTGTCCTATAAAATAGTATTATTATTAACCCTTTAATTAATTAATCTCATTAATCAATTAATTAATAATTAAAACTCTTTTAATCATTAATTCTTTTTCTAAACTCTTTAGAAAATAATTCTCTCACTTTATTTAATTTCTTAAATTAAATTCTTAATTAATTATATTAAGAAATCTTCTTATTTAATTTATAATAAATTAAATCATATTTAATTGATTATAAAAATGCTAATCAAATATTTATTTCATAAATAAATAATGACTAGCCATTATTAATTAATTCCTTCACTATCAAATCATTCTCTTTTATGGTGTGACCCTGTAGGTTCAATATTAAGCTGGTAGTAGAAATAAATAAAAACAAAACTATTTTATTATTATTTATATGAATTCTTCTAATTTATTAAATACGATTAATAAATTAATCATATTTATTCTACATCGTGACTGATACTTCTCAGCATATCACGACTATCCGGATAATATGAATTCACTGCTTAGAATACCAAGAACCTATTCAGTGACTAGTTACCGTACAATCAATTCCTTCTACCCTACAATGTCCCGATTAAATACAAGGCATGGATCTCGTGTCAAGCCTATCTAATTTAATCATATGCTTTCCTATTCACTATGCTTAGTTCCGATTAATGCAAATTAGAAACTTCTTTCTAATTTCATTCACTCTGGCCAGAGATTCCTGAACTAGCATAAATGGAATAACATAGGACATTCTCTTCCTTCACTGGAAGGGGCAGATCCTTTATTGATCATTCACTATCTTCGTGCACAAATTCCTATACCCAGAAGAGCACTAATTATTGTCCCTCGAGACTAAGAGCTAAACCAAAGTACAGTTCAGTGTACACAAGATGACTATGATGATCTCAAGTCAAAGGACACTTGTACAACCATCACTATATGAACAACTACTGACACATGAGTGAACTCCATTAGTTGTTCAACTGATCGAGTCATGTTCAGTGAACTTATTCCTAATAAGCACCTACATACTAGCTACAGTGTCAACACACAAATGCCTATGAGAACAGACATCCTTCATACACTACGTCAAATTTTGGCTTCCGTCACATAAAATACGTGTGGCTAAGCACTTTACGTCACGTTTTAATTTTTCAGCAAAGTGTCAGCTAAGGTCGGATCATTTTACGCCCCCTACGGCCACACCCCAGATGTGTGGCTGTAACTCAAAACAGAGTGACTAAAGCATACCACCCCTTGGGTCTGACAGCCCCTGTTTTAAGCTCAAAAGTGTGACTAAATACCAGCTTTCAGCCACAGGATGGGTCGTGGCTAAAGATAATTAATAACGTGGCTAAATACCAACATTCATCAAAGGCTTAGTTTTGGTCGCACTATTTATTGGTAAATCGTGGCAAAAAACTTGGGTATGGCCACATTTTATAATTTTTCTATAGTCGTTTGTATGTTTTATATACTATTAAATAACTGCTTTTAGTCACTAATAATTGTAGTAACTATCCCCCAATATAATATAATAGGTAGTGTGGCTGAAGTGTGGTACTAGCCACACATACTTAACCACATCACAAACAGGTTTCATTTGTAATATAAATGACCACGGCCGTACCAAAAAGCCGATACAAATCACAATACCAAAAGGCTACAATCCAATTGAAAAAGGCCACAATATGCAAACAAGTAAAATGCCAAAATACAAGTAAAAAAAATGCCAAATTCCAAACTAGTCCATATTAATCCATAAAATCCATACTAAATCCATGATCCATAACAACGATATGGAGTATAACTCCACAATCCATAAAAACCACATAACCATAACCAGAGTACAGAAAATTAACAACTTATCGAAAAGTTCACAACCAGAAAACCACATTAACATGAGTCAAATTCAGTTTACAATTACACCACCAGCTTCCGCTTCTTCCTCAGCTTGTCTGCCTTGTTCGCCTTAGCCTTTGAACGTGTTACTGGGGAACCAGTAATGGTATTACATCTCTTCTTCTCCTTAACTTGATCTGCGCTATGTTCTTCCTTAGCTTGAGCTGCGCTATGTTCTTCCCCTTTCCCATTGGCCGTTGGATTTGGTACCTAGAGTAAAACATGAAAACAAATACGATGATCATTCCAACAGCCCTCAAGTTAAGACCATTCTAACACAAGTAATGTAATTCTATAGATAAGCAAGTTAAGACCGTTGGACAAGTAATGTTATTTAATTAAAGCTCCATCATTTTAAACAAAATTATAAAGCAGGATAATAAATGCACACAACCAAAATGGAATGCAAAGTAAGAAACGTACTTGATGATCAATTATCTTGATAAGGTTTTTGGGCCAAGCCACAAAAGAACCCAAAGCATCCTCAACTGTCCGCATATCACCGGCTTCATAAGGTAAGAATGCTGCCCCCTTCACAACTTCATCAACAGAAACTCTATAGCAATCATCTTGTAGGGGGACTCCATGAATGGTTTGTCCTTTCTGGTCTGAAAGGATAGCCGTACCACGTGCAACCGGGTTGTTCAAATTCAACATATACAGAGTACACTTCATTGGCTAAAAAACGTACGTGGCATAATTAACATCATAAAGGTAAAGTGAACTAATATACATACGCATTTAGAAATATAATGCATACCGATTGGACAACTGTTGAGGTTTGATTTGACTGAGATGGCATTTGACCAGAGATAGTGCTAGGCTGAGATAAATTAATCTTCTTCTTGGTTCCGGATCTAATTACCTTTTCCTACAAAAGTAGAAGCATAATTGCCAACATATTAAAGTTAAAGTTAATCTCAATATACATGTGCATTTAGCAATGTTGTAATACCTGTTGCACAATTGTTGGATCTTCTTGTGATTTAGTGGTACGCGGAGATATATAAACTTTCCTCCTGGTGGTGATGACATTTTGCGCCATTATGGATGTGTCGGCAGTGATCACCTTTTGCGCCATTATGGATGTGTCGGCAGTAGGAGTCACTTGCTTCTCCACAGATTTAACCTACAATTTAAGAAATTTGGACAAGAAATCAGCAACTACTTGGAAAAAATTAAAAAGAAATTAAAGTAGCCATTACTTACAGGTGTTAAAAACTCTTTCGATGCTGGGATGGTAACATTAATGAAGCTGTCCCTCGAACCATTCCCACTTATCGGTGTTCCCTACAGAATGTAACGTGAAATGGGAAAGTCAAGTGATAACACAAGTTTTGTAAACTATGTTTTGGAATATAGACACAAGATAACTAAATTCCAACACAAAAAACTCCAACAATTTACGTAGTGCTTACATCTTGTTTTGTTGCTGAAAGCAGTCCTTGCGAATCCAATTGAGCCATGACTTTATTCAGTTTATTGTTCATTGCCTCCATCTGCAACGACAGGTTCTTCAGCTCTTCATCCTTCTTCTCACGCAGCAGTTTCTCATTTTCCAATTGAAGCTCCAGAATCTTGATTTTATCTTTTCCTGTTGTCCTTTGCCGAGGACAATGCCAGTACGCACTGGGAGTGACTCCACAACCAACACCTCTCAAGTATGAACCCTGCTCCCTGCCAAAAACCACTGTAAGGGCATCCTCGTCCAGCCCAATCTTGATTAGTCCGTCCTTTATCTGTGCTTCAATATCCATCTGTAAAGAAAAAAGTGAAGAAAATTAGTAACAAGGACATGTTCTTCACTTTAGGATATACTAACTCTCATATTTAAACTTACTAAATAATCTGCCATGCTCTTCACTTTTGGATCTCCCAACTCTCCATCTTTGTTTTCCCTCCCCTTCCTCCACATAAAAGCACGGGTGGGGACATCATCAACCTTTATTTCATTTTTTGAAACCTTGCATAATGCAACGATGACACAATCAGACATTTAATATCCAAAATAATCACTAGTAACACAATAAAAACACATCTGAATTACCAATTTTTCTTTGAGACGAGGGTATCCTCCTCGTCCCAAGCGATGATCAAAAACTGACCGTGATCGCGCAATTTTCGTAGTTTTGGAGACATCCTTCCAATAGTCAAAAGAATTATTTCAGCAAAGTGCATTGGAAAAATACGTTAATTCAAACGATGATCCGTATATTAAAGTATTACAACCTTGAATTTATCCGTTTGCGTGTGGGCTACGAACCTATCCCAATCAGCTTGCTCTACCAGTGTACGATACTGCCTAGGAACTTTTGCAAGCTTTGCTGGTTTATTCAGGTTAGGTTGTATGAATCTTGCATACATCTTTCTTCTGAAATTGCGAAGCAGCCCACCAAGCCGAGTCATTGTAAACTTTCGACGACAAAGTTCTATATCAAAAAAATGCTGCAATATATAATACATGGTGTTAATACACATAAAAGGCAAGCAGATAAGTTCAACAATAGTGTTTCATATTAAAAATGTAACATATATTTAGAGTACTTAATGCGAAGTAGCTGATTTACCGTTACTTGATCCCACAGCTTAGCCTTCACTTCTTTTGGCACCTCCTTCCATGTTAACCATCTTAAGCCAACATGCTCCCTGACCGTGTCTCCCAAAAAGCTCGTAAATTCTGATCTGTATTCCCCCATTAACCTACCAAGTGAGTCAAATTCAACCTCATGTCTTTTTCCACCAGAGTTTGTAAACCTGGTACGCAGCTTCGGCAACCTGGTTAGCCCCCTCTTAGCTTTGACATCATTCTTTTGTTGCACCTTTTTGCACTCTTCTACTTCTTCTTCTGCGTTTTCTCCTTCGTCTTCTACTTCTGTGCTTTCTTCTTCTTCGCTACACTCTTCCGTTGAATATTGTTCCTCAAATTCCTCATTGTCCTCACCTACAACCAGTATAAGAACCCTTAGCAATTACAGGATTTATCTGTTCAATATACATACAAATGCATAAATATGAGAAGTCAAAAATTAGTCTACCTAGGTATTCTTCTTCAACGCAAACTGGTGCAGTAGCTGTGGACCAGGAATGGAAGACATGAATCTTGCAGACTCCAGTCATGGTAGAAGCAACAGCCAACTCTTTTAAGTCACTGTCTCCAAGGATCAAACCATATCCATGATCCGGGGTCACCCCATCTTTCATGAAATAAAGCTTATCATCATCCGAAACTACATCCGCTACCAAATCCCTAACTTGTTTAACAGTCATGTTGTAGACTTCCATTCCGTCGAACACCTTTGCCTTAGGACCGGTGTATTGCCACTTAACCTTTGTCATGAACTGACCCCCATAGTAAACAACTAAGCTGTACTTCTTTCCCATGGTAGTCAAATTAGTTGTAGACAACAAGCACAACAATGTCAGATATTAATACATCAACATTAAAGCATAAGTAGTATTATTCATATAATTGGACTCAATTCGTCCCAATCTCTCAAATACAACTCAAATATGCAATCTCTCCAACCATATATCTCAAACATATATCTCTCAAACATGCAATAACTGAAATAGTCTGTGGAAGAATGGTTTACCTGCGACAAGCAAGGTGATTTAAACGCCGGTGGAAAAAACCCTAATTTCAAGAAAATAAACCAGATTGGGTCACCAGATCTGACCGACGGTGTAACCTAATTTCACCGACTGAAAGTTGTGGAGAGATTATGGTGCACAGAGAGGGAGAGTTTGAATGTGAGTTGGGTAAAGTGATGTTGAAAGTGAATTGGGGGGAAGTTTGATATTTTGGGGGGAAGTGAATTGGTAAAGTGATGTTGCCGGTTTTTAGACGAATATATATTTTTATGTTATATTATTTCCACTTTCGGGGTCGAATCTCGTTCTTTCGAGTAGTACTTTGGCCAGATCCCTCAAAAAATGTCGTACAAGATAAATTCCCGATTTTTCGATTATTTTTCCCCAACATCACAATGCGTATCCATTAACATCCGTACGGTTGGATCATCGAAAAATGCATTAAAAAAAATTATTTCCACTTTCGGGGTCGAATCTCGTTCTTTCGAGTAGTACTTTGGCCAGATCCCTCAAAAAATGTCGTACAAGATAAATTCCCGATTTTTCGATTATTTTTCCCCAACATCACAATGCGTATCCATTAACATCCGTACGGTTGGATCGTCGAAAAATGCATTAAAAAAATTATTTCCACTTTCGGGGTCGAATCTCGTTCTTTCGAGTAGTACTTTGGCCAAATCCCTCAAAAAATGTCGTACAAGATAAATTCCCGATTTTTGGATTATTTTTCCCCAACATCACAATGCGTATCCATTAACATCCGTACGGTTGGATCGTCGAAAAATGCATTAAAAAAAATTATTTCCACTTTCGGGGTCGAATCTCGTTCTTTCGAGTAGTACTTTGGCCAGATCCCTCAAAAAATGTCGTACAAGATAAATTCCCGATTTTTCGATTATTTTTCCCCAACATCACAATGCGTATCCATTAACATCCGTACGGTTGGATCGTCAAAAAATGCATTAAAAAAAATTATTTCCACTTTTGGGGTCGAATCTCGTTCTTTCGAGTAGTACTTTGGCCAGATCCCTCAAAAAATGTCGTACAAGATAAATTCCCGATTTTTGGATTATTTTTCCCCAACATCACAATGCGTATCCATTAACATCCGTACGGTTGGATCGTCGAAAAATGCATTAAAAAAAATTATTTCCACTTTCGGGGTCGAATCTCGTTCTTTCGAGTAGTACTTTGGCCAGATCCCTCAAAAAATGTCGTACAAGATAAATTCCTGATTTTTCGATTATTTTTCCCCAACATCACAATGCGTATCCATTAACATCCGTACGGTTGGATCGTCAAAAAATGCATTAAAAAAAATTATTTCCACTTTCGGGGTCGAATCTCGTTCTTTCGAGTAGTACTTTGGCCAGATCCCTCAAAAAATGTCGTACAAGATAAATTCCCGATTTTTCAATTATTTTTCCCCAACATCACAATGCGTATCCATTAACATCCGTACGGTTGGATCGTCGAAAAATGCATTAAAAAAAATTATTTCCACTTTCGGGGTCGAATCTCGTTCTTTTATTTGGGCCAACACTATTCTATTTGGGCCAACACTATTCTAATTGGGCCTTGAACAGGTTCAGTCCAGAGGGAGCAGCGCGCGACTATGGGGGTCAAATACCTAAGTGGAAAGCTTATTCTCTCAATTGGAAACCACACTAGCTGCCGCTTCTAATCGGATTCAAACAAGTAGCTTCAAACAAGCAGCCGACAGAAACCACTCATACTTTCATCCACAACGATTTCATCCCTAATTTCAGTAAGTCATGTGTTAAATATATGCTAATTTTTGAATTTTATGCTTTGATATATGCTCGTAATTGCTGTAGTTATGCTCTAATATGCTCGTAATTGGTTTAGTTATGCTGTAATATGCTCGTAATTGCTGTAGTTAGGCTGTAGTTATGGATAAGTCTTGGATGGTAACCGATAGTAACAGTGAACCATATATGGATGGAGTTGTAGCATTTATCGATTTTGCGGTTTCTCATCTGAATATGTGAACGAAGACTATTCCATGTCCATGTGTAAGCTGTTTAAACCACTTCTCTCTTTCGGTGGATGAGGTCCATTACCACTTACTCGTTAAGGGATTCGATCGGAATTATACAAGGTGGATTAAACATGGAGAAGAAGACAAGCCAACAACTTTCAACCAGTTTGATGCAGTAGAATTTCCAACAGATGCTGCAGAAACAATAGAAATGGTAAAAGCTACGGAAGACAATTTCATAGCTGACATTGACAAGTTTCAAGAACTACTTGCAGATGCGGAGAAGCCCTTGTATAAATATTGTCCTAACTTCACAAAGTTGTCTGCAACAGTTGAACTACTAAACTTGAAGAGTAAGCATGGAATGACAAATAATTGCTTTACTGAAATGCTACTTCTGTTGAAAAGGATGCTGCCTGCAGAAGGTAACGAGATGGTGAACAACACATATGAGGCCAAAAAGATAATGACAGCAATGGGGTCAGGATACGAAAAGATACATGCTTGCATTAACAACTGCATTCTTTACAGGAAGGATTACAAGGACATGGTGGTATGTCCAACTTGTGGCATGTCACGGTGGAAGGTGGATGAGAAGACTAAAGTCATATACGAAAATGTTCCTACAAAGGTATTATGGTACTTCCCCCTTATTCCACGACTGAAACGACTTTATAAAGTGAAAAGCATATCAAAAGATTTGATATGGCACTCCACCAGTTCGAAAAAGCCCGGTGTTCTACGGCACCCATCTGATTCACCTGCATGGAAAGCAATAGACGACAAATTTCCGGAAATTGCATCTGATCCAAGAAATCTTCGGCTTGGCATTTCCACAGACGGGGTTGATGTAAACAGAGGGAATAGGAATCACAGTGTGTGGCCAGTATTAACTGTCATTTACAACCTTCCACCTTGGTTGTGTATGAAAAGAAAGTTCATCATGCTTTCGTTATTAATATCGGGAACGCCTGGAAACGATATCGATGTGTTTTTGGATCCTTTGATCGATGATCTGGAGCTCTTGTTTGAAGAAGGTGTTGAAACATATGATTCTATGCACAGGAACAATTCACTTTACGTGCTGTTGTCTTATGGACGATTAATGATTACCCTGCTCTTGGTGCATTATGTGGCTGTCCTTATAGTGGATTCCATGGTTGTGTGGTGTGCAGGAAAGAAACTCATTGTGTAAGACTTCCGTTCTCTGCCAAGCAGAGTTATGGTGGTCACCGAAGATATCTACCATATAGTCATCCCTTCAGAAAGCAAACTAAGGCATTCAATGGAAAAGAAGAGTGGGGAACTGCTGCAGATCCTATGACAGGGGAAGAAATATTCAACGAGGTTAAATTTATTCGGAATATGTGGGGGAAGGGATATAAGGATAAAGATTCAGAACTGATGGAGACTTCGACTGGAAGAGGGGGGAAAACAAAAAAGAGAAAATCAGAAGGGGGTGGTAGCACAAATTCCGGACAGAAAGAACAGACCTATTGGAAGAAATTCAACATATGGAATCGACGACTTAGGTATTGGCGGTATAATTTGGTCCAACATTGTATTGATTTCATGCACACTGAGAAGAATGTGGCTGAGAGTATTATCGGAACATTACTAAATGTTCCGGGCAAGACGAAAGATGGGTTGCAAGCTCGAAAGGATCTGGCACATTTTGGGATAAGACAAGAGTTGCAGGCTAAAAGTCAAGGCGAGAAGACATTACTTCCTGCAGCCTGCTACACATTAACTAAAGATGAAAAAGACATGTTCTGTGGCACATTACACAACTTAAGGGCTCCGCAAGGTTATTGTTCCAACTTTTCTAGTTTGGTGAATGAAAAGGATAGGAAGCTTATGGGACTTAAATCACATGATTACCATATGCTTATGCAACAGTTCTTGCCAATTGCAATACGGTCTATCATGCCTAAACCCACAAGATATGCTATTATCAGACTTTGTTTTTTTTTCAAATCAATATGTAGCAAAGAAATCAATGTAGAAGAACTCGATAAATTGCATGAGGAGCTTTGTGTTACACTGTGCTTGATGGAGAAATACTTTACCCCATCCTTTCTTGATGTTATGCTTCATCTAACTGTGCACCTTGTTAGAGAGGTCAAATTATGTGGCCCAATATGCTTTCGGTGGATGTATCCCTTTGAGAGGATGATGAAAGTTATTAAAGGGCATGTGCGGAACAAAGCTTACCCAGAAGGATGCATTGCTGAGGAGCATATTGCAGAAGAAACAATTGCGTTCTTCAACGAATACAAAAAATGCATGAGGTCCATTGATATTCCAGAACACCAGCACAACACATCTGAAAATGGTAATGAAGAGGGAATTCCTTTGTCAGCTGGTAAACCAGTTGAAGTTTCTCAAGATCTCTACATGAAAGCACATTTCTATGTACTGCAAAATACGCCTGAAGTTGTGCCGTATATCGAGTAAGGACTCCTACTGAACATGTTTATTTGTGTTTTTCTTTTATTTAACAGTAAGATCAGATTTGATACTCATTTTTGTACTTGCAGACAACACATGACATTTTTGAAAAACAAACATCCTGGTAAACGACAAGCATGGCTGGAGAAAGAGCATAGCACAACGTTTGGTCACTGGTTACGCAACAAGGTAATATTTAAATCAGTATGATCTTAGTTTTTTCTCAATTGTAATTTGTGCAAGCTGAATCTTATCCTTGTTATTGTGTAATTTAGGTTGAAAGCGAGTTATCGATCTCCAACGAAAGTGTATCAGAAACAGTTAAGTGGATCTCACATGGAGCACGCAGAATCGTGAACAAATACGATGTATATGACATCAATGGCTATACATTTCGTACAAAAATTCGTGATGGCAGAATTCACCAGAACAGTGGGGTTTGTGTAGAGGCAACTGAGATGCACATTTCTAAAGAAGTAGTAACCAATGGAAAGAACTTTTATTATGGGGTTCTACGAGAGATATGGGTACTAGATTATCATATTAAGAAAATTCCTCTTTTCATGTGCGACTGGGTTGACAGTAGAAATGGTGTCAAGCAAGATGGCCTGGGTTACACGTTGGTCGAACTTAACAGATTAGGCCACAAGGATGATCCGTTCATATTGGCCTCACAAGCACGACAGGTGTTTTATGTTAAAGACCAGCTGGATAAAAAAATGTCTATTGTCTTGATGACACCTCCTAAGAATTATAGAGATCTGTACGATGATGTCAATGAGGATTTCAGTACTGTAATTTTTCCTCACAATGATAATATATTACCACCTGTAGATCCACGTGACTTGGGTAATGAATCTCGTGATGATTACTTTAGACAGGACTGTAAGGGTATTATTATACGTAATGCTAACTGAATCCGGTAATTATTATCATTATGTTTGTCATTTTCCATGTTTTTTATGTAATGCTAAATTCTATTGTATGGTTAAATTCTATGCTCTGTTTGAATTCCTGTTTTTTTCTCCAGGTGTGTGCAAAGAAAGAGGCCTGATCATGATGTCGTCTTCAAATTCCTACAGCTCAAACCAAAATCGATGTGATCTGTGCTACTGTGGTCTTCCTGCCCGGATTAGAACATCAAACACACTTGACAACCCTGGAAGAAGATTTCGGGTGTGCCACAAATCAAGTTCATTGGTAAGCTGATGTCTATCAGTTTCATCTGTTTAATTTAATAAACAGCTTTTAATTTGAATTCCCTTTTCAAGTCTTCTGGACCCAAATGTTCGTTTTGGGAATGGATTGATCCTGAACCAGTTGGCATGAAGATCAAGATCCAGAAAGAAGTTGATGTTGTGAAGACTGACCTGCAAAACTGCATGTCAACAGTTGAAGATCTTCGAAAGGAGGTTCATGTCATACGTGGGAAGTTGTATAATGTTATCATTGTCTTGGTCATTTTCTTTGTTTTTTATTTGATGAAGAATTAATATGTAATGGTGAATTCTAATGTTGGCCGAATGACATGGATTAGTTGAATTGTTCTAGTTTTAAGCTTCATTATCAAGTTTTAAGCTCATCTGGTATGCAACTTGGATAAATCAAGTTTGTGTTTGTCATTTCTGGTTAATCTGCTATACCAATACTTCATGTCCAGTGGTCAAATATTTTGCCACACCCAAATGTAATAATGTGACAGATCAGTTGGAAATGAGGATCCTCAAAACAGAATGCTCTGTTCCTGAAAACAGAGTACTTTTTAGTCACACAATAATACAGTCACTAGT
Organism: Heracleum sosnowskyi; assembly: GCA_030848705.1. NCBI lineage: Eukaryota > Viridiplantae > Streptophyta > Magnoliopsida > Apiales > Apiaceae > Heracleum > Heracleum sosnowskyi. Next base: position 49,131,165 of record CM061236.1, read on the forward strand.
TTTTAGCTGCCTTAGCGAACAAAGATCTGACATAATGCAGAAAACTCTACTTTTTAGTCACATATAAAATGTAGTGACCATAGGTTATTTCACATTTAGCCACATCACCGAAAATGACTGTGACCGTTTGGTAACATTTAGATACAGCAAAGAAGCGTCACTATTTTTTGTCACACTTCTATCTCTCAAGTATGACTATAACTGTTGGATTTGGTCAAAGTCAACAAAAAAAACATGCTGTTTCATCTCTCAATTGTCACACTTTTATAAATTGTGACTAAATCTGCCAAAAAATGTGTTTTCGGTCACTCAAAAAATAATTGTGTGGCTAAAACTTGGGACGATGACCTTTAGCCACTCGTTTTTTCCAAAGTGTCACAGCCCTTACTGTACAAAAGAGTGACGAAAGCCCAAATTTGACGTAGTGATAATGAAGCAAACATAGTATGTACCGATCTTTGCGGATTAATTAAGTACCAATTAATTATCCTATGACCAGGAACTATTTAAGTTTAGAGTTATCATCTTTAAGGTCTCATTATCATGATCTCATCATAATCCATTAAAGATTTACTCTAAACTATGGATCATCTAATTTAAACACTTTAAATAGAAAAAAAGCCCGTTATAAAACATATTACCATTTTATTAAATTAAATAAACTTGAATCAGATTGAACAAAGTATCTCCTAACTCATCATCCATGATTGGATTTAGGACACACATCTTTCAATCTCCCACTTGTGCTAAAACCAATCACCTTGGTATCTCATACACACTTCTCTTAATAGAGAACAAAGCGATTTTCAAATAACGGTTTAGTAAATGGTCTTTACTATGTTGTTATGGGTGAAGTCAATATTGACTTAAACATCTCTACTTTCAACGATCTCATATATCATATGAAAGTGCCGCAACTTGGATCTTGAATCCCTGATTAAACCTAGGTTCCATAGCCTGCGCTACTACCATATGTTGTACTAATACAACAATATAAATCATATTCTAGGAACCACGTCTAACCAGCAAACACAAGTTTCGGTATCCAAAGAACCTCCTTTGCAACTTCACTTATAACTATATATTTAGTGTTTCCGCTACGGAATCAGTTATCTTAAACTGCTTGGAATTCTTCCAACAAACCGCTCATCCATTCAGAATTAACACTTATTCTTGACATGGATTCCCTATCATTTTTCCTAAGAAAATCATAGTGTTTATAACGCTCGATTTTCATTTTGGACCCACCATAATCAAGAAAGATGTCCTTAACCCTTCCAAAGTATTTAAGGACGTTCTTCCAGCTTACTATCTCGCTTCTCAAGGATTAGACTAGTGCTCTCTTATCTCTCCTAGTGAGTTAACGATCATCAAGTCTTGTATAGTACATCCGGTATTTTGATAGATCCTTTTGCCGAAGCATAATAAATCTTACTCATACGTCATTTCTCCTCCGATGTCGTAGAAAGACACTATCTTGGAGAAAGTAACTTCGTGACTTGACAATTCAAGTAACTTCTTGGAGTTATTTATGCTAAACATCTTAGAAAATAAATGATGTACACACTTTGGGTTTAGCCCAACACTTGGTTTATCCTATAAATTCTCATTCTTATATCATAGGAAGCCATTCCCAAGTCCTTTATAGAGAAAATTCTAGATAGCCACACTTTGACTAATTTTAGCGTCGATACATCATTCCTTATCATAAGTATGTCATCCACATACATTATTAGGAATGTCATCACGCTCCCACTAACCTTCTTGTAGATCCATAATCCATCATTGTCTTTGATAAAATCAAACTATTTGATTGTCTCATCAAAACAGATGTTCGATCATTGAGAAGCTTGCTTCAATCCATAAATGGATTGTCCTGGCTATTAGACCATAGATTTGTTACTCTTAGCAACAAATCCCTCTAACTGTGTCAACTACACATCCTCTTCAAGTTTCCTATCGAGGAAGGTCGACCGTTCAACTATTATTAGATATTATAGTCATTACTAGCCGCAATCGCAAACAAAATCCGAATAGACTTGAGCACTACTTCATTTGAAAATTTTCATCAAAGTCAATCTCTTTGCTTTGATTGAATCATTTCACAATAAGCAAGGACTTATAGGTCTTTACCCAGCCAATCACTCTAATCTCCCTTTTATAGACTCACTTGTATCCTTCCGGTTATGACACCTTTAGGTCCTCAACCATAGTCTGTACTTGGTTGATGTACAAGGAATCTATATCGGATTTCATGGTACTATGCCATTTCTCCGAGTCATAACTCATAGCTTTAGTATAGGTCATAAGGTCATTATCATATAATTGACACCTCATTGTCATTCTTGATGACAAGGCAGTCAACCTCTCAGGTTGGTGATAAAATATCAAGACCTATACTTATGTTAACCTACAAAAGATTATCCTGCTTGAAAATGTTCTTCCTATAGAACCTTTGTAATTTGTGGTGTTTGAACTTAGTTAAGTTCAACCTTCCTCCCACTGAACCCTTATAGAATGAACAATTCTTCTAAGCAGGCAGTATGTGATACACAATATATTCAGTAGAATATTCAACCGATATCCTTGATTATCATTAGGATATATCACAAACTTACATTTTGGATCTACCATCTAGCTTATCAAATTAAACATTTTGACATAAGATAGACATCCCAAATCTTAACAAGTTTAAGACTTGTGTTCCTTGCATTACATATCTCATATGACAACTTAGGAACAGATTAAGAAGATACTATATTCAGCATATATACTGATATTTACAAAATTCAACTCTAAACATAGATTAAAAGATCAATTTAGCTTAACATGAACCGAACGATGTCTAACAAAGTTCGTTCATTCCTTCATACATTCCATCTACATGTGGAATCTCAGGATTTGTCCAACGTGAAGCTTTAAACTTAAGATTTGAGATAACCTCAAAACACTCACTCAAGTGTATATCTCTTTGATCTTATCGAAGAGTCTCAACACTTGCAGGTTTGTTTTGTATTTCATTATTATTCATTTTGACTCACTCCAAAAGATTCGGATTTGCATTGTACCAAATATATATATCTGAATCTGGATCATATCCGTGAATTCTAATGAAGCGTGTAAATCCTTCTCTAACATGTGTTATCATTGGTGCACATACAATTATGTGTACGAATTTTAACACTTCTGTAGGTCACTTTCTCCCTATTTCAAGAAAATTGGGATATAATGGTCTTCCTAGTGAGACAAGTATCGCTTGCATATTGCGATTCTATAATCATATGGTTCTTATAAACCATCACCATGAATAAGCGGATACTCTTCTCACTTTGCGACCGAGCCTACAGTGATTTGGATTTCCATTACCTCTATTCTATAGTACATGTTTCAAAATGAGAAGTTTCAGTCCCACTAAACTTCTCTAATTCTTCAACTCTACAAGACAACTCTCGTAGTTGATCTTCCAATAACCCACCTTTGATAGGTGGCAACAAACTCTTTTGCTTTTGGAGTCAAACTTAGCCTTTGACTAACTATGCTATCACTCGCTTACAAACTTCTACTTGATGGTATAATTCATCTACCACTACTTGATTTCAGAACCATTACTAGACTAAAGAATAGAGCTTTCTTAAGAAGGAAATACATCTCAACAATCTTCAACATGAAGTAAATTTTAGACAATCTTATATCCATCCATTTCATGTAAAAGTTCACAACAAATTTGCCAGTTCGTATCCGGAAGCTACTTCAAGATCATATCTCGACTTAGCTTCCATATATGACAAAATCAACCTACCCTAGATGATCAATCAATTGATTGTCTGGAGTCTATGATTACTCATAAATCATTCCTCAACATAACTATTATGGAACAGCTCATTCGATATCCTATATTGAATTGTCCTATTTATTACATTCTACAACTCTTATAGAAGCAACAAGGTGGCCCTGAGTCTCCTTGTGCTCACACTGTTTGTACAGTCCTAAGCTTATAGACATCAGCTTGGTTTACTTAGCAACATTTGCAGTATTAGATCTGTTGCACCTGGTCTAATACACATCTCCATGTGCATCACAAACAAGACACTTTGTATTAGCGAGTTAAACATTTCGTCTAACTTTTCATTCTTGAGAACATTTCTCAAGTTTCAAAGTTCATCAGCATATTCGGGATAAGTCAACGTGTTATTCTACTACGATGTGTAGTGCAGAAATTATAGTATATATATAATTCTATAAGTGAATACACATAACTACTAAGTAAAGATTCAATTTTATTCTTATAGCACCATATGAATCGGGTCTTTATTCATTGGTGGCTCCCACTATTTTATTTAAGTTATACAACCCTCTATATGTATAACTAAACATTCATAATGTTAGTGAGAATAAGGATCCTATTTTCCATCACATCACCTCGGCTGTGGCACGAAACGCAATGTGATGTTCCATAGGAAGAAAACTCTTGTCAACTACATCTCATGTTATTCCTTATTATCTTTTAGCCTCTTGAATCATTGAGTCTCGGCTGTGGCATGACTCACTCAATATTCTAAGTCAAGTCAAACCCAACATCTTGCATAATTAAATTAGAATTCCAAAAGCCCACGGCTGTAGCACGTAACGACAACTGGAACCTAATTTATCATACACATCTCATGTGATAGACAAGTATCTCTTAATCTCAAAACAAAGCCCTCGGCTGTAGCACGAAAAGACAATGTCTCAATATAAGAACTCTACTTGCTATTATGTTGGAAGGCTATGACCGACACAATCCCGTTGTGTCATTGGCCATTTACTACTTGATATAAATTTTAATTAAGAGGGATTATATTATGTTGCAACCATAATCATATTACTAGGAGATTCTCTTTTTCTTGAACAAAATACAATTATGATATTTAAATGAAAAATTCCCAGTGTGTTGGAGGGGTCACAACGGTCCCGCTTAAAACCCAACGGCCTAGACATAAATTTTCATTATCAACATCAAAAGAGTATTTCACTCTATGTTTCATAAACATAAGAATCTCATGGTTGTACTCATAATACTCTTAATTAGGTTATTAAACATCTTTGACTAACCTAAAACGTCTAACGCGAATCCTATGTTCATTGTGTTCGCCCTAAATCTATCATCGCATATTAAATTTAAACATACATCACATGTATAAACATTAATGAACTCATAGGTAGACATGTTATAACATATAGCGCAATTATTAACAATGTACGAATTATTGCATGCATTTAATATTATCAAATAAGGCATCAAATACACTTTAAGGGCTATAATCAATTTAAAATAAATTTCTTAAAATTTTTAATTAATCCAAGCAGGTGCGTCTCGAAAAAAAGAATCCAACGGTACCTTACATGCCTCAATCGGAGTTCGGATGCGTTCAAACGAGCCAAAACAAATATGATCAACAGGTTGTTGCACGTGGGGTACATGCGCGCTCGCGTGTCTGACACACGCCTGACGGTCAGACAGCCGCCGATCAGAAGTCAGAACTGACTACTTGCTGTCCTTTTCAACGCACAGAGTTCCGTGTAATCATTGTTCATTACTTTAATCATCAATTATTACACAAACATATATACAGATTATAATTTTTATATTGAAAACACTTTTTAATTACTTTCATAAATCAAAACAAAATAATCTGCATATCAGAAAATTCTGAAACAAATATCCTACTGATCTACAACCATTGTAGAATCATATACTGGGATCAAAAAAATATTTTTATAATTTACTTTGATTTAATTCTCAATTAAAATAATCATAGCCCCAAATACGATAAAATCAATAATAAATTCATACGACATCATAAAAATCTGAAATTTTTACCATGAATCTATATGCATACAACCTATGCTCTGATACCATTGATGGGTTTTTTCGCATACACGGAAGCATGGATAACAATTATTTACATATAAAACCCATATATTACGCATACGATTCATGGATAAAATTAAAAAATCGATTACTAATTACCTTTAAAAGCGATCCAAGGATGATGAATAGAGACTCTTAGCAGCTGCTCCTCAATGTGTGAAGCACTCTACCGGTATCCACTAAGAGCTTGAATCAATGGAGCGAGGAAGAGGTTGAGAGAGAATTTGGGTTGCCTCTTTTTTTTTTTTCCTTATAAAATTAGGGTTAGAGGCAATATGGTTTATAATAGTATATTTATAGGCAAAATATTCAGCTGAATATTTGTCCTATAAAATATTATTATTATTAACCCTTTAATTAATTAATCTCATTAATCAATTAATTAATAATTAAAACTCTTTTAATCATTAATTCTTTTTCTAAACTCTTTAGAAAATAATTCTCTCACTTAATTTAATTTCTTAAATTAAATTCTTAATTAATAATATTAAGAACTCTTCTTATTTAATTTATAATAAATTAAATCATATTTAATTGATTATAAAAATGCTAATCAAATATTTATTTCATAAATAAATAATGACTAGCCATTATTAATTAATTCCTTCACTATCAAATCATTCTCTTTTATGGTGTGACCCTGTAGGTTCAATATTAAGCCGGTAGTAGAAATAAATAATAATAAAACTATTTTATTATTATTTATATGAATTCTTCTAATTTATTAAATACGATTAATAAATTAATCATATTTATTCTACATCGTGAGTGATACTTCTCAGCATATCGCGACTATCCGGATAATATGAATTCACTGCTTAGAATACCAAGAACCTATTCAGTGACTAGTTACCGTACAATCAATTCCTTCTACCCTACAATGTCCCGATTAAATACAAGGCATGGATCTCGTGTCAAGTCTATATTTAATCATATGCTTTCCTATTCACTACGCTTAGTTCCGATTAATGCAAATTAGAAACTTCTTTCTAATTTCATTCACTCTGGCCAGAGATTCCTGAACTAGCATAAATGGAATAACATAGGACATTCTCTTCCTTCACTGGAAGGGGCAGATCCTTTATTGATCATTCACTATCTTCGTGCACAAATTCCTATACCCAGAAGATCACTAATTATTGTCCCTCGAGACTAAGAGTTAAACCAAAGTGTAGTTCAGTGTACACAAGATGACTATGATGATCTCAAGTCAAAGAACACTTGTACAACCATCACTATATGAACAACTACTGACACATGAGTGAACTCCATTATTTGTTCAACTGATCGAGTCATGTTCAGTGAACTTATTCCTAATAAGCACCTACATACTAGCTATAGTGTCAACACACAAATTAAGCAAACATAGTATGTACCGATCTTTGCGGATTAATTAAGTACCAATTAATTATCCTATGACTAGGAACTATTTAAGTTTAGAGTTATCATCTTTAAGGTCTAATTATCATGATCTCATCATAATCCATTAAAGATTTACTCTAAACTATGGATCATCTAATTTAAACACTTTATATAGAAAAAAAGCCCGTTATAAAACGTATTACCATTTTATTAAATTAAACAAACTTGAATCAGATTGAACAAAGTATCTCCTAACTCATCATCCATGATTGGATTTAGGACACACATATTTCATAAAGAACACCGAGTCTCGAAAAATACAAACTATAACTTCTATGAAATCTTGATAGTTTTCCTAGAAGTTGGAGGGCAAATGATGTGGGCTAGAAATAACCCTAAAGACATAATTAGTGATATATTAATTAGACTTAATTTGGTCCAAAAGTTAAGCCAAATTAATAAGGCCCGAAACCCTAATTATTTGTTAATTTCGTAATTAATAAATGGGGACGATAAACAACTCATTGAATGAATCCAAAGTTATGACAACTACATCAAGGAGTAGGCTCCAAGGCATACAAACCTAATAGGAGTCAGCCTCCTACAAAGAAGGATGTACATTCCTGATCTAAGAAGGTGACTTGACCTCCAAGTCACCCAATTCTACCCTAAATACAGGGCTCCTTACGCCTATATAAAGGACCTGATCCTTCAATCAGAACTACGTTTTTTGGCTTGATTCTCAATTACGAATTGAGATACGTAGGCATCTTGTGAGGACCGATTCAATCACGAAACACGAGAACAACCATTAAAGCTCGAAAGCTCTCAAACCCTAAGCCTTAATTACACCCTAGTTTTTATTCCACAACAACGGGCAATTACCTTTTTTAAACTAAAACATGTTACTTTTTCTATTTTTTCTTACTAAAATACTTACCTTTCCAAAAGTATCACGGACAAATACTTATTTATTAATTTAAAACCTATTTTAATACTTTCAATTACGGACAATTACCTTTTTAATTAAATATATAGATGTGAGGCTAATTATACAATATATTATTTATGTTAATTAAAAAATTCGATGTTAATGGATTATGTTAAAAAATTAAAAGAAAATGTTAATATATTAATAGATAATTGAAATGGTTGATTTTATTTTGTGGATCTTTTGTGTATAAAATTATTGTAATCCTTTATTATAATGCTTGAGTTTAGACGATATATGCTTCACCAATCAAAAAATATTAATTATTTTAAGACCAATCAAAAACCACTACTAAATTTTAGACCAAACATATTACAGATTTGTTTTTCTTATTTATCATTCTCATCCTATTTTAATAATCATGATTAGTTGACAATTCTAAATTAAATCAATTAATTACTTGATTTAAAATATCCATGTATTACATATTTGTTTTAGTCGCAAATTATTTTTCTTAATAAATCACTTTTTATTTAAAACTATTCACAATTATATTATCATATTAATAATTAAAGTTTCATAAACATTTATTAATCAAAAAATTTAATTGCTATTTTACATTAAATACGATATTAATAATTCAATATCAAGTATAAAATTTATAATACATCTATACTATATTATTAAAGTTGAAACATTGAAAGTTTTGGTTTTCAATTTTCGATCATTTATTCTATTTAATAAATAATAAAATAATATGAAAATAGTAACTAGTTGATTATCTTTTATAATTAAAACATTTTTTTAAAACCAAAATCTACTCATTTTCCAAAAATATCACGGACAATTACCTTTAAATTAAAACATATTACTTTTTATATTTGTTCTCACTAAAATCTTTATTTTCCAAAAATATTAGGCGCAACCCTTACTTATTTATTTTAAAATCTATTTTAATGTTTCTAATTATTTAAAAAAGCTTAAAACCTATTTTAACATGCCAAAATATTTTTAAAAAAATATATATATTTAATATAACTAAAACACTTCTAAAAATATCACGGATAATTAATTTTTTTAATTAAAACATATTATTAGCTTTTCTATTTGTCCTTATTATTAATATTATTTTAATAAATAATAAAATAATATTATTAATGTCCCATTTATCTTCCTCTTGTATTCTTTATTTATTTTTTCTATATTCCAATTAATATTTAAATGGCTTATTTTATAATTTATCATATTGACTTTTATTCTTTATTTAATATTTTATGTTCCCATTAATTGTTTTAGTTTGTTATGTCCGTGCCTTGCACGGGTTATATGCTAGTAATTTTAATAACTATTTGTTATTCATTCATTTACATGCATATTACATTAATTATATATATTAATAGTTACATTATGGCATGCTTTAAATAAATGTTAAAATTTTAAAAGTGGAAAAATCATTTTAGTACAATATCTACCTCAATTTATCAATATATAACTATTTTGAATCTGTCTCATTTGATTAGTAGATAAGTCGTCTTTTACGCCGATTTAAAATAGTAAACTATGTAGATTTAATTAAATTTAAAATTTTGAATTATTTTAATTCACATATAATGTTTATAGTCATACTTAAACGAACACATCATTTTCGTAAGTATAATTATTTTGAATTTAAACAAAATTAAAATTTAAAAGTAAAAGAAATTAATTTAAGTACAAAATATGTTCACGAAATATTAAAATTTTAATTTACCGATGTAAAAATAATTTAAACATATATTACACAAATTACATGCGGGCTCAACTAAACTGTTTTCCAGGCCGCTTTAAAATAATATTAGCAATATAAATTCGAATTAATAACAAAAAAATTTAAATTATTTTAACTCATAAGTAACTTTTAAACATTGTGCATGAACTAATACATCATCTCTTTAACTACTTTTAATTTATTAATAAAATAAGACATATCTTTACATTAGCTTGATAATATAGTCTATATAAGCATATTATGGATCTCTGAAGTTCAGATAGTAAACCGGTACGTTACTTCTTATTTATTTCGTTATCAATTCAGTGTAGTCATTAGACTCATCAATTCTTCATTATTAAACTTTTAAAATCTTAATGTAGATGGTAGCGATATATCATTTATGAGTTTGAAGTGTTGAAGATATAATCCGGGAAACTATGTATCATTAGCTATACATGTAAATGCAAATGTGGGAAAATCATCTCAAACCCGAATAAGAGGCATCGTGTTTAATAATTCAAATTCTTAGGGAAAAAAAATTCTTCTTATCCTCTTCACCATAATTATATATAATTATTATAGGTTTAAGCTACCCATCTATATTATTAATTGAAGTTAAGTACTTCAAAGATTGTGAAGTGGTGCGGTCAATATTATCAAATGTTGACTAGAACCTTTGTGGTCAAAGGTACTGACGTACTAAATACAAAATCCTAAAAGTATAGCATATTAATGTAAGTTTAAAATTTATTCTAATGAATTTAAAACCTTCATCATAAGAAGAAAACGAAAACCAGTCTCTTGGAAAATTGAAAATCATTACAGGAAAAATTCAGACATTTAATATATATATCTTTTAATGATTGAAAGTTAGTACATATCAATACAATATACTGTTAGTGCTTGTGCCCTAGAGACAATACTATAATTTTCTTAGGGAAGACATTTTGATTATTAATAAATATGTGCTATGGATTTTCTTTCAATTATTTATTATGTCTTTATTAACTGTGATATAAATGTTAGAATAATAAATGTCCTTGGAATATAAGCATGAATTCTATATCTCTAAGTATGTGACTTAGAAATGAGATTATATGAGTAGTATTTATAATCCTAAAAGATCCCTAGTCGAGTATTATTATTTGAGGACAATAATAATGCATTAAGACTAGTATGTTTGTTGACTGATGACCACATCTCATTGGTCATAAGTATGGTGATACTAAAGTCAAAAACATAAGTTCATGTTAGCAGAACATGGCACTGGATTGACCCACCGTGTGAATTCTTCATGGTAAATGTTATCAAGTGTCATAAGCAATTCTCACAGTGATAATGGTGTAATGATCCTTAGACTTGAAATCATTATATTTCTATATGAGAATTAATATACTTTGATTCTACTCAAAGTTACCTTTGATCGGGTAATGATAAAGGTGTTATGAATCATATGAGAAATATGAATGATAGATATAGGATTTAACCCTCCTATTTTAGGAGTGATATTATTGGCCTCTTGATTGAGCGAGACTATGAAATGCATGGTCATGCTCAAATTGTGATTTGTTTAATAGTCTACTCATCAATCAAGTAAACCGGGATTAAATGTTGAAGAGGATGTCATAAACCATGCATCGAGTTTAATCTATAATATAAGGTTAAAATGATTATATTACATGGAACATTATTCATTAAAGGTTTAATTGGATCACCAATTATTATTATTACTTGGGTAGCAATGATGTATTACTATATGGCGCTCATTGTTTATAATTTTATTATGAGATACTAAAATTATTGACAACGTAATAATAACCTAAAGGGTCACACACAAAGAACGTTTTAAACGGAGCATTAATTAAATTTCGAATTTAATTGAATTATTATTATATTGAATTATTGGATTAATTAAGTAGGACTTGATTAATTATATAATAATTATTCGAATATGATAAATAATACTACTAATAATCAGATTGGGTTTTAGAAGCCCAATCAGATTAGGTATAGGCCAAGAATTCTCTCCATATAAATACATTAAGATGTATTGTTTTAGGGTTAAGAGATAGAATACGTTTTGCTTAAAAAACCCTAGCAGCTCTAAATCAAAGAGAGGCTAGAGAGAGAGAGAGAGAGAGAGAGAGAGAGAGAGAGAGAGAGGGAGAGTTCTGAGGGCAGTTCTTGGCTTGTACCAACTCCGGTGATCGTTGGACGATCGGGCGTTCATGTGGACTGATTAGAGACGTGTATCGCAAGGCGGGACACGTGGTGATCAAAGAAAAGGACCTCCATCTGTCAACCATTCATAAAGCTCATTAAAAGGTAAAAAATTCTGTTCACGAATTAAACATCGTGTTTCGCATGTATCCTACAGAGGGTTTCGTTATTTTTCTGTTTTTGCGCATTTTCCGTTGCATTTTCATGCCCGAAACCCTTCATATACTTCGCCTCGAATGTGGTAAAATTAGTTCAAATTCTAGAGTTTCAACGCCTTCACAAGAATTTAAAATCACCTCATGCAATGTTAATTATGACGTTGTGAACATAAAATTTTCAATTCAAATAATTAATTGTGATATTTGTCCAACATCAAATTTGTTTGTCTCATTCTTAATAACTCAACCATTTTGTTTCTCTTGAAGATGGTGCATGATTCAGCTAATAATAATAATTTTATTGTGATAATATAAAGTCAAAATTGGGAACAAATAAATGTATATCCACGTCAATGTTGATGGAGTTAAAAAGACGTATAATTTTAAAATGGGTTAGGACGTTCCACATTCTTATTAATTTTAAAACTGATAGTATGTTAGGTCCAAAGTATCGTAGAAGGGGGGGGGGGGGGTTGAATACGATACTCACAAATTATTCAATTTCGTTCGCGGATAATTCTTTAGGTTCTAATACGAAATCAAATGCACCAAATCAAAACACGAGTCGGGGAATATATCGTTTTATAAATATAAACCACGAGGGGTGCTACAAATCTAATCCGTAGATTAGATTCAATGAGTTCTAGGGTTAACGTAATCAATACAAACAATAGAAATTAAGGCACTATAAATTTTCTCCAGTAATCGTTCTTGAGCTCTTAAATTCTCCTGAGTAAATATGATCACAACTGCTAACCAACTGTAGAAGAACACTGTCTTCATTCTCTATTTGTAGTCTTTGTTTTGAAAAACTATCGAACCAAAATCAAGTTAATCCTGGTCGTCCATTTTTCAATCAACCTGACAAAGTAAAATACTTTTCACCTGCTCCTTCAATTGAAAAAACATCGAATGAATAAAACAATTTTTCTTTCGATAGTTTTTAAATAAAAACTATCGAATGACAAATTACTTTTCCATGGTTTTTCTAATAGATTCTCTTGATCCCTTTCGATGGATTTTCTAAAAGAAAACCATCGAATTCTTTTCTCTATTTCACTTTGACCCTTGAAGTTTCTTTTCTTTTTCACCAAGTGATTTGTACTTCCATTTAAACCTAAACATACCTTGTAATATTCTTTTCACTTTCAGGATGTTTCAGATTTAGACTTTAAATCAACTTCTTCCGAGACGATAAACATCTTGATCATTTAGGTGCTGACAACTAGTGTAACTGGTCTGATTCACAGATGACTAACACTCGATCAATACTTCCATGTCTTCAATTCAATGCTGTTGATAAGCCCTTTGTCGTTATGGTTGCTTCAATTAAATCACTGGAATCCTATGGTACTAACTCTTAATCATTCAAATACTTCTGCAGTCTTGAAAGTCTTGTTTCTTTATTTGTCACTGAGGCTTGAACATATTAATGAACTTCTTTCTGTGACATGTTTACGGACTTCAAGAATACATACCATATTTTGATTTTTTGAGTTTACCTTTTCTTCTTTACTTTTGGATTCATGTGCTTCTGTTAATATTATTGTCTGTCTTGTCCTTTGTTGAGTTGTAGTTATCTCTGTTACATCTTATGTTACATTATGCTTTACAATCTCCCCTTATTTGATTGTTAGAGTTCGACAAGCAAATACCTCGAGGATAACTCAACTAACTAAGGAAACATGAAACTAATTAAAGTAAGACTGCTTAATAATATTAAATGCATTCTGGATAAAATATATACATTTCCAGATTTCAAAAATTCAAAGAACATTAAAACTTTTTACAATGAAGTTGCTCCTCTAGTCTGAGCAGATAGTTCTTGTGTTCTTCGCTTCAAGTCTTCAGTCCATCTCAATCTCACCTTCTTCAATCACTGGATTGGAGTTAGCAGCTTGATAATCAATCATAGAAGGATAGTGCAGTGGTTCTCCAGGTTTAAGGATTGCTCCTTTGATGTGTCTTCCAATGTACTCAACCTCTTGACCCACTCCAGCCCATACCCATGCAATACTAACATCTTTCTTGTTTTGCCTTGGCATGTTTGGCAGTCTGGTATGCACTTCCAATCCTTTCTCCACTCTCTTCCTATAGTAGGGAAAATTCTCCATCAGATATCTTCTTAGAGTGTCTGCTACTTTGTCCTTCTCCGTTGATGTGAATCCAGTGGATCTAAGATACTTCTCAACTGATATTAGATAGTTATTTGGATAATCTCTCAGTTTGTCCTCCGTCAGATAGCAGATTCTGAACAAGTCATTCGTCATGAATCTAACCATAGGAGGGTCTTCAATAATCTATGGACTGACCTTCATCAATATTTCCTTAACATGCTCACGGAGCAGTTCATTTAGCCTTGTGGTTCTCTGGATCTTGATGAGCATCACCTGCAGTTTTGTATATGTTCTCTATTCGAAAAACTTAGTGGAAATCACAAATGTACCTTTGTCAATAAAATTGATCAGTATGTTCCAGGCACCATTTGCTTTAACCCCAGCTTTCAGAAAGATAAGAGAACGTCTCAATGCAGTGAAGTAAGTATCATTTTCTTGATTTGTACTTCTTATATCTTGAATGATAACTTCCACCTCAGCATTGTCATTGACTTCTAAACCGTCTTCAACTCCGCAGAAAGTGTTGTAAGCTACCTCCCAATCTTTTCCTTGTTTCTGTGCCAAATCAATCATCTTCTTCTTCCTTACTTCATTATACATCTTGAATCTCTTTAGCTTTTCACTCCTCAGAACTACTTGGTGGGTTTCCTTCTCAGCTTGCCTGGCATCTCTTTCTGCTTTTTCAGCTTTCAATCTTTCCAAGGTAGCTTCTTGTTCAAGTGACAGAGGATTTGCTTCTTCCATATCATCCAAGATAGGATGTTCTATTGGATCTGGATAATATGGTTCATGCTCTTCTGGTGATTGTTGCTCGTGCATGAATTCAAATCCCTCTTCAACTTCTTTCTCTACAATGTCTTCAATCCAGTATTGTCTCACCGGAATAGTTTCATTGGTTTCCCATCTTCCCCATCCATCTTTCTCCAATCCTCCGTCTTTCTCCCCCTTAGTTGAGGAATCCTCCACGAAGTCATCCTCAGCATAATAGGTTGTTGAAAGACCAGGTTGTTGATTTGAAGGACCAGGTTTTCGGTTTCTCAACATATTCCAGGTCGACTCTACTCCGTCACTCTGGTTCTCCATGAATAGAGTAATGTCCTTGTTCATCTCTTGCATAGAAGCTAGCTTCAGGTCAATGTCATTAAGTCTTGAGTTGGTAGTCTGCTCGATTCTATCCAGTCTCTTGTTGAGGCGAGACTCCACTCTTGACAGCGTGTTCATTGCATATTTGACCCTAGCTTGACCATCCCGGATAACCAGAACGTCTTCATTTAAAGCTTCTTGTCCTTGTTGTAAGACATGCACTTGATTCATAAAACCATCTCTAAGTTCCTTGACGTCTGCTCTCAAGTCGACCAGTTCCTCCATTGCTTCCTTCTTCAGGGAGTCCACTGCCTGTTTAGTACCTGTTATAGTGCCAGATGCACTACCTAAGACCCTGTATGTTCTTTTGAAATCAGCTGCAGCCAAGTCAATCTTCTCTTGAATAGTAGTTAAAGAAGCATCAACTGGACCGGAGGAGATCCCTTGATCAAAGGAAGGCCGCAATGGGACTTTGAATAGTGGATTTCCTTGACGATCATGAACTGTTATCTCCTTGAGAGTGGATTGTACATGTAGTTCTCTGTCTGTAGGTTGTAGCAAATCATCAATGTTTGTAAGGGTTTGGGTGTCACTCCTCACATTTGGCTTTGGGTGTTCACTCAACGTTTCTGTTGGTGTTTCACTCATTTTTCCTTTCCCACTCAGGCCAAGTGATAGTGTTTTTGTTTCACTCATTCCCTTATTGCTCGTTGTACCTGCATCAGAAATCACCGTAGCCATCCTTAAGGAGGTCACCGGTGGTGCAATGGGGCTTCGCAAGTCCCCGTCCTTGGATATACCAAGTTGCTGATCATCCTTAGATGATGTATCCTTTGTAGGATCTAGAGTTTGAATCTCTAGGAGGGTAGAATCAGGCTCTATTAACAGCAGAGATCCTGAAACTTCCTCTAAAGTTTGTGAAGAATTTTCCTCAGTTAACTCCTCAATTAAAATTGATTCATTGTCACCGAGTTGCCGATCTGTACGTCAGACCCTTTACCCGCAGGATCCATATATGTTCCATCTGGGGAGCTAGATAATGACCCTTGAAATTGTGCATTTAGGTCACAACCTTCTCTCGACGTCTGTGAAGACTCTTGGTTCAAATTAGAACCTTCAACCAGTGAACCTGACCGTAATATGGTCGGAACACCAGTTGCTTCCGTCAATTCTTACTTATTTGATTGAGCTATTGGTTCAGATATAGCTTTGGTAAGTGTTGCCCAATCAGCATCAGAAAAATCAGTGAAGGGCTCTTTGGATGTTTGAAATGAAGTTTCAACAGTTGCCTCGTTTTCTATTCTTCTCATTTTAGAGGAAGGCGGAGCTGTTGTTGAATGGAGAATCTCCTTACGTGGTGCTGCTAAGGCACTATCTCCCTCTACACTCACGGATGTTTGAATGTTAGGTATAGTAGGGGAAGGAGGTTCGTTTATGGTTTCATTTGGCTCGTCCAAAGGCTATATGACCGTGGATAGAGATTGTGGGTTTGCAATCTCTTGGTCAGGATGGCCACCGAGGGCTCTGAATCAACATCCATTGGTTGAGGTTGTGGAGCCACAACAGGTTCAGGGATATTCAGTGAGAACAGTAGGCACCCCTGGAAGATGATTCTTCTTGATCAGAGCTGTTATAGCATTGCTCTTCATCTTCATACACTCCATGGTCTCCTCACCTTCAAAAATCTCCCGTTCTTCAGCTGTTAACACATCATTCAGAATTAGCTGTAGGAACCTTGGATAGAAACAAAGCACATCATCTATGCCTGTTCTTTCATCCAGTGGTCCCATGCACAGAAGCATTTGATCAATCACAAGCCTTCCAATGTTTATATGCCTATTGTCAGCAATGGCAAACCCTAGTTTATGAAGAAACAGTGGAATACCATGCAAATTTGTAAGCTTTGCAGTAAACACATGGATTAAGGTGTGAAAGAAGAAATTCCATGGCTTTGTCAGATAATGCTTTAAAAACTCTCCCACAAAGAAGTTAGGTTGTTGACTTCTAATGAGAGTGAAGAAAGCATGTATTTCTTCAGTATTGGGATCATGAACAAGGTTTTCTGTTGGAAAGTGTAAAATCCTATTAAGATCATGTTCCGTCACCCTTATTGCACTACACCATAGATTGACTATTGCAACTCAAACTGAAAAAATTGCTTTAAAATCGTTGCTATTTAATGACAGGTTTTGACAAGTTTACAAGTATTGTAATGCTTTTTAAAATCGTTACAACTGAATTTCATTTATGTGAAAATTAAATTATACTGCAATGAATATAAATAAACGTTACAATAGCTTCAAAATTTTGGGATAAAGGTTTGGCGGGATGGCTAAAAAAATAAGCGGGCTACTAAAGAAACTAGCGGATTTCCAAATTTTTTTGCCCGGGCTTTCTAACCCAACATTTGACTAAAAGATTTGACTCAGAAAAAACACAACACACACAGACACAAACAAAAGCGAGAGAGAGAGAGAGAGAGACAAGGCGGCATAGAGAAGATTGAAGCTGGGAAGAACACTCAAGCTCGAACACTCAAGCCGAAAGATTCAAGCTCAAAGAACACTCAATCTCGAAAAAGGTATCTTCTTTCCCCAAATAAATTTTAAAATTAATTTTAGATGTATCAGTTAGGTTTTTTTTTTTGTTAATTTGTGCTTTTTTTGTTAGTTAGGTATCTTCTTTCCCAAAATCGATTTAACATTCTGCGTTTAGATGAATTTTCCCTAAAAGTTATCAATTAGGGTTTATGTTAAATAAGATTTTACATTGAGATTTTTAAAATTAGGGATTCCAATATTTTGTTAATTAGGGGTTTTAAATTTTAATTTTGCTTTTAGTTTGTGCTTTGTGTTAGTTTGTATTTGTATTTTGCTGTTAATTTGAATAATATTTTGTTGTTTTACCTGGGTTTGTAATTTTTGTTATTTGGTGTTTGTATTTTACTTGTAGTTTGTGTTCATATTTTTGTTGTTTTCAATTGAAATTTTGTTTGTATGCTTTACTTTTAAATTGTGATATTGTTATGGCAATCATGGATATAATTAAGTTACATGGATATTGTTACATGTGGAATATGGGAGCTTCACTGAAATTAACATCATGTTTGCTAATTAATAGTATGTTGTTACAGGATTTGAACACTATCATACTTTAAAGAGGAAGGAAGATGTATATGTGAGCGACAAGGGGGCAGAGACATATGGTCTTATGTATACACACACAAATAAAGGTATGTACTGAGAGGAGTTAATTAAAATTCTTGGTCGTCTCTTAAGGTGACTAGTTCATATAATATATGCTTGAACGTATATTGGTACCTGGTTTTATTTATACTCTGAATAAAGTTCTATGCTAGTTGTAATGAATCATTTAGGAAGCATAAGAGAGTTGCAAAAGTAGTCCAAGTCATATTAATATTAATAACCTCAATGTTAGGCCAGTAGTCGTGATACTTGGCTAATTGGCGCACATACTTCATGAGGATATTGATATTCACTTGTAACTTATAATTTGGTGGAAATTCCTCTGTTACATATATCAAAAATCTGTTCAAAAAGTTCTTCTTAGATTTGTCTCTCCATACAGTTTATGTTATAAATCTTGTGATGAAGATTCTTATTTATTTTCAAAGATTTATTTAGTTTTATTCAGTTCTTATTGATTTTTCAGCCTTGTCCAGATTTATGTTCTCAGCCTTGTCCAGATTTTTCAGGATTCTGTCAACTTAAAGAGAAATTCATAACTTGAGTTTTTTATATCCGTTTTATACTATTCAATATGTTCTGAAAAGCTTGCGGAACTCTCTATAATGTTTCCATTAAACATTTTCGAAATTCCCATAAATTCTGTATCAAAATTCTGATTCAAAAATTCTGGACAGGTTACAAGTTCAACATCCCTGCAATCGCTTTATTTCTTTTTAACTTGTTTGGTATTAATTTTTTAATGTTTAGACTTATTTTGTCTCAAACAATAATCATATGTCTTCTGACTTTTATGTGTAAGTATCATCTTAGATCTGCTTAGAAATGGCAGTGAATTTCAGAAGTCAAAACAATTATCTATGTTTGAGCATTGTTTTCCTTAACATGATATATCATATCAAATTATTATCTTGCGATTCAGTTGAGTAACTTGAAATTTTGTATTTTACAGCTTGAAAGTATAGACTTCTTTTGTTGTTGATCTTATGAAACTACGTAGTTGTTCAATTGAATGAAGCTTTTCGACCATAAATGCTAATGGTTATGTAAATAGCTTATACATATATAAATGCTTAGCGTTATTTAAGCTTAATATATCAGTTATAAAATAACAGTTAGATTATGGTTCATTGTTGTTGTTTATAGTGGAAACACATAAGATCAAGTAGTCAACATATATTTATTCCTTAAATTTACTCTGAAAGGAATCTAGTGTCTGATAAGCATAAACATGATCAGCGATATAATGTGATGATTCTATTTTAATTCTTAACATCTATTCTGTTGGGTGATGGTACATAATGATTTATCATGGTGGAACACATGCAGTTCCAGTGGTAGAAAAATTGAGGATCCAGAGTTGCTGGAGACAATCCGTTTGACTATCATTAACAATTTGTTGGAGTATCATCCAGTAGGTCTCTTTTTGATTTTGTTTCCCGGAAATTTGCAAAATATTCTACAACCACTGCTATGGTTTCATTAGCTTGATGTAGACGTTGCAACTCACATCAAAGTTCCCTGATGAACAGAGGTTGATTTACCTGATGCTTTGAAGTGTCACACTAGAACTGGATATTATAAGAAACAATCGAAGAAGTTGAAAAGAGATACCTAATATTCATCTAACTACCTAATTTATCTAATATATATAATTTGCTATTTGTAGATTATGCCACTGATTCAATTGTGAATATTTGTAGGCCAAGAGAGATGGTGAAAATGTGGGTGAATCAGATGATATGATGATGATGAAGAGACGGTAGGGCGACAGATATGAGGAGAAATGGAGAAGAGGTAGATGCAGGCTACTGAAGTTGCCACATGAGAACCTTAGATTTTAATCATCTGTTAATAGTTGGTTGACTGTTTTATCATTTTGTCTAAGTAGTGTAGCTAAGTGTATGCGATAAGACTATCATTTTGCTAACTAATTAAGTGTATGTGACAAGACTTTAATTGTCGTTTTGTCGACTTACCATTTGGATGGTTTCGATGTTGTAATAGTCATGAAATTACTTTTGAACTATTAATTAGTAGTTTTTATAAAATGATGTTGACGTTTGGCGTTTCTTGGATTTGCGGCTTTTATGCCTGGCTAGTTGTATATTCAATTGGAACCATGCAATTTTATTTTTAAAAATTGTTGCAATTGTGTCAAAAATATGTTGCAAATAATGTTACAATTTCTATAAAATTATTGCAATAACGGCTTAAAATGTTGCAATTTGTCTAATAAATTCATTGCAATTGGACTAATATGTGTTGCCTTAAAGTGACTTGTTTGCCAACCATTTGCTACTGCAATGATTTTTAAATGTTGCTGAAGATCATAAAACGTTGCTACATTCTTGTATTGCAATGATTCTTGACGTTTCTATATGGAGCTGAAATTGTTGCTAAATGGCTCTATTGCAATAGGGGCGGATGGAACGGTGAAATTTTGCACATTCGTTGCAATTGCATCTAATGCAACAAATATAGGCCTTAAGGCAATATATTTGCGTTGTTGCAATATGCGATCTATGGTGTAGTGTTGTTCTGCCCCCTGGCACAACAAAACTGAAAGAACTTATGTTATTCTCCGATGTGTCAGTGGCTGTCGTGTACAATGCAGTCAATTGATCAATACAAAGGACCGCAAGAGTACTTAATGCATAAGCCACCAGAGAACGTGTATTCAAGAATTGTGCCCATGCACGAAATTGTAAGTTCGTAATGGATTGCACATTCTGGAACGAGACATGATTAGTCTTAGTTACAATAAATTCTCCTGCCATTATATTTTTAAATTTCCAGAAAATTTAAATTAAACCAAAACTAATTTAATTAATTATTTCTAATTAATCAACTTTTAAAAATAACCCTTTTTCTTCGAATTCAAAACCTCAACCAAAAACTATTCACAAAAGTAAGAACCCTAATTTGTAGATTGACAATTTAGAACTTAACCTTAACCTTAAGAAATCGATTGAAAAAGAAACAATACAATCTCAACAGTTTCGAGTATTATCAAAGTACTTAGAGTTCAAGTATTGTTTTCGATAGTTTTCCCTTAAAAATCTTAACAGAAACTCAAAATACAGAACTGTCACGGTTATGGTGAAATCACTGTGGTGAAAATGAGATTTTAATTGATTAACAGTGAATGGATTGAAGAAACTATCGAGAGAACTTGTTTTTGCCGTTTGTGTGTGTGTAAGTATATATAAAACTCTCTTAGATATGAAAATAAAGAAGAAAAATGACTAAGGGAGTGTTATATACACTGTGAACTGTAGTGGTATTTTAGTAAATTCATGGTCGATAGTTTTTGAAATGTACTGTCGATGGTTTTCTCAGAGGGGCAAAAAGGTCAAAATCACTTTCGATTGTTTTTGAAAAACTATCGAAGTGTTTAAAATCTAGAATTTAAACCGACTTTCTGAAAAACTATCGAAAGATTTTTCTGTTTTTAAACCAAAAACTATCGAGCCCTTGTCTTTCTGAAAACTATCGAGAATATAAAATATTAAAGAATTTATTTCTTAATAGATTTCATTTTATTCTCAAAAACCATCGAGATATATCCTTCGATAGATTTCCTTTCTTTTTCAAAAACCATCGAATATTTCATTCGATAGTTTTTGTCCAGTACTTAGAAAATCCATCGAAAATCCTTTTTCGATAGAATTTTGCTGCCATTTTAATTTGAAAACCTGTTCATGTTTTAAAACAAACATTCTTTTTATTTTCTGTCAACTATGAATTTACTTATGATCAAAATTCTTCACCAAGAATTCAAAGTTAGCAGAAAATTCACAATTTTCTTAGAATAAAATCGACTAAATATCATTAAATGATATTAACCAATTAAAATCCAATTAAATTATGCTGCATCAATCTACAATGTTTAAAACAAAGTAAATCAATTCGAATTAAATAGATGCTTAAATATTTAGGACAAATATTAGCACCTAAATAATTTTAGAATTATTAACTAGTTAAATGCCAAAAGATATATCATCCATAAATATGACATAAAATTAGTACAATAATCCTAACCTACGAGAATTGCTCCTAAAAATAAATTCACGAGTCCTAAGGATATAGAAATTCTTAAACTCATGTAACTCCAAAGTTCCATTCATGACATGCTCTCGGATAAAATGATACCTGATGTCGATGTGCTTTGTCCTCGAGTGTTGCACTGGGTTGTTGGAGATTTCTATGGCACTTGTGTTGTCGCAAAATATTGGAATCTTAGTCAACAAAAGTCCATAGTCAAGGAGTTGGTTCCTCATCCACAAGATTTGAGCACAACAGCTACCAACAGCTATGTATTCAGCTTCAGCTGTTGATGTGGACACTGAGTGCTGCTTCTTGCTGTACCAAGAAACTAACCTTCTTCCAAGAAACTGACAGCTTCCTGAAGTACTCTTCCGATCAATCTTACAACCTGCAAATCTGAGTCTGTATATCCAATAAGATCAAATCATGTATCTTTAGGGTACCAAATTCCAAGATTTGGGGTTCCCTTAATATATCTAAATATTCGCTTAACGGCTATTAGATGAGATTCTTTAGGATCAGACTGAAACCTAGCACACAAGCATGTTGCAAACATTATATCTGGTCTACTTGCAGTGAGATATAGTAAGGATCCTATCATACCTCTGTAGCTTGTGATGTCAACCTTCTTACCAGTTTCATCCTAATCATGCTTAGTGGCAGTTGGCATTGGAGTCTTTGATGTAGATGAGTCTTCCATTTGATACTTCTTCAGAAGATCTTTAATGTACTTGGACTGGAAAATGAATATTCCATCTAGCCTTTGATACACTTGCAGTCCAAGAAAGAATGACAATTCACCCATCATGGTCATTTCATATCGACTCTGCATTAACTTAGCAAATCTCTTGCATAGATCATCATTAGTAGAACCAAATATTATGTCATCAACATATATTTGCACCAATATCAAATCATTTTTGTGCTATTTGTAAAAGAGAGTTTTATCTACGACACCTCTTGTAAAGTTGTTTTCAAGTAAAAATTCAAAGATAGTGTCATACCATGTCCCTGGAGCTTGTTTGAGTCCATAGAGAGCTTTGAATAGAAAGTACACAAAGTCTGCCAGTTTTGAATCCTCAAACCCCGGAGGTTGTTCCACATACACTTCTTCTTCTAGCTCCCCATTCAGAAAAGCACTCTTCACATCCATTTGATATACTTTGTAATTGGAATGTGCTGCGAATGCCAAAAACATTCTGATGGCCTCAAGTCTTGCTACTGGTGCATAGGTTTCATCATAATCTATACCCTCTTCTTGAGAGTAACCTTTAGCAACCAGTTTGGCTTTGTTTCTCGTTACAATGCCATCTTCATCCATCTTATTTATGAATACCCATCTTGTTCCTATAACAGATTTTCCTTTAGGCCTGGGTACCAGCGTCCAAACTTTCTACCTTTCAAACTGATTGAGTTCATCTTGCATTGCAATCACCCAATCTGGATCATCTAGGGCATCTTCAACTTTCTTAGGCTCTGTTTTTGAAAGAAACCCAGAATAGTGACATTCATTTTGTGATGTCTTCCTAGTTCTCACTCCTGTGTCCGGATCACCAATGATCAAGTGAAAGGGATGATCTCTATTCCATACCCTTTGTCTTGGCAGATGCGATCTTGATGATTCTCCTTGTTCAAAGTTTTGTGGAGTGTGACTAGTTGATCCTTCTCATGCTCTCCCTGAGTTGTTGCCAGTAGGATCTGTTGACCCTGTTGATTGACTAGTGGATCCTGTAGTAGTTTGAGGATCTCCACCACTGTCACCACTTGGTCCAGAATCATTATCATTTTCATCATTATTAATAACTGGAACAACTTCAGGTTCTTCTTCAATGTCAGAGAGATCTCCTGATAGATTTTCAAATACCAAG
The DNA here is from genome assembly GCA_030848705.1 of Heracleum sosnowskyi. Lineage (NCBI taxonomy): Eukaryota > Viridiplantae > Streptophyta > Magnoliopsida > Apiales > Apiaceae > Heracleum > Heracleum sosnowskyi. The sequence goes on from CM061236.1 coordinate 49,155,821, forward strand.
GATTCAGAGTTCTCTCTAGTTTGCAGGCCTGGTCTTTTGGTGTCATCAAATGTTACATTCAGGATTTCCAACATCTTCTTATCTTTAATCACATACACCCTGTAAGCCTTAGATTCCTGAGAATAGCCCAGAAAAATGCCTTCATCTGCTTTGGCATCAAACTTGCCTAGATGTTCTCCATCTTTTAGTACAAAGCACTTTGCACCAAACACATGAAAGTACTTTAGTGTTGGTTTCTTGTTGGCCATTAACTCATACGGAGTCTTTTCATGGTCTTTGTTAATCAGAGTTCGATTCTGAGTGTAGCAAGCTGTATTTACTGCTTCAGCCCAAAAGTAAGTGGGAAGTTTTGATTCATTTAACATTGTCCTTGCTGCTTCAACCAAGGTTCTGTTATTCCTTTCCACTACTCCATTCTGTTGAGGAGTTCTTGGTGCTGAATACTGTCTAGATATTCCTTTCTCTGAGCAGAAATCATTAAGAACTGCATTCTTGAATTCAGTTCCATTGTCTGATCTGATTGTCCGCACAGGTAGCTTAGCTTCCACTTCTATCTTTTTGATGTGATCAATGATTAGTTGTGTTTCTTCATCCTTTGAATGTAATAATAACACCCACGTGTACTTGGAGTAGTCATCCACCATCACTAATGTATATCTTTTTCTTGAAAGTGACATAACATTGACTGGACCAAATAAATCCATATGAATCAGCTGAAGAGGTTCATCAATGCTTGTCATTTCTCTGCTTCTGTGTGATGCCTTCTTAGACCTCCCTTTTTCACATGCTTCACATAGTCCCTCTTGATAAAATTTCATCAGGGGCAACCCTCTCACTAACTCTCTCTTTACCAAAGAGTTCATAGTTTTAAAGTTCAAGTGTGAGAGCTTCTTATGCCATAGCCAACTTTGTTCTGAAGATGCCTTACTGTAGAAACATGTAACTTCTCCTTCACTGGTAGAACTTAAGTCAGCTATAAACAAATTTCCTTTTCTCACTCCCAGTAGAGAAAGCTTCTCATCCTTCCTGTTTGTGATCAAGCACTTGTCCTTTCTGAAATCCACATTGTATCCTTTATCACATAATTGACTGATACTTAGAAGATTGTGCTTCAATCCTTCAACAAGAGAGATGTTTTCAATGATGACATTCCCAATTCTTAGATTACCATATCCCGTAGTGAATCCTTTGTTGTCATCTCCAAAGGTTACAATTGGGCCGGTCTTCTTAACCACCTCTATAAGTAGGGACTCTTCACCTGTAATGTGTCTAGAACAACCACTATCCAGAATCCACACGACCTTTGAGCTTTTAACCTTACCCTACAATCACAGATTGATTAAGCGGACTTTGGTACCCAAACTTCTTTGGGTCCTGAAGGTTTAGATAATTTAACAGGAGTAACATTCGAGTCAGTCTTAACTTGTTTGACTTTCATGCTGTCTATGGATTTATCATTTACAATACTAGTGCTACTAGATGCATTCATTAGCTTAAAATAAGCATGCATGATATTGTATGCACAAAGTAAACACTCTTTCTTTCCACATGGTTCATGAAGATCAGGCATGTCAGACATGTTATGCATTTCAGAAGTAACATCAGTTTCTACTTTAACCTTTTTACATGCATGTGTAAGGTGTCCAGTAGAATTACAATTAGTGCACAACTTCCTAGATGCAATGGGAGTTGTTGAAACAATATTCTGATTAACACTAGTTTTCCCATTCCTGTTCTTTTTAGCCTTGCTAACCTTATTGCCTACATCAGTTTTAGGTAATTCAGTTTTTAATGACTTCCTAGGCAACTTAGTCTTTAACTCTACTTCCTTCAATAAATCCTCCTCAAGAAATTCTTGTCTTATGATTAGATCATCCTCATTGAAAAGTGCTGGAAACGGCTTAACAAAAACTGGACAATCTACATTCTTGAGAACATGTGGAGTATCCTTCTTGACAGTTGAAGATGTCACAGGAAATTCCACAATCTTCTTTCCAGTTCTTTTGCTGTAGTCAAATCCTATAGCAGTTTTATTCCCTAAGGTCTGAGTATCAATTATTTCCTTAGCAATTAGGGCGGAGTTCTTATGTAACGCCCCAAATCCGGGGTCAAAGGATTTGGTCGTCACACTGCACCCTTAATCCAGACAACCTGTTCAATATAAAATCAACACAATAATAATAATATCTGTGACCCCAACTCTACCAAGAATCTTTAAAGGTTATAGTGCTAGAAACAAGAATCCAAAATTTCATTACAAACAATCTTTCTTCTTTACAACCATTCTCTTTACAAAAATTCTAATACACTAGTATAACTTCGATAAGAAGTATACCAGGCAACTAATCTTATACAATATATTATTCAATAGAAAACATCTATATACAAAACCTATCACTAGCTCCAAATGCTCTGGATCAAAACGTCTTTACGCTAAAATATTTCCCCATCTCTGATCAGCTACGCGGACAACTCTCGCCAATACACCTTCTTTCTGGCAGGCTAAAATATATATAAATAAAACAAGTATGAGTGAATGAATTGCTCAGCAAGCGCATTATTAAATATAATACGAAAGGTTTCCAAAATAAACTTTGGATTTTCAAATAAACAAGCCTTTGGCTTAAACATTTGTAATCTCTAATATTTTCAAATCAAGTTTGGTAATTTACCACAATTTCTCATTCTTCTTCTCGCAATTGAATAGTTTAAAACACAAAAAGATTTATATTGGTCGTTACGGCGACCGAATCAACAATAACTACAATAGTAAGTAGAAAATATGAAATAAATATAACTCATACGTCTTCAAGACCATAGTTTGTACGAAAATACTAGTTTTGAAGATAACCGGTCTATTCACCACATTTTCTGAAACCAACAACTCTAGAAGGTTAGAATAATCAAGGGGTAAGAATGAGCCAACATGCTCGGTCAAGGAATAAGGAACGCACTTCAAGACTTCAACATGGTACCGACTAGATATGCGGTATGAATAAAACTCATCAAGATAGATATCTCACGACTGCCAATGGAATCAAGGAAGTGGATTTCGACTATTTGGAATCCAAATGTATTAAGAGTAAGTGATTTCAGCAAGATTGAAACCACTATTATTAATCAACAACCAACAATTTTACGCAACGAATAAACCTGAATATCATGTCATAACTCACAAGTACAAAACATATGGATGGAACTCATCCCAGAAATAAGAATTGATATTAGAATTGGATTTTTAACATTTATCAAATCAAAGGTTGTGCTGCTGGCCAGCCACACATCAACCTCGGACTTGCTTATAGCAAAGTCCTCTACTGGATCCTAGGCCAATCTGGGCCTTCATTTATTCCGACCATAAATATGGCCCGACCAATTACTGGTCCCATTTTAAAACATTCCAATCCTATATTATATACGTCAGGTGTCAGAACAATTGACAACCTTACTTCGACAATCAGGTGTCGGAAGAATCGACAACCTTAATACAACAAACGCTGGAAAACTCACGTTCCAGGAAACAATTCAACTATGAAGAATCCATCAAGGAATAAAAATATAATCTAGTATCGACGAGATCGACACAATATCGGGAGGTGCACATGAAAAGTGACAATATAATAAACATCGAAGAGATTGATGTAACAACTGGGATGTAATGAAGAATAAACAAGGACATTCTCAACAAGATTAAGTCTGATATGAAACAGGCATTATGATATCAACAGAATTTGCAACAAATCAATATAGAATAGGATTCAAAGAACAGGCTCTAGATGGCCTCAACAGTTCAAATTATCACATCATGGAAGAATTAGTTAAGATTCAACAATCTGGTAAGTGACAAGAAAGTCAAGTTCAAGTTTAAGAAAAATTCAGGGTGAAGTTTATAAATGAAGAAAACAAGGGTTTATTAACTTCTAACAGAAATAGTTCAAGTCCTTCGAACATATACTTATAATAGATAAGCCTTGTATTTGAAGGAAGTAAACTAAATCATGCACATCATATATGAATTCGAGTCAGGGAATGGATCAGATGATCGCATTAACAAGAAATGATAATAATACTTGCATGGATGCAAGATGGAAAATGGAATACTTGCAGAACAAGTACCACGACTTCGGAATTTAAAATAACATTTTCAACATAGGGTTCACAAGTTCCCACTCATCTAGGGTTGGCAATATTCCAACCTAATATTTTAAAATCATGTCTTTTAAAAGAAAGCCTTAATATACAGCCCATAATTATCTCTTTAAACTTTCAATATAATAAGTATATCTTTCCAATCAACCCTACAAATATGAATCTAAGTTCATAAAGTATAAAAGAATGCTCGTCAACTTACGAGTTTAAATAAAATACTTGCAGTTCAATGCAAAAGAGTCATCATTAAATTTTTAGGAAAAAGTATGCCAATTGCATAATAATAATTCAAGAAATATCAATCAATTAATAAGCAAGGGTATAAACACTTGCCTCTGGTCCTTAGCTATTTCGTAACGCTGAAACAATACGATTCCCTCCTTATTCTGTCTTATCGCATGATTCTCTACTTCCGTCCTTCTTTGCTTTAACGCTCTTGCGAATACCACTAGTCTGATTCTACCATTTCGAATCCATGTGCCAGCCTCGATAGTCAAACATGAGACGGTACTTAGCCTTCAACGTATGATTTCACATTCCATAAACGATTGTAACTTAACTTCGATAATCTGACTCATCTCGTCCAATAGCCTCTGTTGCATAGACACCCACATTTCAATTGATAGAATGATCACAACTAACTATACAAGTAATCCTCGTAACTCGCTTGACGAAACTCCCCATACTTATAAAAAGTCAACATCTAAGTCAACGGCCTCGTAAATCTCATTTTCTAACATTACCGACAAATTTCTATTTCAACTACCCCTCGTGATGATATTAGACACGACCAAATACTCAAACAACTCTCAACACAATTTATTCGCATGCATGACTCAACAACAGATAATTCACATCATTAACATAACACATTTAAACAAGTAACCGGTTACGTATCGGACGCCCGGTCTAATTTATAATATTTAAAACTCAGATACTAGCCCTAGTACGGGCATATACTGACTATAAAACACATTACACAACTCATACGAACCATATAGCACTTATAACTATTTTTAAAACATCACACGAAGCTTATATTAAATTTAAATAAGCCACAAACAATTTTTAAATCAAAAATCGGATTTTTAAATCCAATATAAGTATTTTAAATGCAAATAAATCAATTAATAAAATTAATTGACATTCTTTAAATGCTCAAACTATTTTTAAATAATAAATCAGGTTTGAAAATAATTAAACTCAATTTTAAATTAATTAAATCTAATTAATAATCAATTTTTAAGAATTAACTTATTAAAAGAATTAATCAATTAATTAAATTAATTAATTATTAATTAAAAATAATTAAAATAATTAAGTTTAATAAATTTTCGAATTTAAAATAATAAATAAGATTTTCCAGAATTTTCTGAATAATAAAATGTATTTTTAAATTAAAGATATGATTTTTAGAATTTTTAAAATAATTTTTGAATTATTTTAAATATAAAAACCCAGACACACTTTTCTAAAATGAAATTAGGGTTTTCTGGATCAAAACCGGGTTGGGTAGGGTTTCAAAACGGGTTGCCAAGAACACAAACGGGTCGCCAAGAACACCACGAGAATCCGGTGGCGGTTCCGGCGAACCCGCCGTCTCCGGCAACCATAATCACACCAAAACACATCGTTCTCATAGGGGAAACATACGGAATTAACATGGACATCACAAAAACGCTGTTAGCACAACAAGATAACACGGAATCCTCCCGGAAATCGGGACAGGACTTTCGTCGGCGGTGGTACCGCCGCTTTCCGGCCTACCGCGACCCTCAACCAAACTCAAAACTAAACACACGGTTCGACTCTAAACTCACAGATCTATTTGATGGTATAAACATAATCAAGAAACAGTTCCTAGAAATCAAAATCCGGCAAAAGCTCAAGAACTCCGGCGAACCTTTAAAAAATTCGAATAGCTCGATTCTGGACTCAAAAAATCAAACAAAAATCATCAACACACTCATCACATCACATACAACTTATTCATATCATCAATTATCAAGAACACTCAACAACAAAGATTTCCCCAATTTAAACTTAAAATTCGAAATAAATAAAATAATTAAAATTAAGAAAAACTCAGAAATCATACCCACATAGATTTTGATGGTGGATTTGGATAGAGGATGATGAGAGATTCATTTTGGTTACAAGAACATCGAAATCGGATTCCGATAACGCCTTCAAAATTGAGTTTGATTCTCAAGAACACGAAGAACACGTTTCAGGGGTTTTTAGATTTTTAACTGTAATTAAGCTTGATTATACGAAAAACAAAGTATGATTTGCCTTTTTATAATAAACGGAAAATAATACCCCAAACGACATTTTTGAATCGATACTGATCTGATAGATCGCTTTAAATACAATATAACAGAATATATGCTTTAACCTTTAATAAAGCAGAATACACGTTTTTTTTCGAGACGATAATCATCCATAAAGTATGGATAACTACAAGTATCGTTTAATACAAAATATACGAACCAAAATACCTCCATTGCGAATATTTTTGAATACTTCCCACTTTAACGAATGAAATATTGGTACGAACGATATACCAATGTCCCGAATAATTTGGGAACGATCCAAATTTTCTTTTCGATAATTAAAATATAATAAAATAGTATGACATCCTTTTCAAAATAGTTTCTAATTCCCCACACATTTCACAAAGCATCACATTGTCACATATTCAATCATTTAACGAATAACTTAGCACGTTTAAACAGATAAATCACTTAATAACTCTTAATATGAAATTAAAATTTCATTTCACATCACATAATAACACGTAATTTTCCCGGATCTTACATCCTTCCCCCCTTAACAGGATTCTGTCCTCAGAATCAACTTGCGCAAACATAGGTGGATATTTTTCCAACATCTCATTCTCAAATTCCTAGGTTTTCAACCTTAGGATTTCTCCTCATACTCATACTAATTTGAATCCTCTATTAATTATCACTCTCTCATACTGACTCAATATCTCAGTCGGTTACTCAACATAGAACAATTTAACTAGATCTCTATAGGTTCATATTTTTATGAAATATACTATAAATACACCACTCACTGGGTGGTAAGCAAACTTATACGCAACTTTCATGATCCTTCCAATTACCTTCAAAATTTAGTGCACAATTATAGTCTGTCTGAATTCTTTAATTAAGTCGCGGATCTCTGTCAAATACAATTAAACCCGTCATTCCATGTTGTACTATTATCTCTCATTAATTAGCCAATAATAACCCAAATAACATCACGATAAGCTCTAAGCCTTAGCAACTCCATCACACAGTTTATCTTAGCATGTTTCCATCTCCCTTTCATGGTTAATTCATTCAACATCTTAGTATACTTCTCAAAGACCTGAGTTATACTTTCTCCAGGAACTGACCTAAATGATTCATATTGAGAAGTCAGGATGTCCAATCTGTTTTCCTGCACGTCTTCAGTTCCTTCCATTATCAAGTTTATGGTATCCCACATGTGTTTCCCGCTCACACAGTTCATTAACTGATAGCTCATTTCCTTGTCTGCGGAGTCTGTCAATATCAGCATCAAACCCGTATCCAATCGAATCAGTTCTTTATCTGTATATGTGAACTCAGATAATTCCTTTGGGATTGAGCCTTGAGGAATTCTGGTGCCATCAGGAGATGATGATTCACCAACTGGTTTCATTGGTACAAACGGTTCGTTCTTTAATATGCCAATATAAAACGGATTAGATGCCTTGATAAATAACAACATCTTCATCTTCCACAAACCGAAATCATCTCTAGTGAAGGGGGGAACTTTAATATCAGCAGTTGTCTTTGGAGCACTCATGGTTTCTGAAATTTCAAACTGTTTAAAATTCAAGAAATTTCAATCAAATGAAATTTTTGAAAGTTAAATAATTTGCTTCAAATTTTCAAGCCTTGTTTGATTTTGGTCTCATTCACCGGATCTGATTTGTACGTCAATCAAATAGCTCTGATACCAATTGTTAGGTCCAAAGTATCGTAGAAGGGGGGTTGAATACGATACTCACAAATTATTCAATTTCATTCGCGGATAATTCTTTAGGTTCTAATACGAAATCAAATGCACCAAATCAAAACATGAGTCGGGGAATATATCGTTTTATAAATATAAACTGCGAGGGGTGCTACAAATCTAATCCGTAGATTAGCTTCAATAAGTTCAGGTTAACGTAATCAATACAAACAATAGAAATTAAGGCACTATAAATTTTCTCCAGTAATCGTTCTTGAGCTCTTAAATTCTTCTGAGTAAATATGATCACAACTGCTAAGCAACTGTAGAAGAACACTGTCTTCATTCTCTATATGTAGTCTTTGTTTTGAAAAACTATCGAACCAAAATCAAGTTAATCCTGACCTTCCATTTTTCAATCAACCTGACAAAGTAAAATACTTTTCACCTGCTCCTTCAATTGAAAAACCATCGAATGAATAAAACAATTTTTCTTTCGATAGTTTTTAAATAAAAACTATCGAATGACAAATTAATTTTCCATAGTTTTTCTAATAGATTCTCTTGATCCCTTTCGATGGATTTTCTAAAAGAAAACCATCGAATTCTTTTCTCTATTTCACTTTGACCCTTGAAGTTTATTTTCTTTTTCACCAAGTGATTTGTACTTCCATTTAAACCTAAACATAGCTTGTAATATTCTTTTCACTTTCAGGATGTTTCAGATTTAGACTTTAAATCAACTTCTTCCGAGACGATAAACATCTTGATCATTTAGGTGCTGACAACTAGTGCAACTGGTCTGATTCACAGATGACTAACACTCGATCAATACTTCCATGTGTTCAATTCAATGTTGTTGATAAGCCCTTTGTCGTTCTGGTTGCTTCAATTAAATCACTGGAATCCTATGGTACTAACTCTTAATTATTCAAATACTTTTGCAGTCTTGAAAGTCTTGTTTCTTTATTTGTCACTGAGGCTTGAACATATTAATGAACTTCTTTCCGTGACTTGTTTACGGACTTCAAGAATACATACCATATTTTGATTTTTTGAGTTTACCTTTTCTTCTTTAATTCTGGATTCCTGTGGTTCTGTTAATATTATTGTTTGTCTTGTCCTTTGTTGAGTTGTAGTTATCTCTGTTACATCTTATGTTACATTATGCTTTACATAGTACATTTCAAACAAATTCTAAAATCGTATTTTATGTTATTTTGTTACGATGGTAAAATTTTATATATTTGTTCAATAAATATTTTATGTTGAATATTTAATTTTTAATTATAAATATCAATTTTCTTAGCAACCAATAACATAACTAGGGATGGGCGTTGGATCACTTTGGTGTCGGGGAGTGTTATCCCCGCACCCGACCCCGAAATTAATCCCTGAACCCGCCCCGATCCTGTACGGGGCGCCTCAGAGTCTCGATCGTAGAGTTTCCCTTCAGTGGTATTTTCAGATTTGTAGATTCAGACTTGAAGTTGTAACAACTGTTGTAGTATTAACATAATTTATAATTTATATTTATTAGTACATGCATGTGTATATTTAGTAAAAGTATATGGTAAAAAATTGATATAAGTTCTGTTATATAACATATTTATAATTTTTTTTGAAAATTTTAAAATTAAAAGATTTTAAGATTGTGTTTTCGGTGCGAAGCATGGGTAAAACACACTTAGAAAATATTTAATAAAAAATAAAAATAATAGAATACTGAAAGAAACTCAGTACATTGCGCACATACATATTTTAATATTTGCACTTAGTCCTTTTTTATATTTTTTAAGAACAACTAAATTCAATCCGTTAGATTGATTATTTTAAAACATTTTATATTTAATATCTAAATCTAAAATATTACTAAAGGTCTAACATTCGAATCCCGTCAACAATATATTAACTTTAAATATTTATATTGTTAGATATATAAATTCAATTTCCTATATATAGCAAAATTTCAGGAAATTATATATAATTATTAAAATTTTAATAAGATTAAAGAAGACCGTGCATCACACGGAATATAAGCTAGTAGAATTATATTCAAGTTCTTATCAAGAATATTTTAATGCAATTATACCCATGCACATGTATCATATTTACAAGCATTATATATTATTTTTGCTAATTAAGCGTTATATTAATATATAATGTTATTTAAATGGTGAACAGAGTTTGACATATAAAATTATCTAAATTTTAATTTAACTAAAAATATAATCACATTCATATATTGTACATTATATAAAACTAAAACAATTAATAAAAATATCACGGGTAAACTGTTGATTATTTATTTTAAAATTTATTTTAAAATTTTTAATTATTTCAAAAAATTTAAAAAATTTAAAAAATTCAATTAATAAAATATTAAACCGTAAATAATAAAAATAACAATTAATAAAAATAATCTATGGCATGCATGGGTTTTAAGCTAATATTAAATTAATGGACCAAACAAATTTATACTAGCTGAACTCCAACTATGATCAAAAGAAGGATCTCATTTCGCGAAAAACTTAATATTAAAACTTATGTAAAAAAAGAAATAATATTAAAATATATTCACTCTTTAACAATCAAAATCCTTATAATTTGATTGGTTACTTTGTAAATCACACGTCTTAGATCACAGTAGACTAGTAGTTTATACTTTGAGTGGGGTCAGATTTCTACGTTTATCAAAACTTTGTTCGGAATTGTACCAAAACTGGCCCCGTAGCCAAAGAAAGACCAACACTTTTAAGTATTTCATGACTTGGGTTGGTGGATGGCTTACGAAACCATGTATGTACTTGTGTGTGTGTGTGTTTTTTTTGTGTATATATAAAGAGAGAAGGTGATACGCAAATATATATTTGCTCTTATTATGTGGGATGGCTTAGAAGCTTAATTTGAACTTATTAAACAATTAAATCTCTTTTTTCTTTACTTTATGGGAATTTTTTATACATAATTAAACAAGTGACATCGCCGTCGTGCAAAGCATTTCAATATTGTAATTAAGTCAAAAGAAACGTAAAACTTTTGTTGTATAATCGTTAAAACAACTAGATGATAGTCGATTTACGCTCTCTACTTTTTCCCCCTCTTTCTTCTTCCCCAATTCCAAACCCTAATTTCTCTTTACCTCCTTCTACTCCATTTTATGCTTCATTCTCTTGGAATTCTTCTCTTCTTTGTGAAGAGATTCAGATCTCTTCTCTAAAACAAGACTCTCTTCGTGTTTTGGAGGTCAATTGGGTTGATTATCGACTTGAATTTCTTAGTTCATTCTTTCATGAATCAACTACACCGAATTACAATCTTAATTTCATGGTCATCAATCTATTCAAGATTGCGGTTTTTGAAATTAAGCAATTGGTTGGTGAATTTGTGCTACATCAGGGAGGTCTCTCTTTGTTGGGAATCCAAAGTAGCTTGTGGACTATGGACGTTCTGAAACATACAATCTTGAGTTTGAAGGAACATAGAAACTTAGTTTCTAAAGGTAATGAAAATCAAATTTTTTTGTGTTTCAAGTACAAAGGATAGTGGCTATACAAAGAACTTGACTTTTATCAAAGTTAAAAAAGGGGATGATTCTGTTTTTTGAGTTTATTGGTTGAGCTATTTTTGCACTCCGGGTGTATGCTTCCGTTTTTGGATATTGTGGAGAATCTGCATAGAGTGGTTAAAGATTACAACATTATTCTCTTGTTGTCTAAGGAGAGTATGTTTCAATTGACTGCTTTTCGAAAATTAGAGAGAGTCATGACATATGGTGTACGTAGTGTAGAAGCAATTAGGTTATTGGTAGAGCTCGAAGCCTGTAATGGGTCTTTTGAAATTGGCCATGGTTTGTCTATGTCACCTGTAACTCGAATTAGTGATCTTAATTACAAGAGTTTTGAATCTCTTTTACCACTTGCTTGTGGTGGATGTAAAAGTGATTATCTTCTTGATTCTAATTCTAGTGTCTCAAAGATTGCTTTCTGGGTTTCAATGTATGGTCCCTGGTGGTTGATTATGAGTACCTTCATTGATACTCTTTGTAAGGTTCAGAATGTGTCTTTGATTCTCTTCCAGAATAAGGATGTCTTGATTGCTTATCAAAGTGGTTTTCATGTGATTTGGAACAATGAGATGGTTTATTTGGGTCATAGTTGGTTATTTGGAACAATGGGATGTCATAGTTGCTTTGTGAATTTGAGTCCTAAGGATCTTGAAATTGGGAACTTGTGTGTTCCTGGGAAGAAACTTATGTGTGTGGATCTTGACGGACAAAATAAGAAGATTGCCATTTGGACTCAATGTTGGGTTGCGACTGCAGGGAATATTTTTAATATTGGTGAAGGTATTGACGAGGCAACGGAGGAGACTGTGAAGTTGGAGAACCTTAGGTATGGTAGTTTGTCCCACAAGCTACGGACATGGATATTGAACAAGGCTGATGGGGAAAGTAAACGGAAAGCTGTAGGACATGTTCCTTACATGCTCAAGGGTCGATGTTAAGAAAGAATTGAAGGCGCTGGATAACAATAGAAGATGATGTTGATGCAACTTGTATTGAACTAGTTGTGTTATTGGTTTAGCACGTGAATTTGTTAAGTTAAGGTATGGAGTTTGTTCCTAACTTAATACCCCACTTACTTTTACGCCTCAGCTTGCAACCGAGGCGTATGCTCCCTTGTATCCAAATTCATGTTTTTTAGCATGTTTATCTAAATTATAAAAAAGGTTACCCAAAAAAAAACGTAAACATATTTGAAGTTTCTTAATTAGCTTTTAATCCACATGTTTGATCCACGACTAAAACAGATATTTAATCATCTCCTACCATTTGTTCAAAGATCACCTCACTTTATTATAAACCCAAAATTGCCAAAAAAATCAAAATTTACTTAAAACATATCTTTTATATGAGTTAATTACATTATCCGGTTAAGCAATTAGAAAATACAAATTATTTTAGGAATAATGTAACAGCCCGACTTTTCGAATTATTAATTTTAAATACAAAACTTAAATAAAACAAATTTTTTATTCAATAAATCAATAATTCATGAAAGTCAAAAGCAACGGTCAAACTCAAATAATTCAAAAACATAAAATTGAAAACACAGCTCCACAAATGCAATATTCAATATCAAAACTTAATTTAAATAATTCTATAATTCTTTCCAATAAATGCATCCAAATCAGCAAGCACGAAAATAAATTCATTAACTAGTATATTTATATATTTCGAGAATATCGTTATCAATTAAAATTATTTTATTTTTAACTATAATTTAAATCTTTTATTATATTTATATACTTCGATATTTTGATCACGCTTTTAATATAAAATCATCTATTATATATATAAACTTCCAACACCACTCCATGATCAAACACACTTAATGAGGAAGGCTTATGAGAGTGATTATCCAATATTAATTGTAATTAAACAATATTTACGATTTTAATCTATAAAATTATATTTTTTATTGTTTGATTGTTAAAGATCATAATTTAGTATCTTTGCATAAAGATGTGAGAGTGATTATCCAATATTAATTGTAATTAAACAAATTAGATGTTAATTGATTATATTAAAAGAAAATGTTACTTAATCTATTAATAGATACTTTGAACGGTTGATTTTATTTTGTAGATCTTATGTGTATTGAAATTATTGTAATATTTTATTATAATATTTTACATGTTATACAGTTGATCAATCATAAAATATTTATTATTTTAGCAACAGTAATACGCCAGTCTTAATTTTTAGACTAAACATATTATAGTAAAAAAAAAAATCTTTTTCTATCATTTTCATCTTAATTTAGTAATCATGATTAGTGAAAAATATTAATTTAAATACAATAATTATTTAGATTTAAAATATTCATATGTTATATATTTATTTTAGCCAAAACAAATATTTGTTAATAAATCACTATTTTATTTATAATCAATCATAATTATACTATCATATTATGTAATTGAAGTTTCATAAATATCAACTAATCAACCAATTTGATTATTATTTTATATTAAACTAGGTTACTAAGTCGTGCTTCGCAGCGACATTAGAATATATTTGTTAAGAAAAAGAATATTAGAATAAAAATTATGAAATTAATATCTACAAAATTATTTAAATTATCAAATAAAATATATTCTATAACATTTGCATTTGGGTAGGTACTATAATAAAATATTTACATATTTTGTTTGTTTATATAGTTTGATTTTTTATTTTGTTGGACCGATACCATTGCCATATATATATATTATATCGACAAAAAACAATATAAACATATAATATTACTTATATTTATATAGTATTATTAGAAAAGATAATATATAATATATATTATATATTATAAATCTTATAGTTTGTAATATTTCAAATCTTAGCAAAATTCCATCCTTATTGAAACAAACATAATAATTAAAAATAGCTAAGAAAATGACAGTAATTATCAATCTCAATAGACCTTTAGTGCATATTCAAAATATATTAAAATCGGACAAGTTATCAATGTAGTTTAAAAGTATACTGCGAAACCTTTAGTACATATTATTTAATACTAAAAAGTAAGATTGGAAACACATGTGTAATTAGGCGGTAGTATAATGCTAAATACATGTTCCATTGCCTCCGTCACCAGCTCCACTGTATCCATCACCAACTCCGTTGTCCTTTTCATTGTCCTCAATTGATACTTTCCTTTTCTTTTTGTCATGCACAGTCTCAGGCGTAGGAGAACTTTTAGAATCCTGCAATACAGTGAGTGCTTAGAAAAATATTCATGTACAATATTTTTATATAGATAATAGTGCATGATATTAGAGTTTTAAACTAATGAAGTTGACTATACATAAATTATAGTATTAAATTAGAATATGTCTTAACTGATTTCTTCAACTTGTACTCTTGTTTTGAATTTTTTTTAGCTCCATTGCCTGCATCACCAGCTCCATTTCCATGCACAAACACATCACCAATCTCGGATGTAGCAGAATCGTTAGAATCCTGCAATATAATGAGTGTTTAAAAATAGTTTCATGAAGAAGAAAAATCATGTACAACTTATTTGTTACATTATATAGTGCATATGATATTAGACTTTTAAACTAATTAATTAATTACACATAAGCTATAATAAATTAGAATGTACCTTGACTGATTTCTTCAATTTGTACTCTTGTTCCAAAATTTCTTTTGGCTCAAATATTTCAGCAACAATAAAACTGTGTAATCCTTCTTTGAGATTATAAGCATTCAATCGTAACTTAAACACTATATCTTTTTCAAATAATCCTTCAAGCTCTTTTGGAACATCATTGTTGTCTAAAGATAATTTATTCACTATCTTATTTGCTGATGTGTCTAGCAATGGTTCTGCTATATTGTTGAATAGTACAAAAGTTGTATCTCCCGTCTTATCCTTAACTTTTATTTGTATTCTAAACCCGTATAAACACACAAATCATAGTAAGATTAATATATGTATAAACAAAATATAAAATAAAGTTATTAAATTAATTTCTTACATGATAAGAGGATGATCGATAATTTCGTTGCAAGGCTTGCATCTATAATGTCCCTCACAAAAGTCCAACTTTGTGTAGTACTAGTTATGGGTATTATCAATCCCAAAAATCTCAGCTCTTACCGTAACAATTTGTTCCTATAGTAATCTGATTAGAGTATAAATATGATAACAAAAATAACATTGATAATAATTGAGGTCAAGTGCAAGGTACGTAAAATAAATTAGCTAAACAAAAAATGTGCAAAATTAACCTTTAGGTCTTCACCCCACTCTGTTTCCAGCAATTCCTCGATGTTCATCCTATTAATAAACATTTTTTCCTCAGGTGACATTATGGGGAGAGAGTCTCCACTGATTTGCAATTTAGTAGAGATGTGAGCAAATCTCTTTCTTAGGGATGACACATACGGTGTATCCAGATTTGTGTAAATTTTACTATTTCTTGTGGTAGAAAAGCTAATTGTATCTGCATATAAGAGTAAATACATGGTTAAAAAACTAATATAAGAATTAAATCAATAATATCAATTAAACAAATATTTGTATAATATCTGATGATATTCGTTCAATCGAGATAAGATAGATTTATATATGTGCAATTTCTAAAACTATATATTATAAAAACATTAATAAAGATAATTACTTTAAAAAAATTTAATCTGGGTAGGTGTGACAATTATTATATAGGGTCACCATCCTCCTTGTATAAATTTGTATCAACCATCTCGGCCTACTTTTCCCACAAAGTTTTGGTACTGGTGATGGAGCTGTTTAAGAAAAAAATTAGAACAAATTAAATAAGTAAAACAAATAAATTGGGATAACCAAAGAAGTAATATAAAATTACAAGAACAATAAAAAACAATTAACAGGTATATTAAAATTAATATAATGCATAACTTACTAATTTGTGACAATTTTGAGATCTCTTTTTTTTCCAACCGCCTTTGACAACTTCAATGTCACCCAAGTAGGTCAAGCAGCCCACAACATCTAAATCAACATAGAAAAAATAATATTAGAACATGATAGTTTGAATTATAATTTATATAATAGTATTACTTATATATTACTCTAATATATTACTGCATCAAAAACCTAAGAGTATGTTGGTGTCATTAATATGTACATCAATCATATCCAGACATATGAACTGAAATCCATGCATTGATATGTTGACGATGCCTTCTTCCCATCTCTTAGGCAACGTTATGCGTATGAAGAGCAATTTAGACCCATGTGATAGTGGTCTATATTTCCCTGTACTTGAAACAACTTTCAGATTTTTTATGATGTACATGGAGCCTTCCTCTAAAAGATTTTTGAACCGAGAGACCAGAATCTTCAGGATCGTACCATGGATCAAATTTTCCTATCATACAACATATCTTAGAAAAGGTAATAACATCATACAATTTGACAAACTAATAAGTTATAAGTATATTGATTTATTAACCTTTTCATCGATCAAAATCATGTCAAGACTGATCAGTTCTTCAGTATTTGGATTGACAGATTCCCACATTCTACACACTTGTACTCTTATCATCCAGGTATAGTTGATGTCGTTCAAAGCATCCAACATGGTGTAGGGCACAGTTGTATTGATTGTAAATATGGATGTAAAAATTTGAAGCAATGTAAAAAAGTGGCGGTGTAGATTTTTTTGTTATGAATGGCCTTTAATTTATAGGTGTTTTTAAGGTGAATAACATGGAAATCCATTATGTTTAAAAGTCAAGAAGTATTATAAAAGAAAAGTTCTATAAAGTTTGAAAATAATAAAAGAAAGTTCTATCAAGTTTGAAAATAATAAAAGAAAGTTTTATCAAGTTTAAAAAAAAAAAGTTCTATCAAGATTGAAAATAATAAAAGAGAAAATTGCAATTATTAACATAAGATCCTAAAAATTCAAAAATAATAAGGAAGTTGTAATTTTCTAAATCAAAGAAAGTTCTATCACGTTTGAAAATAATAAAAGAAAGTTCTATTAAGATTGAAAATAATAAAAAAGAAAATTGCAATTATTAACATAAGAGCCTATAAATTCGAAAATAATAAGGAAGTTGTAATTTTCTAAATAAAAGAAAGTTCTATCAAGTCCTACAAATTCGAAAATAATAAGGAAGTTGTAATTTTCTAAATCAAAGAAAGTTCTATCAAGTTTGAAAATAATAAAAGAAAGTTCTATCAATCCTACAAATTCGAAAATAATAAGGAAGTTGTAATTTTCTAAATCAAAGAAAGTTCTTTCAAGTTTGAAAATAATAAAAGAAAGTTCTATCACGCCTACAAATTCGAAAATAATAAGGAAGTTGTAATTTTCTAAATCAAAGAAAGTTCTATCAAGTCCTACAAATTCGAAAATAATAAGGAAGTTATAATTTTCTAAATCAAAGAAAGTTCTATCAAGTCCTACAAATTCGAAAATAATAAGGAAGTTGTAATTTTCTAAATCAGAGAAAGTTCTATCAAGTTTGAAAATAATAAAAGAAAGTTCTATCAAGCCTACAAATTCGAAAATAATAAAGAAGTTGTAATTTTCTAAATCAATGAAAATTCTATCAAGTCCCACAAATTCGAAAATAATAAGGAAGTTGTAATTTTCTAAATCAAAGAAAGTTCTATAAACTTTGAAAATAATAAAAGAAAGTATAATAAGAAAGTTGTAATTTTCTAAATCAAAAAAAGTTATATCAAGTTTGAAAATAATAAAAAAAATTATATCAAGATTGAAAATAATAAAAAATAAAATTGCAATTATTAACATAAGAGCCTAGAAATTCGAAAATAATAAGGAAGTTGTAATTTTCTAAATCAAAGAAAGTTCTATCAAGTCCTACAAATTCGAAAATAATAAAGAAGTTATAATTTTTTAAATCAAAGAAAGTTCTATCAAGTTTGAAAATAATAAAAGAAAGTTCTATCAAGCCTACAAATTCGAAAATAATAAGGAAGTTGTAATTTTCTAAATCAAAGACAGTTCTATCAAGTTTGAAAATAATAAAAGAAAGTTCTATTAAGATTGAAAATAATAAAAAAGAAAATTGCAATTATTAACATAAGAGCCTACAAATTCGAAAATAATAAGGATGTTGTAATTTTCTAAATAAAAGAAAGTTTTATCAAGTCCTAAAAATTCGAAAATAATAAGGAAGTTATAATTTTCTAAATCAAAGAAAGTTCTATCAAGTTTCAAAATAATAAAAGAAAGTTCTATCAATCCTACAAATTCGAAAATAATAAGGAAGTAGTAATTTTCTAAATCAAAGAAAGTTCTATAAAGTTTGAAAATAATAAAAGAAAGTTCTATCAAGCCTACAAATTCGAAAATAATAAGGAATTTGTAATTTTCTAAATCAAAGAAAGTTCTATCAAGTTCTACAAATTCAAAAATAATAAGGAAGTTGTAATTTTCTAAATCAAAGAAAGTTCTATCAAGTCCTACAAATTCGAAAATAATAAGGAAGTTGTAATTTTCTAAATCAAAGAAAGTTCTATCAAGCTTGAAAATAATAAAAGAAAGTTCTATCAAGCCTACAAATTCGAAAATAATAAGGAAATTGTAATTTTCTAAATCAAAGAAAGTTCTATCAAGTCCTACAAATTCGAAAATAATAAGGAAGTTGTAATTTTCTAAATCAAAGAAAGTTCTATAAACTTTGAAAATAATAAAAGAAAGTATAATAAGAAAGTTGTAATTTTCTAAATCAAAAAAAGTTCTATCAAGTTTGAAAATAATAAAAGAAAATTATATCAAGATTGAAAATAATAAAAAAGAAAATTGCAATTATTAACATAAGAGCCTACAAATTCGAAAATATTAAGTTGTAATTTTCTAAATCAAAGAAATAGGCAATAAAGTTGGTATGGCTAAAAAGAACATGAATGGGAAAGCAAGTGTTATTAATCAGAATATTGTTTCATCCTCTCCCATTGCATCTAGGAAGTTGTGCACTAATTGTAATTCTGTTGGACACCTTACACATGCATGTAAAAAGGTTAAAGTAGAAACTGCTGTTACTTCTGGAATGCATAACATGTCTGACATGTCTGATCTTCATGAACCCTATGGTAAGAAAGAGTGCTTACTGTGTACGTACAATATCATGCATGCTTATTTTAAGTTAATGAATTGTTGCCCAGTAAATAAAAATTGTAGAAGGGGGGTTGAATACAATTTGTATAAGATTCTCGACTTAATAAATTATGTATCACAAATATGAAAGAATAATAACAGCTTTATTAAATCTGATATAAAACGGTTACAAACTCTCTCAAGAAATTCTGATGTTCTTGAGAGCTTCTAGGTTACAATATACTCGTGTATTTAATCGATCTATATCGAAACCTAAACTGTGTTTATATACTACACAACTTCTCTATTGATTACAAGATATGTCCTAATCAATTACAAACTAGATTGAAACATATCCTAATCAACAGCTACATTCCTATAAACTAGGAACCGACAAAATAAACTTCCTTCTTTAACTAGACTCATAAAACAAATCGAAATAGAAATCCTGATCAGCTTCCAGTCCTGATGATCAATCCTGATATAAATCCTGATACTGACGCTTGTACAATACTGATGACCATGCAATACTGATGACGTCAGCAATCCTGATCAGTTGAGTCTAGATCCTGACGATCATTGAATTCTGATCTAACATGAATGCATCTGGTAGCACTAGTATTGTACATAAGAAAGCCACAGACAACATGAAAATCAAACAGGTTAAGACTGACTTAAATGTTACTCCTGTTAAAGTATCTAAACCTTCAGGACCCAAAAAAGTTTAGGTACCAAAGTCCGCTTAATCAATCTGTGATTGCAGGGTAAGTTTAACAATTCGAAAGTCGTGTGGATTCTGGATAGTGGTTGTTCTAGACACATGACAGGAGAAGAGTCCCTGCTTACAAAGGTGGTTGAGAAGACCGGCCCGATAGTAACCTTTGGAGATGACAACAAGGGATTCAAGAATTGGGAATGTCATCATTGAAAATATCTCTCTTTGTTGGGATTTATGGGTGATAGCATAGGAACAACTTAACTTTGTATATACTTAATTTTTTAATTAAGTAGAACATACTGTCACAGCCAAAGTATGTTCTTGTAATCAGTATGCAATGTTATTTTCATTGTGTAATTTGGAAGAAGTTCACTTTTTGTGTTCAAGCCTCAAAGAATGCATATTAGATGACAGCATGAATAAAGGTTACTGTCATAAGCATTGACAGTAAGATTACAAGAAGACAGAATGTTGCAAGTCAAGACAGCATATTCACTCTGACAGCAACATTGGCGGAAGACTACGCGACAACAACTTTAGCCCTCGACAGCAAGTTTGGAAACCTCGACAGCACACTATGCGGGGAACTCCTACTGTCACCAAAAGCACATTCCTGTGACAGCAAGCTTTGTGGCAAAAGTAACTGTCTCGAGAAAGATCCTTGTTCTAGGTATCTTTCTCAGTTAAATCCCGTGACAGTTTCAATGTTCAAGAAACAGGCGTGTTGCAGTATCCCTAAGCTGCACCAAGTCTGCAAGACTACGACAGAAGCTTCAAGCACTGCAAACAAAAGCGAATCAATTCAAGAGCAAGGTCAAGTCTCTATTTGCTGAATTGTTTTAGCTAGAAATAGAATGAATCTAGGTTGCTTTCTTTGTAATGTATATCTGACATTGTTAGCAATTTAGGAAAGTCACATGGGTAGACACTTTGTAAGAAGCTGCCACTTGATAATGACAGCAGCTTCACAGACCCGTGTTGACAGTGATAGGATTAGTTTTATACTTAGACTATTAATTCATTCTAGGTATGTAACGAAGACAAGCAAGTGTCTTGAAGAAAAACCGAAGCTCAAGAATTCTCTCTTGAGGTTGTAGCAACACTTTGCAAAATAAATAAAACATTTATTTTGTGAATCCTGTCTTCTCGATTATACTGTTTGTGAATGCATACATATTATTGATAACATTAAATCTTAGTTTTGGTTGTTGAAACTGAGATTGAATTTTATCAGTAGTGCATTCATCCCCCCCCCTTCTGCAATACACGAGGACCAACAACTGGTATCAGAGCCTTCAGATTAACATACATATCTGAGATCACGACGACAATGCAGAAATCAAACAGTATCAAGATCCCAGCTTTTGATAAAGAGAACTACAACATTTGGAAAAGAAAGATCTTGTTGTTTATCAAAGCTGTGAATCCACTATACCCAGGTATTCTCGAGAATGGTCCTTTCATTCCAAGGAAGGAAATTGAAGCCACAACAGTAAATGGTGAAGTCATTCCTGCACATTGGGTTCCCAAAGATCCCTCTGAATTTTTGGAACCTGAGAAGGAGAAAATGGTGCTAGATGATCACTTGCAACTCATCTTGCTCGATTCTCTCACGTTGGATAAAGCCATGTGTGGAAGTGTGATAAGCTGCACATCTGCCAAGGAGATGTGGATCAGGTTAGCTTTACTATGTGAAGGAAGTGAAGAAGTTAAGGGCAATCAAAGGCAAATACTGATATCACAATATGAGGCATTCATGGCCAAGCCTGGTGAAGACTTAACTTCCATGTTTGAAAGGTTCAGTAAGCTCTTAACTGAACTACAGATACATGGCAAGTACTATGACAGTAAAGAATTAAATGTCAAGTTCCTGCTTACACTACCTGATCACCTTGAACACAAGACAAAAGCCATACGAGAAGGAAGAGATCTCAACAATATAACCTTTTGAGACACTTTATGGCATTCTGAAATCCTATGAATTTGAACTCTTTCAAAAGAGAGCCATACAGAGTGGAACAAGGAACAAGATGGCCAATATGTCAAGTGCCCTAGTAGCACATGTGCCAAGGATCACACAACCAAGTGAAGTACTACAAATCACACAACCAACCCCTGTACAATCCTTGAAGATAGAAGAGGTTGTTGAAGATGATGAGAAAGTAGTACTACAGCTCAAGGATGTGGAAGATGAAGACTTCTACACAATGGAGGAACTGGAAAGCATGGACAATCCTACTATGGCCTACATGGCTAAAAAGTTCAAGAACTTTAGGTTCAAGAAGGATAGGTCATTCAGGCCCCAAGGCCAAGCATCCAAGTTCACCAAGGGAAGCTCATCAAAGGCTGCTGTGGGAAGCTCATCCAAAGGAGGATACAAGATTGGATTTGTGGATAGGTCTAAATTCAAGTGTTACAACTGTGGTGAACCTGGTCATTTTGCTACTGAATGCAAAAGACCCAAACAGGTTCAGAGATTTGAGAAAGGAACTGGTGGATACTCTAAGAAGAATCAAGGTAGAGCCTATGTGGCTGAAGGAAAGTGTTGGGATGAGTCTGATGATGAAGATGAAGAAGAATATGTCAACCTAGCTCTCATGGCTAGCACTGATGAAGTAACATCAACATCTTCAAATCAGGTACCTTCACTTGTCTTACTTGATATGTCCATTGATGAGTATAAGAAAACCATTAAAGACTTAAGTGCTGAAATGTTCAATGTCTATACTAGCTTATCTGCTGCTAATGAGGAAATCACTAGGCTGAGTAAGCTAAATGAAACAATAAAGTCTGAAAATGAATCTCTTGTTCTCAAGACCAGTTCACTAGAATCTTTAGCTCAGGAGAATGCAAAATTTAAAAATGAATTAAAATGTGCTAAAGAAGTTGAGGAATTCCTGAGGAATGAGATTGCTGAAAATGAATTCAAGATCAAGGCTTATAAAAACTCATCTAAGATAGTTCAGGATTACAATGATAAGCATACAGAAAATCAGACAGTTGGTATAGGTTTTTCTTATGGTAGGAGACCTGGAAAGGAAACTGTGATTCAAGATTGTTCTGGAAATGCTGCTGTCAAACCCACCATTCTCAAGAAGGTTAAAACTCCTATTTTCAAAGCTGCAGAAATTGAGTTTGATGAAGAAGCCATGCTCATCAAACAAGAAATTCTTGATGAGGATGAAGGTGTTGACAGCACATTCAAGGATGGAAAGGATACTGTCACAATCCCCAAGACAGTAAACTTACCAAGCAATCAGACAGTAAGTTCAAAAGATGATGTCACAGTTGGCAAGACAGTATCTTCCAAAGATGCTGTCAAGAATGGTGTTGGTCCTTGTGTATTGCAGAAGGGGGGGGGGGGGGGATGAATGCAATACTGATAAAATTCAATCTCAGTTTCAACAACTAAAACATAAGATTTAATGTTATCAATAATATGTATGCATTCACAAACAGTAAAATAGAGAAGACAGTATTCACAAAATAAATGTTTTATTTATTTTGCAAAGTGTTGCTACAACCTCAAGAGAGAAATCTTGAGCTTCGTTTTTCTTCAAGGCACTTGCTAGTCTTCGTTACATGTCTAGAATGAATTGACAGTAGGTATAAGACTAATCCTATCACTATCAGTCACGGGTTTGTGAAGCTGCTGTCATTGTCAAGTGGCAACTTCTTACAGATTGTCTTACCCATGTGACTATCCTAAATTGCTAATATGTCAGATATACATCATAACAAAAGCAACCTAGATTCATTCTATTTCTAGCTAAAACAATTCAGCAAATAGAGACTTGACCTTGCTCTTGAATTGATTCGCTTTTGTTTGCAGTGCTTGAAGCTTCTTTCGTAGTCTTGCAGACTTGGTGCAGCTTAGGGATACTGCATCACGCCTGTTTCTTGAACATTGAAACTGTCACTGGATTTGACTGAGAAAGATACTTAGAACAAGGGTCTTTCTTGAGACAGTTACTTTTGCCACAAAGCTTGCTGTCACAGGAATGTGCTTTTGGTGATAGTAGGAGTTCCCCGCATAGTGTGCTGTCGAGGTTTCCAAACTTGCTGTCGAGGGCTAAAGTTGCTGTCGCGTAGTCTTCCGCCAATGTTGCTGTCAGAGTGAATATGCTGTCTTGACTTGCAACATTCTGTCTTCTTGTAATCTTACTGTCAATTCTTATGACAGTAACCTTTATTTATGCTGTCATCCAATATGCGTTCTTTGAGGCTTGAACACAGAAAGTGAACTTCTTCCAAATTACACAATTAAACTAACATTGCATACTGATTACAAGAACAAACTTTGGCTGTGACAGTATGTTCTACTTAATTAAAAAATTAAGTATATACAAAGTTAAGTTGTTCCTATGCTATCACCCATAAATCCCAACAATCTCCCCCAATTTGTTTTTATGGACAATAACAACAAATTTACAATATATGCTGACAACTTAACTAACAAGATCAGAATGGATTTAGAATGTTTACTTAGCTTGAGATTTCCTCTTCTGTCTAGTTACTTCCTCTCTTCTGAGAGCTTCTACCAAGCAGCCTCTTAGACCTTCTATAAGAGAAATTTCAGCAGCAGAGACTGCAGCATCTTCTATTTCTTCAATGATCTTCTTGATAGTAGGAGAAATAAGAGAACTGGCATCCCTGAGATTCAACCATTGCTCTTGATCAAATGGATAGCTTCTGAAATGGAGTTCTTCATGAATGAGCTTGAATCTACTTCCTCGATAAGCATTGAGAGACATCCTCCTTTGCTTGTCCAGCTTCGAATCTTCTCCTTTTCTCCTTTCCAATAATTCCTCTATCTTGTCAGAACATATTTGCTCCAGGGGATGAATTGATCCAGCAACCATATACTGTAAATCCTTCAGAATAGTTGTTTTTAGCTTGTGCAAGCTGCAAACATAGATTTCTTCTTTTAGATGCTTGATTCTTAAGGGATTTTCCAGTATACATGTTTGATAATTTGGAGCTTCACTTTCTGCCTTGTTGGCAGTCTTGCATCTTTCCAGGAGTTCAGCTTCCTTCTTATCAAGTTCTGACTGATATTTAGAATATTGAGAAGAGTCAGGTCTTTTGCTTGGCTTGGGTTGCCCTTCCTCTGTGGGTTGGGTTTTCCTTTCTTCTGTGGGTGAGTCATCAAACTCATAGTACCAGTGATATGGTATAGGAGAAGCTGGTAAATCAGTTGAAATATCAGCATCATCAAAATCTGCAAAGTTGTAGCCAAATTTCTGATAGAATTCAGCATCCCTATCAGCTTGATATTTCAGAATATGTTCCATAACAGATTCTGGAACATTTTCATAGCTCTCCAGCAACTCTACCATTCTTTCCAGGTAGAAGAAGTCAATTCTCCTTTTATCTATGGTTGATGTGCTGTTCTTGGTTGATGTGGCTACCAGATTGAAGTCCTTGTCAATCTTGGCAGACCTTGATTCTTCCCACCACAGAATATACTCAGAGGCCTCTTGATTTGCATCCAGCTTAACCTCAACACTCTTAATTTCTTTTGATTGCATCTGTTGAATCTTAAGACTGTTGGGAGGAATTGATTGAATTGGCTTCCTAAGATTTCTGCCAAATCCAGTGGCCTTTTCCTTTCCTGAGTACTTGTGCTTTCCTGCAGGTTTCTGTCTAGTAAACCATGCCTTAGCTTTAGCTTTCAGTCTCTTGGGCTCGACAGCAGCTTTGGTTTCATCCTTGACATAACCTTCCTTGACAGTATCTTTGTCGACAGTATCTTCCAAGACAGCATCTTCTATGACAGTATCCTTGTCGACAGTACCTTTGGTGACAGCATCTTTTTCAGCATTTATGCAGTCAATAGCACATCTAAGAATGCTTGCCTCCAAAGCTTCCAGTATTCTTGACTCCTCTTCATCTGTTGCACCAGCATCTTTCTTTTCCTGGCTAGGAGTTTCTTCATTGCCTTCATTCTGAGATTGAATACCAGTATTCCCAGAATTACTTCCACCAGCATTTCCAGCATTTCCAGAAGCTTCACCACCTCCATCCTCACCATCTTCCTCATCATCATCATCATCATCATCATGAGGAGGAATGTTATAGAAGCAACTTCCACCTTGATCATTTCTTTTGGCATTGGCTCTAGTGATTAGCTCCTTCATTTTAGCTCCCAATGCCTTGTCTCTCAACACCAGCATTTTGTAGATCTCTTGAACAGCATGAACTCTTCCTGGATTGGAATTTGAACTGAGTATTCCATCTAGTACCTTCAGAATTGACTTGGTTTCCATTCTGGATGTGCCATCCAAATTCATGAAGCTGTTCCTTCTTGTGCCATCCTTAGTTTCAGATCTATAGAAAACACATGGTGGATTTGTGTAGACTTCAGGTAGTTTTTGCATGAGCAGGTTCTGGATTTGCATATCTAATATTTCATTGAATGGTGTTTGAGTTGCCCTGATCTTTCCCTTCAAGGCACACAACACCTTTGCTGGCAGACTCTGCAATAAATGCATTGTGATGAAATAAGATATGCCAGAAGTGAGATAAATACTTACAGCCCATCTTTTCTCATCATTCACCATTACACTGACACTAGTAATTTGTTCCTTTAACAGTTTTGTGGTGTTGGTTGGACGGTTGCTTGGAGCATTCATTGCTTTTTCCACCAAACTGCTAAATTCACTGTCATGGTTGTGTAATGTGCTCTCCCTGTAATCCACCATCAAGACATTGGCTTCTTCTTGATCAAATTGAGTGCCATTTGTCCAAATAATTCCCTTTTGGATGGATTCAGGCAGTTTCCCTTTACCTTTCCCAAGTTTGTTTTGTTCCTCCATTTCTCTCCATTTCTTCTGTAAAGCAGTTTCTTGAGTTTCTGGAGTTGGCTCTCTAATCAACACAGGAGGCAAGATTGGATGTCTGGATGCAGGTCTTCTTTGCAACGCATCTTGAGCTTCCTTTGACATTAACACCCTTTCTCCATCCATTTCCACTTCAACAGGCTTTTCAGCTTGATCCTGTGGTTGTGCACTGCTTGGTTTGACTTGCTCCCCCTTAGACATTGCTTTCCTTTTAGCTCCCCCTCTGGTCTCCACAGCTACAGGCTCCCCCTGAGTTCCACCTGATTCCTGAATAGGCAATGATTCTGATCTTGCTACCTTCTCCCCCTTAGTTGAGTTGGCAGCTACTAGGTCAGTAAGGAACTGAATAGAGAGTTGAGTAGCAGCAAAACCATCAACCACCAGTTGAGAGAGAGAGTCCATCTTGGAGTTGAGGGTAGCACACTGTCCTTCCAGAGCTGCAATCCTGTTACCATAAGTAGCAGAGGGGCCACCATACCTTAACCTTCTTGGAGGGGAAGGAAAAGAAAGGGGCTTGGAGGCTATGGGGGTTCTCACACTCTCAGGGTGTTTTTGAGTGATCTCATCACCCCTCACAGTTTGACTCTCAAGGCCTAGTGCCTGAATAGTGTGGGCTCCCTCAATTACTCTCTGGACATGCTCAAGTCCCTCTCCTTTTGCCAGCTCATTTGGCTGCCTCTCATTTTTATGCTCACCTCTCTTTTCTTTTATCTCTCTTTTCTTTTGCACACCCTCACTCAACCTAGATGCATGGGTATGAGCAGTACGAACATGCATGGAAGGAGTAGATTTAGAATGTACCTTTAAGAGTTTGGCAAGAGGTAGGTCATCATCAGAGGCATCCTCAACAAGTACAACATCAAAATCAGGCTGGGAGGACTGGACAGCATCTTTGGCAGGAATGTTACTGTCAGTTGGAGTCTGGACAACAGGTTCTGGCATGACAGCAACTTTGGGAGGTGGAGTGACAGTAGGTTCTGTAGTGACAGTATCTTTCTCTCCACCCATGACAGCAACATTGCCAGTGTCTTTGACAGCAACAGAGGCTGTGACAACATCTTCCTGAAGGTAAGATGCTCCTTGGAGTTCAGACAAAGTGTTGGCTGTTTCATTTTCTGACAAAATACCACTTCGCCCTAGCTCAGTGTTTGGAGGAGTGGTGTCCATCTCACTTTGAGAAATGGGTTCTTGTGGACCACTAGATGGGGGCTCATCCATGATTGAAGATGGATGATCAAAACCTGAAGGGTTGGGACTGTCCCCTTCTCTAGGTTGTGGAGAAGAAACAAAAGAATGTGTAGGGAAGGAAGAAGGTGAAAGTGTAGTAGAGAGTGGGGGCTGATTCACAGATGAAACATGTGAACCATCAATAGGAGTAGAGAAATCCTCACTGTGCCCTAACTCACTGTGTGTTTCTTCAAGTGGGGGTATCTCAGGTTGGGAACCATGAGTTTGTGCAGACTCTGTACAGGGTGCCTTGGGAGACAGGCCAATTTCAATAGATGTCCCTTGTTGAGAAGGCACATCTAGGGAGGAGTTTATTTCCCTGGTTTCCTCTACAGTCTTTTGGGAGACTGCAGGGTGGCTGACAGTGGTTTTGGTCCTCCTAGCTCTCTTCTTCTTAGGCTCAGGGGGAACCACTGGGGGTTCTGTTTGACTACCTTCCTTATTTGCTGCACTAGGTGCAGTGTCTCCCTCTTAACTAACAGAGCTACCACCAACATCAGCATCTAAGGATCTTTTTCTGGATTCTTGCAAGGCTTCTCTTTGGGCTTTGGGAAGTCTAGAGGGCCTAGGCTGAGTGTATGGTGTTGAATGGGGGTTAACTGAATTTGGGTCTAATTCAGTTTCATTCTCAAGAGAAAAGGAATCATAACCAGAAGGTAATGGATAATCAAGGTTGGACACTTGATCAACCATGTGCTGAGTGAAACAAAGTGGAATGTGTGCATTGAGATCTTGTGATGATAACAGTGTGTGTGTTCTTTTTCAAAACTGAGCAAGCCTCTAAACGAGGAGCAGCATCATTAAAATCACAGAATGAATTAATGCACAACATAAGAAAGCGAGGGTAGTGTGATACCTTCTTACCTATGGCAGCTTTGAGGTGTGCCATGAGGAGAGCTCCAACATTCACCTTGTATCCATGGACAAGAGAATGTGTCAGTTTCTTGATGTAGGAGGGTATTCCATTCCAGCCGGTGGACTTGGTAGAGAACACCTTGACCATCACATCAAATATCATACTCCACTCCTTTCGCAGATGTTTCCTATCCATTTCACCAGTTGGATACCACTTGGTAGTCCCCTCTTCGAGAATAGGTCCTGCATACCCAATCTTCAAGAAGAGCTTCTTGAGAGTGTCATCATTTGCAAGTTCAGTAAATTGTTGTCTTGCTTCAAGTGTAGTTCCAAGAGCATTGTTGATGACCTCAGCTGTAAGAGTGTATTGTTGCCCAGAGATTGTGAATTGAATACCAGGGTTCTCACCCTCAGTTTGAGCAACAGCAGTTTGCCAAAACGCCTCAAGTCTGTCTAAGTCGAGAATGGGGGTTGAGGTTGTGGCATAACCGAGATAGGACTTGTTCAAGAAAAACACTAGTCCTTTGAAGCCTTCACCAGCATCATTTGGGGAAAAGATGCCAGCAAAGTTTGTTTGAGAGAGAGTCTGTTTGGGGGCCATTGAGATTTCAAGAAAAGACGAAAGTGAGGAAATTGCTTTTTGCTGGAAGAAAGGTATTTTGCCTTGAGTTTGATGAGAAAGATATGTCTGAGTAACTGGGGAATAAATAGGGGTATCTCAAACGTTTTGTGCATAAAAAGTGGATTTCAAGAACGTGTCTTAACCCACTCTTAAACACGTGAGTTACTGCCCGTTATTCACTGACCAACGTGGGATAAATATCCAATTTCAACGGTCCACTATTGGTGACAGTAACCTGTGCGCTAGAAACAATCTGTCAGTAATAAGAGGCGGTGACAGTAGGTTTTGCGCGACAGTAACTATTGCGCAAAAACTTGCTGTCACCGTTAAGCATATGAATGACAGTATCCTTTACAAGGCTTGACAGAAAGTCTTTTCCTGCTGTCAAGAAGGTTGCTGTCAAGAAACACACGACAGTATCCTTCTTAACGACAGTAACTTCGATTAGGAAATGGTTCTGTCATGAACTTATTAGAATGCTTGATTCATACACTTAACTTAATATTGACAAATTATGGATTTAGCAATGTAATCTTTTGAACACAGATATTAAGCAATTAACACAGACAAATCATAAACTCAATAACCACAAAGACAAGAACTTTTATTATTATTATTAATAAAATCATTCAGAATAGAACATTGAGTACATCATTTTATGATTTTATTAACTAGTTCTTGGACTTCTTCCTTAATCTCTTCTTCAGAGCGACCTTCTTTTTCAAGAAGTGCCTGAAGCTCCTTCTCTTCTTCCATAGCCTTGGCCTCCTCTTCCTTAGCCTTGGCCTCCTTTTCCTCGTCTATCTCATCCAAGGCGTCCAACAGTATCTCAAAGAGCTCATCGATCTCTTCATTGTCGGGTTCACTGTCACACTTCTTTAGACCAACTTCAATTCCTACTTTGTTTTCCATTATTTACTTTAAAACTGAGAGCAGACTGGTGAAACCTAAGGTTAATTTATAGGCAAAACCGTCTAAGGATTAAAGTCTAATGGTCAACAGTTAGAGTACCCATACAACTACCACAAAAGTAATTAATGGTCGTGTCCTCCTTTAATCCTACAGATTAATGCAAAAGAGTGTGAAAGTCCAATGGAACAGATTTTTAACTCTCAAACTTAACAGATAACCACATTAAAGTCATACACGGTTTAAAAGTATGAGACTGGCACAAAATACTGACATGAAAAGTCAAATCAACACATGCTGTCACATAACAGACATAAACCAAGTAGACAGTAACTTCTCTTGACAGCAGGTTTGAAGTTGCTGTCATGAGCTTCAAAAAGAATTTGGAAATGTCAAAAAACTGAGTAAGTCAACATACCAGGTTCAACATTCCTAATTCACTTACCAACCTGTTGAAGGTTGCTTCATCCAATGGCTTAGTGAAGATGTCAGCAAGTTGCTTGTCAGTTGGGACATAGATCAGCTTCACAGTTCCTTGTTCAACATGCTCTTTGATAAAGTGATGTCTTATATCAATGTGCTTTGTCCTAGAGTGTTGAACTGGATTGTCTGATATGGCTATGGCACTAGTGTTGTCACAGTAGATAGGAATTTCACTTAACACTAGACCATAATCCAGAAGTTGATTCTTCATCCATAGAATTTGTGCACAGCAACTGCCTGCAGCAATATACTCAGCTTCTGCAGTTGAGGTAGAAACTGAATGCTGCTTCTTGCTAAACCATGAGACCAATCTTCCACCAAGAAATTGACAGCTACCAGTAGTACTCTTTCTGTCAATCTTGCATCCAGCATAGTCTGAGTCTGAGTAGCCAATTAGATCAAATCCAGTGTTCTTAGGATACCAAAGGCCTAGGTTAGGAGTGCCTTTTAAGTATCTAAAGATTCTTTTGATGGCTACTAAGTGAGACTCCTTTGGATCACTCTGAAACCTTGCACAGAGACATGTAGCAAACATGATGTCAGGTCTGCTAGCAGTTAGGTATAGGAGAGATCCTACCATGCCTCTATAGGTGCTTGAATCAATTTTCTTCCCTTTAGGATCAAGATCTAGACTGGTTGAGGTGGACATTGGTGTCTTTGCAGGTGATGAATCTTCCAAGTTGAACTTTCTGAGAAGTTCCTTGATGTATTTAGCTTGACAAATAAAGATTCCATCAGATTGTTGAAGAATTTGTAATCCCAGAAAGAATGACAATTCTCCCATCATGCTCATCTCATATTTGTTGCTCATGAGATGAGAAAACTTCTCACACAGCTTCTCATTTGTAGAACCAAAAATGATGTCATCCACATAGATTTGTACCAGAATGATGTCCTTGCCATGATGCTTGTAGAAAAGTGTCTTGTCCACAACTCCTCTGGTAAACTGGTTTTCCAGAAGAAAGGTGGAAAGTGTGTCATACCATGCCCTGGGTGCTTGCTTTAGTCCATACAAAGCTTTGAAGAGTTTGTACACAAAATTATGCATTTCAGCATCCTCAAACCCTGGTGGCTGTTCCACATACACTTCTTCTTCCAGCTCTCCATTTAGAAAGGCACTTTTGACATCCATCTGAAATACTTTGAAGTTGCAGTGTGCAGCATAAGCTAGAAAGATTCTTATAGCTTCAAGTCTTGCAACAGGAGCAAATGTCTCATCATAATCTATTCCCTCCTGTTGACAGTAACCTTTAGCCACTAGACTTGCTTTGTTCCTTGTCACTAATCCATTTTCATCAAGTTTGTTTCTGAAAACCCACTTGGTCTCAATAACTGACTTTCCCTTAGGTCTTGGAACCAATTTCCATGCATTGTTTCTTTCAAACTGATTTAGCTCTTCTTGCATGGCTATCACCCAGTCAGAATCCAATAATGCTTCATCAATTGTCTTAGGTTCCATTTGAGACAGGAAACATGAAAACATGCTGTCAGCAGAGACTTTGTTCCTGGTCCTCACTCCAGAATTAGGGTCACCAATGATGAGGTCACTTGAGTGATCCTTGTTCCACTTGGTGATTCTGGGCAAGCTACTTGACTGCACAGGAACACTTCCTTCAGTTTGTTGAGTTGAATGATCACCAATCCCATTGTCTTCACCATGTTCTTCATTGTCTCCAGAGTCACCATTGTCATGAATGTTAGAGGATATGGTCTGTGACTGAGCTGGAGTTTGGTTGACAGTAGTGGCATTGACAGTATCTTTATCAATTTCAACAACTTGAGTGAAGCTAGGTTCTTCATCCACAATCTCCTCAGCTTCCAAGTATCCTTGATTCTCAAATCTGAAAGTCTGCATCTTTCCTTCTTCATGCAGTCCTGGAAACTTGGTCTCATCAAATGTGACATTAACACTTTCTTCAATAATCCTGTGTTCCATAATATAAACTCTGTAGGCAGTCCTTTCTGTGTTGTAACCCATGAATAGTCCTTCAAAAGCCTTGGTGTCAAATTTTCCTTTCTTCTCATGGTTATCCTTCATCATAAAGCATTTACTCCCAAACACATGAAAATATTTGACAGTAGGTTTCTTTCCAGTTAACAGACAGTAGGGTGTACTTGCAAGAGTTTTGTTGATCATGGTTCTGTTCTGAGTATAACAGGCTGTGTTGATAGCTTCAGCCCAGAAATATGTTGGCAGTTTAGCATCATGCAACATAGTTCTAGCTGCTTCAATGAGAGTCCTGTTCTTTCTTTCTACAACTCCATTCTGCTGTGGAGTTCTTGCAGCAGAGAATTGTTGTACAATTCCTTCATCTTTACAGAAATTTCCAAGAGTGGCATTTCTGAATTCTGTACCATTGTCACTCCTCAAGATTTGAACTTTTGAGTTTGGAGTTCTATCAAGAACTCTGACTTGATCAATAATCACTTGAGCAGCTTCATCTTTGGATTCTAGAAACTTCACCCAAGTGTACCTTGAGTAATCATCCACCATTACTAAGGCATATCTCTTCTTGGCCATTGATGGTACATTGACTGGTCCAAAGAGATCCATGTGAATCAACTTGAGTGCTTCAATGTTGGTGTTCATTTGCTTAGACTTGTGCACAGCTCTTCTCAGTTTGCCCATTTGACAATCTTCACACAGTCCTTCTTGACAGAATTCCTGTTGGGGCAAACCTCTCACTAACTCCTTCTTCATCAGAATATTCATTGTCTTGAAGTTGAGATGTGAGAGCTTCCTGTGCCAAAGCATACTGTCGCCAACAGTTGCTTTACTATAGAAACAGTAAACCTTATCCTTCTTTGTTGAATTTAAGTCAGCAACAAACAAGCTTCCTTTTCTAACCCCTTTTAGAGAGAGGCTACTATTCTTCTTGTGATAGATGTTACACAGCATCATATCAAAATCAACCTTGAATCCCCTGTCACTGAATTGGCTGACACTGAGTAGATTGTGCTTCAATCCATCCACAAGAGCAATATCTTCAATGACAACATTTCCAATTTCTAGACAGCCATATCCCACTGTGTAACCCTTGCTGTTGTCTCCAAAGGTTATGATTGGGCCAGCTTTCTCAACATAATGTGATAGCAGGGCTTTATCACCTGTCATGTGTCTTGAGCAGCCACTGTCAATGATCCACATGACTTGATCTTTCTTCTTGCCCTGCAAAACAGAATGTGTCTAAGATGCATATGGTACCCAATCCTTGTTGGGTCCTACAGTTTCAGTGTCTCCAGAGTTTCTTTCAGTCATAAAGTCATAAGCATTATCAGTACTCTCCTGTTTGACTTCTCTTTTCACCCACTTAAGTTTAGAATTGGACTTGGTCCTTTTCTTAGTGGATGAAGCCTTTTTGCTGTTTCCAGCAGGCTCAGAAGTCTCAACAGTGTTCAGGTATGAGCATTTTTCAATAGAGAGAACAGGTAAGTTAAAGCATGTACTCATGGCAGTGATTTTGCATGGCATACATTCAATGTTGTTACAGACACTCATAGTTCTATGCAAAAGGGGGGTTCTGTGTAAGTTACCATTGAGTTCAGTTGCATTGATCTTAATCTCAATTGGTTTCTTACAAACATGTGTTAAGTGATGAGTAGATCCACAGTTATTGCACAGTTTCCCAGAAGCACCTCCAACATTAGTGTATCCATTTCCTTTATTGACACCTACCTTACCATTCCTGTTTTTAGACTTGGGAGTTACTGGACTGACAGTATGTTCAGAAGTTGCTGTCGAACTTTCCTTGACAGTATCTTTTATTCCTACTGTCTTGACAGAAGGTTTTAAAGTTACTGTCTTGGAACCATTCTTGACAGTATCTTTGGAAGATTCTGTCTTGCCAACTGTGACAGCATCTTTTGAACTTACTGTCTGATTGCTTGGTAAGTTTACTGTCTTGGGGATTGTGACAGTATCCTTTCCATCCTTGAATGTGTTGTCAACACCTTCATCCTCATCAAGTATTTCTTGTTTGATGAGCATGGCTTCTTCATCAAACTCAATTTCTGCAGCTTTGAAAATAGGAGTTTTAACTTTCTTGAGAATGGTGGGTTTGACAGCAGCACTCCCAGGACAATCTTGAATCACAGTCTCCTTTCCAGGTCTTCTACCATAAGAAACACCTATACCAACTGACTGATTTTCTGTATGCTTATCATTGTAATCCTGAACTATCTTTGATGAGTTTTTATAAGCCTTGATTTTAAATTCATTTTCAGCAATCTCATTTCTCAGGTATTCCTCAAC
This sequence comes from Heracleum sosnowskyi, assembly GCA_030848705.1. Lineage (NCBI taxonomy): Eukaryota > Viridiplantae > Streptophyta > Magnoliopsida > Apiales > Apiaceae > Heracleum > Heracleum sosnowskyi. The sequence goes on from CM061236.1 coordinate 49,191,490, forward strand.
CTCTTTAGCACATTTCAATTCATTTTTAAGTTTAGCATTCTCCTGAGCTAAAGAGTCTAGTGAACTGGTTTTGAGAACAAGAGATTCATTTTCAGACTTTAGTGATTCATTTAGCTTACTCAGCCTAGTGATTTCCTCATTGGCAGCAGATAAGCTAGTATGGACATTGAACATTTCAGCACTTAAGTCTTTAATGGTTTTCTTATACTCATCAATGGACATATCAAGTAAGACAAGTGAAGGTACCTGACTTGAGGATGTTGATGTTACTTCATCAGTGCTAGCCATGAGAGCTAGGTTGACATATTCTTCTTCATCTTCATCATCAGACTCATCCCAACACTTTCCTTCAGCCACATAGGCTCTACCTTGATTCTTCTTGGAGTATCCACCAGTTCCTTTCTCAAATATCTGAACCTGTTTGGGTCTTTTGCACTCAGTAGCAAAATGACCAGGTTCACCACAGTTGTAACACTTGAATTTAGATCTATCCACAAATCCAGTCTTGTATCCTCCTTTGAATGAGCTTCCCACAGCAGCCTTTGATGAGCTTCCCTTGGTGAACTTGGATGCTTGGCCTTGGGGCCTGAATGACCTATCCTTCTTGAATCTAAAGTTCTTGAACTTTTTGGCCATGTAAGCCATAGTAGGATTGTCCATGCTTTCCAGTTCCTCCATAGTGTAGAAGTCTTCATCTTCCACATCCTTGAGCTGTAGTACTACTTTCTCATCATCTTCAACAACCTCTTCTATCTTCAAGGATTGTACAGTGGTTGGTTGAGTGATTTGTAGTGCTTCACTAGGTTGTGTGATCCTTGGCACTTGTGCTACTAGGGCACTTGACATATTAGCCATCTTGTTCCTTGTTCCACTTTGTATGGCTCTCTTTTGAAAGAGTTCAAGTTCATACGATTTCAGAATGCCATAAAGTGTCTCAAAGGTTATATTGTTAAGATCTCTTCCTTCTCGTATGGCTGTTGTCTTGTGTTCAAGATGATCAGGCAGTGTAAGCAAGAACCTGACGTTCAATTCTTTTCTGTCATAGTACTTGTCATGTATCTGCAGTTCAGTTAAGAGCTTACTGAACCTTTCAAACATGGAGGTTAAGTCTTCACCAGGCTTGGCCATAAATGCCTCATATTGAGATATAAGTATTTGCCTTTGGTTGCCCTTAACTTCTTCACTTCCTTCACAGAGTAAGGCTAACCTGATCCACATCTCCTTGGCTGATGTGCAGCTTATCACACTTCCACACATGGCTTTATCCAACGTGAGAGAATCGAGCAAGATGAGTTGCAATTGATCATCTAGCACCATTTTCTCCTTTTCAGTTTCCAAAAATTCCGAGGGATCTTTGGGAACCCAATGTGCAGGAATGATCTCACCATTTACTGTTGTGGCTTCAATTTCCTTTCTTGGAATGAAAGGACCATTCTCGAGTATACCTGGGTATAGTGGATTCGCAGCTTTGATCTCAGATATGTATATTAATCTGATAGCTCTGATACCAGTTGTTGGTCCTTGTGTATTGCAGAAGGGGGGGATGAATGCAATACTGATAAAATTCAATCTCAGTTTCAACAACTAAAACATAAGATTTAATGTTATCAATAATATGTATGCATTCACAAACGGTAAAATAGAGAAGACAGTATTCACAAAATAAATGTTTTATTTATTTTGCAAAGTGTTGCTACAACCTCAAGAGATAAATCTTGAGCTTCGTTTTTCTTCAAGGCACTTGCTAGTCTTCGTTACATGTCTAGAATGAATTGACAGTAGGTATAAGACTAATCCTATCACTATCAGTCACGGGTTTGTGAAGCTGCTGTCATTGTCAAGTGGCACCTTCTTACAGATTGTCTTACCCATGTGACTATCCTAAATTGCTAATATGTCAGATATACATCATAACAAAAGCAACCTAGATTCATTCTATTTCTAGCTAAAACAATTCAGCAAATAGAGACTTGACCTTGCTCTTGAATTGATTCGCTTTTTTTTGCAGTGCTTGAAGCTTCTGTCGTAGTCTTGCAGACTTGGTGCAGCTTAGGGATACTGCATCACGCCTGTTTCTTGAACATTGAAACTGTCACTGGATTTGACTGAGAAAGATACTTAGAACAAGGGTCTTTCTCGAGACAGTTACTTTTGCCACAAAGCTTGCTGTCACAGGAATGTGCTTTTGGTGACAGTAGGAGTTCCCCGCATAGTGTGCTGTCGAAGTTTCCAAACTTGCTGTCGAGGGCTAAAGTTGCTGTCGCGTAGTCTTCTGCCAATGTTGCTGTCAGAGTGAATATGCTGTCTTGACTTGCAACATTCTGTCTTCTTGTAATCTTACTGTCAATTCTTATGACAGTAACCTTTATTCATGCTGTCATCCAATATGCGTTCTTTGAGGCTTGAACACAGAAAGTGAACTTCTTCCAAATTACACAATTAAACTAACATTGCATACTGATTACAAGAGCAAACTTTGGCTGTGACAGTATGTTCTACTTAATTAAAAAATTAAGTTGTTCCTATGCTATCACCCATAAATCCCAACAAATGGTTCCAAGACAGTAGCTTCCAAACCTTCTGTCAAGACAGTTGGAATAAAAGGTACTGTCAAGGAAAGTTCGACAGCAACTTCTGAACACACTGTCAATCCAGTAACTCCCAAGTCTAAGAATAGGAATGGTAAGGTAGGTGTCGATAAAGGAAATGGATACACTAATTTTGGAGGTGCTTCTAGGAAACTATGCAATAACTGTGGATCTTCACATCATTTAACACACGTTTGTAAGAACCCAATTGAGGATAAGATCAATGCTACTGAACTCAATGGTAACTTACACAAAACCCCTCTTATGCATAGAACTATGAGTGTCTGTAATAACATTGAATGTATGCCATGCAAGATCACTGCCATGAGTACATGCTTTAACTTACCTATTCTCACTACTGAAAAATGTTCATACATGCACACTGTTGAGACTTCTGAGCCTGCTGGCGATAGCAAAAAGGCCTCATCCACTAAGAAAAGGATCAAGTCCAATTCTAAACCTAAGTGGGTGAAAAGAGAAGTCAAACAGGAGATCATTGATGATGCTTGTGATTTTATGACTGGAAGAAACTCAGGAGACACTAAAACTGCAGGACCCAACAAGGATTGGGTACTGTTAGATATAATTGCTGATGATTATTTATCAGTGTTTAAGCAACAGGTACTCATCAGAGTTTATGCTAGAAGCCAGTCAGAGTTTGTTAAAGTCTGACGGGGTGAAAGTTTGCTGAAGCTGTCGGTGCTAATATGAAGATTCTAGAAGCAATATATCTTGAAGATGGAAAGAAGCAAGATATATTGAGATGGCTAAGGAAACGGAACAGAAGACAGAAGCAATCCTAAATTGATATAAATTGTATAGCTAATTTATAGGAATATCAATTAGAGATTGATTATGTAGCTGTGTACTATATAAACACAGATAGGTTAACCCTAAAAGGGATGCGAATACTGAATACATTATTCTTGTAACCTAGCAGCTCTCTGTGATAATTTACATCACTGAGAGAAGAGTTATTTAATATAATTCAGTTTATTGTTCATAAACAGAGTTCTTGATTGTTATTCTCATACATATATTGATTATATATTGTGTATTTGGCCTAACAATTGGTATCAGAGCCAAGGCTGTTTAATATATACAGTTTATTGATCTAAAACACAAGTATAATCATGACTGAAAACTCTCAAGAAGGTTCTATTGCTTAAAAGGTTCAATCTGCTTCTGTAAGTCGATATGAATCAATCAGGGTTCCAATGCTCAAACCAGTGGAATATCCAATATGGAAGGTTAAGATGACCATGTTTCTAGAAGCCACAGATCCAGAATACCTTGATAGAATCTATGATGGTCCTCATATGCCAACTAAACTGTCTCCTGTAGTTGCTGGACAAGAACAAAAGACTGTTCCGAAGGAAAAGAAAGATATGACTCCTGAGGACATCTCATCAATTGCGAAGGATACAAAAGTTAGACATCTTCTTCATAGTGCCTTAGATAATGTCATGTCTAACAGAGTTATTGGTTGCAAGACTGCCAAAGAAATCTGGGATGCTTTAGAAGTCAGGTGTCAAGGAACAAGTGCTATAAAGAAGAACAGTAAGACTATTTTAACACAGGAATATGAACACTTTGACTCTAGATCGGATGAAACTTTGACAGATACATATGAAAGATTCTGTAAATTGTTGAATGATTTGTCTCTTGTTGATAAAGAATATGATCTTGAAGAGTCAAATCTCAAGTTTCTACTATCTCTACCTGAAAGATGGGATTTAAAGGCAACATCAATAAGAGATAATTATGATCTTGCAGAAACAGATCTTGATGAAATTTATAGGTTGCTTAAAACTCACGAACTTGAGATAGAACAAAGAAACAAAAGGTCTGGAAAGAAGACAAAATCTGTTGCTCTCAAAGTTGAAGAAAAACTCATGAAGAAAGAAACATCAAAGAAGAAAGCTAAGGGAAAAGCTTTGGTCATAAACTCTGAAAGTGAGTCATCAAACTCTGATGGTGATTCAAACTCTGATGCTTCTTCTGAATCTGAGGATGATGAATAACAACTGATGCAAATGGCTGCTTTGATGGTGAAAACCTTCAAGAAGATGGGTTTTAAGAACTTCAAGAAGGGAAAAAGATTCTCGAGGAAAGATTCAAACTCTGAAATAAAGAGTTTCAGAAAGCCCGAAGGAAAGGATACCAAGTATGGAAAGAAAGACAAGTCTGAGATCCAGTGCTACAAGTGTAAAGAGATGGGTCATTATGCTCCAGAGTGCAAGAAAGGAAAATCTGAGAAAGCACTCATCACTAAAGGAAAAGACTGGGCAGGCACTTCAGACTCTGATGAAGATGTCAGTTATGCTCTTATGGCAACTGTTGAAGATAAATCTGAGACATCTGAGAATAAGGTACCACTAACAACTTATGCTTATGATATTGATAATATATCTGAATTGAGAATTTATCTTAAAAGCATACATGTTAGTTATAGAGATCAGACTTTAGAAAATGAGAGAATTAAAACTGAGAATCTTAAGCTTAAAGATAGAAATAAATTTCTTGAAGAAGAGCTTGTTAACATGCAACAAGTTCAAAAGGAAAGAGATGATGTTGTTTATGTTGAGAAAGAGTTGTTAAAGAGATTTAGACAACTAGAATCTGATTTGGAAAAAGAGAGGAAGGTAATTAAAACTTGGACTAATTCTGGAAAAGACACACATCAAGTTTTTCAAACAGATATAGTTGGGTTAGGTTACTGTGAAAAAGATGAACTTAGGTTTAAAGATAAAGTTAAAGTTAAACCATAACTTAAACCTGTGAAATTTGTCTCTGAATCAAGTAAGCAAACCTCTGTACTTGAAACAGAAGCTGTTAAAGAATCAGTAAAAACTTGTGTTAAACAGGTGAATGTTGGTTTAATGACAGAGAAACAATTCAAGTATAAGCTCAAAGAAGTAAAGTCTGTTGAAAAACAGAAAATGTCCAGAAAGAGTAGGAATGGAAAAGTAGGCATTAATAAAAGAAATGATTATCTGCCTAATTCCGATGCTCCTAGAAAGACATGTCATAGTTGTGGTAGTACTAACCATCTGGCAAGTTTCTGCACGAAAAACAAAGATATTAATTCTTTACCCTCCAAGTCTGGAGTGAAGAATGATTTTGTTAGGGTTAGACCACAGACTTTATGCACACACTGTGGGAGTACTTGGCATTCCATTTATAATTGTAAGAGCTATCATGCCATTTATCACAACTATTATGAGTTAAAACCCAACTTGAAATGGGTGAGAGCAAACTCTGCAAGTGTAAAGTCTGACACAGTTAGCCCAAACTCTGTTGAAAGTTTTTCCGCTGCAAAAGCTAACTATGTTAAGAAAGCCAAAGGATCCAAGCAAGTCTGGATCCTTAAATCTAACTCTTTGTAATTGTTTGTGATTGCAGGGCATAAGGGAAAGTACCCTCATCTTGGACAGTGGATGTTCAGGACACATGACTGGAAATAAAGCCCTGCTATCAGACTATGAGGAGAAGGTTGGCCCAAAAGTTTCCTATGGAGATGGCAACATAGGATGTACTATGGGATATGGCAATATCAATCTTGGAAGTGTCATCATCACAAATGTAGCTCTTGTCCCAGGACTCAAGCATGATCTGCTATCTGTGAGTCAAATCTGTGACAGAGGATATCATGTAGATTTTCAACCTGAATACTGTGAGGTTGTTTGTAAATCTACAGGGAAAGTTGTTTTAGTTGGACACAGACGTAACAATATCTATGAAGCAAGTTTGGTAAGAAACTCTGAAGGAAAAGCTGTGTGTCTGCAAAAATGTCAAATGAAGAGAGTTGGAAATGGCATAAGAAGCTCTCTCACCTAAACTTGAACAACATCAATGAGCTAATTCGAAAAGATCTTGTAAGGGGACTTCCAAAGTCAATACTCAGCTTAGATGGTCTGTGTGATTCTTGTCAAAAGGCCAAGCAAAGGAAGTCATCTTTCAAGAGTAAGTCTGAAACTTCAGTTGTGGATCCTTATCATCTTCTTCATGTTGATCTATTTGGTCCAGTCAATATAATGTCTCTTGGCAGAAAGAAATATGCTTTTGTCATTGTTGATGAGTACACTAGGTACACTTGGGTGTATTTCTTAGCAAAGAAGGATGAAACTGATTTAATTCTGATGGATCATGTAAAGCTACTGGACAAAGGATCACAGTATAAAGTGAAAATTATCAGGAGTGATAATGGTACTGAATTCAGAAATGCAATAATGGAAGTATTTTGCAAAGAAAGAGGAGTGAAGCAAGAATTTTCTGCACCAGGGACTCCACAGCAAAATGGTGTAGTTGAAAGAAAGAACAGAACCTTAATCGAAGCTGCCAGAACAATGCTTGAAGAAGCAAAATTGCCAACTTATTTCTGGGCAGAAGCTGTTCAAACTGATTGTTTTACTCAAAATGCAACACTGATCAACAGGCATGGGAAAACACCATATGAGATGGTGAAAGAAAAGAAGCCAAATTTGAAATATTTTCATATTTTTGGATGCAAATGCTTTGTGCTGAAAACTCATCCTGAACAGTTGACCAAATTTGACTTAAAAGCTGATGAAGGAATTTTTGTTGGATAACCGCTGTCAACTAAAGCATTCAGAGTCTACAATCTGAGAACTAAAGTGATCATGGAATCAATACATGTGTCATTTGATGACAAGAAAATAACTGGAATAGAAGATGAAGAATATCATGATCAACTTCGCTTTGAAAATATCGATCTAAACTCTGATGACGTAAACTCTGATGAAGCAAATCCAACAAACTTTGATGAAGCATACTCTGAACCTCTACTGGTAAACACTGAGGGATTTTCTCTGACAGAACAAAATAGAGAACCAGTTGAGGGGGAGCGTGAAGATACTTCAGCAACATCTCAAAATGATGACTCAAATTCTGAAAATGAGTCAGCTGAAGAATCTATCCCAAACTCTGAGTCATACACTGAAAATCCAAACTCTGAGCAGTTCAATTCAGGGGGAGCCTCAGAGAATGCAAATGGTCAAGAAGAAGATCAGGAAAGCATGGATCAAGGGGGAGGATCTAATGAAAATAGAAGCCAATTACCTACAGCAAGAAGGTGGACACAAGCTCACACACCTGACTTGATAATTGGAGATCCAGAAGCTAGTGTGAGAACTAGAAGTGCTACAACTAATGAATGTCTGTTTCATGCATTCTTGTCTCAAACTGAGCCCAAGAAAGTGGAAGAAGCTCTTCAAGATGCAAACTGGATAACAGCTATGCATGAAGAGTTAAATGAATTTGAAAGGAATGAAGTATGGACTCTTGTACCAAGACCTAAAAACAGATCTATTGTTGGTACAAAGTGGGTTTTCAGAAACAAAACAGACAGTGATGGAGTGATTACAAGGAATAAAGCTAGACTTGTGGCTAAAGGCTATTCACAGCAGGAAGGAATTGACTATGATGAAACCTTTGCTCCGGTTGCAAGATTGGAGGCCATAAGGATTTTTCTAGCATATGCTGCTCACAAGAAGTTTAAAGTCTTTCAGATGGATGTAAAAAGTGCTTTTCTCAATGGGAAACTTGAAGAAGAAGTGTTTGTTGAACAACCACCTGGATTTGTGGATCCCAAACATCCAGATTATGTCTACAGGCTTGACAAAGCTCTTTATGGACTAAAGCAAGCACCTAGAGCATGGTATGAAACTCTGGCTCAATTTCTTTTAGAAAGTGGGTTCACTAGAGGTACAATTGATAAAACCTTGTTCTATTTCAATACTGGTAATGATCTGCTGTTAGTTCAAATCTATGTGGATGATATAATTTTTGGGTCTACAAATGACAAACTCTGTAAGAAGTTTGCAAAGCTTATGCAGTCGAGATACCAAATGAGCATGATGGGAGAGCTTAGTTATTTTCTAGGCTTACAAGTAAAGCAAACAGTTGATGGGATTTTTATCAATCAAACAAAATATACCAGAAATCTTCTCAAGAAATTTGGTATGCTTGATAGTTCATCTGCAACAACTCCTATGGCTACTGCAACAAAGCTAGACAAAGACACAGGAGCCTCAGTAGATATGACAAACTACAGAGGGATGCTAGGGTGTCTTCTTTATCTTACTGCAAGTAGACCTGACATCATGTATGCAACATGTCTGTGCAAGATATCAAGCAGATCCCAGAGAGCCTCATCTAACAGCTGTGAAGAGAATTTTCAAATATCTCAAAGGAACCATAACTCTTGGTTTGTGGTATCCTAGAGAATCAGAGTTTAAATTAATTGGTTACTCTGATGCAGATTTTGCAGGCTGTAAGATAGATAGAAAAAGTACAAGTGGAAGCTGTCAATTTTTAGGTGACAGATTAGTTTCTTGGTACAACAAGAAACAAAAGTCAATTTCCACATCCATAGTAGAAGCAGAGTATATTGCTGCTGGTAGCTGTTGTGCACAGATTTTGTGGATGAAGAATCAATTGCTGGATTATGGATTAAGGTAATCTAAAATACCTATTTTCTGTGATAATCAGAGTGCTATTTCTATGACAGGTAATCCAGTACAGCATTCCATGACCAAGCACATCAGCATAAGGTATCATTTTATCAGGGAACATGTGGAGGAAGGAGATATTGAGCTTCATTTTGTGTCTACAGAACAACAGCTTGCAGATATCTTCACCAAGCCTTTGAGTGAAGCTACCTTTACAAGACTGGTAAACGAACTTGGAATGATCTTTGGTTTTGACTAGAGATATTGGTTAGACTCAAAATTTCTCATTCTGTGATTTGTTGCTCATGATTCTTTGCATATGTTAACTGTCATTCATACCAGTTTGTCAAAATTCTGAAGTCATACTCTGTCATAATGTTAAACTCTGTCAGTTATACTCTAATGTTAAACTCTGATTGTGATTTTGTCTGAAACATATGGACCGATGAAGAAAACTGTATGAAGCATGATTCTCAGTAAGTAATCATGAATCCTTCTGAGTGATATAAATTCTGATCTCAAATGTGTGCAGAAATTTTACACAGCATGATACTGTCTCTATATTTATAGCATCTCTTAGTTTATTGATCCTATACACTGAGTCTGTATTAGCTGTTTGCACTTTCTCTCATAAATTAATTGTATTAACTGATGAAAGTCTAAACTCTGGTAATTAGTTGCTCATATTTCACCCTCAAATCAAAAGATGCAAAAATATGCACAAATTCCTTTGAGATCAAGTTGTGCCTAGGAAGACCCATGAACCTATTGTATGAAATAAGGGCTAAATTTTTTGATTTTTGGTGACTAGTGCCAACCACTGATTACTGGAAAAATAAAAAATAAAAAATAAAAAATCGAAGGGGGTGAAAATAATAAATTTATACGTACAGAGTTTAGACAATATCAGATTTTGTTTATAAATGAGAGTTTGGGCAACCAGTTTTTACTGATTTATTTTGTGGATTTTATGCACTTTGAGATGATCTAAATATTTATATTCAGTAAACTCTGCTATTCACACACAATTTCTCACAACTGTGCACTTAGAGAAAAGAGATTATTAATGAAGGAGGAGAATTGATAAAAACTGATGAACTGTGTACTCTACGCCGAGGTAATTTAATTTTAATCTCTGATGATTAAAATAAATTTATTTGTTTCAGACATATTATGATTTTGAGAAAAGACATTTTTTTTTGAAAATTCAAAAGAGCATGATTAGACAGTTGTTCAAAAATGTATTAAACAGAGGAGAGAGTTTGAGTGTCTAGGAAAGTGTAATAGGCGGTAATTATTGCTCTTTTTACTGCGCATGCGCATTGGAAACTGCCATTTACTGCTGTCAGTCATTGTATATGTGCCACGTGTCCCACTCACACGATTCACGGAGTAAGACAGTTGTGTGTATTGATTACAAACTGTTCAGTTTTTAATTCTTTCTTTTTGTATTAATATACAATACACATATTCGTTCAAATCTTTTACAGACTTACTCTATTCACAACACAGTTTCACTTACACATTTTCACAAACACTTTTCTGCATCATTTTTTTTCGAACACTTTCTTGAAGCATAAACTCTGATTTCTGTGGCATATTCTAATGGCAACAACCATGTTTCAGTCTTTTGGTCTCGATTTTGTTCCTAACAACTATGCAGCACCCTTATCTACTGTGAACGCACCGGAGGCGTTTCACTTGTTTCAGGATTTTCTTTCTTAATCAGATATTGGACAAGCGCTTGTGGAACCAGCAAGGCTGTCTGGACTTCAAATCAAAGCATTCTGGGAAACTGGTGTTTATGATGATGGAGGAGAGGCTGGAAATCCTTCTATTATCTTTGAGTTTGATGAACAAGAGTATGTGGTTACTCCGACCATAGTTCGTGATGCTCTCACTACACCATATATGGCCTACCGTAACCCCTACCGGAGAAATGTTAGCCCAATATGTTACCTTAGCTATACTACTTACATCCTGAGGTAACAATATGTTTTTTATGTTACCTTAGCCAAAAATATGATGTTACAGTAGCTAGAAAGTGTTGAAGCATGTAACATAAATATGTATGTGTTACATTAGAGTTGGCCATGCCAACTCTTTTCATCTAATTTTTTTTTAAATTCTTTAAATAAATTTAGTTTTTAAAATTTGTTAACTTTTTTATAAAATGAGTTGGAAAACTGTTTCATTTTTTAAAATCAATTTTTTTTCAAAAAATAATTTTTTTCAAAAATTGTAATTTTTTTTAGAATTTATAATTATTTTAATTTTTTTTTAAAATCCTTCTCACAATTTTTTTGTACAGATTTTTTTTAAATTATTAAAATTTTTCTCCAATTTTTTAAAAAAATCGAATAAAACAATTTTTCTAAAAAATATCCAAATTATTAATTTTTTAATAAATACTTCATGTTTGTTTAATAAATTTTTTATATTAAATTATAAGTATTTAAATAAAATATATTTAACAAAAAAACAAAAAAAAAATCACTGTAGATTTTTGGGGGATTTTTTGTGAGCTGAGCGGGACATTTTTTTTTGTCTGAGCGGGATATGTTTCCCCCAATTCACTTTACACCTTACCTTCCCCAATTCACCTTATTTTCCCAATTCACCTTATTTTCTCTCAATCTCACTTCTCAGCCGCCGACCTTACTTCTCACTTTGTAGCCCAGATATATTTGTTTGCCGTCGCACTTCTCCTCCTCTCCACCGTCTCCGCACTTCTCAGCCGACGAGAGTAATCAGCCTACCTTCTTCTCCACCCAGCAATTAGGGCTTCCTCCAATTAGGTATTTTTTGTTTGTGATTTGGTGTTTTTGTTCTATTTGTAAGCCTATGTGTGTAAGCCTCTATGTAAGCCTTTGTTTCTGTTCTTCATTTTGTGCTTTATTATACGTTCTGTTACTATTATGTGTGTGTGTGTATGAATTAACTATTATGTGTGTGTGTGTGTGTGTGTGAATTAACTATTATATATATGGTTGAATTTGGTAAGATTGTATATTTTCTGCAAGTACACTTAGGGTTTCTAGTTTATTCATTTTTGCAATTGAATCGGTGAGTGTGAACTTAAACACTGAGTTATGATGATTTTTTTGTTGTATTATTAACTTTTTCGTATCGTAAATGTTTGTTATATTGTTCAGCAGATCTATGCTCCGTTGCAATTTTCGTTTATGTTGAATAATTGTTGCTTAATTACTCATGGCACTTTGATTGTAGTCAAAACATTTTGAATTTCTGTATCTGTTTGATCTAGCTGTGGTTTAATAGAGATATTTAACGGAATCGGATTGGTAGATTTCAATACGAGAAAGCTGAAGTTTGATAGTGTTGTCATTTTGCTATGATTTTCAGTTTTGACTGTGTTTATCATTAATGTAGTTAAGTAGTAATGTAAAACCAATGTTGTTGTATTCAGATTTGTTAGCTAATTGTTGTCGTTCATGAGTATACGTATGTAATAATGATTAGATTTGTAAACTTATGACAAGGCCTAAGGCAGCTCTTCAGATAGATATCTATGTTTAGCTATCTATGTTTAGCTTTTATAAGTAATCGCCTTAAAGTTGTTGTTTATTTCCTATTACCAAATTAGAGATGTTTAGCTTTTATAAGTGAATCTGCACTCTTTTCTGAATTTTTATGTATTCTTAGTATAAGTTTTAATTGCCTAATCTTTTGTAAGCCTAGAGTACACTTATATTTTATGACATTTTGAGTTGTCATAACTGTAGTGATGGACGACATGCCTAATATTTGGATAAACCTTCCAAAGTATAGTCAAGAGTATATGATAGGGATAAAAGCGTTTATAAAAATGCATTCCCCAAAGTGGCTGTAGGTGACGAAATGCTATGCCCTTGCAAGAATTGTAAGAACATCAAGTGGCATGTACAAGATGTTGTCTACGATCATCTTATATGTAGCGGTCCTTTTTCCCTGTATGCAAACTGGATTGTAGAAGTTTCAAAACATCTTGTCCCTGATCGTGCACGTAATGACGAGGATGTAGATATGGAGAGCGATATTGATTTTGGAGATAATCTAGTAGAGATGTTGCATTGTACAAATGGACCAAACGCTGATGCTAAGAAATTTAATAGACATCTGGAAGAGGGAAAACTACCCTTATATCAAGGCTGTACAAATTTTTCTAAGCTAAGTTTCATTGTCCGGCTTTATTCCTTGAAGTGTGTTCATGGAATTACAGAGTCAGGGTTTGGGGAAATACTACAATTAATCAAAGAAGCTTTTCCACAGGCAGACATTCCCATATCTTTCAACGCTGCTAAGAATACCACAATGTTGCTTATTGTTCGATTTAACTTGTTCATTGTTTCTGTCTAAAGTAATACCACAATGTTGCTTATTGTTTCGTGTTCATTTTTTTTTTACTAGAAAAAAAAAACAGTGGCAGATGAGCTTGAACCATGTGATGCAGAGGTTTTTATTTGTTTACTTGATTTTCTTGTTCGATTTAACTTGTTCATTGTTTATGTCCAAAGTAATACCACAATGTTGCTCATTTATTCGTGTTCATTTTTTTTACTAGAAAAAAAATGTTGTGGCAGATGAGCTTGAACCATGTGATGCAGAGGTTTTTAATTTGTTTACTTGTTCGATTTAACTTGTTCATTGTTTATGTCCAAAGTAATACCACAATGTTGCTCATTTATTCGTGTTCATTTTTTTTACTAGAAAAAAAAAGCTGTGGCAGATGAGCTTGAACCATGTGATGCAGAGGTTTTTATTGAAACTCGGAAGCGAGTTGCAGGACGTATGTACAAGACCAATCCTGAAATAATCACAAAAAAAATTGTAAGTATTTCATTACAGTTGACCACAGGGATTAAGGAAAGCCTCGCTTCTGAGTTGGAGGAGAAAATGAAGAAAGCCGAGTCTGAATTCCAATCCAGAGTCGAATCAGAATTTGAACAGAAGATGCAACGGAACTTGGCATTTGCACTTAAAAAACTTGGAGAGGCCAACCCGGGCATCACAGTTGATGTCGAGAAGTTGTGTGCAATTGCTACAAGTGATGCTGATGATGGTACACCTATTACTAGAGGCAGTAGCTTCTAGTATCACTGCTTTTTAAGTTTAAGCTTCTAGTACCCTTGCATTTAACTTAGAATTGGGATGTAAAAGTACTTATGTTATGGATATTAACTAGCTTCTATCTTCTAGTTCGGATGTTAAATTAGTTTGTTTTGGTTGGATGTTGAATGAGAATTGATTAGTTTGTTTGGATGAGATGGATCTCTTGTGGTTGAATGCTTGTGGTTGAATGGTATTTTGGGATTGTATAGTTTTAAAAAGGTGCTATTCAAATTTTTTTTGGTAAAGTGTTACATTAGCTTGTTAGAGTGTTACAATATACTAGTTTAAATGTTGCTAGTTTAAATGTTACTATAGCTACAATAAGTGTTACAACAGGTACACCAAACAGGGGGCACAGGTGGGGCCCACTGGTGGGGCCCACTGGTGGGGCCCACTAGTGGGGCACAGGTGGGGCCCACTGGTGGGGCCCACTAGTGGGGCCCACTAATGGGGGCCACTTGTGGGGCCCACTGGTGGGGCCCACCTTTTTAAAAAAATTGTAGCACTCTAAGGTAACCGAATATTTATGTTGCAATATGCCATTTTTATGTTACAGTAGATCTCTAAGGTAACCGAAAACGCCATGTTACCCTAGGAGTGAAATAAGTTACCTTAGGTACCCTAAGGTAACATCGAAATATGTAACTTATAATTTATGTTACCTTAGCCCACAAATGGGTCTATGGTAACATTTTAGCACCCTAATGTAACAGAATTTTTGGGTTACCGCTGGCTGTTTTTGGTGTAGTGTCTTGGGTTTGAAGACTTTAATGCATACACTATTTCTGTTGGTGATGCTGAGCTTCAAAGGATGATGGGGGAGATTGGTTACTCTGGGTCTTTGGCAAGGACAGGTAATCTGAAGCGACCGCTCTTGAGGAAGGAATGGAGTTTCTTCTTTGACTGCATCACAAGGGCGTTCAGGAAGAAGTGTACCAATTGGGATGCTATTCCAATTGACAGTCTGCAAATCGGGTATTCTCTTCTCTATGATGCTCACTTTGATTTTGCTCGACTTGTTTTGAATAATATTGGAGAAAAGATGACAGAGAATAGGGGTGTGGTTTATTTTGCTCGTTTTTGTCAGTTAATATTTTCTACTTGTGTAACTGAGGTTAACATTATTGAAGATGATGTTATTCCTTCGTTTAAGTTGCATAAGAGAGTATTTTCTGACTTAACAAATAAAGATGTTAAGAAAGGAAATGTTGGGGATTTGTTACTTCCAGCCTCAATCCAACAATTTCTACAACCTCAACCACAACTAAACTCTGAGCCTCTTCCATCTACATCCCAAAGACCAAAAGCTGGGGGTAGGACTAAGCATAGAGCTTTCAAGGCTTGTTAGATCAGAATTCAATGATCGTCAGGAGCTAGACTCAACTGATCAGGATTGCTGACGTCATCAGGATTACATGGTCGTCAGGATCAAGATACATATCAGGACTGGGATCAGGATTCAACATCAGGACTGGAAGCTGATCAGGATTCCTACTTCGGGTTATATTTGGAGTCTAGTTAAACATGGAAGTTTATTCTGTCGGTTCCTGGTTTATAGAATGTAGCTATCAATTATAGATAGGTTTCAATCTTTGTAATTGATTAGGACTTATCATTGATAGAGAAGCTGTGTAGTATATAAACACAGTTTTGGTTTTGGTTCGATGCGAATCAAGATAGAAGCTCTTAAGAACATAGAATTTCTTGAGAGAGTTTTTGTAAGCTAGAAGCTCTCAAGAACATCAGAATTTCTTGAGAGAGTTTGTAACAGTTTTATATCAGATTTAATAAAGCTGTTATCTTTCTTTCATATTTGTGATATATACATTAAGAAGTCGATTATCTTATACTATTGTATTCAACCCCCCTTCTACAATAGATTATTACTGGGCAACAAGGCTGCTAAACCTTCAGTTGCTAATGATTTACCAAACTCTGTTGGTACTTCAAGGAAAAAGAGGAGGGCAAATCGACCTATTTCTGATGAGAATAGTGCTTCTGATGAAAATGAGTCTATCCACACCAAGAAGAGGAAGCTGGTTGCTGCTTACCTATTTGATGGATTGATTCCAGATTCTACAACTGCTGCAGCTCCAGAGATTGTAACTGAGGATATTTCTGCAAATGCTACTGTGCCTGAAGAAGCCAGAGCACATAATGATGATAATGCTGCTTTAAATGATGATTTTCTTGAGCCTATCTTGGAGATGGATATTGAAGAGAATATTGAAGCACATCCTGCCATCAGTGTTTGTGACACTGAGGATGTGGCAGCTGATCAAGCCACTCTGGTATTAGAAGAGTCTATGGCAACTCATACAGAGATTCTCTCTGTCACCAATCAAGTTCTTGAAGTTGGTGATGAAGTTGATCAGGAAGCACAATCTGTCTCTTCTGAGAAGATTGTTGAAAATGCTGAGAAGATGATTGTTGTAGAAGAAGCTGTTCTAGCAGAAGAAGAAATTGCTGAGAAGAATGAAGCTGTAGCAGAGAAAGTTCTTAATGAAGCTGCACAGTCCAATGTTGAAGTTACTACAGAGAATGTAGTTGAAGAAGCTGCAGAGCCCTTAGTAGAAAATGTTGTTGAAGACATGGTTGATTCTGATAGTCATGATCACACTTCTGTAAATTCTGATCATGCAGAATCTGATGAATCCATACCTTTTCTAAGGGATCCTACTGCTGAGACTGTTAAGGAAAATCAAAATGCCACTGAAGCTCATTATAGAGACATGTACTATGCAAACTGGTCTGGGGCAGATTGTATTTTCTCTAAGCAAAGGACTGCTGATTTTGTTGCTAAGTCTGCAAAAGAGATTTCAAATCCTGAGTTGTTGACACATCTGAAGGCTACAATTGTTCAAGTCAAATCTTTGCATAATCGATTTGATGAGACTCATAAAGATGTCATAGGCCTGCGAAATGATATAGTTACTAAGGAACTGGCCTTGAAGACTGATAGAGCTAAATATTCCTCTATGATCAAGGATCAAGTGGAAATCAAGCAAAGGCTAAGCAAAGTTGAGAGCAATCAAGATGAAATGTCTACAAAGATTGATTCTATTGCTGCATCTTTGGAGTTGCTGACATCAGTGCTTATTCATGATGATGTCAAAAAGGGGGAGAGAGTTCCTAAAGACAAATGCAAAAGGACTCAAACTCTGAGACGGAGGGATGATGCAACTGATGGTGGAAGCAAGGATTCAGAGTTTAGGTCAAAGAATTCTCAAGAGCAAGGGAGACTTAGGTCAAACTCTGCTAAGCTGACAAACTCTGAAAGAATAAATTCTGGTGTTCAATCTTCTTCAAGACTTAAAAATCTAGCTATTTCAGCTAATCCAATTACTGATGAAGAGATTGCTGCTAAACTCTTTTTGGAAGAACATGGTGGTGAAGCCACAGTTGAAGACATTGATGCTGAATTGCAGATTCTTGCTGAAGAGCATAAAAAGAAAGTTGAAGCTGGAACTTACAAGCAAAAAGCTGCCAAGGCTCCTAGGAGAAAGGAAAAAGGAATTATTATTAAAGAGAATGTGAACTCTCAACAGAGTTTACAATACTCAAGAAGGGCTGCTGGAGCAAACACTGACAAAGGGAAAGGCAAATTGATTGAAGAGCCTGAGTTATCAAAGAAAGCTTATTCAACCTCTCACATGGCTCATGTTGAATCAAGATCTAATAAATCAACCACTGACGTTGTTCAAGTTGATGATTCTGTTAAAGTTTTGACAACCTCTGACACTGCTCAAGTTGTACAAACTCAATTAATGTCTCCACAACTCCAAGGTACTTTTCGAAGATCATCTAAAGATGAAACTCTGAAGCCAGGAAATGTGAACATTTTACAAAGCAGAACTGTAATGGGAAAAGAATCTTATGATAGATCTGGCTTGGGTTCACATAGAGAGAAAAGAGTGAATAACAGTCCTTTAGATCATACATCACTGGCAGAATCTGGTGTTGGGGTAACTCAAGAAAGCCTTGACAAGTTAGAGTCTGTTCAGATGATCTATCACAGAGGAATCAAAAAGGAGTTTCTGTTATATTTTATGGCTGATGGAAGAGTTTATAGAGTTGGAGAAGCTGATATTCATCTAAAACTATGGGAAGAGCTGGAGTATGTTTTGTATCTGCTAAGAGTGAAAAATCAAAGTACTCACAATGCTGCTCAAGTTTTAAGAGAGAGAATGATGAAGTCTAAAGTCTTGTGTGGAGCCAGAATTTCAAGTGCTTATGTTCCTAAGTACAGAGATGCTCATGGAAAGCTTGTAGAGATGAAAAGGAACAGTGCTAAATTCAATACAACACTTGGAATTAAAGTGTTGGAATTTAACTTGGAGTCAGACAAGTCTTATTTTATCAGGCTAGGGAATGAGATGAGGAGGAATAGCATCTATTCTCTGAGAGCTGCTATCTACCAGACTGGAGAGAGTGATCCAGAATTGAAGGAATTGAAGAAAATCATGGTAGATGAGCTAGAAAAGGCTGAAAAAAGACTACTCATTGATTATCTCAGAACAGTGCCTGACATTGAAGAAATAAAGTAAAGGCTGACTGTAAGTTTTTAAAGTTTTCTGTTCTAAGTAAAAAGTTAAACTCTGATATGTTATAAACACTGCATTTGTTGTATGTTTTGACATCATCAATTATCTTTTAACTTGTACATTTTTGTTATGCACAAGTTGGGGGAGATTGTTAGATATAATTGCTGATGATTATATATCAGTGTTTAAGCAACATGTACTCATCAGAGTTTATGCTAGAAGCCAGTCAGAGTTTGTTAAAGTCTGACGGGGTGAAAGTTTGCTGAAGCTGTCGGTGCTAATATGAAGATTCTAGAAGCAATATATCTTGAAGATGGAAAGAAGCAAGATATATTGAGATGGCTAAGGAAACGGAACAGAAGACAGAAGCAATCCTAAATTGATATAAATTGTATAGCTAATTTATAGGAATATCAATTAGAGATTGATTATATATGTAGCTGTGTACTATATAAACATAGATAGGTTAACCCTAAAAGGGATGCGAATACTGAATACATTATTCTTGTAACCTAGCAGCTCTCTGTGATAATTTACATCACTGAGAGACGAGTTATTTAATATAATTCAGTTTATTGTTCATAAATAGAGTTATTGATTGTTATTCTCATACATATATTGATTATATATTGTGTATTCGGCCTAACAGGTACCATATGCATCTTAAATACATTCTGTTTTGCAGGGCAAGAAGAAAGATCAAGTCATGTGGATCATTGACAGTGGTTGCTCAAGACACATGACAGGTGATAAAGCCCTGCTATCACACTATGTAGAGAAAGCTGGCCCAATCATAACCTTTGGAGACAACAGCAAGGGTTACACAGTGGGATATGGCTGTTTGGAAATTGGAAATGTTGTCATTGAAGATATTGCTCTTGTGGATGGATTGAATCACAATCTACTCAGTGTTAGCCAATTCAGTGACAGGGGATTCAAGGTTGATTTTGATATGATGCTGTGTAACATCTATCACAAGAAGGATGGAAGCCTCTCTCTAAAAGGGGTTAGAAAAGGAAGCTTGTTTGTTGCTGACTTAAACTCAACAAAGAAGGATAAAGTTTACTGTTTCTACAGTAAAGCAACTGTTGGTGACAGTATGCTTTGGCATAGGAAGCTCTCACATCTCAACTTCAAAACAATGAATATTTTGATAAAGAAGGAGTTAGTGAGAGGTCTGCCCCAACAGGAATTCTGTCAAGAAGGACTGTGTGGAGATTGTCAAATGGGCAAACTAAGGAGAGCTATGCACAAGTCCAAGCAAATGAACACCAACATAGAAGCACTCAAGTTGATTCATATGGATCTTTTTGGACCAGTCAATGTACCATCTATCGCCAAAAAGAGATATGCCTTAGTAATAGTGGATGATTACTCAAGGTACACTTGGGTGAAGTTTCTTGAATCCAAAGATGAAGCTGCTCAAGTGATTATTGATCAAGTCAGAGTTCTTGATAGAACTCCAAACTCAAAAGTTCAAATCTTGAGGAGTGACAATGGTACAGAATTCAGAAATGCCACACTTGGAAATTTCTGTAAAGATGAAGGAATTGTACAACAATTCTCTGCTGCAAGGACTCCACAACAGAATGGAGTTGTAGAAAGAAAGAACAGGACTCTCATTGAAGCAGCTAGAACTATGTTTCATGATGCCAAACTGCCAACATATTTCTGGGCTGAAGCTATCAATACAGCTTGTTATACTCAAAACAGAACCATGATTAACAAAACTCATGCAAGTACACCTTATTGTCTGCTAACTGGGAAGAAACCTACTGTCAAATATTTTCATGTGTTTGGGAGCAAATGCTTTATGATGAAGGATAACCATGAGAAGAAATGAAAATTTGACACTAAGGCATTTGAAGGACTATTCATGGGTTACAGCACAAAAAGGACTACCTACAGAGTTTATGTTATGGAACACAGGATTATTGAAGAGAGTGTAAATGTCACATTTGATGAAACCAAGTTTCCAGGACTGCATGAAGAAGGAAAGATGCAGACTTTCAGATTTGAGAATCAAGGATACCTAGAAACTGAGGAAATTGCTAATGAAGAGCCTAGCTTCACTCAAAGTGTTGAAGTTGATAAAGATACTGTCAATACCACTACTGTCAACCAAACTCCAGCTCAGTCACAGACCATAACCTCTAACATTCATAACAATGATGACTCTGGAGACAATGAAGAACATGGTGAAGACAATGGGATTGGTGAGCATTCAACTCAACAAACTGAAGAAACTGTTCCTGTACAATCAATAGCATGTTTTCATTGGTGACCCTACTTCTGGAGTGAGGGCAAGGAACAAAGTCTCTGCTGACAACATGTTTTCATGCTTCCAGTCTCAAATGGAACCCAAGACAACTGATGAAGCATTGTTGGATTCTGACTGGGTGATAGCCATGCAAGAAGAGCTAAATCAGTTTGAAAGAAACAATGTTAGAAGTTGGTTCCAAGACCTAAGGGAAAGTCAGTCATTGAGACCAAATGGGTTTTCAGAAACAAGCTTGATGAAAATGGATCAGTGATAAGAAACAAAGCAAGGCTAGTGGCTAAGGGTTACTGTCAACAGGAAGGAATAGATTATGATGAGACATTTGCACCTGTTGCAAGACTTGAAGCTATAAGAATCTTTCTAGCCTATGCTGCACACTGCAACTTCAAAGTATTTCAGATGGATGTCAAAAGTGCCTTCCTAAATGGAGAGTTGGAAGAAGAAGTGTATGTTGAACAGCCACCAGGGTTTGAGGATGCTGAAATGTATGATTTTGTATACAAACTCTTCAAAGCTTTGTATGGACTAAAGCAAGCACCCAGGGCTTGGTATGACACACTTTCCACTTTTCTTTTGAAAATTCAGTTTACTAGAGGAGTTGTGGACAAGACACTTTTCTACAAACACCATGGCAAAGACATCATTCTGGTACAAATCTATGTGGATGACATCATTTTTGGTTCTACAAATGAGAGGCTGTGTGAGAAGTTTTCCTCTCTCATGAGTAACAAATATGAGATGAGTATGATGGGAGAATTGTCATTCTTTCTGGGATTACAAATTCTTCAACAACCTGATGGAATCTTCATTTGTCAAGCTAAATACATCAAGGAACTTCTCAGAAAGTTCAACTTGGAAGATTCATCACCAGCAAAGACACCAATGTCCACATCAACTAGTCTGGACCTTGATCCTAAAGGAAAGAAAGTTGACTCAAGCACCTATAGAGGCATGGTAGGATCTCTCCTATATCTAAGTGCTAGCAGACCTGACATCATGGTGGAAGATTGGTCTCATGGTTTAGCAAGAAGCAGTATTCAGTTTCTACCTCAACTGCAGAAGCTGATTATATTGCTGCAGGCAGTTGCTGTGCACAAATTCTATGGATGAAGAATCAACTTCAGGATTATGGTCTAGTGTTAAGAGACATTCCTATCTACTGTGACAACACTAGTGCCATAGCTATTTCAGACAATCCAGTTCAACACTCTAGGACAAAGCACATTGATATAAGACATCATTTTATCAGAGAGCATGTTGAACAAGGAACTGTGAAGCTGATTTATGTTCCAACTGACAAGCAACTTGCTGACATCTTCACTAAGCCATTGGATGAAGCAACCTTCAACAGGTTGGTAAGTGAATTGGGAATGCTGAATCTGGTATGTTGATTTACTCAGTTTTCTATATTTCCAAATTCTCTTTTGAAGCTCATGACAGCAACTTCAAACTTGTTGTCAAGAGAAGTTACTGTCTACTTGGTCTATGTCTGTTATGTGACAACATGTGTTGATTTGACTTTTCATATCAGTATTTTGTGCCAGTCTCATACTTTTAGACCGTGTATGACATTAATGTGGTTACTTGTTTAGTTTGAGAGATAAAAATCTGTTCCATTGGACTTTCACACCGTTTTGCATTAATTTGTAGGATTAAAGGAGGACACGACCATTAATTACTTTTGTGGTAGTTGTATGGGTACTCTAACTGTTGACCATTAGACTTTAATCCTTAGACGGTTTTGCCTATAAATTAACCTTAGGTTTCACCAGTCTGCTCTCAGTTTTAAAGTAAATTATGGAAAACAAAGTAGGAATTGAAGTCGGGCTAAAACGGTGCGATAGTGAACCCTACAATGAAGAGGTTGAGGAGCTCTTCGAGGTGCTGTTGGATGCCCTCGATGAAATAGACGAGGAAAAGGAAAAGGAGGAGGCGGCCAAGGTGCAAGAAGAGGAAAAGGAGCTTCAGGCACTTCTCAAGGAAGAAGGTCGCACTGAAGAAGTGGTTAAGGAAGAGCTTTTAGAACTAGTTGATAAAATCATAAAATGATGTACTCAATGCTTTATTTAAGTGATTTTATTAATAATAATAAAAGTTTCCTGTGTTTGTGGTTATTGAGTTTATGATTTGTCTGTGTTAATTGCATAATATCTGTGTTCAAAAGATTACATTGCTAAATCCATAATTTGTCAATTTTAGGTTAAGTTCATGAATAAAGCATTCTAATAAGTTCATGACAGAAACAATTCCCAATCGAAGTTACTGTCATTAAGAAGGATACTGTCGTGTGTTTCTTGACAGCAACCTTCCTGACAGCAGGAAAAGACTTTCTGTCAAGACTTGTAAAGGATACTGTCATTCATATGCTTAACGGTGACAGCAAGTTTTTGCGCAATAGTTGCTGTCGCGCAAAACCTACTGTCACCACCTCTTATTACTGACAGATTGTTTCTAGCGCACAGGTTACTGTCAACAATAGTGGACCGTTGAAATTGGATATTTATCCCACGTTGGTCAGTGAATAACGGGCAATAACTCACGTGTTATAAGAGTGGGTTAAGACACGTTCTTTAATTCCACTTTTTGTGCACAACGTTTGAGATACCTCTATTTATTCCCCAGTTACTCAGACATATCACTCTCATCGAACTCAAGGCAAAATACTTTTCTTCAAGCAAAAAGCCACTTTCTTACTTTCTTCTTTTCCTAAAATCTCCATGGCACCCAAACAGACTCTCTCTCAAACAAACTTTGCTGGCATCTTTTCCCCAAATGATGCTGGTGAAGGTTTCAAAGGACTGGTGTTTTTCTTGAACAAGTCCTATCTTGGTTCTGCCATTACCTCAACACCCATTCTCGACTTAGACAGAATTGAGGCATTTTGGCAAACTGTTGTTGCTCAAACGGAGGGTGAGAACCCATCCATTCAATTCACAATCAATGGGCAACACTACACTCTTACAGCTGAGGTCATCAACACTGCTCTTGGAATTACACTTCAAGAAGGCAGAAATTTTGCTGAACTTGCTGATGATGACACTCTCAAGAAGCTCTTCTTGAAGATTGGGTATGTTGGCCCTATTCTCGAAGAGGGCACAACCAAATGGTATCCGTCTGGTGAAATGGATAGGAAGTATCTGCGAAAGGAGTGGAGCATGATACTTGATGTGATGGTCAAGGTGTTCTCTACCAAGTCCACAGGCTGGAATGGAATACCCTCCTACATCAAGAAACTGACACATTCTCTTGTCCATGGATACAAGGTGAATGTTGGAGCTCTCCTCATGGCACACCTCAGGGCTGCCATAGGTAAGAAGGTATCAATCTACCCTCGCTTTCTTATGATGTGCATTAATTCATTCTGTGATTTTAATAATGATGCCCCTCGTTTAGAGGCTTGCTCAGTTTTGAAAAAGAACACTCATACACTGTTAACCTCACAGAATCTCAATGCACATATTCCACTTTGTTTCATTCAGCACATGGTTGATCAAGTGTCCAACCCTGATTTACCATTACCCTCTCGTTATGACTCTTTCACTCTTGAGAATGAAACTGAATTAGACCCAAATTCAGTTAACCCACATTCAACACCATACACTCAGCCAAGGCCCTCTAGACTTTCCAAAGCCCAAAGAGAAGCCTTGCAAGAATCCAGAAAAAGGCCCTTAGAAGCTGATGTTGGTGGTAGCTCGGTTAGTCAAGAGGGAGACACTGCACCTAGTGCAACAAATAAGGAGGCTAGTCAAATAGAACCCCCAGTGGTTCCCCCTGAGCCTAAGAAGAAGAGAGCTAGGAGGAATAAAACCACTGTTAGCCAAGCTGCAGTTTCTCAACAAATTGTGGTTACTGAAAGGGATTCAAACACCTTCCTAGATGTGCCTTCTCAACAAGGTGCATCTATTGAAATTGGCCTGTCTCCCAAGGCACCCTGTACAGAGTCTGCACAAACTCATGGTTCACAACCTGAGGAACCTCCACTTGAAGAAACACACAGTGAGTTAGGGCACAGTGAGGATTTCTCTATTCCTTTTGATGATTCACATGTTTCTCCTGTGAATCAGCCCCCACTCTCTACTACACTTTCACCTTCTTCCTTCCCTACCCATTCTTTTGTTTCTTCTCCACAACCGAGAGAAGGGGACAGTCCCAACCCTTCAGGTTTTGATCATCCATCTCCAATCATGGATGAGCCCCCATCTAGTGGTCCACAAGAACCCATTTCTCAAAGTGAAATGGACACCACTCCTCCAAACACTGAGCCAGGGCAAAGTGGTAGTTTGTCAGAAAATGAAACAGCCAACACTTTGTCTGAACTCCAAGGAGCATCTTACCTTCAGGAAGATGCTGTCACAGCCTCTGTTGTTGTCAAAGACACTGGCAATGTTGCTGTCCTGGACACAGCTGATGTCATGGGTGGAGAGAAAGATACTGTCACTACAGAACCTACTGTCACTCCACATCCCAAAGATGCTATCATGCCAGAACCTGCTGTCCAGACTCCAACTGACAATAACATTCCTGCCAAAGATACTGTCCAGTCCTCTCAACCTGATTTTGATGCTGTAATCATTGAGGATGCCTCTGATGATGATCTACCTCTTGCCAAACTCTTAAAGGTACATTCTAAATCTTCTCCTTCCATGCATGTTAGTATTGCTCATACCCATGCATCTAGGTTGAATGAGGGTGTGCAAAAGAAAAGAGAGATAAAAGAAAAGAGAGGTGAGCATAAAAATGAGAGGTAGTCAAATGAGCTGGCAAAAGGAGAGGGACTTGAGCATGTCCAGAGAGATTTTGAGGGAGCCCACACTATTCAGGCATTAGGCCTTGAGAGTCAATCTGTGAGGAGTGATGAGATCACTCAAAAACACCCTGACAGTGTGAGAACCCCTATAGCCTCCAAGCCCCTTTCTTTTCCTTCCCCTCCAAGAAGGTTAAGGTATGGTGGCCCCTCTGCTACTTTTGGTAACAGGATTGCAGCTCTGGAAGGACAGTGTGCTACTTTGCACTCCAAGATGGACTCTCTCTCTCAACTGGTGGTTGATGGTTTTGCTGCTACTCAGCTCTCTATCCAGTTCCTTACTGACCTAGTAGCTGCCAACTCAACTAAGGGGGAGAAGGTAGCAAGATAAGAATCATTGTTTATTCAGGAATCAGGTGGAACTCAGGGGAAGCCAGTAACTGTGAAGACCAAAGGGGGAGCTAAGGGGAAAGCAATGTCTAAGGGGGAGCAAGTCAAACCAAGCAGAGACAACCAAAGGATAAAGCTGAAGAACTTGTTGAAGTTGACTTGGATGGAGAAAGGGTGTTGATGTCTAAGGCAACTCAAGATGCAATGCAAATAAGACCTGCATCTAGACATCCAATTCTACCTCCTGTGACAATTAGAGAGCCAACTTCAGCAACTCAAGAATCTGCTCTACAAAGAAGATGGAAAGAAATGGAGGAACAGAATAAGGTTGGGAAAGGTAAAGGGAAACTGCCTGAATCCATCCATAAAGGAAATACTTGGTCCAATGGTACTGAGTATGATCAAGAAGAAGTCAATACTTTAATGGTGGATTACAGGGAGAGCACATTACACAACCATGACGGTGAATTTAGCAGTTTGGTGAAAGAAGCAATGAATGCTCCAAGCAACCGTCCAACCAACACCACAAAACTGTTAAAGGATCAAATCACCAGTGTCAGTGTAATGGTGAATGATGAGAAAAGATGGGATGTAAGTATCTATTTCACTTCTGGCATATCTTATTTCATCATAATGCAGTTATTGCAGAGTCTGCCAGCAAAGGTGTTGTGTGCTTTGAAAGGAAAGATCAGGGCAACTCTAACACCATTCAATGAAATATTGGATATGCAAATCCAGAACCTGATCACACAAAAGCTACCTGAAGTCTACACAAATCCACCAAGTGTTTTCTACAGATCTAAAACTAAGGATGGCACAAGAAGGAACAGCTTCATGAATTTGGTTAGCCCATCCAGAATGGAAACCAAGTCAATTCTGAAAGTGTTAGATGGAATACTCAGTTCAAATGCCAATCCAGGAAGAGTTCCTGCTGTTCAAGAGATCTACAAAATGCTGGTGTTGAGAGACAAGGCACTGGGAGCTAGAGTGAAGGAACTAATCTCTAGAGCCAATGCCAAAAGAAATGATCAAGGTGGAAGCTGTCTCTATGACATTCCTCCTCAGGATGATGATGATGATGAGGTTGGAGGTGGTGAAGCTTCCGGAAATGCTGGTGGAAGTAATTCTGGGAATACTGGTATTCAATCTCAGAATGATGGAAATGAAGAAACTCCTAGTCAAGAAAAGAAAGATGCTGATGCAACAGATGAAGAGGAGCCAAGAATACTGGAAGCTTTGGAGGCAAGCATTCTTAGATGTGCTATTGATTGCATAAATGCAGAAAAAGATGTTGTCACCAAAGGTACTATCGACAAGGAAACTGTCATAGAAGATGCTGTCATGGAAGATACTGTCGACAAAGGTACTGTCAAGAAAGGTTCTGTCAAGGATGAAACCAAAGCTACTGTCAAGCCCAAAAGACTGAAAGCTAAATCAAAAGCATGGTTGTCTAGACAGAAACCTGAAGGAAAGCACAAGTACTCAGGAAAGGAAAAGGCCACTGGATTTGCAGGAATCTTAAGAAGCCAATTCAATCAATACCTCCCAACAGTCTTAAGATACAACAGATGCAATCTAGAGAAATCAAGAGTGTTGAGGTTAAGATGGATGCAAATCAAGAGGTCACTGAGTACATTCTGTGGTGGGAAGAATCAAGATCTACCAAGGTTGATAAGGATTTCAATATGGTATCCACATCAACCAGTGGTAGGATATCAACCTTAGATAAAAGGAGAATTGACTTCTTCTACCTGGAAAGAATGGTAGATTTGTTGGAGATCTATGATAATGTTCCAGAGACTGTTATGGAACATATTCTGAAATATCAAGCTAATAGGGATGCTGAATTCTATCAGAAATTTGGCTACAACTTTGCAGATTTTGATGATACTGATATTTCAACTGATTTACCAGCTTCTCCTATACCATATCACTGGTACTATGAGTTTGATGATTCACCCACAGAAGAAAGGCAAACCCAACCCACAGAGGAAGGGAAACCCAAGCTAAGCAAAAGACCTGACTCTTCTCAATACTCTCAATATCAGTCAGAACTTGATAAGAAAGAAGCTGAACTCCTGGAAAGATGCAAGACTGCAAACAAGGCAGAAAGTGAAGCTCCAAATTATCAAACATGTATGCTGGAAAATCCCTTAAGAATCAAGCATCTAAAAGAAGAAATCTATGTTTGCAGCTTGCACAAGCTAAAAACAACTATTCTGAAGGATTTACAGTATATGGTAGCTGGATCAATTCATCCCCTGGAGCAGATCTGTTCTGATAAGATAGAGGAATTATTGGAAAGGAGAAGATTCAAAGCTGGACAAGCAAAGGAGGATAACTCTCAATGCTTATCGTGGAAGTAGATTGAAGCTCATTCATGAAGAACTCCACTTCAGAAGCTATCCATTTGATCAAGAGCAATGGTTGAATCTCAGGGATGCTAGTTTTCTTATTTCTCCTACTATCAAGAAGATCATTGAAGAAATAGAAGATGTTGCAGTCACACCTGCTGAAATCTCTCTTGTAGAAGGTCTAAGAGGCTGCTTGGTAGAAGCTCTCAGAAGAGAGGAAGTAATAAGACAGAAGAGGAAATCTCAAGCTAAGTAAACATTCTAAATCCATTCTGATCTTGTTAGTTAAGTTGTCAGCATATATTGTAAATTTGTTGTTATTGTCCATAAAAACAAATTGGGGGAGATTGTTGGGATTTATGGGTGATAGCATAGGAACAACTTAACTTTGTATATACTTAATTTTTTAATTAAGTAGAACATACTGTCACAGCCAAAGTATGTTCTTGTAATCAGTATGCAATGTTATTTTAATTGTGTAATTTGGAAGAAGTTCACTTTCTGTGTTCAAGCCTCAAAGAATGCATATTAGATGACATCATGAATAAAGGTTACTGTCATAAGCATTGACAGTAAGATTACAAGAAGACAGAATGTTACAAGTCAAGACAACATATTCACTCTGACAGCAACATTGGCGGAAGACTACGCGACAGCAACTTTAGCCCTCGACAGCAAGTTTGGAAACCTCGACAGCACACTATGCGGGGAACTCCTACTGTCACCAAAAGCACATTCCTGTGACAGCAAGCTTTGCGGCAAAAGTAACTGTCTCGAGAAAGATCCTTGTTCTAGGTATCTTTCTCAGTCAAATCCCGTGACAGTTTCAATGTTCAAGAAACAGGCGTGTTGCAGTATCCCTAAGCTGCACCAAGTCTGCAAGACTACGACAGAAGCTTCAAGCACTGCAAACAAAAGCGAATCAATTCAAGAGCAAGGTCAAGTCTCTATTTGCTGAATTGTTTTAGCTAGAAATAGAATGAATCTAGGTTGCTTTCTTTGTAATGTATATCTGACATTGTTAGTAATTTAGGAAAGTCACATGGGTAGACACTTTGTAAGAAGCTGCCACTTGATAATGACAGCAGCTTCACAGACCCGTGTTGACAGTGATAGGATTAGTTTTATACTAAGACTATTAATTCATTCTAGGTATGTAACGAAGACAAGCAAGTGTCTTGAAGAAAAACCGAAGCTCAAGAATTCTCTCTTGAGGTTGTAGCAACACTTTGCAAAATAAATAAAACATTTATTTTGTGAATCCTGTCTTCTCGATTATACTGTTTGTGAATGCATACATATTATTGATAACATTAAATCTTAGTTTTGGTTGTTGAAACTGAGATTGAATTTTATCAGTATTGCATTCATCCCCCCCCCCCTTCTGCAATACACGAGGACCAACAACTGGTATCAGAGCCTTCATATTAACATACATATCTGAGATCACGACGACAATGCAGAAATCAAACAGTATCAAGATCCCAGCTTTTGATAAAGAGAACTACAACATTTGGAAAAGAAAGATCTTGTTGTTTATCAAAGCTGCGAATCCACTATACCCAGGTATTCTCGAGAATGGTCCTTTCATTCCAAGGAAGGAAATTGAAGCCACAACAGTAAATGGTGAAGTCATTCCTGCACATTGGGTTCCCAAAGATCCCTTTGAATTTTTGGAACCTGAGAAGGAGAAAATGGTGCTAGATGATCACTTGCAACTCATCTTGCTCGATTCTCTCACGTTGGATAAAGCCATGTGTGGAAGTGTGATAAGCTGCATATCTGCCAAGGAGATGTGGATCAGGTTAGCTTTACTATGTGAAGGAAGTGAAGAAGTTAAGGGCAATCAAAGGCAAATACTGATATCACAATATGAGGCATTCATGGCCAAGCCTGGTGAAGACTTAACTTCCATGTTTGAAAGGTTCAGTAAGCTCTTAACTGAACTACAGATACATGGCAAGTACTATGACAGGAAAGAATTAAATGTCAAGTTCCTGCTTACACTACCTGATCACCTTGAACACAAGACAACAACCATACGAGAAGGAAGAGATCTCAACAATATAACCTTTGAGACACTTTATGGCATTCTGAAATCCTATGAACTTGAACTCTTTCAAAAGAGAGCCATACAGAGTGGAACAAGGAACAAGATGGCCAATATGTCAAGTGCCCTAGTAGCACATGTGGCAAGGATCACACAACCAACCCCTATACAATCCTTGAAGATAGAAGAGGTTGTTGAAGATGATGAGAAAGTAGTACTACAGCTCAAGGATGTGGAAGATGAAGACTTCTATACAATGGAGGAACTGGAAAGCATGGACAATCCTACTATGGCCTACATGGCTAAAAAGTTCAAGAACTTTAGGTTCAAGAAGGATAGGTCATTCAGGCCCCAAGGCCAAGCATCCAAGTTCACCAAGGGAAGCTCATCAAAGGCTGCTGTGGGAAGCTCATCCAAAGGAGGATACAAGACTGGATTTGTGGATAGGTCTAAATTCAAGTGTTACAACTGTGGTGAACCTGGTCATTTTGCTACTGGATGCAAAAGACCCAAACAGGTTCAGAGATTTGAGAAAGGAACTGGTGGATACTCTAAGAAGAATCAAGGTAGAGCCTATGTGGCTGAAGGAAAGTGTTGGGATAAGTCCGATGATGAAGATGAAGAAGAATATGTCAACCTAGCTCTCATGGCTAGCACTGATGAAGTAACATCAACATCTTCAAATCAGGTACCTTCACTTGTCCTACTTGATATGTCCATTGATGAGTATAAGAAAACAATTAAAGACTTAAGTGCTGAAATGTTCAATGTCTATACTAGCTTATCTGCTGCTAATGAGGAAATCACTAGGCTGAGTAAGCTAAATGAAACACTAAAGTCTGAAAATGAATCTCTTGTTCTCAAGACCAGTTCACTAGACTCTTTAGCTCAGGAGAATGCAAAATTTAAAAATGAATTAAAATGTGCTAAAGAAGTTGAGGAATATCAAGACAGTATTCAGCACCAAGAACTCCTCAACAAAATGGAGTAGTGGAAAGGAAGAACCGTACCTTGGTTGAAGCAGAAAGGACTATGTTAAGTGAATCAAAACTTCCCACTTACTTTTGGGCTGAAGCAATAAATACAGCTTGCTACACTCAGAATCGAACCCTGATTAATAAAGATCATGAAAAGACTCCGTATGAGTTAATGGCCAACAAGAAACCATCACTGAAGTATTTTCATGTGTTTGGTGCAAAGTGATTTGTATTGAAAGATGGAGAACATCTAGGCAAGTTTGATGCCAAAGCAGATGAAGGCATTTTTCTGGGATATTCTATGGAATCTAAAGCTTACAGGGTTTATGTAATCGAAGATAAGAAGGTGTTGGAAAGCCTTAATGTAACATTTGATGACACCAAAAAACCGAGCCTGCAAACATGAGAGAACTATGAATCCTTGGTATTTGAAAATCTATCAGGAGATCTCTCTGATAATGAAGAAGAACCTGTAGTTGTTCCTGGTGATAATAATAATGACAATGATAATGATTCTGGACCAAGTGGTGACAGTGGTGGAGATCCTCAAACTACTACTGAATCCACTAGTCAAACAACAGGGTCAACAGATCACACCGGCAACAACTCAGGAGGAGCAGGAGAAGGATCAACTAGTCACACTCAACAAAATTTTGAACAAGGAGAATCATCAAGATCGTATCTGCCAAGACAAAGGGTATGGAGTAGAGATCATCCCTTTCACTTGATCATTGGTGATCCGGACACAGGAGTGAGAACTAGAAGGACATCACAAATTGAATGTCACTATTCTGGGTTTCTTTCAGAAACAGAACCTAAGAAAGTTGAAGATGCCCTGGAAGATCCAGATTGGGTGATTGCAATGCAAGATGAACTCAATCAATTTGAAAGGCAGAAAGTTTGGAAGCTGGTACCCAGGCCTAAAGGAAAATCTGTTATAGGAACAAGGTGGGTATTCAGAAATAAATTGGATGAAGATGGCATTGTAACGAGAAACAAAGCCAGACTGGTTGCTAAAAGTTACTCTCAAGAAGAGGGTATAGATTATGATGAAACCTATGCACCAGTAGCAAGACTTGAGGCTATCAGGATGTTTCTGGCATTCGCAGCACATTCCAATTACAAGGTATATCAAATGGATGTGAAGAGTGCATTTCTGAATGGGGAGCTAGAAGAAGAAGTTTATGTGGAACAACCTCCAGGCTTTGAGGATTCAAATCTGGTGGACTTTGTATACTTTCTGTTCAAAGCTCTCTATGCACTCAAGCAAGCTCCAAGGACATGGTATGACACTCTATCTGAATTTTTACTCGAAAATAACTTTACTAGAGGTGTCGTGGATAAAACTCTCTTTTACAAGATGCACAAAAATGATTTGATATTAGTGCAAGTATATGTTGATGACATAACATTTGGTTCTACTAATGATGATCTATGCAAGAGATTTGATAAGTTAATGCAGAGTCGATATGAAATGAGCATGATGGGTGAATTGTCATTCTTTCTTGGACTACAAGTGTATCAAAGGCAAGATGGAATATTCATTTGCGAGTCCAAGTACATCAAGGATCTTCTAAAGAAGTATCAAATGGAAGACTCGTCTACAGAAAAGACTCCAATGCCAACTGCCACTAAGATTGATAAGGATGAAACTGGTAAGAAAGTTGACATCACAAGCTACAGAGGTATAATAGGCTCCTTACTATATCTCACTGTAAGTAGACCAGATATAATGTTTGCAACATGCTTGTGTGCTAGGTTTTAGTCTGATCCCAAAGAATCTCATATAATAGCTGTTAAGCGAATATTTAGATATCTTAAGGGAACCCCAAATCTTGAAATATGGTACCCTAAAGATACAGGATTTGATCTTATTGGATATATAGACTCAGATTTTGCAGGTTGTAAGATTGATCGGAAGAGTACTTCAGGAAGCTGTCAGTTTCTTGGAAGAAGGTTAGTTTCTTGGTATAGCAAGAAGCAGCACTCAGTATCCACATCGACAACTGAAGCTGAATACATAACTGTTGTGCTCAAATCTTGTGGATGAGAAACCAACTACGACAATATAAGTGCCATAGCAATCTCCAACAACCTAGTTCAGCACTCGAGGACCAAGTACATCGATATCAGGTATCATTTTATCCGAGAACATGTCATGAATGGAACTGTGGAGTTACATTTTGTACCCACAGAGGAACAAATTGCAGACATCTTTACTAAACCGCTTGATGAATCCACTTTTTCTAAGCTGGTTGGTAAACTTGGGATGTTAAATCTTTCTAATTGATTTTAATAAGAAGTCAGTAACTGCAAGATATGAAGGGTTTCGGGCATGAAAA
Organism: Heracleum sosnowskyi; assembly: GCA_030848705.1. Classification (NCBI taxonomy): domain Eukaryota; kingdom Viridiplantae; phylum Streptophyta; class Magnoliopsida; order Apiales; family Apiaceae; genus Heracleum; species Heracleum sosnowskyi. The sequence continues at coordinate 49,225,345 of CM061236.1, forward strand.
CGCAACGGAAAAATGCGTAAAAACAGAAAATAACGAAACCCTCCGCAGGATCCATGCGAAACACGATGTTTAATTCATGAACAGAATTGTTTACCTTTTAATGAGCTTTACCAATGGTTGACAGATGGAGGTACTTTGCTATGATCACCACGTGTCTCGCCTTGCGATACACGTCTCTAATTAGTCCACACGAACGCCCGATCGTCCAACGATCACCGGAGTTGGTACTAGCCAAGAACTGCCCTCGGAACTCTCTCTCTCTCTCTCTCCAGCCTCTCTTTGATGTAGATCTGCTAGGGTTTTTAGAAAAAACGAATTATGTATCTGTAACCCTAAAACAATACATCTTAATGTATTTATATGGAGAGAATTCTGGGTCTTTACCTAATCTGATTGGGCTTCCAAAACCCAATCTGATTATTAGTAGTTTTTCTTATTATATTCGAATTATATATAATTAATCAAGTCCTACTTAATTAATCCAATAATTCAATATAATAATAATTCAATTAAATTTGAAATTTAATTAATGCTCCATTTAAAACGTTCTTTGTGTGTGACCCTTTAGGTTATTATTACGTTGGCAATAATTTTAATATCTCATATTAAAATTATAAACAATGAGCGGCATCTAGTAATACATCATTGCTACCCAAGTAATAATAATAATTGATGATCCAATTAAACCTTTAATGAATAATGTTCCATGTAATATAATCTTTTTAACCTTATATTATAGATTAAACTCGAGGCATGGTTTATGTCATCCTCTTCAACATTTAATCCCGGTTTACTTGATCGATGAGTAGACTATTAAACAAATCACAATTTGAGCATGGCCATGCATTTCATAGTCTCACTCAATCAAGAGGCTAATAATATCACTCCTAAAATAGGAGGGTTAAATCCTATATCTATCATTCATATTTCTCATATGATTCACAATATACCCAATGTCCACCTTTATCATTACCTGGTCAAAGGTAGATTTGAGTAGAATCAAAGTATATTAATTCTCATATAGAAATATAATGATTTCAAGTGTAAGGATCATTACACCATTATCACTATGAGAATTGCTTATGACACTTGATAACATTTACCATGAAAAATTTACACGGTGGGTCTATCCAGTGCCATGTTCTGCTAACATGCACTTATGTCTTTGACTTTAGTATCACCATACTTATGACCAATGAGATGTGGTCATCAGTCAACAAACATACTAGTCTTAATGCATTATTATTGTCCTCAAATAATAATACTCGACTAGGGATCTTTTAGGATTATAAACACTACTCATATAATCTCATTTCTAAGTCACATACTTAGAGATATAGAATTCATGCTTATATTCCAAGGACATTTATTATTCTAATATTTATATCGCAGTTAATAAAGACATAATAAATTATTGAAAGAAAATCCATAGAACATATTTATTAATAATCAAAATGTCTTCCCTAAGAACATTATAGTATTGTCTCTAGGGCACAAGCACTAACAATCTCCCACTTGCACTAGAGCCAATCACCCATGTATCTAACACCCATGGAACTAGTGTGACCTTCGTGCTTCTGCTGCGACGAAGCCTTAGTCAGTGGGTCTGCAACGTTATCATTAGTATGCACTTTACATATATGTATATCTCCCTTCCTTGTAATCTCTCGAAGTAGATGATATCGTCTAAGTATATGCTTTGCTCGGGAATGGGACCTTGGTTCCTTAGCCTGCGCAATAGCTCCATTGTTATCGCAATAAAGATCAACTGGATCTGCGATCGATGGAACTACTCCAAGTACCTCAATAAATTTCCGAAGCCAAACAGCCTCTTTGGCCGCTTCACTGGTAGCAATATACTCAGCTTCCATTGTAGAATTAGCTACTGTCTCTTGCTTCGAACTCTTCCAGCTTACAGCACCTCCATTTAGACAAAACACAAACCCAGATTGAGACACAGTATCGTCTCTGTCTGTGTGGAAGCTAGCATCAGTGTAACCTCTTACAACTAGCTTCTTATCTCCTCCATATACCAAGAATGAATCTTTAGTTCTCTTGAGGTACTTAAGAATATTCTTGACTGTCGTCCAGTGACCTTCACCTGGATTAGACTGGTATCTGCTCGTCATGCTCAAAGCATACGAAACATCAGGTCGAGTACATATCATTGCATACATTATTGAACCAATTGCAGAAGCATATGGTACCTTTTTCATACGGTCCTTATCATCTAATGATTTAGGACAATTTTCTTTTGAGATCACTATCCCATGAGACACAGGGACAAATCCCCTTTTTGCCTCTTGCATCCCAAAATGATGCAATACTTTGTCAATGTATGTACTCTGACTTAAGCCGATTAATCTTCTAGATCTATCTCTATAGATCTTGATCCCTACTATATAGGTAGCATCGCCTAAGTCTTTCATTGAGAAACTTTTTCCCAACCAAGTCTTAACAGCCTAAAGAGAAGGTATGTCATTCCCTATTAGTAATATATCATCAACATATAATACTAGGAATGCCACTTTGCTTCCACTAACATTCTTGTATACACAAGGCTCATCTTCATTTTGAATACAACCAAACTCTTTGACTGTTACATCAAAATGAATGTTCCAACTCCTTGAGGCCTGCTTCAATCCATAAATAGATCGTAGTAGCTTACAGACCATTCTAGCAAATCTCGGATTGACAAAACCTTCTGGTTGTATCATATACACATCCTCTTCTAAGCTCCCATTTAAGAAAGAGGTTTTGACATCCATTTTCCAGATTTCATAGTCATAGTAAGCTGCTATCGTAAGAAAAATCCTGATGGACTTGACCATAGCTACTGGTGAGAAAGTTTCATCATAGGCAATACCATGAATTTGTTTGAAACCTTTCGCCACTAGTCTTGCTTTGTAGGTCGTTACATTACCATCCATGTCTATTTTCTTCTTGAAAACCCATTTGCACCCAATAGGTTTTACCCCTTCAGGTGGTTCAACCAAAGTCCATACTTTGTTTTCATACATGGAATACATATCAGATTTCATAGCTTCCAGCCATCTCTCAGAATTTGGACTATTCATAGCATCCTGATAGGTAAGACTGTAAGAGGCTCATCTTCATCCATAAGCATTGCATCACCAGTCTGAGTTAAGAGAAATCCATAATATCTCTCAGGATCATGGCGAATCCTACCAGATCTACGAACAACCTGTGTTTCTTGAGCAGTAACATTTTCATGTACTTCGTGCTCATGTTCCAACTCTGGTTCAATGTCATTCTGTGGTTCTCGAACTTCATCGAGATCTATCATACTCCCACTGTTTTTCTTAGAGAACAGTTCTTTTTCAAGAAATACAACAGTTCGAGCAACAAACACTTTGTTCTCGGTACGATTATAGAAATAATACCCTTTAATTTCTTTTGGGTATCGCACAAAATTACATTTGTCTGATTTCGGTCCTAGCTTGTCAGTGACTAAATGTTTCACAAACGCTTCGCATCCCCATACTTTCAAAAAGGACATGCTATGACGTTTCTCAGTCCATATCTCATATGGTGTAGTTTGAACCGATTTAGTAGGAACTCGGTTAAGTGTGTGTGCAGCCGTTTCCAGAGCATAACCCCGGAAACTAATTGGAAGATCCGCTAGACTCATCATCCACCGCACCATGTCCAACAAGGTACGATTTCTCCTTTCAGATACACCATTCCACTATAGTGTTCTAGGAGGTGTGAGTTGTAATACAATACCACACTCCTTTAAGAAATTCTTAAATTCTAAGCTTAGGTACTCACCTCCACGATAAGATCGTAAAGTTTTCATACTTCCGCATATCTGCTTTTCCACTTCTGCCTTGTACTCTTTGAATTTTTCAAATGATTCAGATTTGTTCTTCAAAAGATACACATATCTGTATCTACTAAAATCATCAGTAAAGGTTATGAAGTAGTAAAATCAACCTCTTTCCATCGTACGCATTGGACCACAGACATCACTATGTATGAGTTCTAATCGTTCGGTGGCCCTCTCACCAGTTCCGGTAAAAGGAGTTGTAGTCATTTTTCCAATGAGACAAGGTTCGCATTCTTCGTATGATTCAAAATCAAACTTATCCAAGTATCCATCCTTATGTAACTTGGAAATGCGTTTCTCATTTATATGGCCTAAACGACAATGCCAAAGGTATGTTTGATTTGAGTCATTAGCCTTAATACGTTTATTATTTACATTCTAGACAGGAATATCAAGATCAAGAACATATAAACCATTAAATAAACGTACAACCCCATATGTAACATTATTCAAACCAAAGGAACAACTATTGTTCTGAATTTTAAAGGAAAAACCTTTCTTGTCCAAACAAGAAACAGAAATAATGTTTCTGCAAATCGCAGGCACGTAAAAACAGTTTTCATGTTCTAAAATAAGCCCAGTGGGCAACGATAAATTATAAGTCCCTACATCCAAAGCAACAACCTTTGCTCCATTGCCAACGCATAGGTCGACTTCTCCTTTCGCCAAAGTCATACTCCTTCGCAGTTCCTGCACATTTATACAAATGTGAGAACCACATCCAGTATCCAATACCCATGATGTAGAAGTAGACAAATTGACTTCTATAACATACATACCTGAATCAGAAATCTTCATAGACTTCATACCCTTCAGGTTCTGATCCTCCAAATAAGCTTGACAATTACGCTTCCAATGACCCGGCTTCTTACAAAAATGACATACATCACCCTTTGCAGCACCTTTTGCAACACCTCCAGTAGGCTTCAAAGCCTTTTTGAAAGCAGGCTTCGGATTAGCAGATTTAGATCCAATCTTCCTCTTGCCTTTCCATTTCCCCTTTCATTTGGCATTCCCTTTATTCATCATCATTATGGGAGCAGGGTTAGCCTTTGACATATTGGTCTCAGCAGTCCTCAATAATGCCAATAGTTCGGTAGGTGTTTTGTCTATCTCACTCATAATATAGTTTATAACAAATTGAGTGTAGTTCTTGTTCAAAGACTGCAAGATCAAATCTGCTTGGTGTTCCGGTAAAACCGGGTAACCCAAATTCTCAAGGGTTTCCATATACCCTATCATCTTTAGAACATGCGGTCCAACCGGGTCACGATCTCCCTGTTTGCATGCATACAAAGCTTTGCTTACATCAAACCTCTCTTGAAGAGCTTGACCCTCAAACATCCTTTTGAGGTGCTCAATCATGTCATAAGCGTTCATACGCTCATGTTGTTTCTGAAGCTCAGGACTCATAGTCGCTAGCATCAAACAACAGACATCCGTAGAATCATCAAGATGCTTCTAATAAGCATTTTGTTGAGCCTCGGTTGCTTCAGCAGCAAGAAGTCCAGGGTGAGGAATATCAAGGACATAAGCTTTCGCTCCTGCCTGAGGACAATCCTCAAATTCCTTTGCCAATCAAGGAAGTTGGTTCCTGTCAGCTTTTCCTTCTCAAGGACTGATCGCACAGAGAAATTGTTTGAGTTTGCCATTTAGATATCTACAATGTTAAAATGCATAAAATAAGTTAGTTGCAGATTTATTAAATTATGTTCAAGTGATTATCCATATATTCACAATATATATCTCTCACTATTTTTATCAAATCAATAGCCCTAACTATTAATTCGGAAGGCATTACTCTAAATCCTTCTAGTGAGCCAAGATCCATATTTCGTCATGCTTAAGGTCAGCTTTGGCTTTACTCCCAAAACATGATTTATTTAGGTAGACAACTCTTGTCAATTATATCATATAACTCTTGGAAAGTCTGGTAGAACAACATTTGTCCACATTTATCCAATAAATCATACCAAACTCCATGCTTCTAAGTTCACAATCCTATTGTGGTAACTTAGTTAACTCTAACCCAATGGTCTAACAGTTAAGTATCACATTTACTTCATCGCGCCTTACCACGATAGATTGGAGTGCTTCGCTTTGGCGAACCCACTCTTTCTCGATCTAGGTCTTGACGAGTGTTACCCATTAGAAGGCATCTAAGTGACTTAATATTTTAAATTTAGGGATTATATTATTAAAATGACCATGATCCCGTCATCAAGAGATTCCCAATGTTTCCTTGAACTAAGTACTTCAATTCAAAATTCATCAATGGTTTAATTTACAGTCCAACGGAGGAGTCACAGTGGTCTCACTTAAAACCCGCTTTTCTTACAAACGCTGCTTGTATTTTTGTCAAAATCACCCCATATCAAAAAATCGAAAATTCATACTTATTTCCGTGTTTCATAAACACAGGAATCTCATGTTCGTTTTGTTCAATTTTAAAATCTTGAATCGTTATAGATTTTATCTTGTTTAGCAGGCATGGCATGAGTGATGTATCTAATACATACACGGTTAATCTAATTAAAATATGCATCATTATTGCTACGCATACATATATGTAAAGTGCGTAAAGTAAAAGTGTTTGGTTATGGCCCAATCCTATGCGATTTTTCCAAGCTAAGGAAAAATCAAGGTCAATCTATAGTGGTATCAAATACAACTTAATAAATTACACATGTCTTCATGCTTCCTTGTAATGACTCCTTTGATCGCCTCCTTGGTATGCCTCCATGTCTTCATATCACCGATTACATTACAAAAATATGAAACAAGCTAATCTAATAAACTTACAAGAGAAACTCGAGTTACATTCGAGATTTAATCATTACAAGTATGAACGACATGCAAGTCGTATTTAAAACCAAAACCATAATCAAAAACCACTAACCTATGGGTCTTAGGGCCATAACCATACACCATGCTCAATTAACAGTTAAGAACATCTCAGATTTCATCAAGACATCATACCATATCATATTTCTTATGATCCAATCAAAGAATTAAAAGGCACAAATCAGAAAAATCGAAATCATGACAGAAAATAGTAAATCGCAGTTTTGAGGGCCTAAACAATGTCAAATGGCCAAAAAGCGACTAGGGTCGTAGAAAAGCCGTGAGTTTTACTCGTGAAGATTTTCCCTTTCCGAAAAGGTATTATTCGTCGAATTCTGACACCGAAAAATCAGAAAAACACTATTCACGCAAAAACTGTTTTCTGCAGATTTTCTTTCGGAATCAAACGAAACAATTTCGATCGATCCTCAAGCCTCTGTATCATATACGTACAGACCTCACCAGCAACAATAGATGTGTCAATACATATCAGAACCCAAGAGTTTATATATATAAACAGAATAGCATGCATATCATACAAAATCGTATACATATCAGTCATGTCAGATTGTAAACATGCTATAATCAATAAAACAGTAAACACATAAACGAATTAAACACAATTCGCAAGTAGCTCTGATACCATTGAAGGGTTTCGGGCATGAAAACGCAACGGAAAAACGCGTAAAAACAGAAAATAACGAAACCCTCCGCAGGATCCATGCGAAACACGATGTTTAATTCGTGAACATAATTGTTTACCTTTTAATGAGCTTTACGAATGGTTGACAGATGGAGGTCCTTTGCTATGATCACCACGTGTCCCGCCTTGCGATACACGCTCTAATCAGTCCACACGAACGCCCGATCGTCCAACGATCACCGGAGTTGGTACTAACCAAGAACTGCCCTCGGAACTCTCTCTCTCTCTCTCTAGCCTCTCTTTGATGTAGAGCTGCTAGGGTTTTTAGAAAAACGAATTATGTATCTGTAACCCTAAAACAATACATCTTAATGTATTTATATGTAGAGAATTCTGGGCCTTTACCTAATCTGATTGGGCTTCCAAAACCCAATCTAATTATTAGTAGTTTTTCTTATTATATTCGAATTATATATAATTAATCAAGTCCTACTTAATTAATCCAATAATTCAATATAATAATAATTCAATTAAATTTGAAATTTAATTAATGCTCCGTTTAAAACGTTCTTTGTGTGTGACCCTTTAGGTTATTATTGCGTTGGCAATAATTTTAATATCTCATAATAAAATTATAAACAATGAGCGGCATCTAGTAATACATCATTGCTACCCAAGTAATAATAATAATTGATGATCCAATTAAACCTTTAATGAATAATGTTCCATGTAATATAATCCTTTTAACCTTATATTATAGATTAAACTCGAGGCATGGTTTTTGTCATCCTCTTCAACATTTAATCCCGGTTTACTTGATCGATGAGTAGACTATTAAACAAATCACAATTTGAGCATGGCCATGCATTTCATAGTCTCACTCAATCAAGAGGCCAATAATATCACTCATAAAATAGGAGGGTTAAATCCAATATCTATCATTCATATTTCTCATATGATTCACAATATACCCAATTTCCACCTTTATCATTACCTGGTCAAAGGTAGATTTGAGTAGAATCAAAGTATATTAATTCTCATATAGAAATATAATGATTTCAAGTGTAAGGATCATTACACCATTATCACTATGAGAATTGCTTATGACACTTGATAAAATTTACCATGAAAAATTTACACGGTGGGTCTATCCAGTGCCATGTTCTGCTAACATGCACTTATGTCTTTGACTTTAGTATCACCATACTTATGACCAATGAGATGTGGTCATCAGTCAACAAACATACTAGTCTTAATGCATTATTATTGTCCTCAAATAATAATACTCGACTAGGGATCTTTTTGGATTATAAACACTACTCATATAATCTCATTTCTAAGTCACATACTTAGAGATATAGAATTCATGCTTATATTCCAAGGACATTTATTATTCTAATATTTATATCGCAGTTAATAAAGACATAATAAATTATTGAAAGAAAATCCATAGAACATATTTATTAATAATCAAAATGTCTTCCTTAAGAACATTATAGTATTGTCTCTAGGGCACAAGCACTAACAAGATAGTCCTAGTAAATCCATGAGTTTAAGAATTTCTATATCCTTAGGACTTGTGAATTTATTTTCAGGAGCAATTCTCGTAAGTTAGAATTATCGTACTAATTTTATGTCATATTTATGAATGATATATCTTCTGACATTTAATTAGTTAATAATTCTGGAATTATTTAAGTGCTAATATTTGTTCTAAATATTTAAGCATTTACTTAATTCGAATTATTTTACTCTGCTTTGAACATTTTAAAGTAATGCAACATAATTTATTGGATTTTAATTGGTTTATATCATATAATGATATTTAGTCGATTTTATTCTAAGAAAATTGTGAGATTTTTGTGGACTGTGAATTTTGTTCAAAAATTGTTGATCTGGAACAAATTCAAGAAAAGACAGAAAACAAAAATCATAGGTTCAGTTTAAACTGGAAACATATTTGAAATGAACTGAACACAAAAATCTATCGAAAAAGGAATTTCCATAGTTTTCTGAGTATTTGTCAAAAAGCATCGAAAGGAATTTTCAATGGTTTTTGTTAAAGAAAAGAAAAACTATCGAAGAAAAGTCTCGATAGTTTTTGAAATTGGAAATGAAATCTATCGAAAGAATTCAATTCTTTAATATTCGAATTGCTCGATGGTTTTCAGAAAGAACAACTTCTCGGCAGTTTTTGGTTTTGTAATTTTAAAAACCTTCGATAGTTTTTGATAAAAGTCTGTTCAAATTCAAATTTTATCAAAGTGTGCTTTGACTTTTATGCCCCTCAGAAAAACTATCGATAGTACATTTTTAAATCTATCGAAAGTGATTTTACTAAAATACCCCTGTAGTTCAGACAGTATATAACGGCCTCTTGGACATTTTTCTTTCTTCATTTTCAGATCTAAGGTGTTTTGCATATACTTACATATACACACAACCAAGAACATAGACTTCGACATATTTTTTTTACCCGATTAAACTTGACAGAATCACTCTTTTTACCATAGTAAATTGATTTTAACCGTGAAAATACTGTGGGTGTGTGATTAGTTTGAGTTTTGTACTCGGTTTTAGAAGAAATCAACCGAAAGTGACATTTTGAACCTCATGAATTTTGTTAACAGTGTTCATCCTTAGGAATTGATTGTTGAACAATTGATTTCTTAAGTTTAACTGAAAATTCAAAAGTTAACAAATTAGGGTTCTTAATTTGGGTTTGTTTTTGGTTCGAATTTTAAAATTAATAAAAAGGGTTATTTTAAAGTTAATTAATTAGAAATAATTAATTAAGAAAATTTTGGTTTTAATTTTAATTTTCTGGAAATTTTGAAAATATAATGGCCGGAGAATTTATTATTACCAAAACAAATCACATCTCGTTTCAAAACGTGTAATCAATTTTGAATCTTCAGTTTCGTGCATGGGCACAATTTTTGAACACACACTCATTGGTGGCACATGCATTAAGTACTCATGCGGTTCTTTGTGTTGATCAATTAACTACACTGTACACAACTGCCACAAACACATCAGAAAACAATATCTTATCCTTTAGTTTTGTTTTGCCAGGGGGCATGACAATTAGGGTAACAGAACACGATGTAAACAGAATTCTTCATTTTCCAACAGAAAATCTTGTTCCGGATCCCACGACTGAGGAGATACATGCTTTATTCACTCTCATAAGAAGTCAACAACCTAACTTCTTTGTGGGAGAGTTTCTAAAGCATTACCTAACCAAGCCATGAAATTTCTTCTTTCACACACTAATCCATGTTTTTACTGGTAAAACGACAAATCTGCATGGTATTCCTTTGTTTCTTCAGAAACTAGGGTTTGCTATTGCTAACAATAGGCATATTAACATAGGGAGACTTTGTTAGTGCTTGTGCCCTAGAGACAATACTATAATGTTCTTAGGGAAGACATTTTGATTATTAATAAATATGTTCTATGGATTTTCTTTCAATTATTTATTATGTCTTTATTAACTGCGATATAAATATTAGAATAATAAATGTCCTTGGAATATAAGCATGAATTCTATATCTCTAAGTATGTGACTTAGAAATGAGATTATATGAGTAGTGTTTATAATCCTAAAAAGATCCCTAGTCGAGTATTATTATTTGAGGACAATAATAATGCATTAAGACTAGTATGTTTGTTGACTGATGACCACATCTCATTGGTTATAAGTATGGTGATACTAAAGTCAAAGACATAAGTGCATGTTAGCAGAACATGGCACTGGATAGACCCACCGTGTGAATTCTTCATGGTAAATGTTATCAAGTGTCATAAGCAATTCTCACAATGATAATGGTGTAATGATCCTTACACTTGAAATCATTATATTTCTATATGAGAATTAATATACTTTGATTCTACTCAAAGTTACCTTTGACCGGGTAATGATAAAGGTGGACATTGGGTATATTATGAATCATATGAGAAATATGAATGATAGATATAGGATTTAACCCTCCTATTTTAGGAGTGATATTATTGGCCTCTTGATTGAGTGAGACTATGAAATGCATGGCCATGCTCAAATTGTGATTTGTTTAATAGTCTACTCATCGATCAAGTAAACCGGGATTAAATGTTGAAGAGGATGACATAAACCATGCCTCGAGTTTAATCTATAAAGGAACATTATTACATGGAACATTATTCATTAAAGGTTTAATTGGATCATCAATTATTATTATTACTTGGGTAGCAATGATATATTACTAGATGCCGCTCATTGTTTATAATTTTATGAGATATTAAAATTATTGCCAACATAGTAATAACCTAAAGGGTTACACATAAAGAACGTTTTAAACGGAGCATTAATTAAATTTCGAATTTAATTTAATTATTATTATTATTGAATTATTAGATTAATTAAGTAGGACTTGATTAATTATATAATAATTCGAATATAATAAATAATACTACTAATAATCAGATTGGGTTTTGGAAGCCCAATCAGATTAGGTATAGGCCCAGAATTCTCTCCATATAAATACATTAAGATGTATTATTTTAGGGTTAAGAAATTGAAAAAAACGTTTTTCTTAAAAAAAACCCTAGCTGCTCTACATCAAAGAGAGGCTAGAGAGAGAGAGAGAGAGAGAGAGAGAGTTCCGAGGGCAGTTCTTGGCTAGTACCAACTCCGGTGATCGTTGGACGATCGGGCGTTCGTGTGGACTAATTAGAGACGTGTATCGCAAGGCGGGACACGTGGTGATCATATCAAAGGACCTCCATTTGTCAGCCGTTCGTAAAGCTTCAAAAGGTAAACGATTCTATTCACGAATTAAATATCGTTTTTCACATGGATCCTGCGGAGGGTTTCGTTAATTTTTCTATTTTACGCGTTTTTCCGTTGCGTTTTCATGCCCGAAACCCTTCAATGGTATCAGAGCTACTTGCGAAAAGTGTTTAATTCATTTATATGTTTACTGTTTTGATGATAAAATCATGTTTGCGACTATCATGATTGATGCGTTGTTTTTATGAAAACATGAATATTGTATTGATGTATATACATAAATTGTATAATAATGATGATTGAGATGATCATATGATGATCATATAATCTGTATGTATACTGATATATACATGATATAGTTTTGTTCTTGTTATGAGAATCGTATTCGATACGATTTCTGATTGGCTGCGCAGATTTGGTGAAATTTGCATACTGTCTCAGAATTTCGCCGAAAATACCTTTTCGGAAAGGGAAACAGGCGTCTGAACAATACAGACTATGTCACTCGTTCATCTGTAAGGCGTTTGACGTCGATTACTGTCTATAAACAGCGATTTATGGTTTTCATAATTCTGATTTTAATTTTCTGATTTACACTTTATTTGATTTTGTGATTGGATCATGAAAAATATGATATGGTGTGATATGTTGATGCAATATGAGATGTTCTTAACTGTTAATTGAGCATGGTGTAAGGTTATGGCCCTAAGACCCATAGGTTAGTGGTTTTTGATTATGGTTTTGGTTTTAAATACGACTTGCATGTCGTTCATTCTTGTAATGATTAAATCTCGAATGTAACTCGAGTTTCTCTTGTAAGTTTATTAGATTAGCTTTTCATATTATGTAATTGATGATATGAAGACATGGAGGCATGCCAAGGAGGCGATCAAAGGAGACATTACAAGGAAGCATGAAGACATGTGTAATTTATTATGTTGTATTTGATACCACCATAGATTGACCTTGGTTTTTACTTAGCTTGGAAAAATCGCATAGGATTGGGCCATAACCAAGCACGTTTACTTTACGCACTTTACATATATGATGCATGTGATGATGATATGTATGCGTAGTGATAATGATGCATGTTTTAATTAGATTAAACATGTATGTATTAGATACATCACCCATGCCATGCCTGATAAACAAGATAAAATCTGTAACGATTCAAGATTTTAAAATTGAACAAAATGAACATGAGATTCCTGTGTTTATGAAACACGGAAATAAGTATGAATTTTTTGATTTTTTGATATGGGGCGATTTTGACAAAAAATACAAGCAGCGCTTGTAAGAAAGGCGGGTTTTAAGTGAGACCACTGTGACTCCTCCGTTGGACTGGAAATCAAACCATTGATGAATTTTGAATTGAAGTACTTAGTTCAAGGAAAAATTGGGAATCTCTTGATGATGGGATCATGGTCGTTTTAATAATAAAATCCCTAAATTTAAAATATTAAGTCACTTAGATGCCTTCCAATGGGCAACACTCGTCAAGACCTAGATCGAGAAAGAGTGGGTTCGCCAAAGCGAAGCACTCCAATCTATCGTGGTATGGCGATGAAGTAAATGTGATACTTAACTGTTAGACCATTGGGTTAGACTTAACTAAGTTACCATAATAGGATTGTGAACTTAGAGGCATGGAGTTTGGTATGATTTATTGGATAAATATGGACAAATGTTGTTCTACCAAACTTTCCAAGAGTTATATATGATATAATTGACAAGAGTTGTCTACCTAAATAAATCATGTTTTGGGAGAAAAGCCAAAGCTGACCTTAAGCGTGACGAAATATGGATCTTGGCTCACTAGAAGGATTTTGAGTAATGCCTTCCGAATTAATAGTTAGGGCTATTGATTTGATAAAAATAGTGGGAGATATATATTGTGAATATATATGGATAATCACTTGAACATAATTTAATCTGCAACTAACTTATTTTATGCATTTTAACATTGTAGATATCTAAATGGCAAACTCAAACAATTTCTCTGTGCGATCAGTCCTTGAGAAGGAAAAGCTGACAGGAACCAACTTCCTTGATTGGCAAAGGAATTTGAGGATTGTCCTCAGGCAGGAGCGAAAGCTTTATGTCCTTGATATTCCTCACCCTGGACCTCTTGCTGCTGAAGCAACCGAGGCTCAACAAAATGCTTATCAGAAGCATCTTGATGATTCTACGGATGTCTGTTGTTTGATGCTAGCGACTATGAGTCCTGAGCTTCAGAAACAACATGAGCGTATGGACGCTTATGACATGATAGAGCACCTCAAAAGGATGTTTGAGGGTCAAGCTCGTCAAGAGAGGTTTGATGTAAGCAAAGCGTTGTATGCATGCAAACAGGGAGATCGTGACCCGGTTGGACCGCATGTTCTAAAGATGATAGGGTATTTGGAAACCCTTAAGAATTTGGGTTACCCGGCTTTACCGGAACACCAAACAGATTTGATCTTGCAGTCTTTGAACAACAACTACACTCAATTTGTAATAAACTATATTATGAGTGAGATAGACAAAACACCTACCGAACTATTGGCATTATTGAGGACTGCTGAGACCAATATGTCAAAGGCTAACCCTGCTCCCATAATGATGGTGAATAAAGGGAATGCCAAAGGAAAGGGGAAATGGAAAGGCAAGAAGAAGATTGGATCTAAATCTGCTAATCCGAAGCCTGCTTTCAAAAAGGCTTTGAAGCCTACTAGAGGTGTTGCAAAAGGTGCTGCAAAGGGTGATGTATGTCACTTTTGCAAGAAGTCGGGTCATTGGAAGCGTAATTGTCAAGCTTATTTGGAAGATCTGAACCTGAAGGGAATGAAGTCTGTGAAGATTTATGATTCAGGTATGTATGTTATAGAAGTCAATTTGTCTACTTCTACATCATGGGTATTAGATACTGGATGTGGTTCTCACATTTGTATAAATGTGCAGGAACTACGAAGGAGTAGGACTTTGGCGAAAGGAGAAGTCGACCTACGCGTTGGCAATGGAGCAAAGGTTGCTACTTTGGCTGTAGGGACTTATAATTTATCGTTGCCCACTGGGCTTATTTTAGAACTTGAGAACTGTTTTTACGTGCCTGCGATTTGCAGAAACATTATTTTTGTTTCTTGTTTGGACAAGAAAGGTTTTTCCTTTACAATTAAGAACAATAGTTGTTCCTTTGGTTTGAATAATGTTACCTATGGGGTTGCACGTTTATTTAATGGTTTATATGTTCTTGATCTTGATATTCCTGTCTATAATGTAAATAATAAACGTATTAAGGCTAATGACTCAAATCACACATACCTTTGGCATTGTCATTTAGGCCATATAAATGATAAACGCATTTCCAAGTTACATAAGGATGGATACTTGGATAAGTTTGATTTTGAATCATACGAAGAATACGAACCTTGTCTTATTGGAAAAATGACTAAAGCTCCTTTTACCGGAATTGGTGAGAGGGCCACCGGATGATTAGAACTTATACATAGTGATGTATGTGGTCCAATGCGTACGATGGCAAGAGGTGGCTTTTACTACTTCATAACCTTTACTGATGATTTTAGTAGATACGGATATGTGTATCTTTTGAAGAACAAATCCGAATCATTTGAAAAATTCAAAGAGTACAAGGCAGAAGTGGAAAAGCAAATAGGCGGAAGTATTAAAACTCTACAATCTGATCATGGAGGTGAGTACTTAAGCTTAGAATTTAAGAATTACTTAAAGGAGTGTGGTATTGTATCACAGCTCACACCTCCTGGAACACCACAGTGGAATGGTGTATCTGAAAGGAGAAATCGTACCTTGTGGACATGGTGCGATCGATGATGAGTCTAGCGGATCTTCCAATTAGTTTTTGGGGTTATGCTCTAGAAACGGCTGCACACACACTTAACCGAGTTCCTACTAAATCGGTTCAAACTACACCATATGAGATATGGACTGAGAAACGTCATAGCATGTCCTTTTTGAAAGTATGGGGATGTGAAGCGTTTGTGAAACATTTAGTCACTGACAAGCTAGGACCGAAATCAGACAAATGTAATTTTGTGGGATACCCAAAAGAAACTAAAGGGTATTATTTCTATAATCGTATCGAGAGCAAAGTGTTTGTTGCTCGAACTGCTGTATTTCTTGAAAGAGAACTGTTCTTTAAGAAAAACAGTGGGAGTATAATAGATCTCGATGAAGTTCGAGAACCACAAAATGACATTGAACCAGAGTTGGAACATGAGCACGAAGTACATGAAAATGTTACTGCTCAAGAAACACAGGTTGTTCGTAGATCTGGTAGGATTCGCCACGAGCCTGAGAGATATTATGGATTTCTCTTAACTCAGACTGGCGATGTAATGCTTATGGATGAAGATGAGCCTCTTACCTATCAGGATGCTATGAATAGTCCAGATTCTGAGAGATGGCTGGAAGCTATGAAATCTGAGATGGATTCCATGTATGAAAACAAAGTATGGACTTTGGTTGAACCACCTGAAGGGGTAAAACCTATTGGGTGCAAATGGGTTTTCAAGAAGAAAACAGACATGGATGGTAATGTAACGACCTACAAAGCAAGACTAGTGGCGAAAGGTTTCAAACAAATTCATGGTATTGACTATGATGAAACTTTCTCACCAGTAGCTATGGTCAAGTCCATCAGGATTTTGCTTGCGATAGCAGCTTACTATGACTATGAAATCTGGAAAATGGATGTCAAAACCGCTTTCTTAAATGGGAGCTTTGAAGAGGATGTGTATATGATACAACCAGAAGGTTTTGTCGATCCGAGATTTGCTAGAGTGGTCTGTAAGCTACTACGATCTATTTATGGATTGAAGCAGGCCTCAAGGAGTTGGAACATTCGTTTTGATATAACAGTCAAAGAGTTTGGCTTTATTCAAAATGAAGATGAGCCTTGTGTTTACAAGAAGGTTAGTGGGAGAAAAGTGGCATTCCTAGTATTATATGTTGATGATATATTACTAATAGGGAATGACATACCTTCTCTTCAGGTTGTTAAGACTTGGTTGGGAAAAAGTTTCTCAATGAAAGACTTAGGCGATGCTACCTATATATTAGGGATCAAGATCTATAGAGATAGATCTAGAAGATTAATCGGCTTAAGTCAGAGTACATACATTGACAAAGTATTGCATCGTTTTGGGATGCAAGAGGCAAAAAGGGGATTTGTCCCTGTGTCTCATGGGATAGTGATCTCAAAAGAAAACTGTCCTAAATCATTAGATGATAAGGACCGTATGTAAAAGGTACCATATGCGTCTGCAATTGGTTCAATAATGTATGCAATGATATGTACTCGACCTGATGTTTCGTATGCTTTGAGCATGACGAGCAGATACCAGTCTAATCCAGGTGAAGGTCACTGGACGACAGTCAAGAATATTCTTAAGTACCTCAAGAGAACAGAGACGATACTGTGTCTCAATCTGGGTTTGTATTTTGTCTAAATGGAGGTGCTGTAAGCTGGAAGAGTTCGAAGCAAGAGACAGTAGCTGATTCTACAATGGAAGCTGAGTATATTGCTGCCAGTGAAGCGGCCAAAGAGGCTGTTTGGCTTCGGAAATTTATTGAGGGACTTGGAGTAGTTCCATCGATCGCAGATCCAGTTGATCTTTATTGCGATAACAATGGAGCTATTGCACATGCTAAGGAACCAAGGTCCCATTCCCGAGCAAAGCATATACTTAGACGATATCATCTACTTAGAGAGATTACAAGGAGGGGAGATATACATATATGTAAAGTGCATACTAATGATAACGTTGCAGACCCACTGACTAAGGCTTTGTCGCAGCAGAAGCACGAAGGTCACACTAGTTCCATGGGTATTAGATACATGGGTGATTGGCTCTAGTGCAAGTGGGAGATTGTTAGTGCTTATGCCCTAGAGACAATACTATAATGTTCTTAGGGAAGACATTTTGATTATTAATAAATATGTTCTATGGATTTTCTTTCAATTATTTATTATGTCTTTATTAACTGCGATATAAATATTAGAATAATAAATGTCCTTGGAATATAAGCATGAATTCTATATCTCTAAGTATGTGACTTAGAAATGAGATTATATGAGTAGTGTTTAAAATCCTAAAAAGATCCCTAGTCGAGTATTATTATTTGAGGACAATAATAATGCATTAAGACTAGTATGTTTGTTGACTGATGACCACATCTCATTGGTTATAAGTGCGGTGATACTAAAGTCAAAGACATAAGTGCATGTTAGCAGAACATGGCACTGGATAGACCCACCGTGTGAATTCTTCATGGTAAATGTTATCAAGTGTCATAAGCAATTCTCACAATGATAATGGTGTAATGATCCTTAGACTTGAAATCATTATATTTCTATATGAGAATTAATATACTTTGATTCTACTCAAAGTTACCTTTGACCGGGTAATGATAAAGGTGGACATTGGGTATATTATGAATCATATGAGAAATATGAATGATAGGTATAGGATTTAACCCTCCTATTTTAGGAATGATATTATTGGTCTCTTGATTGAGTGAGACTATGAAATGCATGGCCATGCTCAAATTGTGATTTGTTTAATAGTCTACTCATCGATCAAGTAAACCGGGATTAAATGTTGAAGAGGATGACATAAACCATGCCTCGAGTTTAATCTATAATATAAGGTTAAAAGGATTATATTACATGGAACATTATTCATTAAAGGTTTAATTGGATCACCAATTATTATTATTACTTGGGTAGCAATGATGTATTACTAGATGCCGCTCATTGTTTATAATTTTATGAGATATTAAAATTATTGCCAACATAGTAATAACCTAAAGGGTTACACATAAAGAACGTTTTAAACGGAGCATTAATTAAATTTCGAATTTAATTGAATTATTATTATTATTATTGAATTATTGGATTAATTAAGTAGGACTTGATTAATTATATAATAATTCGAATATAATAAATAAGACTACTAATAATCAGATTGGGTTTTGGAAGCCCAATCAGATTAGGTATAGGCCCAGAATTCTCTCCATATAAATACATTAAGATGTATTATTTTAGGGTTAAGAAATTGAAAAAAACGTTTTTCTTAAAAAAAAACCCTAGCTGCTCTACATCAAAGAGAGGCTAGAGAGAGAGAGAGAGAGAGAGTTCCGAGGGCAGTTCTTGGCTAGTACCAACTCCGGTGATCGTTGGACGATCGGGCGTTCGTGTGAACTAATTAGAGACGTGTATCGCAAGGCGGGACACGTGGTGATCATATCAAAGGACCTCCATTAGTCAGCCGTTCGTAAAGCTTCAAAAGGTAAACGATTCTATTCACGAATTAAATATCGTTTTTCGCATGGATCCTGTGGAGGGTTTCGTTAATTTTTCTATTTTACGCGTTTTTCCGTTGCGTTTTCATGGCCGAAACCCTTCAGACTTGTGATTGAACAAATAATTCTGTGCATGGGACCTTTGGAAGAAAGAACAGGCCTAGATGATGTGCTTTGTTTCTATCCAAGGTTCCTACAGATAATTTTAAATGATGTGTTAACAGATGAGGAAAGAGACATCTTTGCAGATGAGGAGACAATGGAGTGCATGAAGATGAAGAGCAATGCAATAAAAACTTTGATAAAGAAGAATCATCTTACAGGGGTGCCTACTGTTCTGACGGACTATCTTAGAACGGTACCCCTACCACTTCTACCCGAAGGGGAACAAGTAAATCAAGGTATAATTCCTGAACCTGTCATTCCACCTCAAACTGCACCAATGGATATTGATCCAGAGCCCTCAGTGGCCATTCCTGACCAGGAGGTTGAAAACCAACAACCTCTAACCACGGTCATAGAGCCTTTGAAAGAGCCAAATGAAACAATAACCGAAGCTCCTACCCCTACTATACCAATCATTCAAACAACTGTGAGTGTAGAGGGAGATAGTTCCAAAGCAGCACCACATAAGGAGATACACCCTTCAACAACAGCTCTGCCTTCCTCTAAAAGGAGAAGAATTGAAACCAAGGCAACTGTTGATACTTCATTTCCATCCTCCAAAGAGCCCTTCACTGATTTTTCTGATGCTGATTGGGTAGCTCTTACTAAAGCTATATCTGAACCCCTAGCCCAACCAAACAAAGAAGAATTGACGGAAGCAACTAGTTCTCCGACCATATTACGGTCAGGACCACTGGTTGAAGGTTATTTAATGAACCAAGAGTCTTCACAGACGTCGAGAGAAGGTTCTGACCCAAATGCAAAATCTAAAGGGTCATTGCCTAGCTCCCCAAATGGAACATATCTAAATCCTGCGGGTACATGGTCTGACAGGTAGGTGCAGATCGGCAACTCGGTGACAATGAATCAATTTAAATTGAGGAGTTAACTGAGGAAAAGTCTTCACAGACTTTAAAGGAAGTTTCAGGACCTCTGCTGCTAATAGAGCCTAATTCTAACCCCCTAGAGATTCAAACTCTAGATCCTGTTAAGGATAAATCATCGAAAGATGATCAGCAACTTGGTTTAACCAATGACGGGGACTTGCGAAACCCCATTGCACCATCGGTGACCTCCTTAAGGATGGCTACGGTGATTTCTGTTGCATGTACTCAAAGCACAAAGGGAATGAGTGAAACAAAAAACTTACACCTGGCCTGAGTGGGAAAGGTAAAATGAGTGAAACACCAATAGAAACGTTGAGTGAACACCCAGAGCCAAACGTGAGTAGTGACACCCAAACCCTAACAAATGTAGATGATCTGTTACCTCCAACAGAACGAGAAATACAAGTACAATCCACTCTCAAGGAGATGACAGTTCATGACAGAGAGGGAAATCCATTATTCAAAGTCCCTCTCAGACCTTCTTTTGCCCAAGGGATCTCCTCTGGTCAAGTTGATAGTTCTTTAACTTTAATACAATCAAAGATTGACTTGGATGTAGTTGATTCCCGAAGAACCTACAGAGCTTTAAGCAATGAATCTGGCACTATAACGGGTACAAAGGAGGCAGTGGACTCACTGAAGAAGGAAGTTATGGAAGAACTGGTCGAATTGAGAGCAGACATAAAGGACCTAAGAGTTGGATTTGTGAATGAAGTGCATGTTGTTCAACAAGGTCAAGAAGCTTTATCTAAAGACATTCTGGTTATCCGGGATGGTCAAGCTAGGGTCAAAGATGCTATGAATACATTGTCAAGAGTGGAGTCTCGCCTCAACAAGAGATTGGACAGAATCGAGCAGACTACCAACTCAAGACTAAATTACATTGACCAAAAGATTGCTTCTGTGGAAGAAATGACCACTGACATTGCTTTATTTATGGAAAATCAAGGTAATGGTCTGGAGTCGATCTGGAATATGATGAGAAATCAACAACCTGGACCTTCAACCTACTATGTTGAGGACAACTTCACGGAGGATTAATCAACTAAGGGGGAGAAAGGAAAGGAAACAACAGCTATTCCAGTGAGACAATACTGGATTGAAGATCTTGTAGAAGAAGAGGAAGTTGAAGAGGGATTTGAATTCATGCATGATCAACCAATGGAAGAGCATGAACCATATTATCCAGATCCAATTGAACAGGAATCTTGGATGATAATATGGAAGAAGCAAATCCTCTGTCAATGGAACAAGAAGCTGCCTTGGAGAGATTGAAAGCTGAGAAAGCAGAAAGAGATGCTAGGCAAGCTTGAAAGGAAACCCACCAAGAAATTCGAAGAAGCGAGAAGCTGAAAAGGTTTAAAATGTATAGTGAGATAAGGAAGAAAAAAATGATAGATTTGGCACAGAAACAAGGAAAGGACTGGGAGATGGCTTAAAAAACATTTTGCGGAGTTGAAGACGGATTAGAAGTCAACGACAATGCTGATGTGGAAGTGATCATTCAGGACATCAGAAGTGCAAATCTAGAAGATCGGACTTATTTCACTGCATTGAGACAATCTCTTATCTACCCGAAGGCTGAAGTAAAAGCAAATGGTGCCTGGAACATTATAATCAGTTTCATGGATAGAGGTACATTTGTGATCTCCATAAAGTTTTTCGAACAGAGAACTTACACAGAATTGCAGGTGATGCTCATTAAGATCCAAAGAACTACAAAGTTAAATGAACTGCTCTGTGGGCATTTTAAGGAGATATTAATGAAAGTCAGTCCAGAGGTAACTGAAGATCCTCCAATGGTAAGATTCATGAAAAATGACTTGTTCAGAATCTGCTATCTGACTGAGGACAAACTGAAGGATTATCCAAATAACTATCTTATATCAGTTGAGAAGTACCTGAGATCCACTGGATTCATGACTACTAAGAAGGACAAAGCAGCAGACACTCTGAGAAGCTATCTTATGGAAAATATGCCCTATTATAGGAAGAGAGTGGAAAGAGGATTTGAAGTGCATCCCAGACTACCCAAAATGCCAAAGCAAAATTAGAAAGATGTTAACATTGCTTGGGTGTGGGCTGAGAGATTTTATTGAAGAAATCTCTGTGATGTTTATGAATAAACACACAACTGCAAATACACAATTCTAGCTTCAGCAATTTACAAAGGATATTGCTTTGTGCTGTCTAAATTGCCTAACTGATTTCTTAGTTCTAGAATAATGCTACACTTGGTTATATATATCCCAAGTTTACAAGATGTCTTGAACAGTCAATAATACAAAAAGTAAATCTATTCAAGATCCTTGTTTTTCCATTCTGGGTAGTGGTCCATGTGTTGGTAGCTTGCCCTTCTTGACTGATTGCCTTTTATAGAAATTCTACTTTAGACCATACAAACAGAATGCTACTTTCTTCCCATGACCTTTCTAGAAATACTGGCTTCCATGCTTTGTGTAGTCTGTCAACCCACGTGCTTTGTCTGACTTGTCCCTTTCACAAGTACAGTGTGTATCCGTAGAATCTACTTGAGTTGTATCCGTTGACAGTATCTTCATCACATCCGTAGACAGTTAGTACTGTTATCCGTAGACATTACATTTTACACATCCGTTAAAGGCTAATTAAGTAATCCGTTGACAGTCAATTTCACTTATGCAAAATTACAAGGCATCAACTATTTACAATTAGCATCTATTAATAGTCAACATGACTTATTCAACCTAACAAGACTACTTCAACTTCAACATCAGAAATACAAAAGCATATTATATTGAGTCTTATCCGTAGATAAGCTACCCATCAACGGCTACTGCAAAAGCATACTATCCGTTGATAGCTAAATTTTACTTGTACAATTTTTACTAAGTTAATTTGGTTATCATCAAGAAACAACATAGTTCCTAACAATCTCCCCCAATTTATGCCTGGTTGAGAATCAGACATAAATTAAGAGTCTTGATGATAACAAAACCACTTCCAACATAAAGATAATAACAGTAAAAATTGTATTAAGCTACATAAAATGAAAAACTGAAGAGTAGAGATAGTTACATAGAGAGTGCTCCTCTAGACTGAGCAGATTTAATTCCCTTTCTTCTCTCTTGGAGGTTGAATCTTCTGTCTCCCTTCCTTAGCATAATTTGCCTTGATTTGATCTTAAATCTTTCTGTAGAATGCATCTTCTTCAGCAATTTTTGGATCTAGCTTGCCTTGAAACCATCTAAGGTACTTGTTGCTAGCCTTAGATAATTGATCTTCAATCCTGAAGAATCTTCTACAGCCCTTGTCATCCTTGAATTCCATCATCCAGTAAGGTTGGAGATGGATTCTTTGTCCATTGAAAGGGATCTTCAGCTTCCTTGGCAAACTATCAGAAGAATTCCAGATGCTCCTGATTTCCTCAATTTTCTTCAACACAGCACTCCTAGAAACCTCAGAAAATCCCCTTGTGTTTTTTATGCCTGAGAAGACTTTCACCAAGGTAGAATATCCCTCATTCAGCACTTGTTGCAGGGGCCATGCTCTCACCTTTCCTCCTTTGTAGACAAAAGTTAGTCTTTCAGGCAGATCTCTGAACTTGTTTGTGCCTCCTATTTCACTAACTTCATCAAGGAATAGATCCATGGTTGAGTACTCCTGTATCTCTGCAATGTACAAAAAGTCTGCCTTGTTCTCAACTGGCTTGGCAACTTTTGGTGCAACATTCAGCTTGATTGGTCCTTGGTGAGCTTTCTTGACTTGTTCCCTTTTCTTTGACATCCTTTCTGCTTCAATTATGAACTTAGGGAATACCAAGTTTTCAAACTCAATAGGTTCTTCTTTAAGCTCTACAGGAGTCCCATGGAAGGTGGTTTGAGATTAAGTTGAAGTTGGAATGGGGTCTTCAAAGACAATCCTCCTTTCTGTATCTCTTTTCTTTTCTACTTTCTCAGGAGAGACATGCCTTTGTGATCTTTTATTTCATCTGTTTGGCTTGGACTTAGGCACTGTCTTCCTTTTCTTCAATTTCTTCATAGTAGGGGCCTCTTCTTCTATAGCCTCACTACTTTCTTCCTCCATTTCCCTCATTAGTTCCTGGGCTAATCTAGCTTGTTTCTCAGGTGTAGATTCATAACCCTGAGGATTGGCTTCT
Source organism: Heracleum sosnowskyi (assembly GCA_030848705.1). Lineage (NCBI taxonomy): Eukaryota > Viridiplantae > Streptophyta > Magnoliopsida > Apiales > Apiaceae > Heracleum > Heracleum sosnowskyi. The sequence continues at coordinate 49,249,963 of CM061236.1, forward strand.
CTCCTTATCCTTGAAATCTCTTCTGCTTTTGCTTTATTGAACCTTGGATGGCTGCTTGTGATGTGAATTTCTTTGCCATTTCTGTAGATAACAGCCAATCCTTGCCTCAGCATTACATCATCGGTATTCTTGAGATTTGTGATGAGGGTTGCTAACACCTTAGACTCATCAGGCTTGGGAAAAGGATAATCCACTTCTAATTTGTTCTTGCCATGATGTCTTGGTGGTGATCCAGTTCTGCCATTGAAGATAGGTTCAAATTCCTTGACACTTGAGTGTTCACCATCATAGTTTCTTTGAAGAACAATGGTGTGAGGAGTGAGAACTTTCAGAATGGTTGTGTGGACAAGAAGGCTACTTGAGGATGAAGTCACAACCTGGAAGATGGATTCCTTGATCAGCTTCTCTGAGTTTAGAAAGACTTGAACATCCTTATCTTGAGGAGAGACCACCTTTGTGAGTTGAAACTCACTTGGATTAGCAATGATTTGAGGTGACTCCCCTGGCTCCCCTTGGATTGATGGCACACCTTTAGTTACTGGTTCAGAGACCACTAGTGCACCTTTAGTTAAGGGTTTGAGTGACACCAGTAGCCTGCAGTAACTGTTGCAGAAGTTGTGTTTGTATATTCTGATTATCCAAGAAGGTGTCCATTTGCTTCTCCATTTTATCCATCCTCACAGTAAGAGCATCCAAATCCTTCACCAACTTGTCTTGCTTGCATCTTTGAGATGTGGAAGGAGCAACAACATCAACTCTTCTTGCCAAAACATCCTTCACCCCATCCAGATGGTTCTTGATGTCATCAGTGTTGGCACTTTGCTGAAGGATGTAGGCTTGATGAAGCTGAAGTGATGCCACAAAGTTCTGAACTGAGGTGGCATGCTGTGGATTTGATGTCTGAGCTTCACCAAGTGCCCTTTGATAATTCCTGAAAATGACTACCTTAGTGTCATTGTGGACATAGAAGTTTGAAAACAACCAAGGAGGCATCTCTTGGAGAGTGGAAGGGCCTTCATCTTCTCCTTCACCACTCTCAGAATCATCATTGTCTTCATCATAACTGAAATCTTCACGAGCTCTTGGAGGCAGATTTTGAATTGCTTCTTTTGCCCTAGACATTGATTCAGTAGTGTGTACCAAATTCAACATCCTTTCTGCCTCCACATTGCCCTGTCCAGCCAAGACTTGATAGGCTGGATCAGGATGAGTAAATGTCTCAGCATTTAGGTTGACTTGATCCAACTCATTTTGATATTCAAGTTGGAACAGTCTCTCCCTGTCTGCATCACTGACATTCATTGACTCACTTGCAATGGCTGAGTCTTCCATCCTTATATCTCTAGTACCTGATTTTCTCTCATTTTCTCTCTGTTCTGGCATCAAGGGCTCCCCCTGGCTCACACCTCTCACACCCTCACCTTCACCTACTAAGGTGGAACTCTCAGTACTCACTTTTACCAGACTGGAAGAAGTAGTCTGTCTCTCTTTCTCTCCCTCTCCTTTTGCTTGGTTGCAAACTAGCCTCTCACTCTCAGTGGCTTCACTCCCTTCCCTCAAGCCTAAAAGTGTTTGAACTACTACTAACTCATCCACACTTGAAGTTGTAATACTTGAAGTTTGAAGTGCAAGTGTGGAAGGAGTATCCGTTGAGGTAGTAGAAGTATATGTCAACGGATAGCTGATTTGGGGCATATCCGTAGACAGACAAACACTTGTCAATGGATGAGAAATATCCGTTGATGAAGGAAATGAAGTAGCTCTAGAAATGGAGACTAAGGCTGAATCTGTGGAGATTGATTTTAAATTGAGAGCCATACATGGAGCCAGAGTCTTAGAAATGATAGATTGGTGGTCCAACAAATCATCAAGAAGATGATGACCACCAATTTCAGAGTGGGGCTTCTCCAAGAAGGTTAATGATGGAGAATCAGGGATAAATGTGTGAATCATATCCACATCCAAAGAGAGAGTGGGTGAGCTTGGTGTTTCTGTTTCAGTTTGAATAATTAAAGAATGGGGTTGTGACTCCACATTTACTGGAGCCACATCAAACTGAATTTGAGATGGTGCCATTGGCACTGTGTGTGATCCCTGTGCAACCCCAGATTGTTTAGACCTCATGGTTGTATCTATGGGGCTTCTGGTATCCCTATCCCTCTTGTGTTGTGTCCCTGGTTGGGGACTCTTTTCAATAGCAACATCCTTTTGGGAGGATGTCACTAGGGATGTGATAGATTCCTTTTCAACCACTACATCTTTTTGAGAAGATGTAGGGTGGCTAGGCTCGGACACACTTATCTCACCCTCCTTGTTCTTGGGGTTTCTTTGATGTTCACCCCTTCCCTCACCACTTACTACCTCCTTCACACTCCCCTCAAGGGCTTGGATAGTTTTTGCAACAGGTGCCTTTTGAGAAGCACCTGAGGTTGGCTTTCTGGATTTTGATTTGGAAATTTTAGAGGTGGCCACTTGGGTAGGAGGCTGTTAGACAGTTCCAGCCTCCATTGTGGCACTGGAAATCAAAGAATGAACAATAGAGGTAGGAACAGTTGAGGAGATTACCTGACTCACCTGTGCCTCTTGAGCTACATTGAAAATTGGTGGATACACCAATTGAACCTCCCTGTTGTGGTTCAGCGTATTCAAGTCCTCAAGGACTCTCTTATTTTGAACCCAACATTCCTTGGAGTTTGCAGGGAATTGGATCACCAAGTTACTGTCTACATGGTTAGCTAGCAACATGAAAAATCTAGCATAATAGATATTCTTACTTCTAGATGCTTTATTCCCTAATTAAGCACCTAGTTCATAAAGAATTAGGGATCCTAGGTTATAAAAGCTATCACTAAGAAGCATATAAGCAATATCAAGCATAAAGAATGTAACAGCATCATAGTTGCTAATCTTACCAGAGAACACTTTAAGAATGGCATCAAAGAAAAATCTCCATTCTTTGACCATGCATTTTCTTTGAATCTTACTTAAATTATCAGTAGGTAAAGCATAATTAATCAGATTCAGCATGTTAACAATATTAATATCACTATGCTTTTCTAACCTACTGTTATCAGGCAAATTTAAGCAAGCAAAGATAATGTCACTATTAATCACATGTTCCTTACCTTGAAGAACAAAAGTAATGGTAGCATTAACATAATCAAATACAGCTGATTCCCATATAGCTTCAATTACCTCAAAATGAAGTGTGAGTGCTTCGAACATAGCCTTTGAGAGCTTGCAGTTCTGGAAAAACCTCATCATAGTGTGATATGATGCGTTCTTCTCTTCGAAGTCCACCAGAGCTGTGAAATTGTTCTTCTCGTATGTGAAACCAGTGAGTGACATTGTCTTGTTGGTTGGTGCCATTGATGTAAGCTTTGAAATTACAGAGAGATTTTTTCTTTGAGAGAGAGAAGGGTTCTTGCCTTAGAGAATTTTGAAAAAGATAGAAAATGATTAACTGAGAGTAAAATTTAATTTATACTCCCCCAAAATAATTCACTAATAAAATCAGAATAACTGAAAGAAATTATCTGATTGGGCAAGAAAGTAACCGTTTAAAAGTAATGGATTAAAAAGTAAAGCCACGAATTTACTGTAATTACTAACACTTACCGTACGCATGTAACTACGGATAAGATTGTGACTTTAACGGTTACGATTAAACTAAACTATCTACGGATAGGATTTTACCTTTTGGGATTCGATATCCGTAGACAAGGAAAATCCAGTGTTAGAAATGACCATCAACGGATAGGGGTATCTGTAGAGGGAGAAATTTTGACTTAGACAAAATTCTTCTTTTTCAGAGAGTTTTAATTCTCATGAAAATCATGTTGACACTGGCTGCATCACAAATTGTCAGACATTTAAATAAATTAAGAGTAGTTAAGCATACCTAGCTCACTTACCAAATTTGAGAATGTTGATTCATCAAGTGGCTTGGTAAAAATGTCTGCAATCTGCTGCTCACTTGGAACAAAATGAAGTTCCACATTACCATTCATCACATGTTCCCTGATGAAGTGATACTTTATGTCAATGTGCTTGGTCCTTGAGTGTTGCACTGGATTCTCAGTTATGGCAATTGCACTAGTGTTGTCACAGAATATTGGAATCTTATTCACTGTTAGACCATAGTCTATTAGTTGATTTTTCATTCAAAGTATTTGTGCACAACAACTTCTAGAAACAATATATTCTGCCTCAGCTGTAGAGGTAGAGACAGAATTTTGCTTCTTACTGAACCATGAGACAAGCTTGTTTCCTAGAAATTGACAGGTGTCTGTTGTACTTTTTCTGTCAATTTTGCAACCTACATAGTCTGCATCTGAATAACCAATTAGATCAAACCCATATTCTCTAGGGTACCAAATGCCAAGGTTTGGTGTTCCCTTGAGATATCTGAAAATCCTCTTGATAGCTATTAAGTGAGACTCTCTAGGATCAGCCTGAAATCTTGCACATAGACATGTAACAAACATAATATCAGGTCTACTAGCTGTTAAATATAGAAGTGAGCCTACCATGCCTCTATAACTTGAAATGTCCACATATTTTTCCTTAGTATTCAATTCAAGCTTAGTGGAAGTTGGCATGGGTGTTTTAGCAGTACTACGCCATAAGTGGTCATATGCAATGCTTTTTTACAGTTGCTATAGACCAAAAAAGCGTTGCATTAAGCTTATTTTTCAAAAATGCAACACCAAACGGCCGTTGCATCCGCGGGCGTGGCCTTTGATATGTAATGCAACACTTTTGGTCAGCTACTGCAACGGAGAGAAAGTATTGCATTATAAGTATACTTCAACACCAAAATCAAGGAAATGCAACACCAATAAGTGTTGGCTTAACCACAAGCCATAAGAGATTTAAGAGAAATACGCATATGATACAATTCAGTGGACATATCATTAATTGCACTATTACATTCCTCAATAGAAAGCTCAGAGAGATTGGTGGTAATTACCTGATTGGATGATGAACTGGCCTGTTGCTCACTTGAATCAGCCATCAATGCAAGGTTCACAAATTCAGTGTCCTCCTCAGAATCATTCCCATCTTCAGCCCAGTCATAGTCCTGTGTTATGAATGCTCTACCCTTTTGCTTGAGAAGATCAAAGTATTTCTTCTTGTAATCAACAGGCTCAAACTTCCTGTCACCCTTCTCAGCTTTTGGTTTTCTGCATTCATTGGAAAAGTGACCTCCCATTCCACAATTGAAACATTTAAATTTGGACCTCTCAACAAAGTTCTTGTTTGTTTGAGAGTCCTTTCTGAATGGTTTGGATACATCAGGATTTCTCTTGAACGTGAGCTTTGAGAATTTTCTTGACAGAAAAGCTAAATGTTCATCTAGCTCATCCATTTCCTCTTGATTGGAGGGCTCACTTTCTTCAATCATCTTTCCTTTGCACTTTCTTGATTCAGCTCTACCTTCACAAGCACTTTGACTTGGTGTAGTTTCAGCAGCTTCTTCTTTCATGTCCTCGGCCTTTTCAACACTTGCTACTAAAGCAACAGATCCAGTTTTCTTTTGGACCTTCTCAATTTCTTCATCCTGCTCCATTTCCAGCTCATATGTTTTTAGGTTTCCATACAGCCTCTCAAGAGTAAAGTCCTTATACTCTTGAATGTTTCTCAAGGAAACAGTCATAGGCTTCGATTCCTTTGACAAGGCTCTGAGAAATTTAAGATTTGCATCCTTGATTTGATACACTCTTCTGTTAGATCAGAATTCAATGATCGTCAGAAGCTAGACTCAACTGATCAGGATTGCTGACGTCATCAGTATTGCATGGTCATCAGTATTTGATCAAGCGTCAGTATCTTATTGATCATCAGGATTCCTACTCAGACTATGATCAGGTTTGATCATCAGGACTTGAAGCTGATCAGGATTCCTACTTCGAGTTATATTTGGAGTCTAGATAAACATGGAAGTTTATTCTATTTGTTCCTGGTTTGTAGAATGCAGCTATCGATTAAAGATATGTTTCTATCTTTATTATGATTAGGACTTATCTTGTTATTGATAGAGAAGCTGTGTGCACTATATAAACACAGTTTTGGTTTCGATTTATGTACTCATCAGAGAGAGAGAATTATTCATTCGAGAGAGAACATAATCGAGGGAATCAAGAGAGAAGCTCTTAAGAACAGAATTTCTTGAGAGAGTTTTTGTAAACTAGCAGCTCTCAAGAACATCAGAATTTCTTGAGAGAGTTTGTAACAATTTTATATCAGATTTAATAAAGCTGTTATCTTTCTTTTCATATTTGTGATATATACATTAAGAAGTCGATTATCTTACACTATTGTATTCAACCCCCCTTCTACAATAGATTATTACTGGGCAACAATTGGTATCAGAGCAAACTGATTTAATTCTGAATCAGATACGATCTAAAGATGTCGACAACCAAGTATGAAAGCATGAAGATTCCCATCTTAAAGATATCAGAATATCCTACATGGAGGGTAAAGATGCTGATGTACCTGGAGGCTATGGATCCTGACTACTTGGACAGGATTCGTGATGGACCATATATACCAACAAAGTTCGTAGAACGAACAGATACAGTACCAGAACATTATGTGGTCAAAGCTAAAGCTGAATGGACTCCAGAAGAAAAAGCTCATGTACTCAGGGAACCAAAGATAAAGAATATCTTGCATAATAGCCTTGATGCTGTCATGTCAAACAGAGTGATTGCATGCAAGTCTTCAAAAGAAATCTGGGATACTTTGGAAACTCAGTGCCAGGGATCTGCATCTGTCAAGAAAAACAGAAGGGCTCTATTGATTCAAGAATATGAACAATTCGATGCAAGACCTGAAGAGAGCCTGACTGATCTATATGATAGATTTCTGACACTATTGAACAACTTATCCTTAGTTGACAAAGTATATGAAACTGAAGATTCAAACACCAAATTTCTTAGAGCTTTACCTGAAGTATGGGATACTCAGACCTCAATCATTAGACACCAGTATGATCTGAACATTGTGTCTCTTGATGAGATCTATGGGATGCTAAGAACTCATGATCTTGAAGTTCAACAGAGGAAGAACAAGAAAAGCAGCAAGGCAAAGTCAATTGCTTTGAATGTAGAAGCAAAATCAAAAGGGAAAGCTATGGAGGTCTCTAGAAGGAAAGCAAGAGTAGCTGAGTCAGATCCTGACGACTCTTCATCAGATACTGATGGCAATCCTGATGCCAATACTGGTGATGAATCTTCTGATTCAGACATGGAAGAGATGGTTGCTATGATTGTCAGAAACTTCAGAAGGATGAAGTTCAGGAAGAATAGAAGACAAGGCAACTTTCAGAAAAAGACCTTCAAAGCAGACAAAGGCAAGTATATCAAAAAGGACAGCAAGGGTAGCAAATTTGACAAGTCAAAGGTTAGATGCTACAAGTGTAATGGTATGGGTCACTTTGCTTCTGAATGCAACAAGACAAAGGCACTCATCACATCAAGCAAGGATTGGATGGACTCTTCCTCAGAATCTGATACTGAGGTAGTCAACTATGCGTTAATGGCCAATGCTGATGTAACTGCTGCTCCTGATGATAAGGTACTAAATACTATCTTTGATTTTGATACTGATAATGCTTCTGAGTTAAGACGTTTTCTAAAGTCATTACATATTAGCTTTAGAAGTCAAACTGCTGAGAATACTAGAATCTTATCTGAGATGTCTGACCTTAGAAAGAGGAATGAGATATTAGAAGCTGAATTTTCTCGTATGCAAGAAGTACAAAAAGAATGTGATAATGTTAAGCACATGCACTTAGAGATAACATCTAAATGTACTTCCCTTGAAAAAGAACTTGAATATGCTAATGAGAAAATCAGAACCTGGACAGACTCTGGTAGGAAATTTCATGAGATTAATACCTCTAAGAATTGGAAAGAGTGTCTAGGATATAAGTCAGATGAGGATAAGAAATTGAAAGAGAAAATTGTCATTGATGAGACAGTCAGTCCAAAGACCTATAGACATGTTATAGACTCAACCAAATCTAAGATTACTCCTGTTAATTTTGTTTTTGGTAAGGATTCCAATTCTACTTTTGAAAAGGGATCTTCTTCTACTCAAGGAATTAAAATTATAAAGTCTAAACCTGTCATGAACAAAGTCACTAAGAATGTAGGTCTATTGTCTCAGAAACAGCTTAAAGATAAAATCTGTAAGGTTACAGATAAGAAAAAGGAAGCTACTGTTAAGAGAAACAGGAATGGTAAAATTGGGATCAATAAAGAGAATGGTTATAAGTATATCCCAAATGCACCTAGAAAGTGTTGTTTTAACTGTGGTAACTCTAATCATCTTGCTATTGATTGTAAGAAGAGTAAGAAGAAGATTACTGATATTCCTAAGTCTGATGTTAGGAATAGATCAGTACTCTATAAACCGCAGAAGTCCTGTTTTCATTATGGTAGTCTATGGCATTCTATTTATACATGTAAAGAGTATCATGATTTGTACTATAACTTTTATGATCCATTGCCTAAGTTTGAAAGTAGTACAAAGTCTGATAGAACTGAAAATGTCATAATGAAGCATGCTTTTGTTAATACTGATACTGACAAAGCAAATCCTGATGGAGTAAATCCTGTCAGGACTGCTAAAGTCAAAAAGTCTTCTGCTGTTAAATTTAATAAAATACATGAACAAGGAATCCAACAAGTGTGGATTCCTAAACATTCTGACTAGTGTTTTACTATTCTGATGCAGGGTAAAAAGAAAAATGTGTTAGTCATTGATAGTGGATGTTCTGTGCACATGACTGGAAACAAAGCCCTGTTATCAGAATATGAGGAAAAAGCTGGCCCAACTGTGTCTTATGGAGATGGCAACATTGGACAAACCTTGGGATATGGCAATATAATCATTGAAAATGTCATCATTGAAAAAGTAGCTCTAGTGAAGGGACTAAAACACAACTTGTTGAGTATTAGTCAAATCACTGACAGAGGTTATCATGTCAATTTCTATTCCACACATTGTGAAGTAGTCAGTAAAGCAACAGGGAAGATAGCACTAACTGGCTACAGGCATGGTAACATATATGAAGCCAACATTCTCTCAGATACTGATGGCTCCCCTACATGTTTCATCAGTAAAGCTTCAGTAGATGAAAGTTGGAATTGGCACAAGAAGCTTTCTCATCTCAACTTCAGCAACATCAATGAGTTGGTTAAGAAAGAGTTAGTAAGAGGATTACCTAATGTCTTATATACACCTGATGGACTCTGTGATGCATGCCAAAAAGCAAAACAAAGAAGGACATCATTCCAGAGTAAATCAGAATCCTCTATTGAAGAACCATATCACATGCTACATCTTGATCTGTTTGGTCCAGTCAACATCATGTCCATCAGTAAGAAAAGGTACACTCTTGTAATTGTTGATGAATATTCTAGATTCACCTGGGTGTATTTTCTGCATAGAAAAGATGAAACTCCTGAAGTTCTGTTGGATCATGTGAGGATGATTGAGACAACCACAAAGTACAAAGTCAAGATTCTGTGAAGTGATAATGGTACTGAATTTAAGAATTCAAAGATGGAAGAGTTCTGCAAATACAAAGGAATCATTCAACAATTCTCTGCTCCTGGCACACCTCAGCAAAATGGAGTAGTAGAAAGGAAGAATAGAACTCTTATTGAAGCTGGCAGAACTATGTTGGAAGAAGCTAAATTACCTACATATTTCTGGGCAGAAGCAGTCAACACAGCATGCTATACACAAAATCTCACATTGATAAACAGGCATGGTGTTACTCCTTATCAGTCTCTCAAAGAGAAGAAACCAAGTCTGAAGCATTTGCATGTGTTTGGCTGTAAATGTTTTGTTCTCAGAACTCATCCTGAACAGCTAGGGAAATTTGAAACAAAGGCTGATGAAGGAATATTCATAGGTTATCCTACATCAAGAGCCTTCAGAGTTTTTAATTTGAGAACAAGAACTGTCATGGAGTCAATACATGTATCTTTTGATGACAAGAAGATAACTGGAATCATAGAAGACTCGCATGATAGATTGTTATTTGAAAATGAAGCTTCCAAGGAACCTGAAGAAAGTGAATCAGATCCTGTCAATACATCAGATCCTGATGGGTCACCAAATCCTGATGACACACCAGGTACTGATGAGGCTAATACTGATGATGCAAACAACAGTCATACAACTAGTAGTGCTAATGTTGAGGGGGAGCAACGACATTCAACTACAAGTTCAGAGTCAACTCAATCATCAGGACAGAATTCTTCAGATACTGATTCAAGTGAAGATCCTGATAACACATCAGGAGGGCATATCAATAATTCAGGGAGAGCTTCAAATCAATCAAATTCTTTCAATCAAGATAACACCAATCCAGGGGGAGCATCTACTTCAAGAAACAATTTGACACCAGCAAGGAAATGGACAAAAGATCATACTCCTGATTTGATAATTGGAGATCCTGATGCAGGTGTTCAAACAAGAAGTGCAACTCAGAATGAATGTTTATATAATAACTTTCTATCCAAGGAGGAGCCTAAGAAAGTTGAAGATGCACTTAAAGATGCTGATTGGGTTACTGCAATGCAAGAAGAACTGAATGAATTTGAAAGGAATGAAGTCTGGAAACTGGTACCAAGACCAAAGAATAGATCAATTGTTGGTACAAAGTGGATTTTCAAGAACAAGACTGATTCTGATGGTGTCATAATCAGAAACAAAGCAAGACTAGTTGCAAAGGGGTATTCCCAACAAGAGGGAATTGACTATGATGAAACTTTTGCTCCTGTTGCAAGACTAGAAGCCATCAGGATAATTCTTGCTTATGCAGAACATAAGAAATTCAAGGTTTTCCAGATGGATGTTAAAAGTGCTTTCTTAAATGGTGAACTGGAGGAAGAAGTTTATGTTGAACAACCTCCTGGTTTCATTGATCCTAAATATCCAGATCATGTCTACAGACTGGATAAGGCACTTTATGGACTAAAGCAAGCTCCAAGAGCATGGTATGAAACCTTAGCTCAATTCTTACTGGAAAGTGGATTCAAAAGAGGTGCAATTGATAAAACTCTATTTTATTTGAATCATGGTAAGGAGTTGCTGTTAGTTCAGATTTATGTTGATGATATCATTTTTGGGTCAACAAACAATAAGCTGTGTGAAAAGTTTTCCAAGCTTATGCAGTCAAGATATCAAATGAGCATGATGGGAGAAATGAGTTACTTTCTGGGTCTTCAAGTTAAACAGACTGATGAAGGGATTTTTATTAATCAGTCTAAATACACAAGGAACTTACTGACAAGGTTTAACATGCAAGACAGTACTCCTGCTTCAACTCCCATAGCTACAGCTACCAAACTTGATCCTGATCAAGGTGAAGAGGTAGATGTAACTCACTACAGAGGAATGATTGGCTCTTTATTGTATCTCACTGCCAGTAGACCAGATATCATGTTTGCAACCTGTCTATGTGCAAGATTTCAAGCAAAACCTAGAGAACCACATCTGATTGCAGTCAAAAGAATTTTCAGATATCTCAAAGGCACTCCTTCACTTGGCCTTTGGTATGCAAGGGAATCAGATTTTGGGTTGTGTGGTTATTCAGATGCTGATTTTGCAGGATGCAAAGTAGACAGGAAAAGTACTTTAGGAAGTTGTCAGTTTTTGGGTGGAAGACTAGTTTCATGGTTCAGTAAAAAGCAGAAATCTATTTCCACTTCAACTGCAGAAGCTGAGTACATTGCTGCAGGAAGTTGTTGTGCTCAGATAATGTGGATGAGAAATCAGTTGTTAGATTATGGCCTGTCATACTCAAAAATCCCTATTTATTGTGATAACCAAAGTGCTATTGCAATGACAGGAAATCCAGTTCAGCATTCTCTTACTAAACACATAAGTATCAGATATCACTTTATAAGAGAACAGGTTCTGGAAGGAACAATTGAACTTCATTTTGTTCCTACTGATCAACAACTAGCTGATATATTCACCAAGCCACTGCCTGAAGCTACTTTCAATAAGTTGGTGAATGAACTTGGAATGATGAATTTTGAGAATCTCTAGAAGAAAAGCTACAGAGAGGAAATCCTGATAACTGTCAAATCCTGATGGTTATTCAGAAAGGTCAGTATTTTCATTGCTAAATTTGTGCGAGAAGTAAAGAGATATGGAAATCTCTTTAGGACAAAGCTTAAGAAGGAATGGAATTTCTTCTTTGATACAATCAGCCGCTGTTTCCTGAACAAGACATCAAATTTTGATGCTCTTCCATCAGGATCTCTTAAAATTGGGTACTCTCTTATCCATTCTACAGTGTTTGATTATGGGTCTTTTATCTTAAAAGCTTTAAGTGATAGGAAATCAGATAAGTTGGGTTCTGTCTGTTTTCTTAGATTTTTACAGTTGATATTTAATCACTTATGTCCTAATGTTGTTTTTGAGGATGATGTAGTTCTACCAATCTGTAGAATTACTGAGAATAATATTAAGTCCTTAGTCAACAGTGATAAGGCAAATGGTTTCATAGGAAATGCTTTTATTCCTGATGCGGTTAGGTTTTTCTTACATCAGAAAATGCCTACTCATTATGGACTACTTTCTAATGCTATGGTACAAGGACCAACCCACCTTGTTCCTGACACAAGCATGCAACCTAAACAGTCTATACAGTTAACAACCACCTCTACTGTCTCTCATAAGACTTTAGTTGTAAAATCAAAGAAATCAGCTAGAACTGATGTGTCTGGAAGGCAATCAGGTTCAAAGGATTTTTCCTCTACACCACTCACTAAAAAGAAGATACAAGGGGGTGTACAAGGGGTCCTGGTGAAGAAAGCTGATAAGGTTGTTAAGAATGTTCCTGTGAAAAGGAAGTTAAGATTGATTGATGAAAGTGATTCAGAGGATGACTTACCTATATCCTCTGTGATGAATGTGAACAAGGAAGTTGCTGATACTGCTACTAAAGCTGTGGTACCTTTATCAAAACCACAAAAGACAAGGAAATTATCAAAGAGCAGGTATCATATTCCTTTGACAGTGCAAATGAAGGATACTGATATTCAGACATCAAATCCTGATGTTAGTATTCCTGATGCAACAACAAAAGTTGTCTCTATATCAGACTCTCCAGCCTCTCCATCTCAGATTCGAGGAAATTCTTGGGAGAAGGTTTCTACAACTGCTTCCTTGGTTGGTCTTACACCTACATCAAAGAAAAAGAGGAATGCAGAAGAGTTAGTCTATCAGAGACAGAAGAAGCTGAAAGGATCAAGCCCACAAGAACCTGAATTTCAGAGTAATTCAGCAGCTACTGTTGATCCTGCCACACAAGAACCACTCAATCAAAGTTTGGGTGAAGGCTTAGCTAGTGGAATGGTCACACAAGAACCATTTTCTCAAAGGGAGAATGAAGACATCAACATTCCAGCTACACAAGAACCATCTTCTCAAAGTGAAGATGCAGGCAAAGCTACAGCTTCTGTTGAAAGATTGGTCGAGAACATTGTCAATGAGGGAAGCACACAAGAACCTTTAGCTCAAAGTGTTGAAGCAGCTTCTGAACCTCAAGCTCCACAAGAACCATTGGTAGCAAATACTGATGCAAGCATATCAAATCCTGACGATGTTCATCCTGACGCTAGTGGTGCTCCTGATAATGAACCTATTTTGATTCAGCCACTTCGTTCAAGACCAATAGATCATCCTATCTCAGAATCTCAGGATAAACTGAAAGGTATTGCAATTTCTGATCCTGACATATCTCATGGTTCTGATGATGATAATTCTGATGATGATAGTGATGATGATAATGAGAATAGAAAAGAGAAGGAACAGCTTGCTACAGCACTCAAGATTAGTCTTGGAACTAATTTTGGTTCGTCAAGTACATATATGGCTGGCAATGCTTTCACTGGGAAAGATCAGAGACAAGATTTTTCTTTTCCTTCCTTTGATCCTGCAGAGGCATTTAGACAGAATGAATGGAACAATTCATGGCACAATTCTGATGAATCTATCAGTTTTTCTTCTGCTATTGAACATGCCTATAATGCAGTGAAGTCTATAGAGAATCAAGACTTGAAGAATCATCTGAAGGCTACAACTCTGTTATCCAAAAGCTTGAAAAGTGAGATTGATTCTATCAAGGGTTCAACTGAAAAAGTGAGGACTGATATCTTTAATAATTTTACAAAGGTGCCTACTACTTTCCAACTGAGGGTAATAGAATCCCAAGTGAAATCTGTTGTTTCAGAACAAACCTCCATCAAACAACGAATTGATTCTCTGGATACTAAGGTAACTGAAATTCAAGCCTCTCTTTCCTTAATTTTGCAATTATTGTCAAATCCTGATGTCAAAAAGGGGGAGAAGGTTATTCAGTCAAAATGTACACCTGATCTAGTATTAAGGAATAATGATGATGATACTGGAGATGATGGTGGTGACAAAGCGATACAAGGAGAAACCTCTGATGCTGTTGTTATGAAGACAATTCAAACTTTGCAAAGTCAAACAACACAGTCAACTCATGTTTCTGATTCTGGAGTTAAGAAAGTAAGAACATTGATGCAATCTCAGATCCTGACGGAAGATCAAATCCTGACACCTGGTCATGGACACATTCTTGCTACAATTCCTGAAGGTGATGAAGATGTGATTATTGATAATCCTGAAGATGCATCAAATTTATTCCAGAAGTTTTCTACAAAAGACGGCAGAATTGTTACTCTATATCACACTGATAAAAGAGTTCAACAATTATATGCAAGAAAAGCACTCTCTACAGCAAGTGAAGAATATCCAGATCTCTCACATGAAGAATTCTTGAGACTACAAAGAGAGACAATGGAAAGCTATACTGCTCCTGCTAGAGGTAGAGGAAGCAGAGGTAGGAGAGGTGCTAGAAGAAGTAAAAGAGGTTCTTCAACTCAAATATTACCTAGACAGACAAGGTCTAGAGGGTTAAGAATTGAAGAAATTCCTGAACCTATTCAAACTCTAGTATCTACTTTTGGTGATGATGGAATTATTGAAGAAGAACCTGAATTGAGAAGAAAATCAAGAAAATCAACTCTCAGCAATACAAATCAAATTGAAGATTCTAATCCTGACAATATTCAAGATCCTGACGAATCTGAAATTCTGCAAGAGGTTGATTTGATAATCTTATCTACTGTTGTTGATTGTCACAACAAAGAAGTAGATGAAGAAGAAGAAGCCAGAAGAAGAGATATTACAAGAAGAACAAATGAAGATTTCAATCTCTATCTACAAAGGCTTAAAGTTTCAAATAAAAGACAATGGAGAAATTCAAGCAGACAAGAATCTTTACTGGAAAGAAGCTACACTTTTGAAAAGGAAAAAGACAAGAAGTGGAAACATATTAGCACATTAAGTTGTGATACACCTATCAATTTTCAGTCTGGTGGAATTATTACAAGCGCTTCAAGTATTGTTGATTTGTCTGATATGGCTAGATCAAAAGCACTCTGGTTAAAGATGTTTTCAAATCTGAAGCAATTGTCAAGTAATTCAAGAGGAGGTATTGGACACAGAGATGGTGAATATCTGAATATGTCATATGTTGATCCTTACTCCTTGACAGAAATTGGAGGTACTTTAACTTCTGAAAACCTGAACAATTTATTATCTGTTGATATAGTTATAGATTGTCATGATGGTTTTGAAAAGAAAGAAAAGCTTCTGTACTTCATGAAAGATGGTAGTGTGAAGATTCTATCTATTCAAGATCTGCTGATGAAAACTACACAAGAACTGAAATATGTTCACTATCTGTTAAGATGGAAGAACCAAGTGTACAAAGTATGGGCTGACATGATTTTGTCAACTATAAGAAGAAGACTGGATGGAAACAGTAATTTCGATGGTAATTATATTCCCATGTACTTAAATCAAAGAGGTCAGGATGTGGAAATGCAAAGGGGTACTGCTGTTAAAGAAGTAAATTTTGGCATGACTCATCTTTCTCTCAATCCTGATGGGAAGGAAATTGCTTATCTTTTGCTTGAAGAGCACAGTCTACAGAGAAACTCCATACAGAATCTCAGAGCAGCTATCTACCAGATTAATGAGGAAGATGAAGAACTCAGAAATCTTAAGGAAAGACTGATTCAAATTCTTGAAGAAAAAGAAGAAAGTTTATTATCCAACTTCTTGAAGATGAATCTGTTCTATCACAAAGCTTAAACAGATAAGTTGTTTCTGAAGATACTTGTACATTTTGATACATGTTTTTGACATCATTGAAATTTTGGAATCTATACTTTATTTCACAAAGTATGAGATTGGGGGAGATTGTTAGATCAGAATTCAATGATCGTCAGAAGCTAGACTCAACTGATCAGGATTGCTGACGTCATCAGTATTGCATGGTCATCAGTATTTGATCAAGCGTCAGTATCTTATTGATCATCAGGATTCCTACTCAGACTATGATCAGGTTTGATCATCAGGACTTGAAGCTGATCAGGATTCCTACTTCAAGTTATATTTGGAGTCTAGATAAACATGGAAGTTTATTCTATTTGTTCCTGGTTTGTAGAATGCAGCTATCGATTAAAGATATGTTTCTATCTTTATTATGATTAGGACTTATCTTGTTATTGATAGAGAAGCTGTGTGCACTATATAAACACAGTTTTGGTTTCGATTTATGTACTCATCAGAGAGAGAGAATTATTCATTCGAGAGAGAACATAATCGAGGGAATCAAGAGAGAAGCTCTTAAGAACAGAATTTCTTGAGAGAGTTTTTGTAAACTAGCAGCTCTCAAGAACATCAGAATTTCTTGAGAGAGTTTGTAACAGTTTTATATCAGATTTAATAAAGCTGTTATCTTTCTTTTCATATTTGTGATATATACATTAAGAAGTCGATTATCTTACACTATTGTATTCAACCCCCCTTCTACAATAGATTATTACTGGGCAACATCTTCCATACAACTTCAATCCATTTAGCAATTTTTGAAATCTACTAAAAGTATCATCCAAATATTTTCCACTCTTGAAGTGAAAGTGTTCATACTGTTGTATGAGGAGCTGCATCTTGTTTTCCCTTACCTGCTCAGTCCCTTCACATATGGTTTGGACAGTGTCCCAAATCTCCTTTGCTGTTGAACAGTTAATAACATTGTCAAACATATCAGAATCAAGACCATTGAACAAAATATTCATTGTCTTCTTTTCTTTATGAACTGCAATGACATCCTCAGGAGTCCATTCTGAACGTAACTTTGGAATTGTGCTTGGAGCTCCTGCAGGTTCTTGAGCTATTGAGGTGTTTGGCTTTATTGGTACATGAGGGCCATGTTCTATGCACTCTACATAACCTTCATCCATAGACATTAGATGTAGTCGCATTTTTACTTTCCAATGAAAGTAGTTTTCTCTATCAAGAACTGGTATTTTGACTCCATGATCCTTCTGACCCATGATTCAGTTGTCTTTAGATCTTTAAACTTCTTGTATGTTAGAAGCCTGATCTGATACCAATTGTTATTCCCAGACAATGAATCAAGATTGTAGAGGGGGGGGGGGGGGTTTGAATACAATCTTTATTATTTCTTTTTATTCTTGATATTGAAGATGTGAAATTAAAACAAGGACAGAAAAACAAATAAGATAACACAAGAATTAAAAATTCAGGTGGATTGTTTTTGTCCACCTGAGAGATTTTATTGAAGAAATCTCTGTGATGTTTATGAATAAACACACAGCTGCAAATACACAATTCTAGCTTCAGCAATTTACAAAGGATATTGCGTTTTGCTCTCTAAATTGCCTAACTGATTTCTTAGTTCTAGAATAATGCTACACTTGGTTATATATCTCCCAAGTTTACAAGATGTCTTGAACAGTCAATAATACAAAAAGTAAATCTATTCAAGATCCTTGTTTCTCCATTCTTGGTAGTGGTCCATGTGTTGGTAGCTTGCCCTTCTTGACTGATTGCCTTTTATAGAAATGCTACTTTAGACCATACAAACAAAATGGTACTTTCTTCCCGTGACCTTTCCAGAAATACTGCCTTCCATGCTTTGTGTAGTCTGTCAACCCACATGCTCTAACTGACTTGTCTCTTTCACAAGTACAGTGTGTGTAATATCCGTGAATTTTATTATTTGATTAAATGATATATTTAATCTAAAATATTTATTTTGGAATATTGGAATATTATTATATGATATTTAGTGTGTGATTATGTGCTAAATGGTGAGTCGGAAGCCCCTTTCAAAAATTTCGTCATTTGGAATTTTCTTCAAATTTGAGCCGTTTTGATAATTCAAGAGCCCGTTGAAATTTCGTACATTCATTTTTAATTCTTCGTCTTTCGTATTCGAATCGTTATCGAAAGGGTTATGGGATTCTATTTAACCCTACCTATTTGATTCTGCAAATTAATTTCAATTTTTGATCCGAAAAAGGAAAAATCGTTCCGAACCCTAATTGCTTAAGGGGACGGATTTATCGTTCTATATCAATATTGAAGTTGTTATAGCCCTAGTATTCTTGAGCATTAGTTATATAATGATATATATCAATTTGGATAATCATCAACCTTTTTAACCCCTTACTTTTCGTAAAACGTGTTTTTGACCTAATTAGGGTTTTTAAACGATCTAACGAATCAATATCGATCCAAAAATGTTATTTGGGGTATTATTTTTCCAAAAATATAAAATGATCAATCAGACTTCATAACCCTAGCAATTCTTCAGAAATTACTCAAGAAATCCGAAATTCCCAAATAATTATTTTGTGTTCTTGATCTTCAATCAATTCGTTCTAAGGGTTATTGAAGTCCAAATCTGAAGTTCTTATACTCAAATCAAAGCCCCAAAAATCTAGTTTCAGAATCTTCCAACCTCATCATCATCTGGTAAGTATTCGATTTTATATTGATTTTACAAGTTTCGAATTAAAATTAGGGTTCTTGATTCGATTTGGGGATTTTCATTCTGTTGATTCTCCGTTCAATTGGTTGCTTCTAACATGTTCCTAGGGTTCTAATTAGCAAGAATCCATGCTTTAATTTCATGTTTATGTTCGATTTAGTCGGGTTTGATTTTCGGGTTTTGACCCGATTTCTTCTTTCAATTCGTACGTTCTTGATATTGATCTGACATTGTTTTTGGTAAAGGGCTTTTATTGTATGAGTTATAAGCTTCATTTTGGTATATTAATCTTTGAGTTTCATGTAGGATTTAAGTAGATCGGGTTTCCGGCCGAGGTCGTCGCCGGCGAGTTCTTTGAATGAATTCTGGGCACGATTCCGGCATGGGACAGATGTGTGTGTATGTGGGTTGTGTTTGTCTTGCAAAAGCGAACAAAAGCCCTATAGTTTGGTTTGGTTTTGATCGGAAACGGCGAAGTCCGGCCACCGGACGCCGGCCGGATTCTGGAAAACCCAGATTCCGGCGGGTTGTTCTTGGTGACCCGGATTCGTTCTTCCCGACCCGTTTACCCGATTTTTCGACCCGGTTTCAATCTTCAAAACCCTAATTCATTTTCAGAAAACTGTTTTTGAATTTTATTTTTAAATTTAATTCGAAAATAGTTTAAAAACTTTAAAAATTCATATTTTTATTTTAAAAATATATTTTTATATCAGAAAAATTCTGATAAATTATATTTATTATTTTAAATCCGAAAATTGATTAAACTTAATTATTTTAATTATTTTTAATTAATAATTAATTTATTAATTAATTGGTTAATTCTTTTAATCAATTAATTCTTAAAAATTAATTATTAATTAGATTTAATTAATTAAAAATTCAGTTTAATTATTTTCAAGCCTATTTATTTATTTAAAAATAGTTTGAGTATTTAAAGAGTGTCAATTAATTTTATTAATTGATTTATTTTCATTTAAATGTTTATATTGGATTTAAAAATCCGATTTTTGATTTAAAAATTAGTAATGACTTATTAAAAATTCAAATGAGTTCCGTATGATGTTTTAAAAATGTTTATAAGTGCTATATGGTTCATATTAATTGTGTGTCGTGTTTTATAGTCTGTATATGCCCGTGCTAGGGCAAATATCTGAGTTTTAAATATCGTAAATTATACCGGACGTCCGATACGTAACCGGTTACTTGTTTAAATGTGATTATTGACTGAATAAGTGTCGAGAGTAGAACGAGCATAGTTAGACTTATTGTGATGAGTTGTTTAAATTATAGAATCGAGTTCCCGGAGCAAGGGAAAGGGGAAAGTAGAGTGAGCAGAGTCGATCCGACAGCAGCTTAGACCAGGCAAGTATCTGTGCCTTTACTTGTGATAAAATTATTATTGTCTTGATTACTTGAATACCGTTATCCCCAGAACAATTCAAATTATCCATCTTTTAACCGCATTTGGACAACTGATTCCATTTCCTTAGAAATTCTTGATTCTTTGATTTGATCTGCATCGGAAACCCTTATTTCCAATTTACTTGATTATTGTTTACCACCTATTGTTGCTATTTACCATCCTTTGATTATCATTGACAACCTTTGATTGTTTGATTTCCATCTTGTAACTACTCCATGATCCTTTCTCGATCTTCGTTGATACTGAACAGTTGAAGCTCTTTTGCAATTACTATACATTCAGTTTATCTTATTGAGCATGTTATTGTTTATACCCTATTATAGAATTGGCATGTGTTTTTAAAAATGGACCAGTAATTGGTCGAAGTAACTTAAGGCCCAGATTGGCCTGGGATCCAGTAGAGGACTATGACATGAGCTAGTCCGGGGTTGATGCGTGGCTGGCCAGCAGCACAACCTTTGATTTGAATAAAATGTATAAGCCAAATTCTAATTCTTTACTTCAATCATTATTGATACAAAGCATGTGTTAGCTAAATATTGTTGATTCTGATATCTTAAATTCATATCCTTACAACCGTGATAGAAATGATTCGTTGATGTTTGCTGAGCAATTTTGGCTCACTCTTGCTTGTTGTTTTCTAACCCTATTCCAGTGAAGCGAGAGTATGAGTTGGCATAGCGTGACCGATAGTTCACCAGCAGTCAGGAGAGCCCCTCGAGTCACTGTTATCGGCAGGGTAGTTGTTGTTTTGCTTTTCTAGATTTAATGTCTAGATTTGAACTTTAGTTGTGATGTAATAACTCTGATAAAACTGGTTTGTAATAATAAAAGATTGTAGTAGCTTGTGTTCATTGCCATAATCTGGATGCGGTCTTGGTCAAGGGGTAATTGTGTCTTTATATATATATTATGCATGTGTTAATTAGTGTTCCGTTGGTCGGATGACTCCTCAAATCTGTACCCCGGGTTTGGAGGGCGTCACAGTTGGTATCAGAGCAACAGGTTATGGCATTTGAAACAAGTTAGGACTTAGGGTCCAGGATAACATAGAGAGTTAGGAAGTCACGTAAGGATATTAGGAGGTCAACTAGGGATATTACGCGTAGTAATTAAATGTGGTTATAATTGCAGCCCCCTAGTTCTAGTTCAGACTCAGACCCTTCCGAGGATACGATATCAGAGATACCTACACCCGTTGAGAGAGCAGGACCGTCTCGGCCAGTGCGATATCAGCCTAGGCATCAGGGCCCAGTAGTCAGGAGAGATCAGATACCTTGTCCTATTCCACTCCGACAAGTAGCCCCAGCACCAGCGTCTCAGGCATCAGTTTGTGGGCCTTTGTATCAGTTAGGTGAGCCACCAGTTCCACACCATGTGTATCAGAGGGTGAGAAGAGAGAAGGATTTCCTTTATGGACAGGTTATGGAGATGGGTAGGATTCGTTCGATCGAGGCAGCCGCTGTCAGAGAGAGAGACAGACTTAGAGATCAGATGAGAGACATTCAGATGAGGTTTAGGGTTACGAGGACTTTGGTTGAGACTCGATTGCATGGATTAGCTTCTAGTCGAGAGGGAGAGACAGTAGCAGGGATGAGACAGATTTTGGATTATGCGATGAGTGAGATTGCAGAGGTTTCAGGACCCCCGTTATGGCCGCCAGGAGCAGGTGATCTGTGAGCAGGTATCGGTAGTAGACAGATGTGACATGGATGTATGGTTCTAGATAGTTAGTATATAGATGCATATAGTAGAATCAGCAGTGCACCGGGCTTATAGGAACGCCTCGGGTTGTTGTTGCATTTTTGTTGTTGTATTGCTGGTCGGCAGTTATGGTTCAGCCATGATATATTTTCTTTTGAAGCGTTCTACGCTTGTACTAACTCTATCTATATATATATATGATAAACCTCTTTTATAGAACTGTATTTATTCCCCTGTCATTCATTTCCAGCATCATAACTGTTATTCTACTTATTGCAACGAGTGTATCCATACACCGTTGAGAAGATCTGTAAACCTTCGAGATATCAATTGTGATCCTTTCTTCTCTTATATGAACTGTTTGATTAAGCCAATTATTGTTTATTCATTAGCGATATGGCTCCTAGACGACAAACCCGTTCAACTGATACTTCTGACCAAGAAGGTCAACAAAATACACCTCCCACGGGCCGTGTGGACCCGATGGTAATCCAGTTGTTAAATACCCTTACTCAACAGACTGCCGCATTAGCACAGCAGCAACGTGCATTTCAGCAACAGCTCTTAGAACAGCAGCAACAGCATCAGCAACAGCATCAGCAACATCAGCATCAGCAGCATCAACAACAGCACCAGCAAGCAGCACCGGCAGTTACGTTCAAATCTTTCCAGGCAGCAAAACCTCCAGAATTTAAAGGATCAGCAGACCCTGTAGAGGCTAAGGCATGGTTGAAAGAGATGGAAAAGGCTTTTGCCTTGATAGAGGTGACAGAGGATAAGAAGACAGAGTATGCAAGCTATTTTCTGAAGAATGAGGCTAGTTATTGGTGGGAAACGAGTAGGGCTATGGAGCCCGAGGGATTGATTACGTGGGCAAGATTCACAGAGTTGTTTTTGGAAAGATATTTTCCGGACTATATGAGAGATCAAATGGAATTGAAGTTCTTGGAATTAAAGCAGGGAAGCATGACAGTGCCCCAATATGAAACAAGGTTTACGGAGTTGTCAAGGTTTGTTCCAACCTATGTGGATACGGAAAAGAAGAAGGCCAAGAGGTTCCAGCAGGGACTGAGGTCTTGGATTCGTAGTAAGTTAGCTGTATTGGAGTTGGACACCTATGCAGCGGTGGTCCAAAAGGCAATGATTGCGGAGGCAGAGAGTGATTCTTACATGAGAGAGAAGGAGAACAAGAAAAGGAAAGCAGGGATACCCGATAAGGGACAGCAGCAGGGAAGTTTTCAAGGGCAAGCAAATAAGAAGCTGGGATTTCAGCACGGAAGGAATACAAGTTTCAGGAAACCAGACACCGGAAACGTAGGACAAGATAACCGTCTACTAACCGGCGGTCAGCAGGGACTTTCTAGACCCCCACTACCAGAATGCAAGACATGCGGGAAGCGACATCTAGGGATATGCCATCGATTGACTATCACATGCTTTAAATGCAATCAGAAGGGACATTATTCCCGGGATTGCAAGATGGGCATCGTGTGTCATCGGTGTAAGAAACCAGGTCACATGATTAAGGACTGCAGAGCACCAGCAACCGTGAACAATATGATTCGGGCGATTGAAGCACCCCCAGTTGTTAACGTCCAGCCGTTAGCCAGGACCTACAATATGTCAATGGGAGAAGCAGTGAGAGATTCCGACGTGGTGGCAGGTACACTTCTAGTAAATTCTATTCCTGCACAAGTGTTAATAGATTCGGGAGCGACGAAGTCTTTTATTTCTGAAACGTTTGCTCGTAGATTGAATTGCGTAATGAAACCTTTAAGTGGAGTGTTGACTATAGAGATAGCTAATCAGGATCGTATCGCGGTCAGTTCATATTATCCCCGTTGTGAGATAGAGATTTTGGGAAATCGTTTTTATGTTGACTTGTTACCTTTTAAGTTAGGTGAATTTGATGTGATATTAGGGATGGATTGGTTGACTGAGCATGATGCAAGTATTGATTGTAAGAATAAGAGGGTTACTTTGATTACCCTAGAAAAGAAAGAGATAATATTTAGAGGAGAGAAACAAAGAAAGAGGTTCCTGACAATGATTCAGGCTAAGAGGTTATTAAGGCAAGGTTGTGAGGCGTATCTAGCTTATGTAATAGACATAGATAAGGAAGTTTCTAAGTTAGAAGATATTCCAGTCGTAAATGAGTTTCCAGATGTTTTTCCGGAAGAATTACCAGGTTTACCTCCAGATAGAGAAATTGAATTTGCGATAGACTTAGTACCGGGCGCGGAGCCAGTATCGAAGGCCCCTTACAGAATGGCACCAGTGGAGATGAAGGAATTGGCTGATCAACTGCAAGATTTGCTAGAAAAAGGAATTATTAGACCCAGCGTTTCACCGTGGGGAGCACCAGTACTGTTTGTCAAGAAGAAGGATGGAAGCATGAGATTGTGTATAGACTATCGGGAGTTGAACAAGCTGACCATTAAGAACAAGTATCCGTTACCTCGAATAGATGATCTGTTTGACCAGCTGAAGGGAGCGGTACATTTTTCGAAGATCGACCTACGGTCAGGATATCACCAATTGAAGATTAGACCAGACGACATACCGAAGACAGCCTTTCGAACAAGGTATGGGCACTATGAATTTTTAGTAATGGCGTTTGGACTAACGAATGCACCCGCAGCTTTTATGGATCTAATGAACAGGATTTTCAAGAGATATTTGGACAAGTTTGTAGTGGTATTCATCGACGACATCTTGATATACTCAAGGACAGAAGAAGAGCATGCAGACCAGTTGCGAATTGTGTTAGAAACATTGAGACAAGAAGGACTATACGCGAAGTTTTCCAAGTGTGAATTCTGGTTGAAAGAAGTTCATTTCTTAGGACACGTGGTGAGCAGCGAAGGCATCAAAGTGGACCCAGCAAAGATAGAGGCAGTGAAAGATTGGGAGAGACCAAGGACACCGACTGAAGTCAGAAGTTTCTTGGGATTAGCCGGATACTACCGGAGATTTGTGCAAGATTTTGCGAAGATAGCTACTCCAATGACCAAGCTGACAAGGAAAAGCGAGCGATTCATATGGAACGATAAATGCGAAGAAGGCTTCCAAGAGTTAAAGAGAAGACTAACTACGGCACCGGTATTGATGTTACCAGACGATCAAGGTCATTTCGTAATCTATAGTGATGCGTCGTACAAAGGATTAGGATGCGTACTTATGCAACATGACAAGGTGATTGCCTATGCGTCAAGACAGTTGAGACCCCACGAACAGAAGTACCCTACACACGATTTGGAGTTAGCAGCTATTGTGTTTGCTTTGAAGATATGGAGACACTACTTGTATGGAGAGAGATGTGAAATTTACACCGATCACAAAAGTTTGAAGTATATCTTTACTCAGAAAGAGCTGAACATGAGGCAACGAAGATGGTTAGAACTAATCAAGGACTACGACGTTTCTATCAACTATCATCCCGGCAAGGCAAATGTGGTAGCAGATGCATTGAGCAGAAAAGAGAGATTAAATACACTAATGATGACCAAAGAATTATACAAGGAATTTGAGAAATTGGAAATCGAAGTAATTAATCCGAAGGACGCTACGGAAATAATTTATACCATGACGTTTCAACCTGAATTGTTGGAGAAGATACGAAAGTGCCAAGAGCAAGTTATGAACGACGATGTGAATAAAATGACAGGTGAGGAAATATGTAGCCAACCGGATGACAAAGGGATCTTGAGATTTGCTTCTCGGATATGGATACCTAACGTAACGGAACTGAAAAGTGAGATTCTGCACGAAGCACATAACTCGAAGTATACAATTCATCCAGGGAGTACGAAGATGTATCGAGATCTAAAGACGAACTTTTGGTGGCCAGATATGAAGAGAGAGATTGCGGAATGGGTAAGTAAATGCTTTACGTGTCAAAGAGTTAAGGCGGAACATCAGAGACCAAGTGGATTACTTCAACCATTGGAGATTCCCGAATGGAAGTGGGAACACATTGCGATGGACTTTGTAGTAGGATTGCCTAGAACCAAAGCTAACCATGATGCCATCTGGGTTGTCGTGGACCGATTGACGAAATCTGCGCATTTTCTTCCGATTAACGAGAGATTCTCGCTGGATAAGTTAGTTCATATGTACATAAAAGAAATCGTAGTACGACATGGAGTTCCAGTATCGATAGTGTCTGATAGAGACCCTCGATTCAATTCAAGATTTTGGAGGAGTTTTCAAGAGTGTTTGGGCACCGAGTTGAGAATGAGTACGGCTTATCATCCGCAGACGGACGGTCAGAGCGAAAGGACAATTCAAACTATTGAAGATATGCTTAGGACGTGTGCACTTGATTTTGAAGGCAGTTGGGACGATCATCTACCCTTGGTGGAATTTTCATATAATAATAGTTTTCACGCGAGCATCGGAATGCCACCGTACGAAGCTTTGTATGGACGAAAGTGTCGATCTCCAGTATATTGGGAAGAAGTTGGTGAACGGAAAATGATAGGACCAGAACTAGTACAACGAACAAAAGAAGTGGTTCAATTGATTCAGAGAAGATTGATAACAGCTCAAGACCGACAGAAGAAGTATGCGGATCTAGCCAGAAAGGATGTGGGATTCGAAGAAGGAGAGCAAGTGTTACTAAAGGTTTCACCATGGAAAGGATTAGTTAGATTTGGAAAGAAAGGGAAGTTGAGTCCGAGATATGTTGGGCCGTTTGAGATTTTGAAGAAAGTGGGCGAAGTAGCTTACGAGTTGGCGTTGCCACCGCATATGCAGCACGTTCATAATGTATTTCATGTATCTATGCTTAAGAGGTATCGACCAGATTCGAATCATGTAATAGAGTATGAACCAATAGAGGTCCAGGCAGATTTATCGTATGTAGAACGACCAATTCAGATAGTGGATCGTAAGGAGAAAGTACTAAGGAATAAGACAGTAGCGTTAGTGAGAGTTTTGTGGAGGAATCCTAAAGTAGAAGAGTCTACCTGGGAGTTAGAGAGTGAGATGTTAGAGAAGTATCCCCAGTTGTTTCCTTGATCTGATTCTGAGGACAGAATCCTATTAAGGGGGGAAGGATGTAATATCCGTGAATTTTATTATTTGATTAAATGATATATTTAATCTAAAATATTTATTTTGGAATATTGGAATATTATTATATGATATTTAGTGTGTGATTATGTGCTAAATGGTGAGTCGGAAGCCCCTTTCAAAAATTTCGTCATTTGGAATTTTCTTCAAATTTGAGCCGTTTTGATAATTCAAGAGCCCGTTGAAATTTCGTACATTCATTTTTAATTCTTCGTCTTTCGTATTCGAATCGTTATCGAAAGGGTTATGGGATTCTATTTAACCCTACCTATTTGATTCTGCAAATTAATTTCAATTTTTGATCCGAAAAAGGAAAAATCGTTCCGAACCCTAATTGCTTAAGGGGACGGATTTATCGTTCTATATCAATATTGAAGTTGTTATAGCCCTAGTATTCTTGAGCATTAGTTATATAATGATATATATCAATTTGG
Source organism: Heracleum sosnowskyi (assembly GCA_030848705.1). Taxonomy (NCBI): domain Eukaryota; kingdom Viridiplantae; phylum Streptophyta; class Magnoliopsida; order Apiales; family Apiaceae; genus Heracleum; species Heracleum sosnowskyi. The sequence goes on from CM061236.1 coordinate 49,277,540, forward strand.
ATAATCATCAACCTTTTTAACCCCTTACTTTTCGTAAAACGTGTTTTTGACCTAATTAGGGTTTTTAAACGATCTAACGAATCAATATCGATCCAAAAATGTTATTTGGGGTATTATTTTTCCAAAAATATAAAATGATCAATCAGACTTCATAACCCTAGCAATTCTTCAGAAATTACTCAAGAAATCCGAAATTCCCAAATAATTATTTTGTGTTCTTGATCTTCAATCAATTCGTTCTAAGGGTTATTGAAGTCCAAATCTGAAGTTCTTATACTCAAATCAAAGCCCCAAAAATCTAGTTTCAGAATCTTCCAACCTCATCATCATCTGGTAAGTATTCGATTTTATATTGATTTTACAAGTTTCGAATTAAAATTAGGGTTCTTGATTCGATTTGGGGATTTTCATTCTGTTGATTCTCCGTTCAATTGGTTGCTTCTAACATGTTCCTAGGGTTCTAATTAGCAAGAATCCATGCTTTAATTTCATGTTTATGTTCGATTTAGTCGGGTTTGATTTTCGGGTTTTGACCCGATTTCTTCTTTCAATTCGTACGTTCTTGATATTGATCTGACATTGTTTTTGGTAAAGGGCTTTTATTGTATGAGTTATAAGCTTCATTTTGGTATATTAATCTTTGAGTTTCATGTAGGATTTAAGTAGATCGGGTTTCCGGCCGAGGTCGTCGCCGGCGAGTTCTTTGAATGAATTCTGGGCACGATTCCGGCATGGGACAGATGTGTGTGTATGTGGGTTGTGTTTGTCTTGCAAAAGCGAACAAAAGCCCTATAGTTTGGTTTGGTTTTGATCGGAAACGGCGAAGTCCGGCCACCGGACGCCGGCCGGATTCTGGAAAACCCAGATTCCGGCGGGTTGTTCTTGGTGACCCGGATTCGTTCTTCCCGACCCGTTTACCCGATTTTTCGACCCGGTTTCAATCTTCAAAACCCTAATTCATTTTCAGAAAACTGTTTTTGAATTTTATTTTTAAATTTAATTCGAAAATAGTTTAAAAACTTTAAAAATTCATATTTTTATTTTAAAAATATATTTTTATATCAGAAAAATTCTGATAAATTATATTTATTATTTTAAATCCGAAAATTGATTAAACTTAATTATTTTAATTATTTTTAATTAATAATTAATTTATTAATTAATTGGTTAATTCTTTTAATCAATTAATTCTTAAAAATTAATTATTAATTAGATTTAATTAATTAAAAATTCAGTTTAATTATTTTCAAGCCTATTTATTTATTTAAAAATAGTTTGAGTATTTAAAGAGTGTCAATTAATTTTATTAATTGATTTATTTTCATTTAAATGTTTATATTGGATTTAAAAATCCGATTTTTGATTTAAAAATTAGTAATGACTTATTAAAAATTCAAATGAGTTCCGTATGATGTTTTAAAAATGTTTATAAGTGCTATATGGTTCATATTAATTGTGTGTCGTGTTTTATAGTCTGTATATGCCCGTGCTAGGGCAAATATCTGAGTTTTAAATATCGTAAATTATACCGGACGTCCGATACGTAACCGGTTACTTGTTTAAATGTGATTATTGACTGAATAAGTGTCGAGAGTAGAACGAGCATAGTTAGACTTATTGTGATGAGTTGTTTAAATTATAGAATCGAGTTCCCGGAGCAAGGGAAAGGGGAAAGTAGAGTGAGCAGAGTCGATCCGACAGCAGCTTAGACCAGGCAAGTATCTGTGCCTTTACTTGTGATAAAATTATTATTGTCTTGATTACTTGAATACCGTTATCCCCAGAACAATTCAAATTATCCATCTTTTAACCGCATTTGGACAACTGATTCCATTTCCTTAGAAATTCTTGATTCTTTGATTTGATCTGCATCGGAAACCCTTATTTCCAATTTACTTGATTATTGTTTACCACCTATTGTTGCTATTTACCATCCTTTGATTATCATTGACAACCTTTGATTGTTTGATTTCCATCTTGTAACTACTCCATGATCCTTTCTCGATCTTCGTTGATACTGAACAGTTGAAGCTCTTTTGCAATTACTATACATTCAGTTTATCTTATTGAGCATGTTATTGTTTATACCCTATTATAGAATTGGCATGTGTTTTTAAAAATGGACCAGTAATTGGTCGAAGTAACTTAAGGCCCAGATTGGCCTGGGATCCAGTAGAGGACTATGACATGAGCTAGTCCGGGGTTGATGCGTGGCTGGCCAGCAGCACAACCTTTGATTTGAATAAAATGTATAAGCCAAATTCTAATTCTTTACTTCAATCATTATTGATACAAAGCATGTGTTAGCTAAATATTGTTGATTCTGATATCTTAAATTCATATCCTTACAACCGTGATAGAAATGATTCGTTGATGTTTGCTGAGCAATTTTGGCTCACTCTTGCTTGTTGTTTTCTAACCCTATTCCAGTGAAGCGAGAGTATGAGTTGGCATAGCGTGACCGATAGTTCACCAGCAGTCAGGAGAGCCCCTCGAGTCACTGTTATCGGCAGGGTAGTTGTTGTTTTGCTTTTCTAGATTTAATGTCTAGATTTGAACTTTAGTTGTGATGTAATAACTCTGATAAAACTGGTTTGTAATAATAAAAGATTGTAGTAGCTTGTGTTCATTGCCATAATCTGGATGCGGTCTTGGTCAAGGGGTAATTGTGTCTTTATATATATATTATGCATGTGTTAATTAGTGTTCCGTTGGTCGGATGACTCCTCAAATCTGTACCCCGGGTTTGGAGGGCGTCACAGTGTGTATCCGTAGAAGCTACTTGAGTTGTATCCGTTGATAGTATCTTGATCACATCCGTAGACAGTTAGTACTGTTATCCGTAGACAGTACATTTTCCACATCCGTTGAAGTCTAATTAAGCTATCCGTTGACAGTCAATTTCACTTATGCAAAATTACAATGCATCAACTATTTACAATTAGCCTCTCATTCTACATATCTATTACTAGTCAACATGACTTATTCAACCTAACAAGACTACTTCAACTTCAAATCAGAAATACAAAAGCATGTTACATTGAGTCTTATCTGTAGATAAGCTACCCATCAACGGATACTGCAAAAGCATACTATCCGTTGATAGCTAAATTTTACTTGTACAATTTTTACTAAGTTAATTTGGTCATCATCAAGAAACAACATAGTTCCTAACAGACTATAATATTAACAGAAGCACAGGAATCCAGAAGTAAAGAAGAAAAGGTAAACTCAAAAAATCAAAATATGGTATGTATTCTTGAAGTCCATAAACAGGTCAAGGAAAGAAGTTCATTAATATGTTCAAGCCTCTATGACAAATAAAGAAACAAGAATTTCAAGACTACAGAAGTATTTGAATGATTAAGAGTTAGTACCACAGGATTCCAGTGATTTAATTGAAGCAACCAGAACGACAAAGGACTTATCAACAGCATTGAATTGAAGACATGGAAGTATTGATCGAGTGTTAGTCATCTGTGAACTAGACCAGCTGTACCAGTTGTCAGCACCTAAAAGATCAAGATGTTTATCGTCTCAGAAGAAGTTGATTTCAGTCTAAATCTAAAACATCCTGAAAGTCAAAAGAATATTACAAGGTATGTTTAGGTTTAATTGGAAGTACAATATACTTGCTGCAGAAAGAGAGAACCTTCAAGGATCAAAATGCAATTAGAAGACACTCGATAGTTTTCATTTAAGAAAAACTATCGAAAGTGATGAAAGAGGTTTAAATGAAAAACCATCGAATTACTTTTCAAAGTAACAAGATTTCTCTTTGATAGATTTTATTAAAATCTATCGAAGGAAAAGTAAATCTTTCATTCGATAGTTTTTAATTCAGGGAGCAGGTGAAATGTGTATACTTTGTCAGGTTGATGAGAAAATTGGACGGCTGGGATTATTCCTTGCCTTCGATAGTTTTCTAAAGTCTACAATTACAGAGATGAAGACAGTGTCTTCTTCAGTTAAGAGATTACAGAAGATCATTTACGAAGAGAGAGTTTTTGAGCTTGAAAAATTTACAGAGAAATTAATAGTGCTTTAAATTCTATCATTGTATTGATTTTGTGTAACCTGAACTCATTGAAGCTAATCCTACGGATTAGAATTGTAGCACCCTTCGTGGTTTATATTTATAAAACGATATATTCCCCGACTCGTGTTTTGATTTGGTATATTTGATTTCGGACAAGAACACAATTAATTATCCGCGAACGAAATTGAATAATTTGTGAGTATCGTATTCAACCCCCCCTTCTACGATACTTTGGACCTAACAGTTACCTATATATATATATATATATATATATATATATATTCCTATTAATATAGTCATTCTTTTTCTTTAAACATTAAGACATAATTGTTCGTAGGAAGTTGATAAAATATTCTCAAAAAAAATATTTATGATGCCATATTTATTTTCCTTATCTATTTGCATTCCCCACTATTCTAATGAACTTCATATGAATTTATAAATTATATTAATATTAAGACTAAACTAGGTCTCACTAATTCAAAATCAAAATTGTATATCTAAACATTAGTTATCTAATAAAGCATTATTTCTGTTAGTCTCTGAGAGTATTGCAGAAGGGGGGTTGAATGCAATACTGATAATTTAAATCTTTTCCAACAACAAAGAAAGAGATTTGTTCTTATCAGTATATAAAACAAACAAGCAATTATAAACATGACAACAATTTCACAAAATAAATGTTTTATTTATTTTGCAAGGGTTGGTACACGAATCTGGAAATTTGTGTTTCCAGTTGCTAACTTCTCGAGAGAGATTACAAGAGATATGTAGAAGTAGTTTTCTAAATTTAGATCACAAGTGAAAATGAAGTTGTACAATTGGCTTCACATTTGACATTTCCTAAAATATATTTTAGACAAACTAATCATCTTTTCTAAAGCAAACTAAATAAATTCCATTTGTAGATCACTCAATCTAAGTTGATTTAGATTTTGCATACTCTCGAATTGGTAAACTTTGTCTTGTTCTCTCTCCAGATCCTGTCATAGTCTTTCAGGATTGTAGAATAACCATGTGAATTTTGTACCACCTGCTGCAGAAATGTTTGTAATGTAGAAGGATTTTCAGTGCTAATCAAGGCTCATGAATTGCGAGAAGGCAACAACAAAATAAATGCATGATCACGCTCAAGCGTGCATGACCACGCTGTTTAAGATGCATGATCACATGATCACTCTGCTAGATAGCATGATCATGCCAAATCGGAAATTCTTGGCAGTAGCTTTGAGTGAAGATTAGAGATCGTGCATGATCACGCTCATTACTGCATGATCACGATACTTTAAAATATGAGGATTTGATTTGATTTTATTTTAGGGTTTACTATATAAACAATAATACGATGTAATAGTTGATAATCTTTTATTGAAATTTTAACCCTAAGAGTTTTCTCTTATTTTCTTGTGGATTCAAAAACTCCTTGTGGATTCATGGATCGCCTTGTGGATTCAAGGTTTTTAAGGATTTCTCGTGTAAGAGTCTTTGTAAGGATTAGCGCTTGCTTCTCCTTGGCTTCCGAGCTGCGTCAGTCTGTCACGCTTTTGACTTTGAAATCTGAAATCAAAAGATCCTTCCTTAAGACAGTAAGTCGTGCTGGCCAAGTTCTGTTGTCATGGACTGTTCCAATGTTGACAGTGAGATTTTCCTCGGATGGAGCTGTCATAAAGAAATCTACTGTCATGACTTTGCAGACTGTGCTATCAGTGAAGTGCGATGTTGTTGTCTCAAGGTTCCTGTCAATATTGTTGTCAAGACTTCAAGGTTGCTGTTATGAAATGTGTTGTCTTGACTACATGTTGAATTTTGTAACACCCCCAAATCCGGGGTCAGGAATCCAGGTTGCTACGACACCATCCAGTCATATAATTCATGTGTTAACTCAATGATCCAATCAAAACAACATCATAGACCCCAATCTCTTACTCACACAAGTTATAGCCTTAGAAACGATATATAGTAACATTAGTTATGAAAAACCAAATGTACTATCCAGGATCTCACACTATTAATATACAACCTCAATATGGAGTTATTACAACCCATATTTGTAAACAAACTTACTAATGATAGCTGAGCCTATCCAACTTACTCATGCGATATCCTTCCTGAACTATCTCAAGGGAGTACCTTCCACATCCTTTTCCTCGTAATGCGGGACGACCAACTATGGTCTCGTCTTATTGAAAATATAATTTTTAACAAAGCAGAATGAGCGAAAAGATGATCAACAAGTTAACTAGTCACTAATATAAAGTTCTTCCAAGCATATAAAAGTAGTACATAGTTTTCTATTGAAAGTATGCATACTTTGTATGAAGTTTAGAATATTACTATATGAACAAATTTAGTTCATAAATTTAGAAAGACTACTAGTGAGTTAGCACGGTTTTTAGTAATCAACATGTACGTAGTTCTAGATACTGCTAGATGAAAAACTCTAGTTCATCAATAAATAAACAGAATCATTTGTAAAAGAACAACCTTTAGTTCTTATCAACACTATCGGTAACTTAGCACCATGGCTTTCGTTACAGTGTTAATATCAATTTCCAATTGGAAGGAATGGGACTTATATTAAAACAAAACATGACATGGATTGACGATGATCAGTCGCCACATCCATATCAACTACGGGTCTTTTCTACTAATAGAGGGGCAAAAACTCCATCTGTAATTACCCTAGACGAAAACTCCATCTGTAATCGTCATGGATGAGAACTCCATCTATAATCATCCTGGCGCATACGGCCAATAATTGATGGACCGCCTGGCTAACGGCCTCTTACACTAAACTTGGGATCGTTCGTCAACGGTCATGCTCGCGCTAGAGTCCCCTTTTTATTTTCTTTTTGAGAATCACTTTGAATAGAAAAACGAGTAGTTAAGGTCCGACCTCGGTCGACCAATTCTTACTTGAAAACCACATTATCTGAGAAAAACGTGACCAGGGGTTTTCGCAAAAGGACCTTGAGCGAGAGGGTACACGAGTATAAAATTTTCGAAGCATCTTGGATCGTTTTAAAATAATATTTCAAGTATTTTCAGAAGCTTTTAAAATGTTTGATAGATATTTAAATAAAATATTTAATCCAAGATAATTATTTTCGGAATCTTTAAGTAAATAAAGTTCATTATATAAATCGAACAATTACACTTGATTTCAAAACCGTAAACACAACATGATATATCATTGGTATATGTGTTTGAGAAAGTAAACTTGCATAAACATGCTCCAAAGATATTTTCATAAGTAGAACATAGGATACGAAAACTTGCCACGATACTTATATCAAATGAGTGTGTGTGTATATATACATATATGAATAAACAAGTATAACCATCTGAAAATATACCTACTCTCAACAATAGAGTAAGAGTTAGTAAACTTGACTGATGTTCAAGCTCTAAATGGTTGTCTCTCTTCTAGTCCTGGAACCTCTACCAAGACAATACATAACCTTAATTAGTCACTTGATTGACAATTCACTTATTCTAAGTAAACTCATCATTTCTAAGTACCTCTACTATACCGTTTACTTAACTTACGATCTTCTATACCGTTTACTCATCATTTCTAAGTACCTCTAGAGTTGACTTTCCATAGAATTACTATTTTAGTAAATCATAAAATTAATAATTAATTACGAAACCACCTCAAGGAGGTTATTGAGTATTTTTAATATTTATCAAAAATATCTTGATTTGAAAACATGAGTCAAAATAGGTGAAATGCATTTTAAAAGTCGAGTCAACTACGGAGTTTTACTATTCGAGCTCGTTTCACGAAAACGCTCATAACTCATTAACCGTTAACTCTATGGAAACACCGTTTTCACGTGCACGATCTACAGAATGTCTAGAATATAATCCATCAAAAGTTTAGTTCTGGACAGAGGACGCATTTTCCCGAATGTGCACAACAGGTCAGTAGCTTTGCAGGGTATAGTGTCATCGCGCAACTTTGGTTCCAACATTTGTATAAACTCGACAATTTTATATTTTTACTAAATTCTTTTTGGGTTGTCTTCATTACTGTAAAATCTAGTTATCACCAGAAATTCATGAATTTATCAATCCTTTAAGGGTTCCTAATTCAGTACACAATCTAAGGCTTGTAGCCGTTTTTGTTTCTTGACCTCCTAACACTAAAATGACCATATCTCATAAACCATAAATCCTCTCAACATGAACTTTATATTTATACAAACTAAAACCCAAGATCTTGACAAGTATGGTCAGTGGTTTCTAAGGTTACAAATATATTTGTCCCGAATTCTTGTTAAAAGGCCGTCCTAGTGTCAAGGTCACAACCATGCTCATACTAGCTTAATCTTTCAAGTTTCACCAACATCCTTCACTAAACAACCATTCAATCCATCAAGACACATCTTTGGCATATATTAGACTCTAAACTTCACAAACATTGCATCCACAACAATCCACAATCATTTCTTATCAAGATTTCATCATCTAAGCATCAAATCATCAAGAAGTACACTTATACTAACAATTCTTGAAACTTAGCTCATAACTTAACATAAATCAAAAGATGGATGAGGGTTATAACTTTATTGGGCTCAAGAACACTTTGGTATATCTTAAAGAACCTTGGTCTTGCTTGAACTAATCTTATCATCCTCAAACTCACCAAAAGAAATCAAGAAAACAAGTTAGTATTCCCGAATTTACTATTCACCCTCAATTTTGACTAAGGATTTGAACATGAAATAATTGTTGAATGATCTTGAAATTTTGAAAGTACCTTTCCTATGATAGGAGGAAGCTATGGTCCAAAGTTGGCGATTTAAGGATGAGTAAATCTCAAGTTATGAATTTTTTTTCTCTTCTCCTTTCTTGCTGGGCAGAATGCTGAAGAAATGAGGTGGGGAGAGCTTTTCTAGCTTTTTGCTTTGGTTGATATTGATAATTGTGTGATATTTTGTGGTTACATGTTGGTTTAGTGTGACATAATCTTGCTTGCATCATCACCAAGCCAAGTGTTGATGATCTACATGGTTAAGAAATGAAAAGGATACTAACTACTTGTAATTATCTTGATTTCTAGCACATGATTGATACTTAAGTTGTAGGTGTCTTCTGTGTACTTGCCCAACACGTTCTTTTCTCGTTTAATCACAATTCGCTACGTATTCTCTTTATCGCTTAATCTCATTATAATGTCCGAACGGTTTCTAAATCGTCTTGTTACAAAATGTTCAAGGTGAATGTTTTTGGTGTGTTAGTACCTTGGTGGAATGTATACCCGTGAAATTTATAATTTTATTAAATCTCTAAGTCTTGATATAATCGACGTATCTTGCAATATCTTGTATATTCCAGATAAAATAGTAAAAATGGAAATCTTCGAATCTTTGAATTCTGACAACTTTTACATTCACTCTTTTTCATAGTACATCAATAATACACCTTCGAAACTTTAGTTTTCCGACCTATATATAGTGTGGTTTGAAAAGTTTTTCATTAATCAACAAAAGTACTATACATCAAGGGTTTTAATAAGTAGAAAAATTGGGGTTACTACAGTCTCCCCTCCTTAAAAGGATTCTGTCCCGGAATCTAAAGGAATAGTTGAAGTATCTTTCCGAGACCAAAATCTCCAGTTCCCAGGTTGACCCTCCAACCCTCTGGTTCTCTCACAGCACTCTCACTAGTGCTACCTTATGTTCTTTCAACGCGTTCTATTTCTGGTCTGTAGTTTCTACCGGTTGTTCCATGTAAGACAATTACGGTCGTACTACTATACGTTCATAATGGCCTTTCCTGGTGATAATGGATCTCACAGTCATTATTCTAGACCAGTTATAACCATGTTCTCTGTCTCATATTTAGGTTCCTCCGTTTGAGGATATACCTAAGGCTCTTGCGATCTGAAAAAAAAAATTCACACTTTTCTTCGTAATTAAAGTCTCTAAATTCTCAGTGCGAACATAATCGCAGCTAACTCCAAGTCAGGTGTAGGATATCTTATCTCATACTTCTTAAGTTGCTTAGACGCATAACTATAATTCAATAAGTCCCCTCTATCATCAGATATTTCCAACAACGGGGTCGTTACTAACTTCTACTTCAATCCTTTAAACTCTATTCATTAAGTCCATGAGTATATCGGAATATCGTCTATGAATACAATAATCAATTTGTCCAGAAATATCCTCTAAATCAATAAAGGCTGCTGGCACATGCCAACCCTTATATCTCCAAAAACTCATAATGTACATATTAGGTGCAAAAACTCATAAGTTGGTGAGACTATATCCTCAAATCTATCTTTTGAAAAATAGATTACATCCTTTAATTGGTCAAACGAATCATCTATCATTGGCAAGAAGTATCTATTCCTTATGGTTAGTCCATTCAGCTCTTGGTAACCTAGGTACGGTCTTATACTGCCATTCTTCTCTTGGAAAACAAAACTGGTGTACTCCAAGGTGACACAATGAGTCTTATTTCCTTTAATCGAGTAGCTAATTCTTTCATCTCAGTAGTGGCAATGGATATGGGTCCTGAATACTGACGCAAAGCCTGGCAATAAATCAACGGTAAGTTCCATACCTCAACCAGGTGGTAGTTCCTGGAGATCGTAAAAATACGTCAATGAATTCAGTTAATACTGGGGTGTCCTTTATATTTGGTATCTCCTTATTCGTATCAATTTGCATGTGCTCAATAAGTTTCACATTTTTGGCGCAACAATCTCTTTGTATGTACTAACATAATTGTAATAACCCAAAATTTTGTACTTATTAAAAACCCTATTTTTTTTTATTATTATGATAAAAGACCTTGATGAATAGTACTCTTGTTGATTAAGGAAAAACTTTTCAGACCACACTATATACGTGTTGGAGAACCGAAGTTTCGAGATTCTATTGTTGTTGTACTATGCAAATAAAACGATGTAAAAGTTGTCGGAATTCCAAGATTTGAAGATTTCCATTTTTACTATTTTATCTGGAATATACAAGATATTGCAAGATACGTCAATTATATCAAGACTTAGAGATTTAATAAAATTAGAAATTTCACGGGTATACATTCCACCATGGTACTAACACACCAAGGACATTCACCTTGAACATTTTATAACAAAACGATTTAGAAACCGTTCAGACATTATAATGAGGTCAAGCGAGAAAGCGAACACGTAGAGAATGGTGATTAAACGAGAAAATAATGTGTTAGGCAAGTAGATACAAGATAATTACAACCAAAGTATCACCATGTGCTAGAATTCAAGACAAGTACAAGTAGTATTATCCTTTTTCATTCTTGATTAAGTAGATTATCAACACTTGGCAAATTAGTGAAGTAAGCATGCTTATGTCATCCAACCAAACCATTAACCATACATTAATTCATACTTATCACAACCAACCAAGAAAATATCAAGAAAAGCTCTCCCCACCCCATTTTTTTTCAGCATTCTGCCCAGTAAGAGAGGAGAAGAGAAACAAATTCATAACTTGAGATTTGCTAATCCTAAAATCGCCCAATTTGGACCATAGCTTCCTCACATCATATGCAAGGTACGTTCAAAATTTCATTGCTATCCAAGTATTATAGCATGGTCAAATATTGGATCAAAGTTGAGGCATGAATAGTGATTTCGAAAATACTAACTTGTGTTCTTGATTTTCTTTTGTAAGTTTAAGGCTTCTAAGTTTAATTCAAGGCTCAAGAAAGTATTTTAAGCTATTGTTAGTATGTTTGAGGCATCAAGGAAGGTATACACTCTTTGAACCCTTAGTTATAAATTGACTTATGTGATGAGTTCTGAGTTAATTTATGTTAGTATGGTTATAAGGATGGATGGTTGGTTTTGGTGGATGATTATTGTTGTTTTGATGGTTGATTGTGTAGATGTTGGTTTTAACTATTGTTCTTGAGGTTTATAACTTAGTTGAGATGTTGGATGAGTTGGTTTGATGATTGGTTTGATTGGGTAATGATTTGACGTAGTTTAAAATATGGAAATCGTTAAGTTATAGTCGTCGTAATGCCCGTTTGTATTTAGCCCTGTTTTGAGCCAAGAATCGGAGAGGATCCCCCACTGTTAAAATGAACACTTCATATGGTTACGTAGAGGTCAGTTTCTAGTTTTTTTTGGCGAAATAATCGTGTCATTACGATTAACGAGCTAGGAGATATCGAGGTTTTAGTGAGACATGCGCAGGACACCCGGACCTCTCGGGTTTCCAACTTTGGAGACGAATTTTACCTAGTTAAAATCTGTAATTTAATTTGAAACGTTTTATGAGGATGAAGGAAGGTTTTTTAAAGATTACCAAAAAGGTTTTTTGTTAAAGCAATAAGTTTTCGATTTTATAAAAATGTTGGAACCGAAGTTGCGCAACGACACTATTCATCTGAGGAGCTACTGCCCTGTTTTGTAATTTCGGGAAAATAGGTCCTCTTTCAAGAACCAAACGTTTGATGTATTATATTCTAGACATTCTCTAGATCGTGCACGAGAAAACGGTGCGTCAATAGAGTTAACGGTTAATGAGTTATGAGCGTTTTCGTGAAACGAGCGCGGATAGTAAAACTCCGTAGTTGACTCGGCTTTTAAAATGCATTTCACCTATTTCGACTCATGTTTTGAAATCAAGATATTTTTTATAAATATTAAAAATACTCAAGAAGCTCCTTGAGGTGGTTTCGTAATTAATTATTAATTTTCTAATTTACTATAAGTGTTAGAGTATGAGTTGTGGAATAGTGATTCTATGGAAAGTCAACTCTAGAGGTACTACTTTGACCATCCGTGTTGGCTAAGTTAAAAGGTTAACATCGAGTCGACTAAAACACGAAACTTATTAAGGATTATTAAGATAACGTATTGGTGTGAAGAACGAGATTAGAAATGATGAGTAAACGGTATAGAAGATCGTAAGTTAAGTGGACCCGAGAGAGTGAAAGTCGGGTAAAATGGAGTTTACTTAGAATAAGTGAATTGTCAATCAAGTGACTAATTAAGGTTATGTATTGTCTTGGTAGAGGTTCCAGGACTAGAAGAGATGACATCCAGTTAGAGCTTGGACATCTGGCAAGTTTAACTAACTCTTACTATATTGTTCAGAGTAGGTACATTTTCAAATGGTTAATACTTGTTTATTCAAATATATATACACTCTTTTGATCAGAGTATTGTGACAAGTTTTCTAATCCTATGTTTTACTTATGAAAATATATATGGAGCATGTCTATGCAAGTTTACTTTCTCAAACACATACGCCAATGATATATCATGTTGTGTTTACAGTTTTGATATCAAGTGTAATTGTTCGATTTATATTATGAACTTTATATGTTAAAGTTTTGATAAAGCATACTTTGCTGATAATGGTATGTTATATTTAATATTCGAACGACGGCTCTAGGAATAGAGCGCGTTGGTCCAAAAAGTAGAGTTGACCGGGGAGCGGTATTTTGTTTTGACGTATTATAACTATGTAAACCCGAAAGGTTCTTCGGGAGATAGTATCTGTACTTACGATTATTAAATGAACTTTATTTACTTAAAGATTCCAAAAATATTTATCTTGGATTAAATACATTATTTAAATATTATCAAACACTTTAAACGCTTCTGAAAATTCTTAAAATATTATTTTTAAATGATCCAAGATGCTTCGAAACTTTTATACACGGACACCTTCTCACTCGAAATCCTTGTGAAAACCCCCGGTCATGTTTTGCTTAAGTAGCGTTGTTTTCAAGTAAGTATCGGCTGATTGAGGTCGGACGTCCACTACTCGATTTTCTATTTCAAAATGATTCTTGAAAGAAAATAAAACAAGGGGACTCTGGAGGTGGCAAGATCGTCGACGGGCAATCACGAGTTTAGTGTAAGAGGCCGTTAGCCAGGCGGTCCATCAATTATTGGCCGTATGCGCCATGATGATTACGGATGGAGTTCTCATGCAGGACGATTACGGATGGAGTTTTCGTCCAGGGTAATTACGGATGGAGTTTTCTTTTCTCGAATCTTCTTTAACGGAAGAAATAGAAGCTCGAGAAGGAATACCAAATTGCCCTTATACTAGTAGAAAAGACCCGCGGTTGATATGGATGTGGCGACTGATCATCGTCAATCCATGTCATGTTTTGTTTTTATATAAGTCCCTTGCCTTCCAGTTTGGAAATTCATATTAACACTGTAACAAAGGACAAGGTGCTGAGTTACCGATGGTGTTAACTTTAGTGTGAATGATTTGATATTTTGAAGGCAATATTTAAAAAGGTGAACTGATTCTGGTTATTTATTGATGAAAGACAAACGGTAATTTAAAAAATTGGTGAACTAGTGTTGTTCATCTAGCAGCATCTGGAACTGCGTACTTGTTGATTTCTAAAAATTGTGCCAAGTCACTGATAGTGTATTTCTAAATTACGAACTAAACTCATTCATATGGTAGTATTGTAAACTTCATATTAGAATGAATACTTTCAATGGAAAACTATGTACTACTTTTATATTGTTAGAAGAACTTTATATTAATGACTAGTTAACTTGTTGAGCATTCTTTCGCTCATTCTTGCTTTGTTAAAAATTATATTTTCAGTGAGACCATAGTCGGTCGTCCTGTATTACGAGGAAAGGAATGTGGAAGATACTCCCTTGAGATAGTGCCATTCAAGAAGGATATTGTATGAGTAAGTTGGATAGGTTCAGCTATCCTTATTAAGCGTGTTTACAAAATGGGTTGTAATAATTCCATGTAGAGGTTGTAGTTAGTAGTGTGAGATCCTGGATAGTACATTTGGTTTGTAATAACTAATGTTACTGTATATCGTTTCTAAGGCTATAACTTGTGTGAATAAGAGATTAGGGTCTATGATGTTGTTTTGATTGGATCATTGAGTTAATACAGGTATTATATGATTGGATGGTGTCGTAGCGACCTGGATTCCTGACCCCGGATCTGGGGGCGTTACAAAAATGGTATCAGAGCAATAAGTTATAGTACTCAGAGACAAGAGTGTTAAGAGATATGTCTAAGTAAGAGAATAACGTAGGAGCTCATATAGAGTTCGTTACAGGACTACCAGATGTAGTGCCATTGAGTAAGTTAAGCTTGGGATGTTTACTTGAGGTCTTATAGGAGGACCGATAGAACCTTTACAGGTCATCAGAATGACGAGAAGAGAGCATAGAATCGTATATGATTTATCAAATACATTGACATAGGACGCGGAGCAGAGACTGAAGACTAGTTGAGGTAGAGGCGAGATTGCCAATACCATTGGTTCCTTTGACCGGCGAGAATTTTGTTACTCGTAGCCCTTCATAATTTGCCCACAAGGGGACAGTAAGTGTGAGGACCAAGGCGTTTCAAATTTCTTACGCGATTAAGGTTACTTAGATACCTAGACTAGTTAAAGGCATTGCCTTCGTCTATGAGGTTTCAATACCCCCACTAACAACGATTCCACAAGAGATAGTTTCTACTACACCATCGGGGTTTTTGTTTCCCTCGAGGAAGCTTTTGCATGTATGTATTACGAGAACATTATCGTAAGATGAGCGCTAGATGACATCATGCGTATGCTTCGTACCTTAGGCCGAAATGAGTCAAATCAGCAATCAAGAACGTTGTGAATTGATGGCGTGAATTTGATGAAGATTAATGCATAAAATTGCAACCACCGATACGCCGATCTCAGAACCCACCAGAAAGGAGGTTAGTGTGTATGAAGTTGGATTCCTTCGATACAACTATTGTTAGAGAGTACGTATATGGTAACTAGTAGACCTCCATCTTTTGTTGACATATCGACTCGACCGTGTAAGGCACGAATTTTGGATGACTATAGGGGAATGAAAAATATATTTACGAACCCCAATCAGTAAGTGTCTTGATATGAATTGAAGAGACTCATTAGTTAGTATCTTGTATTATGACGGTGAGGAGATGGAATCATCCTGAACCGGTGATGTAAGAGCTTAAAGGCGATCATGACTTATTTTGGCCTCTACTTACTGGTGCATTACTCAATCTAAAATTGTTCACATCCTGTGTTACCTTGAATAGTTTGTGTCAGGTAACCCTTTTAACTTCCTACTTCAACTTGGGATGTAACCACCAACTGGATTACTTCTTTTATTTATTTCTTTCTTCTCCTCTTATTACCTTTAAGGTTGAGTATGCGTATTTAAGCTACCATTACTTATCAGAGTACCTTGTTCGTGCTCCAAGATGACCAGAAGAGGAAATCAATATTAGTTTGGCTTTCCAAGTCTATATTTTAATTCCTTTGAATGCAAGCTATGAACCTTTTGACCTTGCTTATACTTTTGATTCATAAAGGTTCAGTTGTGTTATATTTTTAAAATACACTTGATACTCGTCTTGCTATGTGTTCTTTAACTTTTATTCGTTATCAACCTTCGTGTTGACTCAAGGATCGGAGAACATGTCTCTTGTTAATCCCAAATGACCTAACAGAATTGTAGAAGGGGGGGTTGAATACAATTCTAGATATTTTTAAACTTAAAACAACTTTTAAATAACTTGACAGAGAAAATAAAAACACACAAGCAAATATAAAATTTCAGTTGGATGTTTTGAGGATCCAACTGAGGTGTTTTTATTGTGGGAATAATCTGTGTTACAAATGTAGCACAGCTGCTCAGTTACAAATGTAGAGTGAGAGTGCTCTTCAAAGAAAGCTAATACCAAATTATTCTATCTCACTTCCTACAATAAAATGAACTGTTACACTTGGTTATATATCCCAAGTTTACAATACTATTTTTGGCTACACTAAAAAGTACTAAAGTTAACCGCCAACAGCTTGCTTTTCATTCCTTTTGTCCAATGGCCCAATGGTCCTTGGAGATCTTGTCTTTTGTCTTCATGCTTATTATGATCCCACTCAAGAACTTAATTGGTAAATGGAATGTTTCCTCATTCCCAATAACCATTTTGATGGCTCCCAATGCAAAGTACACTTCTACATCACCTTTTGATCTGTCAGAAAACTGTCACTATCACTTTGTCAACTGTTCAAAAAAGTGATAGTAATCCGTTGATAGTAGTGAGATGTATTCCGTTGATAGCTTTATTCTTCAATCCGTTGATGGTACATTCTTCAATCCGTTGATAGTGTAATCTCCATTCCGTTGACATGTCTTCACTTAGGCAAAATTACAAGGCACATTATATTTACAATTAACCAACCTATTTTGCATATCTAGTACTTAGTCAACATGACTTAGAAAACCTATCTAATACCTACAACAATTGCCTATCAACTAGTGAAGTATTGTACAGTGCAATTGCTACATTACTCATTCCGTTGATGAGCTACTTGTCAACGGAAGCTGCAAAGCGTACCATTCCGTTGACAACTACAAAATTGACTTAACACAAAATCTACTAAGTGTTTTTATAATTATCATCAAGAACAACATATTCCTAACAATCTCCCCCAATTTATGACTGATAGAATAACATCCATAAATCAAGAGCCTTGATGATAACAAAAACACTTAAACAAATTACAAGTTACAAAAGTAGAAATTGTATTGAGCTTCATGATACTTTAAAAATTTATTGAAAACAAAGTAGAAGTTCTTACAACACAGGTGCACAGAGTTGCTCCTCTAGCCTGAGCAGATTTACCATCTTTGTCTCTGTGGACTTGTTTTCTTCCCCTTCTTAGCATTGTTCTCCTCAATTTGAGCTTGGAGCCTCCTGTAGAAAATCTTCTCTTCTTCATCTTGTTCACCCAACTTAGATTGCATAAATCTTAGAGTTTCATTAGATGCCTTTTCCAATTGGTCCTCTATTCTGAAGAATCTCCTACAGTTGTCCTTGTCTCTGAATTCCATCATCCAAAAGGGTTGGAGATGAATTTTCTTTCCTGTTTGAGGGATCTTTATAACTCTGGGAAGTGCATCAGGCTTGTTCCAGCTAGCTTTTATTTGACAGATCTTGGAGACAACCTCAGACTTAGCAGTTTTGGTGAACCCAAAATCTTTCTTTAAGCACTTGAACACTACTAGCAATGTCTGATAATCCTCTCCTAGAATTCTGTGTAGAGGCCAAATCTGTTCCCTTCCACCCTTGTAGACAAACACTAATCTCTCTGGTAGTTTATGAGTAGCTCCTATTCCTCTCACTTCCACCAAGTCATCAAGATATAGGTTTAAGTCTGACTCCTCCCTTATATCTGTGATGTAGATAAAGTCCTCTGGGTTTGTAGGTGGTTTTTCAACCTGTGGCCTTCTCACAAAAACTGGTTCAGCCTTAGTAGCCCTCTGCTTTGATTTCTTCTTTGATTCCATTTCAACCAGAAATTTGGGAAAATTAGCTTCATCAAACTCAAATGGCTCCTCCTTTGGCTCAATTGGTTGGTCATGAAAATTGACTAGATGTTCAGGGTCACAAGCTAATTTTGCTCCAAAACCTGGATCAGAAAAAGTTGAAGGCACAGTTGTTACAGGTGCAACTGTTACAGTGCTTTGAGAATCATCCTTATCAAAAGCCAAGTTTCTTTTAGCTCTTGTTTTAGGTTGCCTTGTACTTTTTCTTTTTCCTTTTGCTTGCTCAGCTTCAGCTCTAGCTCTTTCTTCTTGCAATCTTTCCTCTTCATCTAGAGCTTGGGCAACTGCAAGAGCTTGCATGTCTGCCCTAGCTGATTCCTCAGCTTTAGCTTCAGCAAAATTTGGGTGACCAGCCCAAACACAGATCTCTTTCCCATTCCTGTAGACTATTGCTCTTTGATTCCTAATTTCAGGCTTATTGCTTTCCTTGCATTTTATAATAAGTTTACTTAGAACCTTGAGCTCATCTGGAAATGGAGGAGGATAGAAGGTCCTAGCAATATTCTTGCCCTTTGGTTTAGCTGGGGATTTTGGAGATAAGCATTTTGGAAAATTAGTTGGGTCCACATCTCTAATACATGAAGTTTGTCCCTTTTCTTTCCTTGGACCAGGAATCACTCCATGTAGAAGAGGCTTTAGATTATATGAGAATTTAATCTGTGGCTCCAAATCCGTTGGCACTAAGACCATAGCATTCGTTGATGATGGGATGGGCTCATCCGTTGACACTATAATTATGAGATCCGTTGATGTAGAAGTAGCTTGATCCGTTGATGGATGTTTATTTCTTGCATTTTCAGCTATCTTCTTAGCCCGTGCATCTCTATCCTTCATTTTCTCTTTTATCTGTTCTGCAAGTTGTAGTCTCAGAGATGCACGTTGAATCGGGTCAATTCCATCCAATTTATTTTTGATATACTCCCCCATAGCTAGTGGCTCATGTGGTAAAGAAATGGCTGGGACCATAACTTTTGTGACTTGAATATTAAGCTCCTTTGATTTCTCCCCCTTTTTGTTATCATCAAGAGTGATGAGAGGGAGACCTTGAGCTGCCACTAACTGAGTCAATAACTGAGTTTGCTTCTCCTGTGCTTGTTGCATATGAGTTAATGTGGCTTCCACTTTGTCCACCCTATCAGTAAGGGTTTTCAAAGTGGTTGCCACCTCATGATCCCTTTTGAAGAATTTGTCCATTTTGGTCACAGTGAGAAGGGGAAGTCTTTCATCAAACCTCCTATCAGTGGAGTCCTTGAAGCTTGCAATGGTGTCCTTGATTTCCCTGGCCTCAATCCTTGTCTGTAGCATTTGGAGCCTCTGGATTTCTAGAGAGTCCAAAATTGCCTTGTAGAATTTCTTTTCATTTTGAGGTGCAGACTCATGAGCCAAGTAAGCTTCATTATACTGCCTTGTGATTGCAGTATCCAAACCATGAAATCCAAGTGAATCTTGATAAAGCCATCTTGGCTTAGGAGGCATCACAGATGTCCCAGTCTGTGTAGTAGTAGCCACCTCTTCTAAATCAGCAACAAGACTATCATCATCACTTGAAGATTCAGCAAAATGATCACTTCCACCAGCTCCTGGAGACAGATTGGCAAGTGCATCCTTAGCCCTCATCATGGATGCAGTTGTATGAATTAGATTTAATGTCCTCTCTGCCTCCACATTGCCCTGTTGAGCCATGATTTGATATGCTGGCACATGGTGAGTAAAGGTTTCAGAATCCAGAGAAATGTTATCCAGAGTTTGTTGATAATGCTCTTGGAAAGACAATTCTCTTTCTCCCTCACTAACCTCCATTAACTCACTTGCAATGGTTGTTTCCTCCCTTAGAGCTCCTGTAGTCCCTTCTCTCTCTCCTCTATTTTCTTGCATCATGGGCTCCCCATGGCTCACACCTCTCACACCCTCACCTTCACCTACTCAGGTGGAACTCTCAATCTCTCTTTTTGCCTGGCTGGAAGAAATAGCCAGCCTCTCACTCTCATTCTCTCCTTTTGCCTGGCTGCAAGCCAGCCTCTCAGAATCACTCCCTTTAAATCCTAAAAGTGTTGCAACTACCACTAGGTCATCTGCACTAGTTGTGTGAACAACTGGATTTTCAATAATTGGTGCAGAATGAGCTATCAACGGAATGGTAGTTTGAACTATCAACGGAATGGATTCCGTTGATGGAGAAACACTTGTCAACGGAAGAGATAATTCCGTTGATGAAGTCAATAAAGGAGTTTGAGAAATTGAAATTAAAGTAGAATCTGTGGTGATTGATTTTAAAGATGGTTCCACAGATCCTCTTGTAGTTTCAGAAAAAGATGATTGGCGGCCCAACAAATCACTTAAAAAGTGATGACCACCAATTTCAGAGTGGGGCTTCTCCAATAATAGAGACGGAGAATCAGGAATAGATGACTGGATCATATCCACATCTAATGAGTGTGAAGGAGAATTTTGTGGAGTTGTCTCTATAGTAATATTGAGGGAGTGGGACTGTAGCCCCAGAGTAATAATTGGGGCTACATCAAACTGAATTTGAGAAACTGGAATTGTTGCTTCCAGTGTGTGTGCACCCTGTGTGACCTGGGATTTTTGTTTCACCCTTCTTTGGTAGTGGGAAATAGATGTTTGGGGGCTAGATGTGTCCCTTACTCTTTTGGTGTGTGCTCTTGGAGGAGAGCTTGTTTCAATAACTACTACACCCTTTTGAGAGGATTTAGTTAGACTTGAGCTAATATCCATGTTACTCATTGTGCCTTGTTGGGAAGACAAAATGGGGCTAGTCTGGGCAACACTCACCTCTCCCACCTTATCCTTGGGGTTTCTTTGATGTTCACCCTTTCCCTCAACACTCACCACACCTGCTTCACTCCCCTTAGGCTGTGTAGTGGATTTTACAACAGGTGCCTTTTGAGAAGAACCTGAGATTGGCTTGGTAGATTTAGATTTTTTAGGTCTAGTTGCAGGGGCAGGAGCCTGTTGGGTCACAGCTACAGGCTCCATTGCAACAACAGCAGTTGTAGTAGCAGAAATTGAAGTAACATTTAAATTAACAGGTTGAGAAAGTGTTACCTCAATGACTGGCAAGTACACCATTGGGACATCACCATTGTGATTGTGCCTCAAGATGTCTGTTAGTACCCTCTTCTCTTGAACAAAACAGTCAAACTTGGAATTGGGGTTAGAGATAACCAATGGCGTTGGACTAACATGATTGGCCAGCATCATTAGAAATCTAGCATAATAAATATTATTTTTTCTAGTTTTCTTATCACCCAACTTAGAACCAAGTTCATACATTAATTGGGTGCTAAAGTTATAGTATTTATCAGTGAGAAGCATAGCAAAAAAAATTAGAATGGAGTTACTTAAAGCATCAAAATTACTGATTTTTCCAGAAAACACTTTAATAAAAGCATCTGCTAAGTAGCTCCACTCCTTTACCAAATCTTTCCTAATAATCTTACCCAAATTCACAGTTGACAAAGAGTAATTAATAGTGTTAATCATGTTAACAATTTCAGAATTTGTGGGTAAAGCTAAGCAGTTATTCTCAGGAATATGAAGGCATGCTTGCAAAACATCTGAATTAACAATATACTCTTTACCTTGAAGTGTGAATTGCATAGTGCAGTTAGTTTCACTGAACTCACAGGAGGTCCAAATCTCCTCGATGATTTCATGATAAAGTGGAGTGAAGTGAAACATAGCATAACTAATCTTGCAGTTCACCAAGAAATCCATCATCTTGTGAAAGATTTCGTTCGAGCTTTCCTTGTCAACAAATGGTATGGAGTTGTTCTTCTCATAAATGAACCCTCCAGCAGACATAGGTTTAACTATGGGCGCCATTGTTGAGTTGAGTTGAGTTCGAACTGTGTTTTGCTTTGAGAGAGAAAACATGAGAAAGCCTTTGGAAATTTGGAGAGTAAGATAAAAAAGAATTAAATAAAGCAAAATTGCTTAAATACTCCCCCAAAATTTCTCAAAAATTATGTCCAATAATAATTGTAAATTATTGGATTGGCTTAAAAATTTAACCGTTACAATTAAAACATGACCATGATTTATACTTACAGGGGTGTATGCATAGATCGTGGTAAAAAGGCGTGTAAATCAACGGTTTAGATTAACAGCGCTATATTAACGGATTAGAATTGGGCGTATAAGATCCAACCTATTCTGTTGATAAAGCTGCATTCTGTTGACATAAAAGAGCTGTCAACGGAATACCCAGAAAAATGCTAAGACTGGCAACGGATTAAGAAAATCGTTGACATAGTAATTTTTGACTTTGACAAAATTTCACCTTTTTTCTGAGAAAATTAATCCACAGAAAATCATAGCAAATTTCTGGCTGCAATTTTTAACTTGCAAAAATCTCATAAATAATTAAGAGAAATTTAGCATACCTAGCTCACTTACTAATCTTGAGAATGTTGATTCATCAAGTGGCTTGGTAAAGATGTCTGCAAGTTGTTGTTCACTTGGAACAAAATGTAGCTCCACAATACCATTCATAACATGTTCTCTAATGAAATGGTACTTGATGTCAATGTGCTTGGTCCTTGAATGCTGCACTGGATTCTCAGTAATGGCAATGGCACTAGCGTTGTCACCGAAAATAGGAATTTTCTCAACTCTTAATCCATAATCAAGTAGTTGATTTTTCATCCAAAAAAACTGTGCACAACAACTTCCAGCTACAATGTACTCAGCCTCAGCTGTGGAGGTAGAAACTGAGTTTTGTTTCTTGCTAAACCATGACACAAGCTTATTTCCTAGGAATTGACAGGTGTTAGTTGTGCTTTTCCTGTCAATTTTACATCCTGCATAATCTGCATCTGAATAACCAATTAGTTCAAAGCCAGATTCTCTAGGATACCAAATGCCAAGGTTTGGTGTTCCTTTGAGATATCTGAAAATTCTTTTAATAGCAACTAAATGGGATTCCCTAGGATCAGCTTGAAATCTAGCACATAGACATGTAGCAAACATAATATCAGGTCTACTAGCTGTTAAATATAAAAGTGAGTCTACCATGCCTCTGTAACTTGAAATGTCCACAGATTTTTCCTTAGTATTCAATTCAAGTTTAGTAGTAGTAGGCATGGGAGTTTTGGCAGGAGAGCAATCCATTAAGTTAAATTTCTTTAACAAATCATGAATGTACAATGAAAATGCCTTCATTAACTTGTTTCACTTGGAGACCAAGGAAATAAGTTAATTCTCCCATCATGCTCATTTCATATTTACTTTGCATAAGCTTGGCAAACTTTTGAAAAAGTTTTTCATCTATAGACCCAAAAATTATGTCATCTACATAAATTTGAACAAGTATAGTAGATCCATTCACAATTCTATGAAAAAGAGTTTTATCTACAGTACCTCTAGTGAAGTGATTCTCAAGGAGGAACTGTGAAAGTGTGTCATACCAGGCTCTAGGTGCTTGTTTCAAATCATAGAGTGCTTTGAGGAGAAAGTACACATACTCTGGAAAATCATCATCTTCAAAACCAGGAGGTTGACTCACATACACCTCATCTTCAAATTCCCCATTCAGAAAAGCACTCTTCACATCCATTTGGTAGACCTTAAAATTGGCATGGGCTACATAGGCTAGGAAAATTCTTATTGCTTCTAGTCTTGCAACAGGAGCAAAAGTTTCATCAAAATCAATTCCCTCTTCATGTGAGTAGCCTTTAGCAACCAATCTAGCTTTGTTCTTTGTGACTATGCCATTTTCATCCATCTTGTTTCTAAACACCCATTTTGTGCCTATAACACTCCTGTTTTTAGGCCTGGGCATTAGCTTCCAAACTTTGTTTCTCTCAAATTGGTTTAGCTCCTCTTGCATAGCTAAAAACCAATCTGGATTTAGAAGTGCATCCTCAACTTTCTTTGGCTCATCTTGAGACAGAAAGCTTCTATATAGACATTCCTCTTGAGTTGCTCTTCTAGTTTGGACTTTTGAAGAAACATCACCTATGATGAGTTCAAAGGGATGATCTTTAGTCCATTTCCTTGAGGGAGGTAGATTAGCTCTAGAAGATGTCGCTTCATGATCATGATTGTCTTGATTAGATGTTTGTCCTTGAGAAACTCCCCCTGAGTTTGTTGTCCCTAAGTGATCACTCCTAGAAGCATTTCTATGACTGTCAACGGAATGCCCATTTTGACTGTCAACGGAATGCTCATTTTGACTGTCAACGAATCCTCCACCATGATTGTCAACGGAATGACAAATTGGTCTGCTAGCAGCTATTCTTCTCAATCTTAATGTAGCAATTTCATCTTCACTACTACTTTCATCTGTGCTAGACACAACAACTTTAGGTTGTTTCTCAATAGCCTTAACATGATTCACTTGATCTCCTTCCTCATTCTCAAAAGAAAGACTTTCATGGAACCTTCATCATAGAGACCTTGAATTCTGAGATCATCAAAAACAACATGTACAGATTCCATAACAATGTTAGTTATGAGATTATAGACTCTGTAAGCTTTCCCTACTGCATATCCCACAAATATTGCTTCATCTGCCTTTGCTTCAAATTTCCCCAAATGCTCAGCTTGATTTCTCAGAACAAAGCACTTGCATCCAAAGAAATGAAGAAAATCCAATAGTAGCTTCTTTCTTTTGAGTAGTTGATAAGGGTTCATTCCCTTGGCTTGATTAATCAAAGAAATATTTTGAGTGAAGAAAGTTGTGTTAATTGCCTCAGCCCAAAAATAAGTTGGTAACTTTGATTCATCTAGCATTGTCCTTGCAGCTTCAATGAGTGTTCTGTTTTTCCTTTCGACTACACCATTTTGCTGTGGTGTCCTTGCAGTTGAAAATTCATGCAAAATACCATTTTCTTCACAGAACATCTTCATAGTTGAATTCTTGAACTCTGTCCCATTGTCACTCCTAATCCTTCTTACTTTGAAATCAGGATGATTGTTTACTATCTTGATGTGATTGATAATGATTTCACTTGCCTCATCTTTTGAGTGCAAAAAGAAAGTCCATGTAAATCTAGAAAAATCATCAACAATCACAAGACAGTATTTCTTCTTTGAAATGGACATGACAGTGACGGGGCCAAATAGATCCATATGAAGCAACTCAAGCTGTTGAACAATTGATGACTGTGTCTTGCTTTTGAATGATGCCTTCTTTTGTTTCCCTTTTTGACAGACATCACACAAACCATCCTTGGAGAATTCCACCTGTGGAATTACTCTAGCAAGATCTTTTCTCACCAAGTCATTCATAACCTTGAAATTCAAATGAGACAATTTCTTGTGCCATAGCCAACTTTCATCCTTGCTTGCCTTGCTGAAAAGACAAGTGATGTTGTCTGGACTTGTGCTACTAAAGTCAGCAATGTACACATTCCCTCTTCTGAATCCAGTCATTACCACATTGTTGTCTCCACCTTTAGAAACAACACAGGCTTCTCTTGAAAAAGTAACTAAAAATCCTTTGTCACAAAGTTGGCTGATACTAAGTAAATTGTGCTTTAGACCATCCACATGCTTCTCAACTTTTTTTGATTTACTAGACTCACCTTGAACAAAGTTCTTGGTGACAGGACCATACTTGTTATTAAGTCTAGTGAGTTCTTCTTTCTTTTCCTCTGTCAATGGAACAACATGATCGGTTGATGGTTCATCTGTCAACGGAAGCTTGCATTCCGTTGACGTATCAACCTTCAACGAATGATCATTGTTGTTTGTTGACTTTGATTCTGATTCTAAGGTTTCAACAACATACCCTAGCTTCTCTTTGTTCTTTTTCCATGATTGCTCACAGAAAGATTCCATACCTTGAACATTAATGATGTTGCTAGCAACATTCCTGGAATCTTTCCATTTTGCAATCAATCTTTGTTCTATTTCTAGTTGTGTTTTAAGAATCTCTTCCCTTTTTAACACTTTCTCAAGTTCCAGCTTAGCATCCCTACTAACACACCTCATTTTCTCAAACTCAATGAGCTGTGCTTCTAACATGGCATTTCTATCACTTAAGAACAAATTAGTTTCTTTAATTCTTGAGTTCTCTTTGGCAAGTGATTTAAGAGTAACACGCAAATTATACAATACAGTAGACATTTCATTAATTGTACTACTGCATTCCTCTTTAGAAAGCTCAGAAAGATTAGTAGTTGTTATCTGGTTCCTAGAGGAACTTGCTTCCTGCTCATGATTGTTAGCCATTAGAGCCAAGTTGACATACTCAACATCATCATCTGAATCTTCACCATTACCAGCCCAATCATACTCATGAGACATGAAAGCCTTTTGTTTTTGCTTGAGAAGTTCAAAGTATTTCTTTTTATAATCAACAGGCTGAATTTTCCTGTTGCCCTTCTCAGCTCTAGGCTTTCTGCAATCTCCAGCATAGTGACCAATCATTCCATAGTTGAAACATTTAGACTTAGACTTTTCAACCCAATTATTTTTGCTAGGTTGAAAGTCTCTCCTTGGTGGCCTTGCTTCTGAGTTTCTCTTGAATTTCAACCTAGAAAATTTTCTTGAAAGAAAAGCAATGTGCTCATCAATCTCATCTAAGTCATCCAAGTTGGCTGGTTCTTCTTCTTCTTCTGTCATCTTGCCTTTACCCTTGCTAACATCACTCCTACAACTAGCTCGACTAGTTGTGGCTCTTGCAGCTTCTTCATTGTCATCTTCCAGTTGGTTCACAGATGCAACCAATGCAATAGATCCACCTTTCTTTTGCACCTTCTCAATTTTCTTCATCTTGCTTCATTCCCAGCTCATATGTCTTTAAAGTTCCATAAAGCCTTTCAAGAGTATAGTCTTTGTACTCTTGAGTGTTTCTCAGAGAAACAGTTGTTAGGAATATGTTGTTCTTGATGATAAACATAAAACACTTAGTAGAATTTGTGTAAAGTCAATTTTGTAACTGTCAACGAAATAGCATGCTTTGCAGTGTTTCGTTGACAGGAAGCTCATCAACGAAATGAGTGTTGTAGCAATTGCATTGTACAATACTTCACAGTATGATAGGCATTCTATTATATGTTTTAGATAGGTTTTCTAAGTCATGTTGACTATGTACTAGATAGGCAAAATAGGTTGGTTAATTGTAAATATGTTATGCCTTGTAATTCTGCCTAAGTGAAGACATGTCAACGGTATGAAGATTACTCTATCAACGGTATGGAGTTTACCCATCAACGAAACGAGGGAAACACCATCAACGGAATGAAGAATGAAGCTATCAACGAAACACATCTCCTTGCTATCAACGAATCAATGTTGCTTTTTGAACAGTTGACAAAGTGATAGTGACAGTTTACTGAACAGATCTAAAAGGAGATATGGAAGTGTACTTTGCATTGGAAGCCATCAAAGTGGTTACTGGAAATAAGGAAACATTCCAATTTCCAATAAGGCTCTTGGGAATGATTATAATGAGCATGAAGACAAAAGCAAAGATCTCCAAGGACCATTGGACAAAAGGAATGAAAAGCAAGCTACTGATGGTTACTACTATTATTCTTTAGTTTAACCAAATGTAGAATTGTAAACTTGGGATTATATAACCAAGTGTAGCAGTTACTTTAGAAATAGAGAAGAAAAACAAATAGATTGTATTAGCTATTTTTGAGAGCATTCTTCTCTACAACATTGTAACTGAGCAGCTGTGTACATTTGTATCACAGATTATTTCCGCAATAAAAACACTTCAGTTGGATCATCAAACAATCCAACTGAATTATTTATATCTTGTGTTTTTATTTATTCAGTTCAGTTTAATTTTATAAAGTGTTTAGTTTCAAGAAAATATCAAGAATTGTATTCAACCCCCCCCTTCTACAATTCTGTTAGGTCATTTGGGAATAACAATTGGTATCAGAGCGAGCTTCTAACATACAAGAAGTTTAAAGATCAAGACCAAAAACAGAAACCATGGTGAAGAAGGATGCAGGTGTGAAGATACCAGTTCTTGATAAAGACAATTACTTTCACTGGAAAGTAAAGATGCATTTACATCTCATGTCTATGGATGAGAGGTATGTAGACTGCATTGAGAAAGGTCCACACGTTCCCATGAAGCTTGATTCTAGAGTTGGACTGCCAGATGATGCACCTGATGTAGAGATTCCAAAACCTGTCTCAGAATGGACTGTTGAAGATGTTGCAGAAGTCCATAAAGACAAAAGGACCATGAACATTCTGTTTAATGGTTTGGAGCAAGAGATGTTTGACAATGTTATCAACTGTACAACCTCTAAGGAAGTATGGGATACTGTTAGAACACTCTGTGAAGGAACTGAGCAAGTCAGGGAAAATAAAATGCAACTCCTTATACAACAATATGAGCATTTTCATTTTAAAGCTGGTGAAACCCTAAATGACACGTTCAGTAGGTTTCAAAAGATTTTGAATGGATTAAAGTTGTATGGGAGGATCTATCAAACCAAGGATTCAAACCTTAAATTTCTTAGAGCTCTTCCAAAAGAATGGAAGCCTATGACTGTTTCTCTCAGAAACACTCAAGAGTACAAAGACTACACTCTTGAAAGGCTTTATGGAACCTTGAAGACTTATGAGCTGGAAATGGAGCAAGATGAAGAAATTGAAAAGGTACAGAAGAAGGGTGGATCTATTGCATTGATTGCATCAGTGAACCAACTTGAAGATGACAATAAAGAAGCTGCAAAGGCCACAACTAGTCGATCTAGTTGTAGGAGTGATGTTAGCAAGGGTAAAGACAAGATGACAGAAGAAGAAGAATCAGAACCAGCCAACTTGGAGGACTTAGATGAGATTGATGAACACATTGCTTTTCTGTCTAGAAAATTCTCTAAGTTCAAGTTCAAAAGAAACTCAGAAGCAAGGCCACCAAGAAGAGACTTTCAACCTAGCAAAACAAACTGGATTGAAAAGTCTAAGTCAAAATGTTTCAATTGTGGAATGCTTGGTCACTTTGCTGGAGACTGCAGAAAGCCCAAGGTTGAGAAGGGCAACAGGAAATTTGAGCCTGTTGATTATAAAAAGAAATACTTTGAACTTCTCAAACAAAAAGAAAAGGCTTTCATGTCTCAGGAGTATGATTGGGCTGGTAATGGTGAAGATTCTGATGATGATGTTGAGTATGTCAACTTGGCTCTTATGGCTGACAATCATGAGCAGGAAGCAAGTTCCTCAAGCAACCAGGTAACAATTACTAATCTTTCTGAGCTTTCTAAAGAGGAATGCGACAGTGCAGTAAATGAAATGTCTACTGTATTATATAATTTGCGTGTTACTCTTAAATCACTTACTAAAGAGAATTCAAGAATAAAAGAGACCAATCTGCTCTTAAGTGATAGGAATGCAATGTTAGAAGCACAGCTCATTGATTTTGAGAAAATGAGATGTGTTAGTAGGGATGCTAAGAAGGAACTTGAGAACGTGTTACAAAGGGAAGAAATTCTTAAAACACAACTTGAGATAGAACAAGGTGTGATTGCAAAATGGAAGGATGCCAGGAATGTTGCTGCCAACATAATTAATGTTCAAGGCGTGGAATCCTTCTGTGAGCAATCATGGAAAAGGAACAAAGAGAAGCTAGGGTATGTTGGTGAAACCTTAGAATTAGAAACAGAGTCAACAAACAACAATGATCATTTGTTGAAGGTTGATATGTCAACGGAATGCAATGTTTCGTTGACACATGAACCATCAACCGATCAGGCTGTTTCGTTGACAGACAAAAGAAAAGATAAACTCACTAGACTTAATGACAAGTATGGTCCTGTCACCAAGAACTTTGTTCAAGGTGAGTCTAGTATTTTAAAGAAAATTGAGAAGCCTGTTGAGAGAGCTAATGTAGGTCACTTGTCTAACAAGCAATTGAAAGACAAGGTAGAGAAAGTTCATAATGAGGCTAAGGGAAATAAAAAGAATAACAGGAATGGCAAAGTAGGAATTAACAAACACAACAATTACACACCTGATAAATATGCTCCTAGAAAGACATGTGTTAATTGTGGAAGTGTTAGTCATTTGTCTACTAACTGCAAATCTGTTAAGAAAACTCCTAATGTGAAAATGCCCAAGCCTGCAATGAACAGTTCCATGCCTACAATGCCTGTTATGCCTAACATGTTTGCTCCATATGCACAATTTCAGAATCCATATGCTAGCATGCCATTTGTGCCTAATCCTTACATGAATATGTTTAACATGCCACAAATGCCATGGAACATGAATAACATGATTGTTCCTCCAACTATGCATGCTATGAATGAAAATATGAGCAACCCTCAGAAATCAACACCAAGGGTAAAGATTGATTTGAATCAATCTGAGCCCAAAGTGAAAAATGGTACAAAAGGGAATGCAAAGGCTAACAAGACAGGACCCAAGGAAACTTGGGTACCAAAATCGACTTGATTTGGTTTTGTTGTGTGCAGGGAGACAAAAGGAATCTTTGGTACTTGGATAGTGGTTGTTCAAGACACATGACTGGTGATTCTACCCTGCTCACAGAGTTTAAGGAAAGAGCTGGCCCTTGTATTGCTTTTGGAGATGACAGCAAAGGCTACACAAAGGGATATGGCTTGATTTCAAAAGAGAATGTCATCATAGATGAGGTTGCATTGGTGGATGGTCTTAAGCACAACTTGCTTAGTATCAGCCAACTTTGTGACAAAGGATTTTTAGTTACTTTTTCTAGAGAAGCCTGTGTTGTTTCTAAAGGAGGAAACAACAATGTGGTAATGACTGGATTCAGAAGGGGGAATGTGTACATTGCTGACTTTAGTAGCACAAGTTCAGACACCATCACTTGTCTTTTCAGCAAGGCAAGCAAGGATGAAAGTTGGTTATGGCACAAGAAATTATCCCATCTGAATTTCAAAGTTATGAATGATTTGGTGAGGAAAGATCTTGCTAGAGGAATTCCACAAGTGGAGTTCTCCAAGGATGGTTTGTGTGATGCCTGTCAAAAGGGAAAACAGAAGAAGGCATCATTCAAAAGCAAGACAGAGTCATCAATCGTCCAGCAGCTTGAATTGCTTCATATGGACCTATTTGGCCCTGTAAATGTTATGTCCATCTCAAAAAAGAAATACTGTCTTGTGATTGTTGATGATTTTTCTAGATTTACATGGACTTTCTTTTTGCACTCTAAAGATGAGGCAAGTGAAATCATTATCAATCACATCAAGATGGTAAGCAATCATCCTGATTTCAAAGTAAGAAGGATTAGGAGTGACAATGGGACAGAATTCAAGAATTCAAGCATGAAGGTGTTCTGTGAAGAAAATGGTATTTTGCATGAGTTTTCAGCAGCAAGAACACCACAGCAAAATGGTGTAGTTGAAAGGAAAAACAGAACACTTATTGAAGCTGCAAGGACAATGCTAGATGAATCAAAGTTACCTACATATTTTTGGGCTGAGGCAGTTAACACAGCTTGCTTTACTCAAAATATTTCTTTGATTAATCAGGCCAAAGGAATGACCCCTTATCAGTTACTCAAAAGAAAGAAGCCACTATTGGATTTTCTTCATGTCTTTGGATGCAAGTGCTTTGTTCTGAGAAATCAAGCTGAGCATTTGGGGAAATTTGAAGCAAAGGCAGATGAAGCAATATTTGTGGGATATGCAGCAGGGAAAGCTTACAGAGTCTATAATCTCAGAATCAACATTGTTATGGAATCTGTACATGTTGTTTTTGATGATCTCAAAATCCAAGGTCTCTGTGATGAAGGTTTCCATGAAAGTCTTTCTTTTGAAAATGAGGAAGGAGATCAAGTGAATCATGATAAGGCTACTGAGAAACAGCCTAAAGTTGTTGCATCTAGCACAGATGAAAGCAGCAGTGAAGATGAAATTGCTGCATTAAGATTGAAAAGAATAGCTGCTAGTAGGCCAAATGGTCATTTCGTTGACAGTCATGATGGTGGATTCGTTGACAGTCAGAATGAGCGTTTCGTTGACAGCCAAAACGGTCATACCGTTGATAGTCATAGGAATACTTCTAGAAGTGATCACTTAGGGACAACAAACTCAGGGGGAGTTTCTCAAGGACAAATATCCAATCAAGGCAATCATGATCATGAAGCTACGTCTTCAAGAGCAAATCTACCTCCCTCAAGAAAATGGACTAAAGATCATCCCTTTGAACTTATTATAGGTGATGTTTCTTCAAAAGTCCAAACTAGAAGAGCAACTCAAGAAGAATGTCTATATAGTAGCTTTCTGTCTCAAGATGAGCCAAAGAAAGTTGAGGATGCACTTCTAGATCCAGATTGGGTTTTAGCCATGCAAGAAGAGCTAAACCAATTTGAGAGAAACAATGTTTGGAAGCTGGTGCCTAGGCCTAATGACAGGAGTGTTATAGGCACAAAGTGGGTGTTCAGAAACAAGATGGATGAAAATGGCATAGTCACAAGGAACAAAGCTAGACTGGTTGCAAAAGGCTACTCACAAGAAGAGGGAATTGATTTTGATGAAACCTTTGCTCCTGTTGCAAGACTAGAAGCAATAAGGATTTTCCTAGCCTATGCAGCCCATGCCAATTTCAAGGTCTATCAAATGGATGTGAAGAGTGCTTTTCTGAATGGAGAATTGGAAGAGGAGGTGTATGTAAGTCAACCTCCTGGTTTTGAAGATGATGATTTTCCAGACTATGTGTACTTCCTTCTCAAAGCACTCTATGGTTTGAAACAAGCACCTAGAGCCTGGTATGACACTCTCTCACAGTTCCTCCTTGAGAATCATTTCACTAGAGGTACTGTAGATAAAACTCTTTTTCACAGGGTTGTAAATGGCTCTACTTTACTTGTTCAAATTTATGTAGATGATATAATCTTTGGGTCTACAGATGTGAAACTTTGTCAAAAGTTTGCCAAGCTTATGCAAAGTAAGTATGAAATGAGCATGATGGGAGAATTAACTTACTTTCTTGGTCTTCAAGTAAAGCAAGTTAATGAAGGCATTTTCATTAGTCAAACAAAATACATTCATGATTTATTAAAGAAGTTTAACCTAATGGAATGCTCTCCTGCCAAAACTCCCATGCCTACTGCCACCAAACTTGAATTGAATACTAAGGAAAAATCTGTGGACATTTCAAGTTACAGAGGCATGGTAGGCTCACTTTTATATTTAACAGCTAGTAGACCTGATATTATGTTTGCTACATGTCTATGTGCTAGATTTCAGGCTGATCCTAGAGAATCCCATTTAGTTGCTATTAAAAGAATTTTCAGATATCTCAAAGGAACACCAAACCTTGGCATTTGGTATCCTAGAGAATCTGGTTTTGAACTAATTGGTTATTCAGATGCAGATTTTGCAGGATGTAAAATAGACAGGAAAAGTACAACTGGAACCTGTCAATTCCTAGGAAACAAGCTTGTGTCATGGTTCAGCAAGAAACAAAACTCAGTTTCTACCTCCACAGCTGAGGCTGAGTATATTGCAGCTGGAAGTTGTTGTGCACAGATTTTATGGATGAAAAACCAACTACTTGATTATGGATTAAGAGTTGAGAAAATTCCTATTTTCTGTGACAACACTAGTGCCATTGCCATTACTGAGAATCCAGTGCAGCATTCAAGAACCAAGCACATTGACATCAAGTACCATTTCATTAGAGAACATGTTATGAATGGTACTGTGGAGTTACATTTTGTTCCAAGTGAACAACAACTTGCAGACATCTTTACCAAGCCACTTGATGAATCAACATTCTCAAGATTAGTAAGTGAGCTAGGTATGCTAAATTTCTCTTAATTATTTTTGAGATATTTGCAAGTTAAAATGCAGCCAGAAATTTGCTATGTTTTTCTGTGAATTAATTTTCTCAGGAAAAGGTAAAAATTTTGTCTAAGTCAAAATTACTATGCCAACGGAATGCACCATTTCATTGACAGTCTTAGCACTTCTTCTGGGTGTTTCGTTGATAGTTCATTTGTATCAACGAAACGCAGCTTTATCAACGAAATAGACGGGACCTTAAACGCCCAATTCTGATTCGTTGATATAAAGCGCTTTTAATCTGAACCGTTGAAATTTTAACACGTCTTTTACCACGATCTATGCATACACCCCTGTAAGTATAAATCATGGTAATACTTTAAGAGTAACAGTTATATTTTTAAGCCAATCCAGTAATTTACATTTATTATTGGATTCATTTTCTGAGAATTTTTGGGGGAGTATTTAAGAAATTTTATTTTCATTATTTCTTTTTACCTGTTCTCAAAAATTCCAAAGGCTTTTTCTCTCTTTTTCTCTCTAACAAGCAATTCAGTTCGAAGCTTTCCTTTAATCAACAATGGCACCAATAGTCAAGCTTATGTCTGCTGGAGGGTTCATCTATGAGAAGAACAACTCCATCCCTTTTGTTGTCAAGGAAAACCCGAACAGACTGTTCTTCAAAATGATGGATTTCATGAAGAATTGCAAGTTGAGCTATGCGATGTTTCACTCTACACCACTCTATAATGAGATAATCGAGGAAATTTGGACCTCTTGTGAGTATAGTGGAACAAACTGCACACTACAATTCACTCTTCAAGGTAATGAGTATATAGTTAATTCTGATGTTTTGCAAGCATGTTTACATATTCCTGATAATAACTGTGATGCTTTGCCTACTAACACTGAAATAACTACCATGCTAAATTCTATAAACTACTCTTTGCCTACTGATAATCTGGGTAGAATAATTAGGAGAGGTTTGGTTAGGGAATACAGTTATTTAGCTGATGCATTCATTAAGGTCTTTTCTGGAAAGATTAGTAATTTTGATGCATTAACTAACTCTATGTTAATTCTCCTAACCATGCTTCTAAATGATAGATATCACAACTTTAGCACCCAACTTATGTATGAGATTGGTGCTAAGTTGGGTGACAAAGCAAATAGGAAGAAAAATATCTATTATGCTAGGTTTCTGATGATGTTGGCTAACCATGTTAGTCCAGCACCATTAGTTATCTCTAACCCTAATGCCAGGTTTGAGTGCTTTGTGCAAGAAAAGAGAGTATTGACAGACATACTGAGGCTGAACCACAATGGTGATGTTCCAGTGGTGTATCTGCCAATCATTGAGGTAACTACTACTATCCCTGTTAGTGTAGCTAACACCTCTACTGTTTTACCTTCCAATGTTGCTATGGAGTCTGTAGCTGTGACCCAACAGGCTCCTACCCTAGCAACAAAACCAAAATCAAAGAAAACCTCCAAGCCAACCTCAGGTGCTTCTCAAAAGGCACCTGTTGTAAAAACTACCACACAACCTAAGGGGAGTGAGTCTGGATTTGTGAGAGGTGAGGGAAGGGGTGAACATCAAAGAAACCCCAAGGATAAGGAAGGACAGGTTAGTGTGTACCAGCCAAGCCCCATTGTGTCTTCCCAACAAGGCACAATGAGTAACATGGATTTAAACACTAGTCTAATTGCATCCTCCCAAAAGGATGTGATTATTGAAACAAGCTCTCCTCCTAGAGCACAGTCCAAAAGGGTAAGGGACACTTCAAGCCCACAGTCTACATTTTCCCAATACCAAAGGAGAGTGAAGCAAAAGTCCAAGGGTACACAGGGTGCACACACACTGGAAGCAACACTTCCAGTTTCTCAAATTCAGTTTGATGTAACCCCTACCATTACTCTGGGGTTACAGTCCCATTCTCTAAACATCAATCTTGAATTATCTCCATCAAATTCACCAACTCAATCTTTGGATGTGGACATGATCCATACATCTATTCCTGATTCTCCAACTCTAATCTTGGAGAAGCCCCACTCTGAAGCTGGTGGCCATCACTTGCTAAGTGATTTGTTGGGCCATCAACCAATTTTTCCTGAAATTGCAAGGGGATCTGTGGAACAATCTCTAAAATCAATCACCACAGACTCTACTGTAATTTCTCATTCTCAAAGTGCTTTCTTGACTTCATCAACGAAACAGTCTATTTCGTTGACAAGTGTTTCTCCATCAACGGTATCCATACCGTTGACAGTTCAAACTACCATTCCGTTGATAGTTCACTCTGCACCTCTAATTGAAAATCAAGTTGTTCCCACAACTAGTGCAGATGATCTAGTGGTAGTTGAGACACTTCTAGGACTGAGAGGGAGTGAAACTGAGAGGCTGGCTTGCAGCCAGGCAAAAGGAGAGAATGTGAGTGAGAGGCTGGCTATTTCTTCCAGCCAGGCAAAAGGAGAGATTGAGAGTTCCACCTTAGAAGGTGAAGGTGAGGGTGTGAGAGGTGTGAGCCATGGGGAGCCCATGATGCAAGAACAGAGTGGAGAGAGAGAAGGGACTACAGGAGAAATAAGGATGGAAGCAGCCATTGCTAATGAGTTAATGGAGGTCAGTGAGGGAGAAAGGGAACTCACTTTCCAAGAGGTTTATCAGCAAACTCTGGATAGTATTTCCCTGGATCCTGAGACCTTTACTCATCCTGTGTCAGCCTATCAAATTTTGGCTCAACAGGGCAATGTGGAGGCAGAGAGGTCACTACAACTAATTCACACAACTGCATCAATGCAAAGAGCAAAGGATGCCCTGACCAATCTACCTCCAGGAGCTGAAGCAAGTGGAGACTTTGATTTTTCTGATAGTGAGGATAGCTTTGGTGACACTCTACAGGTGGCCACTACTGCACAGACTGGGACTTCTGTGGTGCCTCCTACACCAAACTGGCTTTCTCAAGATATGCATGGTAGAAGCAATTTGGATGCTGCTATCACAAGGCAGTACAATGAAGCATATCTAGCTCATGAGTCTGCAGGAGAAAGGGACAAGAAATTCTACAAAGCCATAATGGATTCTCTGGAAATTCAAAGGCTACAAATGTTGCAGACAAGGATTGAAGCTACAGAGATCAAGGATTCAATCAGCAACCTTAGGGCTGCTAATGATAGGAGGCTAGATGAAAAGCTTCCTCTTCTCACTGTGTCCAGGATGAACGGGTTTTTCTCTAAAGAACCTGAAGTGGATTCCTCCTTGAAGACTCTCTCTTCTAGAGTGGACAAGGTGGAAGCTACTCTATCACAGATGCAAAAGGAACAGGAGAAACAAACTCAACTATTGGCCCAGCTAGTGGCAGCTCAAGGACTCCCAGCCATCTCTTTTGATGATAACAAAAAGGGGGAGAAATCTAAGGAGCTAAACATTCAGATTACCAAGGTTATGGTCCCAGCCATTTCCCTACCAAAGGAGCCATTAGCAATGGGGGAGCTTGGAAAGCAGCAAAAAGATGGTATTGACCTTATACAAGAAGCTTCTATGAGGATGAGACTTGCAGAACAAATCAAAGAACATTGGTCCAACATAGAAGCAAAGTTCAAGAAGATTACTGAAAATAAGGACTCAAATCCATCAACGAAACAGCCATCAACGAATGCCATGGTACTAGCATCAACGGAATGGGAGCCACAGACAAATTCTTTCTATCACCAAGAGCCCCTTCTACATGGAGTCACTCAAGGACCAAGGAAGGAAAGAGGACAAACTTCATGCACTAGGGATGTGGAACAAGCTACAATTCAAAGAAGCCTATCTCCCAAGTCCCCTGCTAAACCAAAGGGCAAAAACATAGCAAGGACTTTCTATCCTGCACCTTATCCAGATGAGCACAAGCTTCTTGGTCCACTCATCACAAAAAGCAAGGAAAGCAATAATTATGAGATAAGGAAGCAAAGGGCAATTGTCTACAGGAATGGACAACAAATCTGTGTTTGGGCTGGTCATCCAAACTTTGCTGAAGCCAAGGCTGAGGAATCAGAACAAGCAGCTATGCAAGCTCTTGCAGTAGCTCAAGCTCTAGATGAAGAAGAAAGGAAGCAAGAGGAGAGCACTAGAGAGGAAAGGAGTTCAAAGAAGAGCACAAGGCAACCCAAAGAGAGAGCTAGGAGAAACATAGCCTTTGAGAATGCTGATTCTCAGAGTACTGCATCAGACTCTTCTATACCTATTGCACCTCCAACAATTGCTAATCCAGTTTTTGAGGTAAAGTTAGCCAGTGATCCTGATCATCTTGTCAATTTTCACAATCAGCCAATTGAGCCAAAGGAAGAGCCAATTGAGTTTGATGAGGCATACTTTCCAAAGTTCCTGTTAGAAAAGGACCAACCAATGAAGACAAAGAAGAGGTCTGTCAAAGCAAAGCCTGTTTTTGTGAGAAAGCCACAATCTCAGAAACCCCCAGCAAACCCAGAGGACTGCATGTACATTGCTGACATCAGGGAAGAATCCAGTCTACATCTTGACCTAGACAACCTGGTGGAAGTAAGGGGAATTGCAGCTTCTCAAAAGTTGCCTGAAAGACTAGTGTTCACATTCAAGGGTGGTAGAGAACAAGTGTGGCCTCTCTACAGAATTTTAGGAGAAGACTATCAAACACTACTCTCAGTGTTTAGATGCTTGAAAAAGGACTTTGGTT
The DNA here is from genome assembly GCA_030848705.1 of Heracleum sosnowskyi. Taxonomy (NCBI): domain Eukaryota; kingdom Viridiplantae; phylum Streptophyta; class Magnoliopsida; order Apiales; family Apiaceae; genus Heracleum; species Heracleum sosnowskyi. Next base: position 49,316,336 of record CM061236.1, read on the forward strand.
TCACCAAAACAGCCAAGTCTGAGGTGGTCTCCAAAATCTGTCAGTTAAAGGCTAGCTGGAACAAGCCTGAGGCTCTTCCCAGAATACTTAGAGTTCCCTCAACAGGAAAGAAAATCCATCTTCAACCTTATTGGATGATGGAGTTTAAGGACAAGGACAATTGCAGAAGATTCTTCAGAATGGAAGACCAGCTGGAGAAGGCATCTAATCAAACTCTAAAGCTGATGCAATCCAAGCTTGGTGATCAAGATGAAGAGGAGAAAATCTTCTACAGAAGGCTACAGGTCCAGATTGAGGAAAACAACTCCAAGAGAGGGAAGAAGACTATGCCACAAAGAAGTCACAGATGAAACATTTGCTCAGACTAGAGGAGCACTTGTGGGCATTAGTCTTGTAAGTCTTGTTTTTTTGTCTATAAAGTTTTGAAGCTTAATACATTTTCTACTTTTGTAATTTATGATGTATCTGAGTGTTTTTGTTATCATCAAGTCTCTTGATTTATGGCTGTTATTCTATCAGTCATAAATTGGGGGAGATTGTTAGGAATATGTTGTTCTTGATGATAAACATAAAACACTTAGTAGAATTTGTGTAAAGTCAATTTTGTAACTGTCAACGAAATAGCATGCTTTGCAGTGTTTCGTTGACAGGAAGCTCATCAACGAAATGAGTGTTGTAGCAATTGCATTGTACAATACTTCACAGTATGATAGGCATTCTATTATATGTTTTAGATAGGTTTTCTAAGTCATGTTGACTATGTACTAGATAGGCAAAATAGGTTGGTTAATTGTAAATATGTTATGCCTTGTAATTCTGCCTAAGTGAAGACATGTCAACGGTATGAAGATTACTCTGTCAACGGTATGGAGTTTACCCATCAACGAAACGAGGGAAACACCATCAACGGAATGAAGAATGAAGCTATCAACGAAACACATCTCCTTGCTATCAACGAATCAATGTTGCTTTTTGAACAGTTGACAAAGTGATAGTGACAGTTTACTGAACATATCTAAAAGGAGATATGGAAGTGTACTTTGCATTGGAAGCCATCAAAGTGGTTACTGGAAATAAGGAAACATTCCAATTTCCAATAAGGCTCTTGGGAATGATTATAATGAGCATGAAGACAAAAGCAAAGATCTCCAAGGACCATTGGACAAAAGGAATGAAAAGCAAGCTACTGATGGTTACTACTATTATTCTTTAGTTTAACCAAATGTAGAATTGTAAACTTGGGATTATATAACCAAGTGTAGCAGTTACTTTAGAAATAGAGAAGAAAAACAAATAGATTGTATTAGCTATTTTTGAGAGCATTCTTCTCTAAAACATTGTAACTGAGCAGCTGTGTACATTTGTATCACAGATTATTTCCGCAATAAAAACACTTCAGTTGGATCATCAAACAATCCAACTGAATTATTTATATCTTGTGGTTTTATTTATTCAGTTCAGTTTAATTTTACAAAGTGTTTAGTTTCAAGAAAATATCAAGAATTGTATTCAACCCCCCCCTTCTACAATTCTGTTAGGTCATTTGGGAATAACAACAGTCATAGGCTTCCACTCTTTTGGAAGAGCTCTAAGAAATTTGAGGTTTGAATCCTTGGTTTGGTAGACCCTCCCATACAAATTTAATCCATTCAAAAGCTTTTGAAACCTACTAAATGTATCATTTAGGGTTTCACCAGCTTTAAAATGAAAGTGCTCATATTGTTGTATGAGGAGTTGCATTTTGTTCTCCCTTACTTGCTCAGTTCCTTCACAGAGTGTTCTAACAGTGTCCCATACTTCTTTAGCAGTTGTACAGTTGATAACATTGTCAAACATCTCTTGCTCCAAGTCATTGAACAGAATGTTCATGGTTCTTTTATCTTTATGGACTTCTGCAACATCTTCAACCGTCCATTCTGAGACAGGCTTTGGAATTTCCACATCTTCAACATCATCTGACAGTCCAACTCTAGATGCAAACTTCATGGGAACGTGTGGACCTTTCTCAATGCAGTCTACATATCTTGTTAGAAATGAATACTACTAGAAACTAGACAGAGGGGGGGGTGAATGGATAGTTTGATATATTTTTCGATTCTCGAAAACTAAGTAACAGACTGTATATGATTATGATATGTAATATGCAGAAAGTAAATAACACACACAATCACTTTAATCTACTTTGTATAAGCAAATTAAATACTACAGCTTTCCAAGAAATTCACAATAGAATTTCTGGCTTCTAAACAAGAACAGTTTGAACTTGCTTGCTTACAGAGAAAAGAACTTAAGATCAAAACTATGTGTATCTCTTCTACAGCTTACAATAGGATGTGCATGATATATATAAGCCCTTTACAACCTAGTGCACACTCCTATTTTTACACAGTTACCCCTTGCTGAAAGTCCAACTTGTCCTGCCATAAGACGTTAACTGTGTCAGGAAGGACCACCTGCTTTTCGGAGTCTTTCCCGTTTCTGTAGCTGCTTGTCTCTTATCTTTCTCTCCAAGTTTAGCTGTAGATTTGCCATCTGTTCTTTGGACCACCTTGCCAGAACAAATGCTTCAGTATTTGTCTCTTTTGATTCTTGATTCAGTACCTTGATTTGTCTTGTTGTAAACGGCTAAGTGTTGATATCGTGAACTCCACTTTATTCCTGACTTCGCGATCTCCCTTGTGAGGACTACGCGATATAGCCTTTGAAGACTTTGCGACATAGGTCATTTGAAGACTATGCGACATAGGTCATTTGAAGACTATGCGACATAGGTCATTTGACGACTATGCGACATAGGGATTCTGAGGACTTCACGATCTAGGCTTCTTTGACTTTGCTGACTTCAACACTTCACGACATGTGTCTTGAGGACTTCTCGACATAGTACAAAATGGACTATGCGATATAGTACTTCACGACATGGATATTGGTGACTTCACGACATAGCTTTCTTCTGACTTTGCTATATAATGCCCTAGACAAATTTCTGCAACTTATTTCTTCATAGCCTTATTTATCTCTATCCTGCTGCATGAACACTTCTGAACTTCTACCAGGATAATTATTCAATGGCCTATATACAATCTAGATGCAAGAAACTTTACTAAGCTCATTATAACTTTGAGCATACATGGTCAAGCTAATGTTCATGAGAACAAGACAAGTACATTTAGAGACCTATACTACATCCCAGTGATAGAACTCACTAGGTCATGTAATGTGACATAGTCACAAAGTGTAGGCTTGTTAACAGTGGTATTCAGACATGTCTTGAGCCTAACAATCTCCCCCAAATTGTGAGTAAGACCCATAGGCACAATTTCATGTCTGATAACAAGCCTAACTAACATAAAAAGAACAAGTATAAAGAAGGTAAAGTTAAGAACAGAATTTGATAACAACTTGGAAATTTGGTCTTACAGAATTTCTCCTTGAGCTACATAGCTTCAGTTTCCAATTGTTTCTCTAAGAAATCATCATAGACTTTCTTCTTCCTTATTTCTTCATTCTTCTTTATTTCAGAGATGGCTAGTAAAATTTCATCCCTTGCAATCAGTTCTTCAATGAGAGGAGAATCTTTTAGATCTTCAGCTGCTGTTCTGAGGGCACTTTCCACATATGAATGTATGAACTCCATCCTTATCTTGCTTATTCCTCTATAATGATTTTTGTACTCAACAGTATAAGGATTTTGCTTTACCCTGCACAGCCCTTTCTTCCTTAGCTCCTTTGCTCTTTCTTCCATCTCAGCCATCACCTTTTCTTTCTCACACCTCTTTTCTTCATTCAGCTTCTTTAGATTTTCTTTATATTCAGAGTGCATTTTCATGAATCTGGCAATCTCTGTTTTCCACAACCTTTCTTCCTTTTCTTCAAAATTTAACAAGGCATTGATTCTTTCTTGCTCATAGGTGTCAAAATGTTGCCATCCCCTTGCTTCATTATTCTTTCTCTTCCATCAGTGTACTTGATCTCTAGATGATTCAACTTCACTTTGACTTCAAAGATCCTTTGAGCCCTCAAAAATGCTAGGGCATCTTCATCATAGTCCTCATCTAGTGGAAGCACATTGATGCCAATAACATTTGTGAGTTTTCCAGTCTTCTTTGTTATCCTTATCCTTCTGGGTACACTCTTGATCTTCATATGTTTCACAAGAGACACCTTTCTGGAACAAGGAGAATCAGTCTTCAGTGCCACATCACTTGGAAGAAGCTTCATTCCTTTTCCCTTCATCCACTGTAACACTCCACTAGCTGTGACTTTTTGGAAGTGTCTTTTTGAGGTTTCTTTTGTGGCTTCTTCTTTCTTCTGTGGCAATTCAGGTTCAGAAGTCTTTGATAATGAATTTGGAGGATCATTACTAACAGTATCCACCCTAGACTTAGAGTCTTGTGTTGTGGTTAAAGTACTGCTTGCAATGTCCTTGACTTGCTGAATTCCACTTCTTGTTTTCCTGGTTGTTTCTTTTGTCCCTTTGGAGTCCCTCTTGTCATCACCAGCATCTTTTGATTTCTTAGGATATTTGCTCTTGCTGCTCTCACTAGGTCCATCCTTATTTCTCCTTGTCTGAGATCTCCTTTCATAGGTTTTCTCCTCATCATCATCCTCCCCATCCTTCTTTTTGCTCTTTTCTTTGACAGATTCAGGAATGACTCCATAAATCAGAAAAGATTGTAGAGTTCGAATCATCTCTAGTTCCTCAGCTATCCTAGCTCCTCTCTTAGCTCTCAGCATTTGCAGCACCTGGTTGATCTTTGCATTGTTCTTCATTAACAGGTCTGAGGGAATTACTAGTTGGTCAATACTACTGTCTTGAGATAGGCTTTGGTAAATTATTGTCCTTGGCTTGGATATAACCTCAGGCAATCTTTTATTCTGGTCCATCTTCAAGTCATTATAAAGACTTTCATTGTTCATCCCATGCTTTTCAATCAAATCCAGAATGATTGACAGCTCAGTAAATCTCAGTTTCTCTAGAGTTTGAAAAGCTAGGTGCCACAAGTAGTTGTCCTTGCACACCATGATTATCTCTCTTAGATGGACATCCTTGATTTTCCTTACTGCCACTGTGAAATACTTGATGCTTTCCTTGATCTTCTGTCTGTACATCCTTGCATCTCCTTGAGCACTACTGTAGATGGCTTTCAGAAACTCCAGGAAGGCCTCATCATGATAGATGTTTGAATTGGCAACTTCCTGTAGCTTGGCCTCTGTGATAATTGCAGCTTTGAGAGGTTTAGCATTGGGAGTAGGTTGAGTAGGTTGAGGAGTTGAGATTTCTTTGGGCATTGTTGATGGATAGTAGGTGGTTGAGATTGTGCTCTTCTGACCTTCTGCACTTATGACCTCTGCAGGGGGAAGTATGATTGGCTTTATGGTTTCTTCAATGAGTTTGCCCTTGCCCTTATGCTTTGGCTGCTTGGCAGGTACTCCCCCTTTCTGTTTCAGAATGACCTCCTTTTGTTTCTCCCCCTTAGGCTTGGGATCAGACAAGATGTCTTGAGCTTCCCCAGGGATAGGCAGGTTCATTTGTTTCATCATTGAAGTCAGCATCTGTTGTTGCACCAGCAGGATATTGGAGGTGTTGTTGCCTTGGGCATCCAGTTTGTCATTTAGCTGTTTTAGAGAGTTGGCAAGCTGCTTGTTTTCATCTGTCAGAGAGGCTACTTCTCTTTCAAGACCATCCACCTTTGAGAATAGCTGTTGAGACTTGAAAGAATTGAGAGATTGATCCTTGAGTTTGGTAAATTCAAATTTGGAGATGTTTGACAGAGGGACCTCATCCACCAATTTGTCACCATATTGATTCTTCCAAATTACATTCAGCATGGCATTTGAGTTGATATTGGCCTTGACTTGATTTTCCAGGGTTGTAGCCAGCTTCCTGATGTTGTCTGTGACCATGGCCAGAGAGAGGTCCATCATGCTGACAGTAGAGTTTGTCTTCTGGATTTCTTTAAGGATGCCATCCACCTTGGGAAAATCAGAGAGATATGAGTTTCTGAGCTTAGTGAGGGATCTGTCTGTCTCCTCCTGGATTGAAGAAATCTCTGATTGAAGCCCTTTCCCAAGATAGTGCAGAGCCTTTAATTGATTCCTGTAGACTTCATTAACAGCATCATAGATGGCAGCAGGAGAAAGATCCTTTGCATTTGAGCCCAGAGAAGTGAGGTACTCTTCCCTTAGAAAAGCTAGGGCATCCTTGAGCTTGAGAGTCCTCTTAGCATCCAACCAGGCATCCACATTTCCCTCTGGTTCAGCTGCATCCACTATCTTCTCCTGCTGAGCTTCAACATCCTCCTTGTGGCAGAGTAAAATGGCTTCATAATCAGCATTTGGGAGATTTGAGGTGAGGAGATGTTGAGCTATCTTTGAGAACTCATCAATCTGTGCCACATGGAGATCTTGTATGGCTTCTTCTGTCATTTTGGAAGGCACAGATGATGATCCTGAAGGCTTGTCATGGTGCACAGGCTTCAGCCATTCTGACATAGTGGCCTGAGCCAAGTGAGAGCTAGTGCTAGGCACTTCATGAGATGTAAGGTTGTGAGTCTCCTCTAGCCTTGGAATGGCTGTAGGGTCTAATGTTGTCTCCATTGAAATGGGATGTGTTACAACATTAGCCCTATTTGTCTGTGAAGACAGTTCCACATCCCTAAGGATGGGAGAATTTGGCATAGAGTCTCCAGTGAAAACTGGTGAATCCTCCATGTTTGTGTTGGTGTCATTAGGATATGCCCCAGCATGCATTCCCTGACCAACTAGATGTGATTCCTGGGTGGTGAGCATAGTGTCATGCACCATGTCACTTGAAATTGGCTCAATCACAGGAGAGAATTGTGATTGATCAAAGGCAAGATTGTCATTGGAATGACTCTCTTGTTCAGAAGAAATTTTTATGGAAGAATCTGAGAGAGAAGTGGGGTTTAGATTAGATTGTGGCAACTCCCCCTGAGAAAGAAGAGGAGTTTCAACAGTGATGTGCTCTCCACTCTGTGTATTATCAGCCTTATCACTCCTAGGGTCAAGAGTGAGGTCTTGACCCTGTGCAGACTCTGTACAAGGTGCAGTAGGGAGGCTGCTCTTTTCAATGCCAATGACCTGTTGAGAGGCCATGGACAGTAACAGGTGTACCCCTTTTTCCACATCTGAATCCTGTTGGGAGGATCCAGTGGTAGGTTTGGATTTGGATTTCTTACTTTGTCTGGTGAGAGGTGACTCAGGATTCTCACTAGCTATCTCTACAGATTCATTTATCACTTCTAGGGCTCTCTTCTTTGACTTCTTTTTAGTAACACCAATCTTTTGAGAGATTGATGCACTTGGCTGCCTAACTTCTATGGGACTGTTTGCAGTGGGGTTACTGGATGGGATGGGAAGGCTGGGGTTAGACTGTGTAGCTCCTCCAGTCTCAGCCTCCCCTGTCCAGGAAAGTGCATGGTATATGGGCTTATCAAGTGGATAAGACTCAAATGTGTCCTGCATATGCTTGGTCACACTTAGAATCACATCCACTTGATTCCTTGTGTCCAATGAGCCAAATAGTACTTTGGACATGGACTTGGAATAAGCCATTTTAGTGTTATCTATACCCTCCAATAGATGGACATTTGCATCAAGAAAATTTAAAATAACTTGAAGGAAACGAGGGTAAAAGATGTCATTACCTCTACCACGAATGGTCCTGCCTAGCCTCTGAGCCAATTCTTTGAGAATTATGGCTCCCACATTGATCTCCTGGTTGTTGGCCAAGGAGTAGGCTAGCTTCACAGCAATGTGACTGATATGGTCCCATCCTGTCTTCCTGCAGAGAAACACCTTCTGGAGTGCGTCAAACAGAAATGACCACTCCCTTCTCACAAACTTCTTAGTCAGCTTTCCAGTATCTATCTCATCAGCATACTGAATGAAGGTCATGAATTCTATGATTTGAGCATCTGTAGCTGCTTGTTCATGACCCTCCACCTTGAACCCCAAAGCTTCATTGATTTCCCTTTCACCAAACTGAAAGTGTTTGCCTCCAATTGAACAACTAACCTCCTGGAATGAGGTTCCATCTTCCCTAGCCATTGTTGATACCAACGCCGTTCTCCAGAATCCTTCCAACACATCGACATACAAGGTAGGGTTCAGGGTTAGGGCTTGGCGTAGGTAGGAAGTGTTCAAGAACCGTACAAAACACTTGTACCTTGGGTTAGCCTCAGCCTCAGAGGGAATGGTGAGAAGATTGGTTTCTTTGGGAATGGTTAAAGGGATAGAGGATGATACTGTTTGAGATTTGGGTGCCATTTCGAGAGAGAGAGAGAAAAAGAGAGTAGAGAATTTGTGCTTAGGTTGGAGAGTTTGAGAGCAATAGACAAGATGAAAAGTTGTGAATGGTTAGAAAAGGGTATTTATATGATAGAGACACTGCGATATGGAGTTATGAATTTGTACAGTCTATTTGTATGTTGCGAAGTCAAAAATGGCCTGTACCGCAAAGTCTTGCACAGTATATCGCATAGTCTCAGAAATGAACTATGTCGCAAAGTCCTCAGGATGAAAGGATCGGGGAGACTTTGCGATATAGTAGAAATACCCTGTCTAAAGCTCTCTTTTAGGAATATCAAGCAAATTGTCAGACTTTTATCATATTTTGAAATAAAATTAATTTAAATCAAAATTCTGTCAAATGTGGAGACTTGTCGATATAGTTATTCTAAGTCGCGAAGTCATAAAATGAACTATGTCGCAAACTCATGCGCGAAGTCTCACAATCTCAACAGTTTGCGATATAAGTCTGTTTTATTTGAACTGTGTCGTGAACTCTGAAAATCATCTATATCGAGATGTCTCAAAAGCTCACAACTTTACTAACAAATGATTTTGAAAAATTTGCAGTAAAATACTGAAGTATTTATAAATCATATCTCAGCTAATTTTCACTCCATATGAATAGAGCATTTAAATACAGTGAAAATTTACTGCTGCAACAATTTACTGGCATACTTACTTAGAGCAACTAAATGAAGGATTAAGCATTCCAATTTCACTCACAAGTCTGTTGAAGACTGCTTCATTCAGAGGTTTAGTAAATATGTCAGCTAATTGTTTCTCAGTTGGAACATAAGAGACTTCTATGGTACCATTTGCAGCATGTTCCCTAATGAAATGGTACCTGATCTCAATGTGCTTTGTAGTAGAATGATTAACAGGATTGGAAACTATGGATATTGCACTAGTATTATCACACATTAGAGGAATGTGTTCTAACACTAGCCCATAGTCCATGAGTTGATTTCTAATCCAAAGCAATTGAGTACAGCAACTTCCAGCAGTAATGTATTCAGCCTCAGCTGTGGATGTTGCTGTGGACTGTTGTTTCTTACTGAACCAGGACACTAACCTTTGACCTAGGAATTGACAGCTTCCAGAGGTGCTCTTCCTGTCAATTCTGCATCCAGCATAATCAGAATCTGTGTAACCAACCAGGTTGAACCCAGTGCCCTTTGGATACCATAGCCCAAGATTAGGAGTCCCCTTTAGATACTTGAAGATTCTTTTGATAGCCATCATGTGAGATTCCTTGGGATCAGACTGGAACCTTGCACAAAGGCATGTGGCAAACATGATATCAGGCCTGCTAGCTGTGAGATAGAGTAGTGATCCAACCATGCCTCTAAAAACCTTGATGTCTACTCTTTTGCCTTTTTTGTCTTCATCAAGCTTGATTGCAGTGGACATGGGAGTTTTTGCAGGGGATGAGTCTTCTAAACCATATTTCTTCAAAAGATCTTTGACATACTTTGATTGGTTTATGAAGATGCCATCCTCCCTTTGATGTACTTGCAAACCTAGAAAGTAGGTTAATTCTCCCATCATACTCATCTCATATTTGCTTTGCATCAACTTAGAAAACCTTTCACAGAGTTTTTCATTTGAAGAGCCAAAGATGATATCATCCACATAGATTTGAACAAGAATGATATCGTTTCCATGCTTCTTAAAGAATAGGGTTTTGTCAATTGTACCCCTGGTGAATTGATGCTCAAGAAGAAATTGAGATAGAGTCTCATACCAGGCTCTTGGTGCCTGTTTGAGTCCATAGAGTGCCTTGAGCAATCTATTCACAAAGTTTGGGAAGTCTTCACTTTCAAAGCCAGGTGGTTGAGACACATAAACTTCTTCAGCAAGATCACCATTGAGAAATGCACTTTTCACATCCATTTGATACACCTTAAAATCTGAGTGAGCTGCAAAAGCCAGGAAGATTCTGATGGCTTCCAGTCTAGCTACAGGTGCAAATGTCTCATCATAGTCAATGCCTTCTTGCTGACAATATCCTTTGGCAACCAGCCTTGCTTTGTTTCTAATTACCACTCCTTCTTCATCCATTTTGTTTCTGAACACCCATTTGGTGTCAATAACATTCTTTCCTTTTGGAGGAGGTACTAGTTCCCATACTTTGTTTTTCTCAAATTGATTCAATTCTTCTTGCATGGCAACAATCCAATCAGAATTCTTCAAAGCTTCTTCAATTAATTTAGGTTCCTCTTGTGACAGAAAGCAGCTATACAGACATGTATTTAATGTTGCCCTCCTTGTTCTAACTCCCTCACTAGGATCTCCAATGATTTGATCCCTAGTGTGGGCTCTGTCCCATTTCCTTGTGTGCCCCTGTTCATTTCCTTGATCTGTTCCAAACTCATTTTGGTTGATAGGTGCATTCTCTTCTTCTCCCCCTGTGTTTGTGAACCCTTGCACAGGTGTTTGAAGAAGATTGTCAACTTCGAGGATTTCATTCTCTAGAACAGTTTGAACAGGGGGTTCATCTTCACTTTCAGAATCCTCAAGATAACCTTGATTCTCAAATCTCAATGGCACACTGTCTTGATCACTTGTTTTTAGTCCAGGAGTTTTCTTGTCATCAAAGGTAACATCCATGCTTTCCATGACTTTGTGTTGCTCAGGTACAAATACTCTGTATGCTGTCCTTTCCAGAGAGTATCCAATGAAGATACCTTCAAATGCTTTAGCATCAAATTTTCCAACATGCTCAGAGGTATCTTTCATCACAAAGCACTTGCTTCCAAACACATGCAGGTGCTTGAAGGATGCTCTTTTTCCAGTCATTAATGAGTAAGGAGTTTTGCCAGACTTCTTATTGATTAATGTTCTATTTTGCACGTAGCATGCTGTGTTAACAGCATCAGCCCAAAAGCTAGTGGGTAGCTTTGCATCCAGCAGCATTGTCCTTGCAGCTTCAATGAGAGTTCTATTCTTTCTCTCAACTACTCCATTTTGTTGAGGTGTTCTAGGAGCTGAGAATTGTTGAGAAATTCCTTTATCTTTGCAAAACTCATACAATGTTGAATTTCTGAACTCAGTCCCATTGTCACTTCTCAAAGCAACTACAGAGGAACCAGTGCTTTGTGCTTCTTTATCAACTCTCTTGATATGCTCTATTATGACTTGGGGTGCTTCAACCTTGGAGAATAGGAATTCCACCCAAGTATATCTTGAATAGTCATCTACCATCACTAGAGCATATTTCTTTTTGGAGAGGGACATTACATTCACAGGGCCAAATAAGTCCATGTGAATTAGCTGCAGAGGTTTTGAATTTGTATTGAGCAATTTGTTCTTGTGACTGGATCTTTTAATTTTTCCTTTCTGACAAGCTTCACATGCTCCATCTTGCACAAACTCCAAGGCAGGCAAATCCCTGATAAGTTCTCTCTTGGTTAGAGAGTTCATTGCCTGAACATTCAAGTGAGACAGCTTCTTGTGCCATAGCCAGAATTCCTCATTTGTGGCTTTAGTGTAGAAACAGCAGACTTCTCCCTTATCTGCAGCCTTGAGATTGGCTACAAACAAGCTTCCTTTCTTCACACCAGTTAGAACAACTTCACCACTTTCCCTTTTTGAGATTGAACAAAGGTCTTCATCAAATTCCACTTTGAAACCCCTGTTGGTAAATTGTCCAATGCTCAAGAGATTATGCTTCAGTCCTTCAACAAATGTTACATCTTCAATAATGACATTTCCAGATTTAACACTGCCATATCCCATTGTATAACCAATGTTGTCATTTCCAAAGGTTACTGATGGGCCAGCCTTTTCCTCAAAATGTGATAGCAGGGCTATATCACCAGTCATGTGACTTGAGCATCCACTGTCCAAGATCCATATGACTCTTTTATTCCTGTTGCCCTGCATTCACAAAATGACTAAGTTGTTTTTGGTACCCACACTTGGTAGGGTCCAGTTGATTTAGAAACATTTTGATTAACAATTCTTCTGTCATAAATTGCATTTCTCATAGTAGGAGACTTCACTTTTTCTGTGGCTTTGGAGTTTACACTCTTAGGCTCACATAAAGTTTTCACCCTCTCAACCCTGATTGGGGATCCTGTCCTGTGAGTGTGCCTGTGTGTATGTGATTCACTAGATTGTGCAGAATCAAGTTTATGCTTTAGAGATAAACAGTTAGCAATCACAGTCACATAGCATGTCATGCAATTAGGCTTACCACAGAAAGAATCATGACTAGAATTTATGCTGGCAGAATGGTTACTCAGGTTGTCAACTTCAACAATATCAGGCTTACTACACTTATGAGTCAAATGATTAACAGATAGGCATTTTTGACATCTAGTATGAATATTAAACATCTCAGTGCTCATATCTTCAACAGTTTGCTTATATTGAAGGGGAGTCATATCAAGAGAAGTAAGAATAGGTACCTGACTTGAATCACCATCATCAGAAAATGCCATCAAGGCATAGTTTGAGTACTCTTGTTCTTCTTCTTCATCAGAGTCATCCCAGCATTTTCCCTCAGCAATAAAAGCTTTGCCATGTTGTTTCTTGAGTAGAGCCTCATACTTAGATTCAAGCTCTAAGTATGCTTTGTCCTTCTTGACTTGTTTAGGCTTTTTGCACTCAGTGGCAAAATGCCCAAGTTCATTGCAGTTATAGCACCTTATTTTGGTCATATCCACACTTCCTGTCTTGTATCCACCTTTAGCAGCACCAGCAATCCCTTTTCCTTTATTGAAGGTGTTTGAGCCACTAGATCCACCAGTGTTTACATTATTGAACTTGGATCTAAATGGTTGCTTTCTTTTAAACCTTATGTTAGGATACCTCCTAGCCATATAAGCAAAAGATTTGTTTTCCATTTTGTCCAGCTCATCTATACTGTAGAACTCATCCTCTTCAGGTAAATCATACACAACCTGAGTTTCATCACCAGTGTCTTCAACTTTCAGTTCCTCAATCTTGACCTGACTGATTTTAAGAGAGTCCATTCTTTGACTTAGGTTGTCAGCAATAAGTGCACAGGAGGTATTTGCCACTAATCCTTGCTTTGCTTGAATAGATCTCTTTTGAAACAGCTCTAACTCATATGTCTTTAAAACACCATACAACACATCAAAACCAATCTTTGTTAGATCTCTTTCTTTAAGGGAAGAGATTCTTGGTTCCAAGTGATCTGGAAGAGTTAGTAAAAACTTCATATTGAGCTCTTCTGTTTCATAGTGTTTGTCATAGAGTTTGAGCTCGTTTATCAGCTTGTTGAATCTCTCAAACACTTCTGTGATTCCCTCTTTTGGCTGAGCCATGAAGGCTTCATATTGTGAAACAAGAATCTGCTTCTTGTTCTTTCTTACTTCAGTAGTTCCTTCACAGAGCACTTCTATAAGATCCCACATCTTCTTGGCACTAGTACAATGAGCAACAGTGCCATACATGTTGAAGTCCATAGATTCACAAATGATAAGTTGAAGATGTCCATCCAGTGCAACTTTTTCCTTTTCAGGATCAGTGTATTTTGAGGGATCTTTGGGCACATGTTTTGCTGGTACAATCTCAGTGCCACTGGTTGTTTCACCAATCTCGATCATTGGAATGAAGGGACCATGCTTTAGAATATCTAAATACATGGGGTTAGAAGCTTTGATGAAAAGCAACATCTTCTTCTTCCATAAACTGTAGTGCTCCTTGTTAAAGGGAGGAATCTTGATACTGCTTAGTTTCTGTGAACTCATTCTTGATCTTTTCCTGTTTGTATGTTAACAGCCTACTCTCTGATACCACTTGTTAGAAATGAATACTACTAGAAACTAGACAGAGGGGGGGTGAATGGATAGTTTGATATATTTTTCGATTCTCGAAAACTAAGTAACAGACTGTATATGATTATGATATGTAATATGCAGAAAGTAAATAACACACACAATCACTTTAATCTACTTTGTATAAGCAAATTAAATACTACAGCTTTCCAAGAAATTCACAATAGAATTTCTGGCTTCTAAACAAGAACAGTTTGAACTTGCTTGCTTACAGAGAAAAGAACTTAAGATCAAAACTATGTGTATCTCTTCTACAGCTTACAATAGGATGTGCATGATATATATAAGCCCTTTACAACCTAGTGCACACTCCTATTTTTACACAGTTACCCCTTGCTGAAAGTCCAACTTGTCCTGCCATAAGACGTTAACTGTGTCAGGAAGGACCACCTGCTTTTCGGAGTCTTTCCCGTTTCTGTAGCTGCTTGTCTCTTATCTTTCTCTCCAAGTTTAGCTGTAGATTTGCCATCTGTTCTTTGGACCACCTTGCCAGAACAAATGCTTCAGTATTTGTCTCTTTTGATTCTTGATTCAGTACCCTGATTTGTCTTGTTGTAAACGGCTAAGTGTTGATATCGTGAACTCCACTTTATTCCTGACTTCGCGATCTCCCTTGTGAGGACTACGCGATATAGCCTTTGAAGACTTTGCGACATAGGTCATTTGAAGACTATGCGACATAGGTCATTTGAAGACTATGCGACATAGGTCATTTGACGACTATGCGACATAGGGATTCTGAGGACTTCACGATCTAGGCTTCTTTGACTTTGCTGACTTCAACACTTCACGACATGTGTCTTGAGGACTTCTCGACATAGTACAAAATGGACTATGCGATATAGTACTTCACGACATGGATATTGGTGACTTCACGACATAGCTTTCTTCTGACTTTGCTATATAATGCCTTAGACAAATTTCTGCAACTTATTTCTTCATAGCCTTATTTATCTCTATCCTGCTGCATGAACACTTCTGAACTTCTACCAGGATAATTATTCAATGGCCTATATACAATCTAGATGCAAGAAACTTTACTAAGCTCATTATAACTTTGAGCATACATGGTCAAGCTAATGTTCATGAGAACAAGACAAGTACATTTAGAGACCTATACTACATCCCAGTGATAGAACTCACTAGGTCATGTAATGTGACATAGTCACAAAGTGTAGGCTTGTTAACAGTGGTATTCAGACATGTCTTGAGCCTAACATATCTCTCATCCATAGGCATGAGATGTAGATGCATTTTTACTTTCCAGTGAAAGTAATTGTCTTTATCTAGAACTGGTATCTTTACACCTGCATCCTTCTTCACCATGGTTTCTGTTTTGGACTTGATCTTTAAACTCCTTGTATGTTAGAAGCTCGCTCTGATACCAATTTTTAATCCCAAATGACCTAACAGAATTGTAGAAGGGGGGGGGGGTTGAATACAATTCTAGATATTTTTAAACTTAAAACAACTTTTAAATAACTTGACAGAGAAAATAAAAACACACAAGCAAATATTAAATTTCAGTTGGATGTTTTGAGGATCCAACTGAGGTGTTTTTATTGTGGGAATAATCTGTAACGCACCCAAATCCGGGGTCAGAAGATTTGGTCGTCACGCGGAAATCTCAATTTAAATAACCTGTTAAATATTAAACCAATCCAAATATAACATCTGCGACCCCAACTATACCAAGATCTTTTAGGCTATAGTGCTAGAAACAAGAATCCAAAATCCCATTAAATAAAAATGTTCATCTTTACAACAATGTCTTTGCATAAATCCTAAGACGCTAGTATAACTTCGATAAGAAGTATACCATGCCAAACTAATCGGATACACAATAATATTTAATAGAAATGAAATTTATACAAAATAGCCTTACACTAGATCCAGACACTCTGCATCAATTCATCTTCATAACGGCAACTCGTCTCTTCGCATTCCAAACTTATAAGATTAAATCATGTCACTCTATCTTTCACTGGAGGGTGAAAAAGGTGAAACAAGCAAGTATGAGCGGAAGAAATGCTCAGCAAGTGATAACAATATGATACAATAATAAAAGTGCTTTTCTGATAAACAGTGTCCATTTTTAGAAATTTAACAAGTTTTTTGATGCAAATAACTTTTGAGTAGAATGTCCATTTCACATTTGTAAACCAACGATCATGGTAGTAATTTATATATATTTAGATCTGAAATCAAGAATGGAATATAATGCATTCTTTCTAAAATCATATGTTTCTTGAACATGTGAAAGTATACTTGTTGAGTATAGTTCAATGCTTCTCAAAACATTGGCCCTTTTTATTATATAAAGTAGGTATCAAATGACACAGGTTAAGCTGATGATCTGTCACGCATAACCTCTCTAACACGATGTTAGTATAACAAAGTGTTCATAATAATTTGGATCTGGTAGCACTTATTGACATTGGCTTTAATACAGGGCTGGGCTGGGTGTCAAGCAGTCCTCTTACGCAAACTCATTCTACTTTATATACGAAAACTGTAGCATAGGATTTCAATTGTCCCACTACTTATCAATTATATATCTTTCATTTCAAGAAATGATTATCATGAATCATTATCAACTTGTTTTAGAAATTTAACAAGTATTTATCCAAAAAGGAAAGGGCCTAATTACCGAGAATATATTATCAAGGTAAAATATTTCATTTCGTAACAACATAATAATCATAATTCATGTTTCCCGTAAAATACTGAAATACAGCATAATATACGGTTTGTATGATAAAACATTTGTTTAATAAAAGTATAGTAGCAATTGTCACTTGCTATATGATTTGAAAGTAATACTTGCGTAATAGTGCAGAATCATATCACTTGAATAATAAGTTAGAGAGATAAAACTTTCAATATGAGTTTAGAGTAATATTGGCAAAATAGTTGAATAAACATGTCACTTGAACAATAAGTGAAGGTATAGAACTTGTTATGATACTCCGAACAAAAGAGTATGAGTTAGTAAACTTGCCTCTGGTCCTTAGCTATTACGTAAATCCAAAGTAATACGACTCTCTTCTTCTTCCGTCCCACGTCATCACCATCTTCTATTCCGATAATTCTTGGGTCCGGCGCATATGCGGTTTCTACGAGATCGTGCCCGCCCAACTATTCCTATAGTTAAATATAAGATGTACTTTAGTCTTCGGAATTCAATTTCTACATATTATAAACTTAAGCGAATGTATTTTTTACAGAAAATTGGGCATGACCTATTTGTAAAATGAACTTTGCCCTGTTTAATATCACCTCAAATACTAAACCATCCATCCACAACAATCCATAATTCATTTCAATACTCCATCTATCTCCAATCTCAATTCATCTATATAAAATATCAATACGAAATCTGCCTTGACTTGTAGCTATTTTATCAGGAAATAAACAATTAATCCTTATGACCATTATTTAAATTCATAAATTAAAAACTTAATACGTCTACCCTTTATAACATTTATGGACTCAATTAATCAAATAAATAATTCATAGATCACCTAACACATTCAAGCTCGATAATAAACCACTTAATTCACGTAACACATAACAAACACTAATAAACAAATATCGACACAGAATGATGAATTACAAATTGACTCCTCGAGGCTCCCTATTATGTGCTTTGTACTCAAACATAATTAATAAATTGGAAAATCGATATCTTAACACAAAACCTTTTCTAATACTATCTTTCGATTATAAAGTAAGCTATATCAGTAAAGTATCTAACACATAAGCATGTTTCAATTACACTAGCATATCACATCATATTACAATTATCAATTAATCACGTAATGGTCCTGCCGGAAAGTCGGCAGCACCTCCACTATTTATGTAACAACCACCTGTAATCTAAACTAATCAACAATCAACAATCCACAACAACACTAATACCAATTCATATCAAGTGCAATCACACTCAAGTAATCATACTACTCATACTACGTTTAAGAAATTATAGAATTTTAATCATATATACATATACATCTAATCATTTAATTCGGTTTGAGCACACAACCCCCTTATCAAAATATTTGTAAGTAAACCAATTGTAATTTGAACTATGTACTATGAAAGAAAGAAATGAAAACTAGTACCATGGATGGTCTTACTCCCTGATTTTTAATAAATAGAAACTTTAACATTTTTAAGTAAAATTTTTCTGACACATCACTGAACAGTTTATATATCTACAGTAAAAATTTCAGAAGCAAATTCCAATTTAAGGACTTCAAAACAGAGCACACAAACAGTGTTCAGAAACTCTGCACACGAAACACTAGATTGACCATAACTTTTGACTCGAACATGATTTTAATCTAATTCTTTCACAAGTCAAAACTAGACTCCAGAGAGTATCTAAACACAAAATTTCTATTATACAGACCTAACCTAGGCCAGTTAACTAGATGTTCCCAAAACAGGGCATCAACAAGAAAAAAATGGAACTATGGCTACAAACGGCCCTCACTCTATGATTTTTAATAAATTGAAAATATACTGATATTAAATGAAATTTGTATGAGACACTCCTTAACATCACTCCAACATACACTAAAATTTCTAGAAATAAATTCCAAGTTTAAAGCAGTAAAACAGGGCCTGCAAGTCAGGCACCTGAAGCTGTCCTGCAACTCTGCGCACAACTCAGAAAATGACCATACCTTACTACTCACACCTTACTTTGCTCTGATTCTTTTTAGAGCATAAACTAGACTCCAATTAGCATATAACCCACAAGAAAATACTGCTCAACCACAATGCAATCTGCCCAGAAAGTGGCTCCAAACAGAGCATTACAACAACACAAATACATCCCACACATATGCTACTTAAACGAACATATCTTTTAGCTCGTTTAACTAAACTTTGAAATTCTTTTTCTTACTTGGTCTAGACTTCAAGGGGCATATTATCACAGAAACATTAAGCACATAACTCGAATCAATGAGCCCATAATTGTACTACAAAAACAGACCAACAGCAGTCTAGAAATTTCAACTCGATTATAAAGCATATACAAGAACACCTATGAAATCTTTGATTAAATCAACATCAACTAAGAATTAATTTCCAAACTAAATATCCTTAATCTCTACAGTCTACACATAATTGCAATTTAACCATATATTAAAACAGTATATCATCGAAATAGCCATGAAACAAAAAGCTCGGGGGTCACTGGCTCACCGGAGTTCACCGTCGGTGAGGGTTTGATCGTGTACAACCCCCATACAGGTGTTTTTCTAACGATTCGGCCAAAACAACTCTCCCCAACAACGTTTCTACTTATACGCCTCACATAATATCGAGAACAAACAAGAATTTAAAACCCTAGAAAAATCCCCAAATTTTTGAATCCGATAAACCCCTACAAAATTGATACCGTTTTGTAGAGATTACACAGTGCTTCGATTTGATTAATATATCGACGACTTTCGTTAACAAAATCAGAAGAATCGAAGAGAAAGACAAAAAGATTTAAGAGAGAGAGAAAAAAAAGAGATAGAGGCGGTACCGCGAGGAGAAGAAAATGAAGAAAATAAAACGAATAATTGGAAGTACTTATATTTGCTGAAAACTGATTTTTTTTTTTAATAAAAGAGAACCAATAAATAGTATTTTTAAAATCCAAAATAAAATGAAAATAATAACTAAAAATCGAAATCTTTATTTAAAAACAAAGAGCACATACTTACAAGCTCACACATATTTTTAAAATATTTTTGTGATAAAAAATGAATTAAATATGAATTTTTCAAAGTTTAAACCACAAAATGGAATTTAAATCGAAAAATTCATTTTTAAATCCTTAAAACCGAAAATAAATTCCTCCATCAATTTTAGAAAGTAATAGAATATAAAAGGAGAGTAATGAAAAAAATTTCACAATTAACAGAGTCACCGATGATTTTATAAAATTCCCGGAAAGTCAAAAAGATTTGATTTTTAATAAGAAAATCATATAAACGCAACTAAAAGCATGCACATAAATTTTAACTCATGTCATTCACCAGGTAAACATATAATTACCATATTTCAAGTATCAACCTTTCACAAAAAGTTCACATGTCACAAATCTCAAAATATTATTAAATAATAATAATAATAATATTGATAAATCCTGAACATTCGGGTTACTACATAATCTGTGTTACAAATGTAGCACAACTGCTCAGTTACAAAGGTAGAGTGAGAGTGCTCTTCAAAGAAAGCTAATACAAAATTATTCTATCTCACTTCCTACAATAAAATGAACTGCTACACTTGGTTATATATCCCAAGTTTACAATGCTATTTTTGGCTACACTAAAAAGTACTAAAGGTAACCGCCAACAGCTTGCTTTTCATTCCTTTTGTCCAATGGTCCTTGGAGATCTTGTCTTTTGTCTTCATGCTTATTATGATCCCACTCAAGAACTTAATTGGTAAATGGAATGTTTCTTCATTCCCAGTAACCATTTTGATGGCTCTCAATGCAAAGTACACTTCTACATCACCTTTTGATATGTCAGAAAACTGTCACTATCACTTTGTCAACTGTTCAGAAAAGTGATAGTAATTCGTTGATAGTAGTGAGATGTATTCCGTTGATAACTTTATTCTTCAATCCGTTGATGGTACATTCTTCAATCCGTTGATAGTGTAATCTCCATTCCGTTGACATGTCTTCACTTAGGCAAAATTACAAGGCACGTTATATTTACAATTAACCAACCTATTTTGCCTATCTAGTACTTAGTCAACATGACTTAGAAAACCTATCTAATACCTACAACAATTGCCTATCAACTAGTGAAGTATTGTACAGTGCAATTGCTACATTACTCATTCCGTTGATGAGCTACCTGTCAACGGAAGCTGCAAAGCATATCATTCCGTTGACAGCTACAAAATTGACTTAACACAAAATCTACTAAGTGTTTTTATAATTATCATCAAGAACAACATATTCCTAACATCTCTTATTCATGTCTCGAGGTACAACATTCATACTCGAGAGACAACCGGGAGGTACTTGATGCTAACCGACTTCGGCTTTTACGCCACTTTTATTCAAGGTATAGTTATTAATATTCTAATATATATATATAGGGGAAAGATCCAGAGAGAACCTATCTTTTTGAGAGAACCGAGAGAACTAACCAATCACCCTTGATTTACCACACCATCCAACGGCTGATATGTTTTAAAAAAAATTCTATTATACTTTTATTAGTATTTTAAGATTCTTTTAAGTGTTTTAATAATTTTATAAGATTCTTTTAAGTGTTTTAATAATTATATTAAAATTAGGATTCTCTTAAGTATTCTATAAAGTGTTTTATAATATATTTCAATATAAATTTATTTATAATAAATTTAATTAATAATTAAGATTCTTTTAAGTGTTTTATTAAGATTCATTAAGTATATTATAGTATATCAACGGTCTTAGAAGGGTTCTCTCGGTTCTCTTGATATAATGGTTCTCTCTGGAACCTTACTATATATATATATATATATATATATATATATATATATATATATATATATATATATATATATTTCTCTTTCTCTTTTCAAAGAATAATTATATAATTTTCTCTAATTATTCTGTTCATTCAAGGAATGTTCAATTAATCTTTCCTTAATTGTTTGACGAATATTCTTCAACGATTATTCGATATGCGATTACTTCTTTCATACATGGACTCCTCAGTCAAGTTCATAAATATTCAATTATTTGTTAAAACATGGATGATCTATTGTTTAGAGATTCCTCGTGAATTCTTTTCTTCTATTATAAGATGAGATTTGTACATCGGACGTTCAATTCATCAAAAGGATATCCATTTGATATTGGTATTCTGAATTCAATTCTATTAATGAATTTGGTAAAGTCTATGTACGGAGACCCCTTTGGGTCGACCGTTTCACTGATGAGAAATATTTGACGAGAGGCTATCGATTATTCGGTACCAAGAACATTCTATTCAAAGTTTATATTTATATTGTTCAGCCCAAACTTATTTACTATTTCTTTCAAACTCGTTATATGTTAGCCCAATTTTTTTTTTCTTTAGTGGCTACGATGTTGAGATTTTACACTAGCAGGTTGAAACTGACTAGTTGTACATGTCATTATGAACGACTAGTTAATTGTTCTAACTAGTTGACATTTTAACGTTATGATGAAAATCTAGCTAATCGTCCTAGCTAGATATTATGTCCTAAACAAATTAAGCTAGCTAATTTTGTTTAGCTAGTGCTAATATTTCTTAAAATGGATTAGTTATTGTTTCACTAGTTCGAATCCTAATTTAATATATTCAGTGAATTCAAAACGCATTTTACATACGGCAAAGTATGATGATAAAATTTCCAAAGGGTAATTTGATTGAGACCTAATAAGGTCGCTCACTCAATGAGATTTCTTACAAAGTTCTTTCTATGAATTTCTGTTGCTTGGAATATTCATTGTACCATGCAAGTATTTTCCTAAGTATTTAGAAAGATAAATAGTGTTGAAGTTTTAGAACTAAAACCCAAGTAGACGAGTGCGAAAAATTACGAATTAAAGTTTACAGAAATTGTTAAGGTTATTCCATATGTTGTGAATTCAGAATGACGGAGTATTCGAAATGACTGATGGTGATACGTTGATTAAGAAATTACTATGATAGAAGATGGAAGCTTAATGAATGAGAAAGAAAGAACGGTAGAGGAACATGAGTTTGAGGACTAATGAGGGAGCCACATATGTGGAAATCTGATGGAACCCTAGAAATAGAAATAGAATTAGAAAACTATGAAATTATTTTGGTGAACCTTGTTTACCCGCAATGTGATAGTGAGGTTTTAAGGCAGCAGTATACATTGATTTATTTTTTCCTTCAATAGGGGAGGATCCAATGAAAAATTTGGAAATAAACTAATTGATCAAATATGATGTACAAATTGATTGAGGATATAAGAAGGTAAAATGTGGATTGCCCAGTAAGGGGGAGTTGTCCTTTAAGGACGGAAGTGAACTACGAAGTTTATTATGTTAGTACAAACAAAGAGATTGTTGCGGCAAAAATGTGAAACTTATTGAGCACATGCAAATCGATACAAATAGGGAGATACCAAAAAAAAAGGACACCCCAGTATTAAATGAATTCATTGACGTGTTTTTACGATCTCCAGGAACTACCACTTGGTCGAGATATGGAACTTACCGTTGATTTATTGCCAGGGTTTGCGTCAGTATTTAAGACCCATATCTATTGCCACCGTTGAGATGAAGGAATTAGCTACTCGAGTACAGGAAATAAGACTCATTGTGTCACATTAGAGTACACCAGTTTTGTTTGCTAAGAGAAGAATGACAGTATAAGACTGTACCTAGGTTACCAATAGCTGAATGGACTAACCATAAGGAATAGATACTTCTTGCCAATGATAGATGGTTCGTTTGACCAATTAAAGGATGTAATTTATTATTCAAAGATAGATTTGAGGATAGTGTATCACCAAATTAAGAATAACCATGATGATGTGCCAAAGATGGCATTTTGCACCTATGTACGTTATGAGTTTTTGGAGACGTAGTTTGGATTGGCATGTGCCAGCAGCCTTTATTGATTTAGATGATATTTTTGGAAAAATTGATTATTGTATTCATAGACGATATTTTGATATACTAATGGACTTAATAGATAGAGTTAAAGGATTGAAACAGAAGTTAGTAACATCACCGTTGTTAGAAATACCTAATGATAAAGGAGACTTTATGAATTATAGTGATGTGTCTAAGCAACTTAAGAAGTATGAGATAAAATATCTTACACCTGGCTTGGAGTTAGCTGAGATAGTGTTCGCTCTGAAAAATTTAGAGACTTAGTTTATGGAAAAAAGTGGATTTTTTTTTACCACAAGAACCTTATGTATATCTTCAAATGGAAGGAACTAAACATGAGGCAGAGAATATGGTTGGAACTGATCTAGAATCATGACTGTGAGATTCATTATCACCGGGAAAGGCCAATATGGTGGCCGATACTATAGGTAGTAAAGAGAGAGTAAATATGCTAAATTTTTCGAACAACTGATATAAGGATTGGGAAGGAATGAGCTTCAAGTAATTATTTTTAGGAAAAGAACTAGAGGTATTAATTGGAATTACGATTCAGCCAGAATTGACTGAAAAGATAAAATTACATTAAGGGAAAGAATATTGGAAGAGGAAAAATGGTTTAACAAGGAAGAATGAAAGAGTATAAGAGATGAGAAAGGAACGGTAGAATATGTTCACAGAGTGCGGATACCCAATATTTAAGAATTAAATGATGAGATCTTGCAATAAGTCCATAGTATAAGTATCATATTCACCCGAGGGTACAACGGTGAATGGAAAATCTAAGAAAATATTATTGGTGATCGAATATGGAGGGCAATATCGGCAGTTATTAAGGGAATAATTGGCACGCAGAGAATTGAAGCGGAACAAAATAAACCTAGTAGAATATTATAGCCATAGAGATTCCTAAATGGGAATATGAGTATATGGCAATGAATTTCATGGTAGGATTACCAAGGGTCAAGTCAAGCAATGATGATTAGTTGAGTTATAATTTATAGACTAACCAAGTCGACTTGTCAACGAGAACTCCAAAACGTTATTAATGCATATATGAAAGATATATTGATGCAACATAGAATTTCTGTAACAATCATGTCATATAGAGACTGAAGATTAAATTCCAGATGCTGGAGGAGCTTTCAAAAATGTGATGACGGGATCAAGCATGAGCACCGCTTACGACTCGTGGACCAACAGACAGAGCAAACGAACTATTTAGACAAATGAAGTTATGTTACGTGTCGTGCGTCGGATTTCAAGGGAGTGATCACTTATCACTGATAGGATTCTCATAAAAGCTAGTTATCGTGCGAACATAGGGATGTCATCCCATGGAGCTTATCACCAAGAGAAGGATATCGGGAATCATGCTAGTTCAACGGACAAAGAAGAAAATGATGCCAGCTCCGAATTCGAAACGTGTCCATAACATATTTCACGTGTTTATGATACGAAGGATTAACGAAGATACAAGGAATGTGACCAAATATGAATGTATAGAAGTAAGGGCAGAATGGTCCTATACAGAACAACCGGTAGGAATTACATACCAGAATGAAAACTCTTTGAGAAACAAAACCGTAGCTCTAGTAAGAGTGTTGTGAAAGGACCAGAAGATTGAAGAGATGGCAGATTGTTATGATAGAAAAGTACCCTCAACTATTTTCTTAGATTCCGGGATGGAATCCTTTTAAGGAGGGGAGACTGTAATAACCCGAAATTTTTTAATTATTAAAAACCCTTATATTTTTATTATTATTATTATTATGATAAAAGACCTTGATGAATAGTATTCTTGTTGATTAAGGAAAAACTTTTCAGACCACACTATATACGTGTTGGAGAACCGAAGTTTCGAGATTGTATTGTTGTTGTACTATGCAAATAAAATGATGTAAAAGTTGTCGGAATTCCAAGATTCGAAGATTTCCATTTTTACTATTTTATCTGGAATGTACAAAATATGCAAGATACGCCAATTATATCAAGACTTAGAGATTTAATAAAATTAGAAATTTCACGGGTATACATTCCACCAAGGTACGTTACCAAGGACATTCACCCTGAACATTTTATAACAAAACGATTTAGAAACCGTTCGGACATTATAATGAGGTCAAGCGAGAAAGCGAACACGTAGCGAATGGTGATTAAATGAGAAAAGAATGTGTTAGGCAAGTAGATACAAGATAATTACAACCAAAGTATCACCATGTGCTAGAATTCAAGACAAGTACATGTAGTATTATCCTTTTTCATTCTTGATTAAGTAGATTATCAACACTTGGCAAATTAGTGAAGTAAGCATTCTTATGTCATCCAACCAAACCATTAACCATACATTACTTCATACTTATCACAACAAACTAATAAAATATCAAGAAAAGCTCTCCCCACCCCATTTTTTCAGCATTCTGCCCAGCAGTAGAGGAGAAGAGAAACAAATTCATAACTTGAGATTTACTCATCCTAAAATCGCCAAATTTGGACAATAGATTCCTCACATCATAGAAAAGGTACGTTCAAAATTTCATGGCTATCCAATTATATAGAATGGTCAAATATTGGATCAAAGTTGAGGCATGAATAGTGATTTCGAAAATACTAACTTGTGTTCTTGATTTTCTTTTGAAAGTTTAAGGCTTCTAAGTTTAATTCAAGGCTCAAGCAAGGATTGTAAGCTATTGTTAGTATGTTTGAGGCATCAAGGAAGGTATACACTCTTTGAACCTTAGTTATAAATTGATTGATGTGATGAGTTTTGAGTTAGTTTATGTTAGTATGGTTATAAGGATGGATGGTTGATTTTGGTGGATAATTATTGTTGTTTTGATGGTTGATTGTGTAGATGTTGGTTTTGACTATTGTTCTTGAGGTTTATAACTTAGTTGAGATGTTGGATGAGTTGGTTTGATGATTGGTTTGATTGGGTAATGATTTGACGTAGTTTAAAATATGGAAATCGTTAAGTTATAGCCGTCGTAATTCCCGTTTGTATTTAGCCCTGTTTTGAGCCAAGAATCGGAGAGTATCCCCCACTGCTAAAAATTAACACTGCCTATGGTTACGTAGAGGTCAGTTTCTAGTTTGTTTTGGCAAAAGAATCATGTCATTACGATTAACAAGCTAGGAGATATCGAGGTTTTAGTGAGACATCCGTAGGACACCCGGACCTCTCGGGTTTCCAACTTTGGAGACGAATTTCACCTTGTTAAAATCTGTAATTTAATTTGAAACGTTTTCTGAGGATGAAGGAAGGGGTTTTAAAGATTACCAAAAAGGTTTGGGTTAATTATCTAGTTGGTCACTGAAGTCGGCTCAATGTATCAAGTTGGTAACTGAACTGAAATTGGACTCAAACAGGTCACTAACTTGAATCGGTTATTAACTCCGTTAAATTGATTAACTTTTCTAAACAGAAGTTGCTGACGTGTTATCCACATGGCTAACCAAAGCTGTACTCTTAACTACAGTCAATTAACTAAAGTTTAATCAAAGCCTAGTTTAAGAACTATTAAACCATACGATTAAAGTACAGTTTATATTGCAATTGAATTGGGGGGTCTTCTCACAGTGGTTGTTCAGGGATTTATTCTAAACATTGCACCAGTAAAAGGATACACGACAATTGAGAAAGTAAGTGCAGGAGACTATGAAACAACCGAGCTGGGCGACGGCACCGTAAATGTTACGTTTGGTGTTCTGTATCAGAAGGAAACGCGCAGAGTCATGGTTGGCCTTGTACTCTCCGAGGTTCCTAAACGCGTCTCAAGACCAGTGGTTTCGGTTCAAGGCAAGGCCAGGTGAGTTGCACAACTTTGTTATATATGTCAAGTAGATACATTGATCAGTTATGTTGTGTATTGTTAGTGTTAGGTTATTTATACAATTTTATACTCTCTACGCAGCAATGATCTAGAATTGGATAAGCTGGAGAATAAGGAATTTGGAAATATTTCATCTGCAAGGGTGATACGTACACCAAACTTCAAAGGGCTGGAAAAGGATGAGGTGATCATTGAGGAGAGCCGTCTAGAGACTACAGAAATGATGAAAGAAGCTCGGATCATGGCCGACAATAACGATTTGAATGGTGCTAAGAACAAGATTATTGATGCCCAGAGTATGCTTGACGATGTGGACCTTCAAGGGACTGTTAAAATGTTGGAGATGCTGAAGCAGGAGCTGGATCAGTTTATGGTATACTTGTAATCACCAGAGCTGTACAAAAAGCATGGTCGTGCTTTTGCATTATCCACCGAGCTCTGTCATGCTCATCAACGTTTTGCTGCAAGAGGTGACATGGACAAGCTGAGCCTATTTTCCATTCCGCGTATGGATGCATACCAATAGCAAGCCTGTTGCCCAGTAATAATCTATTGTAGAAGGGGGGTTGAATACAATAGTATAAGATAATCGACTTCTTAATGTATATATCACAAATATGAAAGAAAGATAACAGCTTTATTAAATCTGATATAAAACTGTTACAAACTCTCTCAAGAAATTCTGATGTTCTTGAGAGCTGCTAGCTTACAAAAACTCTCTCAAGAAATTCTATGTTCTTAAGAGCTTCTATCTTGATTCACATCGAACCAAAACCAAAACTGTGTTTATATACTACACAGCTTCTCTATCAATGATAAGTCCTAATCAATTACAAAGATTGAAACCTATCTATAATTGATAGCTACATACTACAAACCAAGAACCGACAGAATAAACTTCCATGTTTAACTAGACTCCAAATATAACTCGAAGTAGGAATCCTGATCAGCTTCCAGTCCTGATGATCAATCCTGATCCCAGTCCTGATATGTATCTTGATCCTGACGACCATGTAATCCTGATGACGTCAGCAATCCTGATCAGTTGAGTCTAGCTCCTGACGATCATTGAATTCTGATCTAACAATCTCCCCCAATCTCATACTTTGTGAAATAAAGTATAGATTCCTAAGATTCAATGATGTCAAAAACATATATACAAAATGTACAGAATCTGCAGCAACAACTTATCTGTTTAAATTCTTTGATAGAACAGATTCATCTTCAAGAAGTTGGATAACAAATTTTCTTCTTTTTCTTCAAGAATTTGAATCAGTCTTTCCTTAAGATTTCTGAGTTCTTCATCTTCCTCATTAATCTGATAGATAGCTGCTCTGAGATTCAATATGGAGTTTCTCTGAAGACTATGCTCTTCAAGCAAAAGATAAGCAATTTCCTTCCCATCAGGATTGAGAGAAAGATGAGTCATGCCAAAATTTACTTCTTTAACAGCAGTACCCCTTTGCATTTCCACATCTTGACCTCTTTGATTTAAGTACATGGGAGTATAATTACCATTGAAATTACTGTTTCCATCCAGTCTTCTTCTTATTGTTGCCAAAATCATGTCACTCCATTCTTTGCATATTTGATTCTTCGATCTTAAAAGATAATGAACATATTTCAGTTCCTGTGTAGTTTTCATCAGCAGATCTTGAATAGATAAAATCTTCACACTACCATCTTTCATGAAGTACAGAAGCTTTTCTTTCTTGTCAAAACCATCATGACAATCTTTAACTATATCAACAGCTAGTAAATTGTTCAGGTTTTCAGAAGTTAAAGTACCTCCAATTTCAGTTAAGGAGTAAGGATCAACATATGACATATTCAGATATTCAGCATCCCTGTGTCCAATACCTCCTCTTGAATTACTTGTCAATTGTTTCAGATTTGAAAACATCTTTAACCAGAGTGCTTTTGATCTAACCATCCCAGATAAATCAACAACACTTGAAGCGCTTGTAATAATTCCTCCAGACTGAAAATTGATAAGTGTATCACAACTTAATGTGCTAATATGTTTCCACTTCTTATCCTTTTCCTTTTCAAAAGCATAGCTTCTTTCCAGTGAAGATTCTTGTCTGCTTGGGTTCCTCCATACTCTTCTGTTTGAGATTTTAAGCCTTTGTACATAGAGATTGAAATCTCTATTTGTTGATCTGGTAATTTCACTTCTTCTGGCTTCTTCTTCTTCATCTACTTCTTTGTTGTGAGAATCAACAACAGTAGATAAAATTATCAAGTCAATCTCTTGCAGAATTTCAGAATCATCAGGATCTTGAATATTATCAGGAACAACATCAGGATTAGATTCTTCAATTTGATTTGTATTGCAGAGATTTGATTTTCTTGATTTTCTTCTCAATTCAGGTTCTTCTTCAATATTTCCATCATCACCAAAAGTAGATCTGTCAGGAACTACTAGAGTTTGAATAGGTTCAGGAATTTCTTCAATTCTTAACCCTCGAGACCTTGTCTGTCTAGGTATTGTTTGAGTTGAAGAACCTCTTCTACTTCTTCTAGCTCCTCTCCTACCTCTGCTTCATCTACCTCTAGCAGGAGCAGGGTTATTAAAGCTTTCCATCATTTCTCTCTGTTGTATTAAGAATTCTTCATGTGAGAGATCAGGATATTCTTCACTTGCTGTAGAGAGTGCTTTTCTTGCATATAATTGTTGAACTCTTTTATCAGTGTGATAAAGAGTAACAATTCTGCCATCTTTTGTAGAAAACTTCTGGAATAAATTTGATGCATCTTCAGGATTATCAATAATCACATCTTCATCACCTTCAGGAATTGTAGCAAGAATATGTCCATGACCAGGTGTCAGGATTTGTTCTTCCGTCAGGATCTGAGATTGCACCAACGTTCTTACTGTCTTAACTCCAGAATCAGAAACATGAGTTGACTGCGTTGTTTGACTTTGTGAAGTTTGAATTGTAGACTTCATAACAGCAGCATCAGAGGTTTCTCCTTGTATCACTTTGTCACTACCATCATCTCCAGTATCATCATCATTATTCCTTAATACTAGATCAGGTGTGCATTTTGTCCGACTAACCTTCTCCCCCTTTTTGACATCAGGATTTGACAATAAATTCAAAATTAAGGAAAGAGAGGCTTGAATGTCAGTTACCTTGGTATCCAGAGAATCAATCCTTCTGTTGATAGAGGTTTGTTCAGAAATAACAGATTTCACGTGGGATTCTACTACCCTTAGCTGAAAAGCAGTAGGCACCTTTGTAAAATTTTTAGAAATATCATTCCTCACCAACTCAGTTGAATTCTTGATAGAATCAATCTCACTTTTTAGACTTTTGGATAACAAAGTTGTAGCCTTCAGATGATTCTTCAAGTCTTGATTCTCTATAGATTTCACTGCATCATAGGCATGTTCCAAAGCAGAAGAATAACTTACAGATTCAGCAGATCTGTGCCATGAATTGTTCCATTCATTCTGTCTAAGTGCCTCAGCAGGATTAAAGGAAGGAATAGAAAAATCTTGTCTCTGATCTTTCCCAGTGGAAGCTTTGCTAGCCATATATGTACTTGATGAACCAAAATTAGTTCCAAGACTAATTTTGAGTGCTGTAGCAAGCTGTTCCTTCTCTTTTCGATTCTCATCATCATCACTATCATTAGAGTCATCATCATCAGTACTATGAGTATCATCAGGATCAGGAATAGCTATACCTTTCATTGTATCCTGTGAATCTGTGATAGGATGATCCATTGGTCTTGAACGAAGTGGCTGTATCAGGATAGGTTCAACATCAGGAGCACCACTAGCGTCAGGATGAACACCGTCAGGATTTGATATGCTTGCATCAGTATTTGCTACCAATGGTTCTTGTGGAGCTTGAGGTTCAGAAGCTTCTTCAACACTTTGAGTCAAAGGTTCTTGCGTGCTTCCCTCATTGACAGTGTCCTCGACCAATCTTTGAACTTCATCTGCACCAGAAATCCCTTGAGCATTGTCAGGAAATTTCTCAGAAACTGTAGCTTTGCCTGCATCTTCACTTTGAGAAGATGGTTCTTGTGTAGCTGGAATGTCGATGTCTGCATTATCCCTTTGAGAAAATGGTTCTTGTGGGACCATTCCACGAGCTAAGCATTCACTCAAACTTTGATTGAGTGGTTCTTGTGTGGCTGGATCATCAGAAAGAGCTGCTGAACCACTTTGAGGCTCAGGTTCTTGTGGGCTTGATCCTTTCAGTTTCTTCTGTCTCTGATAGACTAACTCTTCTGCCTTCCTTAGCTTTTCCATTGGATGTTTTATCCCAAGATTGGAAGCAGCAGCACCATACTTCTCCCATGAAATATCAACATGTCTTTTTGTCGGAGAGTCCTGTGCTGGAGAGTCTGAAATATTAACCACTTGACTTGGTGCAGCATCAGGAATACTAACATCATGATTTGCTTGAGCAGTTGAAACTGATTGCTCATTCAGAATAGAAATGTCCTGTACATCAGTATCCTGCTTCTTTTCTAAAGGAATATGATACCTGCTTTTTGATAACTTCCTTTTCTTCTGTGGTGTAGACAATGGAACCACAACTGCAGTAGCAGTATCAGCAACTTCCTTATTCACATTCATCACAGAGGATATAGGTAAATCATCCTCTGAGTCAGTCTCATCCCTGAGCACTAACTTTCTTTTAATAGAAACAGCCTCACCTCTCTTTGCAGCTTTCTTCACCAGGACCCCTTGTACACCCCCTTGTAACTTCTTTTTAGTGATAGGTGTAGAGGAAAAGTCCTTTGAACCTGATTGCCTTCCTGACACATCAGTTCCAGCTGACTTCTTTGCTTTTTCAACTAAAGTCTTTTGAGAGACATTAGAGGTGGCAGTTGACTGTTTAGACTGTTTAGGATGAATGCTTGGGTTAGAAACAAGGTGTGATTGGCCTTGCCCCATAGCATTAGAAATTAAACCATAACGAGTAGGCATTTTCCTATGTAAGAAAAACCTAACCTCATCAAGAATAAAAGCATTTCCTATGAAACCATTTGCCTAATCAGGATTGAGAAAAAAATATTTAAAATGAAGTAAAAGAAAATTTTATTTAAGAAAACAAAATTTATTTTGATAATCCTGATAAGTGCTGTTTTTATTTTAAAATGATTACAAAAACAAATAGCATAATACCCATGTAACCACTCTTACCAATTACCGAGGCAAAGTAATTATGAGAAACTGAACAGTCGCCTCGATAAACAAAAATGACCTGCAGTCTTAACACACATTCTCTATAAAATAGATCTGTTAAGCATAAACATCATATATCTATTAAAACACAAACCCTCTTGTTGAGAATACCCCTTTGCAACTAGTCTTGCTTTGTTTCTGATTATCACTCCATCAGAATCAGTCTTGTTCTTGAAAATCCACTGTGTACCAACAATTGATCTGTTCTTTGGTCTTGGTACCAGTTTCCAGACTTCATTTCTTTCAAATTCATTCAGTTCCTCTTGCATTGCAGTAACCCAATCAGCATCTTTAAGTGCATCTTCAACTTTCTTTGGCTCCTCCTTGGATAGAAAGTTATTGTATAGACATTCATTCTGAGTTGCACTTCTTGTTTGAACACCTGCATCAGGATCCCCAATGATCAAATCAGGAGTATGACTTGCAGTCCATTTCCTTGCTGGTGTTAAATTGTTTCTTGAAGTAGATGCTCTCCCTGGATTGGTGTTATCTTGATTTGAAGAACTTGCTTGTCTTGAAGCTCCCCCTGAATAATTGCTATTTCCTCCTGATAAGTTATCAGGATCATCACTTGAATCAGTATCTGAAGAATTCTGTCCTGATGATTGTGTTGACTCTGAACTTGTAGTAGAATGATGTTGCTCCCCCTCAACATTAGCACTACTAGAAGTATTACTATTGATTGCATCATCAGTATTTGCACCATCAGTATCTGGTGTGTCATCAGGATTTGGTGACCCATCAGGATCTGATGTATGGACAGGATCTGATTCTCTTTCTTCAGGTTCCTTGGTAGCTTCATTTTCAAAAATCAATCTATCATGAGAGTCTTCATTGATTCCAGCTATCTTCTTGTCATCAAAAGATACATGAATTGACTCCATGACAGTCCTTGTCCTCAAATTAAAAACTCTGAAGGCTCTTGATGCAGGATAGCCTATGAAAATTCCTTCATCAGCCTTTGTTTCAAATTTCCCTAGCTGTTCAGGATGAGTTCTGAGAACAAAACATTTACAGCCAAACACATGCAGATGCTTCAGACTTGGTTTCTTTTCCTTGAGTGACTGATAAGGAGTAACACCATGTCTGTTTATTAATGTGAGATTTTGAGTGTAGCATGCTATGTTGACTGCTTCTGCCCAGAAATATGTAGGTAATTTTGCTTCTTCCAACATAGTTCTGCCAGCTTCAATAAGAGTTCTAATTTTCCTTTCAACTACTCCATTTTGCTGAGGTGTGCCAGGAGCAGAGAATTGTTGAATGATTCCTTTGTATTTGCAGAACTCTTCCATCTTTGAATTCTTAAATTCAGTACCATTATCACTTCTCAGTATCTTGACTTTGTACTTTGTGGTTGTCTCAATCATTCTTACATGATCCAACAGAACTTCAGGAGTCTCATCTTTTCTGTGCAGAAAATACACCCAGGTGAATCTAGAATATTCATCAACAATTACAAGAGTGTACCTTTTCTTACTGATGGACATGATGTTGACTGGACCAAATAGATCAAGATGTAGCATGTGATATGGTTCTTCAATAGAGGATTCTGATTTACTCTGGAATGATGTCCTTCGTTGTTTTGCTTTCTGACATGCATCACAGAGTCCATCAGGAGTATATAACACTTTTGGTAATCCTCTCACTAAATCTTTCTTAACCAACTCATTGATATTGCTGAAGTTG
Organism: Heracleum sosnowskyi; assembly: GCA_030848705.1. Taxonomy (NCBI): domain Eukaryota; kingdom Viridiplantae; phylum Streptophyta; class Magnoliopsida; order Apiales; family Apiaceae; genus Heracleum; species Heracleum sosnowskyi. The sequence goes on from CM061236.1 coordinate 49,350,818, forward strand.
AGATGAGAAAGCTTCTTATGCCAATTCCAACTTTCATCTACTGAAGCTTTACTGATCAGACAGGTAGGGGAGTCATCAGTATTTGATTGAATGTTGGCTTCATATATGTTACCATGCCTGTAGCCAGTCAGTGCTGTCTTTCCTGTTTCTTTACTGACTACTTCACAATGTGTGGAATAGAAGTTGACATGATAACCTCTGTCAGTGATTTGACTAATACTCAACAGGTTGTGTTTTAGTCCCTTCACTAGAGCTACTTTTTCAATGATGACATTTCCAATGATTGTATTGCCATATCCCAAGGTTTGTCCAATGTTGCCATCTCCATAAGACACAGTTGGGCCAGCTTTTTCCTCATATTCTGATAACAGGGCTTTGTTTCCAGTCATGTGCACAGAACATCCACTATCCATGACTAACACATTTTTCTTTGTACCCTGCAATCAGAATAGAAACACACTAGTTAGAACATTTAGGAACCCATACTTGTTGGGTTCCTTTTCCATGCAATTTATTAAATTTCACAGCAGAAGACTTTCTGACTTTAGCAGTCCTGACAGGATTTACTCCATCAGGATTTGCTTTGTCAGTATCAGTATTAACAAAAGCATGTTCCAACATGACATTCTTAATGCTACCAGAGTTTGCACTATTTTTATTAACTTTAGGCATTGGATCATAAAATTTATAGTACAACTCATGATAATCTTTACAAGTATAAATAGAATGCCATATACTACCACAATGAAAACAGGACTTCTGTGGTTTATAAAATACTGATCTATTCCTAACATCAGACTTAGGAATATTAGCAATCTTCTTCTTACTCTTCTTACAATCAATAGCAAGATGATTAGAGTTACCACAGTTAAAACAACACTTTCTAGGTGCATTTGGGATATATTTGTAACCATTCTCTTTGTTGATCCCAACTTTACCATTCCTGTTTCTCTTAACAGTAGATTCCTTTTTCTTATCTGTCACCTCACAGATTTTATCCTTAAGCTGTTTCTGAGACAATAAACCTACATTCTTAATGACTTTATTCAAGACAGGTTTAGACTTTATGATTTTAATTCCTTGTGTAGAAGTAGATCCCTTTTCAAAAGTAGAATTGGAATCCTTACCAAAAACAAAATTAACAGGAGTAATCTTAGATTTGGTTGTATCTATGACATGTCTATAGGTCTTTGGACTGACTGTCTCATCAATGACAATTTTCTCTTTCAATTTCTTATCCTCATCTGACTTATATCCTAGACACTCTTTCCAATTCTTAGAGGTATTAATCTCATGAAATTTCCTACCAGAGTCTGTCCAGGTTCTGATTTTCTCATTAACATTTTCAAGTTCCTTTTCAAGAGCAATACATTTTGATTTCATCTCTACATACATGTGATTCACATTATCACATTCTTTTTGTACTTCTTGCATACGAGAAAATTCAGCTTCTAATATTTCATTCCTTTTTCTAAGTTCAAACATCTCAGATAAGATCCTAGTATTTTCAGCAGTTTGACTTCTAAAGCTAATATGTAATGACTTTAGAAAACGTCTTAACTCAGAAGCATTATCAGTATCAAAATCAAAGATAGTATTTAGTACCTTATCATCAGGAGCAGCAGTTACATCAGCATTGGCCATTAGAGCATAGTTGACCACCTCAGTATCAGATTCTGAGGAAGAGTCCATCCAATCCTTGCTTGATGTGATAAGTGCCTTCGTCTTCTTGCACTCAGAAGAAAAGTGACCCATACCATTGCACTTGTAGCATCTAACCTTTGACTTGTCAAATTTGCTACCCTTGCTGTCCTTTTTGATATACTTATCTTTGTTTGAATTGAAATCCTTTTTCTGAAAGTTGCCTTGTCTTCTATTCTTCCTGAACTTCATCCTTCTGAAGTTTCTGACAATCATAGCAACCATCTCTTCCATGTCTGAGTCAGAAGAATCATCATCAGTATTGGCATCAACATTGCCATCAGTATCTGATGAAGAGTCATCAGGATCTGACTCAACTATTCTTGTTTTACTTCTAGAGACCTCCATAACTTTTCCTTTTGATTTAGCCTATGCTTTCAAAGCAATTGATTTTGCCTTGCTGCTTTTCTTGTTCTTTCTCTGTTGAACTTCAAGATCATGAGTTCTTAGCATCCCATAGACTTCATCAAGAGACACAGTGTTAAGATTATACTGATGTCTAATGATCGATGTCTGAGTGTCCCATTCTTCAGGTAAAGCTCTTTGAAACTTGGTGTTTGAATCTTCAGTTTCATATTCCTTGTCAACTAAAGACAAACTGTTCAATAGTGTCAGAAATCTATCATATAGATCAGTTAGGCTCTCATCGGGTCTTGCATCAAATTGTTCATATTCTTGAATCAAAAGAGCCCTTCTGTTTTTCTTGACAGATGCAGATCCCTGGAACTGAGTTTCCAAAGTATCCCAGATTTCTTTTGAAGACTTGCATGCAATCACTCTGTTTGACATGACAGCATCAAGACTACTGTGTAAGATATTCTTTATCTTTGGTTCCCTGAGTACATGAGCTTTTTCTTCTGGAGTCCATTCACTTTTAGCCTTGACCACATAATGTTCAGGTACTGTATCCGTTCGTTCTACAATTCGTGTAGGAATATATGGTCCATCACGAATCCTGTCCAAATAGTCAGGATCCATAGCCTCCAGGTACATCAACATCTTTACCCTCCATGTTGGATATTCTGATTTCTTCAAGATGGGAATCTTCATGCTTTCATACTTGGTTGTCGACATCTTTAGATCGTATCTGATTCAGAATTAAATCAGTTTGCTCTGATACCAATTGTTGCCCAGTAATAATCTATTGTAGAAGGGGGGTTGAATACAATAGTATAAGATAATCGACTTCTTAATGTATATATCACAAATATGAAAGAAAGATAACAGCTTTATTAAATCTGATATAAAACTGTTACAAACTCTCTCAAGAAATTCTGATGTTCTTGAGAGCTGCTAGCTTACAAAAACTCTCTCAAGAAATTCTATGTTCTTAAGAGCTTCTATCTTGATTCACATCGAACCAAAACCAAAACTGTGTTTATATACTACACAGCTTCTCTATCAATGATAAGTCCTAATCAATTACAAAGATTGAAACCTATCTATAATTGATAGCTACATACTACAAACCAGGAACCGACAGAATAAACTTCCATGTTTAACTAGACTCCAAATATAACTCGAAGTAGGAATCCTGATCAGCTTCCAGTCCTGATGATCAATCCTGATCCCAGTCCTAATATGTATCTTGATCCTGACGACCATGTAATCCTGATGACGTCAGCAATCCTGATCAGTTGAGTCTAGCTCCTGAAGATCATTGAATTCTGATCTAACAAAATCATTCGACAAGGATCCGACGAAGCCAGTGCCCACAGTGGAAGAAGATCAGGCTTTGATTAAACTTTAGTTAATTGACTGTAGTTAAGTGTACATCTTTGGTTAGCCACGTGGATAACACGTCAGCAACTTCTGTTTAGAAAAGTTAATCAATTTAACGGAGTTAATAACTGATTCAAGTTAGTGACCTGTTTGAGTCCAATTTCAGTTCAGTGACCAACTTGATACATTGAACCGACTTTAGTGACCAACTAGATCATTAACCCAAAAAGGTTTTGTGTTAAATCAATAAGTTTTCGATTTTATAAAAATGTTGGAACCGAAGTTGCGCAACGACACTATTCATCTAAGGAGCTACTGCCCTGTTTTGTAATTTCGGGAAAATAGGTCCTCTTTCAAGAACCAAACGTTTGATGGATTATATTCTAGACATTCTCTAGATCGTGCACGAGAAAACGGTGCGTCAATAGAGTTAACGGTTAATGAGTTATGAGCGTTTTCGTGAAACGAGCGCGGATAGTAAAACTCCGTAGTTGACTCGGCTTTTAAAATGCATTTCACCTATTTCGACTCATGTTTTGAAATCAATATATTTTTGATAAATATTAAAAATACTCAAGAAGCTCCTTGAGGTGGTTTCGTAATTAATTATTAATTTTCTAATTTACTAAAAGTGTTAGAGTGTGAGTTGCGGAATAGTGATTCTATGGAAAGTCAACTCTAGAGGTACTACTTTGACCATCCGTGTTGGCTAAGTTAAAAGGGTAACATCGAGTCGACTAAAACACGAAACTTGTTAAGGATTATTAAGATAACATATTGGTGTGAAGAACGAGATTAGAAATGATGAGTAAACGGTATAGAAGATCGTAAGTTAAGTGGACCCGAGAGAGTGAAAGTCGGGTAAAATGGAGTTTACTTAGAATACGTGAATTGTCAATGAAGTGACTAATTAAGGTTATGTATTGTCTTGGTAGAGGTTCCAGGACTAGAAGTGATGACATCCAGTTACAGCTTGGACATCAGGCATGTTTAACTAACTCTTACTCTATTGATCAGAGAAGGTATATTTTCAAATGCTTAATGCTTGTTTATTCAAATATATATACACTCTTTTCGTCAGAGTATTGTGACAAGTTTTCTAATCCTATGTTTTACTTATGAAAATATATATGGAGCATTGTTAATCCCAAATGACCTAACAGAATTGTAAAAGGGGGGGGGGGTTGAATACAATTCTAGATATTTTCTTGAACTTAAAAATAAATAATGAAAACTGAACTGATTAAATAAAAACACAAGAAGTAAATAATTCAGTTGGATTTTTTGATGATCCAACTGAAGTGTGTTTATTGCATAAATAATCTGTGATACAAAGATGTACACAGCTGCTCAGTTACAAGAATGTAGAGAAGTTTGCTCTCAAAGATAGCTAATACAATCTATTTGTTTTTCTTCTCTTACTTCTAAAGTAACTGCTACACTTGGTTATATAAGCCCAAATTTACAACTCTATTTTTGGCTACACTAAAAGTACAATGAGTAACCGCCAATTGTTTGCTTTTCATCCCTTTGTCCAGTGGTTCTTGAGTATCCTTGTCTTTTGCATATAATAGTTCATTCCAAGAACCCAATTGGAAACTGGGATGTTTCCTTATTTCCAATGTCCATTTTAATGGTTTCCAATGCACTTTACCCTTCTACATCACCTTTTGAGCAGTCAGAGAACTGTCACTATCATTTTGTCAACTATTCAGAAAAGCAACAATGATTCGTTGATAGTAGGGAGATGTGTTTCGTTGATAGCTTTATTCTTCATTCCGTTGATGGTGTATTCCTCGTTTCGTTGATAGAGTAATCTTCATTTCGTTGATAGAGCAATCTTCAATCCGTTGACATGTCTTCACTTAGGCAAAATTACAAGGCATAATATATTTACAATTCACCAACCTATTTTGCCTATCTAGTACTTAGTCAACATGACTTAGAAAACCTATCTAATACCTACAATAAAATGCATATGAAACTATGAAGTATTGTACAATGCAGTTGCTGCATCACTCATTTCGTTGATGAGCTTCCTGTCAACGGATTGCTGCAAGGCATACCATTCCGTTGACAGCTACAAATTACTTTACACAAATTCTACTAAGTGTTTTATGTTTATCATCAAGAACAAAATATTCCTAACAATCTCCCCCAATTTATGAGTGATAGAATAACAGCCATAAATCAAGAGACTTGATGATAACAAAAACACTCAGATACATCATAAATTACAAAAGTAGAAAATGCATTAAGCTTCATAATGTTTTAGACAAAAATACAAGACTTACAAGACTAATGCCCAAAAGTGCTCCTCTAGTCTGAGCAAATGATTCATCTGTGTCTTCTTTGTGGCATAGTCTTCTTCCCTCTCTTAGAATTGTTTTCCTCAATTTGGACCTGTAGCCTTCTGTAAAAGATTTTCTCTTCTTCATCTTGATCACCAAGCATGGATTGCATAAACTTTAGAGTTTGATTAGATGCCTTATCCAGCTGGTCTTCCATCCTGAAGAATCTTCTGCAATTGTCCTTGTCCTTAAATTCCATCATCCAGTATGGTTGAAGATGGATCTTCTTTCCTGTTGAGGGCACTCTAAGAATCCTGGGAAGAGCCTAAGGCTTGTTCCAGCTAGCCTTTATCTGACAAATTTTGGAGACCACCTCAGACTTGGCTGTTTTGGTGAAGCCAAAGTCCTTCTTCAAGCATCTAAACACTGAGAGTAGTGTTTGATAGTCTTCTCCTAAAATTCTGTAGAGAGGCCACACTTGTTCTCTACCACCCTTGAATATAAAAACTAGTCTCTCAGACAATTTTTGAGAAGCTGCAATGCCCCTTACTTCCACCAGGTTGTCTATATCAAGATGTAAACTGGATTCTTCCCTGATGTCAGCAATGTACATGCAGTCCTCTGGATTTGCAGGGGGTTTCTGAGGTTGTGGCTTTCTCACAAACACTGGCTTTGCCTTGACAGCCCTTTTCTTTGCCTTTATTGGTTGATCCTTCTCAAATAGGAACTTTGGAAAGTAGGCCTCATCAAATTCAAAAGGCTCCTCTTTTGGCATTATTGTTTGATCATGAAAGTTGACAGGATGTGCAGGATCACAAGCCAACTTTCCCTCAAGAGGTAGATCAACAGGAATTTGATGTGCAATTGTTGTGAGAGAGTCTTGAGCAGTGTCCTGGGAATCATCTTTATCAAAGTTCAGATTCATTTTAGCTCTAGCCTTTGGTTGCCTTACACTCTTCCTTTGCTTTCCAGCTTCCTTAGCTTCAGCCTTAGCCTTTTCTTCCTGTAGGGTTTCTTCATCTTCAAGTGATTGAGCAACTGCAAGTGCTTGCATTGCTGCCCTTTCAGATTCTTCAGCTTTGGCCTTAGAAAATTTGGGTGACCAACCCAAATGCAAATTTCCTTTCTATCCCTGTAGATGATGGCCCTTTTGTTCCTTATGCTTGGATGATTGCTCTCTTTGCTTTCAGTGATCAGCTTCCCTAGGACTTTGAACTCATCTGGCTTAGGTGGAGGACAAAATATCCTTGCAATTTTTTTGCCCTTGGGTTTGGCAGGTGATAATGGAGATATCCCTCTTGCATCCACATCCCTAAAGCATGAAGATTGCCCTTTCTCATTTCTTGAATCTTGAAAGACTCCATGTTGAAGGGGTTCTATAACATATGAACTCTTGAACTGTGGCTCCATTGATACTATCACCATTGCATTTGTTGATGGTTCTGTAGAGGTAGCTTGATCCGTTGATGGCTGATTTGTCTTTGAAGTTCCAGCAATTTTCTTGACCCTTGCATCTATGCTAGACCAGTGGTCTTGTATCTGTTTTGCAAGCTGAAGCCTCATTGATGCTTGCTGAAATAGGTCAATGCCATCAAGCTTGTTTTTCCCTGACTCCCCCATAGCTAATGGCTCTTCTGGTAAGGAAATGGCTGGGACCAAAACCTTTGTGATTTGTATATCAAGCTCCTTAGATTTCTCCCCCTTTTTGTTATCATCAAGAGAGATGATAGGGAGTCCCTGAGCTGCCAAAAGCTGAGTTAGGAGTCGAGTCTGTTTCTCCTGTTCCTTTTGCATTTGAGAAAGTGTAGCCTCTACTTTGTCCACTCTAGAGGAAAGAGTCTTCAAAGATGAGGACACTTCAGGTTCCTTGGAGAAAAACCTGTTCATCTTGGATACAGTGAGAAGGGGAAGCTTCTCATCAAGCCTCCTTTCTGTAGCATCCTTCAAGTTCTCAACAGAGTCCTTGATGTCCCTTGCTTCCATCCTGGTCTGCAACATTTGTAGCCTTTGAATCTCCAAAGGGTCCATAATGGCTTTGTAGAAAGGCTTGTTTTCAACACTAACAGATTCATGAGCCAAGGAGGCTTCATTGTACTATTTAGTGATTGCAACATCCAGGTTGATTCTTCCATGACCATCCTAAGAAAGCCAGCTAGGTCTAGGAGGCACCACAGAAGTCCCAGTCTGTGAAGTAGTGGCCACCTGTAGATTGTCACCAAAGCTGTCCTCATCATCAGAAAAATCAAAGTCACCACTAGCTGCAGCTCCTGGAGTTAGATTGGTCAAGGCATCCTTTGCTCTTTGCATTGATGCAGTTGTATGAATTAGGTTTAGTGACCTCTCTGCCTCCACATTGCCCTGTTGAGCCATAATTTGATAGGCTGGCACAAGATGAGTAAAGGTCTCAAGATCCAGAGAAATACTATCCAGAGTTTGTTGATAATGCTCTTGGAAAGTAAGTTCTCTTTCTCCCTCATTGACCCCCATGAACTCACTAGCAATGGCTACTTCCTCCCTTATGACTCCTGTTGTCCCTTCTTTCTCTCCACTCTTTTCTTTCATCATGGGCTCCCCATGGCTCACACCTCTCACACCCTCACCTTCACCTACTAAGGTGGTACACTCAACCTCTCCTTTTGCCTGGCTGGAAGAAATAGCCAGCCTCTCACTCTCATTCTCTCCTTTTGCCTGGCTGCAAGCCAACCTCTCAGTTTCACTCCCTCTCAAACCTAAAAGTGTCTCAACTACCACCAGGTCATCTACACTAGTTGTGGAAACAACTTGATTTTCAATAAGAGGTGTAGAATGACCTATTAACGGAATGGTAGTTTGAACTGTCAACGGTATGGATACCGTTGATGGAGAAACACTTGTCAACGAAAGAGGTTGTTTCGTTGATGAAGTCAATAAAGCATTTTGAGAAAGTGAAATTACAATTGAATCTGTGGTGATTGATATGAGATTGGGGTCCACAGATCTTCTTGCAGCTTCAGAAAAAATTGGTTGATGGCCCAACAAATCACTTAACAAGTGATGACCACCAGCTTCAGAGTGGGGCTTCTCCAAGATAAGAGTTGGAGAATCAGGAATAGATGAGTGGATCATGTCCACATCTAATGACTGAGTTGGTGAATTTTGTGTAGTTGGTTCAAGATTGATGTTTAGAGAATGGGACTGTAACCCCAGAGTAATAATAGGGGTTACATCAAACTGAATTTGTGAAACTAGAAGTGTTGCTTCCAGAGTGTGTGCACCCTGTGTACCCTTGGATTTTTGCTTCACTCTCCTTTGGTATTGGGAAAACGTAGACTGTGGGCTTGAAGTGTCCATTACCCTCTTGGAGTGTGCTCTTGGAGGAGAGCTTGTTTCAATAATCACATCCTTTTGGGAGGATGCAACTAGACTTGTGTTTAAATCCATTTTACTCATTGTGCCTTGTTGGGAAGACATAATGGGGCTTGGCTAGGACACACTATCCTTTCCTTCCTTATTCTTGGGGTTTCTTTGATTTTCACCCCTTCCCTCACCTCTCACAACTCTAGAATCACTCCCCTTTGGTTGTGAAGTAGTTTTTGCAACAGGTGCCTTTTGAGAAGCACCTGAGGTTGGCTTGGAGGATTTCTTAGATTTAGGTTTTGCTGCTGGGGCAGGAGCCTGTTGTGACACAGCTACAGACTCCATAGCAACATGGGTGGGTGAAACAATAGAAGTAACAATTACACTAACAGGGTTAGATGTAGTTACCTCAATGATGGGCAGATACACCACTGGGACATCACCATTGTGGTTAAGTCTTAGTATATCTGTCAAAACCCTCTTCTCTTGCACAAAGCACTCAAACCTGGAAACAGGGTTAGAGATAACTAATGGTGCTGGACTAACATGATTAGCCAACATCATCAGAAACCTAGCATAATAGATATTCTTTTTCCTATTAGCCTTATCACCCAACATAGCACCAATTTCAGACATAAGTTGGGTGCTAAAGTTGTTATATATATCAGTTAGGAGCATGGTTAAGAGAATCAACATAGAATTAGTTAATGCGTCAAAATTGCTAATCTTTCCAGAAAAGACCTTAATGAATGCATCAGCTAAATAACTGTATTCCTTAACCAAACCTCTCCTAATAATCTTACCCAAATTATCAGTAGGCAAAGAGTAGTTTATAGAATTTAGCATGTTAATCAGTTCAGTATATGTAGGCAAAGCATTACAATTATTTTCAGGAATTTGTAGACATGCTTGCAATACATCAGGATTAACTATATACTCTTTACCTTGAATGGTACTGTGGAGTTACATTTTGTTCCAAGTGAACAATAACTTGCAGACATCTTTACCAAGCCACTTGATGAATCAACATTCTCAAGATTAGTAAGTGAGCTAGGTATGCTAAATTTCTCTTAATTATCTCTGAGATTTTTGCAAGTTACAATGTAGCCAGAAATTTGCTATGTTTTTCTGTGAATTGATTTTCTCAGGAAAAAGTGCAATTTTGTCTAAGTCAAAATTACTATGTCAACGAAACGCACCATTTCGATGACAGTCTTAGCATTTTTCTGGGTGTTTCGTTGATAGCTCTTTTATATCAACGAAACGCAGCTTTATCAACGAAATAGACGGGACCTTAAACGACCAATTCTGATTCGTTGATATAGCGCTTTTAATCTCAACCGTTGAAATTACACGTCCTTTACCACGATCTATGCATACACCCCTGTAAGTATAAATCATGGTAATATTTTAATTGTAACGGTTATATTTTTAAGCCAATCCAGTAATTTTCATTTATTATTGGACTTAATTTCTGAGAATTTTTGGGGGAGTATTTAAGAAATTGTTAGGAATATGTTGTTCTTGATGATAAACATAAAACACTTAGTAGAATTTGTGTAAAGTAATTTGTAGCTGTCAACGGAATGGTATGCCTTGCAGCAATCCGTTGACAGGACGCTCTTCAACGAAATGAGTGATGTAGCAACTGCATTGTACAATACTTCATAGTTTGATATGCATTTTGTTGTAGGTATTAGATAGGTTTTCTAAGTCATGTTGACTAAGTACTAGGTAGGCAAAATAGGTTGGTGAATTGTAAATATATTATGCCTTGTAATTTTGCCTAAGTGAAGACATGTCAACGGATTGAAGATTGCTCTATCAACGGAATGAAGATTACTCTATCAACGAAACGAGGAATACACCATCAACGGAATGAAGAATAAAGCTATCAACGAAACACATCTCCCTACTATCAACGAATCATTGTTGCTTTTCTGAATAGTTGACAAAGTGATAGTGACAGTTCTCTGACTGCTCAAAAGGTGATGTAGAAGGGTACAGTGCATTGGAAACCATTAAAATGGACATTGGAAATAAGGAAACATCCCAGTTTCCAATTGGGTTCTTGGAATGAACTATTATATGAAAAAGACAAGGATACTCAAGAACCACTGGACAAAGGGATGAAAAGCAAACTATTGGCGGTTACTCATTGTACTTTTAGTGTAGCCAAAAATAGAGTTGTAAACTTGGGCTTATATATGTAGCAGTTACTTTAGAAGAGAAGAAAAACAAACAGATTGTATTAGCTATCTTTGAGAGCATACTTCTCTATATTCTTGTAACTGAGCAGCTGTGTACATCTTTGTATCACAGATTATTTCCGCAATAAAAACACTTCAGTTGGATCATCAAACAATCCAACTGAATTATTTACTTCTTGTGTTTTTATTTAATCAGTTCAGTTTTCATTATTTATTTTTAAGTTCAAGAAAATATCTAGAATTGTATTCAACCCCCCCTTCTACAATTCTGTTAGGTCATTTGGGATTAACAATGCTCCATATATATTTTCATAAGTAAAACATAGGATTAGAAAACTTGTCACAATACTCTGATGAAAAGAGTGTATATATATTTGAATAAACAAGTATTAAGCATTTGAAAATATACCTACTCTGATCAATAGAGTAAGAGTTAGTTAAACATGCCTGATGTCCAAGCTGTAACTGGATGTCATCACTTCTAGTCCTGGAACCTCTACCAAGACAATACATAACCTTAATTAGTCACTTCATTGACAATTCACGTATTCTAAGTAAACTCCATTTTACCCGACTTTCACTCTGTCGGGTGCACTTAACTTACGATCTTCTATACCGTTTACTCATCATTTCTAATCTCGTTCTTCACACCAATATGTTATCTTAATAATCCTTAACAAGTTTCGTGTTTTAGTCGACTCGATGTTACCCTATTAACATAGCCAACACAGATGGTCAAAGTAGTACCTATAGAGTTGACTTTCCATAGAATCACTATTCCGCAACTCACACTCTAACACTTTTAGTAAATTAGAAAATTAATAATTAATTACGAAACCACCTCAAGGAGCTTCTTGAGTATTTTTAATATTTATCAAAAATATCTTGATTTCAAAACATGAGTCGAAATAGGTGAAATGCATTTTAAAAGCCGAGTCAACTACGGAGTTTTACTATCCGCGCTCGTTTCACGAAAACGCTCATAACTCATTAACCGTTAACTCTATTGACGCACCGTTTTCTCATGCATGATCTAGAGAATGTCTAGAATATAATCCATCAAACGTTTGGTTCTTGAAAGAGGACCTATTTTCCCGAAATTACAAAACAGGGCAGTAGCTCCTCAGATGAATAGTGTCGTTGCGCAACTTCGGTTCCAACATTTTTATAAAATCGAAAACTTATTGATTTAACACAAAACCTTTTTGGGTTAATGATCTAGTTGGTCACTGAAGTCGGCTCAATGTATCAAGTTGGTCACTGAACTGAAATTGGACTCAAACAGGTCACTAACTTGAATCAGTTATTAACTCCGTTAAATTGATTAACTTTTCTAAACAGAAGTTGCTGACGTGTTATCCACGTGGCTAACCAAAGCTATACACTTAACTACAGTCAATTAACTAAAGTTCAATCAAAGCCTGATCTTCTTCCACTGTGGGCACTGGCTTCGTCGGATCCTTGTCGAATGATTTGGCTTGCTATTGGTATGCATCCATACACGGAATGGAAAATAGGCTCAGCTTGTCCATGTCACCTCTTGCAGCAAAATGTTGACGGGCATGACAGAGCTCGGTGGATAATGCAAAAGCACGACCATGCTTTTTGTACAGCTCTGGTGATTGCAAGTATGCCATAAACTGATCCAGCTCCTGCTTTAGCATCTCCAACATTTTAACAGTCCCTTGAAGGTCCACATCGTCAAGCATACTCTGGGCATCAATAATCTTGTTCTTAGCACCATTCAAATCGTTATTGTCGGCCATGATCCGAACTTCTTTCATCATTTCTGCAGTCTCCAGACGGCTCTCCTCAATGATCACCTCATCCTTTTCCAGCCCTTTGAAGTTTGGTGTACGTATCACCCTTGTAGATGAAATATTTCCAAATTCCTTATTCTCCAGCTTATCCAATTCTAGATCATTGCTGCGTAGAGAGTATAAAATTGTATAAACAACCTAACACTAACAATACACAACATAACTGATCAATGTATCTACTTGACATATATAACAAAGTTGTGCAACTCACCTGGCCTTGCCTTGAACCGAAACCACTGGTCTTGAGACGCGTTTAGGAACCTCGAAGAGTACAAGGCCAACCATGACTCTGCGCGTTTCCTTCTGATACAGAACACCAAACGTAACATTTACGGTGCTGTCGCCCAGCTCGGTTGTTTCATAGTCTCATGCACTTACTTTCTCAATTGTCGTGTATCCTTTTACTGGTGCAATGTTTAGAATAAATCCCTGAACAACCAATGTGAGAAGACCCCCCAATTCAATTGCAATATAAACTGTACTTTAATCGTATGGTTTAATAGTTCTTAAACTAGGCTTTGATTAAACTTTAGTTAATTGACTGTAGTTAAGTGTACAACTTTGGTTAGCCATGTGGATAACACGTCAGCAACTTCTGTTTAGAAAAGTTAATCAATTTAACAGAGTTAATAACCGATTCAAGTTAGTGACCTGTTTGAGTCCAATTTAAGTTCAGTTACCAACTTGATACATTGAGCCGACTTCAGTGACCAACTAGATCATTAACCCAAACCTTTTTGGTAATCTTTAAAACCAACTAGAAGTTGTTGACGTGTTATCCACGTGGCTAACCAAAGCTGTACACTTAACTACAGTCAATTAACTAAAGTTTAATCAAAGCCTGATCTTCTTCCACTATGGGCACTGGCTTCGTCGGATCCTTGTCTAATGATTTGGATTTCTATTGGTATGCATCCATACGCAGAATGGAAAATAGGCTCAGCTTGTCCAGGTCACCTCTTGCAGAAAAACGTTGACGGGCATGACAGAGCTCGGTGGATAATGCAAAAGCACGACCATGCTTTTTGTACAGCTCTGGTGATTGCAAGTATGCCATAAACTGATCCAGCTCCTGCTTCAGCATCTCAAACATTTTAACAGTCCCTTGAAGGTCAACATCGTCAAGCATACTCTGGGCATCGATAATCTTTCTCTTAGCACCATTCAAATCGTTATTGTCGGCCATGATCCGAGCTTCTTTCATCATTTCTGCAGTCTCCAGACGGCTCTCCTCAATGATCACCTCATCCTTTTCCAGCCCTTTGAAGTTTGGTGTACGTATCACCTTTGCAGATGAAATATTTCCAAATTCCTTATTCTCCAGCTTATCCAATTCTAGATCATTGCTGCGTAGAGAGTATAAAATTGTATAAACAACCTAACACTAACAATACACAACATAACTGATCAATGTATCTACTTGACATATATAACAAAGTTGTGCAACTCACCTGGCCTTGCCTTGAACCGAAACCACTGGTCTTGAGACGCGTTTAGGAACCTCGAAGAGTACAAGGCCAACCATGACTCTGCGCGTTTCCTTCTGATACAGAACACCAAACGTAACATTTACGGTGCCGTCGCCCAGCTCGGTTGTTTCATAGTCTCCAGCACTTACTTTCTCAATTGTCGTGTATCCTTTTACTGGTGCAATGTTTAGAATAAATCCCTGAACAACCAATGTGAGAAGACCCCCCAATTCAATTGCAATATAAACTGTACTTTAATCGTATGGTTTAATAGTTCTTAAACTAGGCTTTGATTAAACTTTAGTTAATTGACTGTAGTTAAGTGTACAACTTTGGTTAGCCATGTGGATAACACGTCAGCAACTTCTGTTTAGAAAAGTTAATCAATTTAACAGAGTTAATAACCGATTCAAGTTAGTGACCTGTTTGAGTCCAATTTCAGTTCAGTTACCAACTTGATACATTGAGCCGACTTCAGTGACCAACTAGATCATTAACCCAAACCTTTTTGGTAATCTTTAAAACCAACTAGAAGTTGCTGACGTGTTATCCACGTGGCTAACCAAAGGTGTACACTTAACTACAGTCAATTAACTAAAGTTTAATCAAAGCCTAATCTTCTTCCACTATGGGCACTGGCTTCGTCGGATCCTTGTCTAATGATTTGGATTTCTATTGGTATGCATCCATACGCAGAATGGAAAATAGGCTCAGCTTGTCCAGGTCACCTCTTGCAGAAAAACGTTGAAGGGCATGACAGAGCTCGGTGGATAATGCAAAAGCACGACCATGCTTTTTGTACAGCTCTGGTGATTGCAAGTATGCCATAAACTGATCCAGCTCCTGCTTCAGCATCTCAAACATTTTAACAGTCCCTTGAAGGTCAACATCGTCAAGCATACTCTGGGCATCAATAATCTTGCTCTTAGCACCATTCAAATCGTTATTGTCGGCCATGATCCGAGCTTCTTTCATCATTTCTGAAGTCTCTAGACGGCTCTCCTCAATGATCACCTCATCCTTTTCCAGCCCTTTGAAGTTTGGTGTACGTATCACCTTTGCAGATGAAATATTTCCAAATTCCTTATTCTCCAGCTTATCCAATTCTAGATCATTGCTGCGTAGAGAGTATAAAATTGTATAAATAACCTAACACTAACAATACACAACATAACTGATCAATGTATCTACTTGACATATATAACAAAGTTGTGCAACTCACCTAGCCTTGCCTTGAACCGAAACCACTGGTCTTGAGACGCGTTTAGGAACCTCGGAGAGTACAAGGCCAACCATGACTCTGCGCGTTTCCTTCTGATATAGAACACCAAACGTAACATTTACGGTGCCGTCGCCCAACTCGGTTGTTTCATAGTCTCGTGCACTTACTTTCTCAATTGTCGTGTATCCTTTTACTGGTGCAATGTTTAGAATAAATCCCTGAACAACCAATGTGAGAAGACCCCCCAATTCAATTGCAATATAAACTGTACTTTTATCGTATGGTTTAATAGTTCTTAAACTAGGCTTTGATTAAACTTTAGTTAATTGACTGTAGTTAAGTGTACAGCTTTGGTTAGCCATGTGGATAACACGTCAGCAACTTCTGTTTAGAAAAGTTAATCAATTTAACGGAGTTAATAACCGATTCAAGTTAGTGACCTGTTTGAGTCCAATTTCAGTTCAGTTACCAACTTGATACATTGAGCCGACTTCAGTGACCAACTAGATCATTAACCCAAACATTTTTGGTAATATTTAAAACCAACTAGAAGTTGTTGACGTGTTATCCACGTGGCTAACCAAAGCTGTACACTTAACTACAGTCAATTAACTAAAGTTTAATCAAAGCCTGATCTTCTTCCACTGTGGGCACTGGCTTCGTCGGATCCTTGTCGAATGATTTGGCTTTCTATTGGTATGCATCCATACGCGGAATGGAAAATAGGCTCAGCTTGTCCATGTCACCTCTTGCAGCAAAACGTTGACGGGCATGACAGAGCTCGGTGGATAATGCAAAAGCACGACCATGCTTTTTGTACAGCTCTGGTGATTTCAAGTATGCCATAAACTGATCCAGCTCCTGCTTCAGCATCTCAAACATTTTAACAGTCCCTTGAAGGTCAACATCGTCAAGCATACTCTGGGCATCAATAATCTTGTTCTTAGCACCATTCAAATCGTTATTGTCGGCCATGATCCGAGCTTCTTTCATCATTTTGCAGTCTCCAGACGGCTCTCCTCAATGATCACCTCATCCTTTTCCAGCCCTTTGAAGTTTGGTGTACGTATCACCCTTGCAGATGAAATATTTCCAAATTCCTTATTCTCCAGCTTGTCCAATTCTAGATCATTGCTGCGTAGAGAGTATAAAATTGTATAAATAACCTAACACTAACAATACACAACATAACTGATCAATGTATCTACTTGACATATATAACAAAGTTGTGCAACTCACCTGGCCTTGCCTTGAACCGAAACCACTGGTCTTGAGACGCGTTTAGGAACCTCGAAGAGTACAAGGCCAACCATGACTCTGCGCGTTTCCTTCTGATATAGAACACCAAACGTAACATTTACGGTGCCGTCGCCCAACTCGGTTGTTTCATAGTCTCGTGCACTTACTTTCTCAATTGTCGTGTATCCTTTTACTGGTGCAATGTTTAGAATAAATCCCTGAACAACCAATGTGAGAAGACCCCCCAATTCAATTGCAATATAAACTGTACTTTTATCGTATGGTTTAATAGTTCTTAAACTAGGCTTTGATTAAACTTTAGTTAATTGACTGTAGTTAAGTGTACAGCTTTGGTTAGCCATGTGGATAACACGTCAGCAACTTCTGTTTAGAAAAGTTAATCAATTTAACGGAGTTAATAACCGATTCAAGTTAGTGACCTGTTTGAGTCCAATTTCAGTTCAGTTACCAACTTGATACATTGAGCCGACTTCAGTGACCAACTAGATCATTAACCCAAACATTTTTGGTAATATTTAAAACCAACTAGAAGTTGCTGACGTGTTATCCACGTGGCTAACCAAAGCTGTACACTTAACTACAGTCAATTAACTAAAGTTTAATCAAAGCCTGATCTTCTTCCACTGTGGGCACTGGCTTCGTCGGATCCTTGTCGAATGATTTGGCTTTCTATTGGTATGCATCCATACGCGGAATGGAAAATAGGCTCAGCTTGTCCATGTCACCTCTTGCAGCAAAACGTTGACGGGCATGACAGAGCTCGGTGGATAATGCAAAAGCACGACCATGCTTTTTGTACAGCTCTGGTGATTGCAAGTATGCCATAAACTGATCCAGCTCCTGCTTCAGCATCTCAAACATTTTAACAGTCCCTTGAAGGTCAACATCGTCAAGCATACTCTGGGCATCAATAATCTTGTTCTTAGCACCATTCAAATCGTTATTGTCGGCCATGATCCGAGCTTCTTTCATCATTTTGCAGTCTCCAGACGGCTCTCCTCAATGATCACCTCATCCTTTTCCAGCCCTTTGAAGTTTGGTGTACGTATCACCCTTGCAGATGAAATATTTCCAAATTCCTTATTCTCCTGCTTATCCAATTCTAGATCATTGCTGCGTAGAGAGTATAAAATTGTATAAATAACCTAACACTAACAATACACAACATAACTGATCAATGTATCTACTTGACATATATAACAAAGTTGTGCAACTCACCTGGCCTTGCCTTGAACCGAAACCACTGGTCTTGAGACGCGTTTAGGAACCTCGGAGAGTACAAGGCCAACCATGACTCTGCGCGTTTCCTTCTGATACAGAACACCAAACGTAACATTTACGGTACCGTCGCCCAGCTCGGTTGTTTCATAGTCTCCTGCACTTACTTTCTCAATTGTCGTGTATCCTTTTACTGGTGCAATGTTTAGAATAAATCCATGAACAACCACTGTGAGAAGACCCCCCAATTCAATTGCAATATAAACTGTACTTTAATCGTATGGTTTAATAGTTCTTAAACTAGGCTTTGATTAAACTTTAGTTAATTGACTGTAGTTAAGTGTACAGCTTTGGTTAGCCATGTGGATAACACGTCAGCAACTTCTGTTTAGAAAAGTTAATCAATTTAACGGAGTTAATAACCGATTCAATTTAGTGACCTGTTTGAGTCCAATTTCAGTTCAGTTACCAACTTGATACATTGTGCCGACTTCAGTGACCAACTAGATCATTAACCCAAACCTTTTTGGTAATCTTTAAAACCAACTAGAAGTTGCTGACGTGTTATCCACGTGGCTAACCAAAGCTGTACACTTAACTACAGTCAATTAACTAAAGTTTAATCAAAGCCTGATCTTCTTCCACTGTGGGCACTGGCTTCGTCGGATCCTTGTCGAATGATTTGGATTTCTATTGGTATGCATCCATACGCGGAATGGAAAATAGGCTCAGCTTGTCCATGTCACCTCTTGCAGCAAAACGTTGACGGGCATGACAGAGCTCTTCCAAAAGAATGGAAGCCTATGACTGTTTCTCTCAGAAACACTCAAGAGTACAAAGACTACACTCTTGAAAGGCTTTATGGAACCTTAAAGACATATGAGTTGGAAATGGAGCAAGATGAAGAAATTGAAAAGGTATAGAAGAAAGGTGGATCTATTACATTGATTGCATCTGTGAACCAACAGGAAGATGACAATGAAGAAGCTGCAAAAGCCACAACTAGTCGAGCTAGTTGTAGGAGTGATCTTAGCAAGGGTAAAGGCAAGATGACAGAAGAAGAAGAACGAGAACCAGTCAACTTGGATGACTTAGATGAGATTGATGAACACATAGCTTTTCTTTCAAATAAATTCTCTAAGTTCAAGTTCAAGAGAAACTCAGAAGCAAGACCACCAAGGAGAGACTTTCAACCTAGCAAAAATAACTGGATTGAAAAGTCAAAGTCTAAATGTTTCAATTGTGGAATGATTGGTCACTTTGCTGGAGACTACAGAAAGCCCAAGGTTGAGAAGGGCAACAGGAAATTTGAGCCCGTTGATTATAAAAAGAAATACTTTGAACTTCTCAAGCAAAAAGAAAAGGCTTTCATGTCTCAGGAGTATGATTGGGTTGGTAATGGTGAAGATTCTGATGATGATGTTGAGTATGTCAACTTGGCTCTTATGGCTAACAATCATGAGCAGGAAGCAAGCTCCTCAAGCAACCAGGTAACAATTACTAATCTTTCTGAGCTTTCTAAAGAGGAATGCGATAGTGCGATAAATGAAATGTCTACTGTACTATATAATTTGCGTGTTACTCTTAAATCACTTACCAAAGAGAATTCTAGAATAAAAGAGACTAATTTGCTCTTAAGTGATAGGAATGCAATGTTAGAAGCACAGCTCATTGAATTTGAGAAAATGAGGTGTGTTAGTAGGGATGCTAAGAAGGAACTTGAGAACGTGTTAGAAAGGGAAGAGATTCTTAAAACACAACTTGAAATAGAACAAAGTGTGATTGCAAAATGGAAAGATTCCAGGAATGTTGCTACCAACATCATTAATGTTCAAGGTATGGAATCTTTCTGTGAGCAATCATGGAAAAAGAACAAAGAGAAGCTAGGGTATGCTGGTGAAACCTTAGAATTGGAAACAGAGTCAACAAACAACAATGATCATTTGTTGAAGGTTGATATGTCAACGGAATGCAAAGTTTCGTTGACAGATGAACCAGCAACCGATCAGGCTGTTTCATTGACAGAGAAAAGAAAAGAAGAACTCACTAGACTTAATAACAAGTATGGTCCTGTCACCAAGAACTTTGTTCAAGGTGAGTCTAGTAAATCAAAGAAAGTTGAGAAGCCTATTGAAAGAGCTAATGTAGGTCACTTGTCTAACAAGCAATTTAAAGACAAGGTAGAGAAAATTCAAGTTGAGGCTAAGGGCAATAAAAAGAATAACAGGAATGGCAAAGTAGGGATTAACAAACATAACAATTACACACCTGATAAATATGCTCCTAGAAAGACATGTGTTAATTGTGGAAGTGTTAGTCATTTATCTACTAATTGCAAGTCTGTTAAGAAACTGCTAATGTGAAAATGCCTAAGTCTGCATTGAATGTTTCTATGCCTGCAATGCCTGTTATGCCTAACATGTTTGCTCCATATGCACAGTATCAGAATCCATATGCTAGTATGCCATTTGTGCCTAACCCTTACATGAATATGTTTGACATGCCACAAATGCCATGGAATAACATGATTGTTCCTTCAACTATGCATGCTGTGAATGAAACTGTGAGCAACCCTCAAAGATCAACACCTAAGACAAAGGTTGATTTAACTCAATCTGAGCCACAAGTGAAAAATGATTTGAGAGGGAAATCAAAGGCTAACCAGACAGGACCCAAGGAAACTTGGGTACCAAAATCAACTTGATTTGGTTTTATTGTGTGCAGGGAGACAAAAGGAATCTTTGGTACTTGGATAGTGGTTGTTCAAGACACATGACTGGTGATTCTACCCTGCTCACAGAGTTCCAAGAAAGAGCTGGCCCTTGTATTGCTTTTGGAGATGACAGCAAAGGCTACACTAAGGGATATGGCTTGATTTCAAAAGAGAATGTCATCATAGATGAGGTTGCATTGGTGGTTGGTCTTAAGCACAATTTGCTTAGTATCAGCCAACTTTGTGACAAAGGATTTTTAGTTACTTTTTCAAAAGAAGCCTGTGTTGTTTCTAAGGTAGGAAACAACAATGTGGTCATGACTGGATTCAGAATAGGGAATGTGTACATTGCTGACTTTAGTAGCACAAGTCCAGACACCATCACTTGTCTTTTCAGCAAGGCAAGCAAGGATGAAAGTTGGCTATGGCACAAGAAATTATATCATCTGAATTTCAAAGTTATGAATGATTTGGTGAGGAAAGATCTTGCTAGAGGAATTCCACGGGTGGAATTCTCCAAGGATGGTTTGTGTGATTCCTGTCAAAAGGGGAAACAAAAGAAGGCATCATTCAAAAGCAAGACAGAGTCATCAATTGTCCAACAGCTTGAGTTGCTTCATATGGATCTATTTGGACCTGTAAATGTCATGTCCATTTCAAAGAAGAAATACTGTCTTGTGATTGTTGATGATTTTTCTAGATTTACATGGACTTTCTTTTTGCACTCCAAAGATGAGTCAAGTGAAATCATTATCAATCACATCAAGATGGTAAACAATCATCCTGATTTCAAAGTAAGAAGGATTAGGAGTGACAATGGGACAGAATTCAAGAATTCAAGCATGAAGATGTTCTGTGAAGAAAATGGTATTTTGCATGAGTTCTCTGCAGCAAGAACACCACAGCAAAATGGTGTAGTTGAAAGGAAAAACAGAACACTTATTGAGGCTGCAAGGACAATGATAGATGAATCAAAGTTACCAACTTATTTTTGGGCTGAGGCAGTTAACACAGCTTGCTTCACTCAAAATATTTCTTTGATTAATCAGGCCAAGGGAATGACCCCTTATCAACTACTCAAAAGAAAGAAGCCACTATTGGACTTTCTTCATGTCTTTGGATGCAAGTGCTTTGTTCTGAGAAATCAAGCTGAGCATTTGGGGAAATTTGAAGCAAAGGCAGATGAAGCAATATTTGTGGGATATGCAGCAGGGAAAGCTTACAGAGTCTATAATCTCAGAACCAACATTGTTATGGAATCTGTACATGTAGTTTTTGATGATCTCAAAATACAAGGTCTCTATGATGAAGGTTTCCATGAAAGTCTTTCTTTTGAGAATGAGGAAGGAGATCAAGTGAATCATGTCAAGGCTATTGAGAAACAGCCTAAAGTTGTTGTATCTAGCACAGATGAAATCAGCAGTGAAGATGAAATTGTTGCATTAAGATTGAAAAGAATAGTTGCTAGCAGACCAAATGGTCATTTCGTTGACAGTCATGATGGTGGTTTCGTTGACAGTCAGATTGAGCGTTTCGTTGACAGTCAAAATGGTCATACCGTTGACAGTCACAGAAATGCCTCTAGAAGTGATCAATTAGGAACAACAAACTCAGGGGGAGTTTCTCAAGGACATTTATCCAATCAAGACAACCATGATCATGAAGCTACTTCTTCAAGAGCAAATCTTCCTCCCTCAAGAAAGTGGACTAAAGACCATCCCTTTGAATTGATTATAGGTGATGTGTCTTCAAGAGTCCAAACTAGAAGAGCAACTCAAGAAGAATGTTTATATAGTAGCTTTCTGTCTCAAGATGAGCCAAAGAAAGTTGAGGATGCACTTCTAGATCCAGATTGGGTTTTAGCTATGCAAGAGGAGCTAAACCAATATGAGAGAAACAATGTTTGGAAGCTGGTGCCCAAGCCTAAAGACAGGAGTGTCATAGGCACAAAATGGGTGTTCAGAAACAAGATGGATGAAAATGGCATAGTCACAAGGAACAAAGCTAGATTGGTTGCAAAAGGCTATTCACAGGAAGAAGGAATTGATTTTGATGAAACCTTTGCTCCTATTGCAAGACTAGAAGCAATAAGGATTTTTCTAGCCTATGCAGCCCATGCCAATTTCAAAGTCTATCAAATGGATGTGAAGAGTGCTTTTCTGAATGGGGAATTGGAAGAGGAGGTGTATGTAAGTCAAACTCCTGGTTTTGAAGATGATGATTTTCCAGAATATGTGTACTTCCTCCTCAAAGCACTCTATGGGTTGAAGCAAGCACCTAGAGCCTGGTATGACACACTTTCACAGTTCCTCCTTGAGAATCACTTCACTAGAGGTACTGTAGATAAAACTCTTTTTCACAGGGTTGTGAATGGCTCTACTATACTTGTTCAAATATACGTAGATGACATAATCTTTGGGTCTACAGATGTAAAACTTTGTCAAAAGTTTGCCAAGCTTATGCAGAGTAAATATGAAATAAGCATGATGGGAGAATTAACTTACTTTCTTGGTCTCCAAGTGAAGCAAGTTAATGAAGGCATTTTCATTAGTCAAACAAAATATATTCATGATTTGTTAATGAAATTTAACTTAATGGAATGCTCTCCTGCCAAAACTCCCATGCCTATTGCTACCAAACTTGAATTGAATACTAAGGAAAAATATGTGGACATTTCAAGTTACAGAGGCATGGTAGGCTCACTTTTATATTTAACAGCTAGTAGAGCTAATTTTATGTTTGCTACATGTCTATGTGCTAGATTTCAGGATGATCCTAGGGAATCCCATTTAGTTGCTATTAAAAGAATTTTCAGATATCTCAATGGAATACCAAACCTTGGCATTTGGTATCCTAGAGAATCTGGCTTTGAACTAATTGGTTATTCAGATGCAGATTATGCACCATGTAAAATTGACAGGAAAAGCACAACTGGCACCTGTCAATTCCTAGGAAACAAGCTTGTGTCATGGTTCAGCAAGAAACAAAACTCAGTTTCTACCTCCACAACCGAGGCTGAGTATATTGCAGCTGGAAGTTGTTGTGCACAGATTTTATGGATGAAAAATCAACTACTTGATTATGGATTAAGAGTTGAGAAAATTCCTATTTTCTGTGACAACACTAGTGCCATTGCCATTACTGAGAATCCAGTGCAGCATTCTAGGACCAAGCACATTGACATCAAGTACCATTTCATTAGAGAACAAGTGTGGCCTCTCTACAGAATTTTAGGAGAAGACTATCAAACACTACTCTCAGTGTTTAGATGCTTGAAGAAGGACTTTGGCTTCACCAAAACAGCCAAGTCTGAGGTGGTCACCAAAATTTGTCAGATAAAGGCTAGCTGGAACAAGCCTGAGGCTCTTCCTAGGATTCTTAGAGTGCCCTCAACAGGAAAGAAGATCCATCTTCAACCATACTGGATGATGGAATTTAAGGACAAGGACAATTGCAGAAGATTCTTCAAGATGGAAGACCAGCTGGATAAGGCATCTAATCAAACTCTAAAGTTTATGCAATCCATGCTTGGTGATCAAGATGAAGAAGAGAAAATCTTTTACAGAAGGCTACATGTCCAAATTGAGGAAAACAATTCTAAGAGAGGGAAGAAGACTATGCCACAAAGAAGACACAGATGAATCATTTGCTCAGACTAGAGGAGCACTTTTGGGCATTAGTCTTGTAAGTCTTTTATTTTTGTCTAAAACATTATGAAGCTTAATGCATTTTCTACTTTTGTAATTTATGATGTATCTGAGTGTTTTTGTTATCATCAAGTCTCTTGATTTATGGCTGTTATTCTATCAGTCATAAATTGGGGGAGATTGTTAGGAATATGTTGTTCTTGATGATAAACATAAAACACTTAGTAGAATTTGTGTAAAGTAATTTGTAGCTGTCAACGGAATGGTATGCCTTGCAGCAATCCGTTGACATGAAGCTCATCAACGAAATGAGTGATGCAGCAACTGCATTGTACAATACTTCATAGTTTGATATGCATTTTGTTGTAGGTATTAGATAGGTTTTCTAAGTCATGTTGACTAAGTACTAGATAGGCAAAATAGGTTGGTGAATTGTAAATATATTATGCCTTGTAATTTTGCCTAAGTGAAGACATGTCAACGGATTGAAGATTGCTCTATCAACGGAATGAAGATTACTCTATCAACAAAACGAGGAATACACCATCAACGGAATGAAGAATAAAGCTATCAACGAAACACATCTCCCTACTATCAACGAATCATTGTTGCTTTTCTGAATAGTTGACAAAGTGATAGTGACAGTTCTCTGACTGCTCAAAAGGTGATGTAGAAGGGTACAGTGCATTGGAAACCATTAAAATGGACATTGGAAATAAGGAAACATCCTAGTTTCCAATTGGGTTCTTGGAATGAACTATTATATGCAAAAGACAAGGATACTCAAGAACCACTGGACAAAGGGATGAAAAGCAAACTATTGGCGGTTACTCATTGTACTTTTAGTGTAGCCAAAAATAGAGTTGTAAACTTGGGCTTATATAACCAAGTGTAGCAGTTACTTTAGAAGTAAGAGAAGAAAAACAAACAGATTGTATTAGCTATCTTTGAGAGCATACTTCTCTACATTCTTGTAACTGAGCAGCTGTGTACATCTTTGTATCACAGATTATTTCCGCAATAAAAACACTTCAGTTGGATCATCAAACAATCCAACTGAATTATTTACTTCTTGTGTTTTTATTTAATCAGTTCAGTTTTCATTATTTATTTTTAAGTTCAAGAAAATATCTAGAATTGTATTCAACCCCCCCTTCTACAATTCTGTTAGGTCATTTGGGATTAACAAGCATGTTTATGCAAGTTTACTTTCTCAAACACATACACCAATGATATATCATGTTGTGTTTACAGTTTTGATATCAAGTGTAATTGTTCGATTTATATTATGAACTTTATATGTTAAAGTTTTGATAAAGTATACTTTGCTGATAATGGTACGTTATATTTAGTATTCGGACGACGGCTCTAGGAATAGAGCGCGTTGGTCCAAAAAGTAGAGTTAACCGGGGAACGGTATTTTGTTTTGACGTATTATAACTATGTAAACCCGAAAGGTTCTTCGGGAGATAGTATATGTACTTACGATTATTAAATGAACTTTATTTACTTAAAGATTCCAAAAATATTTATCTTGGATTAAATACATTATTTAAATATTATCAAACACTTTAAACGCTTCCGAAAATACTTAAAATATTATTTTTAAATGATCCAAGATGCTTCGAAACTTTTATACATGTACACCTTCTCACTCGAAATCCTTGTGAAAACCCCCGATCATGTTTTGCTTAAGTAGCGTTGTTTTCAAGTAAGTATCGGCCGACTGAAGTCGGACCTCCACTACTTGATTTTCTATTTCAAAATGATTCTTGAAAGAAAATAAAACAAGGGGACTCTGGCGGTGGCAAGATCGTCGACGGGCGATCCCGAGTTTAGTGTAAGAGGCCGTTAGCCAGGCGGTCCATCAATTATTGGCCGTATGCGCCAGGATGATTACGGATGGAGTTCTCATCCAGGACGATTACGGATGGAGTTTGCGTCCAGGGTAATTACGGATGGAGTTTTTGCCCTTCTACTAGTAGAAAAGACCCGCGGTTGATATGGATGTGGCGACTGATCATCGTCAATCCATGTCATGTTTTGTTTTTATATAAGTCCCTTCCCTTCCAGTTTGTAAATTCATATTAACACCGTAACAGAGGCCAAGGTGCTGAGTTACCGATGGTGTTAACTTTAGTTTGAATGATTTGATATTTCGAAGGCAATATTTAAAAAGGTGAAATGATTCTGGTTATTTATTGATGAAAGACAAACGGTAATTTAAAAAACTGGTGAACTAGTGTTGTTCATCTAGCAACATCTGGAACTGCGTACTTGTTGATTTCTAAAAATCGTGCTAAGTCACTGATAGTGTATTTCTAAATTACGAACTAAACTCATTCATATGGTAGTATTCTAAACTTCATATTAGAATGAATACTTTCAATGGAAAACTATGTACTACTTTTATATTGTTGGAAGTGTTAGTGCTTGTGCCCTAGATACAATACTATAATGTTCTTAGGGAAGACATTTTGATTATTAATAAATATGTTCTATGGATTTTCTTTCAATTATTTATTATGTCTTTATTAACTGCGATATAAATGTTAGAATAATAAATGTCCTTGGAATATAAGCATGAATTCTATATCTCTAAGTATGTGACTTAGAAATGAGATTATATGAGTAGCGTTTATAATCCTAAAAGATCCCTACTCGAGTATTATTATATGAGGACAATAATAATGCATTAAGACTAGTATGTTTGTTGACTGATGACCACATCTCATTGGTCATAAGTATGGTGATACTAAAGTCAAAGACATAAGTGCATGTTAGCAGAACATGGCACTGGATAGACCCACCGTGTGAATTCTTCATGGTAAATGTTATCAAGTGTCATAAGCAATTCTCACAGTGATAATGGTGTAATGATCCTTAGACTTGAAATCATTATATTTCTATATGAATTAATATACTTTGATTCTACTCAAAGTTACCTTTAACCGGGTAATGATAAAGGTGGACATTAGGTATATTTTGAATCATATGAGAAATATGAATAATAGATATAGGATTTAACCCTCCTATTTTAGGAGTGATATTATTGGCCTCTTGATTGAGTGAGACTATGAAATGCATGGCCATGCTCAAATTGTGATTTGTTTAATAGTCTACTCATCGATCAAGTAAACCGGGATTAAATGTTGAAGATGATGACATAAACCATGCCTCGAGTTTAATCTATAATATAAGGTTAAAAGGATTATATTACATGGAACATTATTCATTAAAGGTTTAATTGGATCATCAATTATTATTATTACTTGGGTAGCAATGATGTATTACTAGATGCCGCTCATTGTTTATAATTTTATTATGAGATATTAAAATTATTGTCAACGTAATAATAACCTAAAGGGTCACACACAAAGAACGTTTTAAACGGAGCATTAATTAAAATTAGAATTGAATTGAATTATTATTATATTGAATTATTGGATTAATTAAGTAGGACTTGATTAATTATATAATAATTCGAATATGATAAATAATAGTACTAATAATCAGATTGGGTTTTAGAAGCCCAATCAGATTATGTATAGGCCCAGAATTGTCTCCATATAAATACATTAAGATGTATTGTTTTAGGGTTAATAGACATAATTCGTTTTTCTAAAAACCCTAGCAGCTCTACATCTAAGAGAGGCTAGAGAGAGAGAGAGAGTTCCGAGGGCAGTTCTTGGCTAGTACCAACTCCGGTGATCGTTGGACGATCGGGCATTCGTGTGGACTGATTAGAGACGTATATCGCAAGGCGGTATACGTGGTGATCATAGCAAAGGACCTCCATCTGTTAACCAAATCGTAAAGCTTCTTAAAGGTAAACAATTATGTTCACGAATTAAATATCGCGTTCACATGGATCCTGCGGAGGGTTTCGTTATTTTATGTTTTTACGCGTTTTTCCATTGCGTTTTCATGCCTGAAACCCTACAATGGTATCAGAGCTACTTGCGAATTGTGTTTAATTCGTTTACATGTTTACTGTTTTATTGATAATAGCATGCTTACAATCTACCATGACTGATATAAACTGCAATGATAAATTATAAGTCCCTACAGCCAAAGCAGCAACCTTTGTTCCATTGCCAACGCGTAGGTCGACTTCTCCTTTCGCCAAAGTCCTACTCCTTCGCAGTTCCTGCACATTTATACAAATGTGAGAACCACATCCAGTATCTAATACCCATGATGTAGAAGTAGACAAATTTACTTTTATAACATACATACCTGAATCAGAAATCTTCACAGACTTCATTCCCTTCAGGTTCAGATCCTCCAAATAAGCTTGACAATTACGCTTCCAATGACCCGGCTTCTTGCAAAAGTGACATACATCACCCTTTGCAGCACCTTTTGCAACACCTCCAGTAGGCTTCAAAGCCTTTTTGAAAGCAGGCTTCGGATTAGCAGATTTAGATCCAATCTTCTTCTTGCCTTTCCATTTCCCCTTTCCTTTGGCATTCCCTTTATTCACCATCATTATGGGAGCAGGGTTAGCCTTTGACATATTGGTCTCAGGAGTCCTCAATAATGACAATAGTTCAGTAGGTGTTTTGTCTATCTCACTCATAATATAGTTTATAACAAATTGAGTGTAGGTGTTGTTCAAAGACTACAAGATCAAATCTGCTTGGTGTTCCGGTAAAACCGGGTAACCCAAATTCTCAAGGGTTTCCAAATACCTTATCATCTTTAGAACATGCGGTCTAACCAGGTCACGATCTTCCTGTTTGCATGCATACAACGCTTTGCTTACATCAAACCTCTCTTGACGAGCTTGACCCTCAAACATCCTTTTGAGGTGCTCTATCATGTCATAAGCGTCCATACGCTCATGTTGTTTTTGAAGCTCAGGACTCATAGTCGCTAGCATCAAACAAGAGACATCCGTAGAATCATCAAGATGCTTTTGATAAACATTTTGTTGAGCCTCGGTTGCTTCAGCAGCAAGAGGTCCAGGGTGAGGAATATCAAGGACATAAAGCTTTCGCTCCTGCTTGAGGACAATCCTCAAATTCCTTTTCCAATCAAGGAAGTTGGTTCCTGTCATCTTTTCCTTCTCAAGGACTGATCGTACAGAGAAATTGTTTGAGTTTGCCATTAAGATATCTACAATGTTAAGCTGCATAAAATAAGTTAGTTGCAGAATTATTAAATTATGTTCAAGTGATTATCCATATATATTCACAATATATATCTCCCACTATTTTTATCAAATCAATAGCCCTAACTATTAATTCGGAAGGCATTACTTAAGGTCAGCTTTGGCTTTTCTCCCAAAACATGATTTATTTAGGTAGACAACTCTTGTCAATTATATCATATATAACTCTTGGAAAGTCTGGTAGAACAACATTTGACCATATTTATCCAATAAATCATACAAAACCCCATGCCTCTAAGTTCACAATCCTATTGTGGTAACTTAGTTAAGTCTAACCCAATGGTCTAACAGTTAAGTATCGCATTTACTTCATCGCGTCTTACCACGATAGATTGGAGTGTTTCGCTTTGGCGAACCCACTCTTTCTCGATCTAGGTCTTGACGAGTGTTGCCCATTGGAAGGCATCTAAGTGACTTAATATTTTAAATTTAGGGATTTTATTATTAAAACGACCATGATCCCATCATCAAGAGATGTGTGTTTAAATTTACCATGCGATGATAGATTTAGGGCGAACACAATGAACATAGGATTCGCGTTAGACGTTCTAGGTTAGTCAAAGATATTTAATAACCTAATTAAGAATATTATGAGTACAACCATGAGATTCTTATGTTTATGAAACATAGAGTGAAATACTCTTTTTATGTTGAAAATGAAAATTTCTGTCTAGGCCGTTGGGTTTTAAGCGGGACCGTTATGACCCCTCCAACACACTGGGAATTTTTCATTGAAATATCATAATTGTATTGTGTTCAAGAAAAAGAGAACCTCCTAGTAATATGATTATGGTTGCAACATAATATAATCCCTCTTAATTAAAATTTATATCAAGTAGTAAATGGCCAATGACACAACGGGCTTGTGTCGGTCATAGCCTTCCAACATAATAGCAAGTAGAGTTCTTATATTGAGACATTGTCGTTTCGTGCTACAACCGAGGGCTTTGTTTTGAGATTAAGAGATGCTTGTCTATCACATGAGATGTGTATGATAAATTAGGTTCCAATTGTCGTTACGTGCTACAGCCGTGGGCTTTTGGAATTCTAATTTAATTATGCAAGATGTTGGGTTTGACTTGACTTAGAATATTGAGTGAGTCGTGCCACAACCGAGACTCAATGATTCAAGAGGCTAAAAGATAATATGGAATAACATGAGATGTAGTTGACAAGAGTTGTCTTCCTATGGAACATCACATTGTGTTTCGTGCCACAACCGAGGTGATGTGATGGAAAATAGGATCCTTATTCTCACTAACATTATGAATGTTTAGTTATACATATAGAGGGTTGTATAACTTAAATAAAATAGTGGGAGCCACCAATGAATAAAGACCTGATTCACATGGTGCTATAAGAATAAAATTGAATATTTACTTAGTAGTTATGTGTATTCACTTATAGAATTATATATATACTATAACTTCTGCAATATCACACATCATAGTAGAATAACACGTTGACTTATCCCATATATGCCGATGAACTTTGAAACTTGAGAAATGTTCTCAAGAATTAAAAGTTAGACTAAATGCTTAACTCAGTAATACAAAATGTCTTATTTGTAATATACATGAAGATGCATATGAGACTAGGTGCATTAGGTTTAATAATGCAAATGTTGCATAGTAAACCAAACTGATGTCTATGAGCTTAAGACTGTGTAGACAGTATGAGCACAAGGACATTCAGGGTTACCTTGTTACTTCTATAAGAGTTGTAGAATATGATAAATAAGACGAGGGTTGATCTATGAATAATCATAGACTCATGACAATCAATTTGATTGATTGTCTAGGGTAGGTTGATTTTTTCATAGATGGAAGCTAATTCGAGATATGATCTTGAAGTAGCTTCCGGATACGAACTCGCAAATTGGTTGTGAACTCTTACATGAAAAGGTTGGATATCAGATTGTTTGAAATCTACTTCATGTTAAAGATTGTTGAGACGTATTTCCTTCTTAGAGAGCTCTGTTCTTCAGATTGGTAATGGTTCTGAAATCAAGTAGTGGGAGATGAACCATACCATCAAGAAGAAATTTGTTAGTGAGTGATAGCATAATTAGTCAAAGGCTCAGTTTGACTCTAATAGCAAAAAGGTTTGCAGCCACTAAACTAAGGAGGTTATTGGAAGATCAACTACAAGATTTGTCTTGTAGAGTTGAAGAATTGGAGAAGTTAAGGGGGACTGAAACTTCTCATTTTGAAATAGGGACTATGGAATAGAGGTAATGGAAATCCAAAGAACTGTAGGCTTGGTTGGACGAGTGAGAAGAGTATTCACTTATTGCATGGTGACGGGTTACAAGAACCATATGATTATTGAATCACATTATGCATGCGAAACTCATCTCACTAGAAAGACCACTATATCTCTATTTTCTTGAAATAGAGAGATAACGAGCTACAAAAGTGTTAAAATTAGTACACATAATTGTATGTGCACCAATGACAACACATGCTGGAGAAGGATTTACACGATTCATTAGAATTCACGGATATGATTTGGATTCAGATACATGTATTTGGTACAATACAAATCTGAATCTTTTACAGTAATTCCAAATGAATAATAATGAAATACAAAACAAACAATCAAGTGTTGGGACTCTTCGATAAGATCAAAGAGATATACACTTGAGTGAGTGTTTTGAGATTATCTCAAATCTTAAGTTTAAAGCTTCACGTGGACAAATCGTGAGATTCCACATGTAGATAGAATGTTTGAAGGAGCGAACGAACTTTGTTAGACATCGTTTGGTTCATGTTAAGCTAAATTTATCTTCTAATATATGTTTAGAGTTGAATTTTGTAAATATCAGTATATCTGCTGAATATAGTATCTTCTTAATCTGTTCCTAAGTTGTCATATGAGATATGTTGTGCAAGGAACACAAGTCTTAAACTTGTTAAGATTTGGGAAGTCTAGATTATGTCAAAATGTTTAATTTGATAAGCTAGATGGTAGATCCAAAATGTAAGTTTGTGAGATATCCTAATGATAGTCAAGGATATCGGTTGAATATTCTACTGAATATAGTGTGTATGACATACTGCCTACTTAGAGGAATTGTTCATTCTAGAAGGGTTCAATGGGAGGAAGGTTGAACTTAACTAAGTTCAAACACCACAAATTACAAAGGTTCTATAGGAAGAACATTTTCAGACAGGATAATCTTTTGTAGGTTAGCTTAAGTACATGTCTTAATATTTTATCAACAACCTGAGAGGTTGACTGCCTTGTCATTAAGAATGACAATGAGGTGTCAATTATATGATAATGACCTTATGACCTATACTAAAGCTATGAGTTATGACTCGGAGAAATGGCATAGTACCATGAAATCCGACATAGATTCCATGTACATCAACCAAGTACGGACTATGGTTGAGGATAACCGGAAGTATACAAGTGAGTCTATAAAAGGGAGATTAGAGTGATTGGCTGGGTAAAGACCTATAAGTCCTTGTTTATTGTGAAAGGATTCAATCAAAGCAAAGAGATTGACTTTGATGAATTTTTTTTACATGAAGTAGTGCTCAAGTCTATTCGGATTTTGTTTGCGATTGCGGCTAGTAATGACTATAATATCTAATAATGGCCGAACGGTCGACCATCCTCGATAGGAAACTTGAAGAGTAGCAAATCTATGGTCTAATAGCCACAACAATCCATTTATGGATTGAAGCAAGCTTCTCAATGATCGAACATCTGTTTTGATGAGACAATCAAATAGTTTGATTTTATCAAAGACAATGATGGATCACGGATCTACAAGAAGGTTAGTGGGAGCGTGATGACATTCCTAACAATGTATGTGGATGACATACTTATGATAAGGAATGATGTATCGATGCTAAAATTAGTCAAAGTATGGTTATCTAGCATATTCTCTATAAAGGACTTGGGAATGGCTTCCTATGATATAGGAATGAGAATTTATAGGATAAACCAAGTGTTGGGCTAAACCCAAAGTGTGTACATCATTTATATGCTAAGATGTTTAGCATAAATAACTCCAAGAAGTTACTTGAATTGTGAAGTCACGGAGTTACTTTCTCCAAGATAGTGTCTTTCTACGACATCTGAGGAGAAATAACGTATGAGTAAGATTTATTATGCTTCAGCAAAAGGATCTATCAAAATACCGGATGTACTGTACAAGACTTGATGATCGCTAACTCACTAGGCGAGATAAGCGAACACCAGTCTAGTCCTTGAGAAGCGCGATAGTAAGCTGGAAGAGTTAGGAGACACTTTGTTCAATCTAATTCAAGTTTGTTTAAATTAATAAAATGGTAATATGTTTTATAACGAGCTTTATCTATTTAAAGTGTTTAAATTAGATGATCCATAGTTTAGAGTAAAACTTTAGTGGATTATGATGAGATCATGATAATGAGACCTTAAAGATGATAACTCTAAACTTAAATAGTTCCTTGTCATAGGATAATTAATTGGTAGTTAATTAATCCGCAAAGATCAGTACATACTATGCTTGCTTCATTATGAAGGATGTCCGTTCTCATAGATATTTGTGTGTTGACACTATAGCTAGTATGTAGGTGCTTATTTGGAATGAGTTCACTGAACATGACTCGATCAGTTGAACAACTAATGGAGTTCACTCATGTGTCAGTACTTGTTCATATAGTGATGGTTGTACAAGTGTCCTTTGACTTGAGATCATCATAGTCATCTTGTGTACACTGAACTATACTTTGGTTTAGCTCTTACTCTCGAGGGACAATAATTAGTGCTCTTCTGGGTATAGGAATTTGTGCACGAAGATAGTGAATGATCAATAAAGGATCTGCCCCTTCCAGTGAAGGAAGAGAATGTCCTATGTTATTCCATTCATGCTAGTTCAGGAATCTCTGGCCAGAGTGAATGAAATTAGAAAGAAGTTTCTAATTTGCATTAATCGGAACTAAGCATAGTGAATAGGAAAGCATATGATTAAATTAGATAGGCTTGACATGAGATCCATGCCTTGTATTTAATCGGGACATTGTAGGGTAGAAGGAATTCATTGTACGGTAACTAGTCACTGAATAGGTGATAGAATATATTTTATATATATTTTAGAGGATTTTATTCCCACAATTATGGTGCTTTTGCGAATAATCGTGTCGATTTAATAAGTTTTATTGGAGTTTATTGCAGGAAATAAATATTTGCCAAGTTGAAAGAAATCGAGCATTGTTCAATGATTTGGGTGATAAGTGGATTTTTAATCCACTTGGAATGCTTCATATCGGCTTAAATTGATGACTTGAACTCAAGTTGCGAAGCTCTCACGGTTTTGGCCATATCTGGAGTTCTACAAGTCCGATTCTGACGATTCAACAGCTCACGCGAAGCCACAGAAATTTTCTACATTGCTGGGCATTTTTCCAGGATCTGTAAGGCGCAAGACCGCCAATTTCTTGCGCAAGAGCGCCTTAGGAAGCGCAAGAGCGCCATTTTCTTGAGCAAGAGCGCCATTTTTAGTTGTTCAGAGGAAAATCCAGGGATCCTGAAGAGCAAGAGCGCCAAATGGAAGCGCAAGAGCGCTAGTTACCTCCTGTTTTGCATCGAAACTGTATTCCTTTGGTGGAAATATTATTTCCAAACCGGGTCAGAATGTGTTGGGCCTAATTTATTTGGGTCAACTAATTACTTCTTCTAGGACTATAAAAAGACAACTAGGTTATTTATTTAGAGAGGATCGAAAAACATATTTTTTCGAGAGATACAGTTAACATTCATCTTTTAGGGATTTTTTGGAGATCAATTACTTTCTTCCAAGATTTGAGATTAAAGGTTTATTTTCTATACTCTTTTAATTATGTTTTATTCTATTTCTTTTGATTCTTGTTTTGTTAATTCAATTATGCGTAACTAAATCTTAAATCTGAGGATTGGGTAGTATTCCTTGGTTATCATGTGTGTTTGATTATTTGTGATGTTCTTGCTTGCTGATCTGTTATTGAGGGATTAATACAATTAGGGGAGTCATGAACCTTTGATTGGATTTTAGGAATTGTAACGAATTGGAAGAGGAGTTGCATTTTTAGTACATGATTTAACGGACATAACTCGAATATTTGATTGGAAAGTTAATAGGAGGGTTGTGAGACCTATAATTCTTGGAGCGTAATAATTTATGATTGTACTTTGATTGTATCACGGAAGTGACAATTAAGGTGTAGTTGTAAATATTATATTGTGTCTTGGAAGGGAACAATATAACCTTAGAAGAATTGTTTTCAGCAGAGTAAGAATGTAGATATCACAAAAATATTGAATGTGTATTGATACCAAGTGAAGAACCCCAGTTCTTGGATTGTTTTCTCATATATTTTATTCTCGATTAATAATTAGTTTAATTTAGTTTAAAAACAAACCAAACATTCTTTACACACTTCTAAATTGTGAGAAATATAATACTTGAACTTGATTCTACAAATTAGTCCTTCCCTGCGAACGAACAACAAAAATACTACCAACAAATTGGCACCGCTGCCGGGGAAGGCAGTATAATTGAGTTTAAGTTAATTGTTTCTTATTGTTTAGATTTTAATTGTTTCCACAAGTTGTTTTGTTAGTGATTTTCAGGTGTATGCGACATTCATCTTGCGTTAGAAAATTGGAATTTGACCCTGAAATCGAGCGAACTTTGAGAAAGCTAAGAAAAGAGAAAGCTAAGATGGGAGAGCCAGAACCACGTGCAGTTGTTAATGTGGATGAGACTTCGATTTGGGACCATGAGACACCAAATCCCGCTAATTGCATGTATAAAACTCCACAGATTGGTGCGGCCCAGTTCAACATTAATCCGAGTTTAATTCAGATGATCAGCAATCAAGCTTTTGAAGGTGATATTGAGCTAGAGGACCCACACAGACATCTTGAGCGTTTCGTGCAGATGTGTGGATCATTCAGAATTAATGGTGTTACGAGCGATCAGGCTCGCCTTCATATGTTTCCCTATTCTATTAAGGGAAGAGCTTTGGAATGGTTTCAGCAACTTCCAAACGCTACGGTTGCTACATGGGAGGGTCTTTCTACTGCATTCTTGTCCAAATACTATCCTTCTGACAAGACGCAGCAATTGAGGACCATGATTATGAGTTTTAAAGCACAACCGGGTGAAGGTCTATATCAGGCATGGGAGAGATTCAAGGCACTATTGAGGAAGTGTCCACATCATGGCTTAGAAGATTGGCAGATTATTAGCACTTTTTATGGGGCCATGAATGCAGATATTCGTTTGAGCTTGGATGTGGCTGCTGGTGGAAATTTCAAGAAAGCACCTACTACACAAGCTAAAGCACTTCTTGAGGAATTGGCATCTAATAACTATTCTTGGGCACCTAGTGGGAAGAGCTCAGCAAAATCAGCACAAGAATCTGAGATTATAAACATGCTGGCTCAAAAGTTGGATACTCTAACTCAGGAGGTACGAGGACAAAGGGTAAATGTGAATGCTATTTATTCACCTATGGAAGGGTATCATGATAATGGTACTTGTCAGAACTCTTATGGGCAACAATTTCCAGAAGAAGCATCCTTTATTCAGGGAAGACAGCCATGGCCTGTTCAGAATAATTCTTATTACAATCCGAATCAAAGGCCAAATAACAATCTCTCTTACAGCAACAATCATGCGGCAAATCCTTCTTATCAATTTCCAAGGCAGAATCAACCTCCTGGTTTTCAGTCACGACCACCATATCAAGCTCAGCAGCAGTATCAACCTCCGCCAAAGAAAGAACCAGCCGATTGGGAGGTTGCACTAAACAAAATCATGCAAGGAACTTCTGGTGCATTGGCTAATATGGAATCAAGGATAGATCAGATGGCATCTTCTCAAAAGATGCTAGAAACACAGATTGGACAGATTGCCTCCAAGATGGGTGTTCGTGAGCAAGGGTCTCTTCCTAGTCAACCTGATCAGACTAGTAAAGAGCAGTGCAAAGCAATTATTTTGAGGAGCGGAAAAGAGTTGCCAGATGTTGAAGTCCTTGAACCTCAAGAGAATGATGCTGAGAAAGAAGATGATAAAGTAGAGATTGCTGCAGAAAAGTCAGAAAAAGAAGATGAGAAGAAGAAGGAAGAAGAAGCAGAAAAGCCATATGTTCCTCCACCACCATATGTTCCTCCTATTCCATTTCCACAGAGACTTCACAACAGGCAGCTAGAGAAGTAGTATGAAAAGTTCTTGACTATGTTCCGGCAGTTGCATGTTAATATTCCTTTGGCTGAGGCGTTGAATCAAATGCCACTTTATGCTAAATTTCTTAAGGAGATGTTGACAAAGAAGAGGAAACTTGAAGATGCAGAAACTATTACTCTTAATGCTGAATGCAGTGCAGTCATTCAAAAAGCTATTCCTCAGAAATTGAAAGATCCGGGAAGTTTCTCTTTGCCTTGCACTATTGGGAAGATGGAGAACATGAAAGCTTTGTGTGATTTAGGGGCTAGTGTAAGTTTGATGCCCTATTCAATTTGTAAACGGCTTGGTTTTGGAGAGCTAAAAAAGACACGGATTTCACTTCAGTTGGCGGATCGTTCTGTCAAATATCCGTTGGGTGTCATTGAAGATGTGGTTGTCAAAGTTGATAAGTTTGTCATACCTTGCGATTTCGTGGTGTTAGAGATGGATGAAGATGTCGAGATACCCATAATCTTGGGAAGGCCATTCTTGGCTACTGCTGGCACTACTATCGATGTTAAAGCTGGGAAATTAACTTTGAATGTTGGCGAGGACAAAGTGGAATTTGATCTTAATAAAGCAATGAAGATGCCTCCTTTTGGAGCCACTTGTTTTACAGTTGACATAGTGGATGATATTGTGCATCTTGAAAATGAACACTTCATGGGAGCTGAACAGGTGTTAGAAGATGTAGTGGAAGAAGAAGCACTCGTTGTACGAGATAAAGAAGTTGAGATGGTTTTTACTCTGTCAGAGGCACCACAGGTTGAACTTAAACCTCTACCTGATAATTTGAGGTATGTTTTTCTTGGTCCGAATGATACATATCCTGTGGTAGTTTCTGCTTTACTTAGTGATGATGAGCTAGAAAAGTTGTTACATGTTCTTCGGCAATATAAATCAGCTATTGGTTGGTCAATTGAAGATATCAAGGGAATTAGCCCTGCTCTTTGCATGCATAGAATTGCCTTAGAAGATGATCATAAGCCTGTGATAGAGGGCCAAAGAAGACTGAATCCAAATTTGCAAGAGGTGGTGAAGAAAGAAATCACTAAGTTGCTTGATGCTGGTATCATTTATTCAGTTCCACACAGTAAATGGGTAAGTCCTATTCATGTTGTGCCTAAGAAAGGTGGGATGACTGTTGTTCAAAATGAGAAGAATGAGTTGATTCCTACAAGAACAGTAACAGGTTGGAGAGTTTGCATTGATTACAGGAAGTTGAATAACGCTACTCGCAAGGATCACTTTCCGCTCCCATTCATTGATCAGATGCTCGAAAGGTTGGCAGGTAATGAGTACTACAACTTTCTGGATGGATTCTCGGGCTATTTTCAGATTCCTATTGCACCCAAAGATCAAGAGAAGACCACCTTTACTTGTCCTTATGGCACTTTTGCTTATCGGAGGCTTCCTTTTGGTTTGTGTAATGGTCCTTCGACATTTCAACGGCTCATGAATCACATTTTATCAGATTTCATAGGTAGAGGCATGGAGGTCTTCATGGATGACTTCACTGTATATGGTTCTTCCTTTGATTCATGTCTAGCCAGTTTATCAAAGGTGTTGCAGAGATGTACTGAAACGAATCTTGTTCTTAATTGGGAGAAGTGTCACTTTATGGTGAAGGAAGGCATTGTGCTTGGGCATAAAATCTCTAGTAGAGGCATTGAGGTCGATAGAGCAAAAATTGAAGTTATTGAAAAATTGCCTCCACCTTCATCTGTGAAAGGTATTCGAAGCTTTCTTGGGCATGCTGGTTTTTATCGACGGTTCATCAAGGATTTCTCCAAGTTAGCTCGGCCACTCTGCAATCTTCTCGAAAAGGATCGTGTTTTTGACTTTGATGAAAGTTGTCTTGATGCTTTTAACAGGTTGAAGAAGGAACTTACTTCTGCACCCATAGTTACATCGCCCGATTGGAGCTTGCCATTTGAGCTCATGTGTGATGCTAGTGACTATGTTGTGGGTGTTGTTCTTGGGCAGAAGAAGGAGAAGAGGATGCATGTGATAGCTTATGCAAGCAAGACTCTTGATGATGCACAAATTAACTATTCCACTACTCAGAAAGAGCTACTTGCAGTGGTATTTGCACTTGATAAATTTAGATCCTATCTTGTTGGGTCTAAGGTGATTGTCTATTCGGATCATGCTGCGATTCGTTTCTTGATGACAAAGAAGGATGCAAAGCCTCGTCTAGTTCGTTGGATTCTTTTACTCCAGGAATTTGATCTTGAGATTCGAGATAAGAAAGGGTGCGAGAACTTGGTAGCTGATCATTTATCTAGGTTGGACCAAGGAGATGGAGAGGTAGGTGGTGCAATGCCTATTAATGATAAATTTCCGGAGGAGCAGCTTCTAGTTGTGTCTATGTCTACACCATGGTATGCAGATTTTGTGAACTACATTGTGGGAGGAGTTGTACCTGATACTCTCTCTTATAATCAGAAGAAGAAGTTCTTTTATGATGTGAAGCACTACTATTGGGAGGAGCCACTGCTTTACAAGGAATGCGCTGATGGAATGTTTCATAGATGTGTACCTCATGATGAAGTTCCTCATATTTTCAGGCATTGTCATTCTCTAGAGTGTGGAGGTCATAACAGTAGCATGAAGACAGTGGCTAAGATTTTGCAGTCAGGTTTTTATTGGCCAACCATGCATCAAGATGCTAGAGATTATGTGGCTAAATGTGATAGATGTCAACGAGTTGGGAATATTGCGAGGAGAAACGAGATGCCATTACAGTCTATTCTTGAGGTAGAGATTTTTGATGTGTGGGGGATGGATTTCATGGGTCCATTTCCGTCTTCTTATGGGAACCAGTATATTTTGGTGGGAGTTGATTATGTTTCTAAATGGGTTGAAGCTATTGCGTCTCCTACTAACGATGCTAGAATTGTGAAGAAGTTCTTAAAGAAGCATGTGTTCACTAGATTTGGAGTGCCAAGGGCTATTATCAATGATGGAGGTTCGCACTTTTGCAATAAACAGGTGGCTGATCTCTTGAAAAAGTATGGTGTGACACAAAAGGTGGCAACTCCTTATCATCCGCAAACAAGTGGGCAAGTTGAGATTTCGAATCGTGAGCTGAAGTCAATTTTGGAGAAGACAGTGGTAAGTTCTAGAAAGGATTGGTCAACAAAGCTTGATGATGCTCTTTGGGCATATAGGACAGCTTTTAAAACACCTATTGGGATGTCTCCATATAGGTTGGTCTTTGGGAAGCCATGTCATTTGCTTGTGGAACTTCAGCATAAGGCATTTTGGGCTACGAGGAATTTGAATTTTGATCTAAAAGCTGCGGGAGAGAAGCGTTTGCTTCAACTTG
The DNA here is from genome assembly GCA_030848705.1 of Heracleum sosnowskyi. Taxonomy (NCBI): domain Eukaryota; kingdom Viridiplantae; phylum Streptophyta; class Magnoliopsida; order Apiales; family Apiaceae; genus Heracleum; species Heracleum sosnowskyi. The sequence goes on from CM061236.1 coordinate 49,392,140, forward strand.
GAGAGCTTGAAGAGATTAGGCTCCAATCTTATGAGAATGCTAGTATCTACAAGGAGAAGACCAAATTGTGGCATGACAAGCACATTCAGAAGAAGGAATTTGAGGTTGGGCAACATGTTCTATTGTTCAATTCAAGACTCCGTTTGTTTCCCGGAAAGCTCAGATCACGATGGTCCGGACCTTTTGAGATTGTGAAGGTCTATCCTAATGGGGTTTGTGAGATTATCAGAGAAGGGTCAGATGTCTTCAAGGTGAACGGGCAAAGACTGAAGCCATACCTGCTGGAAGAAACAGTGGAGCGAGGAATGAGCATTCTTCACCTCCAAGACCCTATCATCGGTTGAGAATCGGCGTCAAGCTAATGACGTTAAACGAGCGCTTCGTGGGAGGCAACCCATGTATTGTGAGTATTTCTTTATTGTTTTTCTATAGTGTGTGTCAATGAGGACATTGACCCATTTAAGTGTGGGGATGTGTCTCATGTGTTGTAAGTCTAATTCTAGCCTTGTGAAGTTTACGTGTTTTAATGCACCCATGCATGCTGTTAGAAATCTTGTGTTTATGGATACTTTTGATTGAGAAGTGATATGTGATGTTCTTGTGCACACACTTACACTAGCGAGTTGAAGCTGGTAGACTTATTGAATGTGGTAAGGGATTAGAATGACATGAATATGTGCAAGATAATTTGGTTTAGATGCTTTAAGTACAAGTAGGTATGTTAGAGAGACTTCTATTTGGGATTGATTGTGCTTTTACACACCAAGCGAGTTTTGAGCCTATATGCATATCTTTTGCATTATTTTTCGTTTGCTTGAGTGTCCACTTGTTATTTGCATTGCTAGCACGTGTTTGAGGTCTTTCTTGAGATGCATGACATTAATTGATGACAACATGATAAAGGCAATAGTTTAACCTTATATTTCCCATATTACCAAACCATTTATACATGATCCATTAGTTAACCCGTTGGGCCTAATCTTATTTTTTCGGTGACACACCACGTACTTGCCATTATCCTTTTTATTGTATTGGCCTTACATTAAATTTTGAACCCAATTGTCAAAGGCTAGTATTGTTCTTAAGGGAGTAATAAGGTGTGCATGAAGGGGGGTTATTGATGATCATAACTTTGGGGGGAATATTGAGTTGGGTTGTGTGCTTGTTAGTCGAAATTTGTTAAATATCAAGGGATCATTGTTCGTGCTTGTTATTAGCTCTCTCGGAAAAATAAAAAAAAATAAAAATAAAAAAATAATAATAATAATAATAAATTTGAGAGCATTCTTACATTTTATGATCCTACTTTGATTCGATTAGTCAAGTTGTTATAAATAAAAGTTCAAGTGTGGGGATGAAAGTATGGGAGTTGTTAATTTTATTGTTGAGTACTAGCTTTTGACTTAACCCTCTTTGGCTTTACTTGACATACCTTGTCCCTAGCCCACGTTACAACCCGAATAAAGACCTTTTGATTGTCATTGATTGTGTATGTTGCGTTGAGGGTTAGATTGATACCACGTGTAAAGCATGCTTATGATATTGTTGGAGTTGAGTGATACACTTACCACTTGTTTGAAGAGAATATCTTTTGTGAGTGAACGGTGAGTTGTTGCTTTTGCATAGGAGATCCCAGATTTTGTCTCAAAGATGTGCTCTTGTGTGCTTAGCATGTTTACCAATGATTTTTGCATTTGACATGGAATTCTATGATGTTATACATGTGATTTGAGTGTGCTATGTGGATACTTGCACCTTAGACACCAAGGCATTGCATATTCACTTTGATTCTTGAGTTGATATGACACTAGAGGACTTTGTGTGTGTGGTGTTGTGTTGATATGTGACCTTTTGCATGAGCTAGATGGATTTTGTGGGTATATTCCCTATAAGCCCTCACGAGACCTTACTCGTCCACTAGGGCTACCTAGGGGTTTAAAGGACTTGTTGCATGTGTTAAATGCAACCATGATCACCTACGGAAGTGGTACTAATTAGTTAGTGTAGTTATTATTTTAGTTTGCACGAGGACGCGCAAAGTGCTAAGTGTGGGGATATTTGATAGAATATATTTTATATATATTTTAGAGGATTTTATTCCCACAATTATGGTGCTTTTGCGAATAATCGTGTCGATTTAATAAGTTTTATTGGAGTTTATTGCAGGAAATAAATATTTGCCAAGTTGAAAGAAATCGAGCATTGTTCAATGATTTGGGTGATAAGTGGATTTTTAATCCACTTGGAATGCTTCATATCGGCTTAAATTGATGACTTGAACTCAAGTTGCGAAGCTCTCACGGTTTTGGCCATATCTGGAGTCCTACAAGTCCGATTCTGACGATTCAACAGCTCACGCGAAGCCACGGAAATTTTCTACATTGCTGGGCATTTTTCCAGGAGTTGTAAGGCGCAAGACCGCCAATTTCTTGCGCAAGAGCGCCTTAGGAAGCGCAAGAGCGCCATTTTCTTGAGCAAGAGCGCCATTTTTAGTTGTTCAGAGGAAAATCCAGGGATCCTGAAGAGCAAGAGCGCCAAATGGAAGCGCAAGAGCGCTAGTTACCTCCTGTTTTGCATCGAAACTGTATTCCTTTGGTGGAAATATTATTTCCAAACCGGGTCAGAATGTGTTGGGCCTAATTTATTTGGGTCAACTAATTACTTCTTCTAGGACTATAAAAGACAACTAGGTTATTTATTTAGAGAGGATCGAAAAACATATTTTTCGAGAGATACAGTTAACATTCATCTTTTAGGGATTTTTTGGAGATCAATTACTTTCTTCCAAGATTTGAGATTAAAGGTTTATTTTCTATACTCTTTTAATTATGTTTTATTCTATTTCTTTTGATTCTTGTTTTGTTAATTCAATTATGCGTAACTAAATCTTAAATCTGAGGATTGGGTAGTATTCCTTGGTTATCATGTGTGTTTGATTATTTGTGATGTTCTTGCTTGCTGATCTGTTATTGAGGGATTAATACAATTAGGGGAGTCATGAACCTTTGATTGGATTTTAGGAATTGTAACGAATTGGAAGAGGAGTTGCATTTTTAGTACATGATTTAACGGACATAACTCGAATATTTGATTGGAAAGTTAATAGGAGGGTTGTGAGACTTATAATTCTTGGAGCGTAATAATTTATGATTGTACTTTGATTGTATCACGGAAGTGACAATTAAGGTGTAGTTGTAAATATTATATTGTGTCTTGGAAGGGAACAATATAACCTTAGAAGAATTGTTTTCAGTAGAGTAAGAATGTAGATATCACAAAAATATTGAATGTGTATTGATACCAAGTGAAGAACCCCAGTTCTTGGATTGTTTTCTCATATATTTTATTCTCGATTAATAATTAGTTTAATTTAGTTTAAAAACAAACCAAACATTCTTTACACACTTCTAAATTGTGAGAAATATAATACTTGAACTTGATTCTACAAATTAGTCCTTCCCTGCGAACGAACAACAAAAATACTACCAACAATAGGTTCTTGGTATTCTAAGTAGTGAATTCATATTATCCGGATAGTCGCGATATGCTGAGAAGTATCACTCACGATGTAGAATAAATATGATTAATTTATTAATCGTATTTAATGAATTAGAAGAATTCATATAAATAATAATAAAATAGTTTTATTATTATTTATTTCTACTACCGACTTAATATTGAACCTAAGGGCCACACCATAAAAGAGAATGATTTGATGGTGAAGGAAATAATTAATAATGGCTAGTCATTATTTATTTATGAAATAAATATTTGATTAGCGTTTTTTATAATCAATTAAATATGATTTAATTTATTATAAGTTAAATAAGAAGAGTTATTAATATTATTAATTAAGAATTTAATTTAAGAAATTAAATTAAGTGAGAGAATTATTTTCTAAAGAGTTTAGAAAACGAATTAATGATTAAAAGTGTTTTAATTATTAATTAATTGATTAAAGAGATTAATTAATTAAATGGTTAATAATAATAATATTTTATGGGACAAATATTCAGCTGAGTATTTTGCCTATAAATATACTATTATAAACCCTCAAGCCCCCAACCCTAATTTGATAAGAAAAGAAAAAGGGAGGCAACCCAAATTCTCTCTCTCAGCCGTTTTCTCTCTCTGTCGAATCATCTTCTCTTGGTGGATAATTGTGGAGTACTTCACACTTGAAGAGCAGCTACTAGGAGCCTCTCTACATCATCTATGGATCGCTTTTAAAGGTTAGTAATCAATTCGTTAATTTTATACATGAATCGTATGCGGTTTTAGTTGATAGAAAGAGTAAATAAGTTTGGGCTGAACAAGGTAAATATAACTTTGAAAGAATGCTCTTGGTATCAGAACAATCGATAGCCTCTCATCAAATATTAACATCAGTAAAACGGTGCACCCAAAGGGGTCTCCGTACATATACTTTATCAAATTCATTAATAGAATTGAATTCAGAATACCGGTATCAAATGGATATCCTTTTGATGATTTGAACGTCCGATGTACAAATCTCATCTTAGAATAGAAAGAAAAGAATTCACGAGGAATCCCTACATAATAGATCATCCATGTTTTAACAAATAGTTGAATATTTATGAACTCAACTGAGGGGTCCAAGTATGAAAGAAAGAATCGAATATCAATAATCATTGAAGAATATTCGTCAAACAGTTAAGGAATGATTAATTGAATATTCTTTGAATGAACAGGATAGTTAGAGAAAATTATATAAATATTCTAGGAAAATTTAAAGAATGTTAATGACCATTCCTTGAATAAAAGCTGTGTAAAAGCCGAAGGAGGTTAGCATCAACTACCTCCCGGTCGCCTCTCGAGTACGAACGATGTACCTCGAGACATGAATAAAAGACGTGTTTTCCAACTCTTGAGTCAACACAAAGGTTGATAATGAATAAAAGTGAAAGAACACATAGAAATACGAGTATCAAGTTTATCTTCAAAATATGACACAACAAACCCTTTATGAATCAAAAGTAGAAGCACAGTCAAAAGGTTCAGAACTTGCATTCATAGGAATTAAAATATAGATTCGGAAGGCTAGAGAAATAATGATTTCCTCTTCTGGTCATCCTGGAGCACGAACAAGGCACTCTGATAAGTAATGGTAACTTAAATACGCATACTCCACCTTAAAGGTAATAAGATGAGAAGAAGAAATGAAATGAAATAACCATATCGGTTTGTTAGGCTCAAGACATGTCTGAATACCACTATTAACAAGCCTACACTATGTGACTATGTCACACTGCATGACCTAGTGATTTCTATCACTGGGATAGAGTATAGGTCTCTAAATGTACTTGTCGTGTTCTCATGAACAATAGCTTTATCATGTATGCTCAGATTTATAATGAGCTTAGTAAAGTTTCTTGCATCTAGATTGTATATAGGCCATTGAATAATTATCCTGGTAGAAGTTCAGAAGTGTTCATGCAGCAGGATAGAGTTGAATAAGGCTATGAAGAAATAAGTTGCAGGAATTTGTCTAAGGCATTATATAGCAAAGTCAAAAGAAAGCTATGTCGTGAAGTCACCAATATCCATGTCGTGAAGTACTATATCGCATAGTCCATTTTGTACTATGTCGAGAAGTCCTCAAGACACATGTCGTGAAGTGTTGAAGTCAGCAAAGTCAAAAGAGCCTAGATCGTGAAGTCCTCAGAAGCCTTATGTCGCATAGTCATCAAATGACCTATGTCGCATAGTCATCAAATGACCTATGTCGCATAGTCATCAAATGACCTATGTCGCAAAGTCTTCAAAGGCTATATCGCGTAGTCCTCACAAGGGAGATCGCGAAGTCAGGGATAAAGTGGAGTTCACGATATCAACACTTAGCCGTTTATAACAAGACAAATCAAGGTACAGAACCAAGAATCAAAGGAGACAAATACTGAAGCATTTGTTCTGGCAAGGTGGTCCAAAGAACAGATGGTAAATCTACAGCTAAACTTGGAGAGAAAGATAAGAGACAAGAAGCTACAGAAACGGGAAAGACTCCGAAAAGCAGGTGGTCCTTCCTGACACAGTGAACTTCTTATGGCAGGACAAGTTGGACTTTCAGAAGGGGTAGCTGTGTAATATTGTGTGTGCCTAGTTTGTATAGGTGAATATATATATCGTGCACACATAACTGTAAGCAGTAAGAGAGATACACATAGTTATTTGCTAAGCTCTTTTCTCTGTAAGCAAGCAAGTTCAAACTGTTCTTGTTTAGAAGCCAGAAATTCTATTGTGAATTTCTTGGAAAGCTGTAGTATTTAATTTGCTTATACAAAGTAGATTAAAGTGATTGTGTGTGTTATTTACTTTCTGCATATTACATATCATAATCATATACAGTCTGTTACTTAGTTTTCAAGAATCGAAAAATATATCAAACTATCCATTCACCCCCCCCCCCTCTGTCTAGTTTCTAGTAGTATTCATTTCTAACAAGTGGTATCAGAGCGTAGGCTGTTAACGTACAAACAGGAAAAGATCAAGAATGAGTTCACAGAAACTAAGCAGTATCAAGATTCCTCCCTTTAACAAGGAGCACTACAGTTTATGGAAGAAGAAGATGTTGCTTTTCATCAAAGCTTCTAACCCCATGTATTTAGATATTCTAAAGCATGGTCCCTTTATTCCAATGATCGAGTTTGGTGAAACAACCATTGGCACTGAGATTGTACCAGCAAAACATGTGCCCAAAGATCCCTCAAAATACACTGATCCTGAAAAGGAAAAAGTAGCATTGGATGGACATCTTCAACTTATCATTTGTGAATCTATGGACTTCAACATGTATGGCACTGTTGCTCATTGTACTAGTGCCAAGAAGATGTGGGATCTTATAGAAGTGCTCTGTGAAGGAACTACTGAAGTAAGAAAGAACAAGAAGCAGATTCTTGTTTCACAATATGAAGCCTTCATGGCTCAGCCAAAAGAAGGAATCACAGAAGTGTTTGAGAGATTCAACAAGCTGATAAACGAGCTCAAACTCTATGACAAACACTATGAAACAGAAGAGCTCAATATGAAGTTTCTACTAACTCTTCCAGATCACTTGGAACCAAGAATCTCTTCCCTTAAAGAAAGAGATCTGACAAAGATTGGTTTTGATGTGTTGTATGGTGTTTTAAAGACATATGAGTTAGAGCTGTTTCAAAAGAGATCTATTCAAGCAAAGCAAGGATTAGTGGCTAATACCTCCTGTGCACTTATTGCTGACAACCTAAGTCAAAGAATGGACTCTCTTAAAATCAGTCAGGTCAAGATTGAGGAACTGGAAGTTGAAGACACTGGTGATGAAACTCAAGTTGTGTATGATTTACCTGAAGAGGATGAGTTCTACAGTATAGATGAGCTGGACAAAATGGAAAACAAATCTTTTGCTTATATGGCTAGAAGGTATCCTAACATAAGGTTTAAAAGAAAGCAGCCATTTAGGTCCAAGTTCAATAATGGAAACACTGGTGGATCTAGTGGCTCAAACACCTTCAATAAAGGAAAAGGGATTGCTGGTGCTGCTAAAGGTGGATACAAGACAGGAAGTGTGGATAGGACCAAAATAAGGTGCTATAACTGCAATGAACTTGGGCATTTTGCCACTGAGTGCAAAAAGCCTAAACAAGTCAAGAAGGACAAAGCATACTTAGAGCTTGAAGCTAAGTATGAGGCTCTACTCAAGAAACAACAGGGCAAAGCTTTTATTGCTGAGGGAAAATGCTGGGATGACTCTGATGAAGAAGAAGAACAAGAGTACTCAAACTATGCCTTGATGGCATTTTCTGATGAAGGTGATTCAAGTCAGGTACCTATTCTTACTTCTCTTGATATGACTCCCCTTCAATATAAGCAAACTGTTGAAGATATGAGCACTGAGATGTTTAATATTCATACTAGCATGTTAGTAGCTAATGAAGAAATTGACAGACTAACTGCTAAGAATGTTGAGCTTACAGAAAAGAATGAGAAACTTGAGTTAATGGTTGTGAACCTGGATGGTTTGAAAAAGGAGGTTGAGTATCTTAAAAACAAAGTGATTTGTGCTGAGCAGGTAGAGAAAGCCCTTAGAGAACAAATTGCTGAAACTGAACTGAAACTAAGAAGCTTCAAAAACTCCTCTGAACTTATTCAAACCTACCACAAGGAACACACTGAAGACTGCAAGGTTGGAGTTGGTTTTGACTATGATAATGACAAGGGAAGGAAGAAGGTCAAGGGCAAAGGAAAGGAAACTTTTACAAACAAAAATGCCCCAACCATACTGTCAAGTGTTGAACAGCCCATCTTCAGAAAGAGTGTTGTTGAGTTTGATGAGGAACTACTGATCATCAAGCAACAACTACTTGAAGAAGATGAGGCTGCTAAGAACACTTCTTCCTTTCCTGAACTTGTCAATCAGAAAGAGACCAAAGACAATCTTGTCAAGAGTCCTAAAGCAAAGAAAGAAGTTGTTAAGAAAAGGAAACAAAACAGAAATGGTAAAGTTGGTGTTAACAAAGGAAACAACTATGCTTATGTGCCAAATGCTCCCAGGAAACAATGTCAAAAATGCCTATCTGTTAATCATTTGACTCATAAGTGTAGTAATCCTGAAATTGTTGAAGTTGACAACCTAAGTAACCTTTCTGCAAGCATAAATTCTAGTCATGATTCTTTCTGTGGTAAGCCAAACTGCATGACATGCTATGTGACTGTGATTGCTAACTGTTTATCTCTTAAACATAAACTTGACTCTGCACAATCTGGTGAATCACACACACACATACATTCTCATAGGACAGGGTCCCCAATCAGGGTTGAGAGGGTGAAAACTTCATGTGAGCCTAAGAGTGTAAACTCCAAAGCCACAGAAAAAGTGAAGTCTCCTACTATGAGAAATGCAATTTATGACAGAAGAATTATTAATCAAAATGTTTCTAAATCATCTGGACCCTACCAAGTGTGGGTACCAAAAACAACTTAGTCACTTTGTGAATGCAGGGCAACAGGAATAAAAGAGTCATATGGATCTTGGACAGTGGATGCTCAAGTCACATGACTGGTGATATGGCCCTGCTATCACATTTTGAGGAAAAGGCTGGCCCATCAGTAACCTTTGGAAATGACAACATTGGTTATACAATGGGATATGGCAGTGTTAAATCTGGAAATGTCATTATTGAAGATGTAGCATTTGTTGAAGGACTGAAGCATAATCTCTTGAGTATTGGACAGTTTACCAACAGAGGCTTCAAAGTGGAATTTGATGAAGACCTTTGTTCAATCTCAAAAAGGGAAAGTGGTGAAGTTGTTCTAACTGGTGTGAAGAAAGGAAGCTTGTTTGTAGCTAATCTCAAGGCTGCAGATAAGGGAGAAATCTGCTGTTTCTACACTAAAGCCACAAATGAGGAATTCTGGCTATGGCACAAGAAGCTGTCTCACTTGAATGTTCAGGCAATGAACTCTCTAACCAAGAGAGAACTTATCAGGGATTTGCCTGCCTTGGAGTTTGTGCAAGATGGAGCATGTGAAGCTTGTCAGAAAGGAAAAATTAAAAGATCCAGTCACAAGAACAAGTTGCTCAATACAAACTCAAAACCTCTGCAGCTAATTCACATGGACTTATTTGGCCCTGTGAATGTAATGTCCCTCTCCAAAAAGAAATATGCTCTAGTGATGGTAGATGACTATTCAAGATATACTTGGGTGGAATTCCTATTCTCCAAGGATGAAGCACCCCAAGTCATAATAGAGCATATCAAGAGAGTTGATAAAGAAGCACAAAGCACTGGTTCCTCTGTAGTTGCTTTGAGAAGTGATAATGGGACTGAGTTCAGAAATTCAACATTGTATGAGTTTTGCAAAGATAAAGGAATTTCTCAACAATTCTCAGCTCCTAGAACACCTCAACAAAATGGAGTAGTTGAGAGAAAGAATAGAACTCTCATTGAAGCTGCAAGGACAATGCTGCTGGATGCAAAGCTACCCACTAGCTTTTGGGCTGATGCTGTTAACACAACATGCTATGTGCAAAATAGAACATTAATCAATAAGAAGTCTGGCAAAACTCCTTACTCATTAATGACTGGAAAAAGAGCATCCTTCAAGCACCTGCATGTGTTTGGAAGCAAGTGCTTTGTGATGAAAGATACCTCTGAGCATGTTGGAAAATTTGATGCTAAGGCATTTGAAGGTATCTTCATTGGATACTCTCTGGAAAGGACAGCATACAGAGTGTTTGTACCTGAGCAACACAAAGTCATGGAAAGCATGGATGTTACCTTTGATGACAAGAAAACTCCTGGACTGAAAACAAGTGATCAAGACAGTGTGCCATTGAGATTTGAGAATCAAGGTTATCTTGAGGATTCTGAAAGTGAAGATGAACCCCCTGTTCAAACTGTTCTAGAGAATGAAATCCTTGAAGTTGACAATCTTCTTCAAACACCTGTGCAAGGGTTCACAAACACAGGGGGAGTAGAAGAGAATGCACCTATCAACCAAAATGAGCTTGGAATAGATCAAGGAAATGAACAGGGGCACACAAGGAAATGGGACAGAGCCCACACTAGGGATCAAATCATTGGAGATCCTAGTGAGGGAGTTAGAACAAGAAGGGCAACATTAAATACATGTCTGTATAGCTGCTTTCTGTCACAAGAGGAACCTAAATTAATTGAAGAAGCTTTGAAGAATTCTGATTGGATTGTTGCCATGCAAGAAGAGTTGAATCAATTTGAGAAAAACAAAGTATGGGAACTAGTACCTCCTCCAAAAGGAAAGAATGTTATTGACACCAAATGGGTGTTCAGAAACAAAATGGATGAAGAAGGAGTGGTAATTAGAAACAAAGCAAGGTTGGTTGCCAAAGGATATTGTCAGCAAGAAGGCATTGACTATGATGAGACATTTGCACCTGTAGCTAGACTGGAAGCCATCAGAATCTTCCTGGCTTTTGCAGCTCACTCAGATTTTAAGGTGTATCAAATGGATGTGAAAAGTGCATTTCTCAATGGTGATCTTGCTGAAGAAGTCTATGTGTCTCAACCACCTGGCTTTGAAAATGAAGACTTCCCAAACTTTGTGTACAGACTGCTTAAGGCACTCTATGGACTCAAACAGGCACCAAGAGCCTGGTATGAGACTCTATCTCAATTCCTTCTTGAGCATCAATTCACCAGGGGTACAATTGACAAAACCCTATTCTTCAAGAAGCATGGAAATGATATCATTCTTGTTCAAATCTCTGTGGATGATATCATCTTTGGCTCTTCAAATGAAAAACTCTGTGAAAGGTTCTCTAAGTTGATGCAAAGCAAATATGAGATGAGTATGATGGGAGAATTAACCTACTTTCTAGGTTTACAAGTACATCAAAGGGAGGATGGCATCTTCATAAACCAATCAAAGTATGTCAAAGATCTTTTGAAGAAATATGGTTTAGAAGACTCATCCCCTGCAAAAACTCCCATGTCCACTGCAATCAAGCTTGATGAAGACAAGAAAGGCAAAAGAGTAGACATCAAGGTTTTTAGAGGCATGGTTGGATCACTACTCTATCTCACAGCTAGCAGGCCTGATATCATGTTTGCCACATGCCTTTGTGCAAGGTTCCAGTCTGATCCCAAGGAATCTCACATGATGGCTATCAAAAGAATCTTCAAGTATCTAAAGGGGACTCCTAATCTTGGGCTATGGTATCCAAAGGGCACTGGGTTCAACCTGGTTGGTTACACAGATTCTGATTATGCTGGATGCAGAATTGACAGGAAGAGCACCTCTGGAAGCTGTCAATTCCTAGGTCAAAGGTTAGTGTCCTGGTTTAGTAAGAAACAACAGTCCACAGCAACATCCACAGCTGAGGCTGAATATATTGCTGCTGGAAGTTGCTGTGCTCAATTGCTTTGGATTAGAAATCAACTCATGGATTATGGGCTAGTGTTAGAACACATTCCTCTAATGTGTGATAATACTAGTGCAATATCCATAGTTGCCAATCCTGTTAATCATTCTACTACAAAGCACATTGAGATCAGGTACCATTTCATTAGGGAACATGCTGCAAATGGTACCATAGAAGTCTCTTATGTTCCAACTGAGAAACAATTAGCTGACATATTTACTAAACCTCTGAATGAAGCAGTCTTCAACAGACTTGTGAGTGAAATTGGAATGCTTAATCCTTCATTTAGTTGCTCTAAGTAAGTATGCCAGTAAATTTTTGCAGCAGTAAATTTTCACTGTATTTAAATGCTCTATTCATATGGAGTGAAAATTAGCTGAGATATGATTTATAAATATTTCAGCATTTTACTGCATATTTTTCAAAATCATTTGTTAGTAAAGTTGTGAGCTTTTGAGACATCTCGATATAGATGATTTTCAGAGTTCATGACACAGTTCAAATAAAACAGACTTATATCGCAAACTGTTGAGATTGTGAGACTTCGCGACATAGTTCATTTCATGAGTTTGCGACATAGTTCATTTTATGACTTCGCGACTTAGAATAACTATATCGACAAGTCTCCACATTTGACAGAATTTTGATTTAAATAAATTTTATTTCAAAATATGATAAAAGTCTGACAATTTGCTCGATAGTCCAAAAGAGAGCTTTAGACAGGGTATTTCTACTATATCGCAAAGTCTCCCCGATCCTTTCATCTTGAGGACTTTGCGACATAGCTCATTTCTGAGACTATGCGATATACTGTGCAAGACTTTGCGGTACAGGCCATTTTTGACTTCGCGACATACAAATAGACTGTACAAATTCATAACTCCATATCGCAGTGTCTCTATCATATAAATACCCTTTTCTAACCGTTCACAACTTTTCATCTTGTCTATTGCTCTCAAACTCTCAAACCTAAGCACAAATTCTCTACTCTAATTTTCACTCTCTCTCTTGAAATGGCACCCAAATCTCAAACAGTATCATCCTCTATCCCTTTAACCATTCCCAAAGAAACCAATCTTCTCACCATTCCCTCTGAGGCTGAGGCTAACCCAAGGTACAAGTGTTTTGTACGGTTCTTGAACACTTCCTACCTACGCCAAGCCCTAACCCTGAACCCTACCTTGTATGTCGATGTGTTGGAAGGATTCTGGAGAACGGCGTTGGTATCAACAATGGCTAGGGAAGATGGAACCTCATTCCAGGAGGTTAGTTGTTCAATTGGAGGCAAACACCTTCAGTTTGGTGAAAGGGAAATCAATGAAGCTTTGGGGTTCAAGGTGGAGGGTCATGACCAAGAAGCTACAGATGCTCAAATCATAGAATTCATGACCTTCATTCAGTATGCTGATGAGATAGATACCGGAAAGCTGAATAAGAAGTTTGTGAGAAGGGAGTGGTCATTTCTGTTTGACGCACTCCAGAAGGTGTTTCTCTGCAGGAAGACAGGATGGGACCATATCAGTCACATTGCCGTGAAGCTAGCCTACTCCTTGGCCAACAACCAGGAGATCAATGTGGGAGCTATAATTCTCAAAGAATTGGCTCAGAGGCTAGGTAGGACCATTCGTGGTAGAGGTAATGACATCTTTTACCCTCGTTTCCTTCAAGTTATTTTAAATTTTCTTGATGCAAATGTCCATCTATTGGAGGGTATAGATAACACTAAAATGGCTTATTCCAAGTCCATGTCCAAGGTTCTATTTGGCTCATTGGACACAAGGAATCAAGTGGATGTGATTCTAAGTGTGACCAAGCATATGCAGGACACATTTGAGTCTTATCCACTTGATAAGCCCATATACCATGCACTTTCCTGGACAGGGGAGGCTGAGACTGGAGGAGCTACACAGTCTAACCCCAGCCTTCCCATCCCATCCAGTAACCCCACTGCAAACAGTCCCATAGAAGTTAGGCAGCCAAGTGCATCAATCTCTCAAAAGATTGGTGTTACTCAAAAGAAGTCAAAGAAGAGAGCCCTAGAAGTGATAAATGAATCTGTAGAGATAGCTAGTGAGATTCCTGAGTCACCTCTCACCAGACAGAAGAAGAAATCCAAATCCAAACCTACCACTGGATCCTCCCAACAGGATTCAGATGTGGAAAAAGGGGTACACCTGTTACTGTCCATGGCCTCTCAACAGGTCATTGGCATTGAAAAGAGCAGCCTCCCCACTGCATCTTGTACAGAGTCTGCACAGGGTCAAGACCTCACTCTTGACCCTAGGAGTGATAAGGCTGATAATACACAGAGTGGAGAGCAAATCACTGTTGAAACTCCTCCTATTTCTCAGGGGGAGTTGCCACAATCTAATCTAAACCCCACTTCTCTCTCAGATTCTTCCATAAAAATTTCTTCTGAACAAGAGAGTCATTCCAATGACAATCTTGCCTTTGATCAATCACAATTCTCTCCTGTGATTGAGCCAATTTCAAGTGACATGGTGCATGACACTATGCTCACCACCCAGGAACCACATCTAGTTGGTCAGGGAATGCATGCTGGGGCATATCCTAATGACACCAACACAAACATGGAGGATTCACCAGTTTTCACTGGAGACTCTATGCCAAATTCTCCCATCCTTAGGGATGTGGAACTGTCTTCACAGACAAATAGGGCTAATGTTGTAACACATCCCATTTCAATGGAGACAACATTAGACCCTACAGCCATTCCAAGGCTGGAGGAGACTCAAACTCTTACATCTCATGAAGTGCCTAGCACTAGCTCTCACTTGGCTCAGGCCACTATGTCAGAATGGCTAAAGCCTGTGCACCATGACAGGCCTTCAGGATCATCATCTGTGCCTTCCAAAATGACAGAAGAAGCCATACAAGATCTCCATGTGGCACAGATTGATGAGTTCTCAAAGATAGCTCAACATCTCCTCACCTCAAATCTCCCAAATGCTGATTATGAAGCCATTTTACTTTGCCACAAGGAGGATGTTGAAGCTCAGCAGGAGAAGATAGTGGATGCAGCTGAACCAGAGGGAAATGTGGATGCCTGGTTGGATGCTAAGAGGACTCTCAAGCTCAAGGATGCCCTAGCTTTTCTAAGAGAAGATTACCTAACATCTCTGGGCTCCAATGCAAAGGATCT
This sequence comes from Heracleum sosnowskyi, assembly GCA_030848705.1. Classification (NCBI taxonomy): domain Eukaryota; kingdom Viridiplantae; phylum Streptophyta; class Magnoliopsida; order Apiales; family Apiaceae; genus Heracleum; species Heracleum sosnowskyi. The sequence continues at coordinate 49,407,199 of CM061236.1, forward strand.
CTCTCAAGCTGCCATCTATGATGCTGTTAATGATGTCTACATGAATCAATTAAAGGCTCTGCACTATCTTGGGAAAGGGCTTCAATCAGAGATTTCTTCAATCCAGGAGGAGACAGACAGATCCCTCACTAAGCTCAGAAACTCATATCTCTCTGATTTTCCCAAGGTGGATGGCATCCTTAAAGAAATCCAGAAGACAAACTCCACTGTAAGCATGATGGACATCTCTCTGGCCATGGTCACAGACAACATCAGGAAGCTGGCTACAACCCTGGAAAATCAAGTCAAGGCCAATATCAACTCCAATGCAATGCTGAATGTAATTTGGAAGAATCAATATGGTGACAAATTGGTGGATGAGGTCCCTCTGTCAAACATCTCCAAATTTGAATTTGCCAAGCTCAAGGATCAATCTCTCAATTCTTTCAAGTCTCAACAGCTATTCTCAAAGGTGGATGGTCTTGAAAGAGAAGTGGCCTCTCTGACAGATGAAAACAAGGAGCTTGCCAACTCTCTAAAACAGCTCAATGACAAACTGGATGCCCAAGGCAACAACACCTCCAATATCCTGCTGGTGCAACAACAGATGCTGACTTCAATGATGAAACAAATGAACCTGCCTATCCCTGGGGAAGCTCAAGACATCTTGTCTAATCCCAAGCCTAAGGGGGAGAAACAAAAGGAGGTCATTCTGAAACAGAAAGGGGGAGTACCTGCCAAGCAGCCAAAGCATAAGGGCAAGGGCAAACTCATTGAAGAAACCATAAAGCCAATCATTCTTCCCCCTGTAGAGGTCATAAGTGCAGAAGGTCAGAAGAGCACAATCTCAACCACCTACTATCCATCAACAATGTCTAAAGATATCTCAACTCCTCAACCTATTCAACCTACTCCCAATGCTAAACCTGTCAAAGCTGCAATTATCACAGAGGCCAAGCTACAGGAAATTGCCAATTCAAACATCTATCATGATGAGGCCTTCCTGGAGTTTCTGAAAGCCATCTACAGTAGTGCTCAAGGAGATGCAAGGATGTACAGACAGAAGATCAAGGAAAGCATCAAGTATTTCACAGTGGCAGTAAGGAAAATCAAGGATGTCCATCTAAGAGAGATAATCATGGTGTGCAAGGACAACTACTTGTGGCACCTAGCTTTTCAAACTCTAGAGAAACTGAGATTTACTGAGCTGTCAATCATTCTGGATTTGATTGAAAAGCATGGGATGAACAATGAAAGTCTTTATAATGACTTGAAGATGGACCAGAATAAAAGATTGCCTGAGGTTATATCCAAGCCAAGGACAATAATTTACCAAAGCCTATCTCAAGACAGTAGTATTGACCAACTAGTAATTCCCTCAGACCTTTTAATGAAGAACAATGCAAAGATCAACCAGGTGCTGCAAATGATGAGAGCTAAGAGAGGAACTAGGACAGCTGAGGAACTAGAGATGATTCGAACTCTACAATCCTTTCTGATTCATGGAGTCATTCCTGAATCTGTCAAAGAAAAGAGCAAAAAGAAGGATGGGGAGGATGATGATGAGGAGAAAACCTATGAAAGGAGATCTCAGACAAGGAGAAATAAGGATGGACCTAGTGAGAGCAGCAGGAGCAAACATCCTAAGAAATCAAAAGATGCTGGTGATGACAAGAGGGACACCAAAGGGACAAAGGAAACAACCAGGAAAACAAGAAGTGGAATTCAGCAAGTCAAGGACATTGCTAGCAGTACTTTAACCACAACACAAGACTCTAAGTCTAGGGTGGGTACTGTTAGCAATGATCCTCCAAAATCATTATCCATGACTTCTGAACCTGAATTGCCACAGAAGAAAGATGAAGCCACTAAAGTAATTTCAAGAAAACACTTCCACAAAGTTACAGCTAGTGGAGTGTTACAGTGGATGAAGGGGAAAGGAATGAAGCTACTTCCAAGTGATGTGGCACTGAAGACTAATTCTCCTTGTTCCAGAAAGGTATCTCTTGTGAAGCATTTGAAGATCAAGAGTGTACCCAAAAGGATAAGGATAACAAAGAAGACTGGAAAACTCACAAATGTTATTGGCATCAATGTGCTTCCACTAGATGAGGACTATGATGAAGATGCCCTAGCATTTTTGAGGGCTCAAAGGATCTTTGAAGTCAAAGTGAAGTTGGATCATCTAGAGATCAAGTACACTGATGGAAGAGAAAGGATAATGAAGCAAGGAAGCTGGCAATATTTCTATAAGTATGAGCTTGAAAGGATAAATGCCTTACTGAATTTTGAAGAAAGAGAAGAAAGGACATGGAAGATAGATATTGCCAGGTACTTGAAGATGCATGCTGATTATGAAGAAAACATGAGGAAAGAGAATGAAGAGAAAAACATACAGAGAGAGAAAGAAATGGCTGAGATGGAGGAGAGGGCTAAGGAGCTAAGGCAGAAAGGGATGTGCAGGGTCAAACAAAATCCTTACATTGTGGAGTACAAAAACTCACATGGAGGTCAAAGCAAAATAAGGATGGAGTTTCTTGATTCCTATGTAGAAAGTGCACTCAAGGCTGCAATTGATGACTTGAAAGGCTCACCTCTCATTGAAGAACTGATTGCAAGAGAAGAACTTCAAGAAGCCATCATAGACATGAAGAGAAAAGAAGAGATAAGGAAAAAGAAGATATATGATGATTTGCTAGAGAAGCAATTGGAAGCTGAAGCTGCTGAGCAACAAAAGTAATCTGTAAGCTTTCAATTTTTCTATGTAATCAAATTTCTGATCTCAATGATCATGAATTGTCCTCTCTGTTACTAAATTTCCTTTTATGTAAGTTAGGCTTGTTATCAGACATGAAATTGTGCCTAAGGATCTTACTCACAATTTGGGGGAGATTGTTAGGCTCAAGACATGTCTGAATACCACTATTAACAAGCCTACACTATGTGACTATGTCACACTGCATGACCTAGTGATTTCTATCACTGGGATAGAGTATAGGTCTCTAAATGTACTTGTCTTGTTCTCATGAACAATAGCTTTATCATGTATGCTCAGATTTATAATGAGCTTAGTAAAGTTTCTTGCATCTAGATTGTATATAGGCCATTGAATAATTATCCTGGTAGAAGTTCAGAAGTGTTCATGCAGTAGGATAGAGTTGAATAAGGCTATGAAGAAATAAGTTGCAGGAATTTGTCTAAGGCATTATATAGCAAAGTCAAAAGAAAGCTATGTCGTGAAGTCACCAATATCCATGTCGTGAAGTACTATATCGCATAGTCCATTTTGTACTATGTCGAGAAGTCCTCAAGACACATGTCGTGAAGTGTTGAAGTCAGCAAAGTCAAAAGAGCCTAGATCGTGAAGTCCTCAGAAGCCTTATGTCGCATAGTCATCAAATGACCTATGTCGCATAGTCATCAAATGACCTATGTCGCATAGTCATCAAATGACCTATGTCGCAAAGTCTTCAAAGGCTATATCGCGTAGTCCTCACAAGGGAGATCGCGAAGTCAGGGATAAAGTGGAGTTCACGATATCAACACTTAGCCGTTTATAACAAGACAAATCAAGGTACAGAACCAAGAATCAAAGGAGACAAATACTGAAGCATTTGTTCTGGCAAGGTGGTCCAAAGAACAGATGGCAAATCTACAGCTAAACTTAGAGAGAAAGATAAGAGACAAGCAGCTACAGAAACGGGAAAGACTCCGAAAAGCAGGTGGTCCTTCCTGACACAGTGAACTTCTTATGGCAGGACAAGTTGGACTTTCAGAAGGGGTAGCTGTGTAATATTGTGTGTGCCTAGTTTGTATAGGTGAATATATATATCGTGCACACATAACTGTAAGCAGTAAGAGAGATACACATAGTTATTTGCTAAGCTCTTTTCTCTGTAAGCAAGCAAGTTCAAACTGTTCTTGTTTAGAAGCCAGAAATTCTATTGTGAATTTCTTGGAAAGCTGTAGTATTTAATTTGCTTATACAAAGTAGATTAAAGTGATTGTGTGTGTTATTTACTTTCTGCATATTATATATCATAATCATATACAGTCTGTTACTTAGTTTTCAAGAATCGAAAAATATATCAAACTATCCATTCACCCCCCCCCCCCTCTGTCTAGTTTCTAGTAGTATTCATTTCTAACACGGTTGTTGGTTACACTCCAAGTTTAAAGTAGGAAATAAATAGGGTTACCTGACATAGCTATTCAAGGTAACACAGGATATGAACAATTTTAGATTGAGTAATGCACCGGCAAGAAAATACCAATTCCGGTCAATGATCATCCGTAGTTCTAACATCACCGGTACGAGGATGATCCCATCTCCACATCTTCATAACATATGATACTAACAAAATAGTTCCTCAAAATCATACCAAACTCACTTAATAAATTAGGGGTTCGTAAACATATCTGTCATTCCCCTATAGTTGTCCAAATTTGTGCCTCACATGGTCGAGTCCATATGTCCGCACAAGATGGAGGTCTACTAGTTACTATATACGTAGTCTCAAACAAGAGTTGTATCGAAGGAATCCAACTCCAAACACACTGACCTCCTTTCTGATAGGTTCTGAGATCGTCGTAACGCTCGTTGCAGCCATACGTAACTTCATTATAGTCATGCCATCAATTCCCAATGTTCTTGATTTTTGAGTTGAACCATCGTGGCCTAACATACGAAGGATACTCATGATACCGTCTAGTGTGCTCGTCTTACGATAACGTTCTTGTAATACATACATGCAAAATCTTCCTCGAGGGTAACAAAATCCCCAATGGTGTATTGGACACTATCTCGGGTGGAATCATTGCTCGTGGGGGATTGAGACCTCATAGACAAAACCACGCCTTCAACTAGTCCAGGTAACTAGTGACCTTAATTACGTAAGGAAATTTAAACGCCCTGGTTCTCACATATGTTGCCTCCTTATGGGCAAATTAGGAAGGACTACGAGTAACAAGATTCGTGCCAGTCAAATCAACCAATGGTATTGGCAATCCTGCCTCTACCTCAACTACTTTTGAGACTCTGCTCCGCGTTCTATAATAATGTGTCTGATAAATCATGTACAAATCAAAGCTCTCTTCTCGTCATTCTGATGACCTCTAAAAATTCTCTCGGTTCTACTATAAGACCTCAAGTAAACATCTCAATCTTAACTTACTTAGTGGTTCTACATTTGGTAGCCCAATAACGAACTCTATATGAGCTCCTACATTATTCTCTTACTTAGACATCTCTCTTAACACTCTCATCTCTGAGTACTATAACTTATTGTTTTGATACCATTTCTGTAACACCCCCATATCAGGGGTCAGGAATCCAGGTTTCTACGACACCATCCAGTCATATATGTAACACCCCCAGACCTGGGGTCGGAGATCTGGGTTGTCACGATCCCTTGTTCCGTACAAACACTTAATACTTGAACCATGAAACAATAAATCAACACACATGGTGACCCCACCATCAATATACTCACGCTAGTTATGTCTCAGAAACGAACTTACAATAATAGTAGTCATATGATCCATAAATTAAAGTTATTACAACCCAAAAGTAAAATACTTGCAACCTACTACCAGTATGATTTCTATGTGAAACCATATGGTAGCGCAAAAGTTTGTTCTTGTTCATTAATATACATAAGTGATACTTATAATTAAACCGGAGCGACAAGAGTTACACTCCGAACCAACTCAGTACTTCTACCAGATCAACTGTAACAACCATGCTACAGGCGGCCTGTATGTCCCTGACGCGCTTCCGAGCGGTACGACAAATCCTGGCCATCTACTCTAGCTGTTGTGTTGTGATATATATGTATAGAAATAAAAGCAAGAGTGAGCACTCGGCCCAGTAATAATACAATACCGCATAAGCATATAATTAAGCTTATATCATAAAGGAAAACCTTTAAAAACTTCATTCATATACAGAATGATATATTTATTCTCTTTTCGTCAAAACATACCATACAGTACGACTACTGTATGAGGAACATCATTACTCATTATTGTCACATTATCAGTAACTCAGCGCCTAGGCTTTTGTTACAATGTTCAGCTCAACTCCAATTGGAGGGAAGGGAATGTACTGGAACACCCGATACACGGTGATCAGCCGTTGTATCGTAACTTTTCTTTTCTACTAGTAGAAGGACGACTTCCTGTTCGGTTATCACCCTGACCGCATACGGGCCACTGTGCTAAGAGATCACTACCTCGGTGCATATCTCGTCACGGGTAAGCCTTAGCATGCAAGAGATCACTACCTCGGTGCCTATTTCATCACCGGGTAAGCCTTGATAATTTTGGCACTACCCCGGCACCTATTTCATTGCCGTGTAGGCCTTTCCAATTTCCACGATGAAAAATATTAATGAAACGGAAATCGGAATTTAATTCCATTTTTCCCAAGTACAAATACTTGCCAAAACTTTGTAACCGTTCAGAATACCTTACTCCAAAGTAATTGAAAGGAGTAAGTCAAAGTGTGGGTTGACATTAGTCAACGAAACTACCGATGATTACTACGTATTTTGAAATCATGACCAGGGAGTTTATTGAAATTTCAGAGTTCAGCGAGTTTGAAATACTCTAATTGAATGGGGGAGCCATCCCCTAGTTATAGGTATTCTAGAGGAACAGTGGAAGAAAACTCTGTCCTCGAATTCTTGAACTAAATTCCCAAATTTTCGATGAGTTAGAAACCCTATCCGCATTTAATTACCTTTAACTATCTTAAGATAATAGTTGGGAATCTCTATTTTAATACCTTTTCTGAAAATCAAAATTTATATTTTTGTGTAAATAATAGAACCTTTAAGCATTTAATAAGGTTCTATGATTTTAAATCATATTTGGAATATTTAATAAATACCCAAATAGTAAATATTAAATTATTATTCAATATAAAACAACCTAAGTGAATATTTAAAATAATATTCACTTAGTTAAATAATCCTCAAATAATAAGTATTGAATTATTATTCAATATAAAACACTTAAGTGAATATTCAAAATAATATTCACTTAATTAAATAATATTCAAATAATATATATTATAATATTATTTAAATATCTCACCTTAAATATCCAATTATATAGATATTGGAATATTTAATATACCCTTAAAGTATAACCGTCCCTGGAACCTTCCAGCTTCTGAAAGTAGTTTAAAACAAAATAATAATTTGACTCCCGGTCTAAGTTTTAAAACCATCGTACAAGTACTCTATACTTAGAGTCTTTAACCTTTAACCTTGGTTTATATCTAGTACTTATCTAGTATATAAACCTTATACCTTATACAACTTTTTATAAAAAGCGAAAACAGTTTATTAGTCATTTCACAGCATTAAAGCAGCATATATAGCAATACCACAACATATATCACAACAGCATCATTATATGGTGTAGGGTTTGAAAACTTGCCTTGGGGTCTTGGTGGTGTGGTAGTGGGGGCTTGAGAGTGTGCACGTCGATCTATAACAAGATGTACAATTACAGTCAGTCCCCTAGAACCATTTAATGTGCTATAACTCAAGCACTACAGTTCTACCAATGAAAATTAAACGTCTCGCTCTTGGTCATCTATAACCTCGTGACATTCCGTATACTTCTAAGTCAAAAGCTTGGGTGAAAACCATTCACAAATCCCAAGTTCTTTTACTTTACCATTTCCTTGTTTTAAACCATCCCCTGAAGGGTATTTCACTCGCGCAACCTTTGTTCTAGCATTTTTCTAAAATCACAAACTTATCGTTTTGACACGAAACCTTCTAGGTTCCTTTCTAGACTATACATACTAGTATTCATTTTAATATCTCAATCCAATTCCAATTTTAAAGGGCTTGATCCCTATCTCGAAGTTCATACAATGAACTATCTAGTTACGCGGAACCGCTTTCACTAAAACGGACGTTTCTCCTAAACCGTAAATCGAAACGACACGATTCTTTCGCTAAAACAATCTAGGAAACAGAGCCTACATGCTCATGGGCAGAAACTTCATGTTTATTCCCTGTATGACAACCATGGTTTCTGTCTAAACTACCTAAGTAAAATCCGACATGGTAACGGCGCTTACGCGTACTTCCCGTGTTTTTAAACACTCAATCCAACTACAATTCAACCATCAACCAACCACCAATAAAACTCAAGCTAATACTACCATTTTTCTGTCCAAACAAGGTCATACTCTAATTCATAAGTTCATCCACAAATCAACCATTAAACATGCTTAAAATCATTCATACATGCTTCATTCTAACATAGTTCTAATCGATCACTTCTAACTACTAGATCAAAGCATAATCTTAAAAAAAAAGAAGTTTTATACCTTCCTTGGATCTTAACAAAGGCTATATATGGGTGGTATATCCTTCCTTGCTCCTTAACTATGCTAATCAAACCTAAAATCATCAAAACAAAACAAGATTCTATGATATTACTATTCACATCACTATTCATCATCAACTTTGAATCCATTTTTGACCAAGCTATGATCCATGGATGAGGCTGAGATTAGATATCTACCTTGGATATTGGAAGAGGGTGATTTAGAGTCCAAGATCAAGATTTATGGTTGAGTGGAAGTTGAAGAAAATGTTTTAAGGAATGGGGAAAGAAGAAAAGCCGAATGTAGTTCTTCTTCTTGTTCTTCTTCTTTTGTTTTGTTTTGTTTTCTTTTCCTTTCTTTTCTTTTGGAAAAATATCTCTAATTTGGATGCATCTTATTTGTGTGGTGTAGGTTGAGTTTTGTCATCAATGACAAGGCTCTTTTTGAACTTGTGGTGGTGGTGAAAGTGGTGACAAGGTGGTGATTCATCACCTTTTCATCACTTTGTCATGCTTATGTCATTCCCTTGCATCATGCTTATGTCATCCTTTGCATCCTCAATCCTTTTATATATTGCACTTGATGATCTCATATAATACTCCTCCTTTGGTTAGGGTTTAATCCATAATTTACTACGCTTTTGTTTCGCGATAGTTTCAAGTGGTTTTAAAGACGTTTCTCTGTACCAAAGCTAGGGTACTTCCTTTATCCTTCCATTACCTTTGTCTAATATATATTCTTAGATTTCTCACCTTGGTTTAAGATATGATAATGTATTTCTCATTCCACATACTTTCTTAAAACGATCAAATCAATACATCCTTAAATGTCCAATGAATAGTGATTTAAAACTCGAATGGGAATCTTCTGATTCTGATTGCATTTGCATTCACTTATTCTCCTTATACATCAATAATATCACTTCGAAACATTCATTCCATGTCGTCTACATAGTGTGGTCTGAAAAACTTTTCATCAGCAAAATTACTATTCATTAGTGGAAATTTACTATTCATCAAGGTTTTAATTATTACAAAAATTTGGGATATTACAGTCTCCCCTACTTACAAGGATTCCGTCCCGGAATCAGATCAAAATAGATGAGGGTACTTTTCTAGCATTGCGCTCTCTAGTTCCCAAGTGGATTCTTGAACATTATGATTCCTCCACAAAACTCTTGCCAGCTTTATAACTTTATTCCTTAGCACTTGATCCTTGCGGTCAATGATTTCTACGGGTTGCTCTATATAGGACAGGTCTGGTTGTATATTTACTTGTTCGTATTCCACTACGTGTCTGGCATCCGGATTGTACTTCCTTAACATGGACACATGGAACACATTGTGAACTTGCTGCAGATTTGGGGGCAAGGCTAGCTCGTAAGCTACTTCCCCGATACGTCTCAAGATCTCGAACGGTCCAATATATCTAGGGCTCAATTTCCCTTTCTTTCCGAATCTCATCAATCCTTTCCACGGAGATACTTTCAACAGCACAAGATCTCCCACTTCGTATTATTTGTCCTTTCGGGCCAAGTCTGCATATTTCTTCTGTATGTCTTGGGCTGCTACCAGCCGTCCTCTGATAAGGTCTATTGCATCCTTAGTCTGTTGGACCATTTCGGGTCCGAGCATTTTTCGCTCTCCAACTTCATCCCAATACAAGGGTGATCGACATCTTCTTCCATACAAGGCCTCATACGGGGGCATCCCGATACTTGCATGAAAACTGTTGTTATAGGAAAACTCTATCAGGGGTAGGTGATCATCCCAATTTCCTTTGAAATCTATGGCACAAACTCTCAACATATCCTCTAAGGTTTGGATAGTCCTCTCACTTTGCCCATCCGTCTGGGGATGGTAAGCGGTACTCATGTTTAGCTTGGTTCCTACATATTCCTGAAAGCTTCTCCAAAATCTGGAGTTAAATCTAGGGTCTCTGTCTGACACAATGGAGACTGGAACTCCATGTCTCGCCATAATTTCTTTCATGTAAATATCCACTAGCCTATCGACAGTGTATCTTTCATTAATCGGAAGAAAGTGGGTTGACTTCGTCAACCGGTCTACTATTTCCCAGATGGCGTCGTGATTAGCTTTGGTTCGTGGCAATCCTACTACGAAGTCCATGGCTATTTGTTCCCATTTCCATTCTGGAATCTCTAGGGGTCTTAAGAGTCCACCGGGTCTTTGGTGTTCTGCCTTTACTCTTTGGCAGGTCAAGCATTTGCTTATCCACTCTGTTACGTCCTTTTTCATGTTAGGCCACCAATAATATTCCTTTAAATCCCTATACATCTTGGTACTTCCCGGGTGAATTGAATATCTTGAGCTATGACTCTCATGTAGAATCTCGTCTTTTAATTCCTGGTCATTAGGAATCCAAATCCGGTAAGTATACCTCATAACTCCCTTACCGTCTCTCTCAGTCCTTAATTCCTCTCCCGTCATTAGCTCTTTCCCTTCGCTCATCATGCGTTCTTGACTTAATTTGATCTTTTGTACCAAATCTGATTGTAGTGCCATTTCAAATAGTTTCTCCGTGCCATCTCCGGTTATTTTAACCTCCATCTCCATCTTTTCAAACTCTTGGATTAACTTCTCTGAGGAGGTTATCATTTTGAGTCTCTCCTTCCTACTAAGGGCATCGGCCACCACATTGGCCTTCCCTGGGTGGTAAAGAATCTCGCAATCATAATCTTTGATTAATTCTAACCATCTCCTCTGTCTCATATTGAGCTCTTTCTGAGTGAAAATGTACTTAAGGCTCTTATGGTCTGTGTAGATCTCGCACTTTTCCCCATATAAGTAATGCCTCCAAATCTTTAAGGCGAAAACTATGGCTGCTAGTTCCAAATCATGGGTAGGGTATCTACTCTCATATTCTTTTAACTGCGTAGAAGCATATGCAATTACCCTTTCGTGTTGCATAAGCACGCATCCTAACCCTTTGTGTGACGCGTCACTGTAGATCACAAAATTTCCTTTTCCGTCTAGCAGCGCCAGTACAGGGGCAGTAACTAGCCTCCTTTTCAATTCCTGAAAACTCTTTTCACATTTCTCAGTGCACTCAAACTTCTCAGTCTTTCGGGTCAGTCGGGTCAGTGGGGCTGCTATCTTGGAAAAATCTTTCACAAATCTTCGATAATACCCGGCTAAGCCTATAAAACTTCTCACCTCAATCGGGGTGGTCGGTCTGTCCCAATTTGAAACGGCTTCTATCTTAGCAGGGTCAACTAGCACTCCGTCACTGCTGGCTACATGGCCTAGAAACTGTACTTCTCTCAGCTAAAATTCACACTTGGAAAACTTAGCATATAGTCTTTCCTTTCTCAAAGTCTCTAACACTATTCTCAAGTGTTCTGCGTGTTCCTCCTCTGTCTTGGAGTAGACTAAAATATCATCAATAAAAACTATGACGCACTTATCCAAGTATTGCTTAAAGACTCTATTCATTAGGTCCATGAAGGCTGCTGGGGCATTCGTCAGCCCGAACGACATTACTAAAAACTCATAGTGCCCATACCTCGTGCGAAATGCAGTCTTGGGTATATCTTCAGGTTTTATCTTTAACTGGTGATATCCAGTCCTCAGGTCAATCTTGGAGAAGTAAACCGCATCTTTCAATTGGTCAAACAAATCATCAATCCTTGGTAAAGGATATCGGTTCTTAATGGTCAACTTGTTTAGTTCTCGGTAGTCTATACACAATCTCAAACTACCATCCTTCTTTTTCACAAACAGCACTGGTGCACCCCATGGTGACACGCTGGGTCTTATCATTCCCTTATCTAGCAATTCCTGCAATTGGATAGCTAACTCTTTCATTTCTACCGGAGCTAACCTGTATGGGGCCTTTGAAACTGGCGTCGTCCCTGGAGCTAATTCGATAGCGAATTCTATCTCCCTATCAGGTGGTAATCCCGGAAGGTCTTCTCGAAATACGTCTTCAAATTCATTAACTATAGGAATATTTTGTAACTTAGGAATCTCTCGATTTGTATCTATCACATAGGCTAAGTAAGCCTCACACCCATGCCGCAACAACCTCTTGGTTTGGGCCATGGTTAAAAACTTACGGGTTTGTCGTTGTCCCTTGAACACGACCTCCCGCCCTTGGGACGTTTTAATCCAAACTTTCTTTCTTTCACAATCTATCTGAGCACCATTGCTCGACAACCAATCCATTCCCAGAATAACATCAAATTCCCCTAATTTAAATGGAATCAAGTCCACATGAAACTGTCGACCTTCTATCTCTAGACTACAGTCTATAAATATTCCATCAACTGGAATTACTTCCCGATTTGCTATTTCTACCTCTAATACTTCTTTTAATGGTTCCGCCCTAAGTCTTAACTGACTCACGAAATCCCTTGAAATAAAAGACTTGGTAGCTCCCGAATCAAATAAAACATTTGCATTGACGGTGTTGAGTAAAAGGGTATCTGCTATCACATTAGTGTCCCTTACGGCGTCTTTCACCATTGTTATCTCGCAAACACGCAAGTATACGTGGTCACAAAATAGCAAGTGGTAAATAAAAGTTCGTTCCTCAGGGACAAGATGTACTGCGAATTTAATGCCTATGCAACAGAGTATGATTACTTCTTACTGCCTGACAATTTATCAATTTCAAGTTTTTATTATTCTAAAATTATCAACTAAGCACGAAATATCGGAAAATGAATTAACAAGAAATTATCTATAGCAAGAGAGACATGGGATTCCAACTTCATCTACAATTTCACTCATAGCTGAATCAATATAACGACTCGGGTGATAAATTCAATAATTAATCAGATAACACAATGACAATACGAGCTACCTTTCAGCAACTCGCATCAAACCTCTAATTTCCCCCAACAGATGGAGTTAAGAAGACACCAAATTATATTCAGATTACATATGTCTATACAATCTGATAATATAACTGATTTAAGCTTAGGTTATCAATACGATTACATGGGGCAACGTGAAATGGGTTAAATCACACTACAAATCAAGAATAATTAATTACTCAAGAACCCATGCTAATTTGGCGACATCTACACCCTAGAATCCACTTCCGCAATCATCTAGGATTGAATAAATAAGATGGTAGCTAAGCATCTTTAAATTAATTCAACCAAATTAGAGTACCGAAATTAAATCACCCGGAATCAATCACGACTCAAGCACAAAAGCTACGTTATAGAATCCATTGGAACCCCATGAAAAAGAATTAGTTCATGTCTGAATTAATAATTAACATGGAAAGGATGTAGAACATAGATCTGAAATTGCACATGATAATAAACAATATGGGAATAATTAAAAAAAATATAAGAACAAGAGATAGAAAATAAAACCCAAATGGAAGACGTGAAAATCTGAAAGTTGGAATTAAACTGGAAATTTGGCTCCTGGTTGCCACACAAGAACCCTAGAATTTGCTTACAAAAGTAAAATGTTGATGATAATAATACGTCCATCTGCTAGTGATAATGGATATCACTTAAATACCTAGGACATTACATACTAAAACTAACTGCTGGCCCAAATAAACGTGGCCCAAATAGAGTTTAAACCCGGAACATTATTAACTTAGATCATAGAGCACATAACTAATAGCCTACGACCAGCCAAACGCGCACCTGCACTAGGCAAGGCGCTCCTGCGCGAGACAAGCAGAGACCCAACAGCGCTCCTGCGCGTTGGACTAGCGCTCCTGCGCCTGTGACCTCCTGGAGAGACCGCGCACCTGCGCGTTGTGCTGCGCCCCTGCGCTACTGCGTCGCTGTTCAGCCGCTTGGACAGAGAAGGTCTCGCGCTCCTGCGCTGTATGTCGCGCACCTGCGCCTCTAGGCAGACGGGCGACTGCGCTCCTGCGCAGTGGTTGGCGCACCTGCGCGAGAGACCCTCTGGAAAAACAGAAAACCGCGCCCTTGCGCGCTTTGTTGCGCCCTTGCGCTAGACGTGCGTTGCTCAGCCGGCGCTCCTGCGCGCTATGTCGCGCACCTGCGCGTGTGGACAGACGGTGGCTTGCGCTCCTGCGCCTGGTTGAGTGCTGCTGCGCCTCCATGCCCCTGGACATGTCCCAACACTTCTTTCTACACTTAAGCTTGTTTTCTTGCTTGAATTCCTCCTACACTTTGCCATCTTCCCTCAACGAATATACACCACCCTTTATTCATTTGAACTCCAAGATGCCGTCAACATGCAATCTACACAATTAAAGCAAAAACATATCAAATTACAACGAAACTTGAGAACTTACACCCGTTTTAAGTCCAAACGGAAGGTGAATAATGGATATAAAATCCACTTAACAAACCCCCAAACTTAAACCGTTGCTTGTCCTCAAGCAAAGCAACTCAACCCTAAAATGATGAATGAATGCAACTAATAACCACATGTCATGATAATGCGAACATGTCCTAATGCAATGACTCCAAACACGAGTTACCGTAACCAACACTCAAGCCAACACCTCAAATTATGCAACAACGGCAAACAGAGCTCGACTAAGTTCCCGTATACTAACAATACATGCACGGGAACGTGGTGTGTGCAATTCTCACTAAAAAAAAAACATACTCTCGACACTAGATCAAAGGCATCACCAATTCTTTGCCAAAACAATCACATGTTTATAACCAGAATGCACTCTAGCCACAAGAACCCACTTAAGGACACCGCCATCATCATTCAAGGTAGACAAGGACTCATGCTTAACTACACAAACACAATCACACATGCTTATCGACCGTGCAATGGGTAAGACCCCTAAAGGCTTATACAATAGCACCCTTGTAGCGAGCGTTAGGTTAGTGGATCCCAGACCGAAAAAGTCTTAGGTCACTAGGCATAAAATCCCCTAGAACTTACTTGCTCGAGTACTAAAGAGCTCACCCTAGTCAATTAGCATACACACACTCTCACAATCACTCATTTTTTTTTTTTTTTACCACTCTTTTGTTCTCTTTTTCTCTTTTTTTTTTTTTTCTTTACTCTATATTTTTTTTTTTTTTTTTTTTTTTCTTCTTTTTTTTTTTTTTTCTTTTCTTTCTTTACACATGGGTGCACTATCTCACCCTCCTAGACTACTCATATTAAATATGAGCGGCTACTAGCCATTTGACGCCTAGCCATTATTACACTACAACACAACACGACCCGACACCTAGCATGAAATCCATGTTTTCCCCCAAACTTATACTTAAGTGCTCCTACGGCATCAAGGGAATAACGAACATTCTAGATATAAATAAATGATTAAATCCTAACCATCAAACTAGGTATGACTCGATCTAGCCCAAGAGCAAACAGTGAGACCGTGAAAAGATTGTGTTCCCGACACACGCAAGTCAATTTCATAGAAACTTAAACCAACCCTCTATTCATTGTCATCACATTCAAATTAGCATCAACCCAATGAGCCAGAAACAAACACTCGAGTGGAATCATATGATATGCATGAACAAAATGATATTACAATCCTAAATAATTCTATATGGCATGGCATCCTAAATGTAAACTAAATGACATGGCACAACTAAATGCAACTACTATGAACTAACATGAATATAAACTAAATGCAATGCATGACTCTAGCACCCTAAAATCACCCCCAAACTTATTAAGTTCAATGTCCTCATTGAAGGTAAATAAAAGGGTACAAGAGATACTCCCCTACTCATCGGCATCGTCACCCTCCTCAGGTGGTGTGTCAGGTGGTGGATAGATGTGGTGTGCGCCAAAGGTGGGCCATGTGACCTGGATTCCCTGCTGGTGATACACTCCATCCAACGACTGCGTCAAATCCGAGGCGAATCTACTCAGCATATCATGTGTAGTGTCATAGCGCCGCAGCATGCGCCTATACTGAGCATCACTAAAGACCACAGTGCCCTGACTCGGCTGGCTCGTCTGAGCGTGGGAAGGACCCGCTCTATTAGTTGGACGAGTAACCCTCTGCACTAATGGTGGGGCCTCCTCGCCCTCGTCAACAACATATCCAAGTCCCCTAGGATGCGGAGTGCCGACCTGCCACTCTGCCATCCTCCTAATCACATGGTGATTAATCGAACCCATCGGCCGAAACAAGGTCTCATCAACAACCCAAGTTACACCAACATGAACACACAAGTTAGCAATGACAACCGCATGAGGAATTCCTCCTGTAGTGCTACCACCCAAGAACTTCATGATATTTTGGTAAATGAGATACCCGAGATCAATATACTTTCCGTTCAAGATGCCCCACAAAATGATCGCCCTCTCAATAGTGACATCAGTAACATGCGAAGATGGCATGATGCGAGCACACAAAAATAGGAACCAAGCTCTCGCATACCGTGTCAAAGCAGCTGCAGGAAAGGTACGCTTCTCATTTGTACCAGGCTTGCACTTCCACACCGTGCCCGGTATACACATCCCCTCTGTAATGGCATCCAAATCAACATTATCGCGGGTAGTCCGTGCCCAATCCTCAACACCACTAGGCTTAGTCGGTTGGTGTATAACACGACGAATGTGGGACGGCTTGTATGCCACGGCCTTCCCCCTCACCATGGTAATGCCGTTTTTCTGATCTTTTGCGTTAGCATAGAACTCTCGTATTATGCTCAACGGAACCTCCTCGGGTTTAGAACAAAATACATCCCATCCCATCTCAGTAATCATCTCTTCTAACTCTCCATCCTCACCCGAAGGCTCAAAACCCCTTTCTTTGATAACCCCCTTCTCCAACAAATTATCAAATTCATCTTGTGCCATCTTAGACACAAATTTCTCCCCATCAAAGTCGGGTTCCACCTCCTCCTCCGAACTACTACTAGCCACAACACGGGTTCTTTTCCGGGCCATTCAACAAGAACAATGTAACACTTCCACAAATTCAACAATTAACCAACAACACCCCAAAAAAAAATGTTCACACAATATCCCAATTCCAATAATCAATCTCAATTCAATAAAAAGAGTAGTAAAGAATTTTACCCATGGATTGAAGATGAGAACCTTAAAAGCACTCCCCCAAACTTGGATTAGAGATTCCTTGAAGCTTTAATGGAGGTTGGATAATTTGGAACAAAGAGGGGATTTGTGTGTATAGGTGTATGTATATATGGGTGTGTAGATGTTGGAGGTGTTTGAATGATTTAAGATTTGGGTGGGTATTTGAATTTGTGGAAGGAATTGATGTAGGTGTAGATGAAGAAATGGAGATGGGTGTTTTAGAGGTTTGTTTTGGTCGACCAAAACAATAGCAGTAGGCATATGGAGGCTGGTGGGATAATCGGCCTTTATTATTTTTTTGTATTTTTTTATTTTTTTTTTTTTTTTTTTTTTTTTATTTTTTTTTTTATTTTTTTTTTTTTTTTTTTTTTTTTTTTTTGAGAATAACAATTACACTAGAAAAACAGCTTAACTTCATACCAATTACGTGGGTTGCCTCCCACGAAGCGCTTCTTTAACGTCACTAGCTTGACTTGAAGCTTGAGTTTACATCGAACCAAGAACCACCGTTCTTTTCTCGCGATCCACCATTCCCCCAAAATAATGTTTCAATCGCTGGCCATTGACCTTAAAAGCTTGATCAGGTGATGTTTCGAAAATTTCCACAGCACCATGCGGATACACCGTTTTAATGGTGAAAGGCCCTGACCATCGTGATTTGAGCTTTCCCGGAAAAAGCTTGAGTCGAGAATTAAAAAGAAGCACCAATTGGCCTGGTTCAAAGGTTTTGGGCACCAATTTCCTGTCGTGCCACCTCTTTACTTTCTCCTTGTATAACTTTGAGTTCTCATAAGCTTGCAGACGGAACTCATCAAGTTCATTCAGTTGTAACCTCCTCTTTTCACCAGCAGATGTCATATCAAGATTCAACTTTTTCAATGCCCAATACGCCTTGTGCTCAAGTTCTGCGGGCAGGTGACAAGCTTTTCCATAAACCAGCTGAAACGGAGACATCCCTAAAGGAGTTTTATAGGCAGTCCTGTAAGCCCACACAGCTTCATCCAATTTCGTGGACCAATCCTTCCTCGAAGGATTCACTACCTTCTCTAAGATTCGCTTAATTTCCCGATTCGAGACTTCGGCTTGACCATTAGTCTGCGGATGATAAGCTGTTGCAACGCGGTGAGATACTCGGTATTTGGCTAGTAAAGCCGTGAACTGGCGGTTGCAAAAGTGAGTGCCTTCATCACTGATAATAGCTCGAGGGGTCCCAAAACGAGTGAAGATCTGCTTATGAAGAAAGTTAAGCACGACCTTAGCATCGTTCGTTGGCAAGGCCTTCACTTCTACCCATTTGGATACATAATCCACTGCCAACAGAATGTACTGATTGTTGAACGACGACACAAAAGGTCCCATGAAGTCGATACCCCACACATCAAAGATCTCCACTTCAAGCATATTATTCAATGGCATCTCGTTCCTCCTAGAAATATTGCCAACTCTTTGGCATCGATCACATCGCAGCACGAACTGATGTGCATCTTTGAATAGGGATGGCCAGAAAAACCCCGCCTGAAGCACACGAGCAGCAGTTTTATCTCCACCATAATGACCACCATAGATGGTGTCATGGCAATCTCGTAGAATACCCTCTGTCTCACTGTAAGGAATACACCTTCTGAGAAGCTGATCCGGCCCTTGCTTGAATAGATAGGGCTCATCCCAACGATACCACTTGACATCATGAAGAAATTTCTTTTTCTGAGCGTACGAAAATTCAGCTGGGATGATGTTGCTCACCAGATAGTTCACGAAATCAGCAAACCATGGTACTTCCCCTTGTACCTGAAACAACTGCTCGTCTGGAAAGTGCTCATTGATTAAGGTCTCATCCTTTCTGCCTCCTTCACCTTGCTCCAATCTTGAGAGATGATCAGCTACTTGATTTTCCGTTCCTTTTCTGTCCTTGATTTCAAGCTCAAACTCCTGAAGTAAGAGTACCCAACGAATCAGTCGGGGTTTAGCATCCTTTTTAGCCAGAAGAAATCTGATAGCTGCATGGTCTGTGTAGACTGTGACCTTCGCACCAAGCAAGTAAGACCTGAACTTCTCGAATCCATACACCACTGCAAGAAGCTCTTTTTCAGTGGTGGTGTAATTCAGTTGGGCATCATTGAGGGTTTTACTAGCATAATAAACCACATGAAACACGTTTATCTTCCTTTGCCCCAACACCACGCCCACGGCGAAATCACTTGCATCACACATCATCTCAAATGGTTCATTCCAGTTAGGAGCTGTGATAACTGGAGTAGTTGTAAGCTTCTTCTTCAAGTGCTCGAATGCCTGCAGACACTCATCAGTGAATTTGAAAGGAGTGTCCTTCTCTAATAGACTGCAGAGTGGCTTTGTGATTTTAGAGAAGTCCTTTATAAAACGCCTATAGAACCCGGCGTGTCCCAGAAAACTGCGGATTCCTTTGACAGAAATAGGAGGAGGAAGTTTTTCTATTGTCTCCAGCTTGGCCTTGTCCACTTCTAAACCCTTTCTAGACACCTTGTGACCAAGAATGATGCCTTCCTGTACCATGAAGTGGCACTTCTCCCAGTTGAGCACTAAATTCGTTTCAACACATCGCTTCAACACCATGCTCAAGTTGTGCAAGCACTCGTCATAAGACGACCCAAAGACCGAGAAGTCATCCATGAACACTTCGACATTAATGCCAATCATATCAGAAAAAATGGCCATCATGCAACGTTGAAAAGTGGCTGGAGCACCACAAAGTCCGAAAGACACTCGTCGGAATGCAAAAGTGCCAAAGGGACATGTGAAGGTAGTCTTCTCCTGATCTTCAGGAGCTATGGCAATCTGATTGTAACCCGAATACCCGTCCAACAAACAATAGTACTCATGTCCAGCTAGTCTGTCCAGCATCTGATCAATGAATGGCAGAGGGAAATGATCCTTCCTAGTAGCTTTGTTCAATTTCCTATAGTCCATACAAACTCTCCAACCCGTGACTGTCCGAGTTGGAATGAGCTCATTCTTCTCATTAGCTACCACTGTCATGCCCCCCTTCTTTGGTACACACTGCACCGGGCTCACCCAAGAGCTATCCGAGATTGGATAAATGATGCCTGCATCCAGCCATTTCAGAATTTCCTTCTTGACAACTTCTTTCATGATAGGGTTTAGCCTCCTCTGATGTTCCACCGAAGGTTTGCACCCTTCTTCCATTGGAATTTTGTGCATACAGTAAGAGGGGCTGATGCCCTTGATATCTGCAATTGTCCACCCTATCGCTGACTTGAATTCCCTCAGAATCCGCAAGAGTTTTTCTTCCTCACTACCTGACAGGTTAGACGCAATAATAACAGGTAAAGTAGAAGCTTCACCAAGAAATGCATACCTGAGATGATCCGGCAGTGTCTTGAGTTCAAGTTCAGGAGCTTCCTCAATAGATGGCTTTAGACGAATCTGTGATTTTTGAAGCTCTGCTAAGCCAAGTGATGTTAGTGGAGCAAACACTTTCCTCTGGTAGGGGTTAGCATTCAACATCTGCATACATTCTGCAATTTCTTCATCCTCAAAATCAGAGTCACCTTGTAAAGTGCTTACCAAGGCATCTGATCTCAACAGCTGATTCACTTCCTCATTTTGCAGTGATTTAACCATATCCAATCTGAAACATTCTTCCTCTTCAGTTGGCAGTTGCATAGCTTTAAATACATTGAACGTGATGTTTTGATCATGCACCCTCATCGTCAATTCCCCTTTTTGAACATCAATCAACGTTTTGCCCGTAGCCAAGAATGGCCTTCCCAAGATAATGGGGATGTTCTTGTCTTCCTCGAAATCCAAGATGACAAAGTCAGCGGGGAAGATGAGTTTATCCACTTTGACTAGAACGTCTTCGACTATCCCACGAGGATATGTGACCGACCTGTCAGCAAGCTGCAATGAAATGTTTGTTGGCTTAGGGTCTGGAAGTCCAAGTGTCAAGAAAACTGAGAGAGGCATCAGATTGATGCTTGCACCAAGATCACACAAGCATCTGTTGAAAGATACGTTCCCAATAGTGCAGGGAATGGTGAAACTCCCTGGATCTTTAAGCTTTGGAGGAAGTTTCTGCTGCAGAATCGCGCTACATTCCTCCGTCAATGCAACTGTCTCATAATCAGCAAGCTTTAACTTCTTTGAGAGGATCCCCTTCATAAACTTGGCGTAGCTAGGCATTTGTTCCAAGGCCTCGGCAAATGGAATGTTGATCTGTAATTTTTTAAACACCTCCAGAAATTTGCCAAATTGCTGATCCCTTTTCTCCTTCTGAATTCGCTGAGGGAAAGGTGGAGGCGGGTAGACTGGAGGCTTGACCTCTGAAGGAACCGACTCCTTAGTTGGTTGCTTTTCCTTGTCCTCAACATCCTCTAGCTCGGCCTGTTTTGAAGTCTGCTCAAGATCTGAACCCCCTGTAACTTTTCCTGATCGCAGAATGATAGCCTGTACCTGCTCCTTACCCTCTCTCTTTCCTGGATTCGGTTCTGTGTTGCTAGGCAGAGTTCCCGGCTGCCTATTTAGTAGGGCATTAGCAAGCTGGCCAATCTGATTTTCCAAAGTCTTCAGAGAAGAAGCTTGACTCTGGAGTGAAACTGCTTGGCTTTTGACCATGGCTCTCAACTCTTCAAGTTCTGACTTTTCATTATTCTGCTGAAATCCTGGAGGCTGATACTGCTGCCTCGGTGCATATTGCTGCTGGCTCCCTGAGGGGTTGAACTGCCTACCCCCAAACTGCTGGTTAGAAGGTGGAAACGATTGTTGCTGCGCATTGTTCTGATTATTACCCCAGCTGAAATTGGGGTGATTCCTGTTGTTCGGATGATAGGTGTTAGGAACTGGGACTTGTGGCCTTTGAAAGTTGCTCACAAATTGTGCCGACTCAGTGGATATGGCACATTGACGAGTATCATGGCTACCAGCACATAGCTCGCAGACGCTAGCGACCTGTTGCATCCCAAGATTAGCCAATGAATCAACCTTCAAATTAAGGGCCTCTAACTGGGCTGAAAGTGCAGTAGCTGTGTCAACTTGAAGAACTCCTGCCACTTTGTTCTGCTGCAATCTCTGAGAAGGATTCTGGTACTCATTTGCAGCCATCATCTCAATCAGATCATAGGCCTCCTCATAGCTTTTAGCCCACAATGCTCCACCAGAAGCAGCATCTACCATAGGCCTAGATTGGCTTCCAAGTCCATTGTAGAAGCAGTTGATAATCATCCAGTCTGGCATCCCGTGATGGGGACATTTCCTGAGCATCTCCTTGTAACGCTCCCAAGCTTCACATAGAGATTCCCCCTGTGTCTGAGTAAACTGAGTAATAGCATTCCTAATGGCAGCTGTTTTTGCCATAGGAAAGAATTTGGAGAGAAATTTTTGAGCAAGCTCTTCCCAAGTAGTGATTGATCCGGCTGGTAGAGAATGTAGCCAGCCTTTAGCTTTATCCCTCAAAGAAAAGGGGAAGAGTCTCAGCTTCACAGCATCATCTGAAACACCATTGAATTTGAAGGTGTCACAGATTTCAATAAAATTCCGGATGTGCATATTAGGGTCCTCAGTTGCACCACCCCCAAACTGCACTGTGTTCTGCACCATCTGGATAGTTCCCGGCTTAATCTCGAATGTATTCGCAGCAATTGCAGGCCTGATGATACTTGACTGAATGTCATTTATCCTTGGCTGCGAATAATCCATGAGTGCTTTTGGAAGTACCTCTGGATTTAGATTAGCATCTCCCATTGTAACAACCGGTCCAACTTCTCCTTCTTGTTTTCTTTCTTGTTCCGCCTTGGTTTGAGATCGTGTTCGCATGCACGGTTAGTACCTGAAACACAATAAGGCAAGGCGACACAAGATGGATAAATAATCACAAATCAAGTCAGTAATATATAACGACCACTGATGACAAGCATATAAACTACAAATAACACCGTAGTCCCCGGCAGCGGCGCCAAAAACTTGTTATCTCGCAAACACGCAAGTATACGTGGTCACAAAATAGCAAGTGGTAAATAAAAGTTCGTTCCTCAGGGACAAGATGTACTGCGAATTTAATGCCTATGCAACAGAGTATGATTACTTCTTACTGCCTGACAATTTATCAATTTCAAGTTTTTATTATTCTAAAATTATCAACTAAGCACGAAATATCGGAAAATGAATTAACAAGAAATTATCTATAGCAAGAGAGACATGGGATTCCAACTTCATCTACAATTTCACTCATAGCTGAATCAATATAACGACTCGGGTGATAAATTCAATAATTAATCAGATAACACAATGACAATACGAGCTACCTTTCAGCAACTCGCATCAAACCTCTAATTTCCCCCAACAGATGGAGTTAAGAAGACACCAAATTATATTCAGATTACATATGTCTATACAATCTGATAATATAACTGATTTAAGCTTAGGTTATCAATACGATTACATGGGGCAACGTGAAATGGGTTAAATCACACTACAAATCAAGAATAATTAATTACTCAAGAACCCATGCTAATTTGGCGACATCTACACCCTAGAATCCACTTCCGCAATCATCTAGGATTGAATAAATAAGATGGTAGCTAAGCATCTTTAAATTAATTCAACCAAATTAGAGTACCGAAATTAAATCACCCGGAATCAATCACGACTCAAGCACAAAAGCTACGTTATAGAATCCATTGGAACCCCATGAAAAAGAATTAGTTCATGTCTGAATTAATAATTAACATGGAAAGGATGTAGAACATAGATCTGAAATTGCACATGATAATAAACAATATGGGAATAATTAAAAAAAATATAAGAACAAGAGATAGAAAATAAAACCCAAATGGAAGACGTGAAAATCTGAAAGTTGGAATTAAACTGGAAATTTGGCTCCTGGTTGCCACACAAGAACCCTAGAATTTGCTTACAAAAGTAAAATGTTGATGATAATAATACGTCCATCTGCTAGTGATAATGGATATCACTTAAATACCTAGGACATTACATACTAAAACTAACTGCTGGCCCAAATAAACGTGGCCCAAATAGAGTTTAAACCCGGAACATTATTAACTTAGATCATAGAGCACATAACTAATAGCCTACGACCAGCCAAACGCGCACCTGCACTAGGCAAGGCGCTCCTGCGCGAGACAAGCAGAGACCCAACAGCGCTCCTGCGCGTTGGACTAGCGCTCCTGCGCCTGTGACCTCCTGGAGAGACCGCGCACCTGCGCGTTGTGCTGCGCCCCTGCGCTACTGCGTCGCTGTTCAGCCGCTTGGACAGAGAAGGTCTCGCGCTCCTGCGCTGTATGTCGCGCACCTGCGCCTCTAGGCAGACGGGCGACTGCGCTCCTGCGCAGTGGTTGGCGCACCTGCGCGAGAGACCCTCTGGAAAAACAGAAAACCGCGCCCTTGCGCGCTTTGTTGCGCCCTTGCGCTAGACGTGCGTTGCTCAGCCGGCGCTCCTGCGCGCTATGTCGCGCACCTGCGCGTGTGGACAGACGGTGGCTTGCGCTCCTGCGCCTGGTTGAGTGCTGCTGCGCCTCCATGCCCCTGGACATGTCCCAACACTTCTTTCTACACTTAAGCTTGTTTTCTTGCTTGAATTCCTCCTACACTTTGCCATCTTCCCTCAACGAATATACACCACCCTTTATTCATTTGAACTCCAAGATGCCGTCAACATGCAATCTACACAATTAAAGCAAAAACATATCAAATTACAACGAAACTTGAGAACTTACACCCGTTTTAAGTCCAAACGGAAGGTGAATAATGGATATAAAATCCACTTAACAACCATCATGTTGAAAGTTCTAGCAGTTGGGGGCTTGTTAGAGGCGACTCCACTGATTCTCGAGCCGACGGGGTTTGCCATAGGGCAGTCTCTTTTCATGTGTCCTAATTTCCCACATTGAAAACACTTCTGATTGTTTCGGGGGCAGGAGTTGGAGTAATGCCCTGTCTTGTTGCACGTGTAGCAGGTTACCAACTTTAGGGCACATTCTCCCAGGTGTTTTCTTCCACAAGTCTTACAGTCAGATAGTGGGGGTCGGGGTTGATTAAAACGGGACACTCCAGTCTGTCTGCCGCCCTGGCTTAGACTCTTATTCTCTGGTTTCCTGAATCATGAATTCCTTAATGGCTGAGACATGGTCCCTCCGAATGTCCTTACTGGAAAGCTCTTGTTCACCGAGCTTCCTCCTTGACTTCCAAACTTCCTCTTTTTCTCTTCTCTTCCTTTCTGACTTTGCTCATTACCTGCTTCCACTATGGTTGCCTTTTGCACTAACGACGCATAGTCCGTCAATTCCAACACTGCTACTCTATTCTGACTCCATTGTTTCAGCCCTTGCTGAAACCTTCTTGACCTCTTCAAGTCAGTTGGCTTCATATTCTGGCACAAACCTAGACAACTCAGTAAACTTGGCTTCATATTCTGCCACAGTCATGTTATCCTGTTTCAGTTCCAAAAACTTCCTTTCCATTTGTGCTTCCATGAACACAGGGAAATACTTTTCCAGAAATAAGTTAGTAAACCTTGCCCAGGTAACAACGGTATTTGTTTCTAGGTTTTTCTTTGATTCCCACCAGTAGTTAGCCTCCCCTTTCAGGAGGTAAGTAGCAAAGACGGTCTTTTGGGTTTCCTCAATCCCTAGGATTTCAAAAGATTTTTCTATTTCCTTTAACCAAGCTCTTGCCTCAACAGGGTCAGCAGATCCCTGAAATTCCGGGGGTCCTAGAGACTTAAAAGCCTTAAAAGCACTATGCCCTGCAGTATTGGGGCCTGGTGGTGGTGGCGGTGGGTGCTGGTTCAAATTCTGTCGGAGTAGGTGCATAAATTGGTCCATCGGGTTTCCACCGGGAACCTCAACATTCTGAGTACTTTCATACTCTTCCTCTTCGTAGTCCTGATCATCAAACTCATTGTAATCATCATCCTCTCCGCTTCCTTCATACTCACCTTCCTCATGGTTCTGTTCTTCCACTTCGTGGAAGTCTGGGTTTTCTTCCTCATTATGATAGTCTTGCCTTTCATCTCCCTGGTTAACACTACCCTGAGCCGCAGGGTTGGCAAGGCGTGCTCGGGTTCCCCCACGTCGGGGTGGCATTTTCCTGATGTTTTTAAACAAAAACTTTTATTAAAACCATTTGTTCCTTTTTAAAATATGTGGTTGAATCAAATGAGTCCTTGGTGAAAATCTTGGAAATCGTCATTGCTCACACAAAACTCTTTTATATGTAAATAAATTTTTTTTTTGTCAAAATGGGGGTTGCACAGTTTATATTTCAAAACTAATAACTTGTAAAACAATTGAAATAGCAGGGGATATCAAACTTAAGACTGAAAGCTTTAAAGAAACTGAAAGGTACGAATATATACATAAGTGACATAAAGTCACGAGATACTGAACCAAGTTCCAACAAAAGTGAATACATCGCTTAAATACATCATCCGTACAACAGTCAAAAGCTAAGTACTACCGGTCAACAAGTCAAAATCTGCTACGTCAGTCTGATCAGCCTATCTCTAACTCAGAAAGGATACTACTATACATCGGAACCATCCCACAAAAACTGGCACTACTAACGGCCATCTGAGTTTAGAGAACTAAGCTATCTATCGCCTATCAAGTCTCCCCCTCCGCGCGGGTCAGGTTCCTGACACGCGCCATAGCATCTGCCCAAATCCTCTCTGTGGCTAGTCGGGGTACCAGTCCCTCAGCAATAACAGACATGACTCTCATGCGGACCATAGCTCGCCACTCGATGCGGGAAATCTCAAGTCTCATCTCCATAGGAGTCATAAACCTCATCCCGTCCTGATAAGAACGACGGGTCTCTCTCTGCAGCTAACTGTCTCCTCAGCTCATCAGCTCTAGCCTTTGCCGCTGCCAAGTCAGTGGTCAGCCGGCCAATCATCCAATCATGGATCACATTAGGTACTCTAGTAGGTGAGGGAGGAGGTGTGTCTGGATCAGTCATATCCTGGTCCTCCTCATATCCCTCAGGGGCAAGATCATAGTCATCGTCTGATGGTAACGGGCTCAATGGGGGCATAGGAGGGGTAACGGCTCTCATAGTAGGCAGAGGGTACATCCTGATGCCTCCTCGGATAGCACTGTCCTCATAAATCTCACCATCATCCGTAGTAACTACATCAGGTAAAATCTGATCCCCCTCAGTGAAATCATCATCATCGGTCGAATATCCCTCAAGAGAGAGAATAGGAGAAGTAGGAAAGTCAAATACAGTCGTGGGGTCCTCTTCCGGATCCTCGTCCGGGTCCTCAGTATCCTCCTCGAGATCCTCCATGGGGTCGTCCACGAGGTCGTCCTCAGCCGCCAGCAGAGCCTCGTCGTGCTGGGTCTCAAAGTCATCAGCCTCCTCGGCCGCGAATACCTATACAAGCGAAAACTAGGTTACTATACTGTGTAATCAAAGTTCCCTTGTGGGTTTTAACAGTCGGTGCTACATCCGATAGCCCAACCATGAACTCGATGGGAGTTCTTCTTATTATTATAGTTACATTTATTATTCCTAACGTCCTATCGTTTCTGAGATTAATAACTATACGCTCTGATACCATTTCTGTAACACCCCCAGACCCGGGGTCGGAGATCTGGGTTGTCACGATCCCTTGTTCCGTACAAACACTTAATACTTGAACCATGAAACAATAAATCAACACACATGGTGACCCCACCACCAATATACTCACGCTAGTTATGTCTCAGAAACGAACTTACAATAACAGTAGTCATATGATCCATAAATTAAAGTTATTACAACCCAAAAGTAAAATACTTGCAACCTACTACCAGTATGATTTCTATGTGAAACCATATGGTAGCTCAAAAGTTTGTTCTTGTTCATTAATATACATAAGTGATACTTATAATTAAACCGGAGCAACAAGAGTTACACTCCGAACCAACTCAGTACTTCTACCTGATCAACTGTAACAACCATGTTACAGGCGGCCTGTATGTCCCTGACGCGCTTCCGAGCAGTACGACGAATCCTGGCCATCTACTCTATCTGTTGTGTTGTGATATATATGTATAGAAAGAAAAGCAAGAGTGAGCACTCGGCCCAGCAATAATATAATACAGCATAAGCATATAAGTAAGCTTATATCATAAAGGAAAACCTTTAAAAACTTCATTCATATACAAAATGATATATTTATTCTCTTTTCGTCAAAACATACCATACAGTACGACTACTGTATGAGGAACATCATTACTCATTACTGTCACATTATCAGTAACTCAGCGCCTAGGCTTTTGTTACAATGTGCAACTCAACTCCAATTGGAGGGAAGGGAATGTACTGGAACACCCGATACACGGTGATCAGCCGTTGTATCGTAACTTTTCTTTTCTACTAGTAGAAGGACGACTTCCTGTTCGGTTATCACCCTGACCGCATACGGGCCACTGTGCTAAGAGATCACTACCTCGGTGCCTATCTCGTCACGGGTAAGCCTTAGCACGCAAGAGATCACTACCTCGGTGCCTATTTCGTCACCGGGTAAGCCTTGATAATTTTGGCACTACCCCGGCACCTATTTCATTGCCGTGTAGGCCTTTCCAATTCCCATGATGAAAAATATTAATGAAACGGAAATCGGAATTTATTTCCATTTTTCCCAAGTACAAATACTTGTCAAAACTTTGTAACCGTTCAGAATACCTTACTCCAAAGTAATTGAAAGGAGTAAGTCAAAGTGTGGGTTGACATTAGTCAACGAAACTACCGATGATTACTACGTATTTTGAAATCATGACCAGGGAGTTTACTGAAATTTCAGAGTTCAGCGAGTTTGAAATACTCTACTTGAATGGGGGAGCCATCCCCTAGTTATAGGTATTCTAGAGGAACAGTGGAAGAAAACTCTGTCCTCGAATTCTTGAACTAGATTCCCAAATTTTCGATGAGTTAGAAACCCTATCCGCATTTAATTACCTTTAACTATCTTAAGATAATAGTTAGGAATCTCTATTTTAATACCTTTTCTGAAAATCAAACTTTATATTTTTGTGTAAATAATAGAACCTCTAAGCATTTAATAAGGTTCTATGATTTTAAATCATATTTGGAATATTTAATAAATACCCAAATAATAAATATTAAATTATTATTCAATATAAAACCACCTAAGTGAATATTTAAAATAATATTCACTTAGTTAAATAATCCTCAAATAATAAGTATTGAATTATTATTCAATATAAAACACTTAAGTGAATATTCAAAATAATATTCACTTAATTAAATAATATTCAAATAATAAATATTGAATTATTATTCAATATAAAACAATTAAGTGAATATTCAAAATAATATTCACTTAATTAAATAATATTCAAATAATATATATTATAATATTATTTAAATATCTCATCTTAAATATCCAATTATATAGATATTGGAATATTTAATATACCCTTAAAGTATAACCGTCACTGGAACCTTCCAGCTTCTGACAGTAGTTTAAAACAAAATAATAATTTGACTCCCGGTCTAAGTTTTAAAACCATCGTACAAGTACTCTATACTTAGAGTCTTTAACCTTTAACCTTGGTTTATATTTAGTACTTATCTAGTATATAAACCTTATACCTTATACAACTTTTTATAAAAAGCGAAAACAGTTTATAAGTCATTTCACAGCATTAAAGCAGCATATATAGCAATACCACAACATATATCACAACAACATCATTATATGGTGTGCGCGTCGATCTATAACAAGATGTACAATTACAGTCAGTCCCCTAGAACCATTTAATGTGCTATAACTCAAGCACTACAGTCCTACCAATGAAAATTAAACGTCTCACTCTTGGTCATCTATAACCTCGTGACATTCCGTAAAATTCTAAGTCAAAAGCTTGGGTGAAAACCATTCACATATCCCAAGTTCTTTTACTTTACCATTTCCTTGTTTTAAACCATCCCCTTAAGGGCATTTCACTCGCGCAACCTTTGTTCTCGCATTTTTCTAAAATCACAAACTTATCGTTTTGACACGAAACCTTCTATGTTCCTTTCTAGACTATACATACTAGTATTCTTTTTAATATCTCAATCCATTCCAATTTTAAAGGGCTTGATCCCTATCTCAAAGTTCATACAATGAACTATCTAGTTACGCGAAACCGCTTTCACTAAAACAGACGTTTCTCCTAAACCGTAAATCGAAACGACACGATTCTTTCGCTAAAACAATATAGGAAACAGATCCTACATGCTCATGGTCAGAAACTTCATGTTTATGCCCTGTATTACAACCGTGGGTTCTGTCTAAACTACCTAAGTAAAATCCGACATGGTAACGGCGCTTACGCGTACTTCCCGTGTTTTTAAACACTCAATCCAACTACAATTCAACCATCAACCAACCACCAATCAAACTCAAGCTAATACTACCATTTTTCTGTCCAAACAAGGTCATACTCTAATTCATAAGTTCATCCACAAATCAACCATTAAACATGCTTAAAATCATGCATACATGCTTCATTCTAACATAGTTCTAATCGATCACTTCTAACTACTAGATCAAAGCATAATCTTAAAAAAAAAAAGTTTTATACCTTCCTTGGATCTTAACAAAGGCTATATATGGGTGGTATATCCTTCCTTGCTCCTTAACTATGCTAATCAAACCTAAAATCATCAAAACAAAACAAGATTCTATGAGATTACTATTCATATATATCACTATTCATCATCAACTTTGAATCCATTTTTGACCAAGCTATGATCCATGGATGAGGCTAAGATAAGAGATATACCTTGGATATTGGAAGAGGGTGATTTAGAGTCCAAGATCAAGATTTATGGTTGAGTGAAAGTTGAAGAAAATGTTTTAAAGAACGGGGAAAGAAGAAAAGTCGAATGTAGTTATTCTTCTTGTTCTTCTTCTTTTGTTTTGTTTTGTTTTCTTTTCCTTTCTTTTCTTTTGGCAAAATATCTCTAATTTGGATGCATCTTATTTGTGTGGTGTAGGTTGAGTTTTGTCATCAATGACAAGGCTCTTTTTGAACTTGTGGTGGTGAATGTGGTGACAAGGTGGTGATTCATCACCTTGTCATCACTTTGTCATGCTTATGTCATTCCCTTGCATCATGCTTATGTCATCCTTTGCATCCTCAACCCTTTTATATATTGCACTTGATGATCTCATATAATACTCCTCCTTTGGTTAGGGTTTAATCCATAATTTACTACGCTTTTGTTTCGCGATAGTTTCAAGTGGTTTTAAAGACGTTTCTCTGTACCAAAGCTAGGGTACTTCCTTTATCCTTCCATTACCTTTGTCTAATATATAATCTTAGGTTTCTCACCTTGGTTTAAGATATGATCATGTATTTCTCATTCCACATACTTTCTTAAAACGATCAAATCAATACATCCTTAACTGTCCAGTGAATAGTGATTTAAAACTCGAATGGAAATCTTCTGATTCTAATTGCATTTGCATTCACTTATTCTCCTTATACATCAATAATATCACTTCGAAACATTCATTCCATGTCGTCTACATAGTGTGGTCTGAAAAACTTTTCATCAGCAAAATTACTATTCATCAGTGGAAATTTACTATTCATCAAGGTTTTAATTATTACAAAAATTTGGGATATTACAATATAATTCCGGTATTAACTCAATGATCCAATCAAAACAATATCATAGACCCCAATCTCTTACTCACACAAGTTATAGCCTTAGAAACGATATACAGTAACATTAGTTATGACAAACCAAATGTACTATCCAGGATCTCACACTATTAATATACAACCTCTATATGGAGTTATTACAACCCATATTTGTAAACAAACTTACTAATGATAGCTGAGCCTATCTAACTTACTCATGCGGTATCCTTCCTGAACTATCTCAAGGGAGTACCTTCCACATTCCTTTCCTCGTAATGCGGGACGACCGACTATGGTCTCCTCTTACTGAAAATATAATTTTTAACAAAGTAAGTATGAGCGAAAAGATGCTCAACAAGTTAACTAGTCACTAATATAAAGTTCTTCCAACCATATAAAAGTAGTAAATAGTTTTCTATTGAAAGTATGCATACTTTGTATGAAGTTTAGAATATTACTATATGAACAAATTTAGTTCATAAATTTAGAAAGACTATCAGTGACTTAGCACGGTTTTTAGTAATCAACAAGTACGCAGTTCTAGATACTGCTAGATGAACAACTCTAGTTCACAAGTTTTAAAATATTGTTTGTCTTTCATCAATAAATAAACAGAATCATTTGTAAAAGAACAACCATTAGTTCTTATCAACACTATCAGTAACTTAGCACATTGGCTTTCGTTACAGTGTTAATATCAATTTCCAATTGGAAGGAATGGGACTTATATAAAAACAAAACATGACATGGATTGACGATGATCAATCGCCACATCCATATCAACTGCGGGTCTTTTCTACTAGTAGAAGGGAAAAAACTCCATCTGTAATTACCCTAGACGAAAACTCAATCTGTAATCGTCATGGATGAGAACTCCATCTGGAATCATCCTGGCGCATATGGCCAATAATTGATGGACCGCCTGGCTAACGGCCTCTTACACTAAACTAGGGCTCGTTCGTCAACGGTCCTGCTCGCGCTAGAGTCCCCTTTTTATTTTCTTTTTGAGAATCGCTTTGAATAGAAAAACGAGTAGTTAAGGTCCGACCTCGGTCGTCCAATTCTTACTTGAAAACCACATTATCTAAGAAAAACGTGACCGGGGGTTTTCACAAAAAGACCTTGAGCTAGAGGGTATACTAGTATAAAAGTTTCGAAGCATCTTGGATCGTTTTAAAATAATATTTCAAGTATTTTCGGATGCGTTTAAAATGTTTGATAGATATTTAAATAATATATTTAATCCAAGATAATTATTTTCGGAATCTTTAAGTAAATAAAGTTCATTATATAAATCGAACAATTACACTTGATTTCAAAACCGTAAACACAACATGATATATCATTGGTGTATGTGTCTGAGAAAGTAAACTTGCATAACATTGCTCCAAAGATATTTTCATAAGTAGAACATAGGATACGAAAACTTGCCACGATACTTTTATCAAATGAGTGTGTGTATATATATATACATATACGAATAAGCAAGTATTAACATCTGAAAATATACCTACTCTGAACAATAGAATAAGAGTTAGTAAACTTGCCTGATGTTCAAGCTCTAACTGGATGTCTCTCTTCTAATCCTGGAACCTCTACCAAGACAATACATAACCTTAATTAGTCACTTGATTGACAATTCACTTATTCTAAGTAAACTCTATTTTACCGGATTTTCACTCTCTCGGGTCCACTTAACTTACGATCTTCTATAACAATTTTCGTGTTTTAGTCGACTCAAAATCACTCTTTTAAATTAGCCAAAACGGATGGTCAAAGTAGTACCTCTAGAGTTGACTTTCCATAGAATTACTATTTCGCAACTTACACTCTAACACTTTTAGTAAATCATAAAATTAATAATTAATTACGAAACCACCTCAAGGAGCTTCTTGAGTATTTTTAATATTTATCAAAAATATCTTGATTTGAAAACATGAGTCGAAATAGGTGAAATGCATTTTAAAAGTCGAGTCAACTACGGAGTTTTACTATTCGCGCTCGTTTAACGAAAACGCTCATAACTCATTAACCGTTAACTCTATCGACACACCGTTTTCACGTGCACGATCTACAGAATGTCTAGAATATAATCCATCAAAAGTTTAGTTCTGGACAGAGGACGCATTTTCCCGAATGTGCACAACAGGTCAGTAGCTTTGCAGGGTATAGCCTCATCGCGCAACTTTGGTTCCAACATTTTTATAAAATCGACAATTTCATATTTTTACTAAATTCTTTTTGGGTTGTCTTCATTACTGTAAAATCTAGCTATTACCAGAACTTCATGAATTTATCAATCCTTTAAGGGTTCCTAATTCAGTACACAATCTAAGGCTTGTAGCGATTTTTGTTTCTTGACCTCCTTGCACTAAAATGACCATATCTCATAAACCATAAATCCTCTCAACATGAAATTTATATTTATACAAACTAAAACCCAATATATTGACAAGTATGGTCAGTGTTTTCTAAGGTTACAAATATATTTGTCCCGAATTCTTGTTACAAGGCCGTCCTAGTGTCAAGGTCACAACCATGCTCATACTAGCTTAATCTTTCAAGTTTCACCAACATCCTTCACTAAACAACCATTCAATCCATCAAGACTCATCTTTGGCATATATTAGACTCTAAACTTCACAAACATTGCATCCACAACAATCCACAATCATTTATCATCAAGATTTCATCATCTAAGCATCAAATCATCAAGAACTACACTTATACTAACAATTCTTGAAACTTAGCTCATAACTTAACATAAATCAAAAGATGGATGAGGGTTATAACTTTCTTGGACTCAAGAACACTTGGGTATAGCTTAAAGAACCTTGGTCTTGCTTGAACTAATCTTATCATCCTCAAACTCACCAAAAGAAATCAAGAAAACAAGTTAGTATTCCCGAATTTACTATTCACCCTCAATTTTGACTAAGGCTTTGAACATGAAATACTTGTTGAATGATCTTGAAATTTTGAAAGTGCCTTTCCTATGATATGAGGAAGCTATGGTCCAAAGTTGGCGATTTAAGGATGAGTAAATCTCAAGTTATGAATTTTTTTCTCTTCTCCTTTCTTGTTGGGCAGAATGCTGAAGAAATGGGGTGGGAGAGCTTTTCTAGCTTTTTGCTTTGGTTGATATTGATAATTGTGTGATATTTTGTGGTTACATGTTGTTTTAGTGTGAGATAATCTTACTTGCATCATCACCAAGCCAAGTGTTGATGATCTACATGGTTAAGAAATGAAAAGGATACTAACTACTTGTAATTATCTTGATTGCTAGCACATGGTTGATACTTAAGTTGTAGGTGTCTTCTGTGTACTTGCCCAACACGTTCTTTTCTCGTTTAATAACAATTCGCTACGTATTCTCTTTATCGCTTAATCTCATTATAATGTCCGAACGGTTTCTAAATCGTCTTGTTACAAAATGTTCAAGGTGAATGTCCTTGGTGTGTTAGTACCTTGGTGGAATGTATACCCGTGAAATTTCTAATTTTATTAAATCTCTAAGTCTTGATATAATCGACGTATCTTGCAATATCTTGTCTATTCCAGATAAAATAGTAAAAATGGAAATCTTCGAATCTTTGAATTCTGACAACTTTTACATTCACTCTTTTTCATAGTACATCAATAATACACCTTCGAAACTTTAGTTTTCCGACCCATATATATTGTGGTCTGAAAAGTTTTTCCTTAATCAATAAAAGTACTATACATCAAGGGTTTTAATAAGTAGAAAAATTGGGGTTATTACAAATTTCCTGTAAAGTTGTTGTCATTCTTGTTGCTGACAACATGTCTATTTTGTACTGTCATTCGTAGAATATTCTCCGAGGCTTGAACATATGTGAACTTCTTCCAGATTATTTTCTTTATTTGCTTGTTTTTAAGACCGTATATTTTGTTAAATACAAGGAACATATTCTGGCTGTGACAGCATGTTTTACTTAGTCTTTTTCAAGACTAATCAGTAAATACATAGTTAAGTTGTCTTCATGCAATTACCCATAAATCCTACAAATTTCTTGTTTGATAAAATTTTATTACTATTCAACTAAATCTCTAGTATGGGTAGTATTGTACTTATAGTCGTGCAAACCTTTGTAAGATATTTGCGTAGTATCGTACTTATTGTTGTGGAAGTCCCAATAAGATTTTGTTTAGTATTTGTTTTGTTTTATGCAGATCCCCATAAGTTTTAATAACTGCATATTTTTGGATACCCAAAAATGTAGGACATCCTATAAGTGTAAGATCGTCTCCCATACTAGTAAGTAATTTACTTTAGATATTAGTTCTAAGTGTAAGAGTATATGTAAGAGTATGATTATATTTTACCAATGATGCTTTAAGTTATATTATGCGGAAGTGTAGGATTATTTGTAAGAGTTAGATTATCTTTTAATTTAAAAGCTTTGATTTTAATGTTATGAGTTGAGCATCCATTTTCTATTATCGCAATGTTCTTTCTTTATTCAGATATTCAATTTGATTCTTAATCTCATGATATTAATCTTTGTCTAGTCATATTGTCGTCATATTTAAATTTGTTCAACTTGTGTATCATTATGTATTCGTATATGAGCTTTTCGCTAACTAATGGTCTTTGTTTCTATATGTTAGGTCCTGATAAGTTTGTAGAACGGGGGGAGGGGGTTGAATATAGTACAGATTACAAGGTTTGAATCTCAAACTATTTAAAACAAATATAGAATAAATTCGACATGAATTTATCTATTTTTGTAATAAAAATATCGAATACTAAAAAGTAGTTTGAGTTCAATTCTAGGGATAATGATCTGCTAGATAGTCAAACAACAACAAGTAACTAACTTCTAGTGGTTTGGATTTAACAATACAATCTAGAAATTAATCCACTTGATTTTGTGGCCGGCAGTTTGTTTTTCTTGGTTAAGCAGAAGATAAGATATGATGTTATGTTTTCTGCTTGTGTTGTTTTATCTTGTACTCTTCCTATTGTTAACTGCCTTGAAAAATATCTTTTATACGCAGCCTTCTTTTGCTCCTTGGTATGACTTAAGGAATTTTAACTCATATGACTGTCAAATAGCCTTGTATGACTGTCGGTATGACAGTCACATAAGCCTTGTATGACTGTCGGTATGACAGTCAACAAAGCTTGTAGGACTGTCATTCCAACAGTCATACTAGTTTAAAGATAGTCATATAAATAAATAAATATATATTAATTCTATATTAATTAATTAATCTCATAATTAATTTAAAGAATAAATTAATTCTTGATGAATTAATTTACTGGATAAATTAATTAACTGATATAATTAATTAAAAGAGAATTAATACTATTTCTTTATAGCTGAATCAATCCTTGAACCACTGAAATTTATGAAGAACCCCCACTGAAGGATGTTGACACTTGATGTACTGTCTAGTTCATAAGTGACTAAATGCAATGGTTGTTCTTCATCTTTTGACTTTAAGCTGTGGTTCTTCTTCTTTCCCTTTTGACAAACTCTGTAACCTGTACGCTTCCTGTCACACTTCTGAAATCTCTGTCACTTTAATAGATCCACTTTCTTGAATACTTCACTGAGGCTTGATCAAATAAATGAACTTCTTCCAGTGTAGAATTACTCCAAGTCAGTAGATGACTTTAAAATTTATTCTCTTGACTGATAAAACCCTCTGAGATTCTTGTGACATCTAATCTAATATTTACTTATTACAATCTTGTTTAAGTTGAGTAGAATCCTTGATGTTTACAAATAGGCTAGTGCATATTCCTTTCAATCTCCCCCTATTTGTTTGTTAGAGAATAACAACCAAATACCTAGAGGATCACTCAACTAAAACCAAGAAAAAGATAACACTCTTAAGACTAAGTAAATACTAGAAAGTTCTGGATCAAATATGACATTTCCAGATTTCTTCAACAATAAAGATAAATACAAGACATATGTTCCTCTAGATTGAACATATGATAACAGTGATCCTGTCTTGATTTACCTATTCCTTAACTACCCTGAAACTCCTCCTTTTCCCTTTATATCTTTTTCATCTCCCTCTTCCTAGCTTCTCCAAACTTCTCCCCCCTTAGTTGAGGAATTCTCTACAGATTTAACCTTTTGAGTCTCTGAATCCAGTAGGAGTTGAGATTGTTGATGGAGTTGATCTTGGGAAGTAAATTTGTCTTCAAGATTTCCTTGAGCAGTCCCAGCTGATTGTTGACAGAGGTGGAAGAAGAAGACCGTTCAACCACTTGTGCTTGCAAAAGTTCTTTATCAGCCTGGGTTTTGAATAAATGTTCATGTAGATCAGCTATTTGAGCTAACCACATTGTAGTTTATGTGTATGTGTGTGCACTCACTTGAATTTATCTTGTAAGTGTATCACTCATCTCACGTGCATGTGTTTCACTTAGTGTTTGACTCGCATCACTCAACATTAGCTGTCTGTTTACTTCTTTTTGATCAGTACATGCATTGAAAAACACCCTAGCCTCTTCAAGAGAGGTCAGTGGTGGTGCAATGGGAGTTCGCAAATCACGATCCTCAATCATTTCTATCAAATCATTTGGAATTGAAATCTGAATTGCTTCAGTGATAGACTGGCCAAGTTGCCTTCCACTTTCTCCAGATAAATCTGCGAGTGAAAAATCCCTTAGGGAGCCAGAGATGTTCCCTCTGGGAGGGGAGAAAATGATTCTATTAAATTTGGCAAAGAATCAGATTTTCCCTCTGATGCCTGTGAAGACAATTCTACCGTAACAATGGTAGGCACTGTAACTAGTTGCAGATGCTCTGCTTTCACTGTATCCTGAGTTTCATCTATTGGTATTGTCTTCTCCCATTGTGAGTAATGGGAGTGCGCTTGACTCAGTACAAAGTGTCATGGCCCTATGGCGAATTTCAATAGATTCATCCTGTTGAGAGAATGTCTCTAGAAACAGTTCATTGGCCATTTCAAAGTCCATATCATGTTGGGAGGATACATATGGGCTGACAGATGCCTCAGTATATGTTAAATTTCTTTAAAGGAGGCAAAGATGTGGGATCACTCACTGTTTCAATCAAAATACTTCTTTGTTTAACAGTTGATTTATGTTCAGGCTGAGAGGTCAAGAAAGTTGGAGACTCATTTTTTTGCTCTAAGACCTGGGATAGAGATTGTGGATCTACAATCCCTTGGTCAGCCCTAACAACCACTTCGGTTTAGTAACAGTAAAAGAAGTGGATTGAAAGATAGAAAGTAATACCTGAATTGGATTTGGCACTGAAGTTCCAGCTAAGCAAAAGCAAGAGCTAGAGCAGAAATAATATATACAATATATTTACAAAAACAACTAAGACAAATAGAAAATAAAAGATAATAAATAATAAAAATAAAATAAAATAATATATTCAAATTAAAATAATATATACGGAAACTATCAGTAGAAAACTAAAGAAAGAAAGTGAATTAAAATGCAAAAAATATTTACATGAACTATACAAGAATATTCGAATATTTTAAAATAAAATATTTTCAATAAAAATATATTTCTCTACAATTTTAAATTGTAAAATTTGAGAAAAATATTTTTAGAGAAAATAATTAATCTTAACTTACTCAAACTAAGAAGCTTAACAATTAGATAAGACATGGCAATAATCTACAATCAACATGCAAAAGAGAAAATTAGATGATAAAATAAATTTACAAGTGATTTTAAAATATTTACAACAAATGAACACTTGTAAATTTAATTAAGAACAAACATAAAAAATAAACATAGTTAATCACTAAAACTATTTAACATACCCAATTTACCAACTAACCTTGTAAATGTAGATTCATCAAGAGATTTAGTGAAAATATATGTTGTTTGTTCCTCTGTGGGTACAAAGTGTAACAACACAGTATCATTCATGACATGCTCTCGGATAAAATGATACCTGATGTCAATGTGCTTGGTCCTCGAGTGCTGAACAGGGTTGTTAGAGATTTCTATGACACTTGTATTGTCACATAGAATTGGAATTTTATTTAATACAAAGCCATAGTCTTGAAATTGATTCCTTATCCATAAGATCTGAGCACAACAGCTTCCAGCAGCAATATATTCAGCTTCTGCTGTAGAATTGGAAACTGTTTGTTGTTTCTTGCTATACCAGGAAATCAATATGCTACCTAGGAATTGACAACCCCCGGAGGTGCTTTTCCTATCAACAACACTACCTGCATAATCTGAATCTGTATATCCAACAAGGTTAAAACCAGATTCTTTAGGGTACCAGATACCTAGTGTTATTCCCAGAACAATGCAACCTAGATTGTAAAAGGGGGGGGGGGGTTGAATACAATCTAGTTAATTTTACAAAACTTTTTCAAACCTTGTAGAGTATGAACATATGAGTTTGTAAATTAACTAAAATTCAGTCAAGAATTGAACTAAAATGAATTCTTCAAGTTAAAAAGAAATGCAGGAGACAAGCAAACTTTTTAAAATTTTCAGGTAGGTTTATCGGAAAAAGCCCACCTGAGATGTATATTGAAGATTTCTCTGGTTTTGTTTTACAACAAACTCCAGCTGCTTACACAAATGATGAAAGAGAGCCTACGTATTTTTCTTTTGGCTTGGTGCTCTCTTCACACTTTTCTATGCTAAACCATACAATCTTATATACATCAATTGTATGTTACAATCAAAACCTACAACATAATAAAATATTACATTTTTGGTTTTGCTTGTTCACATGCTCGACTCTGAAGCTCTTCTATTTGGGAAATGCCTTGGCTGGCATCACAAATAAACTTGTATAGTCCCAAAGAATGCTTTATGGTTCCATGTGTTTCTTTCTTCAAGAATTACTAAGTTCATGTAAATTGACTTAGCTTCCAAGCCCACGTGACATCTGCATGAAAAAGACCTTTCCCTGGATACACGACTATCAGGTCACTATCAGCTGAGATAAGTGAACATCTAGTTTTGCATATAGGTCCTCATGCTTGTCAAGCTTTTCCTTTGTGTCCAGTTAGAAGATAAACTTCTGGGTAGCTGCTGTAACTCTTATTTATCCTTCGAGACATTGAAGATAATGGATGACTTCACATTTTATTTGTAGGAATTTGAGCCTTCGAATATTTACAGTTTGACTCCCTATTCCATACATCTTTTAAGTCGTTATCCACCATCTTTTAGTCACGGGTTTGTAATGGTGATCTCTGAGACTGTCCTCCATTCAACCTGTTAAATAAAGAAAGCTCCAAAAGATTTCTTTACATAGATTTGCTTTTCTTGTTGAATGAGATGAATATCAGTAGGCGTATTAATTCTTTATCCGTAGACTACTATTCTACTTCATTTATCCGTAGAATAGTAATCTCAGAATATCAGTAGAAGTAATATCCTAAGCTATATCCATAGATAGAACATGACATCCTTAGCTGCATCCATAGATAGAACATGACATCCTTAGTTGTGTCTGTAGATCAACTATCTTCAGCTTTATCCGTAGATGGATATGATGTCCTTAGCTTTTATCCGTCGATGAGATAAGATGTCCTCAGCTTCTATCCGTAGATGAGATAAGATGCTTTCAGCTTTTATGCGTAGATGAGATAAAACTTCCATAGCTTTATCCGTAGAACAGATATCTTTAGCTTCATCCTTAGATAAAACATCTCTCATCCTTATTGACTCACCATTACTGAGTTGTTTTGGCAGACTTACCACTGAAACACTTGGTGCTTGATTAGACATCTGTTGGCTTGCTACTGAATTGCTTCCTAACTTGATGACAGAATATCTTTCATACATTTGATGTGGCTTTTAGTCCTTGGATAGATAAAGTGCCTTCTAGTTAGCTTCCTGATTATCAGCTGCTGTGATTTATCTTTCTGACTTTCAGCTTCGATATCATGATCAAATTCTTGTCTTGAGTATTTTGTTATCATCATTTCAAACGTATCAACCCTAACAATCTCCCCCTATTTATGACTGTTAGAACTGGCATAAATCCTTATGTTGATGATAACAAAACCCTGCAAAGTTCTCAGTGATCTTCAGATAGATGTTAATACTGGACAGAATTTGATGATGCTGCAAAAAGAAAAATAATAAAACTTGAAGCTGTCAGATCCCATATAATTTCCTGTAACTTAGTCTATACCATCTTCTAAGGGGTTCCAATACGTTAGAACCAAGGGTAGAGAAATTCTGAAGTCTGAGATCTCCTTCTAACTCCCCCTGAGAACAACCTATCTTCTCTATTTTCTCC
Source organism: Heracleum sosnowskyi (assembly GCA_030848705.1). Lineage (NCBI taxonomy): Eukaryota > Viridiplantae > Streptophyta > Magnoliopsida > Apiales > Apiaceae > Heracleum > Heracleum sosnowskyi. The sequence continues at coordinate 49,449,443 of CM061236.1, forward strand.
CCCTTTTGTTATCAGCAAGTTAGATAGAAGAGGTATTAACTTAGTTACTGAATAAGATATTTGGGTATAGGAATCCAACACTTCATGAATCGAAAGATTTCTCTCTGTAATCTCTCTATTCTTGCATCAGGATCTCATCCTGGCTCACTTCACACAACTCACCTTCCCTTACTAAAGGGGTACTCAAAAACTCTCATTTTGCCATGCTGAAAGAAGTAGCATGCCTCTTATTCTCTCCCTCTCCTTTTGCCTGGTCTCAAGCCAGCCTCTCCACTCGCTCTCTTCCCTCATTCCTATAGATGTCTCAACTGTTAGATCAGGATTCAATGATCATCAAGATCTGGACTAACTGATCAGGATTGCTGACGTCATCAATATTGCACGAGTGTCAGTATCAGGATTGCTATCAGGACTGTGATCAGGATTTATCATCAGGACTGGAAGTTGATCAGGATTACTACTTCAAGTTAATTATAGAGTCCAGTTAAAGAAGGAAGTTTATTTTGTCGGTTCCTAGTTTGTAGGAATGTAGTTGTCGGTTAGGATATGTTTCAATATTGTTTGTAATTGATTTGGACTTATCTTGTAATCGATAGAGAAGCTGTGTAGTACATAAACACAGTTTAGGTTTTGATTTTACATCAATCACACACACGAGTATTTTGTAACCTTAAAGCTCTCAAGAACATCAGAATTTCTTGAGAGAGTTTGTAACAGTTTTATATCAGAATTAATAAAGCTGTTATTATTCATATTTGTGTTTAAAGTCGAGAATCTTATACAATTGTATTCAACCCCCCTTTTACAATTGTTTATTACTGGGCAACAATTGGTATCAGAGCAAACTGATTTAAATTTGAATCAGATACGATCTAAGATGTCGACAACCATGTATGAAAGCATGAAGATTCCCATCCTGAAGAAAACTGAATATCCAACATGGAAGGTAAAGATGTTGATGTACCTGGAGGCTATGGATCCTGACTATTTGGACAGGATTCGTGATGGACCATATATCCCTACGAGAATTGTTGGTTAAACAGATATTGTACCTGAACACTATGTTGTCAAGGCAAAAAGTGAGTGGACTCAAGAAGAAAAGGCTCATGTTCTCAGGGAGGCTAGGATAAAGAATATCCTGCACAATAGTCTTGATGCTGTCATGTCTAACAGGGTGATTGCATGCAAGTCTGCAAAGGAAATTTGGGACACTTTGGAAACTCAATGCCAAGGATCTGCATCTGTCAAGAAAAACAGAAGGGCTCTACTGATTCAAGAGTATGAACAATTTGATGCTAGACCTGATGAGAGCCTAACTGATATGTATGATAGATTCCTGAGACTCCTGAATAATCTATCTCTAGTTGGCAAAGAGTATGTACCTGAAGATTCTAACACCAAGTTTCTGAGAGCTTTACCTGAAGAATGGGATACACAAACCTCAATCATTAGGCACCAGTATGATCTAAACATTGTGTCTCTTGATGAAGTTTATGGAATGCTAAGAACATATGATCTTGAGGTTCAAAAAAGAAAGAATAAGAAAAACAACAAGGCAAAGTCTATAGCCTTGAATGTTGAGGCTAAATCAAAAGGAAAATCTGTGGAGGTCTCTAGAAGAAAATCAAGAATAGTGGAGTCAGATCCTGATGACTCATCATCAGATACTGATGGAAATCCTGATGCCAATACTGATGATGATTCTACTGACTCAGACATGGAAGAGATGGTTGCTATGATAGTCAGGGGCTTCAAGAAGATGAAGTTCAGGAAGGCTAGAAGACAAGGCAACTTTCATAAAAGGACCTTCAATGTTGACAAAGACAAGTACAACAAGCATGACAACAAGGGTAGCAAATTTGACAAGTCAAAGATTAGGTGCTACAAGTGTAATGGAATGGGGCACTTTGCAACTGAGTGCAAGAAGGCTAAAGCACTCATCACATCAAACAAGGATTGAATGGACTCTTCCTCAGAATCTGACACTGAGGTGGTCAACTATGCCCTAATGGCCAATACTGATGAAACTGTTGTTCCTGATGAAACGGTACCAAATACTGTTTTTGATTTTGATACTGATAATGCCTCTGAGTTAAGACATTTTCTAAAGTCATTGCATATTAGCTTTAGAAGTCAAACTGCTGAAAATTCTAGGATCTTTTATGAGATGTCTGAACTTAGAAATAGGAATGAGCATTTAGAAGCTGAATTTTCTTTTATGCAAGAGGTATAGAAAGAATGTGATAATGCTAAACACATGAAATTAGAGATGCAATTTAAATGTACTGCACTTGAAAAGGAACTTGAGTATGCTAATGAGAAAATCAGAACCTAGACCGATTCTGGAAGGAAATTTCATAAAATCAATACTTCCAAGAATTGGAAAGAGTGTCTAGGGTATAAGTCAGATGAAGATAAGAAATTGAAAAAGAAAGTTGTTATTGATGAGACAGTTAGTCCAAAAACCTATAGACATGTTATAGACAAAGCCAAATCTAAGATTATACCTGTTGATTTTGTTTTAGGTAAAGATCCCAATTCAACTTTTGAAAAGGGATCTACTTATGTTCAAACAGTTAAGATTCTTAAGTCTAAACCTGTTAAGAGTAAAGTGAATAAGAATGTAGGTTTACTATCTCAGAAACAACTCAAGAATAAAATCTGTGAGGTAACAGATAAGAAGAGGGAACCTACTGTCAAGAGAAACAGGAATGGTAAAGTTGGGATTAATAAAGATAATGGTTATAAGTATGTCCCAAATGCACCAAGAAAATGTTGTTTTACTTGTGGTAACTCTAATCATCTTGCTATTGATTGCAGGAAGAATAAAAAGAAGTTTACTGAAATTCCTAGGTCTGATGTTAGGAATAGATCAGTATTTTATAAACCACAGAAGTCTTGTTTCCATTGTGGCAGTAAATGGCATTCTATTTATACTTGTGAAGAATACCATGATTTGTACTATAACTTTTATGATCCATTGCCTAAGTTCAATAAAAGTGTAAATTCTGGTAAACTTAAGAATGTCAATGAGAAGCATGCATTTTACAATACTGATACTGACAAAGCAAATCCTGATGGACACAATCATGTCAGGACTTCTAAAGTCAAAAAGTCTTATGCTGTTAAATCTAATAAAATGCATGGAAAGAGAACCCAACAAGTGTGGGTTCTTAAATGTTCTGACTAGTTGTTTATTGTCTAATTGCAGGGTAAAAAGAAAAATGTGTTAGTCATGGACAGTGGATGTTCTGTGCATATGACTCGAAACAAAGCCCTGCTGTCAGGATATCAGGAAAAAGCTGGCCCAACTGTGTCTTATGGAGATGGCAACATTGGACAAACATTGGGATATGGCAATATAATCATTGGAAATGTCATCATTGAAAAAGTAGCTCTAGTGAAGGGACTAAAACATAACCTGTTGAGTATTAGTCAAATCACTGACAGAGGTTATCATGTCAACTTCTATTCCATACATTGTGAAGTAGTCAGCAAAGCATCCAGAAAGGTTGCACTCACTGGCTACAGGCATGGTAAAATTTATGAAGCCAACATTCACACCAATACTGATGGCTCCCTTACTTGTCTCATCAGTAAAGCATAAGTAGATGAAAGTTGGAATTGGCACAAGAACCTTTCTCATCTCAATTTCAGCAATATCAATGAGTTGGTTAAGAAAGACTTGGTGAGAGGATTACCTAAAGCATTGTATTATTGTATACTCCTGATGGACTCTGTGATGCTTGTTAGAAGGCCAAACAGAGAAGGACATCATTCAAGAGTAAATCTGAATCCTCTATTGAAGAACCATATCACATGCTACATCTTGACCTATTTGGACCAGTCAACATTATGTCCATCAGTAAGAAAAGGTACACTCTTGTAATTGTTGATGAATGTTCTAGATTCACCTGGGTGTATTTCCTGCACAGAAAAGATGAAACTCCTGAGATACTGTTGGACCATGTGAGAATGATTGAGACAGGCACAAAGTACAAAGTTAAGATACTGAGGAGTGATAATGGTACTGAATTCAAGAATTCAAAGATGGAAGAGTTCTGCAAATACAAAGGAATCATACAACAATTCTCTGCTCCTGGCACACCCCAGCAAAATGGAGTAGTTGAAAGGAAGAATAAAACTCTTATTGAAGCTGACAGAACTATGTTGGAAGAAGCTAAATTGCCTACATATTTTTGGGCAGAAGCAGTCAATACAGCATGCTATACTCAAAATCTCACATTGATAAACAGACATGGTGTAACCCCCTATCAAATGCTCAAGGAGAAGAAACCAAGTTTGAAGCATTTGCATTTGTTTGGCTGTAAATGTTTTGTTCTCAGAACTCATCCTGAACAGCTAGGGAAATTTGAAACCAATGCTGATGAGGGAATTTTTATTGGCTATCCAGCCTCAAGAGCTTTTAGAGTTTTTAACTTGAGAACAAGGACTGTCATGGAGTCAATACATGTATCTTTTGATAATAAGAAGATAAGTGGATTAAATGAAGACTCTCATGATAGGTTGATTTTTGAAAATGAAGATACCAAGAATCCTGATGAAGTGGAATCCGATACTGACACTCCATCATGTACTGATGGGTCAACATATCCTGATTGTAATAACCCCAAATTTTGGACTTAGTTAATTTTTTTTTGATGAATAGTAAATTTCTGAACCGAAAAAGATTTTCAGACCACCCTATATACGAGTCGGGATAATGAACTTTTGAAGTCGTATTAGTGATCTACGGAGTAAATAAGTGTATGCAAAGACGATCGGAATTCAGAAATTCCAAATTTTATTTTGGTGTAGTATTTGACCGGGCAGTGAATTATATATTATTATATTCAAGAAATGAGATATTAAATTTGAGGATTTGAGGATTTAATATTTTGGAATTTTATTATATTTGATTTGAGAATATTCGAAGAAATGCGAGAACATTTTCTAAGAACAAGGAATAAAGAGGGAATAGATAAGGGATGTTGGAGTTAATATTGATTTAAGGGATTGTGCCACAGTGGAGTAATAAAATGCAACATATAAGCTGTAACGTATTGATTTTATTAAAAGGACACAAAGACGATCCAATTGGTGGAAGAAGAAAAACCAAGGTGTCATGCATGAAAGTCAACCAGAAAGCTAATGGTGTATTTGCAACATTGGCAAAAATGGAGTTGTTTGATGAGAGGCCAACACTTGGACTAATGAGAGAGCAACAAGTGGACCAATGGGTGGTGATATGGTCAGAAAAGTAATTATAGAAATATAATTGACTAGTCAAACAAAAGGCCGATATTTAAGGCCCGACACCCTAATTATTCATTAATTTCGTAATTAATGAATAGGGAAAATATACAGCTCATAAAAAGAGTCCGAATTATGGCAAATTGGTCAAAGAAGGATCCAGAATCCCAATTAAAGGCAATTAATGAGTCATAGCCTTTATCGACAAGGAAAAGACTTATCCTGCAAGCAATACAATGCTTATCCAATACCAAAAAGGAGACTTATTCGCTAAAACTCCTAAACATACCATAAATACTAGGCTCTAGACGCCTATATAAGGTCCCTGATCCTACAATCAGAACTACGTCTTTGGCTTGATTCTCAACATTAATTGAGATACGTAGGCATCTTTGTAACAGCCCCAAATCCGGGGTCGGGGATTTAGGGTTGTCACAATCCATGTACTCCTTGTCTTACCTGTATTACTCACACCAATCATACTTCACCTGCTCATGACCCCACATTATAAGTCTCACACACACACACACACAGGTTAGGGTCTCAGAAACGACACACTATAACAATTGCGGAATAAATAATTTTTATTACAATACCCAAATGTCTTTTGAATCTGATACTGATACAATTTCTAAGTATTGTTACATTACCAACTTAGCCTTCTAATGCTCACAATCCTCTAATACCATTCATGTCTATACATAAGTTGAATACCAAAAGCCGTAGCCTGATTCGATTGGTTCGTACTACTCTCGGGATCGCTGCTAGAAACTGCTTAATGGAAACGCCTTGCGAGGTATGTGCCGTCCCATTGGCATCCTGCTTCGCTGCTATATAATATATATAAAATAATAGCAAGAGTGAGCGATAGCTCAGCAAGGTAATGAAAGTATGGCATAATTCTGCCTTTTAATTCAACCCAGAAATAAAGCGGGTATAAGACAATAATTTGTCAAAATATCTCGATACTGAAATTATTTCCTTATCGGAATATATACCACAACAGTACTTCAAATATCAATTATCGTCTTTATACGAAAGATAAGTGAAATTCGTACTTGACATAGCAATTTATCAAGATAAGTATCCTTTACTGAAAACTCGAATATTTTCCCTAATCGGGATATGATAGAAATTTGGATGCTGACACCCTGCTCCAGTGACGTAGCACTCAGCAGTTGTGGATACTATAACACTCAGCAGTTCAAGATACTGCCAGATGGGAACACTGAACTCCGTATGTAGGAGAAATTTCATATGAACTCTGTATTGAGATTTCAATAATTCCAGACGTGGATCGACGATGATCAGTCGCCGCTTCCAGGTCCACCGCGGGTCTTCTCTACTAGTAGAAGGATAAAAACTCCATCCGTAATTACCCTCAGGTAAAAGCTCCATCCGCAATTACCTTGGATGAAAGCTCCATCCGCAATCATCCTGAATGAAAGCTCCATCCGCAATCATTCTGGCGCAAGTTAGGCCAAATTCAAGTTCCCCGGGCAAATGCCCGTTCAAAGATCGCACTGGGATCCTTTGGTTACTCCCAGAATCAATCAGAAGTTAACCCATTAACCCATATTGGCTCTTAGCCAGACTTTCACAATCCCTGGTTACTCCCGAACAATGGGAAGCTAACCCATAAGTACATACTGGCCTATAGCCGGAAACTCAGGTTGAGCGACAAATAGTCTTCATGAAATCGAGATTGAATCTTTTACTCTGACAGTTCTTTTGAGTTTTGAGAGTTTAAAATGAATAGCAGTTACAAAAATCAGGTTCCCCGTCTTTTGGATAGTGAGCGAGTATTTAAGTCTTCTCAAAAGACAGACTTAAATGGAAAAACATTGTTTTGGGCACCTCTTTTTGATTTGAAAATAATTAATAATATTTATTAAATAGTTAAGCCTCAAATGAATATTCAAATTAATATAACATTCATTAAATAATCCTCAGATAAATATTAATAAATAATATTCGTTAAATAAAATAATTAACCCTCGAATAACAGTTACCCGATATCTTTATCGGAAAATAACCTTTAACATATACCGAAATATAACTACTTCTGATCTTAGAGAAAATCACCCGCCCTTATCCTAGGGCAAATATAAAATCCTGGCTTATAGCTGATATCCCATATCTAACTCATAAGCCCCAACTTCAAGTCATAACCTCAAGTATTGCTATACATAGCAATTCGAAAACAAGTATGTAATAACACATGTATACTTCTCACTTGCATATATAACTGAAATAGTATTCAAATAGTATTTCTCGACGAGATAATACTCAAATAACATTCCTCAAATCACATAGTATTCTGCCGATGGAATCCCTCCGGGTTTCCACGGCTATCTACATATCTCAGAATATCGAAAACAATGAATATGCTCTTATATATAGAGCTACAAGGTATACCGGTTCATAAGTACATTATCTCAAAGCTCGTATATAAACCAAAATCAAACTCTATTTTATACAATATATAACATGTATCGCAAAGCTGTATAACTCCACGCATGACAAAAGCAGTAATATATAATCAATACTTCAAAGTATAGATTTAGAAAACTTGCCTGATGCTCGAGAAGTGATAGGGGTTCGCGACGATGCCGGACAATCTAGACAAAGTCAAACGAAAACACACGGTTAATCCCCTCGATAAACCACTTATAACTCAATGCTTAAACACGTAAGCGAAACACAACCAAGGCATTACTTGCTCGCTCTAGTGTCACACTAAGTCCATGTTATTTGTCAAATACTTATATCATAAGTTTGGTTCGAAATCCATCCTCAAATCCAAGTTATACTTAACCATTTACAACATCAGTTTCTAAGTCATGCTCTTAGTGGTTTTCACTTGCGCAACCTCGACTAAAACATTTTTATAAAATCGAAAAATAATCTTTTTAATCCGAATATTTTTCGTGAGCCTTCCTAACTGTTTCTAGTATTATTCCTCAGAGTTTCACATTTTAATATGGCTTCTAAGTGGTCCAAATATAGCCTCAAAGTGGCTGACCAGAGAAGGGTTGTTCCTCCGAACGACGTTTACTAAAACTCACTTTTCTCTTAAACCGTTCGGCCAAATTAGGCGAACCACATATCATTACGAGGCTTATAACATAAACTACACAATCATGGGCAGTAGGATTCAAGGGTCGAGCTCTAACAGAGGAAAAACAGGGAACCAATCAGTAGGTAAAAATTTGGGCATTACGACGGCTATAATCGTAACGTTTCCCGGTTTTTGTTATGTCAAAACCTCTTAAAACCAAATCAATTCAACAACCCAACCCTTTTTACAACATAATCAGTTTATATACTTCAAGAACATATCACCAACATCAACCAACAACAAGTATCCACCAAGAATTAACCATACATACTCCAAATTCCATAATCATGCTTATTCTAGAAACTTCACTTAAATCTCAACATAAATCAAAAGGGTGGATGAGTGGTATACCTTCCTTGATGCTCTACCAACACTAACCAGTGGCCACAACCACTCAACAAGCCTTATATACTCCTTACAAAGCTTAAACCTTAAGATTCAATCAAGAAAACAAGTTAACAACTTTCGGAGTTACTATTCATCATCACTTTGTAAAATCCATATAAAATCGAAAAATAAGAGTTTGGTTCTGAGATTTTTACCACACCTTCTACTCTTCAAGGGCTTTCTTTTGAGTCCTACCTCATCACCAGGGGATGCTTGAAGCTCGACTTATTGGCTTTCTAAGGTGAGTGGTCGAAACTGGAAAAGCAGGACAGTTTCTGTTCTCCGACTTGGGGAAGGGATTTGACTAGGCTACACTCCTTTTTTGGCCATGAAATTTTGAGAGAATGTTAACCATGGAGTGGAGAAGCTATGGTTAAAATTTGGTGATTTAAGGATGGATAGAAATGGAGTTATAGAGTTTTCTCTTCTCCTTGCTCAAGCTGTGCAGAAAATCTGGAAATGGGGGAGAGTTTCTCTTCCTTCCTTTTTCTTCTTATCTTCTTTAATAAAATAAAAGTGCTGATATTTATTAAAAGAGTGGTGAGTCATCACATTATCCTTGTCATCAGGACACGTGTCAAGCCATGGAGTATCATGGTGGCAAAGCAGGGACACGTGTCGCGCATGCATGTGTTTGGTTCGTTTCTTTTCACATGGATGATCCAAATGTTGCATCCCTCGAATTAATCTTGTTACATGTTACTTCCATGTCTATATTTAATCCTGTAAATGTCGCCTTGTTCCTCTTGAAATGATTCGAAATATTTTCCAAAAGGCGAATAAAACTCTCCGCGGTTTTCGCAGTGAATAGTAACTATTCACTATTTATTCCAACAATCGAATCCTTAAATCGACTTTAATAAAATAATAAAATTCCAAAATATTAAATCCTCAAATCCTCAATTTTAATATCTCATTTCTTGAATATAATAATATATAATTCGCTGCCCGATCAAATACTACACCAAAATAAATTTTGGAATTTCTGAATTCCGATCGTCTTTGCATTCACTTATTTACTCCGTAGATCACTAATATGACTTTGGAATATCCACACTACGTCTCGTACATAGATGGCATGAAAATTTTTCTTAATCCTCAAAATCACTATTCACTGCTGCACTTAATCATAATAAGAAAAGTTTTAAATTCTACCAAAAATTCGGGTTATTATAGTCTCTCCTCCTTAAAAGGATTCCGTCCCGGAATCAACTTAGGAGTAACTGGGGTACTTCTCTTCCATTGCACTTTCTAAGTTCCAGGTGGATTCTTCCACCTCTTGATTTTCCACAAACCTCTCACTAGCTTGGCAACCTCGTCACTTAGCACATGCTCTTTCCTATCCGTGATTTCCACAGGTTGTTCTTTGTAAGTCAGACCAGGTTGTATATCTACCTGCTCGTACTCTACATATGCCGGGCATCTATAGTATACTGACGTAGTATTGACACATGAACCCTGTTATGACCATTCTACAAGTTTGGGAGTAAGGCTGGCTCGTAGGCCACCTTCCTGACGCGTTTTAAAATCTCAGATGGCCCAATGAATCTCGGGCTCAACTTCCCTTTCCTTCCAAATCTCATTAATTCTTTCCATGGATATCTTTTAGCATCACGAATCTCTAACCTCATATTCTCTATCTTGTTTGTACAGAAAATACACCAACATAAACTTTCTTGTCATTCATCAACATGCCATTTAGCTTATCAATAGCAGTACTATCTCTATACTCGCGGGCTTAGTCCGCATGCTTTTTCTGTCTGTCTTGGTTGTCACTAGCCGCTTGTTGGTGAAATCTTTTGTCTTTCTAGTTTGTTGGACTAACTTGGGTTTTGTGTAAAATCTCATCCTTTAATTCCCGTTCATTCGGAATCCATCTCTGTCTCTTTTTAATTAAGGGTATCGGCCACCACATTGACCTTCCCCGGATGGTAGTGTATCTTACAGTCATAATCCTAGGTCAATTCTAGCCATTTCTCCATCTCATGCTATCTACTATCACGGGTAACTCAAAGCCAATTCATTACATTCCATAAAATTTGTGGGTGCATTAGTCAACCCAAAATAACCTCGCTGGAAACTCGAAGTGTCTATTCCTAGTACGAATCGCAGTCTCGGGTATATCCTCAGATTTAACCTTCCAACTGTTGATATCCAGTTCTTAAATAAATTTGGAATCCACAGCGTTCTTCCGCTGATCAAACAATCATTTACAAGGGTACCTATTCTCCATGTCGAACTCATACAACTCTCGAGGTTCGATGCACAATCTTGTGCTAACATCTTTCTCTCTCACAACAACACCGGGCTCTGCACGGTGGTGCACTGGGTCTTAGCACATCCTTGCTCAACAATTCTTGTAACTGAGTCACTAACTCTTTCACTCCCACTATACCCTGAATACTCGGTATTCATTCTCATGTCATCCAAATCGATATCTGGTAGCTCATTAAAACCTTGTACAATCTCCCAAAACCATTGTAGTTCCCTTTATACTTGGTATCTCTTTTCTTGGCGTCAACCATAAGAGCTAATTAAGCCTCATATCTCTGGCATAATAGTTTCTTAGTCTGAACTATATTCAAGAATCTCTGAATCTGTCTCCATTCTTTATTTATTCCTCTCTCTCCCTTACAATCAATCTGGGCTCCATTGGGTGTAAACCAACCCATTCTTATTATAATATCAACTTCTCCCAACTTGAGAGGAATCAGGTCTATCAAAAGTGTCGACCTCATATTTCTAGTTCACAACCTGGATGTACCAGTCTTATGGGAAAATCCCTCGATGGATTATTTCTACTTGTAATTATTCCCTTAGCAGCTCGGCCTTAAGGTTTAATCGTCATGCAACTTCTTGATATACAACGATACATTAGCTCTGTCTAAACAGTATAGAAGGGCACCTGCTATTTAAAGGTCCTGACAGTGGGCTGCTTGTTGGAGGTAGCCCTGGTTGGAACCCACTGGCTTTCTTTTATTCTGTGTTCACAAACTCCGGAACAAACCTCGATAATTCAGAAAACTTGGCCTCATACTCGGTCACAGTCATGGTTTTCTTGTTTTAACTCTTTAACTTTCATTTTCATCCGAGTCTCCATATATTTCCGAAAATTATTCCTCTAAAACAACACACGCTGCACCTCTCCCAAGTCACAATATCAGCTCCCTCTGACTCCATCGTCAGTACTTATCTTGCTAACCCAGAGGTAGTGTACATTCGTAACCAACTCCTCCAAAATCTCAATTCCACTACAGGGCATCTGTCTAACATCGTTGTCATTGGAGTTCACGGCACATCGCTATTTCTTTCACATATATCGATTGACACGCTTTCCATTATCATAATATCCTTGGGAGAATAAACCAATTTCATTGATATGTTACTAACATTCTATTCGTCTTAGGGATTCGCTCCTGTCATAGGCGATTTCGTTGCGAATCTAATTCCTATCAGTGAATTCTGACTTATTTGACCTGGTTGGCCTCCCCTTGAAATTCAATAAGGATAACAAAATTTATGGGGCTTTGAAAGATAGCTCCCATATCAAAGAAAATGTCACACACTGGTGATCATAAGGTTATGAGTTTTAAGGTAACCTTATTGGAGGTAAGAGAATTTTACCGAGAGATCAATATGATCATAAGAACTCAACGTTGTGTGCCTCAATTGAGACATTACTAAAGGTAATTAGCCTTCTTGTATTTCACAACTTACAAGTGATGGCGTCCCATCCGACTTCTATCACACAGACAGATAGTCCTTGTAGCCCCTATAAGTATAGAGTTGTTCGTCTCAGTGGAAGTTGAAAAGTATGAAAGCAATTCGAGATCAATTTAATGATTATCGCCTTTCGACAATATTTCTCAAAGGAACACCTTGGATTAAAATTGAACAGATTCCAAAGGTGTGATTTACAAGAAAAGGATAGCCATAAAGATACTGGTATTCAACAACCAAGTGGTGAGGTATCACCATAGGGTCATTCATTATTTGAAGAAAAGTGAAAGCTTAAATAACATCATTTGACAGGGCTTCAAAAGCCTGAAAGTAGGCATCGTGACAGCCTCTAACATAAGCGAAACTGAATATGGTTTAGCACAAGTGTTATAAAACAACTTCGAAGAGGGAATATACCCTTTATCAGAATTCTTTCCTGGAGAGAGATCAAGATAGATCATAGATTGGGGAGGTACCCCACATAATTTGCAAATGGGGAGGGTATTACCAAGGTCTCTACGGATGCCTTTTACGTCGGCTCCTCTAATGGATAATCGTTCAATTCCAAAGCTTTTCTTCTTCCATGCATACCCTAAGGTGCTCGATACTTACGTTATTGCCGACTCATAATAGTCGCTAAGGATTCAACCATCGACCTTTGCAATCGCAGGGAATTCTATTCGACTAGGCGCAAACATCCCAAGTAAGCGTTCTGTTCTATAAGAAGACTTCGATACCATTGTTGCCCGTAGCAATGACAATTCCACATGTCGACTGGGCGGTACTTCGGAAGATCGTTAGAAATTACAAGATTAAATCTGGTCTCTATTTCAATCATCCTTATATCCAATATTCCTTCTCCCATATCAATCCCGTGTGCTATATAAGCTTAACACCTTTGGCACAATAGCCTTTCCATTTGAGTCAATCCCGGAACTTCTCAGTCCGTCTTGGTCCTTAAATATATTTCGCTTTTACCGTCCAATCTCAACTTCATCATTTTATCTCTACAATCAATTATAGCAATCAGGGTCCGTCCACCAACCCATATAACGGCTATCTTACCCAATCCACAGGGTTCACTCTAATTTCCACTCTCTTTGGTGACATCCTCTGGTAATCAGAAAGACAAGGTTAGCCAAACTTTGCTGAATTTCTTTCCAAAATCAGGGAAATTTGATCAATCTATTACCTACTAATAATTCTCGGATCTGATTTCCGACCTTTCTGTTCTATCCTCATAATTCCTTCCTGGTTTCCTGAGGGTGGTAAATCTCGTTCTCGATTCCGCCTTAGCGTGCTTGTCTTACAATGACATTTGCATGGTACATATACCCAAAATTTTCCTTGAGATAATAATATCCCTCAATGATGTAATAGACACTATTTCCAGTGGAATCTCTGGTCGTGGGGATTGAAACCTCATAGCCAAAGCAATTCCTTTCACTATACTAGGCAACTAAGTACCCTTAATTGTTCGTAAAAATCTGGACATCTTGGTTCTTACGTATGCCGCCTCCTTATGGGCAACTATAACCGACTACGAGTAACAGGTTTCGTTCAAGTCGAATCAATCCACTGATACTGGCTATACTGCCTCTACCTCTTCTGCCTTGGAGACTCTACTCCATTTCTTTGTCATATCTCTTGGTGAATCATGAACGATCCTTAAACTCTCGTCTCGTCACTTATTTATCCCTTGAAGGTTCGTCCGGTCCTATTGTACGACCTCAAGTAACATACTACATCTTTATCAATCAACACGTCCTCTACAAGATTCTTTCCTTGACCCACTATGGGGTCTTTCTCTAGATCCTCCTATGGATCTTCCTTTATCTGGTCTCCGTCCATTTCAAGGAGCACATCATCAAATGCCTACTCGAAGGCCTCGGGATCTGGTATCTCAGAATCCCATCCATCTATAACTCATACGAATCGAGGTGACTAACCATGAAGTCCTAAGTACGGTTTCCCAAAAGAAGTCCCCTCTCGGGCTTCATCTTAAACAGTCAGGGTTATGTCCTCTAACCCGACTACGAACTCAATTTGAGCTCTAGATGTTCTCATCATTACTAAGGGTATTGTAAGACTCGATCTTCTATCGTTTCTGAGGACTGTAACCTAACGCTCTGATACCATCTCTGTAACAGCCCCAAATCCGGGGTCGGGGATTTAGGGTTGTCACAATCCATGTACTCCTTGTCTTACCTGTATTACTCACACCAATCATACTTCACCTGCTCATGACCCCACATTATAAGTCTCACACACACACACACACACAGGTTAGAGTCTCAGAAACGACACACTATAACAATTGCGGAATAAATAATTTTTATTACAATACCCAAATGTCTTTTGAATCTGATACTGATACAATTTCTAAGTATTGTTACATTACCAACTTAGCCTTCTGATGCTCACAATCCTCTAATACCATTCATGTCTATACATAAGTTGAATACCAAAAGCCGTAGCCTGATTCGATTGGTTCGTACTACTCTCGGGATCGCTGCTAGAAACTGCTTAATGGAAACGCCTTGCGAGGTATGTGCCGTCCCATTGGCATCCTGCTTCGCTGCTATATAATATATATAAAATAATAGCAAGAGTGAGCGATAGCTCAGCAAGGTAATGAAAGTATGGCATAATTCTGCCTTTTAATTCAACCCAGAAATAAAGCGGGTATAAGACAATAATTTGTCAAAATATCTCGATACTGAAATTATTTCCTTATCGGAATATATACCACAACAGTACTTCAAATATCAATTATCGTCTTTATACGAAAGATAAGTGAAATTCGTACTTGACATAGCAATTTATCAAGATAAGTATCCTTTACTGAAAACTCGAATATTTTCCCTAATCGGGATATGATAGAAATTTGGATGCTGACACCCTGCTCCAGTGACGTAGCACTCAGCAGTTGTGGATACTATAACACTCAGCAGTTCAAGATACTGCCAGATGGGAACACTGAACTCCGTATGTAGGAGAAATTTCATATGAACTATGTATTGAGATTTCAATAATTCCAGACGTGGATCGACGATGATCAGTCGCCGCTTCCAGGTCCACCGCGGGTCTTCTCTACTAGTAGAAGGATAAAAACTCCATCCGTAATTACCCTCAGGTAAAAGCTCCATCCGCAATTACCTTGGATGAAAGCTCCATCCGCAATCATCCTGAATGAAAGCTCCATCCGCAATCATTCTGGCGCAAGTTGGGCCAAATTCAAGTTCCCCGGGCAAATGTCCGTTCAAAGATCGCACTGGGATCCTTTGGTTACTCCCAGAATCAATCGGAAGTTAACCCATTAACCCATATTGGCTCTTAGCCGGACTTTCACAATCCCTGGTTACTCCCGAACAATGGGAAGCTAACCCATAAGTACATACTGGCCTATAGCCGGAAACTCAGGTTGAGCGACAAATAGTCTTCATGAAATCGAGATTGAATCTTTTACTCTGACAGTTCTTTTGAGTTTTGAGAGTTTAAAATGAATAGCAGTTACAAAAATCAGGTTCCCCGTCTTTTGGATAGTGAGCGAGTATTTAAGTCTTCTCAAAAGACAGACTTAAATGGAAAAACATTGTTTTGGGAACCTCTTTTTGATTTGAAAATAATTAATAATATTTATTAAATAGTTAAGCCTCAAATGAATATTCAAATTAATATAACATTCATTAAATAATCCTCAGATAAATATTAATAAATAATATTCGTTAAATAAAATAATTAACCCTCGAATAACAGTTACCCGATATCTTTATCGGAAAATAACCTTTAACATATACCGAAATATAACTACTTCTGATCTTAGAGAAAATCACCCGCCCTTATCCTAGGGCAAATATAAAATCCTGGCTTATAGCTGATATCCCATATCTAACTCATAAGCCCCAACTTCAAGTCATAACCTCAAGTATTGCTATACATAGCAATTCGAAAACAAGTATGTAATAACACATGTATACTTCTCACTTGCATATATAACTGAAATAGTATTCAAATAGTATTTCTCGACGAGATAATACTCAAATAACATTCCTCAAATCACATAGTATTCTGCCGATGGAATCCCTCCGGGTTTCCACGGCTATCTACATATCTCAGAATACCGACTCCCGATTTAGAGTCGAAAACAATGAATATGCTCTTATATATAGAGCTACAAGGTATACCGGTTCATAAGTACATTATCTCAAAGCTCGTATATAAACCAAAATCAAACTCTATTTTATACAATATATAACATGTATCGCAAAGCTGTATAACTCCACGCATGACAAAAGCAGTAATATATAATCAATACTTCAAAGTATAGATTTAGAAAACTTGCCTGATGCTCGAGAAGTGATAGGGGTTCGCGACGATGCCGGACAATCTAGACAAAGTCAAACGAAAACACACGGTTAATCCCCTCGATAAACCACTTATAACTCAATGCTTAAACACGTAAGCGAAACACAACCAAGGCATTACTTGCTCGCTCTAGTGTCACACTAAGTCCATGTTATTTGTCAAATACTTATATCATAAGTTTGGTTCGAAATCCATCCTCAAATCCAAGTTATACTTAACCATTTACAACATCAGTTTCTAAGTCATGCTCTTAGTGGTTTTCACTTGCGCAACCTCGACTAAAACATTTTTATAAAATCGAAAAATAATCTTTTTAATCCGAATATTTTTCGTGAGCCTTCCTAACTGTTTCTAGTATTATTCCTCAGAGTTTCACATTTTAATATGGCTTCTAAGTGGTCCAAATATAGCCTCAAAGTGGCTGACCAGAGAAGGGTTGTTCCTCCGAACGACGTTTACTAAAACTCACTTTTCTCTTAAACCGTTCGGCCAAATTAGGCGAACCACATATCATTACGAGGCTTATAACATAAACTACACAATCATGGGCAGTAGGATTCAAGGGTCGAGCTCTAACAGAGGAAAAACAGGGAACCAATCAGTAGGTAAAAATTTGGGCAATACGACGGCTATAATCGTAACGTTTCCCGGTTTTTGTTATGTCAAAACCTCTTAAAACCAAATCAATTCAACAACCCAACCCTTTTTACAACATAATCAGTTTATATACTTCAAGAACATATCACCAACATCAACCAACAACAAGTATCCACCAAGAATTAACCATACATACTCCAAATTCCATAATCATGCTTATTCTAGAAACTTCACTTAAATCTCAACATAAATCAAAAGGGTGGATGAGTGGTATACCTTCCTTGATGCTCTACCAACACTAACCAGTGGCCACAACCACTCAACAAGCCTTATATACTCCTTACAAAGCTTAAACCTTAAGATTCAATCAAGAAAATAAGTTAACAACTTTCGGAGTTACTATTCATCATCACTTTGTAAAATCCATATAAAATCGAAAAATAAGAGTTTGGTTCTGAGATTTTTACCACACCTTCTACTCTTCAAGGGCTTTCTTTTGAGTCCTACCTCATCACCAGGGGATGCTTGAAGCTCGACTTATTGGCTTTCTAAGGTGAGTGGTCGAAACTGGAAAAGCAGGACAGTTTCTGTTCTCCGACTTGGGGAAGGGATTTGACTAGGCTACACTCCTTTTGTGGCCATGAAATTTTGAGAGAATGTTAACCATGGAGTGGAGAAGCTATGGTTAAAATTTGGTGATTTAAGGATGGATAGAAATGGAGTTATAGAGTTTTCTCTTCTCCTTGCTCAAGCTGTGCAGAAAATCTGGAAATGGGGGAGAGTTTCTCTTCCTTCCTTTTTCTTCTTATCTTCTTTAATAAAATAAAAGTGCTGATATTTATTAAAAGAGTGGTGAGTCATCACATTATCCTTGTCATCAGGACACGTGTCAAGCCATGGAGTATCATGGTGGCAAAGCAGGGACACGTGTCGCGCATGCATGTGTTTGGTTCGTTTCTTTTCACATGGATGATTCAAATGTTGCATCCCTCGAATTAATCTTGTTACATGTTACTTCCATGTCTATATTTAATCCTGTAAATGTCGCCTTGTTCCTCTTGAAATGATTCGAAATATTTTCCAAAAGGCGAATAAAACTCTCCGCGTTTTTCGCAGTGAATAGTAACTATTCACTATTTATTCCAACAATCGAATCCTTAAATCGACTTTAATAAAATAATAAAATTCCAAAATATTAAATCCTCAAATCCTCAATTTTAATATCTCATTTCTTGAATATAATAATATATAATTCGCTGCCCGATCAAATACTACACCAAAATAAATTTTGGAATTTCTGAATTCCGATCGTCTTTGCATTCACTTATTTACTCCGAAGATCACTAATATGACTTTGGAATATCCACACTACGTCTCGTACATAGATGGCATGAAAATTTTTCTTAATCCTCAAAATCACTATTCACTGCTGCACTTAATCATAATAAGAAAAGTTTTAAATTCTACCAAAAATTCGGGTTATTATAATCTTTTGAGGACCTATTTAGTCCGGAAACACGAGTGCAGCCATTAAAGCTCGAAGCTCATTAATCCTAGCATTAAATTCACAAAGCACGTTTTTTAATCCACAACATTTGGCGCCGTCTGTGGGACGACAACAACAACCATGGCAAACACACGAAGAACAGCTCGGGATAATCAAACTCCCGATGATCGCCCTATCACCTCTGAGACTGATCAGCCACCGCCGACTACTGGCACACAAGGGGCGAATATCCCCACCAACACTCAAGGACCGGAAATCCCGATTTCGGTTGAAGGGACGAATCCCCTGCAGATGGTCATTCATGGATCTAATCCACAAGAGACCATTCACCAGCAACCAATCACGACCTCCCCGCTGCTCATGAGTGCACCAAGGAGCCTTCAACTCCATACTACTGATCTCCCTCAATACGTAAATCAGACTTTGGGGATGCCAAGCTATGGCATGCCCCCTCGACCCATGGCGGGCGGTAGTGGAACCAATCCAATCTACCATGAGGCATATGTGCCCCCTTATATTCAAGGTCTGGGACCCCAAAATCAACAAACTCGCCAAACCCCTTTCGTACAAGATTACTCGGGCCCATACACCGAGGATGAGGGTTATACCACTGGGGAGGATGTCGCCCCAAGAAGGAGACGTTCTTCCCAGACCAATCGGGAACAACCCCAAACTACTAGAGAGAAACTTGCAGCTCATGAGGCAGAGACTGCAAGGCTCAAGAAACTCTTTGTTGAGGAGGAGGCCGCCCAATCTCGAGGCCGAACAAATGAAGGGATCCCAATAATCAACTTGGATCCACCGTTAAGAAGAACCAAGAGGGCCGAAGCCCCAAGGGGTGATCCTAGTATTCTTTTGCCCCTAGGAGATCCTGATGATCCTACACCACCGTTTACTCAAGACATCATGAAAACGGCATTATCCAGAAAATTCAAGATGCCTTCGATCAAAGCCTATGATGGAACGGGAGATCCCGCAAATCATGTAAGGACCTTCTCCAATGCACTGCTGTTGCAGCCAACCAACGATGCGGTCAAGTGTAGGGCGTTTCCACAGACCTTGGCAGGCATGGCCCAACGTTGGTATAGTCGTCTACCTCCCAACTCTATTGGGTCATTCAAGGAACTAAGCAAGGCTTTCATCAATCAGTTCATTAGTGGAAGGGTGCATGAGAAAAGTTTTTTATCGCTCATGGCAATACGTCAAGGAAAGAATGAAGCCCTAAGGGACTACATCAATCGATTTACTCGGGAGGCTCTGAAAGTCCCGGACTTAGAGGACAGAGTGGCTATGATAGCCCTGCAACAAGGAACTACTGATGACCACTTCAAAAGGTCGTTGGCTAAACATCCACCCGAGAGCATGCTGAAGCTCCAAGATAGAGCCGGAAAGTATATCAAGGCTGAAGAAAGCATGAGAAAGTATGAGCCCACTGCTGGCGACAGTGGAAACTCAAAGAAAAGGAAAGAAACTCAGGAGTACGACGTCAAGGAAAAGTTCCCCAGAACATCAAAGAACTCCGATTCTCCCCCCAAGAGAAACAATTTTGGGCCAAAATTCACAGAATATGCAAGATTGAATACTCCCAGTAGTCAAATTCTAATGGAGATGGGCAAGGAAGAAGATCTCAAATGGCCAAAGCCAATGAGGGCTGATTTGTCCAAACGGAACCAAAATCAGTTTTGTCGGTTCCACAAAGAAGTCGGTCATGACACCGATGATTGTAGGCAATTGAAAGATGAGATTGAGTTTCTGATACGAAGAGGAAAACTCAGCAAGTACACTAAGGATGGAAGCCAAGGGAGCCAAAGGGGGAACTATGAAAGGAAGGATTATGATAGAAGGGACAACGATCAAGATCGGAATCCCAAGCCCCGAGGGCCAGTGATCAACATGATATTCGGAGGGCCAACTGCTGCTGGGTCCTCCCGAAACTCAAGAAAAGCTTATGCTCGAGAGGTAATGACTGTGGTTGGAGAAGCACCGAAACGTGCCAGAAGAGAAGTGTCAATAGGTTTTGATGATTCAGACTTGGAAGGGGTGAAGTTCCCCCATGATGATCCTCTCGTCATAGTACCTGTGATAGGCAACTCCGAAACAAAGAGAGTCCTGGTTGACAATGGACCTTCAGTGGATATCTTGTTCCACGATGCTTTTATCAAGATGGGTTACACTGATTCTCAGCTAACACCCTCAAATATGCCTATATACGGATTCAATGGGGTGGAATCAAAAGTGGAAGGCACTATCCAACTCCCAATGAACATGGGGCAAGGGATGAATACGTCTACTCAAATGCTGAACTTTATAGTTATAAAGGCAACTTCAACCTACAATGCAATCCTGGGAAGGACTGGTCTTCATGCGTTCAAGGCCGTTGCCTGATCTTATCATCTGAAAATCAAGTTCCCAACAAGGAATGGGATTGGTGAAGAACGAGGAGACCAAAAGATGGCTAGAAGTTGTTATGTAGCCGCGCTAAGGCCTGATGGAATTGGGGGGCAGGTTCTCCCCATTGAAGACATGGACACTAGTGACAATGAGGACCGAAGAGGGAAACCAGCTGAGGATTTAACCCCAATTCCCTTAGTCCCGGATGAACCAGAGAAGGTTACTTATATTGGGGCACTACTGCCCGAACCGTTGAAGAGCAAACTCACATCTTTTCTTCAAAAGAACAATGACGTTTTTGCTTGGACAGCGGCCGACATGCCAGGGATTGATCCCCAATTGATATCTCACAAATTGAATGTGGATCCAGAAAGGAAGACAGTGAAGCAAAAGAAAAGAAGTTTTGCTCCAGAGAGGCTTGAAGCCATTAAGCAAGAAGTGAATACGCTTTTGGAAGCTAGGTTCATTGAGGAAATCCAATTCCCAGAATGGTTAGCTAACCCCGTGATGGTTAAAAAAGCTAACGGGAAGTGGAGAATGTGCGTCGACTTCATTGACTTGAATGATGCATGTCCTAAGGATTGTTTTCCCTTACCAAGGATTGATGCTGTAATAGATGCCACTGCTGGGCATGAGATGTTAAGTTTCATGGATGGCTTCAGTGGATATAATCAAATCAAGATGCACAAAGATGACATCGCCATGGTATCATTCATCACTGACTTTGGTGTCTTCTGTTTCTTAGTCATGGCTTTTGGACTTAAGAATGCAGGAGCGACCTATCAAAGGTTGGTAAACAAAATCTTTGAGCACCTAATTGGAAAAACCATGGAGGTCTACGTGGATGACATGTTAGTCAAAAGCCTCGATAAGGCCGATCACATTGAACACCTTCGAGAGGCATTCGAAGTGCTAAGGCACCACAAGATGATGTTGAATCCAGCTAAGTGTGCCTTTGGTGTAGGCTCGGGAAAGTTCTTAGGCCTGATGGTTTCCAAGAGAGGAATCGAGGCTAATCCCGACAAAATCAAAGCAATTCTAAATATGGAACCATCGAAGACCGTCAAGGATGTCCAAAAACTAACAGGGAGAGTGGCTGCATTAGGAAGATTCATCTCCAAGTCTGGAGAGAAGTGTTTACCCTTCTTCAAAGCACTCAAAAAAGTGAAAATTTTTGAATGGACAACTGAAAGCCAAGAGGCCTTTGAGGCCCTGAAGAAATACATGGTTGAGCCACCACTATTGGCCAAACCAAAACCAGGAGAGGTTCTTTATCTATACTTGGCAGTATCCAACACTGCCCTGGGAGCTGTTTTGGTAAAAGAAGAGTTAAAGGTTCAGAAACCCATCTACTACGTGAGCAAGATCCTGCACGGGGCAGAAATAAACTACTCTACCATAGAGAAGTTTGCCTTAGCCTTGATAATGGCCTCAAGAAAGCTACGCCCCTACTTCCAGGCTCACAAGATAGAGGTCTTGACTGATCAACCTCTAAGAAACATCTTGCATAGCCCTCAAGTTAGTGGAAGATTGATCAAATGGGCCATTGAATTGGGAGAATTTGATATCAAATATAAGCCTCAGACGGCCATAAAAGCTCAAGCACTTGCTGACTTCATGGTCGAATGCACCATTGACAACCAAGAAGTCGGGGGGCAGGAAGTGATAGTGGAAGATAAGAAAAATGAGGAAACGGACTTCAAAGAATATTGGGTGCTCTATTTTGATGGAGCATCAAAAACAAAATCAAGTGGAGCTGGTTTGGTGCTACAAAGTCCTGATGGATTCCTCGTAGAGTATGCACTAAAGCTTGACTTCCTAACGACAAACAATGAGGCTGAGTATGAAGCTCTGATAGCTGGTTTAGGGTTGGCTGGAGCCCTGAGGGTCAAAACTATGAAAGTATGTGGAGATTCGAGGCTAGTGGTTTCCCAAGTGAACGGGGAATTTGAGGCCAGAGATGAAGTCATGGCCAAGTACTTAAAACTTGTCAAGGCCATCATGACTCAATTTGATGAATGTTATGTGGAACACATTCCAAGGGAAGAGAACGTGAAGGCCTATGCCTTGTCTAAGTTTGCTTCTTCCGAGATTGAAAACTATGCAGGGAGTGTATACTTCCAAGTCTTGAAGACCCCAAGCATCAACGGAAAGTTGGTAGCACCCATTGGTATTACCAGTTGTTGGATTGATCCCATCAAAGCTCATCTGGAAACTGGGTGGCTGCCCAACGACACTTCAGAAGCACGGAAGATATACGTCAGAGCAATAAGGTATGCCCTAATTGAGGGAATCCTATATAAGAAATCTTTTGTTATTCCATACTTAAAGTGCTTGAGACCTCAAGAGACGGAATTGGCCCTAAAGGAAGTGCATGAAGGAATTTGTGGGCAACACTTGGGGGGCAGAGCCCTTGCTCATAAAGTCACCCGTCTATATTTCTATTGGCCAAGCATGCTTGCTGATGCTAAAAGCTATGTGAAGAAATGTGAACGGTGCCAGAAATATGCACCAGTGGTTAGACACCCACCAAAGATGATGACATCCATTAACTCACCTATCCCCTTTGCTATGTGGGGAATGGATATACTTGGGCCATTTCCTATGGCAAGTGCTCAAAGAAAATTCTTGATAGTAGCAATTGACTACTTCACCAAGTGGATTGAGGCTAAGCCATTAGCCAAGATAACCACCAAGCAAGTAATGCAATTCTTCTGGGAAAATGTGATATGCAGATATGGAATTCCACGAGTCTTGGTCACGGGCAATGGAACTCAGTTTAACAACGATGAGTTCAAGAAGTATTGTGAAGAGAACAATATCCAGTTGCGCTTCACTTCTGTTGCCCATCCTCAAAAAAATGGGCAAGCTGAGGTTGCAAATCGAATTATCCTGGATGGACTAAAGAAAAGAGTTGAACGCTCCAGAAACACTTGGGTAGACGAATTACTCCCCATACTTTGGGCATATCGTACTACTTGTAAAGTCACCACCGGGGTAACTCCATTTCTATTGGCTTATGGAGCAGAGGCAGTGGTCCCGGTGGAGAATGAAACCCTATTAGTTTTGATGATGACACATAACAGCAAGCTGATTGCTTGTCATTGAATATATTAGCTTGTTATTTTGTTAACTTGTTTTGCTTGATGCTTTAATTGAGGGGGAGCTTTTAGCTCAATCACATATGGATATATTATCATCAAAAAGGGGGAGATTGAAACTCTATGAATTTTGATGATCATATAGTGTCAAAGATGTTTGTATTTATAGATGTAAAGCAGCAAGCTATATGCTCTATCCTAACTTGTTGTTGCAGGGAAAGATGGCTTACTGATATGAAATATCAGTGCATATAAAATAGCATGCCATTATCATATGTACTAACTTGGTTTTGCAGGGCAAAATAGCTTACTGATATGAATGTCAGTTTATCTAAACAGCAAGCCATTAGTGCTGGACTGAGTCAGTTTGGCAAGCCAACTTCACATGTTCAATATACAAACAGCAAGCCAAGTTGTTCTGCTCAGAATCTGTCAAGATCGTGGATCATGGATCTATCTTAGGAAACTTGATTAAATATATTGTGAGGGCTCTTTTAAGACTTAATACGTACATAATATATTTAGAGCTCAAAATCTTTTATCAAATCCTTTTTAATAATCGCTTTCCAAAATTATAATAGCTTGCCATGTTTAAAAGATTTTCTCTTACAAAACCTCGTATACATGTTTTTGATACACTCAAACAGAAGGGTTTTGTTTTGTCTTCGATTTATCTTCTCCAAACCTCTGTCAAACGGTCACATGAACGTTGCTAAAATCTCTCCAACCAATTGAACGTTTGAACTGGATTCTAGACGTTGGTAATTGATTGGTTGATTTTTGAACGTTGTTTGTGAAGCTATTTAAACCTGTTCTTGTGTCTTTTTCTATTATCCATCCAAGCACAACAAGAACACACAACTCAGTTTTACTTTGCTATATTCAAACAAATTTTCTTGAGCTCTTTATATATCATATATGTACTATATCTTTGAGAGTTCATAGGTTTTGAGTTGTAATCACTTTATTGATTTGTATTACTCTATTTGTAATCAGTAGTTGCTGGATATATTGGCTAGGGAACAAGGGTTTGGTGAACGTTGTTAGAGAAGTATACAGGGGAAGTATAGCTTAGAGAGCAAGTTCTGAAACAGGTGTTCAACAAGCCATTTGTCAGCAACCGGGAAGAAGGGTGGCATATTATTGTATCTTGTAACTGGTTTATTTCGTTGATCAATAATATATTCTCTTACCGGGTTGGTAAGGGACCAGGACGTAGACCATAGGGGACTAGGGGTCGAACCTGGCTAAAAGTTTATTGTGTTCTTTATATTTCTGCATATTACTTACTGTGTTGCATATTGGTATAATCAGCGTGATGTTTGTACAATCAGCGTGCCATTTGTGTTTGCATAAATTGAACTCAGTAAGCCATTTCTGGTAAAACTTAAAATTGGTCATAATTAGACATTTACCCCTCTATGTGTGCATTTTCAATTGGTATCAGAGCATTGGTGTACTAACAGTTCCGTAACAGGAAAGTACAGATCCTATGGCACACTATGTAGGTGGAGAATCATTAGACATGCCACCACTTCTCATTGGGACTGAAAATTATGATTTTTGGAAACGGAGAATGAAGGTGCTTCTCAACAGAGATGATGCAATTGAATGGAGAATTGTTAAGAAGGGTCCATTTAATTTTCTGGACAAAGACGGCAAGCCGAAAGACGTTGATGATCTTAACGAGGAAGAATTGATAAAAATGGGCAATAATGCAAAAGCCAGGTACACTCTAATATGTGGTCTTTCAATTTCAGATTATGACAAGGTGTCTTGGTGCATCACAGCAAAGGAGGTATGGGACAAGTTAAAAATGTTGTATAAAGATACAACAAAACCGAAGGAAGTTTGTTTCAATTCCAAACTGCCTACCATTTTGAAATTTGAAAAGAAAGGAAGAGATCACTTGACATGCAATGATGATGTATCAACTTCTGGTGTGACATTGAATGAAGACACAAATCATTCAGCTTTTGTTGGGCTTGATGATGAAGTCTTTCAAGAGAAAACAGAAGAAGTTTTACTCAAAACTAATGTTTCCGATTCGGAATCAGATACAAGTGAGGTAAACTCTTTTTATTCTAGGAAAACATCTGAAAATATTATTATGGAATCACTAACAATGCAGGAATCAAAAAGTGTGACCATAGAAGAACATATGGCACTAAAGGCTGAACTCAGCAAGCTGTCTGAGAAGAATTACTATCTATCTAACATAATTCAAGATTTGATGCCCAAAATGAAAGAATGGGATGCAACCTCATCAAACAAGGCCACTGAGATCAAGGAGTTAATGGCCAAAAATAGTCAATCTGATTCTATTATCAAAGTACTTCAAAAGAGGAACAAAATCTTAACTGAAGAAATCAAGGAGCTCAGATCAGATAACAAAGCAAAGGCTGTAGCTTTGGATTCCTACAAGCTGATGAAATCAAACCAAGCAGAATCCTCAAAAACAGGAGAAATGGCTTCTCGGCAAGCTAAGACCATTAGTCAGCAAGCTGAAGTGATCATAACTCTTGAAAAGAAAGTCAAAGATCTCAAGCAGGGTATGGGATCATTTATCCAAGGAGAAGAAGGCCTAAAGGCAATGATGAAGAACACTAATGCTCCATTGGTAAGAGAAGGAGTGGGTATGAACTTCAATAAGAAAGACAAGGCTATCAAATATGAAGGAAGATATGGTATACCCTACAACTATGCTATGCCTTGGAAGACTTGTAACAAATGTGGATGAAAAGGTCATTTGGAAAGGAATTGTACTTCTCAAGTCAATCATAAAAGAAAAGCAGCTTACCAGAATGAGACATATCGACAGAAGCCGGCTTACCAACAAGATTTTGGCAGACAACAAACAGCTTACCATCCGTCTGACAGAAAACAACAGAGAAGGAATCAAGCTCCAAAAGTGATCCAGAAGTGGATTAAGAAATCTGATCTACATGTTCTTTATGATCTATCTACTGACCATGGTGGATCCTACCAAATTTGGGTACCCAAGTAGTAAGTATGCTATTTTTTCGCGTACATTTATTTAAATATGATTATATTATTATTTTGGTACTAACAAAATTCCTCTAGTATATAGATGGGACATATATACGTATATATAGTTTTGTGCAGGAATTGAAAAAGGAGAATACTATTTCGGTTGTTTGATTGGTGATAAAGGTGTAAACCACATTCATGATTATTTGGAATGTGTACTCTTCAATCAGCAAGCTATCTTACATTTCAGTAGAACAGTTGGTATGGCAAAAAACCAGAATACATGTATTCAGCATGCTGGTTTGATTTATCAAACTTTATCATTATAACTAGCCTACTGTTTGTTAAATGTTTACTACATGTTTTATGCTTACATGCTTATTTTGTTAATCCCTTTTCTGATGATGTCATAGGGGGAGAAGAACATGAATACATGTGATAAAAAGGGTTATAATGTTACATGTTTTATAAACTAATGTTTTATGCAGGGATGAGTCACGTTTGTATCTTATTATATATGATGAATTATGCTAACCTGATTCTATGTTGAGATATTATATTAATCAGTGGGATCATTGCTTTATGGGAACAACATAGTCTCTCTGATGTATTCAAATATGTCATCATCAAAAAGGGGGAGATTATTGGCGTGATGTTTTGATGATGAATACAAATGTTGCTTATGAATATTTCTTGCTTTATTATCTAATCTTGTTTTGCAGGAAGTATTGATTACTGATTAAGGGGGAGAAAGTATTGATTCTCTATTTCATTTACTTTGTTTGGTTTGATAATGTTAAATGTTCATGTGACACCAAACCAAGATATTGTTTGTCTCCTTGTCTACATTGCTAATATTTTTGCAGGAGAAGCATAAATTTAGGGGGAGTTTTTAGCTCCTGAATATTGGTGTGTAATCATCAAAAAGGGGGAGATTGAAACCCTATTAGTTTTGATGATGACACATAACAGCAAGCTGATTGCTTGTCATTGAATATATTAGCTTGTTATTTTGTTAACTTGTTTTGCTTGATGCTTTAATTGATGGGGAGCTTTTAGCTCAATCACATATGGATATATTATCATCAAAAAGGGGGAGATTGAAACTCTATGAATTTTGATGATCATATAGTGGCAAAGATGTGTGTATTTATAGATGTAAAGCAGCAAGCTATATGCTCTATCCTAACTTGTTGTTGCAGGGAAAGATGGCTTACTGATATGAAATATCAGTGCATATAAAATAGCATGCCATTATCATATGTACTAACTTGGTTTTGCAGGGCAAAATAGCTTACTGATATGAATGTCAGTTTATCTAAACAGCAAGCCATTAGTGCTGGACTGAGTCAGTTTGGCAAGCCAACTTCACATGTTCAATATACAAACAGCAAGCCAAGTTGTTCTGCTCAGAATCTGTCAAGATCGTGGATCATGGATCTATCTTAGGAAACTTGATTAAATATATTGTGAGGGCTCTTTTAAGACTTAATACGTACATAATATATTTAGAGCTCAAAATCTTTTATCAAATCCTTTTTAATAATCGCTTTCCAAAATTATAATAGCTTGCCATGTTTAAAAGATTTTCTCTTACAAAACATCGTATACATGTTTTTGATACACTCAAACAGAAGGGTTTTGTTTTGTCTTCGATTTATCTTCTCCAAACCTCTGTCAAACGGTCACATGAACGTTGCTAAAATCTCTCCAACCAATTGAACGTTTGAACTGGATTCTAGACGTTGGTAATTGATTGGTTGATTTTTGAACGTTGTTTGTGAAGCTATTTAAACCTGTTCTTGTGTCTTTTTCTATTATCCATCCAAGCACAACAAGAACACACAACTCAGTTTTACTTTGCTATATTCAAACAAATTTTCTTGAGCTCTTTATATATCATATATGTACTATATCTTTGAGAGTTCATAGGTTTTGAGTTGTAATCACTTTATTGATTTGTATTACTCTATTTGTAATCAGTAGTTGCTGGATATATTGGCTAGGGAACAAGGGTTTGGTGAATGTTGTTAGAGAAGTATACTTGGGAAGTATAGCTTAGAGAGCAAGTTCTGAAACAGGTGTTCAGCAAGCCATTTGTCAGCAACCAGGAAGAAGGGTGGTATATTATTGTATCTTGTAACTGGTTTATTTCGTTGATCAATAATATATTCTCTTACCGGGTTGGTAAGGGACCAGGACGTAGACCATAGGGGACTAGGGGTCGAACCTGGCTAAAAGTTTATTGTGTTCTTTATATTTCTGCATATTACTTACTGTGTTGCATATTGGTATAATCAGCGTGCTGTTTGTACAATCAGCGTGCCATTTGTGATTGCATAAATTGAACTCAGTAAGCCATTTCTGGTAAAACTTAAAATTGGTCATAATTAGCCATTTACCCCTCTAGGTGTGCATTTTCAGAGATTACTCACACCTCCCCAAGAGTTGAGGCTTATGAACCAGAAGAAAATGAAGAAGGCTTGAGGCTAGCTTTGGATCTAATTGACGAAGTTAGAGATGAAGCAAACGCCAGGATAGTTGAACATCAAAAGAAAGCCTCTTTCTACTACAACCTAAGGGTTAAAGAAAGGTTCTTTCGTCAAGGAGACTTGGTTCTCAGAAAGATTGAAGCATCCGGAGTTGGACAAAAAGGGAAGTTGGCCCCAAATTGGGAAGGACCATATCGCGTCAAGAACCTATTTGGTCGAGGCTCATACAAACTAGAAACCCTTGAAGGGCATGAGGTACCAAGGACTTGGCATGCCTCCAATCTGAAAGTTTATTATGTTTAAAGTGTTTCCCAAGTGGACTCACTACTAGAAATAAGGTTCGACGAAACCAATCCAAGTTTTTAAACTTGAGTATTATGTAAGGGTTGATCCCATTTTTAAAGTTATGAATTCCATATTCTTATGATTTCATTATATATGCAAAGCATTATGATAGACATGTGAACAAAAGCTGAAATAAACTTACTAAGAAAGTTAAATTAAAACCCCGAAGGGTGAGTTCAGAAAAGAACATAAATAAAGAAAATAGCCACGCAGGGCCAACCTAAGCTATATCATCCTGCTGAGTCTCTTCCTCTAAGTTAAGGGGAACATCATCCTTAGCAGCATCCATCAAATCTTCCTCTCTAACTGGCTCAGAATCCAGAAAGAGCTCAGGATCATCAATAGGCTGAGAAGAGGGGTTGGCAGTGTCCATGATAGTATCCTTGGATGTCGCAGATAAATCAGGAACGGGAAACTTATCCAAGGACACTCCTTCAATCTTTGTCCCCAGCTCTTCAATGATGGATTCCCAACAATCCTTGAAGGTGCTAGGAAAGTTAGCATCATACTCAGCATTAAGGAGGTCATCAAACTCCTTAGATGCTCTGTACTCAGCAATAACATCCTCGCGACCCCTTTGGAGTTGGGCCTCCAGCTGCCTAACCCTCTCATTCTCAGCCACAAACTCCCTCTCGACTTCCCTAAACCTCTCGAAGTTCGAGGTAGAGGAAGCAAAATATCTGTCCCTGTCTCTCTCGGCTATCAACTTCTCAGCTCGAACTGCCTTCAAGTTGTGAAGAGCAGCTTGATGATAGGTATTAGCCTATAATACAAAGGCACATATTTAAAGAATGAACAACTAAAAGAAAAAATAAACAAAAGTGAAAATTACTCACAGAAGCAAAGGCTTGGGCCCCAAGAAGCTCAATCTGGAGATCCTCTGAGGACTCCACAACGTGAGCCACGTCCCTTGGAGTGACCACATTCCTGGAAGCAAACCCCATTTAACCACAAATGGGTTGGGGTCCTCATCAACAAGGATAGGCTGCTCAGTCAAAAAAGCTGGCACCTTCTCCACAACAGGGGAACCATCTCCAGCTTTCTTCCGTTTAGAAACCCTCTCAACTTCCACCGCCACAGCTTTAGAGGCATGATCCTCCCTCCTCTTGAAAATAGCGCCTAAAGCAGCTTTGGCTGAAAAGAAAAGGCAAATGTTACAATCATATTATGTGACAACAAGTAAGAATAAAAGAAAGAAAGTTAAGGTTATATACCCCGAGGTTTAAGGGTGCTAAGCCCCATAGCTTGAAGGTTATCCTCAGAAATTAGGAGATTGCAATGATGCAAGCAATTACCCGTCAGGAGTTGAATTGCCGCAAGATCATCTACCCCTAATTTGAGGGACCTTAAAGAACCATCCGTAGCCCTTGTGAAGTGAGGACAAAAATAATTGTTCCAATCATCCCCATCTAAGTAAATATAAAACCACTCTTTTTTCCACAAGGGAAGAGAGTCGGGAGAAGAACCAGAAACGAAGCAACTACGGTTTAAGGTTCGATTTTGAATATTAACCCAACCTATATCATCCGGAGCATTTACAAATTTAAAGAGATATCGAAATACTGATACACTAGGCTCTACCCTATGTTTCATGCATTGGGCCAGGAAGCAATATATGAATCTCCACCCATTGGGCATTAGTTGCGTGGGACAAATTTGGACCTCAGCTAATAAACGGAGAACAAAAGGGTGAGGAGGAAGGCGAAAACCAGAATAAAAAGTTTCTTTATACATCCTAATGGCCCCAGGTTTAGGATAACAGGCTCTATCATTTTGGCCAGGAGCTACGGCCCTATAAGGGGCCTTTATACCGAAAAGAACAAAAATATCATCAACCCTACTTTGTTTGTACTTAGAAGGGATGTTATGGGTCTCTACATGAAGAAGATTGGGAAAAGCATCCCCAAAATCAGAAAGTAAATCTTTAAGAGAAAAAACGTTTGCATGAACTAGAGATTTTGGAGGTGGGTTACCTCGATTCGCTCTAGCAGGACGAGAAGGATGAGAAATCTGGGATTGGGATGAGCATGAATCCGCCATTGAAATCCTTCCAAAGAATGCTTGAAACCAGAAATCTTGACGAAGAAGATGAAGATTTAAACGGAAACTGGAAAAACCCACGGTGGTTGGAAGCCGGAAATCGCTTTGCCGCAGAACCCTAGCAGAGCTTTTCTAAGGAAAATTTCTGAGAAAATTTAGTAGAATGACTTTGAAGTGTGAAAAACGGAAGTCCTACTCTACTCAATTTATAGGAATTACAGCCGGTGATAACGTTCAAATGAACTGTCTATAGACGGTAAATGGACCAAGAACAGGTCATTGGGCCTCTTACAGGCGGGAAGCCCAAACGAATTCAAAATTTGAATTACAAGTTCTAGAAGAACCTAGAAAACTCATAGGCGGGAAACGTATATTCAAGGTTCTAGAAGAATCTAGAACATTCAACATATAAAAAATAGATATTGGTTAAATTTAACCGAACAAAGGCCCGACAAGGCCCAACTTCTATAAAGCACGCCCAGGAGGCATAGTTTCTAGGCGTAGCAACCTAGGACGTCTCCTAGGCGGGGATACCAACGCCAATAAAATAATAGAGGAAAGCTTCTATAAAGCACGCCCAGGAGGCATAGTTTCTAGGCGTGGCAACCTAGGACGTCTCCTAGGCGGGGATACCAACGCCAAGAAAATAATTGAGGAAAGCTTCTATAAAGCACGCCCAGGAGGCATAGTTTCTAGGCGTGGCAACCTAGGACGTCTCCTTGGCGGGGATACCAACGCCAAGAATCTATTTAAGGAAAGGCCATAAAGACCCACGCCCAGGAGACATAGTTTCTAGGCGTGGCAACCTAGAACGTCTCCTAGGCGGGGATACCCACGCCCAGAAGCTCCTTGAGCCAACCTTGAAAGACCCACGCCCATGAGACATAGTTTCTAGGCGTGACAACCTAGAACGTCTCCTAGGCGGGGGTACCCACGCCCAGAAGCTCCTTGAGCCAACTTTGAAAGACCCACGCCCAGAAGACATAGTTTCTAGGCGTGGCCACCTAGAACGTCTCCTAGGCGGGGGTACCCACGCCAAGAAGCTCCTTGAGCCAACTTTGAAAGACCCACGCCCGGGAGACATTGTTTCTAGGCGTGGCAACCTAGAACGTCTCCTAGGCGGGGGTATGCACACCCAGAACACAGATTTTCCAAGAAATAAAGGAAAAATAATAATAATTAATTATTTTCCAGGAAAGTGGAACAAAAATTCGTGAAAAAAAAGATCTCGAATCTCAAAAAATGACAGTTATAACTTCTACGAAAACCCCGAGGAGATTTTCCCAGAAGTTGGGGGGCAAATGATATGGTCAGAAAAGTAATTATAGAAATATAATTGACTAGTCAAACAAAAGGCCGATATTTAAGGCCCGACACCCTAATTATTCATTAATTTCATAATTAATGAATATGGAAAATATACAGCTCATAAAAAGAGTCCGAATTATGGCAAATTGGTCAAAGAAGGATCCAGAATCACAATTAAAGGCAATTAATGAGTCATAGCCTTTATCGACAAGGAAAAGACTTATCCTGCAAGCAATACAATGCTTATCCAATATCAAAAAGGAGACTTATTCGCTAAGACTGCTAAACATACCATAAATACTAGGCTCCAGACACCTATATAAGGTCCCTGATCCTACAATCAGAACTACGTCTTTGGCTTGATTCTCAACATTAATTGAGATACGTAGGCATCTTGTGAGGACCTATTTAGTCCGGAAACACGAGTGCAGCCATTAAAGCTCGAAGCTCATTAATCCTAGCATTAAATTCACAAAGCACGTTTTTTAATCCACAACAGGTGGTTAACAACACAAAAGAAAAGATGCATCCAAGTTGAAAAACAAAACAAAAGTAAGATGAGCAAAAGCTCTCCAATCTGCCAAACAAGAGCACAACTCAAAAACAAATTCATATCTCCACTTCTATCCATCCATAAATCACCAAATTTTTACCATCACTTCTCCACTCCATGGGTAAGGTTATTTCAAAATTTCATGGCAAACAAAGGGGTGTAGACTTGTAAAATCCCTTCCCCAAATTGAAGATTCCAATCTGCCCTGTTCCTGGCAGTTTCTGCCATCGATCTTAAAACGCCCATAAGTAGAGCTTCAAGCATTACCTGGTGATGATCTAGGACTCAAACGAAAGCCCTTGAAGATCAGAAGGTGTGGTAAAATATTTGAAAACTAAACTCTTATGTTTCGATTTTATATGATTTTTACAAGATGGTGTGTTCTAGGATGATTAGTTACTAACTTAGTTTTCATATTTTGTTTCTTGATGGTTTGACTTCCAAAGGATGTTCTAAGCAAGGTTTAAGAATTGTAAAGTCTTTAGAGCACTTCTAAGCTTCAATCCAAGGTATAAATCTTTGGAAACCCCTTTAATGAATATTGTGTTTTAATGGAGTTTTGATGTGGTATGCATGTTTAGAGGCATGAATCTTGTGTGGTTGTTATGAAAATGGAAAAATAATTATTGTAGCTCCAAGCCCTGTTGAGGCAGTGAGGAAGATGATGAATGGTGTATATGAGTCTTGGGTGTTGGTTGAATGCTTATTTGGGTTGGTTAAAAATTGGATTATTCGATTTTAAGCCGTCGTAATGCCCGATTTTCGATAACTCTAAAAACTGCCTAGAATCCGAAAACCTAACTGCCACTTTTAGGTCAATGATGAACATGAGTGTGTAGATATTTGTTTCTAGTTTAAGTGAGCGCAAGAATCATGTCATTACGATTTACGGTTTAGGAGAAACATGTGTTTTAGTGTAAGGCGTTCGTAAAACCAAACCGTGCCACTTAGTCAACTTTGAGGCTATGAGCGAACCACTTAGAGGTCATAATAAAATGTGAACATTTGTGATAACATGATAGGTATGTTTAGGAAGACCCTCGAAAAGATTTCGTGCAAAAAGGATTAAATCTCAATTTTATAAAAATGCGTGAGCGAGCATGCTCGAGTAGAAGTTCTTAAGGAGTTAACTTGAAAATGGAATTTGTACTTGAGATAGTATATACTTAGTATGGTGAAAGCGTTTAAGTTATTAATCTTGAACCTTGTGTTGATTCTAGATTACTGGACCAACCTGAGACTTATTGCTACTTCGGGATTTCCAGGCAAGTTTACTAAAACCTTACTCTATTGTTCAGAGTAGGTATATTTTCAAATGTATAATACTTGGTTATTCAAATGTTTATGTGTACTCTTTGTTCCAAGTATCGTGCAAGTTTCTAAATCTATACTTTGAAGTATTGACCATATAATACTGCTTTTGCCATGTATAAAATTGGACAGTTTTGCGATATATCTTATTTCTTGTTGAAATAGATTTGACCTTTGGATTATATAAAATCTTTTGAGTTAAGTAGTTATGAACCGGTTTACCTGGTAGCTCTAAATATAAGAGCATATTCATTGTTTTCGACTCTAAATCGGGAGTCGGTATTTTGAGATATGTAGATAGCCGTGGAAACCCGGAGGGATTCCATCGGCAGAATACGATGTATTTTGAGGATTGTTATTTGAGTATTATATCATTCGAGAATGATATTTGCTTACTATATCTTTCAAGGAATGTTATTTGAGTATTATCTCAGTCGAGAAATACTATTTGAATACTATTTCAGTTATATATGCTAATGGAAGGCATAACTGTTTTCGAAAGTATATTGTGATACTTGCTTTATGATTTGATTATGGGCTTCTAAGCTAGATATGTGATATTAGTTAGAAGCCAGGTTTTTATAAAGGCCCTAGGTAAAGGGCGTATAATTTATTCTTTAGACCGGAAGTAGTTATATTTTCCGTATATGTTAAAGATTATTTTTCCGATAAAGATTATTTTTCGATAAAGATATCGGGTAATTGTTATTCGATGATTATTTATTTAATGAATATTATTTTGAATATTCATTTAATCATTATTTATTTAATGAATATTATTTTGAATATTCATTTAATCCTTATTTATTTAATGAATATTATTTTGAATATTCATTTAATCCTTATTTATTTAATGAATATTATTTTTGAATATTCGTTTAAGGTTTGTTTATTTAATAAATATTATTCGATTATTTATTAAATACTTATAACACGTTTTAAAATGAGTTATATTATTTAAAGTTTACCCTCGACCTTCAATACCTATGAAGGATATTCTAAGCAGTATTATTAATTATTTTAAATCAAGGGGAGGTTCCCAAACACTGTTTTTCCATTTAAATCTATCTTTTAAGAGGATTTAAATACTCGGTCAACTACCAAAAATATGGGAAACCTGATTTAAGTGACTGCTACTCATTTTAAACTCTCAACTCAAAACTGTCAGGGGACAAATATTTTCTCTGAGCAATTTAATTGCTGCAAGTCAAATGTTGTGTTACCACCTCAACGATCGAGGGGTAAATTGATGGAACAAGTCGATATCCATTAACAAGCAATAGCTTGGGAAATATTGGGGAATCTTCCTTTCCAACCTAGATATAACTACTGAGTGGAGTCGTATCAACAAGTATTACACTTGGGGAAAGGGGGACGATCTTTACGTTTCAGAGGCATGTATTTCATCCGAACTAGGAGTAGTGTAAGAGGTCGAGTCGCGCCGACCCATCATTTTTATTGCCCCAAATGGGCCGGGGAGATCCAGAAAGGCGGTAGACGATGTCAGGCTGTCGTGTTCTTCCATCTACATGTAGAAAACATTTTTAGTTGTACGACCTGCTACTGATCATAGTGAGGTTGGGACAACTGGCGCGGTGATTACTCCAGTATTGGTTCATCATCCAATTTGGATAATTCTGCAACATGTATTGAAAGGGACTAAGGATGACATCCTTGGTACATGTTTACCGATCATGTTGGCAGGGGGTTTTCTGCAACATGTATTGAAAGGGACTAAGGATGACATTCTTGGTACAGGTTTACCGATCATGTTGGCAGAGGGTTGAAAAGTGTTCAAAAATGAAGTTACAATAAATCCTTGCAACTTCATCTTTTATTTTATGAGTTATGACTCTAATGAAACCTTACTCAGATTATATATGCATAAGTGGATTTTGGGTTACGGAATCATTATATTAATTTTTCTCGTAACTTCATCTTTTATATTATGCTAGTATTTTATCCGTTTAAGGCGTAGCATGTGGTTATAAAGATATTGAACTGTATGGTATTTTGAATCAATAAATAGGCTTTAAGCCTTGATTCTAATGTTAACCTCTATTTTAAAAAGATATGTCTTGAGTCTTGGTTTACCATACTGATACCAAGGATTTCCTAAAGGATTTACGAAGAGTATATGAGTATGATTATAAGTCATACGGTATTTTAAACGGTATACTATTTTGGGGTTAGACCCTAGTAGTGATAAAAGCTTTGATCCCAAATGGATTATATCCCTAAAAGGTTTAAAGATTTAAACTTGGATAGATTTCTTGCTGAGCACTATTAGCTCATTCTTGCTTTATTAAATCTTTCAGCCTGAGGAAAACATTGCCGAATCCACCTCATGTTACGAGAGCAAGGAAATGGAGAAACCACCCTGGAGTTAGTTGATGCAGGATGGATATTGTCGGTGTGAGCAGAATAGTTGCAGCTTGAACTAGTGAGAATTATTTTGAGTGGGTTTGTATTACTAAACCTTGTATAGAATTGTGAGGTCTATTATTGTAACTTCAGGTAGAGGTTGTAAATAATAGATGAGATCCTGGATAGTACATTTGGGTTGTAATAACAAATGTTACTTATTGTTGCTCATTTCCAAGGCTATAACTTGTGTGTGTGTGCGTAAGTGATTGGGGTCTTTGGAGTTGTATTAGTAGAATGTTGTAAGTAATGCAGGTATGGTATATTGATGGAGCGTGACAACCCAGATTCCTGACCCCGGATCTGGGGGTGGTACACTGATGATACACCAAATCCTGATGAGGCACCAAATACTGATGGTGTTATTGATGATACTGACAGTTCACATGTTGAGGGGGAGCAACAACAAACTGCTACTGATACTGATACTAATACAACTCAACCATCAGGTGGAGAACAATCATCAGATACTGATTCAAGTTATAATCCTGATAATCCATCAGGAGGAGACAACAATAACTCAGAGGGAGCTTCTACAGATTCAAGCTCTTTTAATGACAACACCAATCCAGGGGGAGCATCTACTTCAAGGATTGACTTACCACCAACAAGGAAATGGACTAAAAGCCATACTCCTGATTTGATAATTGGGGATCCTGATGCAGGTGTTCAGACAAGAAGTGCAACTCAAAATAAATGTCTATATCATAACTTTCTTAGGCTATGTTTCTGAAAGAAACCCAGAATAGTGACATTCATTTTGTGATGTCCTTCTAGTTCTCACTCCTATGTCCGGATCACCAATGATCAAGTGAAAGGGATGATCTCTATTCCATACCCTTTGTCTTGGAAGATGCAATCTTGATGATTCTCCTTATTCAAAATGTTGTGGAGTGTGACTAGTTGATCCTTCTCCTGCTCCCCCTGAGTGTGACTAGTAGTTTGAGGATCTCCACCACTGTCACCACTTGGTCCAGAATCATTATCATTATCATCATTATTAATAACTGGAACAACTTCAGGTTCTTCTTCAATGTCAGAGAGATCTCCTGATGGATTTTCAAATACCAAGGATTCAGAGTTCTCTCTAGTTTGTAGGCCTGGTCTTTTGGTGTCATCAAATGTTACATTCAGGCTTTCCAACATCTTCTTATCTTCAATCACATACACCCTGTAAGCTTTAGATTCCAGAGAATAGCCCAGAAAAATGCCTTCATCTCCTTTGGCATCAAACTTGCCTAGATGTTCTCCATCTTTTAGTACAAAGCATTTTGCACCAAACACATGAAAGTACTTCAGTGTTGGTTTCTTATTGGCCATTAACTCATACGGAGTCTATTCATGATCTTTGTTAATCAGGGTTCGATTCTGAGTGTAGCAAGCTGTATTCACTGCTTCAGCCCAAAAGTAAGTGGGAAGTTTTGATTCATTTAACATTGTCCTTGCTGCTTCAACCAAGGTTTTGCTCTTCCTTTCCACTACTCCATTCTGTTGAGGAGTTCTTGGTGCTGAATACTGTATGGATATTCCTTTCTCTGAGCATAAATCATTAAGAACTGCATTCTTGAATTCAGTTCCATTGTCTGATCTGATTGTCCGCACAGGTAGCTTAGCTTCCACTTCTATCTTCTTGATGTGATCAATGATAAGTTGTGTTGCTTCATCCTTTGAATGTAAGAATAACACCCATGTGTACTTGGAGTAGTCATCCATCATCACTAATGCATATCTTTTTCTTGAAAGTGACATAACATTGACTGGACCAAATAAATCCATATGAATCAGCTGAAGAGGTTCAGCAATGCTTGTCATTTCTCTGCTTCTGTGTGATGCCTTCTTAGACTTCCCTTTTTCACATGCTTCACATAGTCCCTCCTGATAAAATTCCATTAGGGGCAACCCTCTCACCAACTCTCTCTTTACGAAAGAGTTTAGAGTTTTGAAGTTCAAATGTGAGAGCTTCTTATGCCATGGCCAACTTTGTTCTGAAGATGCCTTACTGTAGAAACACGTAACTTCTCCTTCACTGGTAGAACTTAAGTCAGCTATAAACAAATTTCCTTTTCTCACTCCCAGTAGAGCAAGCTTCTCATCCTTCCTGTTTGTGATCAAGCACTTGTCCTTTATGAAATCCACATTGTATCCTTTATCACAGAATTGACTGATAATTAGAAGATTGTGCTTCAATCCTTCAACAAGAGAGATGTTTTCAATGATGACATTCCCAATTCTCAGATTACCATATCCCGTAGTGAATCCTTTGTTGTCATCTCCAAAGGTTACAATCGGGCCGGTCTTCTTAACCACCTCTATAAGCAGGGACTCTTCACCTGTCATATGTCTAGAACAACCACTATCCCGAATCCACACGACCTTTGAGCTTTTGACCTTACCCTGCAATCACAGATTGATTAAGTGGACTTTGGTACCCAAACTTGTTTGGGTCCCGAAGGTTTAGATACTTTAACAGGAGTAACATTCAAGTCAGTCTTAACTTGTTTGACTTTCATGTTGTCTGTGGATTTATCATTTTTACTATCAGTGCTACTAGATGCATTCATCAACTTAAAATAAGCATGCATGATATTGTATGCACAAAGTAAACACTCTTTCTTTCCACATGGTTCATGAAGATCAGGCATGTCAGACATGTTATGCATTTCAGAAGTAATAGTAGTTTCTACTTTAACCTTTTTACATGTATCTATAAGGTGTCCAGTAGAATTACAATTAGTGCACAACTTCCTAGATGCAATGGGAGAAGATGAAACAATATTCTGATTAACATTATCTTTCCCATTCCTATTCTTTTTAGCCTTGCTAACCTTATTGCCTACATCAGTTTTAGGTAATTCAGTTTTTACAAACTTCCTAGGCAACTTAGTCTTTATCTCTTTTTCCTTCAATAAATCCTCCTCAAGCAATTCTTGTCTTATGATTAGATCATCCTCATTAAAAAGTGCTGGAAAAGGCTTAACAAACACTGGACAATCTACATTTTTAAGAATATGTGGAGTATCCTTCTTGACAGCTGATGATGTCACAGGAAATTCCACTATCTTCTTTCCAGTTCTCTTATTGTAGTCAAAACCTATAGCAGTTTTATTCCCTAAGGTCCGAGTATCAATTATTTCCTTAGCAATTAGGGCGGAGTTCTTATATGCATTCAGTTTCAAATCTAGGCCTGAAATCTGCTTCCTGAGGATAGTCTCTATCTCACCATTACACTTGACCTTGTTCTCTAAGTACTCATTCCTCTGTTTAAGATCTTCTAATGTGACAGCTACAAGCATTAGTTCTTCATTCTTAGATTCTAGATTTTTAATCTTAAGAACTAACTTAGCATTTTCAATTTCTGATGCTAGCATGCTTGTGTGTACATTAAACAATTCTAAACTAAGATCTTGCACAGTTTTCTTGTACTCAGAATTAGACATGTCAATTGTTGTTAAGATAGGTACCTGAGATGATTGTGGTGATTCCTCTGAAGAGTCAGCCATTAGGTCAAGATTTACAAACTCTTCCTCTTCATCCGAATCAGTATCATCCCAACTTTTACCCTCTGCAATATAAGCTTTTCCTTTCTGCTTTCCAGATAAGGTTTACAGTTGCTGTTTCAGCTTAGCATTCTCTTTCTTCAAATCCTCATAAGAATCTTTCTTCTCATAGACATCTTTCATGTCTCTTGCTTGACGAGACTTCCGGCATTCAGTGGTGAAATGCCCTAACTCATTGCAGTTGTAGCATCTTGATTTGCTTCTATCAATCATGCCAGTCTTGTAGCCTCCCTTAAAGCCAGTGCCTGGTGAATACTTGCTCTTCTGAAATCTGTTGGTTGAGCCCTTGAACTTGTACTTAGGGTTTCTCTTGAAACGAATGTGGCTAAACTTTGCAGCTAAGTACACCATGGTTTTGTCTTCCATTTGCTCAAGCTCTTCTAGGGTGTAGTAATCACTTTCATCAACACCCAGATTCACAGAATCCATTTCAGCTTCTATAATCACCTCATTTCCAGCTCTAGGGGTTTGAACCTGAATATCAGAAGTTGTTGGTTCATCCAATACAAGTGCAGCTGATCTTGCGAGTGCATAATTCTTGTTGTCCACTGTCCCTGGTCCGTAGATTATCACTCGTTGTTCTTGCTCCATCTCATAAGTTTTAAGCTTGCCATAAATCATCTCCAATGGCATCTTAGTAAAGTCAATTCTTTCCCTTATGGATGAGGACTTGTGTTCTACATGATGGGGCAGTGTTATCATGAACTTCCTGTTTGTCTCTATCAGAGGATAGGTCTTCCCTTTCATGGTTAATTCATTCAACAACTTAGTATACTTCTCAAAGACCTGAGTTATACTTTCTCCAGGAAGTGACCTAAATGATTCATACTGAAAAGTCAGGATGTCCAATCTGTTTTCCTGCACGTCTTCAGTTCCTTCCATTATCAAGTTTATGGTATCCCACATTTGTTTCCCGCTCACACAGTTTATTAACTGATAGCTCATTTCCTTGTCTGCGGAGTCTGTCAATATCAGCATCAAACCTGTATCCAATCGAATCAGTTCTTTATCTGTATCTGTGTACTCAGATAATTCCTTTGGGGTTGAGCCTTGAGGAATTCTGGTGCATTCAGGAGATGATGATTCACCAACAGGTTTCATTGGTACAAACGGTCTGTTCTCTAATATTCCAATATACAATGGATTAGATGCCTTGATAAATAACAACATCTTCATCTTCCACAAACCGAAATCATCTCTAGTGAAGGGGGGGACCTTGATACCAGCAGTTGTCTTTGGAGCACTCATGGTTTCTAAAAATTTCAAATTGTTTAAAATTCAAGAAATTCCAATTAAATGAAAAATTTTGAAAGTTAAAAAATTTGCTTCAAATTTTCAAGCCTTGTTTGATTTTGGTCTCATTCACCGGATCTGATTTGTACGTCAATCAAATAGCTCTGATACCAATTGTTAGGTCCAAATTATCGTAGAAGGGGGGTTGAATACGATACTCACAAATTATTCAATTTCGTTCACGGATAATTCTTTCAGTTCTGATACGAAATCAAATGCACCAAATCAAATGCACCAAATCAAAACACGAGTCGGGGAATATATCGTTTTATAAATATAAACCGTGAGGGGTGCTACAAATCTAATCCGTAGATTAGCTTCAATGAGTTCAGGTTAACGTAATCAATACAAACAATAGAAATTAAGGCACTATAAATTTTCTTCTGTCAAAGTTCTTGAGCTCTTAAATTCTTTTGTGTAGAATGATCAACTGCCAACCAACTGAAGAAGACACTGTCTTCATACTCATTTTTGTAGACTTAGTTTGAAAAACTATCGAACCAAAATCAACTCAATCATGGTCGTCCAATTCCTCAATCAACCTGACAAAGTGGTATACTTTTCACCTGCTCCTTCTAATAAAAACTATCGAAGGAATTAACTAATTCTTCCTTCGATAGATTTTAAATAAAATCTATCGAAGGAAGAATTACTTCTTCGATGGTTTTTGTTTCAAATCTACTTGATCAATTTCGATAGTTTTTCTTAAAAGAAAACTATCGAATGTTTTCCTTTGCACTTTGACCCTTGGAGATTTACTTCTTTTACAGCAAGTAAATTGTATCCATTTAACCTAAACATACCTTGTAATATTCTTTTGACTTTCAGGATGTTTTAGATTTAGACTTAAATCAACTTCTTCCGAGACGATAAACATCTTGATCTTTTAGGTGCTGACAACTGGTACAGCTGGTCTGGTTCACAGATGACTAACACTCGATCAATACTTCCATGTCTTCAATTCAATGTTGTTGATAAGTCCTTTGTCGTTCTGGTTGCTTCAATTAAATCACTGGAATCCTGTGGTACTAACTCTTAATCATTCAAATACTTCTGTAGTCTTGAAAGTCTTGTTTCTTTATTTGTCATAGAGGCTTGAACATATTAATGAACTTCTTTCCTTGACCTGTTTAGGGACTTCAAGAATACATACCATATTTTGATTTTTTGAGTTTACCTTTTCTTCTTTACTTCTGGATTCACGTGCTTCTGTTAATATTAATGTCTGTCTTGTCCTCTGTTAAGTTATAGTTATCTCTGTTACATCTAATGTTACATTATGCTTTACAACACGTAGAAGAGACCACCGTTCTCAGCTTCACCTCTACTTCCACTAACAAAGATCTTTTCTTCCACTCATCAATTACTTGGGAACTTTTATCCAGATGTCTGTTAAACTTAACATCCAAGAGAGGGTTAAGTCTTCGATCATGGACTAAATGTTCTTAAGTTTGTTCCCAACGCAAATTCCCTGATCTCCTTTAGCTAAGCCTCTATTAATTCCTTGGCTAAAGAAAGTGATAAGAGAAAATTGTTGGCTTCACATATTCACACAGTTTGATGACTCTTCCTTCTAGTGCTTGTATGATCAAGAAAACACTCTGGCTGCAATAAGTAGAAACAACTACAACTTTCCAGAGCTCAATGAGTTATCCTGATTTTCCAAGCATAGTCCCTGCAGAATTTGTCATTTATTTCATAAAACCTCT
Organism: Heracleum sosnowskyi; assembly: GCA_030848705.1. Taxonomy (NCBI): domain Eukaryota; kingdom Viridiplantae; phylum Streptophyta; class Magnoliopsida; order Apiales; family Apiaceae; genus Heracleum; species Heracleum sosnowskyi. The sequence continues at coordinate 49,493,911 of CM061236.1, forward strand.
TCATAATAGACTCTTGAGCTAAATCATTTGAGGAGATTTTATGTGCAGTGGCTGAAAGAGTTTATCAAACGTATGATCTGTCCCGTTCTTGATAGAGGTCTTCTCTTGCTTCCTTTGATGGCATGCATCCGTTAACCCATCCTTGGCAAAAAAATGGGGTTCCTCTTATCAAGATTCTTCCTTGAGACAGCTTCTGATGCACTGGTTACTGTTGACCTGATTTTGCCTTGTCACATAGAAGTCAAGACGTACAATCCACCAAAGTAGAGTTGTAATCAGCTGCATACACTTTTCTATCAAGTGTCCAGTGCTAATCACTTCATTGTCTTTCTGGCTTTTGACAATGCAGGCTTCAAATACAAAGTTTCCTTTGTCACATGCTTGATTGATACACAACAAGTTATGCTTATATCCATCAACTAGTGCTTCAACCCTAACTGATGATATTGTTTGCCAAAGTCATGCTTCATTCCTTAATCATGACTACAAATATCATCTCTACATACAAGTAGAGGGGCTACGTTTCTCTGAGCATTCTATGAGCAGGATAGAAACTCTAGTAGGAGTCTACAGCTTCCTTAGCCGAGGAGCCATGGCTTCTTTATATTCCTCCTGCACACTTTCAAAATCGGATCAAGCAGGCTTAGGTACCCAAGTTTCCTTGAGTTTTGACTTTTTAGCTTTTATGACTGTCATCTTCTCTTTCTGAACTTTGGGCTTCAAAGGATTCAAATCAATTTTATCCCTAGGTACTGGCTTTGGAAGATTGGCATCCACATGTTGCTCTGAAACATCAAAGTTTGATGCTCGACAAGGAAATGTTTGAGCATACAGATCATTCAAGTCAGGCATGCTCCATGACATTTGAGGCATATTGAATTCATACAAATATGGATGAGGAACAAATGTCATGTTGGCATATCTGGTTGAGTCTTGAGCATTATGAGCAAAATTGTGATGCATGACAGGCATATCAGTCATAAGCAGTTGAGCAGACCTTGTTTGAACAGATTTGCAAGTAGTATACAAGTGATTAACACTACCACATCGAATACATGGCCTTCTAGAAATACTTTCTTCTGATAGGTAGCTGCTATTACTGTTAATCATTGTTGGTTCATTCTTGCTCTCCTCTGCATCTGCCTTTGACCCTTCTTCCTTGATGGTTTTGCTGCTAAATGATTGAACACGGTTTTTGAAACCTGGTCCAACCTTATTGCTCAGTTTTTCTAGAGTCTGATTACTCCTAAATGGTTTTACCATCGTTGGAGCAGTCTCCACATCCTATAGTTTCTTGTTATTGCAATTTCAGGTCTCCTTGCAAAATGTGTCCATTCCTTGAATCTTGATAATGTTGGACACAATGTAACTAGAATTATTCCACCTTGCAATAACTCTTGTTCCCTTTTTAGCTGCTCTTTCAGAACCACTTCTCTTCTTAAGACAGCCTCAAGTTCTTGTTTTGCATTTAGGCAATCAACTTGTGTTTTCTCAAACTCAGAGACTTGAGTTTCCAACATAGCATTTATCTCACTAAGCATAACATTAGTTGCTTTGAGTCTGACATTTTCTTCAATGAGAGTGTTAAAAGAAATACGCACATCATGTAATTCATCAATTAGACTCATTGCAGTGCTACAACATACTTCTTTATGGCTCCAGAGAAAATACCTAATTGTTGGTTGAACTTGCTTCTTGATTTTCATTGGTCGTGAGTACAAGGTTGATAGATTCCTCTGTTGACGTTGAATAACCATCTTCAGCTGAAACCCTTTGTTTAAAAAGGACTTCATCTTCCAGTGCCATTCTTTCCTTGCCCTTGTCTGATGCGGTTCTGATACATTCACAGATCTTCAAGTTGAATGTTGAGCTTGCTGCATCTGTTCTCTCCTCTTCTTTCAAATCTTGGTTGGAGATGACCACATCTCTGGTTTCTTTCTCCCTGTCATTTATGATAATCTTTACATCTTGCACAGCCTCAAGATTACTGTCTTCGAGAGTGCTTATCAGATCGCTAAGATTTAGATCTTTGGACTCAAGGGTATTTTTGATAAACACAGAGATATGCTTTGGTTATCGCTGCCCAATCAGCTTCAGAAAAATCTATAAGAGGCTCGGTGAAAGAAGCTAATGAAGGTTCAACAGTTGCCTTGGTTTCAAGTTTTCTTCTTTTAGCAGAAGGCAGAGTTGTTGTTGAAGGGTGTATCTTCTTATTTGGTGCAGCTTTGGAACTGACTCCCTCTACACTCTCAGTTATTTGAGTGGGTGGTATAGTAGGGGTAAGAGTTTTTGTTGTTGTTTCATTTGTTTCTTTCAAAGGCTCTTTGACCGTGGTTAGAGGCTGTTGGTTTTCAACCTCTTGGTCAGGAATGGCCACTGAGGGCTCGGGATCTATGTCCATTGGTGTAGGTTGTTGAGGAACAACAGGTTCAGGATTTATACCTTTGTTTACCTATTCACCTGGGGGTAGAAGTGGTAGGAGTACCGTTCGAAGATAATCTGTGAGAACAGTAGGCACCCCTGGAAGATGATTCTTCTTGATTAGAGATGTTATAGCATTGCTCTTCATCTTCATACACTCCACCTTCTCCTCATCTGCAAAAATCTCTCGTTCTTCACCTGTTAGCACATCATCCAAAATTAACTGTAGAAACCTTGGATAGAAGCAAAGCATATCAAAGTGACATGTTCTTTCTTCCAGAGGTCCCATGCATTGGATTATCTGATCAATCACAAGTCTACCAATGTTAATATGCCTATTATTAGCAATAAAAACCCTAATTTCTGATGAAATAAAGGAATACCATGCAGATTTGTAGTTTTAGCAGTGAAAACATGTATGAGTGTGTGAAAGAAAAAGTTCCAGTGCTTGGTCAAGTGATGCTTCAGAAACTCTCCCACAAAGAAGTTGGGTTGCTGACTTCTTATGAGAGTGAAGAAAACATGTATTTCCTCGGTTGTGGGATCAGGAACAAGATTTTCCGATGGAAAATGAATTCTGTTCACATCTTGTTACGTCACCCTTATTGTTCTGCCCCCTGGCACAATAAAACTAAAGGATAACACATTATCTTCTGATGTGTCAGTGGCAGAGGTGTACAGTGCGGTTAATTGATCAACGCAAAGAACCGCGGGAGTACTTAGAGCATAAGCCACTAGTGAATGTGAATTCAAAAACCGTGCCCATGCACGAAACTGTAAGTTCGTGATGAGTTGCACGTTTGAAACGAGACGTGATTCGTTTTGGTGATAACAAATTCTCCAGCCATTGTATTTTTCACAAAGTCCAGAAAATTAAAATTAAAACCAAAAAATTATCCGAATTAATTATTACTAATTAATTCACATAAAATATCCCTTACTTTAAATAAAAACTGAACCAAAAAAAATCCCAATTCAAGAACCCTAATTTCTTTAACTTGAAAACTTTTAATTCAATTGAAACTAACTTAAAGAAATGAATTAGTTAACAATTAAATTTTAATTTTCAAGAACAACTAACAAGTCTTAAGGTTCGAAATATGTCACTCTCGATGGATTCTTAAACAAACGTATAGAAACCTCAATGAAATCACTAACACACAGCACTTACACAGTAAAATGAGAGTAGTAAAATGAGAGTTTTACTGTTGTAAAAAGTGAATTATATAAGTAAATCAAGGTTAAACACAAAGAAACTGTCGAGAGCTTGGTTCTAGTTTTGTATGTATTTGTAAGTATAGAAAATCAAGACTTAGATCTGAGAATAAAACCAAGAAAAATGTCTAAGTGAACTTATATACCTACTGAACTGTCAGGGGTATTTCAGTCATTTCACATTCGATAGATTTCAAAATAAACTATCGATAGTTTTTCTTGAGGGGCATAAAAGTCAAATCACACTTCAATAGTTTTTGAAAAACTATCGAAGTGGATTAAATCAGAATTTAAACCGACTTCTACCTAAAACTATCGAAGATTTATAATCCAAAAACTAAAAACTATCGAAAAAAAATTATGCCTGAAAAACTATCGAGAATTTCGAATATTAAAGATTTGAATTATTCGATAGATTTCAATTTTTTCTCAAAATATATCGAAAAACTCATTCGATAGTTTTCATTTTCCTTTTTCAAAAACCTGTCAAAATGATTTTTAGTCACTTCGATAGTTTTGTCAAAGTACTAGAAAAACTATCGAAACTTCTATTTCGATAGATTTTGCTCCTGATTAATTTTAAAGTTGTTACCAGTTTTAAAACCAACCTTTTGTTTTCTGTTTTCTGTGAACTTTTTTCGCTCAGACTTTTTAACAAAATTCACAGTTAACAAAAAATTCACAATTTTCTTAGAATAAAATTGACTAAATACCATTAACTGATATAAACCAATTAAAATCCAATAAATTATGCTGCATTATTTTATAATGTTCAGAACAAAATAAAATAATTCGAATTAAAGAAATGCATAATATTTGGAATGAATATTAGCACTTAAATAATTTTAGAATTATTAGCTAATTAAATGCCAGAAGATATATCATTCGTAAATATGACATAAAATTAGTAAGATAATTCTAACTTACGAGAATTACTCCTGAAAATAAATTCATAAGTCCTAAGGATATAGAAATTCTTAAACTCGTGGATTTATTAGGATTTCCTTGCAGTTACTGACTTCTAATTAAAATCAATTAGAAAGATTTAACATCCCAAGTTCACCAACCAGCTTAGAAAAAGTGGATTCATCAAGTGGTTTAGTAAAGATGTCTGCAATTTGTTCCTTTGTGGGTACAAAATGTAACTCCATAGTTCCATTCATGACATGCTATCGGATAAAATGATACCTGATATCGATGTGCTTAATCCTCGAGTGCTGAACTGGGTTGTTGGAGATTGCTATGGACTTGTGTTGTCGCAAAATATTGGAATCTTGTTCAACAAAAGCCCATAGTCACGGAGTTGGTTTCTCATCCATAAGATTTGAGCACAACATCTACCAGTAGCTATGTATTCAGCTTCAGCTGTCGACGTGGATACTGAGTGCTGCTTCTTGCTATACCAGGAAACTAACCTTCTTCCAAGAAGCTGACAGCTTCCTGAAGTACTCTTCCGATCAATCTTACAACCTGCAAAATCTGAATCTGTATAGCCAATAAGATCAAATCCTGTATCTTTAGGGTACCAAATTCCAAGATGTGGGGTGCCCTTAAGATATCTAAATATATGTTTCACAACTATAAGATGAGATTCTTTTGGATCAGACTGAAACCTAGCACACAAGCATGTTGCTAACATTATGTCTAGTCTACTTGTAGTGAGATATAGTAAGGAGCCTATCATACCACTGTAGCTTGTGATGTCAACCTTCTTACCAGTTTCATCCTTATCAAGCTTAGTGACAGTTGGCATTGGAGTCTTTGTTGTTGATGAGTCTTCCATTTGATACTTCTTTAGAAGATCCTTGATGTTCTTGGAATGGCAAATGAATATTCCATCTTGCCTTTGATACACTTTTAGTCCAAGAAAGAATGACAATTCACCCATCATGCTCATTTCATATCGACTCTGCATTAACTTAGCAAATCTCTTGCATAGATCATCATTAGTAGAACCAAATATTATGTCATCAACATATACTTGCACTAATATCAAATCATTTTTGTGCATCTTATAAAAGAGAGTTTTATCTATGACACCTCTAGTAAAGTTATTTTCAAGTAAAAAATCTGATAGAGTGTCATACCATGTCCTTGGAGCTTGTTTGAGTCCATAGAGAGCTTTGAACAGAAAATATACAAAGTCCACTAGATTTGAATCCTCAAAGCCTGGAGGCTGTTCCACATAAACTTCTTCCTCTAGCTCCCCCATTCAGAAATGCACTCTTCACATCCATTTGATATACCTTGTAATTAGAATGTGCTGTGAATACCAGAAACATCTTGATTACCTCAAGTCTTGCTACTAGTGCATAGATTTCATCATAATCTATACCCTCTTCTTGAGAGTAACCTTTAGAAACCAGTCTGGCCTTGTTTCTCGTTACAATGCTATCTTCATCTAGTTTATTTCGGAATACCCATTTTATTCTTAGAACAGATTTTCCTTTAGGCCTGGGTACCAGCTTCCAAACTTTCTGCCTTTCAAACTGATTGATTTCATCTTGCATTGCAATCACCCAATCTGGATCTTCCAGGGCATCTTTAACTTTCTTGGGTTCTATTTCTGATAGAAACCCAAAATAGTGACATTCATTTTGTGATGTCCTTCTAGTTTTGTTTTTGTGCTAAAGTTAAGATATATTAAAAAGAGCAAAAATACATTTCTAGGGGCATACCCCGCGAGACACTAAATAAATAAAAAACTAGGTTCTGACAAGAACAAAAGAAGCAGCTACATACATAAGTAACTACAAATAGATCAATAGATCAAGTTCAGCACAACTACATGGAGACAGTAATGACAATTAGTACAGTGAAGAGACCAAGTTGCTATCCCCCCGAGCTACTCTTTGAAAGCTTTTAGAAGTGAACACTTTCTCGCGGATCATGCGTTTGACCAGTAGGGAAATTTGAGATTCATTCTGGTTGCCTTTCATGTGTATCCTTGAGTTCCTTTCTTGCCAAACATAATATACCACCACAGCTAATGCAAGATATGCCAGATTCTCTTCCATACGGGAATACAGACCCAACAGAAACTGTCCATTAAGATAACTACCCCAGCAATGTGTATAAGTAAACTGAAGATTGGACATCACCGAACGGGTGAATCTACAAGTGCTAAAAAGGTGTTCGTTAGTTTCGATGGCAGCAGTACATAGAACACACCTAAAATCACTAGGCATTCCAAACTGTATCATTCTCTCCTTAGTTAGTAGTCTATTTTCCAAAGCAAGCCACAGCGTAAAAGAGCATTTTTGAATTGTCAACTGGTGCCAAATAACTTTAACCCAAGCTGGTGCCAAATTTACAGTCCTAATCGAGTTCCAAATGGTAGAGGTTTTAATTAACTTGCCAGGTTGATCGTCCCAAAGAATTTCATTATGGTCTGTAATATCGATCCTACTAACCATGTCTCGAAGTTCAATAACCCAGTGGTGATTAGAAGATGGAAGAGTCCAGGAAGAATCTCGAATATAATTTCCAACTGTAGCCTCCATTGAAGACTCCGAGATTGAGATTGTAGCAGGGTGTAACATAGTTGAGAGAATATTACCATTGACCCAAGGGTCATGCCAAAAGAGAAACTGAGAATCAGGCCCAACCTTGTACCGAATAAACCGTCGAGCCTCATGGCGAGCAGTTAAGATCTTTTTTGTACACCAGGAAGCTCCTTGTGGAATAGACATCGTCCAGAAGTTTTTGTTGCGAAGCGTAGTAACTTTGAACCATTGAACCCATAGAGAATTACTTTCAGGCTGAATAATATGCCAAAGGTGAAAGAGATATGCAACCCTGCTCCATTCACAGAGATTACGCACACCAAGCCCCCCCTCCTCTTTAGGTTTACAACAATCATGCCAGGCAACCTTAACCTGTTTCGTACTAGAAGAAGAACCTCCCACAGAAATTTAACACAAAGAGATTGTATGTCCTTAAGCACCGATACTGGGAGAATAAGATGGGTGGACCAGAAGCTTTGGATGCCAAACAAAACCACTTTAATAAGTTGAAGACGCCTAGCATGATTCAAAGTTTTATGAGACCACAAGTTAATATAATTATGCAAAGACATAATAAGGGGCCTGCAATCTGTACGAGATAGAGCTTTAGTAATCAAAGGCAAGCCCAGGTACCGAATAGGAAGCGTGCCTGATGCAAACCAAGTAGAATTTAACACTAAATTCTGCACATCAATGGGAACATTCGCGAAGAAGCAAGTGCATTTATCTTTATTTGGACAAAGGCTCGATATGGCTGAGAATTCATTAACAGCAGTCATTAAACAATTAATGGAATGCCAGTCCCCATAAGAATATAACATTACATCATCTACGAACACCAAGTGAGTTATTGAGAGGTCCTTAGTTTGCCAGTGGTACTTAAAACGACTATCAACCGTGGCTTTATGAAGACAAGCTATTAAGACCTCCATGGCCAGAACAAACAAATAAGGTGAGATAGGGTCTCCTTGCCTTAGGCCAGATTGTGCTTTGAAGTAGCCCTCAAGGGAACCATTGACTTTGATCGATATCATGCACGAGGTAATGCAGGTCCTGATCCAATCGACAAATAGTGGAGGGAATCCCATCCTATGCAAAGTCTCGAAAAGAAAACCCCAATTGAGAGTATCAAAAGCCTTTTTTATATCAAGCTTGATTGCACACCTTGGTTGGCCAGAATTGAGATGATATTTGGTGCATAAAGCCTGGGCCAGGAATATATTATCACCAATAAGCCTTTTTGGAACAAACGTCGATTGATAAGGAGAAATCATGCAAGGCATGATTTTTTTCAGGCGAATTGAGATCATCTTCGTAATACACTTGTAACAGATATTACAACAGACAATCGGATGAAAATCTTTCATGGCTGTAGCATGTTGCTGCTTGGGGACCAAAGTAATGGCAGTTGAGTTGATGATACGAGGCAGGTTTAGAGTTTGAAAGAAGTGTTCACACAAAATCACGCAAGCGTACGCGGTCACAAGTAATATAAGAATAAGTAGAGTTCGTTCCCACAGAGACTGCTTTGGTTACTATAGTTATGCACTTATACAACAATGTATGGTTATTGTTCAATGCTAAGACAAGTGTCAAAGTTGTGTTTTGATTAACTAAATTAACTAATCAACGCAACAAGATTATAATTAACTAAAGAGATTGCTGTTGAATTACTTATGAGAATCAAACATGGGATCCTAACTTCATTAAATACTTCATCTAGAGTCTTTTGTCTTCAATCAATGCATGTGACGGTTATGACAACTAATCGGATAACACGAAATCAGTATACGCTACCTTTTAGTATACGTATACCAAACCACTCAACATCCACAAAAGAGATAGAAGTTGGGCAGACACCAATTATTCTTAGACCCTATATGTCTATAAGATTTGAAAACATAATGGTTTAACGAGCAATTTATCCATTCAGATTACATAGGGCAGGTAAGATGGTTAAAATTACCTACGAATCATGCATGACAAACATACATAAACCTATGCTAGCATGGCAAGTTCTAAACCTCTATATCCACTTTCGCAATCAATAGAGATTAACAAACAACTTAGATGTTAGCTACGCATCCAAGAAGAATAAGCACAACCAAACTAGGAAATCAATTAGCCATCACACACACATCTTTAAAACAATTAACTACTAAAATCCATAAATAAATCCATTAGAATCCCACGACAACGATTAGTTCATAATCGAACCATTCATCATCGTGGGTTCTGATGAAAACATGATAATAAATATGTCTGGAATACTAAATAAAAGTACTAGGGTTTATGAAGAAACAAACGAGAATCCAAAGTATCGCCTAATTAGAAGAATACAAAGATAAATTGAAAAGTAGATCTTCGTAATCAGCCGTCTTCTTGTTCTTCTTGCCGGTGGATGGATAGGTATGAATGAATGTCAAGATATCAAGATATATGTCTCTGAAATCGTCCACCAATGGTTTATATAGGTCTCAGGGTTGACTGGTCTCTGCTGGTTTCCATATCAGAATTGAAATTGACTTTTCCAACATTCCACCAAGCGCGGGCGCGCTTCCTAGGGCGCGGGCGCGCTTCACAGGATTCCACTAGGGCGCGGGCGCGCTTGTTTGGGTGCGGGCGCGCTTGACCCTCTGACAGATTTCTTCACTTCTCATTTTCTTGACTTTCCTTGCGCTCTCTCGTCTCGTAACTCCTAAGTTTTCACAAGGAAGTTCAATCACCACTGTATAACCAACTTAGCTCCACAACTCTGCTAACGAAATAACTCTGCACAATCTAACACAAAACACATTAAAAACACCACGTACTTGAGTACAAACAATCAATTTAAGCCGTTTTAGAGCGTTCCAAGTAGATATGAAATCCACTTATCACACCCCCAAACTTAAACCGATGCTTGTCCTCAAGCATAAACAGACTCTATATGATGCAATGCAACTAATATGCTAATGCAAACAATCCCCTCAAACTAACCATAACCAATCAACAAGCCAACATCTCAAGGAATGCAATCTTTCAAACAGAGTTCGACCAAATTCCCTTATACTAACCATACAAACACAGAAACGTGCGTGTGTGCAATGCTCATCAATATACTCTCAAACTAAATCAAGACCATATCCTATTCTTCACCAAAACAACCACAAGCTTATAAATAGAATCAACTCTAGACACAAGAAACCACTAAAAGACACCTCATAATCCACTTGAGTTAGATAGGAATTCACGCTTTATTACGACACACAAAACAAAACTTATGCCTATTTGATCGTGCAATGGCTGAGACCCCAAAAGGCTTATACAATAATACCCATGTAGCGAGCGTTAGGTTAGTGGATCCCAGACCGGAAAAGTCTTAGGTCACTAGGCACAAAGTCCCCTAGAACTTAATTGCTCGAGTATTAAAGAGCTCAACCTGATCAATTCTGCATAAACACAACTTTTTTTTTCTTTTTTCTTTTTTTTTTCACTTTTTTAATTATTCGGAATGAGTGCGCTTTGATTTTTCTCATCCCACCCTAGACTACTCATTTTCATGAGCGACTACTAGCCATTTGACGCCTAGCCTTTATTAACAACTAGCATGAAATCCCTATTTTCCCCCAAACTTAGACTTAAGTGCTTCTTTGTTTTCAAGAGAATAGAAGAACATTCTAAATATAAGCAAGTGGTTAAATTCTAACATCCAAACAAACATGGTCTGATCAAATCTAAAAGCAACCCATGAGACTTATGAAATTAATTTGTTTCTGGCATGCAAGTCAATTCATAGGAACTTAATCAACCCTCTATTCATCACTACCACACTCCAATCAACATCGACTCACCAACCAGGAAATAGCCAAGTCCTAAGGGATCATGAAATATGCATGCTATGCAAATGCAACTAAATGGACTTACATAATAGATATAAAAACTAATATGCAAACAGAATGCTCTATATGACATAAATATGCAAAGATATGAATGAATTAACTATATATGCAATATGAATCCTATATGAACACACACACTAACACTACTATTCCTTAATTATCACCCCCAAACTTAAAATATTCAATGTCCTCATTGAAGGTAATAACAAAGAAAGTGCAAAGTATACCTAATCATCAGCAAGACCACCCTCCTCGGGTGGTGTATCCGGTGGTGGATAAACAGAATCAGATCCAAAGGTAGGCCAAGCAATATCAACTCCAGTGGCGCGGAATGCAGTACCCAACGCCTGAGTCAAGTCCTGAGCAAAGCGACTCTGAATGTCATGCATGGCATCAATGCGCCGAGTCAGCCGCCTATACTGAGTATCGCCAAAACCAGACCTATCCACCTCACGCTGAATCCCAGATGGACGTCCCCTCCGCGCTGCAGGCTCCCGAGGCTGAGCATCTCCTTCCTCATCATCAAAATCAGTATAGCCTAAACCAAAGTAATCCGAGGCACCACCTGTCCAATCCTCCATCCTAGAAATCGTCGAATGATCAATAGGAGCACTAGGTAACTGAACCTGCTCCTCCTCAGACCAACGAACACCAACAGCTGAACATAGCTTGATAACAATAGAGGCATGAGGAATCGCCCCCGTTGTACCACCTCTCAAGAACTTCACAATATTCTTATGAAGGAGTTCTCCAAGATCAATGTACTCCTCGTTCAGAATTCCCCAAAGAACAATGGCCCTGTCCACCGTAACCTCATGCGAATGCGAAGAAGGCAAAATATTAGCACATAAAAACATATTCCAAGCCCTCGCATACCTGTTCATCGCAGAAGCCGGGAAAGTAATCGGCTTAGTGGTGCCAGCCTTATACTTCCAAGTAGTACCAGGAACACAAATCTCCCCGAGAATGTACTCGAGATCAAAATCATCCTGAGTCTTCAAAGACCAATCCTCTTCACCCCTCTTCTTCCTAGGCAAATTCAAAACCCGATGAATCGCCTTCGCAGTGTAATCCACAGTCAAGCCCCGAACCACGCTATATCCATTCTTGTCGGCTTTAGCATTAGCATAGAACTCCCGCACAATACTCAACGTGACCGGCTCCGGTGCTTCACAAAAACTTTCCCAACCCCTCTTCGTAATCATACTGAACAGATGCCCATCAGTAGGTTGAGGCAAAAACCCCCTTTCCTTGGCCACGGCTTTGGAAAGCAACCGTGTAAATTCTGCTTGAGCCTCCGGAGAAGAAAATTTCTCACCCCCAACACCCATACTCGATTCCTCTTCAGATGAAGAGCGACGAGTGCTGCTACTACCCGAAAATCTGCCTCTCTTTGGTGGTGCCATGGAATTGAGAAGAGATGTAAGGATATGTAAGGATGTGTATGTATAGATTAGAGAGAAAGAGACAAATATGAAAAAGAGGCTAGGGTTTATAGATAGGGGCTGGGGAAGGGTATGGCTATGTTTAAATAGGGGAAAAACACAAAGAAAATGTGTTTTTGGGGATTTTTTTCTTTTTTTCCTCGTTTTTTTTTCTTCCTGGCCAGAGACTGGGCGCGACCGCGCTTGAAATGGGCGCGGGCGCGCTACCCTCTCTGTCCAGAAAATTTTTTCTGATTTTTTTTTTCATTTTTTTTAAACAGAAAAATACTTGCAACAATAACATGGGTTGCCTCCCATGAAGCGCTCGTTTTACGTCAATAGCTTGACGTGATTCTGACTCCTTAATCAGCTGAAACAAGAACCGCGGTCTCCGCCTCGCGATTCACCCGTTCACCAAAATACGGTTTCAACCTCTGACCATTGACCTTGAATGCTTCGTCCGGTGACTTATCATAAACTTCCACTACACCATGTGGAAACACTGTTTTGACTGTGAATGGCCCTGACCACCTTGACTTAAGTTTTCCAGGAAAGAGTTTGAGACGAGAGTTGAAAAGCAAAACTAGCTGACCTGGCACAAATGAATGTTTCAGCACCCCTCTTTCATGCCAGTCCTTAACCTTCTCCTTATATAGCCTGTTGCTCTCGTAGACTTTACCATACCTCAATTGATCCTGCAGTGGTTGGAGTTCAAGTGTAGGAGCTTCTTCCATAGATGGTTTAAGTCGCTCCTGAGAATTGTTCAGCTCTGCTAATCCAAGAGATTCAAATGGCGCATCAATTTTTCTTTTCCATGAAGGTGCATTCAACAACTGAAGTTGCTCTGCTCTTTCTTTGTCTTCGATATCAGAATCCCCTATCAAGACTCTCTCCACTGTATCTGACTTCGGCGGTTGTTCAATCTCTGTATTGACGACAGAATCGACCATCTCCAAATTAAAGCACTCTTCTTCCTCAGTTGGAAATTTCATTGCCTTGAACACGTTAAAAGTGACCTTCTGATTTTGAACCCTCATTGTAAGCTCTCCTTTCTGCACATCGATCAAAGTACGGCCTGTAGCTAAGAACGGTCTTCCCAAGATAATCGGAATCTTCTTGTCTTCCTCAAAGTCCAGAATAACAAAATCAGCAGGAAAAATGAACTTATCCACTTTAATCAAAACATCCTCCACTATACCCCTAGGATATGTGATCGACCGATCAGCCAGCTGTAAGGACATGTTCGTAGGTTTAGGCTCAGGCAGTCCAAGTAGCATGAAGACAGACAACGGCATCAAATTGATACTAGCTCCGAAGTCACATAAGCACTTGTTGAAAGATAGATTGCCGATGCTGCATGGTATGGTGAAACTCCCTGGATCCTTGAGTTTAGGAGGTAACTTCTACTGTAGGATAACATTACATTCTTCTGTCAAAGCAACGGTTTCCAACTCCTTGAGTTTCAATTTCTGTGATAGAATAACCTTCATGAACTTTGCGTAGCTCGGCATCTGTTCTAAAGCTTCCGCAAAAGGTATATTGATATGCAACTTCTTGAAAACTTTGAGAAACTTAGCAAACTGCTTGTCCAACTTCTGCTTCTGAAGTCGTTTAGGGAATGGCGGAGGAGGATAGACCTCCTTGGTCACTGTACTTTGCTTCGGAACAGATTTCTCAGTAGAATGGTCACGCTTTTCCGCTTTGTTTCCCCCCAAACTTGCTTTTTCCTCTTTTTCTTCAACTTCTGGCAGAATGTCAGGCGCGGGCGCGCTCCCTAGGGCGCGGGCGCGCTCTAGCTTCTGCTGGGAATTCAATTTTTTTTTGTTTTCTGCCGTTTCTAAGTTCTGATCATTTGTAACCTTCCCAGATCGCAAGGTAACTGCCTTTACATGTTCCTTGACCTCTCTTTTGCCTGGATTAGCTTCCGTATCACTAGGGAGAGTTCCCTGTGGTCTATTCAACAAGGCATTGGCAATCTGACCGATTTGATTCTCCAGAGTCTTGATGGAAACAACTTGGCTCTTGCACATTAGCCTCAATTCCTCCAATTCGGATTTTTCATTGGACGACTGACCAGCATTGCCATGAGACGGTTGTTGAAACCCTGGTGGTTGATACTGTTGCCTTGGAGCATACTGCAACTAAAAACCAGAAGAGTTGAATGGCTTAGCTCCAAATTGTTGACCTTGATACTGCTGATACGGCTGTTGTGGTTGTTGCTGGCCTCCCTGATTGTTACTCCAGCTGAAATTCGGACGGTTCTTGTTATTTGGATGATAGGTGTTAGGCACTGGATGCTGTGGTCTCTGGAAATTGCTCACAAACTGTGCCGATTCACTAGATATGGCACACTGAGTCGTGTCATGTGCACCTGCACATAGCTCACACACACTAGCCACCTGCTGAACTCCATAGTTGGACAAAGAATCCACCTTCATGGACAAAGCCTTTAACTGAGCTGCTATTGCCGTAGCTTCATCCACTTCCAGAATTCCTGCTACCTTGCCTTGTGATAACCTCTGAGTTGGATTCTGGTATTCATTAGCAGCCATCATCTCAATAAGTTCTTAAGCTTCATCGTAGCTTTTAGCCCAAAGAGCTCCACCTGATGCTGCATCAAGCATTGGTCGTGATTGACCTCCCAAACCATTGTAGAAACAATTGATCACCATCCAATCAGGCATTCCATGATGAGGACACTTCCTAAGCATCTCCTTGTAACGCTCCCAAGCTTCACATAAAGTTTCTCCAGAATGCTGTTCAAACTGAGTAAGAGCATTCCTGATTGCTGTTGTTTTAGCCATCGGGAAGAATTTAGTGAGAAACTTCTGAGAAAGATCCTCCCATGTAGTAATAGAACCTGCTGGTAGAGAGTGCAATCAGCCTTTAGCCTTATCCCTCAGAGAAAATGGGAAAAGTCTCAGCTTCACAGCATCCTCCGACACTCCGTTGAACTTGAAGGTGTCACAAATCTCAATGAAATCCCTAATATGCATATTAGTATCTTCCGTTGGAGCACCCCCAAACTGAACTAAATTCTGCACCATCTGAATCGTGCCAGGCTTGATTTCGAAAGTATTAGCCGCAATGGCTGGCCTGACAATGCTGGATTGAATGTCATTGATCTTTGGCTGAGAATAGTCCTTCAAAGCCTTCATTTCTGCTACAGGTTCTCCCATAACTAGATTCAATTCAAGTTCTTCTTTCCGAGATTGAGAACGTGTTCGCATACACGCTCACTAAAGTATCTGAAACACACCAAACAAAGTAAAATTGATGAGTATAATCCGAGTCAGTGAACTTTAACGACCACTGATGACAAGCACATAAACTATATAAATAACACCAACTCCCCGACAGCGGCGCCAAAAACTTGTTCACACAAAATCACGCAAGTGTACGCAGTCACAAGTAATATAAGAATAAGTAGAGTTCGTTCCCACAGAGACTGTTTTGGTTACTATAGTTATGCACTTATGCAACAATGTATGGCTATTGTTCAATGCTAAGACAAGTGTCAAAGTTGTGTTTTGATTAACTAAATTAACTAATCGACGCAACAAGATTATAATTAACTAAAGAGATTGTTGTTGAATTACTTATGAGAATCAAACATGGGATCCTAACTTCATTAAATACTTCATCTAGAGTCTTTTGTCTTTAATCAATGCATGTGACGGTTATGACAACTAATCGGATAACACGAAATCAGTATACGCTACCTTTCAGTATACGTATACCAAACCACTCAACATCCACAAAAGAGATAGAAGTTGGGCAGACACCAATTATGCTTAGACCCTATATGTCTATAAGATTTGATAACATAACGGTTTAACGAGCAAGTTATCCATTCAGATTACATAGGGCAGGTAAGATGGTTAAAATTACCTACGAATCATGCATGACAAACATACATAAACCTATGCTAGCATGGCAAGTTCTAAACCTCTATATCCACTTTCGCAATCAATAGAGATTAACAAACAACTTAGATGTTAGTTACGCATCCAAGAAGAATAAGCACAACCAAACTAGGAAATCAATTAGCCATCACACACACATCTTTAAAACAATTAACTACTAAAATCCATAAATAAATCCGTTAGAATCCCACGACAACGATTAGTTCATAATCGAACCGTTCATCATCGTGGTTTCTGATGAAAACATGATAATAAATATGTCTGGAATACTAAATAAAAGTACTAGGGTTTATGAAGAAACAAACGAGAATCCAAAGTATCGCCTAATTAGAAGAATGCAAAGATAAATTGAAAAGTAGATCTTCGTAATCAGCTGTCTTCTTGTTCTCCTTGCCGGTGGATGGATATGTATGAATGAATGTCAAGATATCAAGATATATGTCTCTGAAATCGTCCACCAATGGTTTATATAGGTCTCAGGGTTGACTGGTCTCTGCTGGTTTCCATATCATAATTGAAATTCACTTTTCCAACATTCCACCAAGCGCGGGCTCACTTCCTAGGGCGCGGGCGCGCTTCACAGGATTCCACTAGGGCGCGGGCGCGCTTGTTTGGCCGCGGGCGCGCTTGACCCTCTGACAGATTTCTTCACTTCTCATTTTCTTGACTTTCGTCGCGCTCTCTCATCTCGTAACTCCTAAGTTTTCACAAGGAAGTTCAATCACCACCGTATAACCAACTTAGCTCCACAACTCTGTTAACGAAACAACTATGCACAATCTAACACAAAACACATTAAAAACACCACGTACTTGAGTACAAACAATCAATTTAAGCCGTTTTAGAGCGTTCCAAGTAGATATGAAATCCACTTATCAAGAAGTATAAGTGATAAGTAGATATGAACGCCTTAAAATCAGCTTAAATTGGTTGTTTTGGCCTCAAGTGTGTGATGTTATGATGAGTTTTAGTGTTTATGTGCAGATAAGCTAAATGGGATCAAGCGGTGGTTGTCGTGCTTGAAAATGGTGGTTTTTGCTCCAGGAGTTGAATGATTTTGGAGACAAGCAATTGGCGAGGTAGTGATCTAATAAAGCAGAAAAGCAGAAAACTGGGCAGAGAACCAGGCGCGCCCGCGCCTCCTAGAGCGCGCCCGCGCGTAGTTGGCAGAGAATGAGGCGCGCCCGCGCTTGTTAGCGCGCGCCCGCGCGTCCCCGACTGGTGGAATTTCTGTATTTTGGTTTTGTGGGCTTAGAGTGGTAGCGGGTCATGTTTTGGGCTTTTGTCATTTATGGTGGATGTTTTCTAAGGGGAGAACCCTAATTTAGAGACAGGTCGAAGAATAATACAGAAGAACTTAGAGACTTAGATTGAGGAGCCGGATTACATTTTTATTTTGTATTTCTCCCAATTAAGCAATACTTGGATTCTTCTTTTCTAGTTTTCTAAACATTTGTTATTCTGGATACTCTTTGCAATTATTTATTCAAGACTTAGTTATTATATCATGTTTTCATTAGAACCCGCGATGATGAACGGTTCATTTATGAACTAATCATTATCGTGGGATTCTAACAGAGTTTTTATGGAGTTTAGTGGTTAATTGTTTTATATACTCTGTGTGTGGTGGCGAATTGATTTCCTATCATGGTTGTGCTTATTCATTGTGGAGGCGTAGCTAACATTCATGATTGTTGTTAATCCTTAATGATTGCGAAAGTGGATTTAGGGATTTAGAACTTGCCATGCTAGCATAAGTTTTTGTATGATTATCATGCATAATTTGTGGGTGATTTTAACCATTTCATCTACCTTATGTAATCTGAATAGATAACCTGTTCATTCAACCACTATGTTTTCAATCTTTATAGACATATAGGGACTAAGCATATCTGGTGTCCATTTAACTTCTATCTATCTGTGGATGTTTAAGTGGTAGGGTATACGTATACTGAAAGGTAGCGTGTACTAAATTTGTGTTATCTGGTTAGTTTTCACAACTGTCACATACAGAGGTTAAGAACAAGAGACTCTAGATGAAATATGTAACGATGTTAGGATCCCATGCTTTCTCATATCAGTAATTCACTAGTAATTCTTTTAGTCAATCAAACAAAAAAAAACCCCAATTTGATAATTGTCTTAGCAGTGGGTAATAACCAAACATTGGTGCATAAGTACAACTTATTACAACTAAAACCAGTCCTTGTGGGATCGAACTTGATTTATCTATATACTACTTGTGACCACGTGCGCTTGCGTGTTTTTATGCGAACAAGTTTTTGGCGCCGCTGCCGGGGACTCAGTGTAGTTTTTGGATAGTTTATGTGCTTGTCATTAGTGACAGTTAAAGTTCACTGACTCAGATTGTTTTTCTCATCAATTTTTCTTTGTTTGGTGTGTTCCAGATACTCTAGTGAGCGTGTATGCAAACACGTTCTCAATCTCGTAAGAATAATCTGGAAGGAGAAGGAACTAACTTGAATCTAGTTATGGGAGAACCAGCAGGAGCAGGAGCAAAGGCTTTGATGGATTATTCTCAGCCAAAGATCAATGATATTCAGTCAAGCATTGTTAGACCAGCTATCTCGGCTAACAACTTTGAGATCAAGGCGGGAACGATTCAGATGCTACAGAACTCTGTGCAGTTCGGGGGTTCTCCAACGGAAGACCCTAATATACATATTAGGGATTTCATTGAGATTTGTGACACTTTCAAGTTCAATGGAGTGTCAGAGGATGCAGTGAAGCTGAGACTTTTCCCTTTTTCCTTGAGGGATAAAGCTAAGGGCTGGTTACATTCTCTACCAGCAGGGTCTATCACTACATGGGAGGAGCTTGCTCAAAAGTTTCTCACTAAGTTCTTCCCAATGGCCAAAACAGCTGCAATAAGGAATGCTCTCACGCAGTTTTCTCAGCTTTCAGGGGAAACATTATGTGAAGCTTCGGAGCGTTACAAAGAGATGCTACGAAAGTGCCCTCACCATGGAATGCCTGATTGGATGGTGATAAATTGTTTCTACAATGGTTTGGGAGGTCAATCAAGACCAATGCTTGATGCAGCATCAGGTGGAGCTCTTTGGGCCAAAAGCTATGAGGAGGCCTATGAACTTATAGAGATGATGGCTGCTAATGAGTACCAGAATCCTACTCAGAGGTTATCACATGGCAAGGCAGCAGGAATTCTGGAAGTGGATGCGACTACAGCATTAGCAGCCCAGCTAAAAGCTCTTTCTATGAAGGTGGATTCTCTATCTAACATGGGAATGCAGCAAGTGGCTAGTGTCTGTGAACTATGTACAGGTGCTCATGACACTAATCAGTGTGCTATATCTAGTGAATCAGCACAGTTCGTGAGTAATTTTCAGAGGCCACAACAGCCAGTTCCTAATGTTTATTATCCAAATAACAGAAACCACCCGAATTTCAGCTGGAGTAACAATCAAGGTGGTCAGCAGCAGTATCAAGGTCAACAATTTGGAGCTAAGCCATTCAACCCTGCTGGTTATCAGCAGCAATATGCTCCAAGACAACCTTATCAGCCACCACCAGGATTTCATCAACAACCTCAAGGTCACCATGGTCAGTCTTCTAATGAAAAGTCAGAATTGGAAGAGTTGAGGTTGATGTGCAAGAGCCATGCGGCTTCTCTCAAGACTTTGGAAACTCAGATTGGATAGATAGCCAGTGCGTTGCTGAACAGACCATAGGGAACTCTCCCTAGTGATACGGAAACTAATCCAGGCAAACGGGAGAGTAAGGAACATGTCAAGGCAATTACATTGAGATCAGGGAAGGTCACAACTGACCAAAACACTGAAGGTCAGGAAAAAGAAGAAGCTGAAGGAGAAATCCAGGGAGCAGAGCGCGCCCGCGCCTTCCAGAGTGCGCCCGCGCCTGATTTCCAGGAACAGGAGCGCGCCCGCGCAGCCCAGAGCGCGCCCGCGCATGCACTTCTGCCAGAAAAAGTGAAAATGCCTGAAAAGAAGGATTGGGTGGAGAAAGTGGTGAGCAAACACCCCAATGCATCTCATGATTCCACTTCTAAGCAAGAAACAGAGGGTAAGGTAATCTACCCCCCTCCTCCGTTCCCTAGAAGACTTCAGAAACAGAAGCTAGACACACAATTTGCTAAGTTCTTGGAGGTTTTCAAGAAGCTGCATATAAACATACCTTTTGCGGAGGCTCTTGAACAGATGCCGAGCTACGCAAAGTTCATGAAGGGTATTCTTTCAAGAAAGTTGAAGTTAGAAGATTTGGAAACCGTTGCTCTAACGGAGGAGTGCAGTGCTATTCTGCAGCAGAAGTTGCCCCCGAAACTTAAGGATCCAGGGAGTTTCACAATTCCTTGCACTATTGGCAATCTATCGTTCGACAAGTGTCTGTGTGATTTGGGAGCGAGTATTAATCTGATGCCATTGTCCGTCTTTTTGCAACTAGGGCTACCGGAGCCTAAACCTACTGCCATGTCTTTACAGCTGGCAGATAGGTCTATCACATACCCTAGGGGTATTGTGGAGGATGTCCTAGTAAGGGTTGACAAGCTTATCTTCCCCGCTGATTTCGTTATTCTGGATTTTGAAGAAGACAAGAAGATTCCTATCATCTTAGGAAGGCCGCTTCTCGCTACAGGTCGAACTTTGATTGATGTTCAAAAAGGGGAACTCACGATGAGGGTACATGACCAGAATGTCACCTTCAATGTTTTCAATGCAATGAAGTTTCCTACAGAAGATGAAGAATGTTTCTCTATAGATCTTGTGGATTCTGCAGTAAGAAAGGAGTTTGACAAATTGATCAAGTCAGACACCTTGGAAAAAGCACTTATGGGGGAATCTGATGTTGAGGGTAAAGAAAAAGAGGAACAAGCTCAGTATTTGAATGCAACTCCGTGGAAGAGGAGGTTAGACATGCCTTTTGACTCTCTTGGCATAACAGAGTTGGAGAAACCACAAGAGCGTCTCAAGCCTTCTATTGAGAAAGCTCCCACTCTTGAGCTTAAACAACTACCAGAACATTTGAGGTATGCTTTTTTAGGTGATTCATCTACATTACCTGTTATTATCTCATCTAACTTGTCAGGTAGTGAAGAAGACAAACTCCTCAGAATCTTGAGAGAGTTTAAATCATCAATTGGGTGGACTATAGCAGATATTAAGGGTATCAGCCCTTCGTACTGTATGCATAAAATTCCACTAGAGCCAGGAAGAAAGCCAACTGTGGACCCTCAGAGACGTCTTAATCCTATCATGAAGGAGGTAGTGAAGAAAGAAATTCTCAAGTGGCTAGATGCTGGGATCATCTATCCTATTTCAGACAGTTCATGGGTGAGTCCAGTGCAATGTGTGCCTAAGAAAGGAGGCATGACAGTGGTGGCTAATGAAAAAAATGAGTTGATCCCGACTCGTACAGTTACTGGATGGAGAATTTGCATGGACTACCGAAAACTGAACAAAGCTACCAGGAAGGATCATTTTCCCCTTCCTTTCATTGATCAGATGTTGGACAGGTTGGCGGGGCATGAATTCTATTGTTTGTTGGATGGTTATTCAGGTTACAACCAGATTGGTATTACTCCAGAAGACCAGGAGAAGACCACCTTTACATGTCCTTTTGGTACTTTCGCATTCCGGCGTGTACCTTTTGGCCTATGTGGTGCACCTGCTACGTTTCAGAGGTGTATGATGGCCATTTTCTCGGAGATGATTGGCATAAATGTAGAAGTGTTCATGGATGACTTCTCAGTTTTTGGAGCGTCATCTGATGAGTGCCTCAGTAATTTGGGCATGGTGCTGAAAAGATGTGTTGAGACTAATCTAGTACTCAACTGGGAAAAATGTCACTTCATGGTGCAAGAGGGAATCATTCTTGGGCATAAGGTATCTAGCAAGGGGCTTGAGGTGGACAAAGCCAAAGTGGAGACAATTGAAAATCTTCCTCCACCAATTTCAGTTAAGGGAATTCGCAGTTTTCTTGGTCATGTGGGTTTCTATCGGCGGTTCATTCAAGATTTCTCCAAAATCTCTAAGCCCTTGTGCAACTTATTGGAGAAGGATATCCCTTTCAAGTTTGATGAAGAATGCTTAGCTGCTTTTGAGCTGTTGAAAAATAAGTTGACATCTGCACCTGTTATTACCGCACCTGATTGGAGTGATCCATTCGAGTTGATGTGTGATGCTAGTGACTTTGCAGTTGGAGCTGTTCTTGGGCAAAGGAAGAACAATGTATTTCATGTGATCTACTACGCTAGCAAAACACTCAACGATGCGCAGCTGAATTACACCACTACAGAAAAGGAACTATTGGCCATTGTATATAGTTTCGAGAAATTCAGATCTTAATTGCTTGGAACCAAGGTAGTGGTATTTACTGATCATGCAGCTATTCGATATCTGATGTCGAAGAAAGATTCGAAACCGCGGTTAATTCGTTGGGTTCTATTACTTCAAGAATTCGACCTGGTAATTAAAGACAGAAAGGGTACTGAGAATCAGGTGGCTGATCACTTGTCCCGGTTAGAAGACCACAGTAAGAATTCATTGGACAAATCTCTCATCAATGAATTCTTTCCTGATGAGCAGCTTTTTGGAGTGCAAGCTGAAGAACCATGGTTTGCAGATATTGTGAACTATCTGGTAAGTAAGGTCATTCCTTCAGAATTCTCTTATGCTCAAAGGAAGAAGTTCCTACATGATGTTAAATGGTACTGTTGGGACGAACCCTTTTTGTTCAGACAGGGAGCCGATCAAGTTCTACGCAGATGCATTCCTTACAGTGAGGTAGAGGGTGTTTTGCGTGATTACCATTCCACCACTTATGGAGGTCATTATGGTGGTGAGAAGACAGCTACTCGAGTACTTCAGGTTGGGTTCTATTGGCCAACTCTGTTTAAGGATGCTCATCAGTTTGTGTTGAGATGTGATCGATGCCAAAGGGTTGGTAATATCTCGAGAAGGAACGAGATTTCTTATTAGTATGCTGCTGGAGGTGGAGATTTTTGATGTGTGGGGCATTGACTTCATGGGCCCTTTTATTCCTTCATGCAATAACCAGTACATTTTGCTAGCAGTGGATTATGTTTCCAAGTGGGTCGAGGTAAAGGCTTTACCGACCAATGATGCTAAAATGGTACTGAGTTTTCTGCACAAGTAAATCTTCACGCGTTTCGGCGCTCCCAGGGTAATTATCAGTGATGAAGGCACACATTTCTGCAACCGGAAGTTTACAGCCTTAATGGCTAAGTATAACATCAATCATCGGGTTGCTACTGCCTACCACCCTCAGACTAATGGGCAGGCAGAGGTGTCTAACAGGGAGATTAAGCGTATTTTGGAGAAGGTGGTAAATCCTTCCAGGAAGGATTGGTCTTTGAAACTTGATGAAGCTGTTTGGGCTTATAGAACAGCTTACAAGACACCATTGGGGACTTCACCTTTTCAGCTAGTCTATGGAAAGGCTTGTCATTTGCCCGCCGAGTTAGAGCACAAGGCATATTGGGCGTTAAAGAAGTTGAATTTTGATTTGGCAGCAGCAGGAGAGAAGAGATTTCTTCAAATTAATGAGCTGGATGAGTTTCGTCTACAGGCTTATGAAAATCACAAATTATACAAGGAGAAGGTCAAGAGATGGCATGACAAGCAGTTGGTGCAAAAGTCCTTTGTGCCGGGTCAACTAGTGTTGTTGTTCAATTCTCGTCTCAGACTTTTCCCAGGGAAGCTTAAGTCAAGATGGTCGGGGCCATTCACGGTTAAAACAGTGTTTCCACATGGTGCAGTGGAAATCTATGATAGGTCACCAGTTGAGGCGTTCAAGGTCAACGACCAAAGGTTGAAACCTTACTTTGGTGAACGTGTGAATCGTGAAGCAGAAACCACGGTTCTTGGTACTTCAGAATGAATTTGGAATCACGTCAAGCTATTGACGTAAAAGAAGCGCTTTGTGGGAGGCAACCCACGTAGTATTCGTGTTGTACAGTGAGAAGAAAAAAAAAAAAAAAAAATTTGGCAGGGAGGAACGCGCGCCCGCGCTCTACACCGCGCGCCCGCGCCTGAATTCCAGGGACAGGAGCGCGGCCGCGCTCTATACCGCGCGCCCGCGCCTGGGCGACTGCCACAGAAAGAAAAAAAAAGAAAAAAAAAACGGAAAAATCAAAACAAAAACCCCAAAAAGAAACCCTTGTTGTTGTAAATACCTATCTAAACCTATATCTACCCACACCCATTCCATCTAATCAAAACCCTAGCCTCTTTTCTCTCTTCCACATCCAAAACCACAAATCTATACATACACCTACTTACACTTTTCATCCCAATTCCATGGCACCACCAAAGAGAGGAAGATATGCGGGTAGTAGTAGCACGAGACGTACTTCTTCATCTGATGATTCAAGTGCGGGGTTTGGAGGCGAGAAGTTTTCATCTCCAGAAGCTTCGGTTGAATATGCATGGCTACTGTCTAAGGCCGTGGCTAAGGAGAGAGGGTTTATACCTACTCATCGTGATGGTAATTTGGTGGCGATGATTACCGCCAAAGGTTGGGAAGGTATTTTTGAAGCGCCGAGCCGGTTCCCTTGGGTATTGTGAGGGAGTTTTATGCTAATGCCAAGGCGGAGAAGAACGGGTATTCTGTGGTTCGAGGTTATACAGTGGATTACACGCCGGCGGCTATTTCTCGGGTTCTTAGGTTACCGAGGATGAGACAGGGTGAAGAAGATTGGGCTTTGAAGACCAGGGCAGATGTGGATCTGGAGAACATCGTAGGTGTTCTTTGTGTGCCGGGCACGACATGGAAGTACAGGTCGGGTACCACTGAGCCAGTCACTTTCTCGGCATCTGCTATGAACAGGTATGCTAAGGCCTGGAATTTATTTGTGTGTGCTAACATCATGCCCTCATCGCATGCGCATGAGGTTACTGTGGAAAGGGCTATTGTGCTGTGGGGGATTCTAAATGGGAAGTATGTTGACCTTGGGGCTCTCCTACATAGGAGTATCTTGCGATTCTTGAGGGGTAGTACCACGGCGGCGATTCCTCATGCTGCTGTGGTTACTAAGCTATACACTGCAGTGGGTGTCCATTGGACGAAAGAGGAGCAGTTGCAGCTACCTAGTGCTCCTATTGATCATGCGGCGATTCAGCGGTTGGAGGATTGGGATGGTGGTTCCACAGAACCGTCTGGTTTAGGGTTTGGGAACGTAGATGATGATGGCATGGATGCTCCCACTCGTGAGGCCGCCAGGGCGGGGTTTCAGGGTGCTTCTGGGATACAGCAGGAGGCAGATAGAGCCGGTTTTGGAGGGGCTCAGTACAGGAGGTTGACTAGGCGGATTGATGCCTTGCATGACATTAACCGCCGTTTTGCTATGGATTTGACTCAGGCATTGGGCACTGCATTCCGTGCCACTGGAGTTGATGTGGCTTGGCCAGATTTTGGAGTTGGTTCTGTTTATCCACCACCGGATACACCACCGGAGACACCAACGGAGACACCACCTATTGATGGTGGTGATGATTCTGATGTTTAGGTATTATCTGCACTTTCCTTGTTATTACCTTCAATGAGGACATTGAATATTGTAAGTTTGGGGGTGGTAGTCAAGGAATAGTAGTGTTAGTGTGTCTCATGTAGGATTCATATAGGTTTTAGGTTGCATATTTAGTTAATTCATTCATATTCTTGCATATATATGTCATATAGAGCATTCTGTTGCATAGTTTATCTAGCATGTTAGTTCATGTAGTTGCTCATGCATAGCATATTTCATGATCCCTTAAGATTTGACTGTTTCTGTGGTGAGTCGATGTTGATTGGAGTGTAGTTGTGATGAATAGAGGGCTGATTAAGCTCCTAAGGATTGGTGCATTCATAGGAATTTTTTTTTTTTCATAAGTCTCATTGGTTGCTTTTGAATCTGATTAGACCATGCTTGTTTTGATGTTGGAATTTAACCGCTTGCTTATAGTTAGAATGTATTCTATTCTCTTGAAATTCAAAGAAGCACTTAAGTCTAAGTTTGGGAGAAAACAAGGATTTCATTCTAATTGTCAATAAAGGTTAGGCGTCAAATGGCTAGTAGCCGGCTCATGAAAATGAGTAGTCTAGGGTGGGATGAGAAAAAGGCAAAGTGCACTCATTCCGAAATTTTAAAAAAAAGAAAAAAAAAAAGAAAAAAAAACAAAAGAAAAAAAAAAGTTGTTTTAGTTGTTTTATGCAGAATTGACCAGGTTGAGCTCTTTAATACTCGAGCAATTAAGTTCTAGGGGACTTTGTGCCTAGTGACCTAAGACTTTTCCGGTCTGGGATCCACTAACCTAACGCTCGCTACATGGGTATTATTGTTTAAGCCTTTTGGGGTCTCAGCCATTGCACGGTCAAATAAGCATGTGTGTAGTAATAAAGCATGATTTCCTGTCTAACTCAAGTGAAGGTTGAGGTGTCTTTAAGTGGTTTCTTGAGTCTAGAGTATATTCTGTTTATAAGCTTGGGGTTGTTTTAGCTAAGAATAGGTATGGTCTTGATTTGGTTTGGGAGTATATTGGTGAGCATTGCACACACTCACGTTCTTGTGTTTGTATGGTTGATCAAAGGGAGTTTGGTTGAACTCTGTTTGGAAGATTGCTTTATGTGAGATGTTGGCTCATTCATGGATTATGGTTAGGTTGAGGGGATCACTGGCATTATCATATTAGTTGCATTCATGCATTGCATTAGTTTATATCGAGTCTGTTTATGCTTGAGGACAAGCATCAGTTTAAGTTTGGGGGTGTGATAAGTCGGTTTTATATCTACTTTGAACGCCTTAAAATCAGCTTAAATTGGTTGTTTTGGCCTCAAGTGTGTGATGTTATGATGAGTTTTAGTGTTTATGTGCAGATAAGCTAAATGGGATCAAGCGGTGGTTGTCGTGCTTGAAAATGGTGGTTTTTGCTCCAGGAGTTGAATGATTTTGGAGACAAGCAATTGGCGAGGTAGTGATCTAATAAAGCAGCAAAGCAGAAAACTGGGCAGAGAACCAGGCGCGCCCGCGCCTCCTAGAGCGCGCCTGCGCGTAGTTGGCAGAGAATGAGGCGCGCCCGCGCTTGTTAGCGCGCGGCCGCGCGTCCCCGACTGGTGGAATTTCTGTATTTTGTTTTTTGTGGGCTTAGAGTGGTAGCGGGTCATGTTTTGGGCTTTTGTCATTTATGGTGGATGTTTTCTAAGGGGAGAACCCTAATTTAGAGACAGGTCGAAGAATAATACAGAAGAACTTAGAGACTTAGATTGAGGAGCCGGATTACATTTTTATTTTGTATTTCTCCCAATTAAGCAATACTTGGATTCTTCTTTTCTAGTTTTCTAAACATTTGTTATTCTGGATACTCTTTGCAATTATTTATTCAAGACTTAGTTATTATATCATGTTTTCATTAGAACCCGCGATGATGAACGGTTCATTTATGAACTAATCATTATCGTGGGATTCTAACAGAGTTTTTATGGAGTTTAGTGGTTAATTGTTTTATATACTCTGTGTGTGGTGGCGAATTGATTTCCTATCATGGTTGTGCTTATTCATTGTGGAGGCGTAGCTAACATTCATGATTGTTGTTAATCCTTAATGATTGCGAAAGTGGATTTAGGGATTTAGAACTTGCCATGCTAGCATAAGTTTTTGTATGATTATCATGCATAATTTGTGGGTGATTTTAACCATTTCATCTACCTTATGTAATCTGAATAGATAACCTGTTCATTCAACCACTATGTTTTCAATCTCTATAGACATATAGGGACTAAGCATATCTGGTGTCCATTTAACTTCTATCTATCTGTGGATGTTTAAGTGGTAGGGTATACGTATACTGAAAGGTAGCGTGTACTAAATTTGTGTTATCTGGTTAGTTTTCACAACTGTCACATACAGAGGTTAAGAACAAGAGACTCTAGATGAAATATGTAACGATGTTAGGATCCCATGCTTTCTCATATCAGTAATTCACTAGTAATTCTTTTAGTCAATCAAACAAAAAAAAACCCCAATTTGATAATTGTCTTAGCAGTGGGTAATAACCAAACATTGGTGCATAAGTACAACTTATTACAACTAAAACCAGTCCTTGTGGGATCGAACTTGATTTATCTATATACTACTTGTGACCACGTGCGCTTGCGTGTTTTTGTGCGAACAATAAGATACCATTAGTCACCGCCTCACCAACAATACTCCAGGTAGCAATAAAGAATTCCACAGAGAAGCCATCAGGGCCAGGGCTTTTATTACGAGCCATCCTTTTCATGGTGTTCCAAACATCTACTGCCGTGAATGGCCTTATTAAATCTTCTTGCTGACTTTCAGAGAGATGGGGAAGGGCCAAGTCTTCAGGGATAGCATCCACCTCACTCGACTGACCCAAGAGTCTAGTGTAAAAAATCAGTAGCCACATTGGAAATACCACGGTGAGAGGAATTAAATATATAACAAATAAATTTCTCCAGATCTGTAAAAAGTAACTCAATGAAAAAGCGTACAAGTATATAGATACAGATACACGGAGTACAATTTTAGCGTCGGTTCATACGTATCCTTCTAGTTCTCACTTCTGAGTCTGGATCACCAATGATCAAGTGAAAGGGGTGTGCTCGACTCTATACCCTTTTTCTTGGCAGATACGTTCTTGATGATTCTCCTTGTTCATAATTTTGTTGAGTGTGACTAGTTGATCCTTCTCCTGCTCCCCCTGAGTTGTTGTCGGTATGATCTGTTGACCCTGTTGTTTAACTAGTGGATCCAGTGGTAGTTTGAGGACCTCCACCACTATCACCACTTGGTCCAAAATCATTATCATTATTATTATCATTATCACCAGGAACAACTATAGGTTCTTCTTCATTATCAGAGAGATCTCCTGATAGATTTTCAAAAACCAAGGATTCAAAGTTCTCTCCTGTTTGCAGGCTTGGTCTTTTGGTGTCATCAAACGTTACATTAAAGCTTTAGATTCCAGAGAATAGCCCAGAAAAATGCGTTCATTTGCTTTGGCATCAAACTTGCCTAGATGTTCTCCATCTTTCAATATAGAGCACTTTGCACCAAACACATGAAAGTACTTCAGTGATGGTTTCTTGGCCATTAACTCATACGGAGTCTTTTCGTGATCTTTATTAATCAGGGTACGATTCTGAGTGTAGCAAGCTGTATTTACTACTTCAGCCCAAAAATAAGTAGGAAGTTTTGATTCACTTAGCATAGTCCTTGCTACTTCAACCAAGGTACGATTTTTCCTTTCCACTACTCCATTTTGTTGAGGAGTTCTTGGTGCTAAATACTGTCTTGATATTCCTTTCTCTGTGCAGAAGTCATTTAGAACTGCATTTTTGAATTCAGTTCCATTGTCTGATCTGATTGTCCGCACAGGTAGGTTAGCTTCTACTTCTATCTTCTTTATGTGATCAATGATTAATTGTGTTGCTTCATCCTTTGATTGTAAGAATAACACCCACGTGTACTTGGAGTAGTCATCAACCATCACTAATTCATATCTTTTCCTTGAAATTGACATGACATTTACTGGACCAAATAAATCCATATGGATCAGCTGAAGAGGTTCAGAAATTCTTGTCAGTTCTTTGCTTCTATGTGATGCTTTCTTCGACTTCCCTATTTCACATGCTTCACATAGTCCCACCTGATGAAATTCCATCAGTGGTAACCCTCTCATCAACTCTCTCTTTACCAAAGAGTTCATAGTTTTGAAGTTCAAGTGTGAGAGCTTCTTATGCCATAACCAACTTTGATCTATTGAAGCCTTGCTGTAGAAACATTTGACTTCTCCATCACTGGAAGAACTTAAGTCATCTATAAACAAATTTCCTTTCCTTACTCATAGTAGAGCAAGCTTCTCATCTTTCCTGTTTGAGATCAATCATTTGTCTTTTATGAAATCCACATTGTATCCTTTGTCACAGAACTGACTGATACTTAGTAGATTGTGCTTTAATCCTTCAACAAAAGAGATATTTTCAATTATGACATTCCTAATTTCCAGATTACAATATCCCATAGTGAATCCTTTTTTGTCATCTCCAAAGGTTACTATCGGGCCGGTTTTCTTAACTATTATTCCCAGAACAATGCAACCTAGACTGTAGAAGGGGGGGTTGAATACAATCTAGTTAATTTTACAATACTTTTTCAAACCTTTTACAGTATGAATATATGAGTTGGTAAATTAACTAAGAATTGAAACAAGCCAAGAACATAAATGAATTCTTCGAGTTAAAAAGACATGCAGGAGACAAGCAAACTTTTTAAACTTTTCAGGTGGGTTTCTCGGAAAAAGCCCACCTGAGGTGTATATTAAAGAATTCTCTGGTTTTGTTTTTCAAAAAACTTCAGCTGCTTACACAGATGATGTAAAAGAGCCTAAGTGTTTTTACTTTCGGCTTTGTGCTCTCTACACATGCTTTTCTATGCTACTCCACACAGTCTTATATACATCGACTGTGTGTTACAAATAAAACCTAAAACATAATAAAATCTTACATTTTGGTTATGCTTGTTCACATGCTCGTCTCAGAAACTATCCTATTCGGGAAATGCCTTGGCTGGCATCAAAGATAAACTTGTATAATCCCAAATGGTGCTTTCTGATTGAGTGTGCTGCTCTCTTCAAAAATTACTAAGTCCATGCAATTGACCTAGCTTCCAAGCCCATGTGACATCTGCATGAAAGAGACCTCTCCTTGGTTACCCGACTGTCAAGTCACTATCAGCTGAGATAAGTGAACATGTAGTACTACAAATAGGTCTTCACGCTTGTCAACCTTTTCCATTGTGTCTAGTTAGAAGTTAAACTTCTAGGTATCTGCCTTAACTCTTATTTATCCATCGAGACATAAGAGACAAGAGATGACTTCACATTTCACTTGTAGGAATTTGAGCCTTCGAATATTTACAATTTTGACTCCCTATTCCATACATCCATTGCGTCGTCATCCAACATCTTTTAGTCACGGGTGTGTAATGATGATCTCTGAGACTGTCCTCCATTCAACCTGCTAAATAAAGAAACCGCCAAAAGATTCCGTTACATAGATTTGTTTTCCATGTTGAATGAGATGAACATCAGTAAGCGTATTAATTCCATATCCATAGACTACCATTTTACATCAGGTATCAGTAGAAAGGTAATCTCAGAATATCCGTAGAAGTAATATTCCATAACTGTATTCATAGATGAGACATGACATTCTTGACTGCATCCATAGATAGACCATGACCTCCTTAACCGCATCCATAGATAAAACATGACATTCTTAGCTGTTTCTGATGATCAACTTCCTTCAGCTTTTATCCGTAGATATGATGTCCCCAACTTTTATCCGTAAATGAGATAAGATGTTCCTAGCTTCTATCCGTTGATGAGATAAGATGTCCTCAGCTTCTATCCGTTGATGGCATATGATGTTTTCAGCTTGTATCCGTAGACGAAATAAGATTTCATAGCATGATCCGTAGAATGGATACACTTAGCTTCATCTTTAGATAAAACATCTTGTCATCTTTAATGATTCATCATTACTGAGTTGATTAGGCAGACTTACCACTGAAACACTTGGTGCTTGATTAGATGTCCGTTGGCTTGCTTTTGAATTGCTTCCTAACTTGATGACAGAATATCTTCCAATCATTTGATGTGGCTTTTAGACCTTGGATAGATAAAATGCCTTCTAGTTAGCTTCCTGATTTATCAGCTTTTGTGAACTAGCTTTATGACAATCAGCTTCGGTGTCAAGATCAAATTCTTGTCTTGAGCATTTTGTTATCATCATTCCAAATAGGTCAACCCTAACAATCTCCCCTTATTTATGACTGTTAGAACTGGCATAAATCCTTAAGTTGATGATAACAAAACCCTTCAATGTTCTCAGTGATCCTCAAATAGAGATTAATACTGGACATAATTTGATGATGCTGCAAAAACAAAAATAACAACTTGAAGCTGTCAGATTCCATATACTTTTCTGTAACTTAGTTTATACCTTCTTGTAAGGGGTTCCAATAGATTGTAATCTAGAGAAGAGAAATTCTGAAGTCTGAGATCTCCTTCTAACTCCCCCTGAGAACAACCTATCTTCTCTTTAACTTCTCCCCCTTTTTGTTATCAGCAATTAAGATAGAAGAGGCATAATCTTAGTTACTGAATAAGATATCTGGGTACAGGAATCCAACACTTCAAGGATCGAAAGATTTCTCTCAGGAATCTCTCTATTCTTGCATCAGGATCTCATCCTGGCTCACTTCACACAACTCACCTTCCCTTACTAAAGGGGTACTCAAAAGAAAAATCTCTCCTTTTTCCATGCTGGAAGAAATAGCATGCCTCTCATTCTCTCTCTCTCCTTTTGCCTGGTCTCAAGCCAACCACTCCATTAACTCCCTTCCCACAAACCTATAGATGTCTCAACTATATTGAATTCCTTGATACTCAGTCAGAATGAGCCGAATAGTTTTTCAAGAAAGAATCATGGAACTCAACATTGTTGGTCTACGGATAATCGCTGGTTAAGCTTATCCGTAGATTGAAAGACACCTTTCTACGGATGAAGGATATTCGTAGTGGATTTTGAAGAATGGGCTTGTGAAGTAGAAATTGATGTAAGTTCTGTGAAGATTGAATGTGACATTTAAGTGCACAGTGCTTACATCAAGATCATCAAAAAGAGACTAGTGATCCAACGAATTCTCTGAAAGAGAATGATCACTAGGTGAATGGAGCTTCTCCAAGAGTTCATAAAATGGAGAATCAAGTACACATGAGTTGAATGCTGCAATTATCACTTAATGAGATGAAATGGACTGGGGACTGCATCCTCACATTTGAAGAAGATGCATCAAACTGAATTTAAGAATAGTGTGTGCTCCCCTGTGCTCGTGCATATATTTCTTTCTACTTCAGGAAACAGAAATGATAATAATCCACATTATGCACACAGTGTCCCAATCCCTCATTAGTGCTCCTGGATCAGAGCATTTTTCAATGATCATAGTCTTTTGGGAGACTACAACCAGAAAAGAGCTAATCCTTTTTTACCATTATGCCTTTTTTAGAAGACATGAGGCAGTTTGGCTGGTAATCTCACCCTCACCTTTTCTTCTAGTGGTTTCTTGATATTCACCACTGCCCTCACCCTCACTTGACTCCTTCATCACTCCCCACTGGTTAAAAGTTTCTAGAGTTTTGCAACTACAGTTTGTTGAGAAACTGTAGAGGGGGTTAGGAGTTGTTTATCACAATTAGGGTGTAACTGATAGGGTAGAGAACTTGGGGGTCATTCCAATCAGTTCTCATCTCAGTTTTTGAAAAGGCAAAGAAAAAGATTTAGATTTTAGTAAGTGAGAATTTGATAAAGATAAGATGATTACCTTTCCTTTATCAATGATGAACTGTTAAGAGCCTTCTCCATTGAAGGTTTATTCTCCTAAAGTCCAAGATTGCCAGCTTTCCCGTTAATTGTTACAACATCCTCACAGAGACCATCAAAAGCTGTAAAAACCTTAACTTGATAGATTGTCAATTTCTTTCAAATTCCTTCAAGTTTTCTTCTGATGTTTCTTCAGTGAGTTCATGCAAAAATGAAACAGTTTTTGTGTTGCTCAAAGAGCTCACCAGTCTGTTAGTTGAACAATTAGGGCTTCTTGATAATTTAATCAAAGTTATCCTTAAGCAAATAGATTTAATAAACAACCTTTGATTAATTCATCGAAAAGAAAAATATGTAATTAATTTTTATTGTTTGTGTTTGTGAGATGTTTGTCTTTTTATTTAAGGAAATGAGTCCAGTTAACATGCAAGCCAATTTTTAGAGGGTAAACGAGTTAAATGGATTCAAATGCAAAAATAAAGAAATGGAACATGCACATCACACAACAATATAATAAACTGGGGAGAAATCCCCACATTTATTTAAAAAAAATTGATTACAATATAAAAAAAACATTTAAAACACAAAAAGAACTAGAAAACATCCCAGCTCCCCCCTTGTCCCTTGCCCTCACCCCGGAGAGACAAACAGTCAGCTGTTAAGCAGCTGCTGCAGCCTCCCCGGAGGCTCCTTCAGGGCCTCCATCAGGACCTCCCCAGCGGTTGCGAGCCATGAGAGCATAGAGAGTAGCTCTCATCTTTCGAATCTCGTCCTCCTCCTCTCTGATGAGGAGGTCAACCTTCTCTTGCAACAGGAAGATTTTGTCCACGGTGGACAAAGCGTTGAACTCCTCAGGATTGATATCAAGAGTTGTTGAAGCCATTTTTGGAGAAGTGTTTAGAGATTAAGATGAAGAAATGAAAGCTCAACCTTTGCCTTTAAATAGGCAGGGAGCTACAAGATAACCCTTGTGTTTAACTAGGGTTAAACGGGGGTTAGAAAAGCTGAAAGGACATGCATTAAAACGCTCTTGTGTAAACGAAGAGACTACTCGAGTTCCTAGAGTGGAAAAATGTGTCTCAGCTCAGATTACAACAATTATCATGACACAAATATTTTGAATAGAAATAAGAATAAAACTAAATAGTCGGTCATATAAATATGTTCAGCTAAATAATATTAAACTAAAATCTCTAGACAAAAAGAATTAAGAATATCAATACTTTTGAATAATGTAAAATGCAGATTATTTGAAGTTTTGAGACATTTATTCAGCTGACATCATTCATTAAATGTATGACATTTGACAAATGATATCTCTGAATATTTATCCATGAAAAATTCAAAGAGCAACAATGCACTTAGCTTGTTAATGTCTGGAGATGATCAACTATTTAATATCAGTGAGAAAAGTAGCTTGCTATCTCATTGAATATTACTCAGAAGATCATTTCTAGACGACTTCACTTAGTGCATAACATCATTCAATTGTATTGACTTGTCATGATAGCCCAAATAAAACACATAAAATAAACAAATAATTCCAGAGATTGGAATCACTGGCTGCATGCATTTAACACAGATATGTAAGAGAGTAAGAAATCATTACATGCCAAACTCATTTATCAACTCAAGTGAGTTGCTGCCTTCAGAGCATTGCCAAGATATCTGGTTAAATGTTGTTCCCTTGGAACATAGTGTAGTTCCACTACAACATGCACATCACTTCTTCCAATAGCATGATGCATGAGGTTCATGTACCTGACTACTTTGAGAAATGCTTAAATGTTTCAGCTGCATTCTTTTGATTTGACCTTAAACTAAGCATTTCTTATGAGCCCTGACCTGAACTTACTTCCTTGGGGTTAGCATTAATTGTGCTATATCTCCTTGATTAGGAATTTATCCTGCAAGTATCAACATCTAGACAACCAATTAGAGCATAGCAAGTATCTCTTGGATTATCAATTACTGAATGAATGATAATCTTTTGAGATACCACAAAGATTCCAAGAAAGGCTAAGGTACTAGTACATACACATGTGGTTAACATAATTTCTAGCATTCTGTTACTTAGTCATGAGGAAGATCACCAATTATCTTTTCAAAACACAAATGTCCTACCAAGGTATTCAATTCAGTAATGTCAATAATTGGTATGAGAAATCTTATAAGAATACTCACTTATCTCCTCAGAACTTCTTTGCATGAGCTTTTTAGCATAACAGCAAAGCTACTGATCAGTGATGCTAGATATTACGTAAACTACACGTATCTCAGCTAAGGATAAGACTTGCAAGGGCTGAGATTAAGATTTACAAGTTTCTACAGTTATAGACACTGTATTTTTGCACTATCCGTAGAGGAGCAAAAGTAGTATCCATAGGTGTAGAAAATTGTCTACGAATAGTCAGTATCCATAGACAAAGCAAAGAAACAAATCTAGTGTTATAAATGATTATCTACGGATAAGGATATCCATCGATAAAGTAAATTTTGATTTAGACAAAATTTTCACTCTTTCTGGAAAACATAGTTTTCAAGAAAATCATTTAAACACTGGCTACATATAAGACATCAAGAAAAATATTGAGTTTTGTTCGTACCTCACTTACTTACCATTCTGAAGAGGATGGTTGATAAGCAGCTTGGTACTGATGTCTTCTTCACCGAGTCACACTTGGATCAAAAGGTATTTCCATTGTATTGTCCAACACAGAATCCCTTTTGAGAGAAACTTTGAAGAACCTGATCTCAGCACAGTAGATTTAGAGATTTGCAAGGTAGATGTTCCACTCATATCTTTAACCATGACTTTAACTTCAAGGAGAAAGATTGGATGTCCAGGAAGTAGACATATAGATTTGTGGAAGCTGGAAGATCTTGCCTTGATCCAAGTGAACACCTTATTCCTTCAACCCAATAATTGTCTTCAAGAGGACTTTCTTCTGGATTTTTGGAATAAGCTTCTTATGGTAGGTGTAGGTCTTGAAGATGTAATAATTTTCTCATCAGTATGATTACGTGAGGTTGATCTTTTACTCATTGAAACTCCCCCTAAGTTCATTGGGGTGATAACTCAGAGTTGTGATCCACCTACGGATGCTTCACTTTTGCTTCCTGCGGATGCTCCATTCTGGCTTCCTACGGATACTCCATTATGGCTTCCTACGGATGCTCCAATTGGCTTCCAATTAGATGCTCCACTTATCCTTTCTATGGATGACTCATTTGGACTTGAATCATTCATAGTCCATGAGTATACTCATGGAGATACTAATCCATCCACATAATCATCATCTTCTTCATACCATGAACCACCTTCCATTTCAAACTTAAATCTGAGAATTCCAGAAAATCTCTCATCAATAATCTTGATTTATCTGGCATCTTTAGAAACAACATGTATAGACTCCATAACAGTGTTGATTCATTGACTGAAAGCCTTGTGGGCTTTTCCAGCTACATGCACTCTTTTTGAGTTGCATACCCATCCTGGGTTTCCGAGTAGATAAAAGATCCGATCTTTGAAAGGATTTCTTCTTGAAGTTGTAGAAGTAGATTAACACTTTCTGAGAAATGCTCCCCCTGAGTAGATGTACCATACAGAAAACCCTTCAGGAATGAACATAACATACCGTGGATGGCTACTTACTTTCCTCTACACATGAATGTCATCTCTTATGAAAGATAGTCAGAAATGCACGTAGAAGAAACCACCACTCTCAGCTACACCTCTATTTCCTCTTAGCAAAGATCTTCTCTTCCACTCATGAATTTCTTGAGAATATTTATCCAGATGTCAGTTAAACTTAACCAATGTGAAAGGTTAAGTATTCAATCAGGGACTTAATGTTCTTCAAGCAATTTCCCACACAGATTCCCTTATCTCCTTTAGCTAAGCTTCTATTACTTCCTTGGCTAAGGAATGTGAAAAGAGAAAACTATTGGCTACAATTATACACACAATTTGCTGATCCCTCCTTCAGGTGCTTGAATGATCAAGAAAACATTCTGGCTGCAATAAGTAGCACCAGCCACAACTTTCCAGATCTCAAATAGTTATCCTGATTTTCCAAGCAAAGTCTCTGCAGATTTTGTCATTTGTTTCATAAGATCTCTTCACACTGAATTCTTGAGCTAAATTCTTTGGCGAGATTTCATGTGCAGTGGCTGAAGGAGTTTATCAAATGTATGATCTATCTTGTTCTTGATAGAGGTCTTCTATTGCTTCCCTTAATGGCATGCATCCTTCTAACTCATCCTTGGCAAAACTTGGGGTTCCTCTAATCACGACTTAGACAGCTTCTTATTCACTGGCTACAATTATCCTGATTTTGCCTTGTCACAAAGAGGTAAAAAACAAGCAATCCTCCAAGGCAGTACACAAACCAGCTACATACACTTTTCTATCAAGTGTCCAGTGTTTACCACTTCATTGTCTTTCCATTGATGGACAATGCAGGCTACAAATACAAAGTTTCCTTTGTCACATGCTTGATAGACACATAGCAAGTTATGCTTATATCCATCAACTAGTGCTTCAACCCTAACTGATGCTATTGTTTGCCAAAGTCATGCTACATTACTTAATCACGACTACAAATATCATCTCTACTTATCAGTAGAGGGGCTACGTTCCTCTAAGCAAATATTGAATAGGAGAGAAACTCTAGTAGGAATCTGGAGTTCATGTATCCTCCTCCTACACACTTTCAAAACCAAATCAAGTTGGCTTAGGTACCCAAGTTTCCTTGAGCTTTGGCTTTTTAGCTTTTATGACTGTCATCTTCTCTTTCTGAGCTTTGAGCTTCAAAGGATTCGACCCAGTCTCATCCCTTGGTTCTGACATTGAGAAATTAGCATTCACATGTTGCTCAAGAATATCAAAATTTGATGCTCGGTAAGGAAATGTTTGAGCATACAAATCATTCAAGTCAGGCAGGCTCCATGACATTTGAGGCATATTGAATTCATACCAATATGGATGGGGAACAAATGGCATGTTCGCATATCTTGTTGAATCTCGAGCATTGTGAGCAAAAATGTGATGCATGACAGGCATATCAGTCATAGACAGTTGAGTAGATCTTGTATGAACAAATCTGCAAGAAGTATACAAGTGATTAACTCTACCGCATCGAATGCAGGGCCTTCTGGAAGCACTTTCTTCTTATGGGTAGCTGCTACTATAGTCAATCATTGTTGTTTCATTCAAGCTTTCCTCTTTATCTGCATCTGACTCTTCTTCCTTGATGGTTTTGCTTCTTAGTGATTGAACTTGATTCTTGAAGCTTGGTCCAACCATATTGCTCAGTTTCTCTAGAGTTTGATTACTCCTAAATGGTTTTACCATCTTTGGAGAAGTCTCCACATCCTCTAGCTTCTTGTTATTGCGCTTCCAGGTCTCTTTACAAAATGTGTCCATTCCTTGAGATTTGATAATGTTGGACACAATGTAACTGAAATTATTCCATCTTTCAATAACATCTTGTTCCTTTCTCAGCTGCTCTTTCAAAACCACTTCTCTTTTTAAGACAGCCTCAAGTTCATTTTTGGCATTCATGCTTTCACCAAGTTTTTACTTAAACTCAGAGACTTGAGTTTCCAACATAGCATTTATCTCACTAAGCATAACATTAGTTGCTTTGAGTCTGACATTTTCTTCAATGAGATTGTTAAAGGAAATACGCACAACATGTAATTCATCAAATAAACTCATTGCAGTGCTGCAACATACTTCTTTAACATGTTTAGTTGGCTTCATAGAAAATACCTGATTTATGGTTGAACTTGCTTCTTAATTGTCATAGGTTGTGGGTGCAAGGTTGATAGATCCCTCTGTTGATGTTGAACAACCCTCTTCAGTTGAAACCCTTCGCTCAAAAAGGACTTCATCTTCCAGAGCCGTTCCTTCCTTGCCCTTGTCTATTGTGGTCTTGATACATTCATAGATCTTCAGTTTGAATGTTGAGCTTGCTGCTTCTGTTCTCTCCTCTTCTTTCAAATCTTGGTTGGAGATGACCACATCTCTTGTTTCTGTCTCTCCTTCTTTACTGATAATCTTTGCATCCTGCATAGCCTCAAGATTTGAGCACTCAAAAGTACTTAACAGGATGCTAAGATTTAGATCTTTGGGTTCAGGAGTAGATACAGAGATATGCTTCCATTTTCTGGGTAGAGAGACTACAGAAACCAACTTTGAGTCCATGTTTGACAACTCATTCCCAGCTTCTTCATTGTCACCTCTTTCCATGGTTGCAGTTGCTTTTGATCTTTAAACTTCTTATGTGTTAGAAGCCTACTCTGATACCAATTGTTATTCCCAGAACAATGCAACCTAGATTGTAGAAGGGGGGGTTGAATACAATCTAGTTAATTTTACAAAACTTTTTCAAACCTTTTACAATATGAATATATGAGTTGGTAAATTAACTAAGAATTGAAACAAGCCATGAACATAAATGAATTCTTCGAGTTAAAAAGACATGCAGGAGATAAACAAACTTTTTAAACTTTTCTGGTGGGTTTCTCGGAAAAAGCCCACCTGAGGTGTATATTCAAGAATTCTCTGGTTTTGTTTTTCAACAAACTCCAGATGCTTACACAGATGATGGAAGAGAGCCTAAGTGTTTTTACTTTCGGCTTTGTGCTCTCTACACATGCTTTTCTATGCTACTCCACACAGTCTTATATACATCGACTGTGTGTTATAAACAAAACCTACAACATAATAAAATATTACATTTTGGTTCTGCTTGTTCACATGCTCGTCTCAGAAACTATCCTATTCGGGAAATGCCTTGGCTGGCATCAAAGATAAACTTGTATAATCCCAAATGGTGCTTTCTGATTGAGTGTGATGCTCTCTTCAAAAATTACTAAGTCC
Source organism: Heracleum sosnowskyi (assembly GCA_030848705.1). Lineage (NCBI taxonomy): Eukaryota > Viridiplantae > Streptophyta > Magnoliopsida > Apiales > Apiaceae > Heracleum > Heracleum sosnowskyi. The sequence goes on from CM061236.1 coordinate 49,534,576, forward strand.
ATGCAATTGACCTAGCTTCCAAGCCCAAGTGATATCTGCATGAAAGAGACCTCTCCTTGGTTACCCGACTGTCAAGTCACTATCAGCTGAGATAAGTGAGCATGTAGTACTACAAATAGTTCTTCACGCTTGTCAAGCTTTTCCTTTGTGTCCAGTTAGAAGTTAAACTTCTAGGTAGCTGCCTTAACTCTTATTTATCCATCGAGACATAAGAGACAATAGATGACTTCACATTTCACTTGTAGGAATTCGATCCTTCGAATATTTACAATTTTGACTGCCTATTCCATACATCCATTGCGTCATCATCCAACATCTTTTAGTCACGGGTGTGTAATGATGATCTCTGAGACTGTCCTCCATTCAACCTGCTAAATAAAGAAACCTCCAAAAGATTCTGTTACATAGATTTGTTTTCCATGTTGAATGAGATGAACATCAGTAGGCGTATTAATTCCATATCCGTAGACTACCATTTTACGTCAGGTATCAGTAGAAAGGTAATCTCAGAATATCCGTAGAAGTAATATTCCATAATTGTATTCATAGATGAGACATGACATTCTTGACTGCATCCATAGATAGACCATGACCTCCTTAACCGCATCTATAGATAAAACATGACATCCTTAGCTGTTTCTGATGATCAACTCCTTCAGCTTTTATCCGTAGATATGATGTCCCCAGCTTTTATCCGTAGATGAGATAAGATGTTCCTAGATTCTATCCGTTGATGAGATAAGATGTCCTCAGCTTCTATCCGTTGATGGCATATGATGTTTTCAGCTTGTATCCGTAGACGAAATAAGATTTCATAGCATGATCCCTAGAATGGATACACTTAGCTTCATCTTTAGATAAAACATCTTGTCATCTTTAATGATTCATCATTACTGAGTTGATTAGGCAGACTTACCACTGAAACACTTGGTGCTTGATTAGATGTCCGTTGGCTTCCTTTTGAATTGCTTCCTAACTTGATGACAGAATATCTTCCAATCATTTGATGTGGCTTTTAGACCTTGGATAGATAAAATGCCTTCTAGTTAGCTTCCTGATTTATCAGCTTTTGTGAACTAGCTTTCTGACAATCAGCTTCAGTGTCAAGATCAAATTCTTTTCTTGAGTGTTTTGTTATCATCATTCCAAATAGGTCAACCCTAACATTAACCACATATGTAAGCAGGGACTTTTCTCCTGTCATGTGTCTAGAACAGCCACTATCCAGAATCCACACGGCCTTTGCATTATTAACCTTACCCTGCAATCACAGATTGATTAAGGGGACTTTGGTACGCAAACTTGTTTAGGTCCTGAAGGTTTAGAAACTTTAACAGGAGTAACATTTGTTTCAATCTTAACATGTTTAACTTTCATGTTGATTGTGGCTTTCTCAGTTTCAGTGCTAGTGCTACCAGATGCATTCATTAACTTATTATAATAAGCATGCATGATATTGTATTCACAAAGTAAGCAGTCTTTCTTACCACAGGGTTCATGAAGATTAGGCATGTCAGACATGTTATGCATTTCAGAAGTAACAACATGTTCTACTTTAACCTTTTTACATGCATGTGTAAGGTGACCAGCAGAATTACAATTAATGCACAACTTCCTAGATGCAATGGGAGAGGATAAAACAATATTCTGATTAATAACACTTGCTTTCACATTCATGTTCTTTTTAGCCTTTCCTACTTTATTGCCTATATCAGTTTTAGGTAATTCAGTTTTTACTGATTTCCTAGGCAACTCGGTTTTTCTCTCTACCTCCTTCTTTAAATCCTCCTCAAGCATTTCTTGTCTAATGATCAAGTCCCCTTCATTTATAGGTTCTGAAACGGGCTTAACGAAAACTGGACAGCTAACAGCCTTAAGAATGTGTGGAATATTCTCCTTGACAACTAGAGGTGTCACAGGAAACTCCACTAGCTTCTTTCCAGTTTTATTGATGTAGTCAAATCCTATAGCAGTTTTATTCCCTAAGGTCTGATTATCAATTATTTCCTTAGAAATCAGGGCAGAGTTCTTATATGCATTCAGTTTCAACCCTAAGTCTGAAATCTGCTTCCTAAGGATTGTCTCTATCTCTTCATTACATTTGACCTTGTTTTCTAAGTACTCATTCCTCTGTTTAAGACCTTCTATAGTGACAACTACAAGCTTTAGTTCTTCATTTTTAGATTCCAGAATTTTAATCTTAAGAACTAGTTTAGCATTCTCAATTACAGATGCTAGCATGCTTGTATGTACATTAAACGATTCAACACTTAGATCTTGCACAGTTTTCTTGTACTCGGAATTAGTCATGTCAATTGTAGTTAGGATAGGTACCTGAGATGATTGAGGTGATTCCTCTGAAGAGTCGGCCATTAGGGCAAGATTTACATACTCTTCCTCTTCATCCGAATCAGTATCATCCCAACTTTTTCCCTCTGCAATATAAGCTCTTCATTTCTGCTTTCCAGATATTGCTTCCAGTTGATGTTTCAGCTTTGCATTTTCTCTTTTCAAATCCTCATAAGAATCCTTCTTCTCACACCTTTCTTGTCTCTTGCTTGACGAGGCTTCCGACATTCAGTGGCAAAATGCCCTAACTCATTGCAGTTGTAGCATCTTGATTTGCTCATGTCAATCATGTCTGTCTTGTAGCCTCCCTTAGAGCTAGAGCCTGAAGAATGCTTGTTCTTCTGAAATATATTTGTTGAACCCTTGAACTTGTACTTAGGGTTTCTCTTGAAACAAATATGACTAAACTTAGCAGCTAAGTACGCCATGGTTTTGTCTTCCATTTGCTCAAGTTCTTCTACAGTGTAGTAATCACTTTCATCAGCACCTAGATTTGAAGAATCCAACTAAGCCTCTATTATCTCTTCATTTCCAGCTCTAGGGGTTTGAACCTGAATATTTGGAGTTGTTGGTTCATCCACTACAAGTGCAGCTGATCTTGCGAGTGCAGTATTTTTGTTGTCCACTGTCCCTGGTCCATAGATTATTACTCTTTGTTCTTGTTCCATCTCATAAGTCTTAAGCTTGCCATAGATCATCTCTAGTGACATCTTAGTAAAATCTATTATTTCCCTTATGGATGAAGACTTGTGTTCTACATGGTGGGGCAGTGTCATCATGAACTTCCTGTTTATCTCTCTCAGAGGATAGGTTTTCCCTTTCATTGATAATTCATTTAATAGCTTAGTATATTTCTCAAAGACCTAAGTTATACTTTCACCTGGAAGTGACCTAAATGATTCATATTGAGATGTCAGGATTTCCAATCTATTTTCCTGCACGTCTTCAGTACCTTCCATTATTAGATTTATGGTATCCCACATATGTTTCCAACTTGTACAACTCATAATCTGATAACTCATTTCTCTATATGCGGAGTCAGTTAATATCAGCATTAGACTTGTATCCAATCGAACCAGTTCACTGTCAGTGTTTGTGTACTCAGTTAATTCCTTTGGGGTTGAACCTTGGGGAACTCTAGTACCATTAGGATTTGTAGATTCGGTTACTGGTTTCATTGGTACAAACGGTCTGTTCTCTAAGATGCCAAGATATAAAGGATTTGAAACTTTGATAAATAATAGCATCTTCATCTTCCACAGACCGAAATCATCTCTAGTAAATGGGGGAACTTTGATACCAGCAGTTGTCTTTGGAGCACTCATGGTTTCTGAAAATTACAAATTATTTAAGATTCAAAAAATTCCAATAAAATGAAAATGTTGAAAATTAAAAAATTCGATCCAAATTTTCAAGACTTGTGTGTTTTTGGTCTAAATAACCGGATCTGATTTGTACGTCAATCAACAAGCTCTGATACCAATTGTTAGGTCCAAAGTATCGTAGAAGGGGGGTTGAATATGATACTCACAAATTATTCGATTTCGTTTACGGATAATTATTTGTGTTCTTGTCCGAAATCAAATTTACCAAATCAAAATACGATTCGGGGAATATATCATTTTATAATTATAAACCACGAAGCGTGCTACAATTCTAATCCGTAGGATTAGATTCAATGAGTTTAGGCTACAGTAATGAATACAATGATAGAATTTAAGGCACTATTAATTTCTCTGTGTAATTTTCAAGCTCCTAACTTCTTCTTCGTAAATGATCTTCTGCAACAACTAACTGAAGAAGACACTGTCTTCAATTCTCAAATTGTAGGTTTTTGGAAATCTATCGAAGGCCATAATTAAATCCTAGTCGTCCATTTCCTTCACCAACCTCTGACAAGTATAAATGCTTACTACCTGCTCCATTATTCAAAAATCTATTGAAAGCAAAGTTTTCTTTTCTTTTCTTTCGATATATTTAAATAAAATCCATTGGAAAGAATACTTTGTTTCTTTGAAAGTAGTTCGATAGTTTTATAAATAAAACTATCCAACAAAAACCTTTTGTCCACTTCGATGGCTTCTAAAAAAGAAACTGTCCAATTGGTTTTTCTTTCCTTCAATAGTTTTTATCAAACCTTCTTTCTCTTTCAATAGTTTTTCAAAAATGAAAACTATCGAATGTCTTTAATTGCAGTTTGATCTTTGAAGATTCTATCTTTCTACAGCAGGCATATTGCACTTAAATTTAACCTAAACATACCTTATCAATTTCTTTTAACTTCCAGGATGTTTCAGGTTTGACTTAAATCAATTTCCTCCGAGACGATAAACATGTTGATCTTCAGTGCTGACAACTGGTGCAACTGGTCTAGTTCACAGATGACTAACACTTGATCAAAACCTCTACGTCTTCAATACAATACAATTGATAAGTCCTTTGTCGTTCTGGTTGCTTTATTATAAAATCACTGAAATACTCTGGTACTAACTCTTTATCATTCAAATACTTCTATAGTCTTGAAAGTCTTGATTCTTTATTTGTCACTGAGGCCTGAACATATTAATGAACTTCTTTCCGTGACCTGTTTACGGACTTCAAGAATACATACCATATTTTGATTTTTTGAGTTTACTGTTTCTGCTGTTCTTTTGGATTAATCATGTGCTTCAGTTAATATTATAGTATGTCTTGTTCCTTTGTAGAGTTGTAGTTATCTCTTTTACATATTATGTTACATTATGCTTTACATATATTAATTCTCATATAGAAATATAATGATTTCAAGTCTAAGGATCATTACACCATTATCACTGTGAGAATTACTTATGACACTTGATAACATTTACCATGAAGAATTCACACGGTGGGTCAATCCAGTGCCATGTTTTTCTAACATGCACTTATGTCCTTGACTTTAATATCACCATACTAATGACCAATGAGATGTGGTCATCTATCAACAAACATACTAGTCTTTATGCATTATTATTGTCCTTAGATAATAATACTCGACTAGAGATATTTAGGATTATAAACACTATTCATATAATCTCATTTCTAAGTCACATACTTAGAGATATAGAATTCATGTTTATATTTCAAGGACATTTATTATTCTAACATTTATATCGCAGTAAATAAAGACATAATAAATGAATAAAGAAAATCCATAGAATATAATCATTAATAACAAAAAAATATTTTTCCTAAGAACATTATAGTATTGTCTCTAGGGCACAAATACTAACAATCACCCCTGTATCTAATACCCATGGAACTAGTGTGACCTTCATGCTTCTGCTGCGACAAAGCCTTTGTCCGTGGGTCTGCAATGTTATCATTAGTATGCGCTTTACATAAATGTACATCTCCCCTCCTTGTAATCTCATGAAGTAGATGATATCGTCTAAGTATATGCTTTGCTGGGGAATGGGACCTTGGTTCCTTAGCCTGCACAATAGCTCCATTGTTATCGCAATAAAGATCAACTGGATCTGCGATCAATGGAACTACTCCAAGTCCCTCAATGAATTTCCGAAGCCAAACAGCCTCTTTGGCTGCTTCACTGGCAGCAATATACTCAGCTTCCATTGTAGAATCAGCTACTATCTCTTGCTTCGAACTCTTCCAGATTACAGCACCTCCATTTAGACAAAACCCAAACCCAGATTGAGACACAGTATCGTCTCTGTCTATTTGGAAAATAGCATTAGTGTAACCTCTTACTAGTTTCTCATCTCCTCCATATACCAAGAATGAATCTTTAGTTCTCTTGAGGTACTTAAGAATATTCTTGATTGCCGTCATGCTCAAAGCATACGAGACATCAGGTCGAGTACATATCATTGCATACATTATAGAACCAATTGCCGAAGCATATGATACCTTTTTCAAACGGTCCTTATCATCTAATGATTTACAGTTTTCTTTTGAGATCACTATCCCATGAGACATAGGGACAAATCCCCTATTTGCCTCTTGCATCCCAAAACGATGCAATACTTTGTCAATGTATGTACTCTGACTTAAGTCGATTAATCTTCTAAATCTATCTCTATAGATCCAGATCCCTAATACATAGGTAGCATCGCCTAAGTCTTTCATTGAGAAATTTTTCCCAACCAAGTCTTAACAGCTTGAAGAGAAGGTATGTCATTCCCTATTAGTAATATATCATCAACATATAATACTAGGAATGCCACTTTGTTCCCGCTAACCTTCTTGTAAACACATGGCTCATCTTCATTTTGAATGAAGCCAAATTCTTTGACTATTACATCAAAATGAATGTTCCAACTCCTTAAGGCATGCTTCAATCCATAAATAGATCGTAGTAGCTTATAGACCATTCTAGCGAATCTCGGATCGACAAAACCTTTTGGTTGTATCATATACACATCCTCTTCTAAGCTCCCATTTAAGAAAGTGATTTTGACATCCATTTGCCAGATTTCAGTCATAGTAAGCTGCTATCGCAAGCAAAACCCTGATGGACTTGACCATAGCTACTGGTGAGAAAGTTTCATCATAGTCAATACCATGAATTTGTTCGAAACCTTTTGCCACTAGTCTTGCTTTGTAGGTCGTTACATTACCATCCATGTCAGTTTTCTTATTGAAAACCCATTTGTACCCAATAGGTTTTACCCCTTCAGGTGGTTCAACCAACTTTGTTTTCATACATGGAATCCATCTCAGATTTCATGGCTTCCAGTTATCTCTCATAATATGGACTATTCATAGTATCCTGATAGGTAAGAGGCTCATCATTATCCATAAGCATTACATCTCCAGTCTGAGTTAAGAGAAATCCATAATATCTCTCAGGCTCGTGGCGAATCCTACCAGATCTACGAAAAACCTGTGTTTCTTGAGCAATAACATTTTCATGTACATCCTGCTCATGTTCCAACTCTGGTTCAATGTCATTCTGTGGTTCTCGAACTTCATCAAGATCTATCATACTCCCACTGTTTTTCTTAGAAAGCAGTTCTCTTTCAAGGAACACAGCAGTTCGAGCAACAAACACTTTGTTCTCGGTACGATTATAGAAATAATACCCTTTAGTTTCTTTTGGGTATCCCACAAAATTACATTTGTCTAATTTTGGTCCTAGCTTGTCAGTGACTAAACGTTTCACAAATGCTTCGCATCCCCATACTTTCAAAAATGACATGCTATGACGTTTCTCAGTCCATATCTCATATGGTGTGGTTTGAACCGATTTAGTAGGAACCCGGTTAAGTGTATGTGCAGCCGTTTCCAGAGCATAAACCCAGAAACTAATTGGAAGATCCGCTAGACTCATCATCGATTGTACCATGTCCAACAAGGTACGATTTCTCCTTTCAGACACACCATTCCATTGTGGTGTTCCAGGAGGTGTGAGTTGTGATACAATACCACACTCCTTTAAGGGGTTAAATGGCATTTAGTTCACTGTACTGATTACTAATTTTCAATTGGGTCATCCAACTCAAAAAGGTTTCAGTTAGGTCACAAATCAGATAAAAGTTTTCAATCAGGTCACTGGACGTTAACGTCGCATTGACAATTAACGGAGTTCTGTCTAATAGTGCCAGCTCGGTGCCATATATGTATAAAAAAACAACCATCTAGTCCTAGCACTGGTCTACATTCATTTTTCCAAGCATTCTTGCAGGCAACATAACATACATATATTCTTTTAAATCTACTAACATCTCCTTCTTGCGACACTATTAGACATATATGGCACCGAGCTGGCACTATTAGACAGAACTCTGTTAATTGTCAATACGACGTTAACGTCTAGTGACCTGATTGAAAACTTTTATCTGATTTGTGACCTAATTGAAACCTTTTTGAGTTGGATGACCCAATTGAAAATTAGCAGTCAGTACAGTGACCTAAATGCCATTTAACCCCTCCTTTAAGAAACTCTTAAATTCTAAGCTTAGGTACTCACCTCCACGATCAGATCGTAGAGTTTTAATACTTCCGCCTATTTGCTTTTCCACTTCTGCCTTGTACTCTTTGAATTTTTCAAATGATTCGGATTTGTTCTTCAAAAGATACACATATCCGTATCTACTAAAATCATCAGTAAAGGTTATGAAGTAATAAAAGCCACCTCTTGCCATCGTACGCATTGGACCACATACATCACTATGTATGAGTTCTAATCGTTCGGTGGCCCTCTCACCAGTTCCGGTAAAAGGAGCTTTAGTCATTTTTCCAATGAGACAAGGTTCGCATTCTTCGTATGATTCAAAATCAAACTTATCCAAGTATCCATCCTTATGTAACTTGGAAATGCGTTTTTCATTTATATGGCCTAAACGACAATGCCAAAGGTATGTTTGATTTGAGTCATTAGCCTTAATACGTTTATTATTTACATTATAGACAGGAATATCAAGATCAAGAACATATAAACCATTAAATAAACGTGCAACCCCATAGGTAACATTATTCAAACCAAAGGAACAACTATTGTTCTGAATTGTAAAGGAAAAACCTTTCTTGTCCAAACAAGAAACAGAAATAATGTTTCTGCAAATCGCAGGCACATAAAAACAGTTCTCAAGTTCTAAAATAAGCCCAGTGGGCAACGATAAATTATAAGTCCCTACAGCCAAAGCAGCAACCTTTGCTCCATTGCCAACGCGTAGGTCGACTTCTCCTTTCGCCAAAGTCCTACTCCTTCGTAGTTCCTGCATATTTATACAAATGTGAGAACCACATCCAGTATCTAATACCCATGATGTAGAAGTAGACAAATTGACTTCTATAACATACATACCTGAATCAGAAATCTTCACAGACTTCATTTTCTTCAGATTCAGATCCTCCAAATAAGCTTGACAGTTTCACTTCCAATGACTCGCTTCTTACAAAAGTGGCAATCACCCTTTGCAGCACCACCTTTTGAAACACCTAATGTAGGCTTTAAAGCCTTTTTGAAAGCGGGCTTTGGATTAGCAGATTTATATCCAATCTTCTTCTTGCCTTTCCACTTCCCCTTTCCTTTGGCATTCCCTTTGTTCACCATCATTATGGGAACAGGGTTAGCCTTTGACATATTGGTTTCAGTAGTTCTCATTAATGCCAACAGTTCAGTAGGTGTTTTGTCTATCTCATTCATAGTATAGTTTATGACAAATTGAGTATAGTTGTTGTTCAAAGACTACAAGATCAAATCTGCTTGGTGTTCCGGTAAAACCGGGTAACCCAAATTCTCAAGGGTTTCCAAATACCCTATCATCTTTAGAACATGCAGTCCAACTGGGTCACGATCTCCCTGTTTGCAAGCATACAACGCTTTGCTTACATCAAACCTCTCTTGACGAGCTTTACCCTCAAACATCCTTTTGAGGTGCTCAATCATGTCATAAGCGTCCATACGCTCATGTTGTTTCTGAAGCTCGGGACTCATAGTCGCTAGCATCAAACAACAGACATCCGTAGAATCATCAAGATGCTTTTGATAAGCATCTTGTTGAGCCTCGGTTGCTTCTGCAGCAAAAGGTCCAGGGTGAGGAATATCAAGGAAATAAAGCTTTCGCTCCTGCCTAAGGACAATCCTCAAATTCCTTTGCCAATCAAGGAAGTTGGTTCATGTCAGCTTTTCCTTCTCAAGTACTGATCGCACAGAGAAATTGTTTGAGTTTGTCATTTTAGATATCTACAATGTTAAAATGCATAAAAATAAGTTAGTTGCAAATTTATTAAATTATGTTCAAGTGTTTATTCATATATATTCACAATATATATCTCCCACTATATATCTGCCACTATTTTTTTTGATCAAATCAATAGCTTTAACTATTAATTCGGAAAGCATTTCTCTAAATCTTTCTAGTGAGCCAAGATCCATATTTCGTCATGCTTAAGATCAGCTTTGGCTTTACTCCCAAAACATGATTATTTAGGTAGATAACTCTTGTCAATTATATCATATATAACTCTTGGAAAGTTTGGTAGAACAACATTTGTTCACATTTATCTAATAAATCATACCAAACTTCATATCTCTAAGTTCACAATCCTATTGTGGTACCTTAGTTAAGTCTAAACCAATGGTCTAACAGTTAAGTATCACATTTACTTCATCGCATCTTACCACGATAGATTGGAGTGCTTCGCTTTGGCGAACCCACTCTTTCTCGATCTAGGTCTTGACGAGTGTTGCTCATTGGAAGGCATCTAATTGACTTAATATTTTAACTTTAGGGATTTATTATTTTTAAAACGACCATGATCCCATCATCAAAAGATTCCCAATTTTTCCTTGAACTAAGTACTTCAAATCAAAATTCATCAATGGTTTGATTTCCAGTCCGTCGGAGGAGACACAGTGGTCTCACTTAAAACCCGTCTTTCTTACAAGCGTTGCTTGTTTTTGTCAAAATCGCCCCACATCGAAAATTTGAAAATTCATACTTATTTCTGTGTTTCATAAACACGGGAATCTCATGTTCATTTTATTCAATTTTAAAATCTTGAATCGTTACAGATTTTATCTTGTTTAGCAAACATGGCATGGGTGTCGTATCTAATACATACATGTTTAATCTAATTAAAACATACATCTTTATAACTACGCATACATATCAACATCAGATGCATCATATATATAAAGTGCATAATATAAACGTGCTTGGTTATGGCCCAATCCTATGTGATTTTTCCAAGCTAAAGGAAAAATCGAGGTCGATCTATGGTGGTTACAATATATAAAACATGGCTTCATGCTTCCTTGTAAAGACTCCTTTGTATGCCTCCTTGGCATGCCTCCATGTCTTCATATCTTCAAGTCTTCAATTACATTACATAATATGAAAGAATCTAATCTAAAGAACTTACAAGTGGAACTCGAGTTACATTCGAGATTTAATCATTACAAGGATAAACGACATGCAAGTCGTATTTAAAAACCATAATAAAAAACCTCTAACCTATGGGTCTTAAGGCCATAACCATACACCATGCTCAATTAACAGTTAAGGACATCTCAGATTTCATCAAGTCATCATACCATATCATATTTCTCATGATCCAATCAAAGAAATCATATAAGGCATAAATCAGGAAAACCGAAATCATAACTTAAAATAGTAAATCGCAGTTTTCAGGGCCTAAACGATGTCAAATGGCCAAAAAGCGACTTGGGTCAAAGTTAAGCAGTGAGTTTTACTCGTGACGATTTTCCCTTTCCAAAAAGGTATTACTCGTCGAATTCTGACACCGTGAGATCGAAAAATCACTATTCACCGCATAAACTATTTTCTGCATATTGTTTGTTTTCGGAATCAAACGAAACAATTTTGATTGATCCTTAAGCATCTGTATCATGTATCATATACATATAGACCTCACCTGCAAAAACAGATGTGTCAATACACATCAGAACCATCAGTTTATATATATAAAAACAGAACAGCGTGCATAACATACATAACAGTCATGGCAGATTGTAAACATGCTATTATCATCAAAACAGTAAACATATAAACGAATTAAACACTTTTTTCAAGTAGCTCTGATACCATTGAAGGGTTTCGAGCATGAAAATGCAGCGGAAACATCGCCAAAAGCAATGAAAAACAGAAACCATCCGCAGGATCCATGCGAAAAATAGATATTTAATTCGTGGATAGAATCATTTACCTTTTTGAAGCTTTACAATCGGAAGTCTAATGGAGGTCCCTTGCTATGATCACCACGTATCCTGCCTTGCGATATACGTCTCTAATTAGTCCACACGAACGCTCGATCGTCCAACGATCACCAGAGTTGGTACTAGCCAAGAAACAACCCTCGAATATATCTCTCTCTCTAGCATCTCCTTGATGTGGAGCAGCTTGGGTTTTTATGAAAAACGAAAATAAGATACAACCCTAAAATAATACATCATTATGTATTTATAGGGAGAGAGGAATGGGCTGAACCCTAATCTGAATGGGCATCCAAAACCCAGTCCGATTATTAGTTGTATTATTATTAAATTTGAATTATAGTATTATTAATCAAGTCCCACTTAATTCATTCAATAATTCAATATAATAACAATAATTTATTTAAATTCGAAATTTAAATAAAGCTTCGTTTAAAACATTCTAAGTGTGTGACCCTTTAGGTTATTATTACGTTGGCAATAATTTTAATATCTAATAATAAAATTATAAACAATGAGCGGCATCTAGTAATACATCATTTCTACCCAAGTAAATAATAATTGGTGATCCAATTAAACCTTTCGTGAATAAAGTTCCATGTAACATAATCCTTTTAACCTAATATTATAGATTAAACTCGAGACATGATTTGTGTCACCTTCTTCATCATTTAATCCTGGTTTACTTGATCAATAAGTAGACTATTAAACAAATCACTATTTGAGCATGGCCATGCATTTCATAATCTCACTCAATCAAGAGGCCAATAATATCACTCGTAAAATAGGAGGGTTAAATCTTATGTCTATCATTCATATTTCTCATATGATTCATAACATACCCAATGTCCACCTTTATCATCACTCGGTCAAAGTTAACTTTGAGTAGAATCAAAGTATATTAATTCTCATTTTGAAATATAATGATTTCAAGTCTAAGGATCATTACACAATTATCACTGTGAGAATTACTTATGACACTTGATAACATTTACCATGAAGAATTCACACGATGGGTCAATCCAGTGCCATATTTTTCTAACATGCACTTATGTCTTTGACTTTAGTATCACCATACTAATGACCAATGAGATGTGGTCATCTATCAACAAACATACTAGTCTTTATGCATTATTATTGTCCTTAGATAATAATACTCGACTAGGGATATTTAGGATTATAAACATTATTCATATAATCTCATTTCTAAGTCACATACTTAGAGATATAGAATTCATGTTTACATTCCAACGACATTTATTATTCTAACATTTATGTTGCAATAAATAAAGACATAATAAATGAATAAAGAAAATCCATAGAACATAATCATTAATAATCAAAAAATATCTTTCCTAAGAACATTATAGTATTGTCTCTAGGGCACAAATACTAACAATAACCTATTCCAACAGTTTGACTAATAACATGCTTATTGAAGATTTCTTTAGCAGTTTTGCAAGAATTATAGTAGACTCTAACCTTAGTCTCAAGTTCTGTAATCTTTCCTTTAAGAATGGTTTCTAATTCTCTGTAACACTTAACCTTATTCTCAAGAAAAACTTCTTCTTTTTTAAGTTCATCTTGATTAATATGCACTAATCTTAATTATTTAACCTCTTTTTCAAGAGCAGTGTTTTGAAGAATTATTCTATCATTTTCTCTACGTGGACAATTTAAGGTACTACCAAGATGAAGAATCATTTCAGCATCATTAAATTTTACCTCAGGCATGTAGGTTGAGGATGGAGTAGAAGTAGAGACTTTGTCTCCTATTGCCATGAGTGCAAGATTTCTAACTTCTTCATCTTCACTGTCTGTGTCATCCTAGCTTTTCTTTGCTTGCCTTTGATTTCTACATTCAGTTGCAAAGTGTCCCAACTCATTACAATTAAAGCACCGGATCGTGCTTCTATCAACCATCCCTGTTTTATAGCCACCCCTTGTGCTATTTGAGGATGAAGAACCACTTGTCTGGTATCTGTCAACATTTGTCTTGAACTTGAAATTAGGATTTCTCCTAAACCTGAAGTTTCCAAACCTCTTCACTATCAAGGCCATAGACTCATCTTCCAACTGTTCAACCTCCTCCAAAGAATAGAAATCACCACCAGATTGACTTGTAGATGTAGCACCATATTCAGCTACAATCACATCCTTCTTAGGACTGGAAGGTAAAACAACCTTCGCTTCCTGTTTCTGTGGGACTCCAGCTACCAGTGCAGTAGACGTACTGACCACTCTTCCTTCCCCGTAGATTTCCTTCTGTTGAATTTGTTCTAGCTCATAGATGTCCCTTCATTGATTATCTCTATTTTTTCCCTGATATGCTTGGCATATTTACAATTGAACACATGATTATGCATAACTGGATCCAGACAATCAACTAGAATTAACTGTAAGTTTGCATCCAAAATAGAATCTTCTTTTTCATCGGCTGTATATTCTTTTGGATCTTTAGGATAAGACCTTGCAGCAGCAACAACTAAGTTATTCTCAATAATCTTAGCTTTATAAATCATAGGAACCTTTGGACCAGTTTTCAACACATTAAGATATTTTGGATTTGCCACTTGTAAAAATAGGAGCATCTTCTTTTTGTACATTGCATAGTGCTCTCTATCAAACATAGGAATTTTAACATTTCCAGTCTTTTGGGTAGACATCTTGAATTTTTAAGAAAAATAAAAATTCACTTGTTCCTAAAAAATCACAAAAATATGGATCTTGATTTGTGCGTCAATCAGTAGGCTCTGATACCAATTGTTAGGTCCTGATAATTTTGTAGAAGGGGGGGTTGAATACAAACGATACTGTTTTCTCGAATTTGTTCGGTTCGTGATATAACAATTCAAGAACAAATAAGTGCGGAATTAAATGAAACAAAATTCAAGTTAAATATAACTTATATTAAACTTGAAAGGTGTTATAATTAGAGTACAGATTACAAGGTTTGAATCTCAAACTATTTAAAACAAATCTAGAATAAATTCAAGTAAGTAATGGTAATTAAATAAGGCATATTTATAAGTAAAAAAATTGAATAAGGGTAATTAAGTAAAACAATTAAATAAGGTAAATACCGTTCCAAAAAATCTGGTACCAAAAATTTTAATGTTTCGTCTTTAATAATATAAAAATTGAATAAGGATAATTAAGTAAAACAATTAAATAAGGTAAGTACTGTTACCAAAATTTTTAAGGTTTCGTCTTTAATAATACTAGCTTATAACCGGTGCAATGCACGACGTTTTTTTGAAATATTTATACTTAAATTAATTTTATGTTATTAATTTTTAGATTTTATTTATTACGTTTTATACACTCAATACATTATTGCCCACATAACTTACAAAATAATTTTTAATTTAGTGATAGTTTAACAAATTCTTTTTCGATTAAAACTACCCTGAAACTGAAGAAAGCATAAATAACAAACTTTTACATTAGTTCTGTTGAACTTAGGAATAATTAAAATTAAGAAAATCAACTCAACTTAGAATTAAAGTATAGACTAAAAGTAAAATAAACCTACTCAACTTAGAATTTGAAGTTACAAATTTTTACATTGAGAATTCTAGTCAACTTAGAAAACCTACTCATATTTGGTTTATATTATGAAAATAAATATATTTAATATTAGATCTAACGGTTCTCATTCATCTATTTTAAGCTCAACGGTCCTTACTGAGTTTGCAGTATAGGACCAAAGTTTTGAATAAGAACCCTCTTACGCTTATTATATATAAGAATTTAATTTGTTAAACAAATACGTTGGCATGTTAAAATATGTAAGCTTTTTTAAATAATTAAAAGCATTAAATAGGTTTTAAAATAAATAAGTAAGGTTTGCAATGATATTTTTGGAAAAAAGAGATTTTAGTGAGAACAAATATAAAAGGTAATATGTTTTAATTTAAAGGTAATGGCCCGTGATATTTTTGGAAAATGAATAGATTTTGTTAGAAAAAAGTGTTTTAATTATTAAAGGCGATCAAATAGATATTTTTATATTATTTTATTATTTATTAAATAAAATAAATGACCGAAAACCGAAAACCAAAACTTTCAATGCACGGGCCATCAAAGTAGATTAAAAATGACAAACTAAAAAAATTAATGGGAACTGAAAATATTAAATAAAGAATAAAAATCAATATGATAAATTGTAAAATGAGAAACTTAAATATTAATTGGAACATAGAAAATATAAATAAAGAATACAAATGGGGCTGAGGAAGATAAATGAGGCATTATTAATATTATTTTTGTAGGGTTTCGGGCATGAAAACGTAGCGGAAACATCGCTTAAAACCGAAAAATTAACGAAACCCTCCGCATGATCCATGCGAAAAACGATATTTAATTCATGGATAAGAATATGTTTACCTTTTTTGAAGCTTTACGATTGGTTGACAGATGGAGGTCCTTGCTTTGATCATCACGTATCCCTTGAGCCAAGATCTACGTCTCTAAATCAGTTCACGCAAACGCTTGATCGTCCAACGATCACCTGAGTTTGGTACTAGAAAAGAAGCAGCCTCTCTCTCTCTCTCTCTCTCTCTCTCTCTCTCTCTCCCTCTCTCTCGTCTCTCCTTGATGTAGAGCAGCTAGAGTTTTTAACAAAAAAGAATTCTGAAAACTTAACCCTAAAATAATACATCTTAATGTATTTATATGGAGAGAGTTTTTGGACCTTTACCTAATCTGATTGGGCTTCCAAAACCCAATCTGATTATTAGTAGTATTTTTATTATATTCGAATTATTATATAATTGATCAAGTCCTACTTAATTAATTCAATAATTCAATTTAATAATAATAAGAGAAAAAGGAACCTGAGGTTGACCTCAGGAAATTTCCTAAGGTAATGGCCTTTTCTAGTATAAATTTTTAATGGCAATTTTGTAAATACATATAAGATGCTGAAATTACAATAGCACCCTCGTGTTTTAACATGATATTTGAGTATAACCTCAGGAAAATTAACTGAGGTCGACCTCAGGATCCTCAACCTCTAATAATAATTCATTTAAATTCAAAATTTAAATAAAACTCCGTTTAAAACGTTCTTTGTGTGTGACCCTTTAGGTTATTATTACGTTGGCAATAATTTTAGAGTAGTGCTTGAGGTACCGAATTGGGTATAAAAAATTGGTACAAAATGATGTGGCAATGGTGATGTGGCATTTGGAAATGTTTTTATTGGTAATATTAATGTGAATAAATGTGGGTCCATTAACATAGAGCCAATCAGATTCTAACACATGTAATTCGGTACATCTTTTTGTACCAAATTCGGTACCCCTAGCATTATTCATAATTTTAATATCTCATAATAAAATTATAAACAATGAGCGGCATGTAGTAATATATCATTGCTACCCAAGTAATAATAATAATTGGTGATCAAATTAAATATTTCGTGAATAATATTTCAAGTAATATAATCCTTTTAACCTTATATTATAGATTAAACTCAAGGCATGGTTTGTGTCACCCTCTTCATCATTTAATCATAGTTTACTTGATCAATGAGTAGACTATTAAACAAATCACTATTTATGCATGGCCATGCATTTCATAGTCTCATTCAATCAAGAGGCCAATAATATCACTCCTAAAATAGGAGGGTTAAATCCTATATCTATCATTCATATTTCTCATATGAATCATAATATACCCAATGTCCACCTTTATCATTGCCCGGTCAAAGGTAACTTTGAGTAGAATCAAAGTATATTAATTCTCATATAGAAATATAATGATGATTTCAAGTCTAAGGATCATTACACCATTATCACTGTGAGAATTACTTATGACACTTGATAACATTTACCATGAAGAATTCACACGGTGTGTCTATCCAGTGCCATATTTTTTTAACATGCACTTATATCTTCGGCTTTAGTATCACCATACTAATGACCGATGAGATGTGGTCATCTATCAACAAACATACTAGTCTTAATGCATTATTATTGTCCTCAAATAATAATACTCGACTAGGGATCTTTATGATTATAAACACTATTCATATAATCTCATTTCTAAGTCACATACATAGAGATATAGAATTCATGCTTATATTCCAAAGACATTTTTTATTCTAATATTTATATCGCAGTTAATAAAGACATAATAAAAAAATAAAAAAAATCCAATAGAACATATTTATTAATAATCAAAATATCTTTCCCAAGAATATTATAGTATTGTCTCTAGGGCACAAATACTAAAATTTTTATTATTTATTAAAATTTAATTGCAAAGACAAATAGAAAAGCTAACATGTTTTAATTAAAAAAGTAATTGCCCGTGATATTTTTGGAAGTGTTTTAATTATATTAATTGTATTTGTTAAAAAAATATGTTGGCATGTTAAAATATGTAAGATTTTTTAAATAATTAAAAGCATTAAAATAGGTTTTAAAATAAATAAGTAAGGATTGCACGTGATATTTTTGAAAAAGAGAGATATTAGTGTGAACAAATATAAAATGTAATATGTTTTAATTTAAAGATAATTATCCATGATACTTTTGGAAAAGAAGTAGATTTTGTAGTGAGAACAAATATAAAAGGTAATATGCTTTAATTAAAGGTAATTGTCCGTGATATTTTTAAAGATGAGTAGATTTTGTTAGAAAAAAGTGTTTTAATTATAAAAGACAATAAGTTGGTTACTATTTTTATATTATTTTATTATTTATTAAATAGAATAAATGACGGAACAGATAGATTAGTGTTGTAAAGAAAGACTATTTCCATTACTCTAGTCACATAATTCAACATATTAAAATTCTTAATTTAGAAAAATAAATATGTAAATTCTTTATTTTTGTTTGTATATCGTGAGATTGCTAAAGCATATGTTACTTACGTTAGTAGATTAGAAATAGTATATATAAATTTTAGAAGGTCCTCTTGTAGGCAAAATGAAAAATTATCTGAGCAAGCAAAAGGAGGTTGGCCGTGGAATGTATTGTGCAACTATAATTTATATGATGCGCATATATAAACACCCTTTTCATAATGGAAATTGTCAGAGAAAAACAAAACATAACGGTACATGTTTTTGGTTCAGATTTGCACTTATACTTTCTTGGTGCACTTCTACTTTCTGGGTGCATTTTTGAGAATTCCAGAGCTGACCGAGGAAGCAGGATTAATGGCCTTTCTTATCTTGAATATATTCCAAGCTGTGCCTGCACAATGTCCGGCTGTAGCCAGCACATCTCCTGTAGCCTCCCCTGCACTTTCTCCAAACCTATGCAAGTTGTGACAATTTAGTAGCTATGCCATATAAAGAAACCGATATATAAATGTTTACACATAACTTAATTATGTGATGAGCATGTACAAAATGCAAAGAAGAACATTACATCAACATATGTGACAATGTTAAAAAAAGAAAGAAAATTAATAAAACAGTATTAGTATTATCAGAAAAATGTCATTCAAGTCAAGTGATGATTTTTATCAGAAATACAAGGTGATAATTAGTATTAGTTAGTCCGATGGTTAATAAAACAAACTAGTGATTTGAAGTACTGTGAGTCAAGATTTGTAGGATAAAATAGTTTCTACACAACCCTGTGAATACCTAGTACGGCAAAACTGGACTGCTTGATGAAGGTGGTTTACCTGTTACTAACCATCCTAGTTGCAGCACCAGAAGTGGCAGACATGGTTTGTTTTTCAGCAACTTCAAGTGCATCTAACACTTTATCTGCATTTACATTCAAAACAAAGTACATTGACTCATCTTGCATATGGAACATGTTTAAGGTTACTTGCAAAACAACAGTGCGCGATAGTCCTGAATTTCTGTTAATTAATAACAGAGTTGAGTCCTATTCACACAGTAATCAATATTCCAACATGTATAATGTTAATTTACTAGGTCAAGTTGGGGTTGGGTGGAGGGGAGGGGGATCCATTGGCATTGGATCATATAACACTTCCACTCATTTGGAATCCCTCTTTTCGGTTGAATGGATCATCTTTAGAGCAATGTTTATTTTACTGTTCCGAAATAAATATTTGAGAAACTCCCAACCTACCATAAACTCTCCTGAAATCTCAGGATTGTATAAAGAGGGCTTAACTGTATCATTACTATATTTAAACGGTATTAGATTACTTACTGACTGCATCAAGGGACGCCAAGAGGACTTCTCCTGGAACCATGTTAAAGAATCCCTTTCCTGCTTGAGATCGCATCACGGGTCCCATTACAGATCCAGTAGCGAGTCCGACTCCATCTAGTAAAGCTTTGCTCATCTTCTCTGTCATCTTTGACAATTTTCGTACACTATATTCATAATAATTGTTTATAAAAAAACCAACAATAAAAAGGAAGCTTTGATCAATTAAGCCATTTTTCCAACTTGTCAATAAAATCTACTGCGAAGATAATTGTTATAGGATACCGTTTGATGCTTTTATTAACATTGCTCTTTTTGGTTGCTGCATTACTTTCAGTGATCGTACCACCATTTGTACCCTCCACAGCTCGTGTTTGGATCATTTCCCCTCCCTTTTGCACCTGTTTACCGGTCCAACCAAATATAAAAATTCCATTGATTTAAAAATGCATCATAAAATTGTCAGCTCCCTTGAGGAAACACCATTGCATATCTAAAAGTTGTCTGTACATCATCAGCAGTTTAGTTTGTATAGTATGAAGTTATGAATAGATCATATGTTAAACTTTAATACTTATATTGTTGAGTAGTAATTATCAGAAAAATATATCTGATAATGATGAATTGATTATATTAATACTTGTTTTCAAAACCTGGTTAGTATAAGCATTGCTGAGGGTGAAAATTCCCCTGACAATGTGACCAGTTCCTCCAGCAATTGCCTTGGCCAAAACACTGTTGTAATCGTTTATTCTTGGACCAAATTCTTTCCAGTCAACATCTTTGTTACGACTAGCAGATAATTTTGATGTAGAGAAGCAAGAATGTTGGATCAAAAATGTATCTAACAAATTCAAACTCCCAACATTTTGTTCGGAAAAAGTGACTCCATAGCTCAAAGGAGTAGAATTTTTCATAGGTAAAGAAAACAAGTAGTGGAGAACATCAAGCTTCACTACTGGTTCATCTTTAGTCAAAGGCCATTGAATATCATCACCAA
Source organism: Heracleum sosnowskyi (assembly GCA_030848705.1). Taxonomy (NCBI): domain Eukaryota; kingdom Viridiplantae; phylum Streptophyta; class Magnoliopsida; order Apiales; family Apiaceae; genus Heracleum; species Heracleum sosnowskyi. Next base: position 49,555,736 of record CM061236.1, read on the forward strand.
CTTTGATAGTAGTAGCAATTGAAACGTTACCATCTGATATACGGAACAGTGTGAAGTCACCGTCTGAGAGCTCTAAAGCTTCTCCTTCATCCATAAGGTGAAGTCTGCAGCCCGGTATACGCAATAAGACTTCATGCTTAACATTTCTGAGATCTGGGGTGTTCTGAATTGATGGATTAAGAACGGTAGGTGAAGATGTTTTACCAGGAGATAAAGATTCGGAAGATTTCTTCGACTTGAAACAATTCATAGTCTGGCTTGTTGTTTTAGGTTCTGTTTGTTATTTTCAAATATGAATGAATTGCAAGAGTGCAACATGAAATGAAATGGATGATTAGTTCGCATTGATTCCCAACTTTATGCACCTTTATGCTATGCTTCATTGTTGGGGTATTTTAACTTTCGGTGGAGAAATATTGTCAAACAAAAAATGACCCAAGAAAGCTACAACTAAAATTCGCCAAATTGATACCCATGTACAAAAATGTCAAGATAATAAATGATTCCCGCATTAGCATATGAATTATCTTCTGCTTTTTTTAAAAAAAAATGTTGGAGAGACAGTAACCACATGTCTTATTGTTCGTCAAATAACAACTTTCAGCTCACTTTAAAAAAAAACAACTATCAACTTCCGAGTTGCTCATGTTCAATTTTAAAATATGAAAGTTAATTAGTTATATAAAAGCTTATTGTTAAATCCCAGAATTTCCCTCGTTTAAACCTTAATTAATTTTCTCGACCTTTCATTTCATTTTTTTCATAAAAAATTCATACTCTTTTGAACAACTATGAATCTTATTGCTAGATCCTAAAATTTCTAGAAGGAGGTTGAATAGAAATGTTAATTTAAAAAAAAAAGATTCACAACAATAAATAATAAATTTTTCGTTAATGAAAATTTAGTTCTTAACAACTTATAAGAATGCAAACAACAGAACAACATTTCTCAAAATAAATATTTTACATTTCTCAAAAGGTATTTAGTTTGAAATGTGCTACAACAAATTAGATTTTGAATTACTTGATCACAAGTAAGTTTTACAAATAAGACTGAAAGACACTCTAGAAAACAGCTAGAGTTTGATGAAGAGTATAGTTGAACCTTTCTTGTAAATTTCTCTTGAATTTTGTATGGAAGGTGTTCCTTAGCCGATTGAGCCTAAATTCGAAAGAGGAGTTGTAAATGCAGGTATGAATTACTGGCTGAATACTTTGATTGAGAAAAGTTTGATTCTTCGGTGTGAACAACATTAGTTGTGACTCAATAATGAATGTGTTAGCATATATAATATTATTATTGTTGGATAGTTTCATTATTATAATAATTTCTTTTGCAAGGATAATTTTCTTTAGCAATTGTCTCATTGTTGGCTATATAAGCCCCTCCTCTGTTGTAATCGATAACAAGTTTCATTACAATAAAATATTAATTTTTTGTCTTCTCTCCATACTTTATATATACCATGGTATCAAAAGTTAGGTTGTTTCGATCAGGGATCAATTGATGAAGAGTTGAACGTGATGTCCTCTACATGTTAGCTAACATGTGTTTCGATTTTTTTTTCTTCTCGTCTTCTTCTTCAAATCAATTATGTCCTTTTTCTTGGATGATTCTGATTTTTTATAGTAATTGATGTTTTTCTCTCTGAACCAGTTAATATGATTTCTCTTCTTGTTTTAATTAGAGATTTTGCCTTCGCTTTCGATTGTTTCAGTTTAAGTTCTATTTCGTTTTCAGTTGTGCATTATAATGGGATTGGTTCTTTGGTAAGATTGTTCCTCGTGTTTTTTTCTTTCGTAGTGATTGGATTTTTTTCTTAGAAAAAATCGATTTTGGTTCAATTTTTACCTGCTGGTTTCGTTTTGTTTTTGTTGAGATCCTCATACACACCCTCTATTTCCCTCTTTTTGATGATATTGTCTCGTTCGTAATTTTTTTTTCTTTCCCTTCTTTTCTCTTGCCCTTTTTCTTTCTCGTGCGTAATGATGGGAGTAGCCCTAGGCACATCTATATTCCTTCTTTTTCTCCTTCTTTCTCATGCGCTATTGTTAGTACCGTATTTTTGCATTATGTTGACGACTACACACACTGAAGACGACTATGATACTGGACGGATATATGATGGATAACCATAGGCATGACAAGTACATAAGGATGTTAATACAAATGGTACATGATATATATACTACTATAAATATATACAAAACTGAGTCAAAGATCAATCCTAAGAAATAGGAACAGAATTATTCTTGACGAGTACAAATTACACTGACAGATACACAATAGCTAAAAGACTAGGTCAACTCGTCCCTGAAATATAAGAGATAAGCCAGCCACCTTCCATAAGAAGTAGCAACGTATGGGCAACTACCACCTGAAAAATAGGATGGTAGAAGAGATATGAATGAGCTATATAATCATTCAAAAATAGGATAGAAGGGTTGGACAATCATAGATTACGCAAGAGTACTTAGCATAATTATCCAATTGCTGAGTGTTGGATGAGTAGATTCCGCGGGGTAGACGAGTAGCCCTGGGCACATCTGTGTTCCTTTTTTTCTCTATGTTGGTTTAAATTATTGAAATTATCAGTTAGTTTATTGGTTAGATTTGAAAACAATTTGCTAGTTAGATTTGGATTCGGTTCCTGTTTAAGATTAGATTGGGAATTAGAATTGGTTAGGAATGGTTATTGGGTTTGATTTGGAGATAATTTATGAATTTGGATTCATTTTTGCTTTTGCTTTCGGTATTGGTATTATTTTTCGATGGTTGCAGTTTGATTGGATTTTTCATTCTTGTTCGTTGGTTGATTGGATTTCTTGTTAGCTCTAGTTTTGGTTCAGATACACTTTGATTGCCGTTTTGTTTGTGTTGCTATCGGGTGATATGGATGCTCTATTTTATCTTGTTTTGTGGTTGCCATTTTGGATTCGTTTGGATACGCGACTCAGTTTCTTGACAAACTCCCGATTTCACATCGTGAGTTTGCGGGGGAATGTTAACATATATAATATTATTATAATTATTGGTTAGTTCCGTTATTATAATAGTTTCCTTTGTTAAGATAATTTCCTTTAGCAATTGTCTGATTGTTATCTAAATAAGCCCATCCTTTATTGTAATCGATAACAAGTTTCATTATAATTAAAATATTACTTTTTTATCTTCTCTCCATACTTTATCAGAATGGTCTCTTTATAACTTACATGCTCATTCCATATAGCATCATAGTTAAAGACTAGCAATTTTCAACTTCCTTACTATCCTTCACCGCACATTTTCTAGGAGTTCCGGTATGCAGGTAAAAGGAAGTGCTATACAGTCAGAACCAAGCACTGTTGCACCAGTGGTGGACAGAAATTTTGGTGGACAAGTATTCTCACATACACAAGAACCACCTAATTAGAGATTGGGTGATATTAGTTAGGGCTACTTTCATATTAGGCACAAAAGCATGCATGTATACATATAATAACAAGTCTATTATATTGTAATGCATCAGACATGCATTATTTTTATGACCCCTTAATTAGGAAATCCTTTATCTTGTAAAGTTTATTAAAGTAGTACTTAGAATACCAAAAACTCTGTAATTTGGTCTTTTAAGCCATTAAAAGAATGCCTGGAAAGAGATCATTTGATCATATCCCTGAAATTCAAACAAAACTATCAATATAATGAAGTTGCAAAATTAGAGGTGAAAATAATTCTAAGTCATGATTAGAGAAGTGCATGTTTGCTTATTAGAGAAGTCATATTTTGAGATGCCAAGACTGAACCAATTTGAGAAGTCAAAATGAACTAATTCGAGATGTTTGGGATAATAGAAGTAAAATGAACTAATTCGAGATATTTTGGATTAGAGTAGTCAAATATATTGGTTTTAGATGTTTGGAATTAGAGAAGTCAAATACATTGATGAGTTTCGACAAGTCAAGATATCTGATTCGAGATGTCTACATTCAAAGCAGCTATACTCACATATATCAAATTATGGACTTAACCACATTTCAAATTAACAACAAACAAAACATTGGAAGATTTTCAAGACAAAATATCATCAAACCCTATGTACGCGCAGTGATCCAAATTGTTGCAATGTACACATGGCAAGCCTACAATGAAGTTTGGAGACAAATTCAAGAAGATGAGAATTGTTGGACTATAAAAGAATATTTTTAAATTGAATAGGTTCTCAATGTAAAATTTGTAAATGTCTTTCTCTTTTTAGGGTAATTCCAATTACATGCTAATTGTTAAAGCGACACTAAATTAAAAATCCTTTTACGAATTTCGTATGTTTTTTTTAAAATCATTAGAATCTAATGTTTAGAACTCTAAAAATGTTCTTTTTTATTTAATTCATTCAAATTTTTGACTTACTTTTTCCAATAACAAAATATTAAAATTTATCCAGTTAAAATCAGTTCAATATGAAATATAATAAAATCGAGAATAAAATCGCATGAAATATGTATGGACGTATAATGTTTTAATTATTATAAAAAATGACTAATAAATTATTATTTAATAATAAATAAATAAATATCCGCTAATTGCAAAAAAATTAATACAAGAAGAATTCAGTGAATAACATAAAGACCCAATTTTTTAAAAAGTAAAATAAATAAGAACTGAATAAGGCGAGAAATCTAATCCAACCAGTACTGTAACACCCCAGTCCTACATCGAGGAAATTTGGGACTTCTGTTCAGTTTATAAGACAAAGTACTACTACTATCTTAGCACAGTGGTTAAGACATGAACTTGCTAAGAGGAAGTTAAGTGTTCGATTCTTAATGAGTACACAAATTAATTAATTTTTATGTGACAACCCGAGTCAAATCCCGAGCCTTTTTTGAAAATCGGGTCAAATCCCGATTCCGAGTCCGAATAAGCTGAAGCCTACTGGCCCAAACGCAGCCAACTTGGGTAACGACTAGCCCACCACAGGCCTCAAAAATATCATGATTTTGTTGGTGGCCTGTGGTGGGCTAGTTATTACCCAAGTTGGCTGCATTTGGGCCAGTAGGCTTCGGCTTATTTCGGACTCGGAATCGGGACTTGACCCGATTTTCGAAAAAGGCTCGGGATTTGACCCGGGTTGTCACGTATGGTATCAGAGCCGACTCTTGAAAGCTTGATGCGTCAAGTTGCCGGCGGTGGGGACACGAAGGCTAGTGGTATTATCCCACAATGGACAGAGGTCCTGAGGTGGGGACACGAAGCCAGCTGGTATTATCCCACAATGGCTAGGGAGGAACGATCCTGACCTATGGGCTATCCGTTCAGGATTGACGAGGACGTCAATAGTTTAAGTGGGGAAGTTTGTAATACCCCAGTCCCACATCGAGGAGATTTGGGACTTCTGTTTAGTTTATAAGGCAAAGCACTACTACTAATTAGCACCAACAAATCATGATCTTTTGGGGGCCTGTGGTGGGCTAGTCGTTACCCAAGTTGGCTGCGTTTGCGCCAGTAGGCTTCGGCTTATTCGGACTCGGAATCGGGATTTGACCCGATTTTCGAAAAAGGCTCGGGATTTGACTCGGGTTGTCACAAGTACTTATAACTAATATGTTAAAAAGAAATAAAGATATCAAAGTAATTAATATCCAAATAAATCAAAATCATAATATAGATAGATTATTTTTAATATAGATTAATTATTTATCAATGTGTTTCATCATGAGTGTAAGAAAAGCCAATAAAGATTAATGGGTAAGAACTGTTTATTTGAAATATTAATATTATTGATTTTTTGAAGAAAATTAATATTTAGGTAATCTTATTATCATATTAATTATATTATATAAATATTTGGTGCAATATTTTTCTTCTACAATTTCGTAGATCGGTTGATCTGATTAACTACTTATATATTTAGACACTGAGTTATACATATTTTTATAATTTCAATTACAAGAAAAGGGTTAATATTCACAATCATTAGTCATGTACTAGATACAAAATTAAAATCATAATAATTTATTATCGGGTAAATGGTCTAAATCATTATTGTACTATACTGAAAATTTCAGTTGAATCACCAGTCCAAAAAAGTTTTCAGTCAAATACTTGAACTAGTAAAATATTTCAAATAGGTTACCGCCACTACTTCTGTCAAATGAATCTAACGGAATGAGGATATGGAAATTGACATGGCAGACCAGATTACATTTTTTTTGAAGTGACCAGATTACATTTATTTGACCCAATTAAACAAAATCGATTTAACCCTCCCACCCATTAATCAAAGAGAAAAAAGATCCTGAGGTTATCTCAGGAAGATTACCTGAGATAAACTTATTTTCAAGTACAAAAAAGTGATGGCAATTTTGTAAATATGTTAATCTTTCTGAAATTACAATAATACCGGCCTGTATTTGTATGAAAATTTTTTAATTGCCTCAGGTAACTCCCTGAGGTAACCTCAGGAACATGATACTCTTAATCAAATTCATTTATATATGTGTGTGTATATATGTTAAAGCTTCTCTTTCATTTCTCTCTCTTGAAATTATTACAAATCTTCGGTGTTACTCTGATGCTACATGTAGTGATGTTGTGTGATTGCTCATAATTTACTCATCAAAATTAATTTCATATCACTAGGGTTCTAATCGGATTTTTCAAATTCGAATTTGGGAAATTTGAAGAGAAATGTATAATTTTGAAGTGATAATATTTGTAAGGATTAACCACTGGTTTAAGATGATTCATGCTTGTAATTGTTGCTTTAAAATTCAGTTTAATTGGAGATGGTGGAGAGATGATAATTTTGGGATTGTTAACTGGAGATGGGGAAATCATTGATGCTAATATCAAAGCTCTAGTTCGTGGTTGTTTGGTGGTATATCACTATGATGTGTTCGGGATATGGAGGAAGAAGTTGATTAGTTGAGGAATGATTAATAGAGGAAGATGATGATGCAATAGTTATTGGGGAAACTGAAACGAGTTGGTTAGAGCATCTCCAATGGAGGGTGCCAAGAGGGGTGCCAACGTCATGTGGCATGACATGGCATGACACCTTTGTTAGCACTCTATTGGAGTTGTTGGGATGCCATTGGGGTGCCAAGTGATCTGGCAAAGGTGCCAACTTGGGATGCCAAAAGTTGGCATCCCATAAAGTAGGGTGTCAACTTCATTTGTAGTCCCAATATTAAATAAAAATATCATTTCATCTATTATATTTATATTATATTTTGTTTTGTTCAAATTAGTGAAGTTGACATCTAAAGGTGTCAAAATTGATGTGGAAGAAAGAGAGTATAAAATTGGCACCTGTTACGCCATATTTTCGGTTGCCTCAATTATCTCCTAATTTCCCAATATTAATGATAGAAAATATCTCCAAACGATTCTTTCAAATCAGGAAAGAATCACAACGCTAATATAACTCTAAAAAGATAAAATCAATTTATCTCAATATATCCCTTAACAATCACAGGGATTAAAAATACTATCCTATCATAGAACTGCGTTGGCTTGATCCCTATATATAAACAGGGTACACATGCATCTTGGAATAGGATCCGACACATCTAACAAGTCGAGACACCTTTCAAGTCCAGCCCCAAACATCCAAAAAAAACCCAAACTCCCCCATCATCACAATTTCGTTATTCCAGCAATCCCCGAAATTTGTTATCACCAAATTCCTCCGTTAACAATTGGTGCTAGAAGGAGGGGATTATTTTTTGATTGTGGAGGACAATCAAATCATCTACATCATGCACAAGGGGGGTTTTATCGAATCTGGAGCGGCTTTAATGGAGGAACAGAACGATGGAGGCGGTGATTCGTGGTTCTATTCAAAATTAAGATAAGTTTTCTTATGATTTTGTCCGTACAAATAAGTTATCTTATAAAATTCGTAGTAAATTTAATATATGTCAGATTTTGATGATTTTTTATGATCTGGAAAGCTTTTGCAATTTCCTACAACTTTCGTTCTTAGTGTTTTCTGAGATTATGTTTTGATCTATTCTCGAAATCATAAAACATAATCAGATCCCGTTTTTCAATATTGAGAAGTTAATCATCAAACGTTTTATTTGATTCCCGGTTTGTTATAAGTCCGTTTCTGACGATCCATATATCATCGGAAAGCTATTTTCGTTTCCTACAACTTTCATGTTTTATGTTTTCCAAGAAAATATCGTTTACAGGGCCAAAAAGGTAAAAAATAGATCTGGGCAGAATCTGAATCATGGAGATGTTAAAGAATTGTGATGCGATATTAGCAGCACATAATTTGATTACTTCACTAGCTCGTGCATGGACAAAAACAAGTGTGGAAGATCCTTATCTGAGAAGGGTAATATTTTTGAAAGCTCTCTTTTCCAAGGAGTATAATATTTTTGAAAATCCTATTTCGAGTAGGATAATATTTTTGAAGACCATATTCCAAGAAGGATAATATTTTTGAAGACCCTCTTTCGAGGAGGATAATATTTTAGAAAATCCTGTATTGAAGATGATAATATTTTTGAAAACCCTACATGTTAATCGTCTTCTGAAAGTCTTTCAAGGTGATTTTGTTTGAAGGCCCTACGTGGTGATCGTCTTTTGAAGACCCTTCGGGGTAATCTTGTTTTGAAGGCTCTGCATCATTCGCATCATGCATTCATTCATATCATCATTGGACATTCTTAGATTCTGTGGTTGTCTCTGTGTGATATTTTTGAAGGCCCTTCTTTGATGAAGGTGTTTCTTGGAATTATTTTTGAAGGCCTTTCTTTGATGAAGGTGTTGCTTGGAATTATTTTTGAAGGCCCTTCTTAATGAAGGTTTTGCTTAGAAAATTATTTTTGAAGGTCCTTCTTTAAGGTGTTGCTTGGAAATTATTTTTTAAAAGCCCTTCTTTGTGGAAGGTGTTGCTTGAAATTTATTTTTGAAGGCCCTTCTATGAGGAGGGTATTGCTTGGAATACCTTGGTAAACCCGTACTTCCATGGTGCTTATCCGTACTTCCAGAAAGCTCACCAAGAAGAGAGTCCACCCTCTTATGGTGAAGAGAGTCCACCCTCTTATAGGTGAAGAGAGTCCACCCTCTTACGGTGAGAAGAGTCCTCCCTCTTATGGAGAGAAGAGTCATCCCTCTTATGGAGAAGAGAGTCCTCCCTCGTATGGAGAGAAGAGTCCACCCTCTTAAGGTCAAGAGAGTCCTCCCTCTTATGAAGAGAAGAGTCCACCCTCTTATAGGTGAAGAGAGTCCACCTTTTTATGGTGAAGAGAGTCCACCCTCTTATAGGTGAGGAGAGTCCATCCTCTTAAGGTGAAGAAGAGTCCACCCTCTTAAGGTGAAGAGAGGCCTCCCTCTTACAGAGAGAACAGTCCACCCTCTTAAGGTGAAGAGAGTCCACCCTCTTAAGGTGAGAAGAGTCCTCCCTCTTATGGAGAGAAGACTCCTCCCTCTTAACGAGAAGATCCTCCGGGAAAATGCTCATGTTGTCTCCCTCGCATCTACAGGCAAATCACGGGTACCTATGTGCTTCATATTATTCATTAATCTTCTACTCCTAGTTGTTTCATTGACTCGGGAAATTCGGAAGATCAAAGCACGCTTAGTTCTCCAGTCCATCAAGCTGCACTGAAGAACTTGGGGGGGGGGGGGATGTTACACTATATTTTTGGTTGCCTCAATTATCTCCTAATTTCCCAATATTAATGATAGAAAATATCTCCAAACGATTCTTTCAAATCAGGAAAGAATCACAACGTTAATATAACTCTAAAAAGATAAAATCAACTTATCTCAATATATCCCTTAACAATCATAAGGATTAAAAATACTATCCTATCACAGAACTGCGTTGGCTTGATCCCTATTTATAAACAAGGTACGCAGACATCTTGGAATAGGATCCGACACATCTAACAAGTCAAGACACCTTTCAAGTCCAGCCCCAAACATCCAAAAAAACCCAAAATCCCCCATCATCACAATTTCGTTATTCCAGCAATCCCCGAAATTTTCTATCACCAAATTCCTCCGTTAACAGCACCCTTTGAAGGGTGCCAACCATTGGAGATGCTCTTATATGGGTTCAGGTATATGATGTGTATACTGGTGTGTTAATGACGTGGCACCAAGCTGGCAATATTTAACGTCTTTCTGTCAAAAGTCAATGACATTTAACGGTTGTGAAAATAATTAACAGTTTAATGTTACGATTGTAAGGTATAGAGAGTACAATAACAGTCAATTATTTTATGAATTCTTTCATCTTACAATTATCACATTATCATAAATAATTTATTTAACATTTATAAGTTTCAATATAATTATATCATATATTTATTAGAAAATTTCAACCCTTTATACAGACAATTACCTCCCTTTTTTATAATAGTCTCCGGCATTATTAACTTCAAAAAACGATTTGCACTTGTCTAGGCGTACATTGATAATATTTTTTCGTAGAATAGTTAGTATATTGAATATATCCTCTCAATATAAAAAAAAATATTATGTTATCTTTAAATCATGTTTACCGTTAAATTTAAAACAAAATAAATATATTTGATATACAATGATAAATTTTTAATATTAAATTACGTAGAATAATAAATATTTGTAATAATGACTTAGACCAATTTATACATGTATATTAATTTAAACAATTATTAATATACAATAATGATAGATACTTTAATAATTTAACTAGAATAAAATGGTTTAAAAGGACTCACTAGTTGCTCTATTACATAATAATAATAATAATAATAATAATAATAATAATAATTAATAATAATAATAATAATAATAATAATAATAATAATAATAATAATAATTAACGTATTGTGAAATAACTGAGCGCTCAATATTATTTTACATATTAACATTAGTCATGATTGATAAAATGTGTTATCATGAGAAAATTCAAATATATCATTTCATAACAGAACACTAAAATCATAGGTCATAGTAAATGATACAATTAATATCAACTAAGATGATATTTTTACTTAATGATAAGGCTCTACTTCCTTAGTATTATGCTGGAATAGGTGCTTGTTTGGCTTGTTGGGCTTGTAATGCTTGTTTGGCTTTGTTTGCCTCGTTGAGCTTGTCAGACTTGTTGGGCTTGTAATGCTCGTTTGGCTTTGTCGGTCTTGTTGAGCTTTACCGGAATCGTCTCCAAGCTCCCTGAAACGGAAATGTCTGCGGGGGGTTATGTCCCAGTAAGCACCTCCGGCGTGAGAATAAGTATCCGGTGGACGGAAATCATAATACAAGTATATAGATAGGTATTAATTTCTAGAGAGAGAAAGTAGAGAGAAGGTAGAGCAAAACCTATCAAAAATTGAATATAGTGAAAGTGTAGTGAATGTTGTGAACCCCCTGCACTGAAGTGACTAGGGGGTATATATAGGCTTATGTCATGTGCTGTGCACATGACTGAGTGTCCACGTGGGGGACAAGAGCTACAAATTAGGATCTTGGTCGGGGGTCAATGTCCACCTTGTGTCAGTTGCATGTTGTCCTGATGTTTGGACCATGTACTTGTGCCAGCTTTGTTGCAGAGATCAGTGTCTTGTCCTTGTTAGCTTTGTCTTGTGTGTACTTGTCTGTTGTGCAACGTGTCATGTCCAATCCTTATGGGCTTGGTGGACATCGCAGGGTTTATGGACCTTGCAAACATTGTGGACCTTGCAGGCATTGTGGACCTTGCAGGCCTTGTTTTAGACTTGGGCTTGATTTTAATAGGTGAATTGGCCCTTTGAAAATCACCTACTATCATTTGCCCCCCACTCCTTCATTCCTCTTTAGAGGGATGAAGGAGTAGTAAAATATTTGTACTGAATATGGGTAGAATGTTCGTTGGAGGGGATAAGTAAATTCAAGAGGATCTTGTTGAGTCGAAGGTGCTTTTGTAAAAAATTTGTTGCCCTCCACTTAAGTTTGGATAGGTCCAAGGACTTAAGTAGGAGTTTAGTCCGAGAGAACAAGTCGATCCGAGTGGATCTTGCTGACCCGAGAGGGCCTTTGTAAAAAATTTGTTGCCCCCCACTTAAGTTTGGATAGGTCCAAGGACTTAAGTAGGAGTTTTGTCCGAGAGAACAAGTCGATCCGAGAGGACCTTGCTGACCCGAGAGGGCCTTTGTAAAAACTTTGTTGCCCCCCCCCCCCCACTTAAGTTTGGATAGGTCCAAGGATTTAAGTAGGAGTTTTGTCCGAGAGAACAAGTCGATCCGAGAGGACCCTACTGACCCGAGAGGGCCTTTGTAAAAATTTTATTGTAATAATAATAGGTAGAAACTAAAAATAATAATATGAAATATTATTACTTTTTAATTATTCTACTATTATTAAAAATCATCAAAAATTAAAAATAATAATAATAAATATTATTATCATTGGTGCTTAAATAATTAAAAAAAAGTGCATCCAAGAGGTGGTACTCGGATGTTGTGCATGGCTAGGATGTTTTAACACTCGGATGTCCCGAGCATTCGAATTGATCAAGTCATCTTATAAACTTTATTTGCTTTACCATGTTCACGTGAATATCCATTGCCATCCATCCATTTTTTTTTCTTTTTTTTTTCTTTTTCGTCCTCTTCCTTGTACACATTTGGTATGCATGCTCCAGTTTCAGCTTGTTTATTTATCAAAATGGCGCACACGGATGCAAGACTTGGTGTTTATGAATTGTACAGTTTGTGGATAACTCCTTAGTTGATCTTGTATGCTCGAAATATATAAATGTATACATTCTTTTTGTTGACTGCTTTGGTGAACAAGGCTCGAGAAGCAAAGTGGTTGACATTGTATGAGTTGAGTTTTTGTTTGATATTAACTCACTCGGATGCAATGGGTACATAAACCATCCAACAAATAAATTAAAGTCCGAACCAAGTCTGTATGCTTCTGGTAACTACCATTTTCTATATCACTTTATTTTGTCTTTTTTCTTGGTTCGTCTTTTTCTTCTTCTTTTTGATAGACTAACCACATGAATCCAATGAAATTTACATTGTCAACTTGTCTTGTATTGCCACAATGCGTGCATGCTCATATTTTATTTGCTCGGACGCCTTGCAAATTGAAGTCAAGGACTCATGGTTGTAGTGCGTTGTCCGAGTAAGTAGGCTGCAGCTGTCCGAGCGTGTGTCTCCACTGCCTTGTTCCAATTCACGTGTTTCCTTTTCTACCCCTAGCTTGTTAACTTACCGAATGAATACAGTAGCCAGCTGACAATACATAGTTACGTGCAGGTAATTCCTGCTTGTGTGCTTGTGAATGCAGAGCATCTAAACAATACGAATTTGGCTTCTAAATTTATGATTAATAACATGATCGTGCATGCTCGGATGTTTCCTATCACTTTTGAGTACAAGATATCCAAAATATAGTAGCTGGTCTTGGATAACTTCTTTTCTTTTTCTTTTTGGTGGGCTCGGAAGTTGCGAGCAACTAGTTCTTGCATGCTTGATTACTATTTTTGTGGATATACGAGCACAATTCTCCCAGTGCTTATCATCCCTTGCATGTTCGTAAATATTTCAGAAGTATATTAAGCCCTTGCGTTGAATGTATATTAAGCAAAGGAAATACATGCATGCATTCACTAAGATAGTTTACCATGCACGCTCGGATATTTCTGGGGCTCGAATGGTATAAAAATGAACATAAAGCTGGTACATGTCTCCATAATTTGTAGAGTGGCATTTCCGCGCGTGTGAGGAGTAATGGTAATAAATGATTATATGGTAATTGTTTTATCCACCATGTAACATGATTATTCTTCATTTACAGTTCTTGAAGAATAGTCACTGCTGCTACTCTGCCAATTGCATTCTTTATAAATCCTTCTTTCACGTGACTGGAACTTGACTAGTCACTGTCTTGTGTTTCTTTTTATTTCCAATGCAAACTGCATTCCCGTGATCACTTTTCTAGTTTAATATTATAAATTTTCGTACGCTTTTCGTATATTAAACTCATGTATACCGATATGTCCAGTGTATCTTGTTGACTGCACGTGTGTGACTATTTGAATATGAGTTGGTTGTTTTGTTAACATAAAAGTTTATCCTCCTGCTCCCTTTCTCAAGATGCTCCCCGCTTTCAGACATATTCATAGATTTACAAAAATGTAGTTACTAAACTGTGAAGCATTCGAAATTGGCGAAGCTGAGTTTTGGCCTCCCTTCTTCAATATCTAAGGTACTTTCGAACCTTATATCCTCCTGTCTGTTTCTTTTGAACCAGCCTCTTCCTATTTGCATATGTACATATATTAATGTGTGTTCAAAAGCATTCTGCAGACTTGCTTTTGTCGACTTTGGGGCTGTTGGAGTTGAATTTCCACACCCTTTCCTTCACCGCTCAAGGTATTTTCCACTCTTTTCTTTCTTATGTGAATTCCGAGCTTGAAGGCTTGTATATATATGCGCAGTTGGAATTTTTCTTTTTGGCAAAGATATGTAGATTGGGTCTATTTGTTGTATGTATGAGCATGGTAATAAATATGTAAGTTAAAAATCTGCTAGATTCTATATTGTTGTTTGTGGGGTGATGGAGAATGAACAATCTTTGCGCATGTTGACTAGTCGCCATAAGCAAGTTCATAAATTCTTTGCTTGTTGATATGGAATTTAGGTGTCTGTTTTGAGCGTTGGTGTAGAAATGAGTTTTAGATTTTGTGGTTGGTCCCGGGAGTGGATTTGGTTGTGGTTTGGTTAAAATTGGTTTTGGGTTTTGTCCGCGTGTGCTTTAGAATTTTTTGCAAAATTCTGCACTTTTTAGAGTTTGCGTGAGTTGAACCCTGACTCTCTTTCCGTTATAGGTAGAGTGTGGGAGAATTCTCGAGCTTGGATGGCCAAGACCATAAGTTTACCACGCGGCCAAACACCGTACGATCGGGATCATGTGGGGACCTCGACAAGTCGTGCACGTCCGAGAGAGATGTCCTTCTGTGATATTCTTGAGGGGCATGGTGAGTATTTCAGGGCTAAGCCCCGTCCTAAGCCATCTGATCGTCCGCCTCTCAGGGGTGTGATGGGGGGATGGAGTGAGACGGTGAGGTTCTTTCCTCCCATTCCTGAGGATGAGAGCACAGTTCGGCCTTCTTGTTTCCAGACTTTTGAGGGAGAGTTACGGAGACAGGGTGTGTCTCCTCCTAGATATTATAGTGACCGCATGGAGAGGAGGTTTGGGCATTTGGAGTATGCCATAGTTCCTAGACGATATGCGCTGGGTCTTGAGCAGATGAGGGCAGCTTTCAGTATTCTGCCTGAGTATGAGATTGAGCTTCCTGGACGCGACGCCGTTCCATTTAGACCACGTGGAGAGGGTTATGTGGCACTCCCTTTGGCCCACCTTCGTTTAGGGCTCCGATTTCCTCTTCACAAGTTTGTGTATCACCTTCTTCGCAAGGATCTTCGTTGTGCCTTGTATCAGTTGGCACCAAATGCCTTGTGGTCTATATTATGTTTCATTGTGCGTTGCGCGGAGTTTGGCATTGCTCCGTCTCGCCGATTGTTTTGGTCCTTGTTTCAAGCTAGTTGTAATAGCTCTCGTCCTATATTTAGTTTCACCTGGAGAGATAAGAAGTTTGGTGAGAGATGGACTGAGTTGGACAGCTCCCATAGGATGTGGCACTTTGAGTGGATTTGGATTCGGGGAGGGGACTTGGCCTGGTTGCCTTTGTTTGTCGGGGATATTCACATTGCCACCCTTGATCTTGATTATAATGACTCGATCTTGAGTTCGATACAGACGTTTACAAACATCTACAAGGGGAAAAAATGGAAGCCCCGTCTCTTTCGTGACAACACATTCCTGTGTTACTATAACTGTGAGTGTCCTATTTCCTTTGTTTAACTTGTGTGATTCTGCACACCTTATATGCTTTGCACACCATGCATAACTTTCCAACCTCGCACACTTTGCATGCCTTGCACATCTTGCATGACTTGGACACCTTACACATGGTCTTGTTTCTTAAATAGATAGTCATCTTGAATATTTCATGTATAACTCACATTCACTGTGTAACTTGCACTACTTGTAGGTCATAGATATTCATGGCTAGTGTATTAACAGTTGTTTTGCCTTGTTATTGCAGTGCTTCGTGAGGTGATACCCACTGATATGGATATTGACAGTTTGACTGCGTGTTTTGCCGACTAGTCGGTTCGTGGCTTTAGACCGATGGGGTTGTTAGTAAGAAGAGGTATGCTGAGTCTGGTTCTTCTCGGGGAGTGAAGAGGGTAGCCAAGAAGAGATCCAATGTGGTTCAAACTAGCTCTGAAGATGTGGATACTCATGAGGATTCTGTATCCCTTGAGCAGCATGTTGAGGTTGTGTCTGTGCCCGTAGGGTCATCGGATGCTCCGGAGTTAGGGCTCTGTGGACAGGTGGAGACAATCGGGGGATCAGGTGTTGGTTCTGGTTCTGCTAATTCTGAGATTGCTCCGGGAGTGAAGTCTATCATTCGTTGTCCAAGACCGCCTATTTTGTGGATGACTGAGCCTGAGGGGGATGTTCGTTGGTCTACTCTGGATATTCGGACTCGTGATGGCTGGACGGGGGAGGGCCGTAAGCCGTGGGATACATTGAAGGAATTTCGAATTCCAGCGAATACGAGGCGTTACACGAGCATCGAGGACACAGAGTTTATTAGTGCATTCTGGGCTCGCAATGCAGAGGTATGACTTTGTAAATGTTTGATATTGTGTACATCGTGTATATTGCACATATTGCACATATTGTACACATTGAACACATTGCATACATTGTGTACATTGCCCACATTGCATACATTGTGCACATTGCACTCATTGCATACATTGCATACTTTTTATACATTGCACGCATTGCATACATTGTCGTGCCTTAGCTATATCATGTAGTTTTTCATGCCTTGTCTCTGTTTACTTATGTAGGCATTTTCCATTAGTTGTGTGGTGCCAGACATGCTCTCAAAGTACAAAGACCGCGCAGAAAAGGCGGAGGAGCTTGCTGAGGGTAGTGGGTCCAAAATAGCCCTACTAGAGAGTGATCTTCAGAAGGCGAAGGGTGATCGTGATGGCTTGCTTGCTTCTCTTCGACAGCTTGAGGGAGAGAAGGCCAAGTTGGCTGCAGAGCTTGCTACGGTTCGGGCAAACCATGCTAGAGAGTTAGAGGATATTGAGTTGAAGAAGAAAGAGGTTGTTCAGTCCAGGGATGCAGAGATTGCCCAATTAATGCACATGACCGCGGATGACTACCGTAAGCATGTGGAGATTTTTCTTAACACCAAAGGGTGCACTGCCTTTGTCACCAAGAAGGTTTCTCCTGCCTTCCGTCTTGGATATACTGCCTTAGAGGAGTTCATTGGGGAGGGTAATGTGTACACTTCTGAGAAGCACAACTTTATGGAGTTTGTAGCAGATAGACAGGCCAAGAAGGCCACGAGTACTGATGGTGCCTTAGCTTCTGGGGGAACTAGTTCATCTTGGGAGATGGTTCCGTGTGATGGAGAGGAAGAGTACGAGATCCCTTTGGATGACTTGCTTTCATATGATAGATCATTTACTGGACAGGGTTTTGATCCAGTTGCTGAAGATGATGATGCAGAGGGTGTTTCCGATGAGGAGTGGTTGACCCGGGCTGCGTCCGGTAGTATTTTATGTAGTAGACTAGCATGTTGTTATGTTCATACATTCAGTCATTTATCCGTGCTGCGTCTCATAGTATTATATGTAGTATGATGTTATCCTTTCATATTTAGACATTCAGTGTTTGTACTTGACTTGTATTGGTTACAGACTTGCTTGTCTTGTTGATCTTGTAGTATGATTCGCTTGGCACTACTCTAAGCACTTAGTCTCATCTTGCATGTATATCTGCTTATCACTACATGCTTTTGTAGTGCAAGACTTTGTTTGTGAAATTGACAAGGCCTTGGCTTGCTTTGCCTTGTGCGTGAATATTAACAAATATTAACAAACATGTAAATGAATGATGCAACAGACACAAGTATTAACAAAAGGAGACGAGGGTCTCAAGTTTCATTAATAAAGCTGATTACAAGCATTCCGGGTGAGAGCCCTCGTTTAGTTGGCATGTACGGAACTAGGGTCCGCGAACAATTGGGATTTGACAAGTTCTTATTTTTGTAATTCTAAAGGTATCCCGGGGCCTTATAAGTTCGACGGTGGGGAATCCTTTACGAAAAATGTACTATGTACATGAGCCTAGATATAGAACTTACGAAGACGAAGTCCATGCCAAGTGTTGACAATCTCCGCTCTATCCATGGTAGATAGCTTGTAAGTTCCTGGTCGAATAACTTGGGTTTATGTAGGGCCCTTCCCAATTCGGGCTCAACTTGCCTTGGTGCCCGGGGTCGGACACTTCAGTTGCCCTTAGGACAAGGTCTCCCCTTAGAGTACTGACACTGCTTGATCTTCTTCCCAAAATAGGCTGCAGTCTTTTACTTATAGTTTGTCATACGAAGCACAGCTTGGTCTCGAACTTCATCTAACAAGTCCAAATTGGTTCTTAGTCCTTTCGAGTTTGTTTGCTCATTGTAGTTGACGATGCGGAAGGAAGGAGAACCCATCTCAATGGGCAGGACAGCTTCAGTGCCATAGCATAATTTGAAAGGAGACTCCTCGGTGGAAGTTTGGGGAGTGGTTCTGTAAGACCACAAGACATTGGGTAACTCTTCCGCCCACTTCCCCTTATCATCTTGGAGTCTTTTCTCGAGTCCGTGAAGTAAGATTCGATTGGTAACTTCAACATGACCATTGGTTTGAGGATGAGCGACGGAAGACCGCTTGTGGACAATGCCAAAGTCATCAAGGAACTCCAAAAAAATCATTGCTCACAAATTAAGTCCCATTGTCTGAGATCAAGGTATGTGGGATTCCAAACCTACGAATGACTTGGTTATGGAAGAACTTTATGCATTCTTTATCTGTAATGTGTTCAAGTGCTTTGGCCTCAAACCACTTTGTCATGTAGTCCACAACCACGATGACATACTTGAGTCGTCCTGGGGCAAGTGGGAAAGGACCCATGAGATCAATGCCCCAAGTAGCAAATGGAATGGGGGAGAGAATTGAGGATGGAGGAGTCAGGGCTTGTTTTGGCATATTGCTGTAGAACTGGCATTGCTTGCATTTTCGCACATAGCAAAGGGAGTCCTTGAAGAGAGTAGGCCAATAATAGCCAGCCTTAAAATTTTATGCGCTAGAGTCTTGCCCCCCATGTGGTCACCGCACATGCCTTCGTGCACTTTTTTCATACAGTACTCAGCCTCGGATGGGGCAAGGCATTTAAGTAAAGGGTCATGAAATCCTTTGCGATACAAGCCTCCGTCGATCCAACTAAAACGAGGGGACTTTGCTTTCACAGATCTAGCTTCTTTGGAGTCGGATGGCAAGGTTCCATGTTGAAGGTAGTTGATGATAGAGGTTGCCCAACTTGACTCCGTGTTAATGTTGGAAACCAAAGGACCTTCTTCTATACTTGGTTTCTCGAGGTACTCAAGGTAGACCTCTCCCTCTAACTTCTCCAAGTCGGAGGTTGCTAACTTGGAGAGGGCGTCAACTATCGCATTGTCGCTTCATTCAACTTGCTGAAGTTGGAAGTGTTCAAAAGTTTCAATGGCCTCTTTGGAAAGACGTTGGTATTTGATCATGATGGGGTCTTTTGCTAGGTAATCCCCCTTGATTTGGCGTATCACGAGTTGAGAGTCACTATGAACAAGCACCCTTGAAAATTTTAGGTGTTGAGCCAACCTGAGACCCGCGAGAAGGGCCTCGTATTCAGACTGGTTATTGGTGGCCTTAAACTTGAAATGTAGGGCTTGCTGGATTTGAAAACCATCGGGACTTGATAAAATGATTCCCGCACCGCTTCTCTCTAAGGTAGCGGACCCATCCACGTAAAGCTCCCATGCATCAGGTATGGGCTCGACTATGTCTTGGTCTGAACTGGGTGCATTGTCAGATCTAGAGGATTGGCCTTCGGGAGGCGCAACATGGTCAGGGAATGTGCATTCTGTTAGTATTAGTGCTCTAGAGACAATACTTTTATGTTTTAAAGAAAACATTTTTTTATTATAAATTATGTTTTATTGATTATTATTATTATTAGTTTATTATGTCTTTATTTACTGCGTTATAAATTTTAGCATAATAAATGTCCTTGGAATTATGATACGTATTCGATATCTTTAAGTATGTGACTTAAAAATGAGATTATATGAATATTATCTTTATTCCTAAATATCCTTAGTCGAGTGTTATTATTTAAGGATAATAATAATGCACAGAGACTAGTATGTTTGTTGACTGATGACCACATCTCATTGGTCATAGGTATGGTGATACTAAAGTCAAAACATAGGTGCATGTAAGAGTATATGGCACTGGATTGACCCGCCGTGAGATTACACATGTTAAAAGTGTCATAAGTAATTCTCACTGTGATAATGGTGTAATGATCCTTAGACCTGAAATCATTATATTTTTATACGAGAATTAATATACTTTGATTACATTAAAAGTTACCTTTGACTGGATGATGATAAAAGTGGACATTGGGTATATTATGAATCGTATGAGAAATATGAATGATCTAGATGGGATTTAACCCTCCTAATTTTAGGAGCGATATTATTGGCCTCTTGTTTGAGTGAGACTAAGAAATGCACGGCCGTGCTCAAATGTTGATTTGATTTATTAGTCTACTCATCGATCAAGAAAACTAAGATTAAATTATGAAGAGGATGACACATTACATGCCTCGAGTTTAATCTATAATATTAAGGTTAGAGTGATTATATTACATGGAACATTATTCACGAAAGGCATAATCGAATCACCGATTTAATTATTTTTACTTGGGTGGCAATGATGTATTACTAGATGCCGCTCATTGTTTACAATTTTAATTAGTTATTAAAATTGTTACCAACGTAATAATAACCTACAGGGTCACACACAAAGAACGCTTGAAGGAGAAATAATTTAAATTATGAATTTAAATTTAAATAAGTAATTTATTCTATTTATAATATTAATTAAGTATGACTTGATTAATTATTTAAATAGAAAATGGAATTACTTAAACTAGTTCTGAAATTAATTATTAATTAATTAAGTGCGACTTAATTAAATAATAAATTGGAATTTCGGATTAGTATTTTATTATAATTGGATTATAATTAGAAAACTATTTTCCTCTCTATATAAACTCTAAAAGAGGGCTGATTTTAATGATGAAAAACGTTTTTACATTAAAACCCTAGCCGCTTATGAGAGCAAGAAAAGAGAGAGAGAAAGAAGCAGTTTTCGGGTGCTAGTACACATCAATCCTTCAAGAAAAGAGTTCGTGTGGATAACGTAGAGTGTAGATCGCGAGAGCGGGATACATGGTGATTGAACAAGCTTTGGATATCCATTAATCTTCCATTAATGAACTGTTAAAGCTTCTTAAGGTATTTGTTCTTAATCTCCGAATTAAATCTTTTGTTTTCGCATGGATCCTGCGGATGGGTTTCGAATTTTGATTTATTTTTACATTTTCCGTTGCGTTTATGTGCTCGAAACCCTTCAATGGCATCAGAGCTACTTGCGAAAACGTTTTAATTCGGTTATATGTTTAAAGTTTTGATGTATATACAAGCATGTTTGCGATTATTATGATTCATGTGTTGTTTTGATGATAACATTGATGTATATGCATAAACTTTACATTAATGATGATTGGGATGATCATATGATGATCATATAATCTGTATGTATATTGATATATACATGATATATGTTTGTTCTTGTTATGAGAATCGTATTCGATACGATTTCTGAACACGCTGCGCGGATTTAGTGAAATTTGCATACTGTGTCCGATTTTCGCCGAAAATACCTTTTCAGAAAGGGGAACGGGCGTCTGAACAAAACTGACATAGTCATTCGTTAGTCTTTAAGGCGTTTGACGTCGTTTACTGTCTGTAAACCGCGATTTAATGTTTTCAGAATTCTGATTTTGATTTTCTGATTTACACTTTATTTGATTTCTATGATTTGATCATGAGAAATATGATATGGTATGATATGTTAATGTAATATGAGATGTTCTTAATTGTTATATGATCATGGTGATTGGTTATGGCCTAAAGACACATAAGATAGTGGTTTTGTTTTAATGGTTTGGTTTCTAAATACGACTTGCATGTCGTTATTCCTTGTAATGTTTAAATCTCGAATGTAACTCGAGATCTACTTGTAAGTTCAGTAGGATAGGTTGTTTTATTTATTTAATATATATGAAGACATCCAAGATGGAGAACCAAGGAAGCATTACAAAGAGGCAAGCAAGGAGGCAAGTTAAAGCTTGAAGACTTGTAACATTGTATTGTATTTTGATACCACCATAGATTGACCTTGATTTTTCCATTAGCTTGGAAAGATCACTTAGGTTGGGTCATAACCAAACACGTTTACTTTACGCACTTTACATATATGATGCATGTGATGTAGATATGTATGCGTAGTTATAATGATGCATGCTTTAATTAGATTAAACATGTATGTATTAGATACGTCACCCATGTCATGTTTGCTAAACAAGATAAAATCTGTAACGATTCAAGATTTTAAAATTGAAAAAAAAATGAACATGAGATTCCTGTGTTTATGAAACACGGAAATAAGTATGAATTTCAAATTTTGATATGGGGCGATTTTGACAAAAATAAAAGCAGCGCTTGTAAGAAAGGCGGGTTTTAAGTGAGACCACTGTGACTCCTCCGACGGACTGGAAATCAAACCATTGATGAATTTTGATTTCAAGTACTTAGTTCAAGGAAAAATTGGGAATCTCTTGATGATGGGATCATGGTTGTTTTAATAATAATAAAAAAATCCCTAAAGTTAAAATATTAAGTCAATTAGATGCCTTCCAATGGGCAACACTCGTCAAGACCTAGATCGAGAAAGAGTGGGTTCGCCAAAGCGAAGCACTCCAATCTATCGTGGTAAGACGCGATGAAGTAAATGTGATACTTAACTGTTAGACCATTGGGTTAGACTTAACTAAGTTACCACAATAGGATTGTGAACTTAGAGGCATGGAGCTTGGTATGATTTATTAGATAAATGTGAACAAATGTTGTTCTACCAAACTTTCCAAGAGTTATATATGATATAATTGACAAGAGTTGTCTACCTAAATAAATCATGTTTTGGGAGTAAATCCAAAGCTTACCTTAAGCATGACGAAATATGGATCTTGGCTCACTAGAAAGATTTAAGAGAAATACTTTCCGAATTAATAGTTAGGGCTATTCATTTGATAAAAATAGTGGGAGGTATATAATGATATACCATGATCACTTAAAAATAATAATTAATAAATTTGCAACCTAGATTAATTTTATGCACTTTAATATTTTAGCTATCAAATGACAAATAACACAAACAACTTCTCTATGTGATCAGTCCTTGAGAAGGACAAGTTGACAGAAACAAATTTCCTCAACTGATATAGGAGCTTGAGGATCGTCCTCAGGCACCATGATGTTAGTCAAATTCTTCCCTTACCTTTTAGCTGAGAATGTAACATGTGCCGAACATAATGCTTATTGGAAGCAAATTGATGATTCGACTAATGATGTTTCATGTTTCATGCTTGCAACTATGAGTGTTGAGCTTAAGAAACAATATGAGCATATGGATGCTTATGAGATATTGGAGCACCTTAAAAGATGTTTGAGGAAAAGGCTCGTCAAAAGGGATTTGACAATAGCAAGACACCATACACCTACAAGTAGGGAAACTGAGATTCGGTTGGTCCAGATGTTCTAAAGATGTTAGGGTATAATGAGTAGCTTGATTATTATTTTTTGGGTTTCAAGATTGGTCTAGAGACTCGGAATGATTTGATCATACAAATCTTTGAACAATAACTATTCTCAATTAGTTAGTGTACAACGAAATAAATGAGATAGACATAGCACCCACTAAGTTGCGAAGCACGTTGAGAACTGTTGTAAGCAATATGATAAATGCATGGACTACTCCCATAATGATGGTGAATGTAGGAATGTGAATGGGAAAAGAAAATAGAATGGAAAGAAGTAGATTTGATCTAATTCTATAGCCATATTAAAGTCCAATCCCAAAGAGGTTTTGTCGCCTAAATGAGGTGTTGCTAATTAAAGAAGACGATTGTCGCTTCTGTGGAAAACCGAAAGACTGGAAGTTAAACTGTCATGCTTATTTGGAAGATCTAAGAAGAAGACCGGTGAGGGTCAAGCTTCAGGTTTCGGGTTAAAATTAGAGCAAAAGTTGTTGCTCTAGTTGAAGTAACTCGTTACTTAATTTTGCATATAAGGCTAAGTTTAGAACTTGATAATTGTAACTACGTGCCTCTAAGAGTAGAGACATTATATTGATTTCTTGTATGGACAAGAAAGGTTTTTCATTTTAATTGGATATATAACAATTGTTGTTTATTACATTTCAATGAAAAGGTTAATGATGTTGCACAATTAGTTAACAATTTATATGTTCTAAATTGACTCAAATCAAACATTACCTTTGGCACTGTAATTAAGGCCATATTATAAGAAATGCATTTCCAATTTACATATTGATGGATGATTGGATAAGTTTGATTATGAATCATACGAAGAATGCGAATCTTGGTTTATTTGGTAAAAAGACAAAAGGCCCATTTTACTAGAAATGGTGAAAGGGTCATCGAACGATTATGACTTATACATGGTGATGTATGTGGTCATATACGTACGATGGCAGAAGGTAGGTTTTACTACTTTATAGCGGTTACTGATGATTTCAGTAGATACGAATATGGATATCTTTTGAAGAACAAATTCGAATCTTTTGAAAAGTTCAAAGAATATTAAGCTGAAGTAGAAAAGGTTCAAAGAAAGGGGTTTCTAAGAACTAAAATCACACTTTGTTGGACATAGTGCGATGGATGATGAGTCAAGAGGATCTTCCAATAAGTTTCTAGGGTTATACCCTAGAGATAAGTGCATATACACTAAACCGTGTTCCTACTAAAATGGTTCAGGAGACACCATATAAGATATGGACTGAGAAAAGTTATAGCATGTCATTTATGAAAATTAGGGGATGCAAAGCGCTTGTGAAACGTTTAACCTATGACAAGCTAGGACCAAAATCAGATAAATGTAATTTTGTGGGATACCAAATTAAAACAAAAGGGGTCTTACTTCTTTAATCCTCCAGAGAAAAAAGTGTTTGTTGCTCGGACTGCTGTATTTCTTGAGAGAGAATTTCTTTCTAAAAGAAATACTGGGAGGAAAATAGATCTCGACGAGGATCGAGAACCACGAGATAACATTGAACCGAAGTTGGAACAAGAGTAGAATGTGCAAGAAAATGTTAATGACAATACTGCTCAAGAAACACAGGTTGTTCGTAGGTCTGGTAGGATTCACCATGAGTCCGAGAGATATTATGAATTTCTCTTGACTCAGGATGGTGATGTAATGCTTGTGAATAATGATAATGAGCCTCTTACCCACCAAGACGCTATGAAAATTCCAAGAGCTAAAAGTTGGCAGGAGGCCATGAAATCTAAGATGGATTCCATGTATGAAAAACCAAGTATGGACTTTGGTTGATCCACCTATAGGGGTAAAACCTATAAGGTGCAAGTGCGTTTTCAAGAAGAAAACTGACATGGATAGTAATGTACAGGCCTATAAGGCACGACTGGTGGCAAAAGGTTTTAAGTAAATTCATGGTATTGACTATGATGAAACTTTCTCACCAGTGGCAATGGTCAAGTCCATCGGGATTTTGCTTGCTTACTATGACTAAGAAATCTGGCAAATGGATGTCAAGACTACTTTCTGGAATGGGAGCGTTGAAAAGGTTGTGTACATGACACTACCTGAAGGTTTTATAGATCCAAGTTTTGCTAGAATAGTTTATAAGATAAGTCGATCCATTTATGGATTAAAGTAAGCCTCGAGGAGATGGAATATACATTTTTGATGAAACAGTCAAATAGTTTGGCTCTATTCAAAATGAAGACGAACCGTGTGTTTACAAGAAGGTTAGTGGGAGCCATGTGGCATTCTTAGTATCATATGTAGATGATATATTATAAATAAGGAATGACATACTTTCTCAACAGACTGTTAAGACTTGGTAAAGAAATAGTTTCTTGATGAAAGACTTAGGAGATGTGTCCTATATCTTAGGGATCAGGATCTATAGAGATAGATCACGAAGATTATTCGGCTTAAGTCAGAGTACATACATTGACAATGTATTGCACCAATTAGGGATGCAAAGAGGCTAAAAGGGAAATGTTCCCATGTCTATGAGATAGTGATCTCAAAATAAATGGTCTAAAATCATTGGATGATATGGACCACATTAGTATAGTTCTATATGCTTCGGAAATTGGTTTCATAATGTATGTGATGATATGTACTCGTCATGATGTCTCATATGCTTTATGCATGGCGAGCAGGTACCAGTCTAATCCAAGTGATGGTCACTTGATTGGAATCAAGAATATTCTTAAGTGCCTGAAGAGGACTAAAGACTCATTCTTGGTATATGGAGGAGATGGGAAGCTGGATGTAAAATGTTACACGGATGTTAGTTTCTAGACAGACATGACGGTTTTTGTGTCTTAGTCTGGATTTGTGTTTTGTCTAAATAGATGTGTTGTAAGCTAGAATAGTTCATAGCAAGAACCGGAAATGATTCTACAATCGAGGATTAGTATATTGATACTAGCGAAGTAGCCAAAGATGATGTTTTGGGAATTTACTAAGGCGATATCACCTTATTAATGAGATTAATGATCAAGGAGATATACTTATATGTAAAGTGCATACTATTGATAATATTGCAGAACCACTGACTAAGGATTTGTCGCAGCAGAAGCATGTAAGTCACACTAGTTCCAAATGTATTGGATACATGGGATATTGGCTCTAGTGTAAGTGGGAGATTGTTAGTATTAGTGCTCTAGAGACAATACTTTTATGTTTTAAATAAAACATTTTATTATTATAAATTATGTTTTATTGATTATTATTATTAATTTATTATGTCTTTATTTACTGCGTTATAAATGTTAGCATAATAAATGTCCTTGGACTTATGATACGTATTCGATATCTTTAAGTATGTGACTTAAAAATGAGATTATATGAATAGTATCTTTATTCCTAAATATCCCTAGTCGAGTGTTATTATTTAAGGACAATAATAATGCACAAAGACTAGTATGTTTGTTGACTGATGACCACATCTCATTGGTCATAGGTATGGTGATACTAAAGTCAAAACATAGGTGCATGTAAGAGTATATGGCACTGGATTGACCCGCCGTGAGATTACACATGTTAAAAGTGTCATAAGTAATTCTCACTGTGATAATGGTGTAATGATCCTTAGACCTGAAATCATTATATTTTTATACGATAATTAATATACTTTGATTACATTAAAAGTTACCTTTGACCGGGTGATGATAAAAGTGGACATTGGGTATATTATGAATCGTATGAGAAATATGAATGATCTAGATGGGATTTAACCCTCCTAATTTTAGGAGCGATATTATTGGCCTCTTGTTTGAGTGAGACTAAGAAATGCACGGCCGTGCTCAAATGTTGATTTGATTTATTAGTCTACTCATCGATCAAGAAAACTAAGATTAGATTATGAAGAGGATGACACATTTCATGGCTCGAGTTTAATCTATAATATTAAGGTTAAAGAGATTATATTACATGGAACATTATTCACGAAAGGATTAATCGAATCACCGATTTAATTATTATTACTTGGGTGGCAATGATGTATTACTAGATGCCGCTCATTGTTTACAATTTTAATTAGTTATTAAAATTGTTACCAACGTAATAATAACCTACAGGGTCACACACAAAGAACGCTTGAAGGAGAAATAATTTAAATTATGAATTTAAATTTAAATAAATAATTTATTCTATTTATAATATTAATTAAGTATGACTTGATTAATTATTTAAATAGAAAATGGAATTACTTAAACTAGTTCTGAAATTAATTATTAATTAATTAAGTGCGACTTAATTAAATAATAAATTGGAATTTCGGATTAGTATTTTATTATAATTGGATTATAATTAGAAAACTATTTTCCTCTCTATATAAACTCTAAAAGAGGGCTGATTTTAATGATGAAAAACGTTTTTACATTAAAACCCTAGCCGCTTATGAGAGCAAGAAAAGAGAGAGAGAGAAAGAAGCAGTTTTCGGGTGCTAGTACACATCAATCCTTCAAGAAAAGCGTTCGTGTGGATAACGTAGAGTGTAGATCGCGAGAGCGGGATACATGGTGATTGAACAAGCTTTGGATATCCATTAATCTTCCATTAATGAACTGTTAAAGCTTCTTAAGGTATTTGTTCTTAATCTACGAATTAAATCTTTTGTTTTCGCATGGATCCTGCGGATGGGTTTCGAATTTTGATTTATTTTTACATTTTCCGTTGGATTTATGTGCTCGAAACCCTTCACATTCCATGATGAAATCGGCGAGGGATTGACCCTTGGTGGATGTGCAAGGAATGAAATCAAGTTGAAATTGGCTTAACTCCATAGCCCAGTTTACAACACGGCCAGAGATTTCGGGTTTGTGAAGAATCTTCTTGAGTGGCTGGTCCGTGACAACTTTGATCTCGCGCCCTTGAAAGTAATGTCTGAGCTTTCGACTAGCCATGACAAGGGCGAATGCAAATTTCTCCAAGTTAGGATACCTTGTTTCTGCGTCTTTGAGAACTTAACTTACATAGTATACGGGCTTTTGGACTCCGTCTTCCTCTCGAACAAGGGTCGCGCTCACCGTGAGGGGTCCTATGGACAAGTATAGGTAAAGAGGTTCCTCCGGAAGTGCTTTGGTTAGTACTGGGGCTAAGACCAAGTAATTTGATTCCTTTAAATGCTTCTTGACATTCCAGCGTCCAAGTTAGGCACTTAGAATTTTTCACTCCCTTTAAAACTTCAAAGAAGGGTAGACAGCGCTCAGCAAGTTTAGAGATGAATCTTCTAAGAGCGGCAAGGCGCCCTGTAAGTTTTTGGACCTCCTTTTGAGTTTTAGGAGCCCTCATTTCTAGGACTGCCTTGATTTTATCTGGGTTGGCTTCAATTCCCCTACTGCTAACAAGGAAACCGAGAAGCTTTCCTGCGCTAAGTCCAAATGTGCATTTTTGACGGGTTGAGTTTCATCTTGCATGCTCGAAGGTTCTCAAAACATTCTTTAAGGTCTTCAAGGTGTGTTTCAGCAAACAGTGACTTGACGATCATGTCATCTACGTAGACCTCCATGTTTTGGCCTAGTTGGCCTTTGAAAATTTTGTTCATAAGCCTTTGGTAAGTTTCCCCCGTGTTGACAAGTCCGAAAGGCATGAACTTGTATGCGTAGACGGCTCTGTGAGTGATGAATGCAGTTTTGGGAATGTCTTCCTTAACCATGGGAACTTGGTTGTATCCCACATATGCATCCATGAAGCTTAACATAAGGTGACCGGAAGTAGCATCAATGAGTTGATCAATGGTAGGAAGATGATATGAGTCTTTTGGACATGCTTTGTCGAGGTCGGTATAGTCGATGCATATTCTCCACTTGCCATTAGGTTTCTTGACCATAACAACATTGGCTAACCATTGTGGGTACTTGATCTCAAATATAATGTCTGCTGCTAAGAGCTTTTCAACCTCAGCGTCTATCGCTTCTTGTCTTTCCGGGGCGAATATCCTACGCTTTTGTTTGACTGGCTCATGATTGGGATCCACATCAAGACGGTGCAGAGCAACGGATTCATCCAATCCGGGCATATCAGATGCATTCCATGCAAAGATGTCTGCATATTCTCTTAACAAGTGAATGAGACCTGCTCGCAGAGTCTCATTGAGTCCAGTGTCTATGCTGACTACTTTCTCAGCGTCTCCTTGGATAAGTTCAATTTGCTCGGTCTCTTCTCTTCGACAGGCGAGGGCCTTGCGTCTGGATGACCAGCAAGCTCTGGTGTATCTTGCATGCAGGGGTCTGTTTCTACTGCAAGTATTTGTCCAAACTTCCGTTTTTTCCTTTGTTCGGCTATGCGAGCTTGGTGTGTAGCTTGTCTTGCTGCTTTCTTAGTTGCACGCAAAGGCATAGATTCTTGTTGTTGCTTGAGCGCAGCCTTCTTTCTGTTGGCTTTGTGGGTTTTTCCCATTGCGAGGGTAGCCCCGTAGCACCGTTCCGCAACTTCAGGTTCCGCCTTGAGTATTCCTACCCCTTGGGAGGTTGGGAACTTCACCTTGAGGTGTGGTGTAGATGTTATTGCTCTAAGTTTTGACAATGTGGGTCTTCCAAGGATGATGTTGTATGGTGATGCAGACTTTATAACATAAAACTTTATCATGTGATGGACCTGTCTTGGCTTGGATCCAAAAATGACGGGAAGTCGGATAGTCCCGTCGACTTGCACATCATTGTGTCTGAATCCATATAGTAATTGTTTACTATATGGGGCTTGAATCTCTACGTTCATCCTTTTGAGTGCATGGAGAAATATAATGTCTACAGAGGATCCATTGTCCACCAATACTTTGCGAATATCATGATTGGGTACATCTAGAGTAATGACGATGGCTTCATTGTGATTCGGATCTACACCTTCGTAATCCTCATCAGTAAAAGAGATGACATTGCAAATTGGTGGACTATGCGCAACCTTCATGACATCGTCGTGCGCGGAGGTGTCAGGTCTATATGATCGTGGTGGAGAACCTCTGACCACTACATTGATTACAAGCTTCTTAGATCCTTCTGGCTCCGCTCTTTTTACATTCTTTTGCGAGAGGTATTTGTCTAACTTTCCAGCCTTAGCCTGTCTCTCGAGGAAGTATTTGAATGATACACAGTCGCTAGTCGCATTCCCAACATCTTCATGATAGTCACAAAACTTGGTTTGGTCTCTGCTTGTTATGGGGGCCGTCATGGGCCTTGGTTTTTCAAAGAACGGTTTGCCTTTAATTTCTTGGAGTATGACCGCAGTGCTTCGGTTGAACCTTGTCCATTCTTGATTCGGTTTTGGAGGCAACCTAGGTGCGTTCTGAGTTTGGGGCCGGACATTTCGATTGAATTGTGTGCCACGATGTGAACCATGATCATGTGTAGTGTTTTTATGATGGTCGGAACCATTATTTTTATGCTTCTTATCTTTGTGATGGTTGCTGAACTCTTTTGGAGCATGCTGATCAACTTTTGCTTCGTAGTGCTCTCTTTGTCGGGTAAGCCTCATGGCCTGAAGTGTATTATCTCCGGTAATGTACTCGGATGCCATTGTATAGACCTTGGCCAAGTCTTTAGGATCTTTGCGAATGAGATCAAGGACATAGTCTTTGTATTCGTAAGAGTCTAGACCTCATCTGAAGGCGCTGATTGCTTCGCCTTGATCTACAGAAGTGACACGATTTACTCCTTTTTTGAAACGAAGAATGTAATCGTCAAGGCTTTCACCCTTTTTCTGAACAATTCCTTCAAGGGAGATAGTGTGGATATCGTGCGGGCGGTTTGCCCGAAACCTTCGAAGGAAAGCGGCTCTGAATTCCATCCACGTATCGATGCTCCTAGGAGTTAACATGGAGAACCATTTTTGAGCATGACCCTCGAGGGTGGAAGCGAATAACCGACACTTAGTTAGGTCATTATAGTCATGCAGCGCCATTTGTTGATCGAAAAACTGGGTATGATCGCCCGGATTCTTGTCTCCATTGAAGAACCTGAGTTGAGGGTGCTTTGCTTTCTTGTCTCGAGTTTGTGCTTCCAGCCTTAATGTGAACGGAGACTTAATTATCTCAAAGTCGGGGTCCCCTTTAACTTTCTTATGGAGCTGGTCAAGCTGTTTTTGAAAGCGAGCGTTCTGCTCCGCAAGTTGCTCAGTTGTGAGCCCATCCCTTGTGTCATGAATTCGCTCCCGAGGGGGAGTTTTTTGTTCATTGCGTCTCTGAGGGATATGGCCTCTTGGGGGACTTTGCTGCATGTCTCTTGGTTGCTCGGACTCTGCGCGTCTTTGTTGACGGCGATTGTCAAGTTGGTGTCTCAAATCGTACTCGTGGTTTCTTCTATAATGAGCCCAGGTTACGTCTCTGTGGTGATCCCCATTTTTCCTTTCATGATCAGGATCGCGCGAGGATCCGAGACGACTGTGAACGTTTGACCTTGATCTTTGTGGCAAGGGTGGAGCACGAGAGTGCCTTGAGTTTCCTTCGGATTCGCCCTCATTTGGATCGACCAGAGGCTGTATGACCGGGGCTGCCGGTTGCACCATAGATTGGAGGAAGGTGATGAGCGCATCCTTTTGTTGAGGGTTCATTTGTTTGACCTGTGTTGTGTCAAGTGTTGAGGGTTTAGGGTCACAGGTGCATCCGGGGTTGCTGGGGCAATGACAGGTCGAACTTGCTCCAGTTGTTGTTGGGCATGAACCACTCGGGCAGCCGGAACCTCTTCGTTTTGGTTGATCACATCCCTTAGGTCTCTAGGAGCTATGCGACCAACATTGAGGGTTGAGTCGGTGTCGGCATTACGGACTCGAACGTAGTTGGGGTGACCAAGGCTACCAACCTCCTAGGTGACAGGGGGGTTGTTGATTAGAGCTACGTGTGACAGGTGCCATATTGGACAAGTCCACAGATTGGCTTGCAGAGTGTCTGGATGAAAATGGCAAGTTTGATGCTGGTTTGGAGAGCGTGGGAAGTTCCCCTCCTTCTAGCGCCAAATGATAAGTCGTCCTACCGTCGGGCTCTACTTCCTTAGAATACATACCATATTTTGATTTTTTTGAGTTTACATTTTCTTCTTTTCTTCTGGATTCCTGTGCTTCTGTTAATATTATAGTATGTCTTGTTCTTTCTTGAGTTGTAGTTATCTCTGTTACATCTTATGTTACATTATGCTTTACAGGCTTGTAATGCTCGTTTGGCTTTGTCGGTCTTGTTGAGCTTTACCGGAATCACCTCCAAGCTCCCTGAAACGGAAATGCCCGCGAGGGGTTATGTCCCCGTAAGCACCTCCGGCGTGAGAATAAGTATCCGGTGGACGGAAATCATAATACAAGTATATAGATAGGTATTAATTTCTAGAGAGAGAAAGTAGAGAGAAGGTAGAGCAAAACCTATCAGAAATTGAATATAGTGAAAGTGTAGTGAATGTTGTGAACCCCCTGCACTGAAGTGACTAGGGGGTATATATAGGCTCATGTCATGTACAGTGCACATGACTGAGTGTCCACGTGGGGGACAAGAGCTACAAATTAGGATCTTTGTCGGGGGTCAATGTCCACCTTGTGTCAGCTGCATGTTGTCCTGATGTTTGGACCATGTACTTGTGCCAGCTTTGTTGTAGAGATCAGTGTCTTGTCCTTGTTAGCTTTGTCTTGTGTGTACTTGTCTGTTGTGCAACGTGTCATGTCCAATCCTTATGGGCTTGGTGGACATTGCAGGCTTTGTGGACCTTGCAGACATTATGGACCTTGTAGGCATTGTGGACCTTACAGACCTTATTTTAGACTTGGGCTTGATTTTAATAGGTGAATTGGCCCTTTGCGAATCACCTACTATCACTTAATATTTTGAGTTTTCATAAAAAAAAATTACTTTTCATTCAAAATAAATTTGAATTGGATTAAAAATTATATTTTTCTTATTGCACAAACAATCAAATAATGAACTTATTAAAGATATATTATAAAAATGTTTTTTTACTAAGTAGAAAATTAGTAAAATAATATAAGTTCGGTATAACTTAATAATATTAGAACTATAATAAGAACTATAACAATAATAATAACAGAAATTGATTAAATCCGATGAACTAACAAAATCTTTAAGTGATATATGTGTGAAATATTTAATTTTTAAATATATAAAATTAATTATAAAAAAATTATAATATTGTTAAATGCATGAAGTTTTTATTGAATATACTAATGAACAAATAGTTTTATATCCGTGTACGCTGGTTGGGTGGTTGGTGCATCGTATTTTTACCTAATTATCCTTACTTATTTATAAAAAAATATTATTAAACAATAATAGTACATATTTATAACCAATAATCTTTTCCAGCTAAAACATATTACTTTTTCTAATTTTCTAATAAAATGTTTTCCTTTTGCAAAAATATCATAGGCAATTACCTTTTTTTTTAAACTAATACATGTTATTTTTTCTATTTTTTCTTAATAAACCCTTTTTTCCAAAAATATCACCGACAAACCCTTACTTATTTATTTTAAAATCTATTTTAATACTTTTAGTTATTTAAAATGATTTACATATTTTAACCTGCCTACTTATTTATTTAACAAATACAATTAATAAAATATTTAAATGTAATTTCTATTTTTTCTAATAAAATCCCCTCCATTTGGAGCACTCATGGTTTCTAAAAATTTCAAACTATTTATGATTCAAGAAATTCCAATAAAATGAAATTTTTTGAAAATTAAAAAATTTGCTACAAATTTTCAAGCCTTGTTTGATTCTGGTCTCATTCACCGGATCTGATTTATCATTCAAATACTTATGTAGTCTTGAAAGTCTTGTTTCCTTATTTGTCACTGAGGCTTGAACATATTAATGAACTTCTTTCCGTGACCTGTTTACGGACTTCAAGAATACATACCATATTTTGATTTTTTGAGTTTACCTTTTCTTGTTTACTTCTGGATTCCTGTGCTTCTGTTAATATTAGAGTATGTCTTGTCCTTTGTTGAGTTGTAGTTACCTCTGTTACATCTTATGTTACATTATGCTTTACAATCTCCCCCTATTTGATTGTTAGATTTCGAAAAGCAAATACCTCGAGGATAACTCAACTAACTAAGGAAACATGAAACTAATTAAAGTAAGACAAATTGATAATATTAAATGCATTCTGTATTAAATATTTACATTTCCATATTTCTAATTTACAAAGAACAATAAACATTTAACAATGAAGTTGCTCCTCTAGCCTGAGCAGATTGTTCTTTGCTTCTCCAGGTTTAAGGATTGATCCTTTGATGTGTCTTCCAATATATTCAACCTATTGACCCACTCCAGCCCACAACCATGCAATGTTAACATCTTTCTGATTTTGCTTTGGCATGTTTGGTAGTCTGGGATGCACTTCCAATCCTCTTTCCACTCTCTTCCTATAATAGGGCATATTCTCCATAAGATAGCTTCTCAGAGTGTCTGCTGCTTTGTCCTTCTCAGTAGACATGAATCCAGTGGGCCTAAGGTACTTCTCAACTGATATCAAATAGTTATTTGGATAATCCTTCAGTTTGTCCTCAGTCAAATAGCAGATTCTGAACAAGTCATTTTTCATGAATCTCACCATTGGAGGATCTTCAGATACCTCTGGACTGACTTTCATTAAGATCTCCTTAACATGCTCACGGAGTAGTTCATTTAGCCTTGTAATTCTCTGGATCTTAATGAGCATCACCTGCAATTCTGTGTAAGTTCTCTGTTCGGAAAACTTTGTGGAGATCACAAATGTACCTCTATCAATGAAATTGATTACTATGTTTTAGGCACCATTTGCTTTTACCCCAGCCTTCAGATAGATAAGAGAATGTCTCAATGCAGTTAAATAAGTCTGATCTTCTTGATTTGCACTTCTGATGTCCTGAATGATAACTTCCACATCAGCATTGTCGTTGACTTCTAATCCGTCTTCAACTCCGCAAAATGTTTTGTAAGCCATCTCCCATTCTTTTCCTTGCTTCTGTGCCAAATCAATCAACTTCTTCTTCCTTACTTCATTATACATCTTGAACCTTTTCAGTTTTTCGCTTCTTTGAATTGCTCAGTGTTTTTCCTTCTCAGCTTGCCTGGCTTCTCTTTCTGCTTTTTCAGCTTTCAATCTCTCCAAGGCAGCTTCTTGTTCTATTGACAGAGGATTTGCTTCATCCATATTATCATCCAAGATAGGATGTTCAATTGGCTCTAGATAATATGGTTCATGCTCTTCTATTGGTTGCTCATGCATGAATTCAAATGCCTCTTCAACTTCCTCTTCTTCTACAAGTCCTTCAATCCAATATTGTCTCACTGGAATAGTTGTTGTTTCCTCCCATGTTCCCTCCAGACCGTCACCTTGATTTTCCATGAATAAAGCAATGTCTTTGTTCATCTCTTGTACAGAGGCAATCTTTTGGTCAATGTCATTCTGTCTTGAGTTGGTAGTCTGCTCGATTCTGTCCAATCTCTTGTTGAGGCGAGACTCCACTCTTGACAATGTATTCATAGCATCTTTGACCCTTGCTTGACCATCCCGGATAACCAGAACGTCTTCAGTTAAAGCTTCTTGACCTTGTTGAATAATATGCACTTCATTCACAAATCCATCTCTTAGGTCTTTGACGTTTGCTCTCAATTCGACCAGTTCCTCCATAGCTTCCTTCTTTAGTGAGTCCACTGCCTACTTTGTACCCGTTATAGTGCCAGATGCACTGCTTAAAGCTCTGTAAGTTCTTCGGGATTCAGCTGCAACCAAGTTAATCTGTGATTGTATTGAAGTTAAAGAACCATCAACTTGACTGGAGGAGACCCCTTGGGCAAAAGAAGGTCTGAGAGGGACTTTGAATAACGGATTTCCCTCTTTGTCATGAACTGTCATCTCCTTGAGAGTGGATTATACTCGTATTTCTCTTTCTGTTGGTTGTAGCAGATCATCTATATTTTTCAGGGTTTGGGTGTCACTCCTCACGTTTGGCTTTGGGTGTTCACTCAACGTTTATGTTGCTGTTTCACTCATTTTACCTTTCCCACTCAGGCCAGGTGTAAGTGTTTTTGTTTCACTCATTCCCTTTATGTTATGTGTACCTGCAACAGAAATCATCGTAGCCGTCCTTAAGGAGGTCACCCGTGGTGCAATGGGGCTTCACAAGTCCCCGTCCTTGGTTGAACCAAGTTGTTGATCATCATTAGATGATTTATCCTTAACAGGATCTAGAGTTTGAATCTCTAGGGGGTTAGAATCAGTCTCTATTAACAACAGAGATCCTGAAACTTCCTCTAAAGTTTGTGAAGACTTTTCCTCAGGTAACTCATCAATTGAAATTGATTCACTGTCACCGAGTTGTCGATCTGCACCTACGTCAGACCCTGTACCCGCAGGATCCAGATATGTTCCATCTGGGGAGCTAGGCAATGACCCTTTAAATTGTACATTTGGGCCAGAACCTTCTCTCGACGTCTGTGAAGACTCTTGGTTCATTAAAGAACCTTCAACCAGTGGTCCTGACTGTAATATGGTCGGAGAACTAGTTGTTTCCGTCAATTCTTCCTTGTTTGATTGGGGTAGGGGTTCAGATATAGCCTTAGTAAGAGCTGCCCAATCAGCATCAGAAAAATCAGTAAAGAGCTCTTTGGAGGATGGAAATGAAGTATCAACAGTTGCCTCGGTTTCTATTCTTCTCCTTTTAGCAGAAGGCAGAGCTGTTGTTGAAGGGTGTATCTCCTTATGTGATGCTGCTTTGGCACTATCTCCCTCTACACTCATGGATGTTTGAATGTTTGGTATAGTAGGGGTAGGAGCTTCGTTTATTGTTTCATTTGGCTCGACCAAAGGCTCTATGACCGTGGTTAGAGGTTGTTGGTTTTCAACCTCCTGGTCAGGAATGGCCATTGAGGGCCCTGGATCAATATCCATTGGTGCAGGTTGAGGTGCAATTACAGGTTCACGAATTATACCTTGATTTACCTGTTCTCCTGGGGGTAGAAGTGGTAGGGGTACCGTTCTAAGATAGTCTGTGAGAACAGTAGGCACCCGTGGAAGATGATTCTTCTTTATCAAAGTAGTTATTGCATTGCTTTTCATCTTCATGCACTCCATGGTGTCCTCATCTGCAAAGATGTCTTTTTCCTCGTCTGTTAACACATCATTGAGAATTAACTGTAGGAACCTTGGATAGAAACAAAGCACATCATCTATGCCTTTCTTTCTTCCAAAGGTCCCATGCACAAAATTATTTGCTCAATCACAAGTCTTCCTATGTTAATATGCCTATTGTTGGCTATAGCAAACCCTAGTTTCTGAAGAAATAAAGGAATACCATGCAGATTTGTTGTTTTGGCAGTAAAAACATGGATTAATGTGTGAAAGAAGAAATTCCATGGCTTGGTTAGGTAATGCTTTAGGAACTTTCCCACAAAGAAGTTAGGTTGTTGACTTCTAATGAGAGTGAAGAAAGCATGTATCTCCTCAGTAATGGGATCCGGAACAAGATTTTCCGTTGGAAAATGTAGAATTCTGTTCAAATCATATTCCGTCACCCTAATTGTTCTGCCCCTGGCAAAACAAAACTAAATGATAAGATGTTGTTTTCAGATGTGTTAGTGGTTGTAGTGTACAGTGCAGTCAATTGATCAACACAAAGAACTGCAGGAGTACTTAGAGCATGTGCCACTAATGAGTGTGAGTTCAAAAATTGTGCCCATGCACGAAACTGAAGGTTCGTGATGGATTGCACGTTTCAAAACGAGACGTGATTCGTTTTGGTAATAATAAATTCTTCGGCCATTGTATTTTCAGATTTTCCAGAAAATTAAAATTAAAACCAAAATTTTCGAATTAACTTAGAACTTATAAATTTACCTAAAATTGCCCTTTTTATCAAATTAAAAACCCGAACAAAAAATCCAAATTTCAAGAACCCTAATTTTCTTTATTCAATAACTTTAAATTAAAAACTAAACTCAAGAACTTAATTAGTTAACAATTAAATCTCAAGTATCAAGAACAGTTATCAATAATTAAGGTTCGAATTAGACACTCTCGATGGTTTCTTATGAAATTCGGAAAACTCAAGCCAGTCACTATCAACCAGTAATTACACAGTAAAATGAAGTTTACTGTGGTAACACTAGATTTTCTTAAGTTTTTCACGGTTAAAAGAAGAAATCTCTCGAGAGTTTTGTTCTGTTTTTGTATATATATATATATATATATTGATCTAAGCTATCAATATATATATATATATATATATTGATAGCTTAGATCTGAGAATAGAGAAAGAAAAACGTCTAAGTCCCAGTTATATACTCACTGTCCTGCAGGGGCATTTTAGGAAATTCACGTTCGATAGTTTTTTAAAAATGAACTATCGATAGTTTTTCTGAGGGGCATAAAAGTCAAATCATACTTCGATAGTTTTTTGAAAAACTATCGAAGTTGATAAAATCTGAATTTGAATAGACTTTTACCAAAAACTATCGAAGATTTTTAGAGTTACAAAACCAAAAACTATCGAGAATTGTCCTTTCTGAAAACCATCGAGAAATTCAAATATTAAAGAATTAAATTCTTTCGATAGATTTCATTTCTAACTTCAAAAACCATCGAAATATATGTTCGTTAGTTTTTCTTTTCTTTAACAAAAACCATCGAAATTCCTTTCGATACTTTTTGTCAAATACTTAGAAAAACTATCGAAATATCTTTTTCGATAGATTTTGCTACACAGTTCATTTTCAAACCTGTTCCTTGTTTAAAAAAAATGAACCTCTATTTTTCTTGTTTTCTGTTTAACCTTGAATCTTGTTTTAGATCAATAATTTTTCACCAAAATTCACAGCCAACAGAAAACTCACAATTTTCTTAGAATAAAATCGACTAAATATCAGTAACTGATACAAACCAATTAAAATCCAATAAATTATGCTGCATTATTTTGCAATGTTTAAAACAAAGTAAAATAATTCGAATTAAATAAATGCTTAAATATTTAGAACAAATATTAGCACTTAAATAATTTCAGAATTATTAATTAATTAAATTCCAGAAGATATATCATCCATAAATATGACATAAAATTAGTACAATAATTCTAACTTACGAGAATTGCTCCTGAAAATAATTTCACAAGTCCTAAGGATATAGAAATTCTTAAACTCATGGATTTACTAGGACTACCTTGCAGTTACTGACTTCTAATTCAAATCAATTAGAAAGATTTAACATCCCAAGTTCACCAACCAGCTTAGAAAAAGTGGATTCATCAAGCGGTTTAGTAAAGATGTCTGCAATTTGTTCCTCTGTGGGTACAAAGTGTAACTCCACAGTTCCATTCATAACATGCTCTCGGATAAAATGATACCTGATATCGATGTGCTTGGTCCTCGAGTGATGCACTGGGTTGTTGGAGATTGCTATGACACTTGTGTTGTCGCAGAATATTGGAATCTTAGTCAACAAAAACCCATAGTTACGGAGTTGGTTTCTCATCCACAAGATTTGAGCACAACAGCTACCAGCAGCTATGTAATCAGCTTCAGCTGTCGATGTGGATACTGAGTGTTGCTTCTTGCTATACCAGGTGATAAGTGTGAGCTTTATCATAATATTGTCCATATATTTTAGTTATATTGTATTGATTTGGATTTTTTTTTTAATAAATTATAATGTTTTATTGTAGGTATGAAGGCGTTTTAATAAAGGAAGACTTGAAACTTAAATGTCAAGAGTTGGAGATTGATTTGATTAAAATTCGGATTTTATGACCCACTTGCGCAGTTCACACTGTTTGGGCCATAACTGGAGTTCTATAAGTCCGATTCAGACGATTCAACAGCCCACGGAAAGCTTATGAGAAGAGCTTTATTTTGAAAATGGCCTTGATATTAAAATCCAGCCGAGTCAGTCCAGAAAAAGAGCCCAACAGTCAGCTTCGAATTTCTATTATTGGAATTCAATTATGTTTGGGAAAATCTCCTTGTATTTGTATTAAATAATTAAAAACACTTTTAATATAGATATTATTAGATATAGATCAGACCTAGAGAGAGAGAGAACGAAAGAGAGAAGAAGCCGCACAAGGGAGGAGGAGAAGCCATCAACGGAGAAGGATTCAACTATTGAAGACATTCAATTGGCTTTGTTTTCTCTTATCTTTTTGTATCTCATGAATATGTATTGGTTATGTTGGAATTATTTTGAGATCTTAATTATGAACTAATTGTATAAAGTTGGGATTTTTATGGAACCCTGACATGAGATTATTGGTGTTTTGTTAAAGAGTATTGTATGTAGTCCTACGATTTATTCATTCAAGTGTTTTTCATGCTAATACTTGCTATTGTTTGATCCACTTTAGTGGGTTAATGAGTTAATTATAATATCGAGAGAGTTATAATTAATTGACATACAACTTGAATGGTGCATGCTTATATCTTTGTTTATAATATTGTTACGATATAGACATATATGGTGACCATGCATAGCTTTGTGAATGGATGCTTAATTGTATTCTGAGGAGTAAATTGGCATAGACATATGTTAGTTTATTTGGTAGGAATTATACCATAGTGATTTCGAGAGAAACCTATGACCATTGAATTCTAGCTAGTGAACTGTGGATTTGCTATAGTGCTACGCGACTCTTTTACCAATTTTCATGTGTTAGGGGGAAGTAATTATCCTGACTTATCTTCTCATATTTGAATCTCATAAGACTCTCTTTGCTAGTATAATATTAGTTAGTTAATTAATTAGTTTTATTAGAAAAAACAAAACTCAAATCTTTTGTTCTATAACTAAATTGTGAGACTGTACTTGCGATTAATACAAATTTGCAGTCCTTGAGGAACGATATCTGGTATTCACTACTATATTACTTGCTTGCGATTGTGTACACTTGCACATCTATATTTTATGCAACAAGTTTTTGAGGAAACTAACCTTCTTCCAAGAAACTGACAGCTTCCTGAAGTACTCTTCCGATAAATCTTACAACCTGCAAAATCTGAGTCTGTATATCCAATTAAGATCAAATCATGTATCTTTAGGGTACCAAATTCCAAGATTTGGGGTTCCCTTAAGATATCTAAATATTCGCTTAACTGCTATTAGATGAGATTCTTTGGGATCAGACTGGAGCCTAGCACACAAGCATGTTGCAAACATTATATCTGGTCTACTTGTAGTGAGATATAGTAAGGAGCCTATCATACCTCTGTAGCTTGTTATGTCAACTTTCTTACCAGTTTCATCCTTATCAAGCTTAGTGGCAGTTGACATTGGAGTCTTTGCTGTAGATGAGTCTTCCGATACTTCTTCAGAAGATCTTTGATGTACTTGGACTGGAAAATGAATATTCCATCTTGCCTTTGATACACTTGAAGTCCAAGAAAGAATGACAATTCACCCATCATGCTCATTTCATATCGACTCTTCATTAACTTAGCAAATCTCTTGCATAGATCATCATTAGTACCAAATATTATGTCATCAACATATACTTGCACTAATATCAAATTATTTTTGTGCATCTTATAAAAGAGAGTTTTATCTACGACACCTCTAGTAAAGTTATTTTCAAGTAAAAATTCAGAGAGAGTGTCATACCATGTCCTTGGAGCTTGTTTGAGTCCACAGAGAGCTTTGAACAGAAAGTATACAAAGTCTGCCAGATTTGAATCCTCAAAGCCTGGAGGTTGTTCCACATACACTTCTTCTTCTAGCTCCCCATTCAGAAATGCACTCTTCACATCCATTTGATATACCTTGTAATTGGAATGTACTGCGAATGCCAGAAACATCCTGATAGCCTCAAGTCTTGCTACTGGTGCATAGGTTTCATCATAATCTATACCCTCTTCTTGAGAGTAACCTTTAGCAACCAGTCTGGCCTTGTTTCTCGTTACAATGCCATCTTCATCCAGTTTATTTCTGAATACCCACCTTGTTCTTATAACAGATTTTCCTTTAGGCCTGGGTACCAGCTTCCAAACTTTCTGCATTTCAAACTGATTGAGTTCATCTTGCATTGCAATCACCCAATCTAGATCTTCCAGGGCATCTTCAACTTTCTTAGGTTCTATTTCTGAAAGAAAGCCAGAATAGTGGCATTCATTTTGTGATGTCTTTCTAGTTCTCACTCATGTGTCTAGATCACCAATGATCAAGTGAAAGGGATGATCTCTACTCCATACCCTTTGTCTTGGTAGATACGATATTGATGATTCTCCTTGTTCAAAATTTTGTTGAGTGTGACTAGTTGATCCTTCTGCTGCTCCCCCTGAGTTGTTGCCGGTGTGATCTGTTGACCCTGTTGTTT
The DNA here is from genome assembly GCA_030848705.1 of Heracleum sosnowskyi. NCBI lineage: Eukaryota > Viridiplantae > Streptophyta > Magnoliopsida > Apiales > Apiaceae > Heracleum > Heracleum sosnowskyi. The sequence goes on from CM061236.1 coordinate 49,598,857, forward strand.
GACTAGTGGATTCAGTAGTAGTTTGAGGATCTCCACCACTGTCACCACTTGGTCCAGAATCATTATCATTGTCATTATTATTATCACCAGGAACAACTACAGGTTCTTCTTCATTATCAGAGAGATATCCTGATAGATTTTCAAATACCAAGGATTCAGAGTTCTCTCCTGCCTGCAGGCTTGGTCTTTTGGTGTCATTAAATGTTACATTAAGGCTTTCCAACACCTTCTTTTCTTCAATCACTAAACCCTATAAGCTTTAGATTCCAGAGAATAGGCCAGAAAAATGCCTTCATCTGCTTTGGCATCAAACTTGCCTAGATGTTCTCCATCTTTCAATACAAAGCACTTTGCACCAAACACATGAAAATACTTCAGTGTTGGTTTCTTGTTGGCCATTAACTCATACGGAGTCTTTTCATGATCTTTATTAATCAGGGTACGATTCTGAGTGTAGCAAGCTGTATTCACTGCTTCAGCCCAAAAGTAAGTGGGAAGTTTTGATTCACTTAGCATAGTCCTTGCTGCTTCAACCAAGGTACGGTTCTTCTTTTCCACTACTCCATTCTGTTGAGGAGTTCTTGGTGCTGAATATTGTCTTGATATTCCTTTCTCTGAGCAGAAATCATTTAGAACTGCATTCTTGAATTCAGTTCCATTGTCTGATCTGATTGTCCGCACATGTAGCTTAGCTTCCACTTCTATCTTCTTAATGTGATCAATGATTAGTTGTGTTGCTTCATCCTTTGACTGTAATAATAACACCCACGTGTACTTGGAGTAGTCGTCAACCATCACTAATGCATATCTTTTTCTTGATACTGACATAACATTCACTGGACCAAATAAATCCATATAAATCAGCTGAAGAGGTTCAGAAATGCTTGCAGTTATATGCTTCTATGTGATGCTTTCTTAGACTTCCCTTTTTCACATGCTTCACATAGTCCCTCCTGATAAAATTCCATCAGGGGCAACCCTCTCACTAACTCTCTATTTACCAAAGAGTTCATAGTTTTGAAGTTCAAGTGTTAGAGCTTCTTATGCCATAACCAACTTTGTTCTGATGAAGCCTTGCTATAGAAACATTTAACTTCTCCATCACTGGTAGAACTTAAGTCAGCTATAAACAAATTTCCTTTTCTTACTCCCAATAGAGCAAGATTCTCATCTTTCCTATTTGTGATCAAGCATTTGTCTTTTCTGAAGTCTACATTGTATCCTTTGTCACAGAACTGACTGATACTTAGTAGGTTGTGCTTTAATCCTTCAACAAGAGAGATATTTTCAATGATGACATTCCCAATTTCCAGATTCCCATATCCCGTAGTGAATCCCTTGTTGTCATCTCCAAAGGTTACTATCGGGTCGGTCTTCTTAACCACATATGTAAGCAGGGACTCTTCTCCTGTCATGTGTCTAGAACAACCACTATCCAGAATCCACACGACCTTTGCTTTATTAACCTTACCCTGCAATCACAGATTGATTAAGCGAACTTTGGTACCCAAACTTGTTTGGGTCCTGAAGGTTTAGATACTTTAACAGAAGTAACATTTAAATCAGTCTTAACCTGTTTTTCTTTCATGTTAGTTGTGGCTTTCTCATTTTCAGTGCTAGTGCTACAAGATGCATTCATTAACTTAAAATAAGCATGCATGATATTGTATGCACAAAGTAAGCATTCTTTCTTACCATAGGGTTCATGAAGATTAGGCATGTCATACATGTTATGCATTTCAGAAGCAACAGTAGTTTCTACTTTAACCTTTTTACATGCATGTGTAAGGTGTCCAGCAGAATTACAAATAGTGCACAACTTCCTAGATGCAATGGGTGAGGATGTACTAACATTCTGATTAATAACACTTGTTTTCCCATTCTTGTTCTTTTTAGCATTTCTAACCTTATTGCCTTTCTCACACTACTAGAAAAAGTAGAATAGACATCACTGATTTAACATCGGTTGGAAAAGCCATCGATTTAAAATGACTTAATGACATCGTTCTTATAAAAAACGATGTCTTTTATTTGTTTAAACATCATTTCATAGTACAACCAATGTGTTAGATACAATTTTAAAAAACAAATATCCGCGCGTTCCCAATTTCTTTTCCCCCTTTATAAAATTTATTTCCCCCCTTCACCAAATTTTGCTTTCCCTCTTTCTTACATTCGTAGTTTAACCAACGAAAAAACTCACAAAATACACAAAATTAAAAACATCTCTCTCTCTCTCTCTCTCTCTCTCTCTCTCTCTGTTATTCGTCTCTCTCAAAAAATATGAACCCTAATTATTTGAAACCATGGATAACATCATGTCGATTTGTTCAGTTTTGTAACAAATTCATATCCAAATCTCACACACAATTCAATCTATCAATTAGCTTGAAACAAAGTCGCAAAAGATTGATTCTAGACTCAAAAACCTAAGTCGATTTGTTTGTAACTACAAATCAAAAGCTAGAATTATTCATCAGATCTTAAACATCGAGTCTAATTGATTTGGTAAGTGAATTGAGTTAGTTTCAGTTATTTTGATTCAATTAGTAAGTAAATAATTCAATTTTTCTGATTTAATTTAACAATAGTACAATTTGTTTTTTCGATTTTGTTTTTCTTATATTTTGCAGGAGGATTGGTTTGGGCATGATTATTTGTCACTATTTGGGTAAGTTTGAATCTGATTTTGTTTAATTTTAACTTTTTAATTAGTAATTAGTGTGTTTGTGTTTGTCTTGTAATTGTTTGAATATGTTCTATAAACTGAAATTAGTGTGATTGGTTAATTTTGGATGTTAGAGCAAGGGTCTGTGTAGAATGTTCTTTCCCTGGCCTCCTGGGTGACTTAATATTAATACCATTAGTGTACTAGTTTACAGTGCAGGTCATAATAATTATCTTGTATTTAATTCGGTATTGTGCACCTCTTAGGTGCTGGCTCCAAACCATACTTTCAACGTGTTATCTTCCATATTTATGCAGTATGCTTGTATGACTGCTCTATCTTGTTGGATGCACCATCTATCAAAACTTAACTACGAACAACACTTGCTTTAATTATTTATTGCATTTGAAATCTTATTCATGTACCCATATAGTTATAGTCACCATGGAGTTGTTTATTTCTGCTTAGTACAAAAAAAAAAGATGGAACATTAGTAGTACACCTAGAAACCTGTTATTTCTAGTTTAATAAAATGGATTGCAATTGATAATAAACAACTGGTAGTAAACAAAAAGTATTTGTTTAGTATGTAGAATACTAATTGTGAAGTCCTGATTATATCTTTCCTAACTTGCCTGTCTCCCTGTTTTCTATTAACTCTAATGATCTCAAAACTCTCCAACTTATCTAGAAAAGCAGAAACAAAGTAAATCTTAGTTTTTAAGAGACACTGGTCTAAAAAATTATTTGTTCCTTCCAAAATTGTTCAGGTCAACGAGGATGGGAAACAGCAGCGCCATCTAGTTGCAACAGTTGGAAAGTTCAGTGTGATATGGAATTTCCAGCAGGTGAAGGATGGTTCTCACCTAGTTTTTACTCTGTCCAACTTGTTTTTCTATAACTTTTCCTGATAAATATTTTTCTGGATATGGATGAGACCGAGTGATGATAAATGTACTTGCTACATGTGGTTCTTATTGTGATAGAAAGCTTAATAGATATCTGTGTGTTTGGGTGTGTTCTTTAGGTTAGAAGTTGCATCTTATTGTGATCAGTTCTTAAAAGTCAGAAGTATGTACACCTGCTCTATGTTTTTATGCTTTCCAGCTGCTCTATTTTTCCATTTGTTTTCTGTTCTGTTTATATGTAGCTTTTACTATGTTTCTTTAAGAAAAGTGGTTAAAGACACAATACTTATAATGTACCATGTCATACCATGTTAAAGTTATAAAATATAAATATCTAGTCATGTTTCTTTGTGCAAATACTTGACTTCTATGTTATTTAGGGGGAGTACATGCTCCTATGGTAGGATTCATGCACCCCACGCCTATTGCTACACTTCCATTTCTTTCTATACATTCTGCTGTTGTGGCGTTTTATGATGGGATATTAAAACATGGTACTGCATGGAAGGCTTTAAGAGAGGACTTGCCCATGCAGAAGGATGGAATGACACTCGAGGAAGTGAGAGAGAGGATGCGTGATGTTTTGTCTCTCACGGATGTCACACGGTTTCCAATCCCCAAAAATCCTAGTTCTGTCATATTCGTAGCAGCTACTGTAAGTGGTAGATTAGATCATGTGCATTCTGGTGTTATTTTAATTTCCGTATAGAGTTCCTTTTTTGTTTTAAATATGTGATCATTGCTCAAATTGCTGTGTTGTTTTTTTCAAGATTTTGTAGGCCACTTTCTGTACAATATATCTTCCCTCACTGTTTGTTGACAATTTAGATATGGAAGCAGCTGTTTCCAATAATGAAACAAATGATACTCAAGGTTTTGAGTTATCACCTGAAGCAAATGTACTTTGAAGTGTTTCACATTCCGTTTATATTTTATATACGCAAGAGGAAACTATTTAATGTAATTTTATTTGTTCACATTCCGAATCATGGGGACATATTTTCCCTTGCAACTATCCTCTAACAACCCCATGTTTCTCTTCTAGTGTAGAGAACAGAGCCTGTCTAAAGTCAAGTGGTTAATTTTTGATTTATACTTAATTTGAAGTTCATCAAGGATCTTCATCATCCTGGACAGGAAAACCATGCAAAGTTTGGGTCTTGATACGATGTATTGTAAAACCTGGTTTTGTACCACTTGTTGTGGTATCACTAGTTGTGTTGTTTTTTTCAAGATTTACTGGATCTGATCTGGCCTAACTTTGAGACTTTTTGTAGGTTGCCGATCATAACGATAGGAAAAGAAAGCGGGTTCTCAACGAGGAGGGAAAAGCTAAGAAAAAGGTATACTTGTTCAGTGATAGCTATTAGCTGAATTTTGTTTTTGTAAATATCTTTTTATATATTGATATTCACTATATGATCCTTATTCAAGTGCATGTTACAGAAAATTAATAGTTTTATAAATCGTATATTTTTACTTGTTAAGGCTCGTCTACATATATTAATTATTTCTTCACTATTCTCCGGTCATGCAGAAGAAAGAAAGAAAGAAGCGAGCAAAGAAAAACAGAGAACTCGGTGTTGAAAGGTTGAAGCTCCCACCAGTGTCAAAACCAAGTGTCAAAACCAAAAACAGTGACATGTGAATGTGAATGTGAACATTATAGAATTGGCTAGTTCCTTAGACATTATAGATTAATTTGGATTATGGTAGGGATGATGTTTTAAATTAAAGTGTGAATGTTTGGATTATGTTTGTTTGAATGACAATGTATAAATGTTTTGTATGAATGTTGTCAATGACAAATTGGGTAATTATGGTTATTTTTGTTTTTCTGGGCATGATCAGTTTTATGGTTTCTGTTTGTAACAATATAAAAAACAACATCAGTTTCAGATGTAAAACATATAAAAAATCGATGTATAATAGAAACACATACAACATTAATGTAGTACAAAACCGATTTCTAATAACTACTTGGACAACAAAGTTTAATTCAAAAGCGATGTCTAATGACACATTACACATCAGTTCCTTGACAAGTACCGATGTTCACAATTCATTAGACATCATTTTGTTGCCAAACAATGATGTCTATGTCGAATTATATTCTATGTGCAATATGTTTAATGGAATCTAATACTGGTAATATAATAATATCAAAGTTTGGCTCATGCAATTTTAGCAAAAAAACTAGACATAAACATCAGAAAAGTACTTTTTACTGATGTCTAAACGCTTTCTAGACATCGGTAAAATACCGATGTCTAAAAGGGGGACTTTTAACATCACCGACAAAGACATCGCTAAAAAAAAAACAAGACATCGGCCAGAAACCGATGTCTATTAGCTTTTTTCTAGTAGTGTCAGTTTTAGGTAATTCAGTTTTTACTGATTTCCTAGGCAATTCAGTTGTTATCTCTACTGCCTTCTTTAAATCCTCCTCAAGCAATTCTTGTATTATGATTAAGTCTCCTTCACTGAAAGGTTCTGAAACAGGCTTAACAAAAACTGGACACTCAACATTCTTAAGAATGTGTGGAATATTCTCCTTGACAACTGGAGGTGCCACATGGAACTCCACTGGCTTCTTTCCAGTTTTCTTGTTGTAGTCAAATCCTATAGCAGTTTTATTCCCTAAGGTCTGAGTATCAATGATTTCCTTAGCAATTAGGGCAGAGTTCTTATATGCATTCAGTTTCAACTCTAGGTCTGAAATCTGCTTCATAAGGATAGTCTCTATCTCTTCATTACATTTGACCTTGTTCTCTAAGTACTCATATCTCTGTTAAGATCTTCTAAGTTGACAGCTACAAGCACTAGTTCTTCATTGTTAGATTCTAGATTTTTAATCTTAAGAACTAGTTTAGTATTTTCAATTTCAGATGCTATCATGCTTGAATGCACATTAAACAATTCTACACTAAGATCTTGTACAGTTTTCTTTTACTCAGAATTAGACATGTCAATAGTAGTTAGGATAGGTACCTGAGATGATTGTGGTGATTCCTCTGAAGAGTCGTCCATTAGGGCAAGATTTACATACTCTTCCTCTTCATCCGAATCAGTATCATCCCAGCTTTTACCCTCTACAATATAAGCTTTTCCTTTCTGCTTTCCAGATATTGCTTCCAATTGCTGTTTCATCTTTGCATTCTCTCTCTTCAAATCCTCATAAAAATCCTTCTTCTCATAGACATCTTTCTTGTCTCTTGCTTGACGAGGCTTCCGGCATTCAGTAGCAAAATGCCCTAACTCATTGCAATTATAGCATCTTGATTTGCTTTTATCAATCATGCATGTCTTGTAGCCTCCCTTAGAGCCAGAGCCAGAAGAATACTTGTTCTTCTGAAACCTGTTTGCTGAGACCTTGAACTTGTACTTAGGGGTTCTCTTGAAACGAATATGACTAAACTTTGCAGCTAAGTACGCCATGGTTTTGTCTTCCATTTGCTCAAGTTCTTCTAGGGTGTAGTAATCACTTTCATCAGCACCTAGATTTACAGAGTCCATTTTAGCCTCTATTATCTCTTCCTTTCCAGCTCTAGGGGTTTGAACCTGAATATCAGAAGTTGTTGGTTCATTCACTACAAGTGCAGCTGATCTTGCGAGTGCAGTATTTTTATTGTCCACTGTCCCTGGTCCGTAGATTATCACTCTTTGTTCTTGTTCCATCTCATAGGTTTTAAGCTTGACATAGATCATCTCTAATGACATCTTAGTAAAATCTTTTCTTTCCCTTATGGATGAAGACTTGTGTTCTACATGGTGGGGCAGTGTCATCATGAATTTCTTGTTCGTCTCTCTCAGAGGATAGGTCTTCCATTTCATAGATAATTCATTTAACAGCTTAGTATACTTCTCAAAGACCTGAGTTATACTTTCTCTGGGAAGTGATCTAAATGATTCATATTGAGATGTCACGATATCCAATTTGTTTTCCTGCACGTCTTCAGTAACTTCCATTATAAGATTTATGGTATCCCACATTTGTTTCCCACTTATACAGTTCATTATCTGATAGCTCATTTATTTCTCTACAGAGTCTATTAATATCATCATTAGACCTGTATCCAATCGAATCAGTTCATTATCAAACTCTGTGTACTCAGACAATTCCTTTGGGGTTGAACCTTGAGGAACTCTAGTACCTTCAGGAGTTGTCATTTCGCTCACTGGTTTCATTGGTGCAAACGGTCCGTTCTCTAAAATGCCAATATACAACGGATTAGATGCTTTGATAAATAACAGCATCTTCATCTTCCACAGACCGAAATCATCTCTAGTAAAGGGGGGAACTTTGATACCAACAGTTGTCTTTGGAGCACTCATGGTTTCTGAAAATTTCAAACTATTTAAGATACAAGAAAGTCCAATAAAATGAAAAATTTTGAAAATTAAAAAATTTGGTACAAATTTTCAAGCCTTGTTTGATTTTGGTCTCATTCACCGGATCTGATTTATACGTCAATCAAGAAGCTCTGATACCAATTGTTAGGTCCAAAGCATCGTAGAATGGGGGGTTGAATACGATACTCACAAATTATTCAATTTCGTTCACGGATAATTATTTGTGTTCTTGTCCGAAATCAAATATACCAAATCAAAACACGAGTCCGGGAATATATCGTTTTATAAATATAAACCACGAAGGGTGCTACAATTCTAATCCATAGGATTAGCTTTAATGAGTTTAGGTTACACAAAATCAATACAATGATCAAATTTAAAGCACTATTAATTTCTCTGTCAATTTCTCAAGCTCAAAACTCTCTCTTCGTAAATGATGTTCTGTGAAATTCCTAACTGAAGAAAACATTGTCTTCACTCTTCAAATGTAGACTTGAAAAACTATCGAAGGCTTAAGAAAGAATCCTGGCCGTCCAAGTTTTTCATAAACCTGACAAAGAATACAATTTCACCTGCTCCCTTATTTAAAAAAACTATCGAAGGAACTATTTTCTTTTCCTTCGATAGATTTTAATAAAATCTATCGAATAGAAAACTAGTTACTTTTCAAAGTACTTCGATTGATTTTCATTCAAACCTCCTTCATCATTTTCGATAGTTTTTCTTAAAAGAAAACTATCGAATGTTTTCTAATGCAATTTGATCCTTGAAGGTTCTCTCTTTTTACAGCAAGCATATTGTACTTCCACTTAAACCTAAACATACCTTATAATATCCTTTTCACTTTCAGGATGTTTCAGGTTTGACTTTAAATCAATTTCTTCCGAGACGATAAACATCTTGATCTTTTTAGTGCTGACAACTAGTGCAACTAGTCTGGTTCACATATGACTAACACTTGATCAATATCTCTATGTCTTCAATTCAATGTTGTTGATAAGTCCTTTGTCGTCCTAGTTGCTTCAATAAAATCACTGAAATCCTCTGGTACTAACTCTTTATCATTCAAATACTTTTGTAGTCTTGAAAGTCTTGTTTCTTTATTTGTCATTGAGGCTTGAACATATTAATGAACTTCTTTCCGTGACCTGTTTACGGACTTCAAGAATACATACCATATTTTGATTTTTTGAGTTTACCTTTTCTTCTTTACTTCTGAATTCCTGTGCTTCTGTTAATATTATAGTTTGTCTTGTCCTTTGTTGAGTTGTAGTTATCTCTGTTACATGTTATGTTACATTATGCTTTACAGGCTTGTAATGCTCGTTTGGCTTTGTCGGTCTTGTTGAGTTTTACCGGAATCGCCTCCAAGCTCCCTGAAACGGAAATGCCCGCGGAAGGTTATGTCCCCGTAAGCACCTCCGGCGTGAGAATAAGTATCCGGTAGACGGAAATCATAATACAAGTATATAGATAGGTATTAATTTCTAGAGAGAGAAAGTAGAGAGAAGGTAGGGCAAATCCTATCAGAAATTGAATATAGTGAAAGTGTAGTGAATGTTGTGAACCCCCTGCACTGAAGTGACTAGGGGGTATATATAGGCTCATGTCATGTGCAGTGCACATGACTGAGTGTCCACGTGGGGGACAAGAGCTACAAATTAGGATTTTGGTCGGGGGTCAATGTCCACCTTGTGTCAGCTGCATGTTGTCCTGATGTTTGGACCATGTACTTGTGCCAGCTTTGTTGCAGAGATCAGTGTCTTGTCCTTGTTAGCTTTGTCTTGTGTGTACTTGTCTGTTGTGCAACGTGTCATGTCCAATCCTTATGGGCTTGGTGGACATTGCAGGCTTTGTGGACCTTGCAGACATTATGGACCTTGCAGGCATTGTGGACCTTGCAGAACTTGTTTTAGACTTGGGCTTGATTTTAATAGGTGAATTGGCCCTTTGCAAATCACCTACTATCACTTAATATTTTGAGTTTTCATAAAAAAAAATTACTTTTCATTCAAAATAAATTTGAATTGGATTAAAAATTATATTTTACGTATTGCACAAACAATCAAATAATGAACTTATTAAAGATATATTATAAAAATGTTTTTTTTCTAAGTAAGTAGAAAATTAGTAAAATAATATAAGTTCGGTATAAATTAATAATATTAGAACTATAATAAAAACTATAACAATAATAATAACAGAAATTGATTAAATTCGATGAACTAACAAAATCTTTAAGTGATTTATGTGTGAAATATTTAATTTTTAAATATATAAAATTAATTATAAAAAAATTATAATATTGCTAAATGCATGAAGTTTTTATTGAATACAGTAATGAACAAATACTTTTATATCCATGTACGCTGGTTAGGTGGTTGGTACATCGTATTTTTACCTAATTATCATTACTTATTTATAAAAAAAATATTATTAATCAATAATAGTACATATTTATAACCAATAATCTTTTCCAGCTAAAACACATTACTTTTTCTAATTTTCTAATAAAAGTTTGTGTAGTCTATAAGCTAGTCTATACTTCTATAATTTATAGATGAAACATTAAAAGTTTTGTAGTCTGGTCACTAAAGTTTTTGTAGTCTGGTCACTCAATTCATAGCTGTTAGATATTTCTGATCAAATCGATGACAACCGTTAGATAAATTATTAAAATTATTATATAGAAGATCTTTTCTATTTTTCCTAACTAAAACATCTCATTTTCCAAAAAACATCGCAAGTAGTTTCATTTAATAAAATAACATAATAAATTTATAATTGCTAATAACTAACCCATTACCTTTTTTAGCCAAAGTGTATATTCTTTTTTATATTTTCTAATTAAAATTTCTAATTTTCTATTTTTCCTAACTAAAACCTCCTGTTAGAAGTGAATACCACTAGAAACTAGACAGAGGGGGGGGGGGGTGAATGGATAGTTTGATGTTTTTCGATTCTTGAAACACAAGATAAACTGTATATGATTATGCTATGTAATATGCGGAATATAAACAACACACACAATCACTTTAATCTACTTTGTATTGAGTAAATTAAATACTACAGCTTTCCGGAAATTCATAACGGAATTTCTGGCTTCTAAACAAGAACAGTTTGTAACTTGTTTTTGCTTACAGAGAAAAGAGTGCTTAAGATAAAACTATGTGTATCTCTCTTACTGCTTACAGTGGTGTGTGCTTAATATATATATTCACCTATACAAACTATGCACACCACTATTTACACAGTTACCCCTAGCTGAAAGTTCAACTTGTCCTGCCATAAGAGGTTAACTGTGTCAGGAAGGACCACCTGCTTTTCGGAGTCTTTCCCGTTTCTTAAGCTGCTTGACTCTTATCTTTCTCTCCAAGTTTAGCTGTAGATTTGCCATCTGTTCTTTGGACCACCTTTCCAGAACAAATGCTTCAGTATTTGTCTCTTTTGATTCTTGATTATGTACCTTGATATCATGAATTCCTCTTCATTCCAGACTTCGCGATGTCCCTTGTGAAGACTATGCGGTATGACCTTTGAGGACTTTGCGACATAGGTCATTTTAGGACTATGCGACATAAGTCATTTGAGGGCTACGCGACATAAGTCATTAGAGGACTACGCGACATAAGTCATTTGAGGACTATGCGACATAAGTCATTTGAGGACTACGCGACATAAGTCATTTGAGGACTATGCGACATAAGTCATTTGAGGACTATGCGACATAAGTCATTTTGAGGACTTCACGATCTAGGAATCTTTGACTTTGCTGACTTCAACACTTCACGACATGAGTCTTGAGGACTTCACGACATAGTTCAAAATGGACTATGCGATCTAGCACTTCTCGACATGGACATTGGTGACTTCACGACATAGCTTTATTCTGACTTTGCTATATAATGCCTTAGACAAATTTCTGCAACTTATTTCTTCAGGGCCTTATTCATCTCTATCCTGTTGCATGAACAAAACTGAACTTCTACCAGGACAATTATTTAATGGCCTATATACATTCTAGTTGCAAGAAGCTTACTAAGCTCATTATACTTCTGAGCATACATGACCAAGCTGATGTTCATGAGAACAAGACAAGTACATAGAGAGACCTATACTATATCCCAGTGATAGAATTCACTAGGTCATGTAGTGTGACATAGTCACATAGCTTAGGCTTGTTAATGGTGGTATTCAGACATGTCTTGAGCCTAACAATCTCCCCCAAATTGTGAGTAAGATCCTTAGGCACAATTTCATGTCTGATAACAAGCCTAACTAACATAAAAAGAAACAGATATAAAGAAGATAGAAAGATGAACAGAGTTTGATAACAACTTGAAAACTTAACCTTATAGAGTTTCTTCTTGTGCTACATAGCTTTAGTTCCCAATTGTTTCTCTAGGAAATCATCATAGACTTTCTTCTTCCTTATTTCTTCATTCTTCTTCATATCAGAGATGGCTATTAGAATTAAATCTCTTGCAATCAACTCTTCTATGAGAGGAGAGCCTTCTAAATCTTCAGCTGCTGTTCTCAAGGCACTTTCCACATATGAATCTATAAACTCCATCCTTATCTTGCTTTTTCCTCCATAATGATTTTTGTACTCCACAATATAAGGATTTTGCTTTACCCTGCACAGTCCTTTCTTCCTCAGCTCCTTTGCCTTTTCTTCCATCTCAGCCATCTCCTTTTCTTTCTGACACCTCTTCTCTTCATTCAGCTTCTTTAGATTTTCTTCATAGGCAGAGTGCATCTTCATGAATCTAGCAATCTCTATTTTCCACATCCTCTCTTCCTTTTCTTCAAAGTTTAATAAGGCATTTATTCTTTCAAGTTCATAGATTGGAAAATATTTCCTGCTGCCTTGCTTCATCTCTTTCTCCCTTCCATCAGTATATTTAATCTCAAGATGATTCTTCTTCGCTTTGACTTCAAAGATTCTTTGAGCCCTCAAAAATGCTAGGGCATCTTCATCATAGTCTTCATCCAGAGGAAGCACTTTGATCCCTACTACATTAGTGATTACTCCATTCTTCTTTGTTATCCTTTTCCTTCTGGCTACACTCTTGATCTTCAAATGTTTCACTTGAGGTAGCTTGCTGGAGCAGGGAGAATTAGTCTTCAGTGCCACATCATTTGGAAGTAGCTTCATTTCTTTGCCCTTGATCCACTACAACACTCCACTAGCTGTGACCTTGTGGAAGTGTCTTTTTGTGACAATTCAGGTTCATAAGTCTTGGATAATGATTTAGAAGGATCATTACTAATAGTACCTGTTAGGAATATGTTGTTCTTGATGATAATTATAAAAACACTTAGTAGATTTTGTATTAAGTCATTTTGTAACTGTCAACGAAATGACATGCTTTGCAGCATTCCGTTGACAGGTAGCTCATCAACGAAATGAGTGATGTAGCAATTGCACTGTACAATACTTCACAGTTTGATATGCATTTTGATGTATGTATTAGATAGGTTTCCTAAGTCATGTTGACTAAGTACTAGATAGGCAAAATAGGTTGGTTAATTGTAAATATCTTGTACCTTGTAATTTTGCCTAAGTGAAGACATGTCAACGGTATGAGGATTACTCTATCAACGAAACAAGGATACACCATCAACGGTATGGAGTTTACTCATCAACGAAACGAGAGAAACACCATCAACGGAATGAAGAATAAAGCTATCAACGAAACACATCTCCCTGCTATCAACGAATCATTATTGCTTTTCTGAATAGTTGACAAAGTGATAGTGACAGTTTACTGAACAGATCTAAAGGTGATGTGGAAGTGTACTTTGCATTGGAAACCATTAAAATGGACATGGGGAATAAGGAAACATCCCAGTTTCCAATTGGGCTCTTGGGAGTGATCATAATAAGCATGAAGACAAAAGCAAGGATCTCCAAGGACCACTGGACAAAGGGATGAAAAGCAAACTATTGGCGGTTACCTTTAGTGTACTTTAGTGTAGCCAAAAAAAATAGTATTGAAAACTTGGGAATATATATATAACCAAGTGTAGCAGTTAAGATAGAGTAAGAGAAGAAAAATAATAGTTTGTATTAGCTATCTTTGAGAGCATTCTTCTCTACAACTCTGTAACTGAGCAGCTGTGTACTTTTGTATCACAGATTATTTCCGCAATAAAAACACTTCAGTTGGATCATCAAACAATCCAACTGAATGATTTATATCTTGTGTTTTTATTTATTCAGTTCAGTTTTATTTTATAAAGTGTTTTAAGTTTAAGAAAATATCAAGAATTGTATTCAACCCCCCCTTCTACAATTCTGTTAGGTCATTTGGGATTAACAATTGGTATCAGAGCAAGCTTCTAACATACAAGAAGTTTAAAGATCAAGACCAAAAAAACAGAAGCCATGGTGAAGAAGGATGCAGGTGTGAAGATACCAGTTCTTGATAAGGACAATTACTTTCACTGGAAAGTAAAGATGCATTTACATCTCATGTCTATGGATGAGAGATATGTAGACTGCATTGAGAAAGGTCCACACGTTCCCATGAAGTTTGCATCTAGAATTGGAGTGCCAGATGATGCTCCTGATGTAGAAATTCCAAAACTTGTCTCAGAATGGACTATTGAAGATCTTGCAGAAATCCATAAAGATAAGAGAACCATGAACATTCTGTTTAATGGTTTGGAGCAAGAGATGTTTGACAATGTCATCAACTGTACAACCTCCAAAGAAGTATGGGACACTGTTAGAACTCTCTGTGAAGGTACTGAGCAAGTTAGGGAAAACAAAATGCAACTCCTTATACAACAATATGAGCATTTTCATTTTAAAGCTGGTGAAACCCTAAATGACACGTTTAGTAGGTTTCAAAAGCTTTTGAATGGATTAAAGTTGTATGGGAGGATCTATCAAACCAAGGATTCAAACCTTAAATTTCTTAGAGCTCTTCCAAAAGAATGGAAGCCTATGACCGTTTCTCTCAGAAACACTCAAGAGTACAAAGACTACACTCTTGAAAGGCTTTATGGAACCTTGAAGACTTATGAGCTGGAAATGGAGCAAGATGAGGAAATTGAAAAGGTACAGAAGAAGGGTGGATCTATTGCATTGATTGCATCTGTGAACCAACTGGAAGATGACACTGAAGAAGCTGCAAAGGCCACAACTAGTCGAGCTAGTTGTAGAAGTGATGTTAGCAAGGGTAAAGGTAAAATGACAGAAGAAGAAGAACCAGAACCAGCCAACTTGGATGACTTAGATGAGATTGATGAACACATTGCTTTTCTGTCAAGAAAATTCTCTAAGTTCAAGTTCAAGAGAAACTCAGAAGCAAGGCCACCAAGAAGAGACTTTCAACCTAACAAATCAAACTGGATTGAAAAGTCTAAGTCAAAATGTTTCAATTGTGGAATACTTGGTCACTTTGCTGGAGACTGCAGAAAGCCCAAGGTTGAGAAGGGCAACAGGAAATTTGAGCCTGTTGATTATAAAAAGAAATACTTTAAACTTCTCAAGCAAAAAGAAAAGGCTTTCATGTCTCAGGAGTATGATTGGGCTGGTAATGGTGAAGATTCTGATGATGATGTTGAATATGTCAACTTGGCTCTTATGGCTAACAATCATGAGCAGGAAGCAAGCTCCTCAAGCAACCAGGTAACAATTACTAATCTTTCTGAGCTTTCTAAAGAGGAATGCGATAGTGCAGTAAATGAAATGTCTACTGTATTATATAATTTGCGTGTTACTCTTAAATCACTTACCAAAGAGAATTCAAGAATTAAAGAGACTAATTTGCTCTTAAGTGATAGGAATGCAATGTTAGAAGCACAGCTCATTGAATTTGAGAAAATGAGATGTGTTAGTAGGGATGCTAAGAAGGAACTTGAGAACGTATTACAAAGGGAAGAAATTCTTAAGACACAACTTGAAATAGAACAAAGTGTGATTGCTAAATGGAAAGATGCCAGGAATGTTGCTACCAACATCATTAATGTTCAAGGTATGGAATCTTTCTGTGAACAATCATGGAAAAAGAACAAAGAGAAACTAGGGTATGTTGGTGAAACCTTAGAATCAGAAACAGAGTCAACAAACAACAATGATCATTTGTTGAAGGTTGATATGTCAACGGAATGCAATGTTTCGTTGACACATGAACCATCAACCGATCAGGCTGTTTCGTTGACAGACAAAAGAAAAGATAAACTCACTAGACTTAATGACAAGTATGGTCCTGTCACCAAGAACTTTGTTCAAGGTGAGTCTAGTAAATCAAAGAAAGTTGAGAAGCCTGTTGAAAGAGCTAATGTAGGTCACTTATCCAACAAGCAATTGAAAGATAAGTTAGAGTATGTTCAAGTTGAGGCTAAGGGAAATAAAAGGAATAACAGGAATGGCAAAGTAGGAATTAACAAACACAACAATTACACACCTGATAAATATGCTCCTAGAAAAACATGTGTTAATTGTGGAAGTGTTAGTCATTTATCTACTAACTGCAAATCTGTTAAGAAGACTGTTAAAGTGAAAATTCCCAAGCCTGCAATGAATAGTTCTATGCCTACAATGCCTGTTATGCCTAACATGTTTGCTCCATATGCACAATTTCAAAATCCATATGCCAGCATGCCATTTGTGTCTAATCCATACATGAATATGTTTAATGTGCCACAAATGCCATGGAATATGAATAACATGTTTGTTCCTCCAATTATGCATGCTAAGAATGAAAATGTGAGCAATCCTCGGAAATCAACACCAAGGATGAAGATTGATTTAAATCAATCTGAGCCCAAGGTGAAAAATGATATAAAAGGAAAAGCAAAGGCTAACAAAACAGGACCCAAGGAAACTTGGGTACCAAAATCGACTTGATTTGGTTTTATTGTGTGCAGGGAGACAAAAGGAATCTTTGGTACTTGGATAGTGGTTGTTCAAGACACATGACTGGTGATTCTACCCTGCTCAAAGAGTTTCAGGAAAGAGCTGGCCCTTGTATTGCTTTTGAAGATGACAGCAAAGGCTACACAAAGGGATATGGCTTGATTTCAAAAGAGAATGTCATCATAGATGAGGTTGCATTGGTGGATGGTCTTAAGCACAACTTGCTTAGTATCAGCCAACTTTGTGACAAAGGATTTTTAGTTACTTTTTCTAAAGAAGCCTGTGTTGTTTCTAAAGGAGGAAACAACAATGTGGTAATGACTGGATTCAGAAGAGGAAATGTGTACATTGCTGACTTTAGTAGCACAAGTCCAGAAACCATCACTTGTCTTTTCAGCAAGGCAAGCAAGGATGAAAGTTGGCTATGGCACAAGAAATTATCTCATCTGAACTTTAAAGTTATGAATGATTTGGTGAGGAAAGATCTTGCTAGAGGAATTCCACAAGTGGAGTTTTCCAAGGATGGTTTGTGTGGTGCCTGTCAAAAGGGGAAACAAAAGAAGGCATCATTCAAAAGCAAGACAGAGTCATGAATTGTCCATCAGCTTGAGTTGCTTCATATGGATTTGTTTGGCCCTGTAAATGTCATGTCTATTTCAAAGAAGAAATATTGTCTTGTGATTGTTGATGATTTTTCTAGATTTACATGGACTTTCTTTTTGCTCTCCAAGGATGAGGCAAGTGAAATCATTATCAATCACATCAAGATGGTAAACAATCATCCTGACTTGAAAGTAAGAAGGATTAGGAGTGACAATGGGACAGAATTCAAGAATTCAAGCATGAAGGTGTTCTGTGAAGAAAATGGTATTTTGCATGAGTTTTCAGCAGCAAGGACACCACAGCAAAATGGTGTAGTTGAAAGGAAAAACAGAACACTTATTGAAGCTGCAAGGACTATTCTAGATGAATCAAAGTTACCAACTTATTTTTGGGCTGAGGCAGTTAATACAGCTTGCTTCACTCAGAATATTTCTTTGATTAATCAGGCCAAAGGAATGACCCCTTATCAGCTACTCAAAAGAAAGAAGCCACTATTGGATTTTCTTCATGTCTTTGGATGCAAGTGCTTTGTTCTGAGAAATCAAGCTGAGCATTTGGGGAAATTTGAAGCAAAGGCAGATGAAGCAATATTTGTGGGTTATGCAGCAGGGAAAGCCTACAGAGTCTACAATCTCAGAACCAACATTGTTATGGAATCTGTACATGTTGTTTTTGATGATCTCAAAATTCAGGGTCTCTGTGATGAAGGTTTCCATGAAAGTCTCTCTTTTGAGAATGAGGAAGGAGAACAAATGGATCATGATAAGACTATTGAGAAACAGTCCAAAGTTGTTGTATCTAGCACAGATGAAAGCAGCAGTGAAGATGAAATTGATGCATTAAGATTGAAAAGAATAGCTGCTAGTAGGCCAAATGGTCATTCCGTTGACAGTCAGAATGAGCGTTTCGTTGACAGTCAAAATGGTCATTCCGTTGACAGTCACAGAAATGCTTCCAGGAGTGATCAATTAGGGACAACAAACTCAGGGGGAGTTTCTCAAGGACAAATATCTAATCTAGGCGATCATGATCATGAAGCTACTTCTTCAAGATCAAATCTACCTCCCTCAAGGAAATGGACTAAAGATCATCCCTTTGAACTTATTATAGGTGATGTGTCTTCAAAAGTCCAAACTAGAAGAGCAACTCAAGAAGAATGTCTATATAGCAGCTTTCTGTCTCAAGATGAGCCAAAGAAAGTTGAGGATGCACTTCTAGATCCAGATTGGGTCTTGGCTATGCAAGAAGAGCTAAACCAATTTGAAAGGAACAAAGTTTGGAAGCTGGTGCCCAAGCCTAAGGACAGAAGTGTCATAGGCACAAAATGGGTGTTCAGAAACAAGATGGATGAAAATGGCATAGTCACAAGGAACAAAGCTAGATTGGTTGCAAAAGGCTACTCACAGGAAGAAGGAATTGATTTTGATGAAACCTTTGCTCCTGTTGCAAGACTAGAAGCAATAAGGATTTTCCTAGCCTATGCAGCCCATGCCAATTTCAAGGTCTATCAAATGGATGTGAAGAGTGCTTTTCTAAATGGGGAATTGGAAGAGGAGGTGTATGTAAGTCAACCTCCTGGTTTTGAAGATGATGATTTTCCAGAATATGTATACTTCCTCCTCAAAGCACTCTATGGTTTGAAACAAGCACCTAGAGCCTGGTATGACACATTTTCACAGTTCCTCCTTGAGAATCACTTCACTAGAGGTACTGTAGATAAAACTCTTTTTCATAGGATTGTGAATGGCTCTACAATACTTGTTCAAATATATGTAGATGACATAATTTTTGGGTCTACAGATGAAAAACTTTGTCAAAAGTTTGCCAAGCTTATGCAAAGTAAGTATGAAATGAGCATGATGGGAGAGTTAACTTATTTTCTTGGTCTTCAAGTAAAGCAAGTTAATGAAGGCATTTTCATTAGTCAAACCAAGTACATTAATGATTTGTTAAAGAGGTTTAACTTAATGGAATGCTCTCCTGCCAAAACACCCATGCCTACTGCCACCAAAATTGAATTGAATACTAAGGAAAAATGTGTGGACATTTCAAGTTACAGAGGCATGGTTGGCTCACTTTTATATTTAACAGCTAGTAGACCTGATATTATGTTTGCTACATGTCTATGTGCTAGATTTCAGGCTGATCCTAGGGAATCCCATTTAGTTGCTATTAAAAGAATTTTCAGATATCTCAAAGGAACACCAAACCTTGGCATTTGGTATCCTAGAGAATCTGGTTTTGAACTAATTGGTTATTCAGATGCAGATTATGCAGGATGTAAAATTGACAGGAAAAGCACAACAGGAACCTGTCAATTTCTAGGAAACAAGCTTGTATCATGGTTCAGCAAGAAACAAAACTCAGTTTCCACCTCCACAGCTGAGGCTGAGTATATTGCAGCTGGAAGTTGTTGTGCACAGATTTTATGGATGAAAAATCAACTACTTGATTATGGAATAAGAGTTGAGAAAATTCCTATTTTCTGTGACAACACTAGTGCCATTGCCATTACTGAGAATCCAGTGCAGCATTCAAGGACCAAGCACATTGACATCAAGTACCACTTTATTAGAGAACATGTTATGAATGGTACTGTGGAGTTACATTTTGTTCCAAGTGAACAACAACTTGCAGACATCTTTACCAAGCCACTTGATGAATCCACATTCTCAAGATTAGTAAGTGAGCTAGGTATGCTAAATTTCTCTTAATTATTTTGAGATTTTTGCAAGTTAAAATGCAGCCAGGAACTTGCTATAATTTTTCTGTGAATTGATTTTCTCAGGAAAAGGTGAAATTTTGTCTAAGTCAAAATTACTATGTCAACGAAACGCACCATTTCGTTGACAGTCTTAGCATTTTTCTGGGTGTTTCGTTGATAGCTCTTTTATATCAACGAAACGCAGCTTTATCAACAAAATAAGACTGGACTTTAACCGCCCAATCCTGATTCGTTGATATAGCGCTTTTTAATCTGAACCGTTGAAATTTCACGTTCTTTATCACGATCTATACATACACCCCTGTAAGTATAAATCGTGGTAATTTTTTTTAATTCTAACGGTTACTTTTTTTTAAGCCAATCAGGTAATTTAGATTAATTATTGGACTTAATTTCTGAGAATTTTTGGGGGAGTATTTAAGGAACTTTAATTTCTTTATTTCATTTCTACCTGTTCTCAAAAATTCCAAAAGTTTTTCTAGCTTCTTCTCTCTAACAAGCAATACAGCTCGAAGCTTTTCCTCACTCAACAATGGCACCCATAGTCAAGCTTATGTCTGCTGGTGGGTTCATCTATGAGAAGAACAATTCCATTCCATTTGTTGTTAAGGAGAGTCCGAACAGCATCTTTTTCAAAATGATGGATTTCATGAGGAACTGTAAATTGAGCTATGCGATGTTTCACTCTACACCACTCTACAATGAAGTAATCGAGGAGATTTGGACCTCATGTGAGTATAGTGGAACAAACGGCACACTGCAATTCACTCTTCAAGGTAATGAGTACATAGTTAATTCTGATGTTTTGCAAGCATGTTTACATATTCCTGATAATAACTGTGATGCTTTGCCTACTAACACTGAAATAACTACAATGCTAAATTCTATAAACTACTCTTTGCCTACTGATAACTTAGGTAGAATTATTAGGAGAGGTTTGGTTAGGGAATACAGTTATTTAGCTGATGCATTCATTAAGGTCTTTTCTGGAAAGATTAGTAATTTTGATGCATTAACTAACTCTATGTTAATTCTCCTAACCATGCTTCTAAATGATAGATATTACAACTTTAGCACCCAACTTATGTATGAAATTGGTGCTAAGTTGGGTGATAAGGCAAATAGGAAGAAAAATATCTATTATGCAAGGTTTCTGATGATGCTGGCTAATCATGTTAGTCCAGCACCATTAGTTATCTCTAACCCTATTGCCAGGTTTGAGTGCTTTGTGCAAGAGAAGAGAGTATTGACAGACATACTGAGGCTGAACCACAATGGTGATGTTCCAGTGGTGTATCTGCCAATCATTGAGGTAACTACTGCTATCCCTGTTAGTATAGCTGTTACTTCCATTGTTTCATCCAATCCAGTTGCTATGGAGTCTGTAGCTGTGACCCAACAGGCTCCTGCCCCAGCAACAAAACCAAAATCTAAGAAATCCTCCAAGCCAACCTCAGGTGCTTCTCAAAAGGCACCTGTTGTAAAAACTACCACACAACCTAAGGGGAGTGAGTCTGGAGTTGTGAGAGGTGAGGGAAGGGGTGAAAGTCAAAGAAACTCCAAGGATAAGGAAGGTGAGGTAAGTGTTTCCCAGCCTAGCCCCATTGTGTCTTCCCAACAAGGCACAATGAGTAAAACGGATTTAAGCACAAGTCTAATTGCATCCTCCCAAAAGGATGTAATTATTGAAACAAGCTCTCAACCTAGAGCACAGTCCAAAAGGGTAAGGGACACTTCAAGCCCACAGTCTACATTTTCCCAATACCAAAGGAGAGTGAAGCAAAAATCCCAGGTTTCACAGGGTGCACACACACTGGAAGCAACACTTCCAGTTTCTCAAATTCAGTTTGATGTAACCCCTATCATTACTCTGGGGTTACAGTCCCATTCTCTAAATATCAATCTTGAATTATCTCCATCAAATTCACCAACTCAATCTCTAGATGTGGACATGATCCATACATCTATTCCTGATTCTCCAACTCTAATCTTGGAGAAGCCCCACTCTGAAGCTGGTGGCCATCACTTGTTAAGTGATTTGTTGGGCCATCAACCAATTTTTCCTAAAATTGCAAGGGGATCTGTGGACCAATCTCTCAAATCAATCACCACAGACTCTACTGTAATTTCTCATTCTCAAAGTGCTTTCTTGACTTCATCAACGAAACAGTCTATTTCGTTGACAAGTGTTTCTCCATCAACGGTATCCATACCGTTGACAGTTCAAACTACCATTCCGTTGATAGTTCACTCTGCACCTCTAATTGAAAATCAAGTTGTTTCCACAACTAGTGCAGATGATCTAGTGGTAGTTGAGACACTTCTAGGATTGAGAGGGAGTGAAACTGAGAGGCTGGCTTGCAGCCAGGCAAAAGGAGAGAATGAGAGTGAGAGGCTGGCTATTTCTTCCAGCCAGGCAAAAGGAGAGATTGAGAGTTCCACCTTAGTAGGTGAAGGTGAGGGTGTGAGAGGTGTGAGCCATGGGGAGCCCATGATGCAAGAATATAGAGGAGAGAGAGAAGGGACTACAGGAGTCATAAGGGAGGAAGCAGCCATTGCTAGTGAGTTAATGGAGGTCAATGAGGGAGAAAGGGAACTTACCTTCCAAGAGCATTATCAACAAACTCTGGATAGTATTTCCCTGGATCCTGAGACCTTTACTCATCCTGTGTCAGCCTATCAAGTTTTGGCTCAACAGGGCAATGTGGAGGCAGAGAGGTCACTACAACTAATTCATACAACTGCATCAATGCAAAGAGCAAAAGATGCCTTGACCAATCTATCTCCAGCAGCTGCAGCAAGTGGTGAGTTTGATTTCTCTGATGATGAGGACAGCTTTGGTGACAATCAGGTGGCCACTACTTCACAGACTGGGACTTTTGTGGTGCCTCCTACACCAAACTGGCTTTCTCAAGATTTATAAGGAAGGATCTCTCTGGATGCTGCAATCACAAGGCAGTACAATGAGGCCTATCTGGCTCATGAGTCTGCAAATGCCAATGACAAGAAATTCTACAAGGCTATTATGGATTCGCTGGAAATCCAAAGGCTACAGATGATGCAGACAAGGATTGAGGCTAGAGAAATCAAGGACTCAATTAGCAATCTCAAGGATGCTAATGACAGGAGGCTAGATGAAAAGCTTCCTCTTCTCACTGTGTCCAAGATGAACAGGTTTTTCACTAAGGAACCTGAGGTGGCTACCTCCTTGAAGACTCTCTCTTCTAGAGTGGACAAGGTGGAAGCTACTTTATCTCAGATGCAAAAGGAACAGGAGAAGCAGACACAACTATTGGCCCAGCTAGTGGCAGCTCAAGGACTCCCAGTCATCTCTCTTGATGATAACAAAAAGGGGGAGAAATCTAAGGAGCTAGACATTCAAATCACAAAGGTTATGGTCCCAGCCATTTCCCTGCCAAAGGAGCCACTAGCTATGGGGGAGTCAGGCAAAGCTAAACTGGACAGCATTGACCTGATTCAGCAAGCATCTATGAAGCTACAGCTTGCTGAACAAATTAAAGACCACTGGTCCAGGATAGATGAAAGAATCAAGAAGTTAGCTGATCCTGCAAAGACTTCAGATCCATCAACGAATCAAGCTTCTTCAACAGAGCCATCAACGGATGCCATGGTTTTAGTGTCAACGGAATGGGAGCCACAGACCAATTCTTCATATAAGGTAGAGCCCCTTCTGCATGGAGTCACTCAAGGATCAAGGAAGGAGAAAGGACACACTTCATGCATCAGGGATGTGGAACAAGCTACATTGCAAAGAAGCTTATCTCCCAAGTCTCCTGCTAAATCAAAGGGCAAAAATACAGAAAGGACTTTCTATCCTGCACCTTATCCAGATGAGCACAAGCTTCTTGGTCTTCTCATCACAAAAAGCAAGGAAAGCAATGATTATGAGGTAAGGAAGCAAAGGGCAATTGTCTACAGGAATGGACAACAAATCTGTGTTTGGGCTGGTCACCCAAACTTTGCTGAAGCTAAGGCTGAAGAGTCAGAAAGAGCAGCAATGCAAGCACTTGCAGTTGCTCAATCTCTTGATGAAGAAGAAAGACAGCAAGAAGAAAAAGCCAGAGAGGAAAGGAGTGCAAAGAAGAGCACAAGGCAACCAAAGGCAAGAGCTAGGAGAAATATAGCCTTTGAGAATGATGACTCTCAGAGTATTGCATTAGACTCTTCTGTACCAACTGCTCCTCCAACAATTCCTGATCCAGCTCTAGGGGAAAAGTTAGCCTGTGATCCTAAACATCCTGTTAATTTCCATGATCAGCCAATTGAGCCAAAGGAAGAGCCAATTGAGTTTGATGAGGCCAACTTTCCAAAATTCCTCTTTGAGATGGATCCAAAGAAGAAATCTAAGCAAAGGGCTACCAAGGCTAAGCCAATTCTAGTAAGGAGACCACAAGCTGAAAAACCTCCTACCAACCCAGAAGACTTCATCTACATTGCTGATATCAGGGAGGAGTCTGACCTACACATCAATCTTGATGACCTAGTTGAAGTGAGAGGAATAGCAGCTTCTTACAAACTACCAGAGAGATTGGTGTTTGTCTACAAGGGTGGGAGAGAACAGGTTTGGCCTCTACATAGAATTCTAGGAGAAGACTATCAGACACTGCTATCTGTGTTCAAATGCCTGAAGAAAGATTTTGGCTTCACCAAAACAGCTAAGTCTGAAGTTGTTTCCAAAATCTGCCAAATCAAAGCTAGCTGGAACAAGCCTGGTGCACTTCCCAGAGTATTGAAGGTCCCTCAAACAGGAAAGAAGATTCATCTCCAACCTTTTTGGATGATGGAATTCAGAGACAAGGACAACTGTAGAAGATTCTTCAGAATAGAAGACCAACTGGAGAAGGCATCCAATGAAACTTTAAGATTAATGCAATCCAAGTTGGGGAATGAAGATGAAGAAGAGAAGATTTTCTACAGAAGACTTCAAGCTCAGATTGAGGAGAACAATGCAAGAAAAGGGAAGAAAACAAGACCACAGAGGCAAAGATGAAAAATCTGCTCAGTCTAGAGGAGCAACTCTGTGCACTTGTTTTGTAAGATTTTCTACTTTGTATTTTAATTAAATTCAATGAAGCTCAATGCAATTTCTACTTTTATCATGTGTAATTTGACTGAGTGTTTTTGTTATCATCAAGGCTCTTGATTTATGGCTGTTATTCTATCAGTCATAAATTGGGGGAGATTGTTAGGAATATGTTGTTCTTGATGATAATTATAAAAACACTTAGTAGATTTTGTATTAAGTCATTTTGTAACTGTCAACGAAATGACATGCTTTGCAGCATTCCGTTGACAGGTAGCTCATCAACGAAATGAGTGATGTAGCAATTGCACTGTACAATACTTCACAGTTTGATATGCATTTTGATGTATGTATTAGATAGGTTTCCTAAGTCATGTTGACTAAGTACTAGATAGGCAAAATAGGTTGGTTAATTGTAAATATCTTGTACCTTGTAATTTTGCCTAAGTGAAGACATGTCAACGGTATGAGGATTACTCTATCAACGAAACAAGGATACACCATCAACGGTATGGAGTTTACTCATCAACGAAACGAGAGAAACACCATCAACGGAATGAAGAATAAAGCTATCAACGAAACACATCTCCCTGCTATCAACGAATCATTATTGCTTTTCTGAATAGTTGACAAAGTGATAGTGACAGTTTACTGAACAGATCTAAAGGTGATGTGGAAGTGTACTTTGCATTGGAAACCATTAAAATGGACATGGAGAATAAGGAAACATCCCAGTTTCCAATTGGGCTCTTGGGAGTGATCATAATAAGCATGAAGACAAAAGCAAGGATCTCCAAGGACCACTGGACAAAGGGATGAAAAGCAAACTATTGGCGGTTACCTTTAGTGTACTTTAGTGTAGCCAAAAAAAATAGTATTGAAAACTTGGGAATATATATAACCAAGTGTAGCAGTTAAGATAGAGTAAGAGAAGAAAAATAATAGTTTGTATTAGCTATCTTTGAGAGCATTCTTCTCTACAACTCTGTAACTGAGCAGCTGTGTACTTTTGTATCACAGATTATTTCCGCAATAAAAACACTTCAGTTGGATCATCAAACAATCCAACTGAATTATTTATATCTTGTGTTTTTATTTATTCAGTTCAATTTTATTTTATAAAGTGTTTTAAGTTTAAGAAAATATCAAGAATTGTATTCAACCCCCCCCTTCTACAATTCTGTTAGGTCATTTCGGATTAACAGTACCCACCCTAGACATAGAGTCTTGTGTTGTGGTAAAGGCACTGCTAGCAATGTCCCTGACTTGCTGAATTCCACTTCTTGTTCTCTTGATAGTTTCCTTTGTTCCCTTGGAGTCCCTCTTGTCATCATCATCATCTTTGGATTTCTTGGATGTTTTGCTCTTGCTGCTCTCACTACCTCCGTCCTTATTACTCCTAGATTGGTTCCTCCTTCTATACCTCATCATCCATATCATCTTTTCTTTCTTCCTTCTCTTTTTGAGTTTGAGGAATTCTGCCAGACTCCATAAATGTTTGTAGAATTTGAATGGTCTCCTTTTCCTCCTCACTTCTTTGTCCTCTCTTGGCCTTGAGCATTGAAATGATCTGAGCTATCTTGCCTCTATTCCTTACCTCCAGGTGATTGGGAATTATGAGCTGTTCAATTTTACTTGATTCAGGGTTGCATTGATAGATAATTGTTCTTGGTTCCTTGATTACCTCAGGCAGCCTCAACATTTGATCTTTTAGAAGTTCATTTTGCAGTCTTTGATTGTTAGCTCCCTTATCCTCTATCAGAGTAACAAGCACATCAACCTCAGTGTATCTCAGCTGTGACAGGGATTGAAATGACAAGTGCCACAAGTGGTTGTCTTTGGAAATCATGATGATCTCACTTATGTATGCTCCATTTCTTCTGCATACAACCACTGTGAAGCAATGTATTATACTCTTCAATTTTCTCCTATACTCCATAGTATTGTATCCAACACTTGCCTCACTGGCCTTTAGAAGTTCCAAGAATGCTTGATCATGAAAAATACTTGACTGTGCAACTTCCACCAGTTTGGCCTCTGTAACACAGTTCACTTTGACAGGCTGAGCTGCTGTTGATACCTAAGAAGTTGTACTATATACGTTCATTGTGCTTGGATGGACAGTGGAAGTAACTGACATCTTTTGCCCTGTTGAGTTGATTACATCCACAGTGGGAAGAGTGATAGGTTTCAAAGTTGATTCTTCTTCAATTGCTTTTCCCTTGCCCTTGCCCTTTTTCTTTTCATGTGCAACCTCCTTTCCTGTCCCCCCTTAGGCTTGGGATCAGACAAAATGGCTTGAGCCTCACCAGGAATAGGAAGATTCATACTTCTGAGCATAGTTGTCATCATTTGCTGTTGCACCAGTAAGATGTTAGAAGTGTTGTTGCCTTGGTCATCCAGCTTGTTTAAGGATTGAGAAAGCATCCTGTTTTCATCTTTTAGAGAGGCCACTTCTCTTTCTAGACCATCCACTTTAGAGAATAGTTACTGAGATTTGAAAGAATTCATAGATTGATCCTTGATCTTGGCAAAGTCAAATTTGGAGATGTTTGACATAGGGACCTCATCCACCAATTTGTCACCATACTGATTCTTCCACATGACATTCAGCATAGCATTAGAGGTTATGTTGGCTTTGACTTGATTGTCCAGTGTGGTAGCCAGTTTCTTGATGTTGTCTGTGACCATGGCAAGAGTAAGATCCATCATGTTGACATTAGAAGAGGTTTTCTAGACTTCTTTGAGGATGCCATCCACCTTGGGAAAATCAGAGAGATAGGAGTTTCTTAGTTGAGTGAGGGATCCATCTGTCTCCTCCTTTATAGAATAGATCTCTGATTGAAGCCCTTTCCCAAGATAGTACGTGCAGAGCCTTCAACTGATTCTTGTAAACATCATTAATAGCATCATAAATTGCAGCAGGAGAGAGATCCTTTGCATTGGAGCCCAGAGAAGTGAGGTATTCTTCTCTTAGAAAAGCCAGGACATCCTTGAGTTTGAGAGTTCTCTTAGCATCCAACCAGGCATCCACATTTCCCTCTAGTTCAGCTTCATCCACTATCTTCTCCTGCTGAGCTGCAACATCCTCCTTGTGGCAAAGTAAAATAGCTTCATAATCAGCATTTGGTAGATTTGAGGTGAGGAGATGTTGAGCTATCTTTGAGAACTCATCAATCTGTGCCACATTAAGATGTAGAATGTCTTCTTTTGTCAATTTGGAAGGCACAGATGATGATCCTGAAGGCCTGTCATTTTGCACAGGCTTCAGCCATTCTGACATTGTGGCCTGAGCCAAGTAAGAGCTAGTGCTAGGCACTTCATGAGATGTAAGATTTTGAGTCTTCTCCAGCCTTGGAATGGCTGTAGAGTCTGATGTTGTCTCCATTGAAATGGGATGTGTTACAACATCAGCCCTATTTGTCTGTGAAGACAGTTCCACACCCCTAAGGATGGGAGAATTTGGCACAG